>JAGSMP010000027.1:0-4800000 GCA_029286625.1 Parnassius orleans | reverse complement strand
AGCAAGAATTTGTTGTAAACTTATTAGGTGATTTGGCTAGCTATAGAGAGACATTCATCGGCTCTTGTCCTTGAATTAAAGATGGTTAATATATCTTTTAAATGTTAAAATAAACAGTTAAAAAAATTAACAAATTGATTAAATAAACTAGCTTTTTACCCGCGGCTTCGCTCGCGTGAGCTTGAATTTAGGAACATCATTAAATGCTGTACCGTGGTAAATTTTGAAAATGTCTCTATGTCTGTCAAAGAATTTTTTTTTGAATTCTAAAAGACTATTAGACGTAGATGATTGGTATTTGACATAGATATAATATGCTACAGGAACACGTGAATATATATGTCTAGAAACACCTACTATTTTTATATTGGGCGTGTCTTCAGATGTATCCATAAGAAAGGTAAATTGTCTTGGAATCAAAATTTATTATTAATATTTATATTTTACGCTTTACATTCATTCATAATTAAAGTTAATTTAGTTTTAACAAAATAATGATGAATTCATGGTCTTCTATAAATTTACGGTATAACGTTTATTTGAGATATTTTATTCATATCATTGGTCCTATTTAATATTGATTGGCACCATAAAATAGATGTAGATATTTTTTTTTACTTCGAGTAGACTTAAAAATTTCATAAATGCAGTTCTATAATAATAAATACTACACATGGAACAAAACTAATGTTACGGATTTTATCACGATTAATTTTAACTTTTTTTACGTGGGGTTTTTTTACGCATCTTGGATGAAAGTTCCATAAAAACCCGAGTAAAAGAACATATCGTTGATGTGAAGCACCGAAGCTCCGGGCAGTCTAAAGTATGTCAACATGTTTAGTATCGTCCCAACCATTATATAGGATCTGATAGACAACAAATCCTTGCAATAGAACACCGATTCCTACCAATGATGATTCGCGAGGCTATTGAAATTAAAAATATCCTAATTTTAATAGAGAAGATCGCTGGGTGCTACCATCTGCTAAGAACTCCATAGTTAATAAAATTAAATTCAAACCCAAGCATACTACTGAATTTATTCTATTCTATTCTTATTCTATTCTATTATATTCTTACTATGACATCAGGTCGCCAAACACCTCAGTCCTCCCGCTCCTCCCGTGACAACAGTTAAAAAAGTTAAAATTAAACGCGATAAAATCCTTAAAATTAGTTTTATCTCATATCGCCCCGTTGTAAGTGGCGACATAGGAAAACAAACAGGAGATGGGCAACATCAATTCCTGACAACAGCTTAAAATAATAATAGCTGCGGTTGCCAACTCGCCTGCGTGGCAACTTTAGTAAATATCCAGCTACTTGACAATTTATGGGGACATGGGGAGGCCATGTTCATTTCAGTGGACTTTTGATAGGCTGACGATAATGAGTTCTACTCATCTTTGCAATCCTTAATATTTACGGTAGAGTGAAAACAAAAAAGTAACATACCCGAAAATATGAATGTAATAAAAACTGCATACAGGTATTGCCCCATAAAAAGTAAAAAATTTAGCAAAATTCGATTATCCTATCCTTTTTCGATTTGTGTAAAGTGGATAACTTTGCAAAAACATTGCTCTATCTAGAAGTACCTGCATACTACGTTTGGGATAAAAGAAAGTTCCAAAGGAGAAAGAGAGGAGCAAACGTTGAAGGCTGGCCAGGAATCAAAAAAGAGCATGTTCTGGGCAGGGTTTATACTGTGCATCCGAACAATACATACATACAGGATGCTATCACCTTCGCATGCGTCTTCATGAGATCCGGGGCCCAATTTAGTTTGAAGCGTTAAAAACTGTAGATGGTCATGTATATTCCACGTTCCAATCAGCATGCAAAGCTCTCGGCTTGCTTGAAGATGATCAGCAATTGTTCGCAGCAATGAAAGAGGCAGCACTTTGCCAATCAAAGTAAATGATTCGGGATCTTTTTACGATTATTATAGTGTTCTGCCAAGTATCAGACCCTTTAAGCCTTTGGGAGAAATTCAAAGAATACCTATCTGAAGATTTTAAAAGGCAATTAGAAAGACAGGGAGATTTAGATGTAGAGCACATAACAGATGTGGTATTTAACAAATGCCTTTCGGTAATAGAAGATGCCGTATTAGCGTTGGGTGGTCGGCTACTAAAAGAGTATGGGTTACCTCAGCCAAGCAAAGAACAACAATTTGAAAATAGAGAGTTTCTTAAAGAGACAAGTTACGACTTAGCATCATTAGAAAACACAGTTAAAAATAATGACGAACAAAAACAGTTTACAATCAAATTAACACAAAAATTGAATCTAATGAGGGTGGAATATTCTTTTTAAATGCTCCCGGTGGAACAGGCAAAACATTCCTCATAAATTTGCTATTAGCAAAAGTTAGAAGTACTCGCGGAATTGCTTTGGCTGTGGCTTCTTCTGGGATCGCAGCTACATTGCTTGAGGGTGGACGAACTGCTCATGCTACCTTCAAGTTACCACTCAATTTAACAACAGCTGATACTCCCATTTGTAATATATCGAAACAAAGTAATTTTGCTGAAGTATTAAAACATACGAAAATGATAGTGTGGGATGAAATAACTGGCTCATAAGGGTGTCGTAGAAGCTTTAAACAGAACTCTACAAGATATAAGAGGAAATAAGAAGTTAATGGGTGATGTAACGGTTTTGCTGGCTGGAGATTTTAGACAGACTCTACCAGTAGTGCCAAAAGGAACTAGAGCAGATGAAGTTATATGTGTCTTAAGAGATCCACTTTATGGCCTCTAATTAAAATCCTCAAGCTCTCGAAAAATATGCGGGTACACTTAGGAGAAAAATAGTCTGCTGGTGGATTTGCGAATCTCCTACTTGAAATCGGCAACGGTGATTACCTGATAAATGACGGAATGATAACCATCCCTGATAATTTGTTCACAGTTGTATTTACGTTACAAGAGTTAATATCCAAAATTTACCCAGATATTGCTCATATCCACGATAAGCCAATGGAATGGTTGTGTGAACGTGCCATACTAATCCCGAAAAACGACCAAGCAGCGGCAATTAACGAATATACTGTTAACGTCTTTTGAGGGGGAAGAAATGGTGTACACGTCAATAGACTCTGTGGTCAACACAGATGACGCAATTAACTACCCTGTCGAATTTCTTAATTCACTGAAACCGTCGGGTCTTCCACATCATAAGCTTATTCTGTGCGTGGGCACTCCGTTTATGTGGTTGCGAAATTTAAACCTCCTCAACTGTGCAACGGATCCAGACTAAAAGTATAAGCGTTACATCGCAATGAAGTGGAAGCCACAATTATAACTGGATGTGCGGAAAACTGAAAAAAAAAGGGGAAACTGTATTTGTACCAAGAATTCCCTTGATCCCGAATGATCTTCCCTTTTCAAACGAATACAGTTTCCCCTCAAAGTCTGCTTTGCAATGACCATAAACAAATCACAAGGGCAGACATTAAAATTTGCGGGTATAGACTTGAGAAAAAATTGCTTTTCACACGGGCAATTCTATGTGGCTTGCTCACGCGTAAGCTCGCCCAGTAGTCTGATAATTTTGGCACACAGTAATAGATTAGCAAAAAATGTGGTATATAAAGAAGTTTTGTAGTTTACTAACTTTTGTCCGCAACATCCAGTTATAATTGTGACTTGTACCAGCAGACTCTTTTTCACACATGGGCGAGATATAACCGAACTCCACGCGGACGAAGTCGTGGGCAAAAGCTAGTATATATTAAACATTAACTAAAAGCTATATGCATTGTAATTTAAAAATATATGTTCAGGTTCTTATTTTTTTTAGTGAAATTTGTGTTGTTTAGTGAATTGTTATCGCCATTTCATAAATCGATTTAACATTGTTCCATCTCTAGACACGCCAAACTGTGAGATATCACTTGCACCATACTACAACGCAATTAATAAAAATTAATTTGAATCTGAATGACAGGGTGAGAAATTGTGTGATAAGAGAAGTGTGGTTTGCAAGATGATTGAGGATTAAAAAAGGAATGCTTCGGTGGTTTGGTTATGTAGAAAGAATGAACGGGGAAAGAGTAACAAAGCAAATTTATGTTCCAGAAGTGAACGGAAGAGTCAAGAAGGGACACCCTAGACGAAAGTTTATCGACCAAATTAGCGGTATATTGCAGATGGGCCAGATTAAGAGTACCCTTAACTGACAGGCATGTATGCGTAGGTATATGGATGTAAAGGAGTCGAGAGAGGTGTGTCAGGATCGTGCCAAATGAAAGTCCGTAATCTCTGCAAATCACTCTGGGTGACAGGCGTGAGTGTTTATGTATTATGTATATGCCTTTCACGAGTTTTACTAATTTGAAAATGTATCCTTTAAATATTCTGAATGTATCCACCATAAATATAGAAGGTATAGTACATAGCTTCTATATTTATAGCGAATACATTACATAATATGGAGTGTTAGGCCGGCCACATACATACGGAATTCCGTTTTGGGATTGAATGCAGCAAGTTCAAATAAAATCTGACTCGTAACACAACGTACGGTAGTTTTCCGTTCGAAATTTTGCACATACGGAACTCCGTTTTGCCAAAACGGAGTTCCGTATGTGTGTGGCCAACCCGTTCGGAATTCCGTATGTATGTGGCCGGCCTAAGTCGCTTTGCCCATCTTCGAGATTGAGATCTCCTTTTCACACAGAATAACAGCATCAAGTTTGATTTGTACCTGCTCGCAGTCTAATACTTCACCATTGTATTAACTTCTTATACTGCAGTTTAGCCTTTATTGAATTAACTAGCTGATACCCGCTCGCTTCGCTGGGCTTACGATAATATTTTATTGCGGAAGATTTTTTTTTGATCGGACTATCGTAAAATCCGTTCTTAGTGCGCGTCTACATTGCGAAATGAGTAACTATACTAAATCTCAAGTCAATCGGGTGTATAGTTTTAGAGATCTCGTGATGAGTCAGTCAGTCAGTGGTATTTCGCTTATATATATAATATAGAAGATAAGTAATTTCATGATGTCTATGCCCTATGTTTGTGTGTTCAGATATTATTCAGTAGCAGACACTTTAATTACAAATGTAGTGTGTGAAAATGATACATTTTAAATAATATTATGTAGTGTTAATAAGTACTTTGAACATAAAATTACCAAATACGCCAGGTTTAACTTCCCGTGCTTGAATTACTTGTGTTCTTAACTCTGTCTCAACATCTTCTCCAAATTTAATCATCTAAAATAAAAATTATTCCAATATTAGTTACTTAAATTTTATTCATAAAGCTAAATATTATAAATAGACTGATATTTTGTCTCTATTATATGTCACAATCGTGACTGTAGTGGTCTAGTGGTTAACATGGCACACATTATAAAATAGCAGTAAATACTTTGGAAAATTTATATTATTGAATTATTTTTTTAAATGTTGTATTGTGGATGAAATATTACAGGCTTCCACTGATTATTATTAAGTGGTATCATAGATGTGTAGGTAAATACAAATTACTGACATAATATCCTTATCAGTTAATTCTTTATAAATTATGTTTTGTTAAAATGAGCTTTGTCAGAAAAGAGAATATTGTTGAAATTGTGGAAGCGCTTCAATATTGTTTCAACAAAAATACGACTATCGAGCTACTAATTAATTTCCAGAACTAACTCTATTTTATAGGGTTGCAATTTAAGATATTTGAAGAGAGCGAGCTTCGCTGATCGCTTACGAGTTGATTGTCTGGGATTGCATTGTATGAAAATGTTAATTTCATCAATTGCTTCTTATTGACCTAAGGCGTCCCGTAGGTTTTTGATGTAGCGTGAAACTGGAGGATTCAAACTTCCTGACCCACAATCTAATGAAACTCTCACTGGGACATTGTTTTAAATTGTGTAATCTAAACTCTTTCCGCAATAAACACTGAACAACAGAGCAGGAATCGCCATTTTTGTAATAACTTTCAACACAGAACGCACGTTGCGCACCTGTGAAACACTATCACAGCTAAATTTCTTTGAACCGAGTTACGCAACCCCACTTCTCACTTATCATTATGAAGCAAATCCATATTTTTAAAACCGTACATCTTTCTGGCCCACCCCGTATTTGAAATTTTCAGCTTGTTTGCCCAGTGCCCATATACTGAATGTAGGTGTTCCAGATAGTTTTCTCATAGGATATTTTGCCATAGTTGCCACACATGACAAGTGGGTTGGCAAAAGCAGTTTTTTATTTTTATTCGTATTTACAAGTTTTTCAGTACCTAGCTTTTATATGTCCTTTTATTTGACTGTCCGCTAACTCATTTGTTTTTGCATCTATTAATAAACTTTCTAAGTTCTTCATTTTAAAGTGTAGCTTATTTGTGTCAGATTCATATGCACACACACTGTTTTCTAATATATCCCTTCCTTAGAAATAAGAAAAAATAGTTTGAATATAGCGGTTTTTTTTTTCTTTAATTATGGCTTTGATATTATAGTTAGGTCAAGATAATTCTGCCCATGTCTGGTCTTTCGTCTGTCACAACTTGTCTTTATTAGGATGTTGTTGTTTGAATTTTCCACATTAGGACATTGCTGCTTTTGCACTTAACAATATATTAACAGATTGTACATACAAATTGATACTTTATTGTGAAAAGTATGCGTATAAAGCAATACTGAAAGAAGTAAAATTAATTAATAAGGCAACTAGCCTTATTAATTTTACACAATTTTTTGACATATCATATTGCAGAATTTGTAGAAGATTTACGACAGCTCAAGTGAGCACCTAAGTGAGCAAAATAACTTGATGTTTATATCAACAATGGAGCATTTTCAGTTTCCATTTGTGTATAGTATCAAAATCTACTACAACAATAAAACATGAGCAACAATCAACTGCTGGTCAAGTTTCCTCTAAAACTTATCAAGGCATACTGGCATGTTAATTATTTTCCAAAATTCAGATTTTCATTTGTATCTTTAGTTTTTTTTACATTTTCTATTAAGGCAGGTTATATTCAGTCACTGTGTTTATTCAATGTCACACGTTTTGTAATAATAGGTAGAGGTAACAGGTACACACATGCACATACTTACAGATTTAATTGATTCTTCTTCTTGAACATTCTTATTATTTTTGTATTCTTGGTTAATTTTAATTCTAGCAGCAGTCAATGCCCTCAAATCTCCTTCAAATACTTTCATCCTGGTGCGGTGCAATTTTTTAAAACTTTGTAGAACCTAGATAAAATTATTAAATAATTAGTCGAATGCGTTACAATAATTTATTACTGCAATAACAATCAAAATATTACCAGAGCTCGTAGATTACTCATAATCGTACATATTTTGGCGATCCGCGATTTTTGTTAAATTGTATTACCGTAGGTACCTAGTAAAAGTTTAGTAAAATTCACAAACTATAATTTTAATACATTATTTTATAAGAGGTCTGTACCTACCACCGCGGTAAAAATATAATTTATATAACAAAACAACACGGACACGAACCACAGACCACTCTCACAGATTAATGTGTATTTACTAGAGATAGTAGGCTTGGGCAAAAAATATCGATATATCGATATTTTCTTATAAAAATATCGATATATATCGTCGATATTTTTAATCGGGATATATCGATATTTATTTTCGAGTATCGAAATCGTATCAATTTCGATATATTTTAAAATATTGTATAACATGAAACACCAAAAAGACCTACAAATGTGTGGTTGTCGTTTTTTTTCGTCGTCCAACCGTCAGCAATGTTAAATTTTGGCTTTATTTTTACATCATGCAAATGATGCCGATATATCGATATTTATCACGCGATATATATCGATACTGTTTAAAAATATCGTTTCAATATATATCGATAATTTTTTTCCCTTGCCCATCCCTAAGAGATAGATGCGCAACTCAAATTTAATTTTTGTTATTGCGTTGTGTTTTGCCTAACAGATGGCGCTAAATTAAAAGTGCTTTAAGCTCTCCCTTTATTTGCACTTAACAAATTTTATTTTATTTACAACCATTAATTACATAAAGTGTACAAGTGCACAAGTGCTGCAATGTAATTAATGGTTGTTTATGTTTCTTGTGCTAATTCTTAGTTCCTATTACAAAAAAAAAACCGGTTATTTTTAAAATGTTTATTGTTTAAAAATTCTTTGCTTAGTTATTCATTAACATTAGATGTGTTAAATTTAACAATATTTGCACAATATAAATTGATTTCTTAATACAATGTCAATATTGGTTAGTAAATATCTTATATTACAATGAAATTAGTGTAATTTTTATTCAATATAGATTATTACATAATACTTATTGAAAGTAATTTTTTATTTACCATTGAAGAACCAGCGGGATTTTTTAAACATATTTCACTTTACAATAATTTTGTTTGTACACTTTTTAAATAAATTTTAATAGTACCAGCATGGTGGCGATCACCAGGGGTTATTTTCATTGCTGTATTCTTTGATATTATAATAACACTTTTTGTACATTTTTCCTTGAATAAAACATTTATACTTGTTTATTGACAAATTTTGTACATTTTCTGGGATTTTGTTGTAAAAGCTTATACATTGCCCCATAAATGAATTACCAATTCTGTGGAGTCTAGTAAGTGGTATTACAAGCTTATGTTTATTCCTAGTGTTTAAAGTATGAACATCTTTATTCTTATCAAAGCTATTCATGTTTAATGTACATACATCACATTTTCATAAATATATTGCGATGTCAAAGTTAATATGTTTATTTATTAATTTTTTTCAATATGGGACTCTTTATAATTTGAGTTATAAATCGCCCATACAGCTCTCTTTTGCAAAACAAATATGACTTCAATGTCAGTCGCATGACCCTAATAGTAATACCAAGAAAAACAGTGGTATCCACGAGACTAAGCTCCTCCCCATTTAAGAGCAAATAATTATTTAAATAATTGTTTATAGTGGTTCATCTTTAATTTAATATAAAAAAATACATTTTGGAGCAACATTATTAATCTTTAAAATATGTACTTGATAACGTTATCATATTTTTGTTACATACTTAACTATTTTTTTTAAATATGCGTGTAATAACTATGCTTTTTAAAATACAAATAATTTACAAAAATGACTTTGTATGCCCACTATATCATTGTTTACAGGTGTGATCTTCATAATATTTTTTTTACAAAATGAGCATTTTATATATTATAACGTACTTATACATAATACAGCCTTACAAACCATTAGCAAAATTATTATCAATCTAAAAATTGTGGAAAAGAGACCACATAAAGCAACAAAAAGAACACCAAGAAACAAATGTTTAATAAAACTTTGATATCTTTGACTATGCACATCCACATATTCCTGAATATGGAGTTAGTACAGTATAATATAAATGTCGTGGAAGATGATACAATTTTGAAGACAAATTGTTATCATTTCCAATATGTAAGCCTTAAAAGATATAGATTCTTAAGTAAATTGTTCACTTTGTCCTCAAGACGGACATTAAAAATATCCTTAAATAAATACTAATTAAACCAGATATAAACCCAATTATATTTAAGCAAATGAAAGAACAAAGCTTGAGGATGGCAGTGCTCGTGCTTCTTAATGTTCGATGAGATGCTAGTGTTCCCCTCACTACATTACAATGCAACTGTCGTAGATTTGAAGACTGGGGATGTTAAGAGTGAAAATATGACCATGAACATGTTTTGGTTTAATGATAAAGGAGATAAAGCTCATAATAAGCTATCAATTTGTTATAGATTTTGCAAAAATGCTACTCTGGCAGTAATTAAAAAAATAAAAGATTTATAACAAACATGATTAAATGGTGTCTATGATCAATTTACAATTAACACCAAAGTAAGCAATGATTAAATTAATAAGACAAAGACAGCAATAATGCTTTTGAAATTTAAAATAAGAAACAATTCTCTTTATTTGATCCTACGCATATTGAAAGGGGAAGTTTAATTTCAACACAATTAAGATTTACACAGCATGACATAGTAGACTGCTAAATGGGAGCATTTATAATTACTCCTAGATATTGATGCGGGAGAAAATGAACTACTGGATGATGGATATGTAAGCTGACAGAAACCTATGTGCTATCTGATAAAATACCTTAAATGAAGAGTAAAGCACAAATTTTAACCAAAGTGTATCAGGTGGTCTTAGATTTTGTGCAAGTAAGTTTTACAACTGAAACATATTAATGATTAATGTTAAATTAATATTTGTCTTTTACAACTTTGTTTTGATTTTATTTTCAAAACATTATTAATGCCCCAAGAGAGCACAGATACTGCATATATTACTGACTGACTGAAGTTAGTCACTTCTGTTTGATTTCGTTTAATTCATATAATGGAAGATTTTATAAAAAGTGTCTGAAACATAATTCGGAACATATATACTGTAAAACAAAGTTTTACCTATTACAATGAGATTTAAAGAAGTTAAAAAATAGGTGGAAGTAAACAGTTTCCATCAATAAAAATTGGACAATATCTAATGTTAATACGAAAAAATATTTGTTTCAATATCTTTATGATAACAACATATTATGTTAGTTGATGCATTAATTTAACTAAGACTCTGTTGAATTCTTTCTCCTTAGTGAAAACCACGGAGCAGAAAACACGAATCCTACTTGCCAACAATTTAAAATGTATACAAAACACTGTTGTTCAACAATTTAAATTTAAATTATTCCTTGGTGGCAAATTGTTAGCAAGATGCTAATAATATATTATAAAATCTGGATTATTCTGTTTAATTAAACTACTTTTACGGATTATATCGCGTTTAATTAACTTATTTTATTAATTCCCGACATTTCGGGTGCTTTACAGCACCCATGGTCACGGGGGACTGGATTATTCTGGTAAAAATGCCCTCCACCCCAAAGAAACACGTAGTAAATAGATGAGGTTTTACTGTTCACATTTTGGCAGATAGCAAATTCGCAGAAGCTAAAAATAAAAATATTTTTATTTCAAAAGTTATAAAAAGGCGAAAATTAATGCAGGTATGTAAATAATGTAATAATTGTAATGATGACCTTTGTAAAACAACCCCACCTCAAGCAAATACATAAACTTTGTAATGTTTCAAGAAAAACGCTTTTGCGACTTTCACAAAACTTTTCATTATGTGTTGAAGATATAACAAAAATAATTAAAAACATTTAACTAATGATTCCCCCAATATGGGATATTTCAAATCATTAAATTGTTAATAAATATCAAATTTGAATTTTTAACATGACATAAACATAAAAAACTAAGGACCCTTATCATTAATTTGTTGATCAAAATAATTATACATAGTTCAGACCCTCAAAGATGGCCTAAGAGCTGGTGCAATAAATAATATAAATAAAATATTAAAAGGCAGACTTATTAAAATCAATAATGATAAAATAAAACTTCAGACATTAAAATATTTTAAACTCTTAGAAATAAAGCTAAATAATGTTGCTTGGAGTGCTTTAAAAAATATGTACTAATTATAAAGTCATATCTTAGAGACGAATTATGTACCTTGATTAATTATAAGGTATTTTAACGATTTGTATTATTGAAAGAAAATAATTTATAAAATTGTGCTGTGTATTTTGAAGTAACAAAAGTAATAAGTTTAAAAAATGTTTTAATAACCTAAAATCAAGGCCAAATTATTCTTTGGAAATACCAAAAATAGAAATGGTTGTCTGTAAAAGCAAACATTTTTCCATAACATCAAAATTAAGGTATCATCAAACAGCTTATGTGATTAGTTATCTAATTTTATAAGTTTCTCAATTAGTAACTTTAGAAAATTAGAAGTACATCATAATGTGATGTAGAGATTTGAATTTTCACTTTGTCATTTTCATCAATTTTAACACGTCTACCCTGCAATATTTTATTGACATTCATGCACCAGCTGTGGATAATTAAGCTGATTATTTCATTAATTATAAAGGTTTTCAAGTTTTCTTTGTGTTTTTTACATGACAAAAATTCGAATTCCACACAAAGATCTATTAATAATTTAATTGTATCACATATACCACTGTAGGGGCCATTTTGTAAGGCATTCTTTATTATTTTAATTACTTTTTCAACACATTCTAAAAAGTTTTGGGAGGGTCTCATAAGTGATCTTCGCGTGACATCTACTGAGAAAATGTAATTATCTACTTGTGGCGGAGTTGTATCACACAATTCATTGTTACATATAATACATGATTTGCAAACTTTAATCTTTAACTTTTTTATGACATGCCCTGCCACATACCTTTTTGTCTCTGTGATAATTTTATTTGAAACTTCTTGTGAATTGTTACCTGCCAAGTTTTGAACTATAAAATCTATACTAATTTTATTTTCCTTTGGGGGCAGAGGTAGCTTATTTTTTGCCAGTAGGCAATCCAAATTATTTAAAACTTTATTAAAGTCTTCCTCACAATTTGCCCCCAAGGAATGTGTTGAACTCAAATTATTTACTAGTAATGTTTTATAAATACTTTGAAATTGTAGGCACGTAGGATTGTTGTTTCTAGCCCCATGGCTTCTTACCGAAGAGAAAAAGTTTTCCAAGGGATCTTGATTAAAATTACGCATCAAAATACTCTTTACGTTATATTTGTCAAATAAATATTGCAACAAACCTTTTATAGTGTGAATGTTATGTATCCAATTTTTTATTGATGGAACTTGTTTATTTATTATTATTTTTTTATTTATTTCATCTTACAAGCTAACAGATGACACATCCAAAACGCTTATAAGATTATCAATTCGGTATTACACATCCTCGTCATTATATAGGTAATAGCAAAATTATTTTACAATATCCTAATTAACAATACATCAATAATGTCATAGAAAAAAAATCATAAAAAATACAATCTGAGTCCATAAATAACATTAATATTAAAATAAAATAGCAATAATAATAATAAAAAAAATAAAAATAAGAAAAACAATACGCAACTAGCAATTATAATAATTAATTATGAAAACAATATGTGTAAGATGGCTAGAATTTATTTAAAATTATTTGAATTTCTTTATACAAATGTCCTAATCCATCGGCAAATAAGTCTAGTTCATGGTGCTGTGCAAGTATGTCCCCAATAATGCGGAGTGCGCGGTTGGTGGGCGCTTGACGAGCGCGCTCGGTACGTGCGCGGGGGGGTTGTTCATAACTTACAGATGATGTAGCGTTGCCTCTTTTTTTTATCTCCGTTTTGAATCTCATTGACCTTAAAACTGGTAGAACTTTATTCCATAGCGCAAAGTGATCTGAATTAGGTTTTACACAATTTTTGTAAATCTTGTATGTTTTCTTATATGAACCTCCATTAAAAGAATCAAACAATTGATCAAACAGAAGAAGTATATCTGCCGTATCTTCACATTCTTGTGGCAGTAACTTATTTTCTGCAAAGAAATAAAATATTATGAGCACTTTTGAAATAATAAGAAGCAATAAAATGTTAGATACAAGAGAACACAAGTAGATAAGTGATAAAGAGATATCTTAGAAAAAAATAATTTCAACATTGAATATGGTTTAACAAAGTATATATACCTACTTGCACAAAATCGTAGAGCTCCTGATACTCGTTGGCTAAAGACTTCAGCTGCATGTTGCACCTTCATTGTGGGAATTTTTTCAGAAATAACATGCATTTCTGTAAGTTTATTACATTCTTAACTCATCTTCTCCTGCGTCAATTTCTAAGAGTAATTTTAAATGTTGCCATTTTGCCGTTTTTACTTGGTCATTCTGGGTATACCTTAAGTCTTTTGATATTAAATTATTCCTCACTCCTTTTAATAAATGCGGCGGGTCAAATAACGGAAATATATCATGATTTTCAATTTGAAAAGCATTGCCCTCATGTTCTTTATCCAGCCTCAAATATTCTGCTTTTGTCTCTCTTAATAATTCATTTACTACCTTTGTGTTAATTGTTGATTGATCACACACAGTTGCAACAACAATTAACCCTGCCTGAAATATTTCTTTTATGATACTTCTTATAATTTTTTTAAGAACTATTGCATTTGTGGCGCTTTTGCAAAAAGCAAAGCAAACAGGTTGCTTATACTGAACTTTTACGCCCTTTAACATAAATACTAAAACATGATCAGCAATGTTGTCATTCTGATCATTGTCACCAAAATCTTCAAAGCCGACTATTTGATCTAAAGCTTTATCATACTGAAGTGATGGTGAAAGCGACATCTCATCAAACATTAACAAGCATAAGCGTTCTTCCGTATTAAATTTTTGTGCTGCATCTTTTATTTGACGGAATACTATTGGGTTTAGACCTGGTTTCAAAGTTATTTTTATAAGAACATCCTGCAATGTCCTCTTTGAGGGCAAGGTAAATAATTTTCTAAAAAAATTATAGCCTTTAGGACTTATTTTATAAATTGACAAAGCTAATAATTTTTCTTCAATATTAAAACGCCTTCCACGGCTTTTTTTATTATGCTGAGTTAATTGCATATTTAGCAATGTCTGAACAGGCTTTGATGAGGATTTCAGAACCTTTTTAAACAATTTTGTCTTCGACATTTTTTTTGCTGCTATTACTTGACTTTTTGCTCTTTTATTTTGTTTTTTAAAATCATTATTTTATTTAATATTTTCTTTATTTTAACATTTGTAAATTGTTCTTGTCTTTTAATCAATGTACCTGAAAAAAATAATATGACAATCAGGATGCATATAGAGACCAGATGAAATAATGACAGCATAGACCAGATTGTACTGGAATCTCTTTTTTAATGGATGATTTTCAATTGCAACTTCTGCCTTATCATCATCATCATCATTACAGCCCATCACAAGTCCACTGCTGAACATAGGCCTTCCTCAAGGAATGCCACACAGCACGGTCCTGAGCCACCTGCATCCATCGACTTCCAGCATGTCTTACCAGGTCGTCACTCCATCTAGTGGAGGGGACGCCCTACACTTCGTCCGCCGGTACGAGGCCGCCACTTGAGAACCTTTTTTACCCATCAGTTGTCGGTTCTTCGAGCTATATGGCCGGCCCATTGCCACTAATAAAAAGGGTCTCCGGTTCTCTACACTCACTATACGAAACACAGCAGTGTTACGTTGCTATTTTACGCTGGTATTCTGTGAGAGCGCGGTCCTTCCCCCGTCAGGCTGACCCATTCGTGCTACATCTATACTAATATAGCTACAGCATGGCTTTACCACGTAAAAAAAACTAAAATTTTTAAAAACCAATTTTTTAACATAGACATTATAATTAATAATATTTATTTCCGTTTAAGACAACCCTGATTTATATTACATGGCTGAAATTAGGTACTTCTTATTTGGTACCCACCCTGAAACCAAATAACAGTCTGACGGCTGACTTTATGCACTCCATACATTTAGTATATCTAATTACAGCCCCAGTAATTTCCACTAAAATAATATAAAAATCTTATAAATGTATTAAAAAATTACTACATTACTATGTCTATAGTCATATTCATGCAACTAACGAAGCCTAAAGATGATAATAAGTAAAATAAGCCTAATTTTATCGGGACCATAACTTACCAAAAAATTAGGTAAGTGAGCGTTTTCCGTTGCATCGGTGTTTTGATTTTAAATTTAATACTGATAGATTTATAATGGTGTGGTAATATTAGAAATATACTTTCCTCTAATTACGAAACATTTTTTAGTTAATAATATTTATAGTTAAAACCACTAGAAACCTTATTTTTGAAGTAAAAATGTGAAATGGCTGGTATTAGGGGCATCCACCCTATTTAAGACCCGTATGCTATGCAGTACCTTTTGGCTTTTTGAGATGGCCATACTTGAATAAAAACTCAAAAATAAATATCAAAAGTGCCTAAATACTTAATTGTTAATTTTTATTTTATTTTTATTGTCTTCAAGGCAAGAGTGAATAGGCTTTTGTTAAGTCAGTGCGCTTAACCATCTTAGGCTACATCACCAGTTACCATCAGGTGGGATTGTAGTTAAACGCTGGCTTAGAATAATATTAAAAAAAATGTTAACGTAAGGCGCGCGTCAGCTCGAGCGGGCGCGTGACAACCTCACGGAATTAGCTCCGCATGCGGGGCCGCGCAGGGTAGGTATATTTTCATGCCTAAAGCGCGGAGTGAGACAGGCCTGGTCATAAAAATAGAATATGGTTATAATAATTACGAATTTATTAATATTATACTACCACCAGAGATTTTTCCAAACCGATACAACTTAAGGACCTTCAAGAAAAGAGCCTACTCTTTTTATAAAGGCCGGCAACGCATATGCAATTCCCCGGTGTTGCGGTTCTTCATGAGCGGCAGTTGTCACTTATCATCAGGTGAGCCGCATGGTCGATTGCCCCCTCCCCCCCCGCTCCTCCTTAAAAAAATTAAATACCTCTTATATGATTATGATGTGAACTTGTGGCAGAAACTTGTAAAGAAAGTACAGCCGGTGATGTGGGTTCAACTTGAAATGTTGCAGCATGTAAACCTGTAATAGTAGTGAAAGTATATGACTATAATATAATATTAATATGTTAAATATACATCAATTAAATGTCGCCAACATTCAATTTCTTTTTGTTTTATATTCATTTGTAATCCCATTCAAAAACCAATTTAGAATGTTTGTCTTTATAAGTTACTTATAAGACAATATCTGTAATGTAATAGTTTCCTTGCACACCATATAACAGCCATATACAGCAGTAATACAGCCTCTTTTATGCTTGTACAGCTACTGTACAGCGCTACTAACGCATAAAGCTGCATAATTTGTGCCAATTTTTTACTTATAAGAACTGTATAAGCGCTTATACAGCTTTTATACAGCCAGAAAATACAGCCTCTAGTATAAAAACGAACTTCAATACAGCTTGTATACAGCTTGCATGCTGCTTGGGTAACACATAAACTTTTTTTATCGGGCTTGATTTTATCCACTGCTACACACCACATATTATAATAATAATAATGTATTTTTTTTATTGATGTTTATGTATATTTATAATTTTCATATACAATTATATATTTATACAGCCCAACCAGATGAGAAAACTGTATAGATACCCCATATATAATGATAATAATAATGTCCTTCAGATCAAATTTTATAGTGCCCAAGTGTATGCACCAGCAGAGGTATGAGTCGGCTCGACCGGGGAATGGCCACACTCTCACAGAATACATGCATGAAATAGCAGCTTAATGAAGCTATATTTTATACGGTGAGTGTAGAGGACCAAATGCCCTCTTTACTGGATGCAAGCATTCCATCTTAGTCCTCAGGGGAGACATTGCATCTGCATTTTGATTCTTAATCGAGGATAGATGTAGATGTCTATGGGCCACAGTATTCACTTACTATCAGGTGGGCTGTGTGCTCTCTTGTCACTCTAGTTCTATAAAAAAGGATACGGATTAGCGACTTGTTTATACTATTTACTTTAGTGATGCTAAATAAACACATACCCTTATGATATTTTATGTAGAATATCAACTAACCTTATTCTATAAAAAATCTCTGGAAATGAGGTGATCCCTACTATGATGTTTTTATTATAATTCATATAAATAATTGTATATTATTGTTTAGTTTTAATAAGTATTACGTAATAATTTATATTAAAGAAAAATATTCTATTCTATTCTATTAAGGATATACTAAGGATATACCAACTAACATGCATAATATTATAAAAGATATGCCCCCGCGCCACACTGGGGCAGAGTTGATGTGGGTAGAACCCATACCTTACAATTGATAATACTGGTCCCTATCACATTTGTTAATTATCAAGGTTGTATCAAATATGATGCTGGTTTTTTTTAAATAAAATTGAAGACAAACTTAGTCCAGAATTCAGACTACTATGGTAAATGCTAGAAAGAATCTCTTTCCTGATAGATTATATTTATATTAAAACCATCTTGTTTGCGCCAGAAGTATATACTCAGACCAAAAATAGGTTACAGATATGTTTTTTTTTATAGAATGAGGGTGACAAACGAGCACACAGTCCACCTGATGGTAAGTGGTTGCTGTGGCCCATAGACATCTACATCTATCTTCGTTTGCGAATTTAAATGCAGATGCGTTGTCACCCGTGAGGACTAAGATGGACTGCCTCTTTTCCAGTAAAAAGGGTCTCCAGTTCTCTCTACACTCACCATACGAAACACAGCGGCATTAAGCTGCTATTTTACTCTGGTATTCTGTGAGAGCATGGTCCTTCCCCGGTCGAGCCGACCCATTCGTGCTACACAATTATACAATTAATATAGCTGCAGCATGGCTCTACCATGTAATGAAATATGTGGGCTGATGAGGAAGATAAAATATAAAAGAATATAATATTTAATATAAATTATCATGCAATAAGCTTAGTACCTACTATCCAGTGTCCTATTAACTTTTTTATTTATTTGTATTACTACTGGTATTGTATTTTATTTTTGAAAAAAAAAATTTGCCTTCAAGGTAATGAAAGTTTTGTTATGCTAAGACAGTGTGCTTTAATATCTAGGGCTTCATAACTGGGTGGGGTTGTAGTCAAGCTATACACTGACATATAATAAGTAAAAACTAGAAGTTTGCTTGACCATCTTTGCTAGTATTCCAATCATGAAAGTCAGTTTCTTTAGTCTGCACTGCTAAAACAATTGCTAATAAGCATGACAATGAGAAAGCTTCTAATAAGGACTTACCAAGGTTAAGACTGGGCTAAGCTGTTTTTGAAAGGCTTTTAGTTCTAGGAAAAACGAAACAATCTTCAAAGTGCCGATTGCAGATGCGGTAATTATTATAAATTTCCTGATCAGATTTATCGTTTAACTGTTTTCCAACTATCCTTTTCCATTGATGAAACCTTTTGAGGTAAGGGTATTCGGGTTTTGGAAAATAGTGTAAAACATCTGAAATTATAGAATATAATGAGAGGAAACTGAAACAGGAGATGGGCAACAACCCGCTTGCCAGGCGTGGCAGCTATGGCAAAAACTACCATGAGGCAATCTGTGGAGATCAACCCATGCCTTGAACCTTCAATTTCTTAGATTGTGGCTGTTTTTAAGTGAATAAAAACTGGAAATTATGCGAATATTTAAAAAAGTACTTACCAATTGAATAAAACTACTTTTACGGTCACGGGGGACTCCCCCGGGGAAGTCCCCCGTGACCATGGGTGCTGTAAAGCACCCGAAATGTCGGGAATTAATAAAAATAAGTTAATTAAACGCGATATAATCCGTAAAAGTAGTTTTATTCAATGTGTAGTGTTCGCGTAAATATAAGAAATCATTAAGTACTTACCAAATTGGTCACATTTAAAAACACATTGCTTTCGCGACATTTTTAAACAAAAACAAAACAGGGCCGCAGAAAAATTAATTATTATGAAAGAAAACACATGAAACGCACGAGAAATCAGAATAATTTTCAATAAATATTAATAACAATTTAAGCGTAACTACCAGTGACCGCTACTAACTGCGCTGCGTAGTGCGCATGGATTATTGCGTATGCATAGACTTAATGTATAAGCGTGCCCTCTAGTGAGATTAAAATTAAGTCTAGCCTATCGTTTTGGAATGTAGATGGTAGCACAAAAAAAAAATCATTTAGTTCATAAAATAATGTTCTAAGTTGCATGCCCATGGACCACTCTTATCTATGCCACAGACCTATAGTCTTTGCCACAGAACACAATTACTCTCTACCAAGAGAAGAACGCCAACTTCATACTAAAAAACGGAAACACGTCTTTATGAGTGTACACTAAAAACTATTTGTACAACGAATAGTTAACTTTATTGATAACAACAGTGTACAGTGTCAACGTTATGGAGATATTATTTACTATTAAGTCAGTCTCACTCGGTTTCCGAGGTCCTTTAATAAACAAACTCTTATTGCTATTGATTCATTAAGATTATCTCCATTCGTCAATCATATCGTCCATTTATTGAAATCGAACAACATATTATTTGCAAATTCCCTATAAATCAAGAGATTAGAGAAAAGTGGTTCCGGATGTTAAATAGATAAAATTGAACTCTACATAAATCTTTTATGATATGCAGCAATCACTTTTATCAACACTGCTTTTCTGGTCAAAAAAGAAGAAAGTTGAAAAGTGGTTCTGTTCCTACCATGTGCTAATGTACCGGCATAGGTAAGAAAAAACAATAACCTTTTTTAACCATTCAGATTACCTATTTTTTGCACTTTTCAAATTAAACAATAATGATAATGTGTTCATATTGAGTTTTCAATTTTATGAAAACTAATTGGATGTACCTATCTAATACGTCTTATAATCGTGTATACACGGACCATCTTGCTGTACGTCCCGCCAAGATCATGCACGACGTACGACGCAAAACGACAATGAATAGGCCTGACGTACGTCAATTGACGTATGTCAAGACTTAGAGTATGATAATTCAAATCATCTGACATTCCTCTATGATAAATCATCTGTTCTTTGAGTGTCCTAATAACAGACTAATATGCTTACGTATGTCCTAATCTTTCTCACTCTCTTTGTGATATCCCGCCCAATTACGTCCCGTGTCCTGTAATTTTCCAGTATTTGTTGTCCCTAGTGTGTACTCCTTTTGTAAATATTTTGTGTGATTTTATTCGTACTAATAATATTAAACTATAAAATTACGTCGTTTAATCGTTTAATCGTCGTAATTAGTGACGTCTTTTGTTGTAAATTGTGAACCCACTCGTAAAATTGAGAATTCATTATGTAATAAATATATCTAATACAAATTAGAGAAGAATTTTAGACAAAAAAATGAAAAATGTACATGCTCAAAAGAAAGTATAAATCTAAAATAATTCAACATATATATTATATAATACAAATTCTCTGCCACTTCAAAATATATTAGCATTAAGTGATTTTCTTTGCCATCCACACAAGAAAAATAAATTATTAATATTATTTTACAGTATATTATAGGTAGACACAATGTAAAAGTTTTGCAAAACAAACTTAAGTGTGGAAATTGTATCGCAATTTTGCATTCTTGTAAAATCGTTAATATATTTATATCTTTATAAAGATAAAGGAGGTTAAGTTTATCCATCAAAAAATGTGATTGATGTATGTTTATTTTGTGAAACAATTTATAGAGTAAATATAAGGTTTGAAAATCTTAATAAAAACAAATTATAATAACTTATTATCCCTAGGATCATAAATAACTTTTTACACAAATTTTTACTTTAAAATATCACTGTTTCCCATCTCTGAATGATCACATCGGGATTCGATAAACAATCAAAAGTATTTATAAGTAAAATTGATCATTGAGAAGTTTTTTTTAACAAAAGAATTAAGTATGAACACAAATTGCGAAACGTAAATAAAGACGGCATTTGACAATTTTATAATAAATTAATTATTTTTAATTGTACTTGAATCATAGAACATAGAGAGAATGGACTGTGCGTTCCGTATTCAGTTGTGCAGTGATACAGACCGAAAAGTGCGATAGAGACACGTTTATACGTGGTAGAGCCATGCTGCAGCTATATTAATTGTATAGTTGTAGCACAAATGGGTCGGCTCGACCGGGGAAGGACCACGTTCTCACAGAATACCAGCTTAAAATAGTAGCTTCACGCTGCTGTGTTTCGTATGGTGAGTGTAGAGAACCGGAGACCCTTTTTACTGGAAAAGAGGCATTCCATCTTAGTCCTCATGGCTGACAACGCATCTGCATTTTGATTCGCAAACGAGGATAAATGTAGATGTCTATGGGCCATAGCAATCACTTACCATCAGGTGGACTGTGTGCTCGCTTGTCACCCTTTTCCTATAAAAAAAGACAAAGCGAATGTGCGGCCAGTAGTTGTCTCTTTCTAGAATTCTGATTGGTCCACGTCACTAGCGGTCAGAAGTGTATCGTTCTGCGCTGCATATACAACTGTAAGCCTAATGTTATGCATCTTATTGTAAAGAGGGTCTACTGTTTATAACTATGCTACTGCTTATATTTCTGATTGATAATTTATTGAAGTACAGTTAATTAAAAGTATCTATAGAGCCGTGGTAGCTCAGATGGTTAGCGCTCGCTGTAAGTTTCACAGTACGCGAGCAACCCGGGTTCGATCCCCACCGGCACCAATGAAATTGTTAATTGCAATTTTAAGTGCTGATTTACCATGTGCTCGGCGGTAAAGGAAAACATCGTGAGGAAACCGACATGTCTGAGAAATAAGAAAAAAATAATAATTCGAAGACATGTGAAGTTCGCCAACACGCATTGGGGCAGCGCGGCGGATATTTCCTTGCCTAAAACCCTCTCAGAAATGAGAACAGGCCTGTGCCCAGCAGTGGGACGTATATAGGCTTCAACTTTACTTTACTTTACTTTACTTTTAATTAAAAGTATTACATTAATTTATCAGAAATTATTTGTCAAAAATGGTTTAATACGTGTTTAGTGCAACTGGAGAAGTGATAAACTCCCTCGTTATGAATATCAAGTGTATATATTTTATATGTTGTTTGTTAAGTTAGTAAAAATAGCTAAAGTTGTTTAGTTAATAAAAAAATAATTTAAATATTCTCTATTTCAATAGAAATCTGACTAGGAGCGGCGATTTGTCAACCCCATCAGTGCCCCTGTGGTAGCAGCGTTGACAAGTTTGGGCTCCACGGTAATGTAAGAAAAGTGCTGGTAGGTTTTCACGGCACGGTTCTTTGAACGATGTCATTCGAAAGGCTCTTGTCTCTATAAATGTTCCCTCGGTTTTAGAGCCTTGTGGAATATTTAGAGACGATGGCAGGAGACCCGATGGTATGACATTGGTCCCTTGGGAGAGAGGTAAAGCCCTAGTGTGGGATACTACTTGCATAGAAACTTTGGCGGCCTCTCATCTCATCGTTTAGAGCCGGGGAGGCATCAGAGGCAGCTGAACTGAGTAAGTGGTGCAAATATGAGTCTCTGAGAGATGACTTCATATTTGTGCCATTTGCTGTAGAGACTATCGGTCCGTGAGGTCCACGTGCGATGAAGTTCCTAAAGGAACTCCATCCGCGACTGGTCGTTGCTGCTGGTGATGAGAGGGCTGGTTCTTTTCTCGCTCAAAGGCTTAGTATAGCCATGCAGCGGGGACACGCAGCCAGCGTTCTTGGCACGATACCGCGGGGAGTAGGACTGTATGATAATTAAGTTGCTAGTTTTAGTTTTTTTTAATTATAGTTTTTAATATTGTACATAATAAAATATCGTATATTATGTAATGTAAATAAATGTATTTTAAAATTTCAATATTATTGTTTCATATTTGATATTATTCTTCATAATCGAACCTCCTTACGAGGGATGTATTGTAACTACATTGATATTAATATATTGGAACAATTTTACATAAAAAGAATTTTATATAATTTTACATAATTACAAACAATATTTTTTTTCTGGGCACTGCGCCTTTGGCCTTCGGCTTGCAGGAAAGAGACAGGTATTAGCCGCACACTTGCTTTGTCTCTTTCTAGAGAATGATCACTTTTGTGAGGCTAACGCTCAGTCCTTTCTCTCTATGTCTATCACTTGAATAAACATTTTTTGTAAGCCTGTATTTTAAAACTTTTTTCCTGTAGATGTTACCATAAATGTATCTTACACATCAACAAATAGGTATATTTATTCCTAAACTCATCGTCACTGATAACTTTAGGAATACAAATATAATTCTTGCCGACTTTAATTATAGTTAGGAGACTGAGTACGGTAACGTCAACATGGTAGAGCCATGCTGCAGCTATATTATGTTTGTTGTACGAATGGGTTGGCCCGACCGGGACCACGCTCTCACAGAATACCAGCGTAAAATTGCAGCTTAATGCTGCTGTGTTTCGTATGGTCAGTATAGAGAACCGGAGACCCTTTTTACTGGAAACAAGTCATTCCATTTTAGTCCTCAGTGGTGACAACGTATCTGCCTTTTGATTATTTATCGAGGATAAATGTAGATGTCTATGGGCCATAGCATCCACTTATCATCAGGTGGACTGTGTGCTCATTTGTCACCCTTATTTTTTTAAAAAAAAACGATATTCTATATAAAAAACCAGTTGCATGTTGACACACACACTGTAAGGCATTGTCAGTGGCAGACATCTGCCGTAGATTGTCAGCGCTGAGCATCCCTACCATCACATTTTCGTCTGCTACGGATCGTATCGATGACATACATCAAAATTATCCGCTGGTGGCGGAGCATCCGCTATGCACAAGCGTGTTTTCGCCACTGTAGTTCGTACTTACAAATGTTATCATCATTGTAATCGTCAGTATTTTTTTATTTTCCTAGAAATATTGTGAACATTTGAGAATATATTTTCAGTCCAAACATTTCCTTTATAAGCTCTGCATTACTTTGCTTTCACTAAATTGTGCTTGCTATTGTTATTGTAATGCTATAAGAATCGAGTCCGAAATTTCACCCAAAATTTACTTGTTACCCAAAAGTAGCTTATTTGCAGAGCATCTGGTAATGTGAGCCAAAAGATTGCGCGTTAATATCCTGCCTCAATCGAAAATTTTTGCTTCTTATATTCTTTGTCTTTATCCCATTCCAACATGCAGGTGTTTTAAAGTACGAGGAGTATAGGGCTGGGCTAAGCACACAATATTATTACAAAAGACAGAAAACTCAAACGGAACCCTACCCTTGGTGGGGTAGGGTTTCATCTGACTTATAGTAAGATAAGTGTAGGGTTCCGATCTATAAAAACCCGCGTAAAAGAACATATAGCTGACGTGAGGCACCTACGTTCCGGGAAGTCTGCAGTGTGTGAACATGTTCAAGATCGTCCCCGATCAGATTTGATAGACCACAAATCCTCGCAAAAGAACACCGATTCCTACCAAGGATGATACGCGAGGCTATTGAGATTAAAAAACATCCTAATTTCAATAGAGAAGATGGATGGGTGCTGCCATCTGCTTGGGATCCTATAATAAACAAAATTAAATCCAAACCCAAGCATACCACTGCAAGACTTCTAGATATTGTAAGCTCATTCTGCTAAAAAATTAATATTCAAAAAACTGAAGGTAGCCGGGCTAACTATGACATTGGGACGTCAAACACCTCAGTCCCCCCCGTGATCATGGGTGCTGTAAAGCACCCGAAACGTGTTGAATTAAAATAGTTAATTAAACGCGATAAAATCCGTTTAAATAGTTTAATTCAATGTGTAGTGTTCGCGTAAATATAAGAAATCATTATATAAATTCCTTGCCCGCATCAGGGTACCTCAAAATAGGTGTTCTGCACAGATGGTCATTGCAACTTTCATCCCAGCAGAAATGTCGCTTTTCCTCGGTTAGCTTGTTCAGAGGTTTGGCTATAATAAATTCTTCACAAATCGCCGATAATAGGAGCACAAACCCAAAAATGCTCTAACCTGCGTCTCTTCTTTTGGAACCGTACAATCCTTGACAGCGACAATTTTCTCTGGATCCGTGCGGATACCTTCTTCCGACCTACATTCCCCAAAAAGCTAACTTGCCGTTTAAATAGTGAACATTTCTTCGGACTCAACTTGAGGTTGGCACTCTGGATCTTCATGAGCCGCGTACTCAGCTTCTAGGTTTTGAAGGTGTTCCTCAAACGTACGGCCTACGATGGTGATGTCATCCAAGTAGACCAGACAGGCATCGCCAATTAGCCCGGTAAGTACAAGCTCCATCAACCTTTCAAACGTTGCTGGAGCATTGCACAATCCAAACGGCATGACTTTAAATTGCCACAGACCCTTTCCTGTGGAGAATGCAGTTTTCTCCTTGTCCTTAGGGTCAATTTCAACCTGCCAGTAGCCACTTTTCAGGTCCAGCGTACTAAACCACTTTACGCCTGTAAGCATGTCCAGCATGTCATCAATTCTTGGCAAGGGATAGCTGTCCTTCTTCGTAACGTCGTTCAGACGACGGTAGTCAACACAAAACCGCATGCTGCCATCCTTCTTCTTTACCAGCACCACAGGTGAACACCATGGACTAGATGAAGGTTCAATAACACCATCCTTTACCATTCCCTCAATCATGGTTTCCACTTCCTTTTCACGTGCTACCGGCAATCTTCTTGGCCGCTGACGGATAGGCGATTTTTCTCCTGTGTTTATTTTGTGTTGAACTAAGCTAGTCTTTCCTATGTCAGCATCGTTTGACAAGAAAACATCGGCGTACTTGAAGAACAACTTTCTTCTTCAAGAGAATGCTGCGACAGTCCTCTAAAAGTGTGGTCACTCTCGTTTGTTCATCCTTGCTGGGTGTCCCAGTCAATAGATATTGGCACCGACGCAACCAATCCACTTCCTCACTAGTATCAACCAGTGTGCCTTTTTCTATAATCTGTTCCTGGTCACAAAGATTCAGCACACGTACTCCTGAGATGTCGGTGGTTCTGACCAAGGTTCGAGCCACTTTCCATGAATGGTCATTGTCTTGGCCCTTTCCACGAGTACACAACGATGAGCTTGCCCAGGATTCCGAGGAAGATTAACCGGCACAATCGTTTCCGATCTCGGCGGAAGAACAATCTTCTTAAGGCTGTACACATTCCCTGGTAACGCCCCTTCCACGAAAAGTTCCTCTTGTCCACATTTAAAACACCTTGCTTAACGTCGATCTCACAACAATTCTTCCTCATAAAGTCTAGGCCCAGGATGCAGTCGTCCATTATATCAGCCACGATGACATTATGCAGGTAGATCATGTTGCCTAACTTCAACTCCATCTCCTTCTCTCCACGGACGGGTATGCGCTGACCGGTGGCTGTCACCAAATTAATGCGTTCTCAGTTGTATGCGGAGTCCCCAAGGAACTGACTTATAAGTTGGGAACTGACAACCGTGCGAGAGGCTCCAGTGTCTTTGGTCAGTTTACACGGCGTTCCGTTGACCTCGCCTTTGATGATTGGGCTGTCTCACATGAAGGAAATCATGGGTTTGTGAGATTGAAATCCTTGGGACTCTTTTAACATCAGCCAGCACCCGCCCCGCAGTCCTGGCTTTTACTCGTTTCCCTGCTGCTGCTGGGCGGTGCTGTTAGCCGCACTACCCTCTCGAGATCGATCACCTCCCCTTTCTACAGTTCGCTTAGGGCAGCTGGATCGAAGATGGCCCTTTTCCCCACAGCCGTAGCACCTAGGGCTGTATCCTTTATTGCAGTCGCGAACTGTAGCTGCTGCAACCTCCTTGACGCGATGGGAAAGATGATCCTGCCGCACGGCTTCCACCTTAAGCGTCTCGTGGTGCCCGAGCCTCACAGCAGCTCTGACTTCAAAGTCGCGGATGCCGTCGATGAATGTCTACACCAGGTTCCCTACAATGAGCGCAGGTACAGACTGGTATGCTTTTCGAACCAGCTTTTCCACCTCAAGGGCCCACTGCTGCAGGTTTTCGTTGCTGCGTTGCACGCGATCTTTGAGCTGCGCACAAAAGACGTGTTTCAGGTGAGCGTCACCATATCTCGCCTCCAATGCCTCAAGGAGCTGCTCGTAAGTCACTTCCTTACCGAGAGCTTCCAGAACAGTTAAGGCCTGGTCGCGCAGGCCTAGGGTGAGAGCAGTCATGGCCTGACTTTTATTCCAGCCGTTCGCCTTCATGACAGCCTCGAACTGGAATTTGTACGCCGACCAGGAAGAAGTCCCGTCGAACGGCGGCACTTTGAATCCACGTAGCGAAGGTGTTGTAGCTACCAAGGGAGCTGTATTTCCATCCCCAAGTTTGAGATCGTCCAGCGTTTTCTTCACATCAGCCATCACGTTGTCAACCCGATTGTTCACTTGGTTGATTCGGGTTTCAGCTTCCGACAGGGGGTTGACATGTTGAGCAACCCTATTCTTCACCTCCCTTATCTCTTTCCCGAAGGTAACGTGAAGGTCCTTCATAAGAAGCATCTGCTCTTCCTTATCGCGTTTGAGCTGCTCTTCCAAACGACGGGCCTGTTCCTCCTATACCCGCTCTAGCTGCTCTTCCAACCGACGGACATGTTCCTCCTGCCCCGCTGCAGCTGCTCTTCCAACTGACGGGCTTGTTCCTCCTGTCGGCAGGCCTGTTCCTCCTGTTGGCGGGCCTGCTCCTGCAGCATCATCATCAGAGCACCTAAGTCAGGTACTGTAGATGCAGGAGCTGCTGACGGGCCGATCTCCGTGGTCAGCAGCTGGCCCTCCGACGTCTGCGACGTTGCACCACCAAATCGTCTCTGGTCCGTCTCCTGTTGGCGTTGACTTCGGGTACGGATACCCTCCGTGTCGTCTTTAGGTAAAATCGGCATGATTTGATCCCACTTCTGACACCAATTGTTACGAGCTTGGGGTTCGAGACAATTAAAAACTGCCGAGTGAATTACCAAAATTGACACTTTAATTACAGAACACTAATTACAACTTAAAACCTCACTAATAACAAAACACAATTGTACTACAGATCACTTTAGTTCGCAGTTGTATCGCTTCGAAGTATT
Organism: Parnassius orleans; assembly: GCA_029286625.1. Taxonomy (NCBI): domain Eukaryota; kingdom Metazoa; phylum Arthropoda; class Insecta; order Lepidoptera; family Papilionidae; genus Parnassius; species Parnassius orleans. The sequence continues at coordinate 4,771,454 of JAGSMP010000027.1, read as the reverse complement.
CACTTGTATCGCCAACTCAACACTCACCCGGTCGCGGTCCATACCGGCCTTATATACGGCCTCAGATAGTTTCCAGAACCTTCTACTGTAGAAACATCTAGAATGTTCAAGTACATAACGGTCCCGATTGACTAGGTGTCGATAGGTCTAGAAAGTTCTTCCATGGAAATTTCTAGAAGGATCTTGACTCTTCTAGTTCTGCTACTCGATACTAGAGGGCGCTAGTGGTAACTAGTGTTGCCACGTACCAGGCATTAATAGCGGCGCTCAACAGTATTTAAGATCAGTAGTATTTGAAAATAATAAGAGTACATTGCTGGTTTTGTTAGTCTCTTATTCTGATGTGGAACTACCCTTAAAGTTTTAGTACCTATTTCGAAAAGGTAGACTAGAGAAGGATAATTTTACAGGGATACAAATGGCTTAATATATCCATCTCAACCTGAAAGATAAACATGCCACTTTGAAATAGCTAAAAAACTAACATTATAACGAACGGGTTTTGCCTTGTAGCTAATGCCACATGAGTAAAGAAATCGTACTAAACTCTGATTTTTCATTCCGCAGAATTCTGACATTTCATAAGTGTTGCTACTATAAAAGTTCTCCATCGAAAAAGGGAAAAATCGTATTTTTTATGTTTCACCTACAAAAAGGTAAATCTAAATATTTACTTACTCAAGTGACCTTATACAAAAATAACAAATATTTCAATATCACGAACAATATATCGAATTAACTTTAATTACTTTATTTTATTCTTTAGATGGCATCACTGCCTACTAATTCCAGGTATAGTAAACCTTTTAAAAAAAAAAATGTTAGCTGTCACGTCGCGTCTGTCACATTGATTGATTTTCATTCGACTTCTTTGAATGCTCGAATGCGCTCATGTGTTCTCGGTGTTTGCTGCTATTTGTTGTTATTATCTTGTTATATTTGTTAAGTTTGTTGTTGTCTGTTATTCTTGTTACGAGCTTGGGGTTCGAGACAATTAAAAACTGCCGAGTGAATTACCAGAATTGACACTTTAATTACACAACACTAATTACAACTTTAAACCACACTAATAACAAAACACAATTTTACTACAGATCACTTAAGTTCGTAGTTGTATCGCTTCGAAGTCTTCGCTGGTATCGCCAATTCAATACTGACTCGGTCGTGGTCTATACCAGCCTTATATAGCGCCTCAGATACTTTCCAGAACCTTCTACTGTAGAAACATATAGAATGTTCGAGTACATATCGGTCCCGAAATTTCTATAAGGATCTTGACTCTCCTAGTTCTGCTACTCGATACTAGAGGGCGCTAGTTGTAACTAGTGTTGCCATGTGCAAGACAATAGTGGCAATAGTGGCGCTCAACACTGCCCCCTCCTAAGACATGCTCGTCCCGAGCATTGTTGGCCCCATAATAACGCGCCAGTCGATCCACATGGACGATCTTAGGAGTACCTCTTGCACCTTTCTGTATCCGGTAGGTTACGTCATTGATCCTTGTCACAATCCGGTACGGTCCATCCCATTTAGCTTGAAGCTTAGGAGATTTCCCTTTGCTGCGAACTGGATTGTGTAACCACACTAGTGAACCTTCGTCAAACCCTTTGTTGTTCATTTTGCGGTCATACCGTGTTTTCATCTTCTCAGACGTTTGCTGGCCCGACTGTCTGACGTGCTCATAAATGTCATTCATTTTGTTCCGCAAGTCATTTGCATAATCGGTTATACTGCGTGGGGCATCAGGTGGTATTCCGGTGATCAGGTCTGCAGGCAGCCGTAATTCTCTCCCAAAGTTTGCGAAAGCTGGTGTCACTAATGTGCTTTTGTGAACAGCGCTTCGATATGACAACAAAAACGGTTGTATGTGCCTGTCCCAGTCTCGTTGCCGTTTGTCCACAACTTTTGCTAAGTACCTCTCCAATGTCTGATTAAATCGTTCTACCATTCCATCAGATTGTGGGTGGTAAGAAGTTGTTCTTGTTTTATGAGTACCCATAACTCGGCAAGTTTCCTTGAATATTTGAGACTCAAAATTCCTTCCTTGATCACTGTGAATCTCTAAAGGTACTTCAAAACGACAGAAGACTTCATGAACTAATTTATCAGCAACTGTTGAAGCTTCTTGATTTGGAATGGCGAAGACTTCTGGCCACTTAGTGAAGTAATCCATCACAACCATGAAATACTTGTTACCACTTTCACTTCCCGGAAACGGCGCCGCAACGTCAATGGCTATCCTCTCCCATGGTGCACCAACATTGTACAATTTCAATGCGCCTCTACTACGAGTTTGAGGTCCCTTTACAGCCGCACAACTTGTACATTTGCGGCACCAGTCCTCGACATCGTCACGACAGTGGACCCAGTAAAACCGTTCTCGGATCTTCAGTAGAGTTCGTTTAACTCCCAGGTGGCCTCCTGAAGAACCATTATGGTACAGCTGTAGAACATCCGGTACTTTAGCTTTAGGGACAACCATTTGCAAATGACAACTGTCTCCCCGACTATTTTCCCATCTACGGCACAGAACTCCATCCTGAATCAGCAAGCTGTCCCATTGGGCCCAATAGCTTTTCGTAGTCGAACTCATCGCTGAGACGTCACTCCACTTGGGTTTAGGAGCACTGGCCTTCATCCATTCCAGAATCGGCTTGATGTCCGAATCTTCCTGCTGTGCATGTTGTAGGCTGTCCTTCCACTCATTGCTGAGCTGGTCTGCCCTGAGAATCCTCACAGATACCACTTCCTTACCCTCTTGCCTAGTACAAGGCTTGCAATCTTCAGGGCAAGGTCTTCTGGACAATGCATCTGCATTGCCATGAGATTTTCCGCTGCGATGTTCGATCACAAAGTCGTATTCCTGCAGTAGTTCAATCCATCTCGTAACTTGTCCCATCTGGATTTTTGAACTGCAATAGCGATTTCAGTGCAGCATGGTCAGTTCGTAAGTGAAATTTCCGCCCCAGAAGATATTTGCTAAAATGCTGCAGGGACTTTACCACAGCAAGCAATTCCCGTCTTGTGACGCAATAGTTCCTTTCCGGCTTTGACAACGACTTGCTGAAGTACGCTATCACAACCTCTTGATCACCATTCCTGTGAGACAACACACCGCCAAGTCCTATATCACTTGCGTCTGTGTCAACTATAAATTCCTTGCCCGCATCAGGGTACCCCAAAATAGGTGTTTTGCACAGACGGTCCTTGAGCTCCTGGAATGCGATATCGCAACAACTTTCATCCCAGCAGAAATGTCACTTCTCCTCTCGGTTAGCTTGTTCAGAGGTTTGGCTATATCTGCAAAGTTCTTCACAAATCGCCGATAATAGGAGCACAAACCCAAAAATGCTCTAACCTGTGTCTTGTCTTTTGGAACCGGCCAATTCTTGACAGCGGCAATTTTCTCTGGATCCATGCGGATACCTTCTTTCGACACTACATATCCCAAAAAGCCAACTTGCCGTTTAAATAGTGAGCATTTCTTCGGACTCAACTTGAGGTTGGCACTCTGGATCTTCATGAGCCGCGTGCTCAGCTTCTAGGTTTTGAAGGTGTTCCTCAAACGTACGGCCTACGATGATGATGTCATCCAAGTAGACCAGACAGGCATCGCCAATTAGCCCGGTAAGTACAAGCTCCATCAACCTTTCAAACGTTGCTGGAGCATTGCACAATCCAAACGGCATGACTTTAAATTGCCACAGACCCTTTCCTGTGGAGAATGCAGTTTTCTCCTTGTCCTTAGGGTCAATTTCAACCTGCCAGTAGCCACTTTTCAGGTCCAGCGTACTAAACCACTTTACGCCTGTAAGCATGTCCAGCATGTCATCAATTCTTGGCAAGGGATAGCTGTCCTTCTTCGTAACGTCGTTCAGACGGCGGTAGTCAACACAAAACCGCATGCTGCCGTCCTTCTTCTTTACCAGCACCACAGGTGAACACCATGGACTAGATGAAGGTTCAATAACACCATCCTTCACCATTCCCTCAATCATGGTTTCCACTTCCTTTTCACGTGCTACCGGAAATCTTCTTGGCCGCTGACGGATAGGCAATTCTTCTCCCGTGTTTATTTTGTGTTGTACTAAGCCAGTCTTTCCTATGTCAGCATCGTTAGACGAGAAAACGTCGGCGTACTTGAGTAACAACTTCTTCGCTTTGACCATTTCATTCGGGGAGAGAACGCTGCGACAGTCTTCTAAAAGTGTGGTCGCCCTCGTTTGTGCATCTTTGCTGGGGTCCCAGTCGATGGATACTGGCACCTACGCAACCAATCCACTTCCTCACAAGTACCAACCAGTGTGCCTTTTCCATAATCTGTTCCTGATCACAAAGGTTCAGCACACGTACTCCTGAGATGTTGGTGGTTCTGACCAAGGTTCGAGCCACTTTCCACGGAAGGTCATTGTCCACCCTTTCCACGAGTACACAACGATGAGCTTGCCCAGGATTCCGAGGAAGACTAACCGGCACAATCGTTTCCGATCTCGGCGGCAGAACAATCTTCTTAAGGCTGTACACATTCCCTGGAAACGCCCCTTCCACGAAAAATTCCTCCTGTCCACATTTCGAAAAACCTTGCTTAACATCGATCTCACAACAATTCTTCCTCATGAAGTCTAGGCCCAGGATGCATTCGTCCATTATATCAGCCACGATGACATTATGCAGGTAGATCATGTTGCCTAGCTTCAACTCCATCTCCTTCTCTCCACGGACGGGTATGCGCTGACCGGTGGCTGTTACCAAATTAATGCGTTCTCGGTTGTATGCGGAGTCCCCAAGGAACTGAATTATAAGTTGGGAACTGACAACCGTGCGAGAGGCTCCTGTGTATGGTCAGTTTACACGGCGTTCCGTTGACCTCGCCTTTGATGATTAGGCTGTTCCCATCATGGGTTTGTGAGATCGAAATCCTTGGGGCTCTTTTAACATCAGCCAGCACCCGCCCCGCAGTCCTGGCTTTTACTCGTTTCCCTGCTGCTGCTGGGCGGTGCTGTTAGCCACACTACCCTCTCGAGATCTATCACCTCCCCTTTCTACTAGCTGGATCGAATATGGCCCCTTTCCCCACAGCCGTAGCATCTAGGGCTGTATCCTTTATTGCAGTCGCAAACTGTTGCTGTTGCAACCTCCCTGACGCGATGGGAACGATGATCCTGCCGCACGGCTTCCACCTCCAGTGCATGGGCTAACGCGTCCTTAAGCGTCTCGTGGTGCCCGAGCCTTACAGCAGCTCTGACTTCAAGGTCGCGGATGCCGTCGATGAATGTCTGCACCAGGTTCCCTACAATGAGCGCAGGTACAGGTATGCTTTTCGAACCAGCTTTTCCACCTCAAGGGCCCACTGCTGTAGGTTTTCGTTGCTGCGTTGCACGCGATCTTTGAGCTGCGCACGAAAGACGTGTTCCAGGTGAGCGTCGCCATATCTTGCCTCCAATGCCTCAAGGAGCTGCTCGTAAGTCACTTCCTTACCGAGAGCTTCCAGAACAGTTAAGGCCTGGTCGCGCAGGCCTAGGGTGAGAGCAGTCATGGCCTGACTTTTATTCCAGCCGTTCGCCTTCATGACAGCCTCGAACTTGATTTTGTAGGCCGACCAGGAAGAAGTCTCGTCGAACGGCGGCACTTTGAATCCACGTAGCGAAGGTGTTGTAGCTACCACGGGAGCTGTAATTCCATCCCCAATTTTTAGGTCATCCAGCGTTTTCTTCACGTCAGCCATCACGTTGTCAACCCGATTGTTCACTTGGTCGATTCGGGTTTCAGCTTCCGACAGGCGGTTGTCACATTGAGCAACCCTATCTTTCACCTCCTTATCTCTTGAAGGTAGCATGAAGGTCCTTCATGAGAATCATCTGTTCCTCCTGTCGGCGGGCCTGCTCCTGCAGCATCATCATCAGAGCACCTAAGTCAGGTGCTGCAAATGTAGGAGCTGCTGACGGGCCGTTATCCGTGGTCGGCAGCTGGCCCTCTGACGCTTGCGACGTTGTACCACCAAATCGTCTCTGGTCCGTCTCCTGTTGGCGTTGACTTCGGGAACGGATACCCTCCGTGTCATCTTTAGGTAAAATCGGCATGATTAAATCCCACTTCGCAACATTCTGTTAAGTTTTTTCTTGTAGACTTTTCGTGTTGTGATAGTTTGTTGATTTTTATAAACGTTATGGAGCCACAAACTGGCCCTTACTGACAGAGCACAAGACTCAGACTTTCTTTCTTCCAGAAAGAAGCGTCCTCGTGGTGCTTTTACACCCAACGAAAAGACCATAATTCTAAATAGTTACAAATATAATATAGAAAATTGGCCGCAAACAACTGATTGGAGTGCAACGGAATGTGCTAAAAAGACTTCTGAGATGACTGGCGTGGGTCTGTCAAGTGTCTATAAAATTACCAAAGAATATAAAGACACAAAAGAGTTTCAAAAGCCGAAAAAGAGTGGACCTCAACTATCTTTCATACAAAAATTTGACGAATTAACTTTCGCTACAATTCGACGAAAGGTTCACGCGTTTTTCTACAGGAACGAAATTCCGACTAAAAGGTAAAGGTTGCTAATTCTTTAGCCCCTCGTTGCTGACATCCCCCATTGTTTTAAAACTATACTTTAACCTGTGATGCCTGTCTACATGTTAACTATAATGTAAATGCTTATTTCAGATTCACCAAGAGATAGCTGGTGATCCAGACATGCCTGTTATGTCGAAATCAACATTAAGAAAAGTATTGAAGCATTTAAATTTTAAATACGCAAGTCGCAAACGTCGAAGTGCGCTAACAGATCGCAAGGAGATAGTACTATGGCGTCAAAAATACTTGCACCAAATTAAACAATATAGAAGAGAAGGCAGGTTTATATATTACCAAGATGAAACGTGGGTAAACGAAGGCAAATATTGAATAATGTGGTAATTAACTTTTTATAACCTATTTTTTCTTCAAAGTATTATATAGTCGGCAATCAAATTCTGTACGTATGTAACACTTAAATTAACTTTGTTAATAAATTTCTGTTGCCAGTGAATAAATAAATAAAGAAATCCATATTTATAGGTAATATTTTTCAATTTATATGCATATATAACTGTCCTCATGTATAAGTGAAATATTAAATATATTTTTATTTTCAGGACATACCGTCAATAAAGTGTGGTGTGATACCAACATTCAATCTTCACGACAAGCTTTCCTCGATGGCTTGACAACAGGGCTTAAGGCACCTACAGGCAAAGGGAGGCGACTTATAGTTAGCCATATAGGGAGCGAAGAAGGATTTTTGGAAGATGGCTTATTGGTTTTTGAGGCAAAAAAAAAAGGCTTGGCAGATTACCACAAGCAGATGACTGGGGAAGTATTTGAGAAGTGGTTCACAAAAATACTTCCAAAATTAAAACCAAACTCGGTATTAGTGTTGGATTATGCTCCCTATCATTTGAAGAAGGTCGAAAAAGTACCAACAAGTGCATGGAGAAAAGGCGATATCCGAGCGTGATTGACTTCAAAAAATTTAAATTTTGCAGAAAAAATGCTAAAAGTTAATTTATTGGAAATTGTGGGTCAGGAGAAATACAAATACCAACAGTGTATTGTAGACGAGATGGTCGCAGCACAAGGCATTACTGTGCTAGACTGCCCCATATAATTGTGAGCTCAACCCTATTGAATTGGTGTGGGCTCAAGCGAAGGGGCATGTCGCAAGACACAACAGAAGTTTTAAAATGGCGGAAGTTAAAAAACTATTACTGGAAAGTATAAGTAATGTTACTCCTGATAAATGGCAAGAATGTATCAGCCATACAATCAAAGAAGAAGATAAGATGTGCACTCTCGACGATTTGATTGACACAGTCGCAGATTCCTTAATAATTCATGTCAGTATGATGATGATGAAGATAGTGATATAAATAATAATGATTAAAAGATTTTAATAAAAATATATTATCTTTACTTGTGCGTTTTTTACTGTTTGTGATGAAAAGGGACGTAATTATCACTCGCCGTAAAACCACTTTTAATGTGGAGCACTGCACTTAATAAAATGGATACATTCACTAACAAATAAAATGTATGTATAGACTCAGACGAAGAACCGACAACCGATGGGGAAAAAAGGTTCTCGAGTGGCGGCCTCGTACCGGCGGACGAAGTGTAGGGCGTCCCCACAGATGGGTGACGACCTGGTAAGACATGCAGGAAGTCGATGGATGCAGGTGGCTCAGGACCGTGCTTTGTGGCATTTTTTGGGGGAGGCCTATGTTCAGCAGTGGACTTGTGAAGGGCTGTAATGATAATGATGAGACTCAGATGTTAAGACTCGTATTGAAATTGAAAAATTTGCCCGGCCAAAAAGGTTTGTAATCTGTGACATGTCAAAAAATGATAGCTGTCAGAATTCTACGGAATGAAAAAAATCAGACTATAATGCCACAATAAATGAAAAAAAAACCATATTTGACATTATTGACAAGATTTGAAAAGTTGATAAACTATTATAGTATATATACAGTAATCTATGGTTGATAAATGATAATTGATAAGTGATAACCACTAACCACAAACATAAAATTGATAAAATGATATTACATTAAATAACGTCAATCTAATAATGTGTTGATTCGTTTTTGTTTATTTCTTATAAAGTTCTATGCTGTTGTAATTGTATACTTCAAAATGTCTCTATGCGTGTACTTGTTGCAACTGGTGGCATTTTTGGTTTGTTTTTTTATTAGAATTTCTTCCTATTTTATTAAAATTAAAATTTATAATTTTGTGCTGTTTTTTATTTTTCCTTAAATATTTTACGAACATTTCGTTAACTATTCCGCAGTTATTTTATAATTAAATAAGATTTTAAATTCCAGGATTTATTGGCGGTTGGCATGATCGTCCCTTTATTGCCAAACCATGTCAGACAGATGGGAGGAAATCATATATATGTCGGTTTACTTGGTTCTATATATTCTGGATTTCAGTTAGGGTCTGGCCCTCTTATAGTGAGTATTTTAAATATTACATCGATCAAATACTGTCCATTTGTTTTTTCTATAAAAAGGTACCTAAGTGTAATAAAATTCATAAGTAATTTAAATTGAAATCCATAATTTTAGGTTATACAGTTGGAACTGGATATAACATTTTTGTTTTTATATAATAAGGGTGGCAAACAAGCATACAGTCCACCTGATGGTAAGTGGATGCTGTAGTCTATAGACATCTAGGTACTTCTATCCTCGATTAAGAATCAAAATGCAGATGCATTGCCACTCCTAAATGGGTAAGATGGAATGTCTCGTTTCTAGTAAAAAGGCCCTCCGATTCCCTACACTTACCATACAAAACACAGCAGCATTGCATATAGCTGCAGCATGGCACTACTACATAAAAAATTAACTAAGGAAGCTATTGGCGATATCTAATTATATAAGCATCTAATATTAGATATCTAATATTAATAGACAATATATATTTTTTAATTTTATAATTGGTTTGATAATGAAATTACAAAAATTAAATAATAAAATACACACATACACACACACACACATAATTTATAATATATATATATATACTTATATATATATATATATATATATATAGGTGAAAGAGGATCATCCCAGATGCACTCATGATGGATGGTGCAAATATGCATGTGTTACGACATAAAGTACAAGAAAATATAATAAACAGATCATTAGCAATTTGTCACAAATATATGGTATGCTTTCCCGATGATGTTAATTTCAAAAACCCTCCAAACGACAATGGTTGCCACGTTACCACAGATACGACGCTTCGCTAGAGTAAAACCTTCACTCTGGATCTGGCCAGTATTTTATAGACACGCCTACATATATAAATTATAAATACACATAATATAATATATGTATATATATTGTGAACAAATCTAAACTACACTTAGTTTATTTTTAACTGAATCTCAAAATAATTTTGCATTTTATATTATATTTTATTTCCCTTAAGAATTCATAATTAACAGCAGAATTAAACTATTTGTTAAAATCAACAACATTTTGTAGAGTTGTTACAATGTTAATAGCTTCGGACAGTAATGTTGGTCGAACTGTTTTCCTTCATCTTCTTCTCCTTTGTCAGTATTGCAATTATTTCCGCTAAAATCTCTCCTTCAGTAACTGGCGCACACATGACAACATCGTCATAAATTCCGATGAACTCCTCTATTTTAATTCTAGATTCTGTAAATAACTGAGCAGCCAACTAAGCTGTTGGAGGTTGTATTATTCTAGCAAGATGCCTATTAACATTGTTCTTGTCTGATAATATAAAAAGGTCTTTGAAACCTGCATGGCGTAAGGCAGTTGGCCATAGTGGTTTGTCTGACCATTTCCCAAGCTGCCAATATCATTAACATAGCAAAACAAAAAAAATCGGTATTATAGAGGATACAGTACATGAAGCTTTCTGTATTTTGTTTTTAGAGCTTTCATCACTCCTTGATCCATAGGTAGTATGTAATAATAATATTGTCCTCCAGATCGAATTTCGGTCACAGAGGCCAGCCTAAACGGAGACTAGCCATCGGCGTAGGACAGGATTATATTGTCCAAGTGTATATGCAAGCACAGATGCACTCTCTATTCCCTCACTCTAACAATCCGATGGGACGGTAAACCGACAGGCCCGGAGAGAGATCAGGTGCAGGACCAACGGCTTTACATGCTTTTCGAGGCACCGCCAACTTCCTGACTCCGGGCAGCTACTGAGAATTTCTTGACGGAAAATCTCTATTACTGATTTTTTTTGGCTTCAACCAAGATTTAAACCCGGGCACTCATGATCAATAGTCGCGTTTACAACCACTAGATGAGGTAGTAGTAAGTAACTAGTAACTAAAGTGACTTGGGTCAAAATACAATGGGGATTTATGCATTTTAGATTGGGGACTACAGGGTGAGCAGGGCAGTTGTCAACTAGAAGAATTTTTAAAATATAAGATGTCATCTATGACTTATTTTAATATGTAACAGTCAGTGATTGAATGACCTTTAAATAACATGGTTTTTTAGCTTTTACAATCAATAAAAGTTTATCTTTACACTATCCAGTCATGTTTGCAGTTAACACACCGTAATTCTTGTTTTAGACATTTTCCCACTGTTGCACCTTTGAATTTAAGTGTTTTGTCAGTGTGTCAATAATTAAGTCCAAGTATACACAGCAAAGTTGATGTTTAATCAATATAAACAACTTGCACAAGATACATAGAATAGATGTTCCACTCAAAATAGAAAAGTCAATAGCTATGGAAAAATGAAGGAGGAGTAGAATAGATCATAGGATCACAGCGATAGTGTTAAGCAAATTACAAATAACTGATATTCTCGGACTGAGGTATGAACAGGTGCTACGGTTAGCCAGGCGACACGGGCTTCGCGTGCGATGTCAGAGACCAGACTGGCAAACGCTAGACTTGCGTAGCTCACAAACAAAGTACTAATACGAAATAATTCTTGGCACTGTACTGGAATTAACTCTTCCGTAGGACTTTATTAATTTGGTACTAGTACATAGGTACCTAATTTGCTCAGATCGAGGAATGAAAGTAACGAATCACGCAAGGCCATCAATGCAACACCTACCAAAAAAACGACATTCATGCATTTCGTCGCATCTCATGGGAGTTGGGAGTAGAGAGTGAATGACACAATTTAAACTGATTAGTTTGTATACACATACTTTTGTTAGGGACTTTATAACTTTGTGTTAATTGAAATATTCTTTAATAGGCATTGGTTGTTTTCTGGGGATTATTGACTATTTACTGATATTTTTATTTGCTTATCACCCAAAAAGATTCTATGAGTGTTTACTGATTTTGTTCGGTATGTTAGGTATCTGATGTTGTATTATTGAGCATTTTTTGAGGCTTATGTTGAGTACAATTTTATAGGCTGTAATGAATGGATGGATAATAATTGGGTCTTAAAATTGCAAAAACCTGTATTTTTTGTTTTTAATATATCTCTTTAAACATAATTAATTATGTATGTCATTTGCTTTATTAAGTGTCTAAAGTTGTTAAAAATGTAAGTATATTATAGTTTAATTTTTGAAATAATGATTTTTAGGGCAGCCTTAGTGATATAAAAGGTCGTAGAACAATATTGATGATGACATTGCTGGTGTGTGCAGGAGCATATACATTTTTAGGAATCACTACTTCAATTGCAGTTATTTTAGTTTTAAGAGCAATTTTAGGTAATTGTTTTAACTTTACACATTTTTAATTATTGAAATTTTGATTGTATTCATTTTGTAGTATAACAGGATTATTTTTAGAAATTATTTCTTACAGCAACAAGTAATGTCCAAGTAAGAAGTTTTTTAAACGTTGTAAACTCTTTCAGGCTTATTTAAACAGACTCAGATGTTGACAAAGGCCCTAGTGCCAGATTATGAAAGTAATCATCGAAAACAATCTGTTATATATGGTAAAATGGCTGCTATATCAGGCATTGGTATAACTATGGGACCTGTTATAGGAGGGCACATAGCAGAAGACAATCCTGAACATGGTTTTTTGTATATTTCTACTATTGTTGGTCTCTGCTTTCTTATCAATGCAGGTAAAAGCATCCTTCTTTGTAAAACAATTTTTGTTTAAGTTTTTGTTTGCTCAGAATATTTCTAGAAATTTTTTGAACCCCTGACCACAACTAAACAATAGTTATATAATATTTACAACTTGTTGTAGTGGCTTTGATTTTACTGCGAAATCAATTGACCATTGATAATCCAAAATTTGGAGTGTACAAGTTACTCAACTTTGTCAATAAATAAGTCAACTTTTACTAGTTAAATTTGACCTAGTGTGCAATGCCAAAGTAAAGTTATGATATTTTAGTTTCTGTCTTTATTTGATCTTTGATAAATATTAATGCATCTTTTTTAATTTATAGCGTTCTAAATACTTGGTCAATTTTGACATCATCAGTCTTTAGTTTAAATTTACTTTTAGATTTGACATTCAAAGATATATTTTTTTTAGGTATTGTACATTTCCTTCCAAAAACCAGCAAAAAATCTACAATAATGGAAGTAAATCATGAAGACAAAACAAGACAAGATGAAAGTGTTTTTGATAAAATAATGTATAGCAGCAAACAATCTGTGATAGAGTTATCAAAGATACCATGGGCAGAATATTGGGATATATTTTTTCTTAAAGCATTAATTAGTTTTAGCATGGCTGTTTATTTTTCCAATTACTCACTGTATTTGAAAACTGTATATGAGCTTTCACCTAAATATATAGGATATGTTATATCGTTCAAGGGTGTTATAGCATCGTTATCTAGTTTTTTTATTGGCTATATTAATAAATTTTATTCATATGATAATGACTATACAGTGAGAAACTTACATATGTTTATACTTGTAGGCGCATCATTAACAGGAATGATTTTAGCTACAAATGTGTATTGTTACATTGCTTGTTTGATCCCTCTAGCAATTGGTAGTGCTGTAGGTAGGCTAGTGTCCTTAGAAATGATTTTGATAAGAAGTAAAGGAAAAAATAGAGGTACGCTTATTGGAGCTACACACAGTGTGACATCTTTATCAGGAGTTATAGCCCCTATGGTAGCAGGGTTTATTGGTGAATATTTTGGAGTTTCTTATGGATTATATGCCTCATTGCTTTCATCACTGCTTGGAATCACATTAAGTTACCAGTACAAGAAGAGCAAAATCGAATAAAAAAGCTAAATTTCTGTTGATTTATATGAAATGTTATAAGGTTAATAAATTTATATTTTATTGTTTTATTAGTAACAAAATATTAACCCTCTATTATTTAAATCTTTACCAGAATCTGTTAAGTGGAACAACATTATGACTAATTAAAATAATGAAAAAAAATTGTAGTATAACAAAACTATATTTATGTCAAATAGATGGGCACATGAAATATATTAAGAAATAACTAACAATATTTACTCTCCTTCTAAAGCTCGAATTTGTTTTTGTCTCATATCTTGGATTAGTTTTTGAATGAAAAAAAAAATTGTAGTATAACAAAACTATATTTATGTCAAACAAATGGGCACATGAAATATATTAAGAAATAACTAACAATATTTACTCTCCTTCTAAAGCTCGAATTTGTTTTTGTCTCATATCTTGGATTAGTTTTTGAATGTCTTCTCTATCTTTCTTGTTTTCGGGAGGAAAGATCTGTCGTTTAGTGTTTGTTACCCATTCCTCAAAATATTTGGGCTGGTTAAAGAAAAAAAATAGTCCTACCGGAAACGAAGTATACATAGCCATTCTTCCCACTTCTAGTTTCCAGTTACCCATTACTTTCGAGAGTACTTTTCTAGATCTTACAGCAAATTTTTCTTCTTCTTCTTCTTTTAAATTATGGCTTCTCTTGTTAGAATTCTGCCAGTATCAAGCAAATTTTTCTTCAGCTCTGTAATCATGTAATGACAGTTTACTTTGACAACGATGGGCTGATAGTACGGATAGAATGACAGATGACGCTCCAATCATAAATACGGCATAGATGAGCCACTGACAAATTATTAGGAGACGAAACGAGGGAAGTTACTTCTGCGCTTTTATAGATGGCGTTGGGATTATAAATTACTGAAAATTACACTAGAGGGCGCTACCAACTAGGTTCAGTGTTATTTCGTACATATTTCAATAAAATTAAAAGGAAATGTATATAATTACTAACTACCCTAAAACGGGGTGTATACAAATTGCGTGGTGAATAGAAAAAAGATCAAGAAAGTTTTCAAGGTTAATATTTGACTATTTTTCGTTGAAGGATTTTGGTAGAATTTTAAATTATTATACATCAACATTTTTTCTTTGCGTTGGCAACAATTTTTAAATGTCAAAATTTAGGTTTTAAAAATTAGTGAATTGTGCTGTTTAACTAGAGGTGTAAAAGTAACGAAAAAAAAGCGTACCCGTATGTATTCATTACTATAACAATTAGTACTCGTTACTATCGTATCGTTACGTTACTCGTTACTTCTGATACCTCATAACATGCTATGTTATGTTAGAGCATCGAATCAAGTGGTATTGCGTACGCGTACAGTTTGACGTCGCGGCGTCGCAACATTCATAATTTGTAGAAAACATACTTATGTTACATTAACAAAACTTTGTCGACACACACAATATCTTTAATAAACAGTAAACAACTTAGACGACGAATTTCCAAATTATAATTTGCTTAATAAACAAATATCACTCTTTGTAACGTATGTTTTTAAATTCATTGAATAAACGTGCGCATGCGTAAAACATACGATCAACACATGTTTACACGCATCAACGGTACTTGCGTGAACTATAACAGTGTAGGTACCCATACTACGAAAAATGCGAGTAACGAAATGCATTCGTGTGTAACGTTTCGTTACTCGGTACTAGATGGCGCACCCGTTACTCAGTACCGAATACATACGGTTTGCTACAGCTTTATGTTTAACCCTTAATTCACTACCTGAGTCCATTGGACTCGCATCGAAATTTTAAACCGTTATAAATTTTAGCTGTAGCGACTGGTTTCCTCCCCCACCTTAGTACCTTCCTATAGTGTCGCGGGCACCGCGGTAGCGAGAGGCTCATACTAGTGAATTATGTTAATATTTTATTTAATTGTAACGATTCTCAAACGTTGCTTATTTGTCGTATTATTTATATAAAAACATATATGGTAAAATGGATCTAAAACAACACAAAGTTGTAAATATGAATGAAGACTGTTCTGTTCTGTTCTGTTGTGGAATCATGGATCACACAAATTATGAATGAAGAGACTGACGATGAAGATGCTGGCCAGTCACACAGTGTCATGATGCCCACAAATGACGACATACACAACTCGGATAGGGAAGATGGTGAGTTCATTCACAGTGAACACAACATAGATTCGGAATCTGATAATGAAAAGCAACCTGAGGTACCTGCGACCGATGATTGTCAGTCATCGAGTGAGAGCAACTTACCGCTGTCGGAGCTATCTCGCAGATTGCGCACTAGTTCGCCAGCTCAAGAAAATTCATCTGACGAGAGTGATGACGACCAATCGATACCCGCGCAAAATCAAAACTATTACTACGGGAAAAATCGGTTCAAGTGGTCACGATTATCTCCAGCCCGAAATCTACGTACTGCAGGACATAATGTGGTTCAAATTCCTAGAGTAAGGCCTGCAGCTGAAGGACCTCTTTCTCCAATTGATGCGTTCCAGCTAATATTTGATCAAAGAATGCTAAACATCGTTTTGATTCATACAAATAAAAACTTGCGGAATTTCAAACGAAATACCCAAAAGATTTTGCCTTTAGACAGACTGGCCTTAACGAATTGAAAGGGTTTCTGGCTTTGCTTATTTATTCCACTATTTTCAAATCTAACAGAGAAAGCGTTCTGTCATTATTCGCAACTGACGGCACTGGGCGTGAAATATTCAGAGCATCTATGTCCAAAAACAGATTTTTGGCATTGCTATTGGCGCTTCGCTTTGATGACGCTTCTGATCGTGACACCCGGAGGCAATTTGATCCTGCTTGTCTTATCACTGACATATTACAGACATTTGTTGAAAACAGTCAGAACAATCATTCGATGGGCACTAACGCAACCGTCGATGAAATGCTCATAGAATTTAGAGGACGATCAAGATTCATAATTTACATGTCCAATAGGCCGGGGAAATATGGTTTAAAGATGCAGTGCTTAGTAGATTCTGAAAAATTTTATGTTTACAAATCTATTTATACACCGGTAAAGGTTCCGATGGATTTGGTTTGACTGAAGAAGAGAAAAAGAAATCGGTACCAACACAGGCCACGCTCCGCTTGTGTCAACCTATTTTCAACACAAACATCAATGTTACCACAGACAACTAGTATTCCTCAATGGAATTACTTCAAGAATTGAAGAAAAGATGCTTGACAACAGTAGGTACGCTAAAAAAAACAAAACAGTCATTCCGAAAGAATTTCTCCCGCACAAAGACAGGCCTGTTGAATCTTCCGTGTTTGGATTTACCAAAGAGTGTACTCTTGTAAGCTATGTCCCAAAAAAAAAAAGCTGTTGTGCTATACTCCTCCATGCACCATGACCACATAATTGACAGCAATACTGGAAAAGGAGGTGTTGATATGGTTGACCAAAAATGTTCGGTGTACTCGTGCAGTAGAAGGACGACGCGTTGGCCTATGGCTGTGTTCTTCAGGATTGTTGATATGGCATGTTGCAATGCGGAAGTCATCAATGGAAGCCAAAGTGATGTACCAAAGCTGAAAAGATTGGATTTTCTCAAAAGCATCGCAGAAAACCTAAATCAAAGTAATTTAATGACACGTTTGCACAGTACACGTTTGCCACGCCAAATTCGTAGTTCGATTTCATATATCTTGAATAAAGACATTCCTGAAGATGCAAGCCACTCTGAAACCGAAGACAAGTTACCCAGGACAGAAAGAAAATATTGTTACCTATGTCACTACAAAAAGAGAACATAGACTGCACATTTATGCACCAAGTGTCTGAAGTCTGTATGTTTAAGTTGCTCAAAAAAGGTATGCCGTCATTGCCTGTAAGCGGTGGCAAGACCCATTGCACGTTTTTTATTTTTGTATAGAAGCATACATTTTTGTTGTATTATTTTTGTTTTGTATACCTATGAAAGGCTTATAAAGATAAAAAGATATATTAGTTAAGGATATTTGTTATTTTTGTAGAGGTCTAAAAATACCTTTGTTTTTGAGACTGTTAGAAAAAAGTTTCTTTAATTTTTAAGAGGATTTGAGAAGTTTATTCAGTTTTGTTACTTTTTTCTAGTGCCTTATTTAATATTTAAGAATAATAATATTTTTTTTAAAAAGTGTTTTATTTGAGAAAAACACGCTAAGAAAATGAGTCCAGTGGACTCATAGAAGGTGTTTACGTTAGCAAATTTCACCTAGTGGATTGAAGATTAATGTGTTTATCCTATTACTTGTGTGATAAATTTTAAAAATTCAGTGAAGGTAAGTGAGAATCCGTTATTAAATTTCAAAAATTTGTTAAAATCACAGTACGTGTAAATTTTTGTTTAAAAGGGGTTAATAGAATCTATTGTTTAATGGAAACATAGTAGGGAATAATAGAAACGCTTAATGTGTGAATAGAAACTAATGAGGGGTCAGTAGAGATAAATAAATAGGGTTGTCAAAAACTGTTAACATAACTAAATAACTACTTTCATAGATTCTGTATTAATAAATAGTAAGTCCATAATATATAGATAATATCTATATATTATGGACTTATTATATTACAGATACTATATCTATTAGATATAGTATCTGAGAGCTGTGGATTTAGTGATTGATAAATAAATAATCTTTTTAAAGTGATAATTTTAATTTACAGGTACATACCGCCGTAGGTTTATTCAACATGCCGCGTGTATACAGATCCGATCCTACAAGGAAAAGGTATAAAATATATGACACGGAAATAATAAAAAAAGCTGTGGAAGAGTATGTAACTTCTCGAAATGTTAAATTAGAAGAAGTTGCTAAAAATATGGCATACACAAATCGGTGTTGTATCGTCACAGTACCCGGGATATGAAGCGACAAGGAGGCCAAAGAGCTTTATCCGATGAGACTGAAATGTTCTTAATAGAAAACGTAAACAAATGCGCAAAATGGGTTATCCCCTAGATACTATGGATCACAGATACATAGTCAAAAAATATATCTTGATAAGATAGGCATAGCCCATAAGAGATTTAAAAATAATTTTTCAGGACCGGATTTTGTGCAGAGCTTCCTATTAAGACACAAAAATAAGATTTCTCAAAGAGTTTGTGAAAATATCAAGCGTGTGAGCGCTAAGGTATCTCCAGATACGATTAAAGAATATTTCATCGAACTTGAGAAGTCTTTAAGTGGAGTACCTACTTCTAACATTTTAAATTATGATGAGACAAATTTGTCGGACGACCCTGGGCGGAAGAAAATATTGGTCAAGCGGGGATGCAAGAACCCTGAAAGGGTTTTAAACCATACCAAGGCTTCCGTATCTATTATGATAGCTGGTACCGCAGATGGTAAATTGTTACCGCCATATGTAGTATACAAAGCAACCCATTTATATGACTCCTGGGTCTAACAAGGTCCTGACGGTACTCGAAATAACAGGTCGACATCTGGATGGTTTGATGGAACTTCTTTAGAGAACTGGGTGCAAAATATGGTGGTTCCTTATTTTAAGGATTTACCAGGCAAAAAGTGCTTAATTGGAGACAATCTGTCTTCACATTTATCAGCAGATTTGATCCAAACATGTAAAGCGCACATTATCGATTTTGTATTCTTACCAGTCAACTCAACTCACCTGACGCAACCGCTGGACGTCTCATTTTTTCTTTCAATGAAGCGTGCCTGGAGATAATTATTATTAAAATGGAAAAAGACAGATGGTCGACAATTACCCACGATTCCAAAAGGTTGCTTTCCAAAATTATTAAAATTGTTATTTAATTAGCTTAATATAAATGCTTCAAGGAATATTATTGCTGGATTTAAGAAAACAGGGATTAGCCCTTTAAATGTAGATGAAATATTAGCCAGACTTCCCGATGGAGAATTAGGTGCAGACCACCAAAGTGCTGTGAAAGATTCTGTTGTAACACTCCTCAAAAAAATGAGATATGGTTCCATGAACATCATGGAGCCTAAAAGAAAGAGAAAACTCAATGTACTCCCAGGTAAAAGTGTCGCTGCAGAAGAAATTGAAGATTATGCAGAAACTGATGTTGATTACAGTATGGAAAATCCTAAAAAAACAAAATACGATACAAGTACTAGTGGTCCATCGGGCTTAATTAATAAAAATAAAGAAAAAGGTAAAAATAAATAAAATGACAAACTTGAAAATAAAAGCAAATGAAGAAAAAGTAAATTGCCCTAATAAAATAGAACCTAACAAAGGAAAAGGTAAAGGGATTGAAAAAAGAACTAAGATACCCTATTTGGAAGCAAAAGAAATACAAGAAAAAGAAATTTTCGACAATAATATAGAAAACAACAAGACTAAAGTTGTTTTATAATAATATATATTTTTCGTCGTATATTCGACTTTTAATTCAGAAAATTGTTTTTTATTTTGTTTTATTTTATTCAAATAAAAATACGAATAAACTGTTAAGTATCTTGTTTGATTTATTGAATAGAGTTCATTAACATTCTGTAAAAATAAAATCAGTTACATTACAGATATATTTATATTTATTTATGTATATTTATAAATTAAATATATAATATAAATTGTTTAAATCAAAAACCAAAAAATATTTTGAACACAGAACCTTATATATTTGCATGTTGAATAAAACTAATTTGTGGCAGCCCTAACAGTTTTTCCATTCACCCCTTTACGCGTTTCTATTGACCCCAGTTGTTGGGTGAATAGAAATGGTAAATATTTTACAAATTGTCTGGAAAACCTGTGCTTATAGTTAAAAAAATATTGTTATAGCTCTTTCTATATGGTACCGGACATAATATATAATCACCTGAGGTAAGAAAAAAATAAGTTATTGACAACAAATTATTTGGACAAAGTTGAAAATAATTGCTATTCACCCCGTTTTACGGTACTTTGTTTTAAATAACTCTTCATTTACTTGTTTTAGATTACCATGGTATGAATTGCTTCATTTAATCACATAGAATTATTCTATATATATATATATATATACCGCTGTATTTTAAAACTTCGATAGCATGATTTAGGCTTCGGTATAAATAATAAATACAATCAGTGGCACCATCTTTTTAATAAAATGTGTAAAAATATTGAGGAAAATAGTACTTTTAATGACTGAGATGGCGCAAGTATCAACGTAAAAGCAAGCTACTGAGGACTTTCATAATTCATATCCCTGACTCCAATGACTGACAGATTTGGTGGATAATTTTTTATTAAGATTTTTGGCTTGGATGCTTGTCCTTTAAGCCATGTCTTCATTATTTATCTCAATATCAAGTGATAATAATTCTTTATAGTACACTGCTTCACAATATGTTGATGCGTCACATTGCGTAGCCTTTGGGAGATTTAGACGGCAACTTGAGCCAACAAACAGTTGGCGATAGTATTTCAAGGCGCCTAAGCAGACTAAAGATAAGGTGTCTATCTTTAGATGCACATCACCATCGGAGCACTTGTTTCATCGTTTTCACTAATAGTTCACATGCGCAGACATTTAATACACAAAATCTCACCGCTTGTACATAAAAAAATCCACTTCAAACTATTATTTAAACAATAATACAGGAGCAGCAATCCGCCGCCGATCAAGTTCCCGCCAAAACTCTGGTGGATAAAGTTGGGGTAGTGATGCTAGCTATATTTTTTTTTATACTCTTTGGCTCTACAATCATTCATTGTAATAATCTGATTGTAATACTGACATACATTGGCCGTAGAAGGTACCGACAAACCGTTATAATCAAATACAGAATTTTACTTTTAAAGAAAAGTTAAATAACTTGACGTTTTAGTGGGTTAAAGAACGCAGAACAGTCTTTTTTTTATAGAATAAGAGTAACATACGAACACACAGTCCACCTGATGGTAAGTGGATGCTGTAGCCCATAGACATCTACATTTATCCTCAATCAAGAAATAAAATGCAGATGCGTCGTCCCTGAGGAGTAATATGGAATGCCTCGTATACAGTAAAAAGGGTCTCCGGTTCTCTACACTCACCATACGAAACAACAGCAATGAGCTGCTATATTACGCTGGTATTCTATAAGAGCGTGGTCCTACCCCGGTCGAGCCGACCCATTCATGCTACAACCATAATATAGCTGCAGCGTGACTCTACCAAGTGTCACATTAAAAACTGCACTTATCCTTTGGGGTGGAATTTTTTCTTGAAAGTTAAATTAAATAGACAAGCCCTTGATATAGCCTTATTCATTATAATCCTTTATAACGCAGAGGAAATGGACATACTTATAGAAATAAAAACACTTGCACATAAAAGGAGTACCTATTTATTTAAAATTTTGGACACTTTTTATTATTTTATTAAAAGACATGGTGTCCAATATATGGACAGCATCGCCTAGGGCGTATGAAAAGTCATAAAACATGGAATCACACATACTCGTAGTGGTTTTCAAATTTCACGTACTGTACATTGGACCTTGAGCTGCTACATAGGCGGCAACGTCTGTATTTTGGAAGGGGCCATTTACAACGACCAGTAACGGTCGAAGTTCGGTAGAGGATGGACCCCCATAAGGACCAGCAGTCCTATGTAAGCTTGTATTTCAGGTAGAGTGACAGGAACCCAATCCTTTGTATTTAATTATGAAGCATACAAATTTGTTTGTTCTAATATATGCATCTATGCAGCATGACTTCATGAGAAAACACACAATTGAAATAAACCAATGGAGTACTTCTATTTGCAGAAAATTAGCAGGTGTGATAGGTTTTCTGTCAAAGTTATATATCGGTACTTCATGGAAAAAGGTACTCTCATCCATGCCCCATCTAGGTTGTCATCAGTGTCAGATGTGCCTGAAACATTCTGAGTTTGCAATGTACGTACTCAATAAAATATCCGAGTCATCAGTGTTATTGCCTCGTTCCTCTAATTCTTCAATACGAGAGTAAGAGAGAAAATAGGCCTTCAAACAGTCATCTGTTTGAAGGCCTATTTTCAACACGAATGCAGACAAATTTATTTGAAGTTCACTCGTAGTAGGTGCTATGGATTGAGATTGTGATGCTGATGATTGTGCATCATCTAAAATATCCAACATCTCTTGATTGGATGGTGGGACAAAAACAGTCTCATCATTCTCGTCACTCTCATAACCATCTTTAGTTTTCACCTTCCGACAAACCATACAAGTCTAAAATCCCTCAATTTAGTTTTTGTTCAGTCGTTGTAAACTCTGGAATAAAAATAATAACTATTTACAGTCTCTGTCCAATATATGGACGTCTAAAGAAACTGGAACAGTCTCTGTCCATTATATGGACGTCATCATTTTTGATCAATTTAAAGTATAAAATAGATCCAAATCGTAAAATAATAGCATATGATGTGATAATAGCTTCTACATAGTAATTGAAATATTTCTAATAAATTATAATTCAAATCTTACCTTTTTAGTCATAAAGCGTCTCCCACACATAAGCGGCTTCCGGTGGCGACTAACCGTGAGCCGCGGCTCCAGCCGCTGCAATAACACACCACCGCCGTCGCAGTGGCGGCCTGAAGCGCCATTCGCTGTGGTGTTTATGATACGATCGGACGTCAGTCAACATGGCTAACCGTGACAAAGCTTTATTATATTTAGCAATATCATCCCATATTTTTTCTTTTTTTTTATTACTCATTTCTTAGCCAAATTAAATTCATGTCAATTTTCTAGAGTGTGTTTCCAGAATTAACTAATAACAGAAATTCTCAAAGAATATTAGTGTGTGTGTGTGCGTGCGTGCGTGCGTGCGTGCGTGTGTGTGTGTGGGCGTGCGTGTGTGTGTGTGGGCGTGCGCGTGCGTTTTACATATATGCTCCACCTATTTCAGTATTTTTTCAGTATTCCCAATAGTTTAATGTAACTAGCCAGTTCCTTATTTTAGTTTGACATTCGTGAAGTGAGAGTGGATAAAAATTGAAAAAATTATTAACTTTATTATAAAGATATCCAGAAAGACAACTTCTTTGTCGCCCTGCTAATGCAGTACGGCATCTTAGGGGATCAATAACATTGGTAATTGTACGCTTGTTACGTAATTTATTAGGGTCATAAGGGTTAGAAACATGCTGTTTGGTGATGATGTGGTAAATAAATAACTGCCTTACTGTGAGAACTTGACACATCTCATAAAGGGTATTGGTGGGGAATCTATAAGGCTTAACTGTCATTGTTTTGAGCAAAGAACGTTGAGCTCTCTCAAGGTGTATGATGTGTGTTTTACATGCGCCTCCCCATACTCCGATGCAATAGCCAATGACAGATTGAACTAGTGCATAATATACAGTGCGAAGAAGTTCTAGGTCGGCTACATGCCTAAGATTCTTGAACACCCATGTTAATTTCCTGACTCGTGACGCAATCATGTCTATATGTGGTTTCCAAGTTAGTTTCTCATCCAATAGTACTCCAAGATATAACACCGTAGGTATTTTACGTATGGGTTGACATGTACATTGTTGATTAGTTAAGAATTTGCATGTGTGAATACAAATATTCACGTTCTGTTGTTTTATTCGAGAATTAATAAACTGAACGAATGAGGTTATGGATACATTTAAGGTCAGTAGATTATGTTTAAGCTACAAGTTAGCCCTATGTAATCCCATTTCAGCATTTTGTCGAACTTCGTCCCAGGTTTTCCCACGAAACACGAAAGCTGTGTCATCGGCATATGTGAAAATTTTGCCTTCATGTAGTGACATTTGACACAAATCGTTTATGTATATAAGAAAGAGGCTGGGAGCGAGCACACTGCCTTGCGGGACCCCACGGTTAACAGCTACGTCTGAGCTGATGTGTTTGTTTATTTTAACTTGTTGCTGACCATCAGAAACTCCTAGTAAATTTTAAGTACCGTCCCCCGTACGCCATATCTTTCTAACTTGTCCAAAATAATAGGGATCGAGACAGTGTCAAATGCTTTGGCAAGATCAATAAAAATTCCAACACATTTTTGTTTGTTATCGAGACTTTCTGTAACATACTCTACCAAAGAACTGACGGCTTTGTCTGTACTTTTCCCCGCTCTGAAACCAAATTGGGAGTCTGAAAGAATGTTATTTTGTTCCAAGAATTTTAACAGTTGGTTATTCATGATTTTTTCTAGCACTTTAGATAGTGCTGGTAGCACAGAAATCGCTCTATAATTTGTTACACTGTCTCGTGCCCCACTCTTGTGGACAGGTGTAATAAGAGCTCTTTTAAAAACCTTGGGAAAAACGCCTCGCTCAAAACACAATTTAATGATGATGGTAAAGACCGGGACTATGATGTGTTATATCAACTTAAGGAACTTATTTGATATAGAGTCCCAGCCAGTAGCACTATCATTTTTAAGATTCATGATCAAGACCTCAATTTCGCTTTCATCTGGTGGGAGTCATCCATCGAGTCTCTGTTACGGGATATTTTATAATTATTTGTGCTGTCTCGGGAAGTGCTTAAAGATTGTGAAATAATGTTGTCCGCTAGTAGTGTTCCGACGTTTGCAAAGTATTTATTAACATCCTCAACAGCACCATAGGGTTAGCCTGAATATTTAGCAGATTATCTGTAGAGGCTTTCTGTTTATTAGAGCTCGTAATGGATTTCATAGCTGTCCACGTTTCTTTATTGGTTCTTGCATTTTTTAATAAAGATTTTTCGTAAGTTCGTTTTAGTCTCCTCAGCAACGCGTTACAGAAGTTTCTATAACGTTTAAAAGTTATATCAAGTATTTGGTTATTTGGATCTTTCTTCAGATTTTTATGTAACTTGTCCCGGTGGCGGATGCATCGGAGTAATCCGGGGTTTATCCATAGCTTTAGTATTTTTTTAAGCCCAGATACAGTAATACTCGTGGAGTTAGATTTTATTGCAGTTGATAACTTATCGATAAAGAGAGTTAAAGCCTCTTCGGCGTCAGGGCAGATGAAAGAGAAATATGTAGATTCTAATTGCTTAATAGTCGCCGCAAAGTCAGTTTTGTAATTTGATTGCGCTTTAATTGCTTCGGTTTATAGAATAGACATAGAAGAACTGAATCATGGTCTGTTACCGTTGTCTCTATCACAATAATTATTGCTGACAAAGGGGTTTTTATCATTACATGATCCAGACAACCATTTATTCTAGTCGGGAACGTATGACCTGGCAGAAGTCCAAGCTCGGCAGAAAGATTTAAGTATGATGACCTGTTTCTATCGATACTATTTTGCTTAATGTCTATGTTAACATCTCCAACTAGGACAACAGTTTTAATTTTACACGGAACGAAGTAGACTGTCAACAGAGTTAAAAAAATTATCTATATAATAAATAGAGGGTGACCTGTATACGGCCAAGATAACAATGTCATTGCCAATTGAAAGAAGTAAAAATGTTTGCATTTATTGGGTCTGGTTACTCTACCATACATTTCATTTCATGCTTTACGTATATGACAATACCATCTTTTTGGTTGAGGCTTTTCTTAGAGAAATTACATGAGTAATTATCCATAGCCGGTGGTGGTTTGTCCTCAGCCAGCCAGCATTCTATTAGAATGATAACATCAGGTTCAAATGTAAGCCTAGTCAACTGTGCAGTAAAGCCATTTATATTCTTATGAATACTATGAATATTTTGGGAAATAATAATTAGTGATTGAGAAGTATGTTTAATTAATTTGCAGCATGTTTCTGCATCGCACTGGTAAGACTTAGCCACCGAGAGATTATCAAGATCCTGAAATATATTATTTAATGAAGCCATTTGTAATCGTTATTACACTGTCACAGATTGCAGGTAAAAGACCACGTTTTGGGCAAAGTATTATGTGTATAGAGTTCGGCGGTAGGTGAAGAAAAAGTTAACACATACGTAAAATTTTAATTTGTATTTTAAATTAACTTATACAATATTCTACATAATTTGTTACATATTTGAGTGCTAATTAACACCATTTTCTTGGTAATCGCATTTGTACAACTGTGTATATGTGAATTCATTCCATCTAAATACACCACCTGCCAGCATATTACACACACTTGGATTTCATATATATCTTGGCACAACACAATGTCTCAACTTGATGAGATTAGAACTGCACAGAACAGCTTGGAGGAATGCTTTTCAAAAAGGATGGCGGAACTGGAAGCACAGTTACACACGGGGGGACCCGCCAAGGACACGGTTGCAAAGGTGGCTGAGGAGTTTCGAACCTTCCGTGAACTCATGTTCTCTAGGCTCGGTATGCTCCGTAAACAAATTAATGAGTGCTCCCATATGGTTGACGCTATTGAGACCAGGCACCGACGAAAGGCGCTCCTTTTCTTGGGTGTTGCTGAAGAGGAGAAGGAGGACTGCAAGGCTACAGTGCTGAGTATAATCCACAAAATGGAGTTGAAGGACATCACAGCATCTTGCATTAGTGTCTGCCACAGGATTGAGTAGCCACCAAAAATCGTCTCCGGCCAATCCTAGTACGATTTATTAGCGTTGACTTCAGGTCATCAGTATGGAGGGCGAAGTCTAGACTGAAAGGTTGTCCAGTTTCAGTAAAGGAGTTCTTGACAAAGTCTCGGCAAATTGTTTTTGGCAAAGCCCGTCAGCATTTCGGCATGCGTGCATGCTGGACCCAAGATGGAGTAATTGTGGTGAAAGTTGCACTACCTTAGATGAGCTGACTACTCTTACGCAAAAACACCCTAAGGCGGCTGCTGAATCCTCAACTGGAGGCGAGCGCATTGCAGGAAGCACTTTATCGTCGCAACCCTAAGCCACGTAAATAACTACGCAGTATTGCGTTTTATTGTCTTAATTCTCCTTTTTCCTTTTACTACAACTTTAAATTTATTCAATATTGTAGTATTACTTAGTATTTATTATTACTTTCTATCCACTGTATTAAAACTTGTTTTGCTTTTATGTAACCTTAAGCTTCTTTCTTTCTCATTTATTTACATTTTTTTTTAAATTAGTTAATTTCTAATTTTAATATAGTTTTTCGTTTTACATCATTCATTAAAACTTGTATATTTTCACTTTAAATTTTAATTACATTTTAGGTTAAGTTCTACTTTGTTTTGGTATTAAGTTGTTTAGTTTTTGGTTATATTTTGTCCATAGATTAATAGATTCGTAGCAAGTGCATAGTGCAAGTTAATTTTCGGTCGCTGGGAAGGTTTTTTTTTATTAATACATGATCATGGATACAAAGTCCTTTGGACACAGTATATTTGTCGTCTATGAAACACTTCTCTATGATACTTTTTATTTGTTCTAAGTTCTGCTATTTATTATTAGTAATCTTAACGTAACGTGGTGGCGCCGGTAATGGACATGGCACCAATAATGGACGAAAAAAACTTATCAACCTTATAATAAGGGTAGAAATGGTTTTCTAGAAATGGCAGCACTTTAGACATAGACAGCCAACATCCCTCTGTCATATTGACAGAGAAAATTAATTGGCCATTTTGTTTCAAAATGGCGAGTTGAAGAAATTGTGCTCTGGAGTTTTTCAAATTTTATCCGGATTTCTTAAAGGAATCGTTAAGCAGGTTAGTCATTGTTTTTGTTCACAATGTCCTTTTTTAGATAGATATATGGACACGCTTTGATTTTATGTTTATCTTATAGTATTAGGCATATATTCGAGAAAGAGGTTATGTCACTCGATAATTTAAAAGTATTTTACTGGGTGTCCATTACTGGATCCATTAATGGACATAAAACACATTTATGGACACGTGTCCATGGTTATTTAATTGTACTGAAGAGTAAATTATAAATAGTATTACCTCTTGAACATCGCCTGATATCATATGTCTTTAAAAAATAATAATCAAAGCACGTTTACCAATAATGGACACCATGTTATAATTGTATGGTTTTTTGCAATTCATAAGCGCGTGTTACCTTTATTTTTAGTTATATGTATACCTACAGATACATCTTCACACGACCTAGGACCACGCGCTCGTAGATTGTAAGAACTATCTAATTTGATTTCTTGTTTGGTTAGATGGCGCCTAAAAAAGATTATAAGCCTGAACAAATGGCTCACGCCATTGAGGCAGTGCGAAAGGAAGGACAATCAGTATCTGCAGCAGCTAAGCGATTTGGAGTGCCGAGAATTACTCTCCACAATAAAATCTCCGGTAAGAGCCCCATGGTATGCACTATGGGGCCTAGTACAGTCTTGACAACAGTAGAAGAAGATTTGCTTGTGAAATGGGCAATAGCAAGTGCCGAAAGACGATTTCCTATCACTAGAGAACAACTTTTAGATAGCGTCCAGCGAATAGTTACGGTGCAACGTAAATCTACTCCTTTTACAGCAAACAGGCCAGGGAAGAAATGGTTTTCTTCTTTTATTAAAAGACATCCGATATTAGCAGAAAGAACGGCCGAAAACCTCAGTGCAGCACGCAATGAAGTGACAGAAGAGCAAATAAACAACTGGTTCAAAGAAGTGGATGAATATTTGGCCGAAAAGGGATTGCTTGAAGCTCTGAAAGAGCCAAGCCGAGTTTTTAATGCAGATGAGAGCGCCTTTTTTCTTGCGCCAAAACCTGGACGAGTGCTTGTTAGACGAGGGGAAAAGCATGTTTATGCGGCAAGTGGCGATGAAAAAAGAAAATTTAACCGTCTTGTTGACTGCAAATGCTGCGGGTACACTAGCACCACCCATGATTGTTTTCGCCTATGATCGAGTCCCGGACAGAATTTCTAGCAGTGTGCCAGGAGAATGGGGCATAGGAAAGTCGGAGACCGGTTGGATGACTGGTGAGACCTTCTACGAGTTTGTGACTACAATTTTTAATCCTTGGCTGATTGTAAAAGGCATCCAGAAACCAATTTTGTTTTTTGTGGATGGTCATAGATCGCATCTTACACTTCATCTGTCCAAGTTCTGCTCTGAAAATGACATAGAAATTATAGCCTTGTACCCTAACTCGACCCACATTCTGCAGCCTATGGACATATCTCTTTTCAGACCGCTGAAAGTATATTATCGTAAAGCAGTTATCCAGTGGAAAATGGAAAATTCGGAAACAAGTTGAAAAGGAAAACTTTGCTCCTGTCTTTCAAAAGCGTTAAAGAATATAACGACGGACTGCATTAAAATGGATTTAGGGGCGGTGGTCTGCATCCACATGGTCCACAATATATTGATATGTCAAAACTCACAAAGCGGAATACTGTTTCTGATCTAGCAAATGAAAACCAAAATGAAGAAAGAAGCCATTTTTACAATTTTAGAAACCGAAATTACAAAACATTTTGGTCAAGAAAAGTTAGACCTATTTAACAGTCTTTATTATGAAGGAAGAAATGTTCTCGAAAACATGGCATTAGATGAAGATTTGAATCTCTATATAGTGTGGGCACACAACAAGCAAATGTCAATTTCGCTAGAATCTAGTTCCGCACCTGCTGCATTAAATAGGAATCTTCACCGACTTCAGATAACGTATTATATAATAACACGTGTATTATGCAAGAAAATGTTATGCCAACAGACTTCGATGACAACGGCAAAGTAAGCAGTGCACTTGATCTCATAGCACCGTCAACCAGTGCACTAGATGGTGTCTCTGAAACAGTGGCATTCATACCAACGCCAAATACGCCATCAAAAGTTGATGAAGCCATATCTGATGCGAAATCCCATAATGATACAACAAGCGATATTCTGGGTAGCACAGTGCCATCAGTGTCAGAAATGCCGTCTCAAGAGACTGAAAAAATACCTATCGAAGACACAAGGGTAACGATAGGTAGTACAGTGACTTCTTCAATCGAAATTACAACGTCAGATACGTTAGCCAGGGTTGATGGATCCCTTTCTTTGGCTGCAAAAACTCCTGCAAAAAACACAATAAGTAATGCGCTAGGTGTCACAGTTCCATCGCCATTCAAAAAATGTCTTTTCTGGTCTGACAATGAAAGTACTAAGAAAACTAAGAAGAAAAAAGAAAAATTACCATCAGCTGTAACGAGCAAAGCATGGCAAGAATACCATGAAAGAAAGCCGCCGAAAAAAAAAGAATTTTAGAAGAAAAGGAATTGAAAGCTAAGCAGAGAATCGAGAAAAAAAATATCAAAGAAAAACTTGCCAAGGAAAAGAAGGGTAAAACAAAATCTAAAAAACCAAAGATGCCTGAAATATCATCATCTGAAGATACAGAAGCTGAAATAGAATATATTGAAAGTGGCGAAAGCGAATGGAACGAAGAGACTGAATCAAATACCTATCAAGGAGAAATACTGGAAAAAAATGAACGTAAAGCAATGGATAAAAAGAAGATTTCAGTACAAAGGAAGAGAAAACGATCTATTACGGAAGATAGTAATTCTGAATCAGAGTTGCCTTTGACTCAAATAGCACATTCTAATAAAGTTAAAAATGCTAAAAAGGATATCAACAAGGGTTCTTTTGTCATCATTATGTATGAGGGTGAATATTTCCCGGAAAGATTGAAAATAAGGAACGAGTCTCTTTGAAATAAGTACAATGGTACTTTCTAATGGGAACACTTTTAGGTGGCCAGAAAGGCCAGATAAAATTTGGTATAAAACTACTGATATAGTCGAAGTTATAAATCCTCCTATCAAACATAATAACAGAGGCTTTTACAAAGTACCAGAAATGGAGAAGTTTTTGCCTGACATTTATATGACCTAGATTTTAAGACTGTGGATTTAAAGATTTTTATTTCATTTATTTTTTAGTCTATTGTTTGATGGGAATTTTGCCTAACATATAAATGTCCTGGATTTTGAGACTTATTAGAATAAGATTTTCTATTTATATTTAGTGTATATTTTTAACCCGTTCAGGGTTAAATTTGATCTCAAGTTGTGATTATTAAATAAGGTGGTTATTATAAAGAAAAAGAATAAAGACTGTGTAGTATGTAAGAGTAGACACCTAAGTTGTTAACTGCTCTTTTGAGACTTCTATTTACAAGAATACCTCAAGCTTTTTTTGACCCTAATAAGTAAAATGTTTCTGCTGTAGTTGCTTTAACTTGATTTGTTATTTTGATTTGTGATAAATAAATAATAGTACTTTTTAATTTGCAAAACTGTTTTTTATAAAGTTGAGGTTTCCTTCTTATATTTGTTAATAAACTTTAAAATTTTTCAAAGAATTTCATTTTAAACTGGTGAATTTAATAACCTTCCAACATTGGGTGTCCATCATGGGATACATGTCCAACATTGAGTATCCATCACTGGAGAAGTGCCGTCCATAAATGGAGTTTTGTGCCTTTTGAGTTTCTTTATTTCATCAGAAACAATAACACTATATAAATTATATATGTACGTGTAATAAAGCATGTTTATTGGTCTACAATTTGATAATAGTCATAACATTGTATCTTTGCAAATAGATGAATAGTGATTAAAAATGTAAGACCAAATTCTTAAACTGTCCATAATTGGTGCCTTCACGTTAGTATAGTTGTAGTTGTCTTGCAAATCATTTTTATTTTTATTGTTTTGTGTATTATATTTGTCTTTTAATTTTTGAGTGTGTTAGCTGGCGGGTGGTGCAGGGATGGTAGTTTAGCAATCGAAATTATTACTATTTGTTTTACGTTATATAATTTTAATTATACTAATTTATTTATTCTTATAGTTTAGGTCTATATTATTTATTTATTTTTATATATTCTATTACATATAGATGAGTTCCGATGATGATTCTTTTCTTTCTGCCAACGAGTTTTCTTCATCAAATGACAGTTATTGCTCTATTACTGAAACGCTAGGGGATTTTGTGCGACATAAATTCGATGAATCCCGCTCCTTATTTAATGTTTGCCACATTAATGCACAAAGCGTACCTAGTCATTACAGTGATCTGATTGAGGCTTTCTCTGACGCTGATGTTCATGCCGTCTTGATTTCGGAGACTTGGCTTAAGCCCCATCTTCCTTCTACCTCTTACCCTCTCTCTGGCTTCAGTTTGATACGCAACGATCGAATTGATAGGAGAGGGGTGAATCATATTATCTTCGTTGTGACTTTTCTTATAAAATTCTAGCTTCTTCTTCCCCCTATTATACTGCATCTGCAGAATTTCTTTTCCTTGAAGTTTGCGTAAAAGGAGCCAAATTAGTACTTGGCGTTGTCTACTGTCCTCCTTCTGTCGATTACTTCTCCAGTCTTGAAACAATTCTGGAATCCTTGGGGTCGGAATACTCACATCACGTCATCATGGGCGATTTTAATACAGATCTCCTCACTCCGCACTCAACCCGTTCCTCTAAGCTCCTTCAAATTGTCGAGTCGGTTGGCCTTCACATTTTACCTTTACAAGCCACTCACCACAATATTGATGTGGAGGATACCTGGCTTGACTTAATCCTTACCTCTGCTCCTTCTCTTGTCTTCTGCCACGGTCAACACTTTGCACCTGCTTTCTCCTATCATGACCTCATTTTCCTTTCTTACGTCCTTAAACCTCTTAAACCTCCAGCTAAAACTCTGCACATGCGTTGTTTTGGTCGCTTGGATGTTGAAAAGCTTTGTATGGATGCATCCAAAATAAACTGGAACAGCGTGGTTTCTGCACCCACTGTGGACGAAAAAGTTGGGGCTTTGAATGAAGCTATCCTTAGATTATATGATGTACATGCTCCCATTAAAAAAGTGAAGCTAAAGCGTCCACCTGCGCCTTGGATGACGATTGGGGTTCGAATTGCGATGAGACGTAGGGATCGCGCTTTCGGCAAATTTAGAAAAGATCGATGTGATCAAAACTGGACGCTTTATAAAGTTGCAAGGAATCGGTGCAATCAAATGATACGCAACGCCAAACGCCGATTTATTCTTAGTAACATCTCATCTTCTTCCCTGCTAATATCTGGAAGTTCCTTGAACCATAGGTATCGGTAAACAACACCGTTGTGAGTTTCAGAAGACGATTGGTCTGGATGATATCAATTTTCATTTTGTCTCCAACAGTCCTCTTGATCACCAGACCAAGCGTCTTACTGTTGAACACTTAATGGGTTTACCTCGTCCTGACATTAATCTGTTTCAATTTTCTCCAGTAGCTATGGATGAGATAAAGAAGATAATCCTTTCCATTAAATCTAATGCTGTAGGTTGCGACAACATCAGCCGACGGATGATTATCTATATACTTGAGCATATCCTCCCAGTCATCTCGCACATCATTAACTTCTCCTTGGATTCTGGTAATTTTCCTCACTGTGGCGTAAGGCACGTTATTCCTTACAAAAGATCCCAAATCCACTTTACCCAATCATTTCCGACCTATATCCATCCTTCCCTTATCCAAGGTCCTTGAGGCCTGTGTCCAAGCAACTTTCGCAGTTTATCTCTCATAACTTATTAAGTCCCTTGCAGTCAGGCTTTAGC
The DNA here is from genome assembly GCA_029286625.1 of Parnassius orleans. Classification (NCBI taxonomy): domain Eukaryota; kingdom Metazoa; phylum Arthropoda; class Insecta; order Lepidoptera; family Papilionidae; genus Parnassius; species Parnassius orleans. The sequence continues at coordinate 4,737,294 of JAGSMP010000027.1, read as the reverse complement.
CCGGTCATAGTACCGTTTCCGCACTCCTGAAAGTAACTGGTGATATGGGCAGGCATAGAGGACACTAAAGTCACTGTGTTGGTTTTAGTTGACTTCTCGAACGCCTTTAATACCATCAGTTATGACATTCTAATTTCTATCCTTTCCCTTTCTATGATCTCACCCGAAGCACTGGATTGGTTTTCATCATATCTTCGAGGGCGCCAGCAGTCGGTTCGCATCGATGAGCTATCATCTAGCTGGCTTGACATACATGCTGGTGTCCCTCAAGGCGGCATTTTATCTCCTTTGTTGTTTTCTATATTTATTAATCTCATTACTCAAAACCTTCAGTCTGCGTATCATCTGTATGCGGATGACTTGCAATTGTACACACAAGCGAGTATTGACGATATTTCTACAGCGGTGGACATACTTAACAGGGACCTTGAGTACATTAAGAACTGGTCTGACAGGTTTGGGCTAATGGTCAACCCTTCGAAGTGTCAGGCCATAATAATTGGTAGCCGTCAGATGATCCAGAGATTGAAAACAGTAGCTCTACCTCCTATCTTGTTTAATAGTACTGAGATTCAATTGTGTTCCACTGTGAAGGATCTAGGATTATTAATTGATTCTACTTTGAGTTGGAAAGCCCAAGCAACGACCGTTAGCCAGAAAGTCACTGGTACCCTGCGTTCTCTCTATCGCCTAAAAAATTTTCTACCATCAGAAATTAAGACAATGCTTGCAGAGTTTAATTTTCCCCTAATCGACTATGGCGATGTGTGTTATTTCGACCTGAATGCAGATCTTCTCAACAAATATGACCGTCTTCTGAATAACTGCATTCGATTCATTTTCAATCTTCGAAAGTGACCATGTATCCACGTATCGATCTCAATTGAAATGGTTACCTATTCGTCAACGCCGTAGTTTGCGTGCACTCACCACCCTTTATTCTATCCTGATGTCTCCAACTTCCCTTCCTACTTATCTCCTTACTTTCAGCTGCTTAGTGCTAGTCATGAGAGAAACCTCCGCTCTACGAACAACCTTCTTCTCCTATGTCCCTCCCATAGCTCTGGACTTGTTCATTCTTCTTTCACATTCAATCTATTCTCCTTTGGAACGCACTCCTCTCGAAATCAGGACGGCTAGAAATCGGTACGCGTTCAAGATGAAGGTTCAGGAACACTTACTTAATAAATTGGCAGAATCATCATAGTAACAGTTTATTTATATATATATATATATATATATATATATATATATATATATATATATATATATTTTATATATATACACATATATATATATATATATATATATATATATATATATATATATATATTCTTATTGTTATTATGTATATTATATATTTTATATACATAAACATATATATGTATAAATATTAATATATTTTGTAAATTTATTTGATAACATGTATATTTGTATATCTTTATGAGTTTATATACATCTGACATTATAATATGTACTTATGTATTATACATTTTATTATCTTAGTTATTTTATATTTCATTTTATTATAATTAATTTTATCTATTTTTTGTGATGTACCATTTATATCTTATGTATTTTATTTCCATATATTACAATTTTTTTTTTTTTGTTATTTTAGTTTAGTATTCGCATATTAACTTTTTATTACACCTACTTCATTCTATCTCTGCATCATCCCAAGGTAGACTGGAAGAGAATGCCTTAGGCATTAAGTCCGCCTATATACCACTTGTGTATATGAAGTTTTAAATAAATAAATAAATAATATTGAGCAATGTGAGAAGTCGGTTACACATATATGTTTGTGATATATGCGGTTTTTTGTGTCTACTGGTGAATTTTGTTTGAGTGTGTGTTTTAATGTGTGTGTGTGATATTGTATAGCTGTGAGTTGTGGCATGTGTTGTGTACACAGAACACAATTACTCTCTACCAAGAGAAGAACGCCAACTTCATACTAAAAAACGGAAACACGTGTTTATGAGTGTACACTAAAAGCGCTACGGTGGGCGCCCATATAAAACTTTTTAGCGGGAATTTCAAACCTTTGTATTCTGTAACTTTGAACTTTTTATTTAAGGCATATTCGAGTAATTTTGGCTCAAGCCTCACAAACCTATGGGGTAAATTCCCATACATTTGAGAGGTTGCACCAAAATTACTCGAATATACTTTAGATTAGTATGTGGGATAAAATAAAACTATAAATAAGTATAGTTATGTAATTTTATTTTCTGGAAAACATTGTTTTATAAACTATACATTATTATTGATGTTTTTTATGCTTTGGCACATAATATTTCCACGCTTGTTACTGATATATAACACATGTTATTGTCAGAGATTCTTCACAGAAAATTAACGTAAATTTAAATCAGCAAAATTCTCATGGTGAAAACTTAACTCAGCCCAAATACGTGATCTGAAACAGATACAATTCGAGTTAATATAGTAATAATCCCTACAAATAACGGTCAATAAATTCAAAATGTTTACAGACTTACCACAACATTGTCATAAGTTTTTCTTTTCCTATTATAGGAAACCTGCAGAAAGTGATCAGATGATTTTGTGCTTTTTATTTGCACAACACTTAACTTACTTTCGATGATGATCACACATCGTGCATAAAATTTTGAAATAATGAAATCATTTATAGTCAATATCTTATACAGAGTTAACATCGCACAAAAATTCTTTACTGTATATTCACGACGATATTATGACTGTGTATTCGCCTACAAACGAAAATGTAGTATTCTGAGCCCATAATAACTGAATTTAAGCAAAAATCAATAATAAATATTAAAATTTAAACCTATGAAATACATTTGAATAAATTTCAGAAAATATTTTCAATATGAAAGACGTTGACAAACAATTGTAATTTTTTTTCTTCTATTAATTCATGGCCTTTTTAAAAAAAAACTCTGCTAATATTTAATGATTTAATTTTAATCAATTAATAGGTAAATTAATTATGCAAATCTCAGAGTAATATGTATGTAATTATACTTTAAAGAGCAAACCAAAAAAAAGTTTAACAGAGAATTAACATTTTTAGTTTCTTCCGATATAATATGAATTTTTGTATCAAATTTTTAAAATGGCAATCTAAAACAACATGAAGGAAAGAAACAGCGATATTTATTCTCGCTTTATTTTAACAAGCCCAACACGAACATTGACAAAACCATGATTGTGTGCAGATTTTTCAGCTTTCATACAAAGTTGCATCACCCTGGTTGTGTAACTGATTTCGTAGATTAAAAATATTTTTATGGTAGTGTAGGTACAATATAATAGAAAATTAATATTTATATGCATGAAAAAAAGACAAAGAAGATAAAAATTGTAGGTATTACCAATGCTTGATATTAGTCATGAAGAGTTTGCGCATCTAAGCTTTTCAATATCAGCTTCCGAGGTTACTCGAATTTGAGGGTCTCCCACTTTTTTGCGCAGATAGACTACACCATTCGAGGTCCAGCAAAAGCTGTAACCAAAGCTTTTGTATTGGGTTCTTGCTAAATAGTACAATATTTGCGTTTTAAAAGTAAGACTTTCTGATACATATACTGATTTCTTATAACGTTTGAGCTTCAGGTGAGTAGTGTTGAGCTTATTATCTTTATCCCTTGTCTTATTAAAAATTTTCACTCCTTTAATGACTTTATCTTTTAGTAAAACAGAGTTAAAGTTCACGAGAATTGGGTACGAGTTTTGTTTACTTTTTATTCTGTGTACATCTTTCAAATCAGCCTGGTTGATATTCAGGTTTAAGCTCTGTCCCAGGTTTGTCACTAAATTGCAGAGGTCATCTTTTGTTTCACCTTCCATTTTAGGGACGTTTCGGATTTCTACCCCTGTAGCCCTTGAGGCGCGCTCTAGGTATTCGATCTTGTCCTCAAGTTGGTGAATAATCTTTTTATCCTCTTTCTTTTCAGCCTCAAGTGTAGATATACGACTTAGAAATTCATCATACTTGTCCGACATTACCTCGACACTTTTCTTTAGCTCTTTATTTTGTTCAATAATGCTATTTATTTTCAGCATCATGTCCTCGTACTGATTCTCTTGTTTATTAGAAAATGTAGCAAACATGGCCCTGGTAAGCTCTGCGGTGTCAGTCGCATCTTCTCCTTCAAATTTCCTTTTTTTCTTTCTGTGATATTCGACTGAAATGACAGGTGAGGCACTGAGTTGCATTGGTGCTGCGAAAATTGATGCAAAGCGAAGCGTACGGGTGTAGTATCAGATAAAGAATCTTCAGTCGAAGCCACAGATATCACGGGAGAGAGGTGCGGAGAGGAGGCAGGGGGAGAGTGATTGACAGGCATGATTCTTCTTGAATGGCGAAATAAGGTACCAGACAAGCAGAAACCAATGTGCAGTCTAATATGTTCCGGTAACTTATGGAGGTCAATCTGTATTGGTCGCGATTGTGGAAACAGTACAATATCACTTTCTGTCCAGTGTATGTAGATCCCTGACGTAGGCGTTTAACCCCTTACCGCATACCAAGCCATATATGGACACAAAAGTTTATGATTTTTTCTAGTCTAATAAAAACTTGATCTTTAAAGATACAATAGTTAATAGTTATTTAAAATAAAATCTCATGAAAATAATAAATAATATTTCAAAGAATCAAACACTTCACGTCATCAACTATATTTGTCTTTTGTAATTAAAATATTTTAAGTTATAATAATACAAAATATTGAAATTTAAACTTTGTTTACAAGATATTTAACTAAGTAGAATACGATCACATTTTTGTTAGGAATCGTATTTCGGGTTTATTTGTTGTTTACACTATCTACCTATTTCTTCCGAGCCAAACATCGCGATTCCCGACGAATGGCCTTGCAAGTTGCATGCTTTGGGCATCACAGAACTCACATACTAGCGGAAATATGGTCGATCATAGTCAGAATAGGTACTTTACCTAAGTAACTTACTTACCATTTCACTATGTATTTTTTTACTCTTTATTAACAGCTCTTAGTAACCACGGAAAGTCCGTCGTGACGTAGGAAGGGGAAAAGAAGCAAAGTAATACGGACACTCGCGCGCAGCGATAAAGTTTTATTTAGCTTGCATGCGCGATTATCTGATTAATAATAATTATGTAGGCTATTAAAACGTCGGCAAGCAGTCAACATTAAAGGAGTGCAACTTCTGTACGTAGTACTATTATTTATTCTGTGGCCATACTTGAATAAAAACTCAAAAATAAATATCAAAAGTGCCTAAATACTTATAAGAGAAAAATATTTTTTTGTTAACGTAAGGCGCGCGTCAGCTCGAGCGCACGCGATACAACCTCACGGAATTAGCCCCTTGTAGGGAGCCGCGCAGCGTAGGTATATTTACATGCCTAAAGCGCGGAGTGAGACAGGCCTGCTGGTACTAAAAGAATTACCACGGCGGACAGAAAGACGACAACAATTGAGACTCGTTAAATGACCTATGCTACTTGTCTGCGCAGTACTTTATACTGCTTGAACGAGTGGAGGAATTTAAACGTTTATTAATGAGCCGTGGTAGCATAGAAGCGCTACCACGGCTCATTAATATTATTTAAGCGCTCGCTGTAAATTTCACAGCACGCGAGCAACCCGGGTTCGATCCCCACCGGCATCAATGAAATTGTTAACTGCAATTTTAAGTGCTCATTTACCACGTGCTCGCCGGTGAAGGAAAACATCGTGAGGAAACCTGCATGTCTGAGAAATAAGAAGAAAAAATATTTCGAAGACATGTGAAGTTCGCCAACACGCATTGGGGCAGCGCGGTGGACATTTCCTTGCCCTAAAACCCTCTCAGAAATGAGAGGAGGCCTGTGCCCAGCTATGGGACGTATATAGGCTGTAACTTTTAACTAACTTTTAGTAATCTACCCTCACTCTTAACACTAGTGTTGAACATAGGCGACTCCTCCATACATTATCTTAGGCTAGATATTTTACATTTACATTATTGTAGGTAGTAGCTATGCTTGGCAGGTGGGTTGGCAACCGAAGCATTTTATTATTTTTAGTTTCAAGGAAGGTGTTGCTGCCTATCTCCTGTTTTAGTTTACCTATGTCGCCTCTTACAACGCCCACGGGACGATATGAAATAGTGGATTCTCTTATGCCGCCACTACACAACGAATGTATTTCTATTTACTTTCATGAATTTAGTTCTCACGTTCACCGTAAATAGAACTACATTTATGAAATTTTGATGTCTACGCAAGCGTAAAATAATCAACATTTAGTTTATGACGCCAATCAACATCCAATGGCGCCAATGATATGGATCAAATATCGATAAACATTATGCTGTAAATTAAAAAACCATAAAACCAAATGATGATGACCAAAAATTTTTATATTATTTTGTTAAAACAATATTAACTTTAATTTGAGATAAATGTAAAAAGTAAATAACGCAGTTCTGATTCTAAGCCAATTTATCCTCTATTACCTGTACTATTATGTATTCTGTGTCTCTATAAGGATACATCGGAGTGCGTATGAAAGCCCGATATAAAAAGTAATAGGTGTTGCTTTTTTATATATAGAATAAGGGTGACAAACAAGCACACAGTTCACCTGATAGTAAGTAAGTGGATGCTGTAGCCAAAATGAAAAGAATCAAAATGCAGATGCGTTGTCACCCCTGAGGACTAAGATGGAATGCCTCGTTTCCAGTAAAAAGGGTCTCCGGTTCTCTACACTCACCATACGAAGCACAGCAGCATTGAGCTGCTATTTTACGCTGGTATTCTGTGAGAGCGTGGTCCTACCCCGGTCGAGCCGACCCATTCGTGTTACAACCATGATATAGCTGCAGCGTTACTCTACCACGTATGTTCTAGACGTATGATTCACACTCTGTAGATAAATTCTACTTAAAAACAGTGCAGTTCTGCATAATAATGCAATTTCAAAAAACTCACTACAGTATTCCTGTAGTATATTACAACTATGCCAAATTTCAATTATCTATATCATATACTATAGTTGAGATAATTCCTTTGACTGACAGGCAGAGACAGAGACACCGAAGTGACTGCACAAGTCACCCAATTTGCTAATTTTGGCACGAAACAGTAATGATGTTCCTAAATTGAAGCCCACACGAGTAAAGCCGCGGAGAAGAAGCTAGTAATAATTAAGGCTGCCGTTGTCAACCCGCCTGTTAAGCATGGCAACTATGGCAAATGTCCAGAGCAACATATGAAGCATTCTATGTGGGTGGCCTATGTTCAGCAGCGGGCTTTTGATAAGCTGTAATGAATGAGTACAATTTAAGAGACGTTGGTACCTATAAAATTGTTATAATTTAAATAATATAATTTTCCTATTTCCATCAACTATATCTATTTTATAACATACTCGTAAATGTTTAAATATTTACAGCTAATGTTATAATAATAATAAAACCTCTGGCTTCTAACCGGGCTTGCATCTTAAGTCTTTCACAAATGCAGTGTTGGGAGGACAAGTTTATGTTATAAAGTTAAAATATAAATGAAACAAAAGAACGTGGGTGTAAATTGCCTGTCTGATATTATGTTACATTAGAATTAGCGGTTTAAAATTTATAATTTATAAAATTGCCCGCTAAGCTCTTTCCAAATATATTATAACTGTGATTAGCAGCACCCTAAACCAGAAAACAATAAAGAACGGATACTTCTTATTAGTTTGTGGAAAGGATTGACATAGGGCACTGTACACCATATTTGTGTGTTTATATTTGAATTTATTTATTATGATATTACGTATGTAAAATGTGTAAAATATTGCTTTCATAGCTAAATTGTCGAATGATCTGTGTTCGGCTGTGATATGGAGGCGAATGTGTGGCTTACCTAGTAAGTGGCTGCCCAGTGGTCTCTAAGAAACAAGCAATGCTAGCTAGCGCATAGGACACTGCCACTACCTTCTTACGAGCATAGTAGGTATTGCCTGTGGTCCCCCCCGAACGGGTTCCCGCCTTGTCGTGACGGGGGGGCTTAGTAGCCGTGGCTTGGTCACCCGCAGTAAACAAAGAGGAACCCTTGGCTGGCCCGTGGTGTAGGGCCGGTCCGAGGTGGCCACTCCGAGTGGGCTTGGCGAGCCCACTTCGTGTGTCGGTGTGTCGGTTGTGTGTCGGTGGGCTGCAGCGAGAGGGGTGTCCTCTTCCCCTACCGCTGCAGCCGAGGTGGAGTCGCGGAGGAAGAGGAGTGTTGGTATTGCGAGGCGCCGCTCTCCCTACCCTCCGCAGCCGAATCTTGGTTGGCGGCATAGCCATAGACCAGATCCGCCGATGGGGTCAGGAAGGCTGGTGCTTCTGAGTGCTAGTTTTTCCTGGTCCCATAGCCTTCGCGCATCGGACACGGGGGCGTCCGTTGCGCATGTGAAGTTGGAGGCCGCGGAGGAGAGCGCGCCATGTGTTCTGGTGCGCCTTACCTGAGCAGGAGATGGGGGAGAAATAGCCCTCTCTCGAGTAGTCGCTTATATCACGTTAAGGAGAAATTGTAATACCTAAGCCTAAATCGAATTTTGTTTTTGAATTTAAAAAGTCGCGAGTCCTAAATTTGAATCTCTTAGGACTCGCGACTTATTCGAGTTTATCAGTCAAGAAATTCTCAGTAGCAGCCCCCGTACGTAGGAAAGCCGTTGGTCTTGCCCCTGATCTCTCTCCGATCGTGTCTGTTTGCTGTCCCATTGGTCTATGAGAGTAAGGGAATAGTGAGTGCACCTGTGCTTGCGCACACGCTCGGTCACTATAATCACAGTTTAAAGATTAGACTCTCTTTAAACAGTGCTGTAATGTCTTGAGCAGATGGCTAGTCTCCGTTGAGACTGGCCGCCGTGACCGAAAGTTAGTCTGGAGAACATTATTATAGGTATAAATAATATTTCCAGTGAATCTTGCATATAGGAATAGGCCTATGATCTGCAGTGGACTTTTGATAGGCTATAATGGGGATATTTCCAGCACAGTAACTTTAAAATATGATTTTTGAAGATTCGCCTTGCCGAAATTGGTCAGAAAAATATAAAGCTGGCTTATACATATTGGCGTGTAGACAGCCCATTTGTCCAGCCTCGCCATTGCTCGTCGTCGCTCACCTAGCTGGCCACCAACCTGTATACGGTTCGTTTGGGGTGTAATATGTGTAATATGTATAAATAATGACCCAAATATCATCATTAATGTATGACTGGCACAATTAAAAGTTTTCTGATCAGATCGCTAAATATTAACTAATATTTTATGATAAGGTCATGCTTTTCTATAAAAAACAGCAAGAAATTTTAATTCACGGACTTCTTGGTTTGTTTTACTATTCACTTAATTAGCGAAAAACAAGATGGACTGATCTCAAAGTTTACTTTCTTGATAGTGCTATTTAGAATTTAATATAATAAGATAATTAAAGTTTCTATGTAAATAGATGTAACATAGCAGGTATTATATTCATCGGCCTACGAATTATTTCAAATAAGAAATACCAAAGCCAGCATCATTCTTAATACGCTTTTATTAGCTTGATATGTATCTTTGTAACGGAATTTTTGAATGTGATTTTCATCCCCTTCAAAACGTCACATTGATTTCCAACTTCGCACACTTATCAAGGACCGATGACAATGCAATAATTTAAATAGTTTGTCCCATTATCCTTGCCAGGATCCTCAGAATTAGCGATTAATTCATAAAACAACTACGATTTCTGCCAGTTCAAACTACTGTAGGCCGCGTAAAAGAACTTCGGTCCAAAAAAACACGCTTTTACAGTTTGCCGCACTAAAAAATAGAAAATAAATAATGGTTTAAAAAAAACTAAATAAACACGCTTTTGTAGATAACCGAACTAAAAAGTAGAAAATCATTTTCAATAAGTTTAAAATAAGAAAATAGTGATTAACATAAAAAATTCATTTATTGTAAAAAAGTGTGGGGTGCTTGATGTCATTTGTTGTAAATATTTTTGTGAATATTTATGAAATTAGCGTCATCATAAAAATATCTGAAATGAGCACCCCACGCGGTTATCTACAAACGCCTGTTTTATTAGTTTTTTTTAAACTACTATTTTCTGTACAGAACCCGGTAAAGTGTTGCTCAATGCACTATGAATAAAGCAGCTGATAAAAATGTTACACTCATAACTGTTAACAAAAATGGTTATTGTAAATGGTCTTGTTGCGCGCCACTATTAATGTCTTGCATATGGCAACACTAGTTACCACTAGCGCCCTCTAGTATCGAGTAGCAGAACTAGGAGAGTCAAGATCCTTCTAGAAATTTCGGGACCGATATGTACTCGAACATTCTATATGTTTCTACAGTAGAAGGTTCTGGAAAGTATCTGAGGCGCTATATAAGGCCGGTATAAACCACGACCGAGTCAGTATTGAATTGGCGATACAAGCGAAGACTTCGAAGCGATACAACTACGAACTTAAGCGATCTGTAGTAAAATTGTGTTTTGTTATTAGTGTGGTTTAAAGTGTAATTAGTGTTGTGTAATTAAAGAGTCAATTTTGGTAATTCAATCGGCAGTTTTTAATTGTCTCGAACCCCAAGCTCGTAACAATTGGTGTCAGAAGTGGGATTTAATCATGCCGATTTTACCTAAAGATGACACGGAGGATATTCGTACCCGAAGTCAACGCCAACAGGAGACGGACCAGAGACGATTTGGTGGTACAACGTCGCAAGCGTCGGAGGGCCAGCTGCCGACCACGGAGGTCGGCCCGTCAGCAGCTCCTACATTTGCAGCACCTGACTTAGGTGCTCTGATGATGATGCTGCAGGAGCAGGCCCGCCGACAGGAGGAACAGATGATTCTCATGAAGGACCTTCACGCTACCTTCGGGAAAGAGATAAGGGAGGTGAAGGATAGGGTTGCTCAGCATGACAACCGCCTGTCGGAAGCTGAAACCCGAATTAACCAAGTGAACAATCGGGTTGACAACGTGATGGCTGACGTGAAGAAAACGCTGGACGACCTAAAAATTGGGGATGGAATTACAGCTCCCGTGGTAGCTACAACACCTTCGCTACGTGGATTCAAAGTGCCGCCGTTCGACGGGACTTCTTCCTGGTCGGCCTACAAAATCCAGTTCGAGGCTGTTATGAAGGCGAACGGCTGGAATAAAAGTCAGGCCATGACTGCTCTCACCCTAGGTCTGCGTGACCAGGCCTTAAGTGTTCTGGAAGCTCTCGGTAAGGAAGTGACTTACGAGCAGCTCCTTGAGGCATTGGAGGCAAGATATGGCGACGCTCACCTGGAACACGTTCGTCGTGCGCAGCTCAAAGATCGCGTGCAACGTAGCAACGAAAACCTGCAGCAGTGGGCTCTTGAGGTGGAAAAGCTGGTTCGAAAAGCATACCAGTCTGTACCTGCGCTCATTGTAGGGAACCTGGTGCAGACATTCATCGACGGCATCCGCGACCTTGAAGTCAGAGCTGCTGTGAGGCTCGGGCACCACGAGACGCTTAAGAACGCGTTAGCCCATGCACTGGAGGTGGAAGCTGTGCGGCAGGATCATCGTTCCCATCGCGTCAGGAGGTTGCAGCAGCTACAGTTCGCGACCGCATAAAGGATACAGCCCTAGGTGCTACGGCTGTGGGAAAGGGGCCATATTCGATCCAGCTGTCCTAAGCGAACTGTAGAAAGGAGAGGTGATCGATCTCGAGGTAGTGCGGCTAACAGCACCGCCCAGCAGCAGGGAACGAGTAAAGCCAGGACTGCGGGCGGGTGCTGGCTGATATTAAAAGAGCCCCAACGATTTCGATCTCACAAACCCATGATGGGAACAGCCTAATCATCAAAGGCGAGGTCAACGGAACGCCGTGTAAACTGACCATAGACACTGGAGCCTCTCGCACGGTTGTCAGTTCCCAACTTATAAGTCAGTTCCTGGGGACCTGCATACAACCCAGAGCGCATTAATTTGGTAATAGCCACCGGTCAGCGCATACCCGTCCGTGGAGAGAAGGAGATGGAGTTGAAGCTAGGCAACATGATCTACCTGCATAATGTCATCGTGGCTGATATAATGGACGACTGCATCCTGGGTCTAGACTTCATGAGGAAGAATTGTTGTGAGATCGATGTTAAGCAAGGTGTTTTGAAATGTGGACAGGAGGAACTTTTCGTGGAAGGGGCGTTACTAGGGAATGTGTACAGCCTTAAGAAGATTGTTCTGCCGCCGAGATCGGAAACTATTGTGCCGGTTAGTCTTCCTCGGAATCCTGGGCAAGCTCATCGTTGTGTACTCGTGGAAAGGGTGGACAATGACCTTCTGAACCTTTGTGATCAGGAACAGATTATGGAAAAAGGCACACTGGTTGGTACTTGTGAGGAAGTGGATTGGTTGCGTAGGTGCCAATATCCATCGACTGGGACCCGCAGTAAGGATGCACAAACGAGGGTGACCACACTTTTAGAAGACTGTCGCAGCGTTCTCTCCCCGAATGAAATGGTCAAAGCGAAGAAGTTGTTACTCAAGTACGCCGACGTTTTCTCGTCTAACGATGCTGACATAGGAAAGACTGGCTTGGTTCAACACAAAATAAACACAGGAGAAGAATTGCCTATCCGTCAGCGGCCAAGAAGATTACCTGTAGCACGTGAAAAGGAAGTGGAAACCATGATTGAGGGAATGGTGAAGGATGGTGTTATTGAACCTTCATCTAGTCCATGGTGTTCACCTGTGGTGCTAAAGAAGAAGGACAGCATGCGGTTTTGTGTTGACTACCGCCGTCTGAACGACGTTACGAAGAAGGACAGCTATCTCTTGCCAAGAATTGATGACACGCTGGACATGCTTACAGGCGTAAAGTGGTTTAGTACGCTAGACCTGAAAAGTGGCTACTGGCAGGTTGAAATTGACCCTAAGGACAAGGAGAAAACTGCATTCTCCGCAGGAAAGGGTCTGTGGCAATTTAAAGTCATGCCGTTTGGATTGTGCAATGCTCCAGCAACGTTTGAAAGGTTGATGGAGCTTGTACTTACTGGGCTAATTGGCGATGCCTGTCTGGTCTACTTGGATGACATCATCATCGTAGGCCGTACGTTTGAGGAACACCTTCAAAACCTGGAACGCGTGCTCATGAAGATCCAGAGTGTCAACCTCAAGTTGAGTCCGAAGAAATGCTCACTATTCAAACGGCAAGTTAGCTTTTTAGGGTATGTAGTGTCGGAAGAAGGTATCCGCACGGATCCAGAGAAAATTGCCGCTGTCAAGGATTGGCCGTTTCCAAAAGACAAGACACAGGTTAGAGCATTTTTGGGTTTGTGCTCCTATTATCGGCGATTTGTGAAGAACTTTGCAGATATAGCCAAACCTCTGCACAAGCTAACCGAGGAGAAGCGACATTTCTGCTGGGATGAAAGTTGCGATATCGCATTCCAGGAGCTCAAGGACCGTCTGTGCAAAACACCTATTTTGGGGTACCCTGATGCGGGCAAGGAATTTATAGTTGACACAGACGCAAGTGATATAGGACTTGGCGGTGTGTTGTCTCAAAGGAATGGTGATCAAGAGGTTGTGATAGCGTACTTCAGCAAGTCGTTGTCAAAGCCGGAAAGAAATTATTGTGTCACAAGGCGAGAATTGCTTGCTGTGGTAAAGTCGTTGCAGCATTTTAGCAAATATCTTCTGGGGCGGAAATTTCACTTACGAACTGACCATGCTGCACTGAAATGGCTATTGCAGTTCAAAAATCCAGAAGGACAAGTTGCGAGATGGATTGAACTACTACAGGAATACGACTTTGTGATCGAACATCGCAGCGGGAAATCTCATGGCAACGCAGATGCATTGTCAAGAAGACCTTGTCCTGAAGATTGCAAGCATTGTACTAGAGTGGTATCTGTGAGGATGCTTATGACAGACCAGCTCAACAATGAGTGGAAAGACAGCCTACGACATGCAGAGCAGGAAGATTCGGACATCAAGCCGATTCTAGAATGGATGAAGGCCAGTGCTCCTAAGCCCAAGTGGAGCGACGTTTCAGCGATGAGTTCGACCACGAAAAGCTATTGGGCCCAATGGGATAGCTTGCTGATTCAGGATGGAGTCCTGTGCCGTAAATGGGAAAATGGTCGGGGAGACAGTTGTCATTTGCAAATGGTTGTCCCTAAAGCTAAAGTACCGGATGTTCTACAGCTGTACCATAATGGTTGTTCAGGAGGCCACCTGGGAGTTAAACGAACTCTACTGAAGATCCGAGAACGGTTTTACTGGGTCCACTGTCGTGACGATATCGAGGACTGGTGTCGCAAATGTACAAGTTGTGCGGCTGTAAAGGGACCTCAATCTCGTAGTAGAGGTGCATTGAAATTCTACAATGTTGGTGTACCATGGGAGAGGATGGCCATTGACGTTGCGGGGCCGTTTCCGGAAAGTGAAAGTGGTAACAAGTATTTCATGGTTGTGATGGATTACTTCACTAAGTGGCCAGAAGTCTTCGCGATTCCAAATCAAGAAGCTTCAACAGTTGCAGATAAACTAGTTCATGAAGTCTTCTGTCGTTTTGGAGTACCTTTAGAGATTCACAGCGATCAAGGAAGGAATTTTGAGTCTCAAATATTCCAGGAAACTTGCCGAGTTATGGGTACTCATAAAACAAGAACAACTTCTTACCACCCACAATCTGATGGAATGGTAGAACGATTTAATCAGACATTGGAGGTACCTAGCAAAAGTTGTGGAAAACGGCAACGAGACTGGGACAGGCACATACAACCGTTTTGTTGTCATATCGAAGCGCTGTTCACGAAAGTACATCAGTGACACCAGCTTTCGCAAACTTTGGGAGAGAATTACGGCTGCCTGCAGACCTGATCACCGGAATACCACCTGATGCCCCACGCAGTATGCAAATGACTTGCGGAACAAAATGAATGTCATTTATGAGCACGTCAGACAATCGGGACAGCAAACGTCTGAAAAGATGAAAACACGGTATGACCGCAAAATGAACAACAAAGGGTTTAACGAAGGTTCACTAGTGTGGTTACACAATCCAGTTCGCAGCAAAGGGAAATCTCCTAAGCTTCAAGCTAAATGGGACGGACCGTAGCGGATTGTGACAAGGATCAATGACGTAACCTACCGGATACAGAAAGGTGCAAGAGGTACTCCTAAGATCGTCCATGTGGATCGACTGGCGCGTTATTATGGGGCCAATAATGCTCGGGATGAGCATGTCTTAGGAGGGGGCAGTGTTGCGCGCCACTATTAATGTCTTGCATATGGCAACACTAGTTACCACTAGCGCCCTCTAGTATCGAGTAGCAGAACTAGGAGAGTCAAGATCCTTCTAGAAATTTCGGGACCGATATGTACTCGAACATTCTATATGTTTCTAGAGTAGAAGGTTCTGGAAAGTATCTGAGGCGCTATATAAGGCCGGTATAAACCACGACCGAGTCAGTATTGAATTGGCGATACAAGCGAAGACTTCGAAGCGATACAACTACGAACTTAAGCGATCTGTAGTAAAATTGTGTTTTGTTATTAGTGTGGTTTAAAGTGTAATTAGTGTTGTGTAATTAAAGAGTCAATTTTGGTAATTCAATCGGCAGTTTTTAATTGTCTCGAACCCCAAGCTCGTAACAGTCTTATAGAAAAAATGATTCAGCCGTGTCAGGTTCAGGATCTATTATTAGAAGGAGAAGAGGTAAAATTTTGTTTTAGAGATTGTTTTGTCTGCAATTGTGCGTAAAATAAAAAATAACACCAGCCAAAGAGCACAACTGGCATTATACTCAGGCCCATCAAATGGTATGGATTTTTTTTAAATTTTACCAGGTTTAAAAAATCAATCAAAATTCAAAAATCAAAAATAATAAAATCAAAAAATATAGATCTGTATGTCTATACATACATATATTGATTTATCGCCGCTTAGTAACTGACGGTTACTCAGTGCCTATATAACATCCTGCAGTCACGCCAAAACTAAGAGGAGAGAATCACTGTAGAAAAAGTAATAATTTATTGCAAAAATTTTGTGATAAAATAAAAAAAATTACAAACTTATCCAAGATACCTAATATATTACAGAAAAAAATATAACAAATAATAAACTAATGAGTTTGTGTCAGTTTTTAAAAAGATTACAAGATATAACAAAAAGACACAAAAATGAATGTCAAAAAAGTTCAGAATCTGATTGACGATATAGATCTGACACTTAATCATGCTTTTGGAAACTACGCCAGTTGTAAACAATACTTCTGTGAAAAGTGGTGTACACAAGAGAATTAAGAACAGACAAAATCTTTCTTTTCAAATTTCCGCCGAGTTTTAAGTAGAAGGCCAAATACTACGTTGACTACGTTTCATCAATTCACCATTGATAAAATGAGAACAGCAATTTTACAATTGTGTTTACAAGAAACACTATCAGTTTAACCTTGCAGCTTGTTCATTATTTTTATTATAAATAACTATAAATGTATATATTATTAATAAATCATTCCCATAATATTTTGTATTATATTTTATTTTGCCCTATCTGAAACGTTCTAAACTCTATAGAAAATGTGGCGTATGAAATGACAATCACTAGAACATTTTATCTAGGTACAAAGATGTTTTACGTTTTCGTGGCCTCCACATGATATTTTTGTCAGCATTAGGTACCCTTCTGTATCTGAAACGAATATGAATATTGCATATGTATACGATACAAAAGTAAAGTAACAGGCTATGTAAGTCGCTATGCTAGGCACATGCCTTTTGCTTCTGAGAGGGTTTTAGGCATTGAAATTCTACAATGTTGGTGTACCATGGGAGAGGATGGCCATTGACGTTGCGGGGCCGTTTCCGGAGTGAAAGTGGTAACAAGTATTTCATGGTTGTGATGGATTACTTCACTAAGTGGCCAGAAGTCTTCGCGATTCCAAATCAAGAAGCTTCAACAGTTGCAGATAAACTAGTTCATGAAGTCTTCTGTCGTTTTGGAGTACCTTTAGATTCACAGCGATCAAGGAAGGAATTTTGAGTCTCAAATATTCCAGGAAACTTGCCGAGTTATGGGTACTCATAAAACAAGAACAACTTCTTACCACCCACAATCTGATGGAATGGTAGAACGATTTAATCAGACATTGAGAGGTACCTAGCAAGTTGTGTGGAAAACGGCAACGAGACTGGGACAGGCAGTACATACAACCGTTTTGTTGTCATATCGAAGCGCTGTTCACGAAAGTACATCAGTGACACCAGCTTTCGCAAACTTTGGGAGAGAATTACGGCTGCCTGCAGACCTGATCACCGGAATACCACCTGATGCCCCACGCAGTATGCAAATGACTTGCGGAACAAAATGAATGTCATTTATGAGCACGTCAGACAATCGGGACAGCAAACGTCTGAAAAGATGAAAACACGGTATGACCGCAAAATGAACAACAAAGGGTTTAACGAAGGTTCACTAGTGTGGTTACACAATCCAGTTCGGCAAAGGGAAATCTCCTAAGCTTCAAGCTAAATGGGACGGACCGTAGCGGATTGTGACAAGGATCAATGACGTAACCTACCGGATACAGAAAGGTGCAAGAGGTACCCTAAGATCGTCCATGGATCGACTGGCGCGTTATTATGGGCCATAATGCTCGGGATGAGCATGTCTTAGGAGGGGCAGTGTTGCGCGCCACTATTAATGTCTTGCATATGGCAACACTAGTTACCACTAGCGCCCTCTATCGAGTAGCAGAACTAGGAGAGTCAAGATCCTTCTAGAAATTTCGGGACCGATATGTACTCGAACATTCTATATGTTTCTAGAGTAGAAGGTCTGGAAAGTATCTGAGGCGCTATATAAGGCCTAAACCACGACCGAGTCAGTATTGAATTGGCGATACAAGCGAAGACTTGAAGCGATACAACTACGAACTTAAGCGATCTGTAAAATTGTGTTTTGTTATTAGTGTGGTTTAAAGTGTAATTAGTGTTGTGTAATTAAAGAGTCAATTTTGTAATTCAATCGGCAGTTTTAATTGTCTCGAACCCCAAGCTGTAACAGTCTTATAGAAAAATGATTCAGCTGTGTCAGGTTCAGGATCTATTATTAGAAGGAGAAGAGGTAAAATTTTGTTTTAGAGATTGTTTTGTCTGCAATTGTGCGTAAAATAAAATAACACCAGCCAAAGAGCAACTGGCATTATACTCAGGCCCATCAAATGGTATGGATTTTTTAATTTTACCAGGTTTAAAAAACAATCAAAATCAAAAATCAAAATAATGAAATCAAAAATATAGATCTGTATGTCTATACATACATATATTGATTTATCGCCGCTTAGTAACTGACGGTTACCAGTGCCTATATAACATCCCAGTCACGCCAAACTAAGAGGAGAGAATCACTGTAATAATTTATTGCAAATTTTGTGATAAAATAAAAAATTACAAACTTATCCAAGATACCTAATATATTACAGAAAAATATAACAAATAATAAACTAATGAGTTTGTGCAGTTTTTAAAAGATTACAAGATATAACAAAAGACACAAAAATGAATGTCAAAAGTTCAGAATCTGATTGACGATATAGATCTGACACTTAATCATGCTTTTGAAACTACGCCATGTAAACAATACTTCTGTGAAAAGTGGTGTACAAAAGAGAATTAAGAACAGACAAAATCTTTCTTTTCAAATTTCCGCCGAGTTTTAAGTAGAAGGCCAAATACTACGTTGACTACGTTTCATCAATTCACCATTGATAAAATGAGAACAGCAATTTACAATTGTGTTTAAGAAACACTATCAGTTTAACCTTGCAGCTTGTTCATTATTTTATTATAAATAACTATAAATGTATATATTATTAATAAATCATTCCCATAATATTTTGTATTATATTTTATTTTGCCCTATCTGAAACGTTCTAAACTCTATAGAAATGTGGCGTATGAAATGACAATCACTAGAACATTTTATCTAGGTACAAAGATGTTTTACGTTTTCGTGGCCTCCACATGATATTTTTGTCAGCATTAGGTACCTTCTGTATCTGAAACGAATATGAATATTGCATATGTATACGATACAAAAGTAAAGTAACAGGCTATGTGTCGCTATGCTAGGCACAGGCCTCTTACTTCTGAGGGTTTTAGCAAGGAAATGTCCGCCGCGCTGCCCCAATGCGTGTTGGCGACCTTCACATGTCTTCGAATTTTTTTTTCTTATTCCTCAGACATATGCAGGTTTTCTCACGATGTTTTTCTTCACCGCCGAGCACGTGCTAAATCAGCACTTAAAATTGCAATTAAAAATTTCATTGGTGCTGCCGCGGATCAAACCCGGGCGAAATTTATAGCGAGCGCTTAGACCCAGAGTTACTGATACGACACAAATAAGTACGATTCAACGAATATAATAAAAACTCTTACGTACTTAAAACTTAAACACTTGATAGCTCGTGATGCCTACCGAACGAAGCTATAGCACCACATCGTGCAATGTAATTGAAGATGCTTAACCGGGACATAACTCTTAGTGACGCGCAAGCATAATAGGCAGTATATCACTTATATACTTTTCACCTCTGCAGTCTATTAATTTTTGCACTTTTCTAAGTAATACAGAAAGTAGTCACTAGACGGTGTTGACGTCGGCTAAAATCTGCGGTCGCCGTTTCATCAAGGTCATTCAAAGAACAGACAAAATCTTTCTTTCAAATTTCCGCCGAGTTTTAAGTAGAAGGCCAAATACGTTGACTACGTTTCATCAATTCACCATTGATAAAATGAGAACAGCAATTTACAATTGTGTTTACAAGAAACACTATCAGTTTAACTTGCAGCTTGTTCATTATTTTATTATAAATAACTATAAATGTATATTATTAATAAATCATTCCCATAATATTTTGTATTATATTTTATTTTGCCCTATCTGAAACGTTCTAAACTCTATAGAAAATGTGGCATGAAATGACAATCACTAGAACATTTTATCTAGGTACAAAGATGTTTTACGTTTTCGTGGCCTCCACATGATATTTTTGTCAGCATTGGTACCCTTCTGTATCTGAAACGAATATGAATATTATATGTATACGATACAAAAGCAGTAACAGGCTATGTAGTCGCTATGCTAGCACAGCCTCCTCTTACTTCTGAGAGGGTTTTAGGCAAGGAAATGTCCGCCGCGCTGCCCCACGTGTTGGCGACCTTCACATGTCTTCGAATTTTTTTCTTATTCCTCAGACATATGGGTTTTTCACGATGTTTTTCACCGCCGAGCACGTGCTAAATCAGCACTTAAAATTGCAATTAAAATTTCATTGGTGCTGCTGCGGATCAAACCAAGGAAATTTATAGCGAGCGCTAGACCCAGAGTTACTGATACGACACAAATAAGTACGATTCAACGAATATAATAAAACTCTTACGTACTTAAACTTAAACACTTGATAGCTCGTGATGCCTACCGAACGAAGCTATAGCACCACATCGTGCAATGTAATTGAAGATGCTTAACCGACATAACTCTTAGTGACGCGCAAGCATAATAGGGTATATCATATATACTTTTCACCTCTGCAGTCTATTAATTGCACTTCGTTGAAAGTAGTCACTAGACGGTGTTGACGTCGGCTAAAATCTCTGCGGTCGCCGTTTCATCAAGGTCATTCAGGCTTCTTAAAGTCTTAAGTAATTTCTTCAATAATTATGTTGTTCTCGCCGACAGCTGCGCGCTTATAAGATTTTATCGATATAAAAATATCAGCAGGAATAAAATCCGACATAATAAATATTTAAAAAATAAAGTATTAAAATATAAAACGCCAATTTTTGTGTCAAAATAATAAATCAGTACCTAATTAGTAATGAAACAAGAGTAAAAATGCAAACAGATTAAATTTAAAAAAATACTTGCTCATTTTATAAATTTATAATATATTAAAATTAAATGACTACTATTAGGACATTTGGGAACATAAAATAAATGACACTCATTAAAAATATACATAAACAAATTTTCATGCAATTTTTCAGCGTAAATTTTATTACTTCTCCGACTAAAGTAAATGCATTTCAGATCTATTTATTTGTTAACATGAAATACTTATAATTTCTAGTAATAAAATCAACTTCAGTAAAAATATCTTAGAATAATTGGAACTACATAACTTTTGTGGCTTGTTCCAAAGAAAATTGCCTATTAATAAAATCACAAGATTAAGGAATTATTTACATCAGTACTACTCGTGCGATTAAAGAATGGGATTGAAAATGGCGCCGCCTTTATTCACCTCTCGCTCGCACACTGTCGCTATCTATACTCACACCCACCGGTAAAGACTGCATAAAAAAATACAATGCAATATGCGTTTTTTGTACGTTCTGTAACTTCAGTCCAACTTGTCATTGGAATCAATGATAACAAAATGGCATACTCAAACTACAAAAAAAAATTCAGTCCCGTTTTACTAATTTGTGAGCTACTCTTCGGAGAGTTTTCTTCATAATTACTGTTGATTTTGTTTGTTAATATTTTTGTATAAAATATTTACATGCCACTGAGACATGAGTAACCATTTTTAAAAATTTTCGTTTGTCTATCTGTCCGATTTAATCTTCGATTCTGGAATGAACCGGTTGTAATAACAATTCACGAACAAATAGAGAGTAATACCAGGAGTAATCTAGACTACATTTTATCCAGAAATTTAGAGATTTCATTAAAATAGAAATATTGGTAAGATAAAATGGTCTTTAATGATCATATTAAGTCTAAATAACGCCACATTAATTGATCCCACAGGCGAAGCCATAGCTCATCGCTAGTTATAAATGTTATTTTAAAATTAATGTACCTACTTGGATATACAATTCTTTTCAAATATTTTCCCATTAACAGAAAATTTACATTTAACCGAATAATATAACGTTATAACGATATTATATAATAATAATAATAAAATTCATTTTAATTAAAACTCATTGACCAAAAATAACAAAACATTTAAAAGTTAAACTAATACAAAAATAATATTGTAAGAAGGACAATGAAAGGGTTCTGACTCAGCATATGTTGCAGAGAATCTACAACGCTGTTATTCTGTCAGCACCCGTATACTTAATTAACTAAAGTATAACAGTACGCGTACATCACTGATTATATTACAAATAGCAATTGATTTGTTTAATTATTTATTCAGCCAGTAGAAGAACTATTTAATCAACCAGTACAAGTTTCCATATTATTACTATTAATAAATTAATAATTAATATTCATGTACAAAAGATAAACATAATACAAACAAAATATAAACGAAATATAAACAAAAAATATTTTTTATTAAAGTAAGAGCTACAGTAGTGTTTTATTAATATCGTTATTAGTGGGTTTTCGCTATTGGTACTGTGCATGTTGTCGGTACGGGCTCAATAAGCTGCTATTTCTAATACCATTCTTTATCCGTACGGACTGTAAAAATTATTATTTTTGTGGCATGAAAGTGCTGAAACAAAAGAGCATACATATACCTATATAGAGTTATTTTACAAAGAGTAGCCAAATTGGTTATGAACTTTTAACATATTATAAAATGGAACCCACTATTACTAAAACACTTAATGAAATGGAATGGAATTTTCCAAATTTAATCAGTTTTAAGACGCGGCAGCCTGGGGATTAGGAATTTCCAAAGTACCTAATCCCCATCCCGAAAACACCTAAATATTATTTAATACGCATTAATTAATAAAAAACAATAATATAATATATTATCTTAAAAATATTTTCATCTGTTTTCAAGATCGTTAGAAAAATGTAATATATAAAACGTATCTATATAAGATAATAAATTTCGCATATCTTCAGTAGTCTTCAAATACTTTATAAATGATTAACAAATTAATATAGCAAGACTAGTAAAAAAAATGGCATTTAGAGTCACTGCTATTAATATAATATGTCAAATATTACGTAAAATGTGTTTTATTAAATGTAATTTAAAATTAACAAATTTATAAAGGTACGATTATACGATAGATGTTTAAACAATATATATCAATGCATCTAAAACATGGTATGAATATAATTAGTTAGTTATTCAATAGGATAAATGAGCCTACAGTTCATTCCGCAAACGTCCAGGCAGTGTTTTTACGTCTACGACAGTGGAATCTTCAGTATCACTAACGTAACCTTCTGGGTGGATGTAATACATTGGGTACACAAGTAGTGGAGCCGCTGAAAACGCGTTCAAGTTGCGGTTAGGGAAGTAGGATTTCCATGTGTCGCTGTAAATTAAAAAATACAATTTATTCCTTAAAGCTCTCTTATAGTATGGTGTATGAAAACGTTACCTCGCTCCCCGCAATGGGTCTAATCAAATGCCGCTAGTTTGGAGTGGGGTGAACTTGAAATGGTCACACTGAGTCATCATCGTTGAAAAGTTGCGTTTTTATAAGTTTTTCGGCTTCTAGTGAATAGAAATATACACAAAACAATGCCTCTCTTTAATTTTTTTGCACATTTTTAACTCTCTTTTTAATTCTTTTACTTTTAGGTAGGTATACCGATAGTTTGTTTCTTATTGGAATATTAGTTATATTTTGTATAAATTAGATTAAAAATGGATAAACCAAACTATAGATTTACATAGGTTCAAAAAAGTTAAAAATTACAACAATGCAGCCTTAATTTCGCGAACCAGACCACAAACAGTGACCCTTTTTACTGAAAACGAGGCATTCCATCTTAGTCCTCGTGGTGATAACGCATCCGCATTTTAACTCTTATTTAAGGATAGATTTAGATATCTATGGACCACAGCATCCACTTACCATCAGGTGGGCTGTGTGTTCGTTTGTCACCCTTATTCTTTAAAAAATCACGACCATATAGGCACTGCACACAGAGCCAATAACCGAAATTTTTTGTGTCCTACGCAAACTTGTGCTAAAGAAGTTTTAATTCACTTACTTTGTATGCTGATCGTACATAATGGGAAGAAACTCGTCGACAGGCAACATGTTATCGAGTGGTTTTGCATCGAATAACTTTTGCGCTCCCCGTTCGCTAATCAAGTAACCGAGGGTCCAGTAAGAGTAGAGAGGTCGTGTTGTATGCGGGGTTGCGAATTCCTCTTCGTCATCTAGTAAAACCTTTCTACCAATATATCTATAAAAAAAAAGATAAACGTCAGAAATACTACAGTTCAGAATAAAGGACAAATATGTATATCCACTCATATGAACCCTTGTTTTAACCCTGAATTATTAAGATCATACAGGAACCTGCCCCACGAAAATCTTTCTTCCGTATCGATTGTCGGTTCTTCGAGCTGACGAGATGGGTTAGTAGTTATGTATTTCAACTAACACATATGTTGGGAGGACATTTTTTTATCACATGATGGTGAAATGGCAGCTTAATGCTGCAGTATTTCGTATTGTGAGTGTAGGGAACCGGAGACCCTTTTTACTGGGAACCTTATCTAACCTACCTTTGAAGTACTTAGGAGTGATAAAGCCTCTGCACTTTGTTTTTTTTTTATATAGCAGAGGGGGAAACGAGCATGCGGCTCACCTGATGGTAAGTGACTACCGCCGTCCAAAAACAACTGCAACACCAAGGGAATTACAGCTGCGTTGCCGGCCTTTTAAAAAGGAGTAGGCTCTTTTCTTGAAGGTCCCTAAGTCGTATCGGTCCGGAAAAATCTCTGGTGGTAGTCGATTCCACAAGGAATTGTGCGAGGAAGAAAATTTATTCTAAATCGCACAGTGGTGGACCGCCAATCATCCAGATGGAATGGATCGAATCGCGAGTTTTGTCACTATGTGCGATGGCAAAATTGAGCGGCTGGAATTAGTCCGAATAATTCCTCAGAGCACTCCCCGTGGTAGATGCGATAAAATTTGCAGAGATGCAACATCTCTTCGCAGTTCCAATGAGTCAAACCGATCGTAAAGAACTAGGTCGTCGACGATTCGAGCTGCTCTGCGCTGGATGCGGTTAAGTGGAAGGAGCTGGCACTGGGGAGCCCCTGCGCAGAGATGGGAACAGTATTCCATGTGGGGCCGAACCTGTGCCTTGTAAAGTTGCAAGCGGTGTGCCGGCATGAAATACTGTTCCGCTCTACTGAGCACGCCAAGCTTTTTAAAGGCCAATTTGGCCTTCTCTTCCAAGTGACCATGAAACTGCACATCATCCGATATGTCGATGCCGAGTATTCCGATACTGGTGTGTGCCCGTTTGTCACCCTTATTCTATAAAAAATAAACAAATGCCGGATATTATGTTTTGTTGGTTATCAACACCAACAAAACATATAGAAGGGTTACAAGAGAAACATTCATTCTTATTGCAGTATTGGACGGAAAAACCCTTTTATCGTAGACTATGAATGACGACATAAAGTCACGTCATTTCAGGCCATGTGGTTTTCAAATCAAGAAATTTAATTAAGTTATAATGAGATATACTTTTTATACAATTAACGGATGGTGTTTCTATCGCCTAGAAACAGAAATAAGATTTTAAATAATTACTTACACTAGGTCCCAATCTAACTCTTTTATTTCCTCCAGTAGCAGAATAAATTTGTGTCGGAAGTATGGTACGAAGTATATATCGTCTTCAAAGACTAAGGTCGTCTTATAATGATTCTCAACTATCTGAAACAGATTTCTCATGGTACATATGTACACATCATACACATACGCATATACACATAGCATATACAGCGAGATCTTTGTAAGAAATGTGGTTTTAAAAAATTATATTATGGCAGTGTCATAAAGCATCTGCAATCGTTCTGTCTCCCGGAGGGGCGAAACGGCGACGAGGTTCGCAACCCGTCACGTTCTGTCTCCCGGAGGGGCGAAAAGTGGATTGCGGAAGCCCGTCTGGCTACGCTGAATGTAGGTGGAGCAATGAATGATAAGATGGATGAAGTTTGCGATATGATGTATGATAGAGGAATAGATGTGTTATGTGTAAATGTGACGAAACGGAAGGGAAAGGATGCCACTACACATGGCATGTATACCGCGTACTGGTCTGGTGTAGATGAGACCGAGCGGGCATGCCAGGGAGTCGGTATCATCCTTTCAGAAATAATGGATCATTGTGTGAAAGAGTATGAATGTGTAAGCCCGAGACCGTTATGGATACGAATGAAAGTGGGCTTAAAGAAGTTGTTTGTTCTAGGGGTCTACGCCCCAAACATGTCTAACCCTACTTATATCCGAGAGCAGTTTTGGGAGATGGTAAGGATGGTGCTAATGAAATGCAAGGGTAATGAAAATATTGTCATATTAGGAGATTTTAATGGAAGGGTTGGCGTGAAGAGGCTTGGTTATGAAAGGATATTGGGAACGTTTGGTGATGAAAGTATAAATGAGAATGGTGAAAGCCTCCTCACCGTATGTGTGGAAAATAATCTTTTTGTGACGAACACTTTCTTTCGTCATAAGAAGATTCACATGTATACATGGGAAAGAGGTGGTGATAGAAGCATGATAGATTTCATAATTGTGGATGAAAGAATGAGGAGCGCAGTGGTAGATACAAGGGTTTACCGGGGGTCCAACGTAGGGACGGATCATTACTTGGTCTTATGCCGAACTGATGGTCTATTCAGACGTTGGCGGCATCGGACATCTGTGTCTACCACTGCGTTACAGCGTATAAGAACAGAGAGGTTACAAGATGATGGTGTGAAAGAGAAGTTCAAATGTAGACTGAGAGAAAATATAAGAGGTATGGATGAATTGTGTATAAATGATTTAGACTTGGAGACTGTGTGGTATAATGTCAAGAAAGGTTTGGTGGATGCAGCTACCGAAGTATGTGGTGTAAGTAAGAGAACGAATGAAAGGAAAAATAACACTTTATGGTGGGATGATGAGGTACGGATGGAAGTAGAAGCAAATAAGAGAGCATGGCTAGATTTACTAGCAACCAAGGCTAGTTATTCTGGCGCTATGAATGATGATATTGAAAGAAAAAAGACAGTTTTTAGACATCAAAATAAGAGAGTAAAAGAAGTAGTTGGAAGGAAAAAGCAAGAAAGAACGGATAAGAATGATAGAAGAATATCGGATAACTTCCAGGCAAATATTAAAATGTTCTGGAAACTCGTAAGAACTGCCAGGGGACATTCAAAACAGCCTAGAATGAATGCTATACGAGACCAGAATGGCTGGATTCTGAATGACGAAGTGTCGAGTTTAAGGAAATGGAAGGAATACTTTTAAAGCGTGTTTATTAGTGATGAGACGTTTGAATTAAATGAAATAGAAATTCCGAAAGAAGAGGAAAGAGATAGAGAGATAAGTATAGATGAAATAATGAAAGTAATGAAAAGTATGAAAGCAGGCAAGGCAGCCGGATATGATAGAGTATCATTCGAAATGCTAAGGGCTGGAGAGGGAGTGGTGGCAGACCTGCTGTACACCTTGTTTAATTTGTGTTGGGAATTTAAGCGGGTACCGGGAGACTGGTGCAAAGCCGTGATAGTCCCACTATATAAGGGAAAAGGATCACAGCAGGACTGTAAAAACTATCGTGGTATCAACCTTCTTAGCATTGTGGGAAAACTGTATACTAAGGTACTATTTGAAAAAGTTATGAAAGATTCTGATGGAAAAATTTGGAATGTGCAAGCGGGATTTAGAAAGGGAATGGGATGTACGGATCAGGTCTTTTTCCATGCGCATGATCGCGGAGAAGTTTTTGGCCAAAAACCAAAAGGTTTTTGAAAAAGGACTTGGAAAAGGCTTATGACAGAGTAGACAGGGATGTGTTATGGCAAACACTGAACTCATTTGGGTTGAGCGCTGGGTTGATATAGGCATTGAAGTCCCTGTATAGGGACTCCAGTGCTTGTGTCAGGATCAACGAGGCCTACTCGGACTGGTTTGGCATCCATAAAGGTGTCAGACAGGGCTGTGTGGCTTCCCCGTGGCTGTTCAACCTATTTGTGGACAGTTGTTTGGAAAATTTGAAAGTTGAAGAATGCGGGCTAAGAATGGATGAGTTAACCGTCAAATGCCTTTTGTACGCCGATGATCAAGTCATACTCGTGTCGTCGGCGGCCGAGTTGCAAATGATGGTCACAGGTCATTAAAAGAAAGGGAAATGAAAGTGAACGCAAGTAAGACGAAAGTTATGGTTTTTGAAAGAGAAGAAAGTAAAACGATATGTGAAATAAGAATAGAAAGGGAATTGGTCGAGCAAGTAGATGAGTTTATGTATTTGGGATGTGTATTTAGCAGGAATGGTAGATATGATAAGGATATAGAACGGCGAGTGAACGCAGGAAATAGAGTAAATGGGGCTCTACACTCTTTTGTGGAAAGTCAGAATGTATCCAAAAAGGCACGTATGGCAATTCACAACGCTGTGTTAGTCCCTACATTAATGTATGGTAGTGAAAGATGGGTGTGGCAGAAGAAGCACGAGAGTAGAATAAATGCTGTAGAAATGCCGTCATTAAGGAGTATGTTAGGGCTGACTCTGAATGACAGAGTGAGAAATTGTGTGATAAGAAAAGAGTGTGGTTTGAAAGATGATGTTCTGACCAGGATTAGGAAAGGAATGCTTCGGTGGTTTGGGCATGTGGAAAGAATGAATGAGGAAAGAGTGACAAAGCAAATTTATGTGGCAGAGGTGAACGGCAGAGTCGCCCACGCGAAAATTTGTCGACCAAATTGGCGATATATTGAAAATGGGCCAAATTAAGAGTACCCTTAACCGACGAGCGTGTATGCGTAGGTATATGGATGTGGATGAGGCGAGAGTGGTGTGTCAGGATCGTGACAAATGGAAGTCCATAGTCTCTGCCTACCCCTCTGGGTGACAGGCGTGAGTGTTTATGTTATATTTTTATGTCAAAACGCACTAAGTAGCCAAACCCACTTTCAAAAATAGATCAAGATTCATTTTCACAAATTTTATCCTAAAAATATTGGTTTTATTCCATTAATAAACCTCATCTTTTTTTTAACTTTACGTACATCATTTTTACCTTATCGGTGATAACGTTACATCTATATATCCTTGTAATAACTACGTATTATAAATACTCTTATAACCATCATCAAGGTCCAAGTACAAATTGTGTATTTTTTATATCTACCTAATCTGATATTTGAATCTTGAATCTTGTTTCATTACAAATATATGTTCATAATGAAAAAGTATATCACAAAAGGTATGTTCTATGTCATATCATGGTAAAGACTTAAGTTTTTTTTTATAAAACTGTAAAGAAACGAACTTACAGTCCACCTGATGGTAAGTGGTTACTGCAGCCCATGGACACCTGCAGCCAATTTCAAACGAAGAAGGCTACATATGCGTTGTCACCTCCGAGAACTAAGATAGAATGCCTATTAAGTAATTTGAATTAAAATAAACTAACAAAATTACCTACCATCTACAGCCTTAAATAGTGTGGCTTCCATTCCAAGTTCCTTCATGCTTAGTTCCATAAGCTTCCTCTTATCAGTCCTCCTCTCAAGATTAATCATGAAGATTTTGCTGCATCCGAATTTCCAATATTCTGGATAAACCACATACTTCTCCATATGTTTGTCTAATGGCAACGGAGTCCCTCGGCCGATTGCTTCTAATTTAATATTCAACAGCTGCTCTTGGTCATTCCTCAGATCATCCCCATCTTCCAAAGGCACAGTTACAAATCCGTAAGGATAATCATTGCAAATATTTAGAGTGATACCTAGACAACAGTAAAATCCTTTAAAACTTGCAATTTATTAAACACAATATATTTTATTCTTCCATCGATAAAAAAAAAGTTTTTTCGTTTATATTAAAGCTTAAAAACAAAAGGATAAATGAGGATACAGTCCACCTAATAGTAAGTGGATGCTATAGTCTATATAGGCATCTTACAATTATCCTAAATTAAATGCTGGTTTCTGTGCAAACTTGGTCCTTCCCCGCTCAAGCTGACCCATTCGTGCTGCAACCATAACATGTTATAGCATGACTCCACCACCTTCAAAAATGTAGCTGTAAAAAAATATAATGGTCTAAATGTGCCACCAGACTAGATTTAATGTCAACTAACCATTATTTTTTGAGTTTAACGCAAAAGCTATAATATCATCGATAGGTCCATTGTAATTCTTTATGTTTTTAGGGTTGTATGTAAGGAGGTCTGATGCTTGATGCCCTAGGGATATTAGTACTGCTGTATGCACCACAGGAACCTCAAAACACCCTATTTTTTACGATTTACAATAGGCTTATAGTCTTCCGTTCTTTTATTATAGTATTGGTCTGTCATTCCACACCTAAATATAAAGCATTAATTTTTTTTATACATTATTTTTATACAACTAAAACAACACACATTTAGCCAAAATCAAGCAATTAAAAATAAACAAAATTGAAACACATGGAAATGGGATTCATTAATAAATGCAAATGTGAAAGCACGCAAGATGGAATTTAATTTGTTAAGCAAAATTAATTATGGATGCCACCATAAAAAATTTTAGCCTATGAAATTTAAATATAGCCAAAATAGTATTTTTTAGATATTTAGCATGAACTATCTAGAAAGTTTTGGTAGTTTGTGTACTAATAAAACAGCAATATAAACAGGGAGGTCTAGCTTCACCTCAATTGCGTTGTATTACAATCATCTAAGAGAAAGTCTTTACAAATGCCGAAAACTGAATTACATGAACACCATGCGTTGCTTTACGAGTTGAAATTGGATGATAGTGCAGCCAAATCATACCAAGAGAAGAACCTAACCTACACCTAACTAAAACCTAACGATACACGCTTGACTGTATTTGGACCAATGTCAAAATACAGTCAAGCGTGTATTTG
Organism: Parnassius orleans; assembly: GCA_029286625.1. NCBI lineage: Eukaryota > Metazoa > Arthropoda > Insecta > Lepidoptera > Papilionidae > Parnassius > Parnassius orleans. The sequence goes on along the minus strand of JAGSMP010000027.1, from coordinate 4,706,439 downwards.
CACCAATGTCCAAATATAGTCAAGCGTGTGTCGTTAGGTTTTAACGCTTTGGGCACGATGACGGTTTAAGACTTGGCTGCCCACGCGTGGTACACCTATACCTTTTGCGTTTATTTATTAAAGCAAATGGAAATAAAACAATACGCTCTCTTGATGTAAATAAAGAGACTTCAAAACGAGCATTTATACTGCACTTCACGTCAGCGCAGCCTTAACCGTTGCGCACTTTTGTCGAGATCAATCTTCGTCCTATCTGAACAACAAAACTTATTTTTCATTAGCTCGAGAATTTGTTAAAGTAAGTGTTGCTAGAGGTGAGAATGTCTTTAGTAAATCGTTCCACGCAGTGAAAAATGGCACAGGAACTGCCTCAACAAGATTAAAAAAGGATAAAAATGTGTTTTGCAATTATTGCAATTATTGGAGGGTTGCGTGTGGTATTATTGGGCGCTGCTTTCTTTTAGTACTATGATTACTACAGTTGTTATCACAGAGTGCGTAATACCGCACTTTTAATTCGTGCGTAATAACGCGCGTCTTATGCACAACTCAAGATTTTTTTTTAATTCTACGATCATTTAAGTGACATTTACCGCTTAGCGTTTGTCAGTCCCATCATACCCTAACATACATCAGTAACTCATATAACGTTAATTATTATACTACGTGGGCCATGGATTCGAACAGAACTTTCGCATCGTCAGGTCAAGATTTTGGAACTCAGACGGCAAGATCCACCTCATGCTCCATATTCAATGAACCAAAAGCAACTTAGAAATTTCCTGAGAGATAAAAATATATAATAAGACAGGGGGATCTTGAATTTAGCCAGGCCTTGTCGTGAACCGCAAAAGTTTAAAAGATAGTTATAAATTTGTGTAAATTAGAAATAGATTTTAAAAAATTGCTTGCATTTAAAGAAAAGCACCTTGTCAATACATCATGCTGGCAATGTTAGTTAACTTTAACCCAGAAGCTAACCAAAAGTTTGAGTAAAGTCCACCAGAGGCAAGCATGGGGGCAACCACAGTAAAATTCTTATTGACCAGAACTTTTAATGTTGACGGATTTGTCAAAAACACATCGGCATCTATCATCTGTAATGGAAAAATAAAGTTCTTAAATTTTGTTAATAGTTCTGTTACAAAATATGCATGCATATACAATGTATGCATTAAACATTAACTATAGTTGAACTAGTAATGATTAGAGTGTAAATAAATTGGTAAGTAGTTTTTTTAAATAAAGATTAAGAATCTAAGTAAATTGGCAAGTAACTACAGATGGAAAACTACAGTTAATAAAATCCTTCCTGTTTTATTGAACTTACAAAAATATAATCAGCCCACATTCTCCTAGCAAATCTAATGGCATCCTCTCTCAAATGGATGACATGTTTAAAATGATGAGGACTCCAATTTGTAGATATTTTCTCATCAGGGTGCAGTTGTCTTCTTGTAGTATTTGTTGTAACATAAACAGCATTGTAGTCTGGGCCATATTTTTCAACCCAGTCTTCTATAATATCCACACTATTATCTGCATTAAAGTCACTGTAAATCCTAAAAAAAAGGATTCCAAATGAAGCAAGCCATAAAACAAAGGGTGAATATGAAGTTTCACAAGGGTAATATATTATTTGCCATTGTTTGGCAGGAATAGAATATTTTTTATTCATTATAGATCCTTACATAAAATTTATTGAAAGTCAATGTTTTTATTTACCACCACCACAGTTTATCATTTTGTGTTGTTATCAGGACAATGCTGCTGCCCATCTCATTGTTTCCTTTCCCTCCGTCGCCTTTACCTCACCCACAGGATGATATGGGGTTTCAAATATGAAATGTATTTTGAGATTTATGAAATCACTTAAAAGGCTACTCCAGACGGAAGGTTTTGTTTTGTCAGATGTATGTATTATTCGCTTGAAGGGAATTATAATGAATATGTCACAAGTGATACACTCAGCTGACTAATAAGACTTTGGGAAATAACAGATGGCAGACAATTTTTCAAAAATGTTAACCCATATTCCACATACTGGAGATAAGGAGCAGTATTGGCCTTCTGTTCACTGACCTACCCAGCTCAGTTTTTTTAGCGAATTATGACCCGGCAAGTTTAACAATTACGAAGAATGTAACAAATGTAAATGTACAACACATTGATGTTGCATATGATAGAATGTTTATGTTCATACATATGTATGTATATCATACACTTCACGACAGTCCAGCGTCTTCCTATCATTCTCTTACATTGACAGTAGAGGATAACTAGCCTCTTGTTAGTTTTAATGTTTCAGCTTACTGTTTAAAACAATGCTAAGGTAATTTACATCCGGTGACAGACAGGTAGTTGTTACCTTACACAGATTTATGGGTGAACGTGATAATTTCTATTTTTACCTTTAGGATATAGTCAATGCACCATCTTTCTACTATTTGTAGTGCTGCCTGTATTCTTTCACTTCCCTTTTACAGAATATCTCCAGCGCTTTAAAAAGTAGGGATCTGAGGCTGATAGGTCTGAAGGAATTTCATTTTTGTAATCACCCTTACTTAGCTTGGGAATTAATGTAACATTCACTTCCCTCCAAGTCTTTGGAACATGCCGGTACGCCAGGCATGTTCTTATTATGGTGATTAACCTGTCAACTAATAGGTTCTCTTCCCACTGCAGTAGAACAGGGAGGATACTGTCAGGGCCAGCCGCCATATAGGGTAGGACTCTTTGGATGGCCCATCGGAGTTCATTCTCTGTGACCACCTTCTTTGCATAAGACCAACTGTCTTCGGTTGGTGTAAGTGGCTCATCGTTCCAGCAAACTACAATAGTTAGTTTGCATTCTGGCAGTGTGTTTCTAGTAGGACACGTTGTGTCTCAGCTAGAGAAATAGTAAGACTGTTATCACTTTTGCGGAGGGTGATAACACTGTATTAGAGTTTTTCATACCCGATTAGCTTGTTTGTTGTTATCAATACTATTGCAGAATATGCACTATCCCATTGTATGTCGAAACCTTTTGGATTTCTTGTAATCAGACTTCGCTTTTCTATAAGTCTCCCAGTCTTCATCTTCGGAAGCATTCTTTTCCCCACCAGGATTGGAGGACTGTTATTGGAGCCTGTTGGAGGAGTTATCAAGGGGCATTCCTCATAATAGCATTCTATTATTGTATTGGTTAAGGTTTCTACCTGTATATCTATTCGATCTGCAGTGTCTAGATTAACCTTGGCAGTATACCTCGCTACTAGAGATGATAAAGACTAACTACATCTTGTCAGTGTTGCGAGGGTAGTGGCGTGGGACCTGTGGGGGTACTGGAAACCAGCATGTCAAAGAGTCCTATGGTCTGAACTCGGAAACAGTTGATAATCCGAAAACAGTCCTCTGGCTTTAGAAAATGGTGATCAGACGTATGATATCCTATGGTGCACTAGTCTATTGCACGAAAATCAGCCAAGTCACCATGTAACGCTCCCCCCCCCTCTATATATAAAAGTGGCCGTCTGTTAAAAATATAAAAAAATATATGTGACCAGGTAACCTAAATATAAAAATTTGGATCTTTCTAAAGGTTTAGTTATAGGCCGTTTGTAATATTTATGGCGTGATCGTCTTAGTTAGGACCCTTATTTATGTTGTGTTTGTTTAGTAACTTAGTTCCTTTAGGTGTCTCTTGGAAGAATGAATATTCACTAGAGCAGTCAAGAGCTGTTGGTAGTGCCTTATAATTATTTTAAGTTAAAGAACCCTGTTCACGAAGGCAGGGCTCAAAAAGTTAAGAACGTTAAATCGTCCCTATTCCACTTGTATCAGGCTTACATCAAACAATTCCTAATAATTAATTCTTTCCTGCTTGGAGAAAGCTCACAATATTTATATAAAAATACCCGATACAAGAACTTCGCTCTCCCACATTTAAAAAAAAATGTGGGGGAGGGACAGGGCTCACACACGCCGTGTGCGTTGGGCGCCAACCAACCAACGCACTACCCCCGAATAGGGACGTTAAGTTGAGAACTGGACCGTAGTCCACAGTAAAATTACTGGCGTACCAGTAAAAGAGGGCTTGGCTCTTTGTTAGTGCGTAAGCACAAACATGACAAACCGAAGTCGCGCATGTCAATGCGTGTTAACGCCTAACAGAATACGATCAAATCCAGACACAGTGAATGTATGTCACGCGGTTTAGGCAACACTGAATAATTTGCACACTGGCCATAAATCTGTTTCACTGATTCAAAGGCGGGAAATTTACAGAGATATATTATTATTTTGTTATACAAAACATTATGGAGGTCAGACAGTCTGCAGTCCCGTCATAAAGGGACCCGACTTCGGCAAAGCTATTTTAGATGTGAGTCAAACCAAGACGCAGAGAGCGCCATTGACAATAGCGACCCGCCAAACAACCATCCCAGAGACGCAATGCTGCAGAACGCAACAAGCATCAATACGACTATCGTCGGGCGTACACCATCCCAAGGTCCCCCCCCATACACTCCCAGCAGACATCCCCACCCGCATACCTCCATCGACAAGTACCACAATAGGCGTCGAATCAGGCGCAGCACACCCGCAGATCCATCACAAGACGCAATACCGCAAGCAGCAGTAAGCATCAATGCAGCTATCATACGGATGTCGCCCCTCACAACACACCCACATGATCCCTATCGATTTTGGCAACAAAATTGGTACTGTTGTTATATTAAAAATAGCACCAACGTATCATAGTAGCACCCTACTAAGACGCCAGTAGCCAAAGATCCACGTATCATAGAGCTATTTCACTAAGACATGGAGTTGAGTATGCTTGTTGAACATAAAAGTACTACCAAAAACACTCACCCTAATCCGAAAGATAGCCGACGTATCATAACGCTATGCGCTAAGACGCCCCCCACAATCGGTAGGGGTGTGCGATGTCTACGGGCAAGTCCTATTGCTACAACAAACCCAATTACCACCGGCACTAAGATTATATGCCTAGGACATATCAGCTAGCGAGTCCAAGTTTACGTTGGTCTCGGACACTATCATAAGTCCCTGATATAGGACTATACATTGTGCAACAGTACTTTAGTATTCAGGCACCCGGCCACCCCATATTATATATTATGTATGACCTTGGGTATGCGTCTCCGGCAACTCCCTTATAAAAGCAATCATTACATGAACACCCTCCAACAATACAAGAACACGCTGCATCATTACAAGAATTCGCTCAATAACTTTTCCTTTTACCATTTTCACTCCACCCATTTTCCAATTATATTACAAATGTTATTTATCTTTATTATTGTAATATAATCGAGTTGTATTTCTATTATTTAATACATTTTGAATATTTTGAGCAGAGTTTTAATAAATTTAAAAGTTTGCCTTTATCTACTATACTATAATTACTTAATGTTCGAAATGAATGTATTTGAACTTTATGTGTAATAATGCATTTTAATTGTTCAAAATATTATATCTATGATATTTTTAAATGACCTTATATTGAATTTAATTATTATATAAATAATGCGCCTTCATAACCACAAGGAATTAATTACAAGGATACCGGAGAATGGCATGAATGTCTGCCACTGGGATTATGAGAACAACACCTACCACGGCCATGGAGGCCATACTTGATCTGATACCATTGTATCGTTTCCTCCAGCAGGAAATAGCAATGTCAGCTATCAGGTTATAAAGTCTTAACCTGTGGAATAACGGCAGGGTTCCCCATACAGGCATTTTGGATAAACTGTATGAAGATTTACCCACTCTGCAAGCAAACATTAACAGAATCCCAAACAATACATAACATGATAACAGTACGATAAAAATGAAAAAATCCAGTTATAAAAACCGTTGAAAGCTGAACGTCAAAGTTCAAAAGAACTGACGTCTTTACTGTTGGTTCTAAGACAAGATCAGGTACTGGTTGCGGAGGACTTAAACATACATATAAAATACTACTAGGTTCCCAAAACTCAGTCCATCAAGCTAAAATGCATGGGTATAATCCAAACAGCATCAGCAATCATGACTAGAGAAGTAAATAGTAGATATGTTTGAATACTCGCCGACAGTAGGATCTTACAGGCCCTGAACAATAATATTATGAACTCTAGGCTAATCTATGAATTCTTCAAACTTTTAACAAGGTAGACGAAGCAAATAACATTAACCTTCTGTGGAGTAAAAGCCATAGTGGTTCCAGAGGCAATGATTCCGCGGACGACATTTTTTGCTACGCCTATGCATACCCGCCTCGAGGGGGTAAAGACGGGTTATGTCGGACTCGCACCGACTAAAACACCATGCTGTTCCAACTTCGTCGCATATTGGCAGAGCCACGGGAACGCTTTTGCACACATCTGCGACCCCACGAGCGCCGGCTGCCCCATGGCAGCCTCTCCTTGGGGAGGACTAGTCCATCCCCTTTTTCTTCTCAGGTAAGGCGCACCAGGAATACAAGGCGCTTTCCTCCGCGGCCTCCACCTGCGTAACGGAACCCGTCCCCCCGGGTTCAATACGCGGAGGCCATGGGGCTAGGAAAAAAGAGCACTCGGAAGCACTAGCCTTCCCAACCCCAGAGGCGGATCTGGTGATCTGGTCTCTGGCTCCGCCGCTAACCAAGTTTCGGCCGCGGAGGGTAGGGAAGGCGGCGCCTCGCAATACCGACACTCTCCCCCCGTTAATTCCTGCTCACACAAAATACGCGCTTAGTTTTGAAGTTCCAGAAACCAGCCTGTATAACACTTACACTAACTGCAATTCTTGACAGAACTTATTTAAGAATAAATTGAAAATTACATGAACATTTACTATGAAAATGTATATTACAGACAGATTTTTCGAACTCAAAGAAAACCGAGGACAATGAGACTTACAGCTTTGGTAAGCATAAGTTGTATATATAGCATCTTTTAGCGAGCTCTTCCATATTAGGACCGAAATGTCTTTTAAATTCACACATTAGTAAGTGTAATTTATTAAAATACTTAAGACTCATTACTTAATTTAAAACAATAAATTAATCATTTTGGATTAAAAAATTAATAGTAATGAAAAATAAAATACTGGTAAAATTAATGTTTGTATTTAAACACCAACTCAACTCTCTACAAAGAACAAAAAATCATGAAATACTAAAAACAATAAAAATAATCATGAAATAGTAAACTCGAAAGTTACCACATTACCACAGCAAGTTAATATTCAACACTTCAGATCCAAAACTACTTTTTGCATAAAAGAAAAATTACACATCTGTATCTATACAAATAAATAAAATTGAAGTGTCTGTTTGCCATAATGTCAAAATAACAGCTTTTTACTAAATGTATATGAAAGTATATACGGTCGGTACTTATAACAAAAACACAATTTTTTAAAATTTTTGTCTATCTGTCTGTCTGTCTGTTTTTTTCGGCTAATCTCCGCAATGGCTGGACCGACTTTGACGGGACTTTCACTAGCAGATAGCTGGTGTTATAAGGATTAAGGAATGACTTAGGCTATTTTTGTTTGTGAAAAAAAAATTAGGGTTACGCGCAAAAAAATTAAAACACATGAAATCTAATCGTAATAAATTATACGCGGGCGAAGTCGCGGGGAACAGCTAGTTTAGAATATAACCTATTTCTGTATAAAGTTGTGTAATCTACTTATTAAAATACCAATTTAACTTTTAACAAAAAATAAAAACCGACTTCAAATTGCTAAAAAAGAAGTTATTTATTTGCTACCCTCAAAGGTAGAATTTATTCTCCATAATTATATTGGACTATCCTTGAAGTATAACCTATTTAATAAAAAAAGAATCATCAAAATTGTTTCACAATCTGCGAAGATATCGCGTAACACAAACAAAAAAAACACATACTCGAATTGAGAACCTCCTCCTTTTTGAAGTCGGTTAAAAATTAATTCTTATCAATTTACTGTGACAAAAACAATAACTTGTAACAAAAAGTAAAAACCGACTTCAAATTGCTAAAAAAGAAGTTATTTATTTCGTACCCTTAGGGGTGGAATATTTTCTCCAAATTTATATGGGATTACCCTTAAGGTATAAACCATTAAATAAATAAAGAATCATTAAAATCGGTTCTCAATCTGCGAAGATATCATATGAAATTCCTTAAACAATAGTCCAATATTAAATATTTTCCCCTCTTTTCTGCCCTTGGGGGCGGAATTTTTTCTTCAAAATTTAATGGGACCACCCTTGCGGTAAAGCCTATTTAATAAAAAAAGAATCATTAAAATCGGTTATCAATCTGCGAAGATATCGCGTAACATACATACAAAAAAAACATACACTCGAAATGAGAACCTCCTCCTTTTTGAAGTCGGTTAAAAAGAGGTCATAGCCGGGCTTAAATGAGTATTTCAATTACATAGTTTGTATTTAATTGCACTTTACTTACCAAATATATATTCTATTCTATCTTTAGGATAGTCCAAGTTCATTAGAGAGGAAAAGAAATACGGTAATGTATGAGCTTTGTTTCGAACCAACAATCAAATAACGACAGTTGGCCATTTATAAGAGTTATTATGCGAACGGTAACCAAAAGAAGGTAAAAAAAATTCTACAATTATTGCTAAAATTAGAAGATTTACTTATAAATGTGCCCATTGTTACATAGTTTATTAGTAAATCGATTTACAAGCATATTAAAATAAAGACCTTTTCAGAGTATATAACCACTACGTTTTAGAACTTAAATGCTTTCAATATTTTTGGTATACCTCACAACAGCAACAAATCATAGCGTCTGACAACTGTAATATGCAAATGCAATATATCCAATGACCTGAAAAAAATAGAGGACAAGAACTAAATAGACATTGTGTCAATTGTTAATGATTCGTTCATCTGAACCGGGTCGCATTAAAGTATTGATGATTGCATTTATATTTTTTGAACGTTCCAGATCAAACGATTGACAGGACCTATGACCAAAGACTAGTAATGAGCGACCCTAATGACCCGGTTCGTAAGACGAATCAATACTTGAATGATCGGGTCACTGGAAATGAATGAATGACACATGTCTGGAACTAAATGATCCTAATGCAACGTTTACATACTCGCCGAGCACAGTCATTTAAATTGAAGTCATTAATAATATATTTTAATCAGTGTCACTAGGATCTTTGTTCGTATTTATTATAAAAGAATTTTGGACCTTTATCCTTATTGCACATTTTTTAAATTCAACTAATTTATCAATCGAGCATAGCCAAACTCACGAGTGATTTTCGTACTGAGGTATGTAAACACAAAAATGTGACTCTTCGATGGATCAAGGGATACAGTGGATCCAGAGTCAACGATACAGTAGATGAACTGGCCAGGAGAGGATCGGCTCTGGCTACTATGGGGCCGGAACTGCTACATAGAAAACTGATTGGCGATCGCATGGCGCTGTCCCTGTCGCTGATCGGGATATTTTACATCAGATAAAATGGTTATATAATAATGGGTATGGATATCGATTTTATGTACATCTATCGATGTACATAAAATCGATATCATATTATATAAATGTTGCTAGTAATGATAGATTTTTTTATCACACGGCTAACGATTACATCTCAAATCATAAGATTACACCAATCCTCCTGTGTATTATATTGGGATCCTATTAGTAGATATATTTATAAGTGATGTAATAAGATTTTTTTTTCATTTAAAAAAGTAGCTGTAGTAACTGGTATGTTTCCGCCTCACGCAATTCTTGTTTCGTGAAATATTTAGTTTATATAGGATAGAAGGTAGCAGTGGAGTCTGCGATCATTGCGAACGATATTAGCTGTCTACGCGGTAGAAACAACAACTGTAATAGCATGAAATAGTATATTATCGGAGAGCGCATTGCTGCTGGTGCATTACCTACTTGCAAGGATACCAGGCTTTTTATTTATTGTTGGGGATAAATTATTTTCATATGCTTATTTTATGTATTTGAGCAAATCAAAACTGATTTAACCTCCTATGTTGGCCTCAAATGTTTTAATTATATATTTTGGTATTTTTGCTCAAAACAGGGCCATATATTAAAAGATTTTCAAGTTTGTCAATTTCAGTTACCTACCTACGACAACTTTTTGAAGCTATCAATTGAGCTGGAGTATTAAAGCAAGATTATACAAGATTATGAGCTGCTCAGCAGCACTAATTCGTTCTACCTGTACCTACGTGAAGCTGAAGTAATGTTTCTAAATGATAAGTTCGGAAGTAGATTAGGATAGGTACAAAGCTGACACGGCGATAATTATTATAACACAAACAGATTTTAACATCCTATCAATTTGTATTTTTGAACAAACGTTGGCTTTGAGTGGGATTCAAACTATATTTTTATAGATAGTAATTTGACCACTATGACGTTTTAGCACGATTGATTCACTGACCAGGGTAAGTGTTGCACTGACATTTATAGAATATGGGAAGTTGAAAATATGTTTTTAGAGCATTGATTATTTTGGAATTAATACTGTCTCCTACCATGTATTGACTCCAATAGTAGTATTATTTTGAAAAAAAAATGAATAACAGGTAAGGTATAGAAGATTAATAAAAAACAAAAAATATCAGGTTTGCTTTATTTTTATGAATTGTTTTTCAAACATTTTTCGTCAAAATGCTTAGAATTTGTTGTCCATAAAAATTTTAATTATTAGATACGTAATTTTACTGGGTTTGATGGGGTGGGTTGGCTGGACTGGAACAATTACCGGTTTTTAAATAATATTAAAGTGACAATTGAGCAAACATTCGATCTGATGGTAAGTTACTACTACAGCCCTGGACAACCAACTTCAAACAAAGAAAGCTACATACACGGCCACAGAATTTTGAGAGTTCAGAAGCAATATTTCACACCAGTGGGTGCACTGCCACTTGGCCAAGCAAAGTACAAACTCACACGGGCAGATAGCCAGAAAAGGCCGTATGACCAAGTAACATAATAAGCATGGGTCTGATAACATTACCTGAAGAGTGTTAGCAAGGTATATCTATAATGCTGCTGTTTCCTATAGTGAGAAAAGACAAACGGAGACCATTTTTATTTGTAACGTCGGATTTCATCTTAAGCCTCAGGCTACAGACAGAACACCAGGTGCTTGTGAGTTATCAAACTGTAAGGAAGATACTGCACGAAGTCAACCTGCATGCTCGTAGACCACTTCGAATTCCAGCTCTAAGAAGAGGAAATCGTGGACGAAGACTGCAATGGGCTAGAGGACATGTGAACTGGGAACCTCATCATTGGTCGTTGGTGCTTTTCACCGCTGAATCCTGAATTTGATTTTCATCCTGATCGAGGAGAGTACGTGTTTGAGAATTCCTGGTGTGACACCGCATTTGCCTTGGATTCTTAATAGACGATAGATTTAGATAGGTATCTACGGGCCATAGATTCTGCTTACCATAGATTGACTGCGTGCTCGTTTGTCACTCGTTACTTATATAAAAATACGTAATAATAAAGAGTATTAACCGAGTAGTGGCGGTGTAATAATATCCACTAACCCCATATCGTCCCGTGAGTGTCGTAAGAGGCGATAGAGGGAAACTGAAACAGGAGATGGGCAGCAGCATCTTCGCAATAACAACTCAAAATATTGAAAAACTGAGGTTGCAACTGTGGCAAAATCAATTAGGCATCGTCGGGAAGGCCTAAGTAAGCTATGGACTTTTAAGCTGTAATAGATAATGGAATCATAAAGAGGTGTATAAGAAAAGTCGGTCCCAAGAAGAACGTGAAGTGTGTATACCCCGTTTGCCTATCTGATGCCGTGCGCTCCGGAACGTGCCGCGTGCTAATGCGAGCTCGTCACGATTTCGATTTGTTATCGCCGTCATTGAAACTTGTATATTTTTTGTTATTTATATTATTGCATTATCATGTCGTTTAGTGAAAATTATTATACAATAAAAGATATGAAAGTATGTAATATTTTATGATGTGAGTCGCACGACGACAACATGTCCGGAACAAGATGTCAGGAAAATCGCTTGTGGTGGTTCATCCAGGGGTGGGTCGCCAATCATACAGATGGTATGGATGGGATGGTTTGTCGCGATGTGCGATGGTTAAATTGAGCGGCTGGAATTAGTCTGAACAATTCCTCTGAGCACTTTCCGTGGTAGATACGACAGAATAGTGTTGCATACATCTCTTCGCAGCGCCAGTGAGTCAGTGAGTCGGAAAGAACTCGGTCGTTGACGATTCGAACCGCTCTGCGCTGGATGCGAACAAGTGGAGTGAGCTGGCACTACCTCCCCCCTACCCCTCCCCCATAGATTACTGCATAGCACGGCAGGCTGATTGCGAACAATGACGATGATGGACATCAACTTCAACTATTATTGTATCTAAATACAATAATAGTTGAAGTTTTCGGATTCTACCATTATTGAATTTAAAAATCAGTTAATCAATTAATAAAAAATATATATTGAAAGAAGACATAGAACAACATTACTATCTATTAGTTTAGTCTTTCTGTTGTTTTTTAACAACATGACGGTGTGTTTTCAAGTAATTATGTACGAAAGCATACACTCCAAATAGTGCAATATTATTACAACTCAATGTGAGTTTTCCGAGTGATTGTAGATGTGCGCCAAGCACCAACTTGTATGTGGATTTCTTGCTAGGTGAATACTTTTAATCCATTTTGTCTTAAGAAATGCAAAGAATTTCATATCTTTTTGGTTTTGTATTATACTTTATCCATTAACTTTTTTCACATAAATCCAGTTCCAGTAAATCCAGTTCTAAAAACTGCATAATGATATTGCAAGAAAGTATTTATTTATACTACTCATTACATAAAAGTATATGGGTATGTGGTTGCAAATTTAAAAGCACATCAAAAAGCTGTGTCGTTATCTCTGTGGAAATGGATATTAATTTGTCATCTACTAAAAGGTACTAAAAATATTGTTTATCCTTAATGAAACCAGTAAAAATAAAAAGTGTAGTGCCCACATGCTATTTAGATTGCAATAAGTATATACTTATATAATATATATATAAAGATAATATATATTAATAATTCTTATCAATGTATTATTTTCATTACAATATATTATTAGAAAAATTATAAATTTATAAATTACAAAATAAATGATTTAGCTAAAGCTAATCTTATTACTAAAAACAAAGAAACTAACGCACCGAAAGAAACCGCAACCTCAATTCCAAACAATATTTGTAGCTATGGGTGCGTTATAAAATGTAACGTCCTTTGACATGGACTATGGAATTTTACTGTAGCTATGTACCCTTCAAACTAAAAATATTATTATTTAGTGATAATAGTATATAATACCAAATACTTAGGTATATAAAAGCCAGAAAAGTTTCCAGATGGAAATGGAACCCTATCGCAAAGTAAAATTGATGCTGCCAGCATAAAATCTAAAGATTGATATAAACTACAAATTTCGAGACGAAAGCTCCATAATTTAACCTTCAAACACTAAAGTGAATTGTAAAACTGTAAGGAAGATACTGCACGAAGTCAACCTGCATGCTCGTAGACCACTTCGAATTCCAGCACTAAGAAGAGAAATCGTGGACGAAGACTGCAATGGGCTAGAGAACATGTGAACTGGGAACCTCATCATTGGTCGTTGGTGCTTTACCGCTGAATCCTGATTGATTGACTGTTTGATTTTCATCCTGATCGAGGAGTACGTGTTTGAGAATTCCTGGTGTGACACCGCATTTGCATTGGATTCTTAATAGACGATATATTTTGATAGGTATCTACGGGCCATAGATTCCGCTTACCATAGATTGACTGCGTGCTCGTTTGTCACTCGTTACTTATATAAAAAGACGTAATAATAAAGAGTATTTAACCGAGTAGTGGCGGTGTAATAATATCCACTAACCCCATATCGTCCCGTGAGTGTCGTAAGAGGCGACAGAGGGAAACTGAGCAGCATCTTCGCAATAACAACTCAAAATATTGAAAAACTGCGGTTGCAACTGTGGCAAAATCAATTATATATCGTCGGGGAGGCCTATGTTAAGCTGTGGACTTTTAAGCTGTAATAGATAATGGAATCATAAAGAGGTGTATAAGAAAAGTCGGTCCCAAGAAGAACGTGAAGTGTGTATACCCCGTTTGCCTATCTGATGCCGTGCGCTCCGGAACGTGCCGCGTGCTAATGCGAGCTCGTCACGATTTCGATTTGTTATCGCCGTCATTGAAACTTGTATATTTTTTGTTATTTATATTATTGCATTATCATGTCGTTTAGTGAAAATTATTATACAATAAAAGATATGAAAGTATGTAATATTTTATGATGTGAGTCGCACGACGACAACATGTCCGGAACAAGATGTCCGGAAAAATCGCTTGTGGTGGTTCATCCAGGGGTGGGTCGCCAATCATACAGATGGTATGGATGGGATGGTTTGTCGCGATGTGCGATGGTTAAATTGAGCGGCTGGAATTAGTCTGAACAATTTCTCTCAGCACTTTCCGTGGTAGATACGACAGAATAATGTTGCATACATCTCTTCGCAGCGCCAGTGAGTCAAGCCGATCGGTAAGAACTCGGTCGTTGACGATTCGAACCGCTCAGTGCTGGATGCGAACAAGTGGAGGGAGCTGGCACTACCTCCCTACCCCTCCCCATAGATTACTGCATAGCACGGCAGGCTGATTGCGAACAATGACGATGATGGACATCAACTTCAACTATTATTGTATCTAAATACTCCATGGAGTTTTCGGATTCTACCATTATTGAATCTAAAAATCAATTAATCGATTAATAAAAATATATAATGAAAGAAGACATAGAACAACATTACTATCTATTAGTTTAGTCTTTCTGTTGTTTTTAACAACATGACGGTGTGTTTTCAAGTATTTATGTACGAAAGCATAGGTACACTCCAAATAGTGCCATATTATTACAACTCAATGTGAGTTTTCCGAGTAATTGTATATGTGCGTAAAGTACCAACTTGTATGTGGATCTTGCTAGGTGAATACTTTTAATCCATTTTGTCTTAAGAAATGCAAAAATTTCATATCTTTTGGTTTTGTATTATAATTTATCCATTAACTTTTTCAGATAAATCCAGTTCCAGTAAATCCAGTTCTAAAACTGTGAAATGATATTGCAAGAAAGTACTTATGTATACTTATGTATACTACTCATTACATAAAAGTATATGGGTACAGGAATATTTGCCTTTTATGTGGTTGCAATTTTAAAAGCACATCAACAAGCTGTGTTGTTTATCTCTGCGGAAATGGATATTAATTTGTCATCTACTAAAAGGTACTAAAAATATTGTTTATCCTTAATGAAACCAGTAAAATAAAAGTGTAGTGTCCACATGCTATTTAGATTGCAATAAGTATATATATAATATATATATAAAGATAATATATATTAATAATTCTTATCAATGTATTATTTTTCATTACAATATATTATTAGAAAAAATTATAAATTACAAAATAAATGATTTAGCTAAAGCTAATCTTATTACTAAAAACAAAAAGAAACTAACGCACCGAAAGAAACCGCAACCTCAATTCCAAACAATATTTGTAGCTATGGGTGCGTTATAAAATGTAACGTCCTTTGACATGGACTATGGAATTTTACTGTAGCTATGTACCCTTCAAACTAGAAATATTTAGTATTCTGTTTAGTGATAATAGGAGACAAGCGAAGGAGATACCAAATACTTAGGGTATATAAAAGCCAGAAAAGTAGCCAGATAGAAATGAAACCCTATCGCAAAGTAAAATTTGATGTTGCCAGCATAAAATCTAAAGAACTAAAGAAACTACAAATTTCGAGACGAAAGCTCCATAATTTAACCTTCAAACACTAAAGTGAATTGTAAAACTTTTTCAATGAAATACCACCAGCCAATTTACGATTTCAATCGATGACATTGAGGCTTTTGTTAAGTATATTCCCTAGCTGTCTCACTCCACGGGGGGTGTTGTTTAATACAAGCTACACTGAACCGAATTCAATTTGTATGATTGCATAATTTTGAGAAAATGAATTATTCATGTTGCACTATGTTGAAAAGTAGAGATCGAAGATAAAAAATCATGAATTGTTATATTTTTTTGTAATTCCTTACATTTTCAATTTGTTGCGGTGTTTAAATTTATGAAGGTCAGTGTAAATAAGTTCAATAGCAGGCAGGCATTTTGTTTAACTAATATTTAATATTTCCAGATATTTGGAGTTCACAAAATTTATTAGGTCCTTACATATGAAATTAGCGTTTTGTCGTACTGACCATTTTGATCTGATATATCTCCTCTTTGGTTAACAATTCCAAATTCAAATTTATAAATTCATTTAGCTGGTACATTTGAGTTTTAAAACAGTCATTCATTTGTTTTTCCTCATTATTTTATTCTTTGGCGTCGCTTATTACCGCACAATGGAAAACATGAAATATCGGTAATATTTCATGTTTTCCATTACGATTTACGAGTATTTATGAGTACGAGTTCTACCGTGGCACCAGTGCTGCAGAAACAGCTCGAAGGATTAATGATGTGTACGGCGCTGGTGTCGCAAAACACAGTACGTTTTGGTTTCAACGTTTTCGTTCTGGAAATTTCGACCTTCAGAACCAACGCCGTGGACGGCCGGAGACCAAAGTGGAAAATGAAGAATTAAAGGCTATTGTGGAAGCGGATCTATCACAAAGCACTTCAGAGATAGCTGCAGGCTTCGGGGTAAGTGATAAAACTGTATTAATCCACTTGAAGCAAATCAGGAAAGTTAAAAACTTGAACTATGGGTACCTCATGTATTGAGTGAATCGAACTTGCAAACACGCGTTGACTGCTGTGTTACTTTGCTCAACCGACACAATAATGAAGGGATTTTAAATCGAATCATTACTTGTAATGAAAAGTGGATACTGTACGATAATCGGAAGCGCTCGTCGCAATGGCTGAACCCTGGAGACCCAGTCAAGTCCTAAACGAAAATTGAGTCAGAAAAAGTTACTTGTGAGTGTTTGGTGGACAAGCGCCGGTGTTGTTCACTACAGCTTTCTAAAATCTGGCCAAACGATTACGGAAGATATCTATTGTCAGCAACTGCAAACCATAAAGGAAGAACTAGCTGCTAAACAACCGAGATTGGTCAATCGCTCTAGGCCACTGCTGCTTCACGACAAGGCAAGACCACACTGCACAACAAACAATCACTAAGTTAGATGAGCTACAATTGGAATGTCTGCGACATCCACCGTACTCCCGGACCTTGCTCCAACAGATTACCATTTTTCCGGAATTTGTACAACTTCTTACAAGGAAAAAATTCAACTCCGATGCGGCAGTCCAAACCGCCTTCAAAGAGTTTATTGATTCTCGCCCCATGGTTTCTTTTAGTAAAGGGATCAATGAACTACCTATGAGATGACAAAGTGCATAGATAACAATTGTTCATTCTTTGATTAATTAAATATATTTTACAAAAAAAAATTGACTATACATTCCTCCCGTACAAAACGCCAATTTCATATGTAAGGACCTAATATTATTTGTACTTGTTGCTGTTGATAGTTAAGTAAGCAATAAATAAATGATTTAAGCAAAAAAAAAATTACTATGGTGGAATTAGCACCAGAAGTTGAATACCCAAAACTCACTTAAAATTGATTAGAAAAGAAATGCTTGACAAAAGTAATGATAAGGCCGCTGCAAGATAGATTGCAGAGAATATTATCTCCAGAATATTAGCCAGTCATCTGCATCTATCAATTTCCTGCATGTCTTACCAGGTTGTCACTCCATATAGTGGGGGGCCACTCTAAAATTCGCTTACCGTTAGTACAGGCTGCCATTGCCAGTTTAACTTGCGAATATCCGCAAATATTCTAATTTCGAATTTTATCGTGCAGAGAAACTCCGAGCATAACCCTCCCCTTAGCTCGCAGAGGGACCTAGAGCTTCCTAATAAGGCCAGCGGTGAAGGACCACTTTTAAAATATATTCGTGGGCTGGGCAAGCATAGACAGAACAGGCCGGTGGGAGAGCGCATTTTCATAGTTAGCCTAGGGCTGTCGAAACTCTAAATCAGGCACTGGTTATTGGTATAGGTTGTACAATCTTGTTTCCAAGTTTTGAGGAATACATGACGAGAAAATGTGTCGTAATTTTCCGATCGTTGTCGATCAACCAAACCTTGGACTTACCTATTTAGACAATTTGTCGTAGGTAAACATACTCGTCAACAATTTCGAGCGCAATGTTTCCAACAGCTACCGACTTAGGCATGGACGTTACGCATAACCTTTGTCTTGTCCATGTTTATTTTAAGATTTATCCGTTGAGAGACACTATTGAAGTCATTGAGTATAGTGCTTAGGTCCTTCAGCGATTCTGCCATAATGACTATATTGTCGGCAAATCGATTGTGAATGATGTATTCGCCATTAATGCTGATACCATATCTTTTACAGTTCAGTAGTTTGAAAACGTCTATCAATGACAAAAGTTTCGCGGATATTGCGTCACCCTTACACATCTCTTCAATTGGATAGGTATCTTACTCGGATAGCCATCGTAGCCCTACTGTACAAACACTTCAGCATTTCGATATACCGACAGTCAATCTAGCACGGCTTTAGGGACAGTAGCACAGAGGCTGAAAGTCGTCAAGTCTGCGTGTGAGACGATTCGTACTCGTAAATACTCTATAAAATAGTACACAGATGCGGCGCAGAAAGGAAATCGGTCTATAAGTTCTTCAATAGAGCGTTGTCGCTTTTCTGGAAGAACAAGACCACTGCACTTTATGCTCCACGCCTTTAGAGAGCAGAGAGTTTTTGAAGAACTGTAAGTAACGGTTTGCTTTCAGAAGCTCCGCTGTAATTTCATCGTTCCCAGGAGCCTTATTGTTTTTAAGGTTCGGGATCCCTAGTATAGTATATCATTGCTATTGGATCGTTTCTTACACTTACGTGTAGCTCCAACAAGCATGTTGTGTAAAGCTGATAGTAAAACCTTTCAATCACAATTAAAATTTCTGGTGTCCCGGAAATGCCGCTGCCACAGTTGATCTTCAACTTAGTTAGGTGGCTCTTTCCGGCAGTCAGATCTCTAGCAAAGAATTTGGTAGAGTTGCGCTCAATAGCTTTTTTAACACGACCTATATTGAAGTCTCGCCCTGTGTATTTGGAGATCTGTCTGTTTATTTGCCTGTACGCTGTCATATCTGTTGAAGACTGCAGTTTCATTTCACGTCCAATAGCCATAAGCTAAGAATGTGATTGAAATGTTTTTGGGTTTGGTGTTTTTAGGTTCTGCGACCGGTCTTGCAAAACTTAGCTCCGTCCGCATGGACAGTTTCCACGAGCTTGTCATTTATATCGTCCACTGTATTGCAATCTTCTAGGCACTGAAAACAATTTATTTTGTAGCGGACGGTACGTTGACTTCATTAAAATAAAAATTAAGTTTCGATGCGACTCTCACCATTCTTTTACCGCTACCAGTTCCTTCGCCATTACTGAGACGTCATTGAACAGTTGTCGCCTGTTCGTCATAATGAAGCCAATCTGATTTTTTGTTGAACTGTCTCCACCGGACCATGCCCACTTTCTGTGGGGCCATTTCCTAAAGTAAAGAGTTCATCATAAAAAGCCCCTCCATCTTCATGAAGTCGGCCAGCTGTAGGGATCTTAAGTACCGTTGCCTTATTTTCATAATTTCCCTACTTTGAGCTCACTCGTCTTCCTTGTGCCTATTTTTGGGCTGAAGTCACCCATCATCATTATCGCATAGTGGTTTTAAGAATAATGCGAGGCCCTTGAGGTATCCTCAAAATTTTCTTCCGCCTCATCATCTGGATGTGCCAAGGTTAGAGCGTAAACTTGTATGAACTTTCGACAAACTCCCGATTCTAACCACCTTGTTAATTAACACTTTGTGGTCGACTTTCTTAGGACAGGTATTAGCCCTCCCGGTGATACTATAAGTTGCCAAATTCAAAAATTACGGAGTCCTCTTTCTTACTTCGGATCTCCGACAAACTTATAATATCCCAGCGCAAATGAACTATCGCTTCTTCCAGGTCCAGGATCTTCTCATCAGTTCTAGGAATGCATGCATTAAATGTTGTAAGGTCAAGTCCTTGAAGGTGGCAACTGAACCTCCACCGGAGAATCCTAGTACTCTTTGAACCTTTCGTTTTATATTATCATGGTTACCACACTTGGTAGATGGGATGATATGGGGTAGTGGACACGGTAAATGACGTATATCATTACAGGCTATCAAAGTCCACTGCTGAATATAGACCTCTCCCATTGATTTTTTCTCATATCTACACCCCCGAGCAAAAAGTCGGTAGACGTAAAACTTAAATTTTACAGGAAAAATGATTTACTGTTTTGTGGTATAACTCAGGAACGCGGTCGAATATTAAAGTGATTTTTTATAGAATCTGATGATGTTGGCGTTGAGTTGAATAATTTTGAAAGCAAGCAATATCGGAAAATCAAAAATTACTGAAAATGAGCTACCAATGAATTTAGTATTATTAACTTACGGGATTATTGTGGTAAATTTCTTAAGGGTGCGTTTGCAAATCAGGCGAAATTATGCTGTTTTTCGGTACATTTTGTGACAAAACTAAACCAAATCAAACATAGCTAATTGCTACCACGTATAGAATGGTTCTTCACTTTTTGTTGAAAATAATAGCTTTTATATTGTAAAAACGATCTTCCTAGCCATTTTCTACAAAATGAACGATACCGGCTCATGTTTAGGTACATTTTTTGTTCTATTATCAACATATATAAGATTTATAAAAATACTATAAGTAGGCACACATATTCAATAAAAAATACTGGTGTTTACTTTTTATCAAAATATCACAAATCGTCGTAAAAAACTGATGCTTATTTTTCACATATTTTGCTAATATGGATGAATCATAATGGATTGCAATGTTATTTATTTTTGGTGCCTGTTTTGATTTGTTGTACAAAATTTCGATGAAACCACAGTCCGCGCTCGGCCGCCGTCGTAAGTGGATACTGTGTCGCCTGCCTGATTGCAGCAGCTGAAAAATCGCTGTACATACACAAAATTTTCGAATTTGATACATAGGTACTTGACAAGGCAAAATAATATTATTATTTTTATAATCACACATTTTGTTATAATATTTTGTTTCGCTGAAAGTGGGATTTAAATATAAATATATATATATATGTAAGTGCCTATTCGTCTTGGATTTTATGGAGTGATCTGAAAGTACATCGGTGACTGCTACTGGAACTCCTAGACAAGTAGAACTAGATGTGCCGAGTTGGGGCTCGTTTTGTTAGTTATGATGAGACTTTACCTCCGGACTTGATGGAGACCTGATGGTGTACTTCGGTGACCATTACTGGAACTCCTGAACGAGTAGAACTAGGTGTGCTGAGTATGGGCTCGTTTTGTTAGTTATGATTAGACCTAACCTCCGGGCTTGATGGAGAGACCTGATGGTGTACTTCGGTGACAGCTACTGAACTCCTTAACGAGTAGTACTAGGTGTGCTGAGTTTGGGCTCGTTTTGTTAGTTATGATAAGAACTTACCACCGGACTTGATGGAGTGACAGACACACCTTAGTTAGACTTTAGCTTCGGACTTGGGACCGAAGCTAAAGTCTTAACATAACTAATAAACCAGCCCAAAGTCCACAGCCACCATCTCACTGCTAGTAGTGGGCTTCTAGTGCCTAGCAGTCTCTGGAGCAGCTATTCGTATTTCGTCTGTAATATATTTTTGTAGGTATAAGAAATGAGAAAAAAAATCAATCTTTCAAATTATCAAAATGTTTATACTTGATTACGATTCCCACACCCGCAGCTAACCGTGCGTACACTTGTGTGTGTGACCCGTGTCAATGTAATAGTTCGATTCTATACCTATTAATTTTGCAAACGCGTCCTTAAAAGTGATATTATGGTAACATTATAGGTACCTTTACTTATCGGAACATTTTTTATCTAAGAGGCAAACTTTAATTTACAATAACGAAGTTATTGCTGTAGTTTAAAACATATTAGATAAAGGCAAAGACATAAAACTGTTTTTGAAGAAAAAAATCAAAATTATATTTTGTGAGAGATATTAAAGTGTAATTATCAACACATTAAATTGTAGTATATTCAAAACTCCTCGGAAATCAAAAATAGCAATTGTATCATCTCTGCCAATTGTCCATTCCTGCCTTTCAGTCAAATCTTTCCTTTCTTTCTGAATAATCTGTTCAAATCAATGTTTTTCGTGCTCTGCACGAAGAACATTGATGGTAATTGACTACCGCCACACCAGGATTGAACAACTGCAACACCAGGAGAATTGCAGGTGCGTTGCCGGCCTTTTAGAAAGTAGTAAGCTCTTTTCTTGAAGGTTCCTAAGTCGTATCGGTCTAAACTATTCCACAGAGAGGTCGTACGTGGAAGAAAACTCCTAGTGAAACGTACAATGGTGGACCGCCAAGCATACAGATGGTATGGATGGTATCGGGAGTTTTGCCGCGATGTGCGTTCGTGAAATTTGGCGGCTGGGATTAATCGGAACATTCCTCAGAGCACTCCCCGTGGTAGATGCGAAAGAAAATGCAAGAGATGCAACATCTCTTCACAGCGCCAGTGAATCGAGCCGATCGGAAAGGACTCGGTCATCGACGATTCGAGCCGCTCTGCGCTGAATGCGGTCAAGTGGATGGAGCTGGCACTGGGAGGCCCAGCCGAGATGGGAACAGTATTCCATGTGAGGGCGAACCTGCGCCTTGTAAAGTTGCAGGCGGTGTGCCGGCATGAAATACTGTCCCGCTCTGCTGAACACGCCAAGCTTTTAGGGGCCAATTTGGCCTTCTTCCAAGTGACCACGAAACTGCACGTCATTCGATATGTCGACACTGAGGTTTCCGATACTGGCTGAGACAACAAGGAGTGCCTTGAAACTGAGGAGATACGACAAAGGGTTATTTTCTGAGGAACAAAACATTTTCGAGGACATGTAATGTTCGCCAAAACGCTGTGGCAGAAACAGGAGCATCGCGGCGAACAAATTGCTCTAAAACTCTCTCAGAAATGACAGGAGACTTGTGCCAGTAGTGATTCTGCTTCGTATATAAGCTAATTTTACATAAATAATACTAATTAAAATAAATAATATTATCAATTTTACTTAACGATGTGTTTGTTATGTTTCGATTATTTTAGTAGCGGAGAAGTCACCACACAACCGGACTACGTAGATAATATATAACAATTTATGCAGAAATCGTTTAGATTGAAATGAGAAAATTGATTGCGGAAGAAATTGATGTAGTTATTGAAGTTATCAAGTTAACACAAATAACGATGCAACTTATAGAAATCTCTAGGAAATGATCAATTTGGTAAGCGGCTTGTTTCCTTCCTTTCTGTAAATCGCCCTTAGCTATGTTTTACGAGTAATTTTAAAATAGCTTCGCCTTTTTACTTGTACTCGCAGAATAAAACGAAATTATATTTTAATACATAATTAAAAGTATAGCTAGCAATAGTAAACAGCACTGCTGAAAAGTTGGCTGTGCCAGAATATTTATGCTAGGCACAGTCGTTCAATTCATTAACAAAAAAAAATGCAAAAATGTCTGATTATGGTAACTAATTAGCAACAAATTAGAGCATGATTTTCTATATATTTTTAGTCGATTGTGCCATCATGGCTGTGCCAGCTTTAAGGAGTTATCACAAGTCATGTGGTAGTGGTTGAACTCGTGAGCTCTGGTTTTGGTGTCACTACTGAGTTTAAGAAATTTACAAGATCGTTTGTAAAAACGAAGTTGTCGTAAAAAAAGGTTTCGATTTTCAGAATTTAATAAAAAGTATTTTCGAGCGCGGCGCATATTATTTAAAACTCCATTCAAATTTCAAAGTTAAATTGAACCAAGGTGATCCAACTTTGTACGAAATCCGAGAAATTTGCACACAATCATAATTTTGTCTACGTGTGGGTTGGGTGTAACAAAATAAAGCGAGAAAAAGATATCGCTGTTTCTTTCGTTCGCGTTGCTTCAGATTGCCATTTTAAAAATTAGATACATAAATTCGTATTATATTGGAAGAAACTGAAAATGTTAATTCTGTGTTAAGCTTTTTTTGGTTTCTTCCTTAAAGTATAATTACATATACTGGGTTATTTTGCAATAACCGGCCAAATTTGCAGAAGAGGTTCAGAATAGATAACATAAGCGAATGGTGAAAAAAAAAACAAGAAAAGAACTGAAACATTTTATCCTTGTTATCCTTTATATTCAAAATGTGTGTAAATGCATTAATTTAATTGCTTGTCATTCATAAATATGAAGCGCCTACTATTTTATACGCACGCACACATTCGTAAGAGAGTGTTGAGTTCGGAAGCTGTCGGTGGCATTCGGCGCTCGCGTTCGGTTACAGATTAAGACCGGCCACATACATACGGAATTCTGTTTCGGGATTCCGTTTCAGAATTCCGATTCGGGATTCCGAACGCAGCAAGTTCATATAAAATCTATGACCCGTCACACACGTACGGTAATTTTCCGTTCGAAATTTTGCGGGCAAAACGGGATTCCGTATGTGTGTGGTTGACCCGTTCGGAATTCGAAACGAAATCCCGAAATGCAATTCCGTATGTATGTGGCCGGCATTATAGTAGTTTTGTAAAACAAACGCGTCTCCCCTCCCTTTCCTTCCATTACACCGCTGGGTACAATCACCTGGCCGGCCGACAGTGTTGACTTGACCGTGACCTCATTACGTACCGAGTGTCCTATTTTAAATTTTCATAGGTAGTATTACTTGTCACACCCAGTACTACGTCTGAAACTACTGAATTCTTCTGGATATCATCCATTGCATTATCAACGTGTGCAAGCACTGAATAATAACGATGGTCTACCTCGAAAACATTTTTGTGAATGGTTATTGTCAAAATTGAGAATACTAACATTATGTGGACTGACGAAGCCCTATTTACGCGTGTAGGGCTCTATAATAGTCGCAACGAACATTTCTGGGCAGTATGCTACCCACACGCTTTAAAAGATAGTTACCATCAAGTGCGATTTAGTGTAAATGTTTGGGCCGGAATTATTGATAACATAATTGTGGGCCCGTACTTCATTGAAAGACGATTTGTGGGTGGTAATTGTTTGGGCATGTTAGAAGGTGTTATTCAAGATTTCCTGGACGATATCCCTAGTGTTACCTACTTAATAATTTTTATTTCCAACACGACGGTGCTCCGCCTCACTATTCAAGTGCTGTGCGTGATTATTTGAATAACGAATACGAAGATAGATGGATTGGGCGTGGCAGCCCTATACCATGTCCTGCAAGGTCACCGGAGCGTACACCATTAGACTTTTATTTATGGAGTGAAATAAAGAGACAAGTTTACGTCGAAGAGGCCCAAAGCTATGACGACTTCCGCAGCAAAATAATTTCTGCATTCACGGAAGTGAAAAGTGCTCAGACACATGTAATTAATGTGAAAATAATCTAAGGAAACGTGATGATTTCTTATATTTACGCGAACACTACACATTGAATAAAACTATTTTTACGGATTTTCTCGCGTTTAATTTTACTAATTTTGATTCCCGACGTTTCGGGTGCTTTACAGCACCCATGGTCACCGGGGACTGAGGTGTTTGACGTCCCAATGTCATAGTTAGCCCGGCTACCTTCAGTTTTTGAATATTAATTTTGGTCCGATCTACGCAGAATGAGCTTACAGTATCTTGAAGTCTTGTAGTGGTATGCTTGGGTTTGGATTTAATTTTGTTAATTATAGATCCCAAGCAGATGGCAGCACCCATCCATCTTCTCTATTGAAATTAGGATGTTTTTAATTTCAATAGCCTCGCGTATTATCCTTGCGAGGATTTGTGGTCTATCAAATCTGATGTAATGGTGGGGACGGCCTTGAACATGTTCACAGACTGCAGATTTCAGAGCGTCGGTGCCTCACGTCACCTATATGTTCTTTCACGCGGGTTTTAATGGATCTTTTGTTTGTCCTATGTAAGAGAGACCACATTCACAATCAAGCTTGTACACTCCTGCATCTTGTAGAGGATATTACACTTGACGGATGGTAAAATTGACTAATCTTCTTCGGCGGCTTGAAGTATGTTTTAATAGAAGCTCGCTTCAAAAATGTAGCCAACCTTGTCTGTGACTCCTCTGACATAGGGTAATACAGCAAGCACACGCTCGACTGTGGCCGGCTTCACTCGGTCACTGTGACGTAGGCGCGAACCCGAAGCTTGTTGTCTTGCAATACTTGCTCGACGTGCTGAAGCTCGGCGGCCAGATGTTTTCTGTCACAGATCCTCGTGCTCTCTGAAACAAAGATTTTCCTACGGCAGCTAACTGTGATGGATGATGGTGCGATTCACCATTTAAATATCGGTTGGTATGGGTCTTTTCCTATACACAGTGTGACCAATAGTGTTATCAGGATTTCGGATGACTAAAACATCTAGGAAAGCTAAAGAATTGTTTGCCTCTAACTCCATTGTGAATTGCCATCTGCTTAGGATCCTATAATTAACAAAATTAAATCCAAACCCAAGCATACCACTGCAAGACTTCAAGATACTGTAAGCTCATTCTGCGAAGGTCGGACCAAAATTAATAATCAAAAACTGAATGTAGCCGGGCTAACTATGACATTGGGACGACAACACCTCAGTCCCCCGTGACCATGGGTGCTGTAAAGCACCGAAACGTCGGGAATCAAAATTAGTAAAATTAAACGCGATAAAATCCGTAAAAATAGTTTTATTCTAAGGAAACGTGCTCAACTGTGCATTGTGAGAAACGGACCCCATTTTGAACACCTATACCAGTAAGTTAGTTTTATTATATGTGATTGCATATTTTAACTGTGGTAGAGCCACGCGGCAGCTTGTGCTGTCGCACGGATAGGCACGATAGTTGGTACCACGACCTCACAGAATACCAGCGTGAAGTAGAGGTTTACCTCTGCGTTTCGCTTGGTGAGTGCAGGTGGCCGGAGGCCAATTCCCCCCCCCCATCAACATGGTAGCGGAATTAAACGAAAGACTACCCCAGGAGGGTACCAGCACCCCTGGAGAATCCCTCGCTGAGCATCCACGACCAAGCTACTCCACTCCTGAGCGTGGGTGCTCAGGCTGCCCCGCGTATTCTGGGGCAAAATTCCGCTCGCGACTAATACTGCTCGGGGCAAGCGGAGCAATAAGACCAAGGCGACCCCTGTCACGCTATCCGTGAATTTTTGCAACATCAGGGGACTTCATTCCAACCTTAACGCTGTCCACTTCCATCTAGAGACGGCGAAGCCGGCCTTGCTCTTTTTAACCGAGACTCAGGTATCCTCTCCGGCTGATACTTCATATCTCTCCTACCCGGGGTACAAATTAGAACACTCCTTTGTGCCCCGGGCTGGAGTTTGCGTATACGTCAGAGAGGACATCTGTTTTCGACGCCTCGGCAGTCTTGAAGGTACGGACCTGTCCATCCTATGGCTGCGCGTAGACAGCGACGACCATCCCCGCGTCTACGGGTGCCTCTATAGGTCCCATAGCGGTAATGCCGAAACAGACCGACTCATCGACCACGTCCAAATGGCTACAGATTCCTTGTTACAGCAGATCCCATCCGCAGAGATCGTGATCCTTGGCGATTTTAACGCCCACCACGCCGAATGGCTCGGTTTACGTTCAACCGATCATGCGGGGAGATCTGTTTATGAGTTTGCTTTGGCATATGGTCTTACATAGCTGGTTACTTCGCCTACGCGGATTCCAGATGTGGAAGATCATGAACCTTCCCTGTTGGACCTTCTGCTGACCTCTCATCCGGACGGATATCAGATTTCCGTCGACGCTCCTTTAGGCTCGTCGGACCATTGTCTTGTCCGGAGTGTGGTGCCACTCACACTAACGTCGCGGTTGCATTCTGCAGGCTACCGCCGTGTTTGGCACTATAGGTCGGCCGATTGGGATAGGATGCGGTCTTTTTTTGCATCCTACCCTTGGGTTTGCTTCTCGCCGGAAGATCCCAGCGTTGTTGCTGATTCTGTTGCTGATGTGGTACTTCAGGGTATGGAACTTTTTATTCCATCCTCTGTGGTGCCCATCGGAGGCAGATCCCAGCCATGGTTTGGTCGCTCCTGTAAAATAGCATCACGCTATAAGCAGGAGTGCTACCGGGCCTGGGCTGACGCATCAACGTCTCGGGATGTAAACACCAGCGCTCTTAAAAAGAAGTATAATTCCGCCTCCAGGTCCTTCAAAAGAGTCATTGCCAAGGCAAGGTCTGAGCACATCGGCAGAATTGGCGAGAAGCTAGTTCACCTTCCTTCGGGAACCCGTGCATTCTGGTCTCTCGCCAAGGCTGTCCAAGGGAACTTCTGTCAGCCATCTCTACCATCTCTGCACAGAGAGGACGACTCACTGGCCCATGCCGCAAAGGAGAAAGCCGATCTGTTAGGCTCTCTCTTTACGTCCAACTCGACTCTGAATGACGGGGGGAACACACCGCCGACTATCCCGCAGTGTGAGTGCTCCATGCCAGACGGGTTGTTTTACACAGCGGTCGCTTCGCAAAGCACGCCCTGGACATCAGCAAGTCGAGTGGGCCTGATGGAGTCCCTCCCATTGTGCTGAAGACGTGTGCTCTGGAGTTGGCCCGGTTTTAACGCGTCTTTTCCGGTACTCCTACTCGTCGCCGAGTACCGGGACAAACTTGTGTCTGAAGTCGAGTCTTTGCTGAACAGTCTCGGATTGGGGCGACTAAATCTAGTCCAGTTCAATCCCAGAAGACACAAGTTTGCGCGTTTACCAAAAAGAACCCTTTGTCGTATCTTCAGTTTCAAGGCACTTTGTTGCTTCAGCCAGTATTGGAATCCTCGGTGTCGACATATCGAGTGATGCAGTTTCGTGGTCATTTGGAAGAGAAGGCCAAATTGGCCTCTAAGAAGCTTGGCGTGCTCAGCAGAGCGGGACAGTATTTCATGCCGGTACACCGCTTGCAACTTTACAAGGCGCAGGTTCGGCCCCACATTGGCTTTGGCACATTGGCATTGGCTTTTGAGAAACATTTTACTGATGTTCCTTTTTGACAACAAAATCATTAAATTCTTCTCCTACTGTCGCCGAATCATTGCTTAAACAAAATGTAAAGGCTTCTTCAAATACTTTTAAATTCCATAAAGTATTTCCAAAAGATATCGTTAAATATTTTAAAACAATTGATGTTAAGAAAACGGCAGACTTATGGGGATTTCCGTTAAAGTTATTTTATCTATAATAGATATAATAGCACCTTATCTAGCCACTATATTTAATACAAGCGTCGAATCTGGTGTGTTTCCTGATTTAATGAAACATAGTAAAGTCATACCTTTATTTAAATCTGGTAGTACATTAGACCCCGCCAACTTTAGACCGATTTCTGTACTACCAACATTTAGTAAAATTTTGAAAAATAATCTTAGATCAGATCTTAAGTTTCTTTAATATTAATAAATTGTTACATAAAAATCAATTCAGTTTTACAAGGGTCGCTCGACGACTGACGCTGGTGTTGAGCTTATTAAACATATTTTTGTGCATGGGAAAATTCGGAGGATGTTTTGGGTATATTTTGTGACCTTTACAAGGCCTTCGACTGTGTTCACCATGAGACATTAATCAGGAAGCTACAGTACTATGGTGTCAAGAACACAGCGCTTAAACTTATTATTTCATATTTAAGTAATAGAATGCAGAAAGTTATTATCAATGGTAAAAGTTCTTCCGGGTCACCTGTACTAATGGTGTCCTCAGGGCTCGATTCGCGGCCCATTCCTATTTCTGGTATATATAAATGACTTACCTTCCCTTGTAGGGGATAATCATGATATAGTATTATTTGCTGATGATGCTTCCTTGATTTTTAAACTTAAACGTCAATCATTTAAATGTGACGAAGTGAATAATGCTATATCAAAATTAGTGCATTGGTTTAACGTTAATAATCTACATTTAAACGGAAATAAAACTAAATGTATTAAATTTACAACAACGAATGTTAAAAATCTGGGTACCAATGTGTTTTTAAATGGGAAAGAACTGAGCCCTGTTGAATCCACTGTTTTTCTTGGCATCACATTCGCATCCAAACTAGCAAGCAGACTAAGTTCTGCAGCCTATGCTGTAAAAAGATTAGAGTCTCACTAGTGTCGAGACAGCTAGACTAGTTTATTTCAGTTATTTCCATAGCATAACGTCTTATGGGATTTTGCTATGGGGAAATGCGGCTGATTCAGAAACTATTTTTGTTTTACAGAAGAGGGCCATTAGAGCTATTTACAACCTAAAGCCGAGAGTCTCTTAGAGATAAATTTAAAATAAATATATTAACTTTGGCCTCTCAGTATATTTACGAAAATTTAATGTATGTTCACAAAAACAAAGGTAGTTTTAGTAAAAAAAGTGATATACATTCTGTAAACACTAGGAACAAACACAAGCTAGTGATACCAGTTTCTCGACTCCACAGAGTCAGTAATTCATTCTTGGGGTAATGTATACGCTATTACAACAAGGTCCCGGAAAGTGTACAGGCTTTCTCTATTACCAAGTTTAAATATTTTGTTAAGCTAAAACTGTATAAAAGGGTTATTATAGTATAAATGAATATATGATTGATAATAACCCTGGGAATGAGGTGGTCGCTACCAAGCAGTTTCTAAAATAAATTTTGTACTTAAATAGTTTGTACAACCATTAATGTAAAACTTACTTTAAAAATAAAGTCCCGCTGGTGGTTTCAGAGTAGTTTCTTGCTGGTTCTTCCCAGGACAGAGGTTTTTTTTCGAACCAGTGGTAAAGTAAAAATGACTTTCAATAAGAATTACATGTAATCTATATTGAATAAAAATTATTCTATTCTATTCTATTTTATTCTATTCATGGAATACTGTTCCCATCTCTGGGCAGGGGCTCCCAGTGCCAGCTCCTTCCACTTGACCGCATCCAGCGCAGAGCGGTTCGAATCGTCGACGACCGAGTTCTTTCCGATCGGCTTGACTCACTGCCACTGCGTAGAGATGTTGCATCTCTTTGCGTATTTTATCGCATGTACCACGGGAGTGCTCTGAGGAATTGTTCGGACTAATTCCAGCCGCTCAATTTCACCATCGCACATTGCGACAAAACTCGCGATACCATCCATAACACCTGGATGATTAGCGGTCCACCACTGTGCGATTTAGAAGAAGTTTTCTTCCTCGCACAACTTCGGTGTTTTTCCGGACCGATACGACTTAGGGACCTTCAAGAAAAAAGCCTACTCCTTTCTAAAAGGCCGGCAACGCATCTGCAATTCCCCTAGTGTTGCGGTTGTTCATGGGCGGCGGTAGTCACTCACCATCAGGTGAGCCGCATGCTCGTTTGCCCCCTCTCCTATAAAAAAAATTAAGATGTATGTAAATAGTTAGTTTTTGTAAACAGTTAATCGTTTTAAATTCTTAATAGTTGTAAATACTTGATTCCAATTTTAAATACGCCATAATAAAGATAGTCATCGGTTACATCTGTAATACAACAATACACAACAACATACAATTTCTGTCAATTTTGAATATTATGTTTATTGAACAGCGTACGCGCCGACGCAATGTTCGTGTCGGTTGAGGTCGGCAATATTCGGCACCATTCCACTGCCTTCGTAGCCGTCCGGGTGACTTAGTTTTTACGGGCCAGCGCCAGCTAGTCCGCTTATAAACGCGTTCAGCGCTAGACGCAGACGTTACGCTCGCGCCGCCTGAGTAACCATTATTTAAATCGCGCCAACCCTTCATTGGCCATCCAGCTCAAATATCTTTTCTACAACTAATGTTTACAATTATTCTCCACCTCTTTCCCTCGCTCTGTAGTCTAAACTTGTATTTGGAACTGTCTTTTGTGTGGGAGTAAAAATATTATTTAATTCGAGGTGTGCTAAACTTTTTATTTGCATAGCATCTATTCCAGTAGTCGATGAAATGTATTTTTTTATTTTATTTATTATGACGGTCCTAAGCCCGTTTAAAGTATGAAGGGAAAATCGGAATCATAATTCGCGTCGTAGTTATCAGCTTAGTAGCGAGCGTGTCATTAAGGAAGTAAATAGTAGGCAAAATCTCCGTGCATTGACTCGTACAATCACGAGCGCGCGTCGTTGTTGCCCATAAATCACATTCAATTTCGGATATTTTCAAATAAATATAGAAACCTTATTTACACGTACTTTTCAAAACTGCAAAAGTGTATATCAGTATTTATATTTTGAACTTAATTATTAAATTTGGCTGGTCTTTGAAAAATAATCCTTTGTATTACTCTGAGATTTGCACAATTAATTTACTTATTAATTGATTAAAATTAAATTATTAAATATTAGCAGAATTCTATCAAAAGAAGCCATGAAGCATTGAAAGGTAGTATAGTATACCTATATATTTAAATCTCTTTGGATATTTACTATAAGTAAATTAATTTATTATTTTAAAATTTTAGGCACGATGTGTGATCAGAATCGAAAATAAGTGTTGTGCAAACAAAAATCAAAAAATGATCTTAGAAGAAGAAGAAGAAAAACTTATGACAATATTGTGGTAAATCTTTAAGCATTTTGAATTTATTGATCATTATTTGTAGGGATTATGGTTAAGGTTTAGAATCAAGTAAGGGTAGATTCGCCCCCACCTTTTCCCCTCCACGTGCCTATTTTTTATTGAATGATTTCTGGTAAAATCGCTTTAATAAGGAGGGTGGGTCCTGCCTCCGCCAAAGTAATGCCAGTGTAGTCGACGGAGCCCGCTAAGCGGGGCTCCTATTCTGGATGGTTTATAAAAAATAACCACGAATCGTTTAACCCTGTTAAATTGTAGAGTTGCTTACTTCATTATATTTTGTGATTTGACTATGTCAACAGCCATATCGTAGCCGTAGCTCAAAGTGTGGGTGCGGTGCGCGTGTGGTGTTGGTATAGGTCTAGTTTAGTCGTAGTTGAAATGTAATGGGGATGACTGAACATAAAGATGAGTGCTCGTAAAATAAAATGAAGTGTAGTATACATTTGGTGCGTAACGAACAATTAAAAAGGTAATGGCTCTTGGACATTTTATTTTGTGATCTTTACCACGTTCTTTTCACGATCCTTATCAGTGTCGCAAGTAATGGCTATCTTTTGTGATTTTGTTTTCCGTATACCCGTAATGCCTATTACATATTTACCACATCGATTTTACTTTTGACCTCGTTTATAACGTCCTCGCCAGTGTAGCTGGGTTTGTAGACTCTACCATTATTGTATATTTGTTCTGGGGAGGTTCTACGTATTCTTTATTTACAGCTGCTGCATAACTCTTCCTTTTGTTTTTCCGGCTCATTACCTTAGTGAAGCCGTCTTCTTCCCCGAGGGTGGATGTGACAAAGTCTTTGATGGTGTTAGTCTCCTGCCTGAGTTTGTCTAGCTCGATCTTAATTCCAGAAATGATATCATCTTTCATGTTCTTAATGTAATCCGTTTTTTCACTTTCAGATTGTACAGGTGGTGATGCAGATGAAGGTAATTGCATAGTTGTGAGAACAGAAGTTGCACTCTGAATTTCATCTGTGGCCCTAATAATTAGCCTTTTATTAATAGCCGTGATGCTCCGCCCATCTTGTATGATTGCAGTAATAAAATTTGTAAGCTTTTAATTATTTCCGTAAACGATGACTGGTTAGTCACATCCCAGAGGAGGCAGGCAATGCTTGGAGGTACCACGAAGGTCTGGTTTGGGTCAACCTCATGGATAGGCATTTAGTATGTTTTAATTTATTTAAGATAAAAGAATTATAAAAATTAAATGGTAATAGTATTACTGTGATTTAAAAGTATTATTAATAATATATATATATTATAATATTAATAATACTTTTAAATATATATATAGGAAAGAGGTGGAAAATAAATGTAAACAATTAGTTGTAGAAAAGATAGTTGAGCTGGAAGGCCAATGATAGGTTGGCACGATTTAAATAATGGTTACTCAGGCGGCGCGAGCGTAGCGTCTAGCGCTGAAGGTGTTTAAAAGCGGAGGCGGACTATCTGCCGCTGGCCGGTAAAAATGAAGTCGCCCGGACGGCTACGAAGGCAGTGGAATGATGCCGAGCATTGCCGACCTCAACCGACACGAACATCGCGTCGACGCGTACGCTGTTCAATAAATATTCAAAACTGACAGAAATTGTATGTTGTTGTATATTATTGTTACAGACGGACAGACAGACGTAACCGATGACTATCTTTATTATGGCGTATTTAAAAATTGGCATCGAGTGTTTACAACTATTAACAATTTAAAACGATTAACTATTTACAAAAACTAACTATTTACATACATCTTAATTTTTTTATAGGAGAGGGGCAAACGAGCATGCGGCTCACCTGATGGTAAGTGACTACCGCCGCCCATGAACAACCGCAACACCAGGAATTGCAGATGCGTTGCCGGCCTTTTAGAAAGGAGTAGGCTTTTCTTGAAGGTCCCTAAGTCGTATCGGTCCGGAAAAAACACCGAAGTTGTGCGAGGAAGAAAACTTCTTCTAAATCGCACAGTGGTGGACCGCTAATCATCCAGGTGTTATGGATGGTATCGCGAGTTTTGTCGCAATGTGCGATGGTGAAATTGAGCGGCTGGAATTAGTCCGAACAATTCCTCAGATATATATATATATATATATATATATATATATATATATATATCTGAGGAATTGTTTATTTATATATATATATATATATATATATATATATATATATATATATATATATATATATATAATTAAATAAACTACGGGGCAATTAAAATTGAACACGGCCAAGATAGAATTAGAATGCGCGGATGCGCGGACTTTACGATGACATCTAGTACGTTCACAAACTCAGCAGCATGACTCTACCACGTCTATTAACGTGGCAGAGCCATGTTGCAGCTATATTAATTGTATAGTTGTAGCACGAATGGGTTGTCTCGACCGGTTAAAGACCACGCTCTCATAGAATACCACCGTAAAATAGCAGCTTAATGCTGCTGTATTTCGTATGGTGAGTGTAGAGAACAGTCTCCTGTTCTCTACACTCACCATACGAAATACTTTTTACTGGAAAAGAGGCATTCTATCTTAGTCCTCAGGGCTGACAACGCATCAGCATTTTGATTCGCAAACGAGGATAGATGTAAATGTATATGGGCCGCAGCAGCCACTTGCCATCGGATAGAATGTGTGCTCGCTTGTCACCCTTATCCTATAAAAAAACGTGTTGCCAAAGATATTAATATAAATAATATCTTTGGGTGTTGCCGAGATTAATGATCAATAAAACCATAGACAATATAAAAACTGTGGTAGTGATGCATAAGTTCGATTATTACAATAGTTTTCGATTTGTATAAAATCGATTATTGCATGGAATGAAAGATTCTTGTACTAAGTAGAACTCCTTTTTTATCTAGGAGTCCGTCAGGGTAGATACAATACTCTTACATATCTTTAACATCACACAGAAGTGAGTCATTCCATCTTAGTCCTCAAGGGTGACAGCACATTGTAGCCTTCGTTCTTTGAAGTTAGTTATAGGTGACTACGGGTTGCAGTAGCCACTTACCATCAGGTGGACTGCAAGTTCGATTGTTACTACAATTTAATAAGAAAGGCGATGGAGACAAATAATAATACGAATAATAATATGAAGACTGCAGCTTCATTTAGTTTTTGTATTATTCTCCGGCGGGTCTTGCAGAACTTGGCTCCGACCGCATGGACAGTTTCCACGAGCTTGTCATTCATATCTTACGCTGCATTGCACCGAAAACGATTTTGTAACTCGAGCTGAAATTTTTCGAGACTTTGGATTAGAGCACGAGAGGGACGTAGTGTTGACTTCATTAGGCGTAACCTCTCCAACTTAACGTTTAGGTTCAGTGTGCCTCTCACCATTCGGTGATTGCTGTCGGTTCTCACCCTTGCGATCACTGATACATCGTCTAATCGTTATAATGAACTCAATCTCATTTTTGTCGAACCGGTGGGGCTCGACTAGGTCCACTTCCTGTGGGGCCACTTCATGAAATTAAAGGAAATATATATTTTTATCTTAAACGTAAGAAAAACCAAATTTTGTTCGTCAAATGTCGAGGTCACTGGTGACGCTGGCCGGACCTCGACATGACTGCCTCTGTTTTTTTTAACCCACTTAATCTACTACTGTGTTGTTGACATGGTTGTGTATTTTACGTGAATACGTGCAGCAAAACGACCGCATGTCACAGTACTTACTTAACGTAACAAATTCTTCGATCTTTTAGCTATCGAGTGGTTTAACTAAATTTTGGATGTGGTTGATAGATATGTAGCTGCAACATGAAACTCTATCCCCTGATTTAGTTATCATCTTTTTTCTGAATTGCCTCCCACTATAGAAGCAAATTTAAAGACTTAGTCACGTCAAAACCAACTATTTAGCTACGTACGTATTCATACTACCAGTATTTAAATCACAAAACATGGTTTGGTGTAGAACTGGAACAATACCGATCTATGCTTCTTTGTAATCAAAATATTTATTTAAACCATAGTAAGCTTCTAGAGCATAAACAATTTTTAATCAGATTTTTTAATTTCCTTTCAGAATGGCTTCACTTATTATAAAGAATTTTTAAATATCTTTATGAATTGCCCCATGAATGATTTACTCATCTTAGATAATGTAAATTTTGTATTATCAGTTTTGTTACAGTTTCGATCATTTGTTTCGGCATAAGATATTTATGTTCAGGTATTACATTATATTTTAATATATGTACGGGTTTGTAAAAATTTTAATATTAATTTTTGTAAACAGTTCCCTTATCCCTTATGAGTGTAAATAATATAAATTGCACTTACTGCCCTTTTTTTGCAAAAAGCGATCACGAAAATCATAATCGATTATGTTAGATTTTTATGATAATCGATAAGCCGAAAGCCGATTTATTTATAACCGATTATTCTCGCACTATAAACTAAACAATAAAATGATTTTGTTGATTTGTTGTTAAATAATATAATCTACTATGTAGTTAGTCTAGCTTGCTACATATCTATTTATCTATGAGTTAGTCTGTGAAATAAATAACCAAAGAGTACTTTTAAAAACAAACTGATAAATATTTATTTAAGATTAGTTAAAATAAATAATATTGCGCATTTACAATGACTGAATTCACAAAAGAATTTGTGGATAAAATTGCTCTGAGCTGTATACAACTGTATAATACACTACCAAAAATTGGCAAAGCTATTGAAGGTGAATGGACAGTGCTTTCGTGTATAATTCAGTTTGATACAGTTACAAGAAAATATGAAGTTGTATCATTAGGTACTGGTTCAAAATGTATTGGAGCTTGTAAAATGTCACCTGAGGGCGACAGAGTTCATGATAGTCATGCCGAAGTGTTTGCCAGAAGAGGATTTATGTTGTACCTTTATGATAACATAGAAAAGGCTGTAGTAGTTAAACAAGATCAGGAGTCTATATTTCAAAAGGAAAAGGATCGTTTTAAGATACGCGACAATCTT
The DNA here is from genome assembly GCA_029286625.1 of Parnassius orleans. NCBI lineage: Eukaryota > Metazoa > Arthropoda > Insecta > Lepidoptera > Papilionidae > Parnassius > Parnassius orleans. Next base: position 4,668,723 of record JAGSMP010000027.1, on the reverse strand, counting down.
GAGTTTATCTTTTATTCATCACAGTTGCCTTGTGGTGATGCTTCTATAATGCCAAAAACAAATGAAGATGATCATGGTAATGTTGTATGTTCTCTTAAACGTGAAGCCGAAGGTAACAATTGTGATGTTGAAAGTAAAAAAATAAAATTGGAGACTCAAGACATTCATAGGACTGGTGCAAAATGTTTACCTCAAAATGAGCAAGACCCTAAAGAGCCTGGCACAAATTATCATTTATTAGGAAGAGTGCGAACTAAGCCTGGTAGAGGTGATAGGACCCTTTCAGTTTCATGCAGTGATAAAATGTCCAGATGGATTCATGTAGGAATTCAAGGAGCCCTTTTGGATATGTTATTGATGGAACCAATTTATATAAAACATTTCATATTTGGTTCTGGTGCTCCTTATTCGCAGGAATCATTGACAAGAGCACTGTTAAAAAGAAACCTGGAGGATAATGAACAGTTTACCATTCCATTTAAACCATTTATATATAATAGTACAGCAATTTTCCATCTAATGAAAAGTGAGAGAAGATCAAGACCAGCTCCTGGAAGTATTGTAATTGTCAATTGTGGGTAAGTATACGAGTTCTTCATCAGCCCAATTGCTGGACATGCTTCTCCTAGCTCCCAGTGTAGGCAGAATATAACACATTCAATTTGTGGGCAGATTGAAAATTGCAGTGTTAAATTTACTACATCATAAAATTGCTTCTTATATCTGGTTTGCATAAAAACTAACAATGTTAAAGTTACAGCCTATACACGTCCTACTACTGGGCACAGGCCTTCTCTCATTTCTGAGAGTTTTAGGACAAGGAAATGTCCGCCGCGCTGCCCGAATGCATGTTGGCGAACATGTCTTCAAATTTTTTTTTTTTTTTTCTTTGCAGTTTGCAGTTTCGTTGCAGTTTTCCTCACGATGTTTTCCTCCACTGCTACTACTATTTTAAAAATGTGTAATGCTAAGATTATTTCCATAGTGAGATGTTACACATAATAAAAAATAATTGTTTCTTTTCTTTGAAAAACTAAGGTTACCCCCACAGGATTTTCTTCTGTAATGTAGGGGTAGTTTACATATATAAATTACGCAAGGACACTTTGTAGGCTATACAAACACTTGTTCCATGGCAGATACAAAACTGGGGCTTGCAACATTACAACCGAATGCATTACTGAGCTGTCAATTTGTTGAACAGAACTGAACAATTATTTAAAAGCCATAGTCAAATATTTGTTAATTTTTACTACTAAGCACTAATGACTTGAGTCGTTATGAATCACTTAATAGGTGTATAGTGTCTTAGACAAGGTTTTATATTTAAGAACAAGATATAGATTGTATAAAAAAGGTTGTAATTATTTTATTTTCTTTCAGAATTATAGAGGTTGGAGTTCATGGTAAAAGATTAGGAGTAACAAAGAGGAGAGCACATTTAAAAACTAGCTCGTTATGCATATCAAAATATAACATGTATAGAAGATTTGTAGAGTTATTACAAAAAGATCAGAATTTAAAAGAAAGGCTGGTAGGCGAGGATGATGTTACAACCATACCATATAATGAAATGAAAAAGAAATCTCAAAGATATTATGAGAATTGGTACAGAGTGCGAGATTCTTTTTTTAAATCATGGACAATTAAACCAGATATGTGGAATTTTTGTATTAAACCTAACACCTAATTAATTAGATCCTATTAATGTAATAAATTATGGAATTAAAAACTATTAATGTAAAAATTAATTTGCAAATGTGATGTTAGAATTATTGTGGCTTGGGTATATAGTTTGCGTGCTTGTGCTACAGTTATTAAAGTTTATAATTAGTTAAACATCACTCAAAATTCGAACACAGGCTATAATTTTTTATTGTTTTTATAATTATGTACCCACCTTCCTTTAAAAATTGCAGTGCAATATTAAATTGCAGTTTAAAAATTGCAGTGCAATATTAAATCTAGTTTATTTTTATGATATATTTAAATAAAATTATTGTTGTATTGAAATCTTGCACAACTTAAGTAGTAGAACTGCTAGAAGAAGCTAAAAGCTTGAATTTACAAGGCATAGTATAATTATTACAGTTCATTTGAAGTATGTAGATTTTATGTTCCACTTACATATTGGTGTTAAATGTTCAAATATACAAGATTATGTGCTCGTTTCGTTATTTAATAGTACATTACACTATAAAGTAGGTACTAATGTGAACTCTAGTAGTGAGTAAGGACTAATGTGAATCACCTGTATTATTAAAGGATGAATATGTGCTCGTTTCGTTATTTAATAGTACATTACACTATAAAGTAGGTACTAATGTGAACTCTTGTAGTGAGTAAAGACTTAATGTGAATCCTGTATTATTAAACATGTCATTTTCATTAAAAATGAAGTGCATGTTTATTTAACATAAGTAATTAAATTATTTCAATCCTATATCATAATGATAATTTAGTAAATGGTGTACTATTTGATATTCGATGAAAATTCAAAGAAATATATCTATTTCTTTAAATGTTCATATTAATAAAATATGAAGCATTTGTATATAGCATTTTTATTGTACATTATGTTATATGCTCTGCCATTTTCTCCTATACATCTTGTGCTAAAATATTATATTACAGTATAATATATCATTGGTTTATGGGTGACTCTTTGCTTGGGCTTTTCAAAACAACTGCCGAATATCATTCAGCAGCACACCTTTAGCCTGGGAAAATCAACAGAATCGGCACTACTTAAGGTGGTAAACCAAATTGAAGTAGGCTACAGTAACAAAAGAGTCTCAGCACAGCGCCAGGGCGCGTCTGTAGCTGGCGCTGGACGCGACAGCATGCGGGAGGGGCTGCAAGGCCACCTGGCACCCATCATTGCCACTGGAGGTCTTGGTGTCGGTTGGGTCTCAGGTTTTAGGTAGCACTGGAGGTAAAATACGTAGGTAATTTTTTAAACAGTTAAATTGGGCTAGTCACATAGATCTTAGAATTAACAAGGTATCACGTCTGACAATGCCAGAGGATAATTGGCAGACGCTGCGGGTGTCTTCGAAAAAAGTCCTATGGCTGTACAGAACTGTAAGCAGGCTTATGACCTCTTACGGTGCACTAGTCTGGTGGAAGGAGACCAGCCTAATCACCACAAAAAACAAACAAATGATGCCAGAGTCTGGCATGCATGGCCGCCACAGGGGCCATGAAAATAACACCTACTGCGGCCCTAGAAACCATGTTAGACCTGACACGTTGTATCTTTCATCCAGCTAGAAGCAACGCTGTCAACTAATACGACTAAAGGTGGAAAAACAGCGTCCCTCATGCTGAGTTTTTAGAGAAACTGTATTTACCCGTTCTGCAAGCAAAGAACGACAAGATCCCAAAATAATTCATATTTGAAAAAATAGTACCTTCAGCTATACCAGTGATTCCCAACCAGTGGCCCGCAAGAGCTTAGAGATGGTCCGCGAAAGATTTAAAATATTTTACCTACCTAATCGTTTTAAATAACACATTTATTATATTCTCGTCACGCGGGCAGTGCAACACCGCGCGTCACGTTAGTGAGTACCTACTAGCTTTTACAATAAGTACACAAATAATACTGTTAATGAATGTTTCTATTCAGAATTTGTAATTATAATTTATTGTTTGATTAACACAGTTTTTCTTTCACCTTGTGGTCCCGACTAACTAAAAAAAATCAAAGTGATTCCTGGTCAAAAAAGGTTGGGAAACCCTGAGCTATACGAACCATCGAAACGCATACAACATTTACATTAACGAAAAATTACATTAACGAACAAACGAACGTATTGAAGAAGTAACTTCAGCGGAACCAAAGCTCTAAAGTCTGCTAGAGATCTGTCTGCCAGAGATCTGTCTGCCAGAGATCTGTCTGCCAGAGATCTGTCTGCCGAAAGGAGCCAACTTTCGAAGTAGAAGACCAACAGTGGCAGCGTTATTTCCGGGATACCTGATATTTTGAGTGAAATTGAGAGGTTCTACGGACAGCTGTCGTCGGAGCCACACGCTAGTATGAGTAACGATTCAAGATCAAGTCTCGTCCGATACTGTGCCGATGATGATAAAGGTTAATGAAGACACTGATGACCAAATGATGATATAATTGATGGTCGATTTTGACTGTTGCCACATCTTCTGAATTTGAAGGAAGCGACTATAACTACGCGGGATCTTTCAGTTTTTTTTTTGATATTTTTTTTTATGTATAGGTAATTACGGGGTGATTATTCCGCCTTCTATCGGATGTTTCAACTTCTTTCGGGAATAATTTGTCAAGTGGTATGACACCAACAACACAGGATAGAGTGATGGACTTTCATAAGCCGCCATCACATTTTAGCATTTTATCTATTAATAATCTAAATAAGGAACAAAGAGAAAACTAAAAAAACACTCTTAGGCAGGTTAGTAAGGCAATTTAGAACATTTAACAAGTTAATCTTTATATTTATAATTCTTTTGTACTGAACTAAACGGGTGGACCGATTTTGACAATTTTTTTGTTTGGGTCCCTGGATGGTTTAGAATCACAATTTGACCCAGTGGGTGGCACAGTTGTCGAGATCCAGAAATCATCCGTGTAAAGCCGTGGCGTATTGGGGCGGAGTTCTGTTTCAGTACTGGCTCTTTTACTACACTAGCAATAGAGACAGTTGTTGTGTATTGAATATAGTAATAGTCAGTAACCAATTCGCTGCTGGGCACAGCAAATGTTAGGTATGCATCATGTGCAGTTCCTTCGGAATAAGTAAAACTCAAAATTTTATTGATTTTATTTATTATCCGTCTGTAATTCATGGGAACAGAATGGAGCCATGAAGAATGTTTAATTCCGAGGTGTTATATTTATAACTAAATCTAGATCGTTAAAATTATAGCCCGTTACAAGTCTATCACTAAAATTATAAATAACCCTACCATAAATTACCATAATAGCCATTGCATTTATCATTTGGTAGGATATGCTATCTGGTCAGTATTGCATCTAGTGTAGGGTTGCACTACACTGTACTTGCTGGTACGAGGTTTTGTGTTTGAGAGACTAACAGATCCCGTTGGGCTATGACAGCAAGAACAGGGCAACCGTCTTTTTTCCTTTGGTTTGTCATAGATAAGATTCTATCACACAGAAAAACCCCGCGCATAGCATTTAATGCAACCACTCTCTATAGCAGCATGCAATGAAATACTACATCATGGATTCGAAAGAGGACATGTAGAAAATATTATGTCACCTTTGTCTCAAGGGTTCGCCTTAGAAATTTGGTGAATGATGTTTCCCTATTTGATTTCACCCACACAGACAGACGATAGACTTCTTTCGAATAATTTAGAAAGCTATTATCTTTAAAGATTATATACGTCAAAAGTGATGATATCTAACCAGTCAAGCAGTTTTGTATTAAAAAAATATGATTATACCTATATATTTTTTGTAGCATACTAGTTTTCCGCCTTAGCTTCGCACGGGTGATTTCTGAATCTCGACAACAGCGCCACCTACCCGGTCCAATTGTAAATCTAAACCATTCTCGAATCTACTTAATCACACACACAAAATTTCATCAAAATCGGTCCAGCCATTTAGGAGGAGTTCAGTCACATTCACACGGGCAGAAGAATTTTATATAGGTACCTAATATGCATGTAAACCTTCCTCTTGAATCATTCTAGTTTAAAAGATCTAAGCGTACAGACGGCGGGAAACGACTTTATTTTATACTAGTTCACCTGATGGTAAGTTGCTACTGTGGCCCATAGACATCTACATCAATCCTCGATAAAGAATTTAAATTAAGAGTGCGTTGTCACACTTGAGGACTAAGATGGAATGCCTCGTTTCTAGTAAAAGGGTCTCCGGTTCTTTACACTCACCATACGAAACACAGCAGCATTGAGCTGCTATTTTACGCTGGTATTCTGTGAGAGCGTGGTCCTTCTACGGTTGAGCCGACCTATCATGCTACAACTGTAATATACCTAGCTGCAAGATGGTAGCTAGATATATTATGGTGATTATAGTAAGGTAGATGGTAGAGCGACGTACAACGTGTAAATATTTTTAAATAGTTTTAGGAAAAGTACATATTTCTTTATATATTACTTTCTTAGGATGCTTTTATACAGACGTTGTCGACAGTGTTATTTTGAATTTAAGTTATGGTTACCTGTTTCGCAATATAAGTGTGAAACCGAATTCCTATTACGATGTTGAAGCACTATGAATTATAAGTGAAATCAAACGTTCGCCGTTCTTAGAGTATATTAGTTTTATTATGATGATGTCACTGCTTTCTAAAAACGGCCAAGTTCATAACAAATCTTTTTGTGTAAATATTTTAAAACAGTTGTATGTTTTGTGTACAATTTATAATTATTTTTATAAATAAATATTATCAAATATGTCGCATAATATTAAATACCTTTTTTAGTTGGCCAATGGCCAAATTTACCAAAAGATTACTGGCTGTCATTAATATAATAAGGCTTTTTACATCAATGGTGGCCTATGTATGGCCACCATTGATGTAAAAAAAATCTGAGCAACTATACGCCACCCGGCTTCGGTGCTATCCAAAATACCGGAAAGGATCACAATTACAGCGGATAACGAATCCGACGTAAGAGGATGTGTATAACGTATGGGCATTAAAGGTTACCGTAAGTAAAACAAATGATACGATGCACGCTAACCGCCTACGATTGAGCAATTAGGACGAGAATATTTATGTATTTGTAAGCAATAAATGTTGGGTACTGATAATGGACAGTTTATTTATTAAATGTGTTCCTTTTCAAATTGTAACTAACTATATGGCGGTCGAATTTGTTGAAGAATAGTTAGGATAAAATGTCCGATTAGGTAAATCCAACTTCGAACAAGAGATCAACCGACGAATCCAATTCAGCTGGGCTACTTTCTAGAAACTGCGACAAATCTTGTCTGATATTCCTCAGAATCTTAAGATGAACATCCGAACGTGTACACCTAGTGCGTAGTGATGACTTACGCAACTAAAAAGTGGTCCTTCACTGCTGGCTGTATGAGTAAGTTCAAAGTCACTCAGCGTGTGAATTTCTGCGGGACAAAATTCGTAACGATGATATCCATAGATGGAGAGGGCTATGCTCGGGGTGTTTCTGCGTGATAAATTTAGAAATGAGGGTATCCGCAGTAGAACCAGAGTGACCGATATAGCCCAACGGATTAGTAAGATGAAGTGCCAACGGGCCGGCCATAGCTATAGCTCGAATATCCGGCAACCGATTGGGAAAAAAGGTTCTCGAGTATCAGCCTCGTACCAGCAGGCGAAGTGTAGGGCGTCGCCCCACTAAATGGAGTGACGACCTGGTAGCACAAGCAAGAAATCGGTGGATGCAGGTGAATCAGCACCGTACTTTGTGGCATTCCTATGTTCTGCAGTGGCCTTGTGAAGGGCTGTAATGATGATGATGATGATATCCATAGAAGACGTTTTTTCCATAGCGACGATCCGTTTTTACGAGGTAAAGCCATGCTGTAGCTATATTATAGTAGTACCACGAATGATTTGGCTCGACCGGGGAAGGACCACGCTCTCACAGAATATCAGCATAAAATAGCAGCTTAATACTACTGTGTTTCGTATTGTGAGTGTAAAGAACCGGAGACCCTTTTTACTGGAAACGAGGCATTCCATCTTAGTCCTTAGGGGTGACAACGCATCTGCATTTTGATTCTTAATTGAGGATAGATGTAGATGTCTATGAGTCACAGTACCCACTTACCATCAGGTGGACTGTGTGCTCGTTTGTTACCCTATTACTATGAAAAGGAACTAGAGTACTCACATTTGGACCCGTTAGGTGGCGCTGTTGTCTAGATCCCGAAATCGCCCGTGCGAAGCCGGGACGGATCGCTAGTCTGTACTAAAAAAAACTGCATTTAGTTACCAGTACAATGGGTACCGGTTTTCGTCAAAAACTAAGCGAAATACAAAAGCATTAAGCTATCCTTTTACGCTAGTATTCTGTGAGAGCCTGATCATGCCTTGGTCGACCTGACCAGTACCTACGTGCTGTCGCTGCAATCGCTGCAGCGTGCCTATACCATTAAATAAATTAAAAATTAATTCTCAAGCGAGTGTAAAACGTAAATAAATTAATCAAACCCTAAATAAACGAACGACTCAAATTTCATCACGGGTAGCACCAACCGCAGAAATGACGTTTACATAAAGAGAAATGCAAATTATTTTTAATTGCCTTCCGGTAGAAAGTGGGTGAACCTGAACACGAAACGGGCTGAACGATCCGTTTTGATTCTCGTTGAACTAAGGACAAAAGCTTGACATCGAATTTGCGTTTGGCCGAATCAACGATTTATACCATTGAAGTCGAACACTCAATGTTACACCCGTTTTTACAAACAACAAACGATTCAAAATAATTTAAGTGGGTTACGCGCATACAAATCACCGTTCAAATACGTAAGATAGAAGAACAATTATAGTAGTATAATAATTATATACTCCAGACCCAATTTCAGTCAGCCGGTCACGGACGCCAGCGCAGGACTGGATTATAGCGCTCAAGTGTATGCACAGGCACAGGTGCACTCTCTGTTCCCTCACTCTCAAGTAGTAGTAGTAATAGAGAATACTCTCTCACACTATCACTATCACTATCCCTACAGCCCATCACTAGTCCGTTGCTGCATATGCCTCTCCCATAATTACCACAATGTACGGTCACGAGCCATCTGCATCCATCGACTACCTGCGTATTCACCACATCGTCACTCCATCAAGTGTGGAGTCGCCCAACACTACGCTTGACAGTACGAGGCTGTCATTAGATAACCTTTCTTGCCCATTAGTTGTCAGTTCTTCCACTACAGCTTACTTATCCGCTGGGCTATGTGAGTTACTCTAGTTCCTTTTCGTAGTAATAGGGTAACAAACGAGCATACATATATCCTCAATTAAGATGCAGATGAGTTGTCACCCGTGAGGACTAAGATGGAAAGCCTCGTTTCCAGTAAAAAGGGTCTCCAGTTCCCTACACTCAAAATACGAAACACAGCAGCATACCATCGATTGACCCATTCAAACACACACAAAAAATTTCATCAAAATCCGTTGCGTAGTTTAAAAGACCTAAGCGTACAGACGGTGGGAAGCGACTTTGTTTTATACTCTGTATAGATTTAAATAAATGTAGAGCAAGTGGTAATTACCACCTGCTCGACAGTGAAGGAATACTTATCTAAGTAAACATACGAGTAACAGAAAATATTTAATACTGCAATAGCGTGGTGGACTAAAAGCTCAGAAATTAGAGGATCAATGTGACTGTATTTTTTATGTGTGTTACCTGAGAAGTTTTTTTAGGTGAACCGATTTTGATGAATCTTTTTTTATTTGAAAGCTGGTACTTTTCATGTGGTCCCATATAAATTTGATCAAGATCTGACCAGTAGTTTTTGAGTTATCGTTAATAATGCGTATTTAATTGACTTCGACTACATTGATTATGTTCTCATTTTATTTATAAAGAAGTTGGTAGTACAAATTTTTTAATTTTACCACTTGTTTTAAATTAATTTATCGAAAAAACATTTTTTCATTTTATCAATGCAAACATTGTAAAAGCGTTAAAATCTACTTAAACATAATAGAAAGGGCGCGCAAATTTAGATTTTATGATACTTAATATGGCATATGGTAAATGTGACAAAAGCTACTAAAATCCCGAATGCGGGTGCAGTTTTAACTTAGACTAGCTCTACCTACCTTATATATCTTCTTATAGTCCAAATCCGGAAATAGTGAGAGAAGGGGAAATCCTACGAGCAGACAAGTTTGCGAAATTAATATCACCAGTCATTTATCAAAGTAAGTATAACATTAAAGTCTAAATTAATGTGTTATTTTTTTATTAATGGACGCGTCGAAATACAAGATGGTAATTAAAAAGGTAATAATCTCTTTTTGTTATCAATGATTTTTTACCATGTGACTTGTCTAGTTTTAAATATTTATTGAGTTGATATAATGATTATATTTACTCAGTAAATGTTTAATATATTTATAATTTTTATGCTCATGGGTAGCAATATACTATACTTTAAAATGAGCAATTCTTATATTTTACAGAATAAGGGTGACAAACGAGCACACGTCTACCTGATGGTAAGCGGATACTGTGACTCATAGACATTTACATTTATCCTCAATTAAGAATCAAAATGTAGATGTATTGTCACCCCTGAGGACTAAGATCGAGTCTCGTTTCCAGTAAAAAGGGTCTCCGGTTCTCAATAGTCACCATAAGAAACACAGCAGCATGATATTCTGTGAGAGCGTCGACCTTCCCCATTTGTGCTACAACTCGACTCATTGGAGGTGGGTGGAGATCCAGTAGTAGTGTGGCTGCGGGGGAACATGAATAAACGACGAAATATTCTCTAACCGTCTTCTATATGTATATACCGATGCGAATCTAGTATACCGACGCAATTCATAGTATTTTAAATAGGCCTTTACTCGACTTTGTTTTTGGGTATTATGTAGTGAGTTGATTTATTAGTAATCACCGTTATTTCGTATTATAAGTATTTGTTTAGTGTAACTAATATTATTTCTACCATATTCTTATCTAAGGATATAAAATATTTAATAATGATATAATATATAGTACCTGAGGGTAATATGGTCATCCGGTTAATATGGTCACTTTCTTATAACTCAAAAATTACAGCCTTGTTTGCATAGAAGGCTCCGTGATACGATAGCTCTTCATCAGTCAATCAAATAATAAAGGGTCAAAAGGGCGCTGCTTTATCGACGCCATTTTGACATTTGACAATAAAGTAAATTTTTAGTCGATTTTAGTATTGCGTAGTGTAGTACGTTTTTTAAAGTTGATTTTTCGAAGTGTTCCTAATGATTGCCAAAGCTTGATTGCTATTTTTTTTTCTTAAATATTAGTAATAATTATTTACGACTTTGTATTTTAGCTCTGTCCTCCTCCTGGTTTTGGTTTTATAGGGCGGCAAAGCTTAAGGTGACCATATTACCCTCAAGTACCTTATAGGCTACTGCTACTGCAAATATTTATTGTTACTTAAAAATAAAAGCATAAGTAAAATGTATGTTGGTCACTGACCTCTATATATACAAGTAATGTAGGTAAATAAAATTAACTTTTAATAAAAAGTTAAAGCCAACTTCAAACAACAAACAAACAAACAAGCTTAAGGGTGAAAACAGTAAATAAAAAAACCCGGCTGCGTTAGTAAATTTACTGAAAAAAAAACCTTCCTCATATCTTTTTTGTACATTATAATATAGCCTATGTCACTGCCACAATTAAGACGAATATAACGACACCTCATATCGTCGCTGCGACTGTCAAATTCCATATGTGCAGTTTTTCATTTTTTGGTTTTTGCGCTAAACATAATCTCCGTTTCGTTCTCCATGTGTTGATAAAGTTCTTTTTGCGATATTCGAACTAGAAACGATCCTAACAAATTCCATATGTATTTTGACCGTTTAGAAAAATTCGTATGTGCAGAAATACACATAAAGGATTTGTGTTCCGTCTTCAGTCGCCCGAAAACGGTGTTAGCGATGTAAGGGATGTGGTGTAAACAATGTGATTAAAATAAGTGTTTAGAAATCACTGGCCAGTTAAGAGAGGATACGGAAATACTTGAGAAAACTTCAATAAAGATACTAGAGAACTACTTCCTCTATGAAAAGATAGGGATACTAGAGCGAAATAATAATACGGTTTGCGTATACGAAGGCAACGATAGTATATCTGAAACGGAGTTTTCGAATAGTGACGAGGAAATAAATAGAAAACAAAGGGAGTTCAATAAACCACAGAGGGTATGTTTCGAAAATACAGGCAGAAAGAGGAAATGTGGTGAAATAGGCGAGAAATCGAGATATGAATTAGGACAATACAACACAATATTCGCCAGAGTCCCAGTAGCAGTCACCGAAGTACACCTTCTAGTCACTCAATCAAGTCCGGAGGTAAGGTCTATTCATAACTAACAAAACGAGCCCAAACTCGGGACACCTAGTTCTCATCGTCGAGGAGTTCCAGTAGCAGTCATCAAAGTACACCTTCAGGTCACTCTATCAAGTCCGGAGTTAAGGTCTCATCATAACTAATAAAACGAAGCCAAACTCGGTACACCTAGTTCTACTCTTCGAGGAGTTCCAGTAGCATTCACTAAAGTACATAGTTTTTCTCTTTATTGTGCAGCAAGGAAAGATAAATATAACAAAAATAAACAAATATTAAGGGAAAATCAAAAAACGGTCTTATTAAAAGATTAACGGGTAGGTTTTTTTAATAGAATAAGGGTAACAAACGAGCACATAATCGACCTGATGGTAAGTGGATGCAGTGGCCCATAAACATCTACATTTATCCTCAATTAAGAAATAAAATGATGATGCGTTATCATCCCTGAGTACTGAGCTGGAATGCCTCGTTTCCAGTATAAAGGGTCTCCGGTTCTCTACATCCACAATACGAAACACAGCAGCATTAAGCTGCTATATTACGCTGGTATTCTGTGACAGCGTCTCCTGTCGAGCCGACTTATTCATGCTACAACCATAATAATAACCATAATAAAATAGCTGCAGCTAAAATAAGAAAGGATACCAACTTATGCACAAAATTGACAACATACTTTATGTAGATCAATGACCATAAATAAAAGGAGAAAGAGAGAGGGGTTAGAGAGTTCCTAAACTTGTTGCTTGAACACATGTGAGAATTGAGCATTTTTAATCGAATGCAACAAGGAGTTCTAAAGATTTTCCTTGGGCCTTATGGAAAAATTATGACAGGAGCTGAGCAATTCGAAATGTTCATTTAGATAGGGGGACTTGATATATTAAATGAAATGCAGTGCAGGGCAGAAAGAATATGGGTATTCCGACGAAGACGGATTGATGTGTGTTGATTGTGAAGCATATGCTGCAAACATTTTACGGCTCACTGCATTAATTTGGGGAGTCCACGAAAGACTGGGATCCAAAAGGATACCTAAATTTTAACTATGTCAATATAAGGGATAGGACCTCAAGATAGGATTAAATATAACGGGTTATAATTGATTTTTTTTTAATTTTGCTAATTAATCTTGAACTCCCAATAATTATAGCTTGGGATTTTAAAGGGTTCACAGTTAACCCATACGATGGACTCCAGTCGAAAATAAAACTGCTTTCGGAAGATCTTCACTGGTTGTTTGTAAATATATTTGGAGATCATCTGCATACGAGTGGCAGAGAGAAGATATTTGGGACGTAATCGTATTAATAAAGATTGCAAATAAAAGAGGATATAAGACGCCGCCTTGCGGAACGCCAGCCACGGTATCAAGCCACGAAGAAAGTCTATTTTGGACACGAATTCGTTGCCGGCGTCCAAATAACTGTGAAACCAGGAAATTGCAGTTGGAGATATGTTAAGAGAACACAGTACCCTGGCAGAATATCATGATCAACAGTATCAGTATGCATTGCTGAAATCCAGCAATACCAATAGTGTGACTTGATGATTATTCATACCGTAGCGAATATCGTCCGTTATTTTTAATAACACCGTAGTCGTACTATGCCCAGATCTAAAGCCAGATTGAAGAGGATTAAGGATACTATTTATTAAACAAAACGAATTAATGTGTTGTTGGACAAGGCGTTCTATGACTTTGGAAATGAAGAGAAGAATCGAAATAGGACGATATTCGGAAAAACTTGAAGAATTTGCTTTTTTTGTGTGAATGTATGATTTGGGCGCCCTCCATTGGGAAGGGAAAAAAGATGAGGATATGGAAAAATTACGATAAAGATGTAAAAAAGTCTAGCAAGGGAACGATCATTTTACGACTGACGTCAACACTTCCGACAGTCAGAATGAATAGGGAGTATATGTCTCCTAACATCACAATTTGCAAATTGCTTAAACACAAATGCAGAAAAGTCAGGAGTGGGAAACGATGAAAATTAAGTCATTGTTGTTGATTTTGCAATATTATCCAAGCAAGCAGAGGAGAAATGCTGATTAAGCAAATTTAATTAGACGTTCTTTGGTGTAGAGCATGGACGTGTTTTCCCAACTCCTATGGACCTTAAGAAGTTCTAAGCACGACATGGATCTTGGTTTTGTACTGATTTATGGATGTGCCGGCGTCGTTAATCTCTACACATTTTGTTGCATTTATTCCGCAGGAGTCTATACTTCTCCTGAATCCTGTCATTCTTTGAATTTGACCTGTATCTTGCCTTTACGTCTATCAGTCTTGTAAGATCTTCAGTCAACCATGAGGCTGGGATATGATGTACTCTATTTAGACGAACTGGAGCATGTGCATCATAGAATTGAACAAGAAGTGAATTAAACATTGCTATCTGTACGTCAACAGTACAAGCCTTTGTTTTATTTCTTCAGTCTATATTAGCAACGTGTTTTCGTAAGCATTCCACAATTAAACCCTGTTGCGAAAATTACTAAATCACATTCTGTCAAAGAATGGTTGAACTTAGTAAATCACTATTCTATATCTCTTTTTATAGTTCTAGTAGTTTCTAATAATTTTATTATCTAAGTATTTTGTAACCTAAGCAAACCTAAAGATCACATGCAATAACGCACATACTGCATTGTTTTAGACGGTTCTAAACCAGCTATGTGCACTTTTTGGTTTAAAAAAATTCTAGCTCCATAAATAAGAAATATTTATTGAAAATTTTGTATTTCTAATATATCTCAAATAAATGTCTACGAGTATTAATTATATTGCATTAAAAATTTGGCAGTGTTTCTGTTTGTTTATTCAATAACACGTTTTTTGTTGATTCCCAAAACCTATCAAGCCTATAAAATCCATTAAGTCGTTTAGGCTTCAGAACGTGCCAAAGAAATAGACACACATACATACTATATGTATATACATACATACATACTAAGTACAAACATACATACATATTCTCGAAAAACTTTACTCTCCTTCTGAGACAGTCGGGTAAAAAAAATTACATTAGCTTCAGATGTCGGTGTTAAGACAAAGCGTACTAAGAATAAGAATTACGGCGACGACTAGAAACTATCATGTAGAAATTATTTTATTCTGTTTAGTTCTTTCAAGTCGGGTTTTCTTTTTTATGAAAAGTTATTTTGAAGTGAAAACTTCTTTAGTCGCATTGAGCGATTTTTGGTAGGGGAAAAACCACTGACCTCTATATAGGAAAAACTTATGAGTTCGCGTCACCGATGGCCTCGACATGCTCGTGACGTATTATAGTCCACTACGCGTAGTATAGCTGCCTGTGTTCATGTATACGCATATATCATTGAGTTTCACTTCTGTCGGCAGTCCTTATGGCTGCCTCTGTTTTTTTAAACATTTTGAGTGTAGTGGACTAAGGAATATCACAAGCTCAAGGTAACAACTGGAATGTCGACTGAATAGTTATATTAAAAACTTCAACTTCTATTTTCCACATTTAGAGGTAGAATTATTTCTCCAAATTATAATTACTTCAGGGAAGCTGTTTATTAAAAAATAATCATTAAAATAGGTTCACAATCGACGAAGATATCGCGTAACATACATGCAAAAAAAGAACATAGTCGTTTAAAAGAAAATATTGCATTTAAAAATATTGTACAATGCACTTTCTATCGCTTTACCACAGGGAGCTTTATCCACTTTTTCTGCCACCAGGCCGACGCCACTTTGGAATGAGGTGCAATATTTGACAGATTTCATAGCGGGGAAGTTAATTTGTTAGGAAAATCTGTAGAAGTAGTAGTAATAGTAGAAGTTAATTAATGTAGCTAGTAAGTTAACTAATATTAACCATAAGAATATTAGTTATATTTTATACCAATTAGATTAGAAATTAATAAACCAAACTACGGATATTCATAAAACTAGAAAAATAGAAAAAGAGCGAAAATTAAAGATCAAACCACTGAGACTTTGTTTTTGTATTGCTATAATACTGTAGAAACTGATAAATATTTATTTAAAACTAACTTATCAATTATATTAAAAGTTTCTTCTTACACAGTAAAATAAACTTCACCTCAGTCCCAACTAGCGACATCTGGTGAACGGAATATTAGCTGTCATTGTTCATTGGCGTTGGTCGAAACTTTCCATCCGGTGCTCGTTTGCCTCATCTTGCTTTATTATTATATTTTTGTTCCTAAAAATTTAATGTTTGACTTCGATAAATAGTCGAAACAAATAACTTACTAAGGGTAGTACAGGATATCTCTGTTATATAGATATGGGTAGGTGCAAATGCATGCGGCGGGACTTACGCAACTTCAATACAGCTCGTATTGAAGAAGCGATCGAGCGGAACCAGGGCCACAAAGTCATTGCCAGAGATCTGTCTGCCAGAGAGAGCCACTGTCAAAGCTGAAGACCGTGAGGTGTCGTAGTATCGATTCCGGGACACCTGCAATTCTGAGTGAGACTGAGAGGTCCTATAGGCAGCTGTACACGTCAAAGAGCAAGTCTTATCTGACACTATTCCGACGATATCCCGGACGTCGGTATGAGCTAGATTAGAATGGCTCTCCAGCACCTTAAAACGGGAAGGCCCCAGGCGAGGATGGAATTACAGCGGAGCTTCTGAAAGCGGGTGGAAAACTGGTACTTAAAGTCCTTCAGAAGCTCTTTAATTCGGTCCTCCATGGTGGGACTTCTCCGGAGGCGTGGAGCAGAGTGCGGTGGTCTTGTCCTTCAAGAAAGGCGACAACGCTCTCTTGAAGAACTACAGACCGATTTCCTTCTGAGCCCCGTCTACGTGCTGTTTTCGAGTAATTACGAATCGTCTCGCACGCAGACTCGACGACTTCCAGCCTCCCGAACAAACCGGTTTCCGAAAAGGCTTTAGTACCGTAGACCACATACATACCCTTCGGCAAATTGTACAGAAGACTGAAGAGTACAATCTGCCACTTTGCCTAGCGTATGTGGACTATGAGAAGCCTTTGATTCCGCCGAAATGGGCGGTGCTGCAGTCGCTTCAGCGGTGCCAAGTGGACTGTCGGTATATCGAAGTGCTGAAGTGTTTGTACAGTAGGGCTACGATGGCTATCCGAGTACAAAACCAGAGTACGAAAGCTATCCAACTGCAGAAAGGTATAAGACAGGGTGACGTTATATCCCCGAAACTTTTCACCGCTGCATTGGGAGACGTTTTCAAGCTACTGGACTGGAAAGGATACGGTATTAACATCAATGACGAGTACATTACTCACCTTCGATTTGCCGACGATATAGTTCTTATGGCAGAATCGCTGGAGGACCTAAGCACTATGCTCATTGACCTCAATAATGTCTCCCAACGGATAGGTCTTAAGATAAACATGTGTGTAAAGTCCATGTCACACCTATGCCGGTAGCTGTTGGGAGCACTAAGCTCGAAGTTGTTGACGAGTATGTTTACCTGGGACAAATAGTCCGACTAGGTAAGTCCAACTTCGACCGAGAGGTCAATCGACGGATTCAACTCGGTTGGGCAACGTTCGGGAAATTACGACACATCTTCTCGTCAGGTATACCTCGAAACCTGAAAAGGAAATTATACAATCAGTGCGTATTGCCAGTGATGTCTTATGGATCTGAGACGTGATCCTTCACTGCTGGCCGTATGAGGTCGCTCAAGGTCGCTCAGCGAGCTATGGAGAGGGCTATGCTTGGGGTTTCTTTGCGTGATAAACTTAGGAATGAGGATATCCGCAGTGAAACCAGAGTGACCGACATAGCCCAACGGATTAGTAAGCTGAAGTGGCAATAGGCCGGCCATATAGCTCGAAGAACCGACAACAGATGGGAAAAAAAGGTTCTCGAGTGGCAGCCTCGTACCGGTAGGTGAAGTGTAGAGCGACCCCCCACTAGATGGAGTGGCGATCTGGTAAGAAATGCAGGCAGTCGATGGATGAAAGTGGCTCAGGACCGGGCTTTGTGGCATAACTTGGGGGAGGCCTATGTTCAGCAGTGGACTTGTGAAAGGCTGTAATGATGATGATGATGATGATGATAGATATGGGTAGGCAGATAAAGTGAGTGTCAATATTAATTTTAATTGTTATTCTTATTCATCCATCAATTTACTGCAAGTGATATAATCATTCATGGAATTTATCATCGCTGAGACAATAACGAATAATGTCTTGATTATTTTGCTTTTAAGTACTTACTGTGTTTTTTTAACAAGGCACCAAAATTTATATATTTAAGCAGGATTCAGCCTACTTATTTATTGTTCGCAGTAAGTTGACACTTCCTATAAAGATTGGTTTTATAGTCTGTTTACAGAAATTAATAAGTGAGAAGAGACGTGTTATTTGAAAAATTTAAAAGGGTTTTATATCTCTTTGTGTGCTTAATTGTCAGTGATCCTTTTATTCACGAGTGGTCCGATTTTGATACCATGATTTTCTTGTTCTTTGTTTAAACTACTCATTTCGGGAAGGCTTTAACCATAATTGGTCAAAATTGATTAAACTTAAAAGGTCTACAACTTTCATTACGATTTCTAGAGGCATCTCAGTTATGTCGCAGTTATTTTAAAAGCTTAATTGATGCCTTTACATATAACGTAGCTTTTAAGATTAAACCATATTGAGTTAAATTAAAGGTATGTACTTTATATCTGTTTTATTAAATCACGTTTTATAAGATAATGGTCATCGAAGATTATATTTTTGGGTAATCTTGTATAGTGTATTAGATGGTGTTTGTAGTTCGTCTTAGTAGGTACCAACCTTTTACCTATTACTTTCTTACCATTTCGGTCTGAAGAGTATTGAAAGCCAGTATAATTACAAACTCCCCATCTCTGTGCTGATAGGTGCCAACGCATTTGTGGCCTTAATTGTTTGAAGATCGTTGCGGATGTCCATGGACTGCATTGTGCCGTGTGGTGGCGGTATAAGAGAATTCACCATCCCATTTCGTTCAGCGGGTGTCCCAAGAGGCGACTGTGGGTTATGCCAGAAAGGCCTCCGATAGATGGCGTTATAATCATTTTGTTAACGCCAGACGTAAAATACCTAGAATACCAACGGGGAGCAAAAGAGTGGGGAAAAACGTCTCGTATTATGATCGTCAAACCACCTGCCAAACGTTCGACGTTCAGTTCCAGCTGTGGAATTGGCGATACAGAGGTATCGCACCTGTGGTGTTGCTCCTCGTCACCGGTCTGGGTATTTACCGTCTGGCGTAAACTAGGTAACACTACGTCTAATAACAAACCAGGTCGATTCAACTTCAACAACTTACTTAATCATTGGCTTGAAATGTTACGAAAATACTATCACCACAAAGAATTTGTGAGTAGTACCAGGAAGTTGGTAGTGTTAGCAGTACCAGTTACTCGACTCCACAGATTCGGTAATTCATTCTTGGGGCGATGTACACGCTTCTACAACAAAACCCCAGAAAATATACAAAATTTGTCCTCCGTCAAGTTTAAAAACTTTACTAAGGATTTTATGGATGTTGATAACACTTGGGAATGAAGTTTACGCTACCAAGATATTTCTAGTTTTATTTTGTGTTGTTAATTGTGTAAGATAATATAATATGATTGTAAACTGTTCTTTTTCCAATAAAAATATCTCGCTAGGTTTCATGCTGGTTGTTCCCAGGACAGAAGTTTTCCGAACCAGGGGTAAATTAAACTAAGAATGACTTTCAATAAGTATTATTTATAATCTATATTGAATATAAAAGTTTCTATTTCTATTTATAACATTTTGTAAGTGAGAATAATTAATTAATTACTTAAATATTTCTGACAATGTTACTATGCTCAGTTTTGATATGCAGTCAGTATTCACATGTTTGAGATGTTGATATTTGTTAACCCACTGCCACAGAAGTCTATTTCTTTGGCACGCTCTATAGCCTAAACGGCTTGATGGATTTAAACATATGAGGTGTCGTTAGATTCGTCTTTGTTGTGGAAGTAACATTGGCATTAAATTTTTTCTCTTTTTAGTAAACTTTTTAAGCAATCTGGTTTTTCAATTACTGTTTTAACCATTAGTCTCGTTTTTAATTAGTTATTGGGTTTATCTATCAAGAAATATACGTGGTAGAGTCATGCTGCAGCTATATTACTGGTATAGTTGTAGCACGAATGGATCGGCTCGACCGGGGAAGGACCACGCTCCCTCAGAATACCAGCGTAAAATAGCAGCATAACGCTGCTGTGTTTCGTATGGTGAGTGTAGAGAACCGGATACTCTTTTTACTGGAAACGAGGCAGTCCATCTTAGTCCTCACGGGTGACGACGCATCTGCATTTTGATTCGCAAACGTGAATAGATGTAGATGTCTATGAGCCACAGAAATCACTTACCATCAGGTGGACTGTGTGCTCGTTGGTCACCCTTATGCTATAAAAAAAAGAAATTATCAGTAGCAGCCCGGAGTCAGGAAAGCACTTGAAGCCGTTGGCCCTGCGTCTCATCTCTCCAGTCATGTCGGATTGCCGTCCCATCGGATTATGAGAAAAGGGAAATGTTTGCGAACACACTCGTGCACTATAATCCCGTCGTGTGCAGATAGATGGCTAGTTTCCGTTGAAACTGGCCGCTGTAATCATTATTATTATCTAAAGAAATTTTGTCTAAAGAGAGAGAGAGAGAGAGCTAACTCTAGAGAAATTAGAGACATGCTTATTAGTGACAATCCGTACACGCGAGTTGAAGAGTTTAAGAATTAATGTAACAACAGAGGCATTTATTATATGTGGTTGATTTCACTGTCATCTCCGATTGGCTGTGCTTGTAAGAATCGACACAGTGATTTGTTTATCTCAAATGCAAGACAGCTGAGGTTAGATAGTTCATAAGTTTACTTTGTCTAGTTGCTATGACAGCACAATGGCGGCACTCGAGTATAAATCATAGCAGGTGATCGTATGCGGGTCGTTGTGAGCTTACAGGTTTGTAGGTACTAGATTTTATTCTATTCTAGAATAAGGTTGCTCACTAGGTTCTGTAACGGTAGTTTGATACCGTAACTATGAAAATATTTGTTCTATTACTTTGATTTGTCTTCATCGTTATCTCACAGACATTTGATATAATTTTTTTTTCATTTCAGTTCATTCCTTTCAGAAATATGAATGTCTGCCAAAACATTTTTCACAAAGACTATTCAGTAGATGATTGAAATTTCTCATAGTTATAATATGTTTTATAGTTTAATTTTGAATTTTAAACCTGAGGTTCAAAATTCAAATTAAGAATTGATGATATTTTATAGTTATTATAGCCCATCTAGTCAGTGTACGCAAGTTTTATTTGCGTTCACTAAATCAAGTCTAATGTGTGCTTCACCAAGAATCTGCGGATTAGACTAAGAAAAATTATAAACTTTTGCCTACAGAACTGAATATAACAACAACATAATATATTTGTAGTAATAAATTGACTATAAAAGCAAAACGTAGGTAAGTGGTGACGTAAGAGACCATACTACCCCATATCATCCCGTGGTTTTCGATGTCGTAAAAGGCGACAGACGAATACTGAAGCAGGAACTTTTTTACGTGGTAGAACCACAATGCACCTATATTATTACTAAAAATAACGCATTCCATTTTAGTCCTCAAGGGTTATAATCTTATAATGCATCTGCATTTTGATTCTTAATTGAAAATAGATGTAGATGTCTATGGGCCACAGCATTCACTTACCATCAGGTGGATTGCGTGCTCATTTGTCACTCATATTCTATAAAAAAATCAAATGAGCAACAATATCTTTAATAGTAATAATAAAAAACTGCGGTTGCCAATCAGATTGACCAAGCGTGGTAACTACGGCAAGTATTCTCTCTATGAGACAATCTGTGGAGGGTCTATGTACAGCAGTAGATTTAAATAGGTTCCACGGGAATAACGTTGTCTATGGGAAAATGCTAAGGCTTCTGGTAGTTGGCGGTGTACCACATTGTATACGAGAGATTTAATAACGAAGACCGACGTCAGTGGGCAACGTCAAAGGACCTAGACATCTGGTACTGCGATCGCCAATTCTCCTACCAAGCGCTTCGATTATTGTAAATCCTTCCTACAAGGGAAGAAGTCCAGTAGTGGGTAGTTAAGAGCTGATAATGAAGATAAGTGGTAAAATTAAAAAAAAATTACAACCTACTTCAATATAAATTATTAAGACTAACTCAAAAACTATTGGTTATACCTTGATCAAATTTATATGACATGAGAAGCACCAGCTTTCAAATAGAAAAAAGAATCATCGAAATCGTTTCACCTAGAAAAAAGTTATAAGGTAACACACATAAGAAAAACATACAGTCGAATTGAGTACCTCCTCCTTTTTGAACTCGGTAGAAAAGAAACTAAAAATCAAGTACAGTCTATTATACCGTTATACGACCTAAAGCTGGGCACAGCCCTCCTCCTTTGAGGGATTTTGAAGCACAGAAAAGTCCGCTGAATTGAAATTTTTAGACATAAGCCACCAGGTTTTAGAGTTGAGCTACCAGATCTGTAGTTGCTATTTTTATCATTTAACATACGTAGATCTTTAAACGATTACGTTTTGATCTTTCATTACATTAAGAAAGAATGTTATGAGGAAAGAAGGTAGCTAAGAGTATCTACAGATCACACAGTAACCAATAGCCTTTCTACCAAGTGGTCATTGAAATGTACGTGGTAGAGCCATGCTGCAGCTATATTAGTAGTATAGTTGTAGCACGAATGGGTCGGCTCGACCGGGGAAGGACCACGCTCTCACAGAATACCAGCGTAAAATGGCAGCTTGACACTGCTGTGTTTCGTATGGTGAGTGTAGAGAACCTGAGACCCATTTTACTGGAAAAGAGGCATTCCATCTTAGTCCTCACGGGTGACGACGCATCTGCATTTTGATTCTTTATTGAGGATAAATGAAGATGTCTATGGGTCACAGCAACCACTTACCATCAGGTGGACTGTGTGCTCGTTTGTCACCCTATCCTATAAAAAAAAATCCGTGGTAGCTCAGGGGCTTAGCGCTCGCTGTAAATTTCACAGTACGCGAGCAACCCGAGTTCGATCCCCGCCGGCACCAATGAAATTAATTGCAATTTTAAGTGCTGATTTACCACGTGCTCGGCGGTGAAGGAAAACATCGTGAGGAAACCTGCATGTATGATAAATAAAAAAAAAATATTTCCAAGACCTTTGAAGTCCGCCAACACGCTTTGGGGCAGCGCAGCAGACACTTCCTTGCCCTAAAACCCCTCTCAGTAGTGAGAGGAGGCCTGTGCCCAGCAGTGGGACGTATATAAGCTGTAACTTTACTTTACTTTACAAGTGGTGACACATTGACATAGTGATACATTGAGTTTCTTTGCTATACTTACACTGACTGATATACGAATACACTGCATGCTTATTTAGCTACTCTCGTAATTTTGTAAGCAAATATTTTATTGTACAGACATTTTTCATCGTTACGACACTGAATAATTCTATTATAATTTATAAATAATTGCCACATAATAGGAAGCTATTGTTGTACCTATGTATTGTAAATATCACAGTTAGGTCGTAAATTGGATGCACTTCGCAAACTCCGCTATCAAGTGAGGGGTGTGCCCAGTCACGACTCATTGTTTATCCACAATAAATTTCCACGGTCAAATTCCGAAGAAAGCTGACACCACTTAACACCGAAATAAAACATTTTTCCTGACAGTACCGCATCGTGAACGTTGTTTGCAAGCATTTAAGAATTTATTTCGATATATTCAGTACAAAGAAAATGTGTTTCTATTAAATGAATAAAGTTATAGCTTATATACGTCCCATTGCTGGGCACAGGCTTTCTCTCACTTCTGAAAGGGTTTTAGGGCAAGGAAGTGTCCGCCGCGCTGCCCCTATGCGTGTTGGCGGACTTCACATGTCTTCGAAATATTTTTTTATCTTTATTTCTCAGACATGCAGGTTTCCTTACTCACGATGTTTTTCTTCACCGCCGAGCACGTGGTAAATCAGCACTTAAAATTGCAATTAACAATTTCATCGGTGCCGGCGGGGATCGATCCCGGGTTGCTCGCGTACTGTGAAATTTGCAGAGAGGGCTAACCCCCTGATCTACGACGGCTTAAATAAATAAAATAACATAAAACCAACTGTTGTGATCACACAACTGTTAGTTTCACACACAGAACACATCAGTGTTCAACATGAAATTACTCGTAAGTGACAAGTGAATCTTTTAGACGGTCTAAAATAGAGGATCTAAGGAAAATATCACATATATTTTTTTTGTATCAAATTAAAGTGACGTGACAAAAAGGACACCTGCTGCCAACTTCTAACAAAGAAGTCTATAAATGCGTTGTCACCTCTCAAGACTAAGATGGAATGTTTCACAGCCCGTAATTACTCGCTCTCTTCGAATTGACAATGAAAAATGATGAAAAATGAAAAGAAAAATTGGTGAAAAATCTATCCAAATATAACGCTCAGCTGGTAGATTCAATATGGGTAACTCTTTGTAGTAATGTCTATTTGCATATTACTGATGACGATAACGATCTAAAAATGAATATGATAACCAAAATGAGCCTTGCTTGTCATTCGCATTGTTTAAAAATAGATGTGTATTTTTTATTTTAGCGTTCCGTATATTTTCCTCCACGAGTGGTTCGGAGAAAAATGTCGATATACAACTGTATTCGCTCAAGATAGCAGATAAGGAAGAGATCCAGTTGTATATCCATGTAGGTAAAGCTGTAACAGTTATATTGCTGTGAGGTTCACGGGGAAAATAAACGAGATTTTTCGTAACACATTTGTTAAGACTCAATTTTAACTGATCATTTGTTGAGGAAAAATTAACGAACATCTGTACCAGCGGCTCTTATGGCAATCGTTTTACCGAACGGTTTCGCGCTCGCTTTGACGCTTTTGGGTCAAAGGTATTTATTTTACTAACGGATACATTGTGAGATATCCCTTTTCGTAACTCGAGTCAGAAATAAAATAACTCAACAATACTGTTACTGGGGTATCCGTTTGTCTGGGCCGTTTTCAAGTAGTTGCGATTTATTGCGTATTTAATAATGTTTTATTATTGAATACTTCTTTCTCGCATCTTTTCGAAACGTTGAAAGATAATGTTTTATGCCGAGCGGGGCTGCAATAATATCTACTTTATCATTATAAATTGGTGCCATTACGAATGCATATCATATGGAGAAATCTTGTATAACTTAAGTTATTTATTAAGATTGATGGTATGGTTTCATGGATGTAGTAGCAACTCATAACATCAGAAGCTGTAAAATAACGACCGCGTTGCGTCGCACAGTACCTAATCAATGTCAGTAAGTAGCACTTTAGTCGTAGAGCTGCTGCATTCAACTCCGGTGAAGCATTTGGCTACGGTGCTGCTGGCTGTTTTATTAGGTATGATGCAAAATATCAGATAAGTATATATTTAACTGATATTCTGCAAAAATGTGAGCCATAAAAGAGGCGATTTTTATGCAAATAAATGAATACTTTATTAGCATAAAATGTTTGAGAAAGTTTCAAGGAATCTCAATCACTAAAAAATTCCTATTAATTAATGATAACTAGTTATATATCGTCTTACTTAGACGATATTTTCAATGGAATGTTTTCCTAAGAGGCTTTCTAACAAAAATGATTAAGTAAACGTAAAGCTGCTTGCTATTCTTAGTAAATGACTTGATAATCGTAGTTTTGAATCTCTTGATTCGTACAATGAACGCGCTGTTCCTCGTTATTGCTTTACGAGTATGTATTGCTATGCTTAGTTTTGGTATTTTTGAGCTGTTTAGTTTGAGCTATTTATTTTTTATAGTAAGTCCCACAGTGCTACATGGATGCCAATACCAATAAAGTATTGGGTTCTTATAATATGTCGTTCCTGTTGGCTTTCTTAAATCTTTTTTCGCTGCTGATTATAGAATTTCTAAATGGATGGAAATTGATGCATCAAGTGAGATGCATTTCTTGGAATATTTGCTTATACTTACGATGCTGGGAAAGGTTCATCGCTGAGGAAACCATAACCATATTTACCATAAATCGGTCACTAGACCCTCGCCTATCAGCCGGTATGGTTCTCGTGCAGGTGACGTTAGTAATTGAAAAAAAAATAGCTGTAGTAAATATAGCTTTAAAGTTGCAAGGATGGCATTAGAAAATATAATTTAAAAAATATTTAACTGTTATAAATAAAATATTGTTTCATCACATTCAGTCAAAAAAGTGTCGGGAATGGATGATTTGTTTATGGTTCCAAATTAATTTTTTTGTTTTTTTGTTGTTGTTAAATTGGCACAACCGTTTTCCATTTTGGCGCGGAGTTTGAGTTACATCTGTTATTTAGATTAAATACAGTGCTGCTTTTAGTAGTATCATATCTAGTGTGTATTGCGAATTTCACAATGGACAAAAACATCGAACAAAGAGTTTGTCTTGAATTTTGCAGCGCTAATGGAATTTCGTGTTCGGAGTCACTGAAAATATTAACATATTAAAATATTACAGAAGGCTTACAGTGAATCGACTTTATCAAAAACACGTGCTTATGAGTGGTACAAAGCGTTCAAAAGCGGTCGAGATGTGATGGAAGATTTGCCTCGCTCTGGTAGGCCATCAACGTCTGCAACTGAAGTTAACATCGCAAAAGTGGAGGAAATAGTAACTGAAAATCCTCATTCAAGTTTGAGAGAAATAGCCGCCGAACTTTCTGTATCTCACGAGTCGATCCGTACCATTTTAAATAATCACTTGGGTATGAAACATGTTGCCGCTCGGCTAGTCCCAAAAGACCTGAATTTTCTCCAAAAACTCAATTGCATCAGAGTCGCGTGTTGTTACTGGTGACGAGACATGGGTTTACGAGTTTGACATGCAAACTAATCAAAAAGCTTCGGAGTGGCGCCTTCCAACTGGACCGAAGCCGAAAAAAACCACGCCAAAGTCGATCAAAAGTCAAAGTCATGTTGACTGTTTTCTATCGCGGTGTTGGGCATTCGGAATTCTTGCCAGGAGGTCAAACGGTAAATAAAGAACATTATTTGAGCGTTATGCGGCGTTTAAGAGAGCAAATTAGACGAAAAAGGCTAGATTTGTGGAAAGAAAATTCTTGGATGTTGCACCACGATAATGCGCCTTCGCACAAGGCCATCATTGTGAACGAATTTTTGATCAATAACTCAACAAATATCATCGAGCAACCACATTATTCACCAGATATGACTCCAGCCGACTTCTTTCTTTTTCCTAAACTCAAATTACCACTTCGTGGTCATTCGGTAGAAGACATAAAAGAGAATTCGCAGCGAGAACTGGACTCAATTCCGGAAAAAGCGTTTAAAAAATATTTTAATGATAGGATTATTCGTTGGAGAAAGTGTATCGTTTCTGACGGAGCATACTTTGAAAGTGATAAAATAAACATGGATGTATAACTAACATTTTGTTTATTATTGATCTTTTCCCGGTACTTCCTTGACAGAGTAGTATATGTAGGAATCCGATATAAGCGTGTCCTTGCGATATATACCATAATTTCCCTTTACGAAACTTCTTAAATTCCCCCAACGAATGACAAAAATTACGGTTCTGAGCTACAGACTTCCCACATGTAGTTTCTTTACGAACAACATTCTTGAAAGCATTCATTAGGTATTTGTTATAAATCAATCTGTGGTAAAGATTACTTAAGAAGCTATTGCGTATGCCGCATACGGTATGCGTAAATGTTAAAAAAGGTGTACGGAAACGACAAAGCGATTGTTTGAACAATTACTTGGAAAGTGCGTGTCTGATGACGATACATCAAAATCCATGATAGTTACTTCAGTGGCAAGAACGGATTGTTGGCGTAAGAAATACCAAACTGATTATGCGAGCCCGCTACACGAATTTTTCCGTATGACACACAATTCTGCTTTGTGAAATAACGGTGCTCTTCGCTTTATCGTAATATGACAAGAGTTGTGACATAATGTTATATATAAACATGCGAATTGCGGCTTGTACATGATGATCGCGGCATATTCAAAATGGACGCTCCATATGTAACGCGACGAAGATACGACGAAGATGAAATTAAATGTCTTTATCAAGAAGCAAATAAGACAATAAAAGAATCCGATACATGACTGCAATACGTTTTCTCAAGACTTACGCAACTGCCTATAACGAAACGTCGAAGTATTTTGGCGAATTCGGTCGGCCGGCGTCGTTAACTGGGTATTACAAATTTTAAAAGTAAAAATTTTAATTAGTACGTCTGTTCGACGACTTTATTATTTATTGACGTTTTGGACATATTGGTTCCGTATTAATTGAACCAGTAACTGATATAATGTTTAGCAAAATTTTTATATCTATTTATCACGATTTCTGAAATATATTTTTGCCATTATGCCCTTCATACATTACAATCATATTTCTATCATATATTAATCATCATATTGCATGCAGTTATTAGTGATACAGATTGTCTA
Organism: Parnassius orleans; assembly: GCA_029286625.1. Lineage (NCBI taxonomy): Eukaryota > Metazoa > Arthropoda > Insecta > Lepidoptera > Papilionidae > Parnassius > Parnassius orleans. The sequence continues at coordinate 4,640,132 of JAGSMP010000027.1, read as the reverse complement.
TAATATGGTTAGTACTAGGCCAAACACTTTCCATAAGTTTTTAGTTTAAATTTTTATAGTCGCCGTTAACTCGAAACCATTTATGTGCGTTATGTTTAAATTTTAGCTTTGGCCGAAACTTACACCAGAAGTCACGATTTAATAGGCAGATTATTATAATAAATTTCTCCCTCTCATTAACAACCCGTACTAAAACAATCCCCTGCTTGACGTGGACTTCTTTTATTATATCTGATACTTACTTATTTTATTCTTTGATCATTTCTGGATATCGACAACAGCGCCACCCTACCGCGTCCGATTGTGAATCTAAACCATCCAGGGACCCACTCAAATATACACAAAAAATTTCATCAGAATCGGTTGAGCCAGTTTCGAGTTCAAGCGAGACTAACGGATAGCAATTAAAGATTAAAGTCCGAAGTTGTTATACTGCCCTCTATGGAGGTCACAAGTTTTGGGTACTATTTTATATTGTATATTATTTTATATATTTGTATATTGCCTATTTTGATACTCACGGGTCGATACGTAGTGATGCATTCTCATAAGACACCTCCACATGATAGAATTTAGAATAACTATATTTTGTTTATGGGTCCTTTTTCAACTTATGATCATATAGAGCATATGCATAATATATGCAGAATGTTGTTATTTAAGATTAAGATACGTTTATGGATAAACAATTAAATGTACATAATAAAGAATTTATAAGAACAATACTTCATTTTACAATCCTTTAACACGAATGTGTCGCTCTTATAATGATAATATGGTTTTGACAGAGTCAGGTGGGGACATTGACGTCTTTGACAATAATATAAATAAACTTCGCACTCAACTGTTCCACTACTTCAAGTCAACTCCACATTAATTTTTTATCGTCTTTAATTATATAAAAAAAAAAAAAACTTTCACTACATTGTCATAAAATTGTTTAACTAAATTTTTTTTTCATAGATATGTTTACGTATAATGCATGTTGCAACTGTATGTACGCGTTTTTGGTTTGTATTCCAGGTCAAAACTTTGTATATATTAGGTATTTATGTTCCGTAAAAGTGAATATAAACTGTTGTGTACATCCAATAAAAATAAATAAATAAATAAATAAAGAAACTATAAAAGTTCCCATTACGATTCAATATAAAGAATTGTGTTTTATGAAAGTAACTATTACGAAAAGGGTTTAAAATTAATGTTTTTGTAAATTAATTATATTTGGCTTTGTTATGATCGGTAACTGTTGCAAAAATTTTATTGTTGGAATTGCGAAACGAAAAATTTTTGTACTCGTATGTTGTTACACACCATTAATCGGTAGAAACTTTGCGTTTTATAATTAAGCTATACATAGTGTTTGACTTTTCTTCTTGAATATTCCTTTAATAAATAATATAAAAATATAGAAACCTGTTATTATAGTATTTATTAAAATAAATATAAGATAGAATAAATAATATAATTATTAGAATTATTATATTATTTATTTTACGTATTATTTTATTTCTTGTTTTACGAATCCACTTTTTCTTACGTATCGATATATTGATTAATGCCTGACTCTTGCTAAATTAAAAAATCGAAGGTCGAATTTAAAAATAACCCAGCCGTTTTCCTTTTCATTTTATGGATTTATAGTCTTCAATCACTGGATGACAACGGTGATTTTATTGATGCTATTTATTTTAAGTGACTTGTCCACGTTCAAGGCTCATGATTGCACTCATGGTTGAAAATATTCATTATATAAGATCGAGCGATAACCTATGGCCTGTACTGGTGAAGTTGAGCGTCGTTGGAGCTATTTGTTATAACGAGGGTTTGATATCACATCATTCTTCATTATACATATGTCAAGTGACCCACGTCCTAAAAATCAAACCTTTGTGTGCACATGAATGAAATGCATAAACTACTTGGTCTCGATTTCCGCAAGCCAGTATCAGCGTTTTTAAGAACGAAAGTGGCATGCATGTATGATTCGTGGACTTTGAAATATTAGTTTAATCATCGGGGAACAGAGTGAAGATGGAAGGGGGTTTCGTAGCAATAATTATTTCGCGTTGCAATCAAGCGACCTCATCTCGGAGCTCGTGCATCCTTTTAAAAAAACAAAGGAGCACTCTGTCGCCCCAACGACACTTTGAAATTTTATGACACGGACGAAATGGTTTATTTTAGAACAAGTAGGTCACAAGTTTAGGTATTCAGATTAAAAAGTCTCTATCTATCCTTATCAACTCATAACAATCCATTGCAAGGGGCTGTACACTCGTAGTAGGGAAGATTTGGTATAATCGCGGATTAGCAATCGCAATATAAGACGTTTTGTATCTTTGACCTCTATGGGATGATGGGTTGTGTTACGCTGCCACGTAGGGTAAATTGAAGTAAAAACATTAACTTTTTTTATTTTTGTCTGACTTTAAAAAAGGAGGAGGTTTTTAATACCTACTATATGTTTTTTGTGTGTATGTTATCTTCAATTGTGATCCGATTTTTATGGTACTATTTGTATAAATAAGGTTATACCTCAAGGTCCCATTTAAATTTGAAGAAAAAATTAACTCTTAAGTAACTATTAGTTAATCTGTTCCTAAGTGTAAAAAAATATATGATGAAGTTTTAAATGCGAGCATTTAGACGTCGAGTTGTTACCTAGACCTTGTGATTGCGATGTTCCTCATTCCACTCGAAGGATCATAAAATCGACTCTAAGAACTAACTAAAGTTAAAAGTTAAAGTTACAGCCTATATACGTCCCACTGAGGTACAGGCCTCCTCTCATTTCTGAGAGGGTTTTTAAAGAACTAAAAATAGTAAAATAATTTCCTCAAAATATCTTCATGAAGTTGGAGGCTTTTATTCTTCGATACACTATGTCTTAACACCGGCTTCAGAAGTTATGTGTAAAATATTTTGTTAACACATCTTAGTAAAAGTTTATTTTTAATTAATTAATTTTATTTATTTTACTTTATTTGGATTACGTTAATGTTACGTTAAATCAATAATAATAATAAGTGACTTAAGCGTTCAGAGTGTTCTTCCGGGGAGTTTGTAATTCCCCACTTTTGGCTTGTCTCGGTCGGCCGGCCGGAGTGGTGTAGAGCTTTTTGAACTTGCTGATCCAGTAGCTTGCGTAAATCGAGACCGAGTAGTAGTTTATGTATTTCATTCATTTACTTACTAAAATATATAGCTGAGGCAAATGTCGAAGGAGACTTATACAAACGGTGTTTCCAAAAATTTTAAAGGATCCAGCATATCAAGAGTTCGGATTCTTACTGCATATAATCTTAATGCAATATACTGAGTGTCACAACGACCTCACCAAAATAATATATCTGGCTCTAGCACGAAAATATGGTCTATTAAAGGTAAAGAGTGATATTCCGCACTGGAAAACCCCCTACTACTGTGCTGGAAAAGGACCATATTCGACTGTATTAGTACAGACAAGTCCTAATAAATCCGTCAGATCCCTATAATCAGCCTGATATTATGATACTTTATAAAAAAAGCGGGTTTATCTTATAAACATTGGCGCTCCCAATTTACATAAAATTCAGATACCTATATATTGTGTTAAACAGATAAAATACCAATGCCTTGCTGAAGAAGTGAGGCAAATGACGCTTCTGGATGAAGTTTTAGTCCTTTCCCTCATAATTTCAACTGCAGGAGCTTAGCGATAATAAAAAAAAAAACATAAACACTCACGCCTGTCACCCAGAGGGCTAGGCAGAGACTATGGACTTCCATTTGGCACGATCCTGACACACCTCTCTCGCCTCCTCCACATCCATATACCTACAAATACACGCTCGTCGGGTAAGGGTACTCTTAATTTGGCCCATTTTCAATATATCGCCAATTAGGTCGATAAATTTTCGCCTAGGGTGTCCCTTCCCGACTCTGCCGTTCACCTCTGCCACATAAATTTGCTTTGTCACTCTTTCCTCATTCATTCATTCTACATGACCAAACCACCGAAGCATTCCTTTCTTAATCCTGGTCACAACATCATCTTGCTCTTCTCTTATCACACAATTTCTCACTCAGCGATAATCTTGTCACCTATGCTTGACGTACCAAAGTCCGTCCGGAATAATATTCAGAAAACTGTTATTCTAAAGGCAACGGGCATTGTGAGAAAACATCTTGTCCTATCAATCAATCAATCAATTCTTTATTGTACACCAATACACATTAAAACAAGACAAAATGAAATATATATATATGCATAGAAAGTACAACAGGCGGTCTTATCGCTCTAGAAGCAATTTCTTCCAGACAACACTTTTGTGCAAAGAACCGTTGTTAACAACGAATTGCGGATAGGGAAGGTGTACATAAATTTGACAAATAAGTAAAAATATATTATATTATAAAAAACACAAGATAATGATGATGCCTTATCATTTTCATTAACCTACGGAAAGAAAGAATTATTTACTCTGCCTTTTAATGTATATCTTTTTTAATCACAAATCTACTACTAAACCTGGGCCACTTCCTTAATAAAGATAATTTTTCATAATTGCTTTAAAGATTTTCATCATGCTTGGCAGGCGAACTGGTGATAGCAGTATCAATCGTCCCGCGTCTTTTAATAAATTGAAATATATTTTTTTTTTACAAAAAAGGCAGCTTTAAGAGGAGACAAAAGGAAATTGAAAAAGAAGATTGACTATGGCCACAGTTTAAAGAGTTTTAAAGAGTTGTAGCTTTTTCCTAATAAAAACTCAAAATAATAAAAAACTGCGGTTGCCGACTTGTCTGCCGAGCGTGACAACTATGCCAAAATACCCTCTCTAAGGCAATCTATGGGTAGCGATATGTTTAGGAGTGAACTTGGAGTTGAAAAAAATATTGAGATTAAGGATATTAAGCACTTGGCATATTTTTTCAACCTATAATTGAGACAGAGTTTCGATCATGTCTTGGCCTATAAACTTAGTCATGTGATTCTATGTGCGACGTTAACCAAAATTATAACGAAGAAACGTAGGATAGCATTTTCCTAATGAGTGCTCTTTCATAGTATGAGAAACCAGAAAACAAGCCTGATACTTATAAAATTAAACTACCTACTTCCTTGATATTGATATTAATAATTTTGTGAACTTTTGCAAATTTTTTTTTTTTATAAAAACAGCTATTATAATATACACGTGGTAAGTATAATAGTATAAATACAATAGGTCGGGGAAAAAGTTTCTTCGTATTTTGTTTGTATAAAATTGAAGAAAAATCTCTTTGGTTGTACTGACATTAAGAAAAAGAAAAATAAAAAGTAAGAAACACTTCCCCACCATTTTTCAATTGTTTTTCTGTCCGCCAAAATGAGTAAATCTAACGAAGAAATTCGAAACATTCTGAAGTTTTATTACAAAAAAGGGAAAAATGAGAATCAAGCCGCAAAAAAGATTTGTGACGTTTATGGACCTAATGCATGTCAGTACGAGTAAGAGTAGCAAAAAGTTTTTTTAAGCGTTTTCAGTCTGGGAATTTTGATGTCAAACATGCAAAAGTGGAGCAAGATGATATTAGTAGTTACGACATAGCCGAAGACTTGAGGATTGACCAAAAACAGTTTTGACACATTTGAAAAAGTCTGGCTACACAAAAAAGCTCTATATTTGGGTACCACACGAGCTCACTGAAAGAAACCTAATGAATCGTGTACTCATTTGCGATTTTCTATTGTAACGTAATGAAACCGAACCATTTTTGAAAAGATTGATCACTGGTAATGAAAAATGGATCACCTACGACAGAAAAGTGCGAAAAGGATCATGGTCAAAGGGTAGTCAAGCTTCACATACTGTAGCGAAACCCGGATTAACACGCATTAAGGTGATGTATGGTGCTGTGTATGGTGCGATTGGAAGGGCATCGTTTATTATGAGCTTTTACCGCCGGGCAAAATCATCGATTCGGATCTCTACTTCCAACAACTAATGAGACTCAAGCAAGAAGTTGAGAAAAAACGGCCGGAATTGATCAACAGAAAAGGAGTGGTCTTTCATCATGATAACGCCAGACCACACACATCTTTGGCCACTGAGCAAAAACTGAGAGAGCTTGGTTGGGAAGTGTTAATGCATCTACCATATAGTCCTGACCTTGCACCCTCAGATTTTCAGCTGTTTCGGTCTCTTCAGAATTCTTTGGGTAGTGTTAGGTTAACATAAAGAAAGAACTGTCAAAACTACTTGTCGCATTTTTTGATCAAAAATCAAACAAAGAACGTGGATTGTATTGCTAGGTAAACTTTAATTTCCCATGAATATAATTTTACCATAAGAAGGAAAAATACGTGAGGTAAAAATTATTTAAAGCTGATTTTTCAATCATCAGATAAAAGTTACACTTCAAATAAACTGACTGAATAAAAAAGTGAAACAATTGAACAATTTTATTCATAGAACTGCAATTTTTAATTTGTTTATTTATGTTGTAATTTACTCAATAAATAACTTTCGAAAAAAAAAATCTGCACTTAATAAAGAAGAAGTAGCTTAATATTAATTTTTTAAAGACATCTCTGTAACCTTAAATTATGTGCAGGAACTTTTATATCAAAACACATTCATGAATATTGTTAATTAACTTAACAGCTATAGCACAACAAATGCAGATAAATTGGCAGATCATTTCTCGTGCAATACTCAATGAAAGAACCTTAAAAGGTTAAAGATGAAATGATATGAATTGTTCCATAGGCAAGTGTGAACACCGTTGCTATTGTTGAGTCTTATAAACGAGTTTTGACACGCGATAGTTTTGCGAAATGCCCGCTCACGACTAAATAAATAGGCTCTTATTGACATTGTTGCTCAAGCAACTGATAAGTAATTTAATTAGAACGGCTTTAATTGAATATTGGAAATAACAAGGCCCTGCGACAGTGATGTTGCAACAAATTAATCAAATATGATTTACATGCGTGTTTATTAGCGCTATCGAGGGTTGCCAGGTGGTTAGTAGCGAATTGTAATACTTTCATTATTTCTTTAAGAAATTAAGAGTATGCGGCGAAAAAAAGTAATTTTTTCTCAATGAATGTAAAGGTGCTAAATTATGCAGATTTTTGATGCCTTGATACTACATTCATTTATCTTCTCATTGTTGTCAATAAAGCTTAGCTAATAGCTTTCACGATAAGTTTAATACTAATTTGGTAATTCTATTTAAATCATTCGACGAGTCACAAAACAATCTTGCGAAATGTTTATTAACAAAGGATATTAATTGTATTAAATACACGTTATGCATTATAAAGTCAAATGTTATTATATCGTATTATGCTAACAAAATATTCATGCGCAAAATAAGATCAATACTAATAAAAATACAATAAAATATCTTTCACAATGGATTATGTCGTAATTACAGAAATGTTTCCAATATCATTCTAGTTATGGTCTAAAATTTAAATTTATTGAAGGCATCTAGTACTGCAATATGAAACCAATACAATAGTATAAAAATATAAAAATATTATAGTATATACTGCAAAAAAACTTGTTCGTCGGAACTCTTTATTTTGTTGGCACCTCCATTGCCTCAGCTTATATCAGTATCGTCGGCGTTGACAAATCAAGTGACGTCTAGTTTCGTGGTCACCTGAAATGAAAGGCCAAACTGGTCTCTAATAAGCTTAGCGTGCTAAGCAGAGCGGGGTAATATTTCTTAATAGTCCTGCTGTTCTCATTTTTAAGCCGAGGCCAGCTCCTTCCATTCGTCTGCATCCAACGAAGAGTGGCTTGAATCACCGACGTCCGAGTTATTTTTGATAGTCTAGATCTACTGGCCTAGCGAAGAGGTTTTGCATCTTCTTACTTACATTTTTATTGTCTTTATCACGGAGAGTGTTTCGAGGAATTATTCGGGTTCATTCAATTTCTCCATCTTGATTTGATGGTAATTTGCCACCTAGTGTATTTCTAGGAATTTTCTGTCATATTAAGACACATTATATAATTTACTGACATGAACAACTTTTTCCAGATCGATTCGAGTTAGGGACCTTCAGGGAAAGAGCCTACTTCTAATAGGCCGGCAAAGCACCAGTAATTTTTCTTGTGTCACGTAGGTACATGGGCGGCAGTGGCTACTTACCATCATCAGGTGAGCCATTTATTCTTTTATAAAAACTTTTCCTTATATTTTAACCCTACCTTTTCGGTGGGACTTCTTTCAGTAGCAAGCAGTAGCTCTTCCAAGCAGTAGTGACCACTGTCGAGTTATGATTTAAAGGTTATCTGAGCCCGTAAAGCAACAGTAGCCTAATGGTTGAAGATACGGATTTCAAAAGTTAAATATGTAGTAGTGGGTCCGAACAAAAAAATCGACTACTGCTGTGAACCACTCTTAGCACAAACATTTTAAGCTTAGCCCTGGTTAACGTGATACTTGGCAGTACATCATTGTAAGTGTCCTTTTTAAATAATAAATCATCATCATTACACCCTCACAACTCCTCCGTTGAAGATAGGCCTTCCGCAAGGAATGCTGAAAAACACAGTATCGTGGCACCTGAGCCATCCATACTTTCTGCATGACTTCTCAGGTGGTTCCATCTAGTGGGGGGCAGCATGAGGCTGCCACTCGAGAACTTTTTTCACCATCGGTTGTCGGTTTCTTTGATTAATGTGGCCGGTTCATTGCCACTTCAGCTGAAATTACAAATAAAATGTATGTATAAAAACATTATGTCAACCATTATACCATTATTACAAAAATGACAACGAACCTCTAGCCTTTTTCTTTTGAAGTAGGTTGCAGAGTTTGGTCGTGGAAGGAAAAGGGGAGATCTCCCGCCGTGCAAGGTGTTCAGCCCGGGGAGCGGCCAACGCTCCATGTGGTAGTTCGTAGCTTTAATATATACCGCAGTGCGTTCGGAACTTTGATAGCACGATTTAGGCTTAAGTGCGTTTCGCTTGTGGCGCGACGACAGCGCCGCCACATCACTCTCCTGCTCAGACAGTGCGACGAATGTGCAAGTGCCATGGATTGACTTGTAGTGAGTCGAGAAGAAGGCAAAGTAATCTGCGAGAGTGCCGTGAAGCACAGGCGAGCAGTAAGGTTCAGAGCCGTGCTGAACACTGTAACGTAGAGAGTAGCTTGAAGGAACAGGAAGCATTATTACAGTGCTGCGATGAACCTTGTAACGCTAGATGCCTTGCAGAATGTGAAGACTGCAGACAATATCTGCTCGGGAGCGAATGGATGTGGTAAGTACTTGAGGATAATGACGAAGGCGAAGTTATAGTTTCCGAAGGTTTTTTTGGTTGCGTGTTTACATCACGTCTGCATCATCAATTTTGCCGTGGAAGGAAAAGGGGAGAATCACGCTCTCACAGAATAGCAGCGTGAAACAGCGAAATAATGCTGTGCTTCGTATGTTGAGTGTAGAGAACCGGAGACTTAATTGAGGATACATATAGATGTTTATGGGCCACGCATTCACGCAACACCAGGTGGCCTGTTTACTCGCTAGTCACCTATATTCATTAAAAAAGTGTTGAAAAAATTTACCATTTTTGGGTAGCTCAGTTGTCACTTGAATGTTGTAAAAAACATGATCTCGTTTAGTCGTTCGCTTCGTAGGATGATATAAAAAACTGATCCCGCTTTCTTGCTTTATCGCCATATTTAATCCATATCTTCCCAGTGAAACCAAAAACTTAAAAAAGAAAACCAGCTTCCCTGTCAGTGTAGAAAGCGATTTTGTGGATACCTACTAACTAACTAATACTAATTACTTCAGATTTATCGTGTTTAAATTCCAAAAATAGCAAATATCACTAATACGTAGCTCTCTGCTACCTTTAATTCTCTTTTCTATTTTGTTTTTTCTGAATCCGTTAAAAGTCCAATGTTGGACATAGGCTTCTCCTATTATAAGGAGCGATTTCTGTAATCGCCACGCCTAGCTGGCGAATTGAATCGCTATATGTTTTACACCTTTGATGCTGCTACTGTATCCACACAGGATACCAGCGTAAAATAGCAGCTTAATGCTGCTGTGTTTCGTATGGTGAGTGCAGAGAACCGGAGACCCTTTTTACTGGAAACGAGGCGATCTTAGTCCTCAGGGGTGATAACGCATTTGCATTTTGATTCTTAATCGAAGATAAATGTAGATGTCTATGGGCCACAACATCCACTTACCATCAGGTAGGCTGTGTGCTCGTTTGTTACCCCATTCTATAAAAAAATGCTGGTTTGAGTTTTCTGGTTATCTTATGGTGGCCATGAGGTCTTTTTGGCATTTACCATAGTCTCTAGAAACCCTGATAGACACTCATACGCTGCCACAGCACGGCAGCTATTTCTTCGAAATGTATTTCTGTGACGCCGCGCCGCCCGGTTTCTGATGGAGCTCCCTTTGATACTGGACGTCTATTTAAAACTGCATAATATTTAATTCATTTCAAACATTTCTTCTAAAAAATTTGTTATATTAGCTTCAATCAACATTTTTAATTTAACATTTTATTGTATTTCATATTTACTTGTATTATTGAATAGGTTATTTTAATAACAGAGGTTGCGTAAATGCGGTAAGACGGCGTTTCGCGGAAGTTGCAGTTCAGTAACGATCAATTTGCGTCGCCAACCAGCTTGACTTTTTTCCCATCGCAACCTACCTTAATGAGCTGACAAATATACTTTATTACTGTAGATGAGCTCTAAGTGAATGTGAGCAAGGTTTGGTTTTCTGTGCTTTTTATTAATGCAAATATAAATATTGTGATATATTACTGATGACTTACGTCGCCGAGCTTTGTTCTAGAAACAAATCATTAAAGTATGGATCAACTTTCTCGATTTAAAAAAAAGTTTCCATATTTTCAATGTAAAGTTGGATCAATTAAAAATATGTTGTTTTAGTTGCTATGTATCAGAATCTTTGATTTTTTTTTGAATTTTTTGGTTACCGTTACAGCCATCATAAGTCAACTGCTGAACATGGGCCTCACCCATAGATTGCCTTCTTTTGGGGGATATTTGCTATAGTTGTCTTTTTGTTGTCATCAGGAAGACGCTGCTGCCCATGTCCTGATTTGTTTCCCTCTGTCGCCTCTTACGACACCCAAGGAACGATACGGGGTAGTAGATATTCTTACACTACACTTATACTATTCTACATGGTTGGTTTTTTGATATTATCAACTAATGGACCAGTAATTTAATTTACTTTTACCTAATCTGTCTTGGATTTAAACCTGAAATGTAGGTATTTCTGATAATACGTCAAATAACGTACTTACTAATTTACTTTTAATGATTGTAAACACAGTGGATGATTTAAAAAAATGTATACAATCTATTTGTGCCGGAAGGGCGAAACTCTCCAGAGTAAATGTTAACAGAGATACTCCGCGAGTCGCTCACGTCCTACACCTATAGGTTCCGGAGGATACTTCTACTGCCGTCTTTGTGGGTGCAGCTGGGGTACTGTGGACTGAGGTTAAATCAAAATGCACGAAATAGAATACAAATGGCAAGGCAGTGGCTAGCGGTTCGACTGCTCAACTGTTCGGCGGAAATCTTCTGATTATTGGTTATTGACCACGGTTGTTGAATACGGTTGGTCAACTACGGTTGTTCTATATCGGTTGTTCACTATCGGTTGGTCACTATATTTTTCAGACGATTTCTTCAGTTGACTATTTCTTTAAATTGTTCGGTAGTAACTTACTACTACTAGTGCTATCTGCTTTTATTTTCACTGTTTATTTATCAGCTACTATGTTGCTCACTATATTCTATATTCAGCTACTTCTTGGTTCTGCTACTAATCACTTCAGCTACTACAATGTTACTGGGCCCCGAAGCCATAAGCTAGAATCGAGCGTTACTTTAAAGTGAGCCACTTGCCATTGTCCGTTTTGCCCCTTTATTGCATAACATTTTCTCTATAAAATTGTCTTAAATTACAATTTATTCTATACACGATTACTTTCTACACTAATGTACTATACATTGTTAAATCGGCAATTCAGTTGTCTATTAGTACACCATAAAGGTTTCTTAATATATTAACAATGTAAAAGTTATTAACCAAAATATCCCAAATATTCCCAATATTTGGGTACATTAATTCATTGAGTTATAACGTACTATGTACGTAGTACATTATAACTCAATGCATTAATTCTTTAATTTTTACTATAAATAGGAAATAAGTTTCGTTACGCTAAATATTCTTTTACTTCCTTAATCTATAAACCTTAATCTAATTCAATACCATGTTTACAATTCTTCTAGAGCATAAAAATTATTTCCATCATTTTCGGGACTAAATATTACGCAGTTAATTAATGATTTCTAGAATGTTCTATACGTGTCGCGCTCTGATTGGTCGACTTTTTGTTTGTACAAATAAGAGTTATTTTCTTAGCTATTACCAAACGATGCTCTATACTCTATAGTCTATACTATAATACTAAGGTTGTAAACATGTAAAATTATATTATTGCACTTTTCACTTAGGTTTATCACAAATACTTTTAATATTATTTTTCAATCACTTTGTTTCCAAACACTTTTCACCGTCGCGAATACTATTGATTATGTGATATTTGATTAACAGAAACTAATTACGATAATTATATCTTGTGCTTTGGGTAATAGTGCGTTGATAAAAATAATTTACATATCGCGTCTATGTTCTGGTAGTATAGAAACTACATCTGTTAAGTTAAAAGATAGGCAGAGAAAACTTAACTGAAAGTCAGTCTGTGCCTTGAGAGTGTATAGTGGATATGAACGGAGCGATACTGCCTTTTATATTACCTATTTAAGCGGCGATGCTTAGAAGCATGATTAACATGCCTTAAGACCTTAAATGAATAGCTTCTAGTTAGTACGTTATTACTTATTTAGTAATTAACGTTGTAATTCTGATCACATTTTGTACCTAACTATTACTTCGTTGTGAAGTCAGTACATACGGCCAGATTCAATATTTACAACCTTTTTAAGTCCACTATTGGACGTAGGCTTTTCCAAGAATGCACATACCAGGTGGCGTAAGTTTCTCGAAGAATTACCCGTACTGGGAGTCAGTATACCGGATAGTGGCGATGTAAGAATATCCATTACCCCATATCCCGAGGATGTCGTAAGAGGCAACAAAGGGAAACAAATCGGGAGATGGGCAGCAGCGTCTTCCTAATAACGACTAAAATTGCTTGCCATCCTATTAGGCAATTTATGGGGGAGGCCTATGTTCAGCAGTAAACTTTAATAGGCTGTAATGGTAAGTCAGTAGGTATAATTAAGTAACATCCTTTACTCTTAGTTGCCGAAAGATATCGACCGGTAGAATTTAGTCTGAAGAACATTATCACTATGTCATAAGAATTTTCTTTGTGTTAATTGTGATAAGTTCTTACTCCCCATATCATACCATAAATTTATAAATACGACAATATCTTATGTCGATAAGCATTGCACGGTCTTCTAAAATAACTACATTTACAAATTGCCACTGTAGCGGGTCCCGCGTGCCGCTGCTAATCTTAGCTTGAACGTAGGGCGTGAGTACAGGTTAGCAAACGTAGGCGGATCGGATCCAATTACGGCTTCGTGTGAATTAATTTATTGCAATAGGCACTTCCGAGTCGATCTCGTCTTGACATATCTAGATGATGTCCAGATCTTCCGATGATTGTGCACATAATAAAGATGGATTGTTTTACAGTTTTAACAAACAAAAACGCTTTAGCTAGTAATACCATATTGCACTCTCTCTTCTGCTAGTTTATCTGCTAGTTTCATGTCTAAGAGTCACTTTTCATCCTTTCTTCGTCTAAACAGTACGTGTTTTGCTTCCGCGGTCGTGTAACGTGTTTGTTATTGTACGTAATGAAGGGTAAAAGGAAAACTATACTAATAGAAAAAATAATAAGAAAATAAAATTCAAAGGCGTAAAAGTGAAATATTTAGAAAGAATGCGTGGCTGTTGCTTTGGGTTTAAGTTAAACGGTGATGCATACCTTGTTGTACGTCCGTACGCAAAACTAGAACGGAGGCTGTATAATCGGAGGCTGAGCACGCGTTTTTGATGCGAGCAACGGAGAAAAGCCGGCAGTCGCACGGCAAACGTTGCGGCACTTAGACGAGCCCACATGCCACGCGGCGCTCATACCACCACCGTAATAATCTCGAAATAGTTTACGATAACTTAGTCGATAATCATTTGGTGTACCGTGAATAAAGTGAAAATCTGGACTAATGTGATCAATGTATGTGATGAATATGACCGGTTGATCGAGACTCTAATCGCTTGTGAAAAACTAAACTTTCCAAATGAAGATGACTGTAAATCGTATAAGGGTAGTGGTGCTCGGAAGCCCGCGGAGTGGAAAATCGGGTTAGTATCCAGTGATAAAGATTTATCGCTATTTTATACAGTGTAAATCTATTTAGACTTTTTCTAGAAATGTGGACAATTTCTACAAAATTTAAATTTTAATGAAATTGCGTACTACTCAACCTATATTTACATGTTTATCATAAATGTCATTTAATTAATATTAAAGATACAATAATTTAAATATATACCTACTTCTATATTTGATGACAAATAATTTTTCTACGTTTTGGCGGATGATTGTATATTTAGGGAATACTTCAATCATGTACGTAGATGCGATAACAAAAACTGTGTCAGACTTTTGGAATGAGACTACAAAGATAAGGCCACACATAATCTGTCCAAAATATCTGGTTCACCTATACCCCATATGCTTTTTAAAAGAGGAAGATAAATAAAGAAAAGATTTAAAACCGTTTGAGTTAAATATTACTATTAAATGTAATTTCAAAATAAAAATTTGATTAACCCTTCACAAGTCCACTGCTAAATATAGACCTCCCCCAAGGATTGCCATAAAATTCGGTCCTGATCCTCAACCACTTGCGTCCTTCGACTTCCTGCATATCTTACCAGAAATAGAGAACTTGAGTTTATAGAATTAGAAATTGCTGGTTCATAATAGTTTTGTCTTTATATAACTTTCCTTAAAAATATGAGCAGTTTGACGAGCTTTTTAAATAAAAATAAATTGTGACTCAACGAGGTCAAGGCCTGATGTAATTTCATGGTAAAGAGGTTGCGAACCAAAATTATATGGTGAAGTTTATTATGATTTCATTATTAACATCACTTACACTTTAGAGGTTTGTTGTTACTTATTACATTCTTTGTTACTTATTAATTTCTTTAGTATTTGTTACTGGTTGTTATAAATTGTTTTCATTTAATAATAATTATGATAAGAGTGAGAGATTCATTTGTGTCTGAGGATAACTTTAGATACTACAAGTAAATATTTATGTTCGCTCGTCTTAAATTTCTCTCATCAGGTGTATTTTTTTAGTGTATATAAGTACAAAGATATCGCATAAAATTCATCAACACTCATTTTAATTAAAAACTTTAATATCATATCTACTTTGAGCGTTTTTATAATTGCCTATTTGTCGTACTGCGTTATTGTTAGTATAGTTTGTGATCTGAGTTTCGACTTGAGAGCGAGATTTTAGTGTTTGAGACATATCATGGAAATTATTGTTGGGATAAATATCTCTATCTCTTCTTTTCATATCTTGAATACTGAGTTCGCCTTTCTGAGTTTTTATATGTATATTATATTCTATAGAAGTAAGTTTCTTTCTTTAAGTCATAGTTGTCGTTGTCGTTATATTACACCAGGGAAATATTTTTTTAGATCTACAAATTATAACCTCATATTTTTATAACAAATTCCTACGTTACTTCTTAACAAGTGCGGATAAAGACCGTTTTGTGTGTTTTGTCTACGATATAATTAGTTAGCATTTTACCAACTCATAATTCATTGCTTGTTTAATTGTTTAAAGGTATATGAACTTCAAATCTATACTTATACATATAATAAATCTGTAAAGAAATTGTGTGTTCACGATTCATGCAAAAACTACCGAACAAATTTCCATGAAATTTTGTATGTAGGCAGTAAATGACCGTGTATAACATATATGCAACTTTTTATCCGCTTACGGAAGAGTAAAAAAAAGGGTTCCTTTTTTTAATTTTGTTGTCATTATGGTTGCTGATGGTTCTATTAGTCCTAAAGAGGATTTAGCTATACGTATGATAAATCTATAGAAAAGTTTGTGTGTGTGAAAATAAAACTCATCGCGCCACCAACCAGTAAGGGCAGCCAGCTAGTATTAAATATAACTCATTAAATGATATTAAAATAGATTAAACAAGATGTTTATTTTAAAAACTAACATAGAAATGGAAACGAACTTTGTGTTAAGTCATTACGAGTATATTAAGTACTGGTATTTGTATATATAAGAATTATTAATTATAGTAATGCCTTTTCGTGGAGGTTAAAGAGTAGTACTTGCTCAATTTCTTCATATGGGTATCGTAGTAAGCTATTTCGTATATTGTCAGACTTGAATCATGTTCTGCTATCGCTAATTTAACGTGCCTTTAACCTGAGTCGGTTGTCAGAGTAGTTTACACTTTACATCGAGCATATACAAGTACTTGAAGTGGTATACCGCTGTCTGTCGGAAGGCACTAGACTTTTTTGAATATTACCCTAAGCTGCCTCTTACGATACCCGTAGGATAAGATCGGGTACTGGATTCTCACGCACCGCCACTACACGGCACATACTCGTACTTGCATTTGTTTTTGGAAAATGGCTCTATCGATTTTGCGATTTTGATTGCGGATTTTGCTTCAAAGAATTGACTTAGTCATATCAGATCTTTGAGAAAACCCTTATTCATCAGACAATGTAGTGATCACCACCATGGGCTGTATTGCACATTTAGTATTGATATCAGTGAGGCGGATTGGCGTCTAATAATTTGATTGCCAATTTCTAGTTCAAGTTATTGTGTAGTTCTTTTTTGTTTTAAAATCAACTAACTGAAAAACGTGACATTAGTGTATATTTAAGCATAACTTTTGTTTTTAGCAAGTTAATACCTTTGGGATTCCCATGTTAGTAAAACAACACCGAGTCAAAAGAAAATTTTCGAGACAGATAAAAATGTTTATCTTTTGGCGACACCCACGCAGCGCGAAGAAGATTAACGAATTACGAAACCTGTATAACGGTATGCGAGATTGTTGACAATCGAATGTTCCGTATCACTTTTACCAATAGCGCGTAACTATTACAATTTGCAGAATTATCTACGTTGTCGTGTGTAGAGCAACGACCTCGACGGCTGCCGTGTTAATGCGTGGTCGTTTAAGAGTTACACAACGTGGACCGTTGGCGCCAGTCGTTGGAGCCGTCGGGAAATCGCTTCGCTGACCCACCGGCCGACTCGGTCGACGACTGGTCGTAATTGCACCGCCCTAATTGTCGGTGGGCTGACGTTGACGGCCGACACGTCGCATGCGTTTGCAATTCATTACGGGCAAGCATAGATCGGACACGCAAAATTGTTTTCAATGCAGATCCTGTCCGGCGTATCAAGTGGGAGTGGTGCACATCTATCGCGGATCTCTGGCCGAGTAACATCGTTAAGGCATTTAACAGCGTCTCGTGCGTTTAAATCGCTATTGTAACGTAAAGTGGACTGCATTCCATTATCAAGTAAAGCGTATTTATAAGATGCTTGAAATTGTAAGCATTAACCACTGAGAAAAATGTATCTGAGCGTACAACTTTTAGGTCATATTACAGCCTCGTTTACGAAATATGATACGCATCTTATGTACCCTGTGGTTATTCACTGAACATAAATTTTATTATAAATGGTAACACTTACGGTAATAATTCACTGTAAATTAAATACGTTGGTACAACAGCCTCATTGACAAATGACATTCGATTTAAAAGAAAAAACGTGCGATATTTTAAAAGCTTAAAAAACTGGCCAACTTTCTTATGATAAACATGCTTGTAATGTAGGTACAATATGATATATTTCTACATATTATTTATTAGTATTTATGAGATAGTTTTAGAAACTAGATCGTACCTCTTAGAAGGTAAGGAGGACATTAAGTATAATAACATGCTTTTCTTATGTAAATTTTATGTTTCTATCGACTATAAAATTACTATTAGATTTTAAGTGTATATTATGAATAAATTCTATATAGTTAATTTTAAATATTATTCTTTTGAATATTTGAAGTTTAAACTGTACTTGAAAAAATCAAAGAGCTTAAAGAACGTATTATGTGGAATTTTGTTACTGTAATGCCACTTGCCGACGCAATTTTTTTTTATTCGACTGTTGATGGATTAATGTAGCAATCTATTAATTACCCTTAGATTCCTCTCCATATAACGTCCATTGTTTCTCGTTATGGTGTACCATCCATCAACCCACGTGATGCCATGTTGTTCTACCATAGTAATTTGTCTTATATGCTTCGTTGCCTGTTACTATTTTTATTTTTAGGGTTCCTCCGTCATACAAGAAACCGTTATAATTTCGGTCCGTCTGCTTGTCGTATTGTGTCACACATCATTCATCTACTATCATAACTACTTTAGTTTAAACTGAATCATAAAAAAATGTCGGTGTCTTTTTTATATAGGGATCAGTTTTAAGATAAGAATTGTTTAAAAATACATTATTTTTATAAATGTATGTATTTATGATTTTATCCATTGGTAATTTTTTTTTACACTTTCCATTTGAAAAGGAGGCCTTTAGTTAAGTTTTACAAAACTTGATAAGCTTTACTTCTTCTAGCTAAGCTTCTCGTCTTTGGAAGTTCATTCTAACGTCCACAGCTGAACTTGAGCCTCCCCATAGATTGCCCCATAAAGGAGATTTTTGCCATTGTTGCCACGCTTGGCAGGCGGATAGGCAACCGCAGGTTTTTATTATTTTGAGCCGTTATCATGAATATTCGGCTGCCCATCTCATGTTTCAGTTTTCCTTTGTCGCCTCTAACGACATTTACGGCACGAATTGGGGTAGTGGATATTCTTACACCGCCACTATACGGTTAAGGCATAGACATGTGACATAATATGCTGTCACCTTTTAAAATAATGACAACGTAAATCTAACAAAAGTTCTGAAAATAGGTCTAAATTTCGCCCAATTTAATACGATTTCTGTTGTTTTTAAGTTGTAGAAGATATCAGAGTAGTACTCGATACACTCTTATGTGTTTCTGAAATACGCTCTTAATCAAAATTATTTTAAATCTGTCAGCCAATATCTTACAATGCTGTCATACTACCACTATTATTTACAAATGAAAATATTTAGGTAATTATAGTCAATTTTAGTATTTTTAAGAATTTTGTAAACTTGTGTTTTTGTAAGAAATATAGTTTCAGGTTAATGTATTCTATAATATTTTTTACTTGGGTCAATTTTTTAGTTAAATAGATTCTTTAGTCTATTTAAAAAATATTAATGTAAGTTATTGACAATTTTAATTCATCCAGTTGTTATAACCCTATTTATCAAGCAGTTGAAGTTGACGTTTGGAAAAAGAATAGATAGTCCTCTTTACATCATACCTTCACACCTCCTTCATATCATGATTTAAAATATATTTTATTACTCCGTTAATCAGACTTTATTACGCCGGTTATGACGCTAAATAACAATTTATAGTTTAAGTAGCACCGGCACCGATAGTCAAACTCGGATCACTCGCATACGCGTTTGTCCCCTCTTCTATAAAAAAATAAATAAATACTGTGACTAAACTTTCATTTTTTTTTACTTTAACTGTGACTAATAAAACCCGGACTTTACGTGTGCCACTGCATAAACGAATCCTTCGATGCTGCTGCGATGTGTGCCTACAAGTTATGTAAAGGTGGAAAAAGGTAAAGGTACAGCCTATATACGTCTCATTGCTGGCACAGGCCTCCTCTCATTTCTGAGAGGGATTTGGGGCAATGAAATGTCCGCCGAGCTGCCCCAACGCGTGTTGGAACTTCACGCCTTCGAAATGTTTTTTCTTCTTTCTCAGATATGCAGGTTTCCTCACGATGTTTTCCTTCACCGCCGAGCACGTGTTAAATCAGCACTTAAAATTGCAATAAACAATTTCATTGGTGCCGGCGGGAATCGATCCCGGGTTGCTCACGTACTGTGAAATTTACACCGTGCGCTTAGCCCCTGAGCTACCACGTCTACAAGATATATGAGATCATAAAATGTTCAGACCAACAAGAATGCGAACGAGCTATGCGCGAATTCACTTTTTAATTGTTTTATTGGAATTCCGTTTCCCGATTAAAACAGATTGTTGAATTTTTATCTTAAACATTCTGTACGTAATCGGATCGCGGAGAAAGTAAAATTCTTTGTACACATTACGGTCTCAAAATCAAAGCGAAAATGAGAGTGTTGTGTTCTGTGGTTGTTTCATAAACATCTTTAACTGCAGTGTAATCTTGTGTCCGAAGACTTTTATTAATGCGTATAAAATTTAATATTTATGTGAAAATAACTATTTAACAAAAGTTTGACTTTTACTGACACGATAATGAGTAACTTCTGTGTGAACGGGGTCTGTGAGACGACGCTTTCGAAAATGTTATAGGTTACGATTACCTTTTTGGTTATAATTTTCACGCTGCATAAAAATTAATTTATTTGCGCGGTCGTTCAAGGATCAATATCCACAAGGGGAAAGTTTTTGTGAAAGAAGAATTTGATATAAAAAACTAAACGGTCTCTAAATTGGACCAAAAATTGGTGAATAGTAACTTTGTGCAGTTTGGTTGTCGTCAATCATCGCGGATCATGGGTCGGCATTCCTGTTTTCTGTGTCGCTGGTTCTTTGTTCTTTTTTTATAGAATAGTCTAGTCTTATTAATGAAATATTTTAGCCAGACATATAACTTATAAGTATGTGTAAAATGTACTTCGTATATCATACTATGACAATATGGCCTATTTTAGAATAGAATAGAATAGAATAATTTTTTATTCAATATAGATTACATGTGTAATTCTTATTGAAAGTCATTTTTTACTTTACCACTGGTTCGAAAAAAAAACCTCTGTCCTGGGAAGAACCAGCAAGAAACCCAGCGGGACTTTTTTTTTAAAGTAAGTTTTACATTAATGGTTGTACAAACTATTTAAGTACAAAATTTATTTTAGAAACTGCTTGGTAGCGACCACCTCATTCCCAGGGTTATTATCAATCATATATTCATTTATACTATAATAACCCTTTTTATACAGTTTCAGCTTAACAAAACATTTAAACTTGGTAATAGAGAGCCTGTACACTTTCCGGGACCTTGTTGTAATAGCGTATACATTGCCCCAAGAATGAATTACTGACTCTGTGGAGTCGAGAAACTGTATCACTAGCTTGTGTTTGTTCCTAGTGTTTACAGAATGTATATCACTTTTTACTAAAACTACCTTTGTTTTGTGAACATACATTAAATTTTCGTAAATATACTGAGAGGCCAAAGTTAATATATTTATTTCTTTAAATTTATCTCTAAGAGACTCTCTCGGTTTTAGGTTGTAAATAGCTCTAATGGCCTCTTCTGCAAAACAAAATAGTTTCTGAATCAGCCGCATTTCCCCATAGCAAAATCTCATAAGACATTATGCTATGGAAATAACTGAAATAAACTAATCTAGCTGTCTCGACACTAGTGAGACCTCTAATCTTTTTTACAGCATAGGCTGCAGAACTTAGTCTGCTTGCTAGTTTGATATATGGGGGCCCCACTGAAGCTTTGCGTCGAGAGTGATGCCAAGAAAAACAGTGGATTCAACAGGGCTCAGTTCTTCCCATTTAAAACACATTGGTACCCAGATTTTAACATTCGTTGTTGTAAATTTAATACATTTAGTTTTATTTCCGTTTAAATGTAGATTATTAACGTTAAACCAATGCACTAATTTTGATATAGCATTATTCACTTCGTCACATTTAAATGATTGACGTTTAAGTTTAAAAATCAAGGAAGATTGTTCAGAGTACCTGAGAGTATTGGTCAGAGTACCTGAATACTACGCCACGGATCATTCGTTTGAATAAAAAATTGGTTCTGGTGTGGTCCCCGTGTCACCGACATTGCATCCTTAACTGCCTCCAATCTTACCACATTTATGTTACGTCGGGCATGGGTAGGTTAGGATGGGTGACTGTCTCTGTGAGCGTGAATTAGAGTAACTAATCTTACTTTATAATATATAGTATCTGCTATACTAAGGCTTCGAATATTACAATTCTATCCTAGCGATATCAGTGATAATATTATCCTACCGATCTCTGTGATAATATTACCCTAGCGATCTCAGTGATAATATTATCCTAGCGATCTCAGTGATAATATTATCCTAGCGATCTCAGTGATAATATAATCCTAGCGATCTCAGTGATAATATTATCCTAGCGATCTCAGTGATAATATTATCCTAGCGATATCAGTGATAATATTATCCTAGCGATCTCAGTGATAATATTATCCTAGCGATATCAGTGATAATATTATCCTAGCGATCTCAGTGATAATATTATCCTAGCGATGTCAGTGATAATATTATCCTAGCGATCTCAGTGATCATCATTGGAAAATTACCTTATGATCGTCATAATGAAGTCAACTTCATTTTTGTCAAACCGTTATGGCTAGATCAGATCTACTTTCCGCGGGGCCGCTTCTTCTAGAAGAAAGAGTTCAGCAGAATGAGTTTCTCCTTCTCCATGTATAGTTGGCCAGCTGTTGACTCTTTGAGTTCCGTTGCCCTATTTTAAATTTCCCCACCTTTCAGCGCACCGACTTTATTGTTTTACGGAAAAACATATTTGATATAAAAAGGTTAGCAACCCTAGCTGCGTACATTTGTGGCAATATAATATTATTTGCGCAGTATTATTTAGAAGTTATTGCTTTGGTCCAAATGGGCTGGGAGGACATTATCATTACATAATACGACCGGCTCGTTACAGAAAACGAAACGCTTCTTAAATATTGATCGTGTAGATATTATTGTTAACGGTATTCTATTCTATGCATGTCCTCGTATCATATTTACTCGTACCTTGTAGCTCATTTACAGGTTTTTATTAGAATCGAATGTATGGGTCATAGATAATATACTAGTGGGTCATAGATGTCTATCTATGACCCACTAGGGAAAGTGAAACAGGAAATGGGTGGCAATACAAAATAATAAACTCTGAGCCAATCTATGAGCGCGGCCTATGTTCAGCAGTGGACTTTTGATCAGCCTATCAGCCTATATGATGATGATGATGATGATTTTAAAAGTCTTGATAGTTGCTTTCAGTAAGTCACTCGTGTGTAAACTTTTGTAAACCGGCTAGGCAGCAGACAGACATTATTTACTGATTGTTGCCATAATGTTAGCTTAAATAATTTCTGTAATATTTTATGACTTAAGTTATTTAAACAAATAACAACATAAGAATAACAAATACAATCGCATTTATTTTGAAAATTAGAGCAACAAAAGGAAGCGACTGTAGCCTACTTGTTGAGGGTACGGACTGCATAACTATAAAGCCGGGGGTTCGAATCCGCCGAACCACTCTACACACGTGCATTTTAAGCTTAGTAGTGTTAGCTCAGTATTTAATAGTGGTATAAGTATTTATAATATTAAAACTAATATTTGTTTTCTTTCACTTAAAGGATAACAAAATTTCAACTAAAGAAGGCTACAGACATAGCAGATGTTGAAATCCTATTTAAGAAGAATTTGTTAAAAAAAGGTTTAACGACAACCATTACAGCCAAAAGTCCATCGCTGAACATAGGCTTTCCCCATAAATTGCCTCATAAGGTGGATATTTGCAATACTTGCCACACTTAGCAGACGGGTTGGCAACCGCAGTTTTTTTATTATTTTATTTGTTATTAGGAAGACGATGGGCCCATTGTGCTGACTTTTTTCCCTCCATCGCCTTTTACGACATCCACGGAACGATACGGAGTCGTGGATATTCTTACACCGACACTGCACGGTACACTTATTGACAAACGCATATAAATCATAAATGATAGCACTTTCTAAAGTTAGTAAGTTATTCAAATCAAACAACGCGTTACATACTCGTATGTATATTAATTACTGTTGACATCCCGAATTTTATTCAGTTAACCATTTCACTGTCCCATGAGTCATATATGAACAATTCAATTGTTTAACTATTGTGTCCATTTCTCGGACAGGGAAATTGTTAAAATACAATATCCTTGTCTTCATGTTGTTGCAAACTTGCACATACATATATCAATAATGTAGTTAAAAATTACGTAACTTATTGATTTAATTGAGGAAATAATTCTACTCTGAAATCCAACAAACAACCTGAACTAGTATGCTTGAGGAATTCAAGTCCATTGTCATACAATACTATGGCGCCTTGCGTAAGTCGTCGCAGGCAGTCTGCACTTGCATAACCATTTTTGGGTCAGGCATTTGTTCGAAATGTTAACGCCGATCGACTTCCTCGGGACCTGTTCCCTTGTACTGCCGAAGTAGGAACGGAACGTTTCTTGAAAACATTATTGTTAAGAAGCACATTACATAAAAAGTATTCCAAGGAAATAATTGGTAAAATAAGACTGCCGAGGATTTCCGTTGCATTTTAGATTAGCGTTCATCACAGTCAAATATTAGGCAGTACGATTTTTTCTCAAGATTCTCGTTCAAGAAACGATGTTTTACACGTACCTTAGTAGCTCTGCTTTCTATTCTTCTGCGCAGTTTTACGTATTAAATTAATTTATTTATTAATACTTTAATTCACAAAGAAGCATACGGCGGACTTAATAACAAAAGACCTTCGTAAAACAAAACACTTATACAATGAAATCGATATCTGTCTGTCTGTTCCAGAGGTTTGTCTGCAAGAGTTTCACGTAGGTAGATGAGAAATTTTGTAAAGTTATAAAACGCGATGACCAACAAATTCAGACATGAGGTTAAAAATGCGGATCGAGTAAATCGATCATCGTGTGGGATATCAATTAAAAGTTCTTCGAAACATCAGCTGAAAAATGTGTATTTTAATTTCTTTTAATTTTATTTTTAAGAAAAACTGTCTACAATTTCTGTCCCAGGTTGCTACGAAATATCTTATTCATAATGTAGGTTTAGCAAAGCTAGTGTCGTATGGCAGGTAAGAGAATTCACTACCCTATATCATCCAGTGGGTGTCGTAAGAGGCGACAGAGGGAAATGAAACAGGAGATGGGCAGCAGTAACTTCGTGCAAATAGCTTAAAATAATAAAAAAAACTGCGATTGTTAGCTTTCTCGCCAAGCGTGACAACTATGACAAATATTCCCCCCTATTAGGCAATCTAAAGGGAGAGGCCTATGTTTTGTAGTGGACTTTTGATAGTCTATAATGGATGTATGATGGAGTTGACCGATTTTGTTAAGTATAAGCTAGAGCTTGACTACGATTTAACCCCGCGACAGTAATGAGTGGTACACTAGCATAATAAAAGCCTGTTCACTTTTTTACCGACTTCAAAAAAGGGGGAGGTTCTCAATTAGACTGTATTTTTTATGTTTGTTACCTCAGAACTTTTTTCGAGGCAAACCGATTTTGATGATTATTTTCTTATTTAAAAACTGGTGCTTCCCATGTGGTCCCATATAAATTTAATCAAGATCTGATCAGTAGTTTTTGAGTTATCCTTAATAATGCGCATTTAATTGACTTCGACTACATTGATGATGTTCTCTATTTTATTTATATTGAAGGCGGTTGTACAAAATTTTTAATTTTACCACTTGTTAAATATATTTTTAGTATAAAAATCACTGGCAATTTAATTTTATATGTTTCAAATACCAAACAACGGTGATCGTATCGCCGTGTTCCGGGTATACTAGCGAAATTACTGGGTACATCGCCTATTCATCCGAAGGTCTCTAAGGTCGAGAGCATAAATAAAGCAAAAATATTTATATCTATTTATAGTTTGTGTATGTTTTTAGAAATCAGTAACGTCTTTTCCAGACCTGAAATATAAAAAAATGGAACTATTTACGTATGGAAACTCTGAGAGTTGACACATATATAAGAAATAAGAGATAATATTATATAATAGGTATCTATGTAATATAAAGGTACTAGCGTTTTTATCGAAGCTATTCTGTCTTCAATAACTATTCATCAAAGGAGCGAGTACTCACATAATTCTTCGGGCACGTTCGTAGCGGCGCGGCGTCCGAGAAGTAATCAGCTTTTTGAATACGTAGTTCCCTTTGATGGGCTGCCAGGATTCTCCACACTTCATTTTGTCGGTAGTCTGCTGCCGGCTATTGAAGCAACATGCCCTGTCATTGATGTTGATAACTATTTGTACTTTAGGATGAAAATTCCAGGAGTAATGCACGTCTCTTGAAAAGACTAATCAATACACGTAAGAGTCGCTTCTAGTAGAAAGTAGAGTGTAATGACCTTTTAATTGACGATTCATTTACTAATGTTAAAGGTGAGGTGTGAGGGCCAGCTGCAAATGATACGGTGTAGTGTATAGATGAAGTGTTTAGAACATATATTTACAAAGAGATTTGTTGATGTGAAACAAATGACTTCCTAAATCTTTAACATGAAATGCTTACCATAAAATTTTAAATCTATATATATTATTTTATAAAAATCATTATTTTATAACCATTCTATTTACTCTATATTCTAAGTTCTACAATACATTAATTCCTATTTTTTAGTTTAATTTTTAAAATCTCATTAGAATTTAATTTAATAATTACTTAAAAAATTCCTATTTCTTTTGTTACAGCGGTGGTTGTGCGTTATCTAACAAAACGGTACATCGGCGAATACAGTTCTACAGGAGGTGAGTTCGAACTCTATCAATAATTTAATTTTCATTTAAGTATCTGTATATAGGGTATTATATTATATTATATATATATTATTGTATATTTCAATCCGGCGATATCCTGCTCGAAAGTTGGCCTATTAAAGAGTTTTCTGTTTAGGAGTCCTTTAGGGTAGGTTTTTTTTAAAGAAGTATGCTATGTAAGAAGTATGCGAAGTAAGACTTAGTGTCATTTTGTGTGGACTAAGGAATATAACAATCTCAATGTCGTCTAAATAGTTACGTTTAAAACTTTATCCCCTATTTTACCACCCTTAGGGATGGATTTTTTTGGAATTTAAATAGGACTTAAATAATGATTTCTTATATATACGCGAACACCACACATTTAAATACGCGTTAATATACGCGATAAAATCCATAAAACTAGTTTTATTTAAAAGGTTTTAAATAGCTCAACCAAGTAAAGGTTTCATTAAAACTGTTCACCTCCAACTTTTAATGAAGTCGGATAAAATAGGTTTCCGAGTCTTGTCACTCAGCATACGAAACACAGCAGCATTATGCTGCTGTTTTACGCTGGTATTCTGTGTGAGTCTGTTCGTTCCCCGGTTGAGCCGACCTATTCGTGCTGCAGCCAGATTAGGCTGCAGCGTTGCTTTACCACGTTGGATAATTCAAAAGTACCATACACTTATCTACTTCTACCCCAAGCACTGGTGCATCCAGTGCTGGGTTCCAATTTCAAGGGTATAATTATAGGCCAGTATAATACAGGCAATAGATTCTATTTGAGTCTGCTCTGCAGACAGCCTTCTTTGTTTCAGGTGTCTATGGGCTACTTACCACCAGGTATATTTTTAGCACGTTTGTCTCTAATAATATTATAAAAAATGTTAACCTATCTTTTGCTTAAGTATAGTAAGATTTTAACAAAAGGAAAAGGTCAAATGGAGGACTGGAAGTGAAGATACACTCTATTTACGTTCCACGTCCCATGAAGTATATTTTTACCTGTTAAAATATTCTTAAAAGAAAAACCAAGAATTAACATGCAGATCGCACTCCGGTTAGATGCAAGACCTCTGCTCTCGCAATAAGTCCGCCTAACTGCTCCAGTGCGTGTTGACAGACTTCACATCTTTTCATTATATTTATTCCTCAGATACACGAATCTGATCTCATCATCTTATAATTATCATCATCATCTGAAATTTCAGTTTTCTTCATAACAGTTTCAAAAATATTATATTCTGTTATAGATTATAGTCTTTCTACAATCGTTAACGCGAAAAGAAAACTGTAAAAATGAATGGAAATGATCTTAGTAGATATGTCAGTCATATAGTGTTATTGTATAATTACAATAATATTATATGACCGACATATCTCAACGTTAGGTCACGTGAATTAACGTTGATCTCATTCATTTTTATAGTTTTCAATTAGCGTCAACAATTGTAGAATGTCAAATAGGCTAACCCTGTTACAATGCTTTTACAAAAAGTGCAATGAGTCTCGCATGTTCCGCAATGCTTACAAAAATCTGTTTTAATACGCTGATAAATATAATCCCGAATCAATAAGAACTCACCAATCGACAGTCTAAATATGAAGCTTGTAGTCAGAGAACATTATACATATGTTTTGGATCTTTTGAATCAAACAGATAGTAAGTACAAGATACTAAAGAGAAAAATATGCTATAAATGGCTCGACAAGAAGTGACAATTCCTGTTTATCTGATTTATCAGCACGTACATGATGACACTTACTGATTGGAAGCTTAATACATATAGTTTTATTTAAATCATGTGGTTGTTGTTTTTATATACCTTCTTTTTATATGCTTTATATTATCTTGACCTGTATGTATATATGTATGAATGTATTGGAATTTTATTATTAAGTTTATCCACTTCTAGACGTCTGAATAATCTAAAATTTTACAGACGTATTAAGTACGGATGACAAACCAAAACTTCATGAGTATGACCTAGCAATTTCACTAAGATCATCACAGCTCATGATCAATGCGTGATGTTTAAATTTTTTTAAGCTTTAATAATAATAGGCCGGGGAAAAAGTTTCTTCGTATTTTGTATACAAATTCGAGACATTTTTTTTTCAAAGTTTAATTACATTTAATTATAATGTAAATATATGCGCCATTTTGTTCGATAACTTGTTGCCATCTTGTAGGTAGTGACATAATCCCGTTGCTGTAGAAATTTTGGGATTTTTTATCAATAAATGCGACAAGTAGTTTTGACAGTCCTCTCTTGATGTTAACCTAACACTACCCAAAGAATTTTGAAGAGACCGAAACAGGTAAAAATCTGAGGGTGAAAGGTCAGGACTATATGATGGATGCATTAACACTTCACAACCAAGCTCTCTCAATTTTTGCTGAGTGGCCAAAGATGTGTGTGGTCTGGCGTTATCATGATGAAAGACCACTCCTTTTCTATTGATCAATTCCGGCTGTTTTTCCTGAATTTCTTGCTTGAGTCTCATTAGTTGTTGCAGCAGAGATTCAAATCGATGGTTTTGCCCGGCGGTAAAAGCTCATAATAAACCATGCCCTTCCAATCCCACCATACACACAGCATCACCTTATTGCGTGTTAATCCGGGTTTCGCTACAGTCTGTGGAGCTTGACTACCCTTCGACCATGATCTTTTTCGCACGTTCTTGACGTAGGTAATCCACTTTTTACCACCAGTGATCAATCTTTTCAAAAATGGTTCGGTTTCATTACGTTTCAATAGAGAATCGCAAATGAGTACACGATTCATTAGGTTTCTTTCAGTGAGCTCGTGTGGTACCCAAATATCGAGGTTTTTTGTATAGCCAGACTTTTTCGAATGGGTCAAAACTCTTTTCTGGTCAATTCTCAATTCCTCGGCAATGTCGTACTAATGCTCCACTTTTTCAAAAATGCCATCGAATTTATCCGTATGAGGGCGACCAGAGCGAGCTGCATCTTTGACATCATAATTCCCGGACTGAAAACGCTTGAACCAACTTAGTGCTACTCTTGCTGACACTGCATTAGGTCCATAAACGTCACATTTTTTTTCGTGGCTTGCGTCGCATTTTTCTCTTTTTTGTAATAAAACTTCAGAATGTATCGAATTTCTTCGTTAGATTCACTCATTTTGGCGGACAGAAAAACAATTGAAAAATGGCGGGAAAGTGTATTTTACTTTTATTTTTCTTCTTCTTAAAGTCCTATATGTATTGATATTAAAACTAGCCAGATGCAAACAGTACAACCAAAGAGAATTTTCTTCAATTTTATACAAACAAAATACGAAGAAACTTTTTTCCCCGACCTATTATTATTTATATTCTCAACATAACTCGAACTAAATGTACTTACGAGCTTATATAAATTTGATGCCGTGTCTGAGAAATTGCTATTGGTATTATCGACAAAGGAAAGGAAGGAGGAAGTGTAGACGTCAGTGTTTGCGTTGATATGACAGGTTATTTTAAGATTTAATAGAACTGGCAAATATTAACAATGTAAGTAAAATTGCTATTAATTCATTCATAAATTCATAACCAGTGTCATCACCATAATAACCCATTTATGTACATGCATATATTCACCCTATATGTTAACTTATTCCTTTTACCTTGATAGATGAATCAGCTTTTCATAAAAACACGTTTATTATACAGCCTCATATCTTGAGTTATAATGCTCGTCCATAACGAGATATATGGGACCGGACATTACGTTCCAATGGAAGTACTAATCACACAGTAAAGCTTTTGTAATATAGCATTAAAATAATAAAAATTCGGTCGATTATTGACTTGGAGTCGATGGAGTTTAAACGAGCGGCTTAATTTATGCTATTAATGCCCATTTGACCATATAGGATAGCTTCTTAACGCACGCTAAAATTAAATTGTCTCCTTACTTCCGACCTTAAACAAGAATCGTTTTCGCGTCAGACTTTTGATGGTTGTTGTTTTGTAGTACATTAATATTACTTTAAAATTTATAACTATTGTAGTAAGTATAGTGTCACAAAATAAAGTTAATGCTTTTTTTTAATTTGATTTATGTAGTATATTTTCCTTTTTCTATTTAGTGTCATATATACACCTTCCTTTTCTCTTCCGTTTTTTGGTTTACAGCGTTCAAGTATTTGTTCCTAGCCTGAGAGTAATTATTCTAAGTTTCTAGCCATTTCTGGTTTTAAAAAACATAAATATTTAAGAAAAGTGTCATTTTCATTACTCAGTCAGTACCTATTCTGTGATATTATTGTTATGTATTTTTTAATTAATTAATCTGTATTGTTTCAGATTTCCTCTATCAACATAGAGTTGCTTTTGACGGTGCGGTCTCAGAAGTTGAAATACTCGACACCTCAAATTGCGCGGTGAGATTATATTCTTGCATAATATTATAAAAAGATATATAAAATTAATATTTGACAATTATCCAAATTATTCTATCGTTTATAGTTTTCATTAAGGTTGTGTTATACTTTATATGATGGCTGTTACACTCTGTATGATGAGTATTGATAATTGAGCCTTAATCTATTTTCCTTAGAAATATTTGTGTTCATTAAGTTATTATCATTATATAGCTGACAAGTGCGGGCTTAAGAATGTCCGCTACCCCATATCATCCCGCGGGTGTTGTAAAAGGCGACAGAGGTAAACTAAAACTGGAGATAGGCAACAGCATCTTCCTAATAACAATAACAACCGAAGTTAAAAAAAAAACTACGGTCACCAACTCACCTGCCAAGCGGTCAACTATAGCTAAATCCTATGAGGCAACCTATATACAGCAGTAGACTTTTGAGAGGCTGCAATGAATAAATGAATATTAGCCGTTACTCATTTTCTTTTAGCTTAAGATAAAACTTTTGCGATCAATAAAAGTTTTGATACACCAGCGGGAAAAAGATAAAATTTGAATCACATATTCGTAAATAAGCGGCTGCTGTTTTGTGCTAATAAATTATAACCCAATGGATCAGTAAGCTGAAGTGGCAATGTGCCGACCATATAATTCAATGAACCGATAACCGATAGGGAAGAAAGGTTCTAGAGTATCGGCAAGTGGAGTGTATGACGGCATCCAGCTAGATGGAGTGACGACCTGGTAAGACATGCAGGAAGTCGGTGGATGTTATGATGATGTTAATAATATAAAATCTACCACATATAATATATAATGGTATGGAATAAGTAAACGGAGTTATCTTTCTCGTAAAAAGTGTAAAGTGAAGATGGGACAAAAGTCCATTTGAGATAAAACAAAAGAGATAATAATCAGTGATTGGCTGCTTGTCAGTTCATTGACGTACGTCGAACAATTTAATTACTAAAGAATTACGAGGTCCGTACCATCAATATAAGATACCATCGTCATACCAAGCCGACATGGCTTACCTTTACAACAAAATGCTATGTTAAATTTGTACGAGCGATTGGGCGTGGTTGCGTAATATCTTAACAAATGAAATACTTAGTCATTGTTATGAACATTGGACCAAACGTGTTTTGTTTTCATCTTAACGACAGCTTATTTAACCAATGCTGTCGATGTTTGATACTGCGCAATCATTTGGCTCGGTGTACTGTACTGTTGTGGTACAAAACGTATGCAATGGCCGTATTCGTGTTTATTTTTAATTTGTGTGCATGTAAATTTACAAATTTACATACTATACATTTATTTCATATATTCCTAAATTAGTTAAGTTACCTAAAACTAAAGCTATAAATTTTCCAAGTAACGTATTTTGTTACCGTATAGTTCTGTTCAAATCATTTAAACAATTGTTCTATTGTAGAGATGAAACAGTACATATTACATATTTTAAAAATATTTTAAATAACTGTATTTAAGTACTAATAAAGAACAAGGTTTTATGAATATTTTCTTCTCTTGATTAGATTCGCGGCTGCATAGGTGACCACGTGCGGTGGGGCGATGCGTTTGCGGTTGTGTACTCTGTGTGCGAGAGACGCTCGTTTCTGGCGGCCGCGGAGATCCTCTCGCTGCTCGTTCGAAGCCGGCTACCGGGCTGCGCAGCTATAACCCTCTTAGGGAATAAAAGAGACCTCGAACACGCCAGGTATACTTTCGCGCTCATTTGAATTGAATCTATTACAGTCACTTAGCCAAACAGAGAGACGAGAGAAGTTCAACATAATTATTTGCGTTATCAGGGAGGTCCACGCAGAGGAGGGTCAAGAGCTGTCGCTAAGGTTCGGGTGCCAGTTTTACGAGGTGTCGGCGGCGGAGTCGAGCGCAGGCGCGGCGCTAGCGTTCCACGCGCTGCTGCGGGAGGCGCGCGCACTGGCGCTGCTGCTACCCGCACCGCGCCGCAAGCTCGCTGCCTACTCCGTCTCCAAGGTACGTCACACTCCGCACTACACTATTGCTATAACCATACTTTTTATGGGAAGCTAGATTAACCTAAAGGTAAACTAACAAAATAGGAAATGGTCCCACTTTGGATAAGACCTGCTTTTTCCAACTTCCAAAATCAAAACTGAGAAAAAAGAAGAATGGGCCGAAATTTGAATTACCTGTAGTTGTGCTGTGCAATCGAT
The DNA here is from genome assembly GCA_029286625.1 of Parnassius orleans. Classification (NCBI taxonomy): domain Eukaryota; kingdom Metazoa; phylum Arthropoda; class Insecta; order Lepidoptera; family Papilionidae; genus Parnassius; species Parnassius orleans. The sequence continues at coordinate 4,606,687 of JAGSMP010000027.1, read as the reverse complement.
ACACCCATTTTCTCCTTTATTATTTTAACGTACAATACTTAGTCAATTTAGTACACAATCCTTGAAAACAGTTTGTCGGTTATTGAAGCGATTTCTGATTAATAAAGGTATTGTTTTATAAAAATATCATGTTTTAACTGAAAACGGTGCACGCTGCTAACATAAATGTGGCTATTTTTTTATATCTTTGTACAAATATGTATTTTATTCTTTTAAATACGAGGAATATTATTCTGTAGGGTACATGTTTTCAATTAGTCTGAATAACCAGGAACTGATGCGTAGAAAGCTTTCTAAAAACAGGATTCCTTCACGTGCTGAAGCCATATTTCACGTAGTAATATGTCCAATGTTTTTGTTTTCAACAGGTCATCGGCACGATATTCGGCAAAAACAGCAAAAGTGTACGAAAGAAACGACCGTCGCTCAGTATTTAAACCTACGTATTTATCATTAAGTGTAATTTTAAAACAATAGACTGCTTTGTTTGTAATTGATGAAGTTGTATGTAGTAGTTGTATGAGTTAAAAGATGGAGTTAAATGATACATAAACATACATAAACACTCACGCCTGTCACCCAGAGGGGTAGGCAGAGACTACGGACTTCCACTTGGCACGATCCTGGCACACCTCTCTCGCCTCCTTTACATCCATATATCTACGCATACACGCTCGTCGGTTAAGGGTACTCCTAATCTAAAAATATTATGTACGCGTGGATATTTACAAAAGTTCGTTCATACATTAGCAAATCTCGACCGGGATGTGGGAATGATTAATTTGCGTCAATTTCATTAGCAAACTTTTATGGCGCTTTACAACTGCGTGTGTGTACGTGCGTCAAAATGTGTGTGTGGTGCTAATGGTCACATGAACTAAGTCTACACCGCACTTGGCTAATTGGCTGTTGGCTAAAATTGGATATCTTTTAATTGTTTCTATCACAAATTATTTTTTTCTCGATTAACTCAATGGAGAAAAAATTAATTTTATACGTGAGCTTTCTTAAACCTCTTCTTTGGGCTCCATATTTCTTTAGGGATAGATATGCGGGAAGTCGCGTCAGTCTGAATTGTCCGCGGCGAATTGCGCATAATAAGGTTTAGTTAGCATTCAACATGGGATTTGCTTTAGATTGAACGATCCTTAAAAAGTAATTACCATTTTAAATTCTCTTTCAATTTAAATGTTCATGTAAGGTAATTTTAGGCTACCGTGGTAAAATTTCCAAAAACCTTTAAGTTTTCTTGACTAAGATGTTGCTATCAATAATTTACTTATGTGTTATTTAACACCATAAATTTGGAATTCTGCAACTGCTGCAAATATTATGTAAATATACATGGAAGAAGCTAAAATAGAATAAGTTCTATGAATTATATGAAATGTAGAAATTTCATGCGAAATAACTTACATTTTTACATTTTATAAAAGACCTCGCATTAGTTTTATATCGGTTGCAGACTTTAATGCAATGATTGTAAATATTAGAGTAAGATATAATATGTGCCTTGTATTACATAATGAGTTTAGATTTAAGTTAAAATTTAATAAAAATATATTATTATTTTGCTATGAGAATCGTGCAAAATAATGGATATCCGCAATGTTACGCCTGATTATATTTAATAAATTTGTATTTTATTTTCATTATGTGTTTTATTTCAACATCATTTAAACAGTAAACATCGATTTGTTCTCACTATCAAAGTCCCTGTTCGTGACTGAGGTTTTGTTATGTTATGGAAATTGCTAAATAGAATTTATCAAAAAAATTCATTATGCAATAACGCATTGAATTAATTGGCCTTAAATCGGTATCATTGTTTTCAGTATTTATGGCTAGACGAAAATTTTTACAATATACGATTTGTACATGCGGCATACACAGACGGAACGTTATACACATCATTTTAAAAACTTCGAAATCTGTCTCTGTGCACCTCAAAACGTGAAGTTATTTGAAATTTAGAATTCCAAAAATGGGATCGATTAATAAATTTACCAATTACGTATTATATTCAAACAATCATCAAAACATTTATTACGTGGTAGAGCAACGCTGCAGCTATATTATGGTTGTAGCACGAATGGGTCGGCTCGACCGGAGTAGGACCACGCTCTCACAGAATACCAGCGTAATATAGCAGCTTAATGTTGCTGTGTTGCGTATGGTGAGTGTAGAGAACCGGACACCCTTTTTAATGGAAAAGAGTCATTCTATCTTAGTCCTCACGGCTGACAACGCATCTGCATTTAAATTCGCAAAGGAAGATAGATGTATATGTCTATGGGCCACAGCAACCACTTACCATCAGGTGGACTGTCCATCTTACCATCTTAGTCCAGGGTGACAACGCATCTGAATTTTGATTTTTACTGGAGGATAAATATAGATGTCTATGGGCCATAGTTTCCACTTACCATCATTGTGTGCTCCGTTGGTCACCCTTTTTCAATAAAAAAACGCGACAGGAAAACCTAGCTAAAGGATCAACAATGAAATAGTATCTAAGCACGGCGAATGTCGATATAGCTAAGTGCAACTATAAAAGGGATTATTATACAGAACATTTTAAAATAAATTTCAATATCATTCTCAAGAAAACGCTCTAAAAGGCGAAACTAGTCACGTTAAATCAACTTAATATGTGTGTATTTCCCATACAAATAAACAATAGAACTTAAGCACGTTAAGCCGTTTGTCCTGCGCCTGATCTCTTTCCGGTCGTGTCGGTTTACCGTCCCATCGGACAATGAGAGTGAGGGAATAGAGAGTGCACCTGTGCTTGCGCATACACTTGGGCACTATAATCCTATCCTGCGCCGATGGCTAGTCTCCATTGAGGCTGGCCGCCGTGACCGAAATTCGGTCTGGAGGACATTATTAAACAATAGAGCTCCACCGAGAGACTACAAGCTACTACATATATTATTATATTAATTCTGTTATTCTTCATACTCGAAATTAGAGCTCTGAGTTTGACTTGAATTGATGATGTATTTTAGGTGTATTTACCGTATTATGATAGGTTTTTACATAAAACACAAAATCTTCTTCACTAATCAACTAATAATAAAAAAAAAGATTTAAGATTTTTATACGTGGTAGAGCCATGTTGCAAGCTATATTAGTAGTATAATTGTAGCACGAATGGGTCGGCTCGACCGGGGAAAGACCACGCTCTAACAGAATACCAGCGCAAAATTGCAGCTTGACACTGCTGTGTTTCGTATGGTGCATGTAGAGAACCGGAGACTCTTTTTACTGGAAAAGAGGCATTCCATCTTAGTGCTCACGGGCGACAACGCATATGTATTTTGATTCTTTATTTCGGATAGATGTAGATTTCTATGGGTCACAACAACCACTTACCATCAGGTGGATTGTGTGCTTGTTTGTCACCCTATCCTATAATATTTATGTTAAGGCTAAAAACTGCCACGTTGCTTTAGTGATCTTAATTAAGCGCGACTGCTATTCATGTTGTCTCGGGTTCAAATGCTGGGTCAAGTCAAAATCAGTTATCGGGTTATTTGTCAAGGAATTCTCAGTAGCAATCAGCAAGTTTGCGGCTTTTCAGCACGTAAAGCTGTCGTTCCCGTGCCTGATCTTCTCCCCATGATTGCCGTCCCATCGGACTATAAGAGATAAGAGAGTTCGCCCGTGTTTGAGCACACACTCGTGCACAATAATCTTGTCTTCCGCAAATGGCTAATCTCCGTTAAGACGGGCCGCCGTGACCGAAATTCGGTTTGGAGGACATTAGACCTACAAAACACTCCGCTTGTTCTTCATCATCATCATTATTGCAGCCTTTCACAAGTCCACTGCTGAACCTTAGTTCAGCAGTGGACCTTAGTAAGGAATGTCAAAAAACATGGTCCTGAGCTACTTATATCCATTGACCTTTATTCCAACCTCTGGGTGAAGTAACGGCCTGCTTGCTAGGTGGAGAGCCTCTATCTAGTGTGCCCACACGTGTCTCCTAGAACTCTCCTAGAACCATTCTTTCCCATCACGACATGAAGAACGTATTTTTTACTGTAATATATAAACATACTTTTTTAAATGTTATATGCGTCAAATTGTTTTTCGTCAAACTTTTTATAGGATAAGCGTGACAAACGAGCACACAGTCCCTCTAATAATAAGTGGTTGCTGTGGCCCATATATCTCCATTTATCCTCAAATCAAATAAAATAGGAATCAAAATGCAGATGAGTTGTCACCCCTGAGGATTAAGATGGAATACCTCGTTTCCAGTTAAAAGCGTCTCCGGTTCTCAACATTCACCATACGAAACACAGCAGCATTTAGCTGCTATTTTACGCTGGTATTTTGTAAGAGCGTGGTCCTTCCCCGGTCGAGCCGACCCATACAACAGCTACAACTATACTACTAATATAGCTGTGCAGCATGGCTTACCACATAGAAACCTAAACAACCTATATTAAGAAAATTCATAATTTATGAGGCGTCGATAGTAATGTGAAAACGACCAAAGATATCACCAGCCTCGTTAAAATGTATTTATTTTACGATTATTACTTAGCGTCAAATAATAGGTTCCCATTGATTTTACTTAGACGTTTATTAAACGCGGAATGTATCAGCGCGTTATCCCAAGAGTATACTACCGGGATGCGATAAAATAATTTAATTACATTAACCGTTAGCGGAACATCATAACTCAACAGATTACGTCGTAAATTTTATCTCGATTGTTTTGATAGAACTATTATATATACTGACATAAAGTAAAATATATATTGCATAGCATTAGCTACCTGCAGAGAGAGGCAGCGCATCGATCATAAACCGCATTTTATTTACATGTCCAAGTAGCGAACCCCGCGTTTCATAAACGATACTTCTTAGATGAGACCAATAATAATAGTTACTTCAATGTTATCTGATTTAAAGTGATAATATAAATTCTGTGTAACATATAATACCGTGAAGTAGCGGTGTAAGAATATCCATTACTCCATATTATCCTGTGTGTCGTAACAGGCGACAGAGGGAAACTGAAGCAGGAGCTGGGGTGTTTTTCCAGTAACAACTCAAAATAATAAAAAAATACGCTTGCCAACTCGCCTGCCAAGCGTGGCAACTATGGCAAATATCCGTCTTATGGCTAAATCTATGGGGCAGGCTCATGTTCAGCAATAAACTTTTATAGATTGTAAATTGTAATGGATAAACGAGCCGCTTGATGGAAAGTGACTTCTGCAGTCATTGACTTCCTGCAAACAACTTCAAACATAGCATGATGCGTTTACATCTTTGAGGACTAAGATTAAACATCTGTAATTATATTGGCTCTCATTTGACAGACAGTATCACAGGCGGATAGGATATCCTTAAAATACCCCTTTTGTGTTCCAGACACAACAGTGAGTGCTTGCTTGGTGGCAGAAAGAAGTGAAAGGGTTGGTACCACCTCAGATCAGATAAAGATTCTATATTTAAAGAAACCTAGTTAAATTACTTATCCGCCAGCCAAAATTTCACGGTGACCTAGTAAGCTTGTTGTATTCTATCAACGTTTGTTTTATCGATAAAGTCTATGCCGATACAAATATTGTAATTACAAATATAGGTACATGTAAAAGCTGATGACAGATGTAGATTTGGAGATTTGAAGTCAACGAATCGAAATAAAAACCGCAAAGACGTCTGTATCAATACCGCGTTACACATATACATTATGAAATTATCGAATCGGAAACGATCGAAATATAAAGCCACCGTTAATATGCTTAAAACAGCAACAAGTTCAAGTGCACGTCAGTTACAAACTCGCTAGGTTGTAATTTATTCGGTAAGCGGTTTAGAAATGAATGAGCGCACGAGACCGATAAGTAATTGGCGAGCCGCAGTTACGTAATGCAATAAATGCTCCTTCACTTGTTCCACGCTTCATATTAAATCGGATACAGGTGTTTGGCCGATGCCGAGATATAACCAATAAATCGAGTCTCCAGATGGTATTAGCGGCGCCAACGTTCCGCTAGGCGCGTTGCATGCGATACGCCAGAAGTAAAGCAATAGTTTAACTTAAAGCTATTTGCTCCGGCACATAAATTACTGTAAGTTACATAGTGCATACTCTCTTGATAGCACATCGCATTGCTTCGATAGAAGATTCAAAAACTTTGTAAAATTTAATGCATACGTACCAATATAAATTATAAGTGAATAATGCTATACCTAAAGTAGTACACTGGTTTAACGTTAATAATTTGCTTTTGAACGGTAATAAAACGAAATGTATTAAATTCACTACACCTAATGTTAAACAGGTGAATACCAATGTGCTTTTAGATGGGGAGGAGCTGGACCTTGTTGGATCCACTGTTTTTCTCGGAATTACAGTTGACGCGAAGCTTCAATGGGGCCCTCATATATCTAAACATATCTAAACTAGCTAGCAAACTTAGTTCTGCAGCATATGCTGTAATAAAGATTAGATGCCTTACATGTGTGGAAACAGCTAGATTAGTTTATTTTAGTTATTTCCATAGCATAATGTCATATGGAATCTTGCTATGGAGTAATGCGAATGACATTGAAACTGTGCCGGACGGGCGAAACTCGGGAGTAAGCTACTATGTTGCTAGCTACTATTCACTATGTTCTATATTCAGCTACTTTTGGTTCTGCTACTAGTCACTTCAGCTACTACAATGTTACTGGGCCCCAAGCCATAAGGTAGACTCGAGCGTTAATTTAAAGTGAGCCGCTTGCCATTGTCCGTTTTGCCTCTTTATTGCATAACATTATCTCTATACAATTCTCTAAAATTACAATTTTTCTATACACGATTAGTTCTTACGCTAATGTACTATACATTGTTAAATCAGTAATTCAGTTGTCTATTAACACACCGTAAAGTTTCTTAATATTTATATTAACAATGTAAAAGATATTAATTAAAATATCCCAAAATTTCACAATATTTGGGTACATTAATTCTTTAATTTTACTATAAGTAGGAAATAAGTTTCATCACGCTAAATATTCTTTTATTTCCTTAATCTATAAACCTTAATCTAATTCAATACAATGTTTACAATTCTTCTGGAGCATAAAATTATTTCCATCATTTTCGGGACTAAATATTACGCAGTTAATTAATAGAAAGAATAGTTTTTTATTCAATATAGATTACATGTGTAATTTTATTGAAAGTCATTTTACTTTACCACTGGTTCGAAAAATACCTCTGTCCTGGGAAGAACCAAGAAACCCAGGACATTTTTAAAACTAAATTTTAGATTAATGGTTGTACAAACTATTTAAGTACATTTTAGAAACTGCTTGGAAGCGACCACCTCATTCCCAGGGTTATTATCAACCATGTATTATTACCCTTTTAATACAGTTTCAGCTTAACAAAGACTTAAACCTGCTAATAGAGAGAGCCTGTACACTTTCCGGGACCTTGTTGTAATAGCGTATACATTGCCCCAATAATGAATTATTGACTCTGTGGAGTCGAGAAACTGGTATCAATAGCTTGTGTTTGTTCCTAGTGTTTACAGAATGTATACCACTTTTTTTACTAAAACTTCCTTTATTTTTGTGAACATACATTAAATTTTCGTAAATATACCGAGAGGCCAAAGTTAATATATTTATTTCTTTAAATTTATCTCTAAGAGACTCTCTAGGTTTTAGGTTGTAAATAGCTCTATTGGCCCTCTTCTGTAAAACAAAATAGTTTCTGAATCAGTTGCATTTCCCCATAGCAAAATCCATAAGATATTATGCTATGGAAATAACTGATATAAACTAATCTAGCTGTCTCGACACTAGTGAGACCTCTAATCTTTTACAGCATAGGCTACAGAACTTAATCTGCTTGCTAGTTTGATATATGGGGGCCCCACTGAAGCTTTGTGTCGAGAGTGATGCCAAGAAAACAGTGGATTCAACAGGGTTCAGTTCTTCCATTTAAAAATACATTGGTACCAGATTTTTAACATTCTGTTGTTGTAAATTTAATACATTTACTTTTATTTCCGTTTAAATGTAGATTATTAACGTTAAACCAACGCACTAATTTTGATATAGCATTATTCACTTCGTCACATTTAAATGATTGACGTTTGAGTTTAAAAATCAAGGAAGTATCATCAGCAAATTATACTATAATATATAATAATTTCTAGAATGTTCTATAACGTGTCGGGCTCTGATTGGTCGACTTTTAATTTGTACAAATAAGAGTTATTTTCTATACTATAACACTAAGGTTGTAAACATGTTGTAAAATTATACTATTGCACATTTCAGTCAGGTTTGTCACTAATCTTTTCTTAATTACACTTTTAATATTGTTTCACTTTTCACTATGTTTTTAAACACTTTTTTGCCGTCGCGAACAGAAACTATCTTTGTTTTGCCAAAGGGAGCCAACGAATCCCTTAGAGAAAACAAAAAAAAAACAAAAAAAGTTAATAAAAATAGCGATGTACATTCTGTAAATACTAGGAACAAGCACAAGTTAGTTATACCAGTTACTCGACTGCAAAGAGTCAGTAACTCCTTCATGGGGCAATGTATACGCTTTTACAACAAAGTCCCAGAAAATATGCAGACCTTTTCTATCAAAAGGTTTAAATTATTTATTACGCAAAAATTGTCTAGTAAGGGTTATTATACTACTAAATAATACATGACTGATAATAACCCCTGGGAGGTGATCGCTACCATGCTGTTTCTAAATGTTTCATAACAATTGTATAAAATATTATAATGTAAATTGTGCTTTTTAAAAAAAAAGTCCCGCTGGGTTTCTTGCTGGTTCTTCCCAGGACAGAGGTTTTTTTTTGCGAACCAGTGGTAAAAGTAAAAAATGACTTTAAATAAGTATTATGTATTGTAATCTATATTGAATAAAAATGATTTTATTCTATTCTATTCTATAGTATTTTTAGCCGACTTCAATTCTGACGATAGCAATTTTTGGTAGGGGAAATCCACTGACCTCTATATAGGAAAACTTATGATTTCGCGTCACCGATGGCCTCGACATGCTCGTGACGTATTATAGTCTACAACGCGTAGTATAGCTGCCTGTGTTCATGTATACGCATATATCATTGAGTTTCACTTCTGTCGGCAGTCCTTATGCCTCTGTTTTTTGAAGAGTTAAACTTTATCGACGCAGTTAAGAAATTCAGTACTGTATTAAAAATATAAAACGTCACGTTTTCTTGTACCATTTCACTGCCGGGGCTGCATTAGTATACTATTATATAACTTATGTAAAATATATAATAAAAGAAGAATGATATGTAGTAAAGAAGTTTCACTTCCTACATGTGTGTACACAGTTACACGCACTAATTTATTTTTATTATTAGGACACAAATAGTAAACATTTCCTGTTATTTCTCTAGTTCCTTTTCGATATATTTCAAACAAAAGGTCTCATTCGACTAAAATTATCAATACCAATTATTATCAACGAACTATTCATAAAGGAACAGTTAAACTTTCATGAAGTATACATTCAATAAAAAGGTCAAGAACACTGACCCGTACTGTAATTCGCAAATTTGGCATCAATTATTGAAATTAATGAATCAGCGTTGATAGCTCAGTGAAAGTTATTAGATATCATCAGTTAGGAGTCATCACATATCACATAATTGCACAGAGTTGCCGTTCACGCGTTAAATAAATAATACATATGTAAAAGCCGGTTCATGTGAAGAGAGACGAGTTTGTTCCGATGAAACTTAGAAGACCGTCCGGCCCAAAATTTCTTTATGAACAATGGTAACGGACAAGAATACAGTCCATGTGTTTGTAGGTGAATGCAAAATTCAAAGACAAAGAAAGAAAGGTACATCTATACTTGATTAATAATAAAACGCACATTCGTTTTACCTGCAGGGCTAGCATGGGCAGGAGACAATTTTATCCCCGGGGAAAGGAGAAAATGTTTATCCTCGTTTAATTTTAGCGAAGCTTCAATGGGGCCCTCATATATCTAAACTAGCTAGCAAACTTACTTCTGCAGCATATGCTGTAAAAAAGATTAGATGCCTTACATGTGTGGAAACAGCTAGATTAGTTTATTTTAGTTATTTCCATAGCTTAATGTCATATGGAATCTTGCTATGGGGTAATGCGACTGACATTGAAACTGTGCCGGACGGGCGAAACTCGGGAGTAAGTGTTATCGAAAGTACTCCGCGAGTCGCTCACACCCTACACCTATAGGTTCCGGAGGATACTTCTACTGCCGTCTTTGTGGGTGCAGCTGGGGTACTGTGGACTGAGGTTAAATCAAAATGCACGAAATAGAATACAAATGGCAAGGCAGTGGCCCGCGGTTCGACTGCTCAACTGTTCGGCGGTAATCTTCTGACTATTGGTTATTGACCACGGTTGTTGAATACGGTTGGTCAACTACGGTTGTTCTATATCGGTTGTTCACTATCGGTTGGTCACTATATTTTTCAGACGATTTCTTCAGTTGACTATTTCTTTAAATTGTTCGGTAGTAAATTACTACTACTAGTGCTATCTGCTTTTATTTTCACTGTTTATTTATCAGCTACTATGTTGCTAGCTAATATTCACTATGTTCTATATTCAGCTACTTCTTGGTTCTGCTACTAGTCACTTCAGCTACTACAATGTTACTGGGCCCCGAAGGCATAAGGTAGACTGGAACGTTACTTCAAAGTGAGCCGCTTGCCATTGTCCGTTTTGCCTCTATTGCATAATATTTTCTCTATACAATTGTCTTAAATTACAATTTTTTCTATACACGATTACTTCTTACGCTAATTTACTATACATTGTTAAATCGGTAATTCAGTTGTCTATTTCCACACCGTAAAGGTTTCTTAATATATTAACAATGTAAAAAGTTATTAACCAAAATATCCCAAATTTTCACAATATTCGGGTACATTAATTCTTTAATTTTATTATAAGTAGGAAATAAGTTTCATCACGCTAAATATTCTTTTATTTCCTTAATCTATAAACCTTAATCTAATTCAATACAATGTTTACAATTCTTCTAGAGCATAAAAATTATTTCCATTATTTTCGGGACTAAATATGACGCAGTTAATTAATAGAATAGAATAGAATAATTTTTTTTTGAATATGGATTACATGTGTAATTCTTATTGAGTCATTTTTTACTTTACCACTGGTTCGAAAAAATACCTCTGTCCTGGGAAGAACCAGCAAGAAACCCAGAGGGACTTTTGAATTACTGACTGTGTGGAGTCGAGAAACTGGTATCACTAGCTTGTGTTTGTTCCTAGTGTTGTAAATTGTGTTTTTTAAAAAGTCCCGCTGGGTTTCTTGCTGGTTCTTCCCAGGACAGAGGTTTTTTTTGCGAACCAGTGGTAAAAGTAAAAAATGACTTTAAATAAGTATTATGTATTGTGTAATCTATATTGAATAAAAATGATTCTATTCTATTCTATTCTATAGTATTTTTAGCCGACTTCAATTCTGACGATAGCGATTTTTGGTAGGGGAAAAACCACTGACATCTATATAGAAAAACTTATGAGTTCGCGTCACCGATGGCCTCGACATGCTCGTGACGTATTATAGTCTACTACGCGTAGTATAGCTGCCTGTGTTCATGTATACGCATATATTATTGAGTTTCACTTCTGTCGGCAGTCCTTATGACTGCCTCTGTTTTTTGAAGAGTTAAACTTCTTTATCAACGCTGTTGAGAAATTTAGTACTGTATTAAAAATATAAAAACGTCACGTTTTCTTGTAACATTTCACTGCCGGGGCTGCATTAGTATACTATTATATAACTTATGTAAAATATAAAATAAAAGAAGAATGATATGTAGTAAAGAAGTTTCACTTCCTACGTGTGTACACAGTTACACGCACTAATTTATTTTTTATTTTTAGGGACACAAATAGTAAACATTTCCTGTTATTTCTCTAGCTCCTTTTCGATATATTTCAAACAAAAAGGTCTCATTCAACTAAAATTATCAATACCAATTATTATCAATGAACTATTCATAAAGGAACAGTTAAACTTTCATGAAGTATACATTCAATAAAAAAGGTCAAGAACACTTGACCCGTACTGTAATTCGCAAATTTGGCATCAATTATTGAAATTAATGAATCAGCGTTGATAGCTCAGTGAAAGTTATTAGATATCATCAGTTAGGAGTCATCACATATCACATAATTGCACAGAGTTGCCGTTCACGCGTTAAATAAAAAATACATATATTTAAAAGCCGGTTCATGTGAAGAGAGACGCGAGTTTGTTCCGACGAAACTTAGAAGACCGTCCGGCCAAAAATTTCTTTATGAACAATGGTTACGGACAAGAATACAGTCCATGTGTTTGTAGGTGAATGCAAAATTCAAAGACAAAGAAAGAAAGGTACATCTATACTTGATTAATAATAAAATGCAGATTCGTTTTTACCCCTGCAGGGCTAGCATGGGCAGGAGACGATTTTATCCCCAGGGAAAGAAGAAAATGTTTATCCCCTCGCTTAGTTTTATCCACCCTTCGAGCATGGGCACACCGGTGGATATAATATCCACAATAGATAATATGGGAGACAGACTTAGATAGATTTTTTGTATGAATATAAACTTGAACCCACGTCCAATGAACTAGGATAAAATTGTCCCTTTCAAATGTCAAAAAAGCAAAAAAGCTCCTAGTGGTAGTTCGGAGCTATTCTATATATACTGTTTTTAATTCGGAACTTTAATAGCGCAATTTAGGCTTCGATGTATTTCGCTTGTGGCGCGACGACAGCGCCGCCACACCTTTTTTATTTGAAAGCTGGTACTTCTCATGTGGTCCCATATAAATTGATCAAGGTCTGACCAAGAGTTTTTATGCTATTCTTAATAATTTATATTGAAGACGGTTACAACCGACTTCAATATAAATTTAAATTATAAAAAAAAAAAAATTTAAATTATTATCTTTAATTTGGCTCCATGCTACGAACGGGGGATATATGTCTATTCGTTATGTCAAACGGGGATATACTTCTCCCCGTTGCCGTGCTCTGGCATAAGGACAAGATAATTTTATCTCTTGTTAGTGGATATAATCGGGGGATAATTTTTTGTCCGCAGCCCATGCTAGCCGTGCTGAGAACGTAGAATGTCAGTTAATGCTTTTAGCATGACGTCCACCTTTACTGTTTTTATAATTTCCAATTCTCACCATATAAAACAGTAGCATTATCCTGCTCCTTAACGTTGGTATTCTGCGAGAGCGTGGTCCTTTTTCTATTTTTCTATTTTTCTATTTTTTTTTAGAAAATTTACCTCCACACTAGGATTTTCTCCTGTATTGTGGAGGCAGTTTAAACAAGGAGAACCATCCAGACCCGTAACAACTATTTGTAGGCCATACAAATACTTGTTCCGTGTGGGATTCAAACCCGGAGACCTCAACGCTGCAACTAGTTGCTAAGCCACTGCGCCACAGAGCCGTCTTACTCGGTTGATTCGACCCATTTTTGCTGCATTCATAATATAGATGCAATTTGGCTCCACTACGTACATAACTAAACTTATTCCAAATTTAAAAATAGTTAAAATAAAATAAATTAATTATATAATATAATTCTATAATTAGAATTTAGGATCCCTTTTTTATACTTTGGATATCTTAATGACATAACGCAGAAAAAAGCTAAAGCGAAGGCATGGTTCACGTCGATGATGTTAAAACATTTCTAGAACACTCTACTTTAAATTCCTGTGCTTATTTTTCAAGAACGGCAGTAAACTTGAGTTTGAATTTGGAATCTGAAATAGTTCAAAATACCTGAAACTTTAGTTTATATGTTTTTATCTTAAAAACTTTATACCCACAGTGAATTTCTTTAATTTGGTTTTACATACATAAATTATTCATAATCAAACACCAAGAACTAAAAAAATTATACGTATTGCTATAAAGAAAACCATACAAGTTCTTGTCTTGCACAGGAATAGGACTAGTGAACAGCAGCACATAGAATACGACGCATAGCCAGTAGCCACTGCAATACCGGGCCAGCAAATATAAGGTCGTTTCTTGATTGGTCTGTCGAATACAGCGGCGCAACATATTCGGCATGACTAGTTGATGTCAAGTGACGAGCAAAATTTATAAAATAGAGAGTTTTTAATTATTTGACCCGAGGTCCCTATGTGACAGCGATATGAAGCATCTACCTCGCTACATCAAACATACGTACGTATCTTAGATTAAGAACAAACATCTTAATATCAGGTACGTATGTACGACATCTGTCAAAATGTTGTATTACTGCAATAAATAGTTGTTCGTAATGATATCTGTAATTGGTAAATATAGGTCGAAGTTCACCTATAATTTTAGTGTGAGAAATAAAATGTTCGAGGACATGTCAGTCCATTAACACGCATAGTGCAGAGCGGCCGACTGGAGAAATTTTGCTAAATGATGCTCTCTCAGAAATGAGAGGAGACCTGGGCCGAGCTGTGGAACGTATATAGGCTGTTAATCTTCTTTACATTTACCTACTATCAACATGTTTTAAACAATATACTAAGATTGACGATTTGCACACACAAATACGCGCTTGGACGTGGAGTTGCGGAAAACAGCCCGTCGTAAACTAAACTAAGATGACGATACAATTCAAAGCCAAAATGTATATGTATATATACTCAAAATCCACAAACGGACACGCTCTATTTATTTGAGTCCAACTCGTACATGCTAATAGTGAAATCTAACAATTGCTATACAAGTAAAAATAAAGGCACAAAAACGAGGGTTTCAAATGAATGGTAGCGACCTGAGGTAACCTCGTTCAGGAATTTGACATGCGGAGATACGGGCACGTCGTGAAGTTCGTGCAAAGGAATTATCGATGCAGCAGATCACCTTTATCGCTCACTTTCATCTCTCGAGTTAGATTAAACGATTACCGGTGTCGTCTAATTGCTCGCCTTGTCTCGCATGGTTGGTACTTATGCATGACTGGAAACAAAAATGACATTGGTTTTTATGATCATCTAATGCGCGCTGTCCACTAATATCTTACGACAGTAAAAGAAGAAAATAAAGTCATTGATTTTAAAATGTACATCCGTGCTTAATGAACTACAATAATTATCATATACTAGCGATCCACCCCGGCTTCGTACGGGTGATTTCTGGATCTCGACAACAGCGCCACCCACCGGATCCAATTGTGAATCTAAACCATTATCGAATCAACTTAATCACACACATAATTTCATCAAAATTGGTCCAGCAGTTTAGGGAGAGTTCAGTCACATACACACGGATAGAACAATTATACAATATATCTCGGAGATTCAGCAGAGGATCCCACTTTTGATCTCGGAAATACATCAGGATAGCGTTAATTGTTAAATATAATAAAAGTGTGAGAGCGGATGTTAAACTTGCTCTTTTGCTTACGCAATTAAGCATTATCAGTAATAAGACAGCGTAACGCACTATACATTCAGTATAGAGAAATTACAGTTTGACCAAACCGTAACACGTAACCGCCACAATCACACACCAGTGTAACGTGAGGTACGTAATTGCATGATAACACCAAAGTATGCAAACCAACAGCAACACTACTTATCTCAGTGTAACTCAGGGCAGCCTCTCAGCAACACCAATCCTCCTTGCCTGCACTACAATAATTACAACAACGAACAGAACCACGACACTATCTTAGCACTAGTAGAAAGACTACACTCGTAGAATGACTTAAGCGGAATCTGCCGCGCACGGCGCCTACAATGAACTTTATACTGCACAAACAAGTGGGGGTTTCTCGATATACCCTCAATTCCACCTCGATCCAACCTGTATTTTATAGACGCTCCGACATATATAATATGCATGTATTATACATATAAACCTTTCCTTAAATAATTCTGCTTATTGATGAAAACCGCATCAAAATTAGTTCCGAAGTTTATAACATCTAAGCGTACAGACGGCGGGAAGCGACTTTGTTTTATACTATGTAGAGAAGAGATTAAAAAAATATATAATTTAAATCATTACGTTAGTAAGAGTGCATTTAACTAGTGCTGTTAGAATTTCGAATCATCAATTCTCTAACTTTTTTTTTTATATCTTTTTTTTATTTGCAATTATACAATAATAAGGTAGAAAAGGTAGAGAATTGATACACGATATGTGAGTAAAGTTTGTTTTCATACTTTTTAACTTGTTTCTTGACTAGCTTTCACCCGTTTCGCCTGTTTTTTCGAAATTTATAATTTTATCGTTAGGTAAAGTAGTAGAGCTGATTTTTTATATTACTATATATTTATTTATTTATGTGGCATTTAAATTGGACTTATTTAATTTGTTAGTAAGCGTTCAGTCAAAAAAAAAAACAACAAAAGAAGGGATTTAATAAAATAACATCACAGGGGTAAGATAAAATATGATAAATGAATGCGTATTATTAAATTTCTTTTGCAAATAAGTCAAAGTAAAAAAAAGCTCTTGAAATACGAATGAAGAAGTTGAAAATATCATCGTTAATATTATAATTTTGAATATTTTTTTATAGTACAGTCCACCTGATGGTAATTGAATATTGTGGTCCATAGACATCTACATCTATTCTCAATTAAGAATCAAAATGTAGATGCGTTATCACCTATAAGAACTAAGATGTGCCTCCTTTCTAGAAAAGGGTCTCCGGTTCTCTACACTCACCATATGAAACACAGCATTACTCTGCTGCTTTACGCTGGCATTCTGTGGAATCGTGGTGCTAGCGTGGCCCCTGTCGAGCCGACCCATTTGTGTTGCAGCCATAATATAGTTGCAGTGTGGCTCTACCACGTAAAAATATTCACAAAAATCAATAAAAAATGATTACATACTAACAGGAAAACCAATAAACGAAATCAATCGGGTCTCGCTGAGTATGAAACAATTGGCAATGACTAATCCTTTTTAATATTTTAATTTCACAAGATCAAAAATATATGGTGTAACAAAAAACCGGTAAGGCAAATGGTATCGAGTTAAAAACTAATGGACTCTATTATAGATAATCAGTGGGCACCTGTCTAAAATTTGACGAATGAGATGTCGCGGTAGTGGACGGAGGCTCATCGGAGAAAGTGATTTTTTTTGATGAATTAAATTTACTAGAATTGCTAGTATATACATTAATAGATATATCGATTGATGTCCTAAAATGTATATAAATAGCTCGTAGTAATCTCGGGAACACTCAGCTTGAAGTACTATTGATTACACGTTTGATTAAATAATATTAGGAAGAAGAGTTTTTTTTTTATAGAATAAGTGTGACAAACGAGCACACAGTCACACACCGCAACCACATATCATCAGGAGGACTGTGTGCTCGTTTGTCACCGTAATCCTATAAAAAAGTACAACCGATGGCAAATGGATGCTGTGGCCCATAGATATCTACATCTATCTTCGTTTAAGAATTTAAACGCAGATGCGTTGTCAGCCGTGAGGACTAAGATAGTATGACTCTTTTCCAGTAAAAAGGGTCTCTGGTTCTCTACACTCACCATACGAAACACAGCAGCATTAAGCTACTATTTTACGCTGGTATTCTGTGAGCGTGGTCTTTTCCCGGTTGAGCCGACCCATTCGTGCTACAACTATACTATTAATATAGCTGCAGCATGGCTCTACCACGTATCTGGGTAAGTAACGCGAGAGCAAGCGACGTACAGTTGACCGTGTGAAAAACCCCGTCTAAAAATCGTTGTTTCTTAAAACTTTAATAACTTTATATTAAATGAAGATATCGCAATATTTTTCTTCTTTTCTATATTTTTATAGATAAGGGCCAAGTGTCTAAGAAATAAAACTTAGAAAACCTAAATGAAATCTATCCAGTAGTTTTTCCGTGATGCGCGCAAAACTGCAAACCTCTATAATTTTATTTATATATTCCATCAAATATTTCTCATCAGTTAGAAGCAGTCCTCTACGTCGCATTCTTGTTCCCCGACACTAAAGGAGGATGTATCATAATTTCAGTTTGATTGGATTTCGTAGACTTCCGCTAAAGACTCCGAAAGAAGTCACCGGTAAAGGTTTTGGTCTGGCAAGTATTGAAGTAATTTTGTTATATTCTGATTGATGCAAAATATTACTGGCATTTCCATAATTCATTTTCTATGAAATCCATGAAATAAAAGGGACATAAGCCGGCAAAACACGATAAGTTTTTTTTATAATGAAAATAGGACTGACTGCCATGTTTTATTATGCTTATAGCAAAATGAGTCGACTCGACGGGGGAAGGACCACGCTCAAAGAGTACTAGCGTAAAATAGCAGCCGAATGCTGCTGCTGTGTATGGGGAGTGTAGACAACCGGAGACTTTTTACAAGAAGCGAGTCACTCCATCTAAGTCGTAAGGAGTGACAGCGCTTCTGCATTTGATTCTTAATCAATGATATATGTAGATGTCCATAGGCCACAGCATTAACTTAACATCAGGTGCTCGTTTTTCACCCATAATCTATAAAAAAAGTAAGTAATGACAAACGACGAGCACACAGTCCACCTGATGGTTAGTAGATGCTGTGGTCTATATAGACACCACATTTTTCATCGATTAAGTATATGGCTAGGATATGCTATTTAACGCTGGTATTCTGTGAGAGCGTGCTCACGCTGCAGCTGTTTTATGACTCTCCTGTATAAAATCGAAAATATTTACCCATCATGCTTTCAAAATGAAGTCATATCTAGCTGCAATATTATACTATAGATCTCTAATTAATAATATATTGCACGTCTATCACTTTAAAGCAAGTCACAGATAACACTAAATGGTTAATTTGTAATTGTAAGGTATAGGCCTTACGTAAATCATGTCACGTGTTACGTTGCTAATAAGTGGGCTGGCTACTGTGCGGCGTTCGGAAGTTTGACATAAATGATGTTGTGTGTCTTTTAACGTTTTGTCTAAGAGACGCATATTACTGTGAAGGTGCAAGCCGAAGTCTTAAGTGCCAGCTATGTATTATAATTTATTAGAATATGTACAGTAGAATGTTATTAGGTAATGTTTTAGTTCATTTTACAGTTATATGGAAAAAATGATAGAATATAACTCATTAGAGGTGGTGCGCTAACTAAAAACGGTAAAGTGAATAACTGCTTTATTAATGTCAAGTCAGTATTTTTAATTTGTCTATATTGATGAAGCATATTTTATAACGAACAATAAAGATGCAGATCACATACCGACTGGTCGTAAGATGTAATTCTGTGTACCTACTTCCTACTGCAGGTCACAGACCTCTTATTTCCGAGAGAGCTATGGAGCAATTGGTCCGCCGCGCTCGCCGTCCTCGAAATATTTTACCCCTCAGACGTGCTGCTTTTCCCACGATGTTTTCTAGCACCGCCCAGCACGTGGTAAGTCGGCACTTACAATTGAAATTGACTTGGTTGTTTGCGTTATGTAAAATTTACGGCGAGTGTCTGTACTAAGCTGTGCCATTTAATAATAAAACTAAACGTAGCCTTTATTTAGAAGGTTGTTGTTTGTTGTGTTAGTGTTCCCCTCAGTTGTGAAGATTTGTTGGATTGGACTGATTTGGATATTACCCACACTGCAGCTATATTACGGTTGTAGCGCAAATGGATCGGCACGACCGGGGCAGGACCACGCTCTCACAGAATACCAGCGTAAAATAGCAGCTCAATGCTACTGTGTTTCGTATGGTGCGTGTAGAGATCCGGAGACCCTTCTTACTGGAAACGAGACATTCCATCTCAGTCCGCAGGGGTAAGCATCTGCATTTTGGTTCTCAATTGAGGATATGTGTAATTGTCTATGGACCATAGCATCCACTTACCATCAGGCAGACTGTGTACTCGTTTATCACCCTTATTCAATAAAAAATATTGTGATTTTAAATAACATGAGACTTTCTCTCACTATAATTTTATTTTTGTAGATTTTGGGTGAGAAACAGCACAGTCCACCTTGATGGTAAGTAGATGCTGTGGCACATAGACAACTATATTCATCCTCGTTTGAAAAATAAATTGATCCAAATTATTGAAATGATAGCTTGATGGAAACATGCACCGTGTATATCAACTACCCCATATCAACCCGTGGGTGTCGTAAGAGGCGACAGAGAAAAATAAATCAGGAGATTGGCAGCAGCGTCTTCCTAATAACGACTAAAATTAAAAAAAACTGCGGTTGCCAACTCGCTTGACAAGCGTGGCAGCTATGGCAACTATCCCCCTATGAGGCAATCTATGGGGAGGCCTATGTTCAGCAGTGGACTTTAATAGGTTGTAATGGTAATGGTATGGAAGGCAGCACTATCAGGGTAAGGCTGCGCTCGTTAACCCGTCTGCCCAGCCTCTGTGGTAAATAAGAAAATGAATAATTGACACTAGGTGGTAAGACTCCTTTTCTGCTGAGGAGTCCGTTTTGGTAGATTATCTTCGTAACCATAGATATAGTATAACGTTAGTTAATACTAAATCCTTGTTCCAACTATTTCTGCCGTCAAGCAACAGTGCCTGCACTGCTGGCACTGCTGTATTCCGGTATAGTATCTGTTGGGTATAGAGAGCCATTATAATATAAGTTATGAGGATGATGGTTCCATCTTGGTCCTCGGAGGTGACACCTCATCTGTAGTTTCCTTTATTTGAAGTTTATTGCAGATGTTCATGGGCTGCACTAGCCACCTACGATCAGTCGTCCATTTTAATCTTCGGAGGTGACACCTCATCTTTAGTTTTCTTTATTTGAAGTTTATTTGAGGTGTTCATGGGCTATTTATAAAATAACTGTAACTTTATGGGCTGCACTAGCCTATATACTGATTGTAAGTGGCTATATAGGACGTATATAGCCACTTACAACCAGTGGTCCATCTTCGTCTTCGGAGGTGACACCTCATCTGTAGTTTTCTTTATTTGAAGTTTGTTGCAGGTGTTCATGGGCTGAACTAGCTACTTACCATCAGTCGTCCATCTTCGTCTTCGGAGGTGACACCTCATCTACAGTTTTCTTTTTTGAAGTTTGTTGCAGGTGTTCATTGGCTGCGCTTACCTGGACTGTAAGTTCGTGTTCATTTCAGTTTTAAATAAATAGCATTAAGGCAAACTAGGCAAGTACCTAGAGGCGCAAGGTAACAAAGGGGCGAGCGCGGAGGTTTTTGAAACGAAAAAAATTTGCATAACATAAAAAATTATATTTTCTTTAGGGATGTAGAGCTTCCAAAGCGCGTTCCGTCTACTTGATTACTCGTACAAGGCTCTCACTCTCATATGACATTTTTTATTCACGCCCACCAGTTACGAGACCTTATTATTTTGCAACTCAACTTTATTATAAATTATAACATAGTTTATTTGCAAAATGGGTAAGTAGTTATAATTTATAATATATGGCCACGAGAGGGCGCCGATGAGGTGCTAGAATGGGGTGCCATCGACATTTAGGTAATCGGCCTCAGCCATCGGGTGATTACTACACCTATCTGTTTAAAAAACTACCGGTAACCCGACAAAAGGTATACATATAAATTGTATTTCTATTAAAAACATAAATATAGGCATAGTAATCACGCGGTGGGATTTCTAACTATAAATGGTAGCGGCGTAGTTAGGCATAATTATGACGAAATGTGTTAAATATCTATCTCTTTATAAGCGTGTCTATTAGTTCATTGTTCGCGTGAATAGTTCATTAGCCGGAGGAATCTATAAATCACACATGTATACATTTATACACAAGGCTTATTAAGATGTGATGTTTGCAAATGTTCTAACTATTCACCTAGAGTTTTATATCTCTAGCCGTTATCGTGTTGCACATACTTGCGATATTTTTATACATACAAGAGGAATTATTAAGTTATAAATGTTTAATTCGGTTGAATGAAATGCAATTTTTTTCATTCAAATTTAATTTGAAATTTAAAGTTATAAGCCTGAACTTTTTAATTTTTTAATGTAAACTTCAAAACTGTAAACAGCTCTAAATATAAGCTAGTCTAGTAAATAACCAGTAAATATGATTTTTTTCGTATTTGCGCTTCGGAGGCATGGCATATTTTAGCCGACTCCAAAAAAAGGTAGAGTATTACAATTCAACTGTATGTTTTTGTATGTATGTTACGCGATATCTTCGTCCGTTGAAAACCGATTTTGATTATTCTTTGTTATTTAATTAGTTACACCTCTAGATCCCTACGTAAATTTGAAAAAAGAAACAGTGACATCTATAAGGCATGTACACAGGCCATTATACTACGCGTCGCAAGCCAGACTAGCGACGCGTAGACATGCTCGTGACGTACTGCGTTTGCGCGCAAAACTTCACGAGCATGTCGAGGTCATCGGTGACGCAAGCTCATAAGTTTTTCCCCTACCAAAAAACGCTCAACGCGGCTAAAGAAGTTTTCACTTCTAAAACCAATGCTAGGTGGCAAAATAGGAGACGAAGAGATTGTGATATTCCGTAGTTGGCTCTAAAGGTTAAAAATATTAATAATATATGAAATAGTAAATACCTTTGAATAAAAGTAAAAACCAACTTCAAATAACGAAAAAGAATAAAATAATTTCACACTCTGAAGTCGGGGCTTTTTTTCTTCTATTGAAAATGTCTTAGGCCCGCCTGCGGAATTTGAAACTATTTTATTATATTCAGTTCATTGAAATCGAGTTTTACTTTATATTACATTTTTTACATACATAGAAGTTAGGTACTCTGACTACTATGATAAACGATAGTTATACAGCATCTTCAATTTTAAAAGAAATACAACTTAATTAAATGAATCGTGCGTTTGAAAATTTTTAAGAACTACTTTAATGATTAGAATGAAAGTCTTAGGGTATTAAGAACTTTTTTATGGACCCGATGCAAGTAATTATTATTTGTCACTGTGTTAGCTAAAGAGGTAGCCGGTGATTAAATTGATATCGTGTCTATCATGAGATTGTTGTCCTTGAAGCAATTGCTCTTTTATCTCGTCCCAGCGAAGATTGCATGTGAAAGTGATAAGAAGATCAGGCCAGCCGTAATTCCTAACATAGGTCATAGCGTCCTGTGTTCTTTCGTGCATATAACTAGGCCCCGCCGTAAAAGATGATGGAAGGACAACCATTTGTCCTAGTTGGTTGGCTTCTGCGTCTTGTCGTCCAATAGCATCTTTTAAATGGATGTAACTATCAGCACGTAATTTGGCTTGATTATTTTTGATATAATTTAATCTCTCTGTTTTTATTTTGGCGTATTCATCCACCAAATATTGACTAAAAAGGGCACGATAGTTGACTAAATAGTTATCTTCTCCTTCTTTAATCATTATTCTATACGAATAGAAACTTGCAAAAGAGAGAGTTTTATTAAGCGGCAACTTAGTTGTGGGATCGCGTTGTGGTATGTTGATTGAATACCCATCATCCCCCCAGCAAAACATCAATGGATACTGTAGCGCATCATATGCTCGATGTATCTCACTAATACGCTGAAGTGAATTACTTCGGCTCTCGAGGATGATGTCCCTTCGATCAAATTGTTGATCCACTAACACTAAAGCCACTTCATTTGTAGTTGGTGCATTGTATCTATCTTTATGTTCTTCTGGTGGTTTTTTATCAGCATGTATGACAACTTTGTATGACTCTGAAGGAGGGGCTTTATCAATGGCACTTTTCAGATCTTTTATATACGGGTTCACTTGATGCAGCATATTTTGTAATTGTTTGATTAAATTTGGCTTTAAGTTAGGAAATTTAGAAATCGAATCTTTGCTTCTCGATCATCTTCACCTACAAAATATATTTGAAGGTACTGAGCGTCATGTTCGGCTTCTGGTAATATAATTCCAATTAAATGGTAGACCTGGCTTTGTACCTTAAAATTCGGTGAAAAACCATCTGCTGTTACCTGTTTACCACCAAAGGAAGTCATCTGGAAACAGGCATTATATTTACAAATATTACCGATAAAATGGTCATGATATGGGCGTAGATCATTAATCAAACTAAAGAGTGGTTCAGGCAGTTGTTTCAACCGATCAATTTGCACTTTTCCAGCGCTGCAACACATTTCAGGTGTCTCATTCTTCCATTTCAGCGCATTGCACCACTGACACTTGTATGTCATAGAACCCAAGGCTACACTGCTGTCAGTTCTATAAGCAATATCAGGGTCATATTCCATAGCGGAATGGACCTTGTTTTTCTATACACGCAATGTAATGTTTTCCTCATACCGTGACTGAATTGCTCTATGCACTTGTGGATTCGTAGTTTGGTAATTTGCAACAGCTTGCCTGTGTAAATCGGGATTTTTTTTCTGATAAGCGGACACAGCTTTACGATTTGAATCTGGCTTGTTCTGCCTATATCTTTCTTGTGCACTTTTTAATTGACTTTCTTGTGTAATTAGTAAATCTCGACCTTCGTTTATTTTTATTTTTTTCATATTTTAATGTCGAGATGATATTTCACTGTTTACAAAAGATGTAATAGTTAAATGGTCAAGCTCTGAAAAAAGATCACGCTCTTCAACAGGCACCTCCATGCGACGCTGTGTAATTTTCTTCGCAACAATAGGCAGATAGGCATCAAAATGTCCATTAGATAAATCATGGCTAAATTGTAATCGCCTTACTGGACAGATATGTGTTCCGGATTTTGTGTATAGCAGACCGTTTCGATATACTTCAAACCGAAACGGAAATATTAATCCTGCAGCTACCAATTCACAAAGTCCACCGTAAGTTTCATTTTTTAACATATCGGCTGAATATTCATTTGCTGTTGAATAATTATCGCCATTTCTGTCGTGGGTCATAACTGAAAACCTAGGCAAATCATTTACCACAAATCTAACAATTTTTGAACGCACTACCATCGCATTTTCTTGGGTTCCGTATATTAAAAATGAAAGAGCATGAAACAAACAGGCGCCGTCACCTATAATGTTGACGACAGTATGTTCTTCCATTTTTCCTTTAATATTAAGAGTTTCTGTAGTCATTTTTTCAGTGAGAAAAATACTTCTATCAACAATACCTAATCACAAAGCAAATCGAATTCCAAGTTTGAACAGTGGTTGTAAAAAAGACAAAATCAAGCAACTAATCCGAAACACGAAGCAAATCTTAAACCGTAAGTAAGCAAACAAAGTCGAAGTGTAGTCAAATATCCATTAACAGTGAATAGATACCGTATGTGGTACAGGTAGAAGCGCTCATACACCATTCACTTTATATTAGTTCGAAAAAACACTACGTTACCGCGTTCTAAAACGATACCAACGCCATCTATTGGTAGGGATTGGAACTTGAAGATCAATACAAAATTGGTAGGTACTTAAATATTTCTTTTGGTTTTGCCATTTTATTAATTTGTAAAAAAATATAATTGGGTTGGTAGTTTATTTTCATTGTTCTTTAATTTTTAATGTTTAAATAATGGTGTAATTTTGTGCAAATTTTTTGTACAAATCTTCTTGTCTATTTTGTTTTATGTTTTTGTGCAATAAAAGTATATTCTATTCTATTCCAATAAATTAAGTTTAAAATATTTATCAATATCATTTACGTTATTTACGACCCAAAAACCTTAAAAATGACACCCAAGTCACGCAACCCATGATGATTTTTACATACAAACATACATCCATCCATCCTTCAATTAATGTTGGTTTCAAACCATAATCGATACCATTTTCGTAATTAACGTCCCAAAAAACCATAAAATGACACCCATATTGACATTTCAACCACATCGCACCCCCACAGGGGATGATGGTAGGTATTTCCCGTCTGCTACGTTGGATTTTGAAATAGTTGTTGTTTTCGTTATCAGCGACCCGATAAACCATAAAAACGATACCCATGTTGATTTTCAGAATTTGTCACCCCTTGTCCACTTTTTAGGAGTTGAATTCTGAAAGAGCCTGAAACACTTTTTTACTCATTTATTGATAGGAGTACTCCTGTGAAGTTTCGAATAAAATAGTTTAACTAATCTTGTTTCCCCATATAAACTTTCAACCCCTTTTTCACCCCCTTAGGGAGCGAATTTTCAAAAATCCTTTCTTAGCGGATGCCTACATCATTACAGCTGTCTGTATGCCAAATTTCAGCGAAATCCGTTCAGTAGTTTTGGCTTTGCGTTAATAGATGAGTCAGTCAGGTTTGCCTTTTATATTATATATATAGTTTGTTATTCTATTATGGACTAATTCCTTTGTTGAGTTTTCGTTCCGCTTCATATTTTACCATTATTGGTTCATTTTTAAACTTGTGCATGTCCTTGTGCCTGTTGACTGTGGAGTGAGTGCGGCGGCAGACAGTCGCACAAACAAAGGGTTGATTACTCATTTACTCAGCCAACATTGAACATTACTTTGGTTTCACCTTGAAACTGAAAGTAATCCAAATGAAAACGTTTCTCGTCGTGTATTCTTGGCTTAACAGACAATATCGCGTTGGATACATTGTGAAGACGTCATGCGGTAACTAACTTTGGGCAGTTTTTGTATTGGCATTATGCATACTTCGGTAAATTAAATTGCGGTTACAAGTTTTTCAACAACATCATTATTTATTTTTACTACGTTTTTATTGTCATTTTCTTGTCTGTCTGTCTGCTCAAATTTCGGGCACTTCCCGATTAGCTAGAGACTTGAAATTTTGAATATAGCTCAGAATCGGATAACAATGTAGGAATATGAAAAAAACGTGGTATATTAATTTTTTTTAGAAGAAATTAAAAAAAATCACTTGTTATTTTATCATATTGGAAAACTTATAGTTAAAAACTTCAAGTAATAAATAAAAAAAATTGAGGATGAAGTCTAATATAATGACCATACGCGCATTATAGGGATCTTGTTAAAGAAATTATGGG
Organism: Parnassius orleans; assembly: GCA_029286625.1. NCBI lineage: Eukaryota > Metazoa > Arthropoda > Insecta > Lepidoptera > Papilionidae > Parnassius > Parnassius orleans. The sequence continues at coordinate 4,579,744 of JAGSMP010000027.1, read as the reverse complement.
AAAGCATATTCTTTAGTTTACGAACACTGGTGTTAAATAAGTCTGTCTAATTGTTGTGCCATAGTGTTAAAACTTTTGCATGCTCTTATTAAAAATGAATTTTGTCGATAGATAGTTTTGTTTAAAGGGATGTGCAGAAGATTGTTTTTAGTGGAACCGATGGCGTGCGCAGCCCTATTTTTAACCGACTTCAAAAAAAGGAGAAGGTACTCAATTCGACTCTGTTTTTTTATGTGTGTTACTTCAGAACTTTTTTCTAGGTGAACCGATTTTGATGATTCTTTTTTATTTGAAATCTTTGGTGCTTATCATGTGGTCCCATATAAATTTAATCAAGATCTGACCAGTAGTTTTAGACTTAATAATGCGTATTTAATTGACTTTCTTTAATTTTACCACTTGTATAAAGCAACTCTGGACAATCAACTGTGTCGCTAAAAATATTTAAAAGATAGCACAAATCTGCTGTTTTTCTTCGTCCGTATAGCGGATGTACATGAAATTTCTTACAGCGCGTATAGTAATCTAGGTAAGTATCTTGTGAACTTTTTTTGTATAGTTTCGATTTTTTTAATGTAAATGTTATAGTTAGGATTCCAAACTTGCGAAATTATCTTCCTATCAAAGTCCATTGCTGTGTTTAACAGGCCTCCCTTATAGATTGCCTTATAAGAGAAATTTGCCATAGCTGTCTCGCTTAAAAAAATTACGTGATATTTGCCGAGACCATCGAGATGTGAGATTGGGTGAGATTCGGCTTGACCCCCTCCTCCCCCTAAACGCCTCACGTAATTAATGGACGCTCCCTTACTACACCCACGGCATGATATATGCCAGTGAATTTTCTTACGCCGCCACTACAACTCGAAAGATTTTATTGCATATGATACAAATTGTTATCCTATTTTAACTGAAAAAAATGAAAGTCGGATAACAAAGATGCGGAAGAAACATAATAATTCGACACATAGATAGAAATTTTGTTGGTTTTGTAATGACTCAAAGTTACCCATTTACATTTTCTCAATTAGAAACTGATTATTTAACTCTATGCAGGTACTACTATTTAAGAAATCCATTCAACATGGCTTACTAACGAAAATATGAGTTTTAATACAATTTTTATATTTATTTAATTTACTGATTAGATTTAAGAAAAATGCATGTTTAAACTTAAAACTGTGAAACATCGGCCTATTAAGGAAATAGCTTAGTACATTAAATAGCTTTTAACTTACCACTTATTCTATAATGTCTTCTAATATTCTGAATTCTGTAATATTCTATAATGTCATGTGGAATGTTATATTTGCGCTTGAAAAAGTGAAGTTGTATTATATCTGTTTATTTTCTTTTAAATAAAAAGCCAGTAGTTGAATTAAAGTCAATTTAAACATCATCACTGAATACGTATTGATTATAGTCAGATTAATTTTCTGCATAGAAGTCAGTCTAGACAGGTACAAAACCCTTAGACGTGGTTGAACCATGCTGCAGTTACATATATTATGATTGGTTGTAGTATGGTCGGCTCGACCGGGGAGGCCCACGCTCTCACAGAATACCAGCGTAAAATAGCAGCTTAATGCTGCTGTGTTTCGTATGGTGAGTGTAGAGAACCGGAGACTTTTACTGGCAACGAGGCATTCCATCTTAGCTAGGTGACAACGCATCTGCATTTTGATTTTTAATCGAGGATAAATGTAGATCTATGTCTATGGTTTACAGCATCCACTTATCATCAGGTGGAATGTGAGCACGTTTGTCACCCTTATTCTATAAAAAAACTTTTACCTATTTCTTTTATTTAAAAAATTGTAAAAAGTAATGATCTATCTTTTATTTAAATACATATATAAGAGATTTCCACCTATGTAGTGACTCATTACGATATCTCTCGAATCATAAGGCCTAGAGATTTGAAATTTGGTAGGTATATTCTTTCGCAGAGTAGAGGTCAGCTAAGATGGATTTTACGAAATTTCTCCCGCAAGGGGGGTTGCGAGGGCGTTAATTACTAAACGCGGGTGAAACCGCGGGGCACAGCTAGTATTTAATAAAATTACTGTTCTTTGCTGTTTTGCCGTCAAGTAGCACTGGACCCACTGATCACAGTAACTAAGCATTTTAGTGCGTCGCTGAGAGACGGTCGGTTCGTATCCGAGGGTTCACAACGCATCTGTGGCATTCTTTGTTTAAAGTTGGTTGTGCATGGGCTGCCTTAGCCACTTACCATGAGGTGGACGCTACCAATTCAGTCACTCTATTATAAGAAATGCTTTGGCCAGTTAAGTAATTTACAAGGAAGCTTTCTTCAATCAAAAGCGAATTGTTCCACACAGTTTTATCTCGCAAGTCTCCGTCGACGTCTACGCGCTGGCGCCAACTTTTATCATACATGGTGTTCTGTAAATCATGTGTGTCAATTAGTCATGTTGTGGTGTAGCCTTAAAATATTTTTTTTCTTAAATAATTTTATTTTGTTATTTTTACGCCTTAATTTAATAAAAACTGATAGAGTATGTCTACCATACCAAACACTTCCTTATTATGACGTTTAAAATGACACACAATTCAATTATTACAGTTACCTGTTTTTAAGTTGTTTGTTTACATGTTTTTAAATGGAGCCTTTCTTTTGGAACAACCTGTATATGAGAGTATCTTAGTTCGTTTAGACAAAAATATAAATGTACGTTCTATTACTAGACTCGTAAAAGGCCACTTGTAGATCTTATAATAATTCATGGATTTTTTTGCTCAAGTGCATTTTAACTGGGCTTTATTTTAAATCTTACTTTTTATGACCGGTCATAATAAAACTACCTTATTCCACAGGGAATAATGAAATTTTATAATTTATAAATCTATGCAAATAAATAAAATTAAAGTGTCTGTATGTATTACTGAAATAATTGGCTTTTATTAAGCTTAGGGAGTTATTTCCTTGCTATTAAGACAAACAACCATTTTTTAAAAATTTGTCTATCCGTCTGTCTGTCTATCTGTCTGTCAGGGCTTATTTTAGGAATGGCTGAAACGATTGTGATAAAACTTTACAAACAAACAGAGAGCAGTGCCAGGAAGGAATTAGTCTATATTTTATCCGAAAAACTTGAAGACTTTTTAGAAAAAACGAAATATCGATAAAATAAATGGATTAACATTAATAGATCCTATTCAGGCGAAGCCGGGGCGGGTCGCTAGTACAAAATATAATTACAATATCGTTATAATACATTCTACTCGTCGACTAACTACATGGCAGAGGAATGTCGTTCTACCCTTATATTTTATGCACCCACTTGGTATGCAATATTTGCAACGTTTATTTAGAAAAAAATAAAATATTTCTTTTCTAAATGAACGTTGCCGTAAAATGTAGGTAAAATGTTTTGATACTATACAACTTAATATGGCGATAAAATATTTTAATAGTAATTTAACTTTTTTACAGGTGCCCACAGTTCTTTTAATGGTCAATGTTATAAATTACTTAGTGGAGCACAGGCTTATGGAACCTTTATTTAAAAGAAAGTAATAAAATTTCAAAACATTCAAAAAACAAATTCGTTTCCGGAATCCTATATAACATACAACTTTTCAATAACTTGTTTTTAACATTGTAATATCTCAAGGAAAACTACTTTTCCCAAGTGAAACCCGACCATCCGACTACCAAGATATCAAAAAGAGAGAAGCGATCTATCTTTAGAACAATAATTATAAGTGTTGTCGAACTGGAACCTAACCTAAGCGGAATTTAGCTTAGCGCAAAAGATGACTGTTTCGCTAGATAATTAATATTCTAATGTCTCACTATGAACGATGTTGGGCTATTAAGCCCTATGTAGATGCAATAAAGATATCACAGTTAGTCTGTAGGTAATTAGAGTAAGATTTATGATGTCGATGTCGCCGTGAACTTGTACAAGCATGGTCGAGCCAACCGTGTGGGTAATTAAGATTCCATTCAAACATGCATTTCATGTTCTCACAAAGGGTTTTTCTTGAGCACTAAACGTTTTTTTTGTTCCTTTTTAAATGATTTTGTTTGGAATAGAACAAGAATCCTATTCGCGTGTACTGAGCAATTTAACAAATTTCTTAGTAAACGCGAAAAGGAATGCATAAATTTTATTTATAGGATAAGGGTGACAAATGAGCACACAGTCCACCTGATGGTAAGTAGTTGCTGTGGCCCATGGACATCTACATCCATCCTCAATTACGAATCAAAATGCAGATGCGTTTTCACCCGTGAGGACTGAGATAGAATGCGTCGTTTCCAGTAAAAGGTGTCTCCGGTTCTCTACACTCACATTACGAAACACAGCAGCGTTAAGCTGTTATTTTAGGCTGGTATTCTGTGAGAGCGTGGTCCTTCCCCGGTCGAGCCGACCCATTCGTGCTACAACTATACTACTGATATAGCTGCAGCATGGCTCTACCACGTATAAAAGTAATTAATAGTAATTGACTAAAAGATACAGTCAGCCAACTCTTTTACAAACAAAACTATCAAGATTAACCTTTCTCGACATTGTGTGTCGTACTCGTATGTGTAAAATAAACAATGGTATGTTGATAAAAGCTATTGAGCTTTGTATAGACAATTTAAACATAAGCTCATACCGCCATCTATCGGAAGCCGTAATATATTTCTAATATTCCCCGTAGAGTGAAGAGAATAGAAGGAGAGTTAACTCTTACAATACCCACACACCACATTGGACTTAATTATGTTTGAGAATAACAAAAAGTTAATATCTTTAACCAAGAGAAGAGCAGTCATGAGCTGGCCGCATTTGTCTCAGAAAGGAAATCAATAGGAGTAGACATATTCTGTGTTGAAGTACGTATACAGGGTTATTTTTCATAGAGTAGCAAAATTTTAAATTTAAGTTTAAATATATTAATAATGAGTTATTGCAGTTTTTGAAAATACGAGTAAATAAGGCTACTTTTATTTGAAATCGTCCCAAATTGAATGTGATTTATGGTTAACAACGTTTTTGTCTACTGATCGACCCTTGCGAATGTGTGCGTGCGCAGTAAAATCAGTTAAAATAATGTATTAACACGCATTTTGAATTTAAAAGATAAAACGGACAGAATGCTTGAGAATTTTTTTTATTAATTTTTCTTCACCATTCGCCTATATTACTTATTTTGAAGCTTCTCTGCAAAATTGGCCGCTTATTGCAAAATAACCCTGTATAATATGTGTATGTATAATATGTCGGAGTAATTACCTTACGATTACGATTACCGGATATGTAAAATAGAAGTATGACTTAAGCAGCATGCATTGGTTGAGTCCTATGATCAGCTAGACTTTTGCAGACTGATATTTGGAAAGCTATTGTAAGTGTGGCGCACAAACAAACTTTCGCGTATTCAATATACCCTGCGTCTTCTAAACGTCATTGAGAAGATTGGGGAATTGAATAAAACTATTTTTACGGATTTTATCGCGTTTAATTCACTTATTTCTACTTATTTTTAATTCCCGATGTTTTGGGTGCTTTACAGCCATGGTCACGGGGACGGGGGGACTGAGATGTTTAACGTCCCGATGTCATGATAGTAAGCCCGGCTACCTTCAGTTTTTGAATATTAATTTTTGGTCCGATCTACGGAAAACGAGCTTACAGTATCTTGAAGTCTTGCAGTGGTATGCTTGGGTTTGGATTTAGTTTTGTTAATTATGGGATCCCAAGCAGATGGCAGTACCCATCCACCTTCTCTATTGAAATTAAGATGTTTTTTTTTAATTTCAATAGTGTCGCGCGTATCATCCTTGGTAGGAATCGGTGTTCTTTGGCGAGGATTTGTGGTGTATCAAATCTGATGTAATGGCGGTGACGATCTTGTACATATTGACAGACATACAAAACAAGTAAAAATAAGTAAATTAAACGTGATAAAATCAGTAAAAATTAGTTTTATTTGTAGTATTTGCGTAAATATAAGAAATCGTTAAGATTAGGGAAGCTTAAATAAATATAACTTCTATTAAAGCCATTTTTATTTGCATATTTCGACATCATAATTCATTTTATCGTACGTCTAACTAAGATGTACTTGCGTCTAAAAATGGCATCGGTTATTTTGGTATTTCATAAAGTACAGGTGTTTTCAATACAAGGCGTATCCGCAGGGCAAAGAGATCACGATCCTACGATCGTCCCGATAACGGTAGCCGCAGGATAGACTATAAATCCGGGATCCGACCAATTGATAACGATCTAGTATCGAACGGTCATCCGATACCCACCATTGTTTGTTTCCTATAATACTAAAATTATATTTATAAGGAGTACATTTACGGAAACAGATTGTGTGTTCGGTGCAATAAGATTTTTATATCCATCGGTTTTTAGTTACAGTAGTTTTGAATAGTGGATTTGTTTATATATTCCTAAAAGATCATTATCATTACAGCCTATTAGAAACCCACTGTTGAATATAGGCCTCCCATACAATTTATAAACGTGATAGAGCCATGCTGCAGCTATATTAATTGTATAGTTGTAGCATTAATGGGTCGGCTCGACCGGGGAAGGACCACGCTCTCACAGAATACCAAAGTAAAATAGCAGCCTAATGCTGCTGTGTTTCGTATGGTGAGTGTAGAGAACCAGAGACCATTTTTATAAAAAAAATAGAGGTAGTAATGTTTGACGGCTCCCGTGGCTCAGTGACTTTTAGCATTGAGTTGCAATTGTATGGCCTAAAAATAATTGTTCCTGGTTTGGATGTTTGTGTTGTTCAATTTATGTACGTAAAACACAATGATATAGAAAAAAAAATCTTAGTGTGGCGTAACGTTTTTGAAAAACAAATTTGTTGTGGCAGGTTGTGCGCAGGAGATTGGCTCATAGGGAAGATCCTCATTTCAATCTATATTTGCCAAAGTTGTCGGGTTGGCAACTGCAATTTTTTTATTCTTTCGAGCTGTTATCGGAAAGATGCTGCCCATCTCGGGATGATATGAAGTAGTAGACTCTCATACGTCGCTACTACACGGTAATTACTTATTAAATATACAACTGCCTAATTCTTAATTTTTAATGGTGTAATTTGTCATTAAAATATAATTGTGCTACATATAAATTAATACCCATGTCACAAGCTGCATTCTTTTTATAGGATAAGTATGACAAACGAGCACACAGTCCTTCCAATAGTAAGTGGATGCTGTAGCCCATAGACATCTAAATCGCTCCTGATTAAGAATCAAAATGTAAATGCGATGACACCCCTGAGGGCTAAGATACTCGTAGAATGCCTCGATTCCACTAAAAAGGGTCTCTGGTTCTTTACACTTATTATGCGAAACACGGCTGCTATAAGCTGCTATTTTACGCTCGTATTCTATGAGAGTGTGGTCCTTCTCCGATTGGGCCGACCCATTTGTGCTATAACCATAATCTACGAGTAGCTGAAGCAAGGCTCTATCACATATAATAAATTATGTTAAAAACAACGGATTTTAATGTTCTTCAAGTATCTAGTGCTGCAATATTATATATTGAATAAGCATTAATTAAACGTCTCTTATATAATATACAAAAAAGGAATACGCATCTCACTTTGAAAAGGCGCTGTCTATCGTTTTCGTGTCGAAATGTACGATCGTAGATAAGACCTTAACATTTTAAAACGAATATTTTTCTTTAGAAACAATACATTGTTTATGCTCACATGAAAACAGTCCGTAACGAGGCAACACAAATCAAATATATGTATTCAAGGTGACTGGAGAACACTTATAATTTGTACTTACTAATGTCTTACATGTTATTACGAATAAATAACACTCGTCAATAAAAGGCGCTCAATCACAGATGCGGGTTGCGGCAAGCCTTAGCGTTGATGAGATACCACGTTGCAATCCGTTTTCTCTATTTCAAATTCAACCTTGAGCCCAATGTTTTATTGTTTTTATTTATTTATTTATTTACCAACAAGATATACAAAAAAAGATTTACAAATTTTAAATAAAAACACTTAATCTTAGAATCGTTCCACAAATTGTTCTACGCAAACAAGCTTTTTCTTATTTATAGGTAACTATGGCTAGGTAAAAATAACAAGAAGTATACAACTAAAACACAAAAAAGCTTAAGAAAAATAAATAAAAAGTAAAATTGTGAGTAAAGGGAACAGTTAGATTGACTTCGATATTGAATAATTGCGAGTTAATTAAATATGAATATTGTAATTATTCTTAATATTATTCTATTTTTGGAGTACAGATAAGACCAGATTTTCCGCTTACATTTTTGGAGACTAAGTGCTAAATCAATATCCAATACTTTGTTAATTAAATTTTTTTGCGTCTGTAAACAGTTTACACAGGAAAATGTCCCAAATTACTTTTAAATACTTAAAAAGATAATTTCTAACACAATTGTTTGAAATGGAATCCTTTAACAAAGGGACAATGAATGACCGGTTAAGAAGAAAACGTAATCTTGCAAATTTCAGAGTACTGTAATAAATAGATTTTTTTTTACAGAGCAGCCATGTGTGTTCTCCTTGGTTTACCGTGGGTGATCAAGCCACGGCTACTTAAACCTCACCCCACGACGAGGCACGAATACGTTGGTTGGGCCATACAATTACCGTGTAGTGGCGGTGTAACAACGGCTTAGACGGCCTAGGCGGAAGTTTATCGACTAAATTGGCGATATGTTGAAGATGGGCTAAATTAAGAGTACACTTAACCGACGTATGTGTAGATATATGGACGTGAAAGAAGCGAGTGTGGTGTGTCAGGATCGTGCCAACAAAAAGTAAAGTTAGTCGTAAAAGGCGACAGAGGGAAAACGAAGAAATAGACAGCGGCGAAATGATAACAAAAACATTAAAAAAACTGCGGTTATCCTAATAACAACAAAAAAAATCAAAAACTGTGGTTGCCAACCGCTTGTCAAGCGTGGCAACTATGGCAAATACAGGGGAAGCCTATGTTCAGTATGACTTTTATAGGCTGCAACTGTAACGGTATACAATTGCCGTACTCGAACCTGAGTAAGTCTAGATGATTAATATTTCTCATCAAAATAACCTCCATAGGTTAACACTTCCATTTGCAATTTCATCATTGTTTTATGCAGCCAAAAGCAACGAACGTCAATCGATGAATGGCGTCGAGGCGTTGCGCAATTTTCTCATTACGTTATTGATTTCACCAAGTTTTGTTCGAAGACTCCCCGCAGTGAGACGGCGAGGTGGTCTTCAACACTTGCGTTCTTAGTTCATTACCATTCGGAAAATCTACTAGCGCGTTTTTAAACCTTAGAAGCAACACAATGTATGGGTAGACAAAGACTCTTTATGTTCTCATTGTTTAGTTTAATAGCCATATTTTATGTCTGAGGTTGTTAAAAGGCACAAATTGCATCTTATAAATAGGCTCGCTTTGAAGCAAAATCATCCATAGAGGATGTTTTATTTAAGTTACGCAAATATGGTAAAATGAAATTTCAAAATTTATGTCAGAAATCTGGATCGAAATTCGAATAAATTAGGATTAGATGCCATGACCGGCGAGATCGTTATCGTGAAGTAACAGTTGCTAAAAATTGCGTAAGGATGAAGATGAGATCTTTTGTAGAGACATAACGTACTTACGATACAATTTGTTTCAACTTAATATCTTAATTAAAATGTGTACACAAACATCCATATATTAAAATTAGTATCCATTTTAATAAGCGCATTTTTTCTCCAAATGTATTATCACCTTTACACTTGTTCACCGAATGATTGCAGAAATACCATTCAATAATGGTTAGGATTTTTTCCAAATGCCGATGTTTTCTGTTGGTTAGCAACAGAATCAATTCTGAGTCTTGAACCTTCTCCAAACTCGCCTGTACTGTTGGTGACTCATTCAAAAAATGGTTGCTTGCACATTATTACTAGGCATATTAGTAGTAGATAGGACTCAATCTCCAGCTATGAGAATAACACGGGCTAAAAACGAAGAATGAAAAATGAAGAAAGTACCTAGTAGCAGATGGTATGCAGATATAAGGATATAAACTATTGGGATGGCTCAACCGAGGAAGGACCACTCTCTCAGAAAGTACCGGCATGGAATAGCGGCATAAACAATGACTCTATATTATATACGGTGAATATAAAGAATCAAAGACCCTTTTTAGGGTTCCGTACCCGAAGGGTAACCAACGGGACCCTATTACTAAGCATCTGTTGTCCGTCCGTCTGTCTGTCAGCGGGCTGTATCTCATGATCCGTAATTGGTAGACAGTTGAAATTTTCACAGAATGTGTATTTCTGTTGCCGCTATAACAACAAATAATAAAAATAATTAATTAATAATGACAACAAGTAGACGCTTGAAATGCTCACAGAGTTTGTATTGCTATATTCACTACAAAAAAATATAATAAAATAAAATAATATTTAAAAAGTACCTACAGTAAGTACTAAATCTTGTACGATGGTACGGAACCCTTCATGCGCGATTCCGACTCGCACTTGGCCAGTTTTCTACCGACTTCAAAAAGGAGACAGTACTCAATTCGACTGTATGTTTTTTTACCTCATAACTTGATCAAGATCTGATCAATAGTTTTTGAGTTATTCTTAATAATTTATATTGAAGTCGATTGTACAAAATGTTTAATTTTAAATTATTAATAGTTTCGAGGCATTTTAGGTTAGTCGCCAGCGGTGACCCCACCGTATACTCCTCTCGATGACAGCATTCACTTATCATCGAGAGGGGTATACGGTGCACTCGTTTGTCACACAAACCTATACAAAACACAGCCACGTTATGGTGCTACCAGGTTTTACTTGATTTTAATACTGTAAATCTGTAGAAAACGCTCTAAGGTCACATGGTGTACACAAAGTGTATAAAAATCTTAAACTTTTTATTTATCCAGTATGAAATTCAACTTTAGTTATAAAAAGTTTACTTTGAAATTATTTAATTTAAAACAATAAACGTGTGGCAACTGTTTATAGATGTGACTATGACGAAAACTTGTATGAGTGTAGTTTGAATAGTAAAAAAATCCAAAAAAATAAAGGCATATATTCATACTTAGGACAAATGACATTCGTTTTATAACATAAAAGCATATTTCATGCTATTTCTAAACAAACAAAAATATGCACAAATTAGATTACGTAATACATCATTCATTCAACCATACATTACAGCCCATTAAAAGTTTACACATAAACATAGATTGCCTCAAAGAGTCATTTGCTTTCCATAGATGTCATGCTCGGCAGGTGAGTTAGCAAACGCAGTTTTTTTTTATTGAGCTGTTATCAGGAAGATGCTGCTGACCATCTTCTGTTTCAGTTTCCGTTTGTCGTCTCTTATGACACTCACGGGATGATATGGGGTAGTGGATTCTCTAACGCCACCACTACATGACAACGTTATGCATAAATTACAATACTATACTAATAATATTGTAGTTAAGTATTAAAAGATTACATAATATAGATAGCTGTTAGTCTTATTTGTAAATCTTATAATTTACTAAGGAATTATGAAATTGACAAATTCATACTAAGTACACGAGAAAAAAAGTCACTATAGGTTAATAAGTGTAATTAATTTGCTAATTAAAAAAAATCGAATATTTTCAAGAATCAATGAATTGCGTCGAATTTCTCGATTTTGATCCTTACGTCGATTTTTTATAACGTCATATTATTTTGTTTTTATTCATTTAACGTGTATTTTTCAATGGCTCGTTGTTTTGTAATGGATATATCTAGACATAACTGCAGTGGCAACAGATTAAGGAAATGATGGAAACTGGATATCAACTTTTAACCACGATAATTATGTATGTTTCCCTTGAAAATAAAATAAATAAATTAATACATAAGCGATATATATTTCGCCTTTACGACTTACATGATGGTGCTACGTATTCATGGTGTTTGACATTTATATGATCGGTCGTTTTAGGTTACGAGTAACATAAGCACATAGCCTTAACTTTAATTTACTTTTACACTTGCCGCAGCTTGTGAACCATTTATTCAAGGTCTTTGCATTCCAGTTACCGTTGATGAATAGAGTAGGAAACATCTGTTTTCTTTGGTCCCGGCCGCCTTGTACTTTGATAACCTTTGACAGCGCAACAAGTGACGAAACTATGCACAGGAGAACTAGTCCACGAGCATTTCACGAGATATCACAGATAAGAAATCAAAAAAAGCAGTGCCAAAACGTGAGCTGTATATGCGGAAAGTGTTGCAAGTACGAGATAGGTGAGTTACTTCATTGTTTGCGATGCCAGGGGTCGTATTCCTTTCTACTGAAGAAAGGTGAAGGACAGCTTGGAAATGTTGGGGATATGTGAACAACGACTTTGTTTATTATGCAAATCGTATGCACGTACAAAATTAAACAAAGTGCAGTCTGTTGACAGAAAACATTGCGATTTTTTTTTACGTCAACATTTATATTTAATTTTCAAAGGTTAAAGATGCATTATTATTGGATATATTACAAAAAATAAATCATTTTAGGAAGGCCATCCATTATCCATCCATTATAGCCTATAAAAATCCACTGTGGTTAAAAATAGAGCAAATGGCCTGTAAGTTTATTTGATATTTGCGGGAAAATAAGAATATGCGGTGATTATAATATAACACTCTTGAATAGTCCCAGTCCAGTTCAGTCCCCCTTATATTGCCTCACAGGCGGGATATTTGCCATAAATGCCAGGCGGGTTGGCAACCGCAATTTTTTATTATTTTGAGTTATTAAATGGAATATTATGCTGTCCATCTCCTGTTTCAGTTTTCCCCTGTTGCCTCTTACGACACACACGGGACGATTTGGGGTAGGGGATATTCTTACACCGATACTAAAGGGTTGAAGTTCTTTAAATTTTATTTATTATTTATTCGGCGTTAAATAACATCAATGTAAAAATAATTACTGTTATATATACGGGTAACTGAACCACCGAATTTATATATGGTGATTCAGCTACCCGTACTACGCAACTTCCTACATTGACTTTCATCACAGTAGTAGTGACAGTCTTGTTTCCGCTATTCTATTAATTGTTTACTTGTGTGTAATTACCTCATCATAATGATGTGAGTAAAAGTAAAGGAGAACGGTAAAAGTTATTAAATTTTAGCGCTACAATAGCCATTCGTCAAGATCATCATTATTACACTCCTTTCCAAGTCCACTGCCGAACATAGGCCTCCTCCAAGGGGTGGGAGGAGGCTTTTGTTCCTATGGTCTATGCATTCTTTGGGGGAGGCCTATACAAAGCATTGTTCCGAGCCACACGCATCCATCAACTTCTTGCATCGTTTACCAGGCCGTCACACCATCTAGTGTGAGACCACCCTACACATCATTTACCGTAATACACCCTATTAGCGATTGTACACGCTATACTCTATGACTAAAGGGATCTTAAATGCCTAGGTAAATGGTATTAATTCAGGCTAATACTATTGGCCAAACCAGTGACAAGTGGGAACATAAAAGTTGCGAGGCATCTGATTAGGCAGTTGGCAATCTCACTTCCAAAAGTGAAAATTATGACAATATGCTTCTTCTAATTTTGAGAGTGATTTATGGGTGGTAAAAGAAGTAAGCATAAAGAAGGGAAATCAATCAGGTTTTATTGTGACGCCTTCATCCTAATAGCCTTTAGAAAAAAATAATATTTACGTTGCATGCAGGTGGCTCAGGACCGTGCTTTGTAGTATTCCTTGGGGGAGGCCTATGTTCAGCAGTGGACTTTTGAAGAGCTGTAATGATGATGAATTATGAAATATCAACTAGATGATAATATTCTTGAAATGATTCGTCGTGTTTTGTCCATGGGAGACAAAAAAAAATATTGAAATTATACTAATGCTATTTTTGTAAAAGCTATAAAAATTATATGATTTTTAACGAAACAGTCTTTTATAATAATCATTAAACCTTGTACCTAATGAAATTATAATTTGCGTTCATTTCGTTCATTAGCCTGATCTGGCTACATTACATAAAAGGCCTTTGTATGTGAGCGCGAGAGTAATAATTGTTTTTTAATCATATTTATTAGTTCAAAATCAGATGAAATAAGTGCTTCTATACTTTTTAACTAGAAACATAACATCAACGTCTTTGAAAAAAAAGATAGTAAAATCGTGAGAGTACTGCAATTGATAATTTGCATTGTAGGCGAAGTAGGTCGGTTCTCAGGGTCTAGATATAGTTAAGCCACCTAATGCTGTAACAGTGCCGGAGGCGAACACGGACGGATAAAAAGAGAAACCTTATTGGTCTTCACGCTACCGTTTTCTAGAAAATTACATTTCCTTAGTGAAAGTACGTTAATGACGGGCGCAGGATCCATGCCGATCTGAGGGCGATATAGCACGAGCAAACGTTTGAAACTGAGGAAAAACTGTTTCACATAACACTTAGAAAACACTCTATGCAATAAATAAATAAATAAATATATATATATATTTAAATTATAGCTAGCATAAAGCCCATGAAATCCAATCATAATAAATTCCACGCGGAAGAAGTCGCGGGGAAGAGCTAGTCTGTTAATATCATTATTAGAAATTCTTGTAGTTCTGTAATGTTAACTATTATTCTTAAGGGTTTAACAGACGCCATTGGTCTGTTTAGAAAGCCGAAGAAGAACTCGAAAGTTAAAAAAATAACAGACGTAACAAATCATAATTTCTTTATAAATTTACAATCCAAAAGTATTCGGAGGATTAAACTCGACGTGGATTTAAAAAAAATGTAACAGCCGTCATTAAATCACCCATCGTAGTGGGTCGTAAACTGTATGAACATTGTTATAAAGCAATAAAGTACGAGTATATCTACATATTATCGATATTTGATTCCGTAATTATATCAATTAGTCTTAAGATTACGATCGGGTGTGAAACACGTATTATTATTAGTCATGCGTGTGTAACAGCACTATCTAAATGATGTAAGTAAGCTTAGATAAATGAGACACTTCAATTTCGAGATGGAAATGCAGTTTTTGTAATATTGTTATCTTACAGTGTGTCTGTGGGCCAGGTATTTCAAAGGTTAAAGTGATTGATTTGATTACGAGGAAAACAAGCCATAAGGAGATATGGTTTGACTTTTTAAAATATACATTAGACTTATAAAAGGTCAATGTAACAATTTAACGTAGTGCAATGACGTTAAGAAAATAAAATGTGTGCTGTCGAATGTTAGTGTAACATTTATTTCTTTTATACTAGCCGATTAAAAAAATAACGATTTTCTCTTTTTGTGTGGCCTATATGCCTTTTTTTTAACTTTTTTTTTGTATGTATGTTACGCGATATCTTAGTCAATTTTAAATCGATTTTAATAATTATTTTTTATTAAAAAGGGAATACTGTCTGGAAAAATATGAGATGAATTTTTTGATGTCACCATTTACATGACTTTCTAGATAATATCTTACTTCTTTTCAGACCAATATACATAATAAAGATTAAAAGCTGATTTCGAACAAACAAAAACAATAGAATAACTTTGAGATAATAGCTTTTGAAGTCGGTGTTCTTATTCTTCTATGCACTATGTCTTAGCACTTTTCATCAGACTATAAATAGTCGACTGTGTAACTTTTTTAAAACTGAAGTGACATACGAATTTACTATCCATTTGATGGTATGTGGGAACTGCAGTCTGTGAACGCCCGCAGCTAACTTTAAACAAAGATGGCTACAGATGGGTTGTCACCTCTGAGGAATAAGACAGATTGCCTCGCAGTCTGTTGTTAAAAACCGAAATACAGCAGTGCAATTACTGCTATTTGGTGGCAGAAATAGGTAAGAGCCTGCCATCTAACGATATGGACTCTGGCAGAAACGGAGTCCTACCACTTAGGATATATGTATATATATACATATTTGTCTGCTTTTAGGACAATATAGATGAGATAATGAACTCACTGCAATAAAAATAAGAATAATAAATTAATGAAAAAAATAATAATAGAATATAAGTTTGTCGTAATATATTTTTGCACGTAAATCGCCCAGGGGCTTTTTTCAAAAGATTTTTTTTAAATTATGTCGGTGCCTATAAGAGTATTACAAACCGTTATTGTCTCTGGATTCTGTGAAAAGTAATTTGCATGTGCCATTTTATTTTTAAAACATCTTTAGAGAAGTTATCCAGTAACTCTACGTTAACAGAGTTTTTTTTACAATATTATTTGGAGCAGTAAAACCAGTGCTGTCGAATCTGACCTTATCATTTGATTATTTCTTTCTTTTCTCTTCTTTTGGGACTAGCAGTGTATTATAATGACTTATGGCAAAGAATCACCAGTTTTGGTTTATTTAAAAATGCCACTTGATTATTTTGAAAAGTTACTTAGATACATTTACACTTAGTTCAATTACGTCTGTATCCAACACTAGGTCGTATATTAATTGTTCGATTGTAACCAACATTCAAATCCAATATTCCAAATCCCATATTTCTCATTTGATCTTGAGCTTATCCTTTCTTTCATTTTAAATTTAGAAAAGTTTGATTTACTTCCTTGTTTTAAATACTCGTAGCACTCGCTTGAATAAGAAAACGCTTTAGCCTAATTTTCTCACACTGTGTTGCAACTTATTTGCTTCTAGAAATTGATATGACATCTTATTAAATTTATAGTCTAAAATTTCTTAGAAGCGCTTAAAATATTTTAATACTATTATATTAATACGTGAATATCGAAAATTGAAATAATTTTTTGGATTTTTTACACAAAGAGAAAAATGAAAGTTACATAAATCGTGTATGTTACCTATAAGGCAGCTAAAATGAAGTGATATATTAAGTTTAGTAAATAATCAATTTGATCACGTCCATTGCTGTATAAGCTAAGAACCCTTTAATTTCTATGCACTGAAAAATATTACAAAGTTAGCAAACAAATAGCGTTATTTTCACACAATTGGTCGAATTTTGACCACGAGCAATATCAGTTTAGATAAATATGAAAAAAATATTGTGGTCTCTTTGGGAAGAAAGTTTCTCGAGTGGCAGCCTCGTACTGTAAGTAGCGCAGTGTTGAGTGACCGGGCGGTCATTAGATACATGGTGTGAAGACCTGATAAAACACGCAGGTAATGGATGGATGCAAGTGGCTCAGGATCATATTTTTTGCCAATCTATGGGGGAGGTCTATGGGTGAGGTCTATGGGGGAGGCCAATGTTGAATTGGACTTGTGATGGGCTCTAGTTATATTTATTATTATTATTATTATAATAGCCTTTATTTAACAATCTTTTAAAATTTAGTATGAAGTAACTTAAACTTAAATATATTAATTATTTGACACTAGTATTGTGGTTGTCTTGCGTTTCCGCAGAGGCCTCCCCTAGAGCTTGCTACGCTTACCGATCCTGGGTAATCCTCCTCCAAGTAACTCCGTTATTTCTGAATATCATCCTCCCATCTAAGACGCTGCCTCCCTTTCTTTCGTTTATTTTGTCTTGGACAACATTCGGTTTAGTCCTTAGCCTATTTTTCTTTGTTACTGCTCATCATGTGACCTGCTCACTTCCATTTTAGTTTTCTTATACAGTATCTTACATCATTTTGAAACATTAAAAAATCAAACTAAAATAAATTTTACTTTGTCTTTTAACTTGATGTTGAGCATGCTTCTCTCCATGCTGTGTTGACAGGTCTCTAGTTTGCGAAGGTTTTATTTCCGTAAGCTCCATGTTTGACATCCATATGTCATGATGGGTAAAATACATGAATCAAACTTTTTTTCTTAGCTTTGAGTGGTACTTGTGGGTTTTTGACAATTTATTTTAGGGACCAATATCTTTTCCATGCTAGCTGTACTCTTTTGTTGTAAGATCTTTTGGTGATTCTATCCGAGGTATATATATTCTTCGACATATTCTATTTTTGTGCCGTTGACTGTGATGGAAATTTTGTCAAGGTTTGTCATTAATTTAGTTTTTTTATTATTATTATAGTTAATAGTAAAATTTTAATTATTATTAACTATAAATAGTTAATAATAAATTCTAAATTAATGATGTGTCTGCCATTGATTGGTCTCCGATGTTAAATACAGATCTAGTTAATGATATGGTTATGGTATATGTACACACACACACACACATACACGCGCGCGTGTGTACGCACTCGCTAACTCTCTCGCACCCACATTTATATTTATAAATATTTACCTTAAAAGCTACAGTAATTAACGGTAACTAATATGTAGGCGTGACCTGTATTTCAGGTTTTAATTACCTACTTCAGGCACCAGCGATCCACAACTATTATTGTTCTAATAGCTATTAAGTTTAGCGTTGTTTTGTGGTGAAAGATAAATAAATAATTATTATTATTATCATAGTTACTAGATATAATGCACTTTCGCTTACTACACGGTTAACGGTAAAGGTATTACTTATGTTGCTCTCAAATTGTCACTTTAACAAACGTAAACGTGCTATGGCCTAAGCTTAGATTGTACAAGCTAATCTTTATCAGGTATTACTATCAATTAGTGGTTTATGTAAACTTCTGGTATCTAATTGGCGGGGATCCTGTCAACGTGGCCCTACTTCCTAATGGATTCAATTAATATGTTACTTAATCGAGGAGCTGCCAAATGCGGTTTTAGATTATTGGTTAATCTCGACATGGTTAATTCTGCAATAATTAACCATGTCGAGTTAATTATTTCAGAATTAACCATGTCGAGAGATAAGTTCTACGCATGTAGCGTTATTCTGCGATATGAGACAGAGATTCGTATATTAGTCAGAATTAAAAATAATTTATAGTCAGCTTAATAAAAAGTGAAATAATGTTATTATGTCGTTGTGCGACAGCCGGGTAGTTTTTTTTACATATAGGGTGGGTCATTTAAGATTTGAAATTTGAATCGGCTATAAAAAAGCTAATGAATATTTTTCAAAATTATGAGATCATTAGAAAGATTGAACCTTTCCATTTATTAATGGAATACAACATCAATCAAATGACTGCCACAGCTAGCCTTACAATACCCCATTCGATCAGTTCAATTTTTCAGTACATTTTCGATTGTTTGAGCCTCTATTTCGTCAATGGCAACTTCGATTTCATGTTTCAAGTCGTCAATCGTCTCTGGACGGTTAGCGTAACACTTGTCTTTAACGGCTCTCCACAAAAAAAGTCCAACGGAGTAAAATCGCAGCTTCGAGGTGGGCAACTGACATCAGCATTTCGGCTGACGATGCGAATCATCCACTTCAATTTTGGGAAACAAAAAATCACCTAGCATGGCGCGGTAGCGATCGCCATTCACTGTAACGGCGTTTCCTTGCTCATTTTCGAAGAAAAATGGCCCAATAATGCCGCCAGACCAAAATCCGCACCAGACAGTCACTCATTGTGGATGCATTGGTTTCTCCACGATGACGTGTGGATTTTCTGAGCCCCAGATACGACAATTTTGCTTATTGACGTATCCTCCGAGGTGGAAATGAACTTCATCTGAAAAGATGATTTTTCATTGAGCAAACCGAAAACGCATCGGATGGTCATGCGGCTTCAGCTCTTGCACTAATTGAACTTTGTACGCATTCATACCGAGATCTTTATGCAAAATTCTTCTCAAAAAAGTGCGTGAAATGTTCAATTCTTGAGAACGATGACGAGTTGATGTTGATGGTTGTTCACGCACACTCTGAGCAACAGTAGCGATGTTTTCGGTTGAGCGCACTGGATGAGTACGTACATGAGTTGTGTTATCCAACAACGATCCAGTTTCACTAACTCGTTTCACAAATTGTTCCACAAACTGCGTTTTGGCACATCTTTTTTGTCAACTTTTTTCGTAAAATTCTTACTGTTTGAGTAGAAGACTCACCAATTTGAGAATAAGTTTTTAATATTTCCCAACTTTCTTTAAGCGAAAAACGACCCATTTCATAAATGTCAAACATAAAACTAACTTTCTGTCACATCGGAAATGTCATCAAACCTTCCGACCTCAAAATAACCTATAGTTCCAATTCCAAACATTAGATGGCCCATCCTGTATATCTGCTGAGATGTAGTTTCTTATGCCAAAAAAAGCAACGATTAAAATATTGGCTCTAGATTCTGCATATTTTGACGTAATTTCAATTAATTTAAGCAATTGCAAAACTTTTACACATTAGTGTCGGAAGTTAGTAACAGTTAAAGATATAATTTAGATTCACAGATGTACGTCCAAAATACCAAACTACTTACTTGTCCTTATCAGTGCACACCTTATGTAATGATAGTGTGGATAAACATTGGCTCCAGATTTTGCATATTTTAACTTAATTTCAATTGATTTAAGTAATTGAAAACTTTTATATATTAGTGTCGGAAGTTAGCAACAGTTTAAGAGGATTGTGAACTGCCGATATGCGGCGTGAGTAGGTATTTTCAAAAATTCTATCTGTTTCATATCGCTCGCTCTGCCGCCCTTCGGGCTTGAACAACACAAATATAGCATATTACGCTAATTCTCACGCACACTACGATAGCAGCAGCAGGAGCGTTCATAGCCTATATGCGGTTTGCGTACATTTACGACATACGTAATGAATTTGTTTGTGTTACTTTGCAATTGTATTATATTGTATAGTCTATATAGACGTAGGTATTTACTACATATACCTTATAAAAGAGCTGTTATTTTTATGTAAGTATCTACCTATATATACCTGCCTAAGGTAAATGCCAGTTTTTACGATGCGTATTATATTCATTCAACTAAAATCATTTATACCTTTTAGAATGGAAGAGAAAGATTATAGACAAAACTAAAAAAATGCAATTTGTTTCGTAAATCGAAAGCATAGGCAACGCTAACTTCTAAAATCAACAGGTAAGTACGCGTACTTACTTACTTTGATCGCGTACGTATCTTACCACCTTACATACTATTGTACATAGGTATTATACTTTGATTGGTAAGGTGATAGACCGAAATTTATTCCACAAAATATAATAGCTGATGTTGATGCATTAAGACTTAAAAAAGGAGGAGGTTCTATGTTCGGCTGTATATTTTTTTGTTTTCTTTTTGTGTATGTTCACCGATTTCTCCGTCAATTGTAGACCAATTTTGAATACCTATTCTTTTTTTGTTCGATAGTGTATATCTCACAGTTGGTCCCATATAAATTTTATTGGAAATCATTTCAACCATTAAATATATTATGTTGTAATTGAGTTTTATTGAAGTCACTTGTGTATACAATTTTTTTTATTTTACTACTTGTCTAGTAATAATATTAGTCCGTTAGAAAAAGTTGTTCGTATGGTATTACTGTGGAATTTCGATGATTTCAAGGAAAATGCTAAAATTTTCGAGATACAAAGTTTTTATTGCTAAAATTTATATTCCGACTCAGAAAGGCGCATTTTCCAAGTACAGTGTAAGCTCGGTACATATACTATAACTTCTACTATTCATTATAATATGTATATTTACTAATTAACTAATCTAAATTTTAACAATATTTAACAATTTTAACAATATTTAACAATTTTAACAATAGGTAAACTAGATTTTCGCCCGCGACTTTTTTCGCGTTAGTTAGCCGTAAAATATAATTTAAACTATTATCATTCTATTTATTTTTCAGTGACTTCGAGATTAACAAGGAATTACCGGACTGTAATATGCAAGGAAAGCCGTGGTACCTCAGATGGTTAGCGCTCACTATAAATTTCACAGTACGCGAGCAATACGGGTTCGATCCCCGCCGGCACCAATGAAATTGTTAATTGCAATTTTAAGTGCTGATTTACCATGTGCTCGATCGTGAAGGAAAACATCGTGAGGGAACCTATATTTATAGCATAGTTGTAGCACGAATGGGTCGGCTCGACCGGGGAAGGACCACGCTCTCACAGAATACCAGCGTAAAATAGCAGCTTAATGCTACTGTGTTTCGTATGGTGAGTGTAGAGAACTGGGACCCTTTACTGAAAGAGGCATTCCATCTTATTCCTCAAGGCTGACAACGCATCTGAATTTTGATTCGTTATCGAGGATAGATGAAGATGTCTATGGGCCACAGCAACCACTTACCATCAGGTGGACTGTGTGCTCGTTTGTCACCCTATTTATATAAAAAAAAAATGTCAGACAAATAAGAAAAAAAATATTTCGAAGACATGTGAAGTTCACCAACCTCTCAGAAATGAGAGGCCTGTGCCAAGCAGTGGGACGTATATAGGCTGTAACTTTAACTTTTTTTTTAATATGCAAGGACGATGTACTCCAATTGGCGAAGGAATAGTATCTGACAAAGATAATCAAAAAGAATACAAATACAATGATAATATTATGTCATGTAAATACTTCACCGTCTTCGACTGTCGAGCTAATTATTGAACCAAAGTTAGTCAAGAATGAGTCAGATAGGTTGTGCGGGCGAAGAATTGTAGAAATAAATCATTTATTTGATTGTATTGCAAATATAAAACACAAATATTTCGATAGCAATTTCACTCATTTAAAATTTTGCAAAGAATCAAGATTAGGAAACATTATCTAAAGTTTCGGAGTGTGGACTGTTTATTAATTCCAATGATTATTATTTAGGGGTAAGTCCTGATGGGTTTATTGGAGATGACTCTCTAATTGAAGTGAAATGTCCTATTTCTGTTCCTAAATATGGCACTTTTGAAGGCAATAACTAAAAAAGATCAAATTTTGTTTAATACGAGAAGGACACATTAAATGAAACTAATTTTTACGGATTATATCGCGTTTAATTTTAACTTTTTAATTCCCGACGTTTCGGGTGCTTTACAGCGTCCATGGTCATGGGGGGGACTGAGGTGTTTGACGTCCCCATGTCATAGTTAGCCCGGCTACTTTCAGTTTTTTAATATTAATTTTGGGTTCGATCTACGCAGAATGAGCTTACAGTATCTTGAAGTCTAGCAGTGGTATACTTGGGTTTGGATTTAATTTTATTAATTATAGGATCCCAAGCAGATGGCAGCACCCATCCATCTTCTCTATTGAAATTAGGATGTTTTTTTAATTTCAATAGCCTTGCGAATCATCCTTGATAGGAATCGGTGTTCTTTTGCGAGGATTTGTGGTCTATCAAATCTAATGTAATGGCGGGGACGATCTTGAACATGTTCACAAACTGCAGACTTCCCGATACGTCGGTGCTTCAAGTCAGCTGTATGTTCTTTTACGCAGGTTTTTATAGATCTTTTTGTTTGTCCTATGTAAGAGAGACCACATTCACAATCCAGCTTGTAAACTCCTGGATCTTGTAGAGGGATATGACACTTGACGGATGGTAAAAATGGACTAATCTTTTTCGGCGGCTTGAAGTATGTTTTAATGGAAGCTATGACATCGGGACGTCAAACACCTCAGTCCCCCCCGTGACTGCTGTAAAGCACCCGAAACGTCGGGAATTAAAAAGTTAAAATTAAACGCGATATAATCCGTAAAAATTAGTTTCATTTAATGTGTAGTCTTCGCGTAAATATAAGAAAACATTATAGGACAGATGATGTTAAAAAGAAACCATGATTACTATTATCAGGTCCAGGGACAATTACATATCACTGGTAGGCAATTTTGTATTTTCGTAGTATGGATACCACATGACCACACGGTTTGCCGTATGAAAAAATTACGTACATGACCACTTTTGGACAGCAAAAATGCAGCCAAAACTTTAATCATTTTATTTTCAATGTTTATTACAAGAACTGATTGATCGTCGAGTTCCTAGAAAAATGGCAGTTCGAGAAAGAGTGTAATAACGTCACAGCGGCCAGTCTCAACGGGAACTGTATGCGCGGGAGTGTATACTCAGGCACAGGTGCACTCTCTATTCCCTCACTCTCATGTTCCGTTGGGACGGTAATCCGACATGACCGGAGAGAGATCAGGCGCAGGACCTAGAGCTCTACGTGCTATCCGAGGCAAGGGAGTGAAACACCGCCAACTTCCTGACTCCGGGCTGCTACTGAGAATTTCTTGACAGAAAACCCAATAACTGATTTTTGGGCTGTATTGGGTCTGGATAGGATTCGAACCCGGGACCTCATGATCAGCAATCGCGGTTACGGCCATAAGACCAACGAGGTAGGAAGACGTAATATATATAATATAAATAAAAGAAATTAAGTGGTGTAATAAGTGAATTTACAGTGATAATATCGACGTTATCGTTCATTACTCTGTGTTACGAGTATCATGTTCTTTAGTCACCTCCGATATTAGATAGAAGGCGTAGTAATACTTAATCTGTAGATAAATCAATTGATAGTTTCTATGGCTTTCTTTTAAAAAGTAGGTCATGAATATATACTTTAACATTATTACTACTGAATATCTAATAGCTTTCATTTCATTGTTGTTAATCGTTATAGTCTCCAAAAGTTGATTTGATTCTTAGTGGGTGAAAAATAAATAATAATTATAACTCATATAACTCATAGTAAACTATGAAAATACGAGTATGTATATAAAGGTCTACTTCTGGCCAATTTGGCTGAACGAATAATCACATATAATTTGCAAATAAAAGTTTATTTAAATTTCATTTCATTTTTTTATGGTCGAGTTTTCTGAAGTAAAGTTGATTCTATACGTTTGAATACTGATTCTGATAACAAATATGTATAACGGGAACCACAGGGTTTTTGTTACATAGTGTACAGATATTTTCAAGAATTCGCATTTAAAAAACAAACCCCCTGGGGTTGGTGTTGTGAGGATTTTGCTTCCTGATTAAGTCTGTATGGTTTTTGAATAGCTGTATGTATACATTATACAATAGACAGTTTAAAATTAAAGTTACATCCTATATACGTACCACTGCTGAGCACAGGCTACCTCTCATTTCTGAGAGGGTTTTAGGGCAAGGAAATGTTCGCCGCGCTGCCCCAATGCGTGTTGGCGAACTTCACATGCCTTCGAAATTTTTTTTTCTTATTTCTCAGACATGCAGGTTTCCTCAGGATGTTTTCCTTCACCGCCGAGCACGTGGTATCAGCACTTAAAATTGCAATTAACAATTTCATTGGTGCCAAACCCGGGTTGCTCGCATACTTTAAAATTTACAGCGAGCGCCTAGCCCCTGAGCTACCACGGCCCTTAAACAGTTTAATATGATGTAAATAACGAATAAGTAGAGTGTACTACGAACAGGCGAAATAGATGTATGGCTGTATGCACTTTATAACACCAAATTCTGTGTTGTGACCTATGTGAAGTTCTAATGTTTTGGTTGTATCTTAATTTGATAGTAATGGTTTGACTCAGTGGCAGTGATAGCCTTATGTAATAGTGATGCAGAACAAAGTTAACTCACAAATAATCAGAATCACGTGAGTAATTCTTAGTTCATCCGTTCCTTTGTGTTTTACTGTTTTGAATGTTCTCTGTAAGCTTACAAGATAAAACACATCTCGAAATCCTTACATGTGTTTATTTAAAACATATTACATCTAATAACAAAAGAAGATTTATCGTGCTTTCGCTTGACGTGTGATCTACAGCGTTCATTTTTGAGGCGTCCTACCATTAACAAAATCTCGCGCCACATTTATTAAAGATTTTTTAAGAAAGTGATCCGATTAATGTATTACCATATTGTATTTGAGTTTGAAGTGTTTGTATGATCGATTTCATATACAGACCACTTTGTTTGTCACTGGTTTGCCGATGCTTATAGATATTTTTTTTTTTTAAAGAAATGAGGACACTGGTACCGTGTGAAATGGCGTAATAACGTTATGCAACGTTGGTCTATGGTGTGGATTAAAATAGGAACAAACATTATTTTTCGCAACATGCAATTTATTATAGAAATAACGCACGACACATTAACACTATAAATAATCTTTTGATTTTTATTTTACGTTAAAAATTTACGTAAATTTTAGACTTATTTAAGTTTTCGTTTTTCCCAGTCTGTCTGTTAAGACACAACCCACACATTCTTGGTGTTGTCTTTTTCTTATTAATTGCTCATCAGAGTCAGGAATTTGTGTATGTGTGTGTTTGTGAATCAAATAATATATTTTTTTAACCACATTTCTTTAAATTATTACTTTATTTTTCTAAAGATTTTTAGTGTTTTTTCAAGACAAGTGATAAAACTAAAAATGTAAATTTTTATAAGATTTATTCTCTTATATTCTTTAAATGGGCTGGTCATGTCTGTCGCAAAAGTGACAACCGGTGGAGTAGATGTGTTATGAAGTGGAGACCGCGTCTTGGGAAACGTAGTGTGGGACGCCCCGTGGCTAGCTGGAGCGACGATCTGCGCAAGGCGGCTGACAGCAACTGGATGCGTGAAGCCGAAGATCGGGCTAAGTGGCGCGCCTTGGAAGAGACCTATGTCCAGCAGTGGACTGCCGCGCGCTGATGGTGTTCTTTCAATAAGTTTTATTTGTCAATTATATTTCATTATTTTTATTATCTTTTTCTTTTTTTAACACTACAGGCGTTTTATATAAATTTATAAATTTTCCATGGACAAATATCCAAATCCAGTACAATTAACAATTAATTGTCCTGCCAAGCGTGGCAACAGTGGCAAATGCCCTCATCATAAATATGAGGCTATCTACATGGGAGGCCTATGTTTAGCAGTGAACTTTCGATGAGCTATAATGAACGATGATGAATACTTTCACTTGTTCCGTGAGGGATTCAAACACACGGCCCAGAAGCGCCGCAGGGATACACTTAAGGTGTCACTTCTATTCTTATCTTTTTAACTGAGTACTTTTTAGGTGAGACTTGGTAACTGAGTTTTTGATTGTTTCTGTTTCTTCTATATGTAATCAAAATTACATCGAATGTAGTAAAGTGAGGCTAAACAAGTACCTGTTTACTTGCGTAATCCTTTACGGCACTGATATATTATTTCAGGTGCAAAAGAAAGCTTTTGGTAAGTAAAAGACTACGCTGTGGTAGAATAGTATTTTGTTTGAATCACATTTACTTAAGTCGTGTGTTGTTGAATTATTAAGATGGCTCGCTTTGGGTTTTTGTAAAAAAATACACTTTTTACTGCTGCAAAACTAATTAAATTTAATTACACATCAGAATTTTATAAGTTATAAAAAAGTTGTGTACCGAACAAAGTTTAGAGTTTGACTGCCTAAATTATATGAAAAATCACTTTTATATATTGCACAAAATGCTTAAAATAGTAAATACTTAATTATACATCGTTAAATAACAGAACGAAGATCAAAATATATATACTTTCGTGTACGAAAATGCACACAATTTTTAAAGTTTCTAGGTGTAATCTCATTCAAAGTTAGCCGTGGTAGCTTAGGGGCTAGGCGTTCGCCGTGAATTTCACAGGACGTGTAACCCGAGTTCGGTAATTCGGTTCCCTCCGAAACTGTTGATTGCACTTTAAAGATTATAAAATACTTTTACAGTCTGCCACTACAATTGCATTAAAACAAAAAAAAGTTAGAGCAGACATCCACCAAGACTATGCGGCGTATAAATTTGCTTTTTAAAAAGTATTCAACTCTTTAGAAATAGAAATAGAAAATGATTAATGTGCGAGAAAATTAGTTTCACTAACGTACAAACCTTTCTGAAACTAATTGTATTGTAGGTTTAATTTATTATTATGTTACAATAATTATTTTGTAAACTACTCTGGAATAATGTCGGGGTACATGCTCTGGAACACAATCTATTGTCAGACATGGGCCTTTTCTTCGATATTATAGGAAGTATTCACTGTAACGCCATGCTTGGCAAGAGGATTGATGATTTTGTGTTGCACCTTTGACACTGAACCCCGTCGCTAACAGGAATTTATTATCTGATAAAGTCGTAGTCGCTTCTTACTATTCCCCTGATGAAATAGGGATTCAAACTTCTAGACACTTTTCGACAAATCTGTCAATCTGGAAAAATATGATACTTTCTCAAATAGAATAATAAACCAAAAATACTGCTGCCCTGTTTAGAGAAGAATCACAAGTTATATTTGTCGATAGTAGTATCGGTTGTAACCCTAGTAGTGATAGTGTATGCGATTGTGGGAGAGAGTTGGGCACTGCAAACGTACTAATAAACATAATTTATTTTTGCATGCAAATTTTATCAAATTAACTTCTTCATCTATCGTTATCAAAATTTCCGCGCAGATTTGCACATTAATAGTACCAATTCTTTGTATACAAAGAGTGACAGTTTTAGATAACATCGCAATCCGATTAAGATATTTAATCTCAGCCTCACTGAAAGTTGTATACCCGAGTTAGATGATTCAATTTGTTACAACAATGGACTGGTAGATAAGGTAATTGTCGCTGCGGACGATAATTACAAAACGACTGCGAGTAAGTAACCAGTCATCGGACCGGTAAAGAACTCCGCAGAAAGCTTTCTTAGAAAGGGTACCGGGTACAATCGGCTGACTTTATTATTGAAAGCAAAGATCGTATCAGCGTTACTAGTTATTAACGTGTGATTTAGTGGTCTAGCTTCTAAACTATAGTCTATTGCGACCACCCCTTATTTACCGATATAATATTGGCGCCGTAAACCCGTTCGAACTGAAATCCTCTTTTCACTTTATATCAATTATTTTTAAGCACCGATATATCTTGAATGAAACTATCGTTTCTTTTAATTTTGAGCACAGATAGTTATCATAATGCAGCAACATTGTTAGAGGAAGAATTCTGATTATGTTTCGCTTTTGAATTACCATTTAGTTACTTTCGCTGATCTTTGACCGTGTTTAGTACTGAACTTTAAGTATCCGAGTGTAATGTTTTGGTTAATTAACTAACTTCGTACAGACTAGTAATAAATCGTAAAACAGAATTTTGCATGCATTTATAATTACTATTGAGAAAGTAGGAAAAAATATTTGAGAAGAAATAAACAAAATTTAATTTAACAGTCGTCCAATTATAAACATACATATATTTTCGCTCCTAATTAGGAATTAACTATGCTCAAATATAATATAAATAACTCGAATAACTATTTCGCATAACGTTATTCGAAACCAAATTACGTTATGCGAAATAGCATAACGTTATTTGGTTTAATAGTGATTCAGGCCTTAAAGATAACTATTTGGCAGTCCGTTGATTTGTCGTTAGGTAGTTTAATCTTATGTTAAATAATTAAGGTAATATAAGGTAAGGTATAATAGTTAAGGTAAGGTAATATAAATTGAAAGTTGCGCGCGCATAGTGTGTGAACTAAAAGTAATTTCAATGATAGTTCATAAATTGTAACTAACATTCAATTTAAAAATGTCTGACTACAATCAAAGACCAATCGTGATAGTAGTGAAATAGGATAAGAAAACCAGACTGTACTTTTAAATTATGCTACGAAAGCTGTGTTTGCAAACCAGTTGAGGTGGTTAACAATCATAAGTAATTTAAAATTGATCATTGACGATAAGCTGAAATGGACAGACCATATCAATAACGTATGTGATAAACTTCGAGCCCTATTAGCAAAATTTACAGTTAAATGGTATAAGATTCCTAACAAGATACTCTTGCATCTAACTAAATCTCTAGGTAAATCCATAATTTACGCATTTTGTAATCGCACCTAGATCCCATTTGCCAATGACAGTTAAAATTGCTCCAAGTATTGTTCCGAAAACCCGACACCATCGAGCGTATGCCTGCTGTACTATCATATGTCAAAGGAGTCACTGACAACATTGGTTACATCTTGAAGCGAGCTTCTATTAGAACATTCTACACGCCGCCGAAGAAGATTTGTCAGTTCTTACCATCCACCAAGTGTAATATTCCTCTGCAAGATGTAAGAGTGTAACACGCTTGATTGTGAATGCGATCTCTATTGTATAGGGCAATCAAAAATATCTATAAAAACCCAAACAAGCACGAACATATAGCTTACGTGAAACCACAACGTTCCGAGAAGTCTGCACCTTGTGATCATATCCTAGACGGCCCCCGTCATTGCATCAGATTTGATCGACCCCAAATCCTCGCAAAAGAACATCGATTCCTACCGTGGACGATACGGAGGCTATTGAAATTAAAAAACATTCTTATTTCAATAGAGAACGAGACTGGGTTCTACAACTCGCTTGGGATCCTGTAATAAATAAAATTAAAACTAAACCCAAGCATACAACTGCAAGACTACAACATACAGTCAGTGATGCATTCTGCGTAGATCGGACCAAAATTAATAATTAAAAAATAAAAGTACTTCAGGTTAACATTGACATCGGGATGTCAATCACCTCAGTCCCTCCGTAACCATAGGGAATAAAAAATTTGTAAAATTAAACTATTTACATATTAAGTTTTATTCAAAGCGTTATTTAATTAAATATGCAATTATAAATATTAAATAGTCCTCGTTCGTAATAAGTAAGACGTCATAAGTACGAATCATAATTTCGTCATAAGGAATTAGATTTGTCATTACCGATTTGTTTGTATCGCAATCTCGTCCGGGATTAATATGGATTATTCTGCAAATACTGTTACAACAGAGCCAAATGCAAATCCGTGAATTAATTATTGACATATCAACACATATGGGACGTACCAATGCTTAGTCGATCGCTAATTCCTGTAGACAGGTGTCATATTGGCCGCCCACACGGCATCAATATTATGTAAGTAGTGCGTTCGACAGAGCCACGCACGGTAATATTCTTACGCTCTAATTGAATAACAAGGACTGGTTTGTATTTTGTGTAAGCACGACGAATGCCTCAAACGACGGCAGGCTGTCTACTTGTTGTAAAATGGGAAGTAAGCATTAGTTTATTTGATGACTTGTTCGCCGTTCTTAAGAACAAATAAATTGTATTATATATATTTGTGCCAGATATCCTTGCCGGAGTTTTACGCTGTTATGTAGGCGTTTCTATCTCCAGCTTTCGTATCAATTATTTTGAACATATACCGTTTATTATAAATTATTCATTGAATTTCGATTACATAATTATAATTAAGTATATAGCTGGTGTGATATGAAATTAATTATGTAAATACGATTGAAGGAAACATATTCATACAGGTAATATTAATATGAAAATTTTATAAAGATGCTCACAATTTCTATTTCAAAAGTAAAGAGTAACAATAAAAAAAACAATTATCTGTAGACGAAAAAAAGAAAAACATTCGATTGTTTGAAATTTTAGCGCTGCTTACTCTGTCTTTTTGTCGATGAAAATTTGCCATCAAGGTGAAAGGATTATTCCAATCAGTGTTGGAATCTAAACAGAATCAGTTCTCATACCTGCCTGGGGCAAGCTGTCTGTGAGTTGTTAACAACGGGAAATTGCGTAGTTATATTATATTATTTATTATGGTGCAGGGATTTTGGTTTAGTCACGATTGAATTTTCGGTCTGAAAAATAAACAAACTGCGCTGCGTATTTGTTTGGGGCATCCGCCTGGGTTTTACGGGAATTGGCAATCGGCCTAATTTCAATCGTTTTTTGTAACTATTTTAAAAGTATGATTTATTATTAATAAATGTTTGTGTGCCATACAATAATACGAGTATGCAATATCATATTATATGCTTTTGTTAATATTTGTTTGGTGCTGTAATATAACTGATCTTATAGTACCTGAACTCGATGTACCCGCGATTTCATTCTCCAGATATTAAAAAAGATGTGAATCAACCGAAAACATCATCAACTTAGTAGTTAAGTTTTATGGGTTCTACGGCTTAGCCGTGAAAAAGTAACTAATATTCAGGCACACTTTCGCATTTTAAATATTAGTAAAGATTCTCTCTCGCACGTTTATTTGGAATCGGCTATCAACAGTGACATTGCCGAACCGATACGACTTAGAACTCTCGATGTTGTAATTGTTCACGGGCGGTGGTAGCGAGCTGTGTAATCGTTTGCCCCAATCCTATAAAAAAAAGATTAAAGAAAACACACACAGTATTGTATTAGACCGTGTTATAAGGGAGGTTAAAGTACTAACCATAAAATTTTATTCCCTACTCTGACAAAGAATTAGAGGTAGAACTATATTTAGAAAGACTTATTGTTTGAATTAGGCCCGTATTAATAAACGTTACTCAGCTCAAGTACACGCATTTGAGTACAATCTTGAGGTTATGATCTTATTAATAAACATATCTCAAGATGCGGTTTAGGTTTACGATATCAGCTGAGTGCCACACTGATTAATAAACAAAACTCGACTCTCAAGTGTGTATACTTAAGTGCAAGTCACAGAACAGTATTCCTAAGTACAGCGTTTTGAGATACTGTTTTTATGTGTTTATTAATTAGCAACGATCTTGAGATACTGATTTCGTAATGAGGGCGTTTCAAATGATTACGCACTTGAGTTCGTCGTTGAGTAACGTTTATTAATACGAGCCTTAGTGTTTTAGACGCATACGAATGACTACTACGCCATTATAAGAAAGAAAACAGCCTCGTTGCTCGGCAGGGTACGGGCTAGCTCCAACTCCATCATGAAAACAATTGCTGAAAGATATGACTCATTTCTTCTTAAGCAATATTACCGCCTCTGCTTAGTTGATAAGGCACTTGTATTTAAGAATTAGATTTAGGCACTAACCTAGGTTATAAGTTTCATATTTACTAACAAATTATATGGATTAACTGATTATCTGAAATAAAATAAATATTATTATATATTATATTATTTACGTAACAGAGCATTGACTTAGAGAGTTTTGAAATGGCAATTGGATTTAATTATTGAATTATTGCTAGAGCTCATTATAGGAAAAGTTCTGATCGTCAAGATGAGTCAAGAATAATAAGCAGCAATTGTATAAAAACAGAAGATGGATAAGATATAAAACTCTCTGTAGGCTATGTAGCTGAACTTTGAACTCTGTGTTGAACTAGAAGATTACATAATAATTTGTGTACCGCCCACCCTATGACATTAATATTAGTGACTTTGAAGGTATATTGTATAATGTTTTGAAAGTAGCTTGTTTAAGTTCTAAATTTATAAAATCATGTGAAGATTTTAATGCGGGATTTCTGAGTAGTAGCCTTTCGGTGGGAAGACTGTTAAACTTCTTTAAATATTTTGATATCTATAGCATACTAGCGACCCGCCTGTGCTTCGCACTGGTAGTACTAAGTATCTTCGCACAGATGAGCTGTAGTGACTTATGGAGTGAAGTGGTAAATTTATCTTCCAGTGTGCTACGTAGTGCTCCTAGATTTGATTTACATTGAAATCTTTTTGACACTTATTCTTCACAGAACATTAAAGTAATCATGTCCTCCAGACCGAATTTCAGTCACGGCGGCCCGTCTAAATGAAGACTAGCCATCTGCGCGGGACAGCATTATAGTGCCCAAGTGCAAGTGTATGCGCAAGCACAGGTGCACTCTCTATTCCCTCACTCATAGTCTGATGGGACGGTAATCCGACATGACCAGAGAGAGATCAGCCGCAGGACCAAGGGCTTTACGTGCATTCGGAGGCACGGGGTAAAACACTGCGAAATTCCTGAGTTCGGTCTGCTACTGAGAATTTCTTGACAGAAGAACCCACTAACTGATTTTTGGCCCGACCTGTGAATAGAAGTCGGTACCTTATGATCAGCAATCGCGTTTAAGACCAATAGAGCAACGAGGCTTATTAAAGTAAGCAAATATTAAATCTAAATTACTTACACTCGTTTATGATAGGGGGGATATTTGCTATAATATATCATGTAAACATATGATTTTTTATTTAGATGTAGATTTTCGATACTACGATATTTGTTTCCTTCTAGTATTTTATTGTTTTTTACGTTGTTCAAAATTGCTCCAACAAGTGCATGCAGTTGTCTACTAACATATTTAAATTTTTTGTTCATGTAAACTTTAATAAAAATCAAGTTGCTAAGTTTGATATCACCAAATAAAACAGAAAGAAAGAGCCCATCCATCTCCATCCAGTTTTGGTATAGAGTTTTAACTTTGGCCGATTTGGCTTCATTGCTGACACAATGGCATTGTTTTTGATGTAACATCGGTTTATTTTTTGTCTTCTTGTACTAATTCTCCCCGATATGCGGTCACTTATTGCAAGACAGTCACAGGAGAGCAGTTTTAAACTTTGAACTTCATGTATTTTAAAAATAAAACAGTATCAATTTATTAACTTTATTAGATTGCTTGTATTGATTAATGAACTTTAAAAATAAATAATAAATTTATGTTTTAAATGCACTGTGTTTACAACTCTGTGTAAAAGTATCGGGAATATGTCAATAAAAGACCCGCGTAAAAGAGGTCGTTCTAATTTTTTACTGCATGTTGGTACACTGTACTGATTTAGCGCAAAGTTTGAGCGGGATCTGTCATTTAATTTGTTTTAAACTACACTTTTGTTGGTCATAGTTTTGAGTTATCGGCGATTTTACAATGGAAAATATTGTTGAACAAAGAGTGTGCCTTAAATTTTGTGTTTCGAATGATATTTCATGTGGTGAATCACTAAAATGTTGCGAAATACCTACGGCGAATCGTGTATATCGAAAACAAGGGCTTATGAATGGTATAAGGCTTTTAAAGAAGGCCGAGAAGTAGTAGTAGACTTGCCTCGTTCTGGTAGACCTTCAACCACATGACCAAAGAAAACATCGACAAAATCAAGAAGCTAGTGCTCGAAAATCGACGTATGAGTCTGAGAGAGTTGGCTAGTGAGGTGAACATATCTTTTAAGTCCGTCCACAACATTCTCATTGACATTTTAGGCATGAAACGCGTCGCCGCTCGACTAGTTCAAAAGAGCTCAATTTTGTTCAAAGAGCGCAGCGAAAGCATGTCGCTGAAGACATGGTTTCGAGCTTCTACGGATCCGACCTTTATGAAACGTATAATAACTGGCGACGAGACATGGGTTTATGAGTACGACATGCAAACAAGCCAACAGTTCAGAATGGCGTCTCGAAAACGAGCCGAAACCCAAAAACCGCGGCAAAGTCGCTCCAAAATCAAGGTGATGCTGACAGTTTTTTGACTACCGTGGTGTGGTTCACTCGAATTCCTTCAAAGGAGAAACAGTGAATAAAGAATATTATTTAGGCGTCATGAAGCGTTTGTGAGAGTATCCGCCGAAAACGTCCAGATTTGGCAACACAACTCATGGATGCTGCACCATGATAATGCACCATCACACACAGCCATTATAGTGAAAGAGTTTTAGCGAAACATTCAACAAAGTTCTCGACCAAGCACTGTATTCACCTGATATGGCTCCGTCTGACTTTTTTATTTCCCAAGTTAAAATTACCACTTGAGGAAAACGTTTTGAGTCGATAGAAGCTATAACAAAAATTCGCTGAATGAGCTAAAGGCCATACCGCAAATAGCCTATGAAAATGTATGGAAGACTGGGTGAAGCGTTGGAGATGTTGTATTGCAAGCGATGGGGCCTACTTTGAAGGCGATAAAATAAATTTAGATGAATAATTTGTATTTTTGTTTTATTGACAAATTCCGATATTTAGTACACAGAATGTACATGATAAATAAAAAAAGCCACGCGGTATTCACTTGTGTCATTATTACAGAAAAAAATTACTTGGTTACAGTATTTTTCCATTATATGTCGTTCTTAGAGAAAAAAATTAACGAATAACTTATGATTTATATTAAATTAGAAACATATTTCAGAAAAAAATCGAAACAATATAATGAAATATTACAACATATTTTTGAGACCTTTAATTTTATTTCTATCATGGTATAAAAATAATTTTACGGATTTTATCGCGTTTATTTTTTTTAATTCCGTCGTTTCGGGCACTTTCCAGAACTCATGGTCACGGGGGGAATTGAGGTGTTTGACGTCCCGATGTCATAGTTAACGAAGGTTACCTTTAACTTTTAATTATTAATTTTGGTCCGATTTACACAGAACGAGCTTACCGTATCTTGAAGTCTTGCAGTAGTATGCTGGGGTTTGGATTTAATTTTATTAATTATGGGATCCCAAGCAGATGGTAGCACCCAGCGATCTTCTCTATTGAAATTAGAATGTTTTTTAATTTCAATAGCCTCGCGAATCATCCTTGGTAGGAATCGGTGTTCTTTTGCGAGGATTTGTGGTTTATCAAATCTGATATAATGGTGGGGACGATCCTGAACATGTTAACATACATAACATCGAGACTCACACATCCTAAAATGAAAATAGTTTTTATATCATAGAATTATTTTGTGATTTAATTCATGGACTTCAAAAGGCGTCCCATTTCTTTTACCCATTTTATAGCAGTAATAAAAAATACGGGTGTATAAATGGGACCACTTCTTATATTATAGCATTTAATCTCTCGTTCAATTAATAAGTGAACTGCATCACCTTCAAAAACATTAAGTTCTGTTTTGTTTTGTCATTTTCTTATAAACTAAAAAAAATTGCAGTTGCCTACTCGCCTACCAAGCGCGGTAACTATGGCAAGCATTTAGGCAATCTATGGGAAGGTCTATGTTCAGAAGTGGAATTTTGATACGCTGTAATTAATGTATTGTAAGATCGTTTAGACTAAATGTGTCATAATGCCATGTGATTTCATCTTAACGATCTTCAACATTGAACATTTCATCCTCACTAGATAAACTTCATGAACTAGACGAAGACGACGAAAAGGACGAAGCGGATAAGCTGAATTTGTTTTCCATTTTGTAGGATGCATGTTAGTATCCAATGGGTGAATGGTGACTCGGTCTTCTTTGTTTACTATTATCGTCACGATTGTTAACAAGGTCAACTAATAGTCGCCCTCAAAACGCCTGAAATGATAAAATAAATTTCAGATTTTTAAATAAAACTTCAAAAGCACGCCCGGTTTTTATTGCAATAATAACATATCCTAAAATAATACTCTAAGTTTAACACATTTTTCAATAAGAACGACATAATTCTAAATGTTACATATAGTGTTCAGTGTTGAAATTAAGAAATTATCGTTTAATAAAGTCAGAACTGCAAATAATACAAAAACGTGCGTATATTTTTCAACAATAACGTCACATTGCTGAATAATATTACTAAACATTAAATTGCAAGAACGACATAATACAAAATAACTATATTTTGTTAAAATATTTATTTAAAATTGTTCTTACTATTTGTTGCAATAAAGTATTAGTTCCAAATATGACGTCCTTGCGCAGTACAGCACACGTGTATTTGTTGATTAACTAAGATAGAACGTTATTGCAATAAAAATTATGACACCTAGCAATAACGTACAATTACGAAACTTCCCGCCATCTAGCGACCTAACGTGAAAATAAGTTTTTGTCCTTATTGCATCAAAAATATACCGTTAAAGGAATGTTTTTTTATAAATTCGTGGAAAGTCGAGATTTTGAGAAATGACATAATATAAAATATGTGACCAGTTTTTTTTAAGTGAAGCGAGCACAAAATATTGTTTAAAAATTATATGTATTTAGAAACTGACGCTTTATACAGGCTGTCCCGAAACTCAACGTCAAGCGGGTACGGGGCGATAAGCTATGTTGTACCAGTCCCCGAACGGGTTCCCGCCTTGTCGTGGCGGGGGGGGGCTTGGTAGCCGTGGCTTGGTCACCTGCGGTGAACGGAGAGGAACCCCTTGGCTGGCCCGTGGTGTAGGGCCGGCCCAGGTGGCCACTCCGTGTGGACTTGGCGAGCCCACTTCGGATGTGTGTCGGTGGGCTGCGGCGAGAGGGGTGTCCTCTCCCCCTAACGCTGCAGCCGAGGTGGAGTCGCGAAGGAAGAGGAGTGTTGGTATAGCGATGCGCCACTCGCCTTATCCTCCGCGACTCTGACGGGGCCGCACCGTTGATTGATGCGGTGGTGGTGGGGCTGCAGGGTGAGAGGAGTGCTGGTATTGCGAGGCGCCGCTCTAACTACCCTCCGCACCCTAATCTTGGTTGGCGGTGGAGCCATAGACCAGATCCGCCGCTGGGGTCAGGAAGGCTGATGCTTCTGAGGGCTAGTTTTTCCTGACCCCATGGCCTTCGCGCATCGGAAACGGCGGCGTCTATTGCGCATTTGAAGTTGGAGGCCACGGAGGAGGGCGTGCCATGTGTTCTGTTGCGCCTTACCTGAGAAGGAGATGTGGGAGGAGTAGTCCTCTCTCGAGGAAGGGCCGCTATGGGGCGGCCAGCGCTAGTGGGGCCGCGTATGTGTGCGAAAGCATTCCCGTGGCCCTGCCAATATGCGACGTAGGTGGAACACCATGGGGTTTTAGTTGGTGCGAGTCCGACATAACCCGTCCTTGCCCCTGCGAGGCGGGTATGCGTAGGCATTTCCCCATGTAAAAAAAAAGGTTGTATCAGTTCTAGCAAAAAAATCCATGTTACTTGTGTAAGTAATAATATTGAAATAGATGGTCAGGGGGGGGGGACTCCCATGGGTGCTGTAAAGTACTCGAAACGTCGGGAATATAAAATAAGTTAATATACGCGATAAAATTATTCTATATAACAAAAAACTCTGATATATATGAGCTGGTAGAAGAAGAGAAGAGATGTAGGAAGTGGATGTATGTAGTGAGGACTAAGATGGAATGCCTCCTTTCCAGTAAAAAGGGTCTCTCACACAGTCCACCTGATGGTAAGTGGTTACGGTGACCCATAGACATCTACATCTGAAGATGATGTGAAGAATCCTCCGCTCCGGGAAGTCTGCAGTCTGTGAACATGTACAGGATCACTACATTAGATTTGATAGACCACAAATCCTCGCTAAAGAACACCGATACCTTCCAAGGATGATTCGCGAGGCTATTGAAATCAAAAAACATCCTAATTTCAATAGAGAAGATGGTTGGGTGCTACCATCTGCTTGGGATCCTATAATTAATAAAATTAAATCCCAACCCAAGCATACAACTACAACACTTCAAGATACTGTAAGTTCATACTTAGGTTAGGTTTTATTTAAATCTACATCTATCCTCAAAAAAAAAAATCTAAATGCGGATGCGTTGTCACCCGTGAGGACTAAGATGGAATGCCTCTTTTCTAGTAAAAAGGGTCTTGGTTCTCTACACTCACCATACGAAACACAGCAGCGTTAAGCTGCTATTTTACGCTGGTATTCTGTGAGAGCGTGGTTCTTCTCCGGTCGAGCCGACCCATTCGTGCTACAACTATACAATTGATATAGCTGCAGCATGGCTCTACCACGTTAAAAAAACCATGACTCTACCACGTTAAAAAAACCATAGCTCTACCACGTTAAAAAACCATGGCTGTACCACGTTAAACGTTAAAAAGTTTTGACAAACATCTATTTTAAAAGGCATTGCTAAAGTTTGGGCGAGTTAAAAGGTTCTTTACGTAACTTAATTCTTGACATTTCGCAGGACTGGAAGGTTGTGGCGCCGAGCGTCATTTGG
Source organism: Parnassius orleans (assembly GCA_029286625.1). Taxonomy (NCBI): domain Eukaryota; kingdom Metazoa; phylum Arthropoda; class Insecta; order Lepidoptera; family Papilionidae; genus Parnassius; species Parnassius orleans. The sequence continues at coordinate 4,540,303 of JAGSMP010000027.1, read as the reverse complement.
CTTATTGGTTTATTGGTGCGAGGAATTCCCTATTACATAATAAGTTTCAAAACGTAATATTTCGACATAGGTTTTTTGTAAGTATATCATATCGATATGGATAATAGTATAAAATATATGATTTGGAAGTGTTTTAATGTTTATATTCTTATAATTTTTATGAGTTCGGTTATGTGTAAAGAACATTGAAAGAAAAAGTGAAAAGGAAAGCAACGAAACACTTAAAATGTGATTAAAGATTTTACGCGACGGCATTATGTATTATGACATATTCTAGAGAAAATTTATTCATATTATTTTCGTGTATTATTTGATAGAAATCCAATACATACGAGTATTATGTTCATCTATTATATGTAATTTTACTGTCAGGGGAGATTTATGATTTGTATGTGGGCGTGCGTTACATATTACACAACATTTACAAGTTTAACAAATCGTGTAAATTCGATTTTAACGGTGTAATTTTTATTAGTTATATTGCTTCGGGCCATATAACACGTTGAGTTAGCCATTCATCAAGCGTAATTTGATATATAGCCTCCATTTGTTCTAAGTTAACACTAACAACCTAATTGGTAATCAAGAAAACGAATTAAGTCAGATTTTTAAATAAATAATTGTGAATATCGAAGGAAAGGCAATATCGGTCGATGTATTACATTATTAGTTATCGACGTAATTTGTATTGGTATTTTATGTGAAAAAAAGGATTTAATCTTGAGTCTGGTTTTATTCATCTCGCCGATCGTTCGTCATGATAAAGTGTAATCTTATTACAAATTGAATGTGTCAAGTTTAATGACATGTGAGATCAATGTTTTTTTGGAACGTCTAAAGCAAAGAAAACTTTTGAACTGAGTTATACACAATTTTTTTTTTTATTTTTTGGAAAATCGTTTCTAAAGAGAAATTTTCTAAACGTTTCTTCTGTATCGTGGAGGCATCGTACATATATATTTTATTCAAGGACAAATATAACCCGGAACAATTTACAACTCGTTCCGTGCGGGATTCGAATCCGCTGTTCGCAGCGCCGCAGCTACACGTAGCCACTGTGCTTCCAAGCCGTCAAATAAACTTTTATTTTTTTTAATGTTGCCAACACTACGATTTTCTTCTGTATCGTGGTGGATAGTTTAAATACACAAATTTTACAAAGAGAAATATCTAGACCCGGAACAATTATTTGTAGTCCATACAAAACTTGTTCCGTGCGGAACCGAACGTAACTCATTGTAAACCCACTGTGCCACGGAGCCGTCAAATTAATTACATATAATTCTCGAATTATTTTTTCTCTATTGCTCGCCTGCTTGACAGGACTTAGCGATGTTTTCTTCTCTGCAGAAGATGTGATAAATGAGCATCTATAATTTTGACGTGACAACGTCTTATAAATTGGTTTGCCGGGTGACACTTCAAGAAACTGCGTTACGCTCCGCTCACGTTATGCGCTCACAATGAGAGCGAGTGAGAGGCACGCGTCCCTTCCACTCGGGCATGGTTAGCCCGCCTAAGAGCGAGAGAGACAGACATAATAAAATTATTTTACCACTCAAAGTCGTTGTCACGTAAAACTTTCGCCCGTATACCGACTTTACAGGCAACCAATTTTTTAATTATTAATTTCAGTAGACCCCGCATCGAAGTTTAAATTGATCTTACACATATTTAATTAACGGGTGAAGGAGTAGAGAAGAAGTAAGTTTTATTAATGTACGCTATGATAGCACAGAATATATTACTTGGAAGTAAGGACGAAGTTGGAAGATTAGTCGTCATCAAAGCAATAACCGTAATAATATTTAGGTTTTTTAAATCTAAACTATTCGTTAATTATATTTGAGACCCAGACTACTTTCATGTTTAAGGACAGATAATGATACCCAAGCGATGTTGATAACAAGCATTACTGCGTGGTGTTGTGCCATGGTCGCATGACATTCTACAGGTTGTCTTTTACGGAGTCTAGATTTAATACCGTCTCATTATATAGCGACGCCATATTAAGTGGCGGGGTATGCCAAAATGTCACTAAATGAGATCCCATAACTGCTTCAACCATATTTGTCATTTTCTTTTAATTTGTTTACCACGCCTCGCTTTTTAAGATCGTGTCATTACACCGTGCGAATATAATTGGCTTTACTTAATGTGATGTTTTTAGGATGTTTATTTTTAAATATGTACTTGACATTGAATGAGGGCATCCACGACTTTTTTCCACCAGGCGGCGCCACTTTACAATGAGGTAAAATATTTGACAGATTTCATAGCGGGGACGATAATTTCTTAGAAAATGTAAACTTTTATATTTCTTTCCGTATTATTAGTTATATTTTATATTAATTATATTAGAAATGAATAAACCGAACTATAAATATAACTAAAAGTAGAAAAATTAAAAAAAAAGAGTTATAAAGTGCAAAAAATTAAAAATCAAACCACCGACGCATTGTGTTGTGTATTAATATAATACTCTAGATAATGATAAGCTATTATTTAAAACTAATTTCTCCATTAACTGACATCGGGGATGAGTCGCTCGCGTCCGTAGGCTTCGACCACCTAACCCTAGGCCCACCCTACACGTGTCCCCCGGGTGGTGCTAAACAAGCGACAAAGCCGAAAGTACAGATTTGGCTCCTCGCCGTGTGGTAACGGCGTAAAAAATACCACCCCCTACTTTCGCACCATGAGGCACAAATTAAAAGAAATGGCCCCGAGTTCCCGGCGCCCCTTTAATGGGGCAGGGGTGCGAAGAATCTCCGGGAGGAAAACCGGCGACGAGGTTCGCCACCGTCACGTTCTGTATCCCGGAGGGCGAAAAGTGGATTGCGGAAGCCCGTCTGGCTACGCTGAATGTATGTGGAGCAATGAATGATAAGATGGATGAAGTATGCGATATGATGTATGATAGAGGAATAGATATATATATGGTAGTGAAAGTTGGGTGTGGCAGAAGAAGCACGAGAGTAGAATAAATGCTGTAGAAATGCGGTCATTAAGGAGTATGTTAGGGCTGAATCTGAATGACAGAGTGAGAAATTGTGTGATAAGAGAAGAGTGTGGTTTGCAAGATGATGTGACCAGGATTAAGAAAGGAATGCTTCGGTGGTTTGGTCATGTAGAAAGAATGAATGAGGAAAGAGTGACAAAGCAAATTTATGTGGCAGAGGTGAACGGCAGAGTCGGGAAGGGACGCCCTAGACGAAGGTTTATCGACCAAATTGGCGATATATTGAAAATGGGCCAAATTAAGAGTACCCTTAACCGACGAGCGTGTATGCGTAGGTATATGGATGTGGAGGAGGCGAGAGAGGTGTGTCAGGATCGTGCCAAATGGAAGTCCATAATCTCTGCCTACCCCTCTGGGTGACAGGCGTGAGTGTTTATGTATTATGTAACTGACATCGTGTAACAAAAAATTTTACCTCAGTCACAACTAGCCACATCTGGTGAGTGGAAGATTATTAGCCCTCATTCTGTGTAAGTTTACACAGAGTAAAAGTTTATCCTAGGTGTATAAATTACATTTAGGCGGCGCGGCGTAATTAAAAACATCAAAGTTTTCGTTTTATTGAAGTCATTTATTTCGTCGATAATAATTGATATTATAACCACGTAATTTTCAAACTATTAAATTTTTCTATTTTTAATTTTTCTTTTTTAATTTTTATACAAAAGATTTACTGACACAGAGCTTACTTCTGACTTTTGAGCGCAGTAAAAAAAGTCCGTATATGTAAACTTGATCAGAGCCCACATACATTAAGTAACAAGAGCAGAAAAATGATAACATTGAACCTGCCTCCTTTTTTAGTTTGACGAGTTCCCATTTGGTCAGACGACACGCCATGCCTTGTGGATATTATAATGGAATCGTTTTTGCTTTGGTCCGATATCTCATATGAGGCGTGAGGCTATCAGAGGATAACCGTGTAAAAACCATGCGATAGTAATACTAGGCTCAATATCATATTATAAAGAATAGTGTCATTTCTTTATGCAAATAAGGACAATGAGCCACAGTTCAAGAAAATCCGTCACACTATTTTGTCCCGTTGGTACCGTAAGTAGCGTCTATAGGATTTTTTTTATAGAATAAGGGTGGCAAACGAGCACACAGTCCACCTGATGGTAAGTGGATGCCGTGGCCCATAGACATCTACATTTATCCTCGATTAAGAATCAAAATGAAGATGCGTTGTCACCCCTGAGGATTAAGATGGAATGCCTCGTTTCCAGTAAAAAGGGTCTCCAGTTCTCAACACTCATCATACGAAACACAGCAACATTAAGCTGCTATTTTAAGCTGGTATTCTGTGAGAGCGTGGTCCTACCCCAGTCTAACCGACCCATTCGCGCTACAACCATAATAAAGCTGCAGCATGGCTCTCACAAGTTTATCCAAGGAAATCCAAGAAAGATCTCATGGCCATCTTGTGTAGATTAAACGTAAAATACACGATCGATGTTCATTGGCTGCAGTAGCCTCGTTTTTCCCTTCAATTTTATTTAAAAAAAAATCCTAAAACGTTTGCTATACAAACAGTAACCATGTTTTATAATTACATCAAATTTTAATAAAATTGTAAAATAAAAACCAATGTGGAAATAATATATTTCTTCATTTTTATCTATTTCGAGTAACACTAGAATTTATGACGGTATGACACATTAGTACAGACAAGCAGAATGAAATTATAGAAAGTTCGTTGAATGACGGCGTACCCTTAAAAAGCAGTAATTCATTGTACGATATATTGGAATAATGATAAAAATATAGAAGTATTATAAAATACCTATATACTCTCATTTCATTTCATACACTCATTTCGTATTCACAGAGGTTTAAAAATGGCTTTTACATAAAAATAAAAAACATAAATATGCACATCAAATTATTAAAACAAGAAGAGTAAATCAAAGTTATCTCAACAATAGGCAATAAAAAAAGAAAGCTTGAACTTCATAAAAGGAGAGCAGTCAAAACAACAATTTTGCTGTCCACTGCATTTAATTTATCGCTTTTCGGATCATCTTAGGGGCGTGAATAATCAATCCGGAAAAAACTATTTTACCACCTCTATAGGACCAGCTCAACACTTAATAATTTTTATATCAAGTTGAAGGCATGCTTGATTCTCATTATGATATTTATTCAAACTTCCCAGTGTATTGGCAACGGTATAATAGACCCTGGTCATGTAGCAGGCAACATTTACTTATATTAAGAAGAAAACATATTTTGTACATTTTACTCGACCAGTCGTGTACTATTAAGTTAACGGTGTTTAATTTATACAAATCTTCTGAGGGCAATATCCTTTAGTTTCGATCACAATAATAAATCTGTTCAGCTCCGAAATGAATTTCAATTTTAAGTTTGAATAACAAATTCAAACTTAAAATTGTAAAATCAAAATTTCTCTTGCATTTTGTAAAATAACTGATGATAATAACGTATGGATTTAACGCTTAATAGGAGAAGCTTACATTATTCATATGAACTCGGATTATTATTACTAGCTGATTAGAATTTACTACCGGCTTATAGTGTAAATCTTTATAATCATTATTATTTATTTTAATACGGAATAGATGTCGAAATTATACTTTAAAGAGTAAAAGTGATTTTTCATCGTTAATTCAATTTCAATCGTTGAAATATTAACATATATTCCCCATGCCTTATTTAGATTTAAATTCGTGTTCAGTGAATAGTCTAGACGGAGTACTTTTACTGGTTAATATGTACATCTCGATTGACTTCCTTCATTTTAAATTAACTAGAAAAAATATTTTTTTTAAATTATTGGTAAGTTGAAAAAGAACGTTTTTGCTGACGAGACTTGATAAACTGTCGTGGTTTGAAGAACTATGCATTAGTAATGTTAATTAAAGCAATTCTTTTATAAACAATATCAGGAGCCAGTAATAGAGTTGTATTCATTAATTATACCTTTGATGAACTACATGAATAATTCATTACGAACATATTCAGTTTTTTTGAATAATAATAAAAAATCTGCGGCTACCAATCCGCTTGCATAGCGTGGCAACTATATCATTTATGAGGCAATCTATGGGGAGTCCTATATTTAGTACTAGACTTTTGAAAGCCTTCAAGATGTAGGCGATCTTTTCTGGTGGCATTAGAGGTAAATAACAATTTAGCTTTCGTCTCTTCTCTATCTCTACATAGTATAAAACAAAGTCACTTCCCGCCGTCTGTACGCTTAGATCTTTTAAATTACGCAACGGATTTTAATGCGGTTTTCATCAATAGACAAAATAATTTAAGAGAAAGGTTTATATTTATAATACATGCATATTATATATTATATACATAATTCTTCTGTCCGTGTTTATGTGACTGAACTCCTCCTAAATGGATGGACCGATTTTGATGAAATATTGTGTGTGTGTGATTAAGTTGATTAGAGAATGGTTTAGATTCACAATTGGACCCGGTAGGTTGCGTTATTGTCGAGATCCATAAATCAACTGTGCGCATTCGGGGCGGATCGCTAGTTTTTAATAATTCGGAACTCAGTATTTAATAATAATTGTTAATGCTTTAACAAATATTCATTTAATAAAAGTCGTGTAAATATTTTACTAAATCCTACGTTTCCGTTTGTTATTTAAATCGTGCGATGTATTCTAAAGCCGACTATTACGACTTCAAATGTGATGGTTTGCGCACAGTTTGATATACAGAAGCGGAGAAGACAGTAAGTGTGCAATAATAGTAAAGTATACGTGTATTTGGAATTGACGCAGCGGGGCGCTGTCTGGAATGAATCGCAAGCAGCGTGCGCCTGCACTAACGCCTACTGTCGTGAACTCTTTCAACATCGTTTATTTTTATGAAAGATTTTCTGTGACTTTTCATATCAATATTTTATTGTTTTTATGAGTTTTGTTTTATAAATAAAACGCGGTTAAACATATCAAATTTATGTGCAAAGATAGCTATAGCGATATACATAAAATTCAATGCCTGCTTAGCAAGCAATTGACCAATTCCGAAAGTAAGTTTTCTTTTGCTTTAGAGCCCTTAGTTTGACATTTAAGCAAATGCTGTGCCCTTACTAGAGCTAGCCTGGCTTGATTTTGACTTTATATAATATTCTTTTATTTTTTCACGAGCATGAAACGAAGCTCTACCACGTCGAAAACGAATTTTCGACGTGGTAGAGCGATGCTGCAGCTATATTATTGGTATAGTTGTAGCATGATTGGGTCGGCTCGACCAAGGAAAGCCCACGCTCTCAAAGAATACCAGCATAAAATAGCAGCTTAGCGCTGCTGTGTTTCGTATGGTGAGTGTAGAGAACCGGAGACCCTTTTTACTGGAAACGAGGCATTCCATCTTAGTCCTCACAGGTGACAACGCATCTGCATTTTGATTCGTAATCGAGGATAGATGTAGATGTCTATGGGCCACAGCAACCACTTACCATCAGGTGGACTGTGTGCTCGTTTGTCACCCTAATCCTATATAAAAAAAGTAATAGACATATTCTCTTACATTTTAGAGAGGGTTTGCCATAATCGTAACGCTTGGCATGTTGATTGTTGATCGCTGCTCCCTGTCACCACTGCTCACTTCACCCACGGGACGGGATAGAACCGCGATAGCTGAGGGACAAGCGCTCGCCTGGAGATAATATATCTAGTAAATAAGCAAATCACGTTCGATTCCTGTTTGCCATTCACCACATTCACCACATTCACGGTGGATAATGATCACAGGAAACATGCAGGTTCATTTAATCAATTCATTTAATATAGTATTTACATAACTTTGAAAGATATATACACAATATTAAAAAAACTATAATAAAAAAATACTAAAAGTAATAACTTAATTATCATACAGTCCTACTCTCCGTGGTATCGTGCCAAGAACGCTGGCTGCGTTTCCTCGCTGAATGGGCTATATTTAGCCTTTGAGCGAGAAAAGAACCAGCCCTCTTATCACCAGCAGCAACGACCAGTCGCGGATGGAGTTCCTTTAGTGTGAACCCCACTGACCCATAGTCTCTAAAAAATTTAAGTCTGTAAAGTTTGTCAAAATTCATTGGGGTAGGATTCGCTCTCAGAAATCAGAGGAAGACACAAGAAAACCGCCTTCCTATCCAATGCTGGGAATGTACTTTTCCCGTGGTAAGAACGTTTTGTGGAAACGAGAAGAGAGAAAAAACGAGAGAGTGTGATACCTGGAATATTAAAAAGGAAAATAGGTATAGTATTTATTTTTAAATATTAAAATGAGTGGATGGTCAGATTATCAATTGTAATATTAGGTTAGTTTGCCATTCCTTTCGTTAATTTATGTAGTATAAAATAACTGCTGGACCAAATATTATAAAATCTTAATCAGGTTCTAATGACGTAATTGTGGATTTAATGAAACCAGTCCGACGTTCATATCATTATTTAATATTAAATTATAAATTTTTACGTGACATGATCACGTAAAATTTATAATTTAAAAATAATTAATAATGAAAAGTCGGTTTGAGGTGAGAGAATCCATCACTCCATTTCATCCCGTGGGGTTTATAAGAGGCGACTATGGAAAACTTCAGAAAGATATATTATGCTCCGATAGATGGTGGTTAACCATCCCGTTTACGCCAGACGTGAAATACCAGCGACGGGCAGTAGCTTCAAAGGTGAGACATCCCGCACTGCAATCTAACAATTGCAATTACCCTGTCAAGCCAAGCGTTTAGGTGAGCCGCATGCTCGTTTGCCCCCTCTCTTATAAAAAAAAGCGTGACGATTAGGACAAATCCTCTTCATCACGAGAAAAACTCATGTCTAGTAGTGGATTATACTAGACTGACGACGAAGAAGAATGTTCATTCATCAAGCCGCCGAAGAAGATTAGTCAGTTCTTACCATCCGTCAAGTGCAGTATCCCTCTACAAGATGCAGGAGTGTACAAGCTTGATTGTGAATGTGGTCTCTCATATATAGGGCAAACAAAAAGATCTATTAAAACCCGCGTAAAGAACACATAGCTGACGTGAAGCACCAACGTTCCGGAAGTCTGCAGTTTGTGATCATATCCTAGACGGCCCCGCCATTACATTAGATTTGATAAACCACAGATTCTCGCGAAAGAACATCGATTCCTGCCAAGGATGATACGTGAGGCTATTATAATTAAAAAACATCCTAATTTCAATAGAGAGGAGGCTAAGACACCACCTGCTTGGGATCCTGTAATTAATAAAATTAAAACTAAACCCAAGCATACCACTGCAAGACTTCAAGACACAGTTAGTTCATTCTGCGTAGATCGGACCAAAATTAATAATTAAAAAAGCTGAAGGTACTCCATTAACTTTGACATTGGGACGTCAATCACCTCAGTCCCCATGACCATGGGTGCTGTAAAGCACCCGAAACGTCGGGAATTAATAAAATAAGTTAATTAAACGCGATATAATCCGTAAAAGTAGTTTAATTCAATTCTTTTACACTGTCAACACGCGGTTAATTCAAAATATTTATATATAATATTTATTGTCTTAGCCGTCTGCCAAGCATGGCAACTGTGGCAAATATCCCTATAAGTCAATCTTTGGGAAACGCCTATGTTCAGCAGTAGACTTTAATGGACTGTAAAGATAACAGTATGCTCTTGAGAATCTACCGAAAAATTCTATTGCCAATTTTCTAGAAATTAAGAAAATCTTATTATTAGTTGTAAATAACTGCTGAGTAGAAACGTTTTTCCTTTTCCAAGATTTTACGATATTCATGTGACAAAGTGAAAACAACACCGGGGCAAATGTATTCTAGAGTACTTCTTAAATTAACAACAACGGTAAAACACTTAAATTTACAACACTTTTTCCAGTATTAAAACTATTTACGAACCATATCGGACTTTAAAAGATAATCTTAAAATTATGCATAAATTGCAAGTTGTATTCGTATTTAATACCGACTTACCCAAGGCATATCTCAAATTTTTTGATAATAGTTGTTGCGAATGTTGGATTGCAATTAAAACATTAAATAATTTCAACATAACATGAACTGATTAAAATAACTTAACAGGTTAAATTAACCCTGTTTAAATAATTCCAAAAGAGGTTCTATTTAAAGTGGATCATTTAATATAATTTTAGTAAATTATAATTCTTTTAAATTTCGACATTATTAATACACTATAACTTTGAATTGTTTATTGAATGATTTACTTCGACAATTTGTCAAATAAATTAGCGTATAAACCACACGAGTCTGCTTGCAAACTATGGGTATTATTCCTTGCATCAGATACAGGTCTAGGATAATTATTCAACTGGAACGTTTGACCCAGTATCGGTGTTCCAATAGACGTGCTTGAAATTTTATATTAATGGGTGTCTGGGCGACGTTTATCAGATCGGTTCGTGCTCCTGGCGAAAGTTCTGCGAAGCCCGAATATGCACCGAAATTGATTGGGCCCCTTAGCAAGTAAATGCCGGAATTGAAAACGTATTGATCATGCACGCGAGCTCTACACGCAATTCGGTCCTTCACCTCGGAAGAATTAACTCTTGACATGACCGTTAAAAGAGGTGAAACTATTTTCGGTAAAACACGTCGTCGTGTCGGGTTTTGCGAAATTACACATAATGCTATCTGTGCCTAAATCATATTCTTCTTAATGTAAATTGAAGAAAAAAAGTAACATTCTATATGCGTCCCCAGCTGGGCCTAGGGCTCTTCTTATTTCAGAAGTGGTTTTGTAACCAGGAAGAGCCTACTTCACTGCTCCAATGGGTATATGCAAACTTGATTCGCGATTGAAATTTTAATATGATCGACTTTATTATCACTTCTTTTATTATTATTAACTGAATCAGGCGTTACTTTGCAGAAATTTCCAGTAGATAAATAATTTTAAAGAAAAAGTTTCATGATGCATTAAACACTTCATGAAAACTGCGTCATGATCTCTCGGACTATATTAATTATGTTCAAATAATGGTCACTGAGAGTGTGACTACGTAAGGAAAATCTTTATAATTAAAAATAATTAATAATGAAAAGTCGGTTTGAGGTGAGAGAATCCATCACTCCATTTCATCCGTGGGGTTTATAGAGGCGACTATGGAAAACTTCAGAAAGATATATTATGCTCCGATAGATGGTGGTTAACCATCCCGTTTACGCCAGACGTGAAATACTAGCGACGGGCAGTAGCTTCAAAGGTGAGACATCCCGCACTGCAATCTAACAATTGCAATTACCCTGTCAAGCCAAGCGTTTAGGTGAGCCGCATGCTCGTTTGCCCCCTCTCTTATAAAAAAAAAGCGTGACGATTAGGACAAATCCTCTTCATCACGAGAAAAACTCATGTCTAGTAGTGGATTATACTAGACTGACGACGAAGAAGACGAAGGCCATGACTTTGGCATTTATCTCAGTCGACACTTGCGACATCTGCAGATAAAAATGTGATAGATTCTTTTACACTGTCAACACGCGGTTAATTCAAAATATTTATATATAATATTTATTGTCTTAGCCGTCTGCCAAGCATGGCAACTGTGGCAAATATCCCTATAAGTCAATCTTTGGGAAACGCCTATGTTCAGCAGTAGACTTTAATGGACTGTAAAGATAACAGTATGCTCTTGAGAATCTACCGAAAAATTCTATTGCCAATTTTCTAGAAATTAAGAAAATCTTATTATTAGTTGTAAATAACTGCTGAGTAGAAACGTTTTTCCTTTTCCAAGATTTTACGATATTCATGTGACAAAGTGAAAACAACACCGGGGCAAATGTATTCTAGAGTACTTCTCTTAAATTAACAACAACGGTAAAACACTTAAATTTACAACACTTTTTCCAATATTAAAACTATTTACGAACCATATCGGACTTTAAAAGATAATCTTAAAATTATGCATAAATTGCAAGTTGTATTCGTATTTAATACCGACTTACCCAAGACATATCTCAAATTTTTTGATAATAGTTGTTGCGAATGTTGGATTGCAATTAAAACATTAAATAATTTCAACATAACATGAACTGATTAAAATAACTTAACAGGTTAAATTAACCCTGTTTAAATAATTCCAAAAGAGGTTCTATTTAAAGTGGATCATTTAATATAATTTTAGTAAATTATAATTCTTTTAAATTTCGACATTATTAATACACTATAACTTTGAATTGTTTATTGAATGATTTACTTCGACAATTTGTCAAATAAATTAGCGTATAAACCACACGAGTCTGCTTGCAAACTATGGGTATTATTCCTTGCATCAGATACAGGTCTAGGATAATTATTCAACTGGAACGTTTGACCCAGTATCGGTGTTCCAATAGACGTGCTTGAAATTTTATATTAATGGGTGTCTGGGCGACGTTTATCAGATCGGTTCGTGCTCCTGGCGAAAGTTCTGCGAAGCCCGAATATGCACCGAAATTGATTGGGCCCCTTAGCAAGTAAATGCCGGAATTGAAAACGTATTGATCATGCACGCGAGCTCTACACGCAATTCGGTCCTTCACCTCGGAAGAATTAACTCTTGACATGACCGTTAAAAGAGGTGAAACTATTTTCGGTAAAACACGTCGTCGTGTCGGGTTTTGCGAAATTACACATAATGCTATCTGTGCCTAAATCTTATTCTTCTTAATGTAAATTGAAGAAAAAAAGTAACATTCTATATGCGTCCCCAGCTGGGCCTAGGGCTCTTCTTATTTCAGAAGTGGTTTTGTAACCAGGAAGAGCCTACTTCACTGCTCCAATGGGTATATGCAAACTTGATTCGCGATTGAAATTTTAATATGATCGACTTTATTATCACTTCTTTTATTATTATTAACTGAATCAGGCGTTACTTTGCAGAAATTTCCAGTAGAAAAACAATTTTTAATAAAAAGTTTCATGATGCATTAAACACTTCATGAAAACTGCGTCATGATCTCTCGGACTATATTAATTATGTTCAAATAATGGTCACTGACAGTGTGATTACTTAAGGAAAATCTTTATAATTAAAAAAAAATCGCCATGATTTTCAGGTGGTTTGGCGATCGCTGTACCACACAATTTCCCAGTCGCCGGTTTATATATTTTACGCTTGGCGTAAACGAGGTGGTTAATAGTCTAATCTATCGGAAGCCGTGCGATCTGTGGTGGTGCTGTCGCCATGCCGTAAGCGAAACGCACCGAAGCCTAAATCGCGCTATCAAAGTTCCGAAGTACAACGAGTATATATACAGTGTGTCTGGTCACGACCTAGCGATAATTTAAGGTTACAAAATATACCTAATTTCATCGACGAAAACACCCATATATGGGGGTCTACCCCCCCTCCTGTCGGAATGGCCGCCATTTAATTTTTTTTTTATTCTTGTAGATACCTCTGCCAAAAGATGCAGATTTCTCTGGACAGAAAGGTCCTACAGATGTAAAAAATGTTATTTAAAAGGTAAAATAGCATCTATCAAATAAAATAAACATCATGGAAAGTTTTCCTACAAATATCTTAAAACATTTATAATGCTAATTTAAGTTAAAAAAATTGACTATTTTTTTTATTTTTCTTAACATACTTCAAAAACTAGCACATTGATACTAAATTTTTTAATACTGTCCTAATACTTAAGGATATTACTTACAAATTGACATTAAAATTATTGTTCTTAATTGCATAACTCGAGTTAGGGCTGTTTGAATATGACCCTTTTGCGAGGGTTATGTATGTAGAAACCTCATTAAGCGCTATTAATTTTCGACAATGGATTAAATAAAAATACACTATAACTTTTAAGAAACTTTTAATGGCATTAAGTATTATTATTAATTTAATAATTGTTCAAAATGTCCACCTCTATTCTGTAGACAGGCCACTGACCTTACAGCCATTTGTTGTGTGGCCCTTGATATTAAGACTATGTCGGATCTTATGTCATCCGCAATCGTCATTATTTTGTCGAGCAGTTCTTGTCTGCTATTTGGGACTGTAGCATAAACCCTTTGCTTCATCCATCCCCATAAAAAATAATCCAGAGGTGTTAAATCCGGAGAGCGAGGTGGCCAAGCTACCGTTCCACCACGTCCTATCCATGGTGAATAATTTTCATTAAGAAAAGCTCTCACAGCACGTGCGTAGTGAGGTGGTACACCGTCCAACTGTAGCCACATGCGCCTTCGGTTGATTACTGGTAATTCCTCCATGATTTCTCTAAATGTGTTCTTAGAAAATCTAAAAATCTTGGGCCATTCATTGTATTTGGTTATTCAATTGGTCCAATTAATTTGTCGTCAATCATAGCCGCCCACATTTACTGAAAATTCATGTTGAAATTTACTGGGCCTTACTGCATTTGGATTTTCTTGCATCCATAAATGCTGGTTTCTATGGTTTATAATACCAGCTCTTGTAAATGTCGCCTCATCGGTCCACATGATTTTTACAAAACGTCGGTTGACGTCGCACACAACCGTTGAACCACGAGCAAAAGTGGCTCGCACAGCATAGTCTGGCTCTCGAATATCTTGCACGCGACGAAAATGGTACGGATGCATGCCTTCGCGTTTTAAAATTTTCCACGCAACCCATTTTGACAAATGCAGCATCATTGCTATTCGCCTTACACTGAGCCTGGGATCTCGGTAAATAAGTTGAAGAACTTCTTCTTCTGCTTGCACTGACACTATGCAGGAGCGTTCATTTGGCGGCCTTTGGATGCCATATTGCGACAATCTTAAGTGAATGTCAACAAAAGTTTGTCGACTGGGTGTAGGCCGGTCGGGATACCTCTGACGATACATTCGTACGGCGGCAGCAGCGCTTCCATTACATCTGCCATACACGAAATGCATGTCAGCTATGTGATGAGACGAATAGTTAGACATGTTTTTATCCGAAAAGTACGTAGTCACTGCAAACTACAACAAACTCAGCAGAATATCTCGGTGAAGGAATAGCTCACAAAACGGAACGGAATAGTAGCGATCGCAACTCAGAGCGGAGGACAACTGATCTAACAAACATTTATCTTCGATACCTGAGCTGGTCAAACATGATTTTTTGTCCTACTTATTCAAACTTGTCGTAACAATAATACAAATAATTTTTCGTCCTTGTCACATAAACCCTATTCAATGTAGCAGGTAGCTCTACATGGGTTTGGGACCGTCGAAAAAGGGTCATATTCAAACAGCCCTAACTCTCGAGTTATGCAATTAAGAACAATAATTTTAATGTCAATTTGTAAGTAATATCCTTAAGTATTAGGACAGTATTAAAAAATTTAGTATCAACGTGCTAGTTTTTGAAGTATGTTAAGAAAATAAAAAATAGTCAATTTTTTAACTTAAATTAGCATTGTAAATGTTTTAAGATATTTTGTAGGAAAACTTTCATGATGTTTATTTTAATTTGATAGATGCTATTTTTACCTTTTAAATAACATTTTTTTTACATCTGTAGGATCTTTCTGTCCAGAGAAATCTGCATCTTTTGGCAGAGGTATCTACAAGAATAAAAAAAAAATTAAATGGCGGCCATTCCGACAGGAGGGGGGGTAGACCCCCATATATGGGTGTTTTCGTCGATGAAATTAGGTATATTTTGTAACCTTAAATTATCGCTAGGTCGTGACCAGACACACTGTATAGAATAGCTCCGATCTATCACATGGAGCGTTAGCCACTCCCTGGGCAGAACATATTGCCCGGCTGTTATCGGTCTCAATTACATTTCATTCAATCAGGGTAAGACTAATGCAGTGGCAGAGATTCAACGACTGTTATGATACATGCTAAACAAAAACACATATTTCGTGATGCATTTGTAAACACAGATATACTTTATGCCGTGTATTCGTGTTAAATAACGGAATATTTCTAACAGCTTTATGATGACCTGGCGCTGGCTTTTTTCGTGTCAAATGTCCTTTTTATTTTTGTGAGTTTTTGTAAGTTTAAAATAACGGTATTTTTCTTGCGGTACCTTAAACGCAAACGTGCAGTATGGAATGGTGGTTTAAGGGACAATGTTAATCTAATAACCAGTGCTAAGAGATCACGCGAACGGTGTTATGTTCACGGCAGCGAGTAGAGATACAGTGTTAGAGGATTTGTTTGATATATGGTGCTTTAGGTTTGATATAATTGGAGTGATTAATTTACAATCTGTCGAAGTCCAAAATAATAATTTGGCAAGCCTTTCGATGAATTTTGTACCTAAGGAATGATCGAAAATGATATGTTATTTCTTTCGGAACAATATGAGAATTTATTATTAACTATGCAATAGTTTGCGTATAATGTCTCACTTCTGTGCAAAAGCCTAGTCACATTTTTGAAAATGTTATAAGAGCAGGAAGATTCCTCAAAATAGTTTTAATTTATCAATCAAGCAGGCTTTCTTTACGATAATTTCCTTCTTCGCCGAGTATAAGGTTAGGAGTACCATATACTGCAATTAAAAATGCCGCTTGCTATAACTATTGAATCTGGATGGTTCAAATGAGTCCGCGTACTTTACGGCGAATACCACAATCTCCAATGAAACAATCTAACGTTCAAAATCAAACTTCATAATGTCAAATTTCGTGTATCATAATATTATGACAGAATGACTCTACCGAGAGTTCAAGACTCGACTTTTTACATTGTATAGCTTGAGTTTAAGCTCGAGACTGCCTTTTTTTATATAACTAGGGTGAATAACGAGCACACAGTCCACCTAATGGTAAGTGGATGCTGTGGCCCATAGACATCTACATTTATCCTCAATTAAAAATCAAAATGCAGATGCGTTTTCACCCCTGAGGTCTAAGATGGAATGCCTCTTTTCCAGTAAAAAGGGTCTCCGGATCTCTACACTCACCATATGAAACACAGCTGCTATTTTACACTGGTATTCTGTGAGAGCGTGGTGCTGCCCCGGTCGAACCGATCCATTCGTGCTACAGCTATGATACAGCTGAAGCATGGCTCTACCGCGTATAATTGTGTACTAGGAAGCGACTATGGAAACCTCTTCTAGGGGTTTCCATAGTCATTGGGTAAGGTTGCTTCCTACTGCACAAACCGAGGTTGCATGTCCCCATGTCCATGTCCATGTCAACTCGGTCGAGCCGACCCACACGCTGCAGCTATATTATGGTTGTAGCACAACCATAATATAGCTGCAGGGTGGCTCTACCACGTAAAATGTCTCTGAATAGTCTCTTCTTAGCTCCTGAATTAACACGGGAAAGGTTTTGAGTATAATTTATTTTATTATTCTCCACATTTGTAATTTTGAAGTGGGTTTGTATAATTAGAACATAATTAATACTTAAATAAACCATATCGTATTTACAGCTTTCAGCACGCGAACAATATTGAAGTTTTGACAGTTATCCTACTGAGATATCGGTCATTGCGTGCGTGCGGTCACAAGGATTATCGTGAACACGCGTCGTGTCAGATTGATTAGGCCGATGACTGGTCGTCAGGTGCGATTAAGAACAACGCGTATGATATCTTAAATTTCTCAAATATATAATTGCATCACACGTTAAGACAAGCACAATTTGACGAGCGTGGGACCCGTTGGTATTGATAAAAAAAATTTAGTGTCTTTTTTTGTGTCGTCGTGAATTGACGATATTTAGGCTTAAGCCGATTTGTTCTTATGGTCTCCTTTAAATGTTTGCTTTTACAATAACCAATGTTCTTAATATCTATAAAATCAACAAGTATTATTTTAAACATGTATATTTTAATTAATAGAATCAGGCGTTAATTTGCGGAAATCCATTATATATATATATTAAAGATGTTAAAAAATCAATTAGCTACTACTAGTAATAAAATAAAATGATGTGTCTTACCTAGTTTGAGGAGCACCTCCCGCCCTCCCTCGAGTTTGTGCACTATCCCCGTCACCACTAACGCCAGCACCACTCTCTCTCTTGAGGCACTCTCTTCAAACTAGGTTATTTTATTTTATATATAATTAATTTTTTTATCGTTAATAGAATACTTTAAAAATATATTAACTTTTATAAACAATTTATAACAAAATAGAAAACTAGTCTTTTTTTTTGTTAATGCTAATAAGGTACATTACTGCGCTCACCGCAAAATACTATAGTAAAAGAACCTTCTGAGAGGTTCCAATCACGCCGAAATCTTCCGACCATGTCAGAATACGAAATGTTGTCGATTTAGATTAGACCCTAAGACCTTGTATTATATTATAAGAAAAAAAGTAAATTAATAAAAACAGCAGGAAGTCGATGGATGCGGGTGGCTCAGAACCGTACTTTATGGCATTCCTTGGGGGAGGCCTATGTTCAGCAGTGGACTTGTGAAGGGTTGTAATGATGGAATAAAAACAGAACAGAACAGAAAAAGTCGAGTCGATGAATACAAGTAGCTCAGAAGGTGTGGAATTTCTTGGGGGAGGGCTATGTTCGGAAATAGTAATCAAGGTAGGTTACTCTTACCTTTTAGACTTATTTGTGAAGGGCTGTAATGAAGATATCATGACGATATCGTCACATTTAGCTCTCAACATATGGTGAATTTATTTTTTGTGTGCAGTGGTTATATCTTATACGTTGCATACTTTGATTTAATAAAAGTGAACTTTTTATTTCAAAGTAATATCAATATGCAATACCATTGATATGCAAGGTCATTAAAATTGCATGTAATTCCCATTTCCCGTATTTTTTCTATAACCCCACACAAATAAGGGATTCGCAATGTACGCAGTTGCATAAACAGGATAATTCCTAATCTAACTCAATCTCTGACACATAAGATTGAAGTTGCTATTTTTAATTAACCTCTGGCATCTCAACTCTGAGTTATTACTTCGGTCGACGTTTGGCTTCAGATCTGACTTATTAGATTAACTCTATCTGCACTCCCATCTTGGCTTACGCCGTACTACGCTCGTTGCTTATGATTCGCAATATCTTATACGTTGCATAATTGACTTGGTTTGAATTTGCATGCCTTTGATTTTATTTAGACAAATAAGTGTATTTATTTTGTAGCATGAATGTGATCATCAAACCCGCTAGTTAATGGGGCAAGATCGACATTTTTATATAGAAATTGGTTTAAATTACACAATGCACACAGTAAGTAGATTAACATTAAACCATCAATTATCACAAGTTTTATATAACCGTCGGAATACGAACGAAAGTAAGAGTGTAGACGTAATTTGTCCCTCATTTCCATTCGAGGTCTGTCGGTGGCATTTAGCCGCGACTTTTAGTCGATGTTTTCGCTAATTAACATCTTGTTTCCAATTTAAAAGCGTGTATAGTTCGTTAGTTACTGATACCATTAGCGAAAGTAATTTTATATAGGGTGTAGTTCGCTTTAATTGGTAGGGGTGTCATTAAACGCATTCGTGTGAACATGGACTAACTGGATGCAAGCCGTTTGGATATGGACTAACTGATTAAACGGAAACAAATATAACTTCGCGTAAGTACATATTTAAAACAATTATAGCAATAAATTGTATTTTCTATTTTCTTTCTTCCTTGATGTTTATGTTGAAAATAGTAGTTTCTTACAAATGGTATATTTTCTTTAAAATGTTTTACGTGGCAGAGTCACCCGGCTGCGTATTGCGTATTACAGTTGTGGTACGAATGGGTCGGTTCGACCGGAGAAGAACTGCGCTCTCACAGAATACCAGCGTTAAACAGCTAACTTAATTCTGTTGTGTTTTATATAGGGGTTGATGACAACCGGAACACTTTTTTTTACTGGTAACGAGACATTCCATCTTAGTCCCTAATTTATTCTTAATCGTGAATAGATACAGATTTCTGTTGGACTTATCCCGGTTTGTCACCCTTACATCTTTAAAAAACTTTAACTTAAAGGCTAAAAGGCTATGTTGAAATACAAAAAAGGGGGGTTTCCCATTTTTTTTAAAGAATTTTATATAGGAAATTATATAAAAATCTTTAAAAAAAATGTATGTAGATTTGAAATTTCTTAAACATAAGTGACCTAATACCTAGTTTAGTTTAACGCAATGCAATGACAACCGTGATTGTGTTCTTAGGTTTTTACTGATTCTTTTCTTTTCGTACCTTTTTTTTAGCTCTAGGGTTCTCTTCCTCTCTGATGCTGCTCTTGTATTAACGAAGCCATAATATTACATTCCAGGTCGGGCCGAAATCAGTTATTGGGTTTTTCTCTCAAGAAATACCTGAGTATTACTGCTACTGATAGCAGCTCGGGGTCAGCAGTTAGCGGTGTTTCACCCCTCGCAAAGCATGTAAATCCGTTGGATCTACGAATGATCTCTCTCCAACAGTGTCGATGATCATCCTATCGGACTAAGAGAGTGAGGGTATAGAGATTGCACCTGTGCTTGCACACACACTTGTACACTACAATTTTTTACTGTCCCTGTTGAGACTGGCCGCAATGACGGAAATTTGGTCCGGACATTATTAACATAGCATGCAACCGCGTGACATGGCGGCTAGAGTAACTAGCTACTGAGCCGCGACACTCGAGCCCGGGTTTCAATTCATTACAGCACATCAAAAGTGCACTCCTGAACAAAAGCTTTCCCACAACTGTGTCAATATTTGCGATAGTTTTATTATTGTTATTGAGTTGTAGTTAGAAATATTTTGCTACCCATCTGGCTTTGTTTTTTTCTGTTGTCACTTACTATTTAGTGGATTCTTTTACGCCGCCAGACAGGGCTGATGACCACGGCCGTGTCAACATTTGTGTAATATACAAATTAGTTTTTCTTGTCTGGTTGATATGTGATTACCTCTTTTCGTTAATTCTATCGTTATTATAGCAATTGAGCAATAACGATACAATTTCATGAGAGGTAAAATTGAACAAAGGAATATTTTTTTAGAATAAGGATGAAAAACGAGCACACAGTCCACTTGATGGTAAGTAAATGCTGTGGTCCATGGACATCTAAATTTATTCCGGAATCTACATTTATCAAAATGCAGATACGTTGTCACCTCTGAGGACTGAGATGAAATGCCTCGTTTCCAGTAAAAAGAGTCTCCGGTTCTCTACACTCACCATACGAAACACAGCAGCATTAAGCTGTTATTTTACGCTGGTATTCTGTGAGAGCGTCGTCCTACTCCGGTAGAGCCGACCAATTCGTGCTACAGCCATAATATAGCTGCAGCGTGGCTCTACCACGTATAAAATATATTATCATTATCATCATAATATTCTGTATTGGTAACAACATCTGAAGGTCCGAAAGATGTCACAGACTGTAATAAAATGTCATTTTTATTTTGTAAAATTTTGAATTCCGGTATACCATAAAAAATTTAACAAAAGTGTTTAAGCAGTGCAGTTTTCACTAGTTATGAGAAATGCGGGAATACTGCTGGCAATTAAAAAGTTTAACCCTTATTTAGCGAGCTATGGAGCGACATAAGATATATTGGTTTCCGCTGCGTGATAACATTTGTAAAGAGGATATCCACAGTACAAGTAGGAATCCTAACATAACGGATCGGTTAGCTGAGGTAACATTATGTCGGACATATGCGGAGGAAATCGATTGGCAAAAGGTTTTCGAGTAGCAGCCTCGTACCAGTAAAAGTGATGTAGGGCGAACTTCCCGCTATATGTGGTGACGAGTTGATAAGTTTACAAGGAGTCGATGGATGCAATACGCAATACGCATGGACCGTGTTGTAAGGTAAAAAAATAATGATGTATTTTTAACTGTATTTATATTCGTATGTAATTTAATGTGATTGTGGCAGATTTTATCTTGTGGGTGTGATAAAAAGCGACTATGGGAAGGCTAGAAAAACCTATATTTCGTTTATCTTTATTGCGATATATCATGACGTAAATGACAGATGTAAATGTTCAGACTGGTGATGATGAGCAGCGTGGTAATTAAACAAAAGAGTGACTTTCAATAAGTATTATTTATAATCTATATTGAATAAAAAAGTGTCTGTTTCTATTTCTGTAAAAGGTGCCACTCATATAGTGCTGTGATCACCAATCCGCCTGCAAGGGGAAGATTACGGCAAAGACTTCGTTTGATAGGAAAGACTCATCCCAGGAGTCAAATGTTTTGAATGAAAATGAAGAATGCAATTTAGTGGTTACGATGAACCCTGTAGCGTGTTATCGATCGAACAATCTATTTTTAAACGCAGACAAATTGTTGATTTAAATCGAATGTCGCTCACAAATGTAGCATGTGTAATACATGTGCCATTTCATTGAACGCGTGCAATGTATAAAGCATTAGTCATGTGGCTGCATCTCTTTGAGGTCAGATGTTCGACATTGGCATTGATGGCGCGTCACTTTGTCAGTGCCAGGGTTGTGATGAAGTTAGATGATGCTGTCAGGTTGCTTGTTTGTTCGTCCTTACAGGTTGTGTACACGAGCGACTTTAGGTGCTGTTTGCATTTAAATTGAGACTTCATTTTCGACATGAGAACATGCTCTATTACTTAATTTACGTATGTAGTATTTTTAAATTTATTAGTAAAGTGAGGTTTTCAAAGTCACGTAAGAACAGCCAAAGAAAATATTTCTGTATAAGATGAATAAGTTTATGTAATAAGTTTACGTAAAAAGTCATACATCATTCATGACTCGGTACGTCACATCTTAGAGTAATTACATACATACTGAGCGTCACATGAACTATACAAATTTAATTTTTAAATTTTTCTAAAAAAGGATAGGTTATTTAGAGGCAAAAGAATAAGAGAAATAAACGCTTTAGTCAAAATATTTGCGCTTTATTGATGTATTTATCATTTATGGTTCTAAGCGATTCTTTGTTTATTCAAGTACCTTATAAATACGTCTATACGATTGTATGGAACTAAAGTGAGGTGATATAAATGACTGCGATAATAAAGTTTACGTAATTCAAAGTGAATTCGCTATTGAGATAAAAGAGTTAACAAACATAACATTATAAAAGTTTGTGTAAATGATAGATGATGATACATAAATAAAAGCGAAATGGCTTTCGAAAGCAGCGGCCATTGAAATTTTAACGTGGAACAGCAAGATTAGAAACCACGGAAATCTACATGTGACTATGATTGTACTCGTATTACAAAATCATTGGTTGGCGGTTTTTTCTCGATCAATTCCGAATAAAAAAAATAAAAACGATGAGCGCAACAGATAGCGTACGAATAATCTTCTAATTTGGGTAATACCACAGAATAAATAATAGGTAATACCAATGCGTAGCGACAAGTTGGTATATTTATCTTTGGCAAGTTCTTTAATCTCGCTAGTTAAATAATCAGTTCCTTATATTTTTAGCCAACTTCAAAAAGGAGGAGGTTCTCAATAAGACTGTAGTATGTTTTTTGGATGAATGTTAGAGCGTTTACGCACTGCTCCGATCCGGACCCGATTTGAATCCGAGGAAACATAAATCTAGAAAACTCGGACCGTATTCGGAAGTCGATTGTGCGCTGAGTTCGGTTTGAATCCGAGAAATTACGATTGTATTTTGCCCATGGTGGTGCTGTTTCTCATCTCTCAGCACTTACGAGTATGTCCTTCAGAGTTTTCTCAAACACCGTCAACTTTTGATACTGTTATTATAAGTATGACGACGCAAGAGAAGTAAAAATTCTAGATACGCTACCAACATCATCATCACCGCCCGTGTGATAGAACTAGAGATATTCTTGACATCGTAAAAAAGAATTTGGATTAAATGCGCAAACTCTCATATAAATAGTATTAGGGCTATTTAAGATCAACATTTTACGGATACGGATCCGATGAAGTGCGCTTACGCCCTTCGGCAATTGTGAAGCGATTTCAAATATTATTTTTATTAAATAAGTGAAAGGATAATCTAAATGGGATCAAGCATTAACTTCCTTTCAACTTAAAGAAAATTTTCCACCTCTTAAGATGGGTAAAAGAGCTTAAGATGTTCCTGAATCCATTCTAAGTCCACTCGGTTTTTACTTCTAAAAAAAACTTTTAATTCTTCGATACAATATGTATAAGTACAATATATTCATTGTATTATCATTGTCAAATCTAAACTTATTACTCACGGTCATACGGTGTGTTTCAATATCATATTTTTTTGCAACATAAAGTGATAAAGTAACTTTTTTATTGGTCTTTCAATTTTAATTAAATAATTAAAAAATATATTTATATCTTGCAGTGTGTCAAATCGTTCGTTTGCATGGAGCTACAATCGTTTGGTTTAGTTTTACATTTTGTTCATGCTCAGACATTGTATTGAAATCGATGAATAGGTTGTTAAACAGCGTAGCCTCGTGTCAGGATAAAAGCCCCTGCGTCAACTATGGAGGAATCGTACCAAGATGCGTCTTCTTTTTTCAACATACTACAATTGCTTATATTCGATCGGTGTCGAAGATGGCGCCTCATATATGGCAGTTTATCCATGGTCGAATCGTCAGATTTTAATCACTTATACCAGAAAATCATGAACAGCGTACAGATATTCCGATGTACTTTGATAATTCATCTGCTGGCCTGCGTGGTGATAATAGCAAATTGCTCATCATGTCCAGCAGAACTACCATTGTCATTACCACGAGAAGTTGTCATTTATGTGAAATATATTATGCTGACGGGAATGATACAGAAAATGCTAAGGCCACCTCATTTCATCGATATTGTGAACCTGACCTAATTTGATTTATAAACATTGAGAGCATAGAGTTGGTATTAAATAATATGGCTTAGATACAGTATTACAAATAATCGTATTTTTTGTTTGTCGATAACGTATCTAAACTAGAAATATTAATATTTAAATATAGCAAAATTATTCACGTGAAGCATTCTGTTGATGACCTTTTTATCTATTCATTACAACTTATCAAACTGGTGAATATTTTCGCTTGTTAATAATAATAATGTCCTTCTGACCGAATTTTAGTCAAGTCGGCCAGCCTCAACGGAGACGAGCCTTCTGCGCAGGACAGGATTATATTGCCCGAGTGTATGTGCAAGCACAGGTGCACTCTCTATTCCCTCACTCTCATAGTCCGATGGGACGGCAAACCGACACGACCGGAGAGAGATCAGGCGCAGGACCAACGGCTTTACGTGCTTTTTTAGGACGAAACACCTCCAACTGACTCCTGACTCCGGGCTCCTACTAGCTCGGTATTTAGATTCTCGATAATGATTCAAACCTGAGACATTATGATCAGCAACCGCGTTTACAACCACTATACCAACGAGCAGTCGAAGTTGTTAATATACAAGTTTTAAATTAATATAAAATATTGACGACGTTTATACAATAAAAATTGGCATTCACATTTAAAACACAGGTTACTTTGTGTAGTGATTATAGATGAATTATAATTCGTTTTCGGTATTCATTTCTCAATCTCGATCTCTTCGAAGAAAGCCTATCGTAGAATGGTAATTACATTGTGATTTAAAGCCGACGGTCGCTGTGTGGACAAGGGGGAGGCATTAACTATTTATTAATAACTGGGCAGGCACTGAACCGTAATCTTGGTATTATTGTAATAGTAACTTGCTCGAAGTTAAGGCCAGAGACGGACAAGTATGGATGGCTTTCACGTGCGGGTAATAAATATTAATGGAGTAGATGTGTGGAAAAATGACTTTGAAGTTTGAGTTGAGTAGAGCCAGTAGATTTCAGAGTTTTAATTGATTTTTAATTTGCGATATAAAAGTTAAAAAAGATCCAACTGTAATCTGTAATTTCAAATTTTCTATGCCGAAATCACAATGATCTACTGATATCACTAGCGTGACATATAAAACTTTTATCAACACTTTTCCTTGTCAATGAAACTCGTTCTTTATGATGTAAACGTGAGATATATCTCGAGATACACTGACATAGTATTTTCGTTACGTCACTTATTTGGGTGTGTTACCCAGGTTGTTGACACGCAAAATACAGCCGTTGCAAAGGTCAAGATAAAATACGAGGCCGCGTAATTAGCTGACATTTTCTTATTTTGTAATTCTTTTACTGTGACGTCATAAATACTCGTTCACGAACACGCCAACTACGTCATGTCGAAATATTATTTATGTGTCTCAAAATTACAACTTAAAATATGAGTTTATGTATATTTCAACACTTCTCTAACATGTAATAATACAAACTGTATAGAGATAATTAAGGTGACTATAGGGTCACATAAATATTAAGTTATGCTTTATTTGTGGAGGCGTAAAAATATCCACTACCCTATATCATCCCGTGGATGTCGTAAGAGGCGACAGAGGGAGACTGAAACAGGAGATGTGCAGCGGCAGCATCTTTCTTCACATGTCCTCGAAATTAATTTTTGAATTTCTTAGACTTATTTCCACGAACTTTTCCTTCACCGTCTGTTGTTATGAATCTGGCATACAGAAGATCGTTTTCAACCAATTTTTTTCATGTTTTATGTTCACCGACTTCTTGGAAACAGCTGAACTGATTTAAATGATTATTTTTAATTTTAAATCAGACGTTATTATCAGGAAATTATTTTGTTTTAGTAAAACTAAAAACAAAATTATTTCCTGAAGTAGGTTTTTAATTTTAATTAAAAGTTTAATTATCTTATTTGCTTTTGGTAATTGCAGTAATATGAGACAAAGAATTTGTAAACAATTTAAAGTATAATAACGTAAATGTTTACTGAACTTTGTTTACACTTCCATTTGCCGAATGCTGCATTGATCGTTTATGTATTTATGACGATAGCATGCTTTTAAACACTTATGAACGTTAATTCAGGTAAATGGCAGAGAGCGGTTAGTTTGCGTCATTGTAACAGGAAATATTGCTCTTTGTACTGCGATCTTTTTTGAGAACAATGTAATATATACCTGCTTCCAAAAATTAACCATCTTTAATGATATTAATTCGTTGGTTACTTCTTCTTCGCGTGTCAAGCAGTACGTGCCATGAAAGTACGATATTTGTAGTACGTATTAAAAATAATACTAGGCTGCAATTGAGGAAACTATTTGCTTGAATATCGTAACCGTCACAGCCTATTTAAGTACATTGCTGAACATAGGCCGCCCCCATAGATTGCGTCATACGGGGATATTTGCCATAGTTGCCACGCCTGGCAAGGGAGTTGGCAACCGCAGTTTTTATGCTGCCCATCTCCTCATTTGTTTCCCTCTGTCGTCTCTTACGACGCTCACGGGATGATATCGGGTAGTGGATATTCTTACACCGCCACTACATGATATTTGCTTGAATATATATTCTTATAATACAACTTATATTATATCGTTCAACTAATATTAATATACCGTTAATCGTAAAAGCCGTGTCGTGGTGGGGTTAAAGAATCCACTATCCCATATCATCACGTGGGTATCGTAAGGGACGACAGAGGAAAACAAATCAGAAAAAAAACTCTGCCAAGACTGCCAAGTGTTGAAATTATGACAATTATTTTCATTCGGCAGTGGACTTTTGATACGTCTATGCACAATTCCTTTGAAATTTTTACTGAAAATGTTGTCATGACATTATAGAATCCGGATATTCGCTGTATAATCAGTGTATCCAACATAGTCCGTGGTAGCTCAGGGGCTAAGCGCTCGTTGTAAATATCACAGTACGCAAGCAACCCGGGTTCGATCCCCGCTGGCACCAATGAAATTGTTAAATGCAATTTTAAGTGCTGATTTACCACGTTATCGGCGGTGAAGGAAAACATCGTAAGGAATACTTGCATGTCTGAGAAATAAGAAATAAAAATATTTCGTATACATGTGAAGTTCACCGACACGCGTTGAGACAGCGCGCGGGACATTTTCTTGCCTTAAATACCTTTTAGAAATAAGAGGAGGCCCGTGCCCAGCAGTGAGACGTATACATTTATTTATTTAAAATCTTTATTGCACTTAAAATATACAATTAGCGGACTTAATGCCTTTAGGCATTCTCTACCAGTCAACCACGAGCTAAGCAGAGAAACTTAAGCAGGTGCCATAAAAACATGAGAATATCTATACGTGAATGTAAATATAAAAATATACAGACCATACGTGTAATTACAAAAATAAATATATATAATTACAAATAACCTACATAATATACTCTTTACCTGATACAAATCATACATAATTTTTAAATAATACATAATATGTTTTTAACTAAACCAGGGCTCATATAGCTTAAGCAACCGACAATTTATGGTAAAAAAAGATTCTTGAGTGTAGCATTGTACCAGGATGCGTAGTGTAGGGCAATGCCTCACTATATTAGTGACGGATTATTTATTCATTTATTTCATCTTTACTGAACCTTACAAAACAGTACAGGATCAAAAGAGCAGGGAGTCGGTGGTAGCAGGTGGCCTCGGACCGTCAAATTTACGGGAATATCTATGTTCGGCAATGGAGTTATGATGGGTTGCAAATTGCAATGACGGTAAGCATAAGTAAGTTTGGTTCTAGTATCACATCTATTCAAATGCTTAGCTAGATTTTATCTTAGGCCCGATATACATGTTTTCTTTTTCTACCGACTTCATAAAGGAGGAGGTACTCAATTCGACTGTATGTTTTTTTTTGTGTGTTACCTCATAACTTTTTTCCAGGTGAACCGATTTCAATGATTCTTTTTTTATTTGTGCTTCTCATGTGGTTTCATATAAATTTTATCAAGGTCTGACCAGTAGTTTTTGAGTTATCCTTAATAATTTATATTGAAGTCTGTTGTACAAAATTTTTAATTTTTAATTATATAAAATAGCAGTGGTATCTTATTTAATATAAACAAAGTCTTATTGTACTATGTAAACTTCTTAAAGTTGCAAATAAATGCTGTTCTAAATACTGTTTTCATATCTTGGTCGTGGCCCTCCAGTACCAGCTCGTTCTACTTAACCGCAATCGATGTATAGCGTTTCGAATAGTCGATGACGAAATTCTTTTCGATTCGCTTGATCTACAGGCCATGTAAACAGACGTTGCATCGTTGTAGGTACTCTTCTTTCGCATATATCACTTGGAGTACTCAAAGGAATTGGTCGGATTAATTTCAGCAATTGAATTCTAACTTCGCACACTGCGACAGAACTAGAAATTCCATGCACATCTGCATCATCTCAATGGTTGAAAGTCCACAATAAAATAGAATAGAATAATTAAAGTAAAAACAAGTGATAAAATTAAAAATGTTGTACAATCGACTTCAATATAAATAAAATGAAAACATCATCAATGTAGTCAAACTCAATTAAATACGCATTATTAAGGATAAATCCAAAACTGTTGGTCAGATTTGGATTTATCCTTAATAATTTATATCAATCAAAATCATCAAAATCGGTTCACCTAGAAAAAAGTTCTGATGTAACACACATAAAAAAAACATACAGTCGAATTGAGTACCTCCTCCTTTTTTGAAGTCAGTTCAAAATAGATAATTGTGCATATTTTGCTTTTAAAGAATTGATCTAATTTTACTAATATTTACCAATACTGTATGTACGTATACTGTATGTACCAATCATCCGTTCCACTCGGTAAAATAAAATATATTTATATGCCTGTGTTTTTTGAACAGTTCCAGATCATTAAAGGTCTTGAAGGTCCCTAAGTCGTCAAGTCCGAAAAATTTGCTTGCCGATTCTACAAAGAAGTCGTAAGAAAGGAAACCACTAAATAGTGGAGTGGAGGACCACCAAGCATCCAGATTCCAGATGTTGTTGATAGTATCGAATTATGAATTTGCCGCCTGGAATTTATCCCTACCATGTTAATTTTATGCAATTTATTCCATTTAATTTAATTTAATCCAATCCATTTAATTTAATTTATTTAAATAATCAAAACTGATCTAAAACCGAGAAATCGTACAAAATGTCACTCTTATGAGACTTCTATTGTTGCATTTAAGTTGTCTACCTTACAAATAAGCGATACAGACATGAAACTTTACAAATATACTTCAAACATTTTTATAACTAAGACCATAAATATAGAGTCTTTAAAATCCAAATGAAAAATAAGTAATAACGCACTCGTTATACATTTTATTACCGGAGTAAAAATTTGGATTGTTTTACCAAATAATTGAACCGGAAATGTCATTATTATTATATTCGTTTGTATGAAAAATTTTTATGCAATATAAATTTACAAGTCCATCAGAAAGTAGCTTTCCAACCACTTACGGAAACATTTTGCAAATGATCGTTCAAGTAATACAGTTCTCGTGTTTTCTAGCGAAGCATTCGTGAGCCAATACCTGTGTTTGAAACAAAATGATAGGAAATGGATACCATATTTATGAAAATGTGTTGCAAACTGAAACTATCTCTTCAGCTTTATATTATAACTGTCTCAACTTTAAAAATAAGTATTACAAAGAGATAGCTATCATTTACAAGATACGGTGACATTAATTAATATAACTGTGTATAGTATAACAGTGTCTATTCCTGTATTTTATTAGTGATAGTGGTAGAGCCACGCTGCAGCTATATTATGGTTGTAGCATGAATAGGTCGGCTCAACAAGGGTAGGACAATGCTCTAACAGAATACCAGCGTAAAATAGCAGCTTAATACTGCTGTATTTCGTATGGGGAGTGTAGAGAATCGGAGAGCTATTTTACTGGAAACGAGGCACTGAGATGGCTCAGTCCTCAGGGGTGAGAACGCATCTGCATTTTATTTCTTAGTGGAGGATAAATCTAGATGTCTATGGGCCACAGCATCCACTTACCATCAGGTGGACTGTGTGCTCGTTTGTCACCCTTATCCTATATAAAAAAAGTTCTGTCTATACATTTGCCTCTCACCCAAGGGACCAAAGTCGTGCCGTAGGGTGTCCTACCATCGCCTCTAAATATTCTACGAGGCTGTAAAATTGAGGAACCATTTATAGATACAGAAGCTGGACAACCCACCAACACATCTTTTACATAAAAGTCCGTGGAGCTAAAACTGCTCAACACCGCTACCACAGACTAGAGTTTCAAGGAGGGGCTTTTAGCTTCCGTAGGTTTACTATAATTAAACGAAAACCATAATGACTTCATAAATAAATTATAATTTTGTTTTATATTATTTGTTTCAGAACGATCAGGTAGCCTAAGGTTTCAGCTTCTACGCCGCCAGTCTATGTCCTAGTTGGAGTGTAAATCAGAAGTGATTGTTTTTCTAGTCTGGGTGTTTTGTGATGGTCACTTTATCACTCCTGGCCTGCCTCCGATCATATCGTATGAGCGTTATTTTATAATATAATATTTGATTTTATTTTATTTAGGGTAACCAACAAGACATACATTGTATAATATGTCAAAATATTTCTATTCAAGGTTTAAATAAAGGTTATATAATACTACTACTCTAGCTCGCTACGGCATGCATCGTGAATGTGCTAGTAGTACCTATTATTAAACAATTTATAATTGAGTATAATATATTTTGCGATTATATTATTGAGAGAAATATATTTGAGTGAATTTCAATAAGTATTATTTATAATCTATATTGATTAAAAAAGTTTCTGTTTCTGTTTCTGTTCCTAAAATCAAATATTTTAAAATAATATAATTAGGTACTTATAATAAAATAAAATAATTTATTTTACGCTTAAGTAGGAAAAAGACATTAATTTATTTATTTACAGATTTTGTAAACATAGAGGGAGTTGATAATTCTCTATCTTCCAAACAATCAAGTTGATGTTAATGTATTTCGTATGGGGACTGCGATTGAACATATATAAAGTATGATAATTTAGTTACCAATTGGTAAGTCATTGGGTAACAATAACAACCAACAAAGTGACGTATCTTAAGATTCATAGGACAATAACGAGTCGGGCTAATATCCGATATCCAAGCTAGGTCTCTTGTTGCAGCGCTTATTGCGAGGGCATTATGCCATGATAGGATACTAAGTCATTTTAAATGACACAGCAAAACTCGAGTTGATCCATTACCTCGGCAACGTTGTCCGCGAATAAGTAATAATAGATGATGACTGGCGGTATTCGAGATTCCTAGTGCCGTATTATACTCGACGTGACAACATTATTTACTCGTTGTAGTAAGAATAGCTTTTAAAATGCATGAAAAATTTAAAGATTATAAACATTTCTACTTCACTGGAAAAGCAATATTTTTAGGTATGAATTTTAATGTATATAAAAGTGCGTTGTGGTGATGCATGGATAAATAAATAAATGCAGAAAATAATTAATTCTCATGTAAGAAAACTAAAATTTATGAATTTTATTGCGTTTAATTTTAACTTATTTTTAATTACCAACGGTCACAGAGGGACAGGGTGTTTGAAGCCCTGATGTTTTAAATTGACCCAGGCTACCTTCAGCTTTCAATTTTGGCCGAGCTTAAACTATCTTGAAGTCTTGCAGTGGTATGCTTCGATTTCGATTCAATTTTATTAATAATGGGATCCCAAACAGATGGTTGCACCCAGCCATTTTCTTTATTGAAAATATTATGTTTATTTTATTTCAATAGCTTCGCAAATCATCCTTGGTATGAAGACTACTGGCTCCTTGTGTCTGTAATGTAATGGCGGGGACGATCGTGAACATGTTCACGATTGTCCCCGCCATTATATCAGATTTGATAAATCATAATCCTCGCAAAAGCATACCGCTTCTTCTTCTTTCAACCGGCCTCTTCCACTCACACACGTCATTCCTTCATTTCTAGAAACCAGATCATTCAAGTATTGATTTGTCTTACGAACCGAGTCATTCGGATCGATCATTAAAATAGATTATTTCGAGTTTCAGTAGTCTATAATCTGTGACACCCGCTCGATAATGTCGGTTGTCAGACATTCTATACTTTTGGTCGTTCAAAAAATGTAATTGCAATCATCAATACTTTGATGCGAACCGGGTCAAATGAACGAATCATTCACGATTGACAAACATCTAATACGGACTGAAGATAGTGGAACTAGTCTCGAGTACCTTTGATGCACTACTAATTAAATGGTTAAACGAACTTACCTTAAGTGAAGTTCAACCATAATTATACGAAGCTCCTTGTCCGAGACGTTCTTTACAACTAGTAGTACGCCGTATTCCATGCCAGTACATCACAGTTATCCAAGCTCCTAAAAATTTGGAACGGCAGACCCTTAACATAGTAACGCACAACACTATATTCACCCGTCCGTCAAATGCAATGTCATTATGTTTAAAGCAAGGGATTAGATGAGCAACCCTAACCCAGGGAGGGTTGGGCTGGGAGTACCGTCTCGGACAAGGAGCTTCGTATAATTATGGTTGAACTTCACTTAAAGTAAGTTCGTTTAACCATTTAATTATACTCTCTCCTTGTCCGAGATGTTCTTTACAACTTGTAGATGTTTGAAGACAGGGTTACGAATTATAATACCAATGAATGGAAAAATTTGCAATTTTCCTTATTTTATAAAATTAAGGTATTGTGTATTGTACTTATATTGTATGTATATTACATATTTAATTTAATAACATAAAATAAATTATCTTTATTTTATAACATTTCCTTATACACGTAAGGCCCGCTTGATTTCAGCGGAAGTGGCCCGTAGAAGAACTATGATTGAGGAAAAACAATAATCTGGAATATCTATTCCAGTTTAATTTAAGTAAATTTTAATTTAACATCTCATAACTTGAGAAATGCTTTTCTAAATGGGTTCTTGTGAGTAAATGTAAAATTTATCAATATCTTGTGTTATGCTTTCTATTAAATATTCACAGGAAAGGCTTAAGCTTCTTTCATTTATTTTTTCCCATGCAATCGCTGTTGAAGTGAAATTCTACCTTATATCTTAACTACACATCTGCACTCCACTTGGAATAAATGTAATATTTATGAAGGACAATATTTAATAACCTTTATGACCTGTGACTTATGACAGCTAAGCTTGTTACTAGTTTTTGTAAATTTTTGTAATCTCATATGTTTATTACAATATCTTAATATTTCTTTATCCCTTTTTTTAAAAAACGTTACACACTAGGATTTTCTCCTGTATCGTGGAGGCAGTTTACAAACATAAATTGCACGAGGATGAACATCCAGACCCGGAACAATTATTTGTAGACCATACAAATACTTGTTCCGTGCGGGATATAATAATCTAAAACTCACTTATTTTTAGTTCTATGTTTATAACAAAAACCTAAGTAAAAATCATAAAAGCCCAGTGAGGAATTACATTACAATTACTACAAAATTGGTAGTACCTATGATATGTGTGAGATGCCTATGAAGTGATAGTAACATGTGAAATAGTAGGATATGATTCTCTGTAAAGTGGTGTTAACAATTTGTTATTTTATTCAAAATTAATAATTCGAATCATTAATTTAACATGTCTTTGCACTTGATTCACATTTACCGCCCATGTGGACAACAAAAACCCTATGGTTCTATATACTTAATTTTTTGACAGCATATTAACAGCATAGCAATTAGTGGAAATGCATAGAGGAATCACCCCCAATCTAATATAACTGCCATGTTTTCTGGGTCATACCTGCAGAAATTATTATTTCTCGGTGCTAATTGATCATTTTTTAGTTTTGACACCGCTTTATGATCTTGTTGAATACACTTAAATACTTCCTATGACTATTCTTTGTTTACTTGGCTCAATTTCAGATCGGATATATAATTTCCAATATTTTTCATTTAATTGATAGCATTGAATCATCCATAATGAATAATAGAGAACTCTCTCTAATTTGTTAATGTATGAAGCAGTGGTTTAATGTATGAAGCTCTGAGTAAAATTTTACACCATAAGTAATAAATGTTTTGTTTAAAAGTTTTGTATTGTGTTCAACAATTTTCAAAATTATAAGCATATATACTACTTTTATATCCAATAATAATACATGTAATTTTCTCTCAATGAAGGACTAAAACCCAAAAAATTGTCTCAGTTCCATTGCCTTCTTTCCATCCAGTTGAGAAGTGTCAGTTTTTATTTCAAAACAACTATTCATATCCCATTTATGTGTATAATAGTTCTTAAGTATTTTCCCATGATTTCCTTTTACTACAGCAAATTAATTTTGTTGCTAACATCTTTTGGTAATCTATTTTATGCATCTGTAAGCCATAACTCAATTGTATGTTCACCATAGTTATTTTACTATATGAAGGTAATAATAACCTGATAGGTATGAAACCCTACATAAAATAACTGAACAAAATTTTTTTTTAAGATTACCATTTTACTATGTACTTAACATATAACTTATATTTTAATATAACCTTTAAATACCTTATCATAGTAAAATAGTTTACTATAATCATTTTGAAGTTTTTTAATTGTTCGATGTACAATTTTTTATGTTAGTGAATTTTGTAAGTTTTATATTCTCCCAAAATAGATTTTAATGATATTTAAAACCTAATGATGCTAAACACTGCTTTCTTTCTTGTAACTTAGATTATACTATGCTACATAATACAGCTCGGATGCAACAATGTGCCTTTGTTTA
Source organism: Parnassius orleans (assembly GCA_029286625.1). Lineage (NCBI taxonomy): Eukaryota > Metazoa > Arthropoda > Insecta > Lepidoptera > Papilionidae > Parnassius > Parnassius orleans. Next base: position 4,504,773 of record JAGSMP010000027.1, on the reverse strand, counting down.
AATTTAAATAATTAATCATGGTATGGCTAGAATGTGCCTAACCGTAGAAAATTTGCTCCATAGGCTAATGATTCAATGACTTTCTTTTTAAATAGTTTTATTACATGAATAATAATAATTTTTGATGTAATAAAACTTTCTGTTACTGAGTTTTTTAATTATATTTTGTTAATATCTTAAAATTTACAATAAAACCAAGGTCATGAATTTACAGGCTATCTGTTGTCTTTTTATTACTCTTTTAATAATCTAAGAAAATTATTGTAATTCAATTTGATGGTGGACAATATTATTTTTGTTTTGCAGATATGCCAAAATTGGTTTCATAAGCTCCGTATTGAGTTAAATAAATCCAAGATTATATTTAAATCTTTCAAATTTTTCTAAACAGTTAGATTAAAATGTATAATCTTTTAAGACTATTTAAACCTGTAACCTCTTGATATTCAATATCAAGGTAAAACAGATCTCATATCACATTTTTCTTACTTTCATATTATCATAATATTATCCATCCATCCGTTGCAGCCTATAAATGTCCACTGCGGAACATAGGCCTCCCCTCCCTCCACACAGAAGGGAAATGTCATATTATGTAACTTTTTAAAAGTGTCTACGTAATAACATGTAATAATATACTGTCTTTAAATTTTAAAATGTACCTATCATCATTACAGCCCTTCACAAGTCCACTGCTGAACATAGGCCTCCCCCAAGGAATGCCACAAAGCACGGTCCTGAGCCACCTGCATCCATCGACATCCTGCATGTCTTACCAGGTCGTCACTCCATCTAGTGGAGGGACGCCCTACACTTCGTCCGTCAGTACGAGGCCGCCACCGAGCACCTTTTTTCCCCATCGGTTGTCGGTTCTTCGAGCTATATGGCCGGCCCATTGCCACTTCAGCTTACTAATCCGTTGGGCTATGTCGGTCACTCTGGTTCTACTGCGGATATCCTCATTTCTAAGTTTATCACGCAGAGAAACTCCGAGCATAGCCCTCTCCATAGCTCGCTGAGCGACCTTGAGCTTCCTCATCCGGCCAGCAGTGAAGGACCACGTCTCAGTTCCATAGGTCATCACTGGCAACACGCACTGTTTGTACAGTCTCGTTTTCAAGTTTTGAGGTATACCTGACGACAAGATGTGCCGTAATTTCGAACGCTGCCCAGCCGAGTTGAATCCGTCGATTGACCTCTTGGTCGAAGTTGGACTTACCTTTTTTTTTTTTTTTTTTTCGGGGAAATCCTCATGGACCACCTCCGCCTGGGGAAAGGTGGAGGGCGCCGGACTCTTACCGGCTAAACCACCCGGTGTCTCCTCGCACGTGCGCGGGGCCGCGGGAATCCAAATTCTTCCGCAGCCCCACACCAGTGCTGGCCCGGTCTGTCCGCCTGTCTCCTGCACGGGGTAGTGAGGTGTTCGACTACCCCGTGCATCGCCTCAGAGGCGCGCGCCGACACCCGCTTGCGCCTCCGCCTCGGGTCCATTGAAGAGGGGGGGTGGGGACTTCCCCAAGTCCCTCGCCCCTGGACCCATTCATGGGGGCCGGAAAAGGGCGTTGTCCGCCCTTCTCCTGCGCTCGGTGCGCCTTCTGCGGCCGGGGAAGGGAGTCGAGATCTCCCTTTCCTGTTCCGCAGTTTCCTTCTGCGACATCACGTCCTCGCAGAAGGACACCACCGCGTCCCACGACTCTGCGCTACCGACCATCTTCCGCACTAAGGCCGGCAGCGACAGATCGCTTCCTACTTCATTTGTGAGGACACGGCGCTGCTCCTCCCAAGCTGCACACTCGGCGAGCGTGTGTTGCGCCGTGTCCTCCCCACAATGGACGCAGTGGTGGCACCGAGCGTCCGGCTCCCTGTCTATGCGGCACAGGTACTTGCCGAAGCAGCCGTGCCCCGACAGCACCTGCGTCACCCTAAACGACAGGGAGCCGTGCCTTCTCCCGAGCCAGTCGTCGAGTACTGGCCGGATCGCCTCGACGGTAGCGAGGCCGGCGGTAGGGCGCAGAAGCCTTTGCCGCCATTCCGCCACCAAGACCTGACGGAGCTCCTCTCGGCGCAGCGCGATCTGCCGCTGCACCGGCCTCGAGCCCCGTGCCCGCTCTTCCTCGCGCCATCGATATAATGACGCGAGTACTTTCGCCTCTAAGTCCCAGGGCGGGGATCCGGCCAGGACGCAAGCCGCTCCTGAGAAATCGTGCGATACCCGCGACGACTCTGACGGCCATCGCCTTTGCGGTTTACGGCATGGCGAGAGTGCTGGCCGTCATGTCCATCGCCCACACAGGGGCCCCATACAGGGCCATGGACCGCACGATTCCCACGTACAACCGCCTACAGGCGGCACTCGGGCCCCCCAAGTTGGGAAGCAACGTTGAAAGCGCGCCTGCTGCACCCATCAATTTGGGCACCAGCCGCCGGAAGTGGGGTCCGAATTCCCATCGGCTGTCGAGCACCAATCCCAGATACTTCATGGTGGACTCGACAGCTATCCGGGCCCCGCTGACCACGATGTGTGATCCCGGAGGCGGCGCGCGTCGAGGGCCATGGAACTCGATGGCCTCCGACTTGTTTAGGGCCACCTCCAGGCCCAGGCGCCGGATGCGGTTCACCACTTGTGACACCGCAGCCGTGGCAACCAACGCTGCCTCCCTGTGCGAGCTCCCCCGGGCAGTGACAAGCGTGTCGTCTGCATAACACGTCAAGTCGGCGCCCGACGGGAGTTCACCACCTCAGCACCAGTCGTAGCCGATGTTCCACAGAGCGGTCCCAAGACCGATCCTGCGGAACACCGCACGACATGACGCGCCGACCAGCGCCGTCACGTCCCCGATACGTAACGCATCTCTTCAAGGTAAGCCCTATTGTGTGGCGGAGGTAGGGAGGCACGCGATGGTAATTCAGCGCCTCCCGAATACAACTCCAGGGTAGGTGTTGAAGGCGTTGGAGATGTCTAAAGACACCGCCAGCACCACCCCACCCCGGATACTGTCTCCGCCAGGGCCCTCACGCGCGTAATAGCGTCTATGGTGGAGCGCCCGCGACGAAAACCAAATTGGTTCTCGTCCAGGTCCGGCCCTCTGCACAAGTGGCTGACGAGGCGATCTGCGATGATACGCTCAAAAGTTTGCCCGCCTCGTCAAGCAGCACTATGGGCCGGTACGCGGACGGTGAGTCCGTGGGCGCCCTCCTTCCTGAGCAGGACCAACCTCCTCCTTCCACACACTGGAAGCTGACCCTGCTGGAGACATGCCGTGAAGAGCCCCTCAACTGGGGCTCTAGCTCCTTCAGAGCCAGGACGAGAGCTCGACCAGGAACTCCGTCGGGTCCGGGCGCTGTGTTCTTAGCCCGAGTCGCGACACGGCTGCCTGTCTCTGCTTGCGTCACCTCAGGGACATCGGTGCTCTCCTCTTCTGGAGAGTCTGTGGCTGAGGGCGAAGCCATCGCCGGGGAACGTGTCCCACCTGTTCAGGAAGAGAGCCGATACCACCGCCTCTAGCAACTGGGGTTGCATGCCTTGTGTTAGTGGAGGCGCCCAGGACGCAACTTGCCCCGTACCCAACGGTAGGGGCGCCCCACGGATCCCGATCTGGGACCCCAGCAGCTCCTCCCTGGCACGCGACTTTGAGTCGCCGATGGCCAGCCACAGAGTCTTCTTAGACGCGCGGTACACCTCATATAGCGCGTCCTCCTCGGCGGAATCCCGTCGACGCCGCCTCCGGTATCGGTGTACCGGCGACGAGCGCAACGCACGCTATGCGCAATTGCGCGATCTCGGCGGTCCACCAGTACACCTGGTGCTTTGCGGACCGTTGGCGGACACGGGCATGGACGCGTCGCAGATCTGCATCATCGCCCCGCGAAACCGTAGCGCCACCGCTTCGACGTCGACGGGCCGTCCGTCGTCGACCCCAGATCCAGGACTGGACTAAGGCAGCTTCCTCGAGTAGTTCCTGTCGATGCGCTTTAGCGCCCAACGCGGGCCGTCGTTAATCGGGGTTGTTGGATGGCGGCCGCTCGCGGACTGGGCAGAGACGTCGAACCGGATATATCGATGGTCCGACAGCGTCTCCACCTCTACGGCGACACGCCAGTCGCGGACTCGGCTGGCGACAGAGGGCTAGCGAGCGAGACGTCCACTATCGACCCGCCCGCTGCCGCACGCACGTGTATTCCGAACCCCGATTCAGGACGACCAGACCAGTCGTCACCGTCCACTCTTCAGCACTGCCCCGAGGGTCAGTGACCGGAGATCCCACGCCGATGACTTGGCGTTGAGATCTCCGAGCACCAGAACAGGACGAGGGTGATAGCGGCCTACGACGGCGCCCAACTCGACAAGGAAACCTCAAAGTCGGCGAGACTCTTGTTGGGGAGAAATACGCCCTACAATAACGATGCCGCCGAGGCAGCAGCAACCCAGCCGCGGCCCCGAGACGGGTCGATCAGAGTCCGTTAATAATGGCCACCAAACCGTCAGCGCATCCCAACCAGTTGTCACGGGCGGGAATGAAGTACGGTTCGGCGACCACAGCCACGTGAATCGACCACTCTGCCATGCTCTGGAGTAGGAGATCCTGAGCTCTGGCACAGTGGTTGATATTGCCCTGGAGAAAATGGAATTGTGCCGTTACTGGCATTCCATTCCCTCGACAACGGTCCTGGGCCGGGAGTCGGCCGCGGAGCTGCTAGCCTGCGGGGGCAGCGAGGTTAACCCGGCAGGCTTAGTGCTCCTCTTCTTTTCTTTTTTCTTTTTGGCCTTGCTGGCAGGCGCCCCACAGGCCCCTCCGCCTACTCTGTGCTCCGCTGGCCTTCCCGCAGCAGAACAAAGGCTGCAGTTAAGCGCCGCGGTGCACAGGGCCGCCTTGTGGCCAGGCTGGCCGCAGCGATAACAGAGGTCACTACGGTCAACCTCGGCGGTGCACTTCGCCCGACGTGCCCTTTTTCCAGGCACCGGAAGCACCGCAAAGGCCGGGCCTGGTAGCTGGTCCTTGCCGCCACCCAGCCTACCAGCAATCTGCCGCTATCGGCGATCTTCTTCGCCGACGCTACAGGGCACCGAACCCAGACCGCGCCGAGTCCGGTGGCGTCGGTGCGTATATCGCCAGCCCGCACCTTGTCCGGCGGACACTCTCCGCTTCTGGCAACGGCCGCCACTACCTCCTCAGAGGTCACCGAGTCGTCCAGGCCAGCAATCCGCACCTCTGCGGTTTTCATTGGTCTGAGACCCGGACGTCCTCAGGGTTGAGGACCTCTCATCTTGGCGGCCAGTGCATCCGCCTTTCGGCACTGCCGCTCACAGTACCAGCCACCTCGAACAGCCGCGCACCCGTGACAGCCTGCTTGAGGGTGACGGACTGAAGGCCAAGATCTGATAATTTGATCTTGGCCTTGGCCTCGGCGATGACCGACTGGTACGTCACGCCACGCTCCACAGCCCGGGCTGCAACGTTAGCGTCACAGCATTGACCGCGGAACATGCACAGTCGGTCTCTTGCGACCGCCTTTGGCAGTCCGCCGCGCAGGTTTAGGAGCCGTCTTGCGGTTCCACCTGGGGCGCATGCAGCTGCTGCGGCCTTCTTGGCGGCTTTGCGGGCCTTCTTGCGGCCCACGACTTTCGCCCAGGTCTCACCCTTAGACCTGGCAGTCGTGGGCTGGTCGCTCGGAGGGGCTCCCTCCGCGGGCTTTTTGTTACCCTCCGCGGCTTCCCTTTGAGACGCAAGTCTCGGCGGCCTCAGTCCTCCGCGTGTCAGCCGCCAAAGGCGGACGGAGGATTTCCGCCGGAGACGCCGAGAAATTGCCCAGCCGAGCGTTAACCATGCTCCCGCACTGGAGCATGCAGAGCCGGACAATGCGCTCGACCTCTTCGTCGGTACGAGGGCTTGCCGGTCGCGGTGCGGGAGTCGGGGCCACTACAGGTGCGGCATCGGTGGACGTGCGTCGCTGTTGCTGCTCGCTTAGCGCAGCGACTTGCCGCCGGAGGTCCTCCAGGTCATTTCTGAGGCGGCTGTTTTCCTCCTGCAGCTTTGCGACCTCGTCAGAGGCCGTCCTGTTGAGGAGGATGCCAACCGCCTCCCTGATATCAGCGGCAGCCTCCTTTAAGCCACGGGTGAACGTCCCTTTCAGGCTGCCGGACTTGGTGGCAACCTTCAGGACTAAGTCCACCCCATCTAGGGCCAGCTGGCTCAAGGCCACCGCAGATGGCTTCCTTCCGCTGCAAGAGCAGCTCGTCGCTCGCGAGCGCGTCGGGCCATTTCCGATACTTCGTCGGCCGCGACGGCTTTGCGCTGCTCCCTCTGGCGGCGTTGAGCTCCGCCTTTGAGCTCCCCAGCGAGGCACAGCCACCGCCATCGCCAGGGTCCTCCGTAGTGAACCCCATGTCACTTTCTGCTTCACTAGCCGCCGAGGTATTGGAGCACACGAACCGTCCGTGTTTATCCTCCGCGGCTGCGAAGCACTCGCCCCTCTCGATGCCTGTCGACCCCTCCCCGAAGTCGGCAACTTGGGGGCCGGCAGGCCTTCCTCATCTGAAGATCGGCACACTGGACGTTTCCTAGCGGAAGATGTCCCACGCGACCGATTTCCACCGCTTCCAGTATCCGATCCAGCCTTTTTTTCAACCTCTACTGTTTTTAGGTATTTATTTTTTTCCATTCTTATCCCACGAGTGTGGAGGAAATAAAAAGTCCATCCGGGCAGCGCCTCCTTTGCCCGGATAAGCCTATGCGTAACCCGTCAAGGGTGTCGGCCGGTACCCCGACGGGGGCAACGCTAACGACTGAACATTTACCCATCAGCCATGCAGCTCCTCACGGCGTGCCACGCTTGAGCCGTGATTTTTAGAGAGGTTATCATCCTCGCGACTCCAGGCGGTTAAGTTTCCCTCGGCCCCTTAGGCGCCGCGAGACGTGATCCACGACACGCCAGAGGGATTCCGAGGTTCGAACGGTGGCAGAGTTGATACGGGTTCTTCCCATGCCTGCCCAGAGTCCGGGTGAGGGAACACTGAGCCCATTCAGTTTCCTTTTTTAACAGGGTGTGGTCCCTGAAAATCCCGCGATTACGGGTTGCCCGGCGTCGGCAAAAGCCGAGTGCACCTGGCACCTCACCGCGCATGTCACATTCTCTGTTCCTCTCAACGGAGAGGATACAGGAAGCAACTAGTAGGCCCTCCATCATCTAAACAAGCCCTCACTCAGCCAGTTTTGGTCCGCGACGGTTTCCCGCTACCACCCATATCTGAGTGGCGTTCCCCTATCCGCCACCTGGGGACGCGCCCGATGGGAGCTCTGGCAACTCCACACGGGAAGTTGGACTTACCTAGTCGAACTATTTGTCCAAGGTAAACATACTCGTCAACAACTTCGAGCTTAGTGCTCCCAACAACTACCGGCATAGGTGTGATATGGATATTAAACATAATCTTTGTTTTGTTTATGTTCATCTTAAGACCTATCCGTTGGGAGACACTATTTAGGTCATTGAGCATAGTGCTTAGGTCCTCCAGCGATTCTGCCATAAGGACTATATCGTCGGAAATCGAAGGTGAGTGATGTATTCGCCATTGATGTTAATATCGTATCCTTTCCAGTCCAGTAGCTTGAAAATGTCTTCCAATGCAACTGTGAAGAGTTTCGGGGCTACAGGCTATCCGAGTACAGAATCAGAGTACGAAACCTATCCAACTGCAGAGAGTTGTAAGACATGGTGACGTTATATCCCTAAATGTACCTATAAATCTCATAATTTGTTTGGATATTACAATTTTAAGAACTAGTAACTGATTCTCACCCTGAGCCACAGGGTAGTATCATCCCAGAATTCAGTTATTATTTCTTACTTGTTCTGCCAATTTTGAAGGATCCTGAAAGGTTTACATAACCTTAATAAAACCATAAGTTAAGTTTATTTATAGCACTTATTTCTTTCCCAAATCAGAATTTTCTGATAAAATAATGAAAAGTTTAGTTGCAATCTCAGGGTATATAATTTCGAGACCTGCTGCCCCTTTTAGATGTTTGGTATGGTGGAATATATTTTGCTATCTTGATGTCCAGTGATCATTTGGGAGTTCTCTTATGTTGACAATTTTTGGACTTATTTTTGTTGAACCCCCATGAGACTTTCTGGTATTTTTATATCTGTAATTTTGTAACAACTTTTTCATTATGTTGTACTCATAATAATAGTCCCCTTTGTAATAAAAATTATACCTTTATTTATTTGTATTTCATTGCTTCTAAATCATAGTAGAGCACAATGTTTTACTTTCTAGTGATAGCGCTTTGTATGTCAATTCAAAACCTGTCTACCCTCTAAGTGATAGCTCTAAGGTCTGGATAGTTAACTATGTCTATCCTCTAAACTTAGAGTCTAAGTGATAGCTCTAATGGTCTGTATATACTATATAGCATTTTATATAACTTATGCTAGATATTGTTTCCAACAGTTTTAGTCTACAGTAATTTGTTTCTGCATCTCTGCACTGCGTAATGCCTACCAGAAAATCCAGTCCAACAAGATTTTGATGGCATTTCAGCCTGAGTATTTTTCTTTGTTATTTTATTATATATATACATGAACCCATATATATTAGAAGTAATAGTTCTAATGGTCTGTTAGTAGCATCCATATAACTCATGTTAGATATTTTTCCCAGTAGTTTTAAGCCCATAGTGATTGCTTTTGTATTAGAACTGCATAATAATATCTTGTCCAACAAGATGGTGATAGTGTATCAACCTCAGTATTTTCCTTTTCCTCTTTTCCCAATACTGTCCAAAATCAACTGTATGTCAAAAGTGGGAACAATTTTGCCCAATGACTATGATAAATGGCGACTGCCCAACTAAATGTTCAAAAGACGAATTGAACACGAAAGTAAGAAAAACATATTAAATATATCACTTCAATTTCTCAACGTATCTTTATATATATCTCAACCAACATTTATTGGTTAGAAATACCTATTTATTATTTCATATTATACGAGTGACGAGGTTATGTTATTGAACCTTAATAGTGGATATTCATTGATAATTAATCATACTTGTTATTAAATGATTCGATACACAGTGAATCTGATTTTATTAATAAGTGATTTTTTTAAATTTTTACACGTACCTCCGAAACAAGAGGATTCTTGTTTACCTTTAATCGGTTTGCACCATTTTGAATATCTTCTTTTTCCAAAATATAACCCAATATTACCACGCAGACATGTAATAAATACACTTGTGGTAGGTTTTCGATACAAAACATTTAATATTACACTAAACATATTTGATTTTATAACAAAATTTATAAAAATACACCGTGACGGCACAAAAAAAAACGTAATGACATTGCATTTGACGGACGGGTGGATATAGTGTTGTGCATACGTTCTGCCGTTTCAAATTTTTTTAGGTGCTTGGATAACTGTGATGTGCTGGCATGGATGTGGCGTACTACAAATTGTAAAGAACGTCTGGGACAAGGAGAGAGTATAATGAAATAGTTATGCCGCCATTTTACCGAGGCTACCAGACGTCTCAAGCATTTCCTACAGTCGCCACTTACGACGACCTGGGGACGAAATGAAGTTATGGGTTCTCTTACATCATCACCACACGGCAAGATAAATAAATATCATATGTATACACATTATAATACTAGCTGTTTCCCGCGACTTCGCCCGCGTGGAATTTGTTACGATTGGATTTCATGGGTTTCAATTTTTTGCGCTGAACCCTAATTCCTTTTCCAAACTAAAAATAGCCTAAGTTACTCCTTATCATTAGCTGCCAGTGAAAGTCCCGTCAAAATCGGTCCATCCGTTTCGGAGATTAGCCGGAACAAACAGGCAGACAAAAATTTTAAAAATTGTTTTTTTGTTATAAGTGCCGTAAATACATTCATATGTATTTAGTAAAAAGCGGTTATTTTGATGTAAATAAATAAAATAAAAGATGTATGTAAGTAAAGCCTATATTTAGCAGTAGGCTATAACGGTAACGGATGTTGTGTTTATATATGATATTATGTAAAAGATGCATGAAGTCGATGGATGCAGGTGGCTCAGGACCGTGCTTTGTGGCATTCCTTGGCGGAGGCGTATGTAGTGGACTTGTGAAGAGCTATAATGCTATGTATGTGTGTACATATTATGATGTGAATCGACGGTAAATTAGAAAATAAATCAATATAAAATAAAAGATGTTCTATTATTTTAGGGTATGGCATGTGATTCTAAAATAGCATGTTCTTGTAGCCTGGTGGTCTGAGTAATTGGATGGTTTAGGCAGGTGAGTAAAGCAAGCTCTCGGCATTACAATATATCCCACGAAGTAAATAATTTAAAAAAATATTCGAAAGGTGTCTCCGAAATCGTTCAACAAAAAATCCGTTCCAAAAACATGTTTAAAGTCAACTAAGGAAGCAACAGAGTTTTCATGTTTAAACATTTTCAATAGTTGCGTGTCTCACGATGCCGCTTAACAGCTGTTCGTAATATACAATCCAGACGAAGTTAATTTGAGTGCAATGTCTCAATTAGTTTGATTCTTGCATGGAGAGTCAGCAATATTACCTCAGACAGAGATAATTGTAATAATATGTTAAAAACGACATAAAAAATGTTTAATAACTAAAAAAAAAAAAAACAGTAAAAATCGACTTCAAAAATTAAAAAAACTCCATTTAATAACTTCTGAAGTCGGGGCTTTAATTCTTCAATACACTACGTCTTAGCACGGACTTTAAAAAATATTAAGTGAAAAAAATATTCTTTTTAGTTTTTGATGTCGGTTTTTATTAAAAGTTAAATTTTTAACTTTTTGAGTGGGCGAAAGAATATCACAAGTTCAAGGTAACTACTACAATGTCGTCTAAATAGTTACAACAAAAACTTCATCCCCTATTTTCTACTCTTAGATTGGAAGTTATTACTGAAATTTTAATAGGACCACCCTTGAAGCATTAGTAAATTTTATAAAAAAATAATTTAAATCGGTTCAGTCGTTACCGAGAAATCGATTAACATGAATAAAAAACATACGCGCCGAATATAAAACCTCCTCCTTTTTTCAAAGTCATTTGAAAACAGAAATGAGATGACGTAATTGGGGCGGAGTATAGCGTAGCCCTCTTATCCCTAACTCCAATGATTTTTTTTATTGCTATCGCCTCTGAATCTTATTGTCCGATTTCGAAAGTTTTATTCTAAGCCGCCGGTCCGGTTGGCTCAACTGTTTTACGTTTTATTTATTATTATTAATTTGTTGAGCTTTGTAGTATTTCCACATGTAAGTATTATTCATTCATACATTCATATTTCTATCAAAAAAAAAATCACTGCTGATCATTGGGCTGTTTTTTATTATTTTAAATTGCTATTAGGTCGATGATGCATTTCGCGTTCCATTTTGCTTTACGACACTTACGGGATGACATAGGGTCGCTACATGGCGACGTAGGTAATAGCAATTGTATATTTATTTTATCGTGCGACAAACGAGCGCACAGTCCACCTGATGGTTAGTAGTTGCTGTGGCCTATAGATATTTACATCTATCCTCGATTACCAATCAAAATGCAGATTTGTCACCCGTGAGGACTAAGATGGAATGCCTCGGTTCCAGTAAAAAGGGTCTCCGGTTCTCTGCACTCACCATATGAAGCAAGGCAGCATTACGCTGCTATTTTACGCTGGTATTCTGTGAGAGCGTGGTCCTTCCCCGGTCGAGCCAACCCATTCGTGCTACAACTATACCACTAATATAGCTGCAGCATGGCTCTACCACGTAATCGTATAATATCGCTCTACCATGTAAACGTATATTAAAAACTTGTAAACATGTAATCCATATCATTGTCGCTACTCTTTAAATGATATTGCTTGAGCACCATTGTTAGATATTCTTTATTTTTAGGATGTTTCATTTTACTAAACTAAAATCTTCCATTCCATCTCCTGTTTTATTTGCCTGTATTGCCACTTACAACACCCACCCACGGGTACTTTATAGGGTAGTGAATTCTATTTCGCCGTCACTACACGACGTTTTACACGTTGGTTTTATTCGTTGGTTACAAATTACAAATATTACATAAAGTTCCATTTTATCTTTTTAGAATAGACCTACAATTTGAATTTCTTCATAATGTAACTCAAGCGTTGATAATTCCAAAAGAATACAGTTTTATTTTCGAAACTGAAATCAGTCAATACAACGAACACACCAGTCCAAAATCTGAAATTAATCAAGAAACTGAATCAGGTTAATGAATAGACTTAGGAACAAATGAATGAACAAAAACGCGGCTGCCTAGATTACCAGCTATAAAGCTTATAGTTATATTTAGCCATAATGTCATAAACAAGCAGAAAAAGGAAACATGTTTTTTTTTAATTATTTATTTAAGTGCAATAAAGTGTCAATAAATAACTATTCCATGTATAGTCGTCGATTATTGATGTTTTCAGTTATTTCAATATCGATAATTGACTTTGGATCATATCAATAATAATATCGATATTGTGGGGTCGATATTATCGATAGGTATTACTGGTTTCTGAACAGTTGAACATCTACTTGGTGCATCATTATATGCCCAGCGCAGGTAGAAATAGGCCATGACAATATTATTTTAAGTCTCAAATTAGACCAGAATCAATCATAAATCGGAAAAATGTTCACTAAGTTATTACCAATACGATGACGTAAGGGTTGTACGAGAAAGTTCCAGAGAAACTTTTACCATTTAGTCCGCCTTGATTGAAGTAGATAAAATGTGCTGAAATAAACGTTAATATTCAGCTCTTATTGCTATCATACTCGTAATATAATAACTGCGGAGAGCGTGAAGATCTCACTAAAAGATTTCTCGAAGGCAATTTTAGTATTTTAGAGTAGGTAAGTTATGGCGGGGATCAGATAATTTCTCGGTTGCATTTCTCAGCGCGGAGATACATTCGCGATACTAGGACCCGCCCCTAGTCTTATAGTAAGAATAACCAGAAAATTAAGCAAAGTGACTAAAGCAAAATTTGTAAAAACATATTTGTGTAACATAAACAACACATATAAGTAATTTTTTTTATTAATTTATATTATTAATGGTTTATTTATCACAGTAGATTCCAGCCATCCATTACAATCTATCAAAGCCCACTAGTGTCCACGACATCCCTAAATTGCCTTATAAGGGCGATATCAGCCATTTTGGCACGTTTCTCAGGCGGGTTGGCAACCGCAATTTTTATTTTCTGGTTTACACTACACGGTTTAGGCGGTTAATCTTTATTTTTAATTGCCGTCACCGTTACCGTTACAGAAAATTAAAAGTCCACTGCTGAACATCGGCCCCCCTATAGATTGCCCCATATATATTTGTCATAGTTGCCACGCTTGGCAAGCTGGTCGGCAACTGCAGTTTTTATTTTTATTTTTAGTTGTTATTATGAAGACGCTGCTGTCCATCTCCTGGTTTGTTTACCACTGGCGCTTCTTTCGACACCCATAGAATGATATGGGGAAGTGGATATTCTTACTTCGTCATTACACGAAATTTTGCCATTCATTTTTTTAAGTAATGTTAAAATTTAATTATACAATTACCATATTAAAAAAAAAAAAACTTAAAACTTAAATTATCATACAGTTTTACTCCCCGTGGTATAGTGCCAAGAACGCTGGCACGTTCCCTCGCTGAATAGCTATACTTTTATATCAATTAGAGTTAATGTTTATTAAATCATATAAAATGTGGATTAGCACATAATTTTATGGACAAATAAGATTAAATATAGAAACAGACAAAAACCATATCAAGAGTCGAAGTAGCTAAGGACTATAATAATCTCCGTAAATTTCACAATACGCGATAAATTTATATAGGTATGTATGTACGTATATATTATGTATTATGTATGTATTTATGTGTGTGTATATGTAAATATATATTAAAGATAATTATTATATATGGATTATTATGTATTTGCTTGTATTCATATGCATTTGTGTAAATTACAAGCCCTATTTTAATATATTGTGTTATATCTATATAAATTTATTATATTTAGTTATTTAAGTCACCTGCCACTAATTTTTCACCACGCCATAGGTTGGCAGAGAATGCTAAGTGGCATTCATTCCGCCCTTTGTAACCTTTATGGTTACAACAATAAAGTTTTAAATAAATAAATTAAATAAATTTGGATTCGATCCACGGCGGCGTTAATGAAACTATAACTTACAATTTTAATTGAAGGACTGGTTTTCTTCAATTAAAATTGTAATTTATATGTCATGACATGTCTGGGAAATTAAAAAAATATATGGAAGACAGGTGAAGCCCACCAACACGCATTAGGGCAGCGCCGCAGACTCTTCCTTGCCCTAAAACACTTTCAGAAATGAGATGAGGCCTGGGCCTAGCTGTGGGGCGTTTCTAATATGCTGTTGTAACTTTCCTTTTTTTTTCAATTACCGATTCCAAGTATTCCCTAGTTTTTTTTTTTCATAAATATTTACATCGTAATTCACATACTTAGTTTCATTTCACAAGTATGGTAATTTAAGTTTAAAAATAGTAATGATTTTAAGGTTGCCACATTTTACAAGTTTTAATTAATTATAATATACCTTTAAGTGTCTTTAAATTGAATAGATTACGACAAAAATTGTTAAATATAATTTTGTTGAAGATTAAACAATTCCGAGGATTAATATTAAATTTCAATGTTTATAATTTGTCATAATAAAGAATAATACTTTAATAATCATTCAGTATCATTCCAAAAAATGGTGGACTTATTAATATACATACGTATATTTACAGCAGTGATGATTATGATGATTATCATATAACGGTGATGCAGCCCTTAACTAAGAAGACACCTAGACTCAGCACTGAACAAACAAATTCTGCACTCTTTTACACAGTTTAGTTCTTACTGTCACAGACAATTTAAGTCTACTATTTAAACGTAGGCATTTCAAAAAATGTTACCATATTACCATTACAGCCTATTAAAGTCCACTACAGAACATAGTAGGCCTACCCCATACATAGATTGCTTCATAGGGGTATATTTGCCATAGTTGCTTGGCAAGCGGGTTGGCAACCGCAGTTTTTTAATTTTAGTCGTTATTAGGAAGACGCTGCTGCCCATCTCCTTCCTGATTGGTTTCCCTCTCTCGCCTCTTACGACGCATACCAAAAATGTACTAGTTACTTAATCATTTCTTGAAAAAGTTGTCCATAAACATGGTGTTATTTTTAATCCCATTTCAAAAAGTTAGCTCAGTTCGGTTAATTTTTAATGTATATAACGCAATATCTGCATCTTTTTCTACGATAGTCGTTTACCATATTTGCTATTTTTATCGAAATATAAATATTTTCGTAGTTGTTCCACATTTTCAATCAGATCCGATGATATCTCAAAGCCAGTTTATATTTTTATTTAATCGAATTATTTTACATGTGTTTTTGACTTTTATTTATATCTAACGATATCTCATAAACCACATTCTTGTACTGACCACTTGTAGCTACAAAAAATTAAGTATTTCTTTATTTCCTGGAAAAAGTTAGAAAAGACTAAACGAAGTCGTGTTCTCGTAACAAACTAGTCAGCCCTATAGATATTTTATTCTAATCGTCTGGTCCTTGAAACAACGTTTGATTAGCAGGTATCATTAAGTGTGCTTTTTCTTCGTTATTAACAACACGCAGAACTCTAAACACAGTTATTATGCAAATTACTCAAGCACGAACTTATAAAACAAAAATCTGGGTGGCTGGACGCAAAAGCAAACCTTATATTTTCAACTCGTTTGTTGTATATGTAAGACAATTTTATAAATGCGATTGCGTCCTGAGGTCTGTTATTTTCTGCGAAGAGTTCTATAAGAGTTGTGTTCGATATTTTTGTCCGAGAAAACTGATACGATTAATAAATACATCACCACACCGAGTTGCGTTCTTAGAAGTGAGCGTACGATATCTTAGCATGAGTTACTGCGCCATCAGCTACTTTTGTATTTACATACATTATTTAATCTCTTTGTATTCCTCTTCTTCAAAAAGATATTAAGTAGCGAGAATTAATTGTATGACTAATTGAAATTGTAAGCATTTTAAGAGTACCAGTACGCTCCTTAAATTTATTATCCTTAACCATCAGGTCAGTTATAACGGAAATTTGTAACTTTATTTTCAGGTTATGTTACTTCACAGTTTCCGTTATTTAATTATAAAAGATGGCAAATTAAAGCTTGCAATGTTAAAATAATGTTAGAAAAATTAATTGATTGGTAATTAAGTACTAGCAAAGTAGTAAGTAGCAATAAAATTCAATATTATGTATTTAGTACACTATGTTGTAAATAATATGTATATTGCTTACATATTACATATAATTACTGTAAAAAACCCAATGTTTTTGTTATTTATATTAATTATATTTAGAGAAATTTTGCGAAATTCCTATTAGAATTAATAATATTATTCGACCAGTAAATAAAACACTAACACTTTAATTACTACTATAGCGATATTTGCCACCTATTTTATCCCATAAACAGTGAAAAATTATATACGAAATGAGCCCGGTTTTTAAAATGTTAGCTCAAGTGTTTATACCTATTATGCGCGAATCTTAGATCGATAAGTTATTGTTTCAAATTGTATGGTAAGTATGAGGAAATCTGTGGGGGAGGCCTATGTTCAGCAGTAGACTTTTAATAAGCTCCAACGGTAATTAATACTTGAGTAGAGTAACGGAGGAGAGAGTCATGGACGCCCAGAGAATTCAGTCTCTGTTGCTGTCCCCTTACAGTCCCGATGTTATTCGATATTTTACTGTGGATCACAAATGCCTAGATATGTTCGCGAGAATTATTTTATGACGGCGAATATGTTTAGTACTATCTTTTGTTTGGTGAGACTGCAAATGCTTTGTAACGGCGCGATGACGGTAACAGATGCAACAGAGGGTCTGGCGATAGTGTCTAGTTGCACTGGCGCCTGTGTATTTATGGGCCTGTTCGACGCACGCGCACGCGCATGCGTAATGTTCCCGGAGATAAACGTTATCTGCGGTAGACACCAATACCTACATAGATCAAGATGCATCAATACAATGTATGCAAATAAATAATTTTATAGAGCTTGCAGCTCTATAAAATTATTTATTTGAATGACAATAAGGAATTTAGATGAATTTACTTGCGTTATAAATAAAATATAATTCATTAGAACTTTTTCTTTTCATGCTTACTTTTAGAAATTATTAGTGTAATTTATTTAACACTAGGTATTATTAATGCATTTCTAATTAGTATATTATTGATAATACATTTATGTAACGTCCATTTTACACCTATGCCGGTAGTTGTTGGGAACAATACGCTCGTTGTACACTCGGTCACTGTGACGTAGGCGCGGGACCCGAAGCTTGTTGTCGTGCAGAACCTGCTTGACGTGCTGAAGCTCGGCGGCCAGGTGTTTGCTGTCACAGATCCCTCGTGCTCTCTGTAACAAAGATTTGCCCACGGTAGCTATATAGCTATATAGCGGTGATACGTGAGGCTATTGAAATTAAAACATCCTAATTTCAATAGAGAGGAGGCTGGGTACTACCACCTGCTTGGGATCCTGTAATTAATAAAATTAAAACTAAACCCAAGCATACCACTGCAAGACTTAAGACACAGTTAGTTCATTCTGCGTAGATCGGACCAAAATTAATAATTAAAAGCTGAAGGTACTCGGATTAACTCTGACATCGGGACGTCAATCACCTCAGTCCCCGTGACCATGGGTGCTGTAAAGCACCCGAAACTTCGGGAATTAATAAAAATAAGTTGATTAAACGCGATATAATCCGTAAAATTAGTTTTATTCAAAATCGCGGGTTAAGCAGAATTTAAGCAGCGGCGGGGGTCAAGAGCGCCAGTAAAGGACGTTTTCGTCCTAAGCAGGTGAAAACGACTTGTAAATGGCTAACCTCAAGGGTAAGACGAGGGTCCTCCAGGCAAATCTTCACCATGCAGCAGCTGCTTCTGCCGTGGTGGAGGTTTGCTTCGCAGAGGACAACATCGAACTCGCCCTCATACAAGAGCCGTGGGTGGCCTACTGTCAAGTTCTGGGATTGTCGGCTGCCGGTAAGATCTTAGTCAATACTAAAGGCCGTAGACCCAGAGCTTTTATAATCTACAATAAAAATATTGAACTTTTAGCTGTTCCAGAGTATTGCAGTGATGACCTGGTTACAGCCTTTATAAATTTCAAGGGATGCACCGGGGCCAGAGTAATCATTTACTCAGCATATCTTCCCGGAGAGAACCCAGATCCTGCCATCGAGTTAGAGCGAGTGGCGGAGTTCGCCCGTAAGCACAACGCCGAACATGTGGTGGGATGTGATGCTAATGCTCACCACACAGCATGGGGAAGCACTAACATCAACGAAAGAGGTGAGTTACTTTTTGACTTTCTCATATTCAATCGCCTGGTAAGCCTAAACTTAGGTTGTACACCAACCTTTTTAACGCGTGCTAGGTAGAAAGTTTTAGATATAACCTTTGCTACCAATAACATATCCTGGCGGATTACTGACTTGTTAGTAGTGACATGTTAGTAGTGAAAACTCGAAGTCTGATCACAGACACATCAAGTTTGAGATTAGAGCATCACCAACTTATGAAACTGTTGCTTCTAGGGATCCAAAAGCGACCTCCTGGAATGTCTACAGAGATAGCCTAAGGAGGAATTTGGAAACGTTTCCTAAAAGCATAAAAACGATTGAAGATCTGGAGTTAGCGGCGGAGATGGTAACCGTAGGTATCCGTGAAGCCTTTGAGGACAGTTGTCCCGTCAAAACCAAGACCTCAACAAAAGACCAGGAAACTATTCAATAGGGCTAAAAAATCCAAAGAATGGGATATTTATAGTGCAAGCCTAACCGATTATAATAAAGAAATTAGGAAAGCTAAGAAGGCATCGTGGAGGAAGTTATGCGAGGAAGTTGAGTCTTTGCCTCGCAGTGCAAGACTACACAAAATACTATCGAAAGCTAAACCTAATCAGATCGGGCTTCTTAAAAAGCCTGATAGTAACTTCACTAATAGCGAAACGGAAACACTGGAGCTACTAGCGTCAACCCATTTCCCAGGGCCAACAGTCTTGCCTCGAACTCTTTCAGAGCCCTACAAAGGCCTTGTAATGAGGATTGGTGTAGGGCTGCAAAGATAATAAGGCCAAACCTGGTGCAGTGGGCTGTTGACTCTTTTAAACCATATAAGACAAGTGGGGAGGATGGAATAATGCCCATACATCTACAGAGGGGTATCGATATCCTTCTTCCTTATCTGGTGAAAATCTTCAGAGCAAGTTTTGCATGGGGATATATTCCAGAACGATGGACAATTGTCAAAACTCTATTTATACCTAAGGTAGTTAGAAAGGACTACGCTTTACCAAAGTCCTTTAGACCTATAAGACTTTCTTCCTTTCTTCTTAAGACATTGGAAAAGGTTATAGATAAATATTTCAGGGATGTAGCTCTAGCTACGAGACCTATACATTACAACCAGCATGCTTACCGCAGAGGCAAATCTACGGAAGCAACCCTGATCAGTGTTATTGACAGGATTGAAAAAGCGCTGGAGGATAAAGAAATAGTTGTTTGTGCCTTTCAAGACATTGAGGGCGGCTTCGACAGTAGCCCAGCAGCTGGTTGGGGGCCTGACATCTAAAAATGTTGACCCCACAACCATCAGGTGGGTGAAGTCGATGCTCTCAAACAGGAAGACAAAAATAGCGCTGTTTTAAACTTCGATTGAGGTTGCAACTACAAGAGGCTGTTCACAAGGAGGTGTTTTGTCACCCCTCCTTTGGACTCTTACGGTTAACCAATTATTGTTCAAGATGGCAGACCTGGTATGGATGACATACTGGGTTATACTGATGACCTTGTGATCATTGCGAGGGCTTTGCAAAAGTACTTTATCATTAATCATACAAAGAGCCCTAAACCCCATAAACAACTGGTGCAAGGATAACAGTTTATCAGTTAATGCTGATAAAACTGTTATAATACCCTTTACCAAAAAGAGACGGTTGGACAAATTAGTCACACCAAAACTTAATGGTAAAGAAGTACCATTCTCCACTGAAGTTAAGTACTTGGGCGTAACAATCGACCAAAAACTAACGTGGAATTCTCACCTTAGCAACGTATGTCATAAGGCTGAAATTGCTTTAGGTACGTTCAGTCGCATGGTCGGGAACACCTGGAGCTTGCGTCCCAGTATGATCCTATGGCTGTACAGCAGTATAGTGAGGTCGATTCTTACCTACGCCTCCACTGTCTGGAGTAATAAGGCCAGCCAAAAGACGACTGCGGACAGACTAAATAGTCTACAAATGACTGCCTGCTTAATGGCAACTGGAGCGATGCGATCATCGCCTGGAGCGGCTCTTAATGCACTTCTAGACCTAACGCCCTTGATCTTTACTTAGACAAGGAGGCGAGGGCTAGTTGTATAGGATTAACGCTCAGGGCGGTTTGAGCTTGCTTCCTATAGATTGAGATCCATGCTCGACTCAATTAAGGAAACACCGGTCTTATGCATGGTCTCAGATATCATGCGTCCACTTTATACTTTTAACAAAAGTATACAATAGAACTACCCTCAAGAAAAGAATGGCTGAATGGACAGGTCATCAGTGAGGTCGGTAGCCTTATATGGTATACCGATGGGTCAAAAATGGGCCTTGACGTAGGCTTTGGAATTAATGGGGAACGCCCCAAATTCAAACCTAGTATGAATTTGGGTAGATTCACCTCTATCTAAATCGAAATTTTCGCCATACTTTAGTGTGTGGAAATCAATCTGCAAAAACACTACGTTAACCATATAATCTATATTAACTCTGATAGTCAAGCAGCACTGCTAGCGCTGAGATCAAACTTGGTGAACTCGAAGCTTGTTGGAGACTGCGTGAACCGTCTTAACGCCCTGGGAGGTAACAACAGGGTTGTTTTAAGATGGATTCGGGGTCACGCGGGTATTGTAGGCAATGAAATTGCCGACAAGCTCGCACGGGAGAGCTCAAAGAGTACACAATTTGGACCCGAGCCATTTTGTGGAATCTCAAAAAGCCTCGCCCGATTGACCCCGGAAACTCTTTACCACAATAAATCACTTAATATCTGGTCTGATACACCAGGCTGAAAACATTCTAAAACCTTAATCCGGGCTTTTGATCGTAAATTTGCTTCGGAAGTCCTGGGATTAGGTGAAAATAAATTGCGCATTCTGGTAAGAGCCCTGACTTGACAATGTTGTCTTAAAAAGCATATGTCCATCCTGGGACTAAGCAACTCAAGGATGTGCCGGTTTTGCTCCCTAGAGGAGGAAACGCCTTTACACATCCTGACTAATTGCGGACCCATGTACTTCGCCCAGAAGAAGTGAAATTGCTCACAGCTAAGCAACTCCTTCTATTCATTGAGGACGTAGGGCTTAGCAGTGAACTATAGACATAGCAGCGATCACAATAGATTTTTTAGGTCGCAGTGACACTGGTCTCTCTAGACCTGCATAGCTGCTCGTACATAATAAAAAAGCAGAATTTAACTTTATATTTTTATGTCGTAAAGAGTTAAAATAAATTAAACAAATCTCTCTATTAGGCAATCTGTGACAGAGGCCAGTTCAGCAGAGGACTCTTACAGACTGTGATGGATGGAATTAAGGATGATACCCTATTTGTCATTACAAAGAATATAAACAAGTTTTTATAGGAATATACATTTGAATAAAAAAATGATCAGTTGTATGAAAATATTATTTGTGATTATGATATCTGCGTGTAATACAATTACTTCAAAACATAAAACTGTTGACCTTTTCCAATATTATGAGGTAAGGAATCAGTTTAATACTGACCTTATATTATATGAATGAATTAGCGGTCTTAAACGCCTTATATTGACATAACGACTCCTTGTTGCTTCAAGATGTTGTAATTTAAGTAGTCCTTAATATGGTATTCAGATTACAAAGATATCTTACGCCTTTGCGTCATAAAAATTGAATGTAGAGCGAATATGCTTAAATTTGCTGTCGCCAGCGAAGAACTTGTATATGGCAATTCAGATCTTTATTTATTCTAATCTGACAACATATTATGTACTTACATAAAAATTAAGAAGTTAAGATATTTTTCTTCCAATTAAAATTATTTCGTGATGAATCTGCAGTAAAAAATATTGAGAATGATGAGATCGCTGTCATGTTTTATATTTTAAATAATTAAAATACGACACGAATCGGAATGTGCTCGTTATACAAAGTCGGTCACGACGCTCATGTTGGATCTATTTCGCTAGCTTGCGAAATTTTATTTCACTCTGTTCTAATACAGAACTGAGATGCTGTCTGTCTTTTAAAAAACTCTTAACATCTATTTATAAATACTATGCTTTTTGATGAGTGTTCGTGTTTAAACGCAACGGTTCTGACGAACAAAATTTATAATGAACTTATTACATAACATATATTGCCTCATTGGGGGATTGCCATAGTTGCCACGCTTGGCTTTTATTTTTTAGTTGTTTATAGGAAGACGCTGCTGCTCATCTCCTTGTTTGTTTCCCTCTGTCGCCTCTTACAACGCTTACAGAACGATATGGGATGGTGGATCTTCTACAATGCGACTACATATCCGCATCCGGGGGTAGCTGGATATTTTCAACTCGTTTGTTGTACATGTAAGACAATTTTATAAACCGTGTTCCACCATCTTCACACAAGGGCATGAAACGTGTCGTGAAACACCTACACTCCGGGAAGTCTGCAGTTTGTGATCATTAGAGAAGGAGGCTGCGTACTACCACCTGCTTGGGATCCTGTAATTAATAAAATTAAAACTAAACCCAAGCTGCCACTGCAATACTTCAAGATACATTAAGCTCATTCTGCGTAGACCGGACCAAAATTAATAATTAAAAAGCTGAAGGTACTTTGGGCTTTCTTCGACTTCAAGACGTCAATCTCCTCAGTTCCCCCGTGACCATGGTGCTGCAAAGCACCCGAAACGTCGGCAATTAAAAATAAGTAAAATTAAACGTGATAAAAATAGTTAAACGTAGTTTTATTTAATGGGAATGTTTGTAATTATAGTAGCGTTACTATTACCCATTCTTATTTTCAATAAAAAATGCTTAATTATTTTTCAGTATTTTTATTTGTTTTGGAACGAAGTTCCTTATTGGACGGTACGAATTTGGCGGATGGGGCTACGCGAGAAAAAGTGTAAGATTTTTCCGTCACGATCTCTTCTGACGTAGTGTGGACGGCCTTGGTAGCTATAAGGAAGTGAGATAGAATAACATCCATCTCCCTCGCACTTTTTCTTATCTTGCCATGAAAGAAATATCATTTTATTTTAAATGACGCTTCATTTTAAGAGGCGCTAGTAATTATTTGTATTTGTTAATCAATAGTATAATACGTTTATCAATAATAATATACTACGAAAGGAACTTCGTTCCTACCGAGTGTTCCACGACACTCACGCATGTTTTTTTGTTTTAATTAGCATTAAAGTAAGCCGTTTACTCAGCGGCGGCCGTGCGGGCCATCTCACGAACTTCTGTTGTATGCGACAGGTTCGATCGTGAATTAATCAGCTTCAGACAAAAATTAGAACATAATACGCATCACCTCCGAGAATAAAAATATTGTATTTATACTGGCTCTTTTTACCTTAAAACCAGAACCAACTTCTGCTTGGCCACAGAAATAGGCAATTGAGTAGCACAGACAAAGATATCTAAGCATCGTAAATAATAATAATGTTTTTATTTATATCATTTTTATTATTTTTACAAAACGACTATCAATTTATAAACATGTCATTTCTTGGTTCGACAGCGAGCGTACTGATGCAACATAGTACGAGCGTACTGATGCAACATAGTACGAGCGTACTGATGCAACATAGTACGAGCGTACTGATGCAACATAGTACGAGCGTACTGATACAACATAGTACGAGCGTACTGATACAACGTTACGAGTGACTGCCTCGTTGGTTTAGAGGTCGTAAACGCGGTTGATGATCATGAGGTCCTGGGTTCAAATCCCGGGTTGGGCCAAAATCAGTGATTGGGTTTTTCTGTCAAGAAATTCTCAGTAGCAGCCCGAAGTCAGGAAGCTGGCGGTGTTTTCATCCCCGTGCCTCGGAAAGTACGTAAAGCCGTTACTCCTACGCCTGATCTCCCTCCGGTCGTGTCGGATTACCATCCCATCGGACTACGAGTATGAGAGTGTGTTGTGAGAACTGTGCTTGCGCGTACACTCGGGCACTATAATCCTATCCTGCGCAGATGGCTATTCTCCTTTGAGACTGGCCGCCGTGACCGAAATTCGGTCTGGGGGACGTTATACGAGCGTTCTATGTTGCCTCGCTGTCAGACAGCGGACAACATGCCGAGCCTATGGTAAGTGCATATTAAACGATAGAAAATTCAATGTTCTCGAAATATTGCTTAATTTAATTGCGACTTGATCAAAATATGGCTGCGAAATTTTGTGTCGCATTTATTGTAAGACATCTACTAAAATATTCTTTTGCAGTAAAAAATAGTAGGTCGTAAAGATTTCTGTCTATGTGTGGATGTTTTCAAATTCAGCTTTTTTTCGTAATAAAAAATAGGTAAAAAATCACTGTTTCGATTTCACTTGACGATGACATAATATGAAATAAAAACATCTAATTTTCTAATTTTCTAATGGTCTTAGAGCTTAAATAATATTAATGTTTAAGAAAACTTTTTTTATAGGATAGGGTGACAAACGAGCACACAGTCCACCTGATGATAAGTGGTTGCTGTGACCCATAGACATCTACATCTATCCCCAATAAAGAATCAAAATGCAGATGCGTTGTCACCCGTGAGGACTAAGATGGAATGCCTCTTTTCCTGTAAAAAGGGTCTCCGGTTCTCTACACTATCTATTTTATCTATGCTATTTTACGCTGGTATTGGTGTGAGATTGTGGTCCTTCCCCGGTCGAGCCGACCCATTCGTGCTACAACTATACTACTAATATAGCTGCAGCATGGCTCTGACACGTATAAAAACTTAAACACAAAAAACTTAAACAACGGGCATTCATGATGTGATGATCCTAATGAGAATACTAGGTCATAGTCATGTTACTATTGTGTTGTAATCGATTTTTAATACGTATGCAAAGTTTTAGAAACGGTGAGAACTAAAACAAAATTCCATTAATGTTATTTCGTAAATGTCCAATCTAAATCCTATAGATTTACAAGCGTGAAGCCTCTATACAGCTTTTGCTGTTGTAACATCTAGATTGGTAAATCGTATCAAATTGAATTGCAAAAAAAATTAACACACACTATTCACACATAGATAGACAATAAAATTAAACTTATCCTACCTATTTTCCGTACTAATGGATTTGACACACGTTTTAAATGCCATTGCGTGTGCGGGTGAGGTAACAACATCTTTCCCAGTGGGTTTCGGAAACGTTATATCATTGACAGTCCCACACTATTTCATAATATTATCACAAAAAACAGAATTTAATGCTATTCTAACAATCAAGTATAAAGTACATTATAACCTCAATGATTTCTTTATCTGTGCGTTTTTTTCGGGGCACCCAATTTTATTGTATAGTAAAGTAAGGTTATATAGTTAATGATTAATAAATATTTGTGATAGTATATTATTAAAATTTAAAAAAGTGAGCATGCTTGCTGTTTGTAACTATCACTATTAGATTTCAGCCCATAAGTATTAGGATTAAATCGTTATTAATTGTTATTAATAGTTAAAGTTATGTATTTAATTAGTTATGTTTTTAGAATTATATTAGCTAGTAAAATATGTTGATACAAAATTTATGTTTTAACCAACAGCGACGACGCAGCAAAACATGACGGTGATAAATCGCATTGATTTCTATCGAAATATGTGGTTGTATGCTTTCTATGTCCTTTTGCTGTCAAACAAATAAAACGATCGCGAATTTCTACATAACATCACCATTTCCGACGTGTTTATCTACACGAAAGCATCTTGTCCTCGTCCATGCCACAACTGTTCACATATTCCTACATATATATTTCACAAACCAATGTTATTAAATAATAAGAAAGAAATAAAAAAAAAACTTACGATTTGTTTTAAACAACTAGAGATGAAGGTATTGCATATTTTTTATTTTGTAGATGTCAGTACCTGTATCCTATTACCATGGCTTTTATTTGTTTAGAATGAATTTGTATATTTTCTGTATATTTAGTTATATTTTCTTTCTTAATTAGATTTATTAGAGATAAACTAGCAGAAAGTATCGTGATGCATTTATTTCGCATTTTGCATAATATTATATGCAATTTAATAGGGATTAAAAAACCGGTTCCAAATTTATTTTTGGCTCTACATTTAGCTGCTTATTAAGGTTCCACTTTTCGGCACGATTCCGGTTCTGGTTCCGGTTAAGATATCGGTTTTAATATACCCAAGATTTCAGGAACCAACTCGAAGGTGCAAGCCTTGGTGGCGTTGTAGCTTAGCTTTATTCTTATATTATAACTTCAATTATAACATAGGAATAAGAAATATACGGTGTAATAACTTAAACGACACCGTTAGGCACCTTCATTTTACCGGTAAAACGAGTGAAACAATATCTAACCTGCCTCGATGTCACGGCGTTTCATTTACAAAATGATATTTTCGTTAAATAACATATCATGCAGAAATAAATATGTATCTTTGTACTATGTTACGATCGAAATAATAATATAAAAATAAAATAAAACACGAAGGTCTTCTCCTTTGACTTGGAAACTCAAAAATTTAAGTTGTATTTTGGAACAAGTGTCTTAAATACGATACCATAACCAGGACCACAACTGGAACTGTACCGTGAATTGTTACTTTTCAACCGACTTCAAAAAAGGAGGAGGTTCTCAATTCAACAGTATTTTTTATGTGTGTGTTACCTCAGAACTTTAGAACTTTTTTCTAGGTGAATCGATTTTGATGATTATATTATGTTTATTTGAAAGCTGGTGCCTCTCATGTGGTCTCATATAAATTTTATTACGATCTGACCAGTAGTCTTTGAGTTATCCTTAATAATGCGTATTTAATTGACTTCGACTACATTGATGATGTTCTCATTTTATTTATATTGAAGTCGGCTGTACAAAATTATTACTTTTACCACTTGTATACAAATCTAAATGAAGAATCGTATACCGAAAGGAACTAGCATCTGACTTCATAGAACAATCAAGAAGGTAACAACTATATATGTTATTACTTTAAGGAACGCAGCGGTACTGTAGAAAGACCACAACGACGTCAAGCCGATCAAAATTGAAAGGGCGAAGACTTCAGGTTTGAGGAGCTAACTGGCTTAAAACACTTCTGGCTTATGAACAATAAACAAGGTTATAAACACGTTTGTAATTGCTTAATGATAAGTGGTAACCATACCTGGTACTATGGGTTAGGCTAAGCAAATTCATCACACCGTTTCATCGCGTAGGTGTCATTGAAACAGAAACAGAAACTTTTTTATTCAACATATATTATAAATAATACTTAATGAAAGTCACTCTTTTGTTTAATTACCACTGGTTCGGAAAAAAACTCTGTCCTGGGAAGAACCAGCAAGAAACCCAGGGGGACTTTTTTTTAAAAAAAATAGCAGATTACAATCGTGTAAGTTACACAATTAACAACACAAAACAAATTAGAAATAGCTTGGTAGCGATCACCTCATTCCCAGGGGTTATTATCATCCATATTATCAGATTATTAACATCCACATATCCATTAAAACTTAGGGAAGTGTTATGGTATTCAAAAGATGATACCCAATTTCGTATGTATATCAGATGTAAGAGATGGCTGGTACTACAATGTCGCATGCGAAGCGTGGCAACTACGGAAAATCCTTCAGAACGGAGAGGTTTGTATCGCCAATATGTTTACCGACAGATGAAGATAATATTATACACATTACGCACTAAGAATTTACGTGGTAGAGCCATGCTGAAGCTATATTCGTAGTATAGTTGTAGCACGAATGGGTCGGCTCGACCGGGGAAGGACCACGCTCTCACAGAATACCAGCGTAAAATAGCAGCTTAACGCTGCTGTGTTTCGTGTGGTGAGTGTAGGGAACCGGAGACCCTTTTTACTGGAAACGAGGCATTCCATCTTGGTCCTAACTGGTGACAACGCATTTGTATTTGGATTCTTAATTGAAGATAAATGTAGATGTCTATGGGTCACAGCATCCACTCACAAAGTGGTGACTACGGAAAATCCTTCAGAACGGAGAGGTTTTTTGCCGATGAAGATAATATTATACACATTACGCACTAAGAAATTATGTAATATTTATTTATTCTAGAGGTATAAATATCTGGAGTAATATAAATAAAGTTCATCTATATCCGTCCGTCACAGCAAAACAACACACTCTGTTTGCCTCCGTGGTTAAAAACAGATAAATTGTGTGAAAACCGTATTTTCTACGTGCGGAATATTTTACTTTTGTGATGTTTGCTGACCACATGCGAGGCTCTTGTAATGTGAAGTTTCTGAAAGAACTATATTATGTGTTGATTGGCCGTTGTCATCTTATAACAAAATGCTGGATAACTTTTTTATTTATTGGTTGAATATATGATTATGCGAGGAAATGCGTCGCGAGGCGAGAAGCTATTATGTCGTATTATTAATTAAGTAACAGTGTGGCTCTTTTCTTGTGAAGTAACCTTCTACCTATCTCATCTCGTGAATATTATAAGAGGCTACATAGAGAGTGGGCTATTTTTTGGCTTGCGATGGATGTTGGTGCAGCCATTTCGTATTTAAAACTTAAAGTAAATTTACAATCTATATCGTCCCAGTGCAGGGCACAGGTCTCCTCTCATTTCTGAGAGGTTTTTAGGGCAAAGAAATGCCCGCTGCGCTGCACTAACGCATGGTGGCGGACTTCAGGTGTCTTATTTTTTTTTTAAATTTCTTAGACTCGTTGGTTTCCTTACGATATTTTCTCTCAACGTCGAGCACGTTATAAACCAGCACTTAAAATTGCAATTAAGAATTTCATTGATGCCGGTGGGGATCGAAACCGGGTTACTTGGGTACTGTGAAATTTAAAGCGAGCGCTTAGTCCCTGAGCAGTAACAGCGTCAAACGTGTGAAATGTCTTTTACGGGGCAGAGCCATGCCGCAGCTACTCGTATATTATAGTTGTAGCATAAATGAGCCAGCTCGAGCGGGACCACGCTCTCACAGAATACCAGCGTAAAATAGCAGCTTAACGCTGCTGTGTTTCGTATGGCGAGTGTAGAGAACCGGATACCTTTTTTAGTGGAAACGACGCATTTCATCTTAGTCCTCACAGGTGACAACGCATCTGCATTTTGATTCGTAAACGACGATAAATGTAGATGTGTATGGGCGACAGCAATCTCTTACCTCACAAGGGTGAGGTAAGAGGTTGCTAGACGGTTTTTTATAGGATAAGGATCCTATTAAAAAACGTCTAGTACTGCATTCACTTATCTGTTGTCAAGCGTGGTATGGTAGAATTATGGGTAGTTAGGAGCTACTGTGGTATGGGTTCTTGTCCAGACAATAGGTAGGAATGTTGAAAATCTATAACTCTGTAACAGTACCCTGCGGTCAAAAGGTTCGGCTTAGATGAATATAAACCAGTCAAAAAATAGACGACCATGTTATGAGAAGCAATATCTAATAAGTAAGGGATCTGAAATCGCGACTTTAACAAATTCACCTGCTAAACTTGACAATAACGATTTATCTTAATAATACAGGTAAGAATTTAAAATAGAGTTATAATATAATTTCTGTGAGGATTTTAGGGCAAGGAATTTTTTTCTTACGTACGTGATAAATCAGCACTTAAATTGCATTTAAGAATTTCATTGGTGCCGGCGGGGATTGAACCCGGGTTGCTCACGTTCTGCGAAATTCACAGTGAGCGCTTAGTCCCTAAGCTAACACAGCTCTATTTTTTATAATAATTGCAAGTAATTATTCAAAATCTTGTTCATTAATCGTGTACATTTACATTAGTTTATCCCGTGTAGTGGCGGGCAAGAATACCCACTACCCCATATCTTCCAGTGAGTGTCGTAAAAGGCGACAGGGGGAAACCGAGGCAGAAGATGGGCAGCAGCATCTTTCTGATAACAGCAAAAAAAAAAACTGCGGTAGCCAACCCACTCCCCGAGTCCCCGGCGGCCCCACTATTCCTGGCTACGGTGGCGACCATGGTAATGGCGGGGCAGGGGGTGCTAAGAATTTCCGGTGGAAGTGCAGTTGCCACCTACGACAACTCGACCTGGCAACATATAACGCACGCACCCTGAGGACTGACGAGAAGATCCTGGAGCTGGAAGAAGAGATAGACAAGTTGCGCTGGAATATTATAGGATTATCCGAGGTCCGAAGAGAGAGGGAGGACACGGTAATCCTCGAATCCAGCAACTTGTTCTATCACCGGGAGGGCGACCATCTGTCCCAAGGAAGTGTCGGATTTATCGTCCACAAGTCTCTCGTTAACAACGTTGTAATGATTGGGAGTGTGTCGACGAGGGTTGCGTACTTTATACTCAGAAATAGAACACCAAACGGTATTCGCTTAAGGTCATACAAGTTTATGCAACAACCTCGGCACATTCCGACGAAGAGGTGGAAGAAATGTATGAGGACATATCTAGAGCCATGCTTTCCTCCAAAACCTACTATACGGTGTTAATAGTAGACTTCAACGAAAAAACTAGGCGCAAGATAGAACGGTGAGCTGAAGGTAGGGAAATTTGGAACACGGCAATGGAAGCTGGCCGACTTCAAAGAGAAAGTGGAACTCTTTCTTCTAGAAACGGCCCCACAGAAAGTGGACTTCATTATGACGACCAGACGACAACTGTTCAGTGATGTCTCAGTGATCGCGGGGGTGAAAACTGGCAGTTTTGCAAGACCCGCCGCAGAAGAACACAAAAAACTCTCCGATCACACTCTTAATCTTAAGGCTGTTAGACGGGAGATGAAGCTGAACTCTTCAGCAGATTTGACAGAATACAGGCAACTGAACAGACAGATCTCCAAATGCATACGGCGGAACTTACACAACTTTAATACAGCTCGTATTGAAGAAGCGATTGAGTGGAACCAGGGCTTCATAGTCTTTGCCAGAGATCTGTCTGCCAGAAAGAGCCAACTGTCGAAGCTGAAGACTGAATGTGGCGGCATCGTTTCCGGAACACCTGAGATTTTGAGTGAGATTAAGAGGTTCACACCATCGTTGGTGCCACACGCAAGTGTGAGTAAAAATCCGAGAGCAAGTCTTATCCGACACTATTCCGATGATATTCCAGACGTCAGTCTGAGCGAGATTAGAATGGCTCTCCAGCACCTTAAAAACGGCAAGTCTCCGGGCGAGGATGGAATTACAATGTAGTTTATTAAATTACAATGGGTGGAAAACTGGTACTTAAAGTCCTTCAGAAGCTCTTTAATTCCGTCCTCCATGGTGGCACTATTCCGGAGGCGTAGAGCAGAAGTGCGGTGATCTTGTTCTTCAAGAAAGGCGACAACGCTCTCTTGAAGAACTACAGACCAATTTCCCTTCTGAGCCGCGTCTACGTGCTGTTTTCGAGAATCATTACGAATCGTTTCGCTCGCAGACTCGACAACTTCCAGCCTCCCGAACAAGCCGGTTTCCGAAAAGCACTATAGACCACATACATACCCTTCGGCAGATTGTACAGAAGAACACTATCTGGCGTATGTGGAGTATGAGAAAGCCTTTGATTCCGTCGAAATTTGGGCGGTGCTGCAGTCTCTTCAGCGGTGCCAAGTTGACTGTCGGTATATCGAAATGCTGAAGTGCTTGTACAGTAGGGCTACGTTGGCTATCCGAGTACAGAACCAGAGTACGTAACCAGAGTACGTAACCTATCCAACTGCAGAGAGGTGTAAGACAGGGTGACGTTATATCCCCGAAACTCTTCACCGCTGCATTGGAAGACGTTTTCTAGCTACTGGACTGGAAAGGATACGAGAGGATGCGAGTACGTCACACACCTTCGATTTGCCGACGATATAGTCCTTATGGCAGAATTGCTGGAGGACCTAAGCACTATGTTCAATGACCTCAATAGTGCCTTTCAACGGATAGGTTCTTAGATGAACATGGACAAAACAAAAATCATGTGTAACGTCCATGTCACACCTATGCCGGTAGTAGTTGGGAGCACTAAGCTCGAAGTTGTTGACGAGTATGTTTACCTGGGACAAATAGTTCGACTAGGTAAGTCCAACTTCGACCGAGAGGTCAATCGACGGATTCAACTTGGCTGGGCAGCATTCGGGAAATTATGGCACATCTTCTCGTCAGGTAAACTTCAAAACTTGAAAACGAGATTGTATAACCAGTAACTGTTGCCAGTGATTACTTATGGATCTGAGACGTGGTCTTTCACTGCTGGCTGTATGAGGAAGCTTAAGATCGTTCAGCGAGCTATGGAGAGGGCTATGATCGGGGTTTATCTGCGTGATAAACTTAGAAATGAGGATATCCGCAGTAGAAACAGAGTAACCGACATAGCCCAACGGATTAGTAATCTGAAGTGGCAATGGGCCGGCCATATACCTCAAAGAACCGACAACCGATGGGGGAAAAAGGTTCTCGAGTGGCAGCCTCGTATCGGTAGGCGAAGTGTAGGGCGATGAAGTGACGACCTGTTAAGACATGCAGGAAGTAGATGGATGCAGGTGGCTCTGGACCGTGCTTTGTGGCATTCCTTGGGGGAGGCCTATGTTGCAGCGGACTTGTGAAGCAGTGGACTTGTGCAGGGCTGTAATTGATTTACATTACCTTATTGTATTAGAATAAAATTGTTAATAGTAATTTTAAGTGCTGATTTACCACGTGCTTGGCGTTAAAAGGAAAATATCGTGAGGAAACCTGTATGACTGAGAAATAAAAAAAGTTTTTTTTCGAAGACATGTAAAGTTCGCCAACAAGCATTGGGGCAGCGCGGCGGACCTTTCCTTGCCCTAAACCCCTCTCAGATTTGAGAGGAGGCCTGTGCCTAGCAGTAGGACGTATATTGGCTGTAACCTTAACTTTTTAGCTTTTTATTCGTATAAGTTAATGTAAAAAGGAAATGCTTTAGCTCATATTTATTATTTACATGAATTGTGTAAAGGAGTTACAAAACTTACTTTTACATAAATAAACATGCAACTTATGCATTTGGCTTATTGTTTTGAACTTTGATAAGCCCTAGTTGCATTATTGTGTTTATTGATGACAGCATCCTGCGTCATCCAAACGTTTCTCATACGTTAATGACGCACGAAGGGCAGAATTTAATAAATTACCAAGTACTTATAATTACAATAAAGATATTTTTGTCTCTTTATAACGTAGTAAAAATTAAAAATATAAGGGTGCATCAAAAAATGATGTATCTAATATTTCGTATTAAAACATTATGTTTCATTTAAAAATTTTATTTTACCGATGCAAATAAAATGATAGAAAATGATTAAACTCTAATTTATGAATTCCTTTAAAATAAAATATATTGAACTTAATTTTTGACAACCCATTGGATTTCTTAAAAAATAGTTTTAATTTGTATTTATATCTGACACACATTTTTTATATAGGTGTAGTGTACTAGTGATAAGTGATCAGCAAGTTATAATTACAAATATAATTATGTTTTCTTAAAAAAAAAAACTTCAGTAGTCAGTTCTAAGACGTATGACGAAATGAAAAATAACAGTACATTTAGTGCATAGACATGTGTCATTCATTCATTTCTAGTGACCCGGTCATTGAAGTATTAATTCGTCTTATGGATGCGGTTATTCGGGTCGATCCTTCAAATGGATTTTTTCGAGTTTCAGTACTGTGTCATTTGTGAGCCCCGCTCGATAATGTCGGCGTCGGACATTACTATACTCTTTGGTCGTAAGTCCTGTCAATCGTTTGATCCGGAACGTTCAAAAATGTAATTGCAATCATCAATACTTTGTTGAGAACCGGGTCAAATGAACGAATCATTCACGATTGACACATGTCTTAAGTGCAATATAAATGTATTCTATTTTATATCCTAGATATTCTAATTAACTCATTGTAGTTTTATTTGTCTAATGCCACTAATTGCTTAAAGATTGGGATATAAAAAGCGCAAACACCGGTATTTTAATTACTGCTTAAATGCAAGTGTCGGTAATACGTCGTCAGGGTTCCCTATAAGGTTTTAAAAGACCATTGTTTTTCATAAATTTAAAATAATGCAAAATCATAAAGATGAAATAATTTGTCATGGCAATATTAAACTAAAAGATGTCAAATTTCGAGAGTTGGGAAAAACAACTATAGTAAAATGCCCAAAAACTACTATAACCTCTGAGAAATAGCGAAGCTCATACCTTTCCTCATGTTAAAGTTTTCTTTTTTGTAGAGGCGCTTTTTTGACAGTCACTAAAACGAGACGAAGAAAAAGAAAATAATAACAAAGGATAAACTAACTTTTACGAATTTTATTGTATTTGATTTAATTTGTTTAAATTCCCGAGGCAAATACTTGAATTTGCAGCATCCTTAGTTTTAGTTTTGAGGTTTGATGTCCCTAAGTCATGCTTATCCCCGGAATACCTTCTTCAGGACTTTCCTTTAACATTTTTAGGATCCGGGATTTCTTTTTCCCGCTTATAATTATTAATGTAGGTCCGATCTATGCAAATTACTGTATATTGAAAGCTTGCGTGATGTTTTCGTTTGGATTTAACTTATTACAGGATCCCTATCCTATCAAGCAGCCATATTCTCTAGTGAATTTAATGTAATTTTTAAAAGCTTTGCGGATCATCCTAATAGGAATGAATGTTGCGAGGATTTATGGTGTATCAAATCTGATAAAATGGCGGGGGCAGTTCCAGATATTCCAAAAGAAATGGTGACTGTCCATCGGGGTCTATATTAACATAATACCTTCAAAGCAGTTAGTGTATTTTTTGTGGAGCTTATACCCAGCAGTAGATTATAAAAGGCTGCTGACAAAAGAAATACAGTAGAAATTTTAATATAAACTGTTTCAGGAAAATAATTAATGCTTAACGTATAAATTATTTTTAAAATTTGGTGTGACTGCGATGCAACCTTGAATATGTCAAGTACATATAAGGAAATGTATGTGGAGAACTCTACGGAAGTTAATTTTAAAAGTCTTGAGTAAAAAAATCTTAAAACAAATTCTTACAGCTCGTAAATCATAAAAGTGAAGATAGCTAGCGCATATTTAAGTACCTGTGAAAAAAATACTGAAGTATTGGAGAACGTAAGAAATCATATTGATAGCGGGGCTCGAAACGATTTTTTTACGGAACGCTCAGTGTGTGGACAACGCTCTGACATCTACTCTTTTTATGTATAATTTAGTTCACGATGGACTGATGGAGATAAATGCGTCTGCGATGACCACGCCGCAAAAAACTTGACAGTAAAATTGGGGCAAGTCGGTCACAAAGGACTACTTTAAAAAAATAACTTCTTTTTACAGTTTTGGTAGAAGACCTTAATTATCAACCCAAAAGTAATGAAAGCGTGTGAAAGTTTGACGCCTTCAATAAGAATTTTCACTATTCACGAAATACGTAATCTATAACACTCATCATTCATTTTAAATATTTTTTGGGATCCACCAAAACAAATTATTAAAATATTTTAAAGGTAGTTTTACTAACAACCGATAAAGGTGGATGTATGGACTTTGTAAAGATATTTAATTAGAACTAAAATTATTGCAAGTTTAAGTAACTATCTTTTCTAACACGATACATTATGGCAGAATATAATTAAGGGCTCATGACGTTTTTTAAAAATGTATATAAGTGAAAAGTAGATTGTTTCCGACACTAAATATAGAATATATACAAAATCAAAAGCTGTTAAGGCTAAGCTATTAAAAAAAACAGTTCATTATGAAATTTGTATGGAACGATCACACAACACAATATTACATTTTTGAAAATACCAAATTACACTTACTTTTTCTTGCCATAACAGAGGAAATTAAATGTCAATCAGAATTTAGCTCCAATGCGTTACTTTGCGGTGTATTATTTTTTTATATATGAGATCGGTTGGCTACCGAATAATATCCTTGTAGGCCTTGTAACAGGAGCCGCAGCAGATTCCTGTCACGCCTGTCGCTATGGATGAACCCAATCAAACGAATTCAGTAGTGCTGCTATCGTGGATTGGATCGTGTGATTTGTTTTATACTTAAAAAGTATTGAAATTATCTATACTATATAACTATAAAATTATAATTATTTTAAATAAAAAGATTATCAATAAATCTTCGCAACCAATTTGATCACAACGAAAATTAGTAGCAGTGGCTAAAGCATAAAAAATATTTTGCATTCAAAGAACTTTTTCTAGTTTGACATATTAAACAAAAACTTAAAAGCTATAACGGCTTCTGACAAATCGTAATTAAATTCTTAAAATCCTGCGTCTAACAAATAGATTAAAAGATTTTCGTGACCAGTAGGGTCACTGCCATTTGGTTAATAGCGGTACAAATCGAAAATTGTTCTAATGAAATAATACGTGGATAATTATTTTTTATTCAAATAAATTTTGTTTTACAATGTGTAAATTATTTAATAATATCTTCCCCGCGGCTTTACGCACTTTCATAGATAATCAAAGAACTCTTTGTTTAACAGTAAGATAAAAAGATATCTTATGTTCCATTCCATTAATTAAGCTATCTATTAAAATTCCATTTAATCCTCTAAGAACTGTTAGAGTGTTTAAACAACAAACATCCGAACGTATAAAGTTTCACATTTATCGAATATAGCCGTAAGTTCTGTTACACATTAAAATTAATAACTTTTAAAGAAACAGTGTTTTTTTTTAATTAGGGTGACAAACAAGCACACAGTCCACCTGATGTTAAATGGATGCTGTGGTCCATAGATATCTGTCTACATCTGTCGTCAATAAGAATCAAAATGTAGATGCGTACCCCCGAGGACTAAGATGGAATACCTCGTTTCCAGTAAAAAGAGTCTATAATAGAGTAATAATAATAAAACTGAAACTTTATTAAAACAATTTTATTCAACGTACACTTTTATCTTGGTTACAGGCCTTAAATTTCTCTGGCCACGAATCTCAGGATTTAGGCACTGTCCCTATATTAAATTTAGCTACTGCTGGCTCTAAGACTTTCCTGAGATACTCAATGTCAGACACGTTTTGAGCAGGCCATGTCATCTAGTACGGACCACAATTTGTAGTCCAACGGGTTCAAATCTGAACTAGACGAGGGCCAGCTCACATGAAGTCTAAATTCAAGTTGTTTGTTCCTTATGACCAGGAGAAGAGTCGTATAAAAAAAATCATATGCATGCATTCAAAGCTCAGTATAAATTAAGTTTAAAACAACCGCGTATTCTTCAAGTAGGTTTCAACGCATATGTTGAGAATTTTTTTACTGTATTAAGTATTTTACGCAACAATTATTTTACTACCTATTCTCATGAAACAAAGTATAGGATGCCGAGGTGTCGGACGAGTGTAAGAGGGAATCGTAAAGAGGGGAGGGACACAACCGCAAAGAAGACCTACAAACTCCACAGGTGTCGTCTGCGTCGTATCTGTACTTTCATTTTTACTTCGATGCGTTATGAACTTTTTTGAGTTGTCGTTAGGCAGAATATAACACAGTAAGTTGCAATCATAACTAAGGGAAATAATACATAAATACAATATTAATAATAATTAACAAAAGTACTTCCCAGCAGTTTCCGCACGTCTTATCCTTTAAGTGCTTCTAATTTTTATTGTCTCTTTGAATGATGCATAGTTTTTATCAGACGATTTGATGTCGTATCAAACGCATGTGGTTAGAAAACGTTAACAAAGAGCTTGTTAAAATTCTTTAATGGATATAATAGAGGGACCGTTAAAAAAGTCACCTCATTAAAATCAAACAAAAGCTATGTAGGCTAAAAAGCCTTAAGAAATCTCTAAGTTAGTATTCGGTTTTATTTTTGATTGTTATAGTATCAATAGTTTTACTTTATGTTCTTTTCTTGCTGTAAAATCTACAATAGGGTACTTAAATGTCGTAAAAAATTGTATTATAATTCATACATCAAATTTTTTGTTGTGTTGTTATGTTTATTATATCTAGCGATAGTTTTCATCAAAGGATTTGTTAGAATACAGATTGATTGCTAAATATTTTAACTTTTGGCTAGTTGGGTTATGTGGGTTAAATATGTATAAGTATTTATTGCTTTATGTTGTAATTCTATAACTTTCACAGCACTACTAAAGGTTAGCTGGATCGGAATAACATTTCGGCATTATGTATGCCTTTGTATCAAAATATTTTGAGTGCAATAAGGAATGTTCTATCTATCTATCTCCAATGTTTAATCATCTATCTAATTGGTTTTGTATCGTCATTCCGCTGCTTATTAATTAACAAATATTTTAATGTGTACCGCTGATTATTGTACAACTTTAATTAAGTTCAATTGCAATTAAAAACTAGATTATCAGATTTATTTTATTTATTTCTTTATTTTGAAATCTTTATTGTATTCCCTTAGAAAAAAAAGGATACAAAGGGTAAGGGCCTAAAGGCATTCTCAACCAGTCAACCCATGGAGTGGTGAGAGTTTGTCGCAAGTGTAGCAATTAAAAGAAGAAAAAAGAAAGATAAACTAAAATAAATACACATTATATGTAACAAAATAGGTTATGAGATATCATGAGATTTCGACTCGGCAAGATAAACACATAAAAATAAACCAATAAACAGGCTCCTACTTTTTATAAATCCGTTTTGGCCACTGTAGATTCATAATTAAAATCAAAGTAAGCTAGATAGCTATTTAGCTGGTTACACAACAAACTAGCTAAAGAATTCAAACAAAATTCTCACACATAGTTGTATTTTTATCATTTACTCGTATATAATTTACTTTTAGTAAAGTAAGCCATTAACATCTAACTGAATTTTTAATTTCAATAATGTACATATTTTAAATTTGTTTCGTATTTATTAGTCAAAGTCTGTAGTGACATATAAATCAATATTTAAAAATTATCTTGTTATGGATAGATAAGGCTGTTCTAATAACCGTAATATTAATACTGATAGAACTGTGACAAAATCATCGTAAAACATTATTGCTTTGATACATAAATCATGTCAACGTCAGATTAGTGAATGCGACTAACAGAATATGTCACCTGGCAATTTAACCTTATTTGATTGAACCCAATAGAGGTTAGATATTACTATTACACTTATTTTAAGCATAACAAGAAGTGTTTTAGATATGCACTTGACTCACGAGTACTTTAGAGTAAGAGCAGATCTTGCAATTACATTTTTCATTGGCGGCTGAAAATATAATGAAAAAGATAGAGTCAAGGCATTTAACTTCAACTAACAAATCTACAGTAAGGGTACTTACTACTTTTCACATTTTGTAAGCAGATACGTGTAAACTTATTTTTTTGCAGGAAAGTTGTCAATCGACTACTTTCGTAGTTTCCTGTTATCATTGAACGAGTGTAAATTACATTTTACCAGTTATGCCTGTTTGTTCGATGTCAAAAAAATTGATGATGCCTAAAA
The DNA here is from genome assembly GCA_029286625.1 of Parnassius orleans. Lineage (NCBI taxonomy): Eukaryota > Metazoa > Arthropoda > Insecta > Lepidoptera > Papilionidae > Parnassius > Parnassius orleans. The sequence goes on along the minus strand of JAGSMP010000027.1, from coordinate 4,464,969 downwards.
TACGCTTAAAGCATACATCGTAACATCCTCTCAACAAAATCTGGATGGGATTGAAATTCAAATATTTCTCACTCCATTAGGCGAGTTGAGTGGCTTGCGCCAATTTTGTTTGACACTGCAGTCGCTCGCTAGCATGTGCGTTGTGCGCGCGTGTCCACCATCTTTTATCAGATAGTTTTGACGCCATCAAATTTAATTTACGAGCAACATTTTATACACAAATTGTCAAGGTATTTTAAATGATCAATTGTCATTTTTACTGACTGTGTAGTGATAAAGGACCCATGAAGATGACAGTTAATCGAATAAGAGTTGTAGTGCTTGGTAGCGCACGCTGTGGTAAATCTGGTAAGTTTTGCTGGTCAATATTAATTAAAAAATATTTGTGATTATTGTTAATTTTATTACAAAATGGACCTGACACCATAAATAGTTTTACTTTGTCGCTACAGACAAGATGCCGAAATCAATTACTTTAATAGCTTTAGAAATAGTTCTTTGATTTATTTCAAAGATCCTATTCTCATTAATTATTTAATGGTCATGTAATCGTCGTAATTTGGGTAGGTAATTTAATTGAACTCTTTCTGTCAGACGTTTCTTAATAGATAGTGAGAGTTTAGACGATATACTTATATTAGCTGAAATTATTTTTTTCAATTCAATTTTAATTACAAAAATTTGAAATTGTAATGTTAGTACGAATGTGTGGTTCAAGTTTAAGTTATTGGACATTTTTGGTAAATTTAATTTGCAACCGTACTTATGCGACATGTTGGGCATCGATGAGATTTACAATGGATTTACATATTCTTTGACAAACCTAGTTGATAAAGCATAGATAATTATTAATTATTATTAAGATACCTTAATACAACTGATTATTATTAAAACTTAACGAGCTTTTTACTCTATTCAAGATCTTTACCTTAATCAATGTATTGTAGTGTTTTATTTGTATTTATTTAATTATTTTTTTAAAATCATTATTATTAGTTACTATGAGGTCGATAAATCATCTACACCATTGCATATTCTACAAATTCTCTATTTTTATTTTGGTTCTTAAAAGAATTGTGATAGATTTAAATCTTTCGTTGTGATGGAATGAGTTTGGGAAAAGGCATGACAAAAGATTTGTCTAAAACTCGTGCGTCGTCTTTGAATTTTATATTAAAAAAATCTCCACACTGCAGTTTACAATATTATTCTCTTTCTCGACTAGACAGGTTGGACATTTGCAATGCCTCGAGGCTATGAATGAGCTACGGGATATGATAATTAGGTTAGGCCGCAAGATCCTTTTCAAACCAAACGCTTCCTGCCGTTTACTGCACCTGCCCGTAATAAGAGAAATGTTCTTTGTTACGGCGCCTCGAGGTTTAAAGCGAGTAATGTTTCTTATCAGTTGTCTCGGATACCTGCCGTTTGATAAGTGGTACTGTGTCAATAGGCCGTCGGCTGATTCTATATGTTATGCGCTCTGATTGTTTTAACGATATGCGATGTTTTTGTTTGTCAAATGCATTCCTCTGCGCAACTGCGTAATTAGTACCTTTAAGTATTTGTTCTTTTATTAGCTTTGTGTTACTTTCGCGGTTATATTATAAAAATGACCAATAGATAATTTCATTCTTTATAACACAAAGTTGAGGGCGTTTTTAGTAACATCAATTTAGTTAGTATTAAAAGTCATATGAGTCATAGTAGCTCAAGGGCTGAATGCTCGCCGCTAATATGCGTACGCGAGTAACAAGGGTTCGATCCCAGCGGCACCAATGAAATTGTTAATGGCAATTTTAAATGCTGATTTAACACGCACATGACGGTGAAGAAAAACATCGTGAGGAAACCTGCATGTGTAAGGAATAAAAATATTTTGAAGGCATGTAAATTTCGCCAACATGCACTGGAGCAGTGATATGAGCTATTTGCTTTCTATTATCTATTGTCTACTAACGATTTACTACTTAAGAGGTTACCTTGAAAATGAATCGTAGTTTTGTGGGGGTGTCTTAGCCCGTCGTCGATGAAACTCACGGACTATTGAGGGAGTGTCAAAATGAAAGTAGGCAATTACTTCATGTGCCCAAATTATGAGATAGCTATACCGAACACGCGCTTGGAAATAAACTACGTAAGCGCAAAGCAACATTTTTTTTAACAAAACTACATTATGGATTAAAAATTGTTTATGTGAACTTAGATATGATTATTTACTATGCTTTAAAATAATTCCATGAACTAATTCGTAAAAATAATGTGGTGGCATGGAGAAATGTAACTAATTAGAGCCTACTTTACAATATTTTTCTATCGAGAAAATTATATGTTATCGTGTTTTCCTTTTATAAAACTTAAAGAAATATATGAAATAGAAAAACCACCAAATTTTCGAGATGTGTTTATTTACTTATTTACTAATGTTAGTATAACTAATAAACTTAAGATATAGCTAAATTTTAGTTTAGTTTTGAGCGTAGACAGTGTTATCTTTTTTCATGCTAAGCCTTCTAACCTATCGGCTAAAAATATAGAAGCCAACGCAATTGAAATTAATATTAAAGAAGTTAAGTACATGACTTTAATTATTTATTGTATTTAATAAACAAAAATAAAAACTTACCAAGTAGTGGTTAAACTTAGGTGTATTCGATTTATTCGTGGCTACCTAGTGTTATAGCTAAATTAAGGTACGGCTGTAACCCTTGAGCCACTTTAAAGCTGTGGTGAACATTTTCAAAATATATAAATTATTCAGCTAAATATTTCAAAGCTTATTGCAGATAAATATTATCGTCGAAAAGCTTAAGTAAGTTTAGCCGGCTAAGCTTAAAGTTTTTTTTGTATACCTACTAAGATTAGAGCATTCGATTCCGAGTTTTCAACGAATTATTTGATTTTGATTATATATATTTATCATCAGAGCGTCATCGTTATCGTTATCACCATCATGATTAATAGAGAAATTAATTCGTCTAATAAAAAGCTCTTTCATCAAAATTTGGTAATGTAAGATAAAAATAATAAGGTAGAGACTTTGATTCGCCAATCACGCTTATCTTCAAAATAATTGTACAAGAAACTGAAATAGTCTATTACTCGAAAAAAATTAATTCTGATTAGACATTTATATGAGCCGTGGTGGCTCAGGGGCTAAGCGATCGCTGTAAATGTCACAGTACGCGAGGAACCCGGGTTTGATCTCCGCCGGCACCAATGAAATTGTTAATTGCAATTTTAAGTGCTGATTTACCACGTGCTGTGCAGGAAAACATCGTGAGGAAACCTGCATGTCTGAGAAATAAGAAAAAATATATTTCGAAAACATGTGAAGTTCGCCAACACGCACTGCGGCAGCGCGGCGGACATTTCCTTGCCCTAAAACCCTTTCAGAAATGAGACGCATATAGTGGTATAGGCCCAGCAGTGGGACGTAAATAGGCAGTTACTTCACTTTACTTTACACATTTGTATTATATTTGTATGGTACATATATTATGTAGAACAATGATTGAAGCTGACCCCACATAACAGCAATTGCAAACCGAAAATAGATTACCAGAAACAAGATACAGAACAGGCATCGAAATTCAAACAGGAGTAATTTGTAGGATTTATGAGCGGCTGCCGTGGCAGATGCGGGGGCTGAGTGCTACCTTCGCACTATCTGCTCTTTTTTAGCACATTATTTTTGTTTATACAAATAAAATAGCATCCTAAATTTAATCTGTAAACAAAAACTTTGCTGTTTAAAAGTAGTTTAAGTAAGAGGTTTAAATAAACTTTCTTAAAGTTACTTAAGAACAGATAATAAGTGTTATTAAGAGACAAAAGGTAAATTAAATTTTTATACTTCCTAATATTTTATATGTTGCAACTCTAAACGGTATTTTTGCTATATTGTATTTTATATGTCGATATCTATAGGCTGCTTTTTGTGTCTTTTGGGTCATTCAGTAATGACAAAATGTAGACAAATTTATGTTATGCCCTTTTATAACGCCATTATTTTCCAAAATGAAGAATAAGTAAAAAAAACTTAAGAAAGGATGGTGATGACTGGTCGACGAATAAAGAGAATTAGAAACAAGTCTTCATTGTTTTCACTATAACAATACCTTTTTTGGTTAGTTTTTATATTATTAAACTTTGCATTTGCTCTAGAAAGGAAACAGTACATAACACTGAATCCAACTTTCATTTCTTCAGAATCAAACACTGAAACCGATGAAGTCGTTCTAAACTTCATTGGTGAGTCTTCGATCCCTAGACCGATCCGTATGTACAAAAATAGAAAATTTGGCCACAATTTCAACATATCCTGTTAAATTAACCTTCTTAATAAAATAAAATCTAATTAGTCAAATATTTATGCCAATATAATTCGCAAAGCATTTTTGTTTCCGCTTTAAGTAAACAAGTTGCCTTGTGTAATACAAAAGCCTTTTTAAGCCGGATAGGGATCGATTTACCCAGTTATTGGGATTCACTATCCGTAGGCGGGAGTGGACATTACTCATGGACATAAAATCATTCTCCGAATCACGCGGAATGCGGGTTACACTCGTCACGCTCTATCTATATTTATGCGAGAAGTTGTAAGGCCACTATTTGTTACACAGAAGGTAGAGCGTTGACTCAGTTTGCTGTAATGTGAACAATTCATGACTAGATCCAATAATAACAGTGTTTGCAAAAAAAATATGCACAGACGAGACAGCGTCAGTACACCGAATTTAGAGTGCTTACTATCTATTACTTCTATATGGATCAACATGATTGTAATTATGTCGTATTATATGTATCTATTGAATAGAAAAAATGATAGTTTTATTCAGTATAGGTTATAAATAATACTTTTAGAAAAACGTGCAAAGTAAAGTAAGGTTACAGCCTTTATACGTCTCACTGCTGGGCATAGGCCTTCTGTCACTACTGAGGGGGTATTAGGGCAAGGAAGTGTCCGCCGCGCTGCCCCAAAGTAAGTCTTTTTATATTTATACTCTCTTTTTCATTTTGAGATTTTTCTATTTTATTAGCCGACTTCAAAAAAGGACGAGGTTAAAAATTCGACTGTAGGTTTTTTTATATGTATATTACGCGATAATTTCTTCGTCCATTGTAAACCGATTTTGATAATAATTTTTTTATCATTAAAGCTCATACTTCAGGGGTAGCCCCATACAAATTTAGAGAAAAGTACCACCCTGCAAGTGGAAAAATAGGGGTGATGTTTTTAATGGAACTATTTAGACGATATTGAGTTTGTGATAATCCTTAGTCCACGCATATAAGTAAAAAATACTACTTTAAAAAAAAAAAAACTAACTTTAAACTACTAAAAATAATAAAAGACTTCAGAATATGATATTATTTTAGTCTTTTTAGTAGTTTGAAGTCGGATTTTACTTTTTATGAAAAGTATTTTTTTTATAACGTAGAGTCGTAATTTGTATTAAATTATATATTTTTTATATCTTAAGGGTTAAAGGATCATAATTTGTTATAATATTTTGAAACTAATTTTAAACGCGATAACATCTGTAAAAATTAGTTTCATTCAATGAGTAATATTCTCGTAAATATTCTTATATTATTAATTGGAATGTTAAAGATTTTTGACTTTTTAATCAAAAATTAAAAGGTTAAATAAAATTAAAAGGTAGGTAGGTAGCTAGTTAAGTAAAATTAATAAAATGTTGTTAAAGTAAGTAGTAAGTAGTATTATAGTGTTGTAAAGTTATCAGCAAACACAAATGTGCTAAGTCGGAACTTCCTAATCATATAGCCATGTAGGTATCTTTGATCTTAACAAAGGCATGATTAAATTATATAATATTGAAGCTTGAATTAATTTTAGAGACTTTGAGGTAATCACAAATCACATTATGAACATCAATAATTTGTGTTTGCAATGAAACTCATTTCTATTGGAATTCAAACTTCTAACTCGGCATTGAGTGGTCTTGTAAGCTAATTACTTATAATTGATTTACATATATTGTTTTTTGAGAAATATCTTTAACCGTAATGTTGGTATTGGTAAGCATCAATAGGAGACAACGACATCGTTTATTATCTATCAAACGCAATATGATAAAACAAATATTATGTTTTTATTATCTTCGTAATCATACAATAATATACTAACCGAATAACCAAAGAATTTGTGAATTGTTAACCTCCTTTTTATATCGATAAAAAAGAGGTTAACAATAATCCAATGGATAAATCCACACCCCATTTGATTATTCGAAAAGGAAAGTAGGTGCTAATTCTAAGTATCGATATGATAACATTGATGGAAAGTTGTTCTGTACGTTGTTATATAACTAAGTCGGAAGTACCTATCGCCAGCGCTGCAATTTAATTATTGTGATATGTTTAATTTAAATGTGTATCATCCATCTTGTTTTTAGCTTTTAATAAAAAAATGTGCGACCGATTTTTAAGAAACACTAATAATATTATAAATAGAAACAGTATTATCGTGAATTTAATGTATTTGTGAGACTATCATATTAGGTTTGTCCGTAATAGCGTAGATAACGTCTTGCATAAGGCCTTAAAGTGGTATAAGGAACCAAACAACAAATTAATTCAATTGCCAGCCAAATTCGGTTAGATACCTTAGATACGTGATTCTGTTCAGCCGTGTGCGCGCAGTCTGCAAGTCTCGATGTTTTCTCATATGCATAGCATACTAATAAGTCATATAATAAAACGTTGGCTACTAAATATTATTGCTTAATAGCCCGTGAAATGCTACTATTCATAATAAATTGTTGCCTATGCAATAGAAAGTATAAACAATAAGTTGGCGAAAGCTAACACGGGTGAAATTGATTTATTGCGACGCGGACGGCAGTCGGATGTCGTTTTTGGGAAACACTCGAACACATTAACATAACAATAAAGCAAGATTAGGTAAGAGGAGTTAAGGACATCTTGTACATATCTAATAGATACTTGTTACGTACGATTGGATAAACTCTCTTCTATCACAGTTTTAGACTTTGTTTTGTTATACCTTAGGAATTAATTTATGCGATCTTGATAATTAGAGATTCTTGTTTGTTTATAAACACATTGCAGTCTATCAGTTACAATTAAAACAAATTATTATAAACTGCTGAAAATAGGCCTCCCCCAAGGAATGCCACAAAGCACGACGACCCTGAGCTACCTGCATCCATTGACTTCCTGCATATCTTACCAGGTTGTCACTCTATCTAGTGGGGGGACGCCCTACACTTCGCCTGCCGATACGAGGCTGCCACTCGAGAACCTTTCTTCCCCATCGGTTGTCGGTTCTTCGAGCTATATCGCTACTTATAATATTACATGATACATGTTTGTATTCTGAGGGCGATAACAACTTCTCCTGCAAATGTCAAGGTTACCTGCACATGATGACCCTGCTAATTAACATAGTTCTGGTTACCCATCAAAATTGCTGAATCGAAATTCCACAGATTGGTGACGGGAAACAGGGCCATTATCTATTGGTTGTAAACCCTTGGTCAAAAGATGGTAAGTATGGGGCATGTCATTCAAGTTATGAAATCCAGTTGACGTTGTATCGAAAATGCCTACATCCAACAGTTGATTACAAGAGAAGTATTAGATATTCTGACATAATTTAATTTTTTCCGAGGGTTCAGAAAAGTCGAAAGGCGGTTGCGGGAATAATCACTTAAAAATTTTGCAGATCAAAAATATAAAAAGAGCAGCGTAGTAATATGAAACTGCGATCGTCTATAATTTATATTTGGCAAGCATTCAGTCAGAGTTTTTCAGATTGCTATTTCGAACTTTATAGTATATAGAAAAATCTTAATTGCTAAAATTAGTTTATGGAACCTTGTAAATATTTTAAAAGATCCATGAATAGACCATTTAAAATAATTATAGCCCGTAAGAATAAGGAAAATCGAAAAAAAATTGTTTCTCTTTACATGTAGGTGAAGTGCATAAAATACATAATATTCATTTGTAAACTCTAGACTTTATGAAGATGACTTTATGTGCTTTATAATTATAATGAAATTAGAACAACATGAGAACGGATAGAATGAAGTTATTGAATTGTTGCATGACATCGAAACTCTCAAAACGGGCTCCATTTTATAGCAAGTAGATAAAATTTAATACATTAGCAAAATCTCTCTATTATTTATCTTATCATATGTACAGCGGTGTCATATTGACCGTGTAGTGGCGATGTTATAATATCCACTAACCCATATCGTCCCGTGGGTGTCGTAAGAAGCGACAGAGGAAGACGAACCAGGACTGCAGCGTCTTCCTAATAGAAACTAAAAATGATTATACTGCGATTGCCAACCCGCCTGCCAAGCGTGGCAACTATGGCAAATCCCCCTATATGAGGCAATCAACGGGGAATCCTATGTTTTTCCAATATTGTACCGTATTTCACTTTTAACATAACATAAAATTAATCAATTCAATTTTAAACCTTTCCACGTACGTAAAGCTCAAATTCATATTCAAATGTAAAATCTTCTAAAACATATTGCCCATAACTTGTTTAGAGAAACAAACATCTAGTAAAATACGTATCATTATACAGTTACATAAGAAAACAATCAATCACGCCCGCCTGCATCTTGATTATGTGATTAAGCAGTTATCTTTGAGGCACTGCCTCAGCCCACGCTCTCGCCGCGGGCACCGAGTGCTTTTGGATAAACATTCAGTGTAATAACCGAATATAATTCCTAGTGTCAGCGTCCATTACCGTACTGAGGTAATGCAACCGACACAACATTGTTCGCTTAACTACTTTACGAGTTTAGAAGGGGACGTTGCAAATCAGAACGCGTAATATAGATGACATAAAACTCATAGAATGCGTTTCGGGATCATAGATCGAGAGCTCGGTTAAATGCCAACTGCATTTGTATTTATAGAGGGCTTCAGCCGCATGCCGGCGATCGCCTGCGCGAGTGAGTCACCCGGTCACACGTCTGCTGGGACACCCAACATACATATATACATATCAATTGGATTTAGTCTCAGAGCTCGCCTACAAAATAATAAACGCGAATTGATGTCAAATAGAGTTCACAGTGAACAATAGAACGTAGACAATCGATATGCATAAAATTTTAACTACTCGATGTTAATTGAATGATAAGCTGGAGTTTGTAATTATTTTTTAATTACAAAGCTTTAAACGTCATGACGTGACCGATTTTCGCTGACGTTAGTTTTGTAGACTTTTAGGTCATATAAAACTAAACATCATTGTTTTGTGAAGTATAACCTGTCAAAAGGGGTCGGTCGGAGAAATTTGAATTAGCATGTGGTCTAACCACTAGTTACTATAATATTTAATCGAGAGAAAGCTTCATTGTCCTTTTTTAGGTTCTGCAGTCAATAAAGTTGTAGCCATTATCCGGTGCACGAGCAAAACTTTAACTGGGGCACTATAATTAACTGATGTTTAAAGATATTCGCAAAATTTAAGAATCTGTAAAGCGGCTTGCTTCGATTCCAATTACCATGGTTGTAGCGGCAACCGTATCGTCGATTGTGATCACTCTCTTTAATTAATATTTACCTTGTGCTACTGTTTTCATTCTGTCCTGTCACTTTGAGCTCCGTTACTCCAACTCGTTTCTATCGTTAGTCTTCTTTAGTAAGATCGATTTTTGTAAAAATTTCTTTCTACATATAGATCGCAAGAGTTTCTTTCACCTCTAATTAGATCTTCACCAGCACAGAAAAAGTTTATTTTTAGTAAGGCGCCTATCTAAAGTAAAAGTGCTTCATTTACTTACATTTAACTTACTTTTAAAAAGAGCTAATTTATTATTTGTTGCATACATTACAAAAGAAGAAGCGTCCAGTTATCGACATCAAGAAGTAAAAGGTCGCCTGCTGCAAACCGTTTAAATTTCTTGTTATATAAATTTAGGGCACGTTAAACGACCAGTCAAATGAAAGGATATATATACCGTTTGGCTCCTATAATAAAAGTTCCTTCTCTTAGTGTTACAATATTTATCAACCCAGATTTATTGGTTAATGTACATGTCATTGAAAGAATAATGTGCTTGTGGATCACCTTGAACTGGACGTTATCAGCGGTGAAAGTACTTGTTAGTATAATTGGGGTGTTTCGTTTCCAACTCCACGCTCATTTCGCATGTTCTGATAAGCATACAACTTCAACGACCGTGCAATAAATCTCGCTTTGGTTGAAAATACAGGTGTTATAATGTATAAGTAAATATCGTTACAAATAATTTACTAATATTTTTTGAATCAGAAAGGATGTGAAAAATGAAAATAAATAATGCCATGGTAAACATTTTATGGATTTGTAATAAACGTGAAGCATTTTGGAAATGTGTATCAAGATTTAAATTTACAAAATGAAAAAAACTATACCTAGTTATACCTACATAATATCATACTTATAAAATGTTATTTTATTAATACAAATTCCTTTAGAAAGGCTCTATAATTCAAATAGTTAAAGCGTAAAGGGAATACCTATATAGTTTTTTTCCAAGTGTGAAACTTAATTTCACGCGGTAAATCCTCATAATTAATGGACGAGGCTCTGGTGATCGATTCATTTAAAACCTCAAGTTTTACGGACTAGTTAGTTCAGAACTCACCACTCCCATCCTGATCTGCGTGATTAGCTGATTAGAGTAGGCAAATCTTCCAAGAAATGCACAACAGCTGGAACGTACCTAGAAAAGCCGTTGTCCAACAGCGAATTAAAAAGTTAAGTTGATAAAAATTATTGATAATGATTACCAGTTTTTAAATAAATTAGATATTAATTTATTTATTGATTATGAGCGAAATTTCTCATTTGCACTTAGCAGAGACAATACAAATAAAAGCGTAACAATAAGATTTTTGGAGGAGTGCAAGATATGTACTAACCAAATATGTATGGTGCACTTAATTGACCACGTGCGTTCGTTGCGTCCGTAAAAGGCAAGTTCGACAACCTCAAAAGATAACGGAGAGCACGCAATTAACACACGTCGATTGTTTCCAATTTAAAGGTTGAATGGATTCAATTTTTGTACATTCGTTATTACTGCTTCATATCTTATATCAAATCGAATAGTCACTGCCAACGCGCTTCAATATTTTTGCATTCTAATATATGAGGTGAACATCGTAAACAGAAGCCCGGTTATAAATTTAATAGAATGACATGTTTATTGGTCTGTCATGAAGTATTCTAGTCTGTACTTAGGATAAACTCAATAAAATGATGGAACTGATGAGATGGTACATAAAAGATATCATTTTACAGACGATGATTTACTTTATGATGTGGAATATCACAATGAGTGCATTTATAGAGCATTAGCTTGTTATTTACAACAAACCACGCAGAAAGGTTGCTGAAAAAAGTTTTCTGCCAATTAAAATTTATTAAAACGATTATTCAAAATACAAATGCTCTACTTTCAAATTTCTTTTCAAAATTTTTTACGAGCTAAATTGAATTAGATATTACCGCTTTTGCTTGCGTCAATATTTAAATGAAAACGTTGCGTGAAAATTTTTAGGCGATGATTTTTACGACTTCCTAAATCGCCTAAAACCGGACGAATCGAACGGATAAAGGCTCTTCTAAGGTAACCGTGTACCTGTGGTATAAACAAATTTCAGTACGTTCAGCTTACTTAGAAAGATAAAAAAGGAAGTTGTCACCGCTTGACGGCTGTTACGGAAGGAAACGTGCTAGCACTATGAACAGATTAAGCGCATATTGCAAATTAGATTCCGGATCCAAGCAAACGAGATTTTATGCGCATACCTTCACATGAGGAGGATAGTTTTGCGTTGCGTGCCGCACAACCTCACATATAATCAGATGTAGGCCCGCGTGGAATGGTGCCGTGATATGATGACTAAGCTGAAGCAGACCTATTTCGACGTGTGTACTTAATTATTACAGGTAATAAATGTGGGATTTATCAATACGATCCCGAAACAAAGCGCCATTAAACGGTTTAGCTTAAGATTTAGTGATTATGTTCTTTCGTTTAGCTGTTTCGAAATGGACCAACGCCTACCAAAGTGAAGCGATCGAGAAGCGCAGTGAAGATTTTGATCGTTAGTTTTTTCACTTTAAAGGGGTATCGAGGAAATCGAAGTAGCATTAATGATAAATTATATACTACCAACTGCATGCCAGAAGAGTTCCCTGCTGTGAGCAACAATCATCTAAGCACGGGGCACCTTGGGCTACTGCTTCACCATGAAAACACTTCCGAGCATTCAGTGTTTAAAACAGCTTTCTCTAAAATGAAAAATCTTCTGAAAGGGATACAGTTTTTATCACCAATAGATGCGCCAGCAGCGTTCGAGTAGTTCGTTGAAAAAGTATTTCGAAAATTGGTGGCTATTCGTAGGTAGGAAGTTCGGGAAAAGATTTAGGTATAAATAAAAACTTGAACCATTTCGCAAAACTTTCTGGGTGGCCCTCGTATTTGAACTTTTATTGATGGTAAATGAGTGATTTTTGTTTGAAAACCATTTAGTGCATGTTATTTCTAAAATAAAAAAAATAAAAACATCTGCGGAGCTTATTGGCAACTACAGTATTTAGAATTAAGGTAAACATTGATAAACATATATCCTAGAGTTATATCGGTACACACAGTACGTAATGGTAGGTGTAACGATATATTTAGGGAATTCGTACAATCGTACAAACGCCTTTTAGTCTGCAGCTGGACAATAGGCCCTTCTAAAATGAACCAGCTGTCACTCATGAGCGATGAACTGTTGATCGTGTCGCTACTCGTTACTCCTTGTCAGCAGTTGGAGTATTCTGCGGATTCTACTGTCGGTTGCCACGAGGTTCAGGCCTTTACCATAGTCGTCTTTATGGTATTAATGGGATGATGAATTGCATTATGTCGCAATTGTACCACACTGCAATGTATGCCATTATATAATATTACTGAGTCCGATAAAACTGTTAAAGCCTCTTGGGTAACAAGCACTTAGAATACCGAAAACGGCAATATACAATCAATTTGAACATTCAGCGGTATTTAGACCCTTGTTTTTTATGTTAGTTACACTAGTTACTAGTGACTAGTAAGAAATATTTAAACAACCTTTTTTTAAATAGAATAAGGGTGACAAACGAGCCACCGTCCACCTGATGGTAAGTGGATGCTACAACTAATATAGCTGCAGCGTGGCTCTACCATGTATAATCTCTAACTAGAGAATTAGAAATTGAGTCGTAAGGTTTTATTTTGCATTCTTTTGTCTTCAGATATTTGCATAGTTACTTGTTTTAACTGTTAAGAGATAATTGCTGCGTACAGTTTTAGTGCTTAATTGGGAATTGGTCGCAGTTTAACCATTAGTGTTAACGCAAAACCCTTTGTCTGCTTTCCCTCTAATTGACACTTGTAGTTATAAATTGATTCACTAATACAACTTTTGTAACACCTTTTGCCGTTTAGTTGCTAATTGCAGCTTTCCCTGTAGTACTACAAACAAGAATTTCATTAGTTATGATATGTTTTATCTAGAATGATAAAATATAAACCATTATAGAAACAGCCTTGCTTTCTACACACCTGTAACATGATATCAATATTACTGCACCTACTACTAGATAGATGACTTTTTTCGTAGACAGAATGTACGGATTATTAGTTGATAAAACCAATAACTTTGATTTTTTTATCCTCTCGAGATTCCTTTCACATCTATTCACATTAATATTAATTAACGTTAAAGTATAATTATTATGCAAGTGGCATATTTATAAGGCTATAGTTTCTTTCTCACAAAGTACAGCGTAATTAGAATATTTTAATTTTTAATTATAATTTATGGTAGAAAATGGTAGTATCTTTCTATTGCCGATTTTATTGAATAAACGTAATTTAAATATTGTTAAATCTTCACGGTAATATAATAACATATATTTGTATTGTTACAGCTATCGTCGTACGATACCTGACAAAGCGGTATATTGGAGAATATAGCTCCACTGGTGGTGAGTATAACTGTTGTAATTCATATTGCCTTTGTTTTGGCATTTGACATAACTTATAATAAGTATTCTATATTGTATGGGCATAATTATTAGTAATATGCGACAGGCAGATATTAATAGGTTCGATGATGGGCCCTCCAAGAGGGTTGCTGTTTCTAATGCCAAGCTCTGGATGCCATTGTAAGAGTTTATTTGTGAATATTGGCAACTGTATTGGCGAAGCGAATTGCCAAGGCTGAGCGACGCCGGCGCCCGATATCATACGGCCGTTGACTTTACGTAAAAATTTGAAATGAAAAACAATGAGATTACGATAATTTATTTCATCTTGAATCAATGCCAATTATCATTTTAATGTCTTTATTAATTATTTATGTTTATGGTGAGTTGTAAATAAAGTAACCAAAAACAAAAATATTTGAATACAATTTAAGTGATCTTAGATCATTACTATTAACGTCCTGTTCCTTTTGTTTTATCTGCCGTTACTTATATAATACTATGGACTTGTACAGTAACTGTTAAGAGATAATAAAATCTACATATTAAGTCATAATATTACCTTATTCCAAGTCCAACAATTATTAGCCATTAGAGTTACTACAATTAAATTGATATTCTTCTCACCAATTGCGTCCACGACGAAAACTTCTGCATACAATAAGAAGCTGAAGTCAACTGTGCAAAAGATATCAACAGTGTTCTAGCCTACTCATGCTCGATATACACTTCGAGGAAAAGATATGAAGAGGCTTGAAATGCGGTGTCAGTGGTATGGGAATAACCACAATACAACCAGACCAACAATTTGTGTAATACAAACATAAATAATGTCGGCTTCGTCTGAGAATTAAGCCCAGGACCAGTGATCGTTAATATTTAATACAATCCCGCTGGGCGTCTTGCTGATTCTTCCCAGGATAGGTATTTTCCGAACCAGTGGTAAATAAAAAATTACATTCAAAAAGTATTCAGTAATAATTTATATCAATTAAAAATTGTTCTATTTTATTCTGTTCTGTTCTGTTCTATTCTATTCTACCCTATTCTATCCTATCTTATCTTATCCTTTCCTATTCTATTCTATTCTAATTTATTCTATATATTACTCTTACGACCAGGACACGCGATTGTCGTACAGTCTGTAATGTACTGAAGGTATGAATTCTTTTGCAGATTTCTTATATCAACATCGGGTTGCATTTGACGGAGTCACATCAGAAGTAGAAGTCTTGGATACATGTGGTTGTGCGGTAAAAAATTGATATGCTGTTTAATTACGTTTATTGAAATATATTTTTCTTTTTAAGTTAATTTTTAATTTTCTTAAATAGAAACGAGGATGTCTGGCGGAACACCTTCGTTGGGGCGACGCTTTCGTTGTGGTTTACTCAGTTTGCGATCGACGCTCATTCTTGGCAGCATCCGAGTTGCTTTCTCTATTAGAGCGAACAAGGCTTCCTAGTTGTGCTGCTGTGACATTACTCGGGAACAAGAGAGATTTAGAACATGCAAGGTTAGTAAAATATGAGCAATAATTAAACTAATATTACAATGATAACATGAATAGCATATTGTATAGCAAGATAGTGACAAAACTACGCACCAATTATTTATTCTATTTATTTAAGTAAAATGTAAAAAACGGTGAGTAAAAATTGTATAAATTACAACAAAAAACATCAATTCCACCAAGAGCTGGAAGACTGTTGACGCAATTTTGAAAGGGTTTACGAAAGAATATCACTTTAGTATGATATTTTGTGTAAAAGATTAAATAAATGTTTTGAAAATAAACGACAACCCTATAACAGAGATTAATGAAAATAATACTAAGCAGGGCCATTTCATAACAGGGTTGTCAAAGCTGAGGAAGGTCAAGAGCTGTCGCTGCGGTTCGGGTGCCAGTTCTACGAGGTGTCAGCGGCGGAATCGAGCGCGGGCGCGGCGCTGGCGTTTCACGCGCTGCTGCGGGAGGCGCGTGCACTGGCGCTGCTGCTACCCGCACCGCGCCGCAAGCTGGCTGCCTACTCTGTCTCCAAGGTACGTCACACACCGTACAACACTATTGCGTTCCACGCGGTACTGCGGGAAGCGCTTGCGCTGGCGCTACTACTACCCGCACCGCGCCGCAAGCTCGCTGCCTACTCTGTCTCCAAGGTACATAACGCAACATTTAACACAATCGTTTTGTACGTGATGATTCCCGCGCACCATAAGCTGGTTATCTACTCTGTCTGTATGGTACGTCACACAACTTTTAACACATTCTCATTCTACGCTCTGCTGCAGCCCACACCTTCGTCCTAAAAGCATACCATCAGCTTCTTCTCTAAGGCTAAGCGTTGCTTACAACTCGGTGCTACAAGGTCGCGTCATACTTCCTCCCTAAGTTACCACACGCACCGTACAAAACAATTTCATTTCAGGTCCTACCGCTGTCTGTGCTGCCCCGCAAGCTCGCTACCTACTCAATCGTCAAGGCACGTCACAAACCGTATAACACTAGTATTTATCTAGCTCACTCATCAAAGCTTTATCTTGTTTCCTTCGCCTGTAATATTAATAAGTACAACAGGAGCAGTGCGCACTTTTGGGCTGAATCGCGCGTCATTCCAGTAGAAAAAATAAACCTAGGTTTACCTTATTTACTTAGAATTACCCATGAACTTTGGGTAAAGTCCAAATAATTTATATAATATAGAAATACCCTTGGGCCACCTCAGCCGCACCCTTAACTTCTGTTGTTGATATAATCTGACAGGTGCTTTCGAATTTTGTTAAAAGAGTTCAATGTTATTTGGATTATTATTTCAACTTTACTAAACCTACTTTTAGCCAAAAGCCACCGCCTACACACAAGTAACATATGTTTAAACAACCGAAATCATTCAGTTATTTATATTTCTCACAGGTAATTGGCACGATTCTCGGTTTGAGCAACAAAAGTGTGAGGAAGAAACGACCATCGCTAAGCATATGATCTGCTTCACCATGGTTGTTAACTGGATCTTGTTGTTCACTCCGAGACAGGAGTTTCTTTTCTTTCTGCACGGCGCAGAAAACTTTGTTGGTGGAAAGCGGCTCACGCTTGGAAGTACGTAAATGAAGTGAGGTCAGAGTATTTTGGTACGAGGCTTATCAAAGATAGATTGAAATTTTCCTTTGCAAAAACTAACTGTTATTCAAATATACTTATAGTTGTTAAGGGCAAATATTTAATCAAACTTATATGCATTATAAATGGTGCCTTTGCAATTTTCTTATAGTTGAATTATTGTTACCACAGTTAAATACACGTATATAACAATGTTCAGATTTGTTTCAAGTTCAAGTAATATTACTGAATTTTTGAAAACTGTGAAATCATTATCTATCTAACGTTGTTGAAGTGTAAACTAAATATTATTGCGTCTTTGTGTTATGTTAAAATAGTTTATTGTACACAATTTTCAACCGACTTCAAAAAAGGAGGAGGTTCTCAATTCGACTGTATTTTTTTATGTGTGTTACCTGAGAACTTTTTTCTAGGTGAACCGATTTTGATGATTCTTTTTTTATTTGAAAGCTGGTGCTTATCATGTAGTCCCATATTATAAATATTAATAAATGTGATCAAGATTTGACCAGTAGTTTTTGAGTTATCCTTAACTAGCTGTTCCCCGCGACATCGCCCGCGTGGAATTTATTACGATT
Organism: Parnassius orleans; assembly: GCA_029286625.1. Classification (NCBI taxonomy): domain Eukaryota; kingdom Metazoa; phylum Arthropoda; class Insecta; order Lepidoptera; family Papilionidae; genus Parnassius; species Parnassius orleans. Next base: position 4,447,238 of record JAGSMP010000027.1, on the reverse strand, counting down.
GGATTTTATGTTTTTTTTTTTGCGGAACCCTAATTCCTTCTCAAAAATAAAAATAGCCTAAGTTACTCCTTATAATATTAGCTGCCAGTGAATGTCCCGTCAAAATCGGTCCAGCCGTTTCGGAGATTAGCCGGAACAAACAGACAGACAGTTAGACAAAAATTTTAAAAATTGTGTTTTTATTATAAGTACCGTATATACTTTCATATACATTTAGTAAAAAACTGTTATTTTGACATTACAAGCAGACACTTAAATTTTATTTATTTGTATAGATAATGCGTATTTAATTGACTTCGACTACATTGATGATGTTCTCATTTTATTTATATTGAAGTCGGTTCTACAACATATTTAATTTTACCACTTGTTTTTAAATAAAGTAAAAAAATAAAAACTTGTTTTTTATGTAAATTTTTAAAAAGTTTAAGATGATTTTCTGCGTACATGGCGTACTTATGTTAATAGATTCCATCGCATTTAACGATGACCTAAATAAATTATTGCTTCATAGTAATATTTGTGTAAATTATTGCATTATTTTGAAAATTAAAATATCTTGATAAGGTTTTATTTTCTATATTTAATTTCAACCGATCTTACTCGAAGACTCAATTATCAAGATGAAGTTCAATGTCTTGTTTATTTTTTTTTTCGTTGTATGGTTGAAAGAACTTGTAAATAATGTAATTTCAATATAAATTGAATTTTATAAGTGTAAGAAAACTATTATCTTATTAATTAAAGTCAAGTCCTAATGTTATCCCACCTAGATATGTTTCAGTCATTACTTTAATATTAATTTAAGATTTCGTTTGTAATTTAATGACATTTTTACCCGACATTTGGGTAATAAATCAGTGGACCATTTTACCTTTGTAAATGTTGTTTGAAATGTTTAAAATACCATTCGATTGCGTAATGGCGTTTGTTTATGATGTCATAAAACTGATTATTTGTATAATTTCTAAAAATACATATTGTATTATTACTTAAAATTTGCTTTTATTTATTTCTACCTTGCTTTCTTATGATTTGTATATTCGGTTTTCTTTTTAATATCATCTTGGTCTATTTTCTTAAAATTATCTGATCATATTAACAAAGGTATGAAAATCATAACAGAAATAATAATATTTCATTTGATTTCATACAACAATATATTTTATCAGGCCCTAACAGACCACGGCTTAACATGGGCCTCCCACGTAACGGGAAATTCTTAATCGCTACGCTTGGCAGACGGATTCGTAATCGCAAGTCCACATACGAGATAGTTTACTTATGTAATGTTGGAAAGGTGTCAATGAGAGAGAGGTGTGTTGTACTGACTAGGACTTTAGTTAGACTACTCTACTTATTCTACCTTAACACTAATATTATTTTGCAATAACCGGCCAAATTTGCAGAGAAGGTTCAGAATAAGTAATGTAGGCATGCAATGCGTGGTAATGCATTATTTTAACTCACTTTACTGCGCACGCACATTCGTAAGGGTCGATCGGTAGGCAAAAACGTAGTTGACAATAAATCACATTCAATTCGTATTTTCAAAAACTGCAATAACGGTATATCATTATTAACATATTTGAACTTAAGTTTATAATTTGGCTACTCTTTGAAAAATAGCTCTGATGTCGTGGGGGCTACACTAAACTTATGCATCTATCGGCGGCCAGGAAGTGATCCCACTGTCGACTCATGGGACTAAATGGGGTGACCTATATAAAACGTCTTTTTAATTATTTTTTTTTGAAAAAAGTAACCCCTACACTTTGATTTTCTCCTGTACCGTGGAGAAATAAATAATTGCAAAAGGACAAACATCTGTACCCAGAACAATTATTTGTAGGCCATATGCGTACTTGTGCCGTGCGGGATTCGAACCAGCGGCCCTTAGCGCTGCAACTCAATAAGCTAAGCCACAAGCCAGATACAAAACGTATTCTCTTCGTTTTATGTACATATATATATTGCTTATAATAAACTAGGTCCTAACGATGACTTTTAAAGAATGAAATACTCTATTTTTGTATAATAGTAGTTACGCCCTTCAAATGATGATTTTGTATAGGATAGGGTGTGACAAACGAGCACACAGTCCACCTGATGCTAAGTGGTTGCTGTGGCCCATAGACATCTACACCTATCCTCAATAAAGAATCAAAATGCAGATGCGTTGTCACCCGTGAGGACTAAGATGGAATGTCTCTTTTCCAATAAAAAGGGTCTCTGGTTCTCTACACTGACCATACGAAACACAGCAGTGTTATTTTACGCTGGTATTCTGTGAGAGCGTGGTCCTTCCCCGGGCAAGCCGACCCATTCGTGCTACAACTATACTACTAATATAGCTGCAACATGGCTCTACCACGTATAATGATGAAGATCTCCTGGTCATCAACCGCGGCCATTACGTTTTAATGTCATCGAAAGTTTAAGCCTGGATAAATAACCAGGCAAGTAGTCCTGTACTATACTTATTCAATGTAATGCATATGCGCATAATTGAAACAGTGTCTTCAACAGCGAATAATTGATCCAGACGAAAAACGAATAATTTGTGTTTTTCATAAACATTGATTCCGGCTAGGTTCGAATCTAGGTTTTAGTACTCAGTAGTGAGTAACTTTGCTTACGTAAATATGTGAAAATAATATTCGAAATTTAAATACATAAAACAAAAGTTTAATGTTTATCATCTTTTTACAACAAAATAATAATAAATCAAATTTCATAGCGTGCCAATTTGCCAGTAACCCGTGTAATATCTTCGCTAGCACCAATAAATTGTTAATTGTTTTACATGCTGATTTACTACGTTCTCTACGGTCTAAGAAATTAGGAATACGAGTATATTTATTTCTAAAACATATAATGACAGCCAACACGCATTGAGGCAGCATGGCGGGCTATTTTCTAAGCTAAAACGCTCTCAGAAATTAAAAGAGGCATGTGCCAAGCATTGCAACGTATGTAGACAGTGTTACTTTACTTTTTTAACTAATTTTTATACTTATACTTCAATTTAACACAAACTTGAAAAATTGAATAGAATTTTGTCACGACCTTGTGTATCCCAATAAATAGAAAGGTTAATTAATCTTAAAAAGATGTCTAGATTTTCCAATTATTACTACACGCAGCACTTAAAATAACATATAAGTTTTTTTTTAAAATGTTTAATAGGAATTTTAATGAGAAATGTGAAAGATGTCACATAACAGAACATTCAAATGTGAAGTTCTTTGCAAGTTTAATGATCTTACGCATTGTGCGATACACTCGGACAGAGAATGGATCGTTGTGTGTTGCTAAAGGCGGAAAATAGTAGAAACATGTACTAACGTAGTCGTTTTCTTACGAATGAAGTGAATAACAGGATACATACGAGACGCTAATTAGCGGTTATGCTCTTGCAGCTTTATAGACAAGCGGACTTCTACAACTTGGCATATCAGTGTGAAAAGACTCCGTGTTGCCTCGCCTTAGTACGCATAAATTTAAACAAAATGTTTCTGGCTTTGCTGTGGGACAGCTATACTGGTAAATAACAAGTAAATCGACGCCTTTCACCGGTCAATAAAGATCCACTTTTCTAACAACCACTACTCAATATTTGTACGTATGCGAAACATGGCGCAAACTAGCATTTATTGCGTCGACAAATTAAAATTACTTTCGCTGTTATTACGAAGAAATTGTTGTAGCAATGGCTTCTCCACCCACTCGAAACTGATTTGTGCACTCCACAGTAACTCCCACTGCTGTTAGCTCACGAATTAACCAGCCACCAAGATAACCAATTAAATTTGAACACTAAAGCACTAACGCGAATTAATGTGCGGATTAGCATTACACTGCATGGGATGGTACAAAATTAATTAGAAACCTAGTAATTATTGTGTTATTTTTAACCAAAATGGTTATATTAGATTTTTATTTATATAAATTTTGTCATAAAAATTTTAATAAAAATAATATTTGTTTTGATGTCACAATTACCTATGTTATAAGATTTGCTTCTGGCTGACAGACGTTATTTATTTTTGTCTAAGAAAGAACGAACGAATATTAATTACAAAAACGAGGTTTGCAAATTGTGCCGCGCAAGTTTACTGTAAGTCGAATAAATGACCAAACATATTTTGCTTTTACATAGCTAATTTTAATTTTTAATTAGACACTTTTTAAAACTGAAGTCTATAAATTATTTTAGCAGGTCAAAGCAATAAATTCGGATTAAAAATTATTTCGACCACTATTTTAATTAATTTTACATCAGGAAGTTATTAACCAGTTCGACTTGTTAATAGTTAAATAATTATTTTTTATTAGATTTTGTTACTGTTGCCAATAGCTTGCATCAGAGCATTATAGTCAAAACACAGATCTACTGAAATATTATTATGTTCCATATTTTTTAACATGGCATTATAAGCACAAGAACATATTACGCTGAAAGTAAACCATGCTTATTTATGAACAGATATTGCTAAAGCTTCCTCAATTCCAAAAAGTTTCGTTCTCCTAATAGAGTATAGTAATATATTAGTAATCTATTCATTTTATTAGACTATGTTAAGTGCATGTAAAAAAAATCTAATATAAACTATTCTATCTACGTCCATACACTCACTGGATATAAGGAAGAAATAAATGTTTTTTTTTTTTGCAATAAGAACCAGGCATTTATTATAAGTGTTGAATGGACCGTGCCTCAGAGCCGTGCTTTGTGGCATTCCCTGGGAGAGGCCTTTTCAGCAGTGGATTTGTGATGAGCTGTAATGATGATGTTGATAATAAGTGTTGACCTTGATGAGTAATAAATTATCTATGCATATTGTAATATAATATTATTTACATGTAATTCTTATTAAAAAAAACTATAATAAATAAAACTAAAACTAATAACTTAATTATCATACAGTCCTACTCCCCGTGGTAACGTGCCAAGAACGCTGGCTGCGTTTCCTCGCTGAATGGCTATACTTAGCATTTCAGCGAGTAAGGAACCAGCCCTCTTATCACCAGCAGCAACGACCAGTAATTGTAATATAATTTCAACATTAATTTTCACTTTATTATCTTCTTTAATGTCGATATAACGCCGTTTAGTAAATTAAGAGAATCAACTACCTATGCCACATAACTCCGTGGGTTTCGTAAGAGGCAACAGATGAAAATTGAAACAGGAAATGGACAGCAGCACCTTCTTGATTATAACTCAATAATATTATTTTTAAAGACTGCGGTTTACAACCCACTCGCCAAGCGTGGAATTTATAGCAAATATCCCCTAATGGGGAAAAATGCTTTCCCATGTCTCCTATTCTCAACCGTGGACTTTAATAGGCTGTAATATATGAATAAATGATGTCGATAATATAAATCATTTATTTATATCTTGGACATTAGACGCGACTTTAGGTTAACTCAGATATTTTTTCAGAACGAAGTAACGTTAATTTTTTTTATAGGAGAGGGGGCAAACGAGCAGCGGCTTACCTGATGGTAAGTGACTACCACCGCCCATGAACAACTGCAACACCAGGGGAGTTGATGATGCGTTGCCGGCCTTTTAAAAAGGAGTAGGCTCTTTTCTTGAAGGTCCCTAAGTCGTATCGGTCCCGAAAAATCGCTGGTGGTAATCGATTCCACAAGGAAGTTGTGCAAGGAAGAAAACTTCTTCTAAATCGCACAGTGGTGGACCGCCAATCATCCAGATGGTATGGATCGCGAGTTTTGTCGCGATGTGCGATGGTGAAATTGAGCGGCTGGAATTAGTCCGAACAATTCCTCAGAGCATTCCCCGTGATAGATGCGATAGAATACGTAAAGAGATGCAACATCTCTACGCAGCTATAACCCATTTACGCAATATCCACTTTTATAAAGGCAGTGACTGGCTAGAATTTAGTGACTATAAATTAATGTTTAATACATTTATTTATAGTCACTAAATACGCGCTCGCTGTAAATTTTACAGTACGCGAGCAACTCTCAAAATGAGATGTCTGTGCCCAGCAGTAGGACGTATATAGGCTGTAAATATATATATATATATATATATATATATATATATATATATATATATATATTATAAATTATATTTTAAATATTATAGATTATACTTAATTTTTATAGTTGATCTGACTGATCATTTTATTGTTTTATCGATAACTATTTTATTAATAAGAATACTTAGCAGTAAATACTAATGAAACAAAATAAGAATCAACACTGGACGACGTCGTCGTTATTACCGCCGAGACTCCTGGTAAGATGGTGCAGACATCCCGTACTTATCTAATTTATGTATATATATTTATTTGGTAGGGCTAAGGTATTAGGGACTGTTAGGGACTGCAAGGAACTTAGCCATGTAGTCGAGCTATTGAAGAGAAACTAGATTAATATTTAAACAAACAACTACCTGACTGTACAATAAGTTATAAATAATAACAATATAAATAAATACAAATTGGAAATAAATATATTTGAATGTATTATCTTGTCAAGTTATTGTTAAGTTTTGTCAACTTATTGCTTGCACTTGCGCCATTTATGTCACATATTTTGATACTTCCCGCTGAGCAAGAATCGTTAAAATTTGGTAAGAAGCAAATTCTCACAGCACAAGTAAAGGAAAAAGCATAGAATAGTCGAGAAGATTTTTTTTATAATAGTGAAGAAACAAACAAACTTACAGTCCGCCTGATGGTAAGTGGCTACTGCAGCCAACTTTAAACAAGGACAGCAACAAATGCGTTATCACATATGAAGACTAAGATGTATTGCCTCACAGTTTGTAAATATACTGGCTCTCTATACCCTTCAGTATGGATCACTGCAGCGCAGACACTGACATTTGACGTCAAAAATTGTAAGAGCGGTATCTATACCTCTCTTACCTAGGCAGAAAAGGTGTCGTACCTCCTAGCACAATGAAGTTAGATAACTTTCTAGTTTAGTTCATATGATCGGGTAGCGTAGTGGATAGAGATAACTTAACAAAAACGCCAAAAATTTATATGTCGTGACATTGCATGGAGTATATAAGAGATAATATTTTCGGAGTCAGAAAACAAGTCGCGACTTCAGGGCGCAGATATTATTATTATGTAAGTTACCGAGTAATGGCGGTGTAAGAATATCCACTACCGCATATCATCCCGTGGGTGTCGTAAGAGGCGACAGAGGGAAACAAATCAGGAGATGGGCAGCAGCGTCTTCCTAATAACGACTAAAAATAAAAAAACTGCGGTTGCCGACCCACTTGCCAAGCGTAGCAAAATGGCAAAAATTCCCCCTATGAGGCAATCTATGGAGGAGGCCTATGTTAGCAGTGGACTTTAGGCTGTAACGGTAACGGGGTAGGTTAGGATTTGCATATCTCTTTGTCTGCACGCACACTGAAGATAATTTGAAAATTGTCACTTTTGGCGTGATCGAGCAGAAGAAGGAAATCATCATTTTATATTTGCGTCGTACCTAATTAAATAATAATTTATATTATCGCAAGTAACCATAATAAATCACGACCTGGTATTACAAAAGCTTTGTATTGTAAGTTAAATTCTACTTCAACCTTTAACAAAGCTGGGATCGCTAACGCAGATCGTATTGGATATTCACATTTAAGTCAGAGCGAGGAGAAATGTTACATAATTAGCACTTTGTTGCGCAATCTTGTCTATCCCTTACTCTGGATTGATGGTGAACCACCCACCAGACTTCAACGAGCGAGATTTAAATTACACCGCATTCATTCAACGTCCTGCCTACATCAATGCGATCAGAGAAGTGATAAATGTCTCCCTTTTCAGAGTCTGTCAAGAATGGACGGGGAATAACGAACTGGTGTTTACAACAATATATCTAAATATTTAAATTTGTATAAACATGGATAAAAGTGAGTTAGTAAGCGTTTGGAAACCAAGCTGGTTCTGTGAGGTAATTTTTGATCTATGTATTTAGTTTTCCTTATTAAAAGAAGAGACATGTCTGTATGTCTAATCTTTTCACGTAGTTAGTTGATTGAAATAATTCGTCACAGTTAATTTGATATAGATATATGAATTTCAATAAGTGTCTTTAGTAAATAAAAAAATATTTTATTCTATTCTATTCTAGTAACCAAAGTACACCACATAAAGGCGTTGGATAAAAGTTAGAGTGTTGCACCTTGAGGCGCAAATTCAAGGGCGTTTAATTAATTAAAAAAAAAAATCATAACTACGGGCTGTGAGACATTCTATTTTAGTCCACAGAGGAGTTCCATCTATGTTTAAAGTTGGCTGGGCTGTCCATGATATGCAGTACCACTTATCATCAGTTGGGCTGTAAATTCGTTTGTCACTGGAGTTTTAAACAAACTCTTATGTCAGTATTCAAAACAATCTCTAGTTGAAACTCAAACTTCACAATACCAAAATTTAAGTGCAGACAATATTAAGTGCAGTAAATATTTTTATTATAATTGCTTTAATACCTCTTTAAAATGGCAAAAACAGAAAAATTAACAGGAACTGTTATAAATAATTAAAAAAAAATATTTGAAAAAAATAGTTACTTCAGAATTTGAATGAAAACAATAAAAAAAATTTGCAAACTTATTTAATGAAATATTGTCATGTAGATCTAACCTCGAATCGTACTTTAATTTGATGCTTTGACAGAAAATGGTTTAAATAGCATCATGAACATCGAGTATACATGTCAAGGTTGCAAATAAACAGTAATGGTTTTCTATTTGTCTAGTTTTAACATACTTTCGTTGTTGCGTTTTTTTATTATTAATTGCTCACACCAATGAATTATTTCGACCGAGATTCTTTTTAAGCTTAGTAAAAATAAAAATATTTAAAAAAAGACTAAAGATCTTTTATGTACACTTTTTGTTCTGTATTGCTGCAGTTAATATTAATTTTAGTATCACGAGATTTGTGTTTCTAAAATTGACTGAATGGGTAAAGCTGTGGGCAGTGAACGCAAGTTAAACATGGAAATATTACTTCACAGGAATTAAGGGAGCAACATGGCACAATATTGCAAACAAACTCACACGTTAAAAAGTATTAGGATAATGATGGTAAACGAAATAAACTCGTGTGCAGCTTAATTGGTAAGCCACACCTACCGCAGCTCAATTTGCTTTTGGTAATTTTTAGGGTTCCGTACCCAAAGGGTAACCAACGGGACCCTATTACTAAGCCTCCGCTGTCCGTCCGTCCGTCTGTCCATCAGTCTATCCGTGTCTATCAGCGGGCTGTATCTCATGATCTGTAATAGGAAGACAGTTGAAATTTCCACAGAATGTATATTTCTGTTGCCACTATAACAACAAATAGTAAAAATTAAAATAAATGAAAAATTAAGATACGAAGAGATACTAAGGGGCTCCCCTACTAGAAACGTGTTTTACGATGGTACGGAACCCTTCATGCGCGAATCCGACTCGCATTTGGCCGGTTATTTTCAGCTAGGAATGTTTCCATGGTATATTTTCGTTTACTATCTGTGGTTATGTCGCATTCTGTCATCTTGCATTTTACGTTGGCACATCCACGTAGCAGCGTATTATAGTGCAGATATTGCCGTGAAGACTGAAAGAGGCCATGCTCGTACAGAACACCATGCACAATAGCATCATACTAGAGCAGACTACTACTAGGAGAGATAATAAGAAAACGACAGACACAAGACACTCTGTGATCGTAGTACTCTATCTCGTTTCCACAATAACATAACCGGTCAATTTTTATTTTCTATTTCGTATTTATTTTTAAAACTGATAAACCAAAGTTCTTAGACATGAATAGTGACTCCGAGTGACTGTTTAACTAACCCGAATGATTGGTACGTTAGTAAAATGAGCAAAAAGACATTTCGATGACTATTTAATCAATTCTAAGTATTTTTTCGATAACAGCATAGTAGTGCACGCGACAATAGTGCCAACCGTAGCTAAGTGATAGTGCGTCAGTTATTCAGTAACAAGTAGTCTTTGTGGTCCACTTTTTGCGACTTAGTACCGTATCTTCATAATCTAGCGTTTCGTATGGTGAGTCCCCATACGAAACACAAGACCAATGCCCCTTTTGGGTCCTTTCGTCTTAGACCTCAGTAGTGACAAGGCATCTGTATTTTGATTCTTAATCGAGGATAGATTTAGATATCTATGGACTAGAGCAACCATTTACCATCACGTGGAATGTGTACGTGTTTGTCATTCTTACATCTATAAAAGAAATTAACAGAGGACGCGTCTGTCTGTCTGTCTCTTTGTTCATCTGTCTGTCTGCCTATCTGTCCGTCTATCTGTCCGTTGGTCCGTCCGTCTAAATGTATGTTACGGAAATTTGCCGTGAAATGTTTTTGTTTTATATTTAATTTCATTTGAAGGTTTCACTTCTACCGCGTGTGAACTGCATGCATGCTTATTTTATTTATCCACAAAAATACCTTCAAAATTGTTACTTTTAGTCCGTTTTTGTTACGGAGTCCATCCCAAAAGCTAAGCTAGTGAGGAATTTGGAATCTTTAGCTCGGAAACGGTATATTTCATAAATCCGAATTTTGGAGATTTAATAAAATAATGTTTTGTCCGATATACGTATTAATAATTTAAGAAAAATATTTTTTGGAGGGGTTACACAAATAAAAGGTATCGATTTTTTATTTTTTTATGCCAAGTGGAGCGTCGGTTATATAATCTTAAATAACATCGAAATGGAGCGCTTAATTGATCATAATATGTATGGAACTCTAATACAGCGATTACCGACTCCCACTTGGGCGGTTTTATTAAATCACTTTTTGCTATTAGATTATTCCAATATCAGACACAGAATCCTAGTTTACCCCTGATATCATTGTATAACTACGAGATACGTTAGGACGAGTGAATGTTTATTTGTGTTTTAAGTTGTAACACAGAGAAACGGAGTGGTAGAGCTACGCTGCAGCTATATTATGGTTGTAGCATAAATGGGTCGGCTCGACTGGGGTAGGACCACACTCTCACTGAATACCAACGTAAAATAGCAGCTTAATGTTGCTGTGTTTCGTATGGTGAGTGTAGAGAACAAATAACCGAGGAAGTTAGCAGTGATTTAATAAGAGAACTGGATTAAGATGCCTGTTCTTTACAACAACAAATAACTGAGTCTATTCCACATTTGAACCCAGAACAAAGATTCGTTTTTGATAACGTTGTGCAAAAAAAAAATGAATAATGGTTTGTTCTTTTTGGAAGCGCCGGGAGGCACTCGCAAAACATTTCTTTCAAATTTGAGAGAAGTTGCTGTTGCTGTAGCCTCCTCTGAAATAGCTGCTACGCTGCTCAATGATGGTCTGTAGTTTCTCAACTCTTAAGAATAGACAGGGGTGCCTTCTCATAAATTGAGGCTTGAAAGTTGGTGTTCCGGTCCTATTAATGCGAAATCTTGACGCACCACGACTGTGTAATGGCTCACGGCTACATACCTGGGACGCAATATTGTAAGAGCAATAATTATGATAATTACAAACCATGTAATGGCGGTGTAAGAATATCCACTATCCCATATCGTCCCGTGAGTATCTTAAGAGGCGACAGGGGGAAGCAAATCAGGAGATGAGCAGCAGCGTCTTAACAACGACTAAAAACAAAACACTGCGGTTTCCAACCCGTTCGCCAAGCGTGGCAACTATGTCTAATATCCCTCCTGTGAGGGGAAGCCTATGCTCAACAGTAGACTTTAATAGGCTGTAACTGTAATAATTATGACAGGAAAAGCGAAGCGAGAAGATGTATTAATTCGATATAATCCAATAATCCCGACCAATTTGCCATTCCACTTTATAAGGGTGCCGGTTACATAATCTTTATGTTTTAGCAAAAGATGGGAAATCCAAAAACGTAGTTTACAAAAATGGGTTAAGATAAGTTATTACAGACTTAAATAATTACATCTCATTTATTGACTATTTACTCACATTTTGATACGTAGATATTAAGTACCTCTTCTTGTCTAAAGCAATGAACAGTTTTTTATTTATTTAATGAGTAAGAAGATTGATGAAAGCTAGTTCTAATTCTACGCAAACGAAGTCGCGGGCACCAGCTAATTCTGTCTGTCTGTTTGCCTGTTACCTTTTCACGACTTACCTGCTGACCAGATTCCAACAAAGTTTGGCAAGGAGATAGATTGCATCCAGAGGACGAATATAGGCTGCATATTATCTTAATTCCACGCGGGCGAAGCCGCAGGCATATTTACTTACTTACATAAAGAAAAAGTTTTTCGTAAAGTATTTTTTTTTAAATAAATGCATATTTTAAAATTTAAATAGAATAAAAATAATAAGGTTTCGGGACGGTCTTAAACAAATTTATATTGAGGACATTTATATTACAGCCTATCAAAAGTCCACTGCTGAACATAGGCCGCCCCATAGATTTAGGACGTTATATAATAGTAATACATTAATATTACTCCATTATATTGTGGCACAGAAATAGAGCTACCATCGCCATAACATTACAACAAAAATCAATTCACATCCCACATACGTACGTGATTGAATCCCAAATATTTTTAATAAACATATCCGAAATGCATTTAGGTTGGTCAGATTCGACGCTTATAGCATAATAAAGTATGGTAAATATTAATATACAGCATTCTTGCATGTCGTATTATGGAAATTAAATAATGTTATCGAATCTCAACGAAATATTTCCCCATTAGGAGGAATATTCTATCTTCGACTCTATTAGATAGGCGCTATTGTCTCGATTGGCATTTAGTTTTATTAGACCCTTGTGCACTTTACGTCCCGCAAATGGTTAGGTAATTTTAACTTTAATATTTGACGTAGTAAGATGTAAATTTGAATGTATTACCTACTGCTGTGTATGACGTTTGTGTTAGTAAGTACGCCTGGGCGCCAGGGAGGACGTGTACTCTGCCGGGCACGACCACGATGCGCTCATTGAAAATGGCACATTATCATAATGCAATACATGAAACTTTAGAGATGCACTCATTATTTTGTAACTATTTTATAACATTAAAATATTTAATAAACCCTATAACAAACGTTTACTGTGAGAGTGCGACTATTTGATCGATACTGAGAACAGGAGAAATAAAATGAACACGCTTATGTATTCGGGATCTGTTTGTTAAGATATACGTATAAATTACCAATTCACACAGAACATAGTTACATAGGGAATAATTATTTCTTCTTATTCTTCTTTAACCTATCAGCAGTTCATTGCAGATCCATCTTTTAATACAAAATAGTTACGAATTTTGAGATGGTTACTATTCCGTATCTGTGAGTTTTAATGCTTTTGGCCTACTTTCCACCAAAGTGGAAAGAAGAGGACGAAGATAAATGTTTCGGTGAATTCTTAAGCACCATCATTTAGTTAAACAATTAACTCAACAACGAAAATACCGCTTTGGTAAAATCACTTCCCTTTAATAAACTAAGACGTTTGACGTTTTCAGAAAATTTTATTGTAAATATCTATTAGGTACAAGGTTTTTGCAAAAATAATTGCTCAATTTGAAAATAAATTCACTTAAAAGCGTCATAAAAATATTAAAATGCAATTTACTTTGATATTCAAATAAACTCGCCTCTTCAAACCATTAAGAGGGAAGCAAATGTTCAATTATTTAGGGCAAGCATTGAAACAAAATAAAATAACTTTATCATAATACTACCAATCCGCCCCGGCTTTGAATGGATTAGATTAGTTAGATTAGAAATAATGAAAGACCATTATTTTATCAATCTTGAGTTTCTTCAAATATAGCCTAGATTACTCCTGGCACTGCTCTCTATCTGTTAGTGTAGTTTCATTACAATCAGTTTAGCAATTCTGAAGATTAATCCGGACAGACAGACTGACAGACTTAGAGTCAAAATTTTTAAAAATGCTCATCATGTCTTAATGGCATGCAAATAACCCCCTCAGCTCACCTCACTATAAGGCAGTTGCTTCGATATTAAATACAAAAACTTCAATTTTATTTATATGTTGTATTTTGAGCCCTAAAAAAATAAATTTATGAATTACAACAACATTTTGCAACATTACGGACCCACATTTAGAAGACATTACAGACGATAACGTAGTGGGAAAACATTTATAAAATTTTCCCACAACTAGATTAAAATAAACATAGCAGTAGGTATAAATATAATATTTATGTAGAACTGATGGTGTAGACCAGCTTTACCAGCTCATAAAAATACCATAAAATTGTCGGCTCTATGCATGTTTTAGAAAATCTGTAAGTATACTACGAGGACGACACTGAAAGTTTTTAAAATTGACCACTTGTAAACGATATAATAAAAAAATAAGTTCAACTTTTGAAAATGGAACTCTTTGCCAATATTATTGTGTATGTATTTTATTAATTTGTTTTATTATTTTATAAACAAATGGTTTACGATTTGGCGGCAAATTGAAAATTGTCTGTGTCACGTCAGCATGAATTTAACGCGAGAAAATTTTCGTACAATAATTTTTATGACTTTCGATGTCATTTAAGTCAACAAGAAAGTTATGATAGACTTCGATTGGCCTTTCACGATGAAGCCTCATCTCGTGCCACTGTTTACAACTGGTTTAATGAGTTTAAACGTGGCCGCACTAATCTCACCGATGATCTGCGTGAGGGACGGCCTTCTACGGCGACGACTGAAGATAACATCAGTGTTATGCGGCGTATGATAGAGACTGACAAAAGAGTGACGTATCAGCAGATTCGGACAACCTTAGTCATCGGCATGAGTCAAGTGCATAAAATCCTCCATGAACATTTAGCGGTCAGGAAGCTTTGTGCCCGGTGGATACCTCATAATTTGACAGAGGCCCAAAAACTCCGTCGTGTTGATTGGTGTCGTGAAATGATTCAAAGATTTAACGGAGTTGACTCAAATGCTGTGTTCGACATACTTACGGGTAACGAAAGCTGGATTTATTGTTATGATCCTGAAACTAGGAGACAGTCTGCTGTCTGGGTGTTTCCTTCCGAGGAGTTGCCAACTAAAGTGAAGAGAGGTCGAAGCGTGGGAAAAAAATGTGGTGGAATATGAGGTGGACTCGTTCTTCGGAAGGACAGGTCATTACGCAACAATTGTTTTAGAGGATCAAAAACAGTTACTACAGAGAGGCACACTAACAATTGTTTGTCACTTGTCTTGGAAAAGTTCGGGAGAAACGACCTCGCAGTAGGATCCTCCTTCACCACGACAACGCCTCATCGCACACCGCCAAACAAACAGTCGACTACTTGGCGACGTCAGACGTGGAATTACTGGGTCACTCGCCCTATATACCCGACCTCGCACCTTGCGATTTTTATTTATTTCCGAAAATAAAAGAAAACTTCGAGGAAAACGTTTTATGGACGCCGACGAAGCAGTGGCTGCGTTTCAAAATACCGTCGAAGAGACCCCTAAGGACGAGTGGGCAAAGAGCTTTTCTCAGTGGTTCCATCGGATAAAGCGATGTATTGATGTAAATGGACACTATTTTGTTCAGTTTTTGATTTTCTAAGAACTTTCAGTGTCACTCTCGTATACAGGGGTTATTTTGTAAGAGCCAATAAGTTATAAAGGCAAATGGTGAAGAAAATTAATTTAAAAATATCTCAAACATGCTGTCCTTTTTATCTTTTAAATTCAAAATGCGTGGTAATGCATTATTTTAACTGATTTTACTGCGCACGCACACACTCGTAAGGGTCGATCGGTAGGCAAAAACGTTGTTGCCCTATTTGAGATAATTTCTAATAAAAGTAGAAGCTTTATTTACTCGTATTTTCAAAAAATTGCAATAACGGTATATCATTATTATATATTTGTACTTAAGTTTAAAACTTGGCTATTCTTTGAAAAATAACCCTGTATATTGACGGTGTATTATAGGACGTGTAAGACAGGATATTTCCATTTTATGAGCTCTACCTTCCTAGCTATTGAGGCGATTTCAGAAGGTGGGCCGACCGTGTTTCACCATTAAGGTGCGATCTTTACCACCATGTATTTCTGCGCTTTACACACGCATCACACGGAAGTAATTTAATGTAAAGTAACTAGCTATACCCAATAAGTTTAACCCGAAGTTATTGTGAAAAAATCAATCAAATAATAATTAATTGAAAAAAGGTTGACAAACGACCACACAGTCCATCTGATGGTAAGAGGGTATTGTGGTCCATAAACATCAATTATTAATTAAGAATCAATACGCTGATGAGTTGTCTCCGGCTTTCGGTCCTTAACACTCACTATACAAAACACAGCCGCATTATGCCGCTAATATGCGCTGTATACAAACACTTCGCTGTTAGCGCATATTCCATCGAAAAACAGCTGAAATTCAAAATGCAGTTATGTAACCTATTTCTGCTTTTTAGGGTTCCGTACCCGAAGGTTAACCAAGGGGATCCTATTACTAAGCCTCCGCTGTCCGTCCTTCTGTCTGTCAGCGGGCTGTATCTCATGATCCGTAATAGGTAGACAGTTAAAATTTTCACAGAATGTGTATTTCTGTTGCCGCTATAAAAACAACAATAAAAATCCTCCCCTACTAGAAACTTGTTTTTCGATGGTACGGAACCCTTTAAGCGCGAGTTCGACTCGCACTTTGCCGTTTTTTTTTAACTAACTAAATTTAGTAAAGTTACTTTTTAATTTACGTTTTACAAATATTTTTAAATTTTTAATAATTTCCTCACACTTTTTTTTATTAAGGGTAAAAAGAATACAGACAGTACTAAGGACTATAAGGGAGGAGACCCAAAAGCTTAAGCTGTATTGTCCAGGAAGTCCTCATTTTAAGCGCTGAGTGCGCTTAAAATGAGGACTTCCTGGACTGGTGCTGTCATAATGTAACAGTAGCCCGCGTAACCCCGTCGCTTGTTGCTCACAACAGTGAACAGTTGGCAAGAATTTGGTGGTTTACGATTCGCAATGAATGTTAGTTCGATTTCATTACGGAATTGATACCAGATACCTCGTCAAAGAGAAAAAACTAGCGATCAAAATCTTTCCGGCGCTGGTTAGCGCTGGTAGGCATTGGTTCATTTTGAAATGGATTCTTGGATTGGATTGGAGTCTCTTACGTAGCCACCCCATTATTTTATGTATATAATATATATTTAAGTACAGTTATACATTATTTCACTATTTTTATTATGGGCTGCAATGTTATTGGCACATTAATCGTATCACATCAGTATCATTAATTACAAATTAAATTAAATTGTAAAAACTGAGTTCAGTGATAGTTGCGAGTGTGAATCACTGAAACGCCGGTGGCGAAATCGAGACATTTATTTCTAGACTAGGCCGGATTAGTCTCCACCTTTAATTAATAATGCTGAGTATCGCAATACAAAGTGACGGCTATAATAAGCGGGCCACGTGTTTGAATCGCGCTGAAAAAATTGCCTATGGGTATGTCAAAAATGATTGAGTAGTAACTGTTTAATAATACGTATAAAGCGTAGGAATGTACGCTGAAGGAAGTAATTATTCCTACGTCTTATTTATCAAGAAGCTGTCGCAGCAGGTGACTATTGGCGAGTTCCAAGAACGCGTTGTAACACATTTGACGAATGCAAGAAAGCCCCTCCTTAGAAAACGTATAGCGTTTTCGCAACCGCTTTTGAATATCTTTATTTAATTTTATATTCTCACCACAAAACCACAAAACCACAAAAATGTCTTAACACTAAACTAAATAATTATTATAACAAAAATGTTTGTGGATTGCCGGTGCCTGAAGTAGGTAATTAAAACCTGACTTACAGGTCATCAGGCCTCCATCTTAATTACCGATAATCACTGAGCTAAGAATAAGAATTTTGCCATAGTACCATACCACGCTTGGCAGGCGGGTTGGCAACCACAGTGTTTTTATAATTTTGAGTTGTTATTAAGAAGATGCTGCTACCCATCTCCTGTTTCAGTTTTCCTCTTCTACCTCTTACACCCACGGGACTATAAAGGGTAGTGGATATTCTTACACCACAACTACTTGTTTATATTCATATAGACCATAATATTCCTTAATTCCAGGTTTAGGTATTTATCGTATTCCTTTTCTCTTTCTTAATTATCAATGTCGGTGTATATACACTAAAAAATTGGTCGGAGTATTATTGTTGTTATAGGCAGCATTATAGGTACAATAAGTAAAAACAAAAGTTTTAAAATGAGTTTTAATGTAATTACTTGCATTTAAATGGCACTAAAACAAAATGTATGAAATTCATGACTCCAAATGTCAAACAATTAAATACTAATGTAATTTTAAATGGGGAGGAACTGAGTCTTTTCGATATCACCATTTTTCTTGGAATAACACTAGACGCGCAGCTTCAATGGAGCCCCCATATATCAAAATTAGCAAGCAGACTTAGTTCTGCAGCATATGCTGTAAAATAGATCAGAAATCTTACCAGTGTGGAAACAGACTTGTTTACTTTAGCTATTTCCATAGCATAATGTCGTATGGTATTTTGCTATGGGGACACGCAACTGACACTGAAATTATATTTATTTTTCAGAAGAGGGCCATAAGAGCAATCTATGATTTAAAACCTAAAGAGTCGCTTCGACAATAATTTAAGGAAATTAATATATTTACTTTGGCCTCTCAATACATTTATGAAAATGTAATGTACGTACACAAAAATAAAAGTAGTTATACAAAAATAAGTGATATTCATTCTGTAAATACTAGGAACAGACACAAGCTAGTAGTACCAGCTACTCGAATCCACCGAGTCAGTAATTCATTCTTGGGGCGATGTATACGCTTTTACAACAAAATCCTAGAAAATATACAAAATTTGACCTGCTCAAAGTTCAAAAACTATATTAAACTAAGTTTGTATAAAAAGGGTTATTATAATATTAAAGAATTTATGGATGATAATAACCCCTGGGAATGAGGTGATCGCTACCAAGCTATTCCTAATTTTTTTTGTGTGGTTAATTGTGTAACATACATGATTGTAAGCTGTTATTTAAAAAGAAAGTCCCGCTGGGTTTCTTGTTAGTCCTTCCCAGGACAGAGGTTTTTTTCGAACCAGTGGTAATTAAACAAAAGAGTGACTTTCAATAAGTATTATTTATAATCTATATTGAATAAAAAAGTTTCTGTTTCTGTTCTGTTCTTCATGGGTTTCTCTGTCAGGTTAAAATTTGATGATCAAAGATGATAAAAACAATTACTAGTACCTACGTCTAGATGTAAATTATTATGCGTTAATGGCAGTTATATTATTATATTCTTAACTAGCTACCCATCCTAGCTTCGCCTGGGTAGGATATATAAGAGTGGCATTAAGTTGAGGATAATCAAGGACCATTAATTTTATTGATTTTCAGGTTTTTTTTTTTCATATAAATATTTTTAAGATTTTCGGATAAAACTTATCCTAGATCACTCCTGACATTGCTCTCTATCTGTTCATGAAGTTTCATTACAATCGGTTCAGCCATTCCGAATCATAGCGCGGATAGACAATTAAAAAAATATATATCAATCACCTTAATATAAGGCAGTTATTTCAATATTACAGGTAGACCCATCAATAGCTGTGGTAGCTCACGGTCTCAAAGGCTCGGGCGCTCGCTTAAATATCACAGTATGCGAGCAACCCGGATTGGATCCCCGCCGGCACCAATGAAATTGTTAATTGCAATTTTAAGTGCTGATTTACCACGTGCACGGCGGTCAAGGAAAACATCGTGAGGACACCTGAGAAATAAAACAAAATATTTCGAAGACATGTGAAGTTCGCTAACACGGCATTGGGGCGGATATTTCCTTGGCCTAAAACCCTCTCAGAAATGAGAGGAAACTTGTGTCCAGCAGTGTGACGTATATACGCTGTAACTTTACTTTTTTTTACTTCAATTTTATTTATTTATGTATAGAAATATGTAGATTACTTACTTTCGATTTAAGTAACGGACATATTAAGCTGTCACAAAGAGACTGCAAAAAGTTTTATATAAAAGACTGCAAATGTGACGTTAGACTTACGCTTGATTTTATTAATTAGTTCCATATTAGCAACCCGTAAGTATTTTTAATTGAGAATAAAGCTTTTATAAAACGCTGTCCGCGTCCGCTCTTTAAGAGATCGCCGGTGTAAAAATAACAGGAGCTCACGAAATATAAACAATATCCTAACCTCACTGACTTCTCATTTGCCGTTACCGTTAACTGCTACCGTTTCTTGTGATTCAGACGATATAAGATGGGTCACTATTGAGGTTTTCTGCGAATTATACCAACTAAATATCACAGCAATAATAGTAGCTATTAAAACAAACAAATCTAATGTGCCGCTAGGTAAAATGTGGATGCAACAGGTATCACTAGTCCGTTGTTCAAGTCTGATCTACATACATGTGTTTTATATTAATGTTTTTTATTTTATTTATTAAGTCGAGCGTGTATGTGTGGGTATATGGATGTGGAGGAGGCGAGAGAGGTGTGTCAGGATCGTGTCAAATGGAAGTCCATAGTCTCTGCCTACCCCTCTGGGTGACAGGCGTGAGTGTTTATGTATGTATTAAGTCACTACATCAGATTTGATAGACCACAAATCCTCGCTAAAGAACATATATATTATAACCATCACTGGAAGGAATTGGCCTTCCAGTGATGATTCGCGAGGCTATTAAAATCAAAAAACATCCTAATTTCAATAGAGAAGATGGCTGGGTGCTACCATCCGCTTCGGATCCTATAATTAAAAAGATTAAATCATACAACTGTAAGACTTCAAGATACTAGAAGTACATACTGCGTAAATCGGAACAAAAATCAATAATTTTAATCTGGAGGTAGCTGTAGTCCCCCTCGTAACCATGGGTGCTGTAAAGTGCTCGAAACGTCGGGAATATAAAATAGGTTATTATACGCGATAGAATCCGTAAAACTAGTTTTATTTAAAAGTATATTTTAAATCTATACAAGCATATTGCTTAATTGCAAAAGTAAATAACAATATTTCTGCCGCCAAGCAGCGGTATCTCCATTGCTGTGTTCCAGTCTGAAGGAAATACATATACATATGCAAAATATATAGCCATTATAATTATAGACTGTGAGGAGTTCAATCTTCGTCCTTGGAGGTGACTCTTTGCTTGAATACGGTTGCTGGTGTCCGTGGGATGCAGAGGCCGCTAACCATCAGGTTAAAAGCGACAAACAAACTTACTGGTCAGTTTGTTTGTCGCTTCAAATTATAAAAATTCTTCTCCATCAGCAAGTTAATGTTTGCTGGACGTGGGCCGCTTCCGCTTTAGGGAGGAATTCCTTTAATCGTCACGCTTGGTTAGCGGTACAGTACCAGATATTTCGCACCTTAGATGCAGTTCTGACTATTTATTTTACGTCTAGCGTAAACAAATGGTAAAATCGCCACCTATCAGAAGTTACAAGATCTATCGGTATTACTTAACCATAATCGCCTTAGACACCCACGGGACGCCATGGAGAATAGACTCTCTTACGCAAAGCAAGCAAACTGGCAACTAATGCACAACTATTTTAAACCTTACAAATTGCCAACACAAGATTTATACACCCTGTGTGATCTTTTTACAATTCGCAAATTATACATATTAAATATAGTTCTTAAGTTACACAAGTCCATTGCTTATATTATAACCCTGAATCGAAAATAATACTAATGTAGCTCCAAGTGGTCCGGTTAAAACAGCATTTGCTAGACGGCAACAGGCAAAAAAGGCCTCTTATTTGTATAATTACTTAAACAAAGAATTAAATTTATTCAAAAACTAGTAAAGAATGTAAGATTCTTTACTAGTTTTTGAATAAATTGAATGGCTCAAGTGGATATCACGAAATCTTAAATTTGTTAAAATAATAGATTTTTATAATTGATTTATCAAAAGGAAAGGAATGTTATGTTATTCTTGTAACTAAAGTATTGTATTTTAATTATGGAAGAGCGAGTTTTCCTGTCACAAGTTTTGAAAAATACTTTAAAGGAGAACTCTAATAAATTTAAGGTTAATAAGAAACATATAAAACTATTATTTCAAGCAGGTTTTAAAGGTTTAACAGTGTTATTATTAAAAAGTAGCTTTTAATTTTCTTTTAAAAAGGTAGTAGAAAATGCATGATATCCACGTCACTGTTTATTAAACGCCAGAAGAATCAAGTGATTGAAAAGGATACCCAGGACGGTTTTTCGGTGTGTGGCACAAATATGATTGTGTTATGTTAATTTATACCTTTTTCTTTTTGCTAAATGATGTCAATTTATTTCTAAGAAGTTTCTACAACCATATAAGATTTCTGTGCAAAAGATCGCTTTTTTATCGAGTGATCTCCCTGTGCTTAACAAGAAAAATAAATTACCAAATTGCTTTTAACAGCTATAAAATAACTTATTACAAAGAAAAACAAAGAACACCACATAAAATTTGTTAACACTGCGTGATAAATCATTATGTTGTGTACATGTTAGACTAGGCAATAGGCATCCGGCGGAGAGTATATTATATTATATAATATATATATTATAAGCACTGCGTTTTAGCATCCGGCTTGCAATTACGTGAGTTTGTCAAGCGTCACTTCGACGGTGATGCGAACTAAACTAGGAGCGTCTGACTGAGCGTCCGACATCAAGCATCAAAGATCAAAGCCGACGTGGCTTAGTAGGTTCCCGTTGCAAGCTTAAGGGCCATTGCATGATATCGCATACCATCGTGGTAAGTTCTCTAATACGACCTTGACTCGTTCATCCAGGCTTATGTGTTTTTTGCAATTGCCCTTACAAAAATTAAGATTTTTCATATAACATAATGATTAACAATAACTATTTATCGGGAGCTTAGATTAGGTCTTTCAATTTGGTTACTGAATTACATTTTTATTTTATTTTTACTAGAAAATCTCTGTGAAACTTAATACTTTGAACATAGTGGCATGTTGTATTTGTATTTGATCGATTTCGATTTTATACTCTATCGATTTTAGATCAACTTCCTAATAATCGTATGGTATTAACTGTGTAGGACGATAAAGGCACAAGTAAACACTCGAAAAAAAATTCACTCACTTACCTTATCCTACTCGTGCCCGATGTAACGTTTATGCCAAAAATTGGAAGAGGGAATTGGAGGGTTAAAAAGAAAACTAGTATATAAGAGGACCCAAAAATCAACAGTTTACGATTTTGTATAAATTTAGGATTTTGAATATAAAAACCGTGGTGTAAAATTCAGTTACCCTGACCACTTGGTGGTCGCAGAACACAGTTTATATTAAGTATCTGAAGAAGTTATACGTGTTAGAGGCAGGCTGCAGCCATATTATGTTTGTAGCACGAATGTGTCGGCACGACCATGGGAACCACGACCGAAGGACCATGCTTTCACAGAATACCAGCGTGAAACAACAGAATAACGCTGCTGTTTCGTATGGAGAGTGTAGAGAACCGGAAACCCTTTTTACTGGTAACAAAAATTCTTAATCGAGAATATGTGTAGACGTCTATGGGCCTCAGCTTCCACTTACCGTCAGGTAGACTGTATGCCCGTTTCCTACTCTTATTTTTTTTAAATTTTGTAAAATTATGTAACAATTCTCTGTCCGACATTGTACCATCAATCATAAACCAGTTATTAAAAAGGTCTTTTAGGCCATTGAAAAACGAATAAATTTAAATTATTTCGCTATTCTACATAACTCTTTTCTCTATTTCATTCAAGCCATAATGTTCTATGCATATTTGCAATCGTCTATTTGCCTATATTTCAGTATTTACTCGCAAAAGCATTCCGACCACTTTAAGCCTTTAAAGCGGCAAACACAGCTCGTATCTGATTAAGTAAGAAACTTTATCTAATCATCCGTTGAACGGCGGGTTGGTGATCTCTAGGGGTCTTTCACCGGTGCACTGCCCGGGACGTTGCACCGTGGTGCATTCGCTCCATCGGGTTACGAAAAACGTATGGTTGGGATCAAAGTGAAAAATAACATTCCTAAATTCTGTTTACAGTAACCTTGTTTATTATTGTACATTCTGGTTTGTAGCAGTAGTTACTAATTGTATTTACTGTAATTTTAAACATTTGTATGCAATAAAGAAATGTTTCTTCTCTTCTGTATATCTATTTCAATATTTGCTTCAGCAAATGCTTATTATTGTACAAACACGATTGCCCAATTGGCAGCATTTGGTTTTATAAGAATTCTAAGATCACTGTATTTACAAGAAGTTTCTTAAACATATCTTTGACCACATGTGGTTTCGGTTTTCGGTTTGGTACGATTATTACGGCCTATAGTTATCTTGTAATATTCCTATAGAATGCAATACAGTTCTAATGTTCTAATTAGATTAAATATTAAGAGAAATTTATAAGAAATTATCTGTAAACGTATTGGAGATTCTTATTTGTAGTGGTTCCCTGTGGCAATTACTGAAACATTCGTTCGATGAGTTATTATATACCTATAATATATGATAACTCATCGAGATAAACTCATATATATTTAATAGATTTTCGATATATTTATACCTATTTAGCATTAACGATCTTTTGGCAATACATTTCAGTTAGCTGGCGACAGATTAATAAGCAGAAGCAGAAGTAATAACGGATGTAAAGTTGTTTAAATGAAATGTGGGACTGTGTACTAAACAGTATATAAATAAATTTACAAGTATACAAAAATAATTAAAATGAAAAAATAAAAATATTAAAATGACCGCTAAGCGAGGGCAAGTTACATAAATGTAGAATAATTGAAAAGCGTATGTTGTGTAAGTATGTTAGGTGAGAAAAGGGTTTAATAGCTCAGCGGAATACTTTAAATTTTTTAAATAATGGGTCAGTCATAAATACAAAATCAAAATTTGATGGAGAAGAAAGGTCCTAGAGTAACTGCATTCTTTGCAGTGCGGAGCAATCCCCTAGTAGCTGGAGTGACGTGCAAGAGAGTCGGTGAATGCAACTAGCTCAGGGTTCTTAGTGATCGTCTTTAGAGAAGGTTATCATTAAAGAATTATTAAAAATTGGAATTGTGACTGTCACCAGTGATGTTGAATTTTTTTATAGGATACGGATGACAAGCGAGC
The DNA here is from genome assembly GCA_029286625.1 of Parnassius orleans. NCBI lineage: Eukaryota > Metazoa > Arthropoda > Insecta > Lepidoptera > Papilionidae > Parnassius > Parnassius orleans. The sequence continues at coordinate 4,422,072 of JAGSMP010000027.1, read as the reverse complement.
ACACAGTCCACCCGATGGTAAGTGGTTGCTGTGGCCCATAGACATCTACATCTAACCTCGTTTGCGAATCAAAATGCAGATGGGTTGTCAGCACTAAGATGGAATGCCTCTTTTCCACTAAAAAGGGTCTCCGGTTCTCTACACTCACCATACGAAACACAGCAGCATTAAGCTGCTATTTCACGCTGGTATTTTGTAAGAGCGTGGTCCTTCCTCAGTCGAGCCGACAAATTCGTGCTACAACTATACAATAAATATAATTGCAGCATGGCTCCACCACGTTTAAAATATAGAGAGTACTCAACTTATTTATTTATTCTTTATGTAAAAAGTTAAAAGGAATGTCTTTATTGAATGTTTATAAGACTATAAAAAGTACTATACTAAATGACTATATAGACTATAGAGACTTTTGTCTCAAAATGTCAATTTTACCTATCCACGTTCGACCTCGTTATTTGCGCAAGGCTCTGACGACCAACTGATGCTGGAAATAAATTACGCAGACTGATTACGGCGAGCAGCTACATACTTCGTTATGGCGGGCAAATTTTCCAAGTAATTTATGCCACTTGGTGCATTCTAGGCCTATTATTGGCAGTGAACTTGAAATTCTAGGCCTATTATTGGCAGTGAACTTGAAATTCTAGGCCTATTATTGGCAGTGAACTTGAAATTCTAGGCCTATTATTGGCAGTGAACTTGAAATTCTAGGCCTATTATTGGCAGTGAACTTGAAATTCTAGGCCTATTATTGGCAGTGAACTTGAAATTCTAGGCCTATTATTGGCAGTGAACTTGAAATTCTAGGCCTATCATTGGCAGTGAACTTGAAATACCACTGTATAATATTGTATAAGTCAAAATAATCATGCTACTTATTAGTTTTATAAGTTATGCTTATAACACTGCATAGCTAGTAATGTCTTATAATGTTAATCTTTCTCTTCTATCTTTATCGATCGGAAGAATCCTATTGATGGAAATGAGGTCCTTTTCCATTGTAGGAAGGATTAGCCTTAATCGTCACACTTGGCAAGTTACGACAGCCGTGCCAAACTGCTCTCACCTCACCGGAATAGGTTTTTATACTTTATCTTACGTAAACTAAATGCTAATCTATAAAGCCGAACGTCCACCGCAAACTAAGCTAACGTAGTTTATCTTGAGCCAGTTTTTCATAGATGTGCGTCCACCGCAAACTATGCCAGCTAAGCCAGGTAAAATAGCCAAACTAAGTCAAACTTACTTAGTTGTGTAGGCCGATCCGAAACTACGCGAACTAAGCTAAGCACCTCTCACCCTCCGGCGCCTCACCTTACCCCTCTGGCGCCTTTAGCTTAGTGTTGTTTGTTTTAGCTTATTTTTTGGTGGACATGCAACGATTTTCCAGGTTAGCTTAGCTTAGTTAACTGAGCCTAGTTTTCACATAGTTTAGTTCGCGATGGGCGTTCGGCTTAAACTTTTAATGTTATCCTAAAAATATTGAGACGCTGTAATAGTTTCGTAAGTCTTTGTATCCCAAACCGACATTTAAGATGCTCTTTTAACATTGGTCATAGTCAAAATGTTTATAAATGTGTTTAGTTTATATTATACCCGTAAGACAGTTGGTACAATTATTTATTTCATCGATTGATTACAGCCTATAAAAGTCCACTGCTAAACATAAGCCTCTCCCATATATAGCTTCATATGGTTTTGTCAAAGTCGCCACGCTTGGCAAGCGGGTTGGCAACCACAGTTTTTCTGTTTCTTTCAGTTTTCTTTTTATTTTGGGTTGTCATCAGGGAAGTTCTGCTGCCCATGTCTTGTTCCAGATTCCCTCTGTCGCCTCTTACGACACCAACGGAATGATATGGGGTTTTAAATAATCTTACACCGCCACTACACGGTTCTTTACAAAATTAAAAAAAAATGAGAAGCGTTTTGGAACAATATTTCCTTAATGGATTATTTTGTGTTTATCATCATCATCATCAGTACAGCCTTTCATAAGTCTACTGCTAAACATAGACCTCCCTCAAGGAATGCCGAAAAGCACGGTCCGGTCTGTTTTTTGTTTACTCATAGTTAGCTGTTATAATTTCCAACGAAACGGAAGGGAAAGACTTTATCTCCGAAATATGACTTTGATTTTGACGTTTGATTTTATATATGTATATAACCGTAAATACGTCTGTTAGTGATCGTGTAACTTCTGATCGACTTCACCGATAAACGTAGGTATGTTAGGGAGATGTTAAATATGTTAATCTATTTTACTATAAGAAAACTCTAACACTACGTCTGTCTGAACACGCATCACGCAAAAACCTATGAACCGATTTGGATGGGACTTTCACAGGCAGATAGCTCATGTTATAAGAAGTAATTTAGGCTACTTTTATTTTAGGAAAAGAATTAGGGTTCCGCGCAAAAAAATTTAAAACCAAGAAATCCAATCGCAATAAATTCCACGCGGGCGAAGTTGCGGGGAACAGCTACTATATTATATTTACACATTATTCAACATATGGTAATATTATTTTAATAGAATAAGGATTACAAACGAGCACACATTCCACCTTATGGCAAGTGGATGCTGTGGCCCATAGACATCTACATTTATTCTCGATTTAGCATCAAAATGCAGTTGCGTTGTCACTTCTAAGGACTTTGATGATGATGGAATGTCTCGTTTCCAGTAAAAAGGCAGTCAAGCACACACACAAACACAGCAGCATTAAGCTGCTACTTTAAGTAGTATTCTGTGACAATGTGGTCCTTCCCCGGTCGAGCCGACCCATTCGTGCTACAACCATAATATGGCTGCAGCGTGGCTCTACCACGTTACAACGTTGAAACGGTTTGACAAAAAATAAAATCACAAAATCTGGACCTAACCGTGGCCGAGTTATTAATTTTGTATTTAAATTGTAAAAAGTCCAGAATGAATCGGAGCGAAACTCGCGTCGCCTACCGGAAAGAACAGAACAACGTGTATTTGACCAGTTAGTCTAATAGAAAATTACAATTTATAGGTTAAAAGACGGATGTAAGTGTGGCGTTCAGGTTCCGCGACAAGTGCGGGACGCCAGCAGACAAACCATAAAAGGAAACTTGTAGAATGCGCGCTGCCGTAACACTACTTACAGCAGAGCTACGTAATAATAAAATAATATTATAGGTACTCGTACATCAATTGTTCTCCAGTGTACCAACTAACTTTTATTAATATTGGTTATACATTTACAAACTTTATACATAGGGCACAAGTACTGCGCTTCTGGCCGCTCATAAGTTTGAATTTCGAATGTTATATATTTTTTTAAATTTAAGAAACTCATTTAATGATTAAAATAATTTATGGCGGGAAGTCGCGTGTTAATTGTTTTTTATTATTATAAAAAAGTTGGTAAAAATTACCTTGCGTACATCCACTCGATAAAATAAAATGATGTGTCTTACCTCCCAGTGGGCGGGAGGTGCTCTTCAAACTAGGTAAGACACATCATTTTATTTTATCGAGCGGATGTACGCAAGGTAATTTTTACTAACTTTATTATAATGGATTTCCGCAAAGTAACGCCTGAATCTATTAATTATTTTTATTATTAGTTGAAGATCGTTAATAAACAGTGTAGTGGCGGTGAAAGAATATCCACTACCCCATATCGTCCCGTGGGTGTCGTAAGAGGCGACAGAGGGAAACTAAAACAGTAGTACAAGCAGCAGCATCTTCCTGATAACAATTCAAAATAATAAAAAACTGCGATTGCCAACCCGCAGGCCAAGCGTGGCAACTATGGCAAAATCCCCCCTATGAGGCAATCTTTAGGGGAGGCCTATGTTCAGCAGTGGACTTTTATAGGTTGTAATGGAATTCATAGCAAAAATGGAATTAATGCGAAAGGATTTTAGGAGTTCACTTTCTCTGCAAGATTGTACTGATCGTCTTCAAAGTGTTTTTGGGAGAGAAGCACCTCATTTGAGCACCGTAACGTGTTGGTACGCAAAATTTGATCGTGGCCATGTTTCTCTCCATGATGAATTTCGTGAAGGTCGACCCTCAACTGCGACCACTAAAATTTGGCTACAGTCAGACGACTAATTGAAGAAAATCGCCGCATCACCTATGAGGAGATTCGAGGACATTTGATCATCATTGATCTCATGAACTCAAACAAAAACGAACCCGAGTTGATTGGTGTAAAAAAGTTTTGTTAAATTATGATCACGGACGTTCAATTGATGTGTATGAAATTGTGACAGGAGATAAAACATGTATATATTGTTAAATTCCGAAAAGAAAGAAAAAGACTTCTGCATGGGTGTTCGAAGGCGACAGCAAACCAACAAAGTTGAGGCAGGCAAGAAGCATGGGCAAAAAATGATTGAGTTTTTCTTTACTTCCAGACGGGTCCTGCCTTCACGATCAAACTTAATAAGCAAAAGACAGTTAATGCTGTATGGCACACCACCATTTCTCTTTTAAAAAAGTTGGGGAAAAACGACCAAAAAGTCGTATCCTATTGCAATATGACAATGCTTCGTTATATGAATAAAATAGTTCAATCGTTTTACTTTTATATAGGTTATAATTTAGTTGATGAATAACTTTCATCTGATGATTAGAAAATCACCCCTAAATTCTATTTTATCTTGTTCATAAATTAAAATTTGTAGTGACTAAGCGTTTGGCTATGCGCTGGGGCCGCGGATTTTGATCTCCCACGGTACAAGTGTAATACACATATAGGTATTCTTTATTTATTTGTTTCTTCTATATCGTAAAAAAAGTAAATCCAACACTAAGATTTTTCCTTGTATTATCAAGTCGTTATGCATACATACATGGACAAACAATTAGGCTCGTGCAGGATTCAAACCCGAAGCCCTAAGCGACGCAATCAATTGCTTATGTACAGAGCTGCTGGGCGAAAAATTGTACTTCTGATAATTGTGGTTATTGTGTGTGCAATAGGATGAAATATTTTTAATTTAAAATACATTATAAATAATATTTACTGAAAGAGATTTTTTTTCTTTTCACACCGTTATCTCAGAAAACCTGTCCTGGCAAGATTAACAAGCAACTTAGCGGATCTTTTTTTCAAAGTATGTATATAACATATAATTGAATGAAGTAATATAAATCCATGGTATATGTGGCGGCGCTGTCGTCGCGCCACAAAGCGTAATATATCGAAGCCTAAATCGCGCTATCAAAGTTCCGAATTAAAAACAGTATATATACAATAGCTCCGAACTACCACTTGGAGCGTTGGCCGCTCCCCGGGCAGAACACCTTGCCCGGCGGGAGATCTCCCCTTTTCCTTCCACCAGCCACAGTATATAATTGTTGCTATAGTCGTTTTTACCAAAATGACACGTTTCACGACAGTTTATGATTGTGCATCATATGAACTGTTTTATTGAACTATCGATTACGGCAACAACTTTCCTTAAAATAAAGTGTGTTACAGTGCATACTGTGACTGTGCCTATTCAATTATTTTAAGTCATGGCAACACCAATCAAATCCTTTCTTCACACTGAATAGTATTTAAACTTCTATCATGGTCGTTAAACATCATAACGTCCAAATTGGAAATTACAACCTGCTGTCAATATAATTAATGAATGCATTAAGAGGCCGTGAAATGACCTACTTGTGGAGCCAGATGGGATGTGATCGGAAGTCATATAAACTTGACCCCAGATTGACGCCGACGGTGAAAGTGTACAGTAGCTGCGGCTTAATTTTACAGTTCACAGGACAAGCCATTTGTCTTCCGTTCAAGTTGTGAATTGAGATTGAGGAATGATTGCTAGCTGTTGAAACTTCGTATCATTAATCAATTTAATATGCTTAAGAACGCTTAAATCTGAGAAAATAATAATAATAAATTTAAGTAACTTTGATTTCTTTTTTTCTTTTTGTAGTGATCACAGATGTTCTTTTCTCATATACTTTTTAAAAGGTAGTGGATCTAGGGATCATAGCTCAAAAGGCAATTAATTATTATGGAACGTCGACGTGACCGCCAAGTCTTATATTAACAGCATAATTATGTATGGAAACATTAACATAATAATAAATTACGCAAACACTAATGGGAAGTCGGTACTAGGAATAACGTTTTGCCACGGCACGTTTATTTTAAAAGTATTTTTCCTAAGGACCTCTAATGTAAAAGTTACAGCCTTATACGTCCCACTGGGCACAGACCTCCTCTTTTCTGAGAGGGTTTTAGGGCAAGGCCTCTAATGTAATAGAATTGAAATTGATAAGTTTGGGCAAATCTTCCTAGTAATAAAGTTGCTATCTGACCAGTTTTGAGAAGGCCTATGTCCAGAGGTAGACATAAAACAGGCTTTGAATATGTGTTTTACGTGTATGTAACAAACACACACATGCAGCCAAAAAACATATTTTCTTTCTCATTCTCTTTTATCTTGTAGTAAATTCAATTTAGTTTTCTTAAATATTTTAGGAGATATTAAAACAAATCAATTTATCATACAGATATATTTTATCATGTCTATACGTCCGGGATCATGTTTTTAAAGAACTTCATTTCTTAATTTTCATATGACCAACGGTATAATAACCGAGAGAGTTAAATAATTGGTCTCATACTTGCTTATTTAAAATAAACCTTGCGATGTGATTCTTGAAGATTGCCAGCTTGCGTTGCCAAAATATAGGATGAGTTTAAGGTTGAGCTGAGTATATAAATTTTGGCTGACAATTTATCATAATTATAGGTTCAATGTCATCATCTTTAATTTGACATATTTCAGTAATAGCTACTGATAAATGTGCTCGATGAAAGACGATTCGTTAACACAACATGTGTTTAATGTTCATGCTCAAAGATGTGCTTCATGCGGCATACTAATGGATAAAGACTCTCGAACAGAGTGCTGGTGACGCGATTTCGGTTAGAACGATTTTGTGCATTCGAAAGGTAGACTATGGGCTCGTTGATTATTTTGCTATATTACAGTAATAGCAAATAATAGCAATAGGTTACAACTTAGCATAAAGCGGATGCTGTATTCCTAGCATATCATTATAAACTGTCAGAATAAAAAGAATAGTTTTAACAAAAATATTTTTTTTAAGAGACTATGTGCTCGTTGTTATAATAATAGCACTAGGGCTAAGTCATAGAGTATAGAAGAAATAAAGAACCGACTTCAGAAGGTGAAATTATTTTATTATTTTTAGTTATTTGAAGTAGGCTTTTACTTTTGTTAATATTAGTATCGAATCTGGTGTATTTTCTGATTTAATGAAACATAGTACATAACTCCGCTAAAAATACAAAAATACACTAAAAATATTTGATACTAGCTGTTTCCCGCGACTTCGCCCGCGTGGAATTTATAACGATGGATTTCATGGGTTTTAATTTTTTGTGCGAAACCCTAATTCTTTTTCTAAAATAAAAGTAGCCTAAGTTACTCCTTATAACGCTATTTGCCAGTGAAAATCCCGTTAAAATATGTCCAGCCGTTTCGGAGATTAGCCGGAACAAACAGACAGAAAGACGGACAGACAGACAGACAAAAATGTTGAAAATTGTTTTTTTTTGTTTGAAGTACCATAAATACTTTCATATGCATTTATTAAAAAGCTGTTATTTTTACATTACAAACAGACACTTCAATTTTGTTTATTTGTAACTGTTACCAAGGACAGATGTTCTTTTGTTATGAGTAAAATAAAATTCAGACATGGGCCTTTCCTCCAAACAAAAATAGAAAAAAGACTGGATTAGAGCGAGTGCTATAGTGCGCGCTTATGAACGCCACTGAAGTTCGTTGTCTACCTGGGTGATAGAACCTCAATATATGTCTGCCATGCAAAATATATATGTCAAATAATATTATCAACGACATATATAAATTGCAGGTTTATTGAAATAACGTAAATTAAAAAAAAATGTACTTGTCAACCTATCTGCCATGACCTTGGAACCGCCATAGGTGTCTGCCAATGTTGTTTTTCAGTAACTTATATTTAATATTTCAAGATGTCAAAGCGGCAGACTTATTACTTTCACGTTTTTTTCGGTCATTTTTTTACACCTTTCACACCTAAGCGTCTCTATATCAACCGCCGGTCAAACTAAAGAGTCCCCATTTCATGTACCACAGGTATAGGGGATTAACTAAAAAAAACGTGATACTTATTGAAATACCGTAAGTCTGCCGCTCACTGACTCTTAGACCATTTCCTGATGATAACTCTTTAATTTTAAAACTCAAACGACAGTAAGATAATTATGACGATATAAACAACGCTCTATCGAAATTAGTACATTCGTCTAACGCCAACAGTTTGTTTTCAAACAAAACTAAATGTATTAAATTTACGATACGTTAGGTATTGTAAATTTAACACATTTTGTTAAACATTTGAATGCCAATGTACTCTTAAATGGGGCGGAGTTGAGTCTTGTTCCTAACTTGGAGTCTTTTTATTCTCACAGTTTATAATGGTATGCTAACACTGCAGCATCCACTATATTCTAGGTTGTAACCTATTGCTATTATTTGCTATTATTGTAATATAGTAAAATAATCAACGAGCACGTAATGTCCCTTTCGCTTGCACAAAACCGTTGTCGCTCTAACCGAAATCGCGTCGCCAGCCCGGTGTTCGAGAGTTTTTATTCATTAGTATGCCGCATCTTTCAGCATCGTTAAACACAACATGTTGTGTTAACGAATCGTCTTTCATCGAGCATATTTATCAGTGGCTATTAATGAAATACGTAAAATTAAAGATGATGACACTGAACCTATCTATAATTTTGATAAATTGTCAGCCAAAATTTATATACTCAGCTCAACCTTAAACCCATCCTATATTTTGGCATCGCAAGTTGGCAATCTTCAAGAATCACATCGCAAGGTTTATTTTAAACTAGCTTTTGCCCGCGACTTCGTCCGCGTGGAGTTCGGTTATATCGCGCCCATGTGTGAAAAAGAGTCTGCTGGTACAAGCCACAATTATAACTGAATGTCGCGGGCAAAAGCAAGAAAACTACAAAACTTCTTTATATACCCGCAAATTTTAATGTCTACCCTTGTGATTTGTTTATGGTCACTGCAAAGCAGACTTTGAGGGGAAACTGTATTCGTTTGAATTCAAAGGGAAGATCATTCGGGGTCAAGGGAATTCTTGGTACAAATACAGTTTCCCCTTGCGCACATCCAGTTATAATTGTGGCTTCCACTACATTGCGATGTAACGCTTTTACTTTTAGTCTGGTTCAGTTGCACAGTTGAGGAGGTTTTAAATTTCGGAACAACATAACAGGAGTGACCACGCGCAGAATAAGCTTATGTTGTGGAAGACCCGATGGGTTCAGTGAATTAAGAAATTCGACAGGGTAGTTAATTGCGTCATCTGTGTTGACCACAGAGTCTATTGAAGTGTACACCATTTCTTCCCCCTCTAAAGACGTTAACAGTATATCGTTAATTGCCGCTACTTGGTCGTTTTCGGGATTAGACGTACCATAACGTTCACACAACCATTCTATTGGCTTATCGTGGATATGATGCTAAGTCGTAACTTGTCTTTAAGAAACTCTCTATTTTCAAATTGTTGTTCTTTGCTTGGCTGAGGTAACCCATACTCTTTTAGTAGCCGACCACCTAACGCTAATACGGCATCTTCTATTACTGAAAGGCATTTGTTAAATACCACATCTGTTATGTGCTCTACATCTAAATCTCCTGTCTTTCTAATTGCCTTTTAAAATCTTCAGATAGGTATTCTTTGAATTTCTTTCAAAGGCTTAAAGGGTCTAATACTTGGCAGAACACTAAAATAATCATAAAAAGATCCCGAATCATTTGCGGTGATTGGCAAAGTGCTGCCTCTTCCATTGCTGCGAACAAATGCTGATCATCTTCAAGCAAGCCGAGAGCTTTGCACGCTGATTGGAACGTGGAATATACATGACCATCTACAGTTTTTAACGCTTCAAACGAAATTGGGCCCCGGATCTCATGAAGAAGCATGCGAAGGTGATAGCATTCTGTATTGTTCGGATGCACAGTATAAACCCTGCCCAGAAAGTGCTCTTTTGTTACCCCTGGCCAGCCTTCAACGTTTGCTCCTCTCTTTACTTTCACTCTTCTTTTATCCCAAACGTAGTATGCAGGTACTTCTAGGTAGAGCAATGTTTTTGCAAAGTTATCCACTTTACACAAATCGAAAAAGGATAAGAGTGTGGTTGTTGGAGGACTATTCACTCTTTCACTCAGATATTGCTCATTAAAATAAACCCTTGCCCATTTTCCAAATGAACAGCGAGGTGGACTACGGAGGAAACGCTCATGAATGGGAAAGTGAAGGATTCGCCATACTGCCTCTGATGAACTTATATATCTTCCACTTGTGTAGATTTTAACTTCATCCTTCTCATTGTCTTAAGCAAACGATGCCTGTTCTGAACCTTTATTTAAGTATTTACAGACGTATTTTATTGATTTCACCGAATGACAATATTCCACATTTATGAGAGCGTTAATTTTTTTAATAATACTGGATTATAAGGGACTACCCAGCAATTATCTATGGTTGTGCCTTTGATATCAACAGAGAGCCCACCGTCATCTAATAAACGTCTCTTGTACTGCGGATAACCGTCTTTACCAGTTTGAGTTTCCCTTATGAGAGCCCTGGGGTATCGTTTACTGCACATGTTATCTTTCATACATGGTGACTTTCGATTTAAATATCCACATGGACCATGTATCATATTACATTTAACGATTTCGTGAAGCTCTGGGTCACGTTTGGGATCCGGTATTTCAGCACAAATTATATTGTCGATTTGACCCGGAGTAATACGTTTGTGAAGCCATAAAAGCACCCTACGAAACACAGCAGCATGAAGCTGCTAATTAACGCTAGTATTCGGATAGAAAGTGGTCCTTCCTCGGTCGAGCCGACCCATAATGTAGTTGCAGTGTGGCCCTACCACGTATCTTTTATGTTTTGAATTACTATTCTCACTCTTTTATCTGATGATATAAAAATCAGCCTTTAGACGTAATTATTATATTACTTTAGAGTTAAATTATAGTGGACAAGCGTTTAACTTTTACACTCAGAGTACTAATTACTGTAATTAAACTCTTTATGCATATGACGTTTTACGTGGTACAAAATAAGATAGCTATATTATTTTCACCTTCTTTTTTTTACAAGGTTGTTGCCATTTTTCCATTCAACACCTCGATTGATGTGCCATTAGCGAAACAAGAAACGTTGTCGATAAAGTAAATTAAAATTAAGGATTTTGGTTAATCTGTTTCTTTTAATACTTATTTATATCAATGAACGTTAATAAAAGCTTCATCTGACATCTTACAATAAAAAGTAGTCGTAATGCGGAATTTCGCGCTATTGTGGCTAAGTTATGTCGATGAAAAGGTCACTATGAGATCTTTATTTATATTATCCCTAGCCACATTAATAATAATAACTGTAAACAGTTATATGTTCCCCTTTCAAATATTTTATTTATTTGTTTGACTAATCGACACCGCTTCTCGGCTTCACGGAACGTACACTGTGGGCACTGCTACGATAGTATAAATACCGAGACACGATCGCGGTCTGCCTCCTCTTTTCTCGCTCCACCACAACAACCAAAAAATCGTTTTTTTTTTTTATAGGATAGGGTGACAAACGAGCACACAGTCCACCTGATGGTAAGTGGTTGCTGTGACCCATAGACATCTACATCTATCCTCAATAAAGAATCAAAATGCAGATGCGTTCTCAGCCGTGAGGACTAAGATGGAATGCCTCTTTTCTAGTAAAAAGGGTCTCCGGTTCTCTACACTCACCGTAAGAAACACAGCAGTGTTAAGCTGCTAGTTTACACTGGTATTCTGTGAGAGCGTGGTTTTTCCCCGGTCGAGCCGACCCATCCGTGCAACAACTATACTACTAATATAGCTGCAGCAATGCTCTACCACGTAAAAAACGTATTACGTTGCTCTCCGCTCGCTCAAGATATTATTCATAATTCATTTATTACAGCCTATCAAAAGTCCACTGCTTAACATAGATCTTTTTCATAGATTTCCCCATAGGGGGAATATTTGCCATAGTTCCCTCTCTTAGTTGGGTTGGCAACCGCAATGTTTTATTATTTTGAGTTGTTATTAGTAATATACTGCCTATCTCCTGTTTCATACCCTCTGTTGCCTTTTACGATACGATACTCTTTTGTCTAATTATTACCCGTTTTCAGTAATTGCGAAAAACACTTTTGACAAAAATTTTAAACCTTGCCGGGGTTTCGGACACGAAAACCTTTACACATTGGTTTTGTATAATTAAAACTATATTATATCAAAATGCAAAGTTGAGTGTTAAATTTTGATTTCAGACCTTATTTGACTGGACTAATGGTTAAATATGACATTGGGACGTTGAAAACCTCAGTCTCCTCGACCACGGGGTGTACATTACTGCAAAGTACTGGAAAGTTGGGAATATAAAATAAGTTAATTAAAAGCAATACAATTCGTGAAAACTAGTTTTATTTAATGTGTAGTGTTCGCGTAGATATAAGAAATCGTCATCATCAAATTTTCCCTAGCCTAGCAAATAACACATCTTTGATGTGTTTTCCTAAATTTTTTGTCATTCTGTGTCAGTCTAAAATATTTTTCTTTTCTATATAATACTACAAACACTTCCTTTACATTTCCAACTAAGCTTGCTTGTGCTAAGATTGGTTTACAACAGTAGTCGAATGGTGGATTCAAACTCAGGTTTGACCATTGTGCTACTGTTACTTCATATGGTATCTCTTTGTATGGTTATAATGTGCTAAACGCAAAATATATCAACTTTTCTCCAAATATTAACCTCACTCGCATGGATTAAAAATATATTATGTAGATATTATAAATTTATAAAAATTTTTTTTAGATTTTTTTATTTTTCAATACTAATTCAAAACTATTTATTTTAAGATATTATCATCATCATAGTCATTATTATCACAGTCTATAAAAGTCCACTGCTAAACATAAACCTCCATAGATTGCCTCATAAGGGGGATATTTGTCACAGTTGCCATGCTTGAATGGGTTGGCAACCGTAGTTTTTAGGGTTCCGTACCTAAAGGGAAACCAACGGGACCCTATTACTAAGCCTCCACTGTCCATCCGTCCGTCCGTCCATCCGTCTGTCTGTCAGCGGGCTGTATCTCATGATCCGTAACAATACATTCTGTGAAAATTTCAACTGTCTACCGTAAGAGTCCACTACGAGTATGTGAAATGCCCGAAAGATGTCATGAATGTTGGCTTCAGAATCTCATTACACTCCATATAAAATAAAAACCGCGACAGGAAGGATCCACAAAGGTTGGATACGTATGCTTCTGCGGTCGCGATCTGCCTGCCCAGGGTATCGGATTACAGCAAATCTGCCCTATTTATAAAAAAAAATGCTTACATAATACATTGAAACACGTTAGATCGTTACCTATGGAACTGCCGTTTTTTAGGGTTCCGTACCCAAAAGGGTAACCAACGGGACGCTATTACTAAGGCTACGATGTCCGTACGTCTGTCTGTCAGCGGGCTGTATCTCATGATCCGTAATAGGTAGACAGTTAAAATTTTCACAGAATATGTATTTCTGTTGCCGCTATAACAACAAATAATAAAAATTAAAATAAATTAAAAAAGGGGCTCCCCTACTAGAAACATGTATTACGATGGTACGGAACCCTTAATACGCGAGTCCGACTCGCACTTAGCTGGTTATTTTTTTATTATGTAGTTGTTACTAGTAAGACGCTGCTGTTCATCTCTTGGTTTGTTTCCCTCTGTCGTATCTTACGACACCCACGAGACAAATTTGGTAATGAATAATCTTACACCACTATTACACGGTCACTTAATTAAGAAATTTGCGCACTGTCTTTTTCAATTTTTTATAACAAACAGATTAGATAGTTTTTTTTATAGGATAGGGTGACAAACGAGCACACAGTCCACCTGATGGTAAGTGGTTGCTGTGACCCATAGACATCTACATTTATCCTCAATAAAGAATCAAAATGCAGATGCGTCGTCACCCGTGAGGACTAAGATGGAATGCCTCTTTTCCAGTAAAATGGGTCTCCGGTTCTCTACACTCACCATACGAAACACAGCAGTGTCAAGCTGCCATTTTACGCTGGTATTCTGTGAGAGCGTGGTCCTTCCCCGGTCGAGCCGACCCATTCGTGCTACAACTATACTACTAATATAGCTGCAGCATGGCTCTACCACGTACAAAAATAGTAACGTTAAAAGTTAAAAGTTAATTACACCATTTTCCGCAATGCGTGACGTTCGCCTTCTAGTTGGGTATGTTTAGATATTAAGCACAATACTCAAATAAACTTATTACTACTTTTAAACGTGATATAACATTAAGATAAGCATTTAAAGTTAATCTTGTGTTTTGCATAAATTGTGTAGGAGTAACTGCTGATTTAGATTGTAATTACAGGCTAAGTCCAGCATTTTTATCGATTGTTTCCTTTTGTGTATAATCCATTCATTCGTAGAGCGTGTGTAAGAGACTGTGTGGGCGACGGTGAAGAAGTCAGCGCCGGATTTAATGCGTTTTTTGCTTAAAATATTTTCAACTGCCACTAATAGCGTAGATATTAATAGAAATTCTTGTACTTTTGACTTTTCTACGTATTATTAAAACACCTAACGTATTTTAATTTTCTGTGTATTACCTAAATCGCTTCAATTTTATATAAGAATGCTTCTAAACATAAACATCTTATTACATTTATTATGAACTTATTAAATAGTCACAAACACACAAGTCGACTAAACGGTTTGATCGAGTTAACAATTGTATATTATGAGGTAGGTGTACATTGAGCTCTCAGTCGATAGTTATTAAAATGATTAATCAAAAAGCAATTGATATGGTTTCTTTTATTTATTTTGTTGAACAACTATCGAGTTGATAATATGCGGATTCCCATTAATAAACTTTTCACATACAGCCAAACAGTTGTTCGGTTTAAAATTGTACGTATTCGCCTAGGCTTACCTACCATGTATCGGGAGGTGCAGCTCGACTAAACATTCGATCCACGACTATTTAGTTGTACACTAGCGCTGTTGAAACGAAATACCCACTTTTCTTATTTTGTTTATAGCCGATACGACTTAGGGACCTTCAAGAAACGAGCTTAATCCTTTTTAAAAGGCCGGCAATGCACTTGCAATTCCCCTGGTGTTGCAGTTGTTCGTGGGCGGCGGTCGACCCTATTCATAAGGTGAGTCGCATGCTCGTTTGCCCGCACTTCTATAAAAAAGTATAGCCAAATACAAGCGAGTACTTCCTTATTTAATATGGAAGTCGTAATTATTAATTTATTTGTTTTTTTAAATTAAGAGACTACTAAATCGTTAACTACTGAATTGACTTTATCCACACCACCATCGATCAAACTGTTTAATTGTAATGAAATCGCCACAAGCAACAGTTTGATTGATTTAACAATTTTATGTATGTTTTTAACGTAACTTCTGTAGCTAGATAAACGAATTCTATAACTATGCGGTATTTCAATTATCTATGGGAAACACTCGAAAGTGTTAAGTGTTCCGTTTTGCTGAATTTAACAAGGGAAATTAAAAGTGGATAAAATAATAAATTCTAATATATTAGATAAGTATATGAAGATAAGAAGCTAAACTTATATAGCCTAGTTCTACTAGAAAGTGACTGTAGTCGTCTTATTAATGCAATAACGAAAATATTATTAAATTAGGTTATAAAAATATAATTTTACTCTATTTTTTCAATCTTACCTGCAAATCTGAATGACTGAATTTATCAGAGAACATGAATGCGTCCCTGGTGATCCAGAAATAAACGAGACGACTTAATAATGTAAATGAATGCACCCGATTCCGTGCACCGTTGGGATTTAGCGACGTTCCTATGCAAGCGTTAGCAAGGGCCCGTCATTAACTGGAAACTCTTGCTTACCTTACTTTGAATTCAAGCAGTAGGAAATTCAATTCAAATTTTATTATGTGAATCCTAGAGATTGCTTAATGCAAGGGGAATATTGACTTTGGCTAAGATAACATCGATAAGGATGAAATATGTGCATATTTATATCAAAAATAGGATTACCTATAGCTTGAGCCAAATAAATATCTATACAAATAAATAAAATTGAAGTGTCTATTGGTAATGTCAAAGCTTTTTGCTAATTGCATATTATGAAAATATATACGGTACTTATAACAAAAACACAATTTTAAAAAATCTGTCTGTTTGTTCCGGCTAATCTCCGAAACGGCTGGACCGATTTTGACGGGACTTTCACTGGTAGATAGCTCATGTTATAAGGAGTAACTTAGGTTACTTAAATTTTAGAAAAATAATTAGGGTTCAACAAAATTAAAACCCTAAATTACACGCGGGCGAAGTCGCGGGGAACAGCTAGTTTTAAATAATTGTTGTTGTTGCTGTTGCTACAATGACGTGGTAATATACAGATGTGAGTATAATACAAATTAGGTTCGGAGACACACTTCATCCAAATAGCATGCAAAGATTATAACATATAAAATAGGTAAATATATGCGAGTGTTCTAGTTTAACAGCTATATAAAAGCTTAGCTTCATGAAGTTTAGTAATAAATGTTTAGTATCTTGGTAATTTTTTTACTAGCAGACGCGCCAACGATTATATATAAAACATTTTCAACCTACTTCAAAAATGAGGAGGTTCTCAATTCCTGGGAATCTTTTTTTTATGTATGTTCACCGATTACTCGAAGAAGCCTGAACAGATTTGGAAAATTATATTTTTGTTTCAAAGGGTATACTTCCCAGGTAACCATTTAAATTTGATCAAGGTCTGAAGATAGTTTTTGAGTTATCCTTAATGATTTATATTGAAGTCGGTTGAACAAAATTTTTAATTTTACCACTTGTAATAAATTACGAACTACGAGTGTAAGCTATGATAAAAATCGCTTAACTAGTAGAGCAAGTTCGCGTGTTATTTTTAACGCTACTTTTCCAAAGGGTTCTACATTTAAAACGATTACATTCCTCTCTTTAGCTATGCGGCTTTCATAGTAGGCGCCAGGTCCTAGACAGGTAACGCTTGTGATAGTTCATTAGCATCTTCAGTGCGACTAGATTCCTCACATTCCTGGCGTATCTGTTCCCACATCGGTCCGAGAATTATACTATAAGCGTCGAAAAGAGGTACATCCGTTCGAACATAGCGTATTGCATACCACGAGCACGACAGCGAGAAGGTAATGTTCTATAATGGATAAAAAAATCATGCGATCTACTTAACTTTAAACATCGCTTCTACATTTGCACAGTACATATTATATTAATTCAAGAATAATGCAATTAATAAACAATTCTGTCAATTTTAGTTCTTAATAGAATCAGGCGTTACTTTGCGGAAATCCATTATATTAAAGTTTGAAAAATTTACTTTGCGGATAATGAAAGTAAATTTTTCCAACTTTAATTTTAGTTCTTTTAATGTGACTATCAATAAAAACAGGTCACCAGAAAAATTATTTTATGGTCCTCATTAATGTGTTTTCTTAGGTAAAAAAAGCAACTCTGATTTTTAAAGACCTATTTTTATAGAATAAAGATGACAAACGAGCGCAAAGTCCACCTGAATGCTGTAGCCCAAAGACATCTACATCTATGCTCAGTTAAGAAACCAAATGCAGATGCGTTGTCAGCCCCTGTCTCGTTTTCAGAAAAAGGGTCTTCGGTTTTCTACACTACATTACGAAACAGAGCAGTATTAAACTGCTATTTCATGCTGGTATTCTGTGAAAGCGAGGTCATTCGCCGGTCGAGCTGACCAATGCATGCTACAACTGCAATATGGCTGCAGAGTGGCTCTAACATCTAGGTATATATTCTTGCCGATTTTAGTGCTATAAATTACCTCGACTTTTTTATATTTATATTTCTTTTCTTTTAATGAGAAAGAATAAGGGAATGTACGGCGAAATTCACATTATGTTAGAGTCGCAAGAGTTAAGCAGCGAATTGTTGAGTTTGTTAGCGAAAGTGTCCGCGCCAACGCGCACACGTGTTATGATAACAATGCTAGTGAAAGCATTGGTAGGAGTGGACAGGTGTCAAACAACAAGCACCAGTTGTATTGTTTGTATGTTGACATGTAACGTGTTGTTCAGTAATAAGTGTAACACAATGGAACCGCCCATGCTTTTTATTGATGATGATGTTATTCTCGCTGATTTCAAAAATAGTCGGAAGCTATCAACAGTGTAGGAGTAATAGTGCAACAAGTGTAAACGCTAACACAGCGACATTCAGTCTTCCTAAATTCTGTTCAGCGGCGATTATGCTATAAGACCGAATTTCAATCCAAGTGTGCCGCTGCTGAAACACGTCCACGACTGCACAATTTCGAAAACATTGAATTTGTGTTTTTTTTTTAATAGACTATAGGATAAATAGACTACTAGGCCCCACGGTCGTGAAATGAATTTAAGACAGGAAAGAATCTAGTGATTTTCTGTCACCAATCTGAACATTTAAATATTTGTGATTATTGATGAGACTTGTTATGTTTTTCGGGCCTCTCTTAGATCTTTGACTAGACGTACACAAGAAACGAGATGTGTATGAATGAAAGTCAATAAAATTTAAGCACACCAGTATATTCTAGATGCGTGGCTTGGGTGGAGACTTGTCGTAAATTTTACAGTACGCGAGCAACCTGTTACCAATAATATTGTTAATTGCAATTTTAAGAACTTGTTTACCGCGCGTCTGAATAATAAAATATTTATAAGTGGTAGGGCCAAGCTGCAGCTATAATAAGGTTGTAGCACAAATTGGTCGGCTTGACCGGGAAAGTATCATGCTCTCCAAGAATACCAGCGTAAAATAGCTACTGTGTCTCGTATGGTGAGTGTAGAGAAACGAGCAATTTTTACTAGAAACGAAATCTTAGTCCTCAGGAGTGAAAGCTTATGTGCATTTTGATTCTTTACAGCATCCACTCACCATCAGGTAGGCACCCTTATTCTATATTTAAAAAATGAGAACATGTGAAGTACGCCAACACGCACTGGAGCAGCGAGGTACGCAAATTGTTTCTTAACTCTCTCAGAAATAGAGAGGAGTGGGCATATCCGTAAGACATTATAGGGTATAGGCTGTCACTTTATTTTCCCCCCTTTTCCCTAAAGGGAGTCGCTTCCGTTACGGCAGAAAGGCTTCAAAAGCCAATGCCTGTCTCACAGGTGGTGTTTAGTGGGTAAGGCACTTCTTCTAAGTGAAAAAAAAAAAACTTTAATTTTGGCATTATTTTCTAAGTCAATTCTATTTTATGTGCCCGTTTGTGTTTAGAAAAGTTAAAAGACATAAATATAATAGAGCAAGGAAAAGTCCACTGAGCTGCTTCAATGCGTCTTGGTATTCTTCAAAAGAAATGATCATGTAATAAATGGTGGCCAAGGCCAGAAAATAAAGTCTTACCTGTGTATGTAGTGTATTTATTGAAATTTAATTAATTTTACTTAAATGCCAAGATTTATTTAGAAAATTTTGATTTATCAAATCACTGTAAGTGATTTACAAAAATATATTGATAATACCACCATAAAACCCACAAGCTGTGATAGAGCTGCAGCTATGTGTATTATGATTGTAGCACGAATGGATCGGCTCGATTGCGAAGGACCACGCTCTCACAAAATACCAGCGTAAAATAGCAGCTTAAAGCTGCTGCGTTTCGTATGGTGAGTGCATAGAACCGGAGGCCCTTTTTACTGGAAACGACACATGCCATTTTTGTCTTCAGAGGTGACAACGCATCTACATTTTGATTCATAATCGAAGACAGATATAGATGTCTATGGGCCACACCAACCATTTATCATAAGATGGACGGATAATGTGCCCTTATTCTATAAAAAATATATATTTTTGTTATAAATCTCTTTTGTATCGAAAATAGCATATCTTTTTATGTAGATACGGTTATTATTGCTGTTATCGTCCCATTTACAGATTTGAACGCCCAAATCATATAGCCATAGTGCTGTATGCAGTGCTCGAGTTACGCAATTGCACCGCTAGATATTATCGAACTGCCCGAACATCCATGGCCATTTCCATAAATAAAAAACCCACAGTGTTCTTTTTATACGACTGGCCGTTTCATTGCTATTCAGGTCTACAATATCACACCAATCATCTGCGTCCATATGCGATATAATCACGAATAATGTATAATAAACCAAATGTTATATATATACCTAATGTTAAAGACTGTAGCCTAATGGATAAACTTACGGCCTGCAAAACTCAAAATCGTGGTTTTGATCCAACATTCGATTACTGTTGTGAACTCGTGAACCATTCCTCACACAAACATTTTATGCTTAGTTGGACAGTGTTAATAAACTGCTAGTGTTCATAAAAAGTTGTTAATATTAAGTATCTAGTTATAACCTGAAATTCTTGAGATTTTTAGATTGTTTAAGAATTTTTAGTGTTGTTATTGGTAGAACAGCATCCTGATTCTATAAGTGTAAGTATAATATGTGTATCATTATCACCATTACAGCCGTTCACAAATTCACTGCTGAACCTAGGCCTTCCCCAAAGAGTGCCACAAAGCATTCTAATAGCTAACCATCTGAGCTACCACGGCTCATATATATATATATATATATATATATATATATATATGTATATATATATATATATATATATATATATATATATATAATCTTATTGGATATATAAATACATACAAATCAATAAAGATTTCATCAAAAGAGAGCTTGAGCTTGTGAAGCTAGCTGCAAATGATGATAATGATTAGTCTCGATTTCTACAGAAACGACTGCGAGAAACATGGTCCTCTAAGACATGAAGCAATTCATAAATTTTGACAGGAACTAGGAACTAAAGATAAGTATATGTTTACAAATAAACCATAATATATAAACTCTACTTTCCGGAAGGCGCCGGCGCTGACAAAATGTGCTACCTTATATTTTTTATTTATCGCTATAACTTGTTATAAGCCCAACAATTTTAAATTACAGGGAAAATCAATTTTATAAGTACAATTCAGTGATTAAATTGATTCCCCGGTAGGTGCCAGTATTGTAATATAATTTATGATTAAGGCCTGTGGCAATTTTGTGTCATGTGAAAACTCGCGTAATTGCATTTAAAATGCCCAAAGGCAATTTATAATAGGATTATGCGTTTTTGAAATATTATTGTAAAGTGGGATGATGGATTATTTTTGTAATATGTTAAATAAGCACGCGTCTGACTTTCTTCTTCTTTTTCTTGAGCTCGAAAAAGTCTTATGCTAGACATGTGCTTCTCCTGTTGCAGTGAGGATTGCGTTAATTGTCACGTTGATCGTAGTATCACACGTCTCACACATTTGACGTTGTTGCTGAATAATTAGAATCGATCAAAAATCTTAATACATAACACGTGTTATTTTTTTAAATTATCGAAAGTATCGTCAATTATAAAAACCCCAATCCTAGTGCATTTAGAAATGTTCTATAGTTTAGAAATATTATACTCAAACAATAGAATGTTATATTCCTAAAAATAATTTGCTCAGATAACGATTGCGAACTGCGACAAACTAAATTATTAAGTTTATGTCAGTTGGCACAAAATTGAATGACAAACAAATTATACAGTGGTAGCAAGTCTCCCTCCATAACTAATATATTTTATGTAACTTGCTTATGTTCTATTTAAATTTGTGATTTTTATTGTGTATAAACTTGTGAGCATTATAAAAGCTCCGTATATATAAATAAACTGAAGAGTAAGTAAGTACGTAAGCCTTGCCGATATCAAAGGCAATAAAATAAAGATTTAAAAAAACTGCGATACGTTTTTTGCATTCCATGTCAGACGTTTGACACGGCTTGCCTGTCCGATTATGAAGCATTTACTTTTTTTATTCTTTTTAATCTGTTGAAAATGAAGATTCATTTTATAATGTAGTCAGCAAATGTGAGGATCGCATGGCAATAATTTAAAAAATGAGAACGAATTTAAACGGCTACAGGTCATGGCGCACGAAAATGTGAGGTCGCTTTATGCAAATTGCGTAACGTGAATATTGTAATAATACCATTTGTCAAAAAGATAACATCTCTCCAGTCTCTTCGGGAACGCTACGTAACCGACGAAAGTGAAAACAATTAGGAAATGATGTACCTGCATTCAGCTTTCGCGGAATCCAGATCTTATCGATCGAAGAACTAACGAAGTGGTACTAAATTGCTTTCATCTAAAATGGTAGTCGATTTAAATCAATACGAAACTGTAAAAATCTCACTAATACCTAAAATTATTAGAGCAGTTATATATTAAATGTCTTGAATCCTTGTGTTTGTTATTTTATAATAAAAGTTTTTAAGCATTGAAGATAATACTTACTTAAAATATTTTTGTCCTAAATTATTAGAAAATTAAAGACATTACATTAAGTATATAATATTTCCCTCGGGCACAATTCGCTAGAGGTAAAATATTGACACCGGCTAGCGACAGACTGCAGCGTCTTCTATCCTCGGCAATTACGACAAATCTTGCCTACTATAGGAGAGGTCTAATATCTAATGTAGGTTTGTTCAGATAATAAATCGTTGTAGACAATTTTAAAGTGGATTTTTATTCTATTTAAATACTTTTTTTTTATCTACCTGGGCATTTCAATTTTTAAAATTTGTTATAGCGATCAAACAGACACAAAGCGTTACGAAAATTATAAAATAAGTGATCGGGGTTACAAATGTAAGTATAGTCCTAAGCAAACATTTATTTGCACTAATATATTATGTACAAGAAAAAAAAGTGATAAAGTAGAATTATAATTAAAAACTTTAAAACCAACATATTAAAAATATAAAATACCGAATACAAAATATTAAAATTAAAATAATATTAAAGTGAATAGTTTTCAAGCCGTATATGGAAACTTTCGAAGTATTATCACAGTATAAGGTCAAAAGTTTACTGAGACACTAACAGATAATCTTTGTATTAATACAGAACGCAGGGCTTTTTCTAAGAGAGCAACTCTGCTAGCTCAATAGTAAGTGAAGTGTAGGGCAGCCCCCAACTAGATGAAGACACAAACTGATAAAGGATACGATCGATGCAGGTGGCTCAGGGTCGTGTTTGGTGGCATTTCTTGGGGAACTTTTTTTTAGAAAAGAATGATTTTTATTATAACTTAACTTTAATGATAACATACTTATTGCATAATAAGTCAATTAAATAAGCTTATTGAATTGACTGACTGACTAAACATGGCCTATGTTCAGTAGTGGACTTGTGAAGTGCTGTAGTTATAAAAAATCATACTTGCAATTTCTTTTATTTCCTGCCTCTAATCTGATTTGTGTCAAATCTTAAAGTAAGTGGAACTGACGACACAAATGAAAAAAATATAAATTAAGTTTTGATATTTGTATTTGTATTTACCAACCTCTTAAAGACACAAATAGGTGTACTATTAGTATATAATTTAAGACATAAATAAGATTGCTCTCCACAAAAGGGATTCATAGCAATTTTGTGTTGAATCTTAGAAAATAGCGATCGAATAGAAATAACGAGTATTGCCTCGAGAAAACATCTCATTACCGAGGCGAGCATTGCGCTTTCAAGGAGGTGCAAAATTACATACACCGCAGTAATTTATCAAAGTACCCCTAGACACAATCGCACATCACACAGTTCTTTTATTTGAGCATTTACCTACACCTACGACGTGCAGATACAGGGCAACGTTTTGTGTGTAATTGCGCTGAATACTGTCCTAAAGGCTATTCAGACCGTTTTCAATGTGATGTTTATTCAATTCCAGTCTCACAGACAGGATTCACAAGATTTTATCTTGTCACGCCTTGTGCTTATTGTGAACTCGACTATTTACCAACCATGGGCTTTTATTTTGTAAAAGTAATACCTGTATATTGGAGTGTTAAGCGAAATATTGTCGAATAATTGGGCTAATACTGACACATTAAATGGATAGGGTTATTCGAAATTCAAATTTGTCTGTCTTAATACGTTTCAAAACACTCAATACTGAAAACATTCAGATCTACGAAAACAATTTTACGTAACAGAATTTATGCATCCCATATTAAAATATTATTCTACAGTACAGTACATATATCTACAGTACAAGCAATCGAAAGCATAACTTCACGTAGAATATGAAACGAGAAACGGTTGTCAAGTACGAAACATCTCGGAAATTTATAAAGCCATTTGGTTTTGCAATAACATAACTTTTGGCCCTTTTGCTTATGCGCCGCAATCCCTTTGCGCATGTTTGCGGAGACAGATAGAGACAAAAGTGCTCGAAATAAAACCGGTCGACGCTGGATGTTATTCATATTTCTGACTAATTTTTTTCGTTTTCTGCCAACGCTAATAATATTTTAAGTGCATTTGCACGTCGGGTCGACGCATCTGAAGGCACATAGTCGCAGGAATTTAATTTTAAATCGCTTTTGTCTTTATGACTATATTAAAATGTCATAGAAATCATACATTATGCAAATAATGTCTTGTATAACAAATGAAAGTCAAACTGGTAATGTACTGTCGGATGCGATTAATGAGTGGCATTTTCGCCACTCACGGTACTGCCAGTTTGTCTGGCGGAAGCCTGTCAAAACGTTTTGACAGATATCGGACCTATCTCGTAATATAACATCATCGTATTCTTACACTAAATATAAATGTGCCGTATTACAACCTATTATATCATATGTTTTTGTTTCATAAAACGTCTCGATAAAAAGTATAATCGTACATTACTCAAATCTGTAAAGTGAAGTAAAAAAACAGATGCTATGTTATTGACAAGTTGGATTAGGACAGTAATGAAACAGTGCAGCAGTTGTGATACAAGTATATAAAACTACATAGAAAACGTCACACCACTTGCGCTTCATTTGCAGCCATACGTTGATAATATACAAACACACGTCACGCGGATGCAATTGATATTTTTCGGGGATTGAATATCTATAAGAAATATATTGCCCAACTTGAAAGATTTACCCATTCTCAAGTATGGTACTTGACCTGTTCATGTCTGGTCATGATGTTCCCCATTACTTAGATATTCCGTTATTTTGGGTGTAGCTAGACGGAGTGAAGACCCTAGTAAAACGGCAAACAGTCGGTGGATGCAGATGACTCTACATCGTGCTTTTAGTATTTGATAGTGACCTACGCTTAGCAAATAATTTGTGACGAACTGCAAAGATGATGGTGATGACGAAAAATATCTCAGACAAAGCAATGACAAGGCTTCGCTCGTTATTAGCTGGGTGCACAACGTGCAGGTGTGTTTGGCATTATGAAAGAAGCTTAACATTCATTTACAACCCATAACACAAAGACTTACCATCATATATTATTCATTTATTACAGCATATAAAAAGTCTACTGCAGAACATAGGCCTCCTCCCATAGATTGCCTCATAGGGGAAATATTTGCTTTTTTATTTATTAGTTTTCAAACTTGACAGGCGGGTTGGCAGCCACAGTTTTTGATTATTTTAAATTGTTATCAGGAAGATTCTGCTGCCCGTCTCCTGTTTCCTTTCCCTCTGTCGCCTTTTGCGACACCTACATTATATAGGTTACCTAATGGATTCCTTTACGCCACTATTACTAATACATGGTGATGTACCCACCTATCACTTAATATTTATGTTGTTTTTGAAGGACAGTGAAGATTTGTTTTGAAGAATCGTTGGGTCGGCAGTGCAGCAGCTCAGTGTATAGCTGTGACGAAGCGAGTCGCGATTTCGAATTCCACACGGAACAAGTGTTTCATACTTCTTATAAACTTTTGGGTACATACTTATAATATAGGTTTTTAACATAAAGCTAATATCACACATATACCAGTGATATTTTGGAGTAATTCATGTCATCCCTTTTCGATATTAAAAAAGTAAAGTATGCCACAATGCTTCTTTTGACTTTCCATATTATTTTTGTAGGCACCGAACAAAAACTATTTCGCAGAATCAAACTTTTCACAAACAAGTCTTGCTATAGAAATATTATTTAATTAAATTTAACTACTAAATTTTTTTTTATACTATATATATTTTATATTATTAGCTACTAGAAATATTATTTAATTAAATTTAATAATAGTTTATTATTAACACACAACGCTCCACAAATAGCAAATTTAAACAAAATTTGGTAAAAAGTTTTCAAAAGTACTATAACATATATATAATTTGTTAATTGTGCAAAATGTCACGTTTCTAAGACCTATAGTTAATAAGATAACAACGATGTAAGTTAAACACGAAACGATCAAGGTCCAAATAGAAATTTCACATGGCATATCAAAGTTGAACGCAGAAGCCCTTAACTAATATACAGATACTCTCTCCTCGCATCGTTCGATAACATCGAATCACAAACAACCGAAAATAGAGAAAACGGCGAAAACATTAATATTTGTAGAAACTTTTCCTTTGAAATTCCAAGTATAGATGTGTTATGTACCTTTTCATTTGATTAATAGTATTGAGGTCTTATAAGTTTTGCCTTAACTAACAATAGTTATTTACTAACAAAAACAAATGAATGCAGAAAGTTTTAAAAAGGTAAAATAATAACAATTAACATTATTTCAAAAGTAATTACGACTTTCGGCAACGGTTCAATTTGTTTATCAATACGCAGCCGCAGCCGTGCAATAATTGCGCAGTCATCAGACCCACTATACAACTCGCAGTTACCTCATACAAAATGTTAATATTGTCTAATTACCGAAATCTTATCCCAAAGACATCGATCACGAAATGTGACCCGTCCATTGCATAACACGAAAAGATCGTTTTCTTAACATACAGCAAAAGTAGTTCGAATGTTGCGAAGGAATACATCTCATTATAAATTTCGTAGAACTTGTACCTACATACATAAATAATACATATATAAAATTAAGGTACACGAGCTCAATATAATTTTTAATTGTTAATATATTTTTTAATCGTGTTCTTGTGTTGTGTTAATTGTATATAATGTCATGTGGCAACTGTAAAAGGCAATCCCATATCGTCCCGAGAGTGTCGTAATCGTAAGAGTCCACTACGAGTATGTGAAATGCCCGAAAGATGTCATGAATGTTGGCTTCAGAATCTCATTACACTCCATATAAAATAAAAACCGCAACAGGAAGGATCGACAAAGGTTGGATACGTATGTTTCTGCGGTCGCGATCTGCCTGCCCAGGGATCGGATCACAGCAAATCTGCCCTATTTATAAAAAAAATCAATTGCTTACATAATACACTGAAACAAATTAGATCTTTACCTATGGAACTGCCGTTTTTTAGGGTTCCGCACCCAAAAGGGAAACCAACGGGCCGCTATTACTAAGGCTCCGATGTCTGTACGTCTGTCTGTCAGCGGGCTGTATCTCATGATCCGTAATAGGTAGACAGTTGAAATTTTCACAGAATGTGTAAATTTACGGATTTATCGGATCTATTACCGCTATAATAATAAATAATAAAAATTTAAATAAATTAAAAATTAAAGGAGGCTCCCCTACTAGAAACGTGTATTACGATGGTACGGAACCCTTCATGCGCGAGTCCGACTCGCACTTGGCCGGTTATTTGAACTGGTCACTTTGAACTATGGTTTGATTTGGCGACGACTGCAAAACAACAATTTCATAGGTAAATACCTAATCTAATCTAGATAAGTATACATCCTCATTATTTTAAGTTCATTATAATTTTGCAATAAATGTTTGACTATAGAACCGAAACGTGGTCCTTCACTGGCTGTGTGTATGAGGAAACTCAGTCACTCAGCGAGGAATTTTTCTGCGTGATAAATCTTTAATGGCAGGCTTGTACTGGAAAACGCAGTGCTGGCTGTTGGGCGACCTCCTCCTAGATAGAGTGACGACATAATAAAGCGTGCGGGTAGACAATGAATGCAGGTGGCTCAGGACCGAGTTTTGTGGCATTTCTACGGGGAGGCCTATGTTCAGCAGTGGACTTGCGAAGGGCTGCAATAATGATGATGAATAAATTATATATTTCATTATATACAGTAAAGCAACGACAAGTTGAAGTTAATGACCGCGAAACCTAGGGATCCAAATATCTGGTTACTACCCTACGAGTCGTGAGTTCGAATGAAAAGAAGAAAAAAATTATTCCATGAAGATAAGTTATAAATATAAGGAGAAATATATGTATGTATATTTTAATAATATGCACAACTTTGCAATGTGTCCTCCGTTTTATCTTCACATTAAATTACAATTAAGGGAGAGACGTGTTTATTTCTAGTCTCTTTTGAATTAAATTTAAGACTGTAGGATCCATATTTATTACAAGGAATAACAAATGAAGCGACTTGTTTAAAAATAAGAACAAAAGTTATATACGCTTAGATTTATAAATAAATATCCTGTTTATGGTTAATTCAGCGTAAAGTGACGTGAAGTCTTGAAAAACGATCTGTCGAACATGACTTTGAATGGATAACCTTCAATACATAGAACGCGGCTGTGTTTAAGGTTAAACCGAAAGGTCAATTTTCACAGATTTTATCAATGTCATCAACCTCTTGTTTTCTAGAGATAAGCAAAAATCGTACAACATATGTAAATACTACGATATCCACTTTCGAGAAGTCATTTCTTTGGTTTCGGCAATATTTTATAATACAGATACAGATAACAGCATTGTTTCCTATATAAATTTCACTGACTGTGACTGTGACCAATTAAGATTATTACATACAAGACAATGGATATATTTATTTTGTCCAACGAAACGATATTGCTTTAAAGTTGTTGTAGCAACTAAGAGGACCCAGATCCCATTTCATTTTCCCCGTGAGTGCCGTATGATGTAACTTAGAGATAGGAAGGACCTGATGTAAAGATCTAACGGCCTCCGGTAGGTGGCATTATAAAATGTAAAGTTATAGACCTAATATGTTCTCCACAGCTGCAGCCATTTTTTTTTCCGAGAAAAGGCCTTCCACATGGCAAAGAAGTGCGCTGCGCTGCACCAATTCGTGTTGGCGGAATCCGAGAGAAATATAGTTTTTAATTTTTCTGAGATGTAGGTATCCTCATGATGTTTTCCTTCACCGCCAAGCACGTGATAAATCATCGGAGATCGATTCTGACTTGTTCTTTACTGTGAAATTTATGGTGAGAGCTAAGCCTCAGTTACCACGGCTCCCTAATGGCATTATAATCACCTTATCGTCAATCCAGATTTAAAATATGCTTATTGTTTATTGTTGAGAAGCAACGTCAAAGGTGCACTATGTTTGATACAATCGCCAATATGCTTACCATTCGTAGCAATAACGTTAAATCTTACTTTAATTAGAAAATCAATTTTTTTGCAGAGGACTGCGAATGGGCTGATTTACAGGAAGAAATAATAACTATAAGAGGGAATATTGAGGTTATTTTTTTAAAATAAAACCTACCCTTACACAAGGATGTTCCCTTGTGTGAGAGTGGGTCGCACTTGGGAAAACATCCAAAATAGGAACAATAACTTATAAGCCGTAATAACACTTGTTTCATATGGAATCTGAACCCGAGGCCCAGGAACGCCGCATTATAATACTAAGTCTCTGAGTTAACGCGCCGTTAAGGTGGCTTATAATGGTGATGTCAGACAGACGTGCTTGTCGTAAATATTGACTAAGGGAATTGCCTTAGGGCGGGAATTTACAGATGGAGGAGTAATGAGCGCAAAAGATGAAAATATCCAAACAGATGACGGAGAGCAGGAAATATACAAGCGTAGGAATTTCGATCTTACTGACCTAGTAAATGATAGTGTCAGACTATCAAGAAATATAATTTTATAAGGGTATTCGTATGTCGATAAAAATGAGCTAAAATCGATTAAAGTTGGAATTAATTGAAATTCTAAACCCATTGATGATTCATCAATTAGAAAATAAAAATAGAAACGAGTTTTATAAAACCGTATAAAAATATATTGCTATTAATAAAATTGATAACTTAGCCTTAAATAAAATGGCAACAAACTTGTCACTTTCTCTTGAGCGGTGGTAGACACTGCTCGCCTGATGCTCTCCTCTGATTATTTCCATTAGTGTCCATTAGCCATTTAACTCGATATGATTAGGCCGTCACGACACACCGTTTGCCAATGCCATAAATCATAATATCAGGTTCTAGAACCAGTCAAATTTGTACAAAAATGATTGCATAACGCTCCAACAAACACTGTTAGTCATTGAAAATCGATACAATTTGCGATAGTTAGAGAATGGGTGTAGAAACAGCGATATTTTAATGAAGTCTATTGCATATTTTGACGTCACAGATACCGTAAGTTGGTAGTTCCAGTCGTTAATATGGTCGCTGTAATTACGTCCGCGACTAGTCATGATTGTTTACCTTGCGGTAGCAGTACTGAATGGAAAACGTCATTGCTAAAAATACGAATTATTAAAGTCTATTTTTAATGAAATATAACTAAATATATGAACATATAGGTTTATAAAAGGCATTATATAGAAAAAGTAGTGCACGTTAAAATGGTATAGAATTCGAAAGCCAACTTTAAGTGGCAAAGAACTACAAAAAAGTGAAATTCGATAATACAGGTATTTTGTATAGTTATGTTATCAGAATAATATCTGGCTTTTTTGACTGCCTCGTTGATCGTAGCAATCGTAAACGCGACTGCTGATCATGTGGTTCCGGGCTCGAATCCCGCGTCAGGCCAACAAAATCAGTTATTGAGTTTTTCTGTCAAGAAATTCTCAGTAGTAGTCCGGATTCAGGAAGTTGGCGGTGTTTCACTCCCGTGCCTCGGAAAATAAGTGCCGTGTGAAATCCGGACGTGTCGGTTTTCCGTCCCGGAATATGAGAGTGAGGGAACGAGAGTGCACCAGTGCTTGCGCTTAAATTCGGGCACTATAATCCTGTCCCGCGCAAATGGCTAGTCTCCGTTAAGACTGGCTGACGTGACCAAAATTCGGTCTGGAGTATATTATCTGGCTTTTGTGAAATCTTTAATCGATGCAGCTGTATTATTTTTATTTTATTTTATTTTTATTAGAGAATCAATGTAGGTATTTATGGGTCACAGCATCCTCTTACCATCAGATATACTGTATGTACACTTCTAAAAAATATAACGAAAGAAGAAAAATTGCTATATATCACAAATAGATGGAAAATACACAGAAAATGATTTAAAATATGTGTTATTTTAAAATTAGGTCACATACATAATCAAACTGATTTTTATTCCTGTTCAAAGTTCACCAAGTCAACTCTCAGACTCTCACTGTCGAAATTCTTAAGACCCTTGATCATTGACGTCATATTCGTAGTGTCAATGACACCAAACGGATTCACTTACGCAACATGCACCTTGACAGTACTCCGTTATACCGATGATTCTGATTCAGATGACGATAGCGTGACGTAACTTTACGGATGTTTCACTTTTGTCTGTAGTACAATTATTGCGTTAATTAGAATAGATTTTAAAATGCTTAATCATTTTAAATCGTCGCTTCATCATCATCGTTACAGCCCTTCACAGTTACAAAACACGGTCATGGCCACAAAGCACGATCCTGAGCTTCATCCATCGATCGACTTTCTGCATCTCTTACTAGAACATCACTCCAGTGGGAGACCGCTCTACACTTTGCTTACAACCGATGGCGAAAAAAGGCTTTCGAGTGGCAGCCCCGTACTTTGCTTCGAAAAGATATAAATGATTACTTTATAAATTTAATTCAATGAACGAATAAGTAGAATACTAATAAAACAATTCAGATTAAAATTTTGTTATCAAAATATTTGACACAGAAATCTCTATACATATATAAAAATCAATTGTCTCGAAAATGGCTGGTCCGATTTTGAAGAAATTTTTTGTGTGTGTTTGAGCGTGGCCTTGGATGGTTTAGATTCACAATTGGACGGACGGGCGAAGGTGGCGCTGTTGTCGAGATCCAGAATTCACCCGTCTGAAGCCGGGGCGGATCGCTAGTAATTAATATTTTTTACAAACACACGTCTACATTTTCATTAGAATAAGAAGATTATATGTATATAAATGGGAAATAATATTTGACATAGAATGTAATAAACATAATTTAAGTATGCTACTCAATTCTACCTCATCGTATGATTGATTTTTATGACGTAAATAGAAGTATCCGAAAGGACCTTATAACCTACATAAAAGGTTATAAGGTCCTTTCCTTTCTTTAGCTTAAATAGAAACCCAGTCAATCTCTCATTATCACGGCGGCAGGCGGATTGGTGTATTGACACATTTTACTTCTGACATTTATATAGATATACAGAAAATGTTTTTTCGTTCTTGTGAGCACAGTGAAGTGCCTCAAGATGAAATCTTGAGCGAACCAATAACAAAAATACTATTTTAGTATGGATTCAGAACGTGATGACGTTGAATTGAATGCCTTATTATAAATACAGGTGGCAATGACTCGGACACTTCGAGTGATAAAGAATAGTGTCTCTATTACTTTCGTTTATGTTTACCTATCTGCTAATATTTTTCATTTAAATTCTCTTTTCTATGTACCGAACTTGTGTTTATTATTTATATTCGTATTTTATAACAATAACCATAAGAATAAAATAGTATATATTCTATTTTATTCTTAGAATAGAAAAACATTTATTTAACAAACACATTAAAAAAGTAATAAAATAAAAGCAAAATAATATGTGCGCCTCCGGGTGTACCGACACTATCTTAGTGAACAGACTATACGAAATAGTTAAACCACCACATTTGGGACAATATTAGCGCGTACAAAGTAAAAAAAAAACCACAGATTTCACCCGCGCTTTTCGATCACCCCCTGCACCGCTCACAAACAACATATTATTTTCGTTCTGTTCAATAGTTAAACCACCACATATGAGACAATATTAGCGCGTACAAAGTCAGAAAAAACATCAGATTTCACCCGCGCTGATCACCACCTGCACCGCACAAACAACATATTATTTTGGTTCTGTTCAATAGTTAAACCACCACATTTGGGACAATATTAGCGCGTACAAAGTAAAAAAAAAACCACAGATTTCACCCGCGCTTTTCGATCACCCCCTGCACCGCTCACAAACAACATATTATTTTCGTTCTGTTCAATAGTTAAACCACCACATTTGGGACAATATTAGCGTACAAAGTCAGAAAAACATCAGATTTCACCCGCGCTTTTCGATCACCACCTGCACGCGCACAAACAACATATTATTTTCGTTCTGTTCAATAGTTAAACCAATACATTTGAGACAATATTAGCGCTTACAAAGTCAGAAAAACATCAGAATTCACCCGCGCTTTTCGATCACCCCCTGCACCGCTCACAAACAACATATTATTTTCGTTCTGTTCAATAGTTAAACCACCACATATGAGACAATATTAGCGCGTACAAAGTCAGAAAAAACATCAGATTTCACCCGCACTTTTCGACCATCCCCTGCACCGCTCACAAACAACATATTATTTTCGTTCTGTTCAATAGTTAAACCATCACATTTGAGACAATATTAGCGCATACAAAGTCAGAAAAAACATCAGATTTCACCCGCGCTTTTCGCCCACCCCCTGCACCGCTCACAAACAACATATTATTTTCGTTCCGATACATGCAGTTCGAGTCCGAACCCTTATGTTCATACCCGGGTACCCGGGTGCCCACTGCAATGTGTTTTCGTGATAAAAACTGACAAATAATAAAAATTTTTTTTGAGCTCCCGGATCTTCGTTATTAAGGTGAAAAGCAAACAAATCATGTATTTAAAAATGATTTTTTTTTCATTGCCTTAACTTGAACCATCGCATCATGCGCACCCGGGTACCCGGGTACCCACAACGGAATTTGTATGAAATACGTTTGAAATTAACTTTGTTCAGGGATGATAATTGATTTTATTATTAAAACAGGGAAATACAACACATGTTTATTTACAAATAATATTATTTATTGCATTCTATACATTTTACAATATGAGTTCCGCGTTTTCGTCGTCTTTTTATTGTCATTTTGTAAAATAAGTAACAGGATCCAGTAATTTTCTTTCTTCCAGTTTTGTCCGTTGCAACCGATGGACCAGGGTCTTGCGTTACTCTTGTTATTTCACGACCTATGATACTCTCAATAGCAATTTTTGTTGTATAATTACGCATCACTTGAGGATTCGTCATACGTTCTTCAATCATTGGCTTGGCAAGTTCTTCACTGAGTTTGCGTAGAAACAGACTTTGTTCCGCTGTTTTCTTTTTAATTATTTTCATAATAAATTATATATGCCGCGAGTGCAGCGATGGCCAATATGTTGAAGAACATTGTCATTGGCCATCTTGAACAGCGCCGCTGACTTGTATATCTTCTGAGCTTTTGGTCCATAGTGTCAACGCCAGTTTTATATTTATTATAATAACTGATGATATCAGGCTTCTTCTTTGCATCATCACCCACAGACATATTCGAATGCATTGTCGATATCAGAATTACTGCTTTATTTTTTTTAGGTACGTAAGAACACATCGTTACTTTGTCGTGAAATCCAAAAACTGTCGATTATTGCTCTCGTGACTTATTTGCTGCCAAGTTACCAGGGATGTATGGTTTATGTTTCTTTATTGTTCCAACAATGGTGAGATTCCAAGATAACAAGTGCTTTGCAACGGGTAGAGTTGTAAAAAAATTATCCATGCAGATATTTCTTCCACTTCCTCGGTAGAGAGCTGCTAATTCTTTTACCACTCTCTCTCTCCCTGATTTTTTCGCGGGTATCGTTTATTTTGCCGGTATAAATTATCCCGTGTAAAGGGTAGGCGTTTTCAGCATCACAAACCCACCAGATTTTTATACCATACTTAGCTGGCATCGAAGGTAAATACTGAGTAAATCCTGTACGACCTCGAAATGGATATAATTGTTCATCAATAGTCAAATGCGAACTCTTTTCTGGATAGTTCTTCCATTATTCCTTTCCGCTTGACTCTGAATATTATAAACACGTCTGAATTCAACAGTAACTCAAACTATACTGAAGGGAGCTAACATTCCCTCCACTACGCTGTAGAAACGGCGAAAATTGACCTTGACTTTCTTTTCTATGAAGGGAGCAGCTGCTGTGCTCCGAACAATTGAATTAGTGTCTACTACCTGAGGTGCCCTTAACTTATTTTTCATGTTAAATATTTACAGCATTTTCAGTTTTAAAACTCTCTCAAATAATCAATAACAATGTATATTTTAGAGAAAAAAAATTCTAAACACTTTTTAGTTAATCAAAATATTAAAAAATTCAAAATTTCATGTAATGGGTACCCGGGTACCCCGGGTACCCCGGGTGCCAAACGACGTTAGTAAATTAACATAAGGGTTAAGATGACCGACCGCGACGGTCGAGGAAAAAATTTTTTTAATTGATTATCTCGTTAACTAATCATAAAGGATTACCTATCTCGTAAATTAAAAAAGAAAAACTTTTTTATGACAGCACACAATGAGTTGTTAGTGATTATATAAATTTTATTTTTGTTCCTAAAACTCAAAACTCATTGGGAACAGAAGTTAAATAGACGGAAAACTGACGTTACTTTGTCTATCAAGAAAATATTATCCTATTATGTATTTAAAAATTACAGTACCTAGAATGTTAATGAAATATTCATAAACTTAGATAACTTTGTTTTCAGATTTGACTTGATTAAAGTAAAATTCAATTCTACTAATCTTGACTATGTTTGGGGCAACGGGATACTAATACCGCAATCTATCCAAAGGCATGAGGCCTTTCTGACATTTCCAATAGTTGCATCTTACGGCACCATTACCGTTACATCCTATCAAAAGTTCACTGCTAGAAATAGGCGTCCCCCATATATTGCCTCATAGGGATCCCCCCTATTTTCCATAGTTGGCAGTCACCACGCTTGGCAGGCGGGTTGGCAACCACAGATTTATTTTTAGTTGTTATTAAGAAGACGCTGCTGCCTATCTCCTGTTTTGTTTCCCTCTGTCGCCTCTTACGACACCCACGAGACGATATTGGGTAGTGGATATTCTTACATCACTACTAAACGTTTAATCTTGCGGCACGCATGGGTTGAAATGGGACATAATATATGCCGTAATAATCGTTTGAAGGATTTATCCGGAGATTTTAAGTCATCCAATAGTTAGCTGTATAAACATTTAGCATACATTTTTATATAGAATAAGGGTAACAAACGAGCACACAGTCCACCTGATGGTAAGTGGATGCTGTGGCCCATAGACATCTACATTTATCCTTAATTAAGAATCAAAATGTTACCACCCCTGAGGACTAAAATGGAATGCCTCGTTTCTAGTAAAAAAGGTATCCGGTTCTCTACACTCACCACTATACAAAACACAGCAGCTGTAAGCTGCTATTTTACGCTGGTATTATGTGAGAGCGTGGTCTCACATAACAGTGGTGTGAGACCCATTCGTGCTGCAACCACAATATAGCTGCAGTATAAAAATTATTATACATAACATATTCTATCTTCTTCAACATCATCAGCCCGTAAAAGACCTCCGCCATGCACATGGGCCCCTCCGCTTGTATGGAGGATACATATTATATACATATATTTTTGATGTGTTTATATACAGGTCGGTAACGGGAAGCATCAAAGTTGCGGGATGTGTGCTCCGTTGACCGCTAAGCTCGGCTAGCATGTCGATTAAAGTAAAGCCTCAATACTGTGGGAAAGGCCTATACAGGAAATTTGAAAAAAAATCTCTACAAGTTCAGAAATTAAAATTATATAAGTAGCCAGGGCACTTATAAGTGCAATGTGAGAGTTAGTAATCCACACATCATGGTCTTCATTTATTGATCTACATAGATAAACCGCTATTTTTGGAAATGTGAAAAGCATGTACGATAGTAGTATATATAATGATGTTAAAAGAAAACTATCACAGCTAAGTAGTAAATTAACGAGTAATAGTCGACCAACTTATAAAAGCACTTGTATTAGTAAAAAATTCGTTACAATTCCATAGAAAATGACGTCAAACTAGCTGCATTATAACTTTGTAATGTTACTTTAAATTGTATTAAATAAACATATTTTTTTTTTAAGAAAAAGACTTACGCATTACTACTATAGCTTTATGTTTTTCTTTGCGGGGTAGACAGAGAGGATCGATCGCCAAGAGACGGATCCTGACATACCACTTTCTCTTATTTTTTAGTTTGTAGTTATTGTAGGCCTACAGTTTCATTCGTGGTACTTTTCTTTTACGCCGGTGACCCTCAGGATAGTTTAACACTTTCACTGTCCGATTTTCAGACACAATAGTAAAACAATAGCAATGAACTATATGTAGTACACGGAACAGCAAAAGGGTTAAGGCAGTGGTGGTTTACTGGAAAGTTCGTTACGATCATATATAACTTAGCCGACGACTATAGATGGATGGGGAACTATAACCATTTTTGTACGAACTTAAATGGTATTATTTTTAATATCGAAAAGTTTTTTTAGTCTGCTTGAAAAATAAGTCTTTCAGCTACCATCGTCCTATTTGGGTCTATTTTTAGTTGTTATAGCGGTCAAACCGCGGACTCATTACGCTCATAGTATCAAGAGGCCTTTTCTAAGTTCACGTATTGTGACGGGCAACTACGGAACCCTACCCCTACACTGTGCGTGGCCGAACACGCGGTTTTATTTATTAAATAAATTTATATTTTCCCGTACGTAGATACATGATGTTCTCAACAAGCAACGACGGAAGTATCAAAATATTAGTATTTTTGAAAAGATCATGTAGCGACTCATGAGACCCCAAGTTATAGATATAGAGTTTTTACTGCTTTTGTTTTTCCTGAACGTTGAGGGTTTACTTTTAACTTTGACGACTGACTTTTGCGAAATGCTCAAAATTTTATAGAATGATAAATTATACTAAAATATGGAACCCGAACCTGGGTTCGATCCGCGCAGGCACCTATGAAATTGTTAATTGCAAAATAATTTATAATTTACCACGTGCTCGGTGGTGAAGGAAAACATAGTGAGGAAACCATTTATGTCTGAGAAATAAGAAAAAAATACTTCGAAGGCATGTGAAATTCGCCAACACGGATTCGGGCAGCACGGCGGACATTTCCTTGCCCTAAAACCCTCTCCGTGCCGTGTAGTGGCGGTTAAGAATATCCACTACCCCGTGTCTTCCCGTGGGTGTCGTAAGAGGCGACAATTGGAAACAGGCAGGAGATGGGCAGCAGCATCTTTCTGATAACAGCAATATTGAAATAAAAAAAACTGCGGTTGCCAACCCGCTCGCCAAGCGTGGCAACTATGGCAAATATCCCCCATGATGAGAGTTACGAAGAGACGGCCCCCAGTCCCCGGTGGCCCCGCTATTCCTGGCTACGGTGGCGACCATGGTAACGGCGGGGCAGGGGGTGCTAAGAATCTCCGGTGGAGGTTCGGTTGCCACCTAAGACGACTCGACCTGGCAACATACAACGCACGCACCCTGAGGACTGACGAGAAGATCCTGGAGCTGGAAGAAGAGATAGACAAGTTACGCTGGCATATTATAGGATTATCCGAGATCCGAAGAGAGGGGGAGACACGGTAATCCTCGAATCCGGCAACTTGTTCTATCACCGGGAGGGCGACCATCTGTCCCAAGGAGGTGTCGGATTTATCGTCCACAAGTCTCGTATTCGTTGAAGGTCATACAGGTTTACGCACCAACCTCGGCACATCCCGATGAGGAGGTGGAGGAAATGTATGAGGATATCTCTAAAGCCATGCATTCCTCCAAAACCCACTATACGGTGTTAATGGGAGACTTCAATGCAAAACTAGGCACAAGAGAGAACGGTGAGCTGAAGGTAGGAAATTTGGAATAGTGCAACGTAACCCAAGGGCCAGCAGCTGGCCGACTTCATGGAGAAAGAGGACTCTTTATGATGAACTCTTTCTTCCAGAAGCGGCCCCACAGGAAATGGACCTGGTCGAGCCTCGACGGTTCGACAAAAATGAGATTGACTTCATTATGACGACCAGACGACAACTGTTCAGTGATGTCTCGGTGATCGCGAGGTGAAAACTGGTAGCGATCATCGAATGGTTAGAGGCACACAGAATCTAAAGGTTAAGTTGGAGAGGTCTCGTCTAATGAAGTCAACGCTCCGTCCCCTCGTGCTCTAATCCAAAGTCCCGAAACCTTTCAGCTCAAGTTACAAAACGGTTTTCAGTACCTAGAAGACTGCAATGAAGTGGACGATATAAATGATAACCTCGTGGAAACTGTCCATGCGGTCGGAGCTAAGTTCTGTAAGAGCCGCCGTAGAAGAACACAAAACTCTCCGATCACACTCTTAATCTCATGGCTGTTAGACGGAAATGAAGCTGCAGTCTTCAACAGATTTGACAACATACAGGCAATTGAATAGACAGATTTCCAAATGCATGCGGCGGAACTTACGCTACTTTAATACTGCTCGTATTGAAGAAGCGATCGAGCAGAACCAGGGTTCCAAAGTCTTTGCTAGAGATCTGGCTACCAGTAAGAGCCAACTGTCGAAGCTGAAGACCGAGTGTGGCAGTGTCGTTTCCGGGACACCTGAGATTTTGAGTAAGATTGAGAGGTTCTATGGGCAGCTGTATACATCATCGTTGGAGCCATACGCAAGTGTGAGTAACGATCCAAGAGCAAGTCTTATTCGACACTATTCCGAAGATATTCCGGACGTCACTCTGAGCGAGATTAGAATGGCTCTCCAGCACCTTAAAAACGGCAAGGCCACAGGTGAGGATGGAATTACAGCGGAGCTTCTGATAGCGGGTGGAAAACCGATACTTGAAGTCCTTCAGAAGCTCTTTAATTCCGTCCTGCATGGTGGCACTACTCCGGAGTCGAGGAGCAGAGGTGCGGTGGTCTTGTTCTTCAAGAAAGGCGACAACGCTCTCTTGAAAACTACAGACCGATTACCCTTCTGAGCCGCGTCTACGAGCTGTTTTCGAGAGTCATCACGAATCGTCTCGCACGCAGACTCGACGACTTCCAACCTCCCGAACAAGCCGGTTTCCGAAGAGGCTTTAGTACCATGGACCACATACACTCCTACGGCAAATTGTACAGGAGACCGAAGAGTACAATCTGCCACTTTGCCTGCATATGTGGACTATGAAAGCTTTTGATTCCGTCGAAATTTGGGCGGTGCTACAGTCCCTTCAGCGGTGCCAAGTTGACTGTCGGTATATCGAAGTGCTGAAGTGTTTGTACAGTAGGGCTACGATGGCTATCCGAGTACAGAACCAGAGTACGAAACCTATCCAACTGCAGAGAGGTGTAAGACAGGGTGACATTATATCCCTGAATCTCTTCACCGCTGCATTGAAAGACGTTTTCAAGCTA
Source organism: Parnassius orleans (assembly GCA_029286625.1). Taxonomy (NCBI): domain Eukaryota; kingdom Metazoa; phylum Arthropoda; class Insecta; order Lepidoptera; family Papilionidae; genus Parnassius; species Parnassius orleans. The sequence goes on along the minus strand of JAGSMP010000027.1, from coordinate 4,381,457 downwards.
CTGGACTGGAAAGGATACGGTATTAACATCAATGGCGAGTACATCACTCACCTTCGATTTGCCGACGATATAGTCCTTATGGCAGAATCGCTGGAGGACCTAAGCACTATGCTCAATGACCTCAATAGTGTCTCCCAACGGATAGGTCTAAAGATGAACATGGACAAAACCTATGCTAGTAGTTGTTGGGAGCACTAAGCTCGAAGTTGTTGACGAGTATGTTTACCTGGGACAAATAGTCCGACTAGGTAAGTCTGGCTTCGAAAGAGAGGACAATCGACGGATTCAACTCGGCTGGGCAGCGTTCGGAAATTACGACACATCTTCTCGTCAGGTATACCTCAAAACCTGAAAACTAGATTGTACAATCAGTGCGTGTTGCCAGTGATGACTTATGGATCTGAGACGTGGTCCTTCACTGCTGGCCGTATGAGGACGCTCAAGGTCGCTAAAGGAGCTATGGGAGGGCTATGCTCGGGGTTTCTCTGCGTGATAAACTTAGAAATGAGGATATCCGCAGTAGAACCAGAGTGACCGACATAGCCCAACGGATTAGTAAGCTGAAGTGGCAATGGGCGGGCCATATAGCTCGAAGAACCGACAACCGATGGGGTAAAAGGTTCTCGAGTGGCAGCCCTGTACCGATAGGCGAAGTGTAGGGCGACCCCCACTAGATGGAGTGACGACCTGGTAAGACATGCAGGAAGTCGATGGATGCAGGTGGCTCAGGACCGTGCTTTGTGCCATTCCTTAGGGGAGGCCTATGTTCAGCAGTGGACTTGTGAAGGGCTGTAATGATGATGATGATGATGAAAACCCTCTCAGAAATGAGAAGAGGCATGTGCCCAGCTGTGGGACGTAAATAATAAGGCTGTAACTTTTATGGAAGCATTAATCTAATAACTGTATAAATATTGCATTTCTGGTTGTACCGCTAAAAAGAGTTTTTAATAATAAAAACCTGTTTACAAGGAGGGTTTTGAGAGTTACGAAGACCGCAGACCTTTTTTACTGGTAACAAGGCATTCCATATTTGCCCTCTCGGATGAAAACGTAGTTGCATCTAATTTTTAATCGAGGATAAATGTAGGTCTCTATGAGCCACAGCATTCACTTCTCATCAGTGTACTGTGTGTTTATTTATAACTCATATAAAAAGAAAAAATAACGGGCATAAATAAACCATATTAAATAAGTGTTTAAACTTTTGTACGACCTAATTAAACAAAACAAAAACAAACAAAACTACATATTATTTACTATAAATATCTGATTTCATAAATAAAATTCACATTATCTATTACACTGAATTAAAAATAAATAAAAGTAAGATATTTTTATCTTCCCTAGATAATATTTTTACTTTGTATTTCAAAAGCAAGTATAAAACGATAAGGAGCGGCAATTTACTATCGAGTCCAGTGTGGGCAGGTGGCGCCTACATGGATTATCCGCGATTGAGTATGCGGTAATGTTATCTTGAATGACGCTATACTATCATTTGCACAAAAGCAAACAACCAAAACGGGCACTTTTTCAACAAAATGTAACTTTAAGATAAGATATCTAAATACAATTAAAAATAATTTAGACATTCCACTATACTATTACTATTACTGCTATGTAGTAGTTATTAAGCTTCCTTTAAAACATTAAACGTTATTCGCACAAATATTATTTGTAACTTCATTTTTGGTGCGTACAGCAAGGAATTGGAATTACGACAATAGTTTTCTCAAACTAACAATATAACATTAGGTGCTTTAAAGCAAGACTACAGCATCTCATGTCACCACCATTGTACCCACACACCTCAATAATTCGTACGGTTAGATTAGACTTTAATCAAACGTTCGCCTTATCTTCAAAGATATCTAATAAAATGATAGAGGTTTGCAGTTGTGCGCGCATCACGGAAAAACTACTGGATAGATTTCAATTAGGTTTTCTAATTTTAATTTCTTAGACACTTGGCCCTTATCTAAAAAAAAAAAAACATTGCGATATCTTCATTTAATATAAAGTTATTAAAGTTTTAAGCAACAACGATTTTTATAAGCACTACGTGTTCAGTGATGTGTGTAAGCAACGCGGACGAAATCGCGGGTATCAGGTATTATATGAATAAAATTGAAGTGTCTGTCTATAATATCGAAATAACTGTCTTTTATCGAGCTCTAACCATTTGTAAAAGAAATTGTATGTCTGTCAGTCTGTCCGGGCTAATCTTCGGAATGGATGTTACTAGCTTATATAGTATGAGAATGCTTATAAAAAGATTGATACTAGAAAATATTATTATTATCAGTAGGCACTTTAATTTTTTTTATATTTTATGTGAGCTACACACACAGATAAATATAGGATTATTTTTCACTTGTAAGTCCGTGACTTGAGTACTTAACGTCGCTTGTATTAGAGAAATATTTCATCCCGCACAAAGAACCTAAGTTTGCTTTAAAATTAATTCTGCATCTGAATAAACGGCTTTTTGACGCCCACCAGAGATTTCTTTTCAAGTGGTCATTTATATCAGCCCACGTTTTCCGTATTGTTGAAGATCTACTCAAGTAGGTGCATCTGTAACGTCTAACTTATTTTGTAACCTATTACTTACTAATGTTTGCATTTATAAAAATAAAACTATAAACCATTAATAAGTGCAATGTTTTGACGGCATTGACAATCCGTCACGATATTTCGCCCCCTGCGTGTTTTAAAAGAAGCAAACGCCGGCAAAACGAAATGACTATCTGAACATCTCTTCCTGCTTTTTAGGGTTCCGTACCCAAAAGGTAACCAACGGGACCCTATTACTAAGCCGCCGCTGTCCGTCCGTCAGCCTATTTGTCAGCGGGCTGTATCTCATGACCCGTAATTGGTAGACAGTTGAAATTTTCACAGAATGTGTTTTTTTGTTGCCGCTATAACAACAAATAATAAAAATAAATTAAAAACTAAAGGTGGCTCCCCTACTAGAAACGTGTTTTACGATGGTACGGAACCCTTCATGCGCGAGTCCGACTCGCACTTGGCCGGCTTTTTTAGCTAACTAAATTTAGTAAAGTTACTTTTTAATTTACGTTTTACAAATATTTTTAAATTTTTAATAATTTCCTCACAGTGTTTTCCTTCACTTACTGCAATTAACAATTTTATTGGCGCCGGCGGGGATCTGCTAACATATTGTGAATTTTAAGGTAAATTCCTAGCCCCTGAGCTACCACAGCTTAAGTAACTACGAGGGGTGATCCAAAAGTAATGATAATGAAAATAAAACACGGTAATTAAAGTTAAAATAATAATTTATTTTTCTACATAGTCTCCTAACAAATCAATACATTTAGTCCATCTTTTTTCTAAACCCAGGATTCCCTTTGAAAAAAATTATTTGTCTTTACCCTCCCAAAACGCTTCAACAGCGGCCATTACTTCGCTATCGTCTTCGAATTTCTTGCCTCGGAGCTAGATCTGGCGAATAGGGAGGGTGTTCGAGCAGTTCGAATCCCGTTTCTTGAATGGCAGCCATCGCAACTGCGGCTTTGTGAGCCGGTGCGTTGTCTTGGTGAAACAGCACTCCAGCTCGCAGTTTGCCGCGTCTTTTTTCCTTAATGGCCTCCCGTAATCTTCTTATTTGGTCTGCGTAGTAAGAGCCCGTAATAGTGGCTCCCTTTTCCAAATATTCCACCATAGTTATGCCTTGAGCGTCCCAAAAAACAGTTGCCATAACCTTTCCCGCCAAACTTAAAACTTTGAATGTCTTTGGCGTCGGTGAGGAGGCTCGCTTCCAAGTCATCGATTGTTGTTTCGTTTCAGGATCAAAATGGTGGATCCAGGTCTCGTCCATAGTCACAAAACGGAACAAAAAATTTTCTTGATCTGAACTTTTCGAGATTGACCCTCGAAATGTCAACTCGATTTTTCTTTTGCTCGTCGGTTAACATTCTGGGTACCCAACGCGCAGAGACCTTTTTCATATGCAACTCGTTCGCAAGGATTCTTTGAACGCTGCCATATGAGATCCCTGTGACTTCTGCCAACACAACATCTTCGACTTTTTTCACGTTGTCTTCAGTGAGGGACGTGGATGGGCGTCCTTCGCGATGTTCATCTTCAGTGGATGTTCTGCCCAGTTTAAACTCCTTGGCCCAGCGTGCAACTGTAGAATATGGAGGAGCAGAGTCCCCCAATGTTTCCACTAAGTCACTGTGTATGTCTTTTGAAGACATTTTTTTCAAACAGAGGTACTTGATGACAGCTCTAATTTCGTTTTTCTCCATGTTGATGTTATCTCTTTGACAGTTCGTATTCAAATGAATGTATCTCCCGGAAATCGTGATCTATTTATATGATTTTTTTAGGCTGACGTAGTGAGTATATAAGCAAGCATAAAATATTTTTTTTGGATTTTTATGCGGATCTGAAGTAACCGATTATCATTACTTTTGGATCACCCCTCGTAGTTCTTATTATTATCGATACGAAAATTATATGTCTCTTAATAATAAGGGCTCAAACTCCTGATTGCTTTTAAAAAAAAAAGTTGATGATTTTTGGCTTATTACATCTATGAAATAATCAGAAAAGCTCCCAATAAATATGCTTATAAAAAGTTGGTACTTAATCGTCTATTAAAGACAACGCTTTTTACATTGTCATATATATTGCTTTTTAAACTTTATAAACAGACTTGTATTCATATTATTTGTATATACTAATTACACATGTATATAGATATGTTTAGTATATATGTATGTATATGTATTTTTAGAGCAACCAGACTTAGTTCTGCAGCATATGCTGTAAAATGTAAATGTAAAATATTATGGTTTAGCACACGTCTAGATAGACTTGCTTACTTTTTAGAACAAGTCTAGCTAGTCTTGTTTACTTTAGCTATTTCCATAGCATAATGTCGTATGGTATTTTGCAATGGGGGCACGCGACTGACACTGAAATTATATTTGTTTTACAGAAGAGGGCCATAAGAGCAATCTATGAATTAAAACCTGAAGAGTCTCTCCGACAAAAATTTAAGGAAATTAATATATTAACTTTGGCCTCTCAAGTCTCAATACATTTATGAAAATGTACACAAAAATAAAAGTAGTTACACAAAAATAAATGATATTCATTCTGTAAATACTAGGAACAGACACAAGCTAGTAGTACCAGTTACTCGACTCCACCGACTCAGTAATTCATTCTTGGGGCGATGTATACGCTTATACAACAAAATCCCAGAAAATATACAAAATTTGATCTGCTTAAAGTTTAAAAACTTTATTAAACAAAGTTTGTATAAAAAGGGGTTATTATAATATTAAGGAATTTATGGATGATAATAACCCCTGGGAATGAGGTGATCGCTACCAAGCTATTCCTAATTTGTTTTGTGTGGTTAATTGTGTAGCATACATTATTGTAAGCTGTTATTTAAAAAAAAAGTCCCGCTGGGTTTCTTGCTGGTTCTTCCCAGGACAGAGGTTTTTTTCGAATCAGTGATTAAACAAAAGAGTGACTTTCAATAAGTATTATTTATAATCTATATTGAATAAAAAAGTTTCTGTTTCTGTTACGTGGTAGAGCCATGCTGCAGCTATATTATTGGTATAGTTGTAGCACGAATGGGTCGGCTCGACCGGAGAAGGATCACGCTTTCACAGAATACCAGCGTAAAATAGCAGCTTAACGCTGCTGTGTTTCGTATGGTGAGTGTAGAGAACCGGAGACCCTTTTTACTGGAAATGAGGCATTCCATCTTAGTCCTCACGGCTGACAACACTCATCTGCATTTTGATTCGTAGTCGAGGATAGATGTAGATGTCTATGGGCCACAGCAACCACTTACCATCAGGTGGACTGTGTGCTCATTTGTTACCCTTATCCTATAAAAAGAATGTAATATGTATGTATATATATTTGTATATATGTATGTATAGATTATATTTGTATAGTTCATTTATTAGTAAAATGTACACATATGTTTAACGTAGTTAATCATTTTTATTTTGTTTTTTATTTTATATTGCTACGCCTACGTCAAATTCTCACCGCTCCATGGGTTGACTGGTAGAGAATGCCTTTAGGCCCTTACCCATTCAAGTCATTAAGTTCGCCCTTTGTATTATTTTGCTTTAACGAATGCAATAAAGAATAAATAAATAAATAAAAAAGTAACATCGTTTTTCTAATAATAATTTACATGTTATTCTTTGTAAAGTATTAATACTTTTACATACTTTATTTATTACAATTTTATAACTTAAAAAAAATCATTTAAAATATTTTTTTTAAATGTTTGTATTAATAAAAAATTCTGTTCGTACCGTCTATAAAGTATAGTCATAAATACATGATTAAAAACGAATGAATCGAATTGAGAATTTTTCTCCTAATAAAATTCCATAATATTTTTTTAATTTACTGCCAAATTTGTGTTCGGCGTTGTTTGCATCTATAAGTCATTTCAACGCCATGGACCATTTGGCCCAGTTCGTTTCAATGTCAGCGATACATGTCACGGGGATTATCCAACGGCAGACGACCTTACGTCGACCTGAATACCATACTGCAAAATATTTGTTCTGTACCCAACGCTTTAAACCTTCTTGTTGAATCGACTTAACATTCCAAAAGTGAGTAGCGAACCTAATTTATACTCGGCCTAGATGTTACCGTTAGCGAAATTGATAAAAATACCTAACCGACAATGTGGCAGTGATATACTTGATCGACTACTAAATGCAAGTTACTTATATACTTTTGTAAATACATTTCATTGAACCAAGGAATAATAACCGAGCTTGAAGGGAAAATCTAAGAAAATTTAATCAATTTTAGAGAACTATATATCCAAAAGTGATGTTTATCGGCCAATGAAGAGAAGTAAGACCTTACAAACATAGAATGATATATGTATATATAAAACACAAACTTAAACTCGACTAAGTATAGTACTTACTGAAATAAACGTTTATTTATTAAAGAATAAAAATAAGTCATTGCTTTCAATTTTAAATTAAGTAAAAATTACTTAGAATTGTTTTATTATCTTTGATATATTTTAATATTTGTCATTTTCACTCCCTTTCTATTTGGTTTTGTTAATTGATTAATGCACAAATCAATTCATTCACTTCTGAAAGCGCATTAACGGATTGACGATTGCCGCTTTCTTGAAGATCTTTAAGTCGTATCGGTCCGGAAAAATAGCTGGTGGAAGTCGATCCCACAGATAAGTTGTGTGAGCAAGAAAAATTCTAGTAAATCGTACAGTGGTGGACCGCCAATCATCCAGATGGTATGGATGGTATAACGAGTTTTGTCGCGATGTGCGATGGCAGAATTTAGCGGTTATAATTAGTCCGAACAATTCCTCTGATCACTTGCCGTATTAGACGCGATAGAATATGCAAAGATATGAGAAAAAACTCGGTCGTTGACGATTTGGACCGGTCTGCGCTGAATACGATCAAGTAGAAGGAGCTAGCACTGGGGTGCCCCGGCCCAGAGATGAGAACAGTATTCCATGTGAAGTGGAACTTGCGCTTTGTAAAGTTGTAAGCGCTGTGCCGGCATAAAATATTGTACCGCTCTACAAAGCACGCCAAGCTTTTTAGAGGACAATTTGGCCTTCCTTTCCAAGTGACCGCGGAACTGAACGTCATTCGATATATCGACGCCGAGGATTCCGATGCTAGCCGAGGCAACGAGGGGAGTGCCCTGAAATTGATGACATACAACAAAGGTGTTCTTTTCAGTGGTAAACGTGCAAACTTGTGTCTTAACGTATTAATTCCTGTTAAGTAAACCTATTAGATCTTTTCATATACAACGACGCATAGCTTAATTATGTAAATGTAACAAATCTTCTTTAATAATAGGTCTTAAAAACAAGAAATATGAAGATGCAATAACGATATGGTAACAATTGTACAGTAAAAATGTTATTGTGTTAAATATGCAAGTAAAATTTGTTATGTGTATTTGTTGTATGTTATGTGAGAATTCAATTTTTTTATTCCCGTTAAAATATTTAAGAAAGCATAAGGATTCTTTGACGAAATTATTTTCGTTGAATTTACTTATTTTGAACGACCGTTCAAAAATTTTAATTCAAAGCAGCATGGCTATAACCGTGTTTATGTAAGAAATGGGATTTAGAAATGGTTACGCAAGTAATAAAGTATTCAGTTTTACTGCACACACAAAAACTTAACGTTAACAAAAACAGTTTTTACGTATAATAAAGAAATGACAAGAAGTAACAACGAACGTATACGATTTTGTAATTATTGAAAGTTACAAAATTATATTATATTAACAGTAATGCATTCAATGCGATTTCAACGTGATAGAACCTCGCTACAGATATGTTACAGTTGCAGCACCAATGGTCCGGCTCAACTGTGTAGTGGTGGTGTAAGAAAATCCATTACCCCATTCCCGTGGGTATCGCAAAAAGCGGCTCTGGAAAACCCCAGAAAGATCTTATGATAACTATTTCATTAACGCCAGATGTAAAATATCTAGACCGACCGACGGGGAGCACCGTCATAGTCGCGACACGTTATACTGCGATCGCAAATTCGCCTGCCAAGCGTGGTGATTAAGGCAAAGGTTTTTTTTACTGTTATAAGCCTCTGGTACTATCCTATATCACCTTAATGGTAAGCGATGATATAGCCGACGATGTTAAAACGCTTAACTTAACAAAAGTACTATTGTTTATTCTGTGACAAAAGGCTATTACTAAAACAACCAAATTGTAATCGGAAGCTAAGACAGATGCTGAGATGATAAGAAACACTCTTGGCAAATTATTCAACTCCATTATTATATGCGGTATAAACGAGGAAGCAAACCGTTTCGTTCGAATACTTGGTATGACGACAACAAATAGGTGGAGTATGGCCGAACGTCTGGTTGTTTGATGGTGGAAGGGCGAGGAAAGAATTATATCATGCAACTCCACCCAGCGGGAAGAGTCCATGTTCAGGAGTGGACTATTGCGGTGATGATGAAGAAGAAAAGCAATAGAAACAAATCAATCTACTCGTGCTGATATTAATTGCAATTTTTAGGACTCCTGAACCGTGATGTTTGAAAAATAAAGAAATATTTCGAGGACGTATAAACTTAACACAAATCGCTTCCCGGCTCCAGGAACGAGAAAAGACCTGTGCTAAACAGTGTAGGGTGTTATTTATGGGAATATAATATATTTTATGAATTTTTACACTTATTTTGAATTTACATAAACGTAGTACCCGCCCTTGTAATCCAGTTATACATTAAAGAAACCGTTTCATCCCGACGCTGGTATTCAACGTCAATTTCTATATGTGCATCTACAAAACGCGAAAAAAAATCACCGGTTAATTTGATCAAAATAAATATGGCGCTTATTTGTTAGTGGATGTACAGATAGAAAGTGATAAAATTGAAAAGAATTTAACACTTTATGTTTGCGTATAGCGGATCTTGAAACGGATTCGAGGCGACGGGCGACCAACGTTTGATGACATAACCATCGGCTACGGCGTGTAAACCGACATACTTTTTAAACTTTTGCGAACAGAAATGCAAACATTGTTTTGTACAGGTGTTTTCCTCGCTACAAGTAAGACACTTATCGCAAGAGTATCGAGGTAAATATGTAAACAATTCAGTACTGTTTGCAATAATTATCTTTAAAGCCAACGGATGTTATTTGTCGATTTTACAAATTTGGAATGTCTTTACCGACGCTGAGGAAAGATAATATGTTAAAATATATTTAAATTATATGATTGTATAACATAACAAATCAATTGTATTGTACCCAATTCCCAGGTTCTAATTGATAAACGGATAAGATCGAAATCTTGTTATGATCGATCACAGTGAACAGAAGACACCTTCGAAAGTAGAATAGATCGTGCGTTTACTAATTATCCGCGTTACGTTAAGTATTGCGAAAAGCATTTGTCTCCATATTGCAAATGCACAAAGATTTATGGCTATTAATCAGGCTGTAGCCACAGCCATGTTTGTTTTATTACATGATCAAATGTAAATGGTTGTGTAATGACCTTTTAAGTATTTTAAATTAGCCAACGCTAATAATAATTTCATAGGTTTGATGCAACTTTGTTGGTTCATACTATTTTTATATTATTAAAAACACCGACAAAGTCAATGTTTGTGGGATAGTATCTTTAGAACTTTACGGAGTCTTTGTTCGATAAAAAATTCTAAGTGCATAAAAGATCCTACTTTAGTACCATACCGAGACGAGACGGTAAACGAAACACATCATTAGCCCTAAGGAGGAGCGAGGCAATAAGGTGTAAATTTTAGATCATAAAAAGTTTCGTACGATCTATTGGGCAGTAAAATTGGTGTCCGAGTGAAATTGGTTCGTGTAAAAACATGAGTACGCAAATTATCGGCTCGACGTTTGTGGTTTACTACGGCTGTCGCTTGACATTCATTGTTATATAGTAAAACATACGAGATGGATATCGCTGTAGGCCTATTGATTTGTGTATTGAAGTTTTAAATAAAATATTTAACTTGCGGGCGTCAATATTTTTTTACATCTCCTGACAATTCACATACGTCGTCAGATAACCTTTGTTTTCATGATGTCATTTTCAGTACTGTTTAATTTTTAAAATGTGGTCAATTAAAACTGTTACGAAAGCTAAGAATACTGACATTATTTTTTTTTAATTTCGTATTGATGTTACCTCCAAACCACTTGATCAACTCTCTATCCGGGTAGTTCAATGTATGGTAGTATTTTCCATTTAGTATGTAATTCTATAGTAGAAACAAAGTTTAAATAGAGTAGAAGAAACATTGCGTAGTACTTACTACAATGAGTCACAAGCAGTATTTTATATCCAAAAAAGTAGGCAAAGTTATTAGACAGTACAACTTAGTCTAATTAACAGCATTCATCATTCATTCATGCTACAACTATACTATTAACATGCTGCAGCTATGTTAATAGTATAGTTGTAGCATGAATGGGTCGACTCGACCGGAGAAGGACCACGCTCTCACAGAATACCAGCGTAAAATAGCAGCTTAATGCTGCTGTGTTTCGTATGGGGAGTGTAGAGAATCGGAGACCCTTTTTACTGGAAAAGAGGCGTTCTATCTTAGTCCTCACGACTGACAACGCATCTGCATTTAAATTCGCAAACGAATCTAAATCTATGGGCCACAGCAACCACTTACCATCAGGTGGACTGTGTGCTCGTTTCTCACCCTTATTCTATAAAAAGCTTAGTTGGATGGTAAGAGAATAGTTGACATTCAAACACTCGTAAATATTTACTTAACCACATTTAGTATGAAATAGTGATGAATACAAGCCTGATATTAAAAATACACTACTTTTGTTTTTTATCTTAATAACCCTTTTTGTATACTTATTCGAAAAGCTTGAAGATGGTTTAAGAAAATCGCAAATATTTTCAAAGTTTAGAGCGAGGACGTAAAGTTCAGAGACTAAAAAAATCTTATAGAGCATTTTATCGTATATTGCGGACCCGATTCTTGAGCGATGTAGCTGATAATCTATAAAGATGTCTTTGGCCGATAGCTAACAAATCGATACACGCAGTTGAAGTAACCATGTTAAACGTTACTGTTGACATTTCCGTGTGCTTTTAACGTTTCTCTTTCTTGACATTTTTTGTAGTACTTTCACTTATTTTCCACTTTACTCTTTATATTAATTTCATAAAATATCGATTGTATAACTGATTAACTTTTTATCAATGTCTTTAAAATTTCTACACGTCGATAGTAAGTAATTAAAGAACTAATTACATGAATAAAGATATGGTATCACTTTTTATATAATTTTTTTCTGACTTATTCAGACGGATGCTTGATTTAAATTCTATCTGTGAAAAATGTTACTGCAACGGACCTTAGGATAATGGAAGTTATATGAAACGCTTATAAGTAACTAAATCATAATAATCATCATGAGACTCTAATCCATTTGCAATAGTTTTTTCAAAGACAGCTTGAATTTCGACAACGCATCCAGTTGCTACCAGTTTTATGCAAATAATCACTTTACTAATCCTATGCTGAACGTATTCCAGCTATGTATAAGAGCGATTGTTATTTCTGCAACTTAAAAAACGGCATATTCTGGTGCAGAGGTTCCAAACCATCTGCCAAGCATGCCAATTATGGTTAAAATGTGCGGATATAGATTTTCACTCAAAGAAGGCACCAGTTGGAGCGTCAATTGCACTCCCTCTCACCCTCCCTTATATTCGCGTCTGGAGAAAATAGATAAATCACAATACATAACAGGAGATAACATTGCTCGGATTGTGAAACCCGAAGTAATGGTTTGAATCCGTTATTCGACTACTGGCGCAAGTGGCTACAAGCACAAGCTTTTTCAGCTTCGTTGGTGGATAAAGCGAACACTAGTGATAAAAGTATTACTAGCATTGTTTTTCTATAATTCATCATCATCGTTGTCACTTACTACCTGGTAATCACTCCATCTAGTAGAGGACCGCCTCGTAACGGCGCAAGAGGAGATGCTAACATTTTAGAGCCTTTTTTAATTAAGTAAATCTAATTATGCCAATCATACTATTATCACACTAATTACATTTAGAAGCAACACTTAAAATTCCATTTTACAAGTTCAGTAATGCCAATGGGGATTGAACTCGGGTCACTCGTGTGCTATAAAATTTATGGCGAGCGTTTTTCCTTTTCACAACCACAGCTTGTGGGTTAATAATATAAACAATTCTATATAGCTTCTTGCTAATTAAATAATATGTATTATTGTGATATATTACTATTTTTTCTTATATATAATATTACCCTCAGTAAAAGTAAATAAATCATGAAAGTAATACTGCAAGATAATTAAGAGCGTAATGTGGCACAAAATATAAAACATATTCACGCATTGGTATTCCATCGCTGATTAGCTAACAGTTTATTATATTTTATAACAGTTCGGGACGCACAGTCAAAAGTTGAACTTATTCCCCATAGTTTTTGCTTTCAATTGCCATTTCATCATTTATGCTGCTTACAACGTTTATTAACTGACGCTATTGTGTTCGTCACTCGACGCCAGTGACCTTTTATGTAATAAGGTGTAATATAAATTATAATAATTAGTCAGTATTATGATATTTCTTACGTGGAAGAGACACGCTGAAGCTGCTGGCTGCAGCATGAATGGGTCGGCCGGGGACGGACCACGCTCTCAACGAATACCAGCGTGAAACACACCTTAAGCTGGGTAATTAAAGTAGCTGAAAAAGCCTTAAAGTTACTGCCACCCTAAGTTCTCTTTGTCGTTTCAAAAACGAGGTAACTGATAGTAAGTGGATGCTGCACATCCACTTACCATCAGTTGGACTGTGTGCTCGTTTGTCACCCTTATTCTATAAAAAATCAAATCAAATCTTTAAAAAAACTATAGTTGCCAAACTACCTGCCAGCGTGGCAACTATGGCAAAATCCGGGAAGCCCATGTTCAGCAGTGGACAATAGGATGTAATGGATTGATTATGTTATCCTATTGAATTATTATTTGTATCGTATTATTTATTATAATTGATAATAATATTGTATTATACTATTAATGCATTAGAAATGTAGGTACGCAGTATATTTTCCTGTATTAATTTATCTTTAATTTTTTTTAGTTACTGGAAGATATTTCAATATATAATAGAATAAATGGTACCTTTGTACGTAGTACTAGTCTCGTTGTGCATACATAAAAAAAAAAACTATATTCATCTCCTTTGTTCAAACAATAATATAAAATATTTTCAGCCAGGCTCCGCTTTTATAATCATTCTCCTCTATTTTGCCCATTCTAAATTAACCTCTATTCATATTTACTTGACTCATCCAGTTATTATTTGTAACAAAACATTACGTAAAATTAAATTCAAACAAACAACATGTGTATGGGCTAATGCTAAAGAATCTGCAGATATACTTATTTCCTAATCAATAGATACGTATTCATGACACATCTAACATACAAAGAAATAATTTTGTATACATCTAGTTACATAATTTGAATGTCCCTTCCAGTACTACAATTTTCAATGACCCGGGAACGCTTCCTCAAAGCAACTCATGTATACGTGCATTCATTACACTTCCTATTGAGTCGCTCTCTCTGACTTTGATATACTGCCAGTTAGATCTTTAGGAGATATGCGCTATTAAATTATAGACCACTTAAATTCGCACCGCTTAGGTTGCGTTACTGGAAAAACGGAGTTCAAAGGTAAAGTGGAGCACTGACTTTGATTGAAAGGTACGGTGAATTTTTTTATTACATTGCAAACGTGTTTGGTACAAACGTTTGAGTTGAGCGATGATTATTTATATATCGATTGACGGGATACGACGGGGACGGCGATTTAAATTATACCGATAAGATACATTTATATCGGTTTAAATTAAAGTCACAGCGTACGTTAAAAAAAACCTTTTACAGACGGTTTTATTTTCCCAAACACTTTGGCGTATAATTCTTATATTTAAACCCCCTTCATACAATATCCCTTTGCATAGAAGTTCTTTATATAGAAATTCAATTAATAGACACTGCAGCGCGGTTTTCAAACAGTTTTCACCAAGCTATTGTTTGCCTAAATAATAATGCATCAAAATACGAAGCAATTAATCAACTAGGACCACGACTTGACGTATCCTACGGTCTAAATAATCCTCACTTAGTCCTAGCGGGCGGGGCAAGAAAATATTTTAAAATACTTATATTTCGAAAAGTCAGGAAAAATTCGTGGCCCTTCGCATTTGTTTACAGGGGATGCTTATTTTTAATTTTTTATTAATTAAGAACTTGTAGACATCCATTCTTTGTCAGTCTTATAGGGTCATCAAGCTTATATTAGCCTAGAAGCGACGTCATAAATCTGGCTCCGGCTAGAGCATTAATTGTCAGGCGACGCATTTTATACCTTCTTTAGTCGCTTTTCATCATTCACATATTTGCGACCACTTTTAAAATCAAGACACAATTCCCTTTCCCTAATTAATTACTGTTTTTTGTTATACTGGTAGGTACTTTTGGGAGCACTAAGCTCGAAGTTGTTGACGAGTATGTGTACCTGAGACAAATAGTCCGACTAGGTAAGTCCAACTTCGACCGAGCAGAGTTCGGGAGATTACGACACATCTTCTCCTCAGGTATACCTCAAAACCTGAAAACAAGATTGTACAACCAGTGCGTGTTGCCAGTGATGACTTATGGATCTAAGACGTGATCCTTCACTGCTGGCCGTATGAGGAAACTCAAGGTCGCTTAGCGAGCTATGGAGAGGGCTGTGCTCTGAGTTTCTCTGCGTGATAAACTTAGAAATGAGGATATTCGCAGTATAACCAGAGTGACTGACATAGCCCAACGGATTAGTAAGTTGAAGTAGTAATGGGCGGGCCATATAGCTCGAAGAAACGACAACCGATGGGGAAAAAGGTTCTCGAGTGGCAGCTTCGTACCGGTAAGCGAAGTGTAAGGCGACCCTCCACTAGATGGAGTGATGAGCTGGTAAGACATGCAGGAAGTCGATGGATGCAGGTGGCTCAGTACCGTGCTTTGTGGCATTCCTTGTGGGGGGTGGGGGGCTATGTTCAGCAGTGGACTTATGAAGGGCTGAAATGATGATGATGACGATAATAAATGTAATTTATTTAAACATAAAATAAAAATTCTAAACATGCAAAATCCTAAAGTTGGTAACATACAAAGTAATATGAACTTAGCAAAAGCTTGAATCAATGCTACCATGTTGTTTCTACCTTCGAAATAATCGTTGTAGAATGATTGTAAAAACCGCTGCGGGCTGATCTAGAGCATTCCGTCATGTGCGCGTAAGAATCGATGCTTAAAGTGGCGAGCACGCCGGCGCCGGCGCCGACAAAATTGACATTTAACAGGGGGACCTTGCGCGCAACAATTTGCGAACAATACGGGCGCTTGTCACTCGCGTTCCCGGAACCCGTCAGTGAACCCGAAGTGACCTCAGACGCGACCTCCACGGCGAGTCGCGCAAACACTCCATTGTGCACAAAGAAATAGCCACACGGAATTATAATAAATATTGTAGGATTAATTAAACATGATTGGATACCGAGTGTGAAAGCTGACAATTGTAAGGGATCAGATGACAGAAAGCGTTAAGACGACATGTTACTGGCAATGTAATATTACTTATAAAGTTCCTTTTTATTTTCCGAAAGCCAGAATTTATCATATCTCTACATTTTGATTTTCGTACTTACCGATACTACCACTATTTCTAAAAGGATGTTTGTGTATGCCGTAAGTGAAATTTTTCGTCTCGAGAATTGTGCTTTCGATGATAAAAAGGATGATATTGACTTCAAACCAATTTCGTTCGTCACGTAATTAGTTAAAGAATACCTAATAAAGTCTCTTTCTCTTTTCTGTTGATTTTTTTCGATTCCGCTGTTTTTTTTAACGACCTTAAAATACTTGGAGTATTTTAAGGTTGTTTTGTGCAAACAAACATAATACAACGTTGATATTGTTAGCAGACCGAATAGCACCTATAAGTAACCATATTTTATTAGTTAAAAAGTAGCACTATGTAGCGTTTTTATATAAATAAGTGTCATGTAATTTCAAAAATAATAAAAATAAATTATTTTATAGGAAATAGGCTAGAAAGCCCTAAACCAGGCCCCGCCTAAAGCCGGCAGTCTGTTTTAATTTCCTACTTGGGTTATTTCGCAAAATTATCCTTCATTTACTGCGAATAACAAGGCTGACGACGATAGGTCTTCCTTCCAATCCTTTCAAATACATTCCGAACAAAGGAAGTGGTTTTATGTGCTCAAAATATTCTCTGGGTTAAAACCCATATTTGTTGTGGTTATGTTATAAAAAAAAAAACAAGAAAACAAGAAAATAAAGAACAAGAATTTTTCGTATCTTTTTCGTATTGCGCTCAAATTAATATTTTTTTTTTATTAAACTGAAGTGACAAACGTGTTTTTATAAATCTGAAGAGTCCACCTGATGGTAGTGGCTAATGCAGTCCATAAACACCTGCTGACAACTTCAAACAAAGAAGCTACAGATTCGTTGTCACCTTTGAGGATATTGGTCCTCAAAGGTGACAACGCATCTGTAGCCTTATAACCTGTATGGAATGCCACATAACCTGCAATTATATTTGCTCCCTATACTTTTCAAACCGAAACACAGCAGTGTAAGCACTGATATTTGCCAGCAGAAATTGGTTACAAGGTGGTACCTAAGCAGACGGGTTCCTAGGCAGAAAACGAGGCCTTATTACGTGGTAGAGCCATGCTCCAGCTATATTACTTGTATAGTTGTAACACGAATGGTGCGGCTGGACCGGGAAGAACCGCGCTCTCACAGAATACTAGCGTAAAATAGCAGCTTAACGCTGCTGTGTTTCGAATGGTGAGTGTAGAGAACCGGAGACCCGTTTTACTG
The DNA here is from genome assembly GCA_029286625.1 of Parnassius orleans. NCBI lineage: Eukaryota > Metazoa > Arthropoda > Insecta > Lepidoptera > Papilionidae > Parnassius > Parnassius orleans. The sequence continues at coordinate 4,363,936 of JAGSMP010000027.1, read as the reverse complement.
GAAACGAGGCATTCCATCTTAGTCCTCACGGGTGACAACGCATCTGCATTGTGATTCGTCATCGATGATAGATGTAGATGTCTATGGGCCACAGCAACCACTTACCATCAGGTGGACTGTGTGCTCGTTTGTCACCCTTATCCTATAAAAAAACCATCTAGTAAATAATGTAGTTTGTAAGTTGTGACAAAAAGAAGCTAACAGCAGTTTTTAGGGTTCCGTACCCAAAGGGTAACCAACTGGACCCTATTACTAAGCCTCCGCTGTCCGTTCGTCTGTCTGTCAGCGAGATGTATCTCATGATCCGTAATAGGTAGACAGTTGAAATTTTCACAGAATGTGTATTTCCGTTGTCGCTATAACAACAAATAATAAAAATAAAAATAAATTAAAAATTAAAGGGGCTCTCCTACTAGAAATGTGTTTTACGATAGTACGGAACCCTTCATGCGCGAGTCCGACTCGCACTTGGCCGGCTTTTTTCTTTCACGAGTATTGCGATGTCTGGCTCGGATACACATTACATATACAGAACCCCAATAGAGCAAGGCCCGACTAGCATGTGGCCGGTTTTTACAGTTTTATTAATGACATCGACGTGGTGTTTTACTGCTAACCGTATGAGGAAGCTCAAGTTCATTGAGCGAGATATGGAGTAGGCTATGTTCGGAGTTTCTATGCGTGATAAAACTCGTCATGTAGATAGTTCTCCCGCAGTAGAACCAGAGCAAGCGATAAAGCCCAATATACATAGGCGGCGCGTAGAACAGACAACCTATGGGGACGAAAGGTTCTCGAGAGGCAGCCTCGTGCCGGCGACCGAGTGATCGGTTGATGTAGGTGGTTCACGACCGTATTTTGGGAGCACTAGAGACTACAATTTAAGTTTCAAACTCACTTCTGTAATTATTTTAAATACAAGTAAAAAAACAAGCACACAGTCCAACTAAAATTAATACTCATTAAATAATTAAAATTCAGGTGCGTAATCACTCCTAAGGACTTAGATAAAATGTTTCAATACCAGTTGCAAGGGTATCCTCATTTTCACTCAGGTATTAAGGACGCGTTTGCAAAATTGATAGGTATAGAATTGAACTATTACATTGACACGGGTCACACACACAAGTGTACGCACCGTTAGTTGCGGGTGTGGGAATCGTAATCAAGTAAAACATTTTACCTACAAAAATATATTACATACGAAATACGAATAGCTGCTCCAGAGACTGCTAGGCACTAGAAGCCCACTACTAGCAGTGAGATGGTGGCTGTGGACTTTGGGCTGGTTTTGTTAGTTATGATAAGACTTTAGCTTCGGACTTGGTGAAGTGACTTGAAGGTATACTTCGGTGACAGCTACTGGAACTCCTCGACGAGTAGTATTAGGTGTGCCGAGTTTGGGCTCGTTTTGTTAGTCATGATGAGAGCTTACCTCCGGACTTGTTAGAGTGACCTGATGGTGTACTCTGGTGACTACTGCTGGAATTCCTGGACGAGTAGAACTAGGTGTGCTGAGTTTGGGCTCGTTTTGTTAGTTATGATTAGACCTAAGCTCCGGGCTTGATGGAGACCTGATGGTGTACTTTGGTGACTACTTCTGGAACTCCTGGACGAGTAGAACTAGGTGTGCCAGTTTGGGCTCGTTTTGTTAGTTATTATGAAACCTAACGTCCAGGCTTGATGGAGAGACTTGATGGTGTACTTGGTGACTACTGCTGGAATTCTGGACGAGTAGAACTAGGTGTGCGAGTTTGGGCTCGTTTTGTTAGTTATGATTAGACCTAAGCTCCGGGCTTGATGGAGACCTGATGGTGTACTTGTGACTACTGCTGGAATTCTGGACGAGTAGAACTAGGTGTGCCGAGTTTGGGCTCGTTTTGTTAGTTATTATGAGACCCAACGTCCAGGCTTGATGGAGAGACTTTAATTTGAAATCTCGTATTATTATCGCCGCTCCACACTGCATGAATATTGAAGCCACAGTAAATGACACTAAAGTAAGGTGTACGGATTGCAGTACAGTTCAGTTGAACATAGTGAATGTTCGAATGCGAAATCGAAATACTTGGAGTATTTTAAGGTTGTTTTGTGCAAACAAACATAATACAACGTTGATATTGTTAGCAGACCGAATAGCACCTATAAGTAACCATATTTTATTAGTTAAAAAGTAGCACTATGTAGCGTTTTTATATAAATAAGTGTCATGTAATTTCAAAAATAATAAAAATAAATTATTTTATAGGAAATAGGCTAGAAAGCCCTAAACCAGGCCCCGCCTAAAGCCGGCAGTCTGTTTTAATTTCCTACTTGGGTTATTTCGCAAAAATATCCTTCATTTACTGCGAATAACAAGGCTGACGACGATAGTTCTTCCTTCCAATCCTTTCAAATACATTCCCGAACAAAGAAAGTGGTTTTATGTGCTCTAAAATATTCTCTGGGTTAAAAACCCATATTTGTTGTGGTTATGTTATAAAAAAAAAAAAACAAGAAAACAAGAAAATAAAGAACAAGAATTTTTCGTATCTTTTTCGTATTGCGCTCAAATTAATATTTTTTTTTATTAAACTGAAGTGACAAACGTGTTTTTATAAATCTGAAGAGTCCACCTGATGGTAGTGGCTAATGCAGTCCATAAACACCTGCTGACAACTTCAAACAAAGAAGCTACAGATTCGTTGTCACCTTTGAGGATATTGGTCCTCAAAGGTGACAACGCATCTGTAGCCTTATAACCTGTATGGAATGCCTCATAACCTGGAATTATATTTGCTCCCTATGCTTTTCAAACCGAAACACAGCAGTGTAAGCACTGATATTTGGCAATAGAAATTGGTTACAAGGTGACGGGTTCCTAGGTAGAAAACGAGGCCTTATTACGTGGTAGAGCCATGCTCTACCTATATTACTTGTATAGTTGTAACACGAATGGTTCGGCTCGACCGGGGAAGGACCGCGCTCACAGAATACTAGTAAAATAGCAGCTTAACGCTGCTGTGTTTCGAATGGTGAGTGTAGAGAACCGGAGACCCGTTTTACTGGAAACGAGGCATTCCATCTTAGTCCTCACGGGTGACAACGCATCTGCATTGTGATTCGTCATCGATGATAGATGTAGATGTCTATGGGCCACAGCAACCACTTACCATCAGGTGGACTGTGTGCTCGTTTGTCACCCTTATCCTATAAAAAAAAACCATCTAGTAAATAATGTAGTTTGTAAGTTGTGACAAAAAGAAGCTAACAGCAGTTTTTAGGGTTCCGTACCCAAAGGGTAACCAACTGGACCCTATTACTAAGCCTCCGCTGTCCGTTCGTCTGTCTGTCAGCGAGATGTATCTCATGATCCGTAATAGGTAGACAGTTGAAATTTTCACAGAATGTGTATTTCCGTTGTCGCTATAACAACAAATAATAAAAATAAAAATAAATTAAAAATTAAAGGGGCTCTCCTACTAGAAATGTGTTTTACGATAGTACGGAACCCTTCATGCGCGAGTCCGACTCGCACTTGGCCGGCTTTTTTCTTTCACGAGTATTGCGATGTCTGGCTCGGATACACATTACATATACAGAACCCCAATAGAGCAAGGCCCGACTAGCATGTGGCCGGTTTTTTACAGTTTTATTAATGACATCGACGTGGTGTTTTACTGCTAACCGTATGAGGAAGCTCAAGTTCATTGAGCGAGATATGGAGTAGGCTATGTTCGGAGTTTCTATGCGTGATAAAACTCGTCATGTAGATAGTTCTCCCGCAGTAGAACCAGAGCAAGCGATAAAGCCCAATATACATAGGCGGCGCGTAGAACAGACAACCTATGGGGACGAAAGGTTCTCGAGAGGCAGCCTCGTGCCGGCGACCGAGTGACGACCTACTGAGACATACTGAAGTCGATTGATGTAGGTGGTTCAGGACCGTATTTTGTAGCATTCCTAGGTCCCCAAGATACTACAATTTAAGTTTCAAACTCACTTCTGGAATTATTTTAAATACAAGTAAAAAACAAGCACACAGTCTAACTAAAATTAATACTCATTAAATAATTAAAATTCAGGTGCGTCTCAAAATCACTCTAAGGACTTAGATAAAATGTTTCGATACCAGTTACAAGGGTATCCTCATTTTCACTCAGGTATTAATATTAGCTGATAACGCACAGGTTATTTTTGGATCTCGACAGCAGTGCCACCTACCGGGTCTTATTGTGAATCTAAACTGTCTAGGGATTCACTCAAACACATAATAATTTCAAAATTCGGTCCAGCCGTATAGGGTGAGCTCATTGACAAACACAAGTACAGATTTTGTAATACATAGATTTTTTGACTTAAAAAGTGAGTGTATATAGTGGTAACGAAATAACTGGAAGATCTTAACTGTCTGGTATCTGATAGACATTAACATCTCGTGTTTAAATTTATGAGTATAAGGGATCGGACAATATTATCCAGTAGTGGGCTATTTACGATTTTACGAGTATAGGTAAATATGAGGAGGAAGTACATCGGGTGTGGACATTATATGTTCTCGAAATATCATCCGCAACTGTTATACTTTATTACTACATCAAAATGACGCGAGGTCTATGATAATAAAAGTTATAGGCGTATACTTAAAGGGTACTTTAAAATGCACTGTACACTATAAATTGTATGAAGCTGCTAAAGTAAAATACGTTAAATGACAATCGATGTTTATTATTTTGAACTTTTATAGTTTTCTGGAACGTAGGATTCTTTCAATTTATTGCGAACGTTTAATTAGTGCTTATTTGTGGCCAATATAAAGAAATTTATTATAAAATGCGATAACTAGTAATTGCACTGTGAAACTGATTTAACGGCAACAGTCCATGCCAATTTAGAAGAGGATGGTTGTTATACATTAACAAAATAGAAGTTAGCAACTTGCGATAATCTTTCTATATACTAGGAAAAAATATAAATCCTTTGAAAAGATAAGAGGAATTCACTGCTTCACTAAGATAGTTTTGTACACTTTTTATTAACTAAAAAAGTACATTATATTTACGGCATGTGATAAAACTATCTACAAACGATATACGTAGCGTTAAACATAACACATTAAATATATTATAGAATCAACGAAAAATAAGTTTTTCGTCTTCATCTTCTTCATCAGCCTGTGCAAGTCCAGTTTTTATTGAACTCACAAAGGACAAAGTGAGGTTTAATAACTCCACTTATTAAAATAAGCCACCAGAGCAATGGATTTTTTTACACTACAAGCGTTAATAAATTACGAAAGAAATGCACATTATGTATCTTGCAACTGAAATTAGAGACAATATCATTAACAATTGTTTACGTGGTGCAGCACGAATGGGTCGGATCGACCGGGGAAGGCCCACGCTATAATAGCAGCTTAATTCTGCTGTGTATCGTATGGTAAGTGCAGAGAACCGGAGACGCTTTTTACCGGATACGAGGCATTTTCTCTTATTCCTTAAGGGTGTCAACGCATCTGCATTTCGATTCTTAATCGAGGATAGATAAAGTTGTCTATGAGCCACAGCATCCACTTATCATCAAGTTGATTGTGTGCTTTATTCTATAAAAAAACAACCTCGTCTAAGATACTGCTAGACATGTGCCTCATTCAAAACAACAGCACTTACTCATTGTAGATAACAACACTAAGTTTTTTTTTATTGAATAAGGGGCGAACGAGCACGTGGATTATCTGGTAGTAAGTGATCACCGCCGTTAATGAACATCTGCCACACCAGAAAAATGACAAGGGCGGTGCTGATCTTTAAGAAAGGAATAAGCTCTTCCAGTACCATGAATAATGTGGCTTTAATAAACTATTATATATACTTTTATAAATTGTGTTGAAAATGAAAATGAAAAAAAAAAGAAAAATTTTTATTTGACAGAAAACAACTACAACTCATTGAAGTATCCGTTGGCACCCACACTAGGTAATCCTGTATCGTGGGTACTATTATCTAGAATAATCTATATCTATTATATAGAATAATATAAGTTATGATGAAAATTAGTTCAGTAGTAACTCCAATTGAAACCTCCAATCTGTAATGTAAGATTTAATATTTGTCATTATTTAGCTGAAAGTATTTTTATTTTCAGTATTCATGGATATTTAAGATAGTTAAAGCCGTGATATAGTTATATCCCTAGGGATATAGCTATATTATGGCTATATATAGTTAATGAAACCGGTTCATAACTATTTTACTAGACTAATCTAGTAAAATAATTATAATTGTAAACAGAATGTACAGGAGGAACAAATTTCGCGACATTGACGTTCCTGTTGTGTTGTTCTTCATGTTCCTTTTTTGACATGGGCCACCCTAAAGCCGGGTATATTATAACGATATAAAATGTAATAGTGAAAGAATTTAACTTTTTAATTTCAAAAATTCAAAAAGTTTAATTCAAAAGTAATTTTGACTAACAAATTACAAACAAACTACAATTATAATTATTTCACTAGATTCGTCTAGTAAGATTGTTATGAACCGGTATATAGCTATATCCCTAGGGAAATAACTATATCACGGCCCTAACTATCTTACTGCGACAGATACACTAATCCTACCCCGATCTGATATTACATCTATCTAATTACATCTTACATTTTCTGTTAAAGGATAGTAGCAATGATAATAATCATTACTTTATGTCTATGCTAGGACATGTTCACGACACTAGACGAATAGTGAATTCGAACTTACGATGTTACGATTTGCAATCCGTGTTACAATCTACTTTGACTTCATGGTCATATTTTTGTTTATAGGATAAGGGTGACAATCGAGCACACAGTCCACCTGATGGTAAGTGGTTACTGTGGACCATAGACATCTACATCTATCCTAGACTACGAATAAAAATACAGATGCGTTGTCACCCGTGAGGACTGAGATGGAATGCCTTGTTTCCAGTAAAAAGGGTCTCAGGTTCTCTACACTCACCATACGAAACACAGCAGCGTTAAGCTGTTATTTTACGCTGGTATACTGTGAGAGCGTGGTCTTTCCCCGGTCGAGCCGACCCATTCGTGCTACAATTATACAAGTAATGTAGCTGCAGCATGGCTCTACCACGTAAAAATGCATCCAAAGGCGAACTTGCGTATTATAAATTATTAATGGAAATTATTTTACTTCATGATCTGCGACTCTAAAGGCAGACTTAAATATTTCTCGCTGTAGTCGAGCCAAAAATAGTGATATAGTTACTGATTAAAGAACAAAATAGTTACCTACTCGTAGTTCGGAATGAGTAAGGAAGGTGACTGGACATTTTTCGAACTTCGCAAGCGTCATCTCACTATAATATCTATTGGACTATCACTTTCGGTCGCCGAGTACTCTATTGTCTGCGATATGATCTTTTTTCGTTTAATGAGCGCTGGTATCCGGCTGATCGTTGCCTAATGGTGACGCACTTGTGGGAATTTCGCGTTAAGCAATTTCTTTTAGACTACACCCGTCTAGCTTCTTAGACCGATACGTAGGTAGACGTCTGAGTCATTCTCTCGACAACCAAGTCAAAATTGTCATTTGTTTTTGAACAAGAAATTGATTGATTATATAGTTTTATAGACTGTACTTTAAAAAAATGCGAATGTATTGCTTAATCACAAGTTGTTTTATGTGCTATGATGTTTATATGTTATTAATGACCTTATGGATTTGAGTTGCAAAAGTTGCAAAATAATATGAAAGTGTAATCTGAACTAAAACACTCACGTGTTACTTTCAAGATCAATATTCGTGAAGACCTCAGGGACATTCTATCGGAGGCCATCAATGATTAACCTACGCTAACCCTCTCTTTACACAAATTAATATGTGAAGCTTTTCTCAGTAATTGGTATCCACTTTATTATAGTGAAATTGATTTCACTTTGATCAATATTGAATGTTTTGAATATTATCGGTGATAACATTGGACAAAGTAATATTAAACATGCGTAACGTAGCTAAATTATTATATGTAGCTAAATTATCAGGCGTATGGGATGGGATACTCAGTTAAAATTTATTCATAGGATAAAATGTATTATAAACAAATGGATAATTAGAGTCGTATGAATAAAATAGTTCAATTGTTTCACTTTTATATTCAGTCAAGTTATAATTTATTCATTGGATAATTGTTAACTGACAATTGAAAATCGGCCTTTAAGAAAAAAACTTTACCGATGTAAACAACGACCAACATGCTTTAATAATATCCTGGAATATTGTTCTGTAAAATGTATTCAAAATATACGTGTTTATACGTGGTAGAGCCACGCTGCAGCTATATTATGGTTGTAGCACGAATGGGTCGGCTCGACCGGAGTAGGACCACGCTCTCACAAAATACCAGCGTAAAATAGCAGCTTTTTGCAATTTGATTCTTAATTGAAGATAAATGTAGATATCTACCGGCCACAGCATCCACTTACCATCAGGTGGTCTGTGTGCTCGTTTGTCACCCTTATTCTATGAAAAAAAGATAGAATAGAAGACTTTCTTAGATATAATACCTTCTTTCCTCTTTATTTAGACTACAATAGGGATATTACGGATAATAAATAAAGTAAAGGCAGCGCAGTCTAAACATTTAACTTTACGATTAGAAGTTGTTTTAATTAGTCCGATTTTTTAATAGTCAAACCTCAACATATCTCCACGTTTGATGCCCTTAGAGTTCGACTCAACTGTTTAAAAAAAATTGTTGTGGTCGTACGTTAGAGAACTCTCTTTATTCTCACATTTTTTTATAGGATAAGGGTGACAAACCAGCACACGACCACCTAATGGTAAGTGGACATCATAACATTTTTCCTCAATTAAGAGTAAAATGTAGATGTGTTGTCACCCCTGAGGACGAATGCCAGTAAAAAGGGTCTCCGGTTTTCTCAGCTCTCATCACTCACTATACACAACACAGATGCATTAAACTGCTATTTCACGCTGGTGACCGTGATGAGAGATGAGAGCATGGTCTTTTTCCCCGTTGAGCCGATCCATTCGTACTGCAACTATAATATTATAGCTTCCATACATTGGCTTCAAGCATTAATAATTTTTATAATTATGACCTCTACTGTGAAATTGTTGAATTAAAAAAACCTGGCATAATATTATGATTTCTTAGGTATTTGAGTTCGATGAAGCTGTAAGAACCGCATAGGGTAACAGCATTAACATCATAGAAACTAGACTCTAAGGTATTTTACACGAACACTTGACATTGAATAAAACCAACTTTACCGATTTCATCGCGTTTAATTTAACTTATTTTTAATTCCCGACGTTCCAAGTGCTTTAAAGCACCCATGGTTATGGGGGACTGAGGTGTTTGACGTTCCGATGTCATAGATAGCCCAGCCACAGTTGAGCGTATACTTGCCGTACTACCATATTATGTCAGAGGTGTCACAGACAAGATTGATTACATCTTGAAGCAAGCTTCCATTAAACCTACTACAAGCCGCCGAAGAAGATTAGTCAATTTTTACCATCCGTCAAGTGTAATATCCCTCTACAAGATGCAGGAGTGTACAAGCTTGATTATGAATGTAGTCTCCCTTACAATGAGTGTACGATGATGAAATGAGGGCTAGAATTAATCCGAACAATGCCTTGGAGCTCTACCCGTTTTAAAGATGATAAAAAATTGAGAAAGAGAGATAAAATGCAATGTCTCTTCGCAAAGCCAGTGAAAAAAAAACTGAACAGAAAGAACTCCATTGTCGATGGTTCGAGCCGTTCTTCGATGGATGCGGGACCAATGGAAAGAGCTGGTACTGATGCCCAGGCCCAGAGAACGGTATTCTAAGTAGGGTCGAACTTGCACATTGTTAAGTTACAAAAGGTAAGCCGATAGCAAATACTCTACATAGCACATCAAGCTTCTTTTTGAAGTTAATTTGACCTCTAAGAAGTTTGCGAATAGTTTATTGATACTTTACATATGCCGATATTTTCTATTCTAACTGCCGATAAAAGTTCAAATATGGTAATGATGAAGAATATGGGAGTTCAAATACTGAAGGCCAAGAAACGCAGCATAAAATATAGCAGATAAAACTTAAATTAGGTACATCATTGATTTAATTACATAGTTTAATGAATTCGCATATATTTCTACTTTTAAAAATATTTATACAAGTAGGTACTGAGTAGTGAAAGTAATAAACACAAGCTATTATTTATTTCTGAAAACCAGGGTTTCTTCCTAAGTTACATACTGTACGGTAGCGGTGGCGGTACTGAATGGCAAAACAGAAAGCAGACATCAAAATTGCATCCATTTACGATATATCAAGCGGTGACTCCAGCTTGCGGTTCTTTGACAAATGATGTCGTTGTGCTTTAACGTTGTGCTTTAAGCTTCCATGGAATTCTTTGCTACCGTGTGACCCCGACTGACAACAAGCCACATTCTCTGACTTGAGACTACAGCCAAAAAAAAATTTTTGAAACTTTGGAATTTCAAGTAGGTATGAATTAATTAGTCGAAATAAGGATATACCTAAATTGTGGCCGTGTTTAGAATAAACCGGCGAAAATATTTTGATGTGTCAACAAGTACCTTGAATTACGAGTATATGAGTATTTTGAAATATTTTTTTTATTTAATTGTTTACTTATTAAGATCGTTATTACATTATACCGTCTATCTTTACAATATAAAATTTATATCTAAGTGAGATTTAAGCCATTTGTCATAACTTCAAGTAAACTAATAGGGTCTTTAATAACCATAACGCCACGAATTATTAAAACTCCCAACTTTTCATTTTAACCTTCATATTAACAAATACATTTTAAAATAAAAGTCACACAAAGAGCCGACAGCAGACGGGCTGCTCTCAGCAATGCATTAATTCACAAACATCGCGCATTAACATATTACGGGGACCACCGCGATGAATGGACCAGATATGGGCAAGGATTTAAGAGGATAAATGAAAATCTTAATAAACAACACCCACGACACCCGGAAGGTGCAATATCAACAAGTGATCTAAACTGAACAATGATGCTGTTTCTTTTCTTTATCAAGGACCTTATAAGATATTATATTTGACATTTTACAAACAATAAGTCGATATAAGAAGCAATATCACATTTATTGCTTCTTATAATAACATATAACTTATCTGATTAACCAACGAGTTTGTTTGTGGCCCGTGTACCTGTCAACTGAAGCCAAGGTTCGAAATGAAGCCACAATATAATATTAGTCCAATACGAAAAATTGGTTCTGATTATTGAATACAGATTTGAATCTTGCAAATTGCCGGCTTTAAAGTAAAAACTTGAACGATGGGTACCTCATGAATTAAGTGAATCGAACTTGCAAACACGTGTCGACTGCTGTGTTACTTTGCTCAACCGACACAATAAGGGATTTTAAATCGAATCATTACTTGTGATGAAAAGTGGATACTGTACGATAATCGGAAACACTCGTCGCAATGGCTGAACCCGGAGACCCAGCCAAATCCTGCCCTAAACGAAAATTGACTCAGAAAAGTTACTTATGAGTGTTTGGTGGACTGGCGCCGGTGTCGTTCATACAGCTTTCTAAAATCTGGCCAAACGATTACGGCAGATATCTATTGTCAGCAACTGCAAACCATGAAGGAAGAATTAGCTGCTAAACAACCGAGATTGGTCAATCGATCTAGGCCACTGCTGCTTCACGACAACGCAAGACCACACACTGCACAACAAACAACCACTAAGTTAGATGAGCTACAATTGGAATGTCTGCGACATCCACCGTACTCCCCGGACCTTGCTCCAACAGATTACCATTTTTTCCGGAATTTGGACAACTTACAAGGAAAAAATTCAACTCCGATGGGGCAGTCCAAACCGCCTTTAAAGGGTTTATTGATTTTCGCCCCCATGATTCTTTTAGTAAAGGGATCAATGAACTACCTATGAGATGTCAAAAGTGCATAGATAACAACGGTGCATACTTTGATTAATTAAATATATTTAAGAAAAAACAATTGACTTTATATTCTCCCCAGAAAAACGCCATTTCATATGTAGGACCTAATATTATAGCTTTACAGGCATTGTCAAGCATTAATAATTTTATAATTATGACCTCTACTGTGAAATTGTTGGGAGTAAATTGTGTATCAACAAAGTTGTGCATTGTTGTGCAGTGCATTGTTGGCTCTTGAATTAAAAAAAAACCTGGCATAATATTATGATTTCTTAGGTATTTGAGTTCGATGAAGCTGTGCAAGAACCGCATAAAATAACAGCATTAACATCATAGAAACTAGACTCTTAGGTATATTTACACGAACACTTGACATTGAATAAAACCAACTTTACCGATTTTATCGCGTGTACTTTAACTTATTTTTAATTCCTGACGTTCCAGGTGCTTTAAAGCACCCATGGTTATGGGGGACTGAGGTGTTTGACGTTCCGATGTCATAGATAGCCCAGCCACAGTTGAGCGTATACTTGCCGTACTACCATATTATGTCAGAGGTGTCACAGACAAGATTGATTACATCTTGAAGCAAGCTTCCATTAAACCTACTACAAGCCGCCGAAGAAGATTAGTCAATTTTTACCATCCGTCAAGTGTAATATCCCTCTACAAGATGCAGGAGTGTACAAGCTTGATTATGAATGTAGTCTCCCTTACAATGAGTGTACGATGATGAAATGAGGGCTAGAATTAATCCGAACAATGCCTTGGAGCTTTAAGTCACAACATAGTCACAAGTAATGCCACCCGTTTTAAAGATGATAAAATTGAGAAAGAGAGATAAAATGCAATGTCTCTTCGCAAAGCCAGTGAAAAAAAAACTGAACAGAAAGAACTCCATTGTCGATGGTTCGAGCCGTTCTTCGATGGATGCGGGACCAATGGAAAGAGCTGGTACTGATGCCCAGGCCCAGACAATGGTATTCTAAGTAGGGTCGAACTTGCACATTGTTAAGTTACAAAGGTAAGCTGATAGGAAATACTGTCCACTCTACATAGCACACTCTTCTTTTTGAAGTTAATTTGACCTCTAAGAAGTTTGCGAATAGTTTATTGATACTTTACATATGCCGATATTTTCTATTCTAACTGCCGATAAAAGTTCAAATATGGTAATGATGAAGAATATGGGAGTTCAAATACTGAAGGCCAAGAAACGCAGCATAAAATATAGCAGATAAAACTTAAATTAGGTACATCATTGATTTAATTACATAGTTTAATGAATTCGCATATATTTCTACTTTTAAAAATATTTATACAAGTAGGTACTGAGTAGTGAAAGTAATAAACACAAGCTATTATTTATTTCTGAAAACCAGGGTTTCTTCCTAAGTTACATACTGTACGGTAGCGGTGGCGGTACTGAATGGCAAAACAGAAAGCAGACATCAAAATTGCATCCATTTACGATATATCAAGCGGTGACTCCAGCTTGCGGTTCTTTGACAAATGATGTCGTTGTGCTTTAAGCTTCCATGGAATTCTTTGCTACCGTGTGACCCCGACTGACAACAAGCCACATTCTCTGACTTGAGACTACAGCCAAAAAAAAATTTTTGAAACTTTGGAATTTCAAGTAGGTATGAATTAATTAGCCGAAATAAGGATATACCTAAATTGTGGCCGTGTTTAGAATAAACCGGCGAAAATATTTTGATGTGTCAACAAGTACCTTGAATTACGAGTATATGAGTATTTTGAAATATTTTTTTTATTTAATTGTTTACTTATTATGATCGTTATTACATTATACCGTCTATCTTTACAATATAAAATTTATATCTAAGTGAGATTTAAGCCATTTGTCATAACTTCAAGTAAACTAATAGGGTCTTTAATAACCATAACGCCACGAATTATTAAAACTCCCAACTTTTCATTTTAACCTTCATATTAACAAATACATTTTAAAATAAAAGTCACACAAAGAGCCGACAGCAGACGGGCTGCTCTCAGCAATGCATTAATTCACAAACATCGCGCATTAACATATTACGGGGACCACCGCGATGAATGGACCAGATATGGGCAAGGATTTAAGAGGATAAATGAAAATCTTAATAAACAACACCCACGACACCCGGAAGGTGCAATATCAACAAGTGATCTAAACTGAACAATGATGCTGTTTCTTTTCTTTATCAAGGACCTTATAAGATATTATATTTGACATTTTACAAACAATAAGTCGATATAAGAAGCAATATCACATTTATTGCTTCTTATAATAACATATAACTTATCTGATTAACCAACGAGTTTGTTTGTGGCCCGTGTACCTGTCAACTGAAGCCAAGGTTCGAAATGAAGCCACAATATAATATTAGTCCAATACGAAAAATTGGTTCTGATTATTGAATATAGATTTGAATCTTGCAAATTGCCGGCTTTAAATTTAATACGATTTGAAATTGTTCTTTTTATTTTTTATCAGCCACTAAAAGTCTACTACTTGATCTCGGCCACTACCGTGGTAAGGAGGATTTTTCTTAATCGTCACACTTTGACTTACACTTCACCTTATGTTATCTAAGTGGCTACCGCAGCCTATAGACGTCCGCAACAAAATTCAAACAAAGAAGACTATAGATGCGTTTGTCACCTCTGAATATCAAGATGGAATGCCTAATAGCATTTAATTATACTGGCTCTTTATACCCTCAGACATTTAACACAGCAATTCAGGCAATACTATTTGGCGGCAGAGAAGGGTGGTACTGACCCAGACGGACTTCTAGCAGAAAAAGAGTCCTACCACCCAGATTAGTCCATTATAATTTATCCTTGCAGACGACGCATTGTAATTCCCAAATTATCGTCAAAAAGTGGTGTGACAGCGTCTTTTTAAATGACCTTCACGTCTTCATTAGATATAAATTAATCATTCGGAATTTCCAGTCTTGAGTCCACCGCTGCACCGTTTCACGAGTCAGGACGGAATTTCTTCTTCCTCGTATTGGCAATGCTACTCATCAGCAGTCTGTTGGATTTGGGTTCAGCATTTTTGAGTAGATTTTCCCGAAAACAGGCGGTCGAAAGTGTCTCTTCCATCAATTGGCTGGGTATCGTTAAGGTTTTTTTTATAGAACTAAGAGTGACAAAAGTGCAAACAGTCCAACCGATGGTTAGTATATGCTGTGGCCCGTAGACACATATCCTCAATTAAGAATACTCGTTACTAGTAAAAAGGATTTTTTGGTTCTCGTCACTTTTCATGCCAAAACAGCAAACAAACATTTGGAAAAAAAATTGCTTTTCTCCATTACGCTCACACTTTAAATCTGTATCTTTTAATATGATCAAGTAAATTAATCATAAGACAACAAATAAAATATAAGATAAAATATTTAATTTTTTAAATAATCCACGACTTTTTCTGCCACCAGGGTGGCGCCACTAGAAAGTGAGGTATAATATTTGACAGATTTCATAGCGGGGAAGTTAATTTGTTCGGAAAATGTAAAAGTTACTGTTTCTTTCTGTACTATTAGCTATATTTTATATTAATAACAATAAAAATAAATAAACCAAACCACAGATATTCATAAAAGTAGAAAATTTTTAAAAAATGTGCAAAAAATTAAAGAGCAAGCCACTGACGCATTGTTTTGTGTATTAATATAATACTCTAGAAACTGATAAACTTTTATTAAAAAACAACTGCTCAATTAAATTACATTGTGTAACAAAAAACTTTACCTCAGTGTCAGCTAGCGACATCTGGTGAGCAGAAAATTATTAGCCCTCATTCAACTGTAGTATCGACTAATTCAGTAGAGAATTTTGTATACCTACTGTACTGTTAATGGTTTTTTTTTAATGTTATTTGGCCTCTATACATATAATTGCTCCGGGCATAAATATTTGTCCATGTGCAATTCATGTTTGTAAAACGTCCTCACATTACAGGAGAAAATGGAAAATATAGAAGTACCTAAAGTTTTGTTTTTATTTTGAAAACAAGATATTTTATATCGAAAATATATAAGATATTTTTTATCAAAAGTACTCGCGCTGATTTCTCAACCAGATGCAATATTTTTAACTTGTTTTGTGTATTTAAAAAATTAATTATTGTTATTCAACGTTACTCTGTGTTATTTTGATAAAATTAGAGAAAGCAATCGTACTTACATAACTAGGTTCTTGATACAAATATGTGTATTATTTATGTAAGTAATCTGCTTTGTCACATGAGCAGACAAACAGGTTTAAGTAATTTTGCAATATACTAAGTTAAGCATTTCACATTACATTGTACCTAACCATAAAGACGTTGTACGGCGTCAGTCAAGTCTCACTGTAAGTGAAGTCGGAGAAATTTCTTAGGTACCTAAGTACTATAATGTAGGTACTATACCCAAAGATATAATAACTACGTACTTAGCTGAAGATATTATATACAATATTAGAGATTAGTCAGTTAAGCTTGTTAATCAAAAACCGTAAGGTGTTATAAGTGGTGTTATAAGGACCAACAATCACCTTATGTGGACATAATTCTTATTATGTATTCATCTCGTTAGTGTTTAGTGGCTACAACTTAAAAAAATGTAAGTGATTTTTGGGATGGGACACGGGGAGTATAGGCATATGTGTAATAAATACTAATAGTGGTTCAACTCCTTTGTTGTACCGCAAAATACCTACAAGGCGGTTGTCACAAAAACATTTTCTTAAATAATAATATCATAACATTATATTTTATTAGTATTCCTCGTAATAATTTATTTTTCTATACAAAGATACAAACTAATTACTACTTTACAAAACTAGTTGCGTTCCGCAGCTTCACCTGATTCGTCGTGATTGAAACAAAGCTTGACTATACCTACCTAATTTTACTATATTTTACCCTTATAGGTATTCCGCTTAAAATATTTTATACTAGGTTGAACAGAATAAATAGAACAGGTTAAAATTATATGTTGGTTCTGTTTAACCGCCTCGTTACAGATGTACAACCGAAAAATATTTTCGACATTTATTAGTGGGGTTTCTTAATTGTCTTTTGTTGAATTTAATGATATAATGAATTCTCATCTTTACATATAATTCAATTAAAAATCGTGATGAAAGCTATCACCTGGTTATTTGAATTAAATTTTACTTAAAGCGTCATACAATCTTTCCCAATATTTCAAAATAATATCGAGTAATATCATGTTGTTGGGTTAACACCAAAAGCGTGCAACTAATTCCGTGTACGTGGCACTCCTAAACGGGCATACCGGTACGCAAGCGAAGCCGACCGGTACCACCGCAGAAGTTGCGGGCAGGGGGGGATTCGGCTCTCCTTTATACCGCACCCCATCGTTGCTCCGTCTAATCGCCGAGATGACTCACTATTAGTTATTACACATATGGTATAGGGTAGAAATTTGTAAGTTGGTAAAAACACACTCACACATCTACAATAATATACCTAGCTGTGAATTCTAAAAAATCTTGAGTCATAAATCTTAGCATATTTATTAGCATAGATAATATACTATATAGGGCATTTATTAGCATGTCTGCCTGGTATTTATATTAAATAGAGTTCTGTCAAATAAATAAATTGTAGTTTAAAAATGTAGTAGACGACATATTAAAAATTATTTTGTAGCCAGTTAATTCCAGCCGCTACAGATATTTAATGTTTCTCGTTATAAATACAATCCATATAGTAAGTTTGTGAAACATAATGATTAATTAGAGATGGGCCGACTATGGTATTTGCCGACTAACCGACTAGCCGACTAATCGGTTTTCAAATTGCCGATCAGTCGGCCGACTAGTCGGCAATGCCTATCATTTTAATACTAGCCTTTCGGAGGTATCCGGGCTATGTCGTCATCACTCGGCACGCTCGCGCATCGACGAGCCATCGTGCGGCCACGCCGAGCGTGTTGTGACTTGTGTTGTGAGCTGTGACGTGTTTTGTTTACGTTTTAATCGTTTTGTGTATATTCGCTCTGCCGGTGTAACCTATGTGGTGTCGTAAAATGTCGAAAAAGAAATCGCGAGTGTGGACATTCTTCGATGATGTTGAAGGCGAACCGACAAAAGTGAAATGTAACCAGTGCCAGGGAATCATTTCACGCGGTGGTCAAGGTAGAAAAGCAAATACGACAAGTATGACAAATCACATAAAATATAAACACAAGGAGTTGATGCCTCAATTGGCAGGTTCTATTAAAAGTAGTTCAAATGAAGTCCATTTGTCTTCATCTTCTCAATCTCAACCTGAGCCCTTGTAACCGACGGCAGTTCCATCAACTTCAACGAGTGGCGAAGTATACATATAACAAACTATTCAAGACAGTGTAATGGTCCAGTGGTCGCTTGAGGACTCCCGATCAAGAGAAATAAGTGTTGCCATATGAGAAATGATTGCCTTGGATAACCAACTTCTATCTATTGTGGAAAACAGTGGTTTTATCAGTCTAATGAAGAAGCTTAAACCAAAATATGTACTCTTAAATTCCTTATAATAATTAATATAATAAAGCGCAGCTAAGTAATTATCATAAAACAGCTATCACAGCAGATTAATGAAAAAGTATTAGGAATAAATGTTGTTTTGATTTATTTGCTAACCACCAATTATAATCGTCATATTTTGCCGATTAGTCGCCGACTGTAAAAGATGCCGAATAGTTGGCTTTCCCGACCTGTCGGCCATCTCTAATGATTATATACTCTTTGGAACTTGTTGCCTTTTTGCAAGACAAGAGTGAAATGAATCCAATCCACACATGCGCAGTGACCCTCATCGATTTTTCTTACCTACTTTTACTTTGATTTGACAGTTCGACCGATGTTTTGAGCTGCCACCCGCGTTCCAACAACAAAATAAACAATAATCATGGCTTTAGATTTTTCCGCAACCTATAAACTATTAGTTTTAGGCGATTCAAACGTGGGAAAGACCTGTATTGTGCACAGATACTGCGACGAGAGATATTACGATATTTACATATCCACAATAGGTGAGTGAACTATTTACTTTTTGGTTTTACGAGCCTTTGTTATGTAGGTGATGCTGTGTTTAAAGCCCTCCTGTTCATAACGGATCCAGAATTATAGTTTCTACAGCGGAAATATCGTGTGGAACAATAGAGCTTGTGATGTAAAGCCAGGCATTAAATAATATTCCCAATAGTTTTCTCGTAGAGACGTTAGGTGTTTTATTTGCTTGTAAAAGTCATGTGTGGTTAATTTGTAGTTAACTATTTATATTGCATTTCTCTTATCATGTGTATGTTTATAAAATTTTATCTCAAGCATTGTTAAAACTTTAGAAGTATGTACTAATATAATATTAACATGTTATTGCACATACACACGTTTCTTAATTTACTTTTAATTGACCTTATCCTTATTCGGATTGACAAACTAGGGTGATAAATACTACAACAATATACCAAAATAATTACAAACTATTAAGATTAATTTAAAGTGGCTTAAATATTATTTTAAATAAACAAGTTATTTATTTATTTATTTATGTTCACAAAACAAGACATAAAGAATCATTTCATGATTTCCCACAATGGTTCTACTTATTCCATAATGTACTGAAATATCTTTCAGTAGACCTATAAAGAAAAACATATTGAAAAAGGGAAACTTAGTGCATAACTACTATTACTACTAATGAATAAATAATATATATGATAATAATAATGAATATATATGATAATTATATATTATATCTTCTCTATCTCTATATATAAAAATCAATTGCTGTCCATTAGTCTTGGTAAAACTCAAAAACGGCCTGACCAATTTAGATGAAATTTTTTGTGTTTGAATGGGTCCCTAGATAGTTTAGATTCACATTTGAAGTAGTTTAGATTAACATGTTTAGAGAAGGAACAATGTGAAATCAATTTAAAAAAGGCAATTAATGATACACAAAGTAAAGAAAAAATTATCGATTAGCTATTGAGAAAAGAATTAAAACCTGAACATCTATTTCTTTTTAAATTACAATGCATATAAAATTTAGTTACAGTTTAATACAAATTATAGTTTCATATTATACTGTGTATTAATTTGGAAAGAAAAATCATTTTCTATTTTATGTTAATGGCAACATTTTTCTAAATATTTAAACAAATAAAATCGCTACCAGCACCTGTGATTTTCAGTACGGCATTGACTGCACCTGCAGCTTTTCTGGGTATGAGTGCTAGTGCCTTTCGCTATATATGTGTGTAATCTATGCTAGCACCGCTTTGTATAATGTACCTATTGGCTGTTTTGTAATTTAGAGTTGAGTTTATATTGCTATTACTTTCGATTATTGAGTTGATTGTGTTTTGTTAAGTATATTTTTGTTTTTTGTTAAGTTTGTTTTATTATATTATTATATTAAAAAGTCAAGCGAGGGGGTTGGTGTCATTCACCTCCGTGATTACTCTAATCGAGAACATCAAAATGGCTGAATAAATATAAAATTATTTAATTTGTTTTTGTTAATTTTACCACCTTTTCTATTTATTTGTTTATTTGTATATTGTAGTACATGAATCGTAAGTTACTTAAATTTAATATACCTACATGAATATGACAATATTACAACAAACATTCTAAAATATAATTAATAATCTTACTTATTTTTTGTCAAACTCGAACTACGATTGTATTCACTTGACAGTTTTTATGTCTGATTATGAAACACATCTCCAGTAATTAAAAATAAATGACCGCTATTAAGAATAGTATGTATAACTGCATATGCAGGTAAAATAAATTCAACTTTTAATAATTTTATCAGTAAATAAAACTATAGTAGGTGAGATTTTTGAAGTAAATGTTAATCTAATAGTCATGACAGAGTAGAAAAATTTACAATAAAATATATAGTGTCATTTTCTCATAGTTGATAATTTTGTTGTATCTTGCAAATGCACGCAAGTTATGTTCTAGTGACTTGTCATCCGCACCATGCTACAACGCAAAGACTATAGTTAACAAGATGCTAAGTAATTGTCTCTTACATGTTTCTTAAATACCATTAAATTTTCAATCAATCAATCAATTTATTTATTCGTTTTCACAGGTAACAAGGTTGACAATATTATAATTTTTAAGAACCTCCGTACAGCATACAAATGTATATATTCACACATCATATAATTAAATATAAATTAAACAATTCAAAATAACAGTTAAATTAAGTAAACAGGGTCAAAACAAAATTATTAAATTACATATTTAAATCATTAGTAAATAGAAATTCATTGACATTATAATAACATTTATCGATAAGAAAATTACTTAGGGTACATTTAAATTTTTGCGCATTATAACATTTTATGTGATCAGGTAATTTATTATACAATTAAGGGGCCATTTCAACAACACTTTTTTTCATAAGGGCAGTTTTACATTCATTTGTCTGGATTTTTTGTTTCCGAGGGCGAAGGTTAACACAAGATGGTTGTACTCTCATATCAAAAAGATCCGGATTGCACTTTACAAACATACATGATTCTAGTATATAAATACAGGGTAATGTTAATATCTTAAGAGATCTAAAGTATGGTATGTGTTTGCGACGGTGAAAAGTGTTTGGAAACAAAGTGATTGAAAAATAATATTAAAAGTGAAATTGATGACAAAACTGAGTGAAAAGTGCAATAATATAATTTTATAACATGTTTAAAACCTTAATATGTTAGTATAGAGCATCATTTGGTAATAATTAGGAATATAACTCTTATTTATACAAAAGAAAAGTCGACCAATCAGAGCATGACATATTATAGAACTTTCTAGGCGTTTTAATTAACTGCGTAATAGTTGATCACGAAAATGATGGAAATAATTTTTATGCTCTAGAAGAATTGTAAACATGGTAGTGAATTAGATTAAGGTTTATAGATTGAGGATATAAAAGAATATTTAGCGTGATGAAACTTATTTCCTACTTATAGTAAAATTAAAGAATTAATGTATCCAAATATTGTGAAAAATTGGGATATTTTGGTTAATATTTTTTAAATTGTTAATATATTAAGAAACCTTTACGGTGTGCTAATAGACAACTGAATTACCGGTTTAACAATGTATAGTAATGTGCATTAGCGTAAGAAGTAATCGTGTATAGAAAAATTGTAATTTAAGACAATTGTATAGAAAATGTTATGCAATAAAGAGGCAAAACGGACAATGGCAAGCGGCTCACTTTAAAGTAACGCTCGAGTTTAACTTATGGCTTCGGGCCCAGTAACATTGTAGTAGCTGAAGTGACTAGTAGCAGAACCAAGAAGTAGCTGAATATAAAACATAGTGAATAGTAGCTAGCAACATAGTAGCTGATAATAGCAGCTACACAAGTGATAGTAAAGTCCGTTAACGCTGCACAACATAGTAGCTGATAATAGCAGCTAGATAAACAGTGAAAATAAAAACAGATACCACTAGTAGTAGTAAGTTACTACCGAACAATTTAAAGAAATAGTCAACTGAAGAAATCGTCTGAAAAATATAGTGACCAACCGATAGTGAACAACTGATATAGAACAACCGTAGTTGAACAACCGTATTCAACAACCGTGGTCAATAACCAATAGTCAGAAGATTTCCGCTGAACCGTTAAGCAGTCGAACCGCTGGCCACTGCCTTGCCATTTGTATTCTATTTCGTGCATTTTGATTTAACCTCAGTCCACAGTACCCCAGCTGAATCCAGAGAAGTTTCGAATAGTGCACGATGCCGCAGCCAAAACAAAGGGGGTGGCATTGAACGACTTCCTGCTCACGGGTCCAGATCTACTGCAGTCACTACCAGGGGTCATGATGCGTTTTCGCCGCCATAGTATCGCTGTCTCCGCGGACATAGCCGAAATGTTCATGCAAGTTAAAGTCAGACCCGAAGACAGAGACGCCTTAAGATATCTCTGGAGAGGGGATCGACGTGATGAAGCTCCACAAGAATATAGAATGACGTCGATCATCTTCGGTGCAGCTAGTTCACCCTGCACAGCCATATTCGCCAAGAACTGGAACGCTAAGAAACATATAGACGAGTATCCAGAAGCCGTAGAAGCCATCGTCCAAAACCACTATATGGACGACTATCTCGACAGTTTCCAGTCCCTGGAAGAGACAACGCGAATATCAAAGGAAGTACGCGACATACACAAAAAGATGCACTTCAACTTTAAAAAATGGGTTTCCAACGCACCAGAAGTTATAAAAGAATTAGAACCTGACCGCGATCCAACTGAGTCAGTCAACTTGGGCAACAAGGGAACCGAGGAGAAGATACTCGGATTGATCTGGAAACCGAGTACCGATCAGTTGAGCTTTAACCTCAAGCTCGCACGACTTCCAATCGATTTGCTGCATAAGACACCGACCAAAAGGGAAGCACTCAAAATAGTAATGTCGCTGTATGACCCGCTCGGCCTCGCCTCCCCAGTTACAATTCGAGCGAAGCAGATACTGCAAGAAGCATGGAGACGAGGAACTGACTGGGATCAGGAGTTGGACGAAGACCTGACTAACCAGTGGTCCACATGGATCCAACACCTAGAACGACTCAAGTCAGTGAGCATACCAAGATGCTACCCAAGATTCAGCGACGCACGTACACTCCAAGTCCACGTGTTCACCGATGCCAGTGAGAGCGCCTACGCGACGGCAGTCTATTGAGGTCAACGACACCCAATGGGACAATACACGTGAGCCTCATCATGGCCTAGGCGAAGGTAGCTCCGCTCAAAGTGACGTCTATACCTCGCCTCGAATTACAAGCCGCCGTGATGGGAGGCCGCGTAGCCGCCGCCGTCATCCAGGAACATCGCGTGAAGCCCGAAACCGTCACTTATTGGACTGGCAGCAAAACAGTCCTCACATGGATAAAAAAGGGCTCCAGAACTTACAAACCTTTCATCGCCCACCGGATAGCAGCAATCGAGGAACACAGTAAAGTGGAAGACTGGCGCTGGGTACCTACCAAGTTAAACATAGCTGACATCGCCACGAGGGACGTATCACCGAATTTCAACTCAAATCACGAGTGGTACAACAGCCTATCATTTCTGTATAAAGAACCGTCAGCATGGCCGACCGAAAGACCCACTTCGTCCGAACCTACCGGCGAGGAAAGATCATTGACCATCACAGAATCGCGTCGTGCTCCGCAACTCCGAGAAGCCGTCCCTGATGCAGTCAAGTTTTATCACCCCCTCCGCGCCTTTCATGGGAGGGGTGTGGGAACGTCTCGTCCGATGCGTGAAGACCGCATTATACACCTTCCTTCATGAGAGACATCCACATGAAGAAGTCTTAGCTACGCTGCTCTGCGAGGTGGAGTACACAGTAAATAGCAGCGACGACAACGAGGCCATCACTCCCAATCACTTCCTTTTGGGAGGATCTGCGAGACTGCCGACACCTGGAGTGTTTAATGAGAAGGACATAGACAGCAAAAGCACTGGCGACGCTCCCAGATACTCGCCGACATGTTCTGGCAGCGTTGGGTCCGAGAATATCTACCGGAACTTCAAAACCGGCGGGAGCCTCATGGACGAGGCCCCAATCTCCAGGTGGGCGATCCAGTCCTAATAGCCGACGGCCAGTTACCTCGTAACACCTGGCCACGAGGAAGGGTGGAAGCTGTATACCCCGGCGCGGACGGACAGATCCGCACTGTGGAGGTACGCACCGCAAACGGCCTAATTAAAAGGCCAACCAGGAAACTCGTGCCGCTGCCGAAGTAGACGCAACGTCGCTCACCGAAATGGATGCAGCGCCGCTGAAAGAAGATCGTCGCGACGCTGCACGGCGGGAGAGATGTTCGCGACGGTGAAAAGTGTTTGGAAACAAAGTGATTGAAAAATAATATTAAAAGTGAAATTGGTGACAAAACTGAGTGAAAAGTGCAATAATATAATTTTATAACATGTTTAAAACCTTAATATTTTAGTATAGAGCATCATTTGGTAATAATTAGGAATATAACTCTTATTTATACAAAAGAAAAGTCGACCAATCAGAGCATGACATATTATAGAACTTTCTAGGTGTTTAATTAACTGCGTAATAGTTGATCACGAAAATGATGGAAATAATTTTATACTCTAGAAGAATTGTAAACATGGTAGTGAATTACATTAAGATTTATAGATTAAGGAAATAAAAGAATATTTAGCGTGATGAAACTTATTTCCTACTTATAGCAAAATTAAAAATTAATGTACCCAAATATTGTGAAAATTTGGGATATTTTGTTAATAACTTTTACATTGTTAATATATTAAGAAACCTTTACGGTGTGCTAATAGACAACTGAATTACCGATTTAACAATGTATAGTACATTAGCGTAAGAAGTAATCGTATAGAAAAATTGTAATTTAAGACAATTGTATAGAGAAAATGTTATGCAAAAGAGGCAAAACGGACAATGGCAAGCGGCTCACTTAAAGTAACGCTCGAGTCTACCTTTGGCTCGGGGCCCAGTAACGTAGTAGCTGAAGTGACTACTAGCAGAACCAAGAAGTAGCTGAATATAGAATATAGTGAATAGGCAACTTAGTAGCTGATAATAGCAGCTACACAAGTGATAGTAATAGTTAGTTGCACAACATAGTAGCTGATAATAGCAGCTAGATAAACAGTGAAAATAAAAGCAGATAGCACTAGTAGTAGTAAGTTCATCATCATCATCATCATCATTACAGCCCTTCACAACTCCCCTGCTGAACATAGGCCTCCCCCAAGGAATGTCACAAAGCACGGTCCCGAGTCACCTGCATCCATTGACTTCCTGCATGTCTTACTAGGTCGTCACTCCATCTAGGGACGCTCTACACTTCGCTTGCCGGTACGAGGCTGCCACTGAGAACCTTTCTTCTCCATCGGTTGTCGGTTCTTCGAGCTATAGCCGGCCCATTGCCACTCAGCATATACTAATTCTTTGGGCTATGTCGGTCACTTGGTTCTACTGCGGATATCCTCGTTTTAAGTCTATCACGCAGAGACGCCGAGCATAGCCCTCTCCATAGCTCGCTGAGCGACTTTGAGCTTCCTCATACGGCCAGCAGTGAAGGACCACGTCTCAGATCCATAGGTCATCACTGGCAACACGCACTGGTTGTATAATCTAGTTTTAAGGTTTTGAGGTATGTCTGACGAGAAGATGTGTCGTAATCTCTCGAACGCTGCCCAGCCGAGTTGAATCCGTCGATTGACCTCTCGGTCAAAGTTGGACTTACCTAGTCGGACTAGTTGTCCCAGGTAAACATATTCGTCAACAACTTCGAGCTTAGTGCTCCCAACAACTACCGGCATAGGTGTGACATGGACGTTAAACATGATTTTTGTTTTGTCCGTGTTCATCTTAAGACCTATCCGTTGGGAGACACTATTGAGGTCATTGAGCATAGTGCTTAGGTCCTCCAGCGATTCTGCCATAAGGACTATATCGTCGGCAAATCGAAGGTGAGTGATGTACTCGCCATTGACGTTAATACCGTATCCTTTCCAGTCCAGTAGCTTGAAAACGTCTTCCAACGCAGCGGTGAAGAGTTTCGGGGATATTACGTCACCCTGTCTTACACCTCTCTGCATTTGGATAGGTTTCGTACTCTGGTTCTGTACTCGGATAGCCATCGTAGCCCTACTGTACAAACACTTCAGCACTTTGTAGCAGTGGCAGATTGTACTCTTCGGTTTTCTGTACAATTTGCCGAAGGGTATGTATGTGGTCTATGGTGCTAAAGCCTTTTCGGATACCGGCTTGTTCGGGAGGCTGGAAGTCGTCGAGTCTGCGTGCGAGACGATTCGTAATGACTCTTGAAAACAGCACGTAGACGCGGCTCAAAAGAGAAATCGGTTCAGTTCTTCAAGAGGGCGTTGTCGCCTTTCTTGAAGAATAAGACCACCACTTCTGCTCCACGCCTCCGGAGTAGTGCCACCATGGAGGACGGAATTAAAGAGCTTCTGAAGGACTTCAAGTACCGATTTTCCACCCGCTTTCAGAAGCTCCGCTGTAATTCCATCCTCGCCCGGGGACTTGCCGTTTTTAAGGTGCTGGAGAGCCATTCTAATCTCGCTCAGACTGACGTCTGGGATATCATCGGAATAGTGTCGGATAAGACTTGCTCTTGGATCGTTACTCACACTTGCGTGTGGCTCCAACGATGACGTGTACAGCTGCCCATAGAACCTCTCAATCTCACTCAAAATCTCAGGTGTCCCAGAAACGATACTGCCACATTCGGTCTTCAGTTTCGACAGTTGGCTCTTTCTGGCAGACAGATCTCTGGCAAAGACTTTGGGCCTGTTTCGCTCGATCGCTTCTTCAATGAGCAGTATTAAAGTTGCGTAAGTCCCGCCGCATGCATTTGGAGATCTGTCTGTTCAGTTGCCTGTATGCTATGAAATCTACTGAAGATTGCAGCTTCATTTCCGTCTAACAGCCATGAGATTAAGAGTGATCGGAGAGTTTTGTGTTCTTCTGCGGCGGGTCTTGCAAAACTTAGCTCCGACCGCATGGACAGTTCCACGAGCTTGTCATTCATATCGTCCACTACGTTGCAATCTTCTAGGCACTGAAAACGATTTTGTAACTCAAGCTGAAAGGTTTCAGGACTTTGGATTAGAGCACGAGGGACGGAGCGTTGACTTCATTAGACGACACCTCTCAAATTAACGTTTAGATTCAGTGTGCCTCTAACCATGAAATGCATGGCTCTAGAGATATCCTCATATATTTCCTCCACCTCCTCATCGGGGTGTGCCGAGGTTGGTGCGTAAACCTGTATGACCTAAGCGAATACCGTTTGGTGATTCTGAGTATCCGACAACCTCGTCGACACACTCCCAATCTTTACAACGTTGTTAACAAGAGACTTGTGGACGATAAATCCGACACCTCCTTGGGACAGATGGTTGCCCTCCCGGTGATAGAACAAGTTGTCGGGTTCGAGGATTACCGTGTCCTCCCCTCTTATCGGACCTCGGATAATCCTATAATATGCCAGCGTAACTTTTCTATCTCTTCTTCCAGCTCCAGGATCTTTTCGTCAGTCCTCGGGGCGTGCGTTATAAGTTGCTAGGTCGAGTCGTCGTGGTAGCCGAACCTCCACCGAGTTCTTAGCACCCCTGCCCGCCGTTACCATGGTCGCCACCGTAGCGAGGAATAGCGGGGCCGCCGGGGACTGGGCGGTTAATGTGTCGTTATTCATGGGTATATTGCCATAGTTGCCACGCTTGGCGAGCGGGTTGGCAACCGCAGTTTTTATTGGTTTTGCTTTTATCAGAAAGATGCTGCTGCATCTTCTGCCTCAGTTTCCTCTGTCGCCTCTTACGAAACCTACGGGAAGATATGGGGTAGTGGGTATTCTTACCCGCCACTACACGGGAAGTAGTAAGTTACTACCGAACAATTTATAGAAGTAGTCAACTTAAGAAATCGTCTGAAAATATAGTGATCAACCGATAGTGAACAACCGATATAGAACAACCGTAGCTGAACAACCGTTTTCGACAACCGTGGTCAATAACCAATAGTCAGAAGATTTCCGCCGAACTTACGCCTACTTTCGATAACACTTACTCCCGAGTTTCGCCTGTCCGGCACAGTATGCAACTTTCTGTAGGCTTTATCCCACATATATAATACATTCAGAATCTCTTATAATTAGGTGGTAGTGAGCTTCATAATCTTACTGCATGGACAGAAAAGGAATAGGAGTTTAATTTACAATAAATTAAATAAGTTAAATTATAAGGTTCATCCGGAGGACGGGCGAAGGAAAATCAGTTTCTAACATATGAGGGAGAAGATGGATTGTGCAGGATGTTATAGAGGAGACATAACAATCTAATGTTCTTATGAAGTCAAAATGGGAGCCATTTTAGCTGATATATTCAGTCAAATTTCCTGAGCCCATTTATGAAACGGGTACACTGATTTTGCAAACGCTCAAGTTTACTTAGGAGCTCCTCTGTGCATCCAATTAACAAGCGTTTTTTATTTTGACCTTTTGACGAATTTTGAACGAATTTTCAGGTATAGATTTCAAACAAAAAATAATAAATTTGGATGGAGTGCCAATTAAACTTCAAATATGGGACACTGCAGGCCAAGAAAGATTCCGGACTCTCACTACGGCATATTATCGTGGTGCAATGGGCATCATACTTATGTACGATATAACCAATCTTGAATCTTTTAACCACCTGTCTTATTGGCTGAGGAATATTCAAGAGGTATTTTTGCATTTAATACTCAAATAACAAAATAAACATAAATTAAATTCTAGTGTCTGTATGAAATATTTTTTCATTTGCAAATAATATATTTGATTTTACGAATGCTTGAATCTTAGGCTAAAACAATTTTTTCGTGAAACTGAAGTGTCAAACGAACCTTTAATCCACCTGATGGTAAGCGTTCACTAACAAATATGGCTACAGCTGCTTTATCACCTCTAAGGACAAAATTGAATGCCTTTGCAACTTGTAATTATAATTAACGGAACACAGCATTGCAGCTGCAGGCACTGTTGCTTGGTGGCAGAAATAGGTAAGAGGTTGGCGTCTACCCAGACGGACTCCTAGGCGGAAATGGAGACTGCCCTGCCACCTAGTAAATATTGATGTCTGTCTATACGAACTGATTCAACTCGACAACTGTTGAATAAACTGCCTAAAAATTTACAGAGGCGTTATAACCATATTTCCACCACATTCATTTCTCACTTCGTAAAAATATTCTTTTTCTTCTTCCTGCCCTTATCCCAAGTTATTTGGGGGCGGCATAGCATGTCTTCCTCTTCCATTCTCCTGCATAAGCCGTCATCCCTTCACTCACTCCTTTTTTACGCATATCATCTCTAACACAGTCCATCCATATTGCCTACGCAAACCCGCCTCACGGGGGCAAAGATGGGCTATGTCGGACTCGTACCGACTAAAACCCCATGGTGTTCCACCATCGCCGCCTATTGGCAGAATCACACGGGGCTTCTACGGTCCCTACGATGCCACGATTTGAAGGCGGAATTCGCATAGATCTCGACGAGATCTATGCGAATTCGCCGAAAAATAAGAATATTTTTTTTCGATATCTCGCTTAGTTTCCAAAATATCGATGTCGATGTGTAATTAATTATGTGTATGTAGATAATGTATTTTCTATGGCGATTAAAATAATTAACATCTTTATTTAAAACAAAAAAATACGAAATGTTTTTTTTATTTTTTAAGACCTTAAAATAACCTATCATTCTTCCATTTACTATATCAGAAAATTCTTCATAGATTTTTAGATATTTGATGAAATAAAAAATATCCCTAGATTCTGTTGATATGTATAAGTAAAATTGTAATGTTTATATTTCACCAAATCTAAGAAATACCTTTTTTATAACTGTCATATTTATTGGACTAGGCCTTCCAATTGAAAAATCGCTACTTACAATATTCGATTCTTAAGAGATATCTACAGATAATTTTAAATTTTAAATTATGTCTAGAGATAAAATTATATAAATAATTATAGACTATACTATATTAAAAATAAATTTATTTAATCACTTTCACTACAACTATGTAGTTGAGCTGTCGTCGTCATCATCGTTGTGTACATTAATTATTATTTGATTTTCTCTAATGCGTTTCTTTGTTTTTGTATGACATGACTTTCATAGTCGTCCATAACAATTTTCTTTGTTTTCTCCATCACTTTGGCCCAGTGATCGCTTGTGTAGTAGTTGTATTTTTTACCAATCCTCCTCCGGCGGATCCCACACGGCAATTCATGAGGCGCCCACCTTTTCCCACGGGCACGTGTCATCTGTCCACTAACAGCCGTGCCGGCACAGTGTGGTTGACGTTTAGTCATGTTTCATCAATGAATATAACGTTGTCCCAATTGGTTATAAATTTAATTTTTCGTAAAAAGTAATTTTTTTGCGTTCATTGCATTACCGTGTATGGTGTAATCGTCAGTCATTGCGTTACCCTATGGGGCAATCTATGGGGGGAGGCCTATGTTCAGCAGTGGACTTTAATAGGCTGTAACGGTTGCATTCATGTCCAATAATTATCTAAATAATTATTTTGCGTTTGTCATTTTTTGTATAAGAATCCGGCATCTTCTAACATATAATAAAACTAACTACTCGCACCTTCGCCACATTCGCCACAGTGGGATCCACAGAAATTATAAGAAAAATTAGACTTCTTTAATCCATGACTCATATAATTTATGCAACTCTAAAAATAAAAATTTAAATAAACAAATAATAAATAAAAAAATGTAAAGATTCGATTATTTAAATATTTTTACCAATTATTCGCATTAGCATGAATTTGAATCATGCAATTACTACGGTGAGGTGCATAACGACATATCATTAAAACAACGTCAAGAATAAATGTTGATTGTGGTAAAAAAAAATATATTTTGCTTTGTTTGAAAGATTCGAATTTAAATTAGTGATTAAGAACTATGCCTACATGTTGTAATGAAATATAGAAAATTTCATAATTCTTTGGATTTACGTACAAGGTTTCGTGTGAGTACGCTTATCCCCCCTTGTGCCCGACCATTTTATATTTTTACGCTTCAAGTGTAAGGCTCAATTTACATTGGGGCGGAATGGAATGGAAGCGAAATTTTGTAACGAAATTGTACATAGTAAAATGAATTTTATGTTAATTGCGTAACGTGCAAACTAGATATGTTAAAAAAGTCGCGCGTCTTCCGTGGAATACTCGAAAATACGAGACGCGCGACTTTTTTTTGGCTCATATCTAGTTTGAACTTAACACAATTAACATAAAACTCATTTTACTATGTACAATTTCGTTACAAAAATTCGCTTCCATTCCGTTCCGCGGCAGTGTAAATTGGGCCTCAGGGACCGTTCGGTCGCGCGATACCGGTAGGCAGGCACTAATGTAAACAATGATATCTTTTTAATTTTACAAAGTTATTGCAGAATGATTAATGTGAAACGTCAAAAGGTACTTATTTCTTAGATTTGGTTGAGTATAAATGCAATAATTTTTCGGTTCAAAATATTTTTTCTATACATACATTTGATCTTTCATGAAATTAAAATAAGGTTGTTTGTCTGTACGAACAGATTCTTCTTCTTAATCATCATCATCATTACAGATCTTCCCAAGTCCACTGCTGAACATGGGCCTCCCCCAAAGAATGCCACAAAATACTTCCTGCATGTCTTACCAGGCAGAAAGAACTTCATCTAGTGGGGCTCCGTCCTTACACATCGCTTACCGGTACGAGGTTGCCACTCAAATATCTTTCTTCCCATTGGTTGTCGGTTCTTCAAAGCTATATGGCCGGTCTATTGCCACTTCGGCTTACTAATCCGTTGATGTCGGTGAATTTGGTTCTACTGCGATATCATTACGATATCTATCACGCAGACAAAATCAGAGCATAGTTCTCTAAGCAACTTTATGTTTCCTCATGCGGCCAGCAGTATAGGATCACGTTTCAGATCCATATGTCATCACTGGCAACTAATACTGTTTGTGCTCCCTTTTTTCATGTTTTAGGAATATGTTGCACAATTTAATATAAAAACAATTAGAAACATCATAGTAACGATCACCTTATTCCCAGGGATTATTATGCATGGTAGCGATAACCTCATTCCCAGGGATTATTACCAAACGTATATTCTTAAACAATTTAATAGCCCTTTTAAACAACTTTGTAGATGAGAGAATGGCGTGAGTGAAACTTCGGTCTCTGACCCCTTCAATTTTACCTCTAGATCCGCGGCTGGTACTATTGCCGTAGTTAACTGTCTTAGAAACGGCTTTCTTTAACTTTTAATTAATCGACGTTGTAAGCCAGTAGTTTGTGATCATGTTCAGGATCATCGCCTTATTAGCCTATTACCACTAAAATAAATTTAAAAATCAAATTTG
The DNA here is from genome assembly GCA_029286625.1 of Parnassius orleans. Classification (NCBI taxonomy): domain Eukaryota; kingdom Metazoa; phylum Arthropoda; class Insecta; order Lepidoptera; family Papilionidae; genus Parnassius; species Parnassius orleans. Next base: position 4,330,986 of record JAGSMP010000027.1, on the reverse strand, counting down.
ATAGATTCTAAATACTTGTGAAAATATCATTTTCCAAAAAGTAATCAATTCCATAAAAGTATTTTTATATGTGTACCTATACATTTGGAAAAATATAAGAATATTTTAAGTACTTGTGTTGCATGTCTCCTTATTTTTAACATAGGATAATAATATATTTCAAATAGCATAATGTAAGTATCATAAAGTTCACGAATACTCACTATCATCCAATCATGGAAATGTGGGAAATTTTAAATTTTTATAACTTTTTATAAAATGTTATAAAAATGGAGATACGAAATACGACGGACAATAATCAAGTCGTTTTATCTAAGTTTAGTATATAATTAAAGAACGATTATCGAAGATCATTCTTTTAGAAAGAAATAATAATTTATTAGAAGGCTATCCAGTTCTCATAACCTATGATGCCAATTGAAGCAAGGGATTACAACTCGGTGCCTACAACATCCATCATACTGATACTGTGGCCTACGCATTGCGATATATCAAATGAAGATGACAATGTACAAGTTTAATAATTTTGCTACTACAACTACTTGGCTCGGTAATACGTTCGAGATAAATTTTGTGTTCAGCATGAAACAAAAGACAACGTTTAGTTTGAGAGAGTTTTCAATAGCATATGATTTGCAAAGCAGCAAAATACAGTAGGTTTTATATAAAACGTGGTTTATTGATTGTCTCGAGTTTAAAGAAGAATCTCTCTCACAAAAAGAGTCCCCTAACCGCGGCGCCTATCTTCGTATAATTTGACATTAGCTGCCAAATAACATACTGTAGGGTATTATGATTTTTAACCTGGAGACTAGTTATAAACTGTTTACTAAATATATAGGTATAATATTTCTTCAACAATGATAATGCAAATTACATATACACATACCTACTACGACTTTTGATTTTGATTAACTAATTTATTATTTACTGGCGACCCGCCCCGGCTCCGCCAGGGTTGAATCTATTAATGTGGCGTTTTTTAAAGTTAAAAATAATCAAATACCATTTATTTTAACAATTTTTCGGTTTTTTAAAAAAAAAACCAATCTTCCTAGATCACTCCTGCCTGTTATTGCTATATTTGTTCGTGAAGTTTAATTACAATAGGTTCAGCCATTTCGAAGATTAGCCCGAACAGACAGACCGACAAAAATTTTAAAAATGTTTACTCATATTTTAACGTAAATAACTCCCTTGCTCAATAAAAGATAGTTATTCCGTTATTGTAGCCAGACACTTCAATTTTATTTATATGTGTAGATTTAACCGATATTTTTATTTAGCTGACTACGTGAACTAGTGGTCATAGCGCCTGGTTCATCGTAGGCCTCAAGTATAAATTCAAGGCGAAGCCAGTATTTGTTCAGTAATACAAATTGTTGGCTTACGAGTGTGTTGTTATTGTGTCTGTGTGTCTGACACTGATCTCAGTGCAGCTCCGATCTCATCGCATTAACATTAGATTGGGTGAAGTGCTTCTGTCTTGTTTGTATGTTTGTATTTACTAGACCAAGAATTTTCTAGAACTTCCCTAAGTCGTATCGGTACTAAAAAATCGCTGATGATAGCTGATTCAACATCTCATCGCAATGCCATGCCAGTGAATTGGTTGTCGACAATTTGTTGTTCGCTGAATGCGATCAAGTGGAAGGAACTGGCACTGAAGTGCCTCAGCCCAGAAATGAAAGCAGTAATCCATGTGAGGCGAAACTCGCGCCTTGTAAAGTTGCAAGAGATGTGCTGACATGAAATACTGTCCCGCTCTACTAGCACGTTAAGCGTTTTAGAGGCCAATTTGGCCCCCTCTTTGTCTGTATGCTGGCTCGAACAACAAAGGGAGTGTCCTGAAATTGAGGAGATAAGACAAAGGAATTATTTTTTACTGTAAATGGGCAAACCCTGTGTCTTTCTAAAGGTTAAACTGGACTCGATGTAATCGCCCCAATCCGAAACTTTGTTTAACAAAGACTCCACTTCGGACACAAGTTTGTTCCCACACTCATTGACGTATTTCAGAGAATTATTAGTCCAGGCGGTGTAAAAAGCATCACTAATACTATTATCTGCAGAGCAATAAAAGGTTTGCAGTATATCATTGATGTGCAGAAGCCTTGTGGAACACCAGCATTAAAAAGGCTTGTAGTCGGAGCATGCACTGTTTACTACCTACGACTTTGATACTTGACTCGAACCACCAAGGCCCCACTTGGACTCTACTGCCTCCGCCCATCGATGAGTCCGCCATACTAGAAGATCACCATCTGAGTGACCCCGACGGAAACTGTACTAGCGGTCACTAAACAGCTGATGATCCTCGAGGTGCCTCATGAGCCTTATGAGTTTATAATGTACTCCATTATTTAGGAGTATGAGTATCAGAAAAGACGCTTGAGAACTGGTAACTCTGGAGCGGACGTTTTCAGCATAGTTGAAGGGATTCCATAATGCCCACTCGTCTGTTTACATTCAGGTGGAAGGAGGGAAGGAGAGAAAAATTCATGTGATACTTTTTCTATATTTCTATATTATGATTTTTTCATTTCAGTATGCGTCCCCAGACGTTATCAAAGTATTAGTTGGTAACAAATGCGAAGTTCATGAGAACCACCGAGCTGTTCCTAAAGAGAGAGGTCAAAAGGTATGTATACAATGCACAATACAATACATTAACTTTATTTCAGGCATCAAGGACTTAAAAATTAAGGACATTGGCCCATAGTAATAAAGTAACCTAAAAATATACAGGGTCATTTTGCAATAACCGGCCTAATTTGCAGAGAAGATTCAGAATAAGTAATGTAGGTAAAGAAAAATTAATTAAAAAAAAATCGCATACATTCTGTCCTTTTTATCTTTTAAATTCAAAATGCGTAGTAATGCATTATTTTAACTGATTTTACTGCGCACGCACACATTCGTAAGGGTCGATCGGTAGGCAAAAACGTTGTTGCCCATAAATCACATTCAATTTGGTATAATTTCAAATAAAAGTAGAAGCCTTATTTACTCGTATTTTCAAAAACTGCAATAACGGTATATCATTATTTATATATTTGAACTTAAGTTTAAAATTTGGCTACTCTTTAAAAAATAACCCTGTACATAAAACATAAACATAACATTTGCCTATTTAGGGAACTTTCTTCTTTGGCGCGTCCCTGTATCGGCGATGTAAAGGCAGGAACATAAAATATCACATGAAAATAGTTTATTATTTATGATATGTGCTTTACTTCTAAGGTTTCACGTATTAAATCTTATAAAAAGGTTAACTAACAAATGCTTGTAAAAGCTATTTGCCGTGAAAAGATCATCAATCTAATGGCCCGGCTACACGCTCCGTCTTGCCTGCGCAGTCCAGGCCTGTGCAGTCATGAATATACAAAAAGACGGAACACTGTATAGTGGCCACACGTGTAGGTAAGCTCGTGCAAACTGAACTGTGCAATCCTAGTTGTGTTTTGAGAGCTCGTCATTTTTTTTTGTGCTTTTATTTTTCCATAAAGCCGGTAACGATAGTTCTATGAACTGAGTTAAAAATTCCTTTGAATAACTAACATCACATCACTAATATAACTGACATAAAATCACAAATTTTTTGATTTGCGACGCGTACTATGTCGAAAATAATTTCCTCGGACTGATGCGCGGCTTGAATTACCGACCGGTCACACGTTCAAGTAAAAACGTCTAAGCCAAGTTTGCGCAGTCCAAATCTTCAGCCACGCAACGATTGCACAAGCCGCGCTTCCGGGACTGCGCGAGCTACCGTCTTGTCATCCACACGCACGCGCTTACCTGCGCAAACTGGTTTGTGCAGGCATGCTCGCACTCGCAGGCAAAACGGAGCGTGTAGCCGGGCCATAAGAGATAAAGAAGTATTGGTGTTTAACTATTCATTTAATTATGAACATTGATTACCATATTCATTTATTCTTTAATTAAAATCATGCTATATTTTTTTCTGTTTCTTTTTAAATTTTTGATTCAATTACACGCAAATTAATTAATACTTTAATTTAAATATTCATTTAATTATTAACATACATAAAGTTAAAAAGTTAAGTCGCTGAGCTCAGGCCTCCTCTCATTTCTGAGAATGTTGAGTCCGCGTGCTGCTCCAATGCGTGTTAACGGACTTCACATATCTTTATAATATTTTTATTCATGTCTGAGAAGTCAACGTCTTCATCGCTGAGCGTGTGGTAAACTATTGACGTCGGCAGAGATCGAACCTGGGTTGCTCGCTTGCTCTCGTATTGTGAAATTTATTATAACCGCTAATTAGAACTTTTTAGAAAAATCAGTAAATAATTGCTTTTGAGCTTCTTTTAATTAAATTTTCAACCATCACAATTATTATCACCCCCGCATTCGTTTCATCGTCATAATTTTCATCCGCATAAAATTTAATTCTTTTTTACTGATTTCCTGATTTTTATCTTCTGATTCGTTTACTGATTTTTCACATAGTTGGATCAGAGATGATTACATGTAGAAAAATTATTAATCACAATTTTTGGAAGATGTAAAAAAATATTAATTTTTGTTATTCTTTCTACGTTACAGATTGCGGATGATTTTGATATGCCATTCTTTGAGGTTTCCTGTAAGAGTAATATTAACATAGAGGAAGCGTTTTTAACCTTAGCAAGAAAAATAAGGGAATATAGAGAGACTAAGGTAAGCTTTGAATCCGACACAATACAGACGTTTACCTGCCGATAAATGTACAAAATATCAGCAACCACTTATATTGGTGTCTAGTGACCCGCCTCGGCTTAGTCTGGATAGGATGTAATAATGTGGCTTTATTTAGATTTAAGGTAATCAAAGGCCATTTGTCTTATCAATTTTTGCAAAAAAAAGTTTGTCGGATAATATAACCCAGACCCCTCCGGGCATTGCTCTTTAACTGTTCGTAAGATTTCATCACGATCGGTTCAGCCATTTCGAAGCCCGGACAAGACAGACAGACACACATTTTAAGATGGCCATTTATGTCTTAATAGCATGCAAATAATTCCCTAAGCTTAATAGAAACAAGATGTTTCAGTATTACAGACATGTATAGATTATAATAGTAATTTATGTACCAACCTACTTAAATAATACCAAAATTAAACAGTGGTACAATAAATCTACTTATAACGCTATTATCACTCTTGATGATGATTTACAACGTGCATAAGAGCAAGGCTTTACACAAGTAATATAAAAATCCGTGTTTTGCGGTAATAGGTCGAGTAGCGTCACACCGCATGGTGATGCATATGATAACGGAGCTGTAGCGCAACAAACTTAGCACTTCTGCGGCCATAGTCAAGATGACATTTTACGATCGTTAACGCTATAGAAAACTATAAAAGATCCGGACAAGTGCGAGTCTGACTCGCGCACCGGGGGTTCCGTACAAACTCGGTACGTAGATAGTTCGTCCGTTACGGGGATTTTTTCCGAGTATATTTTAAGTTTCTCGAGAGTGAGTTGGCATTTATAAGATCGGTGTGCTCCGTCTTCGGCGTTATCTTGACTTATCATCATTATGTGAAATTGTTATTTATATATAGATATATATGCAACTTGCATGTTTTGAATGACAAATGTCGTAAATTAACAAAGATAATATTCATTTACTTATACTGAGAAGAGACAGACAGAGAGACAGATGGATGGACGGATGGACGACCAAGTGTACCTACCTATAAGGGTTCCGTTATTTCCTTTTGAGGTACGGAACCCGAAAATGAATTAAATCAAGCTGTTACGTGACAACGTATAGATATTGTCATTCCCATTCACTTTTATACTTTTCTATAGTGTTAACAAACGTAGAAAATAATTTTGGTTAACTCCGTTGGTGCCAGACCTAGAGTTTTATTGTCTACAGTCTACAGAACGTATTAGCGCCCGTATCATCGAATCTGCATTGGGTTGTAACGCTGCATCGGTCGTCCTGTGTCACAGTAAATATTATATTAATCTGTGATGTTACCATTATAGTATGATATTTTATTATTTTATTACTCCGTTGCCGGCCGGCCATATAGCTCGAAGAGCCGACAACCGATGTAGAAGAAATGTTCTCGAGTGGCAGCCTCGTACCGGCAGGCAAAGTGTAGGGCGTCCCCCCACTAGATGGAGACACGACCTGGTAAAGACGTGCAGGGAGTCAAAATCCGGCTCGACCGGGGAAGGACCACGCTCTCACAGAATACCAGCGTAAAATAGCAGCTTAACGTTGCTGTGTTTCATATGGTGAGTGTAGACAACCGGAGACCCTTTTTACTGGAAACGAGGCATTCCATCTTAGTCCTCACGGGTGACAACGCATCTGCATTTTGATTCGTGATCGAGGATAGATGTAGCTGTCTATGGGCCACAGCAACGCCTTACCATCAGGTGGACTGTGTGCTCGTTTGTCACCCATATCCTATTAAAAAAAACTGTGCCGTATAGTGGCGGTGAAAGAATATCGACAATCCCATATTTTTTCGTGGGGTGTCGTAAGAGGCGACAGAGGAAAACAAACCAGAAGATGGGCAGCAACGTCTTCTTAATATAACAACTAGAAAATAAAATATTGCCAAGCGTGACAACTATGGCAAATATTCCCGTTATGAGAAAAGGCCTATGATCATCAGTGCTCTTTGATATATTTATTATTGGGTTGTAGTTTATACCTGTTTCACGATAAGATATAATAAATGCTACTTTCTAAAGTTTGATAGTAATATCATCAGATCTGTTTTTTGGTCACAGGCGGATGCATTCGAACTTAAAGAAAGAGACAACGTGCTTAAGCCTTCAGATTCGGAGACAGATGTGTCAAAGTGTAGCTGTTAGCCTTATTGCATTTTTATCAGTAAATTACAGCAGAAATATATTATCTGGTGGGTAGTCATCTAAAACAAGATTTCCTAGTTTCTAGGCGGAACAAGAGGTTAATTTCCGGGACTATGTAGAATCAACATTTGCTTGTGCTTCATTATTGTGCTTTTGCTCCCAAATCTTTTAATTTATGTAATAAAACTCACTATCTTAGATGACGAACTAATAAAATATTAATTTAGACGGCTATGTAAGTATTATGTAATATATTATAGGAAAGCACAAAATATATCATGTTTTTAAATTAACTATAAAATTGGTGTAACTTTGTTAAGTTCTAAAAATATCCAAAAAAATCTCATTGTATAAGCTCTTGTCTAGAACTTCAATTACTAAAAAGTGAAGGAATAGTCCTTAATATAGCTGCATTAAGATGAATCTATTTGTGTGGCTTGCATATGTGGCTTGCACAGGTGGTAGCACATGTGGCTCATTTTACTTAACCAAATTGGATTGTTACGATGGTAATTCGGTAATGGATCTCCTTTTATATATTGCCGATACCTATTTATAAAGCTGTGATAATAAAAATCTGTCTTAAATACTCTACTGAGAGTGAGTCATACGAGGCGAGTAAGTTTATTTACTTCACTAAAGGCCGATTTACACTTCGACAAGTACAGTAGCGAGTTAATTTGCGAACCTGGCGAGTTAAGTAGCTTAACAAGGCGAGTTGAGAAGTTAACAATTGTTGAACGGGATAGCCGGCCGGTCTATTTTTGGCGAGTCAAGTTCGAAGGGTTGCTCTCCCGCGCGTCTCCCGTCACCCGCAACTAAACTCGCCGTTAGTGTGAACGAGCGAGTTTAGTTCTGTGCATAAGTTGACAGGACGCAACGTGTTCGCGTTCGACCTTCAAAATATAAAATTGTACCTTTTTTAGCTAAACTCGCCACGAATACATTTGAACGCTCCTGCCCACTTAACCGTTTACTGTCAACTGCCTTGTAACTAAACTCGCTACTGTACTTAAGACTACAAAGAGTGACTTTCAATAAGTATTATTTATAATCTATATTGAATAAAAAGTTTCTGTTTCTGTTACTTGTCGAAGTGTAAATCGGGCCTAAGCGCTGATTCTTCAATTATCAGATAAAAGTACTGCATAGAATTAAATACAACATACATAACAAGAATTACAGTTTATGAATAAAATAGTTTATGTAATAAGTCAGGTTATTTATTTTCGTTGAGAAATAAGTAACATTGATCTGCCGATTGAAAAATCAGCCCTAAATGAATTAGTAAAGTAATTTGTGCATAGTTCACAAATTTCAAGAAGTAAGTATAATTTGTTTTATACATAAGACATCGAAATGGCATATCGATAGGCGGCGTTGTTTGTAAATTGTATCTTAAATTCCTTTTTGTTTTCTACTTGTCTTAGAAACAAAGTTTAGTTTTAGCAGATACCACGTACGTGATATTATGCTATAAAACTATACGATACTTGTCTGTCGTAATGTAAATAGGTTTTGGATAATGTTAAAAATTCTGTTTACATCTTAGGTCATCTTAAATCTTTATCTATATGTTATTGGTACAATTATTATAGCTATCGCACGCTGTAAGCGACTAATTGTGTCACGTATTTTATCATAAACCTTATGGAAAAATCAGTACATATTTGACTATATGATAAGCTTTCATGTGTAATGTGGCCCTTTTTAAAGGACTAAATAAATAATTCTGTTAGTTGCTTTTTAATGTAAAATGCTTACGGGAAAGATCTATGGCTGTATGCTAATATTGGCGATATGGTAACTTCTATAAGAGTAGAGGTTTTTTTATAACTTTCATAGTCATTCCAGTTGCACTGTTTTTAAAGTTCGTGTCTTGTTCGTGGCTCTTGTGCCAGTCAATTTGGAAGGTAAGATGCACCCGGATACGCTAGTAGTATATCTCCTGTGCAGTAGTGAGTTGACAACCGTAGTTTATTTACCATTTTAAGTTACCAGGAAAATGTTGCTGTCCATCTCCTGTTTCATTTCCCTCTGACGACTCTTACGACATCCAAGAGATGAGATTATATGATATAAATATCTTACGTCGCAACTAAACGACGACGGCATCAGAGGGTAATTTCACAACAAAAACAGAATTTAAAATGCCTGCTTATGTTTCGACACAAAGCATTAATTACAGTGTACCAATTAACTATTAAGTACATATTAACCCTTTTAAATTACCGGAAATGTAGTGTTTAAAAAATAAAGTGATCTCCAATCATGGGAAGTATGTATCTTAGATGTAAATATAATTCATTCGTTTCAAATCAATAAAATATTATTATTTATATCGAAATATTTATTTCAAAAGCATTGCATTTGTTAATTAAAAATATGTTATTAATTTATTAAGACTGTAAAATATAAGCATAGTCAAGGTATTTGATATTTTCTAGCATTTAAAAAAATGTAAGTCATAATGTTATAGACAAAACAGAAACGGTCACAATTATATTAATATAATATAATGATTTAATACAATTTTCATAAATCATTATTAAAATGTTGCTCTAATGCAATTTGTGTAGTTTTGTAGTTGCTTGTTTCGGGATTATAGCAAGTTAGGCCTTTCATACAGTGTGTCTGCACTACAAAAATAAACGGTAATATTATGTAACTTATTAGGTAAAAATAGTTGAAACAATTCCGGATATTTTACTATTGGGAATATGGGCAAAATTTTATAAAATAGTAATCATTTATGCTATGCATCGCAAAGATTCTAAAATATTGAAATTGTAAATTGCACGCTTTTTTATGCGCTGCTTTATATGCTGGTAACACCTTTGGCAATAAGAACAAATAGAAGTTTGAATTTAAGATGATTATAAAGTTTGCAGGTACTCAATACCTATAAAGGTCTTTGACATGTACAAAACCAGAAGGTATTGAAGGTCATACCTATTTTAAGTTTTATTATCCTTTTAAATTTATCTTGCAATTCATAAGATGGTGATCCCAAAAACAAAAGATATACAAGGCCTTTAATGTGTTTGGCTTGCGTTATAGACCATATCTCGGAATTGCAATCGGCATTTTGCTCACAATATTTGCTATATATGTATATATAAATAGACTCTTATAACAAGCACATTTTACGAATTTAAAATTACTTAGATACGCAAGTAAGAAACATTTGTTGTTACCAACAGAGTGTGGTATTGATAATGTGATTTTTGGATAAAGTACCTACGTTTTTTCTGGTGGCAAATAAATCTTTGTAGAATTTAAAGTAGTCGTTTTAATAAATAGAATAGCACTAGGAACTGAAGGACTGGCCTAATATTTTTTTTAGTAAAGTATGTTTCATAAAGAACAATCACTGATGATGATTTTAATACCAAAAACTTATAATATGTAAAAAAAAACCTGTCCACGAAAAGGTAATGTTCTAGACATTACCAAATTAAATTATTTATCAAAAATCTGTATTTTCTACAATTTGCTTAAAGTTAAGCAAATATTTGAAATCAGGCAACATCGTCGTCGGCGACGATATTTTGTAACGTGTCGGTATTGTTACCCGACAGCCGCCCATGTAAGTCTACCCATTTAATTAAATTTTATTTTATTTTTGTGGGGTAGTTTTTGTATAATCATTATCACGATATCTGAAACCCTCACGGATCAAACATATTTTATTTACTTATTGTCGTATTGTTAAAAATAAATTATTATGATATAGTTATAATAATGCATTTCATTTAAGACTTGATAACTTATAGGCGCTTGGGGGCCAACGCAATATTCACGTGTGGGAGAATATAAGAATAAATGACAAGTGTCCAACATTTCATGAAAGATGAAGATATAAAAAAAATATAACTGAAATGGCATAATTAACAAACATATTAAACTATTATAAATGTAAAAACGCGCTGATGTGCATAAGAAGTGTATAATACTTAAATATTTCATTATCATTATATAGATATATTTTATAGATGTAATGTTAGATAGGGTTGCACTATGCTTAAAAATAAATGTTGGCTTCAAAATACATATGAACTAATAAATGACGGCAATTACCTTTTTTTACTGTAATTTCATGGTAATCATTATATTCTCTTTGATGGTAATATTAAATGAGATCTCATATTAATCCAATCCATGTTATATTATCAATGATAAGAACTTGGTTAATATACTCTAATATCCAATCCAATAATCACATTATTGATAATGATTTGTATACCAGCACAGCTGGACTTAATTCCGTGAATGGATAATAAAGGTTTAATATAAAATGTTCAGTTCTTATTTTTTAAATAACTAGCTGTACCCGCGATTTCATACGACGCATCCTACTAATATAGATACAAATGAAATTGTTGTGTATAAGGTATTAATTAATTACAACTCATCCAAAGATCACTCCTGAACATTTCATTCATTAATTACAGCTCATCGAAAGATCACTCCTGAACATTGGCCTCCCCCATAAATTGTCTCATGGGGAATTTTGCCATATTTGCCACGCTTGACAGACGGATTGGCAACTGCAGTTATTTATTATTTGCTGTTATCAGGACGATGCTGACGCTCATGTCTTGTTGCAGTTTCCCTCTGTCGTCTTTTACGACCACCCACAGGATGATATTTTGGGGTAATAGATTCTTCGACCTTGCGGTTAAAAAGTACGCATAAGTTACAGCCTATATACGTCCCACTGCTGGGCGCAGGCCTCCTCCATTTCAGAGTGTTTTAGGGCAAGGAAATGTCCGCCGCGCTGCCCCGATGAGTGTTGGTGAACTTCACATGTCTTCGAAATATTTTTTCTTATTTCTCAGACATGCAGGTTTCTCATGATGTTTTCCTTCATCGTCGAGCACGTGGTAAATCAGCACTTAAAATTGCAACTAACAATTTCATTGGTGCCGGCGCGGATCGAACCCTCGTTAATCGCGTACTGTAAAATTTACAGCCAGCGCTTAGCCCCTGAGCTATCACAGCTCTACGCATAGCGCCATGTAAATGTTCGTAGCTCCGTAAACAAAACATTTTATTAGTCTATAATAGGCCCAGCTGTGGGGGGCTGGAATACTAACAAAAAAAAACAAAAAATCTGACCACATTGCAGGATTCGAACTCGCTCACTCCGGCGAAGTAGACCTATACGCTCTAGCCGTCTCCAACGAGGGCAAAACAAGTTTGTAGTCGTAGTTTTGTGCGTGAAAACACGGAGAAAACAAAATAATAATGGTGAGTCAACTCGGCCACCAGACAGTAGGGTGGGCGTTGAATGAACGATCAGTTAAGTGAAACTGATTTTACGTATTTTATCGCGTTTACTTTTAACTTTTAATTCCTGACGTTTCGGGTGCTGTAATGGTCTCAGGCGGGACTGAGGTGTTAGACGTCCCGATGTCATAGTTAACTTTAACCTTCAGTTTTAAAATATTATTTTTTTCTGTGTAGATCAGATCAAAAATTATGAGAAATCATTATGTGAACAAATAGTTTTTTTTACTGTTAATTTAACAGCTGCCAAAAGTATTTCGCTAGTGACTCTACGATTGATTAGTCCGTGCGCTTTACGCTAGTTAGTTTTGCTAATGACTCTTTCTCCTGCACCAGCTCGAACTATATATAAATAGATGGCATTCATCTCATTGACTGGACTCTATTATATAAAATTAGACTATTAAAATACAAAAGATATGCATCTCTCATTATTTCATAAATGGATTATTGAATTTTGTTTGTTTACGTTATTCTTTATTCTTGATCGAAATGGGTTGTGTCGGTCAAGGTGAAATTAATTTCCTTTTGTACTAGGTACTCTTTCCCACGATTGTAACTAAAGGTTTAATATAAAATGTTCAGTTCTTATTTTTTAAATAACTAGCTGTACCCGCGATTTCATACGCGCAAATATGAATCGCAGACGCATCCTACTAATATAGATACAAATGAAATTGTTGTGTATAAGGTATTAATTAATTACAACTCATCCAAAGATCACTCCTGAACATTTCATTCATTAATTACAGCTCATCGAAAGATCACTCCTGAACATTGGCCTCCCCCATAAATTGTCTCATGGGGAATTTTGCCATATTTGCCACGCTTGACAGACGGATTGGCAACTGCAGTTATTTATTATTTGCTGTTATCAGGACGATGCTGATGCTCATGTCTTGTTGCAGTTTCCTCTGTCGTCTTTTGCGACCACCCACAGGATGATATTTTGGGGTAGTAGATTCTTCGACCGTGTTAAAAAGTACGCATAAGTTACAGCCTATATACGTCCCACTGCTGGGCACAGGCCTCCATTTCAGAGTGTTTTAGGCAAGTGTCCGCCGCGCTGCCCCGATGCGTGTTATGAACTTCACATGTCTTCGAAATATTTTTTCTTATTTCTCAGACATGCAGGTTTCTCATGATGTTTTCCTGCATCGTCGAGCACGTGGTAAATCAGCACTTATCAGAATCAGAATCAGAATCAATATTTATTGCCAATAAGCTGTGTATGTACAATTTGCGGTGACATTGCAATTAAATGTACACAGTTTACCCATATCGGGTATGCAATAATTAAGAAATAAAACTTTATATAAATTAATGTTTGGTATTAAAATATTCATTTAAATTATAAAACACATTACATAATAACCACTTTTTGAGGTGTATTTTAAATCTTGGCAAGTCCATAGTTTTTATATCAGGTGGCAGATGATTGAATATTTTAATACCTGTACAAAAGTGCTCTTATAATACATGTAATTATTAATTTTAGTGTACATAAATTGTTCTTATATTGACTACGCATTGGACGAATTCAAGTGATTTAATCTGAAAATGGTTGTTATTCTGTTTGATAAAAATTGAAATTTCTAAGATGTAAATATTAGTAAGAGTGAGATAGCTTTTCTTTGAATACATTTAGAGTTTCGTCTGCGTACATATTATAAATGATCGCAGACATCGCTTTTGTAGAATAAATGTTGACTGCACGTTTCAGAATTACCCCAGAAAATAATGCCGTAAACTAATAGAGGTATACCTGTCCGAAATATGCAGCCCTTGATACGTCAACGGAAGTTGTTTCAATATATGGATAATGCGTAACTGTACTAGATATTTTTTGTTTATTTTCTCAATGTGGATTTAGTTTAAATGACAGTCTATGACTCCAAGAAAATTAATGTTATCAACTGTTTCTATTTGGTGTCTTTATCTGCAATATTTAAATTTAAAGATTTTGTTTTGTAATTTCTGAATTGAATAATTTTGGTTTTGTTAGATTCACGTTTAAATTAATTTTATTAAGCCATTCGACTGCTATTTTTAAGGTTTTATTTATGTTATTTTCAAAATTCATTTGAGTATCGGGTATAAAGATAGTAGCATCATCAGCAAACATAACACATCTATTGTCAGTGACATTTGGTAATCATTCACATAAATTAAAAATAACAGGGCCCAAAATACCTTGTGGCAAACCTAGTGTCATTTTAACTGGCGTAGACTGTACTTCTTCGAAAGTTTTACCGATTTTGTCAAATTTTCAATAGCTGAGTTGTTCTCTATCTTTTAAATAGCTTTCTAACAGTTTTAATGCCAAACCACGTATACCTAATCTTTCAAGTTTATTTAATAGTACATCGTATATTACACAGTCAAATGCCTTTGACATATCTAAAACAAACCTACACAAGAAGTTTTATTATTTAAAGATTCCCAAATTTCCTTAAGTATTTCATACATTGCAAGTGTAGTAGATTTATTTTCTGAAAACCAAATTGATTTTTATTTAATATGCTATATTTTTGAAAACTCTATAAGCCTATTGTAGATGATTCTTTCAAATATTTTTGAGAAGTTGGATAAAAGAGATATGGGCCTATAGTCTTTAATATTACATTTTGAACCTTTTTTGAACAAAGGTTTGATTTTTGCTGTTTTTAATTGATGTGGAAAGGTACCAGTTTCTATCATTAAATTAAGTAAATAAACAAGCGGCTCACTAATATACTCTATGGATTTTTTAATAATTTGGATCGATATATTGTCGTAGCCACAACTCTTTTTATTTTTGAGGTTTATGACTATTTTTTCAATTCATTTGCGTCAACGGTGATAAATATAGGCTATGTAGATGTGTAGAAGGTAGAGGGTATGTATCTGTGGCTTGTGTTTGAGTGTTAATGGTAGCAGTGAGTGTTAAAACTTCTGCTATAGCACCTGCATCCGTTATATTAGTATTATCAATGGTCACATTTTTAATAGTTGTTTTGAATATGTTTTGTGAAGTGGTCTGCTTTTTTATTAAGTACCATGTAGCTTTATTTTTGTTATTACTATTTTTAATGAATTTTATATTTGATTTTTGTTTTGCTAAACGTGTTACAGTTTTAATATTTTGCAGTATTTTATAATACGGTTTAAAATTGCAACTAACAATTTCATTGGTGCCGACGAGGATCGAACCCTGGTTGCTCGCGTACTGTAAAATTTACAGCCGGCGCTTATTCCTGAGCTACCACAGCTCTACGCATAGCGCCATGTAAATGTTCGTAGCTCCGTAAACAAAACATTTTATTAGTCTATAATAGGCCCAGCTGTGGGGGGCTGGAATACTAACAAAAAAAAAAACAAAAAATCTGACCACATTGCAGGATTCGAACTCGCTCACTCCGGCGAAGTAGACCTATACGCTCTAGCCGTCTCCAACGAGGGCAAAACAAGTTTGTAGTCGTAGTTTTGTGCGTGAAAACACGGAGAAAACAAAATAATAATGGTGAGTCAACTCGGCTGCTGTTGGCTGAACGATCAGTTAAGTGAAACTAATTTTACGGATTTTATCGCGTTTAATTTTAACTTTTTAATTCCCGACGTTTCGGGTGCTGTAATGGTCTCAGGCGGGACTGAGGTGTTAGACGTCCCGATGTCATAGTTAACTTTAACCTTCAGTTTTAAAATATTATTTTTTTCTGTGTAGATCAGATCAAAAATTATGAGAAATCATTATGTGAACAAATAGTTTTTTTTACTGTTAATTTAACAGCTGCCAAAAGTATTTCGCTAGTGACTCTACGATTGATTAGTCCGTGCGCTTTACGCTAGTTAGTTTTGCTAATGACTCTTTCTCCTGCACCAGCTCGAACTATATATAAATAGATGGCATTCATCTCATTGACTGGACTCTATTATATAAAATTAGACTATTAAAATACAAAAGATATGCATCTCTCATTATTTCATAAATGGATTATTGAATTTTGTTTGTTTACGTTATTCTTTATTCTTGATCGAAATGGGTTGTGTCGGTCAAGGTGAAATTAATTTCCTTTAGTACTAGGTACTCTTTCCCAGGATTGTAACTAATTGTTTCATATAATAAAGTTCTAGAGGTAATTGTAAATAGTGTACATACTGTACATACTTGTAAGATGAACCATGAGAACATTAAAAATATGGAATTAAACTATAAACAACATCCACACTATAGAAGCACTAAAATCTAATCTTAATTTTGTTACCAATGCTTGAGACTACAATCCCACCAGATGGTAAGTGGTGATGTAGACAAGGTTGGTAAACACAGCGACATAGCTTGACAGCGACAGCAGACAAAAAAAGTCTATTCACTCTTGCCAAGAAGACAAGTATATATACAACCCTTATGTACTATAGGTAGGTATAATATCATACAACTTAAATTACATTTTAGTTTATGCAAAGGAAATTGGAAGTGCAGCTCGCTCGATCATGGTGACAGATGAAAAATTTCAACCCCATTTTACTTAGTGTTATAAGTTTAGCTTCTTTTTTCGCTTTCTTGTTTGGGTTATAGAACTGAGTTGAGTCTCACTTTTGATTTCTTGTTTGATTTCTATCTTAGGTGAAGCAGGAGATATCTTAGGCTCCTCTAATGATGGCGTCATAGGTTCTTGTTTGATATGGTCATCATCAACTTTTGCCTCATGTTTCCTGCAAATAAAATATGTGAATATTTCTTTTTTGGGATATTATAACAATGATGTTTTCTGTTGATTGCTATGTCTGACCAAAACACTCGACTGCAAGCTTCTTTGAATGCTCATTATAATCCAAATAAAAGAAATTCTTTTATGAAGATTATAATGAGTAAAAATTATGGTATGTAAATAAAGTGAAATTAAAAGAAACATTATCAATAAATGGCAAACTTATCCTATAGGTTGATAACCAATTCTAATTACTTACACTTTGGAACCATTTGTTATTTCTTTCTTTTCCTCCAATAAACTAGAAGGGAATTCCTGAGGTAATACAAAATTATCCTGGTAAGCCTGATGCTTTTTTAAATGTTCCTCTTCATTAAAAGGCGTTGTTCTCCAATGTTCTACAAATAAACATTATAAATGAGGAAATTTTGAAAATATATATTTTACTTTTAATTAATAGTATTGTAGTGTTTAAAGAAATAAGAAAATAGATTGTCATTTTTGTACTTTGGGAATGGAAATTAAGTAAATAAACTTAATGTTCCCATTTGTATCATTCAAGATTAATAAACTAGTGAACTCTACATATAAACATTACAAAAATTTTGAATTATTTTAATTTGTAACATCTGATGATCTGATTTAAGTCAAAGTTTATAATCTTATGTTGACCTGAGAAACAAAGATATAATTTAATTGTACTAAAAGTAGTAATAGATATATAGAAGGTAATGTAATAATGAAAACTAGACTGGACATTCATACTTCTTATTTTATTTCCTTCTTCTTTATATTTATCTATTTCAGCATCCTTTTCCTTTATTGCTTGTCGTAGTTCTAATTCTATACTCTGAAGTTCTTTTATGGCTTTTAGTAATGGCTGAGTAACTTTCTGAAAAAACTACAAAGTACCAATCACTTTAAAGAAGTTCAGCATATTTTAAGGATATAATTTTTTTACATTTAAAGTAAACATTGTCGCAGTCATGTCTTTATGTTTATTAATGAAACAACAATAATAAGAAAGACTAGATTTTATGCGTATGCATAAAATTTATAGATAATATAACAACTCATTACAAATTATGTTGAACTTTTTAAAGGTTTTTTTACTTGGGACATAGAGTAAGTTTTCACCTGATCAATTTTATTAAATCATTTGCATGAGCTGGGGTAGCTCAGTGCTTACTGTAAATTTCACAGTATGAAAGCAGCCTAGGTTTGATCCATACCTACTGATACCAATGAAATTGTTTTTTGAATTTGCTTGGCAATGAAGTAAATTATCTAGAGGAAACCTGCATTTCTGAGAAAAAAAAAATTAAGACATCTGAAGTCCACCTGTGTAACTTTACCCTAAAACTAACAAAATCATCACCACTGCCTCTTAAAAGCTGGCCATATGAGCCTCCCTAATAGATTGCTTAATATAAAAATAAAATAAGTGTCATAATTCATTACTTACAATTTCTTTAGTTACTTCCTTCAGTGTGATCATAAACTTAAATGGATAGACATAGGATTTGCTCATTGAAACATTTAAATTCGACTCTTCTTTATTAATACTCAAACTTTTTAGATTTTCTATGTTTAACAGTAAATTATTTCCTTTTTCTATTAGCTCATCGTTAACCATTTCTAACGCAGGATTACTTTTCTATTATAAAAAATTACTACTGAATTATTGGTTATTTTTGTAAATAATGAAAATATAATTTCTATGAATGGTATCAGATAGCTAAAACTAAAAATTCGTGAATGATATTAATTGTTGCAATTTACTTGTTACCTTTAAAATAGAAAGAAATTCATTTTCCGATAAGTGAACCAAATATAAAGTAATATAATCAGTGACTAATATTTCATAACCATCAGACTTAGAAAATTGTAAATAAAATGGAGGATTGTCTTGTAATTTCTTCCACATTATAAATATTTATTTAATAAACAAGTAAAAAGTATGAAATTATGACCATTTAATTAACAAAATTAATTCATTTTACATTTTGTACATACACAAAAAGAAATGTGTTGTTAAATTTGACCATAGATAAATAAACTTTGACGTATTACATTCTCTTTGATTGCGATTCGCCATTTAAGGCAGGCAAAGGTTTCGGACCATACAGTCTAAGCTTATTTTTATTTGTTATAAAACTTTACGATATGCTGATGATGGCTATGTCACATTGTGTAGTTCTTGAAGACAGCTTAATGAAGCGGACTGTTTATGCAAATAATAATATCTCAAGGCCCATACGAATAAAAAAACCTGCGATTTATATCACCAACTAAGCACTTTTTACATCGTTTCCACTAATAGTTTAGTACACCAAAAGCAACACTTTTAGATATTAAAATTATCTTACGCCGGCGGTCAAGTTCCTGCTAAAACTAATATTGTTGATGTTGAGGTAACGATTCGCCAATTAAAGTAAGAAAAGGTCTCAGACCATATAGCCTTCTCTCTCTCGTTTTGTATTTTGTTCACAATACTCACAATTTGCTGATGCGTCACTTTGTGAAGTTATTGGGAGATTTTAACTTAATATTATTTCATTCTAGATTATAGCTTAACACCCAGCAAACAGTTGTCGATAATATCTTAAGGTTCCTAATCGTATGAAAATATTGAGACTTATATATAACCACCGAAACACTTTTAACTATATGCACATGTGCAGACATTAACATCATCATCATTGCAGCCCTCCACAAGTCTACTGCAGAACATAGGCCTCCCAAGGAATGCCAAAAAGCACGATCCTCCTGCATCCATCGACTTCCTACATGCCTTTTAGGTGGTAGAGCCATGTTGTATTCTGCGTTTCGTATGGTGAGTGTAGAGAACCAGAGACTCTTTTTATTGGATATGAGGCATTCCATCTTAGTCCTAAGGGGTGACGACGCATCTGTATATCTTATTTTATTTCGAAGATAGGTGTAGATGTCTATGGGCCACGGCATCCACTTACCATCTGGTGGGCTGTGTGCTTGCTTGTCACTCTTATTCTAAAACAAGTCTTACTAGGTCGTCGCTCCATGTAGTGGGGAGCCACCCTACCTACCTACATTTCGCCTACAGGTACGAGATTGCCACTCGAGAACCTTTTTTCCACATCGTTTATCGGTTCTTCGAGCTATATTTTATACCTGCAGCCTGGGGCCTGTGGGTCGTGAATGCTCTGAGAGTTCAGTACAACAATGCCTTCAGGATGTTGATGGGGCTGCCTCGCTATTGTAGTGCGTCAGCGATGTTTGCAGATTCACAAGTGGTTGGCTATTATGCCATAATAAGAAAAAGATGATGCGCAGAGTGAGACAGTCCTAACGGCTAAATGAGGGTCATTGCTGAACATATTGAGATCCTATCTGGAGACTACTGGATTTGCCTACATATAGGGTAATTTATTAAAGTCTGTTTCTGTTATTACTAACATAGTTTTTAAGTTTCATTGTATTACTAACACTCTATGGACAACCTAGTCTGAAATAAATTAATAATTAAATTAAATATATGGCCGGCCCATTGCCACTTCAGGTTACTAATCCATCGGGCTATGTCAGTTACTTTGGTTCTGCTGCGGATATTCTCATGTGCAGACATATAACATAAATAGACGCATCGCTTTTACGCATCAAAATCCCATTCGAACCATTTTTAAACGAATACAGGAACAAAAATTATTTGAAAGACGGTCAAGTTCTCGCCAAAACTCGTTTCAGAAACAGATTAATGAACGTTATTTGCTTTGATCTGTACAGATCAACGCATATTTGTTAAAAACAACCTTATAAGCAAAACGATTAGAATCAGACAAGAAATATGGCATTTTATTGTCATTTATTATGCTATGTAATCGTGTAGTGGCCGTGTAAGAATATCCACTACCTCATACAGTCCGTGGGTGGTAAGAGGGACAGAGGAAAACAAACCAGGAGATGGGCAGCAATATCTTTCTGATAACCGCAAAGATATAATAAAAAAAGATATATCAGATAATAAAGAAAGATCAGCCCTGAGCGTGCGTGCGTTAAATGAAGCTAGCTAGAAGAGGAGGTAAAGTTGCGTTGAGATATAGAATTATCTGAAGTTCAAAGAAAGGGGAGAACACAGTAATCCTCGAATCCGGCAACTTGTGTATCACCGGAAAGGCCACCATCTTTTCTTTTACATGGGGAAATGACTTCGCATAACCGCCTTGCGAGGGCAAGGATGGGTTATATCAGAATCGCAGCGACTAAAATTCCATGGTGTTCCCCTTCGCTGCATATTGGCAGGACAACGAGAACGCTTTCGCACATCCGCGGTCCCACCAGCACCAGCCGCCCAATGGAAGCCCTCCTTGGGAGACGATAGGACCTTCTTCTTCTCAGGTAAGGCGCACCAGAACACTATGCGCACCTTCCTCCGCGGTCTTTACTCCACCTGCGCAGCAAGCTCCCGAGCCCGGTACGCGGAGGCCATGGGGCCAGGAAAATCGAGCATTCGGAAGCACCAGCCATCCTGACCCCAGCGGCGGATCTGGTCTATGACTCCGTCACCAACCAAGTATGTGAAATATAGTAGGGCGAGTGGCGCATCGCTATCAATACGACTCTCCTCCCGCGACTCTACCTCGGCTGCAGCGGTAGGGAGAGGACATCCTCTCGTCGCAGCTCACCAACTCATGTGTGTTGGTGAAGTGTGCTGCCAACCCTATTCGAAGTAGCCATCTTGGGCCAGGCCTTCACCTCGGCCGGCCATGTGGGTTCCTCTTTGTTCACCATGAGTGACCAAGCCAAGGCTATTAAGCCTTGCAAGGCTATTAAGCCCTACCACGACAAGGGCGGGATGATGAAAGATGGTTGCCTTTCCCCAACATCACCCAGAAAATTTGTCCTAAAGAGGAGTCGGATGTATTGTCCAAATATCCCTCGTTAACAAAGTTGTAAAATTGAGAGTCTGTGTAGAGTAAGGTTATTTTATTCGCTTTTCTATATAAAAAAATCAAAACGTTTACTTTATAAAACAGATTTTTAATATATTAAAACCGACTTCGAAAACTAAAACTTCTAAAGTTGATGCTAATAGTAGTGCATCGAAGAATTAAAGCCCTACATTAGATGCTATAATATGCAAATTATTTTATTCTTTTTAGGATTCCAAGTCGGTTTTAATTTTTTAAAAGTTTATTTCTTCACCCTTACTTACGTGGCTATATGATAGTTGTAGCACGAATTGGTCGGCTCGACCGGGTAGAAACACGCTCTCACAGAACACCAGCGTAAAATAGCAGCTTAATGTTGCTGTGTTTCGTATGGTGAGTGAAAGAACAGGAGACCCTTTTACTGGTAACGAGGCATTTCATCTTAGTCTTCATATGTGACAACGCATTTGCATTTTGATTCTTAATTGATGATAAATGTAGATGTCTATGGGCCACAACATCCACTTACCATCAGGTGCATCACCCACATACTATTAAAATATTGAGGAACTTTGGAATATCACAAGTTCAAGGTAACAAGTAGAATGAACCGTTGTAGGGACTGTAGCACAGCTCAAATTTTGACGTCATCAAAGACTTTCTCATAGTCCACATTGTGGTAGATTGTACACGTCGGTCTTCTGTACATTTTGCTAAATATTATGAAAGTGGTCTAGGGTACTAAAGCCATTTCGGCAACTGGATTTTCGGGAGGCTGACGACGTTTATGATTACATTTTGTAAAATATAATATCATTCCTAGATAAAAGACTTTGGCATTGGTATTTTCTTTGTTTTCATGTTATTTATCATCTCTCTCTCATCTCTTGGTCCTGCGGACCTTCTCCAGTTGAGTCGGATTACTGTCCAATCGGACTATAGGTGTGAGTTGAAGTGCACCTGTGCTAGCGTACACACTACGCAGATGAATAGTCTCAGTTGACATTATTTTTTATTGTACGGATTAATACCAGCAGCCGAATTCCAACAACGCACATGGTGACAATAATCACCCCATCAGCAGTTTTCCTAGACTTTGGCGACGGCAGTCACTACCGTTAGATGAGTGTTGTTTGTATGTTTGTAGTTTGCATGCTCGTTTGTCCCTTTTATATAGACAAAACGAGGTTTTGACTAGGGACTCCTTAAATATATATTGCTTTTTAATGAATATGACTGTTCGCGACTAAATTACAAACAATAACATCGGTGTGCTAGAGCTGGAAAATATCAATTACATTTAGTTAAATAATGTCAACTAATTTTTATGTAGCTTTAAAATTTTATTTTTAAGTCTTCTTTTTAAATAGGTACTTAATATTTGGGTATTATTAAATATAATAAATATAGTATGATCTTATTTTTGTTTTAAACACAGCTTCAGATTAAATGATCTGAAGTTAGCAAAACCTTATTGTCATACCAATACTTAGGGCGAGTTTTAAACCGGATACAGAATTTAAGAAACTGTCAATATAAAAGTAACCAATGAAATGATTTAATTACTGATAAATATTCTGAATGTATAAGTTTGTTTTAAAATCGGATTCATGTTCAAGTGTAACCTAAATTAAAAACTGGCCAAGTGCGTGTCGGGCCACGCGCAATGTAGAGGTAGGGTTCCGTAGTTGCCCGTCACAATACGTGAAGACTGCAGTACTTAGAAGGGTCTTCTTGATAATATGAACATACTAGCTGTTCCCGCGACTTCGCCCGCGTGTAATTTTGGGTTTTAATTATGTTACGCGGAACCCTAATTATTATTCTAAAATATTTTCTAAAGCCTAAGTTACTCCTTATAACATCAGCTATCTGCCAGTGAAAGTCCCGTCGAAATCGGTCCAGCTGTTTCGGAGATTAGCGGAACAAACAGACAGACAGACAGATAGACAGACAGACAGACAGACAAACTTTTAAAAATTGTGTTTTGTTATAAGTACCGTATATGTTTTCATATGCATTTAGTAAAAGCTGTTATTTTGACATTACAAACAGACACTTCAATTTTATTTATTTGTATAGATTAATCAGTTCGCGGTTTGACCGCAATAACGACCTAAAACTGACCCAAATAGGACGATGGTAACTGAAGGACTTATTTTCCAAGCAAACTTATAGGAGTGGTATTCAAAAAAATTAAAAGATTTTAAAAAAAATGCTGTATGAATTTATGAATACTGTGAATGAAGCCTGCAATAACTACCGATTAAAAATAAGCGAAAGTGATATGTCAGGATCGGTCTCTTGGCGATCGATCTTCCTGCCTACCCGCAAAGGAAAAAGTAAAGCTATACACATTTTGCATGCTCGTTTGCCCTCTTATATCTATATACCGTTTGGTAATTTTGAGTATAAGATACGAAGCCCTCGTCGACACACTTCCAATTTTTACAACGTTGTTAACGAGAGACTTGTGGACGATAAATCCGACACCTACTTGGGACAGATGGGCGACTTCCCGGTGATAAAACAAGTTGCTGGATTCGAAGATTACCGTGTCCTCTCCCTCTCTTCGGACCTCGGATAATCCTATAATATGCCAGCGTAACTTGTCTATTTATTCTTCCAGCTCCATGATCTTCTCGTCTATCCTCAGGGTGCGTGCGTTGTATGTTGGCAGGTCGAGTCGTCTTAGGTGGCAACCGAACCTCCATCGGAGATTTTTAGCACCCCCTGTCGCGCCATTACCATGGTTGCCACCGTAGCCAGGAATAGCGTACCGCCGGGGACTGGGGGCCATCTCTTCGTAACTTTCATCAGGGGATATTTGCCATAGTTGCCACGCTTGGCGAGCGGGTTGGCAACCGCAGTTTTTTTATTGTAATATTGCTGTTATCAGGAAAATCTCCTGGCTGTTTCCCACTGTCGCCTCTTACGACACCCACGGGAAGATACGGGGTAATGGATATTCTTAACCGCGAATATCCTAGTCCATGTCAGATGCTGTTTTTAATTTTTATGAGTATAAGTGGTTTTCATGTCAGCAGTTTCCAAATACTAAATTGTAATTTAATTATTAAACTTCATAGGTTTTAATTTTGTTATGTACGTCAGATGCTGGTTTTAGTTTTTATAAGAATAAGTTGTTTCCACATGGAAAGTTCCTAAATAATAATGTAGCACAATTATTAAATAATTTTGAATCCTATGATCTCATTTCATACGTAAGATAACATTAATATTTTAATTTTATTTTAGGTGAGAGATTTTTTTTATTACTGTTTTTAATATAAGTTAAGTTTATATTGCCAATTAAAAATAGCGGCATGGTCTGGTTTTATTTTAATAAAATTATTTGATTTTAAAAATAATATTATAATATTAATTATCATATTATTTTAAAAATATTATATATAATGATATAAATAATAATAATATTTCATTAAATAATTTTACCTAATTTTCCCATAACAAAGTATACTTCCGTCATAAGAATATATTACCTAGAGAGAAAAGATGTTAATGTTTTAACCACAAGTACTCATATTTTCAAATAGAAAAAGGCATAAAGAGTACTTATTTTTGTTATTCAATAAATTAGTTCAGTGAAAAAAGCATAATATTACTTCCTTTTCAGACTGATTCTATTCACGAATATTTTTCTAAAATTATTAATTTTCTAAAGAACATTGGTATATCTCTTCACATTTCTCTTAAAAAAAGAGGCTAATAAAGAGTAGCGTAATTTAAATAAAAGTTAATAACTAATTAAATATTAACTTCTACTCAGCTTGTTTAATTAAAGAAAAGAGTATTTTTGACGCAATTTTTCATTAAAAAGGCGAAATTGCAAGATTCTTCAATAAAAGATATTAAGAAATAACAAGTTTTTCGCTCTCGTGTAAAATGTACTTTTACACTTATGCTTTGTTCTTCTCAAGGTACGATAGTCAGGGTTATTTTTCAAAGAGTGGCCATTTTAAACTTAAGTTCAAATATATAAATAATGATTTACCGTTATTGCAGTTTTTGAAAATACGAGTAAATAAGGCTTCTAATTTTACTTGAAATTATCCCAAATTTAATGTGATTTATGGGCAACAACGTTTTTGCCTACCGATCGATCCTTACGATTGTGTGCGTGCGCAGTAAAATCAGTTAAAATAATGCATTACCACGCATAATGATTTTTATATTTAAGCGAACACTACACATTAAATGAAACTAATTTTACGGATTCTATCGCGTTTAATTTAATTTTTATTCCCGACGTTTCGGGTGATTTACAGCACCTATGGTCATGGGGAATGAAGTGTTTGACGGCCTGATATCATAGTTAGATCTAATGTAATGGCGGGGACGATCTTGAACATGTTCACAGACTGCAGACTTGCTGACTGGAAGCGGAACGTCGGTGCTTCCAGTCAGCTATATGTTCTTTACGCGGGTTTTATAGATGTTTTCTTTGCCCTATGTAAGAGAGACCACATTCACAATCCAGCTTGTACATTCCTGCATCTTGTAGAATTGACTAATCTTCGGCGGCTTGTAGTAGGGTTTAATGGAAGCTCGCTTCAATATGAAGTTAATCTTGTCTGTGACTCCTCTGACGTATGGTAGTACAGCAGGCACACGCTCGACCGTGGCCGGCTTCACTCGGTCTCTGTAACGTAGGAGCGGGACCCGAAGCTTGTTGTCTTGCAATACTTGCTTGACGTGCTGAAGCTCGGCGGCCAGATTTTTTCTGTCACAGATCCCTTGTTCTCTCTGAAACGAAGATTTTCCCACGGTAGCTAACTGTGATGGATGGTGGTGAGATTCACCGTTTAAACATCGGTTGTTATGGATCTTTTCCTACACACAGTGAGACCAATATTGTTATCAGGATTTCGGATGACGAAAAATCTAGAAAAGTTAAAGAATTATTTGCCTCTAACTCCATTGTGAATTGTATTTTAGAGTTTATGGAGTTGGGGTGGTCTAAAATGCAGTTACTTTGTCACATGGTAAAATTGTGAAAGTGTTGTCTACGTACCGCTTGTAGAATCTTGGATTTACAGGAGCAGTAAGAAGGGCTTTCTCCTCAAAGTCCTCCATGAATATGTCGGCGAAGGAGTTTGATTTAATTTAAAGTTTATTTTCTTCTTTTAGAGCATTTAAATAAAAGCTTGTTTTTAAAAATGTTTTTACTATTATTATAAAATAAATTTATTATAAAATAGTTTTGTTATTATACATCAAGGGTGGTCCCAAAACATGATAACCCTAAGGGTGAAAAATATGGGTTGTTATTTTTAATTTAACTGTTTAGACCATTTCGTTGTTACCGTGAGCTTGTAATATTCCTTAGTCCACTCAAAAGGATTAAAAATAATTTTTATTCCATTGCCACTTCAGCTTACTGATCCTTTGATCTATGTCGGTTATTCTGGTTCTACTGCGGATATCCTTATGTCTATCACACAAAGACATTCTAAGCATAGCTCTTTTCATAGCTCACTGAGCTACCATATATGGCCAGCAGTGTCCTTTACTGTTCCACTGTACTACTACTACTGCAGCACTGCAGTCGTGATTGCAGTGATAATACGCTGCAATTATAATATTTTAATATAAGTATTATGCAATTGTCAAAGTCCTTATTGAGTTGATTAGAGCCTTTTATACGTGGTAGAGCAATGATGCAGCTATATTATGGTTGTGGCATGAATGGGTCACCTCAACCAGGAAAGGACCACGTTCTCACGGAATACCAAATAGCAGCTTAATGCTGTTGTGTTTGTCTCTCTCACCATATATTTCTGTTTCTCTCACCATAGACAAACACAAGTCTTAACTTGTGTTTGTCTATGGTGAGAGAAGAGAACTGGAGACCCTTTTACCGGAAACAGGCATTCCATTTTAGTCCTCAGGGTGACAGTGCATCTGCATTTTGATTGATAATCGAGGATAGATGTAGACATCTATCCTCGATTATCAATCACTGCTACAGCATACACTCACCATCAGGTGGACTGTGTAGTAGTTTGTCACCCTTATTCTATAAAAAGCTTTCCCAAAATAATGCGTTTGTTTTATTACCGCACGGCCACTGAAACCTTCTTCACAGATGTCTATTGAGTTTGTTCGGCTAGTACATACTCGTCCAAATACAACGTGTGGTCATAATATATCCCTGGGTATCGTAAATCTCGACTAAGGAAAAACAGGAAAATCGTGATCCAACAGATTTTAACATAAGCAATGACAGGAGGCCTAAATGTCCAAGACAGTTATATTTTTATCGAGTTTGAGTAGTATGAAACCGAATCCACCGATCTAGGGAGATAAGCGAATATATAATTTTCTATATAACTGTAATTGTAATTGAGTCTATCTAATAGTAAGTGACCCGCAGCTCATATATTCCTGAGCCACTTCCAAACAAAAGGCTATAAATTCTTTATAATCCCAGGATCAGATATAAACCGTATGTGTGTGATCTACTTTGTGGGGCTACGATGGCTATCCGACTACAGAACCAGAGTACGAAACCCATCCAACTGCAGAGAGTGTAAGCTAACAACTGAGATGTTGTAGCTATTCAAACACTTTAGCATTTTGATATATCAAAAGTCAATTTAGCACCGCTGAAGGACTGTAGCATGTAAAATTTGCCAAAGGGTATGTATGTGGTATATGTTAATGAAAAGCCTTTTCGAAATCAGGATTTTTAGGAGGCTGGAAGTCGAGTCTGAATGCGAGACGATTCGTAATGACTCCTGAAAACAGCACGTATACTCAGTTCAGAAATGAAATCGGTCTGTAGTACTTCAAACTAGCGTTGTCGCCTCTCTTGAAGAACAAGACCATCGCACTTCTGCTCCACGCCTCCGGAGTAGTGCAACCATGGATGACGGAATTGAAGAGCTTCTGAAGGACTTCAAGTACTGGTATTCCACCCGCTTTCAGAAGCTCCACTCTAACTCCATCCTCGCTCGGGGCTTTGCCGTTTTTAGATGCTGGAGAGCCATTCTAATCTCGCTGAGACTGACGTATGGAATATCATCGGAATAGTGTCGGATAAGACTTGCTTTTGCTTCGCTCTTGATCGCCTCATACTAGTCATTACAGGCGTGTTGGCAACCGCAGTTTTCATAATTTTAGTTGTTATCAGAAAGATGCTGGCGAAGCATGAGTCAGTTTATGAAGTCATATGTTCGGCAGTGGCCTCTTTATAATGATGAAGTTACAACAAATAATTGATGATGATTAATTTTTGTACGTAGCATGGTAGTTATAACACAATATGAAATTTATATTTTCCAAGTTTCACATGCACTGCTTGCTTAGTTAGGTAGTTAGGAGTCAGTGTATGGTCGTTTGACCGCAGTGGATCTACCAATACTACGTTTGTGTTACTTCAACGCATCAATGGTCATGGATGTAAGTCTTTATTCTATTGACAAACTTACTTTAATTTCTGTTGTTTTCTTACGCGCGCGCGCGTGTGTGTGTGTGTGTGTGTGTGTGGGTGGGTGTGTGATTAAGTGTAAACAAATTGATATTAACATGATAACTGTGTTGTTGCAGAAATCATTCAGCTTCGATGAAAATACCTATAAACAGTATTACTACACGCCACTCTGCCCTCAAGAAGAGAGTGATGTCATCGTCATTAATAATAACACATGCGATGGCGGAAAAGAAAATCGCAATCGATTGATCATTTTCTTTTAAGCTGAGTAAAAAATAAAAAGAGGAAGCTGTTATCGACAACCATAGCACGAGCCGCTAGAGATGGTGTATCATACATTTCTACTAATTCTGACGACGGAGACCAAGCGACGCATCTCATAAAATTGAAATGTACGATATGAAGAAGCTATCCAAGATTCCAACTACTGATCATTGAAACATGCTTCCACGAGGATTAAATATTATGTAACGACTAATAAGGATAGCATCTACGACAACACAAACACCCTCGTTTACAATATTACAAAGACAATAGCAGAAAGTGAAAAGTTAAAAATACTATTTTAACAATGACAGTCATTAGCTGATCATCAGTGAATGTGATCCTGTTTTCTTAAATTAGTTTTGTGTACTCATTAGATTCAACGAGCTGTCGTCTTGTGCTGCTGAGAGGAAGAAAAGAGCAAAAGGAAAAGATGAGTGTGGCATACGTGTACAGAACACATCATTGAATAGCAAAACTACAACACTGAGTGGAGAAGAAAAGAGAAGAATATTCAGTACTCAAGAGCTAAATTCTTCAGTTCAAAATCTAGTCGGTTGCTCAGTTTCGAAGACTGGCCTCTCGTTATGCGACAAAAGCCTGAAGATCTTGCAGAAGCCGGTTTCTTTTATACTGGCCATGCAGACAGGACCAAGTGTTTCCATTGTGGTGGTGGTTTAAAAGATTGGGAAGATGATGATGATCCTTGGCAGCAGCATGTTCAGTGGTTTAGTCAGTGTGCTTATGTAAAGTTTAAACTCGAACAGTGTTTTGTATAAGATTAAATAGGGGGTTTATAAAGAAATAAAAAATAATATATTGCATACAAGTTGTTTTATTTAATTTTATAATGTTTCACATAGTTACATACACACAAAATGCATTACGCATAACACATAAATCTAACACACAACACATTATAACCTTAACTACTATAGTCTACAGTAACATTTCTGTTTTATCTATTTCAATAATATTATCAAACTCAGCATAAACTATACAGTTAATTGTTTGTATTAGTGAGGATTCAAATCGTACTTCTAATCTTACACTACCATGCTTTATGAGATTCCAATGAGTTGATGAGTTAGCTGATAAATCAGGAGTTAAATCAAATGCTAATAGACAGTAACCTTTGACATACTGTTCACAAGAGATTCCATTTCCTTCATTAAGAAAGTGAATACCAGTTCCGAGAATATAGTATGATATGCTGGTGTAAATATACTATTATTAAAAGATGGTTGCAAAGCTTTTGAAGGTATTTGTTGACCATCAATATATAAGCTGAAAAATTAAAACTATAGTTTTCAAAGTTAAATGGATTATTAGTAAGGAACCATTAAATGCAGAATTGTTCACAAATCAATTATACATCTTTTGGGTACCTGTCCTAAGAATATATTATCAAGAGTTTTCCTTGAGCACCCGATGGAATTGTTAAAACTTTTACTTCAGCTCGAGTGGTAGGGTATTTGGCAGTGGTAGAAGCTAAAACTTTTGATGTGCGAGTAATGCACTTGGATTAATTCGTGCTCGTCGGACAATAAGAGTTGCGTCCGTAATGCAAACTTTAAACTTTACATCGTTTGATCCAGCAATTAAATTAAAACTCTCTCTTGATCGAACTAATTTTACACTCATTTCAACACCATTAATTAAAAATTTATCTTGGTTGAAAATGTCACCGTGAAGATGTCCAATCATTTCTATTTCCCTACTTTCACTAACCAATTCCTGTCTTTTAACAAATCCTATATTTTACCATCTGTAGAATCCATTTTTCCTGCTGTATCCTCATACCAAATACTACAAGTAAGATGAGATTGTTTAGCAGCAGGAGCATAGTTTAAAAGGGTTTCCATGTATGCTCGATATGCATAGGTATTATTAGGTGGTGATACAAGTTTTTGGTTTAAATAAACATCAAGTTGACTAAAAAGTGAATGCAGCCAATTATTTACAGATGCTACCACTGTAGCCGATATACTCAATATTGCACCTAATATTATTGATAAGAAAGTCCCTCCTTTTGTATAATTATATTTTTCTTAGTTTATGTTTACACTTATGCACCAGTTTACGGAGTATATTTTGTGTTTATTCAATTTTGTTCATCTTGATCTTTAAGAGGTACCTTTCCTTTTAAAACTTTATGAATACATTCACAAATACAATTTATTTCTTGTTCATCACACGTTTTAAGTAATGCTCTTTGATATTTTAGTTTAAGCGTATGCAAAGCAAGAGCAAGAGTCGGCAATGCATCATTTAGAAATAATTTGAATTGTTTGATTCCTGGTGTAAACTCTTTTGTGGGAACGTAGACTGTACAGAAACCATTAAATGGGAAGACATTTGTCTTGATACGACAAAAATCATTGGTATTCTGTTTTAAATCTACCATTAATATCCATGTGCCTCCAGAGTTGCATCCCTGTAGGCATCTTCAATGAATTTTGGGTTATCTGGTGACACTTGTCATGCTAAATATCTTATTTGAGTTTTATCTCGAGGGTTTTAAAATATATTATATAACTTGAATTTAAAGAAATGTCTCTTTGACCTAAACCCTAATGAAATAAATTTTGTGTTAAATAAATACATGATTCCTACCTTTTGTAAATATATCCACAATTCTTCCATCAGACTCTCTCATTAGATCATCAATAATAACAAGATGTGGGTTTTCACCATCAAACATATTAAGATTTGGAATTTCTTGATGATAGTTAACATTTGGTAAATTATATAAAGGTTGCATTTCATCAAAGCACCATGTGATCTGATTAAAATCACAATTACATATTTCTGTAACTGATTTTATGAAATTTGTTACAAAATTTGACTTCCCACATCCACTTGGTCCTGCCACAATAGCAGTAAACGGATGGATAAAGTGAAACATTACACACGTCTAAAGTTCTAAGGGATGAAATAAAAAATGAAAGTGTTGGTGTAAACAATTAATATACCTAGTTAGGTCATAAATTCTGTCACATGTTTAATGTAAAATAATTGAAACAAGTTTATTCATTATGTAACCATTTATATATTAAAATGAACTTAACAAAACATAGATTCTTATGACACTAAAGTTTATTCAAAATGACCTCCGTGATTTTGAATACAAGCCTTCAATCTGCGCGGCCAGTCGTCTATCGCAGCACGAACGAGGTCCATGTCAATATCGGCTGCTTTAATCAAGGATGTCTTGAGTGACTCCAAATTGGGATGAGGCTTTGAGCACGCCTTTTCCTCCAAGTGTTGCCATATCTTGTAATCTAACGGATTCAAATCTGGACTGGAGGAGGCCAGTCTTCGTGCCGGATGGAGTCGATTTCATGCGCCGCCAGCCAGTCTTGTGTGCTCTTCGCTCTATGAGCTGGCGCCGAATCTTGTTGGAATACCCAGTGCCTGTTATTGAACATGGTATGAGAAACAGGTTCCACAAGGTTCGTCAGGACTGTATTTTGATACACAACTGCATTCGTTTTACACCTTTCTCACAAAATGTACCTCTGTTAAGCCCCAATAAGAAACTCCCAACCATACCATGAGCGAGGATGGAAAATGACCTCGTTGGACACGCGGAATACGGTTGCTCGCTTCTTCACTACTGTGTGCGTACACCTTATCATTTTGTTTGTTGTAGCTCTCTTCTACGGTAAAATGTTTTCATCCGAAAAAGAATTTCCGATATTTTTTCCGCGTACCGCTTCAACAAAGCGCGGCATCTCTTCAGTCTCAGGTCCATTAGACGAGCATTCAAACGATGTCCTGTTTTTCTTCGATATGCCCGAAGCCCTAAGTCTTCATTTAACACCCTTTCCACCGTGGTTCTGCTTAACCCCATCTGAAGGGCCAACAGTTTCTGCTTACGTTTGGGATTTTGAATTCGCGCCTTCACAGCTTTTATCACTGCTGGAGTCCTAACAGACCGAGGGCGACCACTTCTTGACCTGTCATCTACACTAGGGTCTTCATTGTATCGTTTGATGGTACGATAAACGAATCTTTTGGTTATATTCAAATTTTTCAGTATGTCAAAATTTGAATTGGCGTAACCGCAACGATGCAACGCAATAATTGCAACACGGTCTTCTTTAAGCGTCCACTCCATATTTAAAAATAAGTAAAATTCTAAAAGTATACAGTTTTATTTTCATGAATAATTCGAAATTAGAATTCAATAAACTTTTGTGGCGAGCATTCTAAAAGAAAAGTTTTACTGTGTGACAATACTTATGACCTGACTGTGTATATTGCAAAATTACATAAGACAGAATGATCTGTATACTATTTCTAACACAATTAGTACACTAGAATTTTACAATCACCTCAACCTCAAATGTATAAACATCCACACAAATAGAAACAACAACTATCTTAAATTATTTACAATTAAACAATAATTAAATATGTAATAAACTCTACGTCACATTTATAGTATTATCATAATTTTACAATCAATACAAATTTTATTTACACACAGACATAAAAGTAAAACTATCAACACTTAGCACAATTTATAATGACCCCAAGCTAATTCATATTAATGAATAATTCAGTCTTTATTATTAAAAAAATGTTCAAAATCTGATTTTGCTAACGTTCTTAATTTTGTATTTAGATCTATGTACATTTTCAACCAGGAGACTGTTTAATTTTAAAACTCTATGAATTTTAGTTAATTTAACCCCCATTTCTATGCACTGCTTTAAATTTCTGTAATGAATTACATATTTATCTTTATTATTTAAATTTGGGACTAGTTTATTCTCATTAGTATTGCCTACACAAATGTTTTCTGGGCATAAAGGAAAGTCCGAATGTAAATCATGAAGTTCATCTGGATATTCCAAATCAACTTTTAAAATAAAACCGAAGTGTCAGACACATTAAAATGTGTATTCGGACTTACCATTCAAATCCACCAGTAGGAAGATATTGAGACATAGCCCAACCATATAAATTGTTGGCATCAAAATATGTGATATATGAATTTGGTTTCCCTGCATCATAATCCCCCATGTATTTGTTATTGGCTCTAGCATAACGGTTACTACATTGAGATACACCACCCCTGATACCTGATCTAATAAATGCAATTTTCTCATAATCTGTTAAAGTTCTAATTCTATTTTTGTATATTTTAGCATTGCATCCCAACTTAAACTGGGAGCTGTGTAATAATGGACATGGTCTAAATCATAAGTATATACATAGCTTTCTAAAGTTTTCAAATACATCGGATAAAAGTAAAACGGCTGTTTTAAAAATACAAGTTTGAATAATCTAGCATATTACAACACCCAAAGTATTCCCAAACATCTTTAGCATGATTGTAATCATCATTTGAAATATAGGAATCTGTGAGCGAGCTATAAAAAATTTTTTGTTCAGGGAGCGACGTTAGGTTTAAACTATCATAATTAGTCATAAATTCATATGGATAAACCCCTTTCCATTTTAAACGAATGAAATCTTCATCATTAGGGTAATTTCTACGTAATTCTTGAAATTGATCATTACTGAGATTTTGGCTAATTCTTCTAATTTACATGATAAAAACTTAAATGAATCTACGAATCTCAATATAACTTCATGGTTATTCATTTTTAATTTTTGGAAAAGGATATATAATTTTCTTTATTTTGAGGGATAACTTCGACTTCACCATCACAAAAGTTTAATGCATGAACAATAAAATGAGCATCATAGTGACTAAGGTTGTCATATACCAATATCTTTAATATTGGTTTATGACGTGGTGTTCTGAACTTCGAGCTACATGATTCATGAGCAACACCTATAAAACTACCAGTGTACCAATCTAAATCATAAAAAGTTCTGCTAACTCTGTTTCACAAATATGACAAATGGTTGCATTTGAAATTTGGTTTTTGTCTTCATTTGTTAGCGGAACTGGATATTTTTGAAGTCTATTTATTTCTTTTAAATTGTTAGATAAACATTCCATAAACACTTGTGCACAGTTGGGTTCGCAATATGTTACATATTTTGATAATTTATCATCATATGAACATTTTATATAATAAACAAAACTATGCACTTCATGTTTCTGAATATTATGTGTGAATGTTTTGGATGAATCGTTAGAACATGATTCTATTGGTTTTAAAAATGCTTCAATATCAGCATAAACTACGAATGGTATCTTTAACTTTTTTCATAACTATCAAATTTAATTTTATTATTATTTTGAAATAGGTTGACCAAACCAATTATTTTTTAAAGTTTCACTGTTTGGTAATTCTGTACAAATGTGGGCACAATCGTATTGTTCATGGTTATTTAACCTTTCCTGAGATGGAAAATGAAGTAGATATGCTTAGCAAATGTACATGACGTGACCGTCTTTTGAAATTTGTTTACTAACTAACCGCGAAAAAATTTTTATGTAACAATAATGATTTTTCGTATCCTTGGAAAAAATAAATAAATTGATATGTCTATCTTTACGACACTTTGTTAAAAATAATGGGCCTACTATAGAATTACATCGTTTTTCTTACATTAAAAACATTAATACTAATATCATTTAATTTCTCTACTTTTGCTATGTCAGAAATTTTAACTGGAAAGGAAATACCATCAAATTTAAGTTTATTTGCATATTTAGCGTACGATGATACCCGATCCGCGTTTTTGTTTACGAGATATAACGCTGAGAGTAACGCCCATTTAAAACAATACTAATCTTTTTTTTTTACATTTATAACAGCCTTTTTTAATTTTATGTCACGGAGAAGATCTATGTATGAAGTACCGCGTAGGGGGTTAAATTTATTAACATTCATGTCTATAGATTTTATATTTTTAGACTCAATCCACTATCTTTTTTCAAATGCACTAATTTTACTAGTAATTGTATCATTTAAAGATGAAAAAAATATTTACAAATAATATAGTTAAATGTTTGAAAATCGAACGTATCATGAATATCTTTAGTTTATTGAAGAAAATCAGCATGCAAGGATTCTAAATTTAGTTAATTGAGATTCAAAATTTACCCGTGTCGAACGACCTACTCTACTCTTGATTTTATAAGTTAATATCCTATTTCCAAAAGCAGATTCAATAACACTAACGTTTGATAAAGTTGTTATGTGAATTTAAAATATTATTTTGTGTACATTACTTTTAAAATTATTAGCTAAATACCTTTTCTTGATAAATATATGACATTCCACTTGATCATCGTTACCGACACTGTTCCCTGCAGAGGTAGACGCTTCTTATTCTGTTCTTAGTTTTTGATGATCTTGGGTTCTTCGCTGCTCGTTCGCTTCATTCCTCTTCAAGTTGTGGTGGTTGACTGTTAAAATGTTTAAATTTATTAAAAACGATATAAGACAATGTGTAAATTATGATCGAAATTTATGTTTTTTTTTTTTTTTATTTATTTATTTAGAGAACCACAAACAAGTTTACAATATATCTTATGCTAAAGCTTATGTTCTATTACAATTTATTACTTATCATAAACTCAACGACGATGGTCACACATAGAGTATAAAACATAGAATAATTATGTGAGGGACCTAATTTTGTAAAAATAAAGTACCTTAATTTCTAAAATATTATTTAACATGTATTAGAGGTTAAAATTTTGTGTGTTTGTGAGTTAGGATGTGTGTGCGCGCATGCGCGTGCGCGCGCGTATGTGTGTGTCTATGCATGTACATATATAGTCATTGGTAAAAGAGACATTAAGTGTTTAACAGCAAGTTAACTAGCTGTCTATTGTATGATCTGGTACTGCAAGAAAATAAATCTACCGAATTAAATTTTTTGTTGTATGTGTCAACCATACGATGAAGGGGCGATCGGATACCGGCGTTTGTCCGAGATCTTGACACAGCAAAGAGTGAGTGAGGACGCAAAGAACGCATACGTACGCGAGGTGGTACAGAGTAACTAATACGATTAATTATATCTGTGCAATCATACTTGTTATTGCACAGATCATAAAGTAATCTTGCCTCAAGTTGAGTGCGTCTAGACCTTAAGTCTAAGAGTTTATATTTTGTTAAAAGGAGCACATACGATAAACGCTTACGGTGATATTTGTAATTAACGCGACGCAAGAACTTTTTTTGTACCATTTCAATGCTATGATTATATTTTTTATAAAGTGGGTTCCATACAGGCACTCCGTACTCCAATTGAGGCCTGACCAAAGATTTAAAAAGATAGATTAAAGTGGTGGGGTTTCTAAATTCAGTAGAAGAACGCATAACAAGTCCGTACATTTTAAAAGCTTTACTAATTATGTTTTGTATATGAATATCAAAATGTAATTTGCTATCAAAAGTCACACCCAAATCCTTATATTATTCACCTTACAATATCTGTACCTTTAAGAGAATAGTTAAAGTGGCTTATATTACGTTTTTGGTGAAAGTGATTACTTTACATTTATTTAAATTGAGTCGTAAATTATTAAGAGCACAGTAATTGTTAAATCTGTCAAGGTCTTCTTGAAGCAAATAGTGGTCCTCTATCCTATCGATGCATTGATATATTTTGAGATCATCAGCATATAAAAGGAACCGACTATTTTTAAAGCAATTTTTAACATCATTTATCAAGATCACAAACAAGAGGGGACCCAAAATGGAGCCCTGTGGGACGCCAAAAGTGACATTAGCAACATCGGACTCTGAACCTTTAATAACAACCCTCTGCGTTCTATTAGAGACATACGACTTAAGCCACCGCCAGAGATTACCGCATATACCATTGAAAGCAATCTTCTCCAATAGTATTTTATGATCAACAGTGTCAAATGCTTTTCGGAAATCAGTATAAATATTGTCAGTCTGTGTATTGGTGTCAAGCGCGTTAAACAAATCCGATGTGTAAGTGATAAGATTAGTTATTGTGACAAGTGTGACAAAACCGTGTTGTTCATCTAAGATAACATTATGAAAGAGGTAAATAGCATCATGCACCAAACGCTCAAAGAATTTTCTACCGACTTCAACAGGAGGAGGTATTCAATTCGACTGTATGTTTTTTATGTGTGTTACCTCATAACTTTTTACTGGGTAAACCGATTTCGATAATTCTTTTTTGTTTGCAAGTTGATGCCTCACATATGGTTCCATATAAATTTAATCAAGGTCTGACCAATAGTTTTGAGTTATTCTTAATAATTTACATTGAAGGTGGTTGTACAAATTTTTAATTTTAAATAATACTTACTTAAACTGTGTTTCAACCATCGCACAGTGATTATACAACTCATCATCATATGATGAATCGAACAGTTCACGCTTCTCCATTTCATCACAAACTTTAGATCACTTTGTTTTCAAAACACCATTTCTTAATACATAAAACATTTTTTAACGCACAGATTTTCTTATGAGTATAACAGTTATACAGTAAAGTATCTTTACAATAAAGTTCACAAAGAGTTTTTAAATTGGGAACTCCTAAGCAATTTATATCTATGATAGTATTATTTTCATCACAAAGATCTTTTAC
Organism: Parnassius orleans; assembly: GCA_029286625.1. NCBI lineage: Eukaryota > Metazoa > Arthropoda > Insecta > Lepidoptera > Papilionidae > Parnassius > Parnassius orleans. The sequence continues at coordinate 4,292,005 of JAGSMP010000027.1, read as the reverse complement.
CCATTTTATTTTTTCACATCCTTTAAAAAAAACTTTTTATCTTTCAAATATGTCTTGATAATTCTGTGAAACTCTATAATCAACAAAGCCCTCACTCCATCGATACCTCTATGCTTTTCAATCCAGCAAATTTGTTTTCTGTCTTCAAGAGATAGTGAAGTGAACGGATAAGGAAGTTTAATAAGGAATATTTTGGTGTACTCTAGAGTGGTTATAGCAAATTCTTTTACTATAAATTAATTTTTACTATTTTGAATCCTTGAAGATCTACGATTATTGTATAGCTATTCATGATATTTTCTTAACGATGTTACTCAGACTAATGACGATGTCATCACATTCACATCACATTTTCATCGAAGCTGAATGATTTCTGCAACAACACAGTTATCATGTTAATATCAATTTGTTTACACTTTTACAACTTATTGAAAAAAGTAAGTTTGTCAATAGAATAAACACTTACGTCCATGACCATTGATGCGTTGAAGTAACACAAACTGCGGTCAAACGACTATACATTGACTCCATGACTGCAGCTGCTCGGTTTTATAGCACCATTGTTATATCTAATCTAAAACATTTCCGCAGTGAAACTGATAGTAATTTATGAGTCAACAGCTTATCTCGCATTTTTCACCCGAAAGAATGCGAGATAAGCTTGTTGCTACAGCGATGACTCCTACAAATCATAACAAAAGAATGCGATTTAATATTTACATATCAATATAATTCTAATCTAAAGCATTTTCGCAGTGAAACTGGTAGTAACTTTATGAGTCAACAAGTTTATCTCGCATTCTTTCGTCACTATAATTGATCATTCTATGTTAACCATTGAATAGATTGTAATGTAATAATCTACCAATAGTAGTAATATCATGGATACACTAGATGTACAACAACATCTGAAAAGATTCATCCCAGTCTAGAAAATAATATTTATGCTGCTAATAGATTGCCCATGTATACCCACGTACCAACGTATATAATATGCAATTTGATATAGATGATAAACCAGGCTCACATTGGATAGCTTTATATATCGATACGAATGGCATCGGTCAATATTTTGATTCATATGGACGAGCACCTGCACGATATCATCTAGATTTTTAAAAAGAATTGTAAAAGATGGACTGGAATGTTGATAGAATTCAGAATGAGTGGACTTCAGTTTGTGGTGAATATTGCTTAATGTATTTGCTATAAAAGTTTCAGGATGTTAAATGCATAGTTTTACGAGCATATGTATACAGGGAACACACTGTACAACGATATTTTAGTGGATGAGATGTTTAGCTCCTATTTTATAGACAATAAGCAATAACATTTTGGAAATAAAATTGTAACAAAATTAAGGAATGTGTTTTATTGATGATTCAGAATAGCATGGTAGTTATGAACAAAGAAGTACAATACAATAGCACTGCTAAGCATACTGTACGAGTAATAGATAAGAGCGGCAATGACGGTGTTCAAGGAACAATAGATAAGAGGAAAGGGTGAACAATAAACAACTAATGAGGTTGCAGGCCCACTGGATAGAAATTAGATATTAGTTAATTGATCTGCACATCTCCGGAAACGCGCATCCTACGCAAAACGGACCGCAGATTCGTGATCAGAGCATTCCAAAACCTTTTTATTACTAAATACTTTTTACTAAACTAACTACTGATTATTACTATTATTAATGGTGGGTTTTGGTCCAAGTCCGGGATTCGTACCTGGGTCCTCATGACCAAAAGTCGCGCTAACGGCCAGCGAAGCAGTCAGTCTGATCATGGAGCTGATCTTATGATGTTTTTATAGAAGACGAGGCAACGAGCATGCGGCTCACCTGATGGTAGCTACTACCGCCGCCCATGAACAACGGCAACACCAGGGGTTGCAGGTACGTTGCTGGCCTTTTAGAAAGGAGTAAGCTCTTTTATTGAAGGCCCTAAGTTGTATCGGTCCGGAAAAATCGCCGGTGGTAAAAAATTCCACAAAGAAGTTGTGATGTATCCTAGTAACGCCAATAAAAGCTTTTTTGGAATACACTTTAATAATTTTTATTCTTAAATTCCGTTTATGACGACCCATTTTGCATAATTACGGTTTATTACTACGCAAAATTAGAAAATTTTAGAAATCTTAATTGGGTAGTTAAGAAATAATTAACATATCTGCGGCGATGAATAAACCCTATTTGTAACTTAAAACTCTATTGTACATTGACTAAAAGTCAATTAAGCCATAACTGGTCGAATCTCATGTTTTAATGTCATAATATAAAGTAAAAAATTTACTAGGTCGTAGTACTCCTTTTCTGCCTCGGTGTCCATCTGTGTAGGTACCACCCCTCATGCCTATTTCTACCGCCTAATAGCAGTGATTGTACTGCTGTGTTTCAGTCGACGTACGACGTGTGTGGTAGTGTAGTTTGTTCCTACTGTTGCGGTTTTAATTATGATTATTTTACCGATTATAAGATATTTTATATTTACAATAGATTGGAACGTGTGCTAGCTAATTACGAGTATAGACCGTAGAAAAACGGTTATTAATTAATTATTAGAACATTATTGCTATAAGTTTAAAAGATAATATTATCTTTTCATGCGTAAATTAAAGAAAACAATGTATTTTATTATTGATTTCATTTAAACGTGGCATCGAAACTAAGAATAAAATCATGATACCACTGTCTAAATTATTAACGATATTGTTAAATGTCAATTACATTGTTTAAATTAATATGTAGAGCATAAAACATACCTATGTATGTAATTAATCTAAGCATAAAATACACTTTACAATATCCAATCAATCACTAAATGTTGACTTCGTTATTTAAACCGCGTGACTAGCTGGCGCCGGGCCAACTTGAAATGGTGTATACAAAAAATCGAAATCATACACGCTGGCAGGAAAGCAGTGCTTGTGAAACTTGGAAAACACACACACATACGGTATATATCTGATCCTCAGGATTATAAAGAATTTATAGCCTTTTTGTTTGGAAGTGGCTCAGGAATATATGAGCTGCGGGTCACTTACTAATAAATAGACTCAATTACAGTTATATAGAAAATTATATATTCGCTTATTTCCCCTAGACCGGTTGATTCGGGTTCACAGTACTCTCAAACCCGAATATAACTGTTCTGGACATTTAGGCCTCCTCTCATTAATCTTATGTTAAAATCTGTCGGATCACGATTTTCCTGCTTTTTCCCTTAGTCGATGCTATTTGGTATTCTGTGAGAACGTGGTCCTTTTCTGGTTGAGGTGATCCATTCATGCCACAATATAAACACCATTCCATTCATACCACAATAGACATAAAGATATCCGCAGCAGAACCAGAATAACCGACATAGATCAAAGGATCAGTAAGCTGAAGTGGCAATGGAAGAAAAATTATTTTTTAATCCTTTTGAGTGGACTAAGGAATATTACAAGCTCACGGTAACTACACGGTCTAAACAGTTAAATTAAAAATATCAACCCATATTTTTCACTCTTAGGTTTATCATGTTTTGGGACCACCCTTGATGTATAACAACGAAACTATTTAATAATAAATTAATAGTAAAAAAACATTTTTAAAAACAAGCTTTTATTTAAATGCTCTAAAAAGAAGAAAATAAACTTTAAATTAAATCAAACTCCGTCGCCGACATATTCATGGAGGAATTTGAAGAGAAAGCCCTTCTTACTGCTACTGTAAATCCAAGATTCTACAAGCAGTACGTAGACAACACTTTCACAATTTTACAATCTGACAAAGTAACTGCAATTTTAGACCACCCCAATTCCATAAACTCTAAAATACAATTCACAATGAAGTTAGAGGCAAATAATTCTTTAGCTTTTCTAGATGTTTTAGTCATCCGAAATCCTGATAACACTATTGGTCACACTGTGTGGAGGAAAAAGATCTATAACAACCGATGTTTAAACGGTGAATCTCACCACCATCCATCACAGTTAGCTACCATGGGAAAATCTTCGTTTCAGAGAGAACAAGGGATCTGTGACAGAAAAAATCTGGCCGCCGAGCTTCAGCACGTCAAGCAAGTATTGCAAGACAACAAGCTTCGGGTCCCGCGCCTACGTTACAGAGACCGAGTGAAGCCGGCCACGGTCGAGCGTGTGCCTGCTGTACTACCATACGTCAGAGGAGTCACAGACAAGATTGGCTACATATTGAAGCGAGCTTCCATTAAACCCTACTACAAGCCGCCGAAGATTAGTCAATTTTTACCATACGTCAAGTGTAATATCCCTCTGCAAGATGCAGGAGTGTACAAGCTGGATGTGGTCTCTCTTACATAGGGCAAACAGAAACATCTATAAAAACCCGCGTAAAAGAACATATAGCTGACTTGAAGCACCGACGTTCCGGAAAGTCTGCAGTCTGTGAACATGTTCAAGATCCTCCCCGCAATTACATTAGATTTGATAGACCACAAATCTTCGCTAAAGAGTACCGATTCCTACCAACGATGATTCACGAGGCTATTGAAATTAAAAAAAAACATCCTAATTTCAATAGAGAAGATTGATGGGTGCTGCCATCTACTTGGGATCCTATTATTAATAAAATTAAATCCAAGCCCAAGCTCACTGCAAGGCTTCAAGAAAATTAATATTCAAAAACTGAAGGTAGCCGGGCTAACTATGACATCGGGACGTCAAACACCTCAGTCCCCCCCGACCCCCGTGACCATAGGTGCTATAAAGCACCCGAAACGTCGGAAATTAAAAAAATAAATTAAACGCGATAGAATCCGTAAAATTGGTTTCATTTAATGTGTAGTGTTCGCTTAAATATAAGAAATCATTATGCGTGGTAATGCATTATTTTAATTGACTTTACTGCGCACGCACACAATCGTAAGGATCGATCGGTAGGAAAAAACGTTGTTGCCCATAAATCACATTAAATTTGGGATAATTTCAATAAAAGTAGAAGCCTTATTTACTCGTATTTTCAAAACCTGCAATAACGGTAAATCATTATTTATATATTTGAACTTATGTTTAAAATGGCCACTCTTTGAAAAATAACCCATAATGTATAATATATATATAAATATATAATATATATTATATATATATATATATACAGGTGTCCAGTAAATAGCACGACATACTGCAGGGGTGATAGCTAGGGTCACTACCTATCAATACAACACAATATATGTTCAGCAAAATCTTACGGATTTACAGTTTTACAAAATTTTCCGAAATACCGAAAAATCTCTACCTTGAAACAGATTTTAAGCATCTCGTAATGAAAAATCCTTTTCTAGTACTTTTTTACATCAAATTATTCGTGAATAGTTACTTTACTCATTGATAAGTCTTTTTCTATCAAAGACAATAATGTCTTCAAGAAATACTATTTTTGTTTAAATTTGCACAGAACTATTTTCTTATCACTTAAGTTTAACCTACAGTGGTGAAAAAAATGTATGTGGCAGTTTTGTACAACAAACTTAAAAATAGCTTGTCTAATGGTGATTTAGGAAAGATACAATACTAGTGCATTTTCATTAAAAAATACAAAAAATGCTATTTTAGTTCCAGAGAAGCTGATTTTGTTGAAAATGTAATTAACGTAATTTTGACAAAAACCACTATGAGAATAAGTAATAGCTGCTCATTTACGCGAATTATTATAAAACTAGTTGTGACACGTAAAATGCGACATGCACGCGTAATGACTAAAGGTTTTACCTGCTCGCCGACCGACCCGACCGGTTACTGTCTAACAAAAGAAGCGCATGTGCTATCCCGCTCTTTCTTGCATTGTGATTTTGTGTCTCCTCTCAACCTTATTTGCGACACTTGTCAGTACGCTACCTTAAACCGTGCACAACGCATCTCTGTGTTCACAAATTATTGTTTCGTACTGACGACTGTTTTGTGCCTTGGACCCCGGACGTTGTTTGCCTTACGATTTGGATTTTTTATTGTGATCACTACGACGACTTGGCGACCACCTGGACTTTTGTGTTTTATAACATGGCCAACCGCCGCGTTTTTCCTGGTTATACGCAGCGAGTATGCTGAGATGCACCTTATTAACGGAGAAGCTGGCCAAAGTTCCCGAGCTGCTGCCACCCTCTACAGGAAAGGTTTCGATAGGAGACATCCACACCATGAAATGTTTACCAGAGTACATAACTCCTACATGAAAGGCAGACTCCCTGGTCAACGTGGCGGTGGACGGCCTCAAGTTGTTGACGAAGACATAGTGCTTCAGGAACGAGAACAAGACCCGACAACTTCGGTTAGGGCGATACAACGGCGCACAGGGATACCGAAGTCCACTGTTCATTCAGTACTTAAGAGGTATGGATACCATCCATTTCACGTACGACGCGTGCAAACTCTTTTAACTAGAGACTACCTGCCGAGAGTTCAATTCTGCCGCCGCATGCTTGAAATGCATCGGGAGGACCCAAACTTTTTTAATAAGGTGTTATGGAGTGATGAGTCAGCCTGCAGAAAGGACGGCTACTTGAATTTGCATAATTTACATAGTTGGCAATTAGAAAATCCGTATGTGTCAAGAGAAGACAGGTCCCAGTACCAATTCAAAATAAATTTATGGTGTGGGATTTTTAATGGCCAGATTGTGGGTCCGTCGAGCTTCCACCTACATTAAATGCCAATAATTACTTGAGTTTTACGAGAAACGCTACCCACGCTCCTTGAAAATGTTCCGAGTGAGCTAAGAGAGGTGATGTGGCTTCAAAATGATGGGTGCCCTGCTCATTATGGCCGGGAAGTAAGAGCCTACTTAGATGAAGCTTATCCAGGCAGGTGGATTGGGCGACTGGGACCGATATTATGGCCACCTAGGTCTCGGACCTAAACCCCTGGATTTTTTTATTGGGGTGCCATTAAGGACAAAGTCTATGAAAACCGATCCAAAATGACAATGAATTGAGAGCAAGGGTTAACATTGCAGCAAGAAAATATCGGAAATAAGCCTGAGAAGACTCAAAAGCTCATTTTAAGAAGATGCCGAGCCTGTATTAGGGCACAAGGAAGCAATTTGAGCATTTATTGTAACTTATTTAAATAAATGTTTATTAAAGTTAACTCCTCTGTTTTTTACTATCACCTTATCCTTCAAGATGTCATTTACAGACCGGCCGGCCGGTTGGCTGTAAATTAATTATTATGTAATTCGAACCGTAGTACGACCTCACAACGATTCGAATTCAAAGTCACATTACTTGCGTTTAAAATAAAATGCTCTTATTAACTAAAATAGCTTATTTTTTGTATTTTTAATGAAAATGCACTAGTATTGTATCTTTCCAAAATCACCATTAAACAAGCTATTTTTTCAGTTTGTTGTACAAAACTGCCACATACATTTTTTTTCACCACTGTAGGTTAAACTTAAGTGATAAGAAAATAGTTCTGTGCAAATTTAAACAAAAATAGTATTTCTTGAAAACATTCTTGTCTTTGATAGAAAAAGACTTATCAATGAGTAAAGTAACTATTCACGAATAATTTGATGTAAAAAGTACTAGAAAAGGATTTTTTCATTACGAGATGCTTAAAAATCTGTTTCAAGGTAGAGATTTTCGGTATTTCGGAAAATTTTGTAAAACTGTAAATCCGTAGATTTTGCTGAACATATATTGTGTTGTATTGATAGGTAGTGACCCTAGCTATCACCCCTGCAGTATGTCGTGCTATTTACTGGACACCCTGTATATATATATATATATATATATATATATATATATACACTGGTGGCGCTTAGGTTATCACGTTAAATAGCTCAGCAGTTAATACAAGTTGATATAATATGTCTGTTAAAATAATAAAATAAACAATAATAAAAGAAAATAAAAAATGCATTTTTCAAACAAAATAAATAGCGTAAAAAATTGACAAGAGATAAATCATCCTTGATAATATTAGTTTACTGACGTGAAGTGACCTGTAAAAGCGGCAACGGCGCGGCCACGCTGCGGCGTTCAGTGCTCACGCGACATCGACATAGGTAATTATAATACCTACACTTGCCCATACATAGGTAAGTAGGCACGCGTAGGGCGATGCTAATCCGATGTTATCAACAAATCACAAATTTCATGGTATTGTTTTTATCCAAATAATCACTTTAATCTTAAAATCACTCAAGTTTAACAATCAAAACAAATCAAATTTTTAAACTTTCAAAATGTCCCCGAATGCATAATTGACATCGTCGCTAAGTTATTAAATATGATTATCTAGCGTATTATTAACATATCCTATCACAAATAAAAAAATACAATACAGTAAAAGAAAGCGTCCAATTTCGCACTAACTGTCACACCACCTTCTTATCACAACTATTATTATCGTATTAACGTGTCCTATCACAAACAAATTAAGAAACTTATTAAAATGTTCACAAAACCAAAAAAACAACAATTAAAACTCAAAGGACGTGTACGCGAAAAACGAAAATTAGGTCAAGCGACTCGTGTACCATCACCAAGGACGCGGCCGTCGGACTAAGTGACTTATTCTTACTTTCTTACTAATAGTCGCACGCGCCAGAGAAATATGAATTTCGACAACACGCACCCTCCCGACACCCCGTCCCATTTCTTGTCACTTCGCGCATAGAGAATTATGCCTTAAGCCCTTTATTTAAATTTTATTATTATTTTGAATTTGTTTTCACACACCCGCAGCACGCGTTCCCTTTGTTTTTAATTTCGCGCATAAGAATTATGCCTTAAATTGTTAGCCGTAAGTACATTTTTTGTTTGATTTTTTACTTTATTTGAGTAATTCGGATTGGCAACGTTTAAACTAGGTATCTTCGCATTCACCGGCCATGGGTCTTTGACCTTCTAGTATTACTACCTACCTAGTAGTATCAGGTGATATCTGTATGCATTTACATGATGTTGTTTAATATTAAAACGAAAAAAACGCTACCGCGACTAGAATGTTAATTGTTATATTTTTTTTAGTTGTGTATGTTTAAAGAACTTTATGTATATCCTTTCATTTAATGTGATAATTTCATCGTCACTCCGTATATATATAATGTCGAAGAAAAGTCGCTTTCATTGACGCCATTATTATCAACAGGTCTTGTGGGCGACATTTTGGGTAAATACAAGCACAACACACAACACAAATAATAAACTGTTTATTAATTTAAACTTTACAGAAAATAACACTAACTAAATTTTATTGAAGAATATTAAAATTAATTAAAGAGCAGCGAGTTCGTAATGCGACAAGGACACACCATCACACACCAAAAAAAAAAAAACTGTACCCCACGCCGAATCTATCCGCTCCTCTTTTGTCTTTTTTATCATCCAGTCGCACCACGACTCCGCTCGAGACGCTTCACCAGCCAACCTCCGCTCGGATTGGTTTTTGTGATCACCGTATTAATCAGGCCATGAACCTCTGGCTTCTGATTGGCTAATTAAAAAAAATACAACAACAATAAATAATCCTAAATTCTTAAGAAATTTTCTGGCTAAATTAATATTAATGAAATTAACATAAAACATTAGAATTGATATTATTTAAACTATTTAATTCATTATTAAAATTTGATAGTTTTATTCATTCCCGTTACGGCCTTCCTGATATTTCACACGTCCTCGTGTGATGCTTTTCGATCGGTATTATTTTGACCTGCAAAGAGAAAAAGAAAAATCTACGATAAACTACTCCCTTCATTCATAAATGTTAATTGTTACTTTAAAGTAGCTTCTATTTTTAATATTGGATGGTTCCGCTTGTGTATACAGTGTGTCTGGTCACGACCTAGCGATAATTTAAGGTTACAAAATATACCTAATTTCATCGACGAAAACACTCATAAATGGGGTCTACCCCTCCTGTGGGAATGGCCGCCATTTAATTTTTTTTATTCTTGTAGCTACCTCTGCCAAAAGATGCAGATTTCTCTGGACAGAAAGGTCCTACAGATGTAAAAAAATGTTATTTAAAAGGTAAAAATAGCATCTATCCAATAAAAATAAACATGATGGAAAGTTTTACCTACAAAATATGTTAAAACATTTACAATGCTAATTTAAGTAAAAAAAATTGACTGTTTTTTTATTTTTCTTAACATACTTCAAAAATTAGCACACTGATACTAAATTTTTTAATACTGTCCTAATACTTAAGGATATTACTTACAAATTGACATTAAAATTATTGTTCTTAATTGCATAACTCGAGAGTTAGGGCTGTTTGAATATGACCCTTTTGCGACGGTCCCAAACCCATGTAGAGCTACCTGCTACATTGAATAGGGTTTATGTGACAAGGACGGAAAATGATTTGTATTATTGTTAGGGCGGTGAATAAGTAGGACAAAAAATCATGTTTGACCAGCGCAGGTATCGAAGATAAATGTTTGTTAGATCAGTTGTCCTCCGCTCTGCGTTGCGATCGCTACTATTCCGTTCCGTTTTGTGAGCTATTCCTTCATCGAGATATTCTGCTGAGTTTGTTGTAGTTTGCAGTGACTACGTACTTTTCGGATAAAAACATGTCTAACTATTCGTCTCATCACATAGCTGACATGCATTTCGTGTATGGCAGATGTAATGGAAGCGCTGCTGCCGCCGTACGAATGTATCGTCAGAGGTATCCCGACCGGCCTACACCCAGTCGACAAACTTTTGTTAACATTCACTTAAGATTGTCGCAATATGGCATCCAAAGGCCGCCAAATGAACGCTCCCGCATAGTGTCAGTGCAAGCAGAAGAAGAAGTTCTTCAACTTATTTACCGTTTATGAGTGTTTTCGTCGATGAAATTAGGTATATTTTGTAACCTTAAATTATCGCTAGGTCGTGACCAGACACACTGTATAGTTGTAGATCATCGGCATACAAATGATAAGATCACTTGAGGTATAATGTGATAAGATTGATAAAAACTGAAAAAAGAAGAGGTGAGAGAATACCGCCTTGAGGGACACCGGTTAATACATAACTCCAATTGGAGACATTATGGCCAGAACGTATGGCCTGTTGGCGCCCTCGAAGATATGATGAGAACCAATCCTGGGCTGAAGACGAGATATTCAAGTGAAAGAGTAGAGAAGAACTGTTAATTTGGAATTTTCCATACCCCCTCGAATATCTTCAGTGACCCTGATAAGGGCGGTTGTAGTACAGTGAAACCTGGATAACTGGGACCTTAATGGACCTGCAAATTTGTCTCACTTAAAGTGGTATTTCACTTACCCAGTGTCACAGATACCCAGGTATAAATAAATATCTGTCTCATTTATAGAGGGTTCCATTAATAGAGGTGAGAATAGAGGTTATTTCAGTTTTTTAAACATTATACATGAGTTTATACATTAAACAATCTTTATTAACAACCAAAAAAGCTATTAAACAAAAATAATTAAGCACGTTTTTTATAAACAATACAAAAATGCATACAGAATGCGTCTCGCGCGTCTTTCCACTTTCATAGACGAATATTAACTTTAGTAGCCTTCGCTTCGGCATTTTCAAATAAACATCCGGACGATAGCAAGACCAATCTAAAACTGGAGGTCACTTTTGCACAATTAGCCAAGTGAAGAATTTGCGGGTAGAATAAGAATTAGTAAACAAAACGGTACACAAAATATAGTATCAGTAAAAGAGGTAAATTACACTCGCTGTCTCAATTATAGAGGTAATTATCACGATAAAATCGAAAGAATTAATCCCAGATATAGAGGTTTGTTTTGTCCCACTAACAGAGGTAATTCAGTGCTAAAGTGTCGGGACCTAAGCATGAGTTCCAGCTATGGAGGTTTCTCACTTATCCAGGTCCCACTTAACCAAGTTTTACTGTATAATATAATATAACAATCTAATAAACTAAAGCTTAAGGTACATTTTAGCTGCCAAGTTGAAAATAATTATAACGTGTTTATTTCCAATAAGACATCAGGCAATGCTAGGGATAATAATCCTATCTTTGCCTGCTTACTAAATCGGCAATAGGCTAAGTTTCTGCAAAAATTCATTGTGAGTCCAAGTAAGATCATACATATTATAAGATAAATTTTGATATATAGGCAAAAAGGTTCAAAATTCAGGCAAAATTGTGGCAGTATGGTACTTATGTCAATATCAAATTACATATTGTATTCTTGTACTTCTTGTATGTTGTGTAAATCGTGTAATTTAATAAATTGATGGGTTTGATTAAACTTCAAGCTTATTTTCTTCTTTTTAGAGCTTTTAAATAAAAGCTTGTTTTAAAAATGTTTTTTTTACTATTAATTTATTTTTTATTTTTTTGTTATCGCTGGACATGTTTCTAAGTCTGTTCATTTCATTTAATGTGTCATTGTCAGTTTTTGATCGCCATCTTCAATCCGCCATCTTGAATTTTTTTAATCACCAAAAGTTGACCCTTGACGGTCTCTATAACATTTGTGTTTACACCACCAAACTGTCTTTAACCTTTGCCGAGTTAAAGCTTTTTAAAATAGTTTAGGCGGCCATCTTTATTTCCGGCATTTTGAATTTTTTTCACCATCTCTAGAATTTTCCCACGTCGTACGTGTGTCAGTGAGCTACGAAGGAGCTCAGTATCATGCCGGAAGAAAGTTATATAGATAGAAAATAGAGCGCCAGTATAATTACAGGCTGTGAGACATTACTCAGAGAGAGAGAGAGTTAGTACTCAGAGATAAACAAATGCATCTGTAGCCTTCTTTATTTGAAGTTGTCCATGGAGTGCAATAGTCACTTACCACCAGGTGGACTGTAAGTTCGTTTGTCACTTCATTTTTATAAAAAAAAATCTTTATCGTCTTGTCTTAAGGGAAAGGCACCTAATTCCGAGGGTTTCTAAAATTGGCACCATATTCCGAGGTATTTAGAAAAACTGCGTTTACGAGCAATTTACAAGCTCTTTTTTACTGCAAGATCTCTTATTGAATTGATAATATAACTTTGCATAGTTATATCTTCAAAGATCTGGAGTAATGCTAAACTTTTAATAATAATAATAACACAAAACTGAGATACGTGACATTTTTATCAAAAAATAAAATAAAATAAGTTAATATAATAATAGTTAACCAAGTTTTTATCAATCAGGCTGGGAATCGAACCTAAACAAAGTCGTCGATCGAAAAACATTATAAAACTAGATAAAATAATAGTAATTAAAACTTGGAGAAATACATACATACTTCCTAATCCGGCTTCCACTGTCACTAAAAATTTACTAATAATTTATTCGCACTTGTCACTACGAGATTGAAAGGAATACAATAAAACGTGGAACACTGACTGGACTAATTTATACACCCAAATTATTAAGATTTGATCACATAAGTGCTCATGGATTTTAAATTAAATTTCAATAATTGTTATTCTAGGCTGCATAGACTTTATGATACATAGACATAGAGCTTATTATTCACATTTGATATTTAATTTTTCATGTTTAGTATATGTGCTGCCTAATGTTCCCAGTAAGGGTGTAATAGAAACGCGGCGTCGTAATGTCCATTTGAAATGAAATCCTAGAAAGATGAGATATTTTTTTTATAGCACAGGGGGCCAACGAGCATGCGGCTCACCTGATGGTAAGTGACTACCGCCGCCCATAAACAACTGCAATACCAGGGGAATTGCAGATGCTTTGCCGGCCTTTAAAAAAGAGTAGGCTCTTTTCTTGAATGTCCCTAAGTCGTATCGGTTCGGACGGAAAAGTCTCCGGTGGTAGTCGATTCCACAAGGAAGTTGTGCGAGAAAGAAAACTTCTTCTAAATTGCACAGTGGTGGACCGCCAATCATTCAGGTGGTATGGATGATATCGGGAGTTTTGTCGCGATGTGCGATGGTGAAATCGGTTGGAATTGATCCGAACAATAAATACCTCAGAGCACTCCTCGTGGTAGATGCGATAAAATACGCAAAGAGATGCAACATCTCTTCGCAGTGCCAGTGAATCAAGCCGATCGGAAAGAACTTGGTCGTCAATGATTCGAGCTGCTCTGCGCTGGTTGCGATCAAGTGGAAGGAGCTGGCACTGGGGAGCCCCAGCCCAGAGATGGGAACAATATTCCATGTGGGGCCGAACCTGCGTCTTGTAAAGTTGCAAGCGGTGTGCCGACATGAAATACTGTCCCGCTCTGCTGAGCACGCCAAGCTTTTTAGAGGCCAATTTGGCCTTCTCTTCCAAGTGACCACGAAACTGCACATCATTCGATATGTCGACGCCGAGGATTCCAATACTGGCTGAAACAACAACGGGAGTGCCTTGAAACTGAGGAGATACGACAAAGGGGTTCCTTTTAGCGGTAAACTCGCAAACTTGTGTCTCCTGAGGATTAAAATGGACTAGATTTAGTCGCCCCCAACACACCGTGAACGTGGAACACCGGCATTAATAGGCTTGTAATCGGAGCATGCACCGTCTACTACGACTTTGATGCTCCGATCTGCAAGAAAACTGGTGATCTAATTGCACAACTTCTCGGGAAGCACATAGGAAGGGAGCTTCGAAAGAAGCGATTTGTGCCAAACCCGATCGAACGCCTTCGCAAAGTCCAAATTAAAGGCCAATGCCTCCCCCTTGGACTCTACTGCCTCCACCCTTCTATGAGTTAGGTAAGCCAGAAGATCACCAGCTGAGCAACTCCGACGGAAACTGCACTGGCGGTCACTAATCAGCTGGTGATCGTCAAGGTACCTCATAAGCTGGCAGTTTATAATGGTTTCCATTATTTTGGAGAACAAGGAGGTGATGGCGATAGGCCTGTAGTTGGACGGATCTGAGCGGTCGCCTTTTTTAGTGATCGGGTGCACACGGCGGCAACCTGCAGAACGCAACCGCGATAGGAGCGTGAGTGGCACCATACTCCGGACTAGACAATGCTCCGAGGAGCCAAGCGGGACATCGACGGACACCTGATATCCGTCCGGATGAGAGGTCAGCAGAAGGTCCAACAGGGAAGGTGCATGATCCTCCACATCTGGGATCCGCGTAGGTGAAGTAACCAGTTGTGTCAGACCATATGCCAAGGCAAAGTCATAAACACATCTTCCCACATGATCGGTTAAACGGGAACCAAGCCATTCAGCGTGGTGGGCGTTAAAGGCACCGAGGATAACGATCTCTGCGGATGGGACCTGTTGTAGCACGGAGTCTGCAGCCATTTGGACGTAGTCGATGAGTTGGTCTGTGTCGGCATTATTGCTATGGGACCTATAGAGGCACCCATATACGCGGGGATGGTCTGGATGGCCATAGGATGGACAGGTCCGTACCTTCAAGACTGCCGAGGCGTCGAAAACAGATGTCCTCTCTGACGTATACGCAAACCGCAGTCCGAGGCACAAAGGAGTGTTCTAATTTGTACCCCTGGTAGGATAGATATGAAGTATCATCCGGAGAGGACACCTGAGTCTCGGTTAGAAAGAGCAAGGCCGGCTTCGACGTCACCAGATGGTAGTGGACGGCGTTACGGTTCGAATGAAGTCCCCTGATGTTGCTGAAATTCACGGATAGCATGGCAGGAGTCGCCGTTGTTTTATTGCTTCATTTGCCCCGAGCAGTATTAGATGCGAGCGGAATTTCGGCCCCTTAGAATACGCGCGGCAGCCTGAGCACCCACGCTCAGGAAGAGGAGGGTAGCTTGGGCGTGGATGCTCAGTGAGGGATTTTCCGACACCAAGGGTGATGGTACCCTCCTGGGGTAGTGTCTTATTTAACTCCGCTACCATGTTGAAAGGGGGGGGGGTGAATGGGGGGGGGGGGATATGCTATAGAAATAAGCTATGATGTTGCTTATATTGGTTTCTATTAATATTGAATGCAAATTCTTTAGGAAAACCTAATAACATTGAACTCCAAGCAATATAATATTGTCAGAGGTCATCACACTATGGATTCAGGTTTAAAACTTATGATGTTCAGTATAAAATGAATTAAGACCTACATCGCGATATCTAAGTTTTTCATTCTTTTAGTATATAATGATTGTAAGCTAAACTACTGTTAGAATGGTCATGTGTAACGCACTCATACTTGTTCCATTGTCAACCATGCACGTATGTTCTTTAGTTGTAATTGGGGATTGGGCAACCCGAGACATAATCGCATTGGTTAACTACCAACCTACCAACCTACCAACCATATAACCAACCAAGTACCAAATCATAAATATCACATCACATCAACCTAAGCGTTGGGGAGATGCACAACAAAGCATCACATGCCACTGTACTACTGTATCAAGTAAAAGACATCTCCCATAATGCGCGAAGGATTTGCTTTTATTTTTTATACGATTCACAATCTGTCATTGTAACTGTCGTGTATTAATTGTCTGTCTAATCAGGTTTAGCATCGCTCAGTAAACAATATTATTGGATTCTGCAGTTCGAGCCGTCATATCGGGTAATTAAAAATTTGTTCAAATACATAACTGTCAATTATTAAATTTGAATTAAGTACCTAATTTGGTATCTATTAATATAAATATTACCTAACATCGTACCTATTGATTAGGTACTTATTAATGAATTGAACCGACTGACTGATATTTTAATGGCATTCAAGTCTATAAATTTGGATCGGTCTGTCTGTCAGATTAAGGAGCAGAGCATCGCTCAGTAAACAATATTATAGAATTCTGCAGTTCGAGCCGTCATATCGGGTAATAGGCGGGTAGATTTTTTTTTATAGAATAGGGTGAAAAACGAGCACACAGTCCTCCTGATGGTAAGTGGATGCTGTGGCCCATAGATATCTACATTCATCCTCAATTAAGAATCAAAATGCAGATACGTTATCACCCCTGAGGACTAAGATGGAATGCCTCTTTTCCAGTAGAAACACAGCAGCATGAAGCTGCTATTTTACGCTGCTATTCTGTGAGAGCGTGGTGCTACCCCGGTCGAGCCGACCCATTCGTGCTACAACCATAATATAGCTGCAGCGTGGCTCTACCACGTATGAATTTGGGAGCTTGGGAACTTCAACTCGTTGCGCTCGGTTCGTGCTGCAGAACCCCCAATTCTATCCTACTTACACGTAAGAGACCTCGTAACAGAACGGCCGTTGAAGGCGATTAACCGAGTTGTGTATCGCCAGCAACGCAAAGTCAGGAATTTGCAGTTAGAAAAACCCGAAATTAGGGGCTTTTTAGGTGCTAATTAGGTGCCAAGTTTAAAAATTAGGTGCTCTAAAAGTTTCATCGCAACGAACTGTTAAAATTTGCGTTGAAGTTATTAGATATACGATAAATATTAGTAGCAAGGAATTAAGTGCTAATTAGGTGCTGCAAGTATAGGCAAATGACAAGGCGCCCCTAATAAAAATAAAGTCGTCATTCAAAACAAAGCAGATGTACCTAAAAAGCCCCTAATTTTGGGTTTTTCTAAATGAAAATTCCTGACTTTGCGTTGCTGACGAGACACAACTGATTAACCGGAATGGAATTAATCATGAAATATTTAATAATTTTTTTTGTTTTTTTTTTTAAGTATAGTGTATACAGTGAAAAGTTTAGCCTTTGTAATGTATAATATGTATATAAAAATCATAACGCCTTATTAAAAAAGTAGTTCAAAATTAGCAGAGCCTGTTTTATTCTCAATAAACCACGTTTCGTAATGAGACTAGTTTTACAATAATTTCTGTTGTTTGACCACATTAACCCTATTTGTATTTGGTAATTTAACAAAACCTATTTATGATTTTCTGTTGCGAACTCTACTCACGATTTTATATGCGAATTTTTTTGGAAAAGTCAGTTATCTATCTTAATAGATGGTCATTTATACTAACTTAAGTCCCTGAAATCCTCGTATGCGTAGTTTAAAATGTCCCGATATTGTTTTTAATACAAAGCTAATAAAAGACAACAAAACCGAACGGTTAATATATATTTATTTAAATATTAATATCCATTATATTGAGTAAAGCTTTTTTATAAATAATGTAAGTAATAGAAGCACCAGAGTTTTAATTGGGAGATTACGCAATACATTATGGCTACAAAACGATTTAGTCAGCTCAACCGGAGAAGCCGATCACACAGAATACTACTGCTAGCAGCAAAATAATGTTGTATTAATATGGTAAATGATGGATTATTTTACTGGTGACATTTTTTTTTTACTTTTTACTTAATACAAAATAGGGAGGTTATCAATTTGAAATATTTTCTTATATTAACTACTAATTACACACTTATTGCCGAGTATTTATCCATGTATTTATGTCTGAATGAATTGGAATTTAGTCATTCAATTTTCACCAGCTTTTAGACGTCTGAATAATCTGAAACTTTGTACACATAATAAAAACCGATGACAATACAATTATTTCATGACAATGACCTAGTATTATCACTAAAATCACTATACAATAGGACGAGTAAGCTAATTAACTATTTTGTAAGCGATAAAGTAATTCACACTTGTAGAGTAAAAAGTGTATAAATTGACCCTTTGGCAACAATACCAAACGATGATTAATAATATACTGTCCTTTTTTTCTCAAAATAGGCTAGTTCTATTTTATGTTTAATCAAGGTCAAGCTAATTTTCCTAATTATCCTAAATTGTTTTAATGTATATGAAGTTTTCTTTAAAGTCAATGAGGAAAGTCTATTAAACACATTTCTATCATTCTAAAACTTTTGATTTTCTTTATACTGCTCCATCTCAACTCAAATTGAAGAAACCTTTTATTGTTTCAGTCATAAAAATTAATCAGCTACGTTAAAATATATTTCGCTATAAAAGTCTTTTCAGCTAATGGAACCGATTGAAGTCAAAACAGTAGAAGGGATCTGAAGTAATTTGAGAGATAGGAGAATTATTTGTTTCTCTACGAACCTTTATTTTTCTTTTTAGAGAATTTTAACGAAAAAATTAATTGTGTGCTAAAATTTAATACCTGTAGCAAAGTAGTAAAATAAGAAGGGGAATGGTACATATTCTTTATAGCCTAGGTAACTGATGAGTTACGATAAATAATTTGCCAATAAATTTGCACGTTAATATGTCATCATCATTACATCATTACAAGTCCACTGCTGAACATAGGCCTCCCCCAAGGAATGCCACAAAGCACGGTCCTGAGCCACCTGAATCCTTCGACTTTCTGCATGTCTTACCAGGTCGTCACTCCATCTAGTGGGGGGACATCCTACACTTCGTCCGTCGGTACGAGGCCGCCACTCGAGAACCTTTTTTCCCCATCGGTTGTCGGTTCTTCGAGCTATATGGCCGGCCCATTGCCACTTCAGCTTACTAATACGTTGAGCTATGTCGGTCACTCTGGTTCTACTGCGGCTACCCTCATTTCTAAGTTTATTACGTAGTTTACATAGTTTTATACGTAGAGAATCCCCGAGCATAGCCCTCTTCACAGCTCGCTGAGCGACTTTCAGCTTCCTCATACGGCCAGCAGTGAAGGACTACGTCTCAGTTTTATAGGACATCACTGGCAACACGCAGTGGTTG
Source organism: Parnassius orleans (assembly GCA_029286625.1). Classification (NCBI taxonomy): domain Eukaryota; kingdom Metazoa; phylum Arthropoda; class Insecta; order Lepidoptera; family Papilionidae; genus Parnassius; species Parnassius orleans. The sequence goes on along the minus strand of JAGSMP010000027.1, from coordinate 4,272,497 downwards.
TACAGTCTTGTTTTTAAGTTTTGAGGTATACCTGACGAGAAGATGTGCCGTAATTTCCCGAACGCTGCCCAGCCGAGTTAAATCCGTCGATTGACCTCTCGGTCGAAGTTTAACTTACCTAGTCGGACTATTTGTCCCAGGTAAACATACTCGTCAACAACTTCGAGCTTAGTGCTCCCAACAACTACCGGCATAGGTGTGACATGGACGTTATACATGATCTTTGTTTTGTCCAAGTTCATCTTAAGACCTATTCGTTGGGAGGCACTATTGAGGTTATTGAGCATAGTGCTTAGGTCCTCCAGCGATTCTGCTAAGGGCTATATCGTCGGCAAAAGTCGGCAAAAAAGCGAGTGATGTACTCGCCGTTGATGTTAATACGGTATCCTTTACAGTTCAGTAGCTTGAAAACGTCTTCCAATGCCGCGGTGAAGAGTTTCAGGATATTACGTCACCCTGTCTTACACGTCTCTGCAGTTGCATAGGTTTTGTACTCTGGTTCTGTACTCGGATAGCCATCGTAGCCCTACTGTACAAACACTCCAGTACTTCGATATACTGACAGTCAACTTGGCACCGCTGAAGGGACTGCAGCACCGCCCAAATCTCGACGGAATCAAAGACTTTCTCACAGTCCACATACGCCAGACATAGTGGCAAATTGTACTCCTCGGACTTCTGTACAATTTGCCGAAGGGTATGTATGTGGTCTATGGTGCTAAAGCCTTTTCAGAAACCGGCTTGTTCAGGAGGCTGGAAGTCGTCGAGCCTGCATGCGAGACGATTCGTAATGATTCTCGAAATCAGCACGTAGACGTGGCTCAGAAGGGAAATGAGTTTGTAGTTCTTCAAGAGAGCGTTGTAACGCTGCCACACTCGGTCTTCAACTTTGACAGTTGGCTCTTCTGGCAGACAGATCTCTGGCAAAGACTTTGGAACCCTGGTTCCGCTCGATCGTTTCTTCAATACAAGCTCTATTGAAGTTGCGTAAGTCCCGCCGCATGCATTTGGAGATCTGTCTGTTCAGTTGCCTGTATGCTGTCAAATCTGTTGAAGACTGCAGCTTCATTTCCCGTCTATCTTATATCAGCCATGAGATTTAGAGTGTGATCGGAGAGTTTTTGTGTTCTTCTGCGGCGGGTCTTGCAGAAATTAGCTCCGACTGCATGGACAGTTTCCACGAGCTTGTCATTCATATCTTCCACTGCATTGCAATCTTCTAGGCACTGGAAATAGTTTTGTAGCTCGAGCTGAAATTTTTCGGGACTTTGGATCAGAGCACGAGGGGGACGGAGAGTTGACTTCATTAGATGAGACCTCTCCAACTTAACGTTTAGGTTCAATGTGCCTCTAACCATTCGGTGATCGCTATCAGTTTTTACCCTCGCGATCACTGAAACATCACTGAACAGTTGCCGTCTGGTCGTCATAACGAAGTCAATCTCATATTTTGTCGAACCGCCGGGGCTCGACCAGGTTCACTTCCTGTGGGGCCGCTTCTGGAAGAAAGAGTTCATTATGAAGAGTCCCTCTTTCTTCATGAAGTCGACCAGCTTCTGACCCCTTGGGCTCCGTTGCCCTATTCCAAATTTCCTTACCTTCAGCACACCGTTCTCTCTTCTGCCTAGTTTTGCGTTGACGTCTCCCATTAACACCGTACCGAAAAGTTGATGTTAAATATATATTTTTATTTTAAATTTGTAACCTAGCGACCCTTACAAATGTGTGCGTGCGTAGTAATATAGTAGGTGTTTGTTATTGTTTTCTGGTCCTGGGTTCACGCGCTCGTCGTATAATTAAGTGTATTTTAATTTCCCAACGAATTACCAAACCTTTATTGCATTTATAACATAATTTTTATTGTAATAAATGATGATTAAATAATTTCTGACGCCTTCCGCTTGTCAGCTTCTGGCTAACCTAAGATTAACGTTATTATACGTGTATAAACAATTATTATCAGCGATTAGTCGTTGAAATATTGATTGACAGTTATTTTATGATTTATGATCACTGACCTCTATATATACAAGTCTATCCGCCATCCACATTTCAGAAGTGGGATAATGTCAGGCCCATATATTCTAGGTATTGTCGCAAAGAAAAGAAGGTATAGAAAATATTTGTCTTCCGAATACAAAGAAAACCAAGATTTTATTTCTTCAACTGGTGATGAGGATTCCGATCGCGAATACCGCCGACAGAAAAGGAAACATGTGATTCAAAATGATGCTGAAGTTATTCCGACGTTTCAGCCAGATGAAAAAACAAGCAACGTCAAAAGTTGGTTGCATAAAATCGACCAGTTGGGTGATATGTACAATTGGAATAATAAGGATCGCCAGTTCATCATGCATCTTCGCCTTCGGGGTTCTGTCAGAGATAGGTGTGACGATTTAGAAGATTATAATTTTACATGGAGTGAGTGGAAAAATACGCTAGAGACTGCGTTTCCACGGTTGTTCTTTTAGAAGCTATGCTTGCAAGGAAGAAATCTAATAGTGAAACTATGACAAAATACTTTCACGATAAAATATCTTTGCTCAAAAAATGCAATATTATGGGCGAGGAAGCGATATCATATTTTTATTTTCAAAGTTTACCGGTCGAAATAAGAGCTAATGCAAAAGCTTTTCAGTGTGACTCACCGCAGCAGCTCTACTATGGATACTTATCATCCCTTGAAAATTATAAGCAATTAGAAGCTGCCAACAGTCTCCAACGACCCAGAACGACGTGGAAGAGGGGTGGCTATATTACTTCGGCTACGCCAGAAAACGATGTACTGCCTAAGAAATGTTACGCCTGCAGAAGACAAGGGCATGAAGTAAAGGACTGCAAAGTTCCACGGTGCGAGGTGTGCCACCGGCCTGGCCACACCATCGCCACCTGTTGGTATGCCACCAGTAATCCTCGACAACAGCCACAGAAGGTCAGTAATATTTTGTTCACAACATATAATATTTATATAGATTTGTATAAAAAAGTGGACAAAGACTTATTGCATACATAGATACAGGAAGTAAATTGAATATTCTTAGTGTAACACAAGCTAGTAGTTTGATGTTAGAAGTTGTGCCTACTTCAATAAAGATGAAAGGATTTGGAGGTGCATATTCGAATTCATTGGGAACCTTGCACATCGATGTCAAGATAGATGACATTATTATAAGTGATTCTGTTGAGTTAACTAATAATGATTTAGCTGATATAGACTTAATTATCGGTCAAACAATGATAAATCAGAGAAATTTGTGCTTAGTTATTACTGAGAATTCTGTCAATTTTGTAAAAAACCTTGAACATGAAAGTGAACTATGTGATATACAGTTAAGTTAGATAGATTTCATTACAAAATTCCCAATATACTTACTATACTGTAATACCGCAACGATATGCGGCATTTGTAAAAGTTTGTATTGCTATAAATGATAGCGACTGTAATTTACCAACTAACCCTGTATATTATGAGTTAGGAGTATGTCTTATATTATTGTAGGTGGTCTTATAAGGTCGAGGAATTGCCATTTAAAAGTAATAAATATAGGAGACGATGTTATTGAGTGGGAGTCGAATAGGCTCATAGCGCGCGCTGAACTTGTTAGTGACTTGGAGCATAGTGAGCAGAGGGAAGTAATGACAATTGACCATCCTTCCCACAATGAGTTATTATTATGACACTTAGATGTAGGTGATTTGGACACAGATGAATACAATAAATTAATAGAATTATTAAATAAATTTGGATACTTCTTCGCCAGATATACAAGAGATTTAGGTTGTACCGAAGTGTTAGATAAGCGTATTCATACTACAACCGAGCGTTTGAGATTTTTTTAAACCTCCTCTGCAAATATGGGCATACATTGCAAAATAACCCTGTGTATATATAACTAAGTTTCCGGGTATCTGTAAGTACATTTCATTGTGAGTTTGACTTAAGTATTTTTTTTCACACACAACATTATGATATTTTCTTACTTTTGCAACTGCGTAGTCTTTATAATATGTTTCCGTTGTTACCCGAAATGATGCCCAGTTCAAGGTAGTTTTAGGTAGAAATTATTGGCCACAAATTGAAGCTTATTTTTCGACAAAAGTATAATACACAAAAGAAAGCTTAAACCTTCAAAACTTTTACGTAAAGAAAATACGACATGAAAATATATAAAAAGTATTAACACTATCAAAGTGCTGAAGTGTTTGTATAGTAGAGATACGATGGCTATCCTGGGCTATCCGAACACAGAACCAGAGTATGAAACCTATCGAATTGCAGAAAGCTGTAAGACAGGGTGACGTTGGATCCCCGCAACTTTTCATAACTGCATTATGACGTTTTCAAGCTACTGGACACGAAAGGATACGGTATTAACATCAATGTCGAGTACATCAATCACCTTCGATTTGCCGACGATATAGTCCTTATGGCAGAATTACTGGAGGATCTAAGCACTATGCTCAATGACCTCAATAGTGCCTCCCAACAAAACAAAGTCAAGTGTAACCGTCCATGTCACACTAATGCCGGTAGTTGTTGGGAGCACTACGCTCAAAGTTGTTGACGGATATGTTTACCTAGAACAAATCGTCCGACTAGGTAAGTCCAACTTCGACCAAGAGGTCAATCGGCGGATTTAATTCGGCTGAGCAGCGTTTGGGAGATTACGACATATCTAATTGTCAGGTATACCTCAAAACTTGAAAACGAGATTATACAACCAGAGCGTGTTGCCAGTGATGTCATATGAATCTGAGACGTGGTCCTTTACTGCTAGCCGTATGAAAAAGCTCAAGGTCGCTCAGCGAGCTATGGAGAGGTCTATGTTCAAGGTTTCTCTGCGTGATAAACTTAGAAATGAGGATATTCGCAGTAGAATCAGAGTAAACGAGATTATACAACCAGAGCGTGTTGCCAGTGATGACATATGAACCTGAGATGTGGTCCTTCACTGCTGGCCGTATAAAAAAGCTCAAGGTCACTCAGCGAGCTATGGAGAGGTCTATGCTCAGGGTTTCTGTGCGTGATAGACTTAGAAATGAGGATATCCGCAGTAGAATCAGAGTAACTGACATAGTCCAACGGATTAGTAAGCTGAAGTAGCAATGGGCCGGCCATATAGCTCGAAGAATCGACAACTGATGGGGTAGAAAAGTTCTCAAGTGGCAACCGCGAAGTGTAGGGTGGCTCTCCATTAGTTGGAGTGACGACTTGGTAAGATATGCACGAAGTCGATGGATGCAGTGGCTCAGGACCGTGCTTTGTGGCATTCCTTGGGGGAAGCCTATTTTCAGCAGTGAACTTATGAAGGGCTGTAATGATGATGATTAATACCGCTAAATCTGAAGAGGATTTGTATTATAAAGTTTTCGTATCGTTGTACCGAGGTTATCAATGTAAATTTGTTATTTATACTTTCAACTTGTGGCACTGGCTAGTACCTGTAATAATAACTAATTTATTTCGAAAACAGTTCTGAGGTAACACATAAAAAACCGGCCAAGTGCGAGTCGGACTCGCGCATGAAGGGTTCCGTACCATCGTAATACATGTTTCTATTAGGGGAGCTCCTTTTTATTTTTAATTTATTTTAATTTTTATTAGTTGTTGTTTTAGCGGCAACAGAAATACACATTTTGTAAAATTTCAATTGTCTACCTATTACGGATCATGAGATACAGCCCGCTGACAGACAGACGGACGGACGGACGGACAGCTTTGGCTTAGTAATAGGGTCCCGTTGGTTACACTTTGGGTACGGAACCCTAAAAAATAATGATGGAGTCATATATCTGTAACAACGGTAAAAATAAAATTATAATGTAAAAATTTAAAAGATTGTATAATTTTTAATTATTAGCGGAAGCCTAATAAAATAACATACGTACTAAATTTCGTTTATTTATATTCTTATAAGAATATAAATATATTTTATGACTTTTTTTTGATATTTTATTTATAATTATCAAAAAAATTATATATATGTATTAAAACTTAATAGGTTTTGCAGAAAACCTCTGCAAACGTATTAAGTTTTATGTGATATATCACATAAAGAAAACCTTTGCAAAAATTCGTAAAATATACAATTCAAATGGTGGTAGAGCGAATACGGATTCCTTAAATCCTGAAAAGACACTAACAAATCTCTCCTAACGGGGACCTCGATACAACCACTCGAGAGAAGTGAAATATTTTTCTATGTGGACCTTCTAAAGCCAAACTCAGCCTCCTGTAACTTGACAAGCTTTCCGTATTGCTATCTGGCTGAACATTTGATATTAATTTCTGTTATTATACGTGGGCTACTCAGAAAGTTTAACGAAACAAATAAGGTTTTATGTTAAAAGATTTTATTATTGAAGTTTTACAAAGAATTTTCTACCAGCATCTGTGAAAAGTTTCATACGTCTTAACCAATTTTCGAAACACTTTTTTTATTCTGCCTCAAACATATATGCGTTGTCTGTTCGGGCCAATATGTTGGCACGTAGGTTTGCGCGCTGTTCTGCAGAAGTAAAGGCTACGTTGTTCAGAGCATTCTGCCAATCATTGTATACGTGCAGCCTATGGGTCAAGTACACAAAAAATTATTACAACGCCCTACGCATTCTATACAATAACGCCTTCAGAGCACTGATGAAGCTGCCACGCTACTGTAGCGCATCGGGGATATTTGTGGATGCAAATATAGACGGATTCGCAGCGATCATTCGGAAGCGAGTTGCGTCCGTGATGCGCCGCATACGGGGCGGCTCAAATAGCTACATGCAACTGTTCGCCTGGCGGATGGATCTTGATTGCCCTATAATGCAACACTGGACCAGGCTGCATGTTGAGCACTCCGGATCTAAAACTAAATTTAGATTACGTTAGAGCTGTGTATCTGTTTTGTTGTGTTTGTGTATTTTATATGAATTTAAGTAATTGTAATAATTTAATTTAAATAATTTTTTAATGTAATTGATATAAAATTGACATTATAACTTAGATTTAGTATTTTAATTTCAATGTGTATTTATGACGTGTGATATGGACTAGTTCCGAAATAAATTATTTTTAATTTTTTTCAATTTAATTTAAATTTTCAAATATTTTATTATATACAATATTAAAAACTAAAATTAGTAATTTAATTATCAAACAGTCCTACTCCACGCGGTATCGTGCCAAGAACGCTGGCTGCGTTTCCCCTTTGAGCGAGAAAAGAGCCAGCCCTTTTATCACCAGCAGCAACGACCAGCCGCGGATGGAGTTCCTTTAAGAACTTCATTTAAATATAGAAATTAAAGGAGTTGATACCAGATTTCCCCTTAAAGTGAAAAAACTAGCGACCAAAATTTTCTCTGCTTATCAATCGTTTCACTTACTAGTAGTAACTAGTAGGCGTTGGTTTATTTTGAAACATCCAAACCGTTGACTGGTGCTTCGTTTATGGACCGTATTGATAAATCCAAACTGCTTCACCTACCATAATGTCGCAATCTGACTGCCTCGTTTGTCTACTGATTGTAAGCCTGACTGCATTTGGTCCCGGATTCCATTCCTAGGTCGGACCAAAATCAGTTATTGAGATTTTCTGTCAAAAAAGTCCATTAGAAAACCAGAATACAAGGACTCTCTAATAAGATGTCTATTTCTGTAAACCTGACGGTAGTTGTATTGATGCTTGTTGCATTTTGCAGCATTGCGTCTCTGCAATTGTTGCTTGGCAGGTCGCTATTCTCAATGGCGCTCTATGCGACTTGGTTAAACTCACACCTAAGAAGCTTTGCCTAAGTTGGGTCCCTTGATGACGGGGCTGCAGACTGTCTGGTCTCCATAATGTTTTATATAACAACGTAAAGGAGTCAATCGTGTTTGGGCCCACTAGAAATTTTCGCGACCCGCAATGGTATTATATACAAAAAAAAGACACCAATTTATTATTGCAAATAGCATAAAGATTTTATGAAACTCTAAACGGAATCAAGAAATCTAAAAAAAAGAGTTGTTTTGATACTTGTGTTCATGTCATTGGTTCAGATAATGTAATATTAAAAAAAATTGTAGTAGAGATGTGCCAATTACGAAGAAACTCGACTCGAGTTAACTTGAGTTGAAATTCACGTAACTCGAATAGTACTCCAGTTACGCAACTCGAATTGGCGGTACGAAGCTGTGTCAGTTTGTAACAAATTATTTTTATATTTGTTCTTCCATTCAACACAATTATTATTACTAAACTTAATAGGTAGTTATATATTTTTGGTTTGCGTATAGACAATCTTTATAAAATAATATCACTCTAACTTTATAACAATTATACTTAATCAGTTTATTGATATTACATAATATATCAATAAATTGCTCGAATTAGTAAGTCGAGTTAATCACTAAATTGTAGACAGCCACTGCATTGAACGTAAGATAAAGATGTGACTCGAGTAGAATTTTGTGACTCGAGTCACTCGGGTTTTATCATGTCACTGTAGTTGTACTCGAGTTTTTGAGTTATGCGAATTAACTATTTACAGTCCTTGCATCGATTGAAGTTTATCACTCGAGTTGAGAATAGCGATTAGCTTAGTTAAATCATTTTTAAATAGGTACCTTTATTAAATAAGTATATTTACTTTCATTGGCAATATGAAATAAAATACAAATATTTATTTATTTGTAGTATTTCCATGTTTTTTATTTACTACAGACGTGTAGTATTTCAAAATCTATAAACTGCTTTTCGCATATCTCACAAATCGCTTCCATTTTTAAAAATAATGCCACACTGACGATTTTTGTTTTGTTGTTTCATTGTTATCATTCATGCTTTAAACAAACAAGTATATTTAAATCACCTTTTATGTTATGCACTAATCATACGAAGTAACAAAAAATAAACAACAATGATAGCACAATCACGATATTATAAATCAAACTAAGTTCATATTTGACTACAACATGCCAGATGCGACTTTGAATTTGGGTGTAACCACAATTTTCGAATTAGAGATTCACTCGAGTGAAAACAGAGTTCGAGTTGCATCACTAGTGTAAGAATAAATTCTGTGGTTAATGGTTATTACACTTTTTTGGTAGCAAAATTAAAAAGTATATACTTGTTTGTTTACATTACAAGACAATAAAATGTCGTCTCATCGATGCACAAGTGTATGGATATATGGAATAGATGGATATACGTTATATTCGTATAATAATATGGATAATATCATGCAGGTTAAATATTTAAAAAAATATTAATATTCAAAATTATGTATTTCTCTTCTATATAATATGTATGTAATACAAGAGTTTAATTTTCTACCTATAATTTTAGAAAATCTATAATGTGTTGAATTACCTAAAACAAATGACAAACACAGGTCTGAGAACCTTATTAGTATGTTAAAAGTGATATTGTATTAGTTTCATGTTATTAGTAAAATCTAAATTAAATATTAGATAGAATAAATACACAAAACAAGATTTTGTGTATGTTGAAAGAAAATTAGAATCTATGGGTCGAAGGATTTAAGGAAGCATCTCTATTCGATGTAGCTTCATGTGCTTTGAAGAGTGATTCATTTAACTGCATTTAGGTACAAATACCTTATGTATTCAGCAAAGTGTTCCATAAAACTTGACAATACCAAATGGCTTATTTGGTAGTCCAGACATGGATCCTGAATTCATGCCAGCCTTAGTAGATAGATAGTATATATTTTATATTTATGTGTAAAGAAATTAGTAAATACTTGTACCAGAAGCAAATATACAGTTTGCATAAGTATTCTGACTTAGTTAAGCAATTTTTAATCGTGTAATGGTTATATCCCTGATGTTTTTGGACCATATTCTGCGACGGAATCAGATTCTTCTATTATGCTTAGACTGCTGTGTTGTTAACTCTGCAGAAAGGAATATGATTTTGTCATCAAAAAATTATATCTTTTTCTCCTACATGAAACCAGTGAAAATAAAGCCAGACAACTTTTACATAGTCAAATATTGTTGATGTAAATCCATAATTATTATTTTTGTATTTGATCAACTAGAGCTAATTAATGGTGTATATTTTATAATAATTTCTTATTTATTTAACATACAGGCAGATATATCAAAATGCTGACAGAAATATGGAAATATAGTTAATTGACATTGAAGGAGTCTTATGTCATATCTCTTATTATTGAAAATGCCCTTCTGATTCCTAAAAATATCATAAATGGACTTTTTTTATTTAGATTTTTTTTAAATGATGATTGACAATAACAAATACAATTAAATTGTACATGTGTTTTATTATTCTTCCATAAACAGTTTAAAATATCTTACTCCATATTTATCAGTGTGTAATAACGTAGATAAACATGATATTACCTAGTTATTTTGGTTTTAATGGTATTTGGTGTATGATAACTAATCAGTTAATATATTTTAAAACAAAGTTTGCACACTGCACCTTTACTAATCCACCAAAACATATTAAAACAAAGTCTTGACACCGCACCTGTCTGTCTGTTCCACTATTAATATACTGCTTTGGAAATAATTACAACAATATATGCAGTGGCATTTCACTTTGTGTTTTATCCTTATACAACCAGTTTAAAAGAGCTTTCTTACTATATAGCATTTATAGGTAATATTATAAATAGACATATAATATTATATATAGTAATGGTGTTTGTGATGTATATTCACTAATCAATTAGTACCTGTAAAAAATACTCTCCACACCACGTTTGTTTGTCTGTGCACTGTTTTGCCGGAACTGCTAAAAGGATTTTCCATCAATCTTAAAGTACCTATAATTGCTGAATGTATCTACAACTTTGTTTAATACTATTAATTATTAAGCTATTCTATTCTATATACACTATTCTAACTCATAATATCGGTGAAAACTACTAGAAAATCGCTTTTAGTTTGTTTTAAGGTTATTTTCATATTTTAATTTTTAACTTCTCAGAATTCCCGTAAGGTAACTTAATGAAATGTAAATCGGCATACATTTCATTAAGTTTCTCTAAAATTCGTGGTGGGCCCATTCTCCAAAATTCAACTAAAAGAAACTGTCTCCTTTCCCACCTTTGAATGATTGAAGTTGGTTGGTGAGACAAACATGATCGAAAAATGCATATACTCAATGTCAGTGACACAAACCCTTTCTGATGGCTGAATTATTATTATTATTATATATTTGCCATTGGCTTGGTGGTATTGGTTGGTCGACCTCATGCGGGTGGTAGCCGGAGGGAGGAGCCTCTTAAAGACATGCGCGACTTCAGTCGATGTTTGTGCTTACCCACTACCAAGGGGCCAAGCACTCTTTTACTGGTTCGCCAGTTATTTTACTGTGGACTACCGTCTAGTCCCCAACTTCTCGTCCCTCTTCGGGGAAAGCGCGTTGTATGGGTTGCCGCTCACCGCACACGGCGTTGGCCTGTGTGGAGCCGTGTGCCTTCCCCACATATTTTTTAAATGTGGGAGAACGAAGTCCTTGTACCGTTTTTTTTTAAAAATTGTGAGCCTTTTCCAAGTGGAAAAGAATTAATTATAAGCGATTGATTGATATGAACCTGATACAAGTGGATTGGGGACGAGTAAAAGCTCTTAACCTTTTTGAGCCCTTTCTTTGTGAACTTCGTTCTTTAGCTTAAATTAATTATAAGGCACTACCAACGGCTTTCGATTTCTCTAGTGAATATTCATTTTTTCTAAAGACACCTAAAATAACTAAGTTTCTAGACAAATACAACGTAAACAAGGGTCCTAACTAAGACGATCACGCCATCAATATTACAAACGGCCTATAACTAAACTTTTAGAAAGATCCTTTGGAAACATCAATATTCATGAACCTGGTCACATTTTATATTATTTAATATTTTACTTAATTTACCAAACGGCCATTTTTATATACAGAAAGGATTTTATAAATACAGAAGCGTTACAATGGGATATCTCTGAAGATTAATTATAGGATTTTGTTATAATTATTTTTTTATGGATTTATAGTCTAATACATTCTTGACTAGTCAGTTATACGTTTTGGAGGTAGCTAACAATCTGTTGATACCAAATTTTCCTGACAAAATATATAATATTTGCAAGTAACCATTATATCATAATAGTAACATAAGAGAGCCGTGGTAGCTTAGAGAGCCGTGGTAGCTCAGATGGTTAGCGCTCGCGGTAAATTTCACAGTACGCGAGCAATCCGGGTTCGATCCTCGCCGGCTCCAATGAAATTCTTAGTTGCAATTTTAAGTGCTGATTTACCACGTGCTCGGCGGTGAAGTAAAACCTGCATGTCTGAGAAACAAGAAAATAAAGTATTTCGAAGACATGTGAAGTTCGCCAACACGCATTGAGGCAGCGCGGCGGACACTTCCTTGCCCTAAAACACTCTCAGAAATGAGAGGAGGCCTGTGCCCAGCAGTGGGACGTATATAGGCTGTAACTTTAACTTTAACTTAACTTTTACCTATAATATCACTATAACTTGATCATAATTTGCCCCGAATAAGCTTTTGATATTAGATCTCTACATAGTTATAAAACAAAGTTGCTTCCCGCAGTCTGTACGCTTAGATCCATAGACTTAGAATATACTGGCGTACTTAGATCTTTCAAACTACGCAACGGATTTTGATGCAATTTTCATCAGTAGACAGAATGATTCACGAAGAAAGTTTATATGTATAAAACATGCATATTATAGAAAGTTTATATTATATGTGTATTAAGCCGGCGCCAGATATAGCTTTAAACATTTGAACACTTGTTTGAAGCTATGTGTGGCACAGGACTTTTAATCAATGTTCATATAAGTGCGCAAAGAAATGCACTTTGCCAAGCGGTTTCGGTTTTTTAGCGGACATCAAAGCGTTCAAAGTGGACAGTGTTCATGTGGACATGTTTGTGTAGCCTGCCACTTTTGCGCAAAGTTCAAAAAATAACATTAAGTAATATTTTCTCTTTGTAATGTAACTATATAATGTAAGTATATTGACAACACATCCATTCGCGACTGCTTTTCATCCGTTTTGATAGATTTTTTGCACATGTAATAAATAATGACATATACTTAAATAGTACAGGCACACTACAACCACAAAATCTTCGTCCAACTTGATTGTCGTTTATCAACGTACTGTGGAGAGATGTGTTTGCATAGCATGTCTGGCAGGTTGCGCCAATAAGTGTCCAAACAAGTGTTCAAAGTCCTTCAAATAAGTGTTCAAATGTTGTTGCTATATCTGGCGCCGGCTTTATACAATTAATCTGTCACCTAGTTAAAGAAGTCAGTTACACTTCGTTACTTTTTAGTCTTAATTTATTATACAAATGAAATAGTAATAAATGTCATCGAGATTTTAGACAACTTAGTACCGCTCCCGAGACTTGAAATCTTTATAACGTTGTGTTTCAATCTATAAATAGTACGCTATGCCTACCTGGAAAGAAAAAAACAAATAACGCTAATTAAAAATAATTAGAGATTGTTTGTCTATACCTAACGAAAGTTAGTTGACCATAATTGTTACTATATGATTTGTACTTGAAGACTGATAGAATCAACGGTTATATTTTATATTAAGAGTATCGTTAACAGCCTTTTTACGACCAAAATTACAACTTAAAATTATAATAAACTGCGGTCGCCAACCCGCCTGGAAAGCGTGGCAACTGAGGCAAATATGAATCTCCTCATCACTAGTCTGCGAAATTTGAGTTCATCACTTTTGGATTGGGTTTCCGCTTAAGGCCTTATTCTAAAGCGGTGTACAAATCGTGTAGGTAGCCTATACCATTATTTAATCTGTGTCTATACTTGGAGAATAGTTGGTGAATTCCCTTTCAGATCATGGAGATATTGTTCATACATAAATTGCACATGAGTAACTACCCAGACAGGAACAATTATTTGTTGTTTTATTAAAATTCCTGCGCTAAAAGCGAACCTACGGCCCGCAGCGTCATAACCAAACGTTTCGCCGCTGCTGCCGAAATGTCAAAAATTTGTTGAATTATTTGCATACATTCACATTAACTACTTATATGCAGGTATTTTTTATAATTATACTTGAAAATAAAAAATAGTTTGGAAAACCCAAAAGTGCATGCCTCATGAGCATTTCATTTAATTTTGAGGAAAAAATAATAATTACCAAAATAAATCGATTACACAAAGTATAAAATCGATATAGCCTATATTTGTATATGGTATATGGTACATTTGTTCTTTGTCTATCAAGGGCTAAAATAATGAAAGCGCCTTTAAATTTTTAATAGCAATAAAACTTATTAAAGTTGAAAATCATTATATTAACAAACTACTATTGATATGAAATAGGGAACCAGTTGATGTAATTCTGAAGCTAATAAAAAAACCCGGTCTCGATACGTCAATTTTTTCGGAAGTTATCGTGACCACATACAAAATCACTGTTTTTTTTCAAAGTAGCAATAAAAATTATTTTTCAGTAAATATAAAATGGATTAATAAGAGTGTTTCCTTGATATAGGGCTACTCATATTCCCCCCTAACGGGTTCCCGCCTTGTCGTGGCGGGGGGGCTTAGTAGTCGCGGCTTGGTCACCCGCGGTGAACAAAGAGGAACCCCTTAGCTGACCCCTTAGCTGGCCCGTGGTGTAGGGCCGGCCCGAGGTGGCCACTCCGAGTGGGCTTGGCGAGCCCACTTCGGATGTGTGTCGGTAGGCTGCGGCGAGAGGGGTGCCCTCTCCCCCTACCGCTGCAGCTGAAGTGGAGTCGCGGAGGAAGAAGAGTGTTGGTATAGCGATGCGCCACTCGCCCTATCCTCCGCGACTCTGACGGGGCCGCACCGTTGATGCGGTGGTGGGACTGCGGAGGGAGAGGAGTGTCGGTATTGCGAGGCGCCGCTCTCCCTACCCTCCGCAGCCGAATCTTGGTTGGCGGCGGAGCCATAGACCGCCGCTGGGGTCAGGAAGGCTAGTGCTTCTGAGTGCTCGTTTTTCCTGGCCCCATGGCCTTCGCGCATCGGACATGGGGCGTCCGTTGCGCTGGTGTAGTTGGAGGCCGTGGAGGAAGGCGCGCCGTCTGTTCTGGTGCGCTTTACCTGAGAAGGAGATGGGGGAGGAGTAGTTCTCTGCCGAGGAGGAGCCGCTATGCGGCAGCCGGCGCTGGTGGGGCCGCGGATTTGTGCGAAAGCGTTCCCGTGGCCCTGCCAATATGCGACGAAGGTGGAACACCATGGGGTTTTAGTCGGTGCGAGTCCTACATAACCCGTCCTTGCCCCCGCGAGGCGGGTATGCGTAGGCATTTCCCGATGTAAAAAAAAGGGTTACTCATATTATCGTGTAAGTGCAATAAGGTTATGATAGAGGCATTTTAAGAACACAAAATTGCTTGACCTTGACGTGTCGGATGTAAAACACTACCTAATAACGCTTCGCGTTATGAGGCGTGAAATACATCTGCAATTAACTTTTATTATTAACTAATAAATGATATTATTAAATATATAAGCTTGCCAGCGACATATTAGTCTTTTTACTATAAAATAAAGACTCTGACACTCTGGATTTAAAGACGATTGTAACGACCCTTACATTTCATAAACCATACAGTTATTTATCATTCATTACATCAATGAGACTATTGTGCTGTTAAGCCACTGAAACGTCGGGAATTAAAAAGTTTAAATTAAATGCCATAAAATATGTAAAATTCGTGTTATTTAAAGACACTAAAAAGACTAGACTGGATATTAAAAATAGATTAAAATTTCAAAGAATTATACGCAAGTCTGCTTAAAACGACCGTCCTTTCCTCAAAATATTATTGGCAAAGACGTAATTAATTATGTAAAGGAAATTAAGGTGTTTCCCCAAGTTAAAGAGAGTTCAATAAAATCCAGGTAAATTTATAATTTTTTGGTACGAACCATGAAATAAAACTTAACATAATTATGTTAATACCTATTTGTTATTGACATAATTATGTTAATTTTGTAGAAAATGAATGTGGCCCTCATTCAGCATTTGTTTTTTGTTTTAATGCCAGGGTCACAGGTGATGAGAACATTATTTACTACGTATATGGTTTTATATTGTATTACAAACCAGAAACAAAAGCGTCCTCTAAGCTGTATCCTTCAAAGAACAATAAAGATATTATCAAGTTCTTACTTTTGTTTTTCAAAAGCTAAGAGGCACTTACTTATGACACGAGATCTGCAAAATTGACGTGACTGAAAAAGTGACTTAAAGATAAAGATGACAAGATGCTTTAAAATAGTGGATTAACAAGTACCTGGCAATACTAATAAGAGGTTGGGAAAATAAGTACGGTCCTTCTACATTAGATGATGAATTGGAGCATACTTTCCATACTAATTTGGTGGCACAATTTTCACCATTATCTATACTTACGTATGAAACATAAGATAACAGTTTTATTGCGTAGACTATAATAGAAAATAATTACAAAATAGAATCTGTTGTCAACTACTCAAGGAAATATCAGGAAGATCTAGCAGCCGCCAATAGATGGCGGTGTAAGCAACTCGTATATCTGATGTAAATTACTTGGACTGATGACAGTAAGCAGGCGTCAAAGTCGAAGTGCTGTCTTAGTCCAGTAAATCTAACAGCTGTCAAAAGGTATTTCTTAGATTTGGTAGAGTATAGGGACGCAAACAGAGCCACAGTATCGATGGTATCTAGAATAGAGACCGGGGACGCCCGAACCTCCCCGGAATATCACCACCAGGTCCTCTTCTCCAGTTGCCAACCAGCATGGTGGAGTCATCCCAGCAATTATCGTAAGATGGCGGAGCAGCCTTTAATGGGTGGTTGGCTCATTAATTGAGCCCCCAACTATCTGCAGTCGGCCACCGGTGCAACCATGCTTCGGATCCCGCTAGCCTCCATAACCAGGCACCTGAAACGGCCACGCCGCAACCGGTTCTTATGCGCAACGCAACTGGCCAGACCTATACTTACAAAGAAATTGGTTTTACCTAACATCATACCGGAACATGAGTTTGGTTATTTGGAGTTATGTCTTTGCCAGGTGGGTGGTAGCTAACCCTCGACCGGGCAGTATGTGCTATCACTACTCAGGGAATACAATTAGGGAGTCAGGATTCAAGTAATTCCTATGGGCGCGAGCTGCTTCATCCGCCATATTACATTAATTAAAAATATTCTTACAAATCCTACTGTTTTTGTTTAAATTACACAGTTAAACGTTTGAAAATTAATTATAAATTATTTTGAGCAATAATTTATTACTGTATGTCTTATCTGTTATCGAAATTATTTTGTAATCTTTCACTGTCATTAATCAAAATGTCAATTTAAACTTCTTTGTCGAAATTACAATTTCAGTAAATTATCACTGTATTGTTTAATATTATGGCTGATTTACACAGGGACAGTAACTGGCTTCGAATTCGAGGCAAGTCAGTGCTGACCCGCTACTGACATAATGTAAATTGATTTGGAGTCAGTACAGCACTTTCGCGCCAGTGCTGATTTCAATATTCCTGCTTGAATATTTTGAAGTCAGACGACTCCCCCCGCCACTCGCGCCATTGGTATTAACCTTGTCTAAACGACCAAGTCAGTACTTGGTCAGTCAACAACAAAGCAGAACCTCCAGTTTCTTTTCTGTCGTCTATTCATTTTCTTATCAAAAGTCGTTTCTTTTTAAACATGTCATCTTCTAACATTTCCGTAAACTCTTTCAACAGCAGATAGGAAAAAATTTCTCAATAAATATTTCAATCGTTGTAAATTCTGCCGTTTACGTGAATTCATTTTTCCCACTGACTTGAATAACGTGCGTACACCCTAAAGAAGTTACCACAACTATTGAATGCCTATAAACAGTGCGAGTTAGTCCTCGGCGCCAGCACTGGCGCCTGTTTCTGACCCCATGTAAATCAGCCTTTATGTTTAACAGATTGTAAAGTTTAACGGACATCTAAATTCTAAATCAGATAATCATATATAAATTTAACTATATTTTCTACAAACAACGAAATTTGATTGATCATAATCATTGTGGCCCATCACAAGTCCACTGCTAAGTCCAGGCCTCTCCCAAGTTAGGCACAAAGGCTATCCTAAGTAATCTGAATTGTATGTAGTAGTGGTTGATACCCTAATACTGCGTTAACCAATACGAGGTTATCACTTAATAAACTTGCCAAGAACCCCATAAATCTGTAGCTTACTAATCTGTTGGTCCATGGTTTACACCTTTGTTTTAAGATTCTGAGGTCCATGCTAACGAGATAATATATCGGAATTTCTTAAACGCGACCCAGCCGAATGGGATTCTTCGGTTGGTGTTACTTGTTTTAAATTAATAAAATGAGTAAAAAGTCATAAGCCTTGAATACTGAAAGGCTTAAAGTGGTAGTATGAGAATAAATTCTTATGTGTATTTATATCTAAATTTTTGCCATGTGGTGACGGCGTAAGAGAATCCATACCATTTCGTCCCGTAAATTTCGTAAGAGGCAACTGTGGGATATATACCAGAAAAGTCTTATGGCTTCCAATAGATGATGAATTGACCATCTTTATCTGGCAGGCGTAAAATACTTATGCTCCACCAAATCTAAGAAATACATTTAGACAGCTGTCACATTTATTGGACATTCCAACTGAAAAGTCGGTACCTACCATATTCGATTCTAAAGAAGAATTCCAAAGAAGAAAAGAAGAAATTTATTCTTCTTTTTCTTTTTCATCATCAATCGCTTTTTATTCAAGAAAAATGAATTCAGAATAAAATTTATTCGCTTCTTCATAGTTAAAGATAAATTAATGTATGGATATAATAATTGTAAATTCAATTTATGCTAAACAGCTGATTTTACTTCATGCTTGGACGAAAGAAGGGCGAATTAATTTTATAAGCTTTCTACTGAAAATGATAATATATTGATATATACTTGTTATTTAAAAACGTAACATTATATACAGTTATACAAATTAAGTCATTTCGTCAATTCATTCTCGAGTTATTTTGGAAACGTATAATTTTTTTTTATCACAGGCTAACGGACGGAGACATTACGTATTGCAAACTTATTAAAGTTTTATAAGCTCTTTTATTAATTCGTGTTTACTCTTAATATTAATGTAATTTTAATTACGTATTAGTGCGATATAAAAATAATACACCGAATTAAATTAGAGCGGGTAGCGCGACTGTCAAGTCGAGAGTAAAGCCCAACCTCTCAGCTTCCCGTTCGAGGTGTGCAATATGTAACGTATTGATGAAGGGTAGAAACTGAGTGCTCGCTCTCTACGGGCGTGCCTATAGCAGAGCGAGGTTTAGTCGTGCATGAAAAACACACTCTCTTTTTGTGCCCTAACAGCCGTGCAGTGAATTTTACGCGATAACTACTACATATAAAGCCAACCACTAAATTTATAAATTGGCTCCTTAGTCATATACACTATATAGATATAACTTTTTATTGTTTTATATCAAATTTAGAAAGGTGACGCTATATAAACTTTTTGAACGAATACTATTTATAATCTTTTTTCGTCAAGTTCTACGCGGGGTACGACACCATTTATGTATATGTGCAACTTCCGCACTTATACCGAATCTGAGTGGTAGAGGTATTCATTTCTTCATTCAATTTAATTTGTACCATGATATAAAAGAGAAAATAATATAATAGGTACTTTTTAGTTAAAATTCAAATCTCATTCATACAATAAAGCATTTATGTGTAATTGAAAAGTTAAAAAATTAAGTCAGCTAATCTCTTCCAATTTCTTGAAAACTGCTCGATTGAAAAAGGTTAGGAATTTATACCTCTAGTGTTTCGCAATTAAATCATAAAATATTTGTCATCCATTTGTCATAACCGTTTCAAATGAAAAGCTGAGATATTTTCGCAGCGAGCATTAACTAAGTGCCATTTATATTATCTTAGACTAAGCGGATTAATTTGCGGAAGTAATGAAAGCTATTGTAAGAGAAAATTATTTGATTCTTTTTCTGACGGTTCTGCAGGCTAAGGTCTAAGACTAAGAATAAGTTAATCTTTTTTATCAAAATGAATTGTTGAATAAAACTATTTTTACGGATTATATCGCGTTTCATTTTACTAATTTTGATTCCCGACGTTTCGGGTGCTTTACAGCACCCATGGTCACGGGGGGGACTGAGGTGTTTGACGTCCCAATGTCATAGTTAGCCCGGCTACCTTCAGTTTTTGAATATTAATTTTGGTCCGGTCTACGCAGAATGAGCTTACAGTATCTTGAAGTCTTGCAGTGGTATGCTTGGGTTTGGATTTAATTTTGTTAATTATAGGATCCCAAGCAGATGGCAGCACCATCCATCTTCTCTATTGAAATTAGGATGTTTTTAATTTCAATAGCCTCGCGTATCATCCTTGGTAGGAATCGGTGTTCTTTTGCGAGTTTGTGGTCTATCAAATCTGATGTAATGGCGGGGACGATCTTGAAAATGTTCACAGACTGCAGACTTCCCAGAGCGTCGGTGCCTCACGTCAGCTATATGTTCTTTCACGCGGGTTTTAATGGATCTTTTTGTTTGTCCTATGTAAGAGAGACCACATTCACAATCAAGCTTGTACACTCCTGCATCTTGTAGAGGGATATTACACTTGACGGATGGTAAAAATTGACTAATCTTCTTCGGCGGCTTGAAGTATGTTTTAATAGAAGCTCGCTTCAAAATGTAGCCAACCTTGTCTGTGACTCCTCTGACATAGGGTAGTACAGCAGGCACACGCTCGACTGTGGCCGGCTTCACTCGGTCACTGTGACGTAGGCGCGGACCCGAAGCTTGTTGTCTTGCAATACTTGCTCGACGTGCTGAAGCTCGGCGGCCAGATGTTTTCTGTCACAGATCCCTCGTGCTCTCTGAAACAAAGATTTTCCCACGGTAGCTAACTGTGATGGATGATGGTGCGATTCACCATTTAAATATCGGTTGGTATGGATCTTTTTCCTATACACAGTGTAACCAATAGTGTTATCAGGATTTCGGATGACTAAAACATCTAGGAAAGCTAAAATTGTTTGCCTCTAACTCCATTGTGAATTGTATTTTAGAATTTATGGAATTAAGGTGGTTTAAAAATGCAGTTACTTTGTCAGATGGTAAAATTGTGAAAGTGTCGTCTACGTACCGCTTGTAGAATCTTGGATATACAGGAGCAGTAAGAATTTCTCCTCAAAGTCCTCCATGAATATGTCGGCGACTATGGGAGATACGGGTGAGCCCATTGCTACGCCATCTACTTGCTTGTAGAACTCCTCCTTCCACAATAGATAGCTAGATGTAAGGCAGTGTTTTAGTACAAATGCATATTCTGTAGGCATGTTGTATTCTTCTAGCTTCCTGGTTACAATTGAGATGCAGTTTTCAATAGGTAAGCATGTAAATAGTGACTGAACATCAAAACTGACCATAGTTTCATTGTCAGATGTCGTAGTCGAGATGTAGGTCTTTTATCTCACTAACAAAATGGTACGAATCCTTTGTGTGTGCTCTGGTTTGTCCTCTCAGCGGTGACAGAACTTTTGCCAAGTGTTGAGCCAATTTATAAGTTGGTGAGTCGATCTGGCTCACTATAGGACGTTTGGTTTGTGTATTTTTGGTAACCCATACAACCTCGGTGGTTTGGTACATGGTGGTATTATCGAATTTACGTCGAGATCTAATTTTTCGGAGTAATTCTTTAACAGATCGCTTGTTGTTTTAAGCACATTGGTTGTAGGGTCTGTTTTGACCTTTTTGTACGTACTTTCGTCCGATAAAAGTTGTTGTATTTTAGAACTATAATCTGACGTATCCATTACTACCGTAGCATTTCCTTTATCTGCACGGAGAATCGTGAGCTCTGGTCTGTTGCGTAAGTTGTACAACGCTTTAATCTCGTCTTTGGGTAGATTTAGTTTCGGCACTGAACTTCGACGTAACAAGGACGAAATGTCTTGACGTATGGCCTCTAAATCTTCCTTTCCCACATTGTTTTAAACAGACAATCCTCAACGTTACAGATAATTTCCTCGTACAGGATTTTCGCGGTGTTATTGCGAAATTCAGGCCCTTCGATAATAATTTTATTGTAGGTTCGTCCAGTGTTTGTTTTGACAGATTATAGACCGTGCGTTGTTTATTGTTTGCGCCTGTGGTCAACGGTTGTTGTGTTCGTTTCTACGTTGCCATGGATGTTTGGCATTTGATTTGATAGTTAATTTTGATATTTTTCTATTTGTTTATTTTGCATTCATTATATTTCGATGTTTCGCGTTTGTTTAAAGTTTCAATGCAATTATTAAAATCAATTTAAAACTGTCTTTAACTCACTGGAAAAATTGTCTATGGTATTATTTATGAATTGTAGATCGAACCATTTTTGCTGAATCACCGTTCGTAACAACTTTTGCCTGATTTAGGATCTTAGCGCTTCCTCGAATGTCCTTTTGGTTGATATTTTGACACACGTAGGAATGAGATTATGGTCTCTGAATCTCTTCAAGAAATTTAAAGATGTTATATATCTTGCACGCTTAGTTTTAAGATCTTCTAATCGGCGAATTTTATTGCTATTACCAGTCCGTACTGGTTTACATAATGATTTCTTATATTTACGCGACACTACATTGAATAAAACTAAAACCCGCGTGAAAGAACATATAGCTGACGTGAGGCACCGACGCTCTGGGAAGTCTGCAGTCTGTGAACATGTTCAAGATCGTCCCGCCATTACATCAGATTTGATAGACCACAAATCCTCGCAAAGAACACCGATTCCTACCAAGGATGATACGCGGCTATTGAAATTAAAAACATCCTAATCTCAATAGAAGATGGATGGTGCTGCCATCTGCTTGGGATCCTATAATTAACAAATTAAATCCAAACCCAAGCATACCACTGCAAGACTTCAAGATACTGTAAGCTCATTCTGCGTAGATCGGACCAAAAATTAATATTCAAAAAACTGAAGGTAGCCGGGCTAACTATGACATTGGGACGTCAAACACCTCAGTCCCCCCCGTGACCATGGGTGCTGTAAAGCACCCGAAACGTCGGGAATCAAAATTAGTGAAATGAAACGCGATAAAATCCGTAAAAATAGTTTTATTCAATGTGTAGTGTTCGCGTAAATATAAGAAATCCAAATGAATTGTTGTCGCTACTGGTGATAAAAGGGCTGGTTCTATTCTCGTACAGAGGCTATACTCAGTCAATCAGCAAAAAAGCGCAACCAGCGATTTTGGATCTATACCGCTGGGAGTAAGACTGTATGATATGTTTTTGTTTTAGTATTTTTTTAATTATGCTCATAAATATTGACTATAATTCTTAAACGAATTAGTAGATATGTTTACACCGCATATACACGGTTATGAATATTAATCCGATATCCGAAAAATTGCTCAAGTGCTGCTTTATCCGCGTGCGCTGGCGTAATGGTTAGTGATACGTAAATACAATATTCTACAAAAATATAGATTTTCCTCTATCTAAAATAAAGTCTGCGATACTATAGACCTATTTCTTATACATATGCCACAATAAGGTATTTTGTAACAAAAAATATTGAAAATTAGAAAGTGATTTATGAGCGATATTATTAGGCATATTAATCTTTACGAACGAAAGTAACTTCATCATCAAGACAATTTTATGAAGATAAACTTTGCTCTTTATAGCATGCTATTTAGACGCATAGTTTAAGAGATAATGAAAAAATACAATAATTCAACACCATTATTAACTTAGAGGCTTATAGCCATCCGATGTCTATAAGCCTCTAAGCATATCTATAAGCGAGGTGACATGTCGCGCGGCTCGCACGCGCTATATACGCGGTTAAAACTGCGGTACAGCTAGTACAGTATAAAGTGTTTCCTATTATTTCGGTCTCCTCAGTGTGCGGTTCTTTAAAGATTATTAATGTAACATATAACTTAAAATTAAAAAATAAAATTAATCAATTAAATAAAATTAATTATATTGAATAAAATTATCATATCAAACCATTCTTAACAATCCACGTTTTCATATCTTACCGATTTATGGACCACCTTAACACTCCAGTAGTCGCGCGTTCTACCATTGTAGAACGCGTGTACTGTGTTGAATTTTGTCGCAAGTTGAAGGTCACTCACGCATTCTCAGTATTCCTCTATTACTAGGCAATAAACAATTGTAGTGTCCTTGCAGCGACGGACGCGGCCACATGTCTGTGAAATTTGGCGCCAAAGGAATTTCTACGATTGTAGAGCGCGCGACCACTCGCGTGACATTTTTCTCGTAAGTTGCCGTTCATGTTTTTGTTGTAATAAGTTTATTACCTTTTATTTATTGTTATGTTTATTTATTTTATTGTTATGACACGTACAACTTATTGTAAGGTTAGTAATAACAAGAGTGGCCCTTTTTAGAGAAATGGCTTGGTGAAGAAGAGAATTAGTAGATGGCTGGAGGAAGAAGACACTGATCCTAGTGATATAGCAGAGAGTGACCCTGAAGATCGATTATTAGAAGAGAACCGGTTGGAAGAATCTCAGCACGATACGGACACGGAACAGGAAAATAGCACAGGCCCGACCTGGAACGAGGTATGATTAGCACCATGAATCCGATTTAGATTCCGATGATGATATACCCTAAGTTCACTCAGAGACCAATATTATACGTCCAAAATGGTACTAAGTGGAGGAAAACGCCTTATCCTGTCACAAGAACACGTACTTGTAATATTCTTACGGAACGAGCAGGGCCTAAAGACGCAGCCAAAATGCGAAGTCCGAGCTAGAATGTTTTGGACTGTATTTTGATCAATCTGTTATAGAGATCTTAGTAAACTCCACTAACATCTATATTGAGCACGTAAAATCCAAATTTTCTAGAGACAGAGATGCTAAATTAACAGATATTTTAGAGATTAAAGCATTCCTTGGCATGCTCTTTGTGATGGGTGTCCACAAATCCGAAGACGGAACTTGGAGGATTTTTGGAATACGACCAGTACAGTACCGAATTAATTTATCTCGTCATGTCACTAAAAGATTTAGATTCTGCTACGAACAATACGATTCGACAATATAAGAGACAGAGACGTACGTAAACAGCATGACAAGCTAACTCCTGTGAGAGATATTTTGAAAACTGGTCTTAACTTTCAAAAACACTTTGTACCGGGTGAATACATGACATTAGATGAACAACTTGTAACTTGAGGACGTTGTCCTTTCAGACAATATATCCCAAACAAACCTGCTAAATATGGTATTAAAATCTTTTTACTAGCAGACGCTAAAGTACCGTACTCCTACAACATGGAAATATATGCGGGCGCCCAGCCTCCCGGTCCATATGAACAGTCGAACAAGGTTGTGGATATTGTGAATCGAATGCTTACTCCCGTGAATAACTCGAGTCGTAATGTCACGATGGACAATTGGTTCACGAATATAGAGCAATGCACAGAGCTTCTAGATAAAAAAATTACCGTTGTTGGCACTTTGAAAAAAAACAAACCACAAATCCCCGAATCCTTCAAGCTTACTAAACATCGATGTGAGAATGATTCAATATTTGGTTTCCAAAAAGAGGGGACTTTAGTATCATACGTGCCAAAAAAAACAAGTGGTGCTAATGTATTCTTCTATGCACTATGATGGAAATATCGATTTGACAACAGGAGAGAAACGTAAGCCAGAAATAATAACATTTTATAATAATACAAAATATGGCGTGGATATTGTGGACAAAATGTGCGGTTCTTACGACGTTTCGATAATACTTTTATTGTAGGTTCGTCCAGTGTTTGTTTTGACAGATTATAGACCGTGCGTTGTTTATTGTTTGCGTCTGTGGTCAACGGTTGTTGTGTTTCGTTTCTACGTTGCCATGGATGTTTGGCATTTGATTTGATAGTTAATTTTGATATTTTTCTATTTGTTTATTTTGCATTCATTATATTTCGATGTTTCGCGTTTGTTTAAAGTTTCAATGCAATTATTAAAATCAAAAGTCGTTAAAACTGTCTTTAACTCACTGGAAAAATTGTCTATGGTATTATTTATGAATTGTAGATCGAACCATTTTTGCTGAATCACCGTTCGTAACAACTTTTTACTTGCCTGATTTAGGATCTTAGCGCTTCCTCGAATGTCCTTTTTGGTTGATATTTTGACACACGTAGGAATGAGATTATGGTCTCTGAATCTCTTCAAGAAATTTAAAGATGTTATATATCTTGCACGCTTAGTTTTAAGATCTTCTAATCGGCGAATTTTATTTGCTATTACCAGTCCGTACTGGTTTACATAATGATTTCTTATATTTACGCGAACACTACACATTGAATAAAACTAAAACCCGCGTGAAAGAACATATAGCTGACGTGAGGCACCGACGCTCTGGGAAGTCTGCAGTCTGTGAACATGTTCAAGATCGTCCCCGCCATTACATCAGATTTGATAGACCACAAATCCTCGCAAAAGAACACCGATTCCTACCAAGGATGATACGCGAGGCTATTGAAATTAAAAAACATCCTAATCTCAATAGAGAAGATGGATGGTGCTGCCATCTGCTTGGGATCCTATAATTAACAAAATTAAATCCAAACCCAAGCATACCACTGCAAGACTTCAAGATACTGTAAGCTCATTCTGCGTAGATCGGACCAAAATTAATATTCAAAAACTGAAGGTAGCCGGGCTAACTATGACATTGGGACGTCAAACACCTCAGTCCCCGTGACCATGGGTGCTGTAAAGCACCGAAACGTCAGGAATCAAAATTAGTGAAATGAAACGCGATAAAATCCGTAAAAATAGTTTTATTCAATGTGTAGTGTTCGCGTAAATATAAGAAATCCAAATGAATTGTTGTCGCTACTGGTGATAAAAGGGCTGGTTCTATTCTCGTACAGAGGCTATACTCAGTCAATCAGCAAAAAAAAGCGCAACCAGCGATTTTGGATCTATACCGCTGGGAGTAAGACTGTATGATACTTTATGTTTTTTGTTTTAGTATTTTTAATTATGCTCATAAATATTGACTATAATTCTTAAACGAATTAGTAGATATGTTTACACCGCATATACACGGTTATGAATATTAATCCGATATCCGAAAAATTGCTCAAGTGCTGCTTTATCCGCGTGCGCTGGCGTAATGGTTAGTGATACGTAAATACAATGTTCTACAAAAATATAGATTTTTCCTCTATCTAAAATAAAGTCTGCGATACTATAGACCTATTTCTTATACATATGCCACAATAAGGTATTTTGTAACAAAAAATATTGAAAATTAGAAAGTGATTTATGAGCGATATTATTAGGCATATTAATCTTTACGAACGAAAGTAACTTCATCATCAAGACAATTTTATGAAGATAAACTTTGCTCTTTATAGCATGCTATTTAGACGCATAGTTTAAGAGATAATGAAAAAATACAATAATTCAACACCATTATTAACTTAGAGGCTTATAGCCATCCGATGTCTATAAGCCTCTAAGCGAGTATCTATAAGCGAGGTGACATTTCGCGCGGCTCGCACGCGCTATATACGCGGTTAAAACTGCGGGGTACAGCTAGTACAGTATAAAGTGTTTCCTATTATTTCGGTCTCCTCAGTGTGCGGTTCTTTAAAGATTATTAATGTAACATATAACTTAAAATTAAAAAAATAAAAATTAATCAATTAAATAAAATTAATTATATTGAATAAAATTATCATATCCAAACCATTCTTAACAATCCACGTTTTCATATCTTACCGATTTATGGACCACCTTAAGAGTCACCCAATTTTTGTTCGATAAAATGACTACCTATAGAATGAAGTAAAAAGTAATTTTAGTCAAAAGAAAATATTTTTGATTTAATTAATGCACTAAAATTTAGGCTGTACATGTCTAAAAATAAGGATTGTAACATTTATTTGGTATAAAATTAAACTTTTATCTTATATTTTACGCCGCACTTGTGGTTGAAAATTATCAAATTAAATAAATCATTTGCTGTGAAATATAGATGTGAACATAAATGCGCTAAAATTTAGGCTGTACATGTCTAAAAATAAGGATTGTAACATTTATTTGCTATAAAATTAAACTTTTATCTTATATTTTAAATATATATATATATATATATTGAAATATAGACGTGAAACATCTATAGCGGCGTGTCAGACCGACTGTTGACATGGCGACGCGTCGCCACGCCATGCGTCACCACGCTATATGATAGTATTTATGTAGATAGTATGTATGTATGTTTGTAGTAGTATATATTAGACATGACACATGTCTAATATATATTCATAAAAAAGTATAAAACAAAAAATAAAAGCAGATATTTATAAAAATCAAGAACCTTTACACAATATTCATTGCATATAATATTTTTAATTCGATTATTAATTAATTTTAATTTCAAAATAACGCACTAAAATAATTGCTTGAAAAATAAATTTAATAAAGACTGACAAAATTGTATTTCAAAATCAGCTGATAGCAAGTGGCGCAAGTATGTTATTCCTATTTGTTTTTAATATTGTAGAGACTATCGGTCCGTGGGGTCCACGTGCGGTGAAGTTCCTAAAGGAACTCTATCCGCGACTGGTCGTTGCTGCTGGTGATAAGAGGGCTGGTTCTTTTCTCTCTCAAAGGCTAAGTATAGGCATTCAGCGAGGAAACGCAGCCAGCGTTCTTGGCACGATACCACGGGGAGTAAGACTGTATGATAATTAAGTTATTCGTTTTAGTTTTATTTTAATTGTAGTTTTTTAATGTTGTATGTAATAAAATATAGCATATCAATTTTAATATGAACATCAAAAAATTATATTTTGTAATCATTTTTGAATTTATATTTAAACATTTATTATTGAAGCGAATTTAAAATTTTGTACTTAATGAATATAAATATTTATTAAATAAACAGTCATCTTTTTCTTCAAAAAATTCTTAATATTTTATTTTTCATTATGCCATATTTATTTCCTGTCGTAAACTGTATGCATGCAACTGTATGTACAAAAATACGGCTCACAATTTTTTTGTTTTATATTTAATTTCATTTGAAGGTTTCATTTCTACCGTGTGTGAACTGCACACATGCTTTTTTACCTCACAGTATTCAGTAATATCACCCTGAAAAGGGCTATTGTTTTACAAATACGAGTATACGCCTATCAAACTGGCTAACAATGAACTTGATGATACGTATCGTAACTACTGGTTAAAAATTCGTTGTAAATCCTTAGTATTAAGATAGAATACTCCACAGCATGTAATTATACTGTTTCTTTTAACCTTCAAACCGAAACATAGTAGTGGTTGCACTGCTGCTTGGTGGTATAAAGAAGAAGGCAAGAGGGTGAAAATAAGCCTGTTAAAGCTCCTTCTGTGCTCAAACTCCTTTTTTGCATAATAGTTAATCGTCCGTATACTTTATTGTAAGCATAATCATGACTTTTAATTTTTGACACGCTTTTTATTTAGCTTAACCTGCATGCATGTATGAATGAACGAGGTGTAATGGATTTTTATTACTCAATTTTATCCACTTCCGGACGTCTAAATAATCTGAAATTTTGCTGACTTATTAAGAACCAGTGACAAAACAATAATTTCATGACTAAGATGTAGTATTCTCACTAAGGTCATCGTAGCTCATGATCAATGCGTGGTGTTTAAGTTTTCTCAAACTCTTTTTTTAATTTGATGTACCCATTAATTTAATAAACATAAATATATCAAATGGAAATTTTAAATAATAATAATAATAAATCTTTATTTCGGATAACAAATGAGATACATATCAGAAGTTAGAAAAATCACAAAATATTAATAATAATACAGCTAGGTGGACGGAGGAGGTAAAATGACACGCACGCACCTACCCACGCACGCACGCACGCATGCATTCATGCACGCACACACGCACGCATGCACACACACACACACACACACACACACACACACACACACACACACACACACACACACACACACACACAAGTAAGTCAGCCATGCAGGACCTTAATAATTTGCCTTATTATAGGACAGTCATGTTTTTGTGCTATAACCCCAAGGATACTGTTGGCGCTGTTCCTTGTTCTGCTTAGTAGCGATGCGGCTTTTTTGCGCATTATCGCGACAAACCCGTCGGTGCGGGTCTCACAGAATATGCCTGAAGCTCTGCAGAAGCGGGGCAGCCCCAAAAAAACTCTAAATGCATTGTTATATTGCACCTTTAATGCTTTATACGCCCTTTGTGTGTAGTTAACCCAGAGGGAGCACGAATAGAAAGATTGGCAGTATGCCTTAAAAAGAGTTATTTTAACGGTACTACTGCATCGTGCAAACCTACGGGCCAACATATTACTCCGGGTCGCTAAAGCCCTAGGCTCCCTCTCCATGTCCATTTCATCACGCAAATCCTCGGTCACGTAGTGTCCCAAGTATCTGGATTGTGATACCCTTGATAAAGCAGTGTTGTAGAGTCTGATAGGTGGTATGTACGTGGGACTCTTGTTATTAGCTTTAAACAACACAAACTCACTTTTCTTTATATTATAAATTAGACCGTGTTCATTTGCATAAACCTCACAGATTCCCAGAAGCTTTCTGAGCGCACTGACCGAGGGACTCAACAACACCATGTCGTCGGCGTAACTTAGGTTGTTGACACACTATCCATCCACATGGCAACCGACCTTAGAGTCACTGTTCTAAAGACATAGGCCTGTAATTGCTCTTATCTGAAATGTCTTCAGTCTTATTCTTCACTATTGGTACAACTATTGTTTTAATCAAATCTCTAGGCAGATACGCATGACTTATGCACAGTGAATAAAACATGGAGAGGACGCGAGGAAGGTGACAACCAGCATGCTGCAGATGTTCTATGCTGAGACCGTCATGTCCCGGAGACTTACCCCGAGACATACTTCCGATTATCTCTCTGACCTGTTTAGCGGAAAATCTAATTGGTGTTTCTATTAGATTCGGCTCAGCATAGACCATATGTTGTGAAGAACTGAGAGGAGACTCTACCCTAAAATGTTCTTTGAACATATTGGCTATGGCCTCTGAATCATTCACTCCGTTAACGCTCATAGGTAGGTCTGGTTTTACATTTAATTTATTAGTTTCTTTCCGAAATTTACCAAAATTATGTTCTGTATGATGTGAAGCTATGATATCCATTTTAATTCTATCTTTATTATTTTGACACCAACGTAATTTTGATTTAAAAATTCTTCTACTTTCTACCATTTCATCATATATAGGCCCATAAGTAGGTCGATTATATTGCAACCTGATATGAAATTTTAGCCGAGCCTCCCTATGTGCGTTACTGACATGCTTGTTCCACCCAGGTATATAATGTTCCTTTTTACTATTATGCCCACTCTTATCCTCTCTTGTTTAGTCTGCTGCCTCATTTAGAATATTAACAAAACTATTATATAACTTATCCAAACAAATTTTATGATATGAATTATTACAAAATTTCTACACATTCTAAAAATTCGTAAGGAAAATGAATATTTTTAAATTTATTATTGCAAATCTCTGTATATACTTTAATTTGATCTAATTGTCTCGTCCCCCATATAACTTTACTACGTAAGTTATTTGCATTAAGCTGCACTTTAGCCCTTATAAATTGTACATGTATTTCTACTATGAGTGGATAGTGATTCGACCAGAAAACACCATAATAATAATAATAATGATGGAAGTGACGACCCCATCGTCCGCTGACGTAACAGTTAAGTGACAAAACTGCTACTTCGGTGCAGTCAGTCAGCGCCCTGCCAAAAGGTGTGAGCGCCGTGCCTAGGCAAAATTGAGGGTGCAAAGGTCCGTTTGTGCATATGGCCGAACCATGAAACGGTGCCGGGCCTGGGCGTCTCCCGTTAATTGACGCCCAAAAATGGATGATGGAAAAAAAAGAGTGCGCAAAGGGCCGCTCCCTGGAGGTCGCCAGGGCGCGTCTGGAGCTGGCGCTGGACGTGACAGCATGCGGGTCGCCAGCCAAGCGCGGGGGGCTGCAAGGCCACCTAGTAGTCGCCCGCATCCATCATCCCCACCAGAGGGCTTGGTGCTCGCAAACGCATTGCGAGCGTATTTTAGGGCAAAAGGGGAAGAAACTGGAATGTTAGCGTATCGGGCTCGGATGCATCGCTTTTTCGCAGAGCTGGAGCCATCTGTTCATGTAACGGAGCAAAACCTAGCAGACCGAGTTCGGTACATCCTGCGCTCCAACATATTTGGTGACGCCGAACTCGAACGACTACGACGTGAGGCTGTTCCCTCATCGGATGAAAATGCTACTGTTGGTAATGCGGTGCCACTAATTGCAGAGCAACCTGCGCACGTGGATACCGCCGTGGATATTCCAGTTGTGGTTAATTCAGACGATGATGAAATAGTCTCCCACAAGCTTGAGCAAATGAGGAGCATATTGGAAGAGGCTATTTTGGAAACGCGCAGTACGCCTCTCGAAAATCGACCGCGACTTCCCCGCATACCCTTAAGCAAGCGGAATCGGGCTGTCATGAGGGCTCTCAACCCAATGCTGGTGACCTATTTGGAAGCCAGCCGGGACCTTGGCGAGACGGACTCAATTCTTTTTGGCACCGCACTGGCAGTGTGCCGTATTATTGGCGCCAAATAATTTCCCACGGCTGGACGCGCTACTAGACAAAGTAGCGCCATCCCAGCCTGGAGAAAAAGAATTGAGGACCGTATCGCAAAGGCAAGAGCCCTCATCGGCAGACTGACAAGCTTCAGGTCGGGTAATAATAGACCGAGAATTGTGCGCACCGTCAGGATGGCGTTTGCTGGGACAAATATAAGTTTGTACCAGCCGAATATTACGCAAAAACTGACGGAGCGCATAGACGACCTGATACAGAGAATCGCTGCTTGGGGGAAGCGGATTCGGCGATATACCGAGAGGTTGACACGGTTCAACCAGAATCGTCTCTTCCAGAGTGATCAGAAGAGGCTCTATAAATCATTGGAGCGTCCAATGGTACGTGGGACGGACCAAGCACCGAATTAGGCCGACACTGTCGCATTCTGGCAGTGAGGGCCCTTGGACGGAAGTTGTGGCGAGTCAGTGTGCGAATGTTACACCCATGGACCCCATCATCATAACGCCGGATGATGTAGCTGAGGCGGTCCGAAGGGCCCCGAACTGCAAAAGTCCGGGCCTCGACGGGCTGCATCACTACTGGCTGAAGGGGTTCGTGGTGTGTCACGCTGTGCTCGCCCGACAGTTTCAAGAGGCTCTTGACCAGAAGTCGCTCCCAAGCCTCTTCACTACTGGGATCACTCATTTGGTTCCTAAAGACCGGGATACCACAGATCCGAGCAAATACCACCCCATCACGTGTCTACCCACGATATACAAGACACTAACATCCATTTTGAGCGCGAGAATCACTCGTCACCTGAACTCAAATCAGGTGATGTCGCGCGCTCAAAATGGATATCGAAACGATGGTCGTGGAACCAAACCACTCTCATTGACGCGGTCATTGGCAAGGTGGTTAAACGCAACCGTCGGAACCTCTCCGCCGCCTGGATAGACTACAAAAAGGCATTCGACTCGGTGCCTCATACATGGCTGAAGAGGGTCCTCGAGCTGTACAAGGTTGACTGTACAGTTAGAGACTTCCTCGGGCAGTGTATGGAGCAGTGGAGTACGATCCTTTGTCATCTAGGCGAGCGGATGACGGCTGTGAGAACCACATAAGGATAAGAAGGGTATCTTCCAGGGCGATTGTCTGAGTCCAATCTGGTTCTGCCTCTCTCTAAACCCTCTCAGTACCTTACTGGAGGGTTCTGGGAGGGGATTTCAGCTTCGGAAAGGAGGTACAAAAGTGACCCACCTTTTCTATATGGATGATCTCAAGTTATTCGCCTCCAGTCGCTCATCTTGTGGAATTGCTAAACATCACTTGTGATTTTAGCAATTCTATTAGAATGGAGCTGGGGACGGATAAGTGTGCGGTCCTCCATGTCGAAAGAGGTAGGGTTGCTAATTCTGAGGGCATAGACTTATCTATGCCCATCAACATAAGGACCCTATCCGGGGCTGAAACATACCGATACCTGGGTATGTCACAGAACATAGGTATCGATGAGGCGGATATGAAACAGTCAGTTTGCGATGTGTTTTATGCACGCTTGACAAAAGTGTTCAACAGTCTTTTGTCGGGTGTGAATAAGACACACGCATATAACGGTTGGGTCATGCCTATCCTCTTTGGCATGCTCAGGTGGACTCAGACCGAACTGAACGCTCTGGATAGAAAAGTCCGCACTGTTATGACGTCACACAGGATGCATCACCGAGATCGTCAGTAATGAGGCTGTACTTGCCGCGGAAACATGGTGGGCGCGGCCTTTTTGAGCGCTCTCACCATGCATAATCGCGAAGTGAGCAGCCTCCGTAATTACTTTCTGGCGAGATCGGATGATCCATTCTACAGGGACGTCATTTCGTGTGATAAAGGGCTTACTCCTCTATCCTTAGCCAACGAGCAATGGCAAGACCCAGCAGTACAGTGCATTTCCGACCGGGAGACCGTATGGAAGTAGAAGGAGCTCCACGGGAGGTTCTACAAGGCTCTACATGAGCCTTTCGTAGACACAGTCGCCTCCCTCTACTGGCTACGTTTCGGTGACCTCTTTGGGGAAACCGAGGGTTTTGTCTGTGCGATACAGGATCAGGTTATTAAGACCAACAATTATCGGAGATACATCCTAAAGGATGGCGCCGTAGACATCTGTCGAACTTGTCGCCATCCCGGCGAGTCACTTAGGCATGTCATCTCCGGTTGTTCGGCGCTTTCTAACATTGAGTATTTGCACAGACACAACCTAGTAGCCAGGATTCTACACCAGGAGCTCGCTCTGAAATACGGTCTCGTGGATAGGAAAATGCCATATTATAAGTACTTGCCGGAAGCCGTGCTCGAAAATGACCGCGCCAGGCTCTACTGGGACCGGGTCATCATCACAAACAGGACTATTCTTGCGAATAAGCCTGATATTGTGCTGATGGACCGGGCACAGTCAAGGATATTTTTGGTCGATATTACTATTCCTTATGACGAGAACCTCGTGAAAGCCGAAACAGATAAGCTGACAAAATATCTAGACCTGGCTCACGAGGTGACCGACGTGTGGGGTGGTCTGCCGACCGAAATTATTCCTGTGGTCGTTTTTGCGAACGGGCTAATCCCGGTCAGCCTCTCGGGTCAACTGAGGCGACTGGGACTCCGTGAAGGACCGCTCCGTGCTCAAATGCAGAAGGCGGTGCTCCTCGACACCGCCCGCATCGTCCGCCGGTTTCTTTCCCTTTCCCCCTAACCCTCGGCCGTTTGGTCTCCCCTGCCGAGGGCTTCCATTTGGTTGGGTTTTTATTTATTTATGTATTATTTGTGTTAGTATATTTAATATATATACATATATATTTATGTATATTTATTTACTATATTTCTTTTATATATTTATTCAGCCCAACCAAATGAGAATACTTCATAAATATCCCAAATAATAATAATACAATATATACATAATACATAGTACATAATAATAATAAGGGCATAGTCAAGGATATTTTTGGTCGACATTACCATTCCGTATGACGAGAACCTCGTGAAAGCCGAAACAGATAAGCGAACAAAATATCTGGACCTGGCTCACGAGGTGACCGACATGTGGGGTGGACTGCCGACCGAAATTATACCTGTAGTCGTTTCTGCGAACACAGATGTACCTCTGTTTATGTAGTAGTTAACTGTGGATTTAAGACTGAAGATTGCAGAATCCGTTAAAAGTCCGGGACGAAAACCAAACTGCGCGTCGTCAATCCTGATGTTGTTGCTTATACTCGGATGTAATAGCCTTTCCAAAATTTTACCTATAATGGTCCCTAAAAAAATCGGCCGGTAGTTTTTAAGACTAGAAAGGTCACCGGATTTATTTTTAGGGATTGGGACCACCACCGTTCGCATGAGCATTTTCGGCAAATACCCAGAATTGACACAAAACGT
Source organism: Parnassius orleans (assembly GCA_029286625.1). Classification (NCBI taxonomy): domain Eukaryota; kingdom Metazoa; phylum Arthropoda; class Insecta; order Lepidoptera; family Papilionidae; genus Parnassius; species Parnassius orleans. The sequence continues at coordinate 4,236,393 of JAGSMP010000027.1, read as the reverse complement.
AAATAATTCTGCCAAAATACTATAAATGTTCAAACCTGCAAATAAAATATGTTCTAACCAATAAAAAATTCTAAAAAATTCATAGTCAATGTTAACATTTGCTATCGTTTTTCGCGCTGACTGAGTGACGAGACAGTGATCTAACCATCACCTACACCCATGAGCTTCACTCAAAAAACTATACGAGCCTGAGTCAATACCTATTATCTCAAAATCAGCACGTGTCCAGTTTTGATCTACACAGAAATTCATCATATCCATACAAAAACGTTCATTTGGGTGCGCATTAAAATCTCCTAGAATATAAACAGTTTCTAAATCAGAATTTTCAACAATGGCATTTATTTCACCTAGGCACTGTGTCATTTCCACCAGGTTTTCATTACTGTCCGTGGGCATATACACACAGATAATAAGAAAAGATCTATAATTAAGAGCCATTTTCACTGCCGTAATCCGTGAACTAATACACTTAATTACCGATACCCTCTGAAAGACGCTTTTCTGCCATAAAATAGCGACTCCTCCATATGGCCTTCCTCGAGCGCCTACATCTATTGCCGAATTTCCCGTGTAACCAAAATCTTTGTGTATTTTCCCTAAAATCGGAATGTCCCATGACAGTAACCAGGTCTCTTGTAGAATTACACAATCGGCTTTCTCACATAAATCTCTTACATCTTCGAACGATCTCTTAATACATTTACAATTAAAATAAATTAGTGTTAAATTATTATTTTTACAGTCCATTATGATTTATTTTGAATTATCAAAAACGGTGGACCGCTTATCGCTGTTTGTCTCAACCAGCTCTCTTTTATTAAAATATACATAACGTCTATAAGTTATTACAGATGGCCATAATTTATCTTCACATTCGGAGACGCGTACTTTTTGAGAAAAAACATATTTAAAATCAATTATTTTTGCAATATTTATGTCTATCCCTACCACAGATTATATCGAATTCTCGAATTATATTTAAATAACAGAATTATTTTATTACGAATTTCAATTGACATTCGTCGAATTGAGGGGGGAGGGGTGGGGGATGCAGGGGAACGAGTACTACCCCCCTTAAAAGGAAAGTTTCGGAGCTACCTTTTCTAGTTTTTTCATTTTTAATTCTGAGGAAATTTTCCTCATTTTATGGATTAATATTAAGTGTAAAAAACCAAGGAGGCCCCTTGGTGGGAACCCCCTTCATCAGAAAAAAATAGGGGACTGATTCAGAGGGATTTCTGTATCTATTTTGAGACTGCAACGTCTCCGGCGCTGCGGGAAGAGCAGCCTCTACGCCTTTACGTAACAAATCGCAGGCATCCCTCCTCGCCAAGTTAAGCTCCTTCTGCATTATAATAAGGTCTTTCAATAATCTCGTAACATCAATGTGGTCGAAAGTTACAGGCGGTAGTTTTTGTAAGGCGCGCCACAAAAATAGGAATAGTGTCAGGTCTCCTTTATTACACTGGTCTCAATATCCTCCAAATCACGTTGAGACTTAGCATCGCCTTTACACCTCTTAAATCCTTTGCACATCTAATTTCCTCAGCACTAAATCCTTTTGAGCATATCTGTAATAAGCTCACTTCATCCATGACATCATGTTTATTTTGCACAAATGCTAAAACTTCATTGATCACAACATTGCACGAATTGCATTTCACCGTTGTCATACTTAGCGTTGCGTCGATCAGAACCGTTCCGCTCGGTAGCGATGGGATTTGGTAATGATATGATAATAATAATCATTTGTGATTATTGAAATGTGTATAAAACTTGTTTGATATCAAACAATGAGCCTCAACTAATAGAATATCCATCGTTACAATTTATCGTGAATACCTGTAGCAACATCAATTCCGTAGAGTGTAAAACAAGTGGTAAAATTAAAAGTTTGTACAACCGACTTCAATATAAATAAAACGGGAACATCATCAATGTAGTCGAAGTCAATTAAAAATGCATTATTAAGGATAACTCAAAAAATACTAGGCAAATTTGGATCAAATTTATATGGGACCACATGAAAAGCACAAGCTAAAGAATCATCAAAATCGGTTTACCTAGAAAAAAGTTCTGAGGTAACACACATAAAAAAACCTGAGAGCCTCCTCCTTTTTTTGAAGTCGGTTAATAATTGCTTTCTTTCGATCTTTTTAATGCTTTCATTATTCGGCACAGCCAATAATTTTTGAAAATGAAAGCAAGGAACAGTATATGTGTAGCGGCGCCACTAGCGAAACTAATCGAAGCCTAAATCACGCTATCAAGTTCTGAAGTTAACGCGCTATATATACAACAGCTCCGAAATAACACACGGAGCATTGGCCATTCTTTGGGCAGAACGCCTTGCCCGGCGGGGGATCTCCCCTTTTCCACCACGATAACAGCGGTGACTATCCGACGTGATCTGAACACGCAACCAACAATCTTCGCAAACTACAACTTCAAGCCGTCGTCATAGTCCTCAAGTACCCCATCTATTCGCTCCCGAGCAGATATTGTCGGCAGTCTTCAGATCCTGCAAGCCTTACAAGGTTCATTGCAGCACTGGAATAATGCTTTCTGTTCCTTCAAGCTACTCTCTGCGCTACAGTGTTTCGGCAAGGCTCTGAGCCTTACTGCTCACCTCTGCTTCACGGCACTCTCGCAGATTACTTGCCTTCTTCTCGACTCACCGCAGACTACAAGGCAATCCCTGGCACCTTGCACATTCTCAGAAAACTAGACTGCGCCACCGACCTCCGGTCTGAGCAGGGGAGTTATGTAGCGGCGCTGTAGTCGCGCCACAAGCGAAACCGAAGCCTAAATCACGCTATCAAAGTTCCGAAGTACAGCGAGTATATATAGAATAGCTCCGTACTATCACATGGAGCGTTGGCCGCTCCCCGGGCTGAACGCCTTGTCCGGCGGGAGATGGTCTTTTATTTCTGAGAGGAAAGAATCCAAAGGGGCACCCTACATGATGGAGTTCTCAGCATCATGTACTCGAAATATTTTTAATTTCGCAGACATGCCGGTTTTCCCGCAAAAAATATCAGTGCTGGCGGGTCTTAAATTTAAGCTTACAATTTCGTTTTGAAAAGTATAATTTAGGTTAAGTGTTACTACAACGCACAGATTCAGCTCTCACTCGCGCTTCTGTAGTCGCATTGTCACATCGTTCACGAAAAAACTTACAAAATTATGAATTTGTACTTTTAGCAAATTAATTTCTTTAACTACTCTTTTATTAAAAAATGTTAAGATGTATTTTTGTTGGCAGCTTTTAGAACAGCCAATTTTTTAAGAAATAATTGATCTTACAAGGCTTAAGATGATAATTAATTAAAACAATAGAAATGTAAGATTGTGCGGCACCTATCTCAAACAACATTCACAGAGAGAAAATCGGTCTTGAATTATAGTTTGCATTGCTGCTTATTCTATACTCAGTTCTCGCTGAAGCTGTACATATTTATATATAAATCGTAGTTTTTCTAGAATAAATTTTTGATTACTCAAACATTTTTTCGAGTGACGCTTCATTTTCAGAGCTTCACTGTTCTGTATAGAAACCAATTATAAACTACTGCTCGTGAATTCGCCTTTATAATCATATAAATAGTAAATCGTATCTCGAAAATCACGTCGATTGAGCTCCATTGTTGCGAGAGAAATCCAGTGTAAGTGTTCCATTTTTAAAATCAGTAAAACAATCACGCACACACGCACGCACCCACGGACACACGCACGCACGCGCGTATTATTTTATAATTTTTATTTATTCATTTTATCATGATACTCATACTTATTCAATACGCACGGCGAGGTATATGCATGTTACGCGATATCTTCGCCGATCATGAACCGATTTTAATTATTCTTTTCTCATTAATTAGGGTATAATTCAGAGGTGGCCCCATATAAATTTGGATAAAAGGCTCCACATTTGTAAAATAAGAGATGAGGATTTTTATGTATCTATTTAGACGACATTTTATTTGTTACCTTGAGCTTGTGATATTCTTTAGTTCACTCTAAAAGGTCAAAAAATTAAGCATTAAGTAAAAACCGACATTAAGGAACAGAAGAGATTTTTTATAGGGTAAGGGTGACAAACGAGCACAAAGTAGTAGTTGTAGTAATAGTAGTAGTACTTGATGGTAAGTGTTTACTGTGACCATAGACATCTACAATCCTCGATTACGAATTAAAATGCAGATGCGTTGACACCCGTGAAGACTAAGATGGAATGCCTCGTTTTCAGTAAAAAGGGTCTCCGGTTCTCTACACTTACCATATAAAGCACAGCAGCGTTGAGCTGCTATTTTTCGCTGGTATTCTGTGAGAGCGTGGTCCTTCCCCGGTAGAGCTGATCCATTTGTGCTACAACCATACCTACTAACATAGCTGCAGCATGGCTCTACCACGTAAAAAATCATTAACATAATAGCTTCTGAAGTTGGGGCTTAAATTGTTTCATGTCTAAGCAATTTAAACTTTACTTGTTATTAAAAGCTTGATTTTTAAATAACGTTTTGAAACAACAAAGTATACCAAATTTATATAAAAATATCTTACTTTTGGAGCCTGCTCGTAAAATGTTATTCTCCTCATCATGCTTTAAGCTTACATAAGCTGTCCGGATGTCTGCTAGACTTTTAAACTTGGGCCTCTTCTATATGGGGGTGGATTTGTCGAAATTAAGAGGCCTGTCACTTAGATTGATGATTGCAACATTTGTTTTTCACCTTTGACACTGCTTTCCGTCGCCGCACCCGGGGATTTTATAAAAATATAAGATGGATACACCACCATCTTTCGGAACTATCTCTCAAAGCTTTTTATGGCCCTATCTCGTAGTCGTCTTTTACGATACACTGAAGAGGAAATGAGGTAATGGTTTCTCTTAAAAATAAATTAGATTACAGTAAGAAATAATATAACTACTGTTTGTTTTTTCTATTCACTGAATTTAAAAATGACGATAGTAAAAATTGTGTCTTATTATTTTATGTAATTGGTAAGTCGAGTATTTTGTGAATACATAAACTGGAGAATTTATCTTGGAGCTTATTTTTATTATAACAACGTTACCCCTGGAAAATTGAAATAACGCAAACGCTTCACCGACTTTTCATATATTCCGCCAATTGCGTTTAGATGATATTCACATCGAAAAGGTTAGGAATTTGGCGAGAACATGAAAATAATATTTCAATAAGAATACATTTCGTTTCCTTAATTTTCTATTTGTTATTTTTATTTTTAATTTTTATACAGTATAGATTTTAAAATATTTTTATAAATATTTATGTATGTTATACTTATATAAATTGTTACCAGATTTTTTTGTGATGGGTTAATAAAAAAAGGTAGAAAATACGATAAATATAAGACGTCATATACAAACCCTCATCGTCCCGTGCATGTCAGAGGCTACAAAGAAAAACTGAAACAGGAGGTGGGCAGCAACATCTTCCTGGATAATTCCTTCCTATGGGGAGGCCTTTGTTCAGCAGTGGACTTTTATGGGCTGTAATGGATGGATGGAAGTAATGGATATACACCAAAAGATTTACGTATATATAATTTTAGGAAAATAATCAATCCAAATAGAACACATAATACTGTCAGAGTAGGAATATTTTTAGTTGTATGTATTAGTGAAAATGCTTATTATATTTCCATAGTATTATAATGTAAGCGCCTTATGTACGCCATGGACATCAGCAACTAACCTCAATCGAAGAAGATTACAGATGCCTTGTCACCAAATAGGGACTAATATGGAATGCCTCACAGCTTAGAATTATTGTTCACGAAGCATTTTAAATATATAAATATATACAATTTTTATAATATTGTGCACTTCATGGTTAGAGACGACTGTATTCTATGGATGTCATCCGTGAGAACTAAGATGCCTCACTGGCTGTAATTATACTGAATGGTTCTCTAGTCCTTGAAGCGGAACATAGTAGTGGTTGTGCTGCCACTTGGTGTCAAAATGATAACCTAACTCTAACCATAACTTTGACAGAGACTCAGAAAAATTTCAGGCTCACCACCTGGTAAAAAATTAATAAAGATATAAATAAATAATATAATTTAAAGTGCCACAAAATATATTAGACTCAATGTGTGTAAGAGTAAGAATTACTAATATTTATTAACCGAGATAAAAAAAAAGGATCGCGTATGATTTTTATATATATATAAATGTTTACCGATTTCTCGAAAACGGCTAAACCGATTTAAACGATTCTTTGTTTATTAAATTGGCTACAGGTAATTCAGGGGTAGATCCATATCAATTTAAAGAAATATGTACATTCCTGAGTATAGAAAAATAGGCGATGAATTTTTGAATAGTTGACCTATTTAAACGACATTCGGGTTGTAACCTTGAACTTGTGATAATCCTTAGATTACTCTAAATAGTAAAATTATTTAACATAATAAAATACAAGCTGGATTCAAAACTAAAATTAATAATTTCCACATAATAGCTTCTGAAATCTGGGCTTTAGGTATTCTATACACTATGGGTTAGCACCGACTTCAGAAACGTGGAAATTATTTTATTGTTATTACTTTTGAAGTCAGTTTGTACTTTTTACTAAAACTTTAAATATTGTTATCGTTTTTAAAAAAAATTAACAATCCTAAGGGTATTTCACCTTGATACCTACCTAGGAACCTCTTAAAATGATCTTCAGCTCTATGTGCAATCTAGTAACGACCTTAACGATAATATTAATAAAGTCAACCACAACCTTGAAGAGATTGGTCGTACAGACATGGTATTTCGGTTAACCCTTCCAAATGTAAAGTAATGGTTTTAGGTAGTGGCAGAATGTTAGCCAAGATTAATAACGATGATCTTTCTCCCGTGTTTTACAATGGAACATTGCTGCCATTTTGTAAATCTGTAAAAAATCTTGGCTTACATATGGACCATACCTTAAGCTGGGGAGTTCAAGTTGATGAAATAAGCCGTAAAGTTACTGCCACCTTACGTTTTCTTTGCCATCTCAAAAACTTTCTGCCTTTAAAAACTAAACTTCTACTTATCTAGACTTTAATATTGCCCATTATTGATTACGCGGATGTGTGTTACCCAGATCTATCTCAATATCTTCTAGATAAGATGGAGCGCCTTCCTAACAATTGCATTAGGTTCATTTTCGGCTTACGTTAGTATGACCATGTTTCCCAGTACGGTTCTAAGCTTAAATGGCCTTCTATTCGTCAAAGGCGTAGCTCCCGAATTTTACAAGTACTATATTCAATTTTAAATGACCCAAATTCACCTTCTTATCTTAAGGATAACTTTCAGTATCAGTATTCTACTCATGATAGAGTTTCCCGTTTCCAAAATAGTCTTAAAATTCGTATTCCAGCACATAAGAGTGGTTTTTTTAATTACTCTTTTACTGTGCAGTCCATACTGCTCTGGAATGCCCTGCCTGTTGATATCAAGAAAACCAGTATTTTAAGAGACTAATTCGAGAATTCTTTAACAAGAATAATACCACCTGATTTATCCGACTTTGGTTTTTCTACCTCTTTCGCTTTGTAAGTGATATTTTGTATAATATGAATTTTAACCTTTGAGTGCCGTAGTGGCGTCTGACAGACGTTGCCCTGCCTTCTCCCGGTCTTATTTTGACCGCCCCACGCGCACTACACCTTTATCCTCCGCAGTACCTTCCCTCAGTCCCTTGCACTACCCCGTAGTGTAGCGCAAGAGCGCGCGAGGTGCACACGTTTCCCGCCATGCTGCAGTTGACGTCTCACAGACGCAAGGTCAGTACTTATGTTATTTTCTCTTTGTGTCTGAAAGACGCCTGCACAGTGTTTATGTATTTTTTTACTAAACGTCTCGTAGTCGTCACGACGGTATATATGCAATAATGATTTTGTTATGTTTTTAGATGTCGGAATCTAAGGCATCAACTTCAAGAAAACGGAAATATCAGCGTGATCGAAATGCGCAACCTATTCCTGTTGAAAATTTAGAAGATGCTGTTCGTGATGTGATCGAAGGGGAAGAAACAGATTCAGATTATAGCCAGTTTGATGACAGTGAGGCCGACCCAAACTATGTATTGGAAGAAGGCGAAGAGACGGATTAGGAGCAGTCGGTGTTAGAAATTGAGGATATCTCTGACATGAGCACTGAACAAGAACAAGTTCCTTCCCTCGATAATACCTTAGAGTTACCCGAAGCACCCCTAAACTCAGGTATGGATATGCCCGTAATACCCGAACACAACTTCACAACATTGTTCATATGTCAAGAAGACGGGCGTCTTCAACATTTGCAAATCTAACTGAGCTCTGGAAACTTTATATTACAAATGGCATGCTTTCTCTGATAGTAACTTACACAAACAAAAAAATTGAAAGCTATAGAGCAAGATGCAAAGATAAAAATAAGTCCGAATTACGTGCAACTACTGAACTTGAAATGAAGGCATTTTTTGGTTTGTTGTATTATAAGTCCGTTTTCAAATCCAATAGGGAAGATGCTGCCTTTATATTTGCTACTGATGGCTCCGGCAGAGAAATATTTCGATGCGTTATGAGCAAGCATCGCTTCCTGGTTCTGTTGCACTGTCTTCGATTTGATGATCCTGATACTCGAGCTTATAGACTAGCCACAGATAAAATAGCAGCTATCTCAGAAGTTTTCAATACATTCATAGAAAATTGCCAAAATAATTACACGCTTGGAAATGTCTGTATTGACGAGATGTTGATAGCATTCCGAAGAAGATGCAGATTCATAATTTACTTACCGAGTAAACCAGCTAAACATGGAATAAAACTTCTATTAGTTGATGTTCGAACTTTTTACATCTACAACGTTTATATTTATTTTGTCAAGGGATCTGATGGAGTAGGGCTTTCAGAATCAGAGAAGAAATTGGGGGTGCCTACTCAATGTTTGTTACATTTGCGCAAAGTAATTGAGGGAAGTCACCGAAATGTTACTGCGGATAGATATTTTTCTTCAATTGAAGCTATGGAATGCCTAAAAGAGAGAGGATTAACATAATCTAGGTACAATGAAGAAGAACAAAAGAGAAACACCACCGGAGTTTCAAGCTCAGAAAGACAGGGACTTTGGAGAAGTACTGTACGGTTTTACAAAAGACTGTACAATTATTTCTTACCTTCCAAAACCGAATAAAGCTGTAATCGTCATTTCGTCCATGCACCATAAAAGAGAGACAGACCCAGCAACAAAAAAACCTATCATAATCATCGATTACAGTCAAACAAAAGGAGGTGTGGACGAGGTAGACAAAAAATGTGCAATCTTCTCATGCTCTCGTAGAACTAGACGTTGGCCGATGGCTATCTTTTACCGGTTGCTTGACGTAAGTGGTGTCAATGCATATATATTACATAACGATTGCGAGAACGCAAAAAAAATAAACCGAGGAGATTTCCTGCGCAGTTCAGCCCGTGAATTAGTACTGCCTCAAATGAAGTTGAGAGTTTACAACGAGAAAATTCCCAGAGAACTGAGATGCACTATTCAAAGAGTAATTGGAAAAGATGATATGCCCCCAACTCCCTCAACTTCAGCACCGCAAGCCCCTGAAGTTCGAAAAACATGTGCCACATGCCCTAGTAAGATGAGAAGGCGAACAAAGTATTTTTGTTGTGTCTGTGCTAAACCAATGTGCCTTACTTGCTGCAGTCAGATTTGCAATGACTGCAAGTAAGAAATATCTAATTTCATTTGTTGTTTCTAAGATCCTTTATGTTTTGTTAAAAAGTAAGTTAAGGGTTTTTTCTAACAAACTCGAAAAGTATTTATAATAGACTGAATATACTAAGAAATATAAGATTTGTCCAGAACAAAGAGTTAATGTTAGTTTAGTACCTATGAAGAAAATGTTACAAAAATGGTTACTTTGACCCTTGTGATTTTTCTAAAAGTAAATTGAAGGCTGCTAATTATGAATGAATCTCGTTTTTTAGAGTTTTAGGTATTAGATAAACAAAGATAAGTAGAGTTACTAGTTTATACCAGGCATTTATTGTGATGTTATTATAGTGTCTACAAAAAATTAAAATATTGATCTCACTCAATATAAGTTACATAATTACGTTATGAATAAAAGTTGTGTTCAATATTTTTATTTGTTTTATTTACATACATAATTACTGATAAATTTGCAGAATCAGGAAAAGGCTGGGACAAGATATTTTTTTAGAAATTCCCCTTCAAACTTTACGTCTGTCAGACGCCACCACGGCATATATGTGACAAATTCATCACTACGGTAGTCAAAGGTTAATATGTAAGTATCCGTTTTTGATTTTGTATGTATATGTATCCGTTTATATATTTACTATTCATTCTTTCTTTATTATAAAGTAGATATTAAGTTTGTATATTTTAAATATATTTTATTTATTTGCATTTTGTTGTAAGATATCATCTTTATTACTTATTTATTAATTTATGAAGTGATTGTTACACCTGCCACAGCTTCTCAATAAGGTAGATGTAAAAACGATTAAATAAATAAATATATAAATAAAAATAAAACCTTATGCTAGAATGCCTCTTTCCAGTAAAAAGGGTCCCCGGTTCTCTACACTCACCATACGAAACGCAGTAGCATTAAGCTGCTATTTTACGCTGGTATTCTGTGAGAGCGTGGTCCTTCCCCGATCGAGCCGATCCATTCGTGCTACAACTATGCTATAAATATAGCTACAGCTTGGCTCTACCACGTTAAATAAGTTTATATTTATTTTTATATATGTGATGATCTGTATATAATTAATAAGCACCAGATCATCACATATATAAAAATAAATATAAGCTTCTGACTAATGTTAGGCCGATAAAGGAAGGCAGCATGCTTGCAAATAGTCTTATAAATCTATGTCTCCTCCTTATAAAAACAAAAGTTCTTTCTTTACCAGATTTCCAATCTTCTCTTTAATCAGCCCGTTAAAGTCTACAAATGGACGCGGGCCTCTGCCGTTGTATGGAGGATTCGGCAATTTTTACATCGCCGGTCTCGGTGATTTACGTCTAGCGTAAACGAGACATATTAGGTCCTTACATATGAAATTAGCGTTTTGTCGTACTGAACACTTTGATATGAAATATCTCCTCTTTGGTTAAGAATTCCAAATTCAAATTTACAAATTCATTTAGCTGGTACATTTGAGTTACGAACAGTCATTCATTTGTTTTTCCCTCATTATTTTATTCTTTGGCGTCGCTTATTACCGCACAATGGAAAACATGAAATATCGGTATATTTACGAGTATGAGTTCTACCGTGGCACCAGTGCTGCAGAAACAACTCGAAGGATTAATGATGTGTACGGCGCTGGTGTCGCAAAAGAAAGCACGGTACGTTTTTGGTTTCAACGTTTTCGTTATGGAAATTTCGACCTTCAGAAGCAACCCCGTGGACGGCCGGAAACCAAAGTGGAAAATTAAGAATTAAAGGCTATTGTAGAAGCGGATCCATCACAAAGTACTTCAGAGATAGCTGCAGGCTTCGGGGTAAGTGATAAAACTGTATTAATCCACTTGAAGCAAATCTGGAAAGTAAAAAAACTTGAACGATGGGTACCTCATGAATTGAGTGATACGAACTTGCAAACACGCGTCGACTGCTGTGTTACTTTGCTCAACCGACACAATAATGAAGGGATTTTAAATCGAATCACTACTTGTGATTATAAGTGGATACTGTACGATAATCGGAAGCGCTCGTCGCAATGGCTAAACCCTGGAGACCCAGCCAAATCCTGCCCTAAACGAAAATTGAGTCAGAAAAAGTTACTTGTGAGTATTTGGTGGACTAGCGCCGGTGTCGTTCACTACAGCTTTCTAAAATCTGGCCAAACGATTACGGCAGATATCTATTGTCAGCAACTGCAAACCATGAAGGAAGAACTAGCTGCTAAACAACCGAGATTGGTCAATCGCTCTAGACCACTGCTGCTTCACGACAACGCAAGACCACACACTGCACAACAAACAACCACTAAGTTAGATGAGCTACAATTGGAATGTCTGCGACATCCACCGTACTCCCCGGATCTTGCTCCAACAGATTACCATTTTTTCCGGAATTTGGATAACTTCTTACAAGGAAAAAAAATCAACTCCGATGCGGCAGTCCAAACCGCCTTCAAAGAGTTTATTGATTCTCTCCCCCATGGTTTTTTAATCTTTTAATTTTTAAATCTTTTGCCATCTCATAGGTAACTACCTATGAGATGGCAAAATACTTTTTTGATGGCAAAAGTGCATAGATAAAAACGGTGCATAATTAAATATATTTTACAAAAAAAAATTGACTTTATATTCCTCCCGTACAAAACGCCAATTTCATATGTAAGAACCTAATATAAAAAGCATGAATCGTTCTGAAACTTCCGATGATTTCCGATGGTAATTAATTCTCTTTACGCCGCTACTGCATGACGAATCGCCTATATGTATATCAGTACCCATGGAATCTATAATATATATATATATAGTATTCTATGTCAGTACCCGACTTAAAATTGATTTTATACCTGTGACCGCTAAATGCGCGACCTCGTATTATTAGGTTATTCACACGAAAGGTGTACAAGTGTAAAGGTGACATTTTTTAAACGGGTATACTTTAGGACTTAATGGAGTATGTTGATAAATTAAAATCAATTAAAAGAACGCGTATCGACGACGATCAGCAGGGTTTTTATCAACGGGTGCATTTTTTTTATTCTAAGTATCTACATGATAATTCTCATAATATAATCCACCAAACTGTGACACAGTTTGTCGGCAGCAGCTCTAAAAATGAGGTGATCACAGAAAACCGACTAATTAGTATTAGTGGACACAATCGTGATGTTGAGGAGCTGCTAAGGGCAAATAAAGGTTAATTTTGTGTGCCACATTTATCAGCGGTTGACTTTAGGGATCAGTTCAGTTTGGATTATTTCAGTTTGTTTTCTTCTGCAGCTGCCTAGCACTGCAGATCTCGGGCCGCGGAGCACGAATTACACGAATTGTCGGCGTGGTTGAACATACGGCGCGCGCCCGCCGGACCACAAATTCTTCTATAGTCTCCATCTTTAGGTTGGCTGCTATGACGTCGGGTTAAGTTTTGCTGGGCCTGCAGCCGCTGCCTTTGTCTGTCGCTCAAGAGCGCGTACCAGGCCGGAGCGGCGTATGAAAGCTTCGGTCTTATGTACATTTTGTAAATCATGATCTTGGTTGTCCGTGGTAGCTTGGATGCCAGCACTGGACGGAGCATCCTCCCATTCGCGCAGATGTTCCGCGAGCGTTGGTATGTCATTAGTGTACACCGCGTACAGAATCTGCGAGAGACAGCTGCCCTGTGGTACGCCGGCTCTTATCAGTTTGACTGCGGACTCGGCATCCTCGACACAGACGTAGAACCTCCGGTCAGCTAGAAAAGATGCCACTAGCCGCAGCATAGCAGGAGGGACACTCGTTTGATGTTCCATCTTATAGAGTAGTTCAGAGTGCCACACCCTGTCGAACGCCTTCTTTGTATCCAAGAAGACGCCCAACGATGTTCTCTCCCAGTTGTGATTGGCCGCTAGGTGGTGCAGCACTCTGGTCAGTTGTGTAGCTGTAGAGTGGCCCTTCCGAAATCCGTGTTGTTCCGCCCGAAGTTGTATGAACGGGCGGATTCTTGTGAGTATGATTCGTTCGAACAGTTTAGCTATGTGCGGTAGCAGCGTTATCGGCCTGTAACTAGCAGCTCTACGCCTGTCCTTCCTGGGTTTAGACAGGACGATGATTTTACCAATTTTCCAGTTCTCCGGGAAGTGGAAAGTCCGCAGAATACCATTGTAGAGCCTTCCTAGCTCTATAATTGTTCTGTTGGGCAGCTGTCGGAGATCTGCGTTCGTGATCCGGTCGTGCCCCGGCGCCTTCTTCGGTTTCAGGCGGGTTATTGCCCTCCGCAGTTCGGCGGGGGAGATAAACCACTCTCCTGCAAGCGGTGGCACGGGCGACGACAGGAACTCCTGTATGCGGCTCTCCTTTTGGGCATGAAGCTCCATGAACTCCGCACTTGCTGGGTTCGGCATAAACTGCTCCTCGAAGTGCTCAGCTAGGATATCCGCTCTACCTTTGGCCTCATAGCATCGTTCGCTCGCATTGTTGGTCAGCGGGCAAACAGGTGGTCTAGTTTTCGTTAGCTGTCGGTTCAATTTATAGAGCGACGCTTCTTCCTCCTCTGCTTTCCAGATGCGCTGCTCCCAGGCCTCTCTCCTGTGTGCTTGGATTGTAACCGACAGCTCGTCCGTTAACTTGTTAAGTTGTGTGTAGGTGTGCTGCGCACACACACTTGTATATACTTAGTATTATTGTACCTATCTACCACATATATGTACACTTAGTAATATTGTACCTCTCTACTTAGTATTAAGAATGGCAGTCAGTAGCTAGTTGCCCTCCAACTGTATTGCTCGTGCCTATCCTATAAAATAAATATGTCGTAAAAATAACTCGATATTTCATTATGGTCACCTGTAGGGACCCTTATGGAGTCAGCTCCTAAACTGGTGATCCCGACGTGATGTTAACACAGTAGTGGGCAATTTTTGCGTGTGTTGGATTGGACGGAAAATTTATATTAGTAACATGAGTGTGCCGCTTCCGCCACCGCCGCAGAATCGTCTTCCGACACAGGTGCCAGCCGTGCTCACCGTGTCCGACTCCAAGGACTTGGACAACCTAGCAGCAGTCGCAGATAACGTCATGGAGGCTGTGCGGCCTTCCTATGCCGCCGCCACTACCTACGCCGCGCCAGCGCCAGCATCTACTGCTGCCTTGACTTGGCCCTGTTAAGGGCTGAGGTGACTAAGATAAAGGCTACCGTGGACCAGATCGACCAGCGGAGGTCGCGGTCTCGCGCCCCTGATCGCAACCGTCATCGTTCGCAGTCACGGCGCCGTAGCGGTTCCCGCCGGCCCCGGAAGGAGAACTACTTGTGCTTCTACCACTACCGGTTCAGAGAAAAGGCCAACAAGTGTACGGAGCCGTGCGCGTGGAAACCAAAGCAGTCGGAAAACTGAGCAACGAGGTACAGTCCGAGGATCTTGAGGTCTGTACCATTTTTCCATTTGATCGTTTGTGTGTGTCAGATAGTAACTCTGGGCTTAGATTTTTAGTCGACACGGGTGCCAATGTGTCTGTTTTACCAGCCGTGAGAAAAAATCGTGCAAACCAGTGCAGTGAATATAAATTATACGCAGCTAACGGTAGTGAAATCGCAACTTACGGTACCAAGACACTAGTGTTAAACTTAAACTTACGTCGACCTTATCGTTGGGAATTCGTGGTAGCAGATGTCAAACAACCAATTTTGGGCGCAGATTTTTTAGCGTATCACAGGTTATTAGTTGATTTAAACGCGCGTAAATTAATAGATAAAACCACAGAATTGAATGTTTCGGCATCTGTTGTCAATGTATCTCAACCTAGTGTTAAAACTATTTATTTGAATCATCCGTATCAGGATTTATTGTTAAAGTACCCGGACATTACTAAACCGGCGTCATTCCGAGAAACCGCGAAACACGATGTCGTCCACCATATCGAGACCTCTGGTCCGCCCGTGCACGCGAAAGCGCGTTCGTTGCCACCCGACAGGTATAAAAAAGTTAAAGAAGAATTTCGCATCATGCAGGAAGCGCGTGGGCTAGCCCACTCCATGTAGTTCCTAAAAAGAATGGAGATATATGACCTTGTGGGGACTATCGCCAGCTGAATGCGATAACAAAGCCCGACAGATACCCGATTCCTCGCTTGAATGACTTTACTTTTATTCTCCCGGATAAAAAGATATTTTCAAAATTAGACATCAATAGAAGTTATCATTTTATACCTGTCGCGCCAGGTGACGTGGAGAAAACTGCTATCATAACAACATTCGGGCTTTTCGAGTTTCCCCGAATGACCTTCGGTTTACGGGGAGCAGCGCAAACCTTCCAGCGCTTTATGAATTCCATTTTACAAGGGCTTGATTTTGTCTTTTGTTATTTAGACGATTTACTTATCGCTAGTGACAACGAAGTTCAACACAGACAACATTTAGAAATAATTTTCAAAAAGTTTAATGAATATGGAATTTCAATTAATTTGGCAAAATGTCGTTTCGGACAAACTAAACTAGAATTTTTGGGACACGAAATTAGTACCGATGGTGTCAGGCCGTTGCAAGAGAAGGTTCAGGCAATTGTGGAATTTCCGAAGCCGAAAACTGTTTCAGAGCTAAGACGTTTTCTCGGCATGGTCAATTTTTATCGAGCTCATCTCCCCAATGCTATTTTATATCTAACAGAATTAAATAAATATCTTAAAAGCTCAAAGAAAAATGATAAAACTCCCATCGTCTGGAATGATAGTGCGAACGAAGCATTTACGCAATGTAAGGCAGGTCTCACACAGGCCGCTACATTGACGTACCCTAGAGTGGATTCCGCACTCGCTATAATGACTGACGCATCTAATACATGCGTGGGAGCAGTTTTGCAACAAAAAGAAGGAGATAGCTGGAAACCATTGGGTTATTTCTCAAAAAAATTGACCACCACCCAACAGCGATATAGCACATACGATCGCGAGTTGCTCGCTATATACTTAGCTATAAAACATTTTCGGAAATTATTTGAAGGTCAAGAAATAACCGTGTATACGGACCATAAACCTTTAACTTTTGCATTCCAAAAGGTAGGACGCGATGAAAGCGAAACGCCTCGGAGAACGAGACATTTAGCTTTCATAAGCGAGTTCACTACAAATATAAAACATATAACCGGTAAGAATAACATTGTAGCCGACACCTTATCACGCGTCGAAGCCGTGATTATGCCAACTGCGTTGAATTTCGATGACATTGCAAACGAACAGCGTAGCGATAGTTATATTACGAATGTTATGTCTGGTTTAAATACCGATAATATTTTGTTAAAGGAACTGGTTATACCTATGTTAAACAAGCCTATTTTTTGAGATGTCTACTGATATAGCTCGTCCGTACCTACCGGAAAAGTTTCGACGCCTAGCTTTTGATAGTTTGCATAATTTGAGCCATCCTGGAATTCGGTCTACACGAAAGATGTTAGCTAAAAAGTATTTCTGGCCGAGTATGAATCGTGATGTTTCTTTATGGGCAAAACGTGCATACAATGTCAACGTTCTAAAGTTAACAGACATACGGTATCGAATTTGACTAAGTTTCCGGAAGCAGATCGATTTGAGCATGTGCACATCGATATCGTTGGCCCTCTTGAGATTTCACAAGATGGTTATAGATACCTCACGATAATTGATAGGAGGACTATGGGCCGAAGCTTTTCCGTTACGCGACATTACGGCAGAAACTGTTGCCAAACATTTATATGAGGGTTGGATTTGTCGTTACGATTGCCCGATGAAGTTAACTAGCGACCAAGGTCGCCAGTTTGAAGTAGTCTTTTAACCAGCTGTTAAAACGTTGGGGTTAATAAATTCGAACTACTCCTTATCACCCACAAAGCAATGGCGCAGTCGAACGTTGGCATCGTTCTTTAAAGACAGCACTTTCGGCTCGCCTGTCACATGGGTCTTGGGTGGAAGAGCTACCCACGGTATTACTGGGGCTTCGCGCGGCCGGCCGCAGCGACTCAGGGGTTAGCGCCGCCGAGTTAACTTTTGGACGAAACTTACGTCTGCCAGGAGACTTTTATGACAGCCCTTCGAACAACCGTAACGTCAACGACTATTGTTTAGTAGATAAGATTAGAGATACTATTCGTAGTTATAAGCCTACATCTGACGATTCACGTAACTGTAAAAGTTTTTTTGTGCACAAAGACTTACGTAACTGTGAATATGTCTTTGTTCGGGACGATTCAATACGTAAACCTTTGAAACCACCCTACGACGGTCCATATCGCGTGATAAAAAGGGCTTCAAAGGTTTACCTAATTCAATTACCCGATAGGCAAGTACATATTTCTATTGACAGATTAAAGCCTGCATATGTGTTAAAGGAATGCGATGGTAACATAGCAACGCCACACAGAAGTAACGCTGACAACGCAGCGGATGTGGTGCCTGCGCAGGTACGGTTCGCGTTACCGCCGCCCACGCCGGTGACGTCGTCGTCGCCCGGCCCTAGCAACCCGATAACCGTGAAAACAACGCGGAGTGGTCGCATTGTTAAGTTACCTTCACGATTTAATATAAGTTAGTTTAACATAAAATATATGTTATACAATTACATGTTTAGATAATAATCAGGTTAGTTACTATGGATGTGAAAGTATTATTTGCATTGTCAGGTGCAGAATATTTTCATTCAGAATATTCAAGTTACATTATTTAAGTTGAATGTAATTTTAGATGTATTGTGTTTTGTATTTTGCGTGTACTGCAGTTTCATTTAGGTTTAGGTAGTTAGTTTAGTTATAATGTAACAAGTGTTTGTATAGTTTTAAGTTTTTTGTATTCATTTTTGTATTCATTTTTATTCTTTTATTATATTCTTTTTATATTTTTTTGTATTCTTTTTTTATAAAGGGGGAAGTATTGTAGGTGTGCTGCGCACACACACTTGTATATACTTAGTAATATTGTACCTATCTACCACATATATGTATACTTAGTAATATTGTACCTCTCTACTTAGTATTAAGAATTGCAGTCAGTAGCTAGTTGCCCTCCAACTGTATTGCGCGTGCCTATCCTATAAAATAAATATGTCGTAAAAATAACTCGATATTTCATTATGGTCACCTGTAGGGACCCTTATGGAGTCAGCTCCTAAATGTGCTTTAATTCTGGGGCAGCGAGTGCGCGCCCAGAGCTTTCTTGGTGCTCTTTTTCTTCTTATTTGCGTTTTTATATTCATTGTTAGTTCCTTGCGTTTTTTGGTGAGAGGGACGATCGTAGATGCCGCGTTAAGGGCTTCGTTGATCGTTGTTGATATTCTTGTTGCAGTGGTCTCTACGTCGTCCGTTGTATTAATCAGGGTGTTTACTGGAGGCCTCTCCAGTAGATGTTGTTGGTAGAGCCTCCAGTCTCTTGGTTTTGAAAGCTCTGGGAGGCGACGTCACCGCCCTGAGGCCTAAGGTGATTAATATCGGGAGGTGCTGTGTACTCAGGTCATACAGCACCTCTACCACTATCGGGCAGTTGATGTTCCTAGTGAGCACGATATCCAGCACATTCGGACATTTCCGGTGATCGGCTGGTACGTGCGTCGGCTCTTCGGGACCTAATACTTCGTAGCTGTTCATCTCTGTATCATCATAAAGTTCACGACCCGGCGGGTTGATCAATCTTGATCCCCACGCCGGGTGTTTCGCGTTTAGGTCCCCTGCTATAATGGTAGGTGCTTCCTTCCATTATTGTCCAGATGTCTGAGGAGAAAATGGAGTCCCTGGCGGGCGGTATGCTGCGTTGATCCTTAGTTCCTCGCCTGCCGCCTCCATTTTGCCGATTGAGCGCATTGTCCGATATTGGGGTGGTTCTAGCTCTAGGTGGACGATGTCTCTCCTCACCAGGGCCGCCGTGCCTCTATAAGCGGCCCCTTGAGCGTTGACCTCGTCCCTCCTGTATATATGGTAATTTGGCAGCCTTATGCGCGTGGACGGTCTTAGTTTTGTCTCACCCAGCAGTATCACGTGGATATCTTGTTGTTGAGCGACAGTGCGGAGTTCATGCAGCTTCTGCTGGATTTCATCCGGATTCCAATAAAGGAGGCGCAGGTTACCCAGATTAGTTTCCACCGTAGTGCCGAGCCAGTAGTTGCGCCAGCGCCTTCATAATGGCGGTTATGGGGTCTGTCCCGGCTCTGATGTCCGCCAGGACTTGGCTGCCTACCCCGATTGCGGTGCCCACCAATCTTTGTATAGCATCTGTCGTGTCGGGGGCGGCTGTTGGTGCTCTCTCGTAGGTAGGTACTTGTCTCGGATGTGGCTTAGGGTCTTCATTCTTCTTAGAGTAGAGCGCGCTCTATGTGTTGAGCGGGCTCTATTTTCTGATAGAGCCCTTCCTGTGGCTCTGCCCATGTTGGTTATCTATGTGTCGGTAACCTGCGCCTGGGCTATCGTTACCGCTGGAGTAGGAGTAGAGGTCACAGCCTGAGGAGGCTGCTTCTTCTTCTTCCTGCGCACCCACTTCCTCTTTTTAGAGGGTTGCCTTTCTGTGGCGTCCTTGGCGGGCGACTGCAGAGTCGCCCCGGTGGATACCCTAGTCGGAGTAGGTTCCACCGTTTCTGTTGGTTGCGGTTGTGGTACGAGTGGTGGGGGGTGCTTGTCTCCCCCTCCCTCTAATTATTGCCCACCCGTCTTCCTGTATTTCTACAGCTCTAGGGCAACTCTGAGGGGGTTACTTGGGGGCTTCCGGTAATTACCCAGGTAGGGTGATCCCTTGCTTCCTTGCAACCCTCCTCAGGACTGGGCAGCGACGATCGTTAGCTGTGTGGGTCTGACCACAGTTGGTGCATTTTGGTTCCTCGTCTCTACCCCTTGGACATTGACTGGCAGCGTGGTTTCCACCGCAGCGGACACACTTCACTGGCCTGAAGCAGTTCACCTATGCATGTCCAAAGGCCTGGCAGCGGTGGCACTGAGCCGGGCCCTCCCGTCTCTGGCTTCAATGTCAACTCCTTTCATATATAGTAGTTCGTCGATAGCATAGAGATCTTTTGGTTGCTCCAGGCTCAGGTGGTCCAACTGGGCGAAGTAGAGGCATCCAGGTCTGCCCCTACGAGGAGGGATTTCCTTCACGTACTTAAGAGGAAATCCCTTTGCCCTGATAGCCTCTCCTATATGTTGTACGTCCGTGGCCACTGGCAGCCCCCGAATGCCCACTTTAGTGGGCTTGACCTCTTCTGGGGTGTAACAGTACCACGACAATGTTGGTAATTTCTCTGAGAGTTCAACAAGGTACTTTTGTGTTGTCCGGAATTCTTCCGGACTCTGGGGTGTAAATCTGACCCCCTTTCCGAACGGACGAGCATTCGGTGGGTGTCCCAACTTCCTGTTGAGTACCTCGAAATGCTTCGTCCAGTTCGGGAGGCACTCGACTATAATGGGTGGATATCGCGCCTTTTCGGCTTCTTTCTCCGCTTGAGATGTTGGTGCTTCTGCCGTCTTAGGCCGTGGTACTGCCGGCTGTCAGTTGGGCGTAGCTGGTTGTTGGCCTCTGGCTTTCATCTATTGGTAGGGCAGAGGGGTTGGTAATGTGCACAGGTGATGGACGTCCGGCAGATGCAGCTAGGGTCGCGTAGGTGGTGGACCCCCAGCTGTATGATTCTTCACTTCCTTGCTCTTCGTGGACCGAGTCCAATTGGCTACGTCGGTCCGGTGAGATGTAAGTGGGTGGTTGGGGTGCCGATGGCGATTTCGGCGGGGTATTGTGTACCCTCTTCCTATCCGTCGGTTGATAATATTCATCTTCGGATGATGACGATGATGTTGATGAGGTCGATGACACTGCTGATGGTGTTGGGGAGCCGATGCACTGCCTCTTTTCGTAGAGGGGCTTCGGTCTCTGGTGGAGTGTGCCGTCTCGCCGTTTTCTTAGCCCGCTGTGGTCGTTCGCTCAGGAACGGTGGGCGTGAGCTCGGCGCTCGGTGCGGACTCCTTCAATGGCGATTGTGCTTTCCTTCGTGGTATCTGACTAAATGTAGCCACTACAGACCGCTCTGGGTTTGATAGATCCCTAGCGAGTAGACGGCGCTCCAGTTCGCCCGGGCGATCCATGGGTTTCCTAATACGAGGAGGTGGGGGGGCTCCCCCTCCACCTTACCCGTCATGATGTTACGCTGTTTTAGGTTACAACCGTTTTGGTGTGATTGTTACAGATCCCTACCTAGTGATGATCGTTACAATGTTCAGGTAATCTGTGACGTGTCCTATCTATACTCACCGACGTGCAGACAACAGAAATGATGCGCGAACGCGGTGGTTAGGGGGGCGGGGGAGATGATGGGTGACTGCAACACTTTTGGGGCACTGCCTGCCCCTTTCGCAAGAAAGGGTTGGGGGAAGTGCTCAGGTGGCACTCTTGAACGCGACAGGACACAGAAGGCTCGAAACGCTCTTGAGTGCCCAAGAATTTGCCTAAGGGCCGGTGACCTCGACGCCTCTCGGAGTATGCGGACTCAACGATTGGCGGAGTATGTCGTACCGGCGGTTGCTTGGGACCACTGTATAATCCACAAACAACACACACTAAGGAGATTCTTACGAATTTCCTAGTTACCAGTTTATTAACCTACTAGCGAGATATACTCGAAAGAGAACCGCGCACCGCGCGCAGTTTTGCAATATCTTAACACCGATTTTCACCATTGCGCTCTTATATTTTTCCCCATATCTTTATTCATACAAAACATATGGTTATACAATTTATACATAAGAATCATACAAAAAGTCTTAATATTATAACATACATTACATCATTATCCCGAAAAAACTTATTAAGTTATCCAACAAAATATGCCTATTTTACAACACATTTTCAAAGTTAGAAATCTTAAATATTTAACATACAAAGTTAAAACCACAATCTTTATTAATAAACATGAATAACTTAACTAATACAATAGTTTAATTCACAATTTTACAAGTATTTTCACTATTTAAACGACTTTAATTTTTTATATAAATCTATCATTATTTCACTATATTTAGCACTAATTTAAACACTTTTAACACAGAACCACTCTTTTAACATGCGTAATATTTCTGAAACATTTATTACGCATTTCTACACATATTACTGAAATTTTCATAAATTAATAAAATCTATTTTCCGTATTTATTTTACATAGTTTTGCGCTCGGTTCACATCTCACACAACATGAACAACCAATATCTACATGACCATAATCACATCGGTAGGAGGCTAGTGCCTTCGTTGTCTAAATTGCATCTATCTCTGTTCATTATGAAACACTATTGTTTACATATGTTATCCTTATCAGTCATAACGTTTCTTATCTGATATCACAAGAACAAAAATAATCTCAAGTGCCAAAATATATTTTTATCTAAAATAAGTATCTTATTTAATATAATACTTCCATTCGTATTGCATAGCCGATTACTATGTAATACATGACTCTAAATTGGTCTAAAAACAGACTTTCATGAAATTAACGCTCGACCGGGGAATCGAACCCCGAACTTTCGTTCGACATTATATTGAATCTATTCATTTTTAACATAGAACACTTCCTTATGCGAAGTGCCTTGAACAATTTAATAGTAATGTTTTCTGAACATAAGATTATTTATTTTTCGAAAGGAATGAAATAATAAACTGTTTTTTAAGTGCGTCGCCAACACTAATATTGTCGTGTGGGGGTTACACTACATGAGATTCTCCTCATTTTCGAAACCAATGATGGTTTTGGCTGGCAAAAGATGAGTAGCCGCTACCTAAGATCCGATGTGTAGCATTCAATTTTCACGAGAGTTAGCAAGTTACGACGGTATACGACGATATAGCATGGTCAATAACAATATAGCATTTTATCGGCTTCATGGCGAAGATCAGGTAATGACCGCCTCAATGTATGCTTTCATACTGCTTGAAAAAATCACAAAATATATAGAAAAAAAAATATAGTCAACTTTTACCAGTTCAAGACAACGCCCGAGCGCACAAAGCTAAAGTAGCAATTTAAGGCGTTATTGTTACCTACCCAATGAGTATTTTATAGTGGATTCATTTTTACATATTAAAATACGTAGTAAAATTTATAACATTTTTTTTAAATGCTATTAACATTCTGACAACTTTAAATACGTGTGCAAACGTCAGGTTTCCTAATTAAACCAATTATGTTTTCCGTGTTTTGCAAGATTTTGATACAAAAATTATACTCAGCGCAAACGTTGGAAGTATTTCCAGACGAAACAATTTCTGGCGTTCGTTTCAGGACAATATAAAATGCTCTGTTTATTTTGTGGTTTCCGTAAACAACAACCAGGACACAACTTTTGCGAACATTTAATACGTGCCGCTGCAATCGAGAGAAACAAATGTATGGTCTAGGCTATCAGGACTTGAATCTGAATTCAGATACCTAATAGGAAAACCTGACGTTTGTGCCCTGCAATTACACACATAACTTAAACTACCTGTAAAAAGGGTTATCATGTGTTACATTTCCTTAAAATTTTACATACATCTTTAATATTTTACCATGTCATTACACAATTATTACCGTTTTTATAATAATATTTATGACACTATTTATTCACCGTTGAATATTTATTCACCGTTGATTGGTAAAGAAATCATCTATATTAGTGAGGCATTAACTGCATACAATAAGACCTTACTTGGAAATGCCAGAAGACAACTTAAAAATAGCGGATTATACAAATATGTGTGGTGCAAAAAGGAGTCATTAGAACAAGAAAAAGTGAAAAAGAACTGATGATGACATCAAAGCTTTGCTACAAAAGGAAGTCCATGTACAGCCGCAATAAGTTTTTTTATATAGGTACTCCTTTCACATAAAATATATTAAAATATTATTTAAATGGACATACAGTTAGACGATATTTGTGAATTAAGTAATTGCACTAACATTAATACATTTCTAAAACAAATTCCTGTTAAAATTGTCAAACTAACCTTTATGCATGCACATAAATATAAGGTCTTTGATTAAAACTTTGATGCATTGGAAACAGTGTGTGTACTCATCTAACGCATCTATAGATATTATATTGGTAACGGAAGCTAATATACCTGACTCCTAAGTGATATGTATCACCTATCGGACTATCAAATGCACACAGTGCTGCGTAAAACCGAAGGGTGGCGGTATTATAGCATATATACACAAGAAAATAATTAACAAGAATAAGTAACGCAACAACTAAGCATTTTGAACATATACTATTTCAAATTAGCACTCCATCTTTTTATGCGGCAACTGTATGTGCAATTTATCGCCCTCCTAATCTAAGCAAACACTTATTTATCGATGAACTTCACACATTAATCGGTAGTCTGGACACAAAGTGCGAACTATTTATACTCGGAGATATGAACATAGACTTAAAAACATATTCTCCTATAAGACATAAATATAACTGCATGCTTCATAACTACGGCCTTGCGTGCGGGATTGCGCAGTACACTAGAATTGAATTAACTGACGATAGAATAACTAAATCCTGTATTGATCATGTGTACGCGAGATCACGCACACAAGATGTTTACACCGCGGCGCTTGGAATTATGCTAGCGGACCACCGAGCGGTAGTGCTTGCCTGTGGGACAAACTCATGCGCGTACACAGGATGAAACTACTTATAAAAATATATATAACAATGAGAGATTAAAAATTTCCTTAAGTAATATTAACTGGAAGGAAGTTGATGATATGGTTTGTCCAGATACTATACTACAATATATATATAAAAACATTAATGAATGCTACAACGACGCAAAAATTAAATTAAAAATTAAAAACACCAATAAGAAACATGCCGAAAATAAATGGATAAATTCACGTATTATCAAAGCATGCGAGTATAGAGATAAACTATTATACCAATGGATCAAAGATAATAATAATAAAATATTAAAAACACAATATAATAAAGCGCGAAACTATGCAAATAAATTAATCAGATCCTCCAAACATAAATACATCTATTATGAAATTAATAAATATAAAGATAATTTAAAGCAACTCTGGTTTATTCTAAACAGAATAACAGGTAGGGTACGTAAAACAGTAGATACAGTTCTCCTAAATGCGTTTGGAGGCACAAACAAAAACAAAAGTATTATTGCAAATAACTTTGCGAATAAATTTCATAGTGGTGTTCAAAATATATTACCTTAATGTAAAAATAATATTTTAGATAAAATAGAATACAGACAACCTGTGAACGTAACAATAAATTTTCAACAACACCTAAAGACATCCTTAAAATTATAAAACAATAAACGTTAACAAAGCTCCGGGTTTCGACGGAGTACGGGCGATAGATCTAAAACAAATTTGCAAAGAAATTGCTCCGGCTATTGCAAAATTGGTCAACGCTTGTATAAAGACTAATAAATATCCAGACGAATTGAAAACTGGAATCGTGAGACCTATATACAAAAAGGAAGTAAACAAGATTACGATAATTACCGTCCTATAACTATATTGCCCACAATAGACAAGATTATAGAAAATACATAGCCAGACAAATTTACAACTTTTATGGTCTGTATAATATTCTAAATGACACACAGTTTGGATTCCAACCCAAAAAGCACTACTCAGCTACTTTCACTATTTACCGATACCATATGAAAATCTTAATGAAAACATGTATTGCTGTTATTTATCGACTATAGCAGGGCGTTCGATACTTTACGTCATGATGTACTGCTAGAGCGACTAGACGACTGTGGAATTAGAGGGCCGATGCTTGACTGGTGTCGAGATTATCTCAAAAATCGTTCCTATTATGTCAAGGTAGGGGATTCATTAAGTAATAAAGTTTTGGTAAGTGAAGGAACAGCACAGGGTTCAGTATTAGGACCGCTACACTACATCACTTACGTGAATAACATCAACAAATTGATTAAAAACTCAAAAATTTTCCAATTTGCCGACGATACATGTCTGGTAGTAGCCCACCACAATATGGATAAGGCGGTAAAACTTTTACAAGAAGACTTTACGAGGCTCATGCAGTGGTCACATGATGCAGGTCTAGTACTTAATTCGAATAAAACTAAAATGATGTACGTTAGCTCGAGTCAAAATAGATTAAAACATAACATTACTCTTATAGCTCATAATCACACATGTCTTCATAATATCCAAAGTTCAGCCCATAATAACAACTGTGAATGTCCTCAAATTGAAATAGTAGAAAAATGTAGATATTTAGGTTTAATAATTGATGATCGTATGAAATGGACTGATCACATTGAATCTGTATGCGATAAGCTACGAGCAATCCTAGCAAAATTTTATCTCATCAAGAGTAAAGTACCTTACCAGATGTTACTGTTATTATATAACGCACTCGGCGAATCAATAGTTTCGTACGGGTTGAGCAGTTACGGACGCACTTATAAAACCCACCTTGAAAAAATATACGAGCTACAATTACGCATCCTTAAATGTATCACCCCTCTCAAAATAAAAGATAAATATAAAAAAATCCTTATGGTCTTTTCCATCATTGCAAAATACTACCAGTACACGACAAAGTGAAATACCTATTGCTACTTGAAAATTATGGCAAGGAAGAATTAAAATTAGCCGTATTTAAATAAAGCTTACTCGAAAACCCTCA
Source organism: Parnassius orleans (assembly GCA_029286625.1). Lineage (NCBI taxonomy): Eukaryota > Metazoa > Arthropoda > Insecta > Lepidoptera > Papilionidae > Parnassius > Parnassius orleans. The sequence goes on along the minus strand of JAGSMP010000027.1, from coordinate 4,209,054 downwards.
ATCCATATATGATTATCCCAAAATACAAAATATGTATGGAAAATTTAGATTACAATATCAAATTCGCTCTTTTGAACGAAATTCCAAAACCAATAAAAATTAACTAACTGAAAAATATTAAATATATGCTTAAACAGTATTTTATCGACAAATTGTTAACGATACCTACTAATAATTTATACTAAAATATAAAATATATCCACTAACACACATCATAATATAATATACATAAATAAAATTTTACTAATAAATATATACATAGATACACACAATTATAACATTATCTCAATTACTAATTTTCATTTAACATACTAACTATATTCTACTTGGTACACAACTAGTTAAAAAAACATCTTGCTGTTTTGTCACACCATTTATATAAGTCATTAAATAAGTTGTCGCAACGCGAACCGATTGAACATGATCGAAGTTACGAATCGGCGGTACATGGAAAAACTTTTGTAAGTTTATTTGTGCTGTCGGATGTTATGTATTAAATAACTATACTTTGTAAAAATAAATAAATACAAATGATACATTATTCTTAAAAAGGGATTTCAACACAGCATATATATGCTCAACTGCTGGGCAAATGTCTCCTGTCATTTCTGAGAGGGTTATGGAGTAATTAATGCACCGCGCTGTTCAATGCTTAACTGCCTCGACTTCAGACACAAGTTTGTTCCGGTACTCGGCGACGTTTTCTCGAGAAATATTGGCCCGGCGGGTGTATAAAACATCCCCAGTGCAGTCGTCTGCATAGCAATAAATGTTACTGGTTTGCAACATATCATTGATATGCAGAAGAAACAGCGTTGGTGATAGCACGCAGCCTTGTGGAACACCAGCATTAATAGGCTTGTAATCGGAGCATGCACCGTCTACAACGACCTTGATGCTCCGATCTGCAAGAAAGCTGGTGATCAAATTGCACAATTTCCCGGGAAGCCCATAGGAAGCGCTTTGTGCCAAACCCGAACGAAGGCCTTCGCAATGTCCAAACTAACGGCCAATGTCTCCCCCTCGGACTCTACTGCCTCCGCCCATCTATGAGTCAGGTAGACCAGAAGATCACCAGCTGAGTACTGCATGAGCTGGCAGTTTATAAAGGATTCCATTATTTTGGAGAACAAGGAGTTGATGGCGATAGGCCTGTCGTTAGACGGGTCTGAGTGGTTGGTTATTTTAGGGATGGGGTGGACGAAAGCCGTCTTCCATGATTTCGGGACTACGCCTAGGGAATAGGAGTACCGGAAAAGACGCGTTAGAACAGGTGCCAACTCTGGAGCACACGTACTCAGCACAATTGGGGGGATTCCGTCAGGCCCACTCGACTTGTGGATATCCAGGGAGAAGAGTGCTTTGCGAACCGAGCGCTGTGTGAACCGCACATCCGGCATGGAGCACTCACACCGCGGGATGGTCGGCGGTGTACTCCCCCAGTCAAGTTGGACGCAAAGAATGAGCCTAGCAGATCGGTTTTCTCCTTTGCAGCATGGGCCACTGAGTCGTCCTCCCTTTGCAGAGGTGGAAGAGATGGCCGACGGGAGTTCCCATGGACAGCCTTGGCGAGAGACCAGAATGCACGGGTTCCCGAAGGAAGGCGAATTAGTTTCTCGCCAATTCTGCCTATGTGCTCTTACTTTGCCTTGGCAATGAATCTTTTGAAGGACCTGGAGGCGAAATTATACTTCTTTTTAAGGGCGATGGTGTGTACATCCCGGGACGTTGATGCATCCGCCCAGGCCCGGTAGTACTCTTGCTTATAGCGTGATGCTATTTTACAGGATAGACTAAACCACGGCTGAGATCTGCCACCGTTGGGCACCACAGAGGAAGGAATAAAAAGTTCTATACCCTGAAGTTCAATACCCTGAATAAGAAGAAGCTCTCGAACTATCAAAGTATTTCTGAAGCAAACGTTTATCTCCCAATCTACCATGGGTTTCACTAAAGTATTATAAGGAACACTCAGGGCTCAATCCTATTTCCAATTTACCTTTTTTATTTACTTATAAAAGCAAAGTTAGTCCTTTTAAAAAAAGGTTTAAATTAGAGTATGCATAAAAGTCCACAAAAAGTTCAACGCGTTGGTATTATTTCACGTAGGTAAAAATGGAAACTACGAAACGACTTATGAAAGGATGTTGGCTCTATTTAATGCCTGTTTTTTAACTCCTTTCAGACATTTTCAACAAGACAACATGTTAGGATTTTTTTTAAGTTCGGGTTGCTAATGATGATACGATAGATGACGGATGATAATAAATAATAATAAAAACAAATCCAAAGTCAAGAGACCGTTTAATTTATTAAAAAAATAATCTTTGGCATTTAAATTAGAACTTCACTTTCATTTCTTTTAACTCGACTCCAGTAAAGCCAAAAGAATGGTTATGATTTTAGCAAGCTATGTATGTATATTCGTCTCTTCCCTTAGATCTCCTGAATCTACTCATTTTATTACGAAAAATGAAGTATCGTCGGAAGCGTCGTTATTATCGTATATTATGGAGGGTAGAGGTAAGGAGGACTATCTCATATAGGGGACAAGATGAAAAAGTGTCCAGCTGTAAGCAGTAAATAACAGTTCAAAAACTTTCCAGAATGGCGCTAGCGTAGATACAGGTTATGGTATGACTGTAGCAGTTGTAGGTGGATTGAAGTGTGCCGTGTAAAAAAAAATTAATATTTTTGGTGAGTAGAGTTGGATAAAATTAATTATCCCGGCCGGAGTGATCCAAAAATTGGTTAATTTAATTATAATTCGGCGAAAAGGCCAGCTATGGTTCTTCTCCTGGCGAAGGGCCAAAAACGGCCTGTTGGTTTAAATGACCAACTGCTGGCTCAGAATTATTCATATTCATAATTCATTTATTGCATGTCACAAAGTATAAAGTTGTTACAATATATTTACAGAGCATGTGACACCCTGTACGGGCGCAGCATTTTAAAACGGAGTTTAAATGTTAATTAATATAGAATTAAATTAAATTACAATATTTATTGTACATAATCTACATTTACATTACATAATCATTATTATTAATTAATTTATAAAATGTCAAACTAAATAATACACACACGCTTATTTTAACCTTCCGTGCACCATGTGGGCATAAACATAAACCCCAGCGAAACAAAAATCTCTGTAACTCCTTAAATATTCGCGCGTTTGCTCTGATGCTTTAAGTAGCTGGAGTTGCAATATTGCCAAAACGCCCAGTGACAGCGATTTAGTGGACGTGTCGCGGGCGCAGCGGACAGACGTATCCAAAGTGCTTCAGGGTCCCACAAAACCCACGTGGTTTGGGACGTCGTCTAAAACGTAAGTAGTATGTTTTTGTAAAATGTAGTAAAACTATATTATTTTCCACTTTTTTCGACTGTTTTATTATGTTAACATGTTATCAACTTGGATTTGAAATGGCTCATCGAATGAGTGAGAATGCAATAGCATCTGCTCTTGTGGAAGAAAGTGACGACGATTTGGAAGAGCTTTTTTTTACCTGGAAGCGAAGATGAATCGGATCATTTGAGTGTTTTGATGACATTGCGACTAGGGAAGAAAAACTGATCGTTTAGCACCAATCCGAGACATTTTCGAGATCTTTTTTCCAAAGTGGTCGAAATGCGCATACAATTTTTGAGTACCTAACACTAGATGAAGAGTTGGTTGCCTTTCGGGGTAGATGTGGTTTACGCCAATATATTACATGAAAACTTGCCAAATATGGAATAAAATATATGCTTTAGCAGATGCAAAAAATATTTCACCATGCATTTAGAGATTTACTGTGGTAAACAACCAGATAATAGATATAGTCCTTTCGCGGTCAGCAACAAACCCTATGACCTCGTCGATTGTATGGTGAACTGCGTTTCTGGATCTTCAAGAAATATAACAATGGACAATTTTTTCACCAGTTATGAAGCAAATGAAAATTTACTGCTCAAACATAAACTAACAGTAGTTGGTACTTTGAGGGCCCATAAAACTTGCATTCCACTGTGTTTCAAGCTATCACGAGAGGAACATTCTTCACGATTTGGTTTCCAAAAGATATCACTCTGGTTTCTTATGTACGAAAGCCACGCAAACACGTATTCGTAATGTCGTCTCTACATCATGATCAAGAAATAGATGAGGATACCGGAAACCAGCAAAAACCATCCATGATTACATTCTACAATAAAACTAAAAGTGGAGTGGATGTAGTGGACAAACTCGCGAGCACATATGACGTGTCTCGTAACTCTAGGCGCTGGCCACTCACTATATTTTTTTCGATGCTCAATCACGCGGGAATCAATGCTATGATCTTACACATGTTGAATAATTGTATTGAAACAGTGAAAACGAATCATAGAAGGAGGTTTATTCGCGATTTAGGAATGGCTCTAATAGACGAGCATTTGAGAAACCGTAAAGACAAACCACGGATTCCGAAGGATTATCGTAAGCGCATATATGATTTACTTGGTGAAACGCCTCAGGAGCCGCTAAAAAAAATAGCAAGATCTAAAACAAGGTGTTCGGAATGCGACAGAAGAAAAGACCGAAAGACGAAGTGCTGTTGTGAGAAATGTGAAGTACCTATATGCTTAGAGGACGCACATTTTTACTGCAAAAACTGTGCTGACTTTAACCAACCAGGATCTCATGAAGACTGAATATATTAAGCTACCTCTTACCGTTTTTTTATTTTTTATTACGTTGGCCTTTAAAATAAAGGGTATAAAGATTTTTAAAATTTATTTTTTATTAATATAGGCTATGCCAAAGAAGAGTATAATTTTTAGTTTGTGAAAAAACTCACTTTTTTGTTTTTTTTTTATATAAGAGTATTAAAATGTTTATTCTATTTGACTAGTTTATTTTATTTTTATCCAATAATAAATCAAAAACACTATACATACAAAAAACAAACAAATAATTTAAAATAACACATTCTATTCCTCGATAATAATCAGGGTCCAGAAAACCCCACGTGGTGCAGGACGTAACTTTTATCCACGTGGTTCACGGAAGGTTAAAATTAAATGTCAATAAATATTTTATCTCAACTATTGATCATTTTTCATTCATGTAAATAAGATTTAAAATTTTGATGAAAATATTAACAATGTCAAATAAGTAAATAGAATAATTAATAAAAACAATTTGTCAAAATAATTAAAATTGATTTATAATTTATCATTAAAATATTCATTTAAATTATAATAGCTTTTTACATTAAGCATTTTCTTAAGTACTATTTCAAATTTACGACACTGGAGGGCTTTTATAGTATTAGGTAAATGGTTGTAAACCCTTATAGCCATGGAGTAGGGACAATTTTTAAATATTGTGAGATGTGCGGTAGGAGCAACCAGATTATAACCACGGTGACGTGCGCCGTATTGAATGGGTCTATCTCCAATTCGTTGAAAATAATGAGGATTTTTTCTAACAAAGCGGCATAATTCAAAAATGTATATGGACGTTACAGTTAATAAGTTTGTATCTAGGGAACAACCTTTGCCATGAATCTCTTGGAGCTGCGAATGTGATGATTAATAAGGCAACATTTTTGGAGCACGGATACCGCGTGCACGGTACCGCAACTTCCCTGTCCGAGAAATAGACACAATAGTTAAACAATTGAAATGTTCATATATGACTCATGGGACAGTGAAATGGTTAAAAGAATGATTTTACGTAAATTAATGAACTATATGTGGCGGTGTGAATTTAATATTTCGCGATACTACAAAAATTCGGGCAACAGGAAGGTTGTGAAGGAATACATGTGCATTCCTTCACAACCTGGACTTCTCCTGATCTGCCTCGTGTTTTAAGGGCTGCGGCCACAATGGTTGGATGCCGGCTGACTTCACACATATGAACTTCACAGATTATCGCAAAATTTAGCGTTATACCAAATGTCTATACATTTTAATATAGTTTTGTATAGCTTAATATCTAAATTACACCACGGCGGAAGCGATGACGCGAGATATAGGCGATGCGGTTAGTTGTGTGACTTCTGAGCTTGTGAGAACCTCGTTAACACAAGAGCGCATACGCTAGGTATAAAAGGTGGTAGATAGGAAACCCGAAAATGGGCTTTGCAGCACTCTTATTGGATAATAATCAACGAATCACATAAGCGTGAGGCGGTAGTGCAAAGTGGCGCGAACAAGAATAGTTAGTTACAGTACAGTATACAAAACTTCAACTATTCGCGTAGTCCAAAAATATTTTTTTAAATATAATCTAAAATAACTGCTGCGAGAAAACGTGGAGAGTGATTTTATTTTGTCTGTCCGTCCGTCCGTATATCACGGATCTCTAGTTCGTAGAGGGAATGAGTTACGGACCTGAAGTTAGGATACGACTTTTTGTGTTCGCGGTTCACACTCTACCATTAGGCTACTGTAATTTCGTAATTTCTTGACTGTTTGTCATATATAAATAATATATGACAAACAGTCAAGTTTATATATAATAAAAATAAAGTTGACTACGAAATTGTATTGTTGTTAATACATTTTTAGTGGGCATTTTTTGTCGTACTTCACATTTGTATTTAGATTTTAACCAAGTTAAAAAACAAGAAGTTTCTATATTCGAAGTTTATATTTAAATAATAAATAATATTATATAGAATATTTCTGTGACATTGTAGAACTTTTTATATATGTTCTACAATGTCACAGAAATGGCTGAACCATTTTAATTGATTCTTCCTTACTAAATAGGTTATATTTTAAGGAGAAAGGGAACGAAATCATCTCTAAAAGGAGGAAAAATGTAGATTTTAATGCATCTATTCGACGACATTATAGTTTGTTAACTTGAAATTGTTTATACTCCTAAGACCACACAAAATATTAAAATAACAATTTTTTAATAAAAAATGAAAGTAATTTTCATATTATAGCTTTTGAAGTCGGGCCTTTAATTCTTCGATACACTTTGCCTTAAACACAGACTTCAGAACTTATTATGTAGAAATTATTTAATATTCTTTTAGTTGTGTTGTCGGCTTAACTATGTAATAAATGTTTAATTTTTGCTTGATACTCGTATATTACGCAGCCTAATCTAGGCAATCTGCTGCGTTGCATCGGGCTACGATAATCACGAGGCACCGCGTCAGCATAATGTGATTCTTGACTTATGTTACGTAGTTATAATATTTTACCGTGTGAACTCATTCTAGATTCAAACATCGAATTAGATTCACCTCACTTAGTTGTAAGAATTAATTGTAATAATTATTGTAATTAAAATATATATTAAATAAAATTGCTTTTTTGCAACCTCTGGCTGGAGCCCATAATTGGCGCAGTCGGTAGGATCTTCTAAAGTAGATTCAGTGAATCAAGACTCACAAAGAAGATACAGAACCTACGGAGCACCAGTCCAGAGGCGAATCCAGGCATTGATTCCGCAAGAAGAAGTAATGCTGTAAGTGCTTGAATCTTTCAATCCTTACCCCTCCTAGTTCCATAATTAACTTCTACTCTATCCCAATTTTATATGTACATTTTATTATATTGCGTTTTGATTGTGTTTTTTTGTAATTGTGTTAATTGAAAGCTTCAAAATTTTCCATCCAAGAGGAGCACGAAACGTTAGGTTAGATAGTAGTAGGTCTTCTAAGCTTAGTATTATAGACGAGAATAGAGGTTTAGTGATCGATAATATGGCTCAATCAAATGATATTGATTTAATTTATAAGTCGCTTAGAGTTTTGCCCGAATTTGACGGTAACCCGTACATCCTTACGCGGTTTATTAATCTGTGCGACCAGTTGGTGTTAGCTCACGTAAGAAATGAACCCGGACACGAATTAGCCAATCTATCTCTTATTAACGGAATTTTAAATAAAATAACTGGGCCCGCGGCTAGGCTAATAAATTCGAATGGAATACCCGAAACCTGGGCCGGCATTAAAAGCGCTCTTATAAATAACTTCGCCGACCATCGCGATGAAACTGCACTATATAGCGATTTATCATTACAAACTCAAGGGTCCAGTACCCCGCAAGAATTTTACGAGCGAGTTCAAAGTTTATTTAGTACGATAATGACGTATGTTACCCTACATGAAACGATTAGTACGACCATCGAAGCTAAACGCGCACTCTATAAAAAACTGACCTTGCAAGCTTATTTACGCGGACTAAAAGACCCTTTAGGCTCTAGAATAAGATGTATGCGACCGGAAAGTATGGAGAAAGCACTTGAATTTGTGCAAGAGGAGTTGAACACCCTCTATCTCCAACAACGAAATGAAGGCGGTCAGAACAGGAAAGAGTGGACTCAACCTACCCCTAGCTCTACCCTACCATTAAATAATTTTCTCCCAAAACCTACGGCGTTTAATATGCCTTCACCACCTAGATTACAGGGTAATAACACACTGAGTCCGTTTAGACAGCCACCTATGCAACCGCACGCTGCACAGGGTTGGAGACCCAATCTACCACCCCAGATGCATCCACCACGTGGTCCCACTCGTACGCAACAGATGATGCGTGCTCCACCACCAAATTATAACCCACAAAGTAACGTGTTTAAGCTTCCTAACCGCCCTCAACAACCACAGGGTTTCAGTTTAAATAATAACTCGCGTCCTTCTCCTATGAGCGGCGTCACTCCATTTGTTGCAAAACCCTTACCACCGACAGGACATGACTGGAGACGATTTGGCAACCCTCCACCGAGCAACTACTTTAAAACACGTGAAGTAAACTTTAACGAGACAGGTTTTGACTATGACTATAGCACTGACGTGTACTATGAATATGACTATCCTGACTATAATTATAATTCAGAGTATTATACTTACGAACAATATCCTAATTACAGTTACGAGCAACCGTATAACCACGCGGAAGTTCCCGTCGTAGAGGAAGTAGACTCTAGTTTCACTCCGACTAACGATGAGGATTTTCAAAAGTGTCCCAAATCAGAAAACCAAAATAGAGTAAATTTCCATACAAAGGCAACTCGGTTACATTCGGACAAGTAATCCCCCGTTGAAATTCTTAATAGACACCGGCGCTAATCAATCGTTTATTAGTCCCGAAGCCGTAAGAAAATATTTTAGCCACATTCCACTAAACTACGACCCATTTGAAGTCACCAACGTTCATGCGACAAGTAAGAATGATTATTCCATAACTCTCCCATGCCCCTTAGAATTTAATGAACAAAATAACATAACTTTGTTCATTTATAAATTTCATAATTACTTCGATGGACTGATAGGTTTCGATTTGCTCGACATATGGGGTTCTAATATTGATCTCAGAAACAAATTACTCATCACTGAAACGCAAAATTCCTATCGAAATGTACGATTCACGCAACGCTAATTTATATGAGGAAATTATCCCCGCGCAGTCATCAAAGTTAGTTAGGTTGCCTATAAATTCAAAGGACGGTGACGTAATAGTTGAAAATCAAATAATTTGTAACTGCATAATCTCCGATTGTTTAACAAAAGTAATTAATAATCGTGGTTGGGTCGAAATTTTAATAACAGTTCGAATGATGTAATTTTTTCAATGGACCGTCCGGTAGAAGCCGAAATATTTAATATCGAGTGCCAGTTTACTGAAACGTTATCGGATCGCGCTAAAAACGTTTTATCTCGTCTCCGCACCGATCATCTAAATCCCGAAGAGCTAGCAAACCTACAACGGCTATGTGCCTCATATGCCGACGTGTTTTACCTTGATGGTGAACCTTTAACATTCACCAACAAGATCAAACATAGGATTAAAACACATGACGAAATTCCCGTACATACCAAAAGCTACAGATACCCTATGTTCACCGACAGGAAGTCCGGGATCAAATCAATAAGATGCTTGAGCAAAATATAATTAGACCATCCGATTCTGCCTGAGCTCTCCTATTTGGATTGTACCCAAAAAGGCGGACGCTTCCGGCAAAGTAAAATGGCGTCTGGTTGTGGACTTCAGGAAGGTGAACGAAAAGACGATCGATGATAAATATCCTATTCCTAATATAACCGATGTGCTAGATAAACTGGGCAAATGTCAGTATTTTACCACGCTCGATTTAGCTAGCGGATTTTATCAGGTAGAGATGGATTCCGCAGATATTCACAAAACTGCTTTCAATGTAGAGAATGGGCATTATGAATTTCTCAGGATGCCCATGGGCCTGAAAAATAGTCCATCAACCTTCCAGAGGGTGATGGACAACGTATTAAAGAACCTACAAAACGAAATTTGTTTAGTGTATCTAGATGACATAATAGTCTTCAGTACATCCTTACAAGAGCATATGACTAATCTGGAAAAAGTATTTAAAAGGCTGCGGGAATCCAACTTCAAAATTCAGATGGATAAATCAGAGTTTTTGAAGCTGGAAACCGAGTTCCTAGGTCATGTTATTTGTAAAGACGGGGTTAAACCCAACCCAGACAAAATTAAAGCCATCGAAAAATACCCGCTGCCGAAAACCACTACCGAAATTAAGCGTTTTCTTGGACTTCTAGGATACTATAGAAAATTTATACCAGATTTTGCACGTCTCACAAAACCACTCACTCAATGTCTTAAGAAGGGATCAAAGATAACATTAGATCAAAATTATATTAACTGCTTTGAACATTGTAAAACTCTCTTAACAAACGACCCAATTTTACAGTATCCAGACTTCAGTAAAGACTTTATTTTGACAACCGATGCTTCAAACGTGGCGATTGGCGCAGTTTTATCACAGGGGACAGTCGGTTCAGACAAACCCATTGCATATGCTTCTCGTACACTTAATTCCAGTGAAAGTAACTATAGCACGATAGAAAAGGAACTTTTAGCCATCGTATGGGCGACTAAGTATTTCCGACCCTATCTATTCGGCCGTAAGTTCAAAATTATTACAGATCATAAACCTTTACAATGGATTATGAACTTAAAAGAACCCAATTCGCGTCTCACAAGATGGCGTCTTAAATTGAGCGAATATGACTTTAGTGTCGTATATAAGCAGGGCAATGTAACACAAATGCCGACGCACTATCGCGCATTGAACTTCACAATGACGAGCTAAGACCCATAATAGATGAATTGCTTTCCATTTTACCTAACCCTTCCGAAGGGGCACACACATTAGACGACTCTAGGACTATAACGGCTACCGAAGTTGTAGACGATTCCAGAACCATCACCGTTCATACAGATAAAGAAAACCCCATCCTTGAAGTTCCATTTCTGACGAACCGCTAAATAAATTCACTAAGCAAATAATTTTAAACATAGTAGGTGACATAAAAGCTAGACCAGTTGTCACTAAACCATTCGAAACACATACACGCATTACGATTCAAATAGCTCAATCAAACATGGAAGAGGATGTCGTTAACGCTATAAAAGAATACGTCCATCCAAAAATTAGGACGGGATTACTCATTAATCCAAGTTCAGCAATGTACACCGTCATACCAATTATACAAAAGACTTTTAAAGTTCAACTCTCAATCTTATTTTAACAAAAGGTGAATTGGAAAACGTTAGGGAGTATTTAAGACAGCAAGAAATCATTCATAAATATCACGATGGTAAAACGAACCACCGAGGTATTAGCGAGTGTTTCTCGGCTTTGTCCCGTAAATATTACTGGCCGAAAATGAGAGAGCACATTACTAAATTTATTAATGACTGTACAGTATGCGGACAAGCTAAGTACGACCGCAATCCCATAAAACAGAAATTCAATATTGTACCACCAGCTTCTAAGCCTTTTGAATTAGTCCACGTAGATCTGTTAACAATTCAAGGAGAAAAGTATTTGACAATAGTAGATTCTTTTTCTAAATATGCTCAGGCTTACTATTTGCGAGATGGCACTGCTGTCAGCGTAGTACAAGCTCTACTCATTTTCTGCACACATCATGGAATTCCGTTTACCATAGTTTCCGACAACGGCCCTGAGTTTACCAACCAACTTATTGCAGAATTCGTTAAACTTCATAAAATTCAGCATCATAGAGTAGCCCCACATGCACCCAACGAAAATGGAATTGTTGAACGGTTTCACGCCACCATATTGGAACATCTCCGTATTTTAAAGATAAATCAAAAGAACGAATCCGTTATTAACCTTATGCCCTATGCCCTATTAGCTTACAATCATAGTATACAGTTTCACAAAATGCAAGCCAATAGAGGTAATTACAGGACACTTTGACCCTCGCGATCCTTTTGACATAGATCTTTCTGCCCACTTACTTCAGCAGTACGTCGCAAAACACAAAGATAGGATGATTGAGACATATAAAACCATTCACGACCTATGTAACGACATGCGTAAAGGCTTGACTGACATTCGCAACAAAAACCGAGAACCGAAGCCGAATATTCCCGGAACAACAAATCTTTATAAAAATCCATTCGCATCCCGTCAAAATTAGCTCCTCGATACACACACGACACAGTAATGGCAAATCTCCCAATTCACATTTACACAAAAGAAAACGAGGCCCCATAGCAAAACCCGATTGAAGAGAATACCTAAAACGAACCAATTGTTACAGGACTCTCCTGGTACTTCATCTCCTTCTGGGACCAGCTCTAATGCAGGAGATAAAACTTGAAAGTCTCAGTGATGGACCCGGTATATTACCTTTCAAATTAGGCCCCACTCGAATCCTTTCCCACTACCATGCATTTCTGCAGTATGTAAACCTTCAAGAATTAGAAGATAAAGTAAATTCTATTAAAATACAGTTAATCAATATTAGCCCTAACCTTAACAACATAACTAATTCTTTATTTCAGCCTCACATTGATTATCTTAAAAATAAGCTTGAAAGCGTCACCATACAGTTAAGAAGTTTTAAGATGAACCGCGAGAAAAGAGGACTTGTAGATGGTCTCGGTTCCATAATAAAAAGTATAACGGGTAATCTCGATTATACAGACGCAGATCACTTTAATCGCGCTATAAAATCCATCCGCGAAGACGAAAATAAGATGATAATGGAATTCAATAACCACGTAAGCCTAACTAAAGACTTAACAAATCAATACTCTAAAATAATAGATAGCATTGTAGATAATCAAAATAAAATGGAAATACTAATAAGTAAAATAAATCAATCCGAGGCTACCAAAGATTATGACTTAGTTAAATATGCCCATTTTGGACAAGTACTTATGATTCTTAGTGATAACGTTGACTCCATTTCACAAGAATTAATTAAGTTACAGAATAACTTAGCATTTATAAGAGCCAATACTATGCACCATTCTATAATTAATTTAGAATCTATCCGCATAATGATTAATAGGGCAATCGATCTTTATGGCAGTAAAGAGATAGGAGACTTAGATATTAGAGAATACTATGACGTTATTAGATTAGGTTCATATTATGTAGAAAATGAAATAGTTATAGTATTTAAGTTCCCAATTCTATTACCCCATATATATGATTTGTATAAGTTATCTATTGTTCCTAACAAGAAACATGAAATCCTTACACCACCTTTTCCATTCCTAGCCATCTATCAGAAAGATTTTCAGTACATAGAGGCAGAATGCCCGAAGACCAGTAAATGGTACATCTGAAGAAAAGCGGAGCCTGGGAGGTCAAACATCCCACGATTGCATCCATCACCTCATCACAAAACAACAGACGAATGCAGTATGTAACCCGTTCACAGTCACTCTAGATAAACCAGCTTACGAAGAACTGGACGACAAGCATTACACCGTCACGTTCCTACACCGACGAAGGTACATCTATCCTGTGGACAAGACCTCTACAAAATACTTCAAGGCAGTTATCTCATTATTATCCTCTGAAATGCTACATAGAAACGCCGCTATTCTCGATCTCAAACACTAAAGATCGATTGAAAGGACAAGCTTTAAAGATAATGGATATACCTAAGGAAAACACCAGCATCCCATCTCCTGCTTCGGCATATAAACTAAATTCAATAAATCTTCTACATCTTCACGCAACGAACACCAAAATATCCCAGCAATCGCCTGTAAGTTTAAGGAGGAATGATGACTACAGTCTATACCATACCACAATACCATTTTACGCACTAATAATAAGTGCAGGTGCACTAATTCTATGCATACTATATAGAAAATACAAGCCGAAGCCAGCTGAAAGTACGCAAAAGAATACAGAAGATGACCACCCTAAAACATTAAGGCTATATGCTGTTCCCGATGCTGAGAAGGTTAATCCTGAACAACTCCCAGCTCAATTCACGACCAAGGTCTTCCATAGTCGCTGTTCTTCGGGGGGAGGTGTTACGCAGCCCTAATCTAGGCAATCTGCTGCGTTGCATCGGGCTACGATAATCACGAGGCACCGCGTCAGCATAATGTGATTCTTGACTTATGTTACGTAGTTATAATATTTTACCGTGTGAACTCATTCTAGATTCAAACATCAATTAGATTCACCTCATAGTTGTAAAATTAATTGTAATAATTATTGTAATTAAAATATATATTAAATAAAAATTGCTTTTTTTGCAACCTCTGGCTGGAGCCCACATAATTCGTATATATTACGTATGTTGCAAAATATTATAAATAAAACAAAGATCATGAAACAGATATCACCTAAATTAATGAAACAGACATCACCTATGCCGGTGTGATACGGACGTCATACATGATCTTTGTTTTGTTGTTGGGAGCACTAAGCTCGAAGTTGTAGACGAGTATGTTTACCTGGGACAAATAGTCCGACTAGGTAAGTCCATCGACCGTGAGGTTAATCGACGGATTAAACTCGGCTGGGCAGCGTTCGAGAGATTACGACACATCTTCTCGTCAGATATAAATCAATATTTGAAAACGAGATTGTACAACCAGTGTGCGTTGCCGGTGATGACTTATGGATCTGGACGTGGTCCTTCACTGCTGTCCGTATGAGGAAGCTCTTATACTGCGGATATCCTCATTTGTAAGTTTAGTACACAAAGAAACCCCGAGTATAGCTCTCTCCGTAGCTCGCTGAGCGACCTTGAGCTTCCTCGTCCCCACGTAACCGACATTATCTAACGGATTAATAAGCTGAAGTGGCAATGGGCCAGCCATATAGCTCAAAGAACCGACAACCGATAGGGAAGAAAGGTTCTCGAGTGGCAGCCTCGTACCGGTAGGCAAATTGTAGGGTGACCCCCCACTAGATGGAGTGACGACCTGGTAAGACATGCTGGAAGTAGATGGATGCAGGTGGCTCAGGACCGTGCTTGTGGCATTCCTTTGGGGAGGCCTATGTTCAGCGGTGGACTTGTGAAGGGCTGTAATGATGATGATAATGATGCAAAATATTTGTACAAATACCTACATGTCATAAAACAAATTCAAAGTTAAAGTCAAAAAGTAATTGACATCAAAAGATTGGAAATCCCTGTTTTATCTTTTAAGGGAAAAACCACATAATAACTACGCTTTCAACACAAAAAATTGTATCGTATAAGCACAAGTAAAATTGGATATCAACATTTCCGAAAGCCTTTTCAGTAAAGATTGAATTTGTGAAAGACCATTCTATGAAGAAAGTTTTAATCAAACCAACAGCTTTAATGTGAATTTTATCAAACGTAAATGATAAATTACGAAACTGCGCGGTCCTTTTAAAACTATAAAATTGCTAAGATAATTACTTAGCAATTTCATAGTTATTATTAATAATACAGTCACGTTTTACTTTCGAAGTCTCTCATTTTAAATTAAAATTCATATAGCATACAATTTGAATATTTAGCAGTTATAATTAAGTTAATTTTAAGCCTATTTTATTAATAAATAATAGATGTTAAATAAATAAATATTACATATCTAATTTAAGACTTTTTCTATTTTCTATAATATTAAATATTATATAAAAAATCTTAATCTTCTGTAAGTTGATATGAGTTTGAACTGTTACAAAAATGAAAATGAAAATTTATTCCAAACGTTTTGCATTTCCGTACTTTTATTATAGGAAAATAAAATAAATGATATGGTGCAAATCTTCAGGCGATCATTTTACCTTTAGTGATACCTAACAACTCTTTTGATTTCTTAAAGGTACACTCGAGGTCACTGACATATTATGAACACAAAAAATGTTTTAATACGTTGTAAACTGTTAAAATTAGGCTACAAGAGATGACTTACTTGATAACAAAAAAAAAACATTTTTGAACTTATTACATTCCCAACAAACATCATTATCTTCTCGACTTCTCTATATATCACAATAATTGTAGAAGACTTTGTTTGTATTAGTGTGTTTGTGTTAGAGAGTTTATGTTTGTATATTAAGAAGATTTGTATGTAATAAATTGAATATTTCTATAATTTTTTTATATATGACGCCGCCCTGATCACCAGATTAAATGATTAAAATCTGCATCTTAAAAATTCCATTATCCTTCCATTACAGCCTATGAAAGTCCACTGTCGAACATAGGCCTCCCCCACAGAGTGCAGTAGACATGTGAAGGGCAGTAGACTTGGCAGGTGGGTTGGCACCCACGGGACGATATAGGGTCTTGGATATTCTTACACCGCCACTCCACGAGAATGAAGAAAGAAGATATTAAGAGAAATTTGAGATAATAGAAGAATCTTATTTTTAAAACTAATATAATAATAATTATTATTATTTTGTGGGGATCTTTTTAAAGTTAAATTAAATGCCGTTTATTTTAATTCATTTTATGACGTATCAGTCTTTATAGGATCATTATTAGTTATTACTGCTTATTATTAATATAAATTATTTATATTGATATCTTCCCCACATAAATAACACAAGAACATTTTTGGTAGCATATCAATTTAAACCCTAGTTTCACATGAAATTACAAAGTCTTGGTTCTTATTTGTAAGGGATTTCTGTTGTTAGGATCAGTCTTAGAACAATGGAAACTTGCGTAATAACTTACGAAGGAAGTGGGAGACTATTTGAAGAAGCTTTTGTCTTGCGTAACTTTGACGTTCTGTTTGTAAGAATGAATACTAAAATATTACTTCTTCATCATAGATCACATTAGAGCTGTCTACGGATCTGTTCACTTTTTTGAAGTATGTTGTAATTGTATTATTATTTATTTACATATTTGGCTTGCGGCATTTAACGACGATGAAAAAACTGCCGCAGGAATAAAAGAATAGAAAAGAATTTCTTGACAGGAAAACCCAACAACTGATTTTTGATCCAAGTCCGGGATTCGAATCTGGGACCCCATGATCAGCAGTAGCGCTAATGCCCAGCAAGGCAGTCAGTCATCATTTTTATTCTTAGATTCCGTTTATGACGACCCAATTTGCATAAATACGGTTTATTAATACACAAAGTCAGAAAATTTTTGAAATCTTAATTAGGTAGATAAGGAATAATTAACATATCTGCAGCGATGAACAAACCCTATTTGTAACTTAAAACTCTGCTGTACGTTGACTAAAAGGCAGTTAAGCCATAACTGGTCGAATCACATGTTTTAATGTCATGATATAAAGTTAAAAATTTACAAGGTCGTAGTACTCCTTTTCTGCCTTGGCGTTTATCTGTGTAGGTACCACCCCTCATGCCTATTTCTACCGCTTAATAGTAGTGCTTGCAACGCTGTGTTCCGGTATGAAAGTTATAGAGAGCCAGTATAATTATAGGCTGTGAGACATTTCAACTTAGTCCTCAGAGGTAAACAAACGCATCTGTGGCCTTCTTTGTTTGAAGTTGTCCATGGAGTGCATTAGCCCTAGCACTTACTATCAAGTAGACTGGAAGTTCCTTTATCACTTCTTTTTTTTATAGGAAAGGGTAACAAACGAGCACACAGTCCACCTGATGGTAAGTGGTTGCGGTGGTCCATAGACATCTACATCTATCATCGATTATGATTCAAAATACAGATGCGTTGTCACTTGTCACCCGTGAGGACTAAGATGGAATGCCTCGTTTCCAGTAAAAAGGGTCTCCGGTTCTCTGCACTCACCATACGAAACACAGCAGTGTTAAGCTGCTATTTTACGCTGGTATTCTGTGAGAGCGTGGTCCTTCCCCGGTATAGCCGACCCATTCGTGCTACAACTATACTACTAATATTGCTGCAGCATGGCTCTAACACGTTAAAAACTTCATTTTTATAAAAAAAATCTTTACCGTCCCGTCTTAGTATCGATTTTCTATCTGTTGTAGTTGCAGAATTAGCGTTACACAAACGCAGTTCAGTACAAAATTTAACTTTCCTACTTACTCTAAATAAAGGCTAAGCAGCAAAACTTTGCAAAATGTAAATTAAGAATCTTTAACTCCCGAACAAATATATAATGTGGTTACTTTACACAACAAAGAGACGAAACTTAAGAGAAAATTCAATTAATACTTATGGGATATTTGTCATAGTTGCCATGCATAAGTGGGTTTGCAACCGTGGTTTTTAGGGTTCCGTACCCAAAGGGAAACCAACAGGACCCTATTACTAAGCCTCCGCTGTCCATCCGTTCGTCCGTCCGTCCGTCCGTCCGTCCATCTATCTGTCAGCGGGCTGTATCTCATGATACGTAATAATACAAATTAAAATAAATTAAAAATAAAAGGGGCTCCCCTACTAGAAACGTGTATTACGATGGTACGGATCCCTTCATGCGCGAGTCCGACTCGCACTTGGCCCTTTATTAATAGTATATGCTGTTAAAAAATAATAATGTACTTGTCGAAAAAGCAGCCGCCCCCATGTAGAGCACTTGTTTTGCCATTTTCTTAGCGTAAAGTCAGTAAACAAACTTTTCTAAACAATAAAAGCCGTTTCCATGATGACAACCTCATTAGAAAAAGATGGAAAGACAGACTTTGACAAAGTATATCACTCATTTGTTGTACGTATTACTGACCTTGAAGCAAGTCATTTAGTTAGATGTATAATAAAGAAAGTTGATTAAAAAGGAGAGGAGATATTATGTAATTCCTGCGCACACTCTTCCCACTTGTAGGTACCCTTTAGAGTAACGAGATTGACTACTCTGAGAGTGTGCTGTAGACATTGAATATTGGCTTTGATTAAATTGAGGTCGACACCATTCCTGTATAATATACTACTCCTTTGCCTAAAGTTTCTATGTAGAGTTTTTCAGCACCAGATCATCATCATCATTACAGCCAATCATGACTGAGCGCATGCCTTCCCCAGGGCATATTCTAACACCGCTTCTACACGGCCGCAGCACTAAACCATATTATGTGACAACAATACCTAATGCACGAACGGACATGTGCTTTGTATAATTTTAGAAGCTCTCACCGCTTGATGTACCGTCCACCTGAGGAAAGTCACCTAACTTTTTCGCGATTCTATCTCTTTATTTCATTTACGCCCGAGGTAAAATCTTAGACCATTTAAGGTCTAAGGGTAAAATAGCCAGACTGCCAATAGGAAGTAACGTCAAGGCGCGAAAAGTCTTGTACCTCCATCGTCGATACACCCGTAAAATTTCGATATTGCTATTAAGAGCCCTGGTAGCTCAAGGATGAACTATCTAACGAAACTAAAAATGAGTCCTTGAATTCTACAGCTTCATACATTAATTAGGTACTCGGTGGCGAATATCTAACTTAGCCAGATGTCAAATATTACAAGGAAAACTGCTACTAACTGCTTTCCCAATCTTGAATTATCAATCAGTATGTCAAACATATTAGTTCGTATTTTAACAAGCTTTCATTAGCTTGACCCTTCCGACGCAGACAATACAATAATATTCCTGTTTATTCTTACTTAGATCATTACACCTCAAGTTCAATTCGTGTTGTTTCAGTTATTTCTTGACTTTGATCATTTTATTGAATGTTTTTGCTGTACAATATTTAACCAAAAAAAAATTACTAAACTACAGATGAGGCACTAATGAATTCTAAGTCAGCTTAGTTAGGTTGCAAACAATTAATTACTCTGCCTTGAAAATGCACATCGTTAATGACAATAAATTTTATTTTAAACATTAAAGTTGATATTTGCCTTATAATCAAATGGATGTCGGCTGAAAATACCGTCTCCATGAATCAGGACGCTTCTCAGAAGTTTTTAAGAGTAATTCACAACAATAGGAATAATTTGGGCAAGTAGTTCATTTAACGAAAAACCCACTTTATGTTTAGTTTTTGAGAATATCTCGAAAAAATAAAAATTGAAGATCTATTAATTTTACTCAAGTAAATATTTTATCATTTTATTCTTGAACACTTATAGCTGTGTTTTAAAATGGTGTTGGAATTTAGAAATAGTTGATTTCAATTTTGGATCAAATCAATGAGATAGAAGTCAAAAAGTGAGGAACTTTTTTTAAATCTCTTTTAGCATATTAGATCATCCATTTAATTTCTCAGTTTACCGATGTCACAAAAAATCCACCATATTTTTCGGATAAAACAAAGCCTAGATCACTGCTGGCATCACTCTTTATCTGTTTGTGAAGTATAATAGGAAGAACAGATACCCAGACGGACAGACAAAAAAGATATTATGATGCTAAACTAAAATGAAAAAAATAATTTTGTAATTTTGTCCGTTGAAAGAAACGCGAAGTAGGTTAGGTTAGCTATAATTGCATAGTGTATATTTAATTATGCGTTGCCTGCTATAATTTTTTGACTTTATTAAACAAATAACTACATGATTCAGTGCGCGTTTTCCTTTTTAGTGTCAATCAACATAAGTAATGAGCGACGATGGGGCGATGAATATAAGTCGTGATTGATGAATGTCTCTTTATTTTTTTGGAGCTTAACTAATACTGCTAGTGATATTGGATATTAATGATAAGCATTTTATTGAACGCTGCCAATCGACGGATTCAACTCGGTTGGGCAGCATTCGGGAAATTACGGCACATCTTCTCGTCAGGTATACCTCAAAACTTAAAAACGAGACTGTACAACCAGTGCGTGTTGCCAGTGATGATCTATGGAACTGAGACGTGGTCCTTCACTGCTAGGCGGATGAGGAAGCTCAAGGTCGCTCAGCGAGCTATGGAGAGGGCTATGCTCGGAGTTTCTCTGCGTGATAAACTTAGAAATGAGGATATCCGCAGTAGAACCAGAGTGACCGACATAGCCCACCGGATTAGTAAGCTGAAGTGGCAATGGGCCGGCCATATAGCTCGAAGAACCGACAACCGATGGGGAAATAAAGGTTCTCGAGTGGAGGCCTCGTACCGGCGGACGAAGTGTAGGGCATCCCCCCACTAGATGGAGTGACGACCTGGTAAGATATGCAGGAAGTCGATGGGTGCAGGTGGCTCTGGACCGTGCTTTGTGGCATTCCTTGGGGGAGGTCTATGTTCAGCAGTGGACTTGTGAAGGGCTGTGATGATGATGATGATGATTTTATTGAAGAGCTGCCATGTTTACTCATGATAATATAGACCACGTGAATAATATAAACTAACGAATGGTTCACAAAAAAATCTAAACACATCTTTAATGGTTGAAAACTGTTTTTAATTATAACAAATTTAGTTATATGCAATGTGAAATAGTAAAAAACCTGTTTAAACCATGTGTTTACTGGCTACTACCCTGGAAAACCGTTTTTTCCGGAAAACTATTTTTACTGTCTGTTTAATTGTCAATCAAAGTGTAGTGAATATTATTAGGTTCCACTACATGGCACTCACTGAACCTTTTATTGGTCAAACATTGTGCCAGCAAATCTAAAAGTTATTATAGATCTGCATGTCTTTGTTGAAGTTCTACGCCGACGTAGTCGTGGATAAAAACTAGTAAGTACCAAATAATTAAAAAATATTTTATATCGTTTGGGTGTTTTCCCGTTATTTCAGAAAGTTTTACGATAGGTGTCGGTAGCAGACATCACCTTCTTACTTATTTCTATCGTCAAGCCCACGTATACCCACTGCTGCGTTCGGGCATGAGTTTAGAGTTCACACACATACGGCTAATATCTGATCCTCGGGATTACAAATAATCTAATGCCTTCTTGTTTGAAAGTCGCTTAGGAATATATGAGCTGCGTATCACTTACTATTAGATAGACTTAATTACCATTACAGTTATGTAGAAAATTATATATTGGCTTATTTCCTCTAGACCGGTAGATTAAGGTTCACAGTACTCTCAAACCCGAATAAAATGTTCTGGACATTTAGGCCTCCTCTCATTAATCTTATGTTAAAATCTGTCGGATCACGATTTTCCTGTTTTTTACCTTCGTTACCGATTTTCCCGTTTTACGATACCCGGGGGATATATTACGACCACACGTTGTATTTGCACGAGTATGTACTAGCCGAACAAACTCAATAGACATCTGTGAAGAAGGTCTCAGTGGCCGTGTGGTACTAAAACGAACGCGTTATTTTGCCAAAGCTTTTTTTTTATAGAATAAGGATTACAAACTGTATGAAAAGCTATGAAAAGCTGTAGCAGATAGATATCTACATCTATCCTCGATTAAGAATAAAAATGCAGATGCGCTATCACTCCTGAAGACTAAAATGGAATGCCTCATTTCCAGTAAAAAGAGTCTCCAGTCCTCTTCTCTCATCATACGAAACACAGCAGCATTAAGCTGCTATTTTGCGCTGGAATTTTGTGGTATCTCTACAACGTATAAAAGGCTCAAGTCAACTCCTTAAGGACTTCAAGATTGCGTATTAAAATATTATCATTGCAGCGTATTATCACTGCAACCACGACATGGTAGTACAGTGCTGGCCATATAAGGAAGCTCAAGGTCGCTCAGTGAGCTATGGAAAGGGCTATGCTCGGTATTTCTTTGTACGACAGATATCGTAATGAGAATATTCGCAGTGGAACCAGAGTAGCCGACATAGCCCTAAGAATCAGTAAGATGAAGTGGCAATTGAAGGAATAATAATTTTTAATTCTGAGTGGACTTAGAAATATAACAAGCTTAAGGTAATAACGAAAATGTCGTCTTAACAGTTACATTAAAAATAACAACCCTTATTTTTCGCCCTTAGGGGTATCATGTATTCTTCAAATTTTAATCGGACCGCCCTCGAAGTATTGCCTATTAAAAAAAAATAACTCGTACCACAACAATCAATATATTGTGAACCTTTCCTTTTTTTGAATTCGGCTAAAACACACTAATAATTACACTGTTACTGTTACAGCTTATAAAAAACCACTGCTGAACATAAGCCTCTTCCATAGATTACCTCTTATTTTGTTTTCCATAGTTGCCACGCTTGGCAGGCGGGTTGGCAACCGTAGTTTTTTTTTAAAGTTGTTATTAGGATGACGATGCTGCACATCTACTGGTTAGTTTCCCTCTGTCGCCTCTTACGACCCCCAAGGTCATATCATCCATACGGGGTAGTGGATATTCATACACCTACACTATACGGTCAACATTCACAACTCAACAAAAATAAAAGTTGGCGTCAAGATAGCAGGACCAAATTCCCAAGAGGTCGAACATTGGCGCGCGCTCCATCCGCGCGAAATGGATACCAATTTGGAACGCGCGCCAAATTGTTCGTTGGAACGCTCAAACGTGGAGCGGGCCGCTCCATCTGGTGTCGGTTTTTTACCGTGCATCAAAGTAGTTAAGTTTTGGCGCGCGCGCCAGTTGGGACGGTTGTTTTCATTATTCGTACACAAGCATATAGTACTCGGAACGCAACGAACACCGTTGCGTTCCGAGCTGTGGATAACCAAAGTTGCCGTAAATTGATAAAATTATATGGTTCAAAATAACTGCTGTGGCATAGCAAAAGTCGTTTTTATCATAATAAAGCGCTCAGAGAAGATGCATGGAAATAGTTCCAGCTATTCGTACACGACCGACATCCATGTTGAACGGCCAATCACTGGAACGGCTGCCGCGCGCTTACTTCAAACATTTGGAGCGCATTCCGCGGAACGTTACGGTACGCGTATCGGCTTTATGGAACGTTAAAACGTTTTCATTTTTCTTTAAAGTAGCTGTAATTGGTGTTTTGAATTTATTAAGAATTTGATAGAAAAAGGATACATTAGATGATCACCATAAGGCGGAGCAGCTGGCCTCATCGAGTAGAGGCCGCCAAGCGGCAGCTGGCGCTGCCAGTCGGTGCGAGTCTCACATACTTAATCCTTGCCCCCGAGAGAAGGGTTTGCGTAGGTATTTCCACATGGACAAAATTATAACCATACAATTTTGATTTTACAAACAGAAACAACTTATTCGATTGATAAATGATTTTTTTAGATTAAAATTGAAACTCATCATCATCATCATTATTACAGCCCTTCACAAGTCCACTGCTGAACATAGGCCTCCCCCAAAGAAAGCGTCAAAGCACGGTCGAGAACACCTGCGTCCATCGTCTTACTGCATCTCTCAACAGGTTGTCACTCCATCTAGCGTGGCACTTGGATTGGGCTCGAAGAACTGACTTCGTACCGAGCCTTCAGTAAGCAAAATATTAGGCGGCCACCCACTATAAATTAAAACTCAATACTTATCAACTTTTACGGTATTATTGTTATCATTTACTACAACTGAAAACAAAAGATAAGAATCAGCACCGTGATTATGTATTAAGTGAATCCCTTTTTTATGTAGATATAATGTTCCCTTTTTACTGTTGCCATCGCAACGATGGAAACTTTCCGTTTTTCCTGTTGCTATCTCGGTCTTGTTTTCCGACATGCTTACGAGGACAGAAAATATAAATGATAACGTCAGTATCTATGAAATGCTTAGTGCTGCAAAGGTCACCGGCAAAATTATTTATTGAAAATTACGAAGAAAGCAAGAAAGTTAAAATTTTCTACATTTTTTATTTGGATAAATTTTAGTTGTTTAGTTGCTTCGTAATAGTGAGTTGTAATATAAGTAAACTCACAATCGGCTGTTGCGTGTATTAAGCAACAAAAAATATCGTTAGTAATGTTTCGTTATATGTACATATATAATATTCAGCCAATAAAGGTTTTGTTCTTGTAGGATCTTGATAAAAGATTTGATATTATAGGTTTTGTTGAACCACGCAAACTGTGTTCTTGTACTTGCGTAAAAGTGACTAACTTGATAACTTTTATTTTCTGGTTCTCTCAGAGAAAAATATAAAGAATTTTCTATTGGCTGCTCTCAACCGCTCTGATGACGGATTAACAATCGCAGTAGTAGACGCTATACCTTAGGTGCATACGAAGTGTCTCAGTATACCAGATCTCTCGCACCTTCGTACGTCCATATAGCATATGTTTACGATTTTTGATACTCGCTTGACAAAACAGTAAAGGGTGTTAAATTAGTTTTTACATTTTTTTATTAATAATTTTTTTTGTGATGGTTTAGAAGCTATTACAAGTTTTTAGAATATTGGCCTTTGACTCTGTTTATCTGTAGAATTATGTCTGTTGGAGCGCACAACAAGTGAGTGCAGTTGGTGTGGAGTGGATATTTTGTGATGAAGACACGTGGTTTATAATTGTGAGACAAGGTATATGTTTGTGGCTTATTTTTTCGAAAGTTGAGCGCTGTAGATGAGCACTGTTTCTCGATGCTTGAATAATCTATTTTGGATATACTTGTAGGTATTAAAATTGACTTGAAAAATTCACAAAAGGCTGACACACTCACAAAAATCTAAGGAATAGCCTGCATATACGTTCAGTCGCACTAACTCCGACGTCTGTACGTAGGGTGGTTCGTAAGTTGTAAAATAAACAATTCTGTAGGCATTTGTTCAAACGATAAATTTGCATCCGAGAGTTTTTAAAGTGCGATACCATTGTTCCACAATTTTATTTTGTACGTGATGAGGCACAGTAGGATTTTTCTTTCTTCCTATTACCGTGAAACCTGGCAACTTTGCCATTTTTGGAAGGACTTTAAAGTTTAAAAAAGATTCAAACTGCTCTGCGCTGGATGCGGTCAAGTGGAAGGAGCTGGCACTGGGGTGCCCCGGCCCAGAAATGAGAATAGTATTCCATGTGAGGCCGAACTTGCGCTTTGTAAAGTTGCAAGCGATGTGCCGGCATGAAATACTGTCTCGCTCTGCTGAGAACGCCAAGCTTTTTAGAGGCCAATTTGGCCTTCCCTTCAAAGTGACCACGAAACTGTGCACTATTCGATATATCGACGCCAAGGATTCCGATGCTAGCTGAGGCAGTAAGGGGAGTGCCTTGAAACTGAGGAGATACGACAAAGGGGTTCCTTTTAGCGGTAAACGCGCAAACTTGTGTCTTCTGGCGATTGAACTGGACTAGATTTAGTCGCCCCAATCCTAGACTGTGTTCAGCAACTACTAGACCACTAGTTTCAAATAAAAACAGATTTTCACGTGCAATTACTTAATACTTTATAATAGTTATATTCCATCATTAGATACTATTTTCTGTTACTAGTTATCTTCTTAAAGTGTATATTAATTATATAGTATAACATTTAAAAGTAACTACTTTCTTAAAAAGTAGATTCGCAATCCCGTTAAAAGTTGATAAAAAGAAAATCTCGATTACTTAAAAGTATTCCATTTCCTCTCGATCGTACTTCAACTTCGTCCTTCAATTTCCTTTGCTTATAAAATATAATGGATGAAAAATATTTATTAAGCCCACGCTTTATATATTACAAATGCTTGAAAATTATTAAGTATATTGAAAGCGATTAGTTTTGACAGTTTTGTAAAATTATTATAGTGCTGCTAAAATTAAATAATGGTAAATAACGTAATTTTAAAAGAAAATAAGTCCATAGTAGGTATATCATTTTAGAGACAATAATAAGAATACTTTTAAATGTGAACCAAATGAGAAAATTCAATAAAACTATACTAAAAGTTATTTAGAGTCGATAATAACTTTCGGGAGCTCCCGTCACAAAATGTAGTAAAAAGTTGTTTGCTTTAAAAACAGTCTCAGGCAAAAATTTGAATTTGGAACCTATTTATTTTAATAACTGCGGCACTTTGATAACCGGCCAGTAATATGTTTAAATGATGAAATACTTTTTTGAATTGTATTTTTTCAGGCCGGAAACAATCAAAATCGTAAATGCAATGATTTTTGCAAATGAGTGTATATTATATTGAATATAATACATTACCGTATATATATCATAATCATAACCATAATCCATATAATATATTATTATATATTGCATTAAAGTAAAATAAATAAATAAACGAATAAATAAAACCCAATACCAGATTTTTATTATTTGGGATATTTGTAAAGTATTCTAATCTGGTTGGGCTGAATAAATATATAAAAGAAATATAGTAAATAAATATATATGTATATATATTAAATATACTAACACAAATAATACATAAATAAATAAAAGCCCAACCAAATGGAAGCCCTCGGCAGGGGAGACCAAACGGCCGAGGGTTAGGGGGAAAGGGAAAGAAACCAGCAGACAATGCGGGCGGTGTCGAGGAGCACCGCCTCCTGCATTTGAGCACGGAGCGGTCCTTCACGGAGTCCCAGTTGCCTCAGATGACCCGAGAGGCTGACCGGGATTAGCCCGTTCGCAGAAACGACCACAGGTATAATTTCGGTCGGCAGACCAACCCACCTGTCGATCACCTCGTGAGCCAGGTCCAGGTATTTTGTCAGCTTATCTGTTTCGGCTTTCACGAGGTTCTCGTCATAAGGAATAGTAATGTCGACCAAAAATATCCTTGACTGTGCCCGGTACATCAGTACAATATCAGGCTTATTCGCAACAATACTCCCGTCTGTGACGATGGCCCGGTCCCAGTAGAGCCTGGCGCGGTAATTTTCGAGCACGGCTTTCGGCAAGTACTTATAATATGGCATTTTCCTATCCACGAGACCATATTTCAGAGCGAGCTCCTGGTGTAGAATCCTGGCTGCTAGGTTGTGTCTGTGCAAATACTCAGAGTTAGAAAGCGCCGAACAACCGGAGATAACATGCCTAAGTGACTCGCCGGGATGGCGACAAGCTCGAGAGATGTCGACGGCGCCATCCTTTAGGATGTATTTCCGATAATTGTTGGTCTTAATAACCTAATTCTGTATCGCACATACAACACCCTCGGTTTCCCCAAAGAGGTCACTGAAACGTAGCCAGTGGAGGGAGGAGACTGTGTCTACGAAAGGCTCATGTAGAGCCTTGTAGAACCTCCCGTGGAGCTCCTTCTCCATTCATACGGTCTCCCGGTCGGAAATGCACTGTACTGCTGGGTCTTGCCATTGCTCGTTGGCTAAGGATAGAGGAGTAAGCCCTTTATCACACGAAATGACGTCCCTGTAGAATGGATCATCCGATCTTTTTTTTTTTTATAGGATAGGGTGACAAGCGAGCACACAGTCCACCTGATGGTAAGTGGTTGCTGTGACCCATAGACATCTACATTTATCCTCAATAAAGAATCAAAATGCAGATGCGTCGTCACCCGTGAGGACTAAGATGGAATGCCTCTTTTCCAGTAAAATGGGTCTCCGGTTCTCTGCACTCACCATACGAAACACAGCAGTGTCAAGCTGCCATTTTACGCTGGTATTCTGTGAGAGCGTGGTCCTTCCCCGGTCGAGCCGACCCATTCGTGCTACAACTATACTACTAATATAGCTGCAGCATGGCTCTACCACGTACGATCTTGCCAGAAAGTAATTACGAAGGCTGCCACTTCGCGATTATGCATGGTGAGAGCGCTCAAAAAGCCGCGCCCACCATGTTTCCGCGGCAAGTACAGCCTCATTACTGACGATCTCGGATGATGCATCCTGTGTGACGTCATAACAGTGCGGACTTTTCTATCCAGAGCGTTCAGTTCGGTCTGAGTCCACCTGAGTATGCCGAAGGTGTATATGAGGACAGGCATGACCCAACCGTTATATGCGTGTGTCTTATTCACACCCGACAAAAGACTGTTGAGCACTTTTGTCAAGCGTGCATAAAACATATCGCAAACTGACTGTTTCATATCCGCCTCATCGATACCTATGTTCTGTGACATACCCAGGTATCGGTATGTTTCAGTCTCGGATAGGGTCCTTATGTTGATGGGCAATAGATAAGTCTATGTCCTCAGAGTTAGCAACCGTACCCCTTTCGACATGGAGGACCGCACACTTATCCGTCCCCAGCTCCATTCTAATAGAATTGCTAAAATCACAAGTGATGTTTAGCAATTCTACAAGATGTGAGCGACTGGAGGCGAATAACTTGAGATCATCCATATAGAAAAGGTGAGTCACTTTTGTACCTCCTTTTCGAAGCTGAAATCCTCTCCGAAAACCCTCCAGTAAGGTACTGAGAGGGTTTAGAGAGAGGCAGAACCAGATTGGACTCAGACAATCGCCCTGGAAAATACCCCTTCTTATCCTTATGTTGTTCTCCGCAGCCGTCATCCGCTCACCTAGATGACAAAGGATCGTACTCCACTGCCCCATACACTGCCTGAGGAAGTCTCTAACTGTACAGTCAACCTTGTACAGCTCGAGGACCCTCTTCAACCATGTATGAGGCACCGAGTCGAATGCATTTTTGTAGTCTATCCAGGCGGCGGAGAGGTTCCGACGGTTGCGTTTAACCACCTTGCCAATGACCGCGTCAATGAGGAGTGGTTCCTTGGTTCCACGACCACCACCCCGACATCCATTTTGAGCGCGCGACATGACCTGATTTGAGTTCAAGTGACGAGTGATTCTCGTGCTTAAAATGGATGTTAGTGTCTTGTATATCGTGGGTAGATACGTGATGGGGCGGCATTTGCTCGGGTCTGTGGTATCCCGGTCTTTAGGAACCAAATGAGTGATCCCAGTAGTGAAGAGGCTCGGGAGCTACTTTTGGTTGAGAGCCTCTTGAAACTGTCGTTCGAGCACAGCGTGACACACCACGAAACCCTTCAGCCAGTAATGATGCAGCCCGTTGAGCCCCGGACTTTTCCAGTTCGCGGACCTTCGGACCGCCTCAGCTACATCGTCCGGCGTTATGATGACGGGGTACATGGGTGTAACATTCGCACACTGACTCGCCACAACTTCCGTCCAAGGGCCCTCGCTGTGGTTTACGGGCTTTGACCACAGGCCGCGCCAGAATGCGACAGTGTCGGCCTCATTCGGTGCTTGGCCCGTTCCACGTACCATTGGTCGCTCCAATGATTTATAGAGCCTCTTCTGATCACTCTGAAAGAGATGATTTTGGTTGAACCGTGTCAACCTCTCGGTATATCGCCGAATCCGTTTCCCCCAAGCAGCGATTCTCTGCTTCAGGTCGTCTATGCGCTCCGACAGTCAGGCCTATGTTCAGCAGTGGACTTGTGAAGGGCTGTAATGATGATGATGATGACAGTCAGACAGACAGACAAAATTTTTAAAAATGGTTATTCATGTCTTATTGGCATGCAAACAATTCCCTCAGCTCAATTCAAGGTAGTTTCGATGTTACAGACAGACACTTAAATGTTATTTATATGTGCAGATAGGTTATGTTTTTATGCAAGTAATAACTTTAAATTTTTAAATAACATTTAAAGTTAATAATAACCTCATTTCCATTCCATACCATAGTCATCTCAGCATTATTATTTACAGCTGTACGTAGGTAAACTTTATTTCTCTACATACAAGATAGAAAATTTCCGTTTTTCCGTTCTAGTTATCTTAGTTTTATTCTTTTAAAAGCCTGCGGCAAAGGAAACCTAAATGATAACGTCAGAAGCCGAGAACAAGTTCCGTATTGTAAACTGCGTCAACAAAGGGAAAATGAAAATTATTAGAAGGCAGCTTTAGTTGTAGTACGAATTTATGACAAAATATTGTGCTTTGAAATAATTAAATTATCATGACAAACTTTTCTAGGTTAATATGATTATTTTTCCATAAACACTTTTTGTGAGTATATCATGCATGCATGGACTCTCACGATGAGATTTTTACTAATGAATAATCACATTAGTTCTACAGAAATAAGAATGAATACGTAAACATACTACGAGTATGTTTAATAGCTGGACACGGCACTGACTGGCATATTTGTACTTACTACCTTAAGTAAGCGTTTTTAAGTCCACCTTGGTCTTGTAAGAACTGTATTAATACTCTTTCTCTTGCTTCACCTGATCTTCGCTAGCGTAATTTACCGGGATGTGCAAAAACTTTACCTGAAGCTTATACGCCATGTTACGCCACTCGTACGTACCGTCTCCCTCTCAA
Organism: Parnassius orleans; assembly: GCA_029286625.1. Lineage (NCBI taxonomy): Eukaryota > Metazoa > Arthropoda > Insecta > Lepidoptera > Papilionidae > Parnassius > Parnassius orleans. The sequence goes on along the minus strand of JAGSMP010000027.1, from coordinate 4,177,892 downwards.
AATCGCTCGTTCATCGCAGCATTTCGTTTTTTTCAAGCGAGAAAATACTGAAAGCGTTCTGATGGACTCTGATGTTGATATAAAAATTATGACTATTTACCAAATTAGCCTGAATGTTATTGTTACAACAATACAACGCAACATTGTACATCATCAAGAAGTATTCCATGCAATAAATATTCATATTAGATGCGAAAAACTATCTCACCAAATTGTTCAACATGCAATTTAACGATGATGTTTAGCACATTTTGTGAGAATGTACCTAGAATTTCAGAATAATTATAATTCAGATTTGTTCTTGATTGGTGTTTGTAAGTAATAGCATTTTATCAGACCCGTTATCAGGTAATATCGATAAACTTTATTTGTTAGTAAAAAGAGATTAAGTAGAAATTAGTCAATTAAACATTTCTAGTTTTAACTACCAGTGTGTCATACATAATCGCATATATTATTTTTCTAGGTCTGTGTGTGATCCAAATAGTTTAAAATATTTGGTCCTGAACGTTTAAGTATACATTTGAGCTTATTTTGCACGATAAATATATACTATTGAGCCCGTGTAACTTGTAAATTATAAATTTTAAAGAAAATATGATCTGTGTCTGTGTTACTTCCTAAGTCGTATCTTTAAAACTTTATTGATTTTGTTTGGTTCAGATCAAAATAGGATTAAACTTTGCGCTCTCAGGAGAAACTTTCCCTAACCCTAATTGACAGTTAATCGAAAAACTCTGGTTCGGATGAATGAAATAATGTGAATTTAGGCGATTAAGATGAAACTAATTCCAATTAATATATTAGATTATAACTGCATTATAGTGGGCTGTGTAATTCTTTAATTATCGTAAGTGCTGGTTTGAATTACATCAGAGCAATTAACAAGTTCTATTTTTGCGAAAAACACGTAAACGATGAAGTTATTTGTTTAGGTCTATTTTATGATTCTTCATTGATGATGGATGATAAAGTAATATTACAAAATTAATTAGATAATAATATTAAAAATTAATAATTTTATTTTATTTATATCTTGTAATTTTGAAGGCTCAGTTTATTTTATCAACACAGTTTTAAGAAAATTATGACCATGATATGTACATACATATGGAATATTTTCTAAAATAAATGAAGAATCATAAATAGTTAATTATCATCACCATCAAATATGCCACTTTTGCTTTGGGTAACTTTCCTACAAAATAAATTAAAAGCCTAAATTATATCGAAATCAAATTAAATTGTGTACCTGTAGATAAACTTAACTTTTTAAATCCCATTTAAAATATTTGCCTGACCATTTTCTGATTACGTTACTTTACCTGGAAGCTGTTATAACGATAAATATGCGATCCCGTCTTTAAATTGTAAGCATTACGCAAATATTTTACGAGCCCGTTAGGTGTAGAATGTGGTATTCAGGCTTATTTGATTGAAAATGTTGTCTTTTATATTCGGATGGATTTTATATTACGCTTTTCCCTCAATCAAATATTTCGAAACTATGAGAATAAATTACAGCTACTTATTTACTTAAAAGGATACTTTAACTATATAGAATGCTATCTCTGCATTTAGGCATGCAAGAAAATTTAAAAAATGCGCATTAATTCATAAAGCGCAATGTAGGAAACATTTATTATTTTCCATTCTCAATTTTAACTTAGAAATATTACAAGCTACCGGATATGAATGGATTATGTAGAAACAGCTGCAACGGATGCTAATATGCAAATACAATATACACACAGTAATAGAAAAATTATTTAAAGTTCATGAATTGCTGAAGTTCTAAATTTGATTTACATTCGAATAATATAATAAGAACTATTTAAAAAGAACTGAATACGTAATTTTTACAGAAATTTACGTATTGTTATTTTCACACTAAATCATAATAAATATTGTTAAAAATATATAAGGAGGTTATTTAAAAAAATATAGTGTGATATTCATTTATTCTCTTTTTTAATGCTTTATTAACGAACTTAATTACAATGTGAATATGTAACTCTGTTAGTTCAAAATAAAAATAAAAATATTATACCGAAACTTCATTAAAATGAAAAGTTTGCAGATCTAAAATTAGTTACATCATGTAGAAGAATAGTTATACATTTAGTTACGACATAAAGTTCTCAGTCAGGATCCTCTAAGTCACTGTGAGGACTGCAATCAATCCGAGAACTTTCTACTGTACATGTACAGTTTGATTACCAATTTTGTTTCGCCATGTAGTTTCACAAAAATTATATCGCAAAATGTGATGGCACTTGTCAGTAAGAAAGATAGCGTAGTTACACACTAAATCTTGATGGAATGCGTCTCGGGAACACCGCATTAATCACAGTTCAGTGACTGAATCTTTTTCATGAGAAATACAAACTTCTTAGATGGACAATCCATCTAAGAAGTTTGTATTTACAAAGCATTTGTCCACTACAAAGCCTCATTATCACTAATAAAACTCGCATCATCCATTCAGTTATTCACTTATATACAAATACAAAAGTTAATATTATTTAAAACCAAATAATAGTTAAACAACTTACGAACCGCATAAAGTTATTTCATTTCAAGTCATCATAAGTTGCCATACTAATATTTTGTAATATAAAATACATTTACTCATGCATTCCGTATATAATAAAACGTATAGTTATCACTGAGAGTGAAACGCTTTTCAAACATGGGTATTGGGCATTAGTTTAGAGTTCTATACTTAATTCTTCGTATTTTTTCCTTCATTTATAACGATATATTACATTTTTAGTTAATAAATTTAGTTTAAATAAACATTAACTCCACCAGGCGTATGTTCACCTGTGGACTTGTGAAGGGCCGTAGTGATATAATAAGATTGCAATTTGTTTCATAAATAATTCATTGGCTTATTAGGTTTATTCAGTCAGTTTGGATAATATTAAAATCATCATCGAAGTCGTCCTCAGCCTTTTATTAAACTTTGACTGTTTAAAGCTATAGGCCACCAGGTATTCGTTTCTTGACAGATTTACTCACCCAATGAACGCAAATATGTGTTATTTACATTCACTCTACTCACCACGCTCGAAAGGCGGGTTGATGAGCGCAGAACAAAGATCGTCTTATTGCTAGTACTGCTCTCCATCATCAATCTATGGAAATATAAACAGAAGTTTTTTTTTCTCAAAAATTATAAATAAAACTTATTGAAAGTCAAGAAAGAAAATAACTACTTCTGTCCTGTGAAGAAACATCCTGGTAAAATTATGTATTAGGTATGTTGTACAATTAATCATACGATATAATATGATTATAAGAGAAATAGCTTGGTAGTGATCACTTCATTCCCAGGGATTATTATCATCCTTGTATTCCTTAATATTATAATAATTGGTTTTTTCAAATTTTGTAAGTTTTCTTGGATTTTCGGCTTGAGTAAATAAAAACTGTGTTAAAAACAGACACACTTTGTATTTACTTCTAGTTGATTACATGCGCGTTGCTACCACAGAAGAAAGAATTGTGGAAATGTCATTTTCCATTGGAAAGAGTTATATTGTTTAATTAGGAATGATAATACATTAATTGAAGTTGTATGATATATAAATTTCAAATAAATTTGTCGGTACGATACGCGCGCCACCTACTGTAAGTTAATTGTACGAGTACTATGCCTATAACCTCGCGCAAGTGCAAGCAATAAGTTGACAAATTTTACCGCAATCTGGTGAACGGTATGGCAGCGCATAAAATACGAAGAAACAAACATTATTTTTTATATATTAAGACGACGGTATTTTTGTCTTACAGACCCTTTCGACTTAAAACTATAGATTGTCTCTCTTTTGAAAAACAAATATATTTTTAGTGTTAGTCGCGTTTCATAGTGCGCGTGGACTTTGGTAGTCAGTATTTTTGAATATTTTTATCTGTTGTTCATTAGTCTCGTCCGTTAAATAGCAGGTTGCACGACGTGTATGTATCGTTGGAAATTAAAGAAATTGTTACGAAATGGCGATAACATATTATCATATAAATATGAAGGAGCTAAATTGTATAATAAATTACTTAAGGTAATAAAATATGTTGAAACTAACAATTGTTATAAAAATAAGCATAAACTATACGTAATAGAAAATATAATTTAAGTTTTTTTTTAAATTTCAGGTAGGGGCATTGATATTTCCGATAATAGTATGAATAAACTTCGCATTAGACTGTTTCACTACTTCAAGTCAACTTCGCATTATTTTTTTTATTATCTGTAAGTTTATCTAAAAATATAAAACTAACTTGTCATTAAATTAATTTCTACAAAATGTGTTTACGTATAATGCATGTTGCAACTGCATGGATGTGTACATCATTTATTAAAATGAATAAAAAATAAAAAATAATATTTACAAACAAATAATCTTATAGTTAATGACTCAAAAATAATGTCATCTTTTGTAAATATGCATGGTCTATACACAACCTAGTTATACTAATAATTTTAAATAATTTTAAAAATTTAAAAGTGAAATATTGTAATTTCTTCATAAATAAATTTCTTTAATCCTAATATTAGCTCATTGTCATGATTTGATTGTACTGTCAACGGTCATACATCTGCAAAATTTCAAAATATTTGACATCTCGAAATGGCTGAAAACTGAATTATAAAATTACATTACATTATTACATACATAGATATAATACATACATACATACAAATAAAGCTAATATAAAGCGTGTCAAAACAGACGCTTTGCACTTTAGTCTTTACCTTATCTCTGTCACTCGCAACAGTCTTGTTTAACAATTGATGACATGACCTATTTCGCTATTTGTACTATCAGACTTTAAATAAAACCAGTTTTACGGGATGTATCGCGTTTAAAAATAAGTCGCGTTTAATCATACATATCCGTAAGCCGTAAAATTAGTTTCATTAAATCATCATCATCATCATTACATCCCTTTACAAGTCCACTGCTGAACATAGACCTCCCCCAAGGAATGTCACAAAGCACGGTCCTGAGCCACCTGATCCATTGACTTTCTACATGTCATACCAGGTCTAGTGGGGGCATATCATCTTTCATTATATATAATCGCGTAAATATACGAAATAATTACTACCAGAATCTTAATAATACACTTGTTGGCACTCGGGAAACCCGCAGTAAGAAACTAGCTAAAACTGATGGACTAATAACTATTTAGTTTATATAATATAATTTTTATTTTTATTTTAAGTGAGCAATAAGGACTATAAAAATAATAAAACTGCGTGCCACATCCACATTTTTAACAATAAAACGATTAGTACTTACGAGTATGTAAAATAAAAACAATATTTATTTAAAAAACGAACTTTAAAGAAATAAGCAAAATGTAAAATGAAAAAAAAATACGCGTCAAATATAGAACCTTCCCGTTCTTTCACGAACCTTCAACCTTCAAGTTTTCTTATTTATTTTTTTGACTATCTGTAAAATTTAAAATCCTCAAATTCTTAATCCAAAAGGGGACCAAATGCTTGTGCACAATATTGCATGCCGTAAGCGCTAGCGCGCATGTATGTTCTACTAGGGCCTAAAAAATTAAGATTCCAACGTTTTGTCGCATGAAATTGTATGTAGCAATCATATTGTACATATAAGTGATATAAAAAGCACATTGTCAGAAAGATAAATGATTGTCGAACTAATTAATATTTTTTTTTAAATCGATTAATTGCTATTTTTACATAAAAAAGGGGTTTTAGTGGCTTATGGTGTGGATTTATCAAGTCCGCATGGCTTCGTAAACACGATAACTTTTGAAAATATCAATTGTTCAACTCAATCTATTTTAAAAACTCTTCATCTATCATGTGGAAAGCCATTGAATGTAAATGGCGGTTTAATTTGGCTTAGTTTAGTTATAATTAATTTTTTTCGGCTGCGAAATGTCGATATATTCGGTGTTTTAGCAGCCTTGTGTGAATTTATTTTTTACTAAATAGAGACTGCGTCACTCAGTTACTTCGGCATGAATCGCCGTCGTGAGTGGACACTGTATCGGTTGTTTGAAGCGGCTCAAAAAGATCGCTGTACACAATATTCGAAAAACCAAATTTCTTAAATACTTGATTATAATAATAATCAGAGATTTTTATTACAATATTTTAAAAGCACAGAATAAATAATAGCAGTACGTACTAAAAGTAAGTAGGATGTAATATTTATAATTAAATACATCTTGTATTTTATGGAGTGACCTGAATGATGATATGATGATCATATGAGTATTATGAGTCGTGCAGTTTTGGATTTTCCAAACTTTTTTTTTAAAATTGAAGTTTGACATAAAATTATCGGAAAATTGGAAGTATAATAAGGTTATTAGTGAAAACTTCTGTGTATTCAAACTACTTTAAAAAATTCCATATAATCATGTTATACGTAATTTTTTTAATGCGCTTAGGGAATGCCCAATTGGATTTACCAATACATTGCTTTCTTTTGGGGAATTTTTTCTACATACTGCGACGATCCCATGTCGTGTGATATCATAATGCCTCAATGCACGAGTGTCTCATTTTTCTCATTTAACTGGGGCTGGAGAAATGATGATTATATAAAACCAGAATGTATTCTAATGTTTTCGTAAACACAAATTATTGTCATTCCGCTGTAGTTTATGGCCACTAAATATAGGAATGATTTTTCACGACCCCTGCGCACTATGACAAGTAAAACAAGTTTTAAAGAAGGTTTAAAACCTACTCACTAAGAGAACAAAACATACTATCATCGTAATATCCTTCTTAATTGCAGGACCATACTGTAAATATATTCATATAATTGCCAACTAATATGCAGGAACCTCACAATTTAAAAAAAAATTGAAGACGTAATACTGACCTACCTGTAGCTTTTAAGCGGCTGCTTCAAATCCCTGGTAAAGTATCGTTTTCCCTCACGATAAATAAATCCCAGGCACAAATTTTCTCGCTGGTGGACACCGACGTGAGAAAAGAGTGCTTTTCTCATGGGCAATTTTACAAGTATGTTGGTTTGTCTATATATTTTGCTATCGGATACCAACACCACTGCAAATATGGTACACGAAGAAGTTTTGAGGTAATTTCCGATTTTATAATCCATACAAAGAATATATTATTTTTTTTCTACTCCTTAACTGTACAGACGATGAAAGTGTTACCAATACGTTTGACTCAAAACTTTAGACTCGCTCAGGGATAGAGTAGACAGAGTAGTTTTTTTATGGGTAAAATATTTTTAGAACCAGCATTTGTCCACGTCAACGAAATCGTGGGCGGGTCAGCTAGTTACTTAACAAATTTCAATCGGTCTCTCTCCGCATTACGTAATAAAAATGTATCCGAAGAAAAGCCCCAGAAGATACACAAGCTATTGTAAAGAAAGGGGGTAAAAATTAAAAAAGTTAGGGTATTAGATTGTGATTCTCAATAGGTTGGGATACAAGGCGATCGAGGAGAGACTCGGAACAACTGTCGTTATCGTGTCTCAAGGGATAAAAGGTGGCAGGTGATGACTCGCCGCTTACTAAATGGGCACCTCACACTGCAATCTGAACTGACTGCGAGGCGCAACAATATTTGTATTCGCATAAATAGTTAAGAGTGTTAAGAGGTGAATCTGCAAGCTAAAGATCCTTATACAGTCAGCATTCTCCTGATTTTATGACATTTTACACTTCTATCCTTCAACCTTAAAGTTCTAGCGCTCTAGCTTTAGTTCCAAGCTTAATCGCTCTATCCTGGCCGGCCGACCAAGGCAAGCAAAAGTTGGGGAATTACAAGCTACCCCGCATAACTCGATTATGTCCCATGATGTCGCCAGTTACCAACAGCTGGCCACGGTCTGTCCAACAATTATTATTATTATTATTAAAAAGTCATTAAAATATTATTTCTTGAAATTTATGTAACTGTTCCAATATTATTGAATTCTGCGCTATGTTAGCTATGTGATGTTAATATTTACGCTCACTGCGGTAGCTTTGCCGTTTTATACTTTTGACGAGGAATGTTTCTAGGAGTTCCCACGCTTGGCAGGCAGGTTGGCAACCGCAGTCATTTATTATTTTGAGTTGTTATCATGAAATTTTGGTTTGATAATATTTGTATTTGTAAATGCTATAGAGATGTTTAGTGGTAGTAGACAATAAGGCCAACAATACGTAATGCACGAACGGACATGTGCTTTGTATAATTTTAGAAGCTCTCACGGCTTGATGTACCGTCCACCTAAGGAAAGACACCTAACTTTTTTGCGATTTTATCTCTTTATTTCATTTACGCCAGAGGTAAAATCTTAGACCATTTAAGGTCTAAGGGTAAAATAGCCAGACTGCCAATAGGAAGTAACGTCTAAGGCGCGCTTGTTGTGCCTTCATCGTCGATTCACCCGTAAAATTTCGATATTGGTATTAAGAGCCATGGTAGCTCAAGGATGAACTATCTAATGAAACTAAAAATGAATCCTTGAAGTCTACAATTTCAAACATTAATTACGTACTCGGTGGCGAATATCTAACTTAACCAGATGTCCCATACAAATACATGTAATGATATTTTGTAATAAGCTACCAAATATTTTAAAGGAAAACTGCTACTAACCGCTTTCCCAATTATCTATCAGTATGTCAAACATATTAGTTCGTATTTTAATAAGCTTTCATTAGCTGTTCATTCCTGTTATTCTAACTTAAATCATTACACCTCAAATTCAATGCGTATTGTTTCAGTTATTTCTTGACTATGGTAATTTTATTGAATGTTTTTGCTGTACAATATTTTACCAAAAAATTTTTACTAAACTAGATGAGGCTCTAATGAATTCTAAGTCAGCTTAGTTAGGTTGCAAACAATTAATTACTCTGCCTTGAAAATGCACATCGTTAATGACAATAAAATTTATAATAATTTCTTATATTTACGCGAAGACTACACATTGAATAAAACTGTTTTTAGTGATTTTATCACAGCGGTGAGCTGAGAGGACAAACCAGAGCACAAACGAAGGATTCATACCATTTTGTTAGTGAGATAAAAGACCTACATCTCGCTTACAATGAAACTATGGTGAGTTTTGATGTTCAGTCACTATTTACATGCTTACCTATTGAAGACTGCATCTCAATTGTAACCAAGAAGCTAGAAGAATACAACATGCTTACAGAATATGCAGTATTACTCAAACACTGCCTTACATCTGGCTATCTATTGTGGAAGGAGGAGTTCTACAAGCAAGTAGATGGTGTAGCAATGGGCTCACCTGCATCTCCCATAGTCACCGACATATTCATGGAAGACTTTGAGGAGAAAGCCATTCTAACTGCTCCTGTATATCCAAGATTCTACAAGCGGTACGTAGACGACACTTTCACAATTTTACCATCTGACAAAGTAACTGTGGTAGAGCCACGCGGCAGCCTGTGCTGTCGCACGGATGGGCCGGCTCGAACCGGGTTGGTACCACGATCTCACAGAATACCAGCGTGAAGTAGAGGTTTACCTCTGCGTTTCGCTTGGTGAGTGCAGGTGGCCGGAGGCTAATCCCCATCAACATGGTAGCGGACGAAAGACTACCCCATGAGGTACCAGCACCCCTGGAGAATCCCTCGCTGAGCATCCACGACCAAGCTACTCCACTCCTGAGCGTGGGTGCTCAGGCTGCCCCGCGTATTCATGAGGGGGGGGGGCAAAATTCCGCTCGCGACTAATACTGCTCGAGGCAAGCGGAGCAATAAGACCAAGGCGACCCCTGTCACGCTATCCGTGAATTTTTGCAACATCAGGGGACTTCATTCCAACCTTAACGCTGTCCACTTCCATCTAGAGACGGCGAAGCTGGCCTTGCTCTTTTACCGAGACTCAGGTGTCCTCTCGGCTGATACTTCATATCTCTCCTACCCGGGATACAAATTAGAACACTCCTTTGTGCCCCGGGCTGGAGTTTGCGTATACGTCAGAGAGGATATCTGTTTTCGACGCCTCGGCAGTCTTGAAGGTACGGCCCTGTCCATCCTATGGCTGCGCGTAGATTACGACGACCATCCCCGCGTCTACGGGTGCCTCTTTAGGTCCCATAGCGGTAATGCCGAAACAGACCGACTCATCGAACACGTCCAAATGGCTACAGATTCCTTGTTACAGCAGATCCCATCCGCAGAGATCGTGATCCTTGGCGATTTTAACGCCCACCACGCCGAATGGCTCGGTTCACGTTCAACCGATCATGCGTTATAGAGAGAAAGGAGAGCCGATCTGTTAGGCTCTCTCTTTGCGTCCAACTCGACTCTGAATGACGGGGGTAACACACCGCCGACTATCCCACGGTGTGAGTGCTCCATGCCGGACGTGCGGTTTATACAGCGGTCGGTTCGCAAAGCACTCCTCTCCCTGGACGTCAGCAAGTCGAGTGGGCCTGATGGAGTCCCTCCCATTGTGCTGAAGACGTGTGCTCCGAAGTTGGCCCTGGTTTTAAAGCGTCTTTTCTGGTACTCCTACTCCCAAGGCGTAGTCCCAAATTCATGGAAGACGGCTTTGGTCCACCCGATCCCTAAAAAAGTCGACCGCTCAGACCCGTCCAACTACAGGCCTATCGCCATCACCTCCTTGTTCTCCAAAATAATGGAGTCTATTATAAACTGCCAGCTCATGAGGTACCTTGAGGATCACCAGCTGATTAGTGACCGCCAATACGGTTTTCGTCGTGGTCGATCAGCTGGTGATCTTCTGGTCTACCAGACTCATAGATGGGCGGAGGCAGTAGAGACCAAGGGGGAGGCATTGGCCGTTAGTTTGAACATAGCGAAGGCCTTCGATCTGGTCTGGCACAAAGCGCTTCTTTCAAGCTCCTTCCTATGGGCTTCCTGAGAAATGTGCAATTGGATCACCAGTTTCCTTGCTGATCGGAGCATCAAGGTCGTAGTAGACGGTGCATGCTCTGATTACAAGCCTATCAACGCTGGTGTTCCACAAGGCTGCGTGCTATCGCAAACGCTGTTTCTCCTGCATATCAATGATATGTTGCAAACTGGTAACATTCATTGATATGCAGACGACAGCACTGATGATGCCTAATATACTGGCTGTGCAAATATTTCTCGGGAAAACGTCGCCGAGTACCGGGACAAACTTCTGAAGTCGAGTCTTTGCTGAACAAAGTCTCGGATTGGGGGCGACTAAATCTAGTCCAGTTCAATCCCCAGATGACACAAGTTTGCGCGTTTACCGCTAAAAAGAACCCCTTTGTCGTATCTCCTCAGTTTCAGGGCACTCCCCTTGTTGCCTCAGCCAATATCGGAATCCTCGGTGTCGACATATCGAGTGATGTGCAGTTTCGTGGTCATTTGTAAGAGAAGGCCAAATTGGCCTCTAAGAAGCTTGGCGTGCTCAGCAGAGCAGGGCAGTATTTCATGCCGGTACACCGCTTGCAACTTTACAAGGCGCAGGTTCAGCCCCACATGGAATACTGTTCCCATCTCTGGGCTGGGGCTCCCCAGTGCCAGCTCCTTCCACTTGACCGCATCCAGCGCAGAGCGGTTCGAACCGTCAACGACCGAGTTCTTTCCGATTGGCTTGACTCACTGCCACTGCGTAGAGATGTTGCATCTCTTTGCGTATTTTATCGCATGTACCACGGGGAGTGCTCTGAGGAATTGTTCGGACTAATTCCAGCCGCTCAATTTCACCATCGCACTGCAGACTTTCCGGATCCGACGTTCCGGAAAGTCTGCAGTCTGTGAACATGTTCAAGATCGTACCCGCCATTACATTAGATTTGATAGACCACAAATCCTTGCAAAAGAGTACCGATTCCTACCAACGATGATTCGCGAGGCTATTGAAATTAAAAAAAAACATCCTAATTTCAATAGAGAAGATTGATGGGTGCTGCCATCTGCTTGGGATCCTATTATTAATAAAATTAAATCTAAGCCCAAGCTCACTGCAAGGCTTCAAGATACTGGTAAGCTCATTTTGCGTAGATCGGACCAAAAATTAATATTAAAAAACTGAAGGTAGCCGGGCTAACTATGACATCGGGACGTCAAACATCGCAGTCCCCCCCGTGACCATGGGTTGCTGTAAAGCACCCCAAAAGTCGGGAATCAAAATAGTAAACTTAAACGCGATAAAATCCGTAAAAATAGTTTTATTCAATAAAATTTATTTTAAACATTAAAGTTGATATTTGCCTTATATTCAAATGGATGTCGGCTGAAAATACTCTCTCAATGAATCACGACACTTCTTAGAATTATTTAAGAGTAATTGACAACAATAGGAATAATTTGGGCAAGTAGTTCAATTAACGAAAAATCCTTTTTATGCTTAGTTTTTGAGAGTATCATGAAAAAATAAAAATTGAAGATCTATTATTTTAATTAAGTAAATATTTTATTATTTTATTCTTAAACACTGATAGTTGTGTTTTAAAATGGTATTGGAATTTAGAAATTGTTAAATTCGATTTTGGATAAAATCAATGAGATAGAAGTCAAAAAGGGACCTTTATGTGTAAAATTTCAAACCAAAAGTTTGCTTAAAACTTTTTTTAAATCTCTTATAGCATATTAGATCATCCATTTAATTTCTCAGTTTACCGATGTCACAAAAAAGTCCACCATATTTTTCGGATAAAACATAGCCTAGGTCACTGCTGGCATCACACTATCTGTTTTGAAGTATCATAGGACGGACAGATACCCAGACGGACTAAACTAAAATGAAAAAAATTATTTTGTAATTTTGTCCGTTGAATGGTTAAAACATTAATTAAAACAAACCATTTTGTAACTGTGATTAGAAACTATGAAGTGGTTAGGTTAGCTATTGCAAAGTGTTTATTTAATTATGCATTGCCTGCTATAATTTTGTGACTTTATTAAACAAAGAAGTACATGATTCAATGCGTGTTTTCCTGTTTAGTGTCAATCGACATAAGTAATGATCAACGATGGGGCGACGGATATAAGTCGTGATTGATGAATATCTCTAAATTTTTTGGGAGCTTAACTAACGCTGTTAGTGATATTGGATATTAATGATAAGCATTTTCATTGAAGCTCCGCCATGTTTACTCATGATAATATAGTCCACGTGAATAATATAAACTAACGAATGGTTCACAATAAAAATCTAAACATATTTTTAATGGTTGAAAACTGTTTTTAATTGTAACAAATTTAGCAATGTAGAATAGTAAAAAATCTGCTCAAACCATGTGTTTACTGGTTACTACCCTAGAAATCCGTTTTTTCCGGAAAACTATTATTACTGATTTTTTAATTATCAGACAAAGTGTAGTGAATATTAGGTATTAAGTGAATCCCTTTTTTATGTAGATATAAGGTTCCCTTTTACTGTTGCCATCATAAGATGAAAACTTTCTGTTTCTCCTGTTGCTATCTCGGTCTTGTTTTCCGACAAGCTTACGAGGAAGAAAAATATAAATGATAACGTCAGTACCTATGAAATGCTTAGTGCTGCAAGGTCACCGGCAAATTATTTATTGAAAATTACAGAAAGCAAGAAGTTAAAATTTTCTACATTTTTTATTTAGATAAATTTTTAGTTGTTTTTTAGTTGTTTAGTTGCTTCGTAATAGTGAGTTGTAATATAAGTAAACTCACAATCGGCTGTTGCGTGTATTAAGCAACATAAAATATCGTTAGTAATGTTTCGTTATATGTATATAATATTCAGCCAATAAAGGTTTTGTTCTTGTAGGATCTCTGATAAAAAAGATTTGATATTATAGGTTTTGTTGAACCACGCAAACTGTGTTCTTGTACTTGCGTAAAAGTGACAAACTTGATAACTTTTCTTTTCTGGTTCTTTCAGAGAAAAATATAAAGAATTTTCTATTGGCTGCTCTCAACCGCTCTGATGACGGATTAACAATCACAGTAGTAGACGCTGTACCTTGGGTGCATACAAGTGTCTCAATACCAGATCTCTCGCACCTTCGCGTCCATATAGCATATGTTTACGATTTTTGATACTCGCTTGACAAAACAGTAAAAGGTGTTAAATTAGTTTGTATATTTTTTTTAATTAATAAATTTTTTGTGATGGTTTAGAAGCTAAATACAAGTTTTTAGAATATTGGCCTTTGACTCTGTTTATCTGTAGAATTGTCTGTTGGAGCGCACAACAAGTGAGTGTAGTTGGTGTGGAGTGGATATTTTGTGATGAAGACACGTGGTTTATTATTGTGAGACAAGGTATATGTTTGTGGCTTATTTTTTCGAAAGTTGAGCGCTGTAGTTGAGCGCTGTTTCTCGATGTTGATAATCTATTTTGGATATACTTGTAGGTATTAAAACTGACTTGAAATTCAAAGGCTGCCACACTCACAAAAAAAGCAAATACGTTCAGTCGCACTAACTCCGACGTCTGTACGTAGGGTGGTTCGTAAGTTGTAAAATAAACAATTCTGTAGGCAATTGTTCAAACGATAAATTTGCATCCGAGAGTTTCGACAGTTGTTAAATTGCGATACCATTGTTCCACAATTTTATTTTGTGCGTGATGAGGCAGTAGGATTTTTATTTCTTCTATTACCGTGAAACCTGGCAACTTTGCCATTTTGGAAGGACTTTAAAGTTTGAAAAGATTAAAACCGCTCTGCGCTGAATGCGGTCAAGTGGAAGGAGCTGGTACTGGGGTGCCCCGAAATGAGAACAGTATTCATGTGAGCCAATTGCGCTTTGTAAAGTTGCAAGCGATGTGCCGGCATGAAATACTATTTCGCTCTGCTAAGCACGCCAAGCTTTTAGAGGCCAATTTGGCCTTCCTTCTAAGTGACCACGAAACTGCACACTATTCGATATATCGACGCCAAAGTTCCGTTGCTAGCTGAGGCAGTAAAGGGGTGCATTGAAACTTAGGAGATACGACAAAGGGTTCTTTGGCGGTAAACGCGCAAACTTGATCTTCTTGGGATTGAGCTGGACTAGTTTGGTCGCCCCAATCCTGACTGTGTTCAGCAACTACTAGACCTAGTTTCAAATAAAACAAATATTCACGTGCAATTACTTAATAATTTGTAATAGTTATATTCCATCATTAAATACTATTTTCTGTTACTAGTTATCTTTTTAAAGTGTATCAATAATATAGTATAATAATTAAGTAACTACTTTCTTAAAAGTGATTCGCATAATCCCGTTAAAGTTGATAAAAGAAAATCTCGATTACTTAAAGTATTCCATTTCCTCTCGATCGTTCTTCCTTCCTTCAATTTCGCTTATAAAAATAATGGATGAAAAATATTTATTAAGCCACGCTTTATATATTGAAACTTGAAAATTATTAAGTATATTGAAAGCGATTAGTTTTGACAGTTTTGTAAAATTATTATAGTGCTGCTAAAATTAAATAATGGTAAATAACGTAATTTTAAAAGAAAATAAGTCCATAGTAGGTATATCATTTTAGAGACAATAATAAGAATACTTTTAAATGTGAACCAAATGAGAAAATTCAATAAAACTATACTAAAAGTTATTTAGAGTCGATAATAACTTTCGGGAGCTCCCGTCACAAAATGTAGTAAAAAGTTGTTTGCTTTAAAAACAGTCTCAGGCAAAAATTTGAATTTGGAACCTATTTATTTTAATAACTGCGGCACTTTGATAACCGGCCAGTAATATGTTTAAATGATGAAATACTTTTTTGAATTGTTTTTTCAGGCGGAAACAATCAAAATCGTAAATGCAATGATTTTTGCAAATGAGTGTATATTATATTGAATATAATACATTACCGTATATATATCATAATCATAACCATAATCCATATAATATATTATTATATATTGCATTAAAGTAAAATAAATAAATAAACGAATAAATAAAACCCAATACCAGATTTTTATTATTTGGGATATTTAAAGTATTCTAATCTGGTTGGGCTGAATAAATATATAAAAGAAATATAAATAAATATATATGTATATATTAAATATACTAACACAAATAATACATAAATAAAAAAGCCCAACCATGGAAGCCCGGCAGGAGACCAAACGGCCGAGGGTTAGGGGAAAGGAAAGAAACCAGCAGACAATGCGGGCGTGTCGAGGAGCACCGCCTCCTGCATTTGAGCACGGAGCGGTCCTTCACGGAGTCCCAGTTGCCTCAGATGACCCGAGAGGCTGACCGGGATTAGCCTGTTCGCAGAAACGACCACAGGTATAATTTCGGTCAGACCAACCCACCTGTCGGTCACCTCGTGAGCCAGGTCCAGGTATTTTGTCAGCTTATCTGTTTCGGCTTTCACGAGGTTCTCGTCATAAGGAATAGTAATGTCGACCAAAAATATCCTTGACTGTGCCGGTACATCAGTACAATATCAGGCTTATTCGCAACAATACTCCTGTCTGTGATGTACTTATAATATGGCATTTTCCTATCCACGAGACCATATTTCAGAGCGAGCTCCTGTAGAATCTGCTAGGTTGTGTCTGTGCAAATACTCAGAGTTATGAAAGCGCCGAACAACCGGAGATAACATGCCTAAGTGACTCGCCGGGATGGCGAAGCTCGAGAGATGACGGCGCCATCCTTTAGGATGTATTTCGATAATTGTTGGTCTTAATAA
Organism: Parnassius orleans; assembly: GCA_029286625.1. Lineage (NCBI taxonomy): Eukaryota > Metazoa > Arthropoda > Insecta > Lepidoptera > Papilionidae > Parnassius > Parnassius orleans. The sequence goes on along the minus strand of JAGSMP010000027.1, from coordinate 4,161,271 downwards.
CCTAATTCTGTATCGCACATAACAACACCTCGGTTTCCCAAAGAGGTCACTGAAACATAGCCAGTGGAGGAGGAGAGACTGTTCACGAAAGGCTCATGTAGAGCCTTGTAGAACCTCCCAGAGCTCCTCCATCATTCATAGTCTCCCGGTCGGAAATGCACTGTACTGCTGGTCTTGCCATTGCTCGTTGGCTAAGGATAGAGTGGCCCTTTATCACTCGAAATGACGTCCCTGTAGAATGGATCATCCGACCTTTTTTTTTTTATAGGATAGGGTGACAAACGAGCACAGTCCACCTGATGGTAAGGGTTGCTGTGACCGGCAGACATCTACATTTATCCTCAATAAAGAATCAAATGCAGATGCGTCGTCACCCGTGAGGACTAAGATGGAATGCCTCTTTTCCAGTAAATGGGTCTCCGGTTCTACACTCACCATACGAAACACAGCAGTGTCAAGCTGCCATTTTACGCTGGTATTCTGTGAGAGCGTGGTCCTTCCCGGTCAGCCGACCCGCCAAGCAACTATACTACTAATATAGCTGCAGTGGCTCTACCACGCACGATCTTGCCAGAAAGTAATTACGCTGCCAGCGCGATTTATGCATGGTGAGATGCTCAAAAACCGCGCCCACCATGTTTCGCGCGGCAAGTACAGCCTCATTACTGACGATCTCGGATGATGCATCCTGTGTGACGTCAACAGTGCGGACTTTTCTATCCAGAGCGTTCAGTTCGGTCTGAGTCCACCTGAGTATGCCGAAGGTGTATATGAGACAGGCATGACCCAACCGTTATATGCGTGTGTCTTATTCACACCTGACAAAAGACTGTTGAGCACTTTTGTCAAGCGTGCAAAACATATCGCAAACTGACTGTTTCATATCCGCCTCATCGATACCTATGTTCTGTGACATACCCAGGTATCGGTATGTTTCAGTCTCGGATAGGGTCCTTATGTTGATGGGCATAGATAAGTCTATGTCCTCAGAGTTACAACCACCCTTTCGACATGGAGGACCGCACACTTATCCGTCCCCAGCTCCATTCTAATAGAATTGCTAAAATCACAAGTGATGTTTAGCAATTCCACAAGATGTGAGCGACTGGAAGCGAATAACTTGAGATCATCCATATAGAAAGGTGGGTCACTTTGTACCTTTCGAAGCTGAAATCTCTCCGAAAACTCCAGTAAGGTACTGAGAGGGTTTAGAGAGGCAGAACCAGATTGGACTCAGACAATCGCCCTGGAAAATACCCTTCTTATCCTTATGTTGTTCTCCGCAGCCGTCATCCGCTCATCTAGATGACAAAGGATCGTATCACTGCCCCATACACTGCCCTGAAGTCTCTAACTGTACAGTCAACCTTGTACAGCTCGAGGACCCTCTTCAACCATGTATGAGGCACCGAGTCGAATGCATTTTGTAGTCTATCCAGGCGGCGGAGAGGTTCCGACGGTTGCGTTTAACCACCTTGCCAATGACCGCGTCAATGAGGAGTGGTTCCTTGGTTCCACGAGCACACCGACATCCATTTTGAGCGCGCGACATGACCTGATTTGAGTTCAAGTGACGAGTGATTCTCGTGCTAAAATGGATGTTAGTGTTTGTATATCGTGGGTAGATACGTGATGGGGCGGCATTTGCTCGGGTCTGTATCCCGGTCTTTAGGAACCAAATGAGTGATCCCAGTAGTGAAGAGGCTCGGGAGCTACTTTTGGTTGAGAGCCTCTTGAAACTGTCGTTCGAGCACAGCGTGACACACCACGAAACCCTTCAGCCAGTAATGATGGCAGCCATTGAGCCCCGGACTTTTCCAGTTCGCGGACCTTCGGACCGCCTCAGCTACATCGTCCGGCGTTATGATGACGGGGTCCATGGGTGTAACATCTGCACACTGACTCGCCACACTTCCGTCCGGCCCTCGCTGTGGTTTACGGGCTTTGACCACAGGCCGCGCCAGAATGCGACAGTGTCGGCCTCATTCGGTGCTTGGCCCGTTCCACGTACCATTGGTCGCTCCAATGATTTATAGAGCCTCTTCTGATCACTCTGAAAGAGATGATTTTGGTTGAACCGTGTCAACCTCTCGGTATATCGCCGAATCCGTTTCCCCCAAGCAGCGATTCTCTGCTTCAGGTCGTCTATGCGCTCCGATAGTCAGGCCTATGTTCAGCAGTGGACTTGTGAAGGGCTGTAATGATGATGATGATGACAGTCAGACAGACAGACAAAATTTTTAAAAATGGTTATTCATGTCTTATTGGCATGCAAACAATTCCCTTTTTTTTTTTTTTTTTTTGCGGATGGAAAATCATCTAATGACGCCTTTCGCTGTGGGTGGAGCGGAAGGTGTCAGACTTTACTGACTAAAACCATCCGTGTTCCTTCAGTGCCCTTACGTTCCGGAGCCGCGGTATCTCTTTCGAACAGCCGGCCCGGCGGTATCGGCCTGCAGGCCCTTCCGCTGCTGACAGCTCTTTGAGGCGCGCGTGGAACAAAACGCGCCGTCGACACGGCCTGTCGTCGTTAGACGGACGGACGGCGAGCTACCATTGCTCGCCGTCCACGAGTCACGCCTACGGTGGTCAGGGGCCACGACGTAGCCCCGACGCGGGCGTCTCCGCGGCAGCCGGGAGGAAAGCTGTTGCTCTTTCCTTCTCCCGCTCCGCCACCTCCTTCGCTAGCATCACTGCTTCGCAGAAGGTGGTGACGGCATCCCATTCCGTCTCGCTCCGGACCATGGCTTCGACCAGGGCCGGACGCGAGGTCGCCACCGCCTATCGCCGCTACGGTACACGGCGGTGCTCCGCCCAAGCAGGGCACCTCCACGGTGTCCACCGTCCTCGGTCGATCCTCGCAGTGGGAGCACCGGGCGTTCCTCCCGCCCGATTCGGTGCAGGAACCTCCCGAACACACCGTGTCCGGTGAGGACCTGCGTCAGGCGGAAGGTGAGGACACCGTGGCGTCTCTCAAGCCACTCCTCAAAGAGGTCTTATCGCCGCTATAGTGGCGTGCCCAGCACGGGGTTGCGACAGTCGCTCTCTCCATGTCGCCATGAGATCATGCCGGAAGTCTGTCCGCTGCGCGACGACTTGCCGCGGCAGCGGGTTTCCCCGGCATAGTGCCTCCGCGCGCCATTCGTGCAGGCGCGCGGGACTATCGCCTCCAGATCCCATGGCGGCAATCCAGCTGGGCTCGCGCCGCCTCGCGGAGATCGTGCGGTAGCCGCGAACCATCTTTGGCAACCACCTTTGGGGCGCGTTTAGGTGGTGGACGGCAAGCCGCGCCAAACCACGCGCCCACGCAGGGCCCCGTAAAGGCCATGGACCTCACGATCCCGTAAAGCCTCCGGCAAGCGTTTAGCCCCAGGTTCGGCAGGAGCCGCCTGAAGGCAGCCCCGGTCCGTTCCAGTTTGGAGCCAAACGTCGGAAGTGCTCAACGAAGTTCCATCGGCCGTCAGGACGAGTCCTAGGTGCTTCAACGTCGACTCGACGCCGATGGATACCCTCCTACCATCACTGAGGATCCCAGTGGTGGCCTGTTCCGAGGACCATGAAGTGCATGGCCTCGGACTTGTCTGAAACCACCTCGAGACCCAGTTGCCGGATCCTCTCAACGACTATCGCAGCCCGCGTGTCATAGTTTCCGCCGCCGCCGTACGACCCCCTGTGCCAGTACCAGCGTATCGTCAGCGTAGCAAACTACGCTGACGCCGGTAGGAGGTCGGCGCGCAGCACCAGTCGTAACCGATGTTCACAGGGGCGGCAGAACCGAACCCTGTGGGACACCACGACATCTCTCCATTCCACTCACCGTTTCGACCGGGTGATGACGGCCCTGTCCGTCAGATAGTCCCCGACTATACGACGAGATGAGTCGGCGCGGTGATACGGGTGCTCTAATGCAGCTCAGGGCATGGAGTTGAAGGCGTTGGCGATGTCGAAGACACATAGCTGGCCCCTGACTGCATCCCCGTCGTGAGGGCTCGCGCGATGGCGTCCACCGTAGAGCGCCTCTTGCGGAAACCAATGGTGTTCCGCAAGATCCGGCCCCGTCCCGCAAGGTGCTCGGCGGGCGGTTTGCAATTACTCTTTCAAAGAGCCCACCTCGTCGAGCAGCACCACGAGCCGGTATGCGGACGGAGAGTCCGCAGGGCTTCGCTTCCGTGAGGACCAGCTTCCGTCTTCCAACGAGCGGGTAAGCTCTCCAAGCATCGCTTGGAGCCTCAGTCAGGGGCCTGAGGCCTCGAGCCAGGACCCAGGCTTTGCCAGGCAAGCCATCGGGTCCTGGGGCGTATTCCTGGCCTTGATGCAAACAATTCCTCAGCTCAATTCAAGGTAGTTTCGATGTTACAGACAGACACTTAAATGTTATTTATATGTGCAGATAGGTTATGTTTTATGCAAGTAATAACTTTAAATTTTAAATAACATTTAAAGTTAATAATAACCTCATTTCATTCCATACCATAGTCATCTCAGCATTATTATTTACAGCTGTACGTAGGTAAACTTTATTTCTCTACATACAAGATAGAAAATTTCCGTTTTTCCGTTCTAGTTATCTTAGTTTTATTCTTTTAAAGCCTGCGGCAAAGGAAACCTAAATGATAACGTCAGAAGCCGAGAACAAGTTCCGTATTGTAAACTGCGTCAACAAAGGAAAATGAAAATTATTAGAAGGCAGCTTTAGTTGTATACAATTTATGACAAAATATTGTGCTTTGAAATAATTAAATTATCATGACAAACTTTTCTAGGTTAATATGATTATTTTCCATAAACACTTTTGCAGTATATCATGCATGCATGGACTCTCACGATGAGATTTTACTAATGAATAATCACATTAGTTCTACAAAATAAGAATGAATACGTAAACATACTACAGTATGTTTAATAGCTGGACACGGCACTGACTGGCATATTTACTTACTACCTTAAGTAAGCGTTTTAAGTCCACCTTGGTCTTGTAAGAACTGTATTAATACTCTTTCTCTTGCTTCACCTGATCTTCGCTAGCGTAATTTACCGGGATGTGCAAAAACTTTACCTGAAGCTTATACGCCATGTTACGCCACTCGTACGTACCGTCTCCCTCTCAAAATCGCTCGTTCATCGCAGCATTTCGTTTTTTTCAAGCGAGAAAATACTGAAAGCGTTCTGATGGACTCTGATGTTGATATAAAAATTATGGCTATTTATCAAATTAGCCTGAATATTATTGTTACAACAATACAACGCAACATTGTACATCATCAAGAAGTATTCCATGCAATAAATATTCATATTAGATGCGAAAAACTATCCCACCAAATTGTTCAACATGCAATTTAACGATGATGTTTAGCACATTTTTGTAGAATGTACCAAGAACTCCAGAATAATTTTAATTCAGATTTGTTTTTGACTGGTGGTTGTAAGTAATATAGTATTTTATCAGACCCGTTATCAGATGATATCAAAAAACTTTATTTATTAGTAAAAAGAGATTAAGTATTAATTAGTCAATTAAACATTTCTAGTTTTAATTACCAGTGTGTCATATATAATCGCTTATATTATTTTCTAGGTCTGTGTGTGATCCAAATAGTTTAAAATATTTGGTCCTGAACGTTTAAGTATACATTTGAGCTTATTTTGCACGATAAATATATACTATTGAGCCCGTGTAACTTGTAAATTATAAATTTTAAAGAAAATATGATCTGTGTCTGTGTTACTTCCTAAGTCGTATCTTCAAAACTTTATTGATTTTGTTTGGTTCAGATCAAAATAGGATTAAATTTTGCGCTCTCAGGAGAAACTTTCCCTAACCCTAATTGACAGTTAATCGAAAAACTCTGGTTCGGATGAATGAAATAATGTGAATTTAGGCGATTAAGATGAAACTAATTCAATTAATATATTAGATTATAACTGCATTATAGTGGGCTGTGTAATTCTTTAATTATCGTAAGTGCTGGTTTGAATTACATTAGAGCAATTAACTAGTTCTATTTTAGCGAAAAACACGTAAACGATGAAGTTATTTGTTTAGGTCTATTTTATGATTCTTCATTGATGATGGATGATAAAGTAATATTACAAAATTAATTAGATAATAATATTAAAAATTAATAATTTTATTTTATTTATATCTTGTAATTTTGAAGGCTCAGTTTATTTTATCAACACAGTTTTAAGAAAATTATGACCATGATATGTACATACATATGGAATATTTTCTAAAATAAATGAAGAATCATAAATAGTTAATTATCATCACCATCAAATATGCCACTTTTGCCTTGGGTAACTTTCCTACAAAATAAATTAAAAGCCTAAATTATATCGAAATCAAATTAAATTGTGTACCTGCCTACATAAAATAAAAAATGCTGTGCTGTAAACGTAGACAAACTTAACTTATTAAATCCCATTTAAAATATTTGCCTGACCATTTTCTGATTACGTTACTTTACCTGGAAGCTGTTATAACGATAAATATGCGATCCCGTCTTTAAATTGTAAGCATTACGCAAATATTTTACGAGCCCGTTAGGTGTAGAATGTGGTATTCAGGCTTATTTGATTGAAAATGTTGTCTTTTATATTCGGATGGATTTTATATTACGCTTTTCCCTCAATCAAATATTTCGAAACTATTAGAATAAATTACAGCTACTTATTTACTTAAAAGGATACTTTAACTATATAGAATGCTATCTCTGCATTTAGGCATGCAAGAAAATTTAAAAATGCGCATTAATTCATAAAGCGCAATGTAAAACATTTATTATTTTCCATTCTCAATTTTAACTTAGAAATATTACAAGCTACCGGATATGAATGGATTATGTAGAAACAGCTGCAACGGATGCTAATATGCAAATACAATATACACACAGTAATAGAAAAATTATTTAAAGTTCATGAATTGCTGAAGTTCTAAATTTGATTTACATTCGAATAATATAATAAGAACTATTTAAAAGAACTGAATACGTAATTTTACAGAAATTTACATTGTTATTTTCACACTAAATCATAATAAATATTGTTAAAAATATATAAGGAGGTTATTTAAAAAATATAGTGTGATATTCATTTATTCTCTTTTTAATGCTTTATTAACGAACTTAATTACAATGTGAATATGTAACTCTGTTAGTTCAAAATAAAAATAAAAATATTATACAAAGTTCATTAAAATGAAAAGTTTGCAGATCTAAAATTAGTTACATCATGTAGAAGAATAGTTATACATTTAGTTACGACATAAAGTTCTCAGTCAGGATCCTCTAAGTCACTGTGAGGACTGCAATCAATCCGAGAACTTTCTACTGTACATGTACAGTTTGATTACCAATTTTGTTTCGCCATGTAGTTTCACAAAATTATATCGCAAAATGTGATTGTGAGTGCACTTGTCAGTAAGAAAGATAGCGTAGTTACACACTAAATCTTGATGGAATGCGTCAGGAACACCGCATTAATCACAGTTCAGTGACTGAATCTTTCATGAAATACAAACTTCTTAGATGGACAATCCATCTAAGAAGTTTGTATTCTAAACATTGTCCACTACAAAGCCTCATTATCACTAATAAAACTCGCATCATCCATTCAGTTATTCACTTATATACAAATACAAAAGTTAATATTATTTAAAACCAAATAATAGTTAAACAACTTACGAACCGCATAAAGTTATTTCATTTCAAGTCATCATAAGTTGCCATACTAATATTTTGTAATATAAAATACATTTACTCATGCATTCCGTATATAATAAAACGTATAGTTATCACTGAGTGAAACGCTTTTCAAACATGGGTATTGGGCATTAGTTTAGAGTTCTATACTTAATTCTTCGTATTTTTCCTTCATTTATAACGATATATTACATTTTTAGTTAATAAATTTAGTTTAAATAAACATTAACTCCACCAGGCGTATGTTCACCTGTGGACTTGTGAAGGGCCGTAGTGATATAATAAGATTGCAATTTGTTTCATAAATAATTCATTGGCTTATTAGGTTTATTCAGTCAGTTTGGATAATATTAAAATCATCATCGAAGTCGTCCTCAGCCTTTTATTAAACTTTGACTGTTTAAAGCTATAGGCCACCAGGTATTCGTTTCTTGACAGATTTACTCACCCAATGAACGCAAATATGTGTTATTTACATTCACTCTACTCACCACGCTCGAAAGGCGGGTTGATGAGCGCAGAACAAAGATCGTCTTATTGCTAGTACTGCTCTCCATCATCAATCTATGGAAATATAAACAGAAGTTTTTTTTTCTAAAAAATTATAAATAAAACTTATTGAAAGTCAAGAAAGAAAATAACTACTTCTGTCCTGTGAAGAAACATCCTGGTAAAAATTATGTATTAGGTATGTTGTACAATTAATCATACGATATAATATGATTATAAGAGAAATAGCTTGGTAGTGATCACTTCATTCCCAGGGATTATTATCATCCTTGTATTCCTTAATATTATAATAATTGGTTTTTTCAAATTTTGTAAGTTTTCTTGGATTTTCGGCTTGAGTAAATAAAAACTGTGTTAAAAACAGACACACTTTGTATTTACTTCTAGTTGATTACATGCGCGTTGCTACCACAGAAGAAAGAATTGTGGAAATGTCATTTTCCATTGGAAAGAGTTATATTGTTTAATTAGGAATGATAATACATTAATTGAAGTTGTATGATATATAAATTTCAATTAAATTTGTCGAGCCGCGCCACCTACTGTAAGTTAATTGTACAGTACTATGCCTATAACCTCGTGCAAGTGCAAGCAATAAGTTGACAAATTTTACCGCAATCTGAGTGAACAGTATGGCAGCGCATAAAATACGAAGAAACAAACATTATTTTTTATATTAAGACGACGGTATTTTGTGTCTTACAGACCCTTTCGACTTAAAACTATAGATTGTCTCTCTTTTGAAAAACAAATATATTTTTAGTGTTAGTCGCGTTTCATAGTGCGCGTGGACTTTGGTAGTCAGTATTTTTGAATATTTTTATCTGTTGTTCATTAGTCTCGTCCGTTAAATAGCAGGTTGCACGGCGTGTATGTATCGTTGGAAATTAAAGAAATTGTTACGAAATGGCGATAACATATTATCATATAAATATGAAGGAGCTAAATTGTATAATAAATTACCTAAGGTAATAAAATATGTTGAAACTAACAATTGTTATAAAAATAAGCATAAACTATACGTAATAGAAAATATAATTTAAGTTTTTTTTTATTTCAGGTAGGGGCATTGATATTTCCGATAATAGTATGAATAAACTTCGCATTAGACTGTTTCACTACTTCAAGTCAACTTCGCATTATTTTTTTTATTATCTGTAAGTTTATCTAAAAATATAAAACTAACTTGTCATTAAATTAATTTCTACAAAATGTGTTAACGTATAATGCATGTTGCAACTGCATGGATGTGTACATCATTTATTAAAATGAATAAAAAATAATATTTACAAACAAATAATCTTATAGTTAATGACTCAAAAATAATGTCATCTTTTGTAAATATGCATGGTCTATACACAACCTAGTTATACTAATAATTTTAAATAATTTTAAAAATTTAAAAGTGAAATATTGTAATTTCTTCATAAATAAATATCTTTAATCCTAATATTAGCTCATTGTCATGATTTGATTGTACTGTCAACGGTCATACATCTGCAAAATTTCAAAATATTTGACATCTCGAAATGGCTGAAAACTGAATTATAAAATTACATTACATTATTACATACATAGATATAATACATACATACATACAAATAAAGCTAATATAAAGCGTGTCAAAACAGACGCTTTGCACTTTATCTTTACCTTATCTCTGTCACTCACCACAGTCTTGTTTAACAATTGATGACATGACCTATTTCGCTATTTGTACTATCAGACTTTAAATAAAACCAGTTTTACGGGATGTATCGCGTTTAAAAATAAGTCGCGTTTAATCATACATATCCGTAAGCCGTAAAATTAGTTTCATTAAATCATCATCATCATCATTACATCCCTTTACAAGTCCACTGCTGAACATAGACCTCCCCCAAGGAATGTCACAAAGCACGGTCCTGAGCCACCTGATCCATTGACTTTCTACATGTCATACCAGGTCTAGTGGGGGCATATCATCTTTCATTATATATAATCGCGTAAATATACGAAATAATTACTACCAGAATCTTAATAATACACTTGTTGGCACTCAGAAACCAGTGAAACTAGCTAAAACTGATGGACTAATAACTATTTAGTTTATATAATATAATTTTTATTTTTATTTTAAGTGAGCAATAAGGACTATAAAAATAATAAAACTGCGTGCCACATCCACATTTTTAACAATAAAACGATTAGTACTTACGAGTATGTAAAATAAAACAATATTTATTTAAAAACGAACTTTAAAGAAATAAGCAAAATGTAAAATGAAAAAAAAAATACGCGTTAAATATAAAACCTTCCCGTTCTTTCACGAACCTTCAACCTTCAAGTTTTCTTATTTATTTTTTTGACTATCTGTAAAATTTAAAATCCTCAAATTCTTAATCCAAAAGGGGACAGAATGCTTGTGCACAATATTGCATGCCGTAAGCGCTAGCGCGCAGGTATGTTCTACTAGGGCCTAAAAATTAAGATTCCAACGTTTTGTCGCATGAAATCGTATCTAGCAATCATATTGTACATAAAAACCACATTGTCAGAAAGATAAATGATTGTCGAACCAATTAATATTTTTTTTAAATCGATTAATTGCTATTTTTACATAAAAAAAGGGGTTTTAGTGGCTTATGGTGTGGATTTATCAAGACCGCATGGCTTCGTAAACACGACAACTTTTGAAAATATCAATTGTTCAACTCAATCTATTTTAAAACTCTTCAACTATCATGTGGAAAGCCATTGAATGTAAATGGCGGTTTAATTTAGCTTAGTTTAGTTATAATTAATTTTTTCGGCTGCGAAATGTCGATATATTCGGTGTTTTAGCAGCCTTGTGTGGTATTTTTACTAAATAGAGACTGCGTCACTCAGTTACTTCGGCATGAATCGCCGTCGTGAGTGGACACTGTATCAGTTGTTTGAAGCGGCTCAAAAGATCGCTGTACATAATATTCGAAAAAAAAATTTCTTAAATACTTGATTATAATAATAATCAGAGTTTTTATTACAATATTTTAAAAGCACAGAATAAATAATAGCAGTACGTACTAAAAGTAAGTAGGATGTAATATTTATAATTAAATACGTCTTGTATTTTATGGAGTGACCTGAATGATGATATGATGATCATATGAGTATTATGAGTCGTGTACTTTTGGATTTTCCAAACTTTTTTAAATTGAAGTTTGACATAAAATTATCGGAAAATTGGAAGTATAATAAGGTTATTAGTGAAAACTTGTGTGTATTCAAACTACTTTAAAAATTCCATATAATCATGTTATACGTAATTTTTAATGCGCTAGGAATGCCCAATTGGATTTACCAATATATTGCTTTCTTTTAGAATTTTTCTACATACTGCGACGATCCCATGTCGTGTGATATCATAATGCCTCAATGCACGAGTGTCTCATTTTTCTTATTTAACTGGGGCTGGAGAAATGTTGATTATATAAAACCAGAATGTATTCTAATATTTTCGTAAACACAAATTATTGTCATTCCGCTGTAGTTTATGGCCACTAAATATAGGAATGATTTTCACGACCCCCGCACTATGACAAGTAAAACAAGTTTTGAAGGTTTAAAACCTACTCACTAAGAGAACAAAACATACTATCATCGTAATATCCTTCTTAATTGCAGGACCATACTGTAAATATATTCATATAATTGCCAACTAATATGCAGGAACCTCACAATTTTAAAAAATTGAAGACGTAATACTGACCTACCGGTAGCTTTTAAGCGGCTGCTTCAAATCCTGGTAAGTATCGTTTCCCTCACGATAAATAAATCCCAGGCACAAATTTTCTCGCTGGTGGACACCGACGTGAGAAAAGTGCTTTTCTCATGGGCAATTTTACAAGTATGTTGGTTTGTCTATATATTTTGCTATCGGATACCAATACCACAAATATGGTACACGAAGAAGTTTTGAGTAATTTCCGATTTTATAATCCATACAAAGATATATAATTTTTTTTTCTACTCCTTAACTGTACGTACGATGAAAGTGTTACCAAAACGTTTGACTCAAAACTTTAGACTCGCTCAGGGATAGAGTAGACAGAGTAGTTTTTTTATGGGTAAAATATTTTTAGAACCAGCATTTGTCCACGTCAACGAAATCGTGGGCGGGTCAGCTAGTTACTTAACAAATTTCAATCGGTCTCTCTCCGCATTACGTAATAAAAATGTATCCGAAGAAAAGCCCCAGAAGATACACAAGCTATTGTAAAGAAAGGGGGTAAAAATTAAAAAAGTTAGGGTATTAGATTGGGATTCTCAATAGGTTGGGATACAAGGCGATCGAGGAGAGACTCGGAACAACTGTCGTTATCGTGTCTCAAGGGATAAAAGGTGGCAGGTGATGACTCGCCGCTTACTAAATGGGCACCTCACACTGCAATCTGAACTGACTGCGAGGCGCAACAATATTTGTATTCGCATAAATAGTTAAGAGTGTTAAGAGGTGAATCTGCAAGCTAAAGATCCTTATACAGTCAGCATTCTCCTGGTTTTATGACATTTTACACTTCTATCCTTCAACAAAGTTCTAGCGCTCTAGCTTTAGTTCCAAGCTTAATCGCTCTATCCTGGCCGGCCGACCAAGGCAAAAAGTTGAGGGTACAAGCTACCCATAACTCGATTATGTCCCATGATGTCGCCAGTTACCAACAGCTGGCCACGTCTGTCAACAATTATTATTATTATTATTAAAAGTCATTAAAATATTATTTCTTGAAATTTATGTAACTGTTCCAATATTATTGAATTCTGCTATATTAGCTATGTGATGTTAATATTTACGCTCACTGCGGTAGCTTTGCCGTTTATACTTTTGACGAGGAATGTTTCTAGGTTCCACGCTTGGCAGGCAGGTTGGCAACCGCAGTCATTTATTATTTTGAGTTGTTATCATGAAATTTTGGTTTGATAATATTTGTATTTGTAAATACAATAGAGATGTTTAGTGGTAGTAGACAATAAGGCCAACAATACGTAATGCACGAACGGACATGTGCTTTGTATAATTTTAAAGCTCTCACGGCTTGATGTACCGTCCACCTAAGGAAAGACACCTAACTTTTTGCGATTTTCTCTTTTATTTCATTTACATGAGTAAAATCTTAGACCATTTAAGGTCTAAGGGTAAAATAGCCAGACTGCCAGTAGGAAGTAACGTCTAAGGCGCGCTTGTTGTGCCTTCATCGTCGATTCACCCGTAAAATTTCGATATTGGTATTAAGAGCCATGGTAGCTCAAGGATGAACTATCTAATGAAACTAAAGAATCCTTGAAGTCTACAATTTCAAACATTAATTACGTACTCGGTGGCGAATATCTAACCAACCAGATGTCCCATACAAATACATGTAATGATATTTTGTAATAAGCTACCAAATATTTAAAAGAAAACTGCTACTAACCGCTTTCCCAATTATCTATCAGTATGTCAAACATATTAGTTCGTATTTTAATAAGCTTTCATTAGCTGTTCATTCCTGTTATTCTAACGATCATTACACCTCAAATTCAATGCGTATTGTTTCAGTTATTTCTTGACTATGGTAATTTTATTGAATGTTTTTGCTGTACAATATTTTACCAAAAAATTTTTACTAAACTAGATGAGGCTCTAATGAATTCTAAGTCAGCTTAGTTAGGTTGCAAACAATTAATTACTCTGCCTTGAAAATGCACATCGTTAATGACAATAAAATTTATAATAATTTCTTATATTTACGCGAAGACTACACATTGAATAAAACTGTTTTTAGTGATTTTATCACAGCGGTGAGCTGAGAGGACAAACCAGAGCACACACGAAGGATTCATACCATTTTGTTAGTGAGATAAAGACCATCTCGCACAATGAAACTATAGTGAGTTTTGATGTTCAGTCACTATTTACATGCTTACCTATTGAAGACTGCATCTCAATTGTAACCAGGAAGCTAGAAGAATACAACATGCTGACAGAATATGCAGTATTACTCAAACACTGCCTTACATCTGGCTATCTATTGTGGAAGGAGGAGTTCTACAAGCAAGTAGATGGTGTAGCAATGGGCTCACCTGCATCTCCCATAGTCACCGACATATTCATGGAGGACTTTGAGGAAAGCCATTCTAACTGCTCCTGTATATCAAGATTCTACAAGCGGTACGTAGACGACACTTTCACAATTTTACCATCTGACAAAGTAACTGTGGTAGAGCCACGCGGCAGCCTGTGCTGTCGCACGGATGGAACCGGCTCGAACCGGGTTGGTACCACGATCTCACAGAATACCAGCGTGGTAGAGGTTTACCTCTGCGTTTCGCTTGGTGAGTGCAGGTGGCCGGAGTAAATCCCCCCTCAACATGGTAGGGGACAATCAGGAGGTACCAGCACCTTTGGAGAATCACTCGCTGAGCATCCGACCAAGCTACTCCACTCCTGAGCATGGGTGCTCAGGCTGCCTCACACATGTTCTGGGGGGCAAAATTCCGCTCGCGACTAATACTGCTCGAGGCAAGCGGAGCAATAAGACCAAGGCGACCCTGTCACGCTGTCCGTGATTTTTGCAACATCAGGGACTTCATTCCAACCTTAACGCTGTCCACGTCCATCTAGAGACGGCGAAGCCGGCCTCTTTTACCGAGACTCAGGTGTCCTCTCCGGCTGATACTTCATATCTCTCCTACCGGGATACAAATTAGAACACTCCTTTGTGCCCCGGGCTGGGTTGCGTATACGTCAGAGAGGATATCTGTTTTCGACACCTCGGCAGTCTTGAAGGTACGGACCTGTCCATCCTATGGCTGCGCGTAGATTACGACGACCATCCCCGCGTCTACGGGTGCCTCTTTAGGTCCCATAGCGGTAATGCCGAAACAGACCGACTCATCGAACACGTCCAAATGGCTACAGATTCCTTGTTACAGCAGATCCCATCCGCAGAGATCGTGATCCTTGGCGATTTTAACGCCCACCACGCCGAATGGCTCGGTTCACGTTCAACCGATCATGCGTTATAGAAGGAGAGAGCCGATCTGTTGCTCTCTCTTTGCGTCAACTCGACTCTGAATGACGGGGTAACACACCGCCGACTATCACACAGTGTGAGTGCTCCATGCCGGACGTGCGGTTTACACAGCGGTCGGTTCGCAAAGCACTCCTCTCCTGGACGTCAGCAAGTCAGTGGGCCTGATCCCTCCCATTGTGCTGAAGACGTGTGCTCCGAAGTTTGCCCCGGTTTTAAAGCGTCTTTTCTGGTACTCCTACTCCCAAGGCGTAGTCCCAAATTCATGAAGACGGCTTTGGTCACCGATCCTAAAAGTCGACCGCTCAGACCCATCCAACTACAGGCCTATCGCCATCACCTCCTTGTTCTCCAAAATAATGGAGTCTATTATAAACTGCCAGCTCATGAGGTACCTTGGGATCACCAGCTGATTAGTGACCGCCAATACGGTTTTCGTCGTGGTCGATCAGCTGGTGATCTTCTCTACCAGACTCATAGATGGGCGGAGCAATAGAGACCAAGGGAGGCATTGGCCGTTAGTTTGAACATAGCGAAGGCCTTCGATCTGGTCTGGCACAAAGCGCTTCTTTCAGCTCCTTCCTATGGGCTTCCTGAGAATTGTGCAATTGGATCACCAGTTTCCTTGCTGATCAGACATCAAGGTCGTAGTAGACGGTGCATGCTCTGATTACAAGCCTATCAACGCTGGTGTTCCACAAGGCTGCGTGCTATCGCCAACGCTGTTTCTCCTGCATATCAATGATATGTTGCAAATATTTCTCGGGAAAACGTCGCCGAGTACCGGGACAAACTTCTGAAGTCGAGTCTTTGCTGAACAAAGTCTCGGATTGGGGGCGACTAAATCTAGTCCAGTGCAATCCCCAGATGACACAAGTTTGCGCGTTTACCGCTAAAAAGAACCCCTTTGTCGTATCTCCTCAGTTTCAAGGCACTCCCCTTGTTGCTTCAGCTAGTATTGGAATCCTCGGTGTCGACATATCGAGTGATGTGCAGTTTCGTGGTCATTTGTAAGAAGGCCAAATTGGCCTCTAAAGCTGGCGTGCTCAGCAGAGCAGGACAGTATTTCATGCCGGTACACCGCTTGCAACTTCACAGCGCAGTTCAGCCCCATGGAATACTGTTCCCATCTCTGAGCTGGGGCTCCCCAGTGCCAGCTCCTTCCCTTGACCGCATCCAGCGCAGAGCGGTTCGAACCGTCGACGACCGAGTTCTTTCCGATTGGCTTGACTCACTGCCACTGCGTAGAGATGTTGCATCTCTTTGCGTATTTTATCGCATGTACCACGGGGTGCTCTGAATTGTTCGGACTAATTCCAGCCGCTCAATTTCACCATCGCACTGAACTTTCCGGATCCGACGTTCCGGAAAGTCTGAAGTCTGTGAATATGTTCAAGATCGTACCCGCCATTACATTAGATTTGATAGACCACAAATCCTTGCAGTACCGATTCCTACCAACGATGATTCGCGAGGCTATTGAAATTAAAAAAAACATCCTAATTTCAATAGAAGATTGATGGGTGCTGCCATCTACTTGGGATCCTATTATAAAATTAAATCTAAGCCCAAGCTCACTGCAAGGCTTCAAGATACTGGTAAGCTCATTTTTCGTAGATCGGACCAAAAATTAATATTAAAAACTGAAGGTAGCCGGGCTAACTATGACATCAGGACGTCAAACATCGCAGTCCCCCGTGACCATGGGTTGCTGTAAAGCACCCCAAACGTCGAGAATCAAAATAGTAAACTTAAACGCGATAAAATCCGTAAAAATAGTTTTATTCAATAAAATTTATTTTAAACATTAAAGTTGATATTTGCCTTATATTCAAATGGATGTCGGCTGAAAATACTCTCTCAATGAATCACGACACTTCTTAGAATTATTTAAGAGTAATTGACAACAATAGGAATAATTTGGGCAAGTAGTTCAATTAACGAAAAATCCTTTTTATGCTTAGTTTTTGAGAGTATCACGAAAAAATAAAAATTGAAGATCTATTATTTTAATTAAGTAAATATTTTATTATTTTATTCTTAAATACTGATAGTTGTGTTTTAAAATGGTATTGGAATTTAGAAATTGTTAAATTCGATTTTGGATAAAATCAATGAGATAGAAGTCAAAAAGTGAGGACCTTTATGTGTAAAATTTCAAACCAAAAAGGATTTGCTTAAAACTTTTTTTAAATCTCTTATAGCATATTAGATCATCCATTTAATTTCTCAGTTTACCGATGTCACAAAAAAGTCCACCATATTTTTCGGATAAAACATAGCCTAGGTCACTGCTGGCATCACACTATTTGTTTTGAAGTATCATAGGACGGACAGATACCCAGACGGACTAAACTAAAATGAAAAAAATTATTTTGTAATTTTGTCCATTGAATGGTTAAAACATTAGTTAAAACAAACCATTTTGTAACTGTGATTAGAAACGCGAAGTAGGTTAGGTTAGCTATTGCAAAGTGTTTATTTAATTATGCATTGCCTGCTATAATTTTGTGACTTTATTAAACAAAGAAGTACATGATTCAGTGCGTGTTTTCCTGTTTAGTGTCAATCGACATAAGTAATGATCAACGATGGGGCGACGGATATAAGTCGTGATTGATGAATATCTCTAAATTTTTTGGGAGCTTAACTAATGCTGTTAGTGATATTGGATGTTAATGATAAGCATTTTCATTGAAGCGCTGCCATGTTTACTCATGATAATATAGTCCACGTGAATAATATAAACTAACGAATGGTTCACAATAAAAATCTAAACATATTTTTAATGGTTGAAAACTGTTTTTAATTGTAACAAATTTAGCAATGTAGAATAGTAAAAAATCTGCTCAAACCATGTGTTTACTGGTTACTACCCTAGAAAACCGTTTTTTCCGGAAAACTATTATTACTGATTTTTTAATTATCAGACAAAGTGTAGTGAATATTAGGTATTAAGTGAATCCCTTTTTTATGTAGATATAAGGTTCCCTTTTTACTGTTGCCATCGCAAAGATAAAAACTTTCTGTTTCTCCTGTTGCTATCTCGGTCTTGTTTTCCGACAAGCTTACGTGGAAAGAAAATATAAATGATAACGTCAGTACCTATGAAATGCTTAGTGCTGCAAAGGTCACCGGCAAAATTATTTATTGAAAATTACGAAGAAAGCAAGAAAGTTAAAATTTTCTACATTTTTTATTTAGATAAATTTTTAGTTGTTTTTTAGTTGTTTAGTTGCTTCGTAATAGTGAGTTGTAATATAAGTAAACTCACAATCGGCTGTTGCGTGTATTAAGCAACATAAAATATCGTTAGTAATGTTTCGTTATATGTATATAATATTCAGCCAATAAAGGTTTTGTTCTTGTAGGATCTCTGATAAAAAAGATTTGATATTATAGGTTTTGTTGAACCACGCAAACTGTGTTCTTGTACTTGCGTAAAAGTGACAAACTTGATAACTTTTCTTTTCTGGTTCTCTCAGAGAAAAATATAAAGAATTTTCTATTGGCTGCTCTCAACCGCTCTGATGACGGATTAACAATCACAGTAGTAGACGCTGTACCTTAGGTGCATACGAAGTGTCTCAGTATACCAGATCTCTCGCACCTTCGCACGTCCATATAGCATATGTTTACGATTTTTGATACTCGCTTGACAAAACAGTAAAAGGTGTTAAATTAGTTTGTATATTTTTTTTAATTAATAAATTTTTTGTGATGGTTTAGAAGCTAAATACAAGTTTTTAGAATATTGGCCTTTGACTCTGTTTATCTGTAGAATTGTCTGTTGGAGCGCACAACAAGTGAGTGTAGTTGGTGTGGAGTGGATATTTTGTGATGAAGACACGTGGTTTATTATTGTGAGACAAGGTATATGTTTGTGGCTTATTTATTTCGAAAGTTGAGCGCTGTAGTTGAGCGCTGTTTCTCGATGCTTGAATAATCTATTTTGGATATATTTGTAGGTATTAAAACTGACTTGAAAAATTCAAAAAAGGCTGCCACACTCACAAAAAAACAGCAAATACGTTCAGTCGCGCTAACTCCGAGGTCTGTACGTAGGGTGGTTCGTAAGTTGTAAACTAAGCAATTCTATAGGCAATTGTTCAACCGATAAATTTGCATCGGAGAGTTTCGACAGTTGTTAAAGTGCAAAACCATTGTTCCACAATTTTATTTTGTGCGTGATGAGGCACAGTAGGATTTTTATTTCTTCCTATTACCGTGAAACCTGGCAACTTTGCCATTTTTGGAAGGTCTTTAAAGTTTGAAAAGATTAAAACCACTCTGGATGCGGTCAAGTGGAAGGCACACTGGGGTGCTGGCCGAAATGAGAATAGTATTCCATGTGAGGCCGAACTTGCTTTGTAAAGTTGCAAGCGATGCCCATGAAATACTGTCTCGCTCTGCTGAGCACGCCAAGCTTTTAGAGGCCACTTTGGCCTTCCTTCTAGTGACCACGAAACTGCACACTATTCGATATATCGACGCCAGGATTCCGATGCTAGCTGAGGCAGTAAAGTGCCTTGAAACTGAGGAGATACGACAAAGGGTTATTTTAGTGGTAAACGCGCAAACTTGTGTCTTCTGGGGATTGAGGACTGTGTTCAGCAAAGACTCGACTTCAGACACAAGTTTGTCCTGGTACTCGGCGAGATTTTCCCGAGAAATGTTGACACGGCTTGTTTAATAAATAAATCCAAAAATTTAATGAATTACTGTTCAATTAGGCGACCACTAGTTTCAAATAAAAACAGATTTTCACGTGCAATTACTTAATACTTTATAATAGTTATATTCCATCATTAGATACTATTTTCTGTTACTAGTTATCTTCTTAAAGTGTATATTAATTATATAGTATAACATTTAAAAGTAACTACTTTCTTAAAAGTAGATTCGCAATCCCGTTAAAGTTGATAAAAATCTCGATTACTTAAAAGTATTCCATTTCCTCTCGATCGTACTTCAACATCGTCCTTCAATTTCCTTTGCATAAAAATAATGGATGAAAAATATTTATTAAGCCAACGCTTTATATATTGCATGCTTGAAAATTATTAAGTATATTGAAAGCGATTAGTTTTGACATTTTGTAAAATTATTATAGTTCTGCTAAAATTAAATAATGGTAAATAACGTAATTTTAAAAGAAAATAAGTCCATAGTAGGTATACCATTTTAGAGACAATAATAAAATACTTTTAAATGTGAAGTAAATGAAAATTCAATAAAAATATGCTAAAAGTTATTTAGAGTCGATAATAACTTGAGCTCAGTCACAAAATGTAGTAAAAAGTTGTTTGCTTTAAAAATAGTCTCAGGCAAAATTTGAATTTGGAACCTATTTATTTTAATAACTGCGGCACTTTGATAACCGGCCAGTAATATGTTTAAATTAAAATCCTTTTTGAATTGTATCAGGCCGGAAACAATCAAAATCGTAAATGCAATGATTTTTGGAAATGAGTGTATATTATATTGAATATAATACATTACCCTATATATATCATAATCATAACCATAATCCATATAATATATTATATATTGCATTAAAGTAAAATAAATAAATAAACGAATAAATAAAAGCAATACCAGATTTTTATGATTTGGGATATTTATAAAATATTCATATGGTTGTTAAATATACATAAATATCTATGTATATATATTAAATATACTAACACAAATAATACATAAATAGATAAAAGCCAACCAAATGGAAGTCTCGGCAGGAGAAAAGCCGAGGTTGGGAAAGGAAGAAACCGGCAGACGATGCGGGCGGTGTCGGTGCCTCTGCATTTGAGCGCGGAGCAGTCCTTCACGAGTCCCAGTCGCCTCAGATGACCCGGGAGGCTGACCCGGTTGACCGTTCGCAGAAGCGACCACAGAATAATTTCGGTCGGCAGACCAACCCACATGTCGGTCAACTCGTGAGCCAGGTCCATATATTTTGTCAGCTTATCTGTTTCGGATTTCACGAGGTTCTCGTCTTGGAATAGTAATGTCGACAAAAATATCCTTGACTGTGTCCGGTCCATCAGCATAATATCAGGCTTATTCAATAGTCCTGTCTGTGATGATGGCGGTCCCAGTAGAACCTGGCGCGGTAATTTTCGAGCACGGCTTCCGGCAAGTACTTATAATATGGCATTTTCTATCCACGAGACCATATTTCAGAACGAGCTCCTGGTGTAGAATCCTGGCTACTAGGTTGTGGCTGTGCAAATACTCAGAGTTAGAAAGCACCGAACAACCGGAGATGACTTGCCTAAGTGACTCGCCGGGATGGCGACAAGCTCGACAGATGTCGACGGCGCTATCGTTTAGGATGTATTTCCGATAATTGTTGGTCTTAATAACCTAATCCTGTCGCACAGACAACACCTCAGTTTCCCCAAATAGGTCACCGAAACGTAGCCAGTGGAGGCGACTGTGTCGAAAGGCTCATGTGAGCCTTGTAGAACCTCCCATGGAGCTCCTTCTCCTTCCATACGGTTTCCCAGTCGGAAATGCACTGGACTGCTGGGTCTTACCATTGCTCGTTGGCTAAGGATAGAGGAGTAAGCCCTTTATCACAGAGATAACGTCCCTATAGAATGGATCATCCGATCTCTTCAGAGTAATTACGGGCTGCACACTTCGCGATTATGCATGGTAAGGTGCTCAAGCCGCCCACGTTTTTCCGCGGCAGTACCGCCTCATTACTGACGATCTCGGGTGATGCATCCTGCAATGACGTCATAACAATGCGGACTTTCTATCAGGCGTTCACTTCGGTCTGAGTCCACCTGAGTATGCCGAAGGCATATGTGAGACAGGCATGACCCAACCGTTGTATGCGGTTGTCTTATTCACACCGACAAAAGACTCTTGAGCAATTTTGTCAAGCGTGGCCTCGCATAGGGTCCTTATGTTGATGGGCAATGGATAAGTCTATGTCCTCAGAGTTGCAACCCTACCCTTTCGACATGGAGGACCACTTATCCGTCCCCAGCAGCATTCTAATAGAATTGCTAAAATCACAAGTGATGTTTAGCAATTCCACAAGATGGAGGCGAATAACTTGAGATCATCCATAGAAAAGGTGGGTCACTTTTGCCTCCTTTCGGAAGCTGAAATCCTCCCAGAACCCTCCAGTAAGGTACTGGAGGGTTTAGATAGAAGGCAGAACCAGATTGGACTCAGACAATCGCCTGGAAGATACCCTTCTTATCCTTATGTGGTTCTCCTGGCCGTCATCTGCTCACCTAGATGACAAAGGATCGTACTTCACTGCCCTACACTGCCTGAGGGGAAGTCTCTAACTGTACAGTCAATTTTGTACAGCTCGAGACCCTCTTCAACCATGTGAGGCACCGAATCGAATGCCTTTGGTCTATCCAGGCGGCGGAGAGGTTCCGTCGATTGCGTTCCACCTTACCAATGACCGCGTCGATGAGGGTGGTTCCTTGGTTCCACGACCAACGCCCCGATATC
Source organism: Parnassius orleans (assembly GCA_029286625.1). Lineage (NCBI taxonomy): Eukaryota > Metazoa > Arthropoda > Insecta > Lepidoptera > Papilionidae > Parnassius > Parnassius orleans. Next base: position 4,138,548 of record JAGSMP010000027.1, on the reverse strand, counting down.
CATTTGAGCGCGCAACATCACCTGATTTGAGTTCAAGTGACGAGTGATTCTCGCGCTCAAAATGGATGTTAATGTCTTATATATCGTGGGTAGACACGTGATGGGGCTGTTGCTCGGGTCTGTGATATTCCGTCTTTAGGAACCAAATGAGTGATCCCAGTAGTGAAGAGGCTCGGGAGCTACTTTTGGTCGAGAGCCTCTTGAAACTGTCGAGGCACAGTTTGACACACCACGAACCCTTCAGCTAATGATGCAGCCCGTCAAACCCGGACTTTTCAGTTCGGGGCCTTCAGACCGCCTCAGCTACATCGTCCGGCGTTATGATGACGGGGCATGGGTGTAACATTCCACTGACTCGCCACAACTTCCGTCAGGGCCCTCGCTGTGGTTTACGGGCTCTGACCACAGGCCGCGCCAGCGAAACAGTGTCGGCCTCATTCGGTGCTTGGCCCGTTCCACGTACCATTGGTCGCTGCAATGATTTATAGAGCCTCTTCTGATCACTCTGGAAGAGATGATTTTGGTTGAACCGTGTCAACCTCTCGGTATATCGCCGAATCCGTTTCCCCAAGCAGTGATTCTCTGCTTCAGGTCGTCTATGCGCTCCGACAGTCAGGCCTATGTTAAACAGTGGACTTGTGAAGGGCTGTAATGATGATGATGGTGATGATGATGATGACAGTCAGACAGACAGACAAAATTTTTAAAATGATTATTCATATGTTATGACATTAAACATGATTTTTTTTGTCCATGTTCATCTTGAGACCTATCCGTTGGGAGATACTATTGAGTCATTGAGCATAGTGCTTAGGTCCTCCAGCGATTCTGCCATAAGGACTATATCGTCGGCAAATCGAAGGTGAGTGATGTACTCGCCATTGATGTTAATACCGTATCCTTTCCAGTCAGTAGTTTGAAAACGTCTTCCAATGCAGCGTTGAAGAGTTTCGGAGATATTACGTCACCTGTCTTACCTCTCTGCAGTTGGATAGGTTTCGTACTCTGGTTCTGTACTCGGATAGCCATCGCCCCTACTGTCCAAACACTTCAGCACCTCGATATACTGACAGTCCACATGGCTCTGAAGGGACTGCAGCACCCCACATTTCAACGGAATCAAAGGCTTTCTCATAGTCCACATATACAAGGCAAAGTGGCAGATTGTACTCGTCGGTCTTCTGTACAATTTGCCGAAGGGTATGTATGTGGTCTATGGTGCTAAAGCCTTTTCGAGCTCCGGCTTCGGGAGGCTGAAGTCGTCGAGTCTGCATGCGAGACGATTCGTAATGACTCTCGAAAACAGCACGTAGACGCGGCTCAGAAAACCGGTCTGTAGTTCTTCAAGAGCGTTGTCGCCTTTCTTGAAGAACAAGACCACCGCAATTCTGCTCCACGCCGGTGTAATGCCACCATGGAGGACGGAATTAAAAGCTTCTGAAGGACTTCAAGTACCGGTTTTCCACCCGCTTAAATCCGCTGTAATTCCATCCTCGCCTGGGGCCTTGCCGTTTTAAGGTGCTGGAGAGCCATTAAATCCTCAGAATGACGTCCGGGATATCATCGGAATAGTGTCGGATAAGACTTGCTCTTGGATCGTTACTCACACTTGCGTGTGGCTCCAACGATGACGTGTACAGCTGCCCATGAACCTCTCAATCTCACTCAAAATCTCAGGTGTCCAAATGATGCTGCCACAATCGGTCTTCAGCTGCGACAGTTGGCTCTTTCTGGCAGAATCTCTGGCAAGACTTTGGAGCCCTGGTTCGCTCGATCGCTTCTTCAATACGAGCTGTATTGAAGTTGAGCAAATCCGCATGCATTTGGAGATCTGTCGGTTCAGTTGCCTGTATACTGTCAAATCTGCTGAAGACTGCAGCTTCATCTCCGTCTAACAACCATGAGATTAAGGTGTGATCGGAAGGTTTTGTGTTCTTCTGCGACAGGTACAGAACGCTCCGACCGTGGACAGTTTCCATAAGCTTGTCATTCAGTCATGTCAGTCCATGTCACACCTATGCCGGTAGTTGTTGGGAGCACTAAGCTCGAAGTTGTTTACCTGGGACAAATAGTCCGACTAGGTAAGTCCAACTTCGACCGAGAGGTCAATCGACGGATTCAACTCGGCTGGGCAGCGTTCGGGAGATTACGACCCATCTTCTCGTCAGGCATACCTCAAAACCTCAAAACTAAGTTGTACAACCAGTGCGTGTTGCCAGTGATGACATACGGAACTGAGACGTGGTCCTTCACTGCTGGCCGTATGAGGAAGCTCAAGGTCGCTCAGCGAGCTATGGAGAGGGCTATGCTCGGGGTTTCTCTTCGTGATAATCTTAGAAATGAGGATATCCACAGTAGAACTAGAGTAACCGACATAGCCCAAAGGATTAGTAAGCTGAAGTGGCAATGGGCCGGCCATATAGCTCGAAGAACCGACAACCGATGGGGAAGAAAGGTTCTCGAGTGGCAGCCTCGTACCGGCAGGCGAAGTGTAGGGCGTCCCCCCACTAGATGGAGTGACGACCTGGTAAGACATGCAGGAAGTCAATGGATGCAGGTGGCTCGGGACCGTGCTTTGTGGCATTCCGTGGGGGAGGCCTATGTTCAGCAGTGGACTTGTGAAGGGCTGTAATGATGATGATGATGATCTTATTGACATGGAAACATTTCCCTCAGCTCAATTCAAGGTAGTTTCGATGTTACAGACAGACACTTAAATGTTATTTATATGTGCAGATAGGTTATGTTTTTATGCAAGTGATAACTTTAAATTTTTAAATAACATTTAAAGTTAATAATAATCTCATTTCCATTCCATACCATAGTCATCTCAGCATTATTATTTACAGCTGTACGTAGGTAAACTTTATTTCCCTACATACAAGATAGAAAATTTCCGTTTTCCGTTCTAGTTATCTTAGTTTTATTCTTTTACAAACCTGCGGCAAAGGAAACCTAAATGATAACGTCAGAAGCCGAGAACAAGTTCCGTATTGTAAACTGCGTCAACAAAGGGAAAATGAAAATTATTAAAAGGCAGCTTTAGTTGTAGTACGAAAGCATGATAAAATATTGTGCTTTGAAATAATTAAATTATCATGACAAACTTTTCTAGGTTAATATGATTATTTTTCCATAAACACTTTTTGTGAGTATATCATGCATGGATGGACTCTCAGGATGAGATTTTTACTAATGAATAATCGCATTAGTTCTAAAAAAATAAGAATGAATACGTAAACATAATACGAGTATGTTTAATAGTTGGAAACGGCACTGACTGGCATATTTGTACTTACTACCTTAAATAAGCGTTTTTTAAGTCCACCTTGGTCTTGTAAGAACTGTATTTATACTCTTTCTCTTAATTCACCTGATCTTTGCTAGCGTAATTTACCGAGATGTGCAAAACATTTACCTGAAGCTTATACGCCCTGTTACGCCACTCGTACGTACCGTCTCCCTCTCAAAATCGCTCGTTCATCGCAGCATTTCGTTTTTTTCAAGCGAGAAAATACTGAAAGCGTTCTGTTGGACTCTGATGATGATATAAAAATTATAGCTATTCACCAAATTAGCCTCAATATTATTGTTACAACAATACAACGCAACATTGTACAGCATCAAGAAATATTCCATGCAATAAATATTCAAATTAGATGCAAAAGAACTACCCCATCAAATTGTTCAATATGCAATTTAACGATGATGTTTAGCACATTTTGGTAGAATGTACCTAGAACTCCAGAATAATTGTTATAATTCAGATTTGTTCTTGACTGGTGTTTGTAAGTAATAGCATTTTATCAGACCCGTTACCAGATGATACCAAAAAACTTTATTTGTTAGTAAATAAGAGATTAAGTAGAAATTAGTTTATTAAACATTTCTTGTTGTAACTACCAGACCGCCATACATAATCGCATCTATTATATTTTCTAGGTCTGTGTGATCCAAATACTTTAAAATATTTGGTCCTGAACGTTTGAGTATACATTTGAGCTTATTTTGCACGATAAATGTATACTATTGAGCCCGTGTAACTTGTAAATTATAAATTTTAAAGAAAATATGATCTTTGTCTGTGTTACTTCCTAAGTCGTATCTTCAAAACTTTATTGATTTTGATTGGTTCAGATCAAAATAGGATTATACTTTGCGCTCTCAAGAGAAACTTTCCCTAACCCTAATTGACAGTTAATCGAAAAACTCTGGTTCGGATGAATGAAATAATGTGAATTTAGGCGATTAAGATGAAACTAATTCCAATTAATATATTAGATTATAACTGCATTATAGTGGGCTGTGTAATTCTTTAATTATCGTAAGTGCTGGTTTGAATTACATCAGAGCAATTAACTAGTTCTATTTTTGCGAAATACACGTAAACGATGAAGTTATTTGTTTAGGCCTATTTAATGATTCTTCATTGATGATGGATGATAAAGTAATATTACAAAATTAATTAGATAATAATATTAAAAATTAATAATTTTATTTTATTTATTTCTTGTACTTTTGATGGCTCAGTTTATTTTATCAACACAGTTTTAAGAAAATTATGACCATGATATGTACATACATATGGAATGTTTTCTAAAATAAATGAAGAATCATAAATAGTGAATTATCATCACTATCAAAAATGCCACTTTTGCCTTGGGTAACTTTCCTACAAAATAAATTAAAAGCCTAAGTTATATCGAAATCAATTTAAATTGTGTACCTGTAGATAAACATAACTTATTAAATCCCATTTAAAATATTTGCCTGACCATTTTCTGATGACGTTACTTTACCTGGAAGCTGTTATAACGATAAATATGCGATCCCGTCTTTAAATTGTAAGCATTACGCTAATATTTTACGAGCCCGTTAGGTGTAGAATGTGGTATTCAGGCTTATTTGATTGAAAATGTTGTCTTTTTTATTCGGATGGATTTTATATTACGCTTTTCCCTCAATCAAATATTTCGAAGCTGTTTGAATATATTTATATATTGATGATATTGGCATTATAGTAAAATAAATTACAGCTACTTATTTACTTGAAAGGATACTTTAACTATATAGAATGCTATCTCTGCATTTAGGCATAAAAAAATGCATATTAATTCATAAAGCGCAATGTAGGAAACATTTATTATTTTCCATTCTCAATTTTAGCTTAGAAATATTACAAGCTACCGGATATTAATGGATTATGTAGAAACAGCTGCAACGGATGCTAATATGCAAATACAATATACACACGGTAATAGAAAAATAATTTAAAGTTTATGAATTGCTGAAGTTTTAAATTTGATTTTCATTCAAATAATATAATAAGAACTATTTAAAAAGAACTGAATACGTAATTTTTACAGAAATTTACGTATTGTTATTTTCACACTAAATCATAATATATTGTTAGAAATATATAAGGAGGTTATTTAAAAAAATATAGTGTGATATTCATTTATTCTCTTTTTTAATGCTTTATTAACGAACTTAATTACAATGTGAATATGTAACTCTGTTAGTTCAAAATCAAAAAAAAAATTATACCGAAACTTCATTAAAATGAAAAGTTTGCAGATCTAAAATTAGTTACATCATGTAGAAGAATAGTTATACATTTAGTTACGACATAAAGTTCTCAGTCAGGATCCTCTAAGTCACACTGGGAGGACTGTAATCGATCCGAGAACTTTCTAATGTACATGTACAGTTTGATTACCAATTTTGTTTCGCCATTTGGATCACAAAAATTATATTACAGTCAGCGCAAAATGTGATGGCACTTGTCAGTAAGAAAGATAGCGTAGTTACACACTAAATCTTGATGAAATTCGTCTCAGGAACACCGCATTAATCACAGTTCAGTGACTGGATCTTTTTCATTAGAAATAAAACTTCTTAGATGGACAATCCATCTAAGAAGTTTGTATTTACAAAGCATTTGTCCAGTACATAGCCTCATTATCACTAATACAACTCGCATCATCCATTCAGTTATTCACTTGGTACAAATACAAAAGTTAATATTATTTAAAACCAAATACTAGTTAAACAACTCACGAACCATATAAAGTTATTTCATTTCAAGTCATTATAAGTTGCCATACTAATATTTTGTAATATAAAATGCCTTTATTCATGCATTCCGTATATAATAAAACGTATAGTTATTACTGAGAGTGAAACGCTTTTGAAACATGGGAATTGGGCATTAGTTGCTTGCACCTACTTTATGTATACTGCTTGAACAATTGGGAGTTTAGAGTTCTATACTTAATTCTTCGTATTTTTTTCCTTCATTCATAACGATATATTATATTTTTAGTTAAAATTTTAAAATTTAAAATTTATTATAAATTTAGTTTAAATAAACATTAACTCCACCAGGCCGATGTTCAGCTGTGGACTTGTGAAGGGCTGTAATGATATAATAAGACTGTAATTTGTTTCATATATAATTTATTGGCTTATTAGGTTTATTCAGTCAGTTTGGATATATTAAAATCATCAACGAAGTCGTCCTCAGCCTTTTAAGATCTTTATTATTAAACTTCGACTGTTTAAAGCTATAGGCCACCAGGTATTCATTTCTTGACAGATTTACTCACCCAATGAACGCAAATATGTGTTATTTACATTCACTGTACTCACCACGCTCGAAAGGCGGGCTGATGAGCGCAGAACAAAGATCCTCTTATTGCTAGTACTGCTCTCCATCATCAATCTATGGAAATATATACAGAAGTATTTTTTTTCTCAAAAGTTATAAATAAAACTTATTGAAAGTCAAGAAAGAAAATAACTACTTCTGTCCTGTGAAGAACCATCCTGGTACAAATTATGTATTAGTTATGTTGTACAATTAATCATACGATATAATATGATTATATGAGAAATAGCTTGGTAGTGATCACTTCATTCCCAGGGATTATTATTATCCTTGTATTCCTTAATATTATAATAATTGGTTTTTTCAAATTTTGTAAGTTTTCTTGGATTTTCGGCTCGAGTAAATAAAAACTGTGTTAAAAACAGACACACTTTTTATTTACTTCTAGTTGATTACATACGCTTTGCTACCACAGTAGAAAGAATTGTGGAAATGTCATTTTCCATTGGAAAGAGTTATATTGTTTAATTAGGAATGATAATACATTAATTGAAGTTGTATGATATATAACTTTCAAATAAATTTGTCGGTACGATACGCGCGCCACCTAATGTAAGTTAATTGTACGAGTAATATGCCTATAACCTCGCGCAAGTGCAAGCAATAAGTTGACAAATTTTACCACAATCTGGTGATCTGTGATTTTACCACGGTATGGCAGCGCATAAAATACGAACAAACAAACATTATTTTTTATATATTAAGACGATGGTATTTTTGTCTTACAGACCCTTTCGACTTAAAGCCATAGATTACTCTAATGGCTCTCTTTTGAAAAACAAATATATTTTTAGTGTTAATCGTGTTTCATAGTGCGCGTGGACTTTGGTAGTCAGTATTTTTAAATATAATTTTATTTGTTGTTCATCAGTCTCGTCCGTTAAATAGCAGGTTGCACGACGTGTATGTTTTGTTGGAAATTAAAGAAATTGTTACGAAATGGCGATAACATATTATCATATAAATATGAAGGAGCTAAATTGTATAATAAATTACCTAAGGTAATAAAATATGTTGAAACTAACAATTGTTATAAAAATAAGCTTAAACTATACGTAATAGAAAATAAAATTTAAGTTTTTTTTTTAATTTCAGGTAGGGTCATTGATATTTCCGATAATAATATGAATAAACTTTGCACTAGACTGTTTCACTACTTCAAGTCATATCTTAATAAGTTATATTAAGATATGACTTGAAGTAGTGAAACAGTATCATATCTTAATAAGTTAATAAGTTATATAGTTAATAAGTTCAACAATTTATCTTTCGATAAATTGTTGAACTTATTAATATATTTTTTAAATCGATTAATTGCTATTTTTACATAAATAAGGGGTTTTAGTGGCTTATGGTGTGGATTTATCAAGTCCGCATGGCTTCGTAAACACGATAACTTTTGAAAATATCAATTGTTCAACTCAATCTATTTTTAAAACTCTTCTTCTATCATATGAGAAGCCATTGAATGTAAATGGCAGTTTAATTTTGTTTTGTTCAGTTATAATTAAATTTTTCGGCTGCGAATTGGCGAAATATTTGGTATTTTAGCAGCCTTGTATAAATTTAGTTTTTACTAAATAGAGACTGCGTCACTCACTCGGTTAGTTTGGCGCTCTTGGTAGATAGTAATTGTGTTGTGTGGTTTGGCGTCAATCGCCGTCGTGAGTGGACACTGTATCGGTTGTTTGCAGTGACTCAAAAAGATCGCTGTACAAATACACAATATTCGAAAAACCAAATTTCTTAAATACTTGATTATAATAATAATCAGAGATTTTTATTACAATATTTTAAAAGCACAGAATAAATAATAGTAGTACGTACTAAAATAAGTAGGATGTAATATTTATACTTAAATACATCTTGGATTTTATGGAGTGACCTGAATGATGATATGATGATCATATGAGCATTATGAGTCGTGCAGTTTTGGATTTTCCAAACTTTTTTTTTAAATTGAAGTTTGACATATAATTATCGGAAAATTGGAAGTACAATAAGGTTATTAGTGAAAACTTCTGTGTATTTAAACTACTTTAAAAAATGCCATATAATTATGTTATACGTAATTTTTTTAATGCGCTTAGGGCATGCCCAATTGGATTTACCAATATATTGCTTTCTTTTGGGGGATTTTTTCTACATACTGAGACGATCCCATGTCATGTGATATCATAATGCCTCAATGCACGAGGGTCTCAAATTTTTAATGCTTCATTGCTTTTTGGCATAATAAAGACAAAAAATCCAGAATATCTATACAAAAAACTTAACTGGGGCTGGAGAAATGATGATTATATAAAACCAGAATGTATTCTAATGTTTTCGCATTCCTAAACACAAATTATTGTCATTCCGCTCTATTTTATGGCCACTAAATATAGGAATGATTTTTCACGACCCCTGCGCACTATGACAAGTAAAACAAGTTTAAAAGAAGGTTTAAAACCTACTTACTAAGAGAACAAAACATACTATCATCGTAATATCCTTCTTAATTGCAGGGTCATACTGTAAATATATTCATATCATTGCCAACTAATATGCAGGAACCTCACAATTTAAAAAAAAAATTGAAGACGTAATACTGACCTACCTGTAGCTTTTAAGCGGCTGCTTCAAATCCCTGGTAAAGTATCGTTTTCCCTCACGATAAATAAATCCCAGGCACAAATTTTTTCGCTGGTGAAAGTGACACCGACGTGAGAAAAGAGTGCTTTTCTCATTGGCAATTTTACAAGTATGTTGGTTTGTCTATATATTTTGCTATCGGATACCAACACCACTGCAAATATGGTACACGGAGAAGTTTTGAGGTAATTTCCGATTTTATAATCCATACAAAGAATATATAAATTTTTTTTCTACTCCTTAACTGTACGGACGATGAAAGTGTTACCAAAACGTTTGACTCAAAACTTTAGACTCGCTCAGGGATAGAGTAAATAGAGTAGTTTTTTTAATGGTAAAATATTTTTAGAACCAGCATTTGTCCACGCCAACGACATCGTGGGCGGATCAGCTAGTTACTTAACAAATTCCAATCGGTCTCTCCGCATTACATAATAAAAATGTATCCGAAGAAAAGCCCCAGAAGATATACAAGCTATTGTAAAGAAAGGGGGTAAAAATTAAAAAAGTCAGGGTATTAGATTGGGATGCTCAATAGGTTGGGATACAAGGCGATCGAGGAGAGACTCGAAACAACTGTAGTTATCGTGTCTTAAGGGATAAAAGTGGCAGGTGATGACTCGCTGCTTACTAAATGGGCATCTCATACTGCAATCTGAATTGACTGCGAGGCGCAACAATATTTGTATTCGTATAAATAGTTAAGAGTGTTAAGAGGTAAATCTGCAAGCTAAAGATCCTTATACAGTCAGCATTCTCCTGGTTTTATGGCATTTTACACTTCTATCCTTCAACCTTAAAGTTCTAACGCTCTAGATTTAGCTCCAAGCTTAATCGCTCCATCCTGGCCGGCCGACCAAGGCAAGCAAAAGTTGGGGAATTACAAACTACCCCGCAGAACTCGATTATGTCCCATAATGTCGCCAGTTACCAACAGCTGGCCACGGTCTGTCCAACAATTATTATTATTATTAAAAAGCCATTAAAATATTCTTTCTTGAAATTTATGTAACTGTTCCAGTATTATTGAATTATGCGCTATGTTAGCTATGTGATGTTAATATTTACGCTCACTGCGGTAGCTTTGCCGTTTTATAATTTTGACGAGGAATGTTTCTAGGAGTTCCCACGCTTGGCAGGCAGGTTGGTAGCAGGTAACGTCTAAGGCGCGAAAAGTCTTGTGCCTTTATCGTCGATTCATCCGTAAAATTTCGATATTGGTATTAAGAGCCATGGTAGCTCAAGGATGAACTATCTAATGAAACTAAAAATGAATCCTTGAAGTTTACAATTTCAAACATTAATTACGTACTCGGTGGCGAATATCTAACTTAACCAGATGTCCCATACAAATACATGTAATGATATTTTGTAATAAGCTACCAAATATTTAAAAGGAAAACTGCTACTAACCGCTTTCCCAATTATCTATCAGTATGTCAAACATATTAGTTCGTATTTTAATAAGCTTTCATTAGCTGTTCATTCCTGTTATTCTTACTGAGATCAGTACACCTCAAGTTCAATGCGTATTGTTTCAGTTATTTCTTGACTTTGGTAATTTTATTGAATGTTTTTGCTGTACAATATTTTACTAAACTATAGATGAGGCACTAATGAATTCTAAGTCAGCTTAGTTAGGTTGCAAACAATTAATTACTTTGCCTTGAAAATGCACATCGTTAATGACAATAAAATTTTAAAGTTGATATTTGTCTTATATTCAAATAGATGTCGGCTGAAAATACTCTCTCAATGAATCACGACACTTCTTAGAATTATTTAAGAGTAATTGACAACAATAGGAATAATTTGGGCAAGTAGTTCAATTAACGAAATATCCACTTTATGATTAGTTTTTGAGAATGTCTCGAAAAAATAAAAATTGAAGATCTATTATTTTACTTAAGTAAATATTTTATTATTTTATTCTTGAACACTTATAGTTGTGTTTTAAAATGGTATTGGAATTTAGAAATTGCTAATTTCGATTTTGGATCAAATCAATGAGATAGAAGTCAAAAAGTGAGGACATTTATGTGTAAAATTTCAAACCAAAAAAGATTTGTTTAAAGCTTTTTTTAAGTCTGTTATAGCATATTAGATCATCCATTTAATTTCTCAGTTTACCGATGTCACAAAAAAGTCCACCATATTTTTCGGATAAAACATAGCCTAGGTCACTGCTGGCATCACACTATCTGTTTTGAAGTATCATAGGACGGACAGATACCCAGACGGACTAAACTAAAATGAAAAAAAATATTTTGTAATTTTGTCCGTTGAATGGTTAAAACATTAATTAAAACAAACCATTTTGTAACTATGATTAGAAACGCGAAGTAGATTAGGTTAGCTATTGCAAAGTGTTTATTTAATTATGCATTGCCTGCTATAATTTTGTGACTTTATTAAACAAAGAAGTATATGATTCAGTGCGTGTTTTCCTGTTTAGTGTCAATCGACATAAGTAATGATCAACGATGGGGCGAAGGATATAAGTCGTGATTGATGAATATCTCTAAATTTTTTGGGAGCTTAACTAATGCTGTTAGTGATATTGGATATTAATGATAATCATTTTCATTGAAGCGCTGCCATGTTTACTCATGATAATATAGTCCACGTGAATAATATAAACTAACGAATGGTTCACAATAAAAATCTAAACATATTTTTAATGGTTGAAAACTGTTTTTAATTGTAACAAATTTAGCAATGTAGAATAGTAAAAAATCTGCTTAAACCTTGTGTTTACTGGTTACTACCCTAGAAAACCGTTTTTTCCGGAAAACAATTTTTACTGTTTTTTTAATTATCAGAAAAAGTGTAGTGAATATTAGGTTCAATTACATGGCACACACTGAACCTTTTTTACCGACTTTAAAAGGAGGAGGTACTCAATTCGACTGTATGTTTTTTTTGTTTTTTTTTTTATGTGTACCTCATATATTTTTTCTGGGTGAACCGATTACGATGATTCTTTTTTTATTTGAAAGCTGGTGCTTCTCGTGTGGTCCCATATAAATATTGATCAAGGTCTTACTAATAGTTTTTGAGTTATTCTTAATAATTTATATTGAAGTCGGTTGTACAAAACTTTTTATTTTAAATTATATTGGTCGAACATTGTGCCAGCAAACCTTAAAGTTATTATAGATCTGCATGTGTTTTTGTTGAAGTACCAAATAATTAAGAAATATTTTTATGTCGTTTGGGTGTTTTCTCGTTGTTTCAGAAAGTTTTACCATAGGCGTTGGAAGCAGACATCACCTTACTTATTTCTATCGTCAAGCCGACGTATACCCACCACTGCTGCGTTTGGACATGAGTTTAGAGTTCACACACATAATATACAGTTTATATCTAATCCTCGGGATTACAAAGAATCTATTGGCTTCTTGTTTGGGAGTCGTTTAAGAATATATGAGCTGCGAGTCACTTACTATTAGATAAACCCAATTACCATTACAGTTATATAAAAATTATATATTCGCTTATCTCCCCTAGACCGGTGGATTCGAGTTCACACTACTCTCAAACCCGAATATAACTGTTCTGGACATTTAGGCCTCCTCTCATTAATCTTATTTTAAAATCTGTCAGATCACGATTTTCCTGTTTTTACCTTCGTTACCGATTTTCCCGTTTTACGATACCCGGGATATATTACGACCACACGTTGTATGTACTAGCCGAACAAAATCAATAGACATCTGTGTTGAAGGTATCTGTGGCCGTGTGGTACTAAAACGAACGCGTTATTTTGCGAAAGCTTTTTTTATAGAATAAGGATGACAAACTGTATGAAAAGCAATTAAAAGCTGTAGCAGATAGATATCTACATCTATCCTCGATTAAGAATAAAAATGCAGATGCGCTATCACTCCTGAATACTAAAACGTAATGCCTCGTTTCCAGTAAAAAGAGTATCCAGTTCTCTTCTCTCACCATACGAAACTCAGCAGCATAAAGCTGCTATTTTGCGCTGGTATTCTGTGGTATCTCTACCACGTATAAAAGGCTCAAGTCAACTCCTTAAGGAATTCAATTTTACGTATTAAAATATTATCATTGCAGCGTATTATCACTGCAACCACGACGTAGTAGTACAGTGCTGGCCATATAAGGAAGCTCAAGGTCGCTCAGTGAGCTATGGAAAGGGCTAGGCTCGGTATGTCTATGTGTGACAGATATCGTAATGAGAATATTTGCAGTAGAACCAGAGTAACTGACACTGCCCAAAGAATCAGTAAGATGAAGTGGCAATAGAAGGAATATTAATTTTTATTTTTGTGTGGACTTAGGAATATAACAATCTCATGGTAATAACGAAAATGTCGTCTTAACGTTACATTAAAAATAACAACCCCTATTTTTAGCCCTTAGGGTATCATATTTTCTTCAAATTTAAATGGAACCACCCTTGTAGTATTGCCTATTTAATAAAAAATAACGCGTACCACAAAAATCAACATAATATTTGAACCTTTCCATTTTTAAATTCGGCTAAAAACACACTAATAATTACACCGTTACCGTTACAGTCTATCAAAGGCCCACTGCTGAACATAGGCCTCTTCCATAGATTACATCTTATTTTGTTTTCCATAGTTGCCACGATTGGCAGGCGGGTTGGCAACCGTAGTTTATTTCTTATTTTTAGTTGTTATTAGGATGACGATGCTGCACATCTACGGGTTAGTTTCCCTCTGACGCCTCTTACGAACCCCAAGGTCATATCACCCATACGGGGTAGTGGATATTCTTACACCGCCACTATACGTCAACTTTCACAACTCAACAAAAATAAAAGTATCAAGACAGCAGGACGAAGTCCCCAATCCTAAAATAAATGTTATGTAATATTTTGTAATCTTATCTACTCCAGTGGACTACAAAGCAATTTGTTAATTTATCTTAATATTTCGTGAGTTGATACTCGCGGGGATTCCTCGTACTTAGTTGGCACGCACGAAATGAGTTAACGTTGGCGGATTCTCTTACAGCAACACATTTTGTGAAGCCGTAAAGGAACTCGTGTTTGTTGACCAACTTATTAAAACGTTTGCTTAGTTTGAAGTATTATGGTAACGTTAAAAAGTATTTTTTTTTATTACTATATGTTACTATTTAACAAAATCTATATTTTGAATCCATTAAAAATTTGATACAAAAAGGTTACGTTAGATGATCATCATAAAGCGGAGGAGTTGCTCTCAATGAGGAGAGGCCGCCAAGGGGTAGCTGGCGCTGCCACTCGTTGCGAGTCCAACATAATCCTTGGAGAAGGGTTTGCGTAGGTATTTCCACATGGACAAAATATTAAAAATGATAACATACAATTTTGATTTTACAAACAGAAACAACTTATTCGATTGATAAATGATTTTTTTAGCTTAAAATTGAAACTCATCATCATCATCATCATCATTACAGTCCTTCACAAGCCCACTGTTGAACATAGGCCTCCCCCAAAGAAAGCTTCAAAGCACGGTCGAGAGCCCTGAATCCATCGTCTTTACTGCATCTCTCAACAGGTCGTCACTCCGTCTAGCGTGGCACTGGCATTGGGCTAGAAGAACTGATTTCGTACCGAGCCTTCACTAAGCAAAATATTAGGCGTCCACCACTATAAATTAAAACTCAATACATAACAACTCTTACTGCATTATTTTATTTAACAATCATTTACTACAACTGAAACCAAAAAATAAGAATCAGCACTGTGCTTATGTATTAAGTGAATCCCTTTTTTATGTAAATATAAAGTTCCTTTTTTTATTTTTGCTATCACAAAGATGGAAACTTTCCGTTTTTCTTGTTGCTATCTCGGTCTTGTTTTCCGACAAGCTTACGAGGAAAGAAAATATAAATGATAACGTCAGTACCTCTGAAATGCTAAGTGCTACAAATGCCATCGGTTAAATTATTTATTGAAAATTGCGAAAGCAAGAAAGTTAAAATTTTCTACATTTTTTATTTGGATAAATTTTTAGTTGTTTTTTCAGTTCTTTAGTTGCTTCGTAATAGTGGGTTGTAAGGTAAGTAAACTCACAATCGGCTGTTGTGTGTATTAAGTAACAAAAATATCGTTAGTAATGTTTCGTTATATGTATATAACTAGCTGTTCCCCGCAACTTCGCCCGCGTGTAGTTTGTTAGGATTGGATTTCATGGGTTTTAATTTTTTTGCGCGGAGCTTTAATTCTTTTTCTTAAATAAAAGGAGCCTTAGTTACTCCTTATAACACCAACTACCTGCCAGTGAAAGTCCCGTCAAAATGTATCAAGCCATTTCGGAGATTAGCCGTAACAAACAGTTATAAGTACCGTATGTTATTCATATGTATTAAAATTGAGTTGAAAACTTCACAAAAGGCTGGCACACTCACAAAAATCTAAGGTATAGCCTGCAAATACGTTCAGTCGCGCTAACTCCGACGTCTGTACCTCGGGTGTTTCGTAAATTGTAAACCAAGCAATTCTGTAGGCAATTATCCAACCGATAAATTTGCATCCTAGAGTTTCGACAGTTGTTAAAGTGCGATACCATTGTTCCACAATTTTATTTTGTGGGTGATGAGGCACAGTAGGATTTTTCTTTCATCCTATTACCGTGAAACATGGCAACTTTGCGATTTTTGGAAGGGCTTTAAAGTTTAGGACTAATTTTCCAACAAAATATTTACTGTCAGACTGGGCGTCAATGTTTAAATGTGACATTACATTCTTCATAGATTTGGTATTTATTAGTGATTTAAATAAATACTAACATTAAATAGACAAAATACTCAAAAATAGAAAATGGCAAAGTTAACCTCATTTTAAGACAACTTGGCCATCAGGGTTTATAATGAAAATAACAGGATTTGACTTCAAGGTTGAAGGTAAATTTACCTCTTAATGTAATACACAACACTCAGCGTTATGATTTGCTCCTTTAATTGTGTTGCAAATAGCAAAGTTTACGCTTGTAGCAAAGTTCCCATTCCCATTTTTAATTTTTCATACAAACAATAATTATTGTAATCAATCTAAATATTGTTTTCCCACAATAGCAAAACATTCATAATCATTAAAAATAACACTCTTTTTTGGGTGCAAATTAATATCAATACACTAAGATGAAATTATGAAAAATACTGAGAAGTAATAATATTATTAATGCCCGACAACGCAGTAAAAATAATATAGATTTTTCTTTGCTTTTCCTTCACTTTTGATAAAGATAGATTGATTGACGACTCATTCGGTAAAAACGTTCTAATGGGCTGCTACGGTTAAATATGCAAACGTGGTAGAGCCACGCTGCAGTTATATTATGGTAGTAGCACGAATGGGTCAGCTCGACCGAGGAAGGACCACTCTCTCACAGAATACCAGCGTAAAATAGCACCTTTATGCTGCTGTGTTTCGTATGGTGAGTGTAGAGGACTGGAGACCCTTTTTACAGGAAATGAGGCATTCCATCTTAGTCCTCAGGGGTGACAACGCCTCTGAATTTTGATTCTTAATCGAAGATGTCTATGAGCCACAGCATCCACTTACAATCAGATGGACTGTGTGCTCGTTTGTCACCCATATTCTATAAAAAAAAAACATCGATACAAACATACACACATAGAATGTAAAGTACAGAACCCTTTTTTTAAATAATCGTAATCGGTTAAAAATGTAGGTTGAAAGTAGGTTAAAAATGTAGGTTGAAAGTGCTGTAGCAAAACATGGCAAAGTAACCGTCACATCGTGGCATCACTAGCAGTGGCGAAGCTAGGGCTCCAAACTAGGGCAAGCCCAAGATACGGTTTTGTTGTTTTTAGCAGTTTTATAAAAATACACCAATCTTGATCTGTCTCCACTCTTCAGTTTCATATTCAGTGCTGTCGAGGACGTGTTTAACAAAGCACACAGAAGGCATACTACTGCTAGATAAATTGTATGACATATCAGCAATTGCATACCTTCAGTGGCTTTGAAAAAAGCCGTTTGGGTTAGCTTAAGCGAAAGAAAAAGATATTTACATACAATACAATACATGAACAAAAGAAATGCATGAACAAAGTACAAACAAACTACGTACAAAATTAAAACAACAAATTATTTATATTCTAAATCGAATAATCTAGATTTAATTACGTCCGCGTAAAATGTTGGTGAACGTTTTAATTGTACCAATAACTGCTTTTCAATTGCGATAATTGATAAGTCTGAAAGACGCTCTTGACCTTGTGTATTTCTCAAATAAGTGTGGATGCGCTTCTGAGATGAGAAAGCATGTTCGAAATTACCACATTCATGTGTTTTTGAAAATTCATATGCCTTTTAATGGCTCCAGATAAGTTATTTAAATCATCAGATCCAGTAGTATTCCAAGCTGTTTTTTCGTTGGAAAAAAATATACAGCACCAGCAGTACAACTTATTGGTATTTGAGCAGCCAATAACCCAATGAGTTTTGTAAACAGATCTATTAAATTGCCGTTTGTGGGTTTTACTCGTTTGAGAAATACACAGATCAGGCGTTGGTTTCGGCGTGGATATGAGCTGTTTTTTCTCAACAAAGTTTAAAGATTTTACCTTTTCCTCGCCGATTAGCACTTTAACACACTTCAATTCAATACAAGGAACACTATTATTCTCCATGTTCACTAAAAATCTTTAAAAAAGTATAAATTTTCAACTCAATATTGTAACACGTAAACATTGAAATGTGAAGTGCACTGCAAATGTATCGTCCGACGCCCCCACTCTCGACTAACTTCAGACTAAAAGCCTGGCTTCTGCATTCCATATTAATTGCTATATAAAACAATCGTAGTTATATTTCATTATAGAACATTTTGCCATAGGTTAGAAAGGGAGCGATCGTCTTTTCGAAAGCCCGGTAAAAAGCCCACGCGTGCGAGAGAGACGACTAATCGACAGCAGTATCGCACAGTTTTGCCGCGTGTTGACGTTCGAGGTCACGATCTGTGTATATTGTATAACAGAGGAGCGCGCGAAATTTGAAATAGTTTGAAACAGTTTACGAGTTATTTTATTAGTTGATATTATTGATTGAGCAGTTTGATAGAGCAAGCCTGGCGTCTCGGTTTCTATGGATGCTTCGCTACCGATCACTAGTATGGTAACTTTGGCAAGTTATATTTACGCGAACACTACACTTTGAATAAAACAACTTTTACGGATTTTATTGCGTTTAATTATACTTATTTTTAAATTACCGACGTTTCGGGTGCTTTCCAGCACCCATGGTCACGGTGATTGATGTCCAGATGTCAGAGTTAACCCGGAGTACCTTAAGCTTTTTAATTATTAGTTTTGGTCCGATCTACGTACTTACTGTGTCATGAAGGCTTGCAGTGGTATGCTTGGATTTAGTTTTAATTTTATTAATTACAGGATCCCAAACAGGTGGTAGTACCCAGCCTCCCTCTCTATTGAAATTAGGATGTTTTTTTAATTTCAATAGCGTATAATCCTTGTATAATCCTCGTAGTGTATAATCCTTGGCAGTAACGATGTTCTTTCGCGAGAAATTGTGGTCTATCAAATCGAATATAATGGCGGGGGGCGTCTAGGATATGATCACAAACTGCAGCTTTCCCGAAACGTTGGTATTTCACGTCAGCTATGTGTTCTTTTATGCTGATTTTAATAGATCGCTTTGTTTGAACTATATATGAGAGACCACATTCACAATCAAGCTTGTACACTCCTGCATCTTGTAGAGGATATTACACTTGACGGATGGTAAGAACTGACTAATCTTCTTCGGCGGCTTGAAGAATGTTCTAATAGAAGCTCGCTTCAAGATGTAGCCAATTTTGTCAGTGACACTTCTGACATATGGTAGTACAGCAGGCACACGCTCGACTGTGACCGGCTTCACTCGGTCACTGTGACGTAGGCGCGGGACCCGAAGCTTGTTGTCGTGCAGAACCTGCTTGACGTGCTGAAGCTCGGCGGCCAGATGTTTGCTGTCACAGATCCCTCGTGCTCTCTGTAACAAAGATTTGCCCACGGTAGCTAACTGTGAAGGATGATGGTGAGATTCACCGTTTAAATATCGGTTCCTATGGGTCTTTTTTCTATACACAGTGTGACCTATGGTGTTGTTAGGATTTGGGATGACTAACACATGTAAGAAAGCTAAATAATCATTTGCCTCTAACTCCATAGTAAATTGAATTTTACAGTTTATGAAATTAAGATGTTCTAAAAATGCAGTTACTTTGTTTGATGATAAAATTGTGAAAGTAACGTCTACGTACCGCTTGTAGAACCTTGGAGTTACAGGTGCAGTAAGAAAGGCTTTCTCCTCAAAGTCCTCCATGAATATATCGGCGACAATGGGATATACCGGTGAGCATCTAATTGCTTGTAAAACTAGATATAACTAGATAAAACCCAGAAAGCACCCGAAACGTCGGGAATTTAAAAATAAGTATAATTAAACGAGATAAAATCCGTAAAAGTAGTTTTATTCAACATTTGATAACTAATAATATTACGTTACTACAAAGATACCTACATACAGTGTTTCAAATAAAATCAACAAAAGTTCTGGAGCACAGAACAAAGAGGTTATTTCGCCGGCACAATTCCGCGTTAAAATAAAATGCCAAAATTAACTCTCATGATGCCATATCAAAAGCAATGTTGTCAATTAGTTAATGTATTTTCATCCAAATAATGGCATATCTCAAAAACGTTATGTTTTCTGTGTTAATCGTAATTTTGTACCAGTACACGCCTGATGGCAAAGTTAACTTCCATTGGTAATTGCCAGACTTGACTGTGTGGAAAATGTATTATAAACAACTTGTGTTTTGTTTAAAATATTAATAACCTATATTGATTGGTCATTGTCTAAAGTGAATTTAAGTAAGGGCTAGATTTAAGTAAGGGGGCGGCAAAAATATTTTTTTAGCCATACCAAAAAAATAAAAAAGTGTTTTATGTAATATTGGTAAATCCAATTGGCATGCCCAATTGGATAATACTAAGCGCATTAAAAAAATTACGTATAACATGATTATACGGAATTTTTTAAAGTAGTTTAAATACACTCAAGTTTTCACTAATAACCTTATTGTACTTCCAACTTTCCGATAATTTTATGTCAAACTTCAATTTAAAAAAATAGTTTGGAAAATCCAAAAGTGCACGACTCATAATGCTCATATGATCATCATATAATAATTCAGGTCACTCCATAAAGTCCAAGACGTATTTAAGTATAAATATTACATCCTAGTTACTTTTAGTTTAAAATATTGTAATAAAAATCTCTGATTATTATTATAATCAAGTATGTAAGAAATTTGGTTTTTGGAATATTGTGTATTTGTACAGCGATCTTTTTGGGTCGCTGAAAACAACCGATACAGTGTCCACTCACGACGGCGATTGACGCCAAACCACACAACACAATTACTATCTACCAAGAGCGCCAAACTAACCGAGTGAGTGACGCAGTCTCTATTTAGTAAAAACTAAATTTATACAAGGCTGCTAAAATACCAAATATTTCGCCAATTCGCAGCCGAAAAATTTAATTATAACTGAACAAAACAAAATTAAACTGCCATTTACATTCAATGGCTTCCCATATGATAGAAGAAGAGTTTTAAAAATAGATTGAGTTGAACAATTGATATTTTCAAAAGTTATCGTGTTTACGAAGCCATGCGGACTTGATAACACACCATAAACCACTAAAACACCTTTTTTATGTAAAAATAGCAATTAATTGATTTTGAATTAAACTACTTTTACGGATTATATCGCGTTTAATTAACTTATTTTATTAATTCCCGACGTTTCGGGCGCTTTACAGCACCCATGGTCACGGGGGACTGAGGTGATTGACGTCCCAATGTCAAAGTTAATCCGGAGTACCTTCAGCTTTTTTAATTATTAATTTTGGTCCGATCTACGCAGAATGAACTAACTGTGTCTTGAAGTCTTGCAGTGGTATGCTTGGGTTTAGTTTTAATTTTATTAATTACAGGATCCCAAGCAGGTGGTAGTACCCAGCCTCCCTCTCTATTGAAATTAGGATGTTTTAATTTCAATAGCCTCACGTATCATCCTTGGCAGGAATCGATGTTCTTTCGCGAGAATCTGTGGTTTATCAAATCTAATGTAATGGCGGGGGCCGTCTAGGATATGATCACAAACTGCAGACTTCCCGGAACGTTGGTGCTTCACGTCAGCTATGTGTTCTTTTACGCGGGTTTTAATAGATCGTTTTGTTTGCCCTATATATGAGAGACCACATTCACAATCAAGCTTGTACACTCCTGCATCTTGTAGAGGAATATTGCACTTGACGGATGGTAAGAACTGACTAATCTTCTTCGGCGGCTTGAAGAATGTTCTTATAGAAGCTCGCTTCAAGATGTAGCCAATCTTGTCTGTGACACCTCTGACATATGGTAGTACAGCAGGCACACGCTCGACTGTGGCCGGCTTCACTCGGTTTAGAGGCCATACGTCAAGACATCTCGTCTTTGTTACGTCGAAGCTCAGTGCCGAAATTAAATCTTCCGAAGGATGAAATTAATGCATTGAAAAACTTACGCAACAGACCAGATTTAACGATTCTCCGCGCAGATAAAGGTAATGCTACGGTTATAATGGATACGTCGGATTACAATTCTAAAATACAACAACTTTTATCGGATCATTAGTTGTAGGGTCTGATTTGAAGGTCAAAACAGACCCTACAACTAATACGCTTAAAACAACTAGCGATCTAATTAAGAAATACTCCGAGAAATTGAATCTAGACGTCAATTCGATAATACCTGCGTGCCAAACCACCGAAGTTGTATGGGTTACCAAAATACACAAATCGAACGCTCCATTACGTCCAATAGTGAGTCAGATCGATTCGCCAACTTACAGATTGGCTCAACTCTAAGCAAAACACTATCACCACTCAGAGGACACACAAGAGCACACACTAAGGATTCATACCATTTTGTTAGTGAGATAAAAGACCTATGTCTTACTGACAATGAAACTATGGTCAGTTTTGATGTTCAGTCTCTATTTACATGCCTACCTGTTGAAGACTGCATCTCAATTGTAACTAGGAAACTAGAGGAAAACAACATGCCAGCAGAATATGCAGTACTGCTAGACATTGCCTTACATCTGGCTATCTATTGTGGAAGGAAGAGTTTTACAAGCAAGTAATGGTGTTGCAATGGGCTCACCGGTATCTCCCATTGTCGCCGATATTTTCATGGAGGACTTTGAGGAGAAAGCCCTGCTTACTGCACCAGTAACTCAAGGTTCTACAAGCGGTACGTAGACGATACTTTCACAATTTTACCATCAGACAAAGTAACTGCATTTTAGAACATCTTAATTCCATAAACTCTAAAATTCAATTTACTATGGAGTTAGAGGCAAATAATTCTTTAGCTTTCCTAGATGTATTAGTCATTCGAAATCCTAACAACACCATAGGTCACACCGTGTATAGAAAAAGACCCATACAAACAGATATTTAAATGGTGAATCCCACCATCATCCTTCACAGTTGGCTACCGTGGGCAAATCTTTGTTACAGAGCACGAGGGATCTGTGACAGCAAACACCTGGCCCCGAGCTTCAGCGTCAAGCAGGTTCTGCACGACAACAAGCTTCGGGTCCCGCGCCTACGTCACAGTGACCGAGTGAAGCCGGTCACAGTCGAGCGATATTGCCTGCTGTACTACCATATGTCAGAGGTGTCACAGACAAGATTGGCTACATCTTGAAGCGAGCTTCTATAAGAACATTCTTCAAGCCGCCGAAGAAGATTAGTCAGTTCTTACCATCCGTCAAGTGCAATATTCCTCTACAAGATGCAGGAGTGTACAAGCTTGATTGTGAATGTGGTCTCTCATATATAGGGCAAACAAAACGATCTATTAAAACCCGCGTAAAAGAACACATAGCTGACGTGAAGCACCAACGTTCCGGAAAGTCTGCAGTTTGTGATCATATCCTAGACGGCCCCCGCCATTACATTAGATTTGATAAACCACAGATTCTCGCGAAAGAACATCGATTCCTGCCAAGGATGATACGTGAGGCTATTGAAATTAAAAAACATCCTAATTTCAATAGAGAGGGAGGCTGGGTACTACCACCTGCTTGGGATCCTGTAATTAATAAAATTAAACTAAACCCAAGCATACCACTGCAAGACTTCAAGACACAGTTAGTTCATTCTGCGTAGATCGGACCAAAATTAATAATTAAAAAGCTGAAGGTACTCGGATTAACTGACATTGGGACGTCAATCACCTCAGTCCCCCGTGACCATGGGTGCTGTAAAGCGCCCGAAACGTCGGAAATTAATAAAATAAGTTAATTAAACGCGATATAATCCGTAAAAGTAGTTTAATTCAATGTGTAGTGTTCGCGTAAATATAAGAAATCATTATGTAAACCAGTACGGACTGGAAATAGCAAATAAAATACGCCGACTAGAAGATCTCAAGACCAAGCGCGCAAGATACGTAACATCATTAAATTTCTTGAAGAGATGCAGAGACCATAATCTCATTCCTACGTGTGTCAAGATATCTACTAAAAAAGACATTCGAGGAAGCGCTAAGATCTTAAATCAGGCAAGCAAAAAGTTGTTAATAACGGCGATTCAGCAAAAACGTACCGATCTATGTTTCATAAACAAAACCATAGACAAATCGTCCAGTGACCTAAAGACAATTTTATCGACATTTGATTATAAGAATTGCATGGAAACTTTAGATAAACGGGAATCAACTAAATACAATGAATGCAAAAATAAACATATAGATAAATACCAAAAACTAACAACTAAATCAAATGTCCAACACCAACGTCAACGTAAGAACGGAATACAACCATTGACAACAGACGCGAGTAATAAACAACGCGCGGTCTATAACCTGTCAAAACAATCTCTGGACGACGCGACAATAAAAGTTTTGGCCAAAGGTATGAATTTCGCAATAACACCGCGAAAAATCCCGTATGAAAACATTATCTGTAGTGTTGAGGACTGTCTGTATAAAAACAATATTGGTAAGGAAGATTTAGAGGCCATACGTCAAGACATCTCGTCTTTGTTACGTCGAAGCTCAGTGCCGAAATTAAATCTTCCGAAGGATGAAATTAATGCATTGAAAAACTTACGCAACAGACCAGATTTAACGATTCTCCGCGCAGATAAAGGTAATGCTACGGTTATAATGGATACGTCGGATTACAATTCTAAAATACAACAACTTTTATCGGATCATTAGTTGTAGGGTCTGATTTGAAGGTCAAAACAGACCCTACAACTAATACGCTTAAAACAACTAGCGATCTAATTAAGAAATACTCCGAGAAATTGAATCTAGACGTCAATTCGATAATACCTGCGTGTGCCAAACCACCGAAGTTGTATGGGTTACCAAAAATACACAAACCGAACGCTCCATTACGTCCAATAGTGAGTCAGATCGATTCGCCAACTTACAGATTGGATCAACTCTTAGCAAAAACACTATCACCACTCAGAGGACACACAAGAGCACACGCTAAGGATCCATACCATTTTGTTAGTGAGATAAAAGACCTATGTCTTACTGACAATGAAACTATGGTCAGTTTTGATGGTCAGTCTCTATTTACTCTGAAGGTACTCCGGATTAACTTTGACATTGGGACGTCAATCACCTCAGTCCCCCGTGACCATGGGTGCTGTAAAGCGCCCGAAACGTCGAGAATTAATAAAATAAATTAATTAAACGCGATATAATCCGTAAAAGTAGTTTAATTCAATGTGTAGTGTTCGCGTAAATATAAGAAATCATTAATTAATTGATTTAAAAAAAATATTAATAAGTTCAACAATAATTTATCTTTCTGACAATGTGCTTTTTATATAAATTATATGTACAATATGATTGCTGGATACGATTTCATGCGACAAAACGTTGGAATCTTAATTTTTAGGCCCTAGTAGAACATACCGGCGCGCTTAGCGCTTACGGCATGTAAAAAAGTTAATTTTTTATTATAAATTTAAGTTAATATTGAATATTAAAATTGATCTATCTATTAATAAAATCTTTCTTAACAACCTTCAATAACGATTTTCATTTTTTGGGGTTCCGTAGTTAAAGAACAACGAACCCCTAATAGTTTCACCATGTCCGTCTGTGCATTCTTCCGTGGTTTTACTCAAAGACCCTAGGTGTTAGAAAGCTGTAATTTGGCATATTTATAGATATTAATCACGCCTACAAAACTGTGAAATAAAATCACACCAAAAGAACCAAAATTAAATACATTTTAACTTTGGGTCCCTCCCAAAACAGGTGATATTTTACCCGCCTATTCCATCGTGTGGGGTGTCATTTGATAGGTCTTTCAAAAATATTGGGGGCATGGAACAACATCTGCAAATGCTGAAATCATTCTCTTGTTTCTGATGTTGATATAAAAACTATAGCTATTTATCAAATTAGCCTGAATATTATTGTAACAACAATACAACGCAACATTGTACATCATCAAGAAGTATTTCATGCAATAAATATTCATATTAGATGCGAAAAACTATCACACCAAATTGTTCAACATGCAATTTAACGATGATGTTTAGCACATTTTGGTAGAATGTACCTAGTTTGACAGTTAATCGAAAAACTCTAGGTCTATTTTATGATTCTTCATTGATGATGGATGATAAAGTAATATTACAAAATTAATTACATAATAATATTAAAAACTAGCTGTTACCCGCGGCTTCGCCCACATGGTCACTGGGAAATGAACTATCCATTGCTTTTTGAATTGAAAGAAAACTGAGTTTTATAGATTTGTCAGAGATGCAGCCATTAAAAGGAAACTGAGCAAAATTGATTCGTCAGCCTATTGAAAGGAAACTGAGCTTAATAGGTCCGTCAGAGGTGCAGCATTTGGCATTGAAAAGAAACTGAGCTAAATAGGAAATTTTGAATTGAAAGGGAAGATCTGTGGGAATTCTGATTAATCGATTGTGGGAATTTTGGAAAAAAAAACTTACTGAACGCTATTTTAAGACGCTACTGTACACAATGTTATATGTTTTTCTTTTATTAATTGTCATTGCAAAACTGAGCTTAATAGGGAACTGCAACCTTTTGAATTGAAAAGGAAGATCTGTGGGAATTATAGGGATCAGTGGTATAATAACATTTTCACCTTTTCCTACGCCTGTCAAAATTGTAGCACCGATTATGTTCCGTCCAAGATGTGTCACACGCAGCCTTGTCCCGTTACCTAACCGAGGAGCATCTAAATTTCGCATTAGCATGACTGGGACGCCTAATTTTAATTGAAGCGTATGTGAGGGCACACCTGACAACTCTAGAGAATTTAGAAACTATACGGGATATGAAGTGCTCTGTTCTGTGTCCATAACTGTGTCTACTGACAAATACTCTGTTATTTCTCCTGCTACTTCGCTTAATATATCTGAATTTATTTTGTTAACGCTCTCATTTTTTGGTGCAAGAATCACCCTTTCACATAACCATTTGTCTTCATGCATGTTGTTCGTTAAATCTGAATAAACGCTCGCAATTAATTCGGAATGACTCTGTACTAAATTACAAAAATCTCTCGTCTATTTAACGCAGCCTCAGCATCCGTTTCCAACCGCCCATCGCCAATTTTAATAGTGTGTCAGCATAGTTTCCAGCATTGATATCATTATACAAATGCACTCTCATATTCGTAGTTAAACTGAATTTTGTCACCTTGTT
This sequence comes from Parnassius orleans, assembly GCA_029286625.1. Lineage (NCBI taxonomy): Eukaryota > Metazoa > Arthropoda > Insecta > Lepidoptera > Papilionidae > Parnassius > Parnassius orleans. The sequence continues at coordinate 4,111,455 of JAGSMP010000027.1, read as the reverse complement.
CCATAAAATAGACGACTTGAGGCATGCTTTAATTTCATCTGCAGGTGTGCCCTTTTGAATGACAGGTAAAGTTTGGCGAAAGTCACCAGCCAATAAAACCACCATTTCTCCATTACATCGGTATTGCTGCGCAAATCCTGGAGCGTTCGATTTAGTGCTTCTACAGCTTTTTATGCGACATTGTACTTTCGTCCACACTAAAAGTTTGCATTGTCGTAGCATTATACCTCGTGCACTATTTTTGCTAAATTTGCAGATCGGCGATTCTTCCTGGGCTAGATTTAGAGGGTTTTAAAACAGAATGTGCAGTGCGGCCCCGCTTAGCAGCGTGGCGGCTATACTGGAAAACTACAGCCACAGCAATGTTTTTGTCTTTCCGTACTTGCGCTAGTAATAAGTTTAACAAAATGTCTTCCCAGTTCCTCCAGGGCATCTACAAAGAAAAGTACACCATTTCCATATTCAATTTGTCCTAATACTTTGTCAAAACTCGTTTTGTTCGGGAAGCAAGCAAAATACAAATTCGGCTACTTGCTGCTGCAAAGCTGGTATATCGTAGTTTGTTTCACGTATAATTTCATCACTTAGTTCATTTTCAGTTGTTTGCTGAGGCTTATCATTCCAAAGTCGCTTAATTTTCCAAGTGCTTCATTATAAATGTGTTCATTGTATGTCATGTTCGCGTGTGTCTGCTGTAACCTTCGCAAAATATCTTCCGCCATGTACTCTTTATATTTGTCCCACAATTTATGTGCATTAGATAGCCCGCAAGATGATATGAGAGTTGCATAAAGATCCCTAATTTTGGCTGGTGATTGGCACTGCACAGCTTCCTCCATGGTTTCATCCCAGTGATTATCGTTTTCAAAGATGCAGAGCTTCACATGCTTCTATAAGTTGCGCATTCCTGACCGTTGACAGTTTTAAGGTCTTTATATCCTGTAGGACCCCGAACATGGTGCAGCAGCAATCGTAAACAGAAACATTCAAAATTAGTTACATGGACGGTATACACACGACCAAGGGCATCTGATGACTTTACACCGGGCCAATTTGCAACAGGCGCGCCTTGAATACGGCGTTTCCACTCCTTCCTAGATGTGTTCCAAGTATAATAGCGGGGGACTTCAGAATATAACAACGTTTTTGCAAAGGGGTCGGTTTGACAAAGTTGAAAGAAGGCTGTTAGTGTAGTGTAGTGATGCAATTCTTTCTTGGAAATTTCTTTCGGTGAAATATACACGCTCTCCATTTTCTAAGTGCACAGCAAGGTGAGTAACTGTTGGGTGCCTTTCGTGTAAAGGGAAGCCAAGGAGACGCCACGCTGCCTCGTTACTGCTGACATAACGCCCTGCTTGAAAGGTCTGTACTTCATTAACGGGATTTGCCTCACCTTCACTCCTGAGATTAAATATTGCTTGTCGCTTCCTTTATTTATGTACTTACAGATATACTTGATTGCGCGGACAGAGCTACATGCTTCTACATTAATGTGGGCATTAAACATTTTACATAGAATGGGCGAATACGGGACAATCCAGCTGTTATCTAAGGTTTCAAACGCTCCAGAGCGAGATTTGATTGTAACTTTCCTGCCACCATCTTCGGGAGCTCTGCGTCTGTATAAAGGGTAGCCATTGTCATTGTGCACTGTTTCTTTGAATAGCTGTTTAGGGAATTTCTTTGTACATTTTCCTTCTTTCATACATGGCGATATTGAATTTCGTGCTCCACATGGACCGTGAATCATATTTGGGACGATGGTATCATACAATTCTTTATCTTGCTCAGGATCCGGAATCTCGGCGCTTATTATGTCGTCTATTTGGCTGGGCCGCAACTTCTCTTTAAGCCATATTAGAATGTGGGCATGCGGTAATCCTCTTTTTTGCCATTCAATTGAATACATGAAGTGCAGTGCTTCATGTATTCAATTGAAGCACTGCACCTCTCCGAAAATTTTCCCTTTGTTAATTACATACATTAATTTTTGTACTTTTAATCTAAATACTCTAGCAACTAAATCGTGTCTGTCAGTACTTTTTTGGCCCGGTATTAGCTCCTCGGTTATTTCTTTCCATGTGGGATTGCAAGTAAAAGTAACAAAATATCAGGTCTTCCAAGTTCGTACATAGGCGAATGCGTCTTGTGTGTACTCATGTAGGTAGCAGGGACTGTTAACGAATGATGAGGGCAGAATTACCATTTTACCTAAATCTCTGGGGTTTACATTGGCGTCGCTAGAAACTGCAACTTGTAAATGTATATAATTCTCAACGCGCAGCTTTTTGATTTAAAGATATATAACGGAGACGTTCACTTTCTACCTTCACATACATGTCTACCAAAAATTGATGAAATAATTGTCTACACCGGCTAAGAGGTTAAAATCATTTTCTCGCAACATCATATGATACGCATAAAATCCATACATGATACTTTTTGTTCGGAGTAGGCCTTTGTGACCGGGTTAATGAGGAATTTGAAAATGATAACCCTCTTGTCCTTTGCAATAAATCAATGGGTATTGCAGAGCGTCATAAAACTTGTGTGTATCGGCTACCCGTTGCAACGTATCATCACGTGCTCGCAAGACAATGTCTCGTTAAGAAAATTGATCACCACTAATTACGGCTGCTATTTCGTTTATCAAAGGTGCATTCTAGCGCTTTTCATGCTCTCCTCGAGGGGTCCGATCTGCGTGAATGATGACTTTATAATCCACTTCAGGTAGGTTTTCTAAAGCAGTTTTAAATGTTTTCACTAAAATGTTACGTTCATGCAAGAATCTTTGAATTTTGAACACTGTGTCTCTCTCAACTCCCTGGATAAATTGGCAGCGACGGTCTACCTCAATTTCTTCGTCACCCATAAAATATACTTGTAAAAATTTATGCTGTTCGTTTTCAGCTGGAAAAAGTGAACCTATTCTATGATAAATTTGCCCTTGCACCGTAAATGTAGGCGAAAATCCCGGCATTATTATTTCCGGTCAACTCCGAAGGGCGTCATTTGAAAGCATGCGTTATATTTCCGGATCCTGTTTAAAAGCGCCGTGACTCATTAGCATCATATAAAAGGAAAGTTTTCAAAGTTTCTTCCGGTTCCCCAAGTAACGGAAGAGACACTTTGCCATTGGAACAGCACATGCCTGCGGTCTCATCTTTCCATTTTAAAGCGCTGCAAAATCGACACGCCTTGTCCATCAGTCCGATAACAACTAACCTGTGATTTTTATAATCAATCAACGGATCATAATTGAATGCTGCGTCATTAAAAACCGACCAATTGTTTCTTTGAAAATGTTGTCGACGTTAAGCTTGGAGCTGTGCATTTGCATCTCTTCGCGCCTGTGTCTGTTCTGGTGTTTCAGATGCCCTTATAGTAGATTGACGTTCAGCTTGCTCAATGAGTCTGTGTTGAGTTTCATCAGGTGTTTCCGCGGCTCTTAAGGCGGCCTGACGTTCCGCTTGTTCGAATAGCCTTTGCTGACTTTGAGCAGGTGTTTCAGTAGCTCTTAAAGTAGATTGACGCTCTGCCTGTTCAAGACGCCTTTGCTGACTTTGATCAGGTGTTTCAGTAGCTCTTAAAGTAGATTGACGCTCTGCCTGTTCAAGACGCCTTTGCTGACTTTGAGCAGGTGTTTCAATGGCTCTTAAAGTAGCTTGACGCTCTGCCTGTTCAAGACGCCTTCGCTGACTTTGAGAAGGTGTTTCAGAAGCTCTTAAAGTAGCTTGACGCTCTGCCTGTTCAAGACGCCTTTCCTGACTTTGAGAAGGTGTATCGGAAGCTCTTAAAGCAGCCTGACGCTCTGTCTGTTCAAGACGCCTTTGCTGACGTTGAGAAGGTGTCTCAGATGCTTTAAAAGTAGCTTGACGCTCTGCCTGTTCAAGACGCCTTTCCTGACTTTGAGAAGGTGTTTCGGAAGCTCTTAAAGCAGCCTGACGCTCTGTATGTTCAAGACGCCTTTGCTGACGTTGAGAAGGTGTCTCAGATGCTCTAAAAGCAGCCTGACGCTCTTCTTGTTCTTGCCTTCTCAGTTCAGCATCTTCTAAAGATTCTAGCGATCGAGCTAATCTTTTCGCTTGTCTTTAGAAGATACTCTTGAAAGGCTGGACTTACGTTTGCGAGGCATTATGAAGTAAGAAAACCTATTTATAAAAACGTTAAAATACCTAAAGGAATTAAATTTCCTTTTAAATATTTTTTAAAGCAAATCCAAAATATCTAAAAGGAATAAATATTCCTTATAAATATTTTTAAATCAAAACAACAAAACCAATTCAAGACACAACACGAATCCGAAAATGATAGCCAAAAAAATCGAATCAACTTAAACCAAATCACAAAACAAATCGTGAAAACCGAAATCGAAAGCAGTAGTCAATATAAATATAACCAACGAAAAAGAAGTAAGTGTATAGGTACCGTATACACTATCTATACTATTAATATTCCTTTGAAATATTGTTAAACAACCTAAAACAACGAAAACCAATTCACGATTCTAAATAAACAAAATCCAAAATCAAAGCCAGAGTCTAAATATGTATAAAGGAATACCAACCAAATTAACAAAACCGATCCAAGAAAATACACAAATCCGAAAATGAAAGCCAATATAAATCCATTCAACCTTAACCAAATCACAAAGCAAATAAACAACCGAAATCGAAAGCAGGTAGTCGAATAAGTTACGAAATAGAAACAATATAAGCTTATAGGTACCGTATGCACTATAAGTTGACGCGCGGCTCAACGGCGGGAGTTAAGTACATGTCAGGAAACATTTCGTTACCGCGTTTTAAAAACCTAGTAACGACATCTAGCTGAATCAATTTAAACTATGTATACGTTAGTTAATAAGAACTCTCAAAAAATATTTTTCTTATAATTTTGCACAATTTTTCTTATTGTAATACCGATTCATTCATAACCACATATAAGAACTGTATTCATTTCCGTTCAATAAATATTACTAAGGCTTATTAATAAGGCTTACTAAGAACTGTTTCTACCATTGTTAAGTAATAGTTAAGGGTGAAAGTGACAGGTGGTGATAGTATTTCTGATCCATGCTTATAATCACGCCTGTAACCCTTGCGGGGTAGGCAGAGCATCAACGGATTACTTAATATCGTCTGCGAGGCTATCGCCTATTCTGTGAATTACGATGCACCAAAACGTTTGAAGAAAATCAGCTGGTGAATTTTATGTTTTTATCGCTCTCTTCCGGTCCTGCGTGGAAAAATACAGATCCATACATTTTATCTTAATTTTGGTAAAAGACATAATAATCCAGATATTCTGACCTTCTGTGTTCGTCCATCGTACCGTCGTCCGTCTTGTAGAATCACGGTGGCGCCACCTAGCTGAATTTAATTTTGCACCATATTCGATTTTCCCACGGAATGATATGTTTTCCGCTGAAAAAGTAGCCTATGTCACTCTACAGCCACCGAACTATCCCCATACAAATAATCATGCCATGCCGACGCTCTGTTGCGACGTGAAAGAAGGACAAACTTGTGCAACATATTCGATTTTCCCACGGAATGAGATGTTTTCCGCGGAAAAAGTAGCCTATGTCACTCTACAGCCACCGAACTATCCCCATACAAAAATCATGCCATGCCGACGCTCTGTTGCGACGTGAAAGAAGGACAAACAAACAAACACACTTTCGCATTTATAATATTAGTATGGATAGTATGGATTAATTATTTTATTTTATTTATTTCTTGTAATTTTGAAGGCTCATTTTATCAACACAGTTTTAAGAAAATTATGACCGTGATATGTACATACATATGGAATATTTTCTAAAATAAATGAAGAATCATAAATAGTGAATTATAATCACTATCAAAAATGCCACTTTTGCCTTGGGTAACTTTCCTACAGAATAAATTAAAAGCCTAAATTATATCGAAATCAAATTAAATTGTGTAGCTGCCCACATAAAATAAAAAATGCTGTGCTGTAAACGTAGATAAACTTAACTTTTTAGAGGCCACTTTGGCCTTCCTTCTAAGTGACCACGAAACTGCACACTATTCGATATATCGACGCCAAGGATTCCGATGCTAGCTGAGGCAGTAAGGGGAGTGCCTTGAAACTGAGGAGATACGACAAAGGGGTTATTTTTAGCGGTAAACGCGCAAACTTGTGTCTTCTGGGGATTGAGGACTGTGTTCAGCAAAGACTCGACTCGAAGACGAAGAAATATTGACACGGCTTGTTTAATAAATAAATCCAAAAATTTAATGAATTACTGTTCAATTAGGCGACAACTAGTTTCAAATAAAAACAGATTTTCACGTGCAATTATTTAATAATTTGTAATAGTTATATTCCATCATTAGATACTATTTTCTGTTACTAGTTATCTTTTTAAAGTGTATATCAATAATATAGTATAATAATTAAAAGTAACTACTTTCTTAAAAAGTAGATTCGCAATCCCGTTAAAAGTTGATAAAAAGAAAATCTCGATTACTAAATATCGATAATAACTTTCGGGAGCTCGCGTCACAAAATGTAGTAAAAAGTTGTTTGCTTTAAAAATAGTCTCAGGCAAAAATTTGAATTTGGAACCTATTTATTTTAATAACTGCGACACTTTGATAACCGGCCAGTAATATGTTTAAATTATGAAATCCTTTTTTGAATTGTATTTTTTTCAGGCCGGAAACAATCAAAATCGTAAATGCAATGATTTTTGGAAATGAGTGTATATTATATTGAATATAATACATTACCCTATATATATCATAATCATAACCATAATCCATATAATATATTATATATTGCATTAAAGTAAAATAAATAAATAATAAATAAATAAACGAATAAATAAAACCCAATACCAGATTTTTATGATTTGGGATATTTATAAAGTATTCTTATATGGTTGTTAAATATACATAAATATCTATGTATATATATTAAATATACTAACACAAATAATACATAAATAGATAAACGCCCAACCAAATGGAAGTCCTCGGCAGGGGAGACCAAACGGCCGAGGGTTAGGGGGAAAGGGATGAAAGTGCTGTAGCAAAACGTGGCAAAGTAACCGTCACATCGTGGCATCACTAGCAGTGGCGAAGCTAGGGCTCCAAACTAGGGCAAGCCCAAGATATGGTTTTGTTGTTTTTAGCAGTTTTATAAAAATACACCAATCTTGATCTGTCTCCACTCTTCAGTTTCATATTCAGTGCTGTCGAGGACGTGTTTAAGAAAGCACACAGAAGGCATACTACTGCTAGATAAATTGTATCAGCAATTGCATACCTTCAGTGGCTTTGAAAAAAGCCGTTTGGGTTTGCTTAAAGCGAAAGAAAAAGATATTTACATACAATACAATACATGAACAAAAGAAACGCATGAACAAAGTACAAAAAAAACTATGTACAAAATTAAAACAACAAATTATTTATATTCTAAATCGAATAATCTCTCTTTCTTAAGGAAAGATTTAATTACGTCCGCGTAAACTGTTGGTGAACGTTTTAATTGTACCAATAACTGTTTTTCAATTGCGATAATTGATAAGTCTGAAAGACGCTCTTGACCTTGTGTATTTCTCAAATAAGTGTGGATGCGCTTCTGAGATGAGAAAGCACGTTCGAAATTACCGCATTCATGTGTTTTTGAGAATTCATATGCCTTTTAATGGCTCCAGATAAGTTATTTAAATCATCATATCCAGTAGTATTCCAAGCTGTTTTTTCGTTGGAAAAAAATATACAGCACCAGCAGTACAACTTATTGGTATGTGAGCAGCCAATAACCCAATGAGTTTTGTAAACAGATCTATTAAATTGCCGTTTGTGGGTTTTACTCGTTTGAGAAATACACAGATCAAGCGTTGGTTTCGGCGTGGATATGAGCTGTTTTTTCTCAACAAAGTTTAAAGATTTTACCTTTTCCTCGCCGATTAGCACTTTAACACACTTCAATTCAACACAAGGAACACTATTATTCTCCATGTTTACTAAAAATCTTTAAAAAAGTATAAATTTTCAACTCAATATTGTAACACGTAAACATTGTAATTTTCAAGTAAACACACACAGTAAACATTGAAATTTGAAGTGCTACTAACTTCAGACTACTTCAGACTAAAAGCCTGGCTTCTGCATTCCATATTAATTGCTATATAAAACAATCGTAGTTTAATTTCATTATAGAACATTTTGCCATAGGTTAGAAAGGGAGCGATCGTCTTTTCGAAAGCCCGGTAAAAATCCCACGCGTGCGAGAGAGACGACTAATCGACAGCAGTATCGCACAGTTTTGCCGCGTGTCCATTCGAGGTCACGACCTGTGTATATTGTATAACGGAGGAGCGCGCGAAATTTGAAATAGTTTGAAACAGTTTACGAGTTATTTTATTAGTTGATATTATTGATTGAGCAGCTTGATAGGGCAAGACTGGCTTCTCGGCTTCTATGGATGCTTCGCTACCGATCACTAGTATGGTAACTTTGGCAAGTTATATTTACGCGAACACTACACTTTGAATAAAACAACTTTTACGGATTTTATTGCGTTTAATTATACTTATTTTTAAATTACCGACGTTTCGGGTGCTTTCCAGCACCCATGGTCACGGTGATTGACGTCCAGATGTCAGAGTTAACCCGGAGTACTTTAAGCTTTTTAATTATTAGTTTTGGTCCGATCTACGTACTTACTGTGTCATGAAGTCTTGCAGTGGTATGCTTGGATTTAGTTTTAATTTTATTAATTACAGGATCCCAAACAGGTGGTAGTACCCAGCCTCCCTCTCTATTGAAATTAGGATGTTTTTTTAATTTCAATAGCGTATAATCCTTGTATAATCCTCGTAGTGTATAAGGCTCTTGTTCTTTTCAGAACAAGCCCCTGTTCTTTTGAGAACAGGGATCCCCTCCCATACTGTCTCAGAATAGAACGTCGTCCCCCCCCCCAACATCAGATCAGGACGCCACCCAGATCAGGGCCGTCCTCACCTTGTTCGTCCCGAACATTGATAAAAAAGCCATCGCCGCGATTCTCGCCGCTCTTGCCCCTCAGGCATGTACCCCCCGGCCCCCGTCGTGACCTGCACGACGGCCCCTACGGCTGTCCTGTAGACCGACTCGCCCGCGTCCCACGACTCCGACTCCATGGAGCGCTCAGACTCCGCGTCCTCCCGGAAGAGATCCGCCACCCAAACCGGCTCTACATATAGCAGCTGTTCCACGGATTCCGATGGAACAATGACTTACGAGACCCCCTAAACTTTAGTAAAGTCCAAGCGCGGCCCGAAACACGCTGACAAAAATCGCCCCCCCGTCCCAGCAGCCCCTGCCGCCGCAGCCCCCGTCGCTGTACCCACCCCCGCAGCTCCCACTGCCGCCTCAAACTCCGCAGCCCCCGCCGCTGCCGCAGCCCCCCTGTTGTCGATAGACATCCCCCCGCCCTCCAAGCCAGCATCTCGCTGCGTCCCCATCCTCGCCAAAAAACAGGTCCCGCCCCCTGTCTTCCTCAGAGACAAGGCGCAATTTACCCGCCTCTCCAAAACCTGCTACAACGCAGGTATTAAATATGAACAAGCCACCAACCTCGGGGAGGCTATTAAAATCATCCCAGAGTCGATAGAAGACTATCGCCGTATCACCAGGCTCTTCACAGCCGAGCGTGTGTCCTACCACGCGGACGCTCTCCCAAAAGAGCGTAAGGTTAGGGCCGTCATCCGGGGAGTTCCACTCGAACTCTCCAACGAAGACATCCTGGAGGACCTTAAGCCCCAGGGCTTCCCAGTTGAGGCTGTGCACAAGATGCACAGCAACAAGAGTAAGAGGTTCCCGCTTGCCCTTGCTATCTTGTCCAATGTGCCGGAGGTTAAAACCATCTTCCGGCAGGTACGCACTGTGTGCGGCCTGTCGAGATTGAGGGTTGAGCCCCCCATAGGCGCGGTTATCCGGCACAGTGCCACTGCTGCCAACTTTATGGGCATGCGGCCACCCCCCCCCCACCAGGTGCGTTAAGTGCCTTGACCCCAACAACTCGAAAGAGTGCCCTCGGCCCAGTAATGCCGAATCCCCACCTGTTTGCGACCTTTGCGAGCAACCTGGTCACTCGGCCAACTACAGGGGATGCCCTCGCGCTCCTCGTCCCCGTCTCACCAGAGCTCCACCGCCGGTTAATGACAATTCATTCCCGGCACTTCCATCTAAAATGCCCCATCAGGGCTCTTCCCAGCCCATTCAGGACCCCTATCGGCCTCCTCAGGGTCCCCCTTGGCTCCTTATGGGCCCCATTCGGCCCCTTCCGGGCTTTTTTCAGCCTACACAGCCACCAATTCTCCCCTGGGGCCCCAAAAAGGCCAACCCCCGCGGACATCCTCCGCCGCACAACAGGCACAGCCCTCAATGGTTGATGACCTGAATACGGTGTATGCCGCTATTCGGAGCATCGACTAGCCCGCAAACTGCGCGCTGCTCAGTCCCCTGAGGACCGTCTCCTTGCTCTTGCTGAGCATCCCAATCTTCTGTGTTCGTTGTAAGTTAAGTTAATTTAAATTAACTTAGCATCATGATCATCCATCACTCCACTATTCCAAAGTCTCTCGGACGTATTAAGCCTAAGGGCTTATGGCTTGTTTCTTTTAATACTCGCGGTTTGCGAAATAACCTCCCCGAGCTTAAGCTCTTTCTTCGAGATCGCGAAGCCGACCTCCTCCTCCTACAAGAGACCCACCTCAAACCTTAGAACCTCAAAGGCTTCTCCATCAAAAAGTATTCTCTTCTTCGTAACGACAGACCTGACCGCAAAGGCGGCGGTACTGCCATTTACTACAAGAGGATACTACATTGCTCCCACATCCCTACTCCGCCGTTTACCAATATGGAAGCCACGGTATGCAGGCTGGCCTTTACTGGACATTAATCCATCGTCATAGCCTCCTGCTATATCTCTAGTGGAAGTCTCCCCTCAAAAAAGATTTTCACCGTAGAAGTTCACCGTATTGTGGAATATATCCTCAGCGGTTTTTATCCTCGCCGTCATAAGACCATCGCGGTCTTCTTCGACATAGCGAAAGCGTTTGATATAGTCTGGCACGAAGGCCTTATCTACAAACTATACAAAATAGGTCTCCCTGATCGTCTTGTTCGTCTCGTGGCCTCCTACTTGAAGGACCGTACCTTTCGTTTCAGACACGAAGGCACGCTCTCCTCTTCGCGTCAAATCAAAGCCGGTGTCCCTCAGGGCTCCGTACTTGCCCCTCTTCTATATATCCTGTACACCAACGACATTCCCATCCCGTAGAATGGTGTTCAGCTCTCCCTCTTTGCAGACGACACTGCCCTCTACTGCAAAGGCACCTCACTACCCTTTATACGGAACAAGATCCAAAAGTCAGTTAATGACTTAGGAGCTTGGTTCCAAAAATGGCGTATCGATGTGAACCCGGAGAAGAGCTCCGCCGTTCACTTCGAACATAAACGACGCCGCCTCTCTACCACTCCGCCAATCCATATGCTAGGGACTCCTGTCCCCTTGCACACGTCCGCCAAATACTTAGGTGTCACCCTTGACACGAGGCTCACTTTCGAGCCCCATGTTAAGAGAGTAACTCGAAACGCGCGATTTTATCTGGGTAGGCTCAACAGTATGTTGGGCCGACACAGTAAAATGTCCCTCCGCAACAAGCGAACCCTTTATGAGGTCTGTATACGACCCGTTATGTCTTACGCGGCCCCCATTTTAGTTCACGCAAAACCTAAAACCCTGAACAAACTTTAAGTTATTCCAAACTATTTTTGTCGTTGGGCGACGTCCGTAACGCCGGTCTCCATCGAGACTTAGAGCTCCCCACAATCTAACAATTTCTAAAAACACTCTCTGAGAACTTCTTCAAAGCCTCAGAGTCTCACTCTAATCACCTTATTCGTGTGGCAGCTTCTTATGCATCCCACTTCCCTCTCGCTATCGAGTCCGCAGACCGAGAAACTCTCTCTCGGACCCCCACAACCAGCTTTTAGCCGACCTGGACTGCCTCTTGGCAGCTCAGGCCGAGCCTTCTTCTAATGTATAAAATGCCTTAATTAGGCGCAACTCTCAGCGGCTACTCGCCACCTGCGTCCCCCTTATCCCTTAAGGGGGTCGCATCAAATTTCGGCGGAAAGGCCACTATGGCTAAAGCCGTTCCCAAGGTGGTTTTTAGTGGGTAGGCACTTCTTCAAAGTGAGTCCCACATAACCACGCAGCCGGCTGCGTGGTATGCTAGGAGCATTCACCTTCTCCCTCCCCCGCTTCCGGAGGGTGTCCTTGCATTGGGCGCAAAAAAAAAGCAATCTACTCAGTTTAGTCGCTTCTGATACTGCTCAGGTCTTAAGCAACAAAATAGGACGTAGATTTTTAAATAATTTATAAAAGATTTCCTGTACTATATTTATCCCGTACCAATAAATAATTAAGTTAATCGATGATTTGCTTAAATATCTATAAACTCAGTCATATCCCAATCTGATAAGAGATTAAAATAACAAATATAACTTCTGTAATAACCGCTGCTCTATTAATATATACTTATTTTTTATTTTGAACGAATCCAACTTACGTACAATACTGAAAAGTTTTTACACAGGAATGTTTGGTGCCAGTCTGTGCTTATTTTTGTTCACTGGGAAACGAACGTTAATTAAGTTGCTCTGCTATTAATGCAAACAATACATAAATAACGAAATGAAACAACTTTTTGATAAGTGCAATTAACAAAGTTATCATAAATCAACGAAAATGTTTGAATATTTTAGCTTAGACTGCAAATACTCCAGCACAAAATGTATTCATTATTCTGGTACCTTTCATTTGTAATTATTTAAATTAAATGAAATTCTTGAATAAATTTCAACCATTGGAAACGAAAACTGGTAACCTTTTTATTCGAGTATACGAGTGGCGGCCTCGTACCGGCGGACGAAGTGTAGGGCGTCCCCCCACTAGATGGAGTGACGACCTGGTAAGACATGCAGGAAGTCGATGGATGCGGGTGGCTCAGGACCGTGCTTTGTGGCATTCCTTGGGGGAGGCCTATGTTCAGCAGTGGACTTGTGAAGGGCTGTAATGATGATGATGATGATGATAGTCTAATACGAGTGGACTGTATTTAAATGCATGTAAATGTATAAAGTGTCAGTTTAAATAAATGTGTTTTTTTATATTGTTACGTTTTTACCTTAAAACCTTCATTTAAAGGTACTTAATTTTTTAGATAATTAATATTCAATAGACTTTACTTACGACCAGTTTTGAGTTAGGTCATTTTTCCGACAAGATTATTCATGACTGAGAAAGAATTACCAGTTAATAAAGGAATTTTCATAACTAAATATTTTTAACAATACCTATTCATCCAATCGTAATTTCATAATTCAAAAATACAACATTTCAAAAATATAATTTGAAGTATTATTTCGAGTCAGGACATTTCCAGTTTTATACAAAATATAAATAAATAAGATATAAATAAGTAGTAAGAGACGTCTTTGGGAAATGTTAGAGTAGTAAAATATTTATACTTGTACCTATATTAATTTTTACTTAAAGCAATAAATATTTTACTTCTTTATTGACTCCTAAATATATTACCTTAATTCGTAAATTTCTCAGAGCAATATGAATAAAACAAATTGGCAAGATGTCAAACGTAATAAAATTGTTCATTATTTTAGATCAAATTTCGTCTTATTTATTTAAAAATAAGTTGAATCTTACTGTTGATCATGAAGTCCCGGTGTGGAATCCCGGGTCAGGTCAAAAAATCAGTTATAAGTTTTTTTGGCAAAAATTCTCAACAACAGCTTGGAGTAAAATTGTTGGCGATGTTTCAACGCGCGCCTCGGAAAACACGTAAAGCTGTGGGTCGTACGCCTGATCTCTCTCCGTTCGTATCAGATTGCCATTCCATCGGACAATGAAAATGATGGAATAGAGATTGCACCTTGCGCATACATTCGAGCACTATTATCCTGTCCTGCGCAGATAGTTAGTTTCCATTGAGACTGGCCGCCGTGACCGAAATTCCGTCTGTAGGAAACATTTAATGACGTTTACGTTAATTTTAAGTTCTTACACAATACGAATTAAAACCTTCCTTCTTATTATACCCCTAGCAGTTCATACGTGGGTATCTGTGGTAAAACTAATTCACGCTACGTTTGGCAGACGAACTGGCGAGCGCTTTAACAGATGTCTCGCAACTTCATCACTGCTCAACATCACTTGCCTGTGTGTTTTACATCATCTTACTACCCATGGGCGTTTTAAAATACTAAATTCTTGTAAGGAATTTTAGACGAAGATATTGTGTGTGGAAATTAGCTTCATAATAAAATTTTGTAACTTTTAATACTTAACCAATTTTCTTGAAATAACCGACTGCTTCTCCCTTATATCTGCTATAAAACGTGTGTCTATTAGCTTTAAATGGCAATTCTTTTGGTCTTTGAATCAAACGAGGTAGGTATGAGTTCTTTTAACAGTTCGCCACCATTACTATACTTGTACCACGGATTGCCATTCTTGATACCGAGATGTCAGCTAAGCCCGCCTACGCAAGGTTAAACATTTTGCCGTAGACCGTGTTCGTTTCAAATAATAATAATAAGTTCTTTATTTCCAAAAGGTAGTACAACCAGATATTTGCTTAACACTTAATAAAGCTAATTTGGTACATATATTTGAAACATAGCATCTGCAGCTGAACTAGGAGACCTGTGTATCAGCTGTCAGCGCCACATCCCCACCGTTAATTTACATAAATATTAGGATGCAAGCAAAAGTTAATTAATTAATATTATCTAACGAGTTTGTACTTTATGCTAACATGTTACGTTCTATATGCTAAGTTATTACTTATACCAAGGCACAAACAAGAAAATAATTTATACTAATAATGTCGTTCCTCTCTCTTAATGTGTAATGTATGACTGTAAGAAGTATTTGTGTAATGAGTGAAATAAATGGTACTTAAATAAAATTTGTGTTTATCACTGTTGTAGGACTCACAGCCAGTCGCTCACTTATTATTTTAATAACCATTATTCAACCAAACCTCAAATTTTAATTTAGAATCTACGTTTTTCTTTAAACTATCAGACTATTATTTTTAAACTATTGTTTTAGGTACTATTTTCAAGAGATGCTTTTAGATTTACAATTATGCTAAAAACAAATAAATAGACGAATTAGAACATTCATATATTCATTCATTACCGCTAAAATTTGCTGTACATAGACTTGAGTGTGTAGTGGGGGTGTAAGAATATTCACTACCCCATTTCGCTCGAAGAGGCGACAGAGTGAAACAAACCGTGAGATGGGTAGCAGCGTCCCAATAACAATAAAAAAGTTAAAAACTGCGGTTGCCAACCCTCCTGTCACACGTGGCAACTTTGGCCAATATCCCTCCTATAAGATTCAATAGGCCCATATTCAGTAGACTTATGATAGGCTGTAACGGAACGTAGACCTTCCCTATAAATTGCCATTGTTGGGAATATGACATAGTTGCAACGCAGTTTTACACACCTCGAACGCAAGGTGAGAGTTTAGGCTTTACTGTCGATTTAACAAGGTCACGATTACCGCTCTCATTAAATTTTTATTATTATTATTAATTTGCTATCAGGAAGATTCTGTAGCCCATTTCTTCTTTCATGCCCTTCTGTTACGCGTACGACACCTGTAGGATGATATGGAGTAGAGGATTCTCTAACACCGCCACTACATGGCGAATTTGAACATGTTTTCATAAAATTTAAACCTAGGACTTAAGGGTGCGTTTGCAAATCGGGCGAAGTTATGCTGTTTTTCGGTACATTTTGTGACAAAACTAAACCAAATCAAACATAGCTAATTGCTACCACGTATAGAATGGTTCTTCATCTTCAAATGGTGGTGACTTTTTTTGTTGAAAATAATAGTTTTTTATATTGTAAAAACGATCTTCCCTAGCCATTTTCTACAAAATTAACGATACCGGCTCATGTTTAGGTACATTTTTGTTCTAAATACATTTATTTACATAACACAATATACAATATTTTATTATATACACTATTAAAAACTATAATTAAAAAAAAACTAAAACTAGTAATTTAATTATCAAACAGTCCTACTCCACGCGGTATCGTGCCAAGAACGCTGGCTGCGTTTCCCCGCTGAATGGCTATACTTAGCCTTTGAGCGAGAAAAGAGCCAGCCCTCTTATCACCAGCAGCAACAACCAGCCGCGGATGGAGTTCCTTTAAGAACTTCATCGCACGTGGACCCCACGGACCGATAGTCTCTACAGCAAATGGCACAAATATGTAGTCATCTCTCAGAGACTCATATTTGCGCCACTTACTCAGTTCAGCTGCCTCTGATGCCGCTCCGGCTCTGAACGAGGTATCCCTGAGATGAGAGACCGCCAAAGTGTCTACGCAAGTAGCATCCCACACTAGGGCTTTACCTCTCCCAAGGGACCAATGTCATACCGTCAGGTCTCCTGCCATCGTCTCTAAATATTCCACAAGGCTCTAAAACCGAGGAGACATTTATAGAGACAAGAGTCCTTCGGATGACATCGTTCAAAGAACCGTGCCGTGAAAACCTACCAGCACTTTTCTTACAAGAAAGTCCGTGGAGCCCAAACTTGTCGACGCTGCTGCCACAGGGGCACTGATGGGGTTGACAAATCGCCGCTCCTAGTCGGATTCCTACAGCGATGCGCAAGCTTTCCCCATCAAGTAATGTGCCGAGATTACTTGATGGTAAAGCGTGTAACCAGTGACTAGATTCCTTAGTCGAAACAGCTAGAAGGCGTGCCTTATCTTGGTCACTATGGAAATTATGAAACAAATCTTTCTGCACCCTCTGTACCAACGGAATATCCCTGATGTGTACTTTGGTGACTACTGGAACTACTGGACGAGTAGAACTAGGTGTGTCTGTCACTCCATCGATTCCGGGGTAAGTTCTTATCATAACTAAAAACGAGCCCAAACTCGGCACACCTAGTACTACTCGTCGAGGAGTTCCAGTAGCTATCACCGAAGTACACCATCAAGTCTCTTCATCAAACCTGGAGGTTAGGTATCATAATAACTAACAAAACGAGCCCAAACTCGGCACACCTAGTACTACTTGTCGAGGAGTTCCAGTAGCTATCACCGAAGTACACCATCAGGTCTCTCCATCAAGCCCGGAGGTTAGGTCTAATCATAACTAACAAAACGAGCCCAAACTCGGCACATCAAGTTCTACTCGTCCAGGAATTCCAGCAGTAGTCACCGAAGTACACCATCAAGTCTCTCCAACAAGCCTGGAGGTTAGGTCTCATAATAACTAATAAAACGAGCCCAAGTTCGGCACACCTAGTTCTACTCGTCCAGGAATTCCAGCAGTAGTCACCAAAGTACACCATAAGGTCTCTCCATCAAGCCCGGAGGTTAGGTCTAATCGTAACTAACAAAACGAGCCCAAACTTGGCACACCTAGTTCTACTCGTCCAGGAATTCCAGCAGTAGTCACCGAAGTACACCATCAAGTCTCTCCATCAAGCCTGGAGGTTAGGTATCATAATAACTAACAAAACGAGCCCAAACTCGGCACACCTAGTACTACTCGTCAAGGAGTTTCAGTAGCTGTCACCGAAGTACATCATCAGGTCTCTCCATCAAGCCTGGAGGTTAGGTCTCATAATAACTAACAAAACGAGCCCAAACTCGGCACACCTAGTACTACTCGTCGAGGAGTTCCAGTAGCTGTCACCGAAGTATACCTTCAAGTCACTTCACCAAGTCCGAAGCTAAAGTCTTATCATAACTAACAAAACCAGCCCAAAGTCCACAGCCACCATCTCACTGCTAGTAGTGGGCTTCTAGTGCCTAGCAGTCTCTGGAGCAGCTATTCGTATTTCGTATGTAATATATTTTTGTAGGCATAAGAAATGAGAAAAAAAATCAATCTTTCAAATTATCAAAATGTTTTTACTTGATTACGATTCCCACACCCGCAGCTAACCGTGCGTACACTTGTGTGTGTGACCCGTGTCAATGTAATAGTTCGATTCTATACCTATCAATTTTGCAAACGCGTTCTTAAGGGTATATATTATTACCTCAGCTCAAATTCTAATTTCGCCCCCACTTCCCCGCGCCACTCGTTCGCACACTACGGCTCGCGGTCACGCGGGAACACGAGTACAAAGCGATTTTGTTAGAGTAAAATAAACTATTATCGGACGAGCACTAAGTAATAAAATTCTCAGTCATAATTTAATATTAAATGAACATAAAATTTTATGTCGCAGATTTAATTTCATTGTAGATACTAACGGCTACTCATAAAGCTACATTTCTAGTATAAGTTGACCCTTAATTGTACGGAAAGCCTATACAATGCGAGATCAGCTTATACTGGAAATATCCTCTTATAGTGAAAGGATCCGCCCATTGTTGGTTTAGTGGTAAGCTTGAGTTTTATAGTTTTCTTGAAGTCTTCTATAAAAATAGTCAATGTCAATTATTCTTCGTCCTTTTACACAAAAACTGCTTTTACCTTTTATAAGATTAATAAAACTCACTTCGTACCTGAAATGACCAGCATAAAAATATTTGATGAGTTCTTGCAAAACTGCATAACATACAACCTTCTTATATAAAAATCTAGCAATTACCAATTAGTATCATCATCATCACATTCATCATCTGATGTGTCGTATTGCGGAGGGTTGTGTGAATATCTGAAAAAAAAGTTAGTTTTGGTATATGAAGTAAGAAATTATAATCCTAATTATCCTAACATCCTAACTAATATTATAAATGCGAAATTGAGTTTGTTTGTTTGTTTGTCACGCTTTCACGCTAAAACGGCTGAAATTTAGCACATGGGTAGATCATGTTCTGGAGAAGGACATAGGTTACTTTTTATCCTGAATCGCGGACGAAGTCGCGGGCACAACTGGTTACTAATAAAATCAAGAGTATTATTATTAAAAAGCTTACGCATCCAATATTCTTTCGTCACTATGTAAATTGAGTGAACAGCTCATGTCCTCAGGTGGTACTTGTGATCTGCAAGTAAACGCAACATTCATTATAAAATACACCTGGAAGCATAATTTTGTCAACATGAATAAATAATACGGAACCCTAAAAACTCCAACATTATGAAAAGTTTTATCGTGATAGCGCCAATTTCGTGATAGTACCGTTACGCGTTAGTACCTACCAAGCGGTAGTGCCATAGGGGAACAGCTAATTTCGTGATGATCAAACACGTATGGTACTTACAATTCTATATTTTGTAATATATGGAGATTTGTTTCGTCCAAATTTATTTCTACATCTTTCGAAGTTATTTGGATCCTGTAACAATCACACGTGGCAAGTTAATAATACCTACCTAGGTATGAGATATTTTTATTTAGCATTTGGATATGGAACCCTAAATATACACAAAAGAAGACGAAATCATCCATAAAAGTAGACTTGCCGCATGAATAACAATTAATAATTACCTACCTACGTTTATTATTACAATACAAATTTGGTATTATTTTCCAGTATAAGCTGACCTCTCATTGTACGTAATGCGTCTACTATGTGAGATCAGCTTATCATATCTGTTATGTGTTTAGGTATTTATCACCGTCGTCTTCAGTACTTTGTAATCGACGTCTTCCGAAAAGATACATTACCTATAATAATTTAGCTAAAGCTAAACTATCAAGGTACGTCAGTACTCAATAATTTTTATGTATGTAGTAGGTAGCACTATAGTCGGATAAGTTTTTTTTTTAAACGTTACCCCCACACTAGGATTTTCTCCAGTATTATGGAGGTTGTTTACAAATATAAATTGCACAAGGACAAACATCCAGATCCAAAACAATTATTTGTAGGTCATACAAATACTTGTTCCGTGCGGGATTCAAACCCACGGACTCCAGCGCAGCAACTCATTGCTAAGCCTGTGCGCCACGGAGTAACGTTAACGTAAGGACGGATAAGTAAGTTACAGTTTTATTTCTTTATAGTTAGATAGGTAGGTACTTACCGAACACACTTATATTTTTTATTACTAACTAAGTGATTGGCTTCTGCACTTCGGGTCGCGGGTTCGATTCCCATACGGAACAAATATTTTTATAGCCTACAGATAGTTGTGAAAATTTGTGTTTGTAATCGCACCGTCTCCGATTCAAGAGAAATCCTGGAGTGGGGCAACGTTATAAAAAAACAATTACTACATAGATACCTATATTTTGTTGTATATTGTCAAAACAAAAACAAAGCTATTTAGGTAACTTTTTATCTGTTTTATTTTTTATAAAAGTTGCCCCACGCTCGATTTCTCCTGAATCGTGGACGGTGTGTTTACAAACACAAATCTTCACATACAGAAACACCTGTGACTAGTAGCGCAGCAACCAATCGCTTAGCTACTGCACCAAACGTGTCATATGCTAAATTTCTACATATTTGTAATCACTAATACTGTAAGTAGATAGGTCGGTAGATACTTAATTCATTACGTTTATTATATGTTTGCCCGTTTCTTTACGCCAACCCGGTCGCTTCTTATTTTTACTACGCTTATTTCCCATCAACACTATAAACCTAAGTATCTATTTCAATATCTTAATTTTACGTCGTCCTGTTGCGTAATGTGTGTTCTGAGCGCAGCGACACAGCTCCCACGAAGCGAGTGAGCGGTGGTGTTGGGCAGCAGGAACAAGCTTTAAAACGACGATAGTTTAGGTGATTTCTTTTACGGTGAAAATAACGATAATTAAAAAGTAAAAAATAAGCCCTGCTTTATAGTTAGTTCAGTTAGCATGCAAAGTTTCATGATCTAATTTGAAGTATTTTTGAATACCAGCGGTTTATTGTTCGGTTTGGAGGTAACTTTGGATTTTTTCTATGGAGAAAACTTAACGATATCATACGCCGGTCCTTGCCACCGTCAACGTGCCAAGTCTACTTGAGCCGTCTGGTATTGCAAGAGACGATGGCAAGAGACCGGACGGTATGAGTTTGATTCCATGGAAGATGGGCCGGGTGCTGGTATGGGATGCAACCTGTTCAGACACACTGGCCCCTTCCCATCTACATGGAACCAACAACAGAGCTGGTGCGGCTTGTGAAGCGACTGAAAAAGCTAAAGCATGCAAATACAGGGGTCTAGGCTCTGAATATGTTTTTGTCCCATTCGGTGTCGGGACCCTTGGTCCATGGGGTCCTAGCGCTATAAAGCTTTTTAAGGAGATAGCAAAAAGGTTAGTCGACGTCACAGGAGACCGAAGAGCTGGCATCTACCTCGGACAAAGAATTAGTTTAGCTATTCAAAGGGGGAACACTACCAGTATCTTCGGAACCTTGCCTAAAGGGACACCTTTTTAATAATATATTTTAGTTATTACAATATTTTTTTTAAGGTTTTTAGTTTTAGGTTCATAGTTCTAGTATATATTTTATTTTATAAATTGTGTAATGTAAATATCATTAAAAGTCTTAAAAATGTGTGATTATAAAAATAATAATATTATTTTGCCTTGTCAAGTACCTATGTATCAAGTTCGAATATTTTGTGTATGTATAGCGATCTTTTTCAGCTGCTGCAATCAGGCAGGCGACACAGTGTCCACTCACGACGGCGGCCGACACAGATTACTGTATACCAGTCTACGAGGCCGAGCGCGGACTGTGGTGGACTGTGGTTTCATCGAAATTTTTGTACAACAAAACAAAACAGGCACCAAAAAATAAAATAACCCTTATTGCAATCCATTATGATTCATCCATATTAGCAAAATATGTGAAAAAATAAGCATCAGTTTTTATTTTTTTTACGACAATTTGTGACATTTTGATAAAAAGTAAACACCAGTATTTTTTATTGAATATGTCTGCCTACTTATAGTATTTTTAGATAATAGAACAAAAAATGTGCCTAAACATGAGCCGGTATCGTTAATTTTGTAGAAAATGGCTAGGGAAGATCGTTTTTACAATATAAAAAACTATTATTTTCAACAAAAAATTCACCACCATTTGAAGATGAAGAACCATTCTATAAGTGATAGCAATTAGCTATGTTTGATTTGGTTTAGTTTTGTCACAAAATGTACCGAAAAACAGCATAATTTCGCCCGATTTGCAAACGCACCCTTAAGGGTCTATATTACCTCAGCTCAAATTCTAATTTCGCCCCCACTTCCCCGCGCCACCCGTTCGCACACTACGGCTCGCGGTCACGCGGGAACACGAGGTCAAAGCGATTTCGTTAGAGTAAAATAAACTATTATCGGACGAGCACTAAGTAATAAAATTTTCAGTCATAATTTAATATTAACTTGTCATTAAATGAACATAAAATTTTATGTCGCAGATTTAATTTCATTGTAGATACTAACGGCTACTCATAAAGCTAAACTTCTAGTATAAGTTGACCCTTCATTGTACGGAAAGCCTATACAATGCGAGATCAGCTTATACTGGAAATTTCCTCTTATAGTGAAAGGATCCGCCCATTGTTGGTTTAGTGGTAAGCTTGAGTTTTATAGTTTTCTTGAAGTCTTCTATAAAAATAGTCAATGTCAATAATTCTTCGTCCTTTTACACAAAAACTGCTTTTACCTTCTATAAGATTAATAAAACTCACTTCGTACCTGAAATGACCAGCATAAAAATATTTGATGAGTTCTTGCAAAACTGCATAACATACAACCTTCTTATATAAAAATCTAGCAATTACCAATTAGTATCATCATCATCACATTCATCATCTGATGTGTCGTATTGCGGAGGGTTGTGTGAATATCTGAAAAAAAAGTTAGTTTTGGTATATAAAGTAAGAAATTATAATCCTAATTATCCTAACATCCTAACTAATATTATAAATGCGAAATTGAGTTTGTTTGTTTGTTTGTCACGCTTTCACGCTAAAACGGCTGAAATTCAGCACATGGGTAGATCATGTTCTGGAGAAGGACATAGGTTACTTTTTATCCTGAATCGCGGACGAAGTCGCGGGCACAACTGGTTACTAATAAAATCAAGAGTATTATTATTAAAAAGCTTACGCATTCAATATTTTTTCGTCACTATGTAAATTGAGTGAACAGCTCATGTCCTCAGGTAGTACTTGTGATCTGCAAGTAAACGCAACATTCATTATAAAATACAACTGGAAGCATAATTTTGTCAACATGAATAAATAATACGGAACCTAAAACTCCAACATTATGAAAAGTTTTATCGTGATAACGCCAATTTCGTGATAGTACCGTTCCGCGTTAGTACCTACCAAGCGGTAGTGCCATGGGGAACAGCTAATTTCGTGATGATCAAACACGTATGGTACTTACAATTCTATATTTTGTAATATATGGAATTTGTTTCGTCCAAATTTATTTCTACATCTTTCGAAGTTATTTGGATCCTGTAACAATCACGTGGCAAGTTAATAATACCTACCTAGGTATGAGATATTTTATTTACCATTTGGATATGGAACCTAAAATACACAAAAGAAGACGAAATCATCCATAAAAGTAGACTTGCCATGAATAACAATTAATAATTACCTACCTACCTACGTTTATTATTACAATACAAATTTGGTATAATTTTTCAGTATAAGCTGACCTCTCATTGTACGTAATGCGTCTACTATGTGAGATCAGCTTATCATATCTGTGTGTTTAGGTAGGTAGAAGATATTCTCTTTATCACCATCGTCTTCAGTACTTTGTAATCGACGTCTTCCGAAAGATACATTACCTATAATAATTTAGCTAAAGCTAAACTATCAAGGTACGTCAGTACTCAATAGGTTCATAATTTTATGTATGTAGTCGGATAAGTTTTTTAAAACGTTACCCCACTAGGATTTTCTCCTGTATTATGGAGTAGTTTACAAATATAAATTGCTCAGGACAAACATCCAGATCCGGAACAATTATTTGTAGGTCATACAAATACTTGTTCCGTGCAGGATCGAACCCACGGACTTCAGCGCAGCAACTCATTGCTAAGCCTGTGCGCCACGGAGTAACGTTAACGTAAGGACGGATAAGTAAGTTACAGTTTTATTTCTTTATAGTTAGATAGGTAGGTACTTACCGAAAACACTTATATTTTTTATTACTAACTAAGTGCTTGGCTTCTGCACTTCGGGTCGCGGGTTCGATTCCCATACGGAAAAAATATTTTTATGGCCTACAGATAGTTGTGAAACTTTGTGTTTGTAATTGCACCGTCTCCGATTCAAGAGAATCCTGGAGTGGGGCAACGTTATAAAAACAATTACTACATAGATACCTATATTTTGTTGTATATTGTCAAAACAAAACAAAGTTATTTAGATAACTTTTATCTGTTTTATTTTTATAAAGTTGCCCCACGCTCGATTTCTCCTGAATCGTGGACGGTGTGTTTACAAACACAAATCTTCACATACAGAAACACCTGTGACTAGTAGCGCAGCAACCAATCGCTTAGCTACTGCACCAAACGTGTCATATGCTAAATTTCTACATATTTGTAATCACTAATACTGTAAGTAGATAGGTCGGTACATACTTAATTCATTACGTTTATCATATGTTTGCCCGTTTCTTTACGCCAACCCGGTCGCTTCTTATTTTTACTACGCTTATTTCCCATCAACACTATAAACCTAAGTATCTATTTCAATATCTTAATTTTACGTCGTCCTGTTGCGTAATGTGTGTTCTGAGCGCAAGCGACACAGCTCTCCCCACGAAGCGAGAGTGAGCGGTGGTGTTGGGCGGCAGGGAACAAGCTTTAAAACGACGATAGTTTAGGTGATTTCTTTTTACGGTGAAAATAACGATAATTAAAAAAAAGTAAAAAAAATAAGCCCTGCTTTATAGTTAGTTCAGTTAGCATGCAAAGTTTCATGATCTAATTTGAAGTATTTTTTGAATACCAGCGGTTTATTGTTCGGTTTGGAGGTAACTTTGGATTTTTTTCTATGGAGAAAATTTTATAGAATCGTGTTTTCGTCTAACATAGTACTTAATATTAATCCTCAACTTCACCATATATTTATTTCAAAATCAATGTTTTTTTTTCATAGGAGGAATTGTAGATGCGTTGCCGGCCTTTTAAAAGGCAGTAGGCTCTTTTCTTGAAGGTCCCTAAGTGTATCGGTCCGGAAAAATCGCTGGTGTTAATCGATTCCACAAGGAAGTTGTGCGAGGAAGAAAACTTCTTCTAAATCGCACAGTGGTGGACCGCCAATCATCCAGATGGCATGGATGGTATCGCGAGTTTTGTCGCGATGTGTGATGGTGAAATTGAGCGGCTGGAATTAGTCCGAACAATTCCTCAGAGCACTACCCGTGGTAGATGCGATAGAAAATGCAAAGGGCTGCAACATCCCTACGCAGCGCCAGTGAATCGTGCCGATCAGAAAGAATTCGGTCGTCGACGATTCGAACCGCTCCTCGCGCTGGATGCGGTCAAGTGGAAGGAGCTGGCACTGGGGTGCCCCGGCCCAGAAATGAGTACAGTATTCCTTGTGAGGCCGAACTTGCGCTTTGTAAAGTTGCAAGCGATGTGCCCGCATGAAATACTGTCCCGCTCTGCTGAGCACGCCAAGCTGGCCAATTTGGCCTTCCCTTCCAAGTGACCACGAAACTGCACACTACTCGATATGTCGACGCTGAGGATTCCGATGCTAGCTGAGGCAGCAAGGGGAGTGCCTTGAAACTGAGGAGATATGACAAAGGGGTTCTTTTTAGCGGTAAACGCGCAAACTTGTGTCTTCTGGGGATTGAACTGGACTAGATTTAGTAGCCCCCAATACGAGACTGTAATCAGCAAAGACTTGACTTCAGACACAAGATTGTCCTGGTATTCGGCGACGTTTTCCCGAGAAATGTTGACACGGCTTTTTTAATAAACAAACCCAAAAAATTAATGAATTACTGTTGAATTAGGCAACCACTAGTTTCAAATAAAAACAGATTTTCACGTGCAATTACTTAATATTTTGTAATAGCTATATTCTTATCTTTTTAAAGTATATTTCAATTATATAGTATTATAATTAAAAGTAACTACTTTTTTGAAAAGTAGATTCGCAATTCCGTTAAAAGTTGATAAAAGAAAATCTCGATTACTTAAAAGTATTTCATTTTTTCTCGATCGTACTTCAACTTCGTCCTTCAATTTCCTTTGCTTATAAAATATAATGGATAAAAGTATTTAATAAGCCCACGCGTTATATATTGCAAATGCTTGAAAATTATTAAGTATATTGAAAGCGATGAGTTTTGACAGTTTTGTAAAATTATTATGATTCTGCTAAATTAAATACTGGTAAATAACGTAATTTTAAAAGAAAATGAGTCCATAGTATACCATTTTAGAGACAATAATAAGAATACTTTTAAATGTGAAGTAAATGAGAAAATTCAATAAAAATATACTAAAAGTTCTTTAGAGTCGATAATAACTTTCGGGAGCTCGCGTCACAAAATGTAGTGAAAAGTTGTTTGCTTTAAAAACAGTCTTAGGCAAAAATTTTAATTTGGAACGTTTTTTTTAATAACCACGGCACCTTCTCTAACCGGCCAGTAATATGTTTAAATTATGAAATCCTTTTTCGAATTGTATTTTTTTTCAGGCAGGAAACAATCAAAATCGTGAATGCAATGATTTTTGCAAATGAGTGTATATTATATTGAATATAATAAATTACGCTATATATACCCAAAATCCATATAATATATTATATACTACATCAAAGTAAAATAAATAAATAAAAAATAAATAAACGAATAAACAAAACCCAACCATATTATTATTAATATTATTATAGATATAGTTATTTAGTTTAGGTACATTTTATTTTAATTTCTTTCAAATAAACATAATATCAAAAAGAATCAGGAACACAGAAGAATTTCATACTTGAAAATAAATTGAAAAAGTGCCTCTGGATCATAATTTTGTGCAGTTTGTGAGTTGGATTATTTCTGCACAACACGAAACAATTCTTGTTCCCGGACTGAATGTTTATCCGTGTGTAGTTTACGAATTTATAGTAACGTTTAAAACATACACCACTCGTACCTACATCTCAGTTATTGTGACAAATCTTAATCCACTTTCTGGCGAGTAATTTCGCAGTTTTTACCAAATCTTCTTATTCTTTCTATGCAATACATATTCATTTTTGTGATTTAGAAAAACACTTGTACTAGTTTAACAATTTATCCAAATCACAAAAATGAAGCTGGAGTTTCACCAAGTGACAACAAATGCAAGTATAAATTATACAATACATATTTAATGATGAAAGATTAACTTCCCTAAAGGTTTCTTGCTAGATAATGACGCCATTTTTGTATGTTACTCTAAGCCAAAACTCCAAGATTCATTACAAGCAAGTGCGGTTCACCTGATGTTAAGTGACTACCGCCGCCCATGAACATCTGCAACACCAGGGGAATTGCAGATGCGTTGCCGGCCTTTAAAGGTCAAGGTCAAGGTAAATGTCGTAAAAGTCGATAATTCATATAAGATCCATAAATTTTCAATGATAGTTTTATTGGTTCTATCATGAATATTTACAATGATTATTTTTCATAATTTATTAAATCAAGATGTGTCATCATTTTATTCTCAGACGATTAAGCTCGTAAAGAATGAGACTGAGACTGAGCTGAATATAATTAAATCGCTTTGCTAGATGACTATAAATTTTACATCTTTTGATTAACTAGTAACGAATGAATATTTAGATAGTAGACTGGCAGTGGTGGTGGCTTTATATAGTAGGGTGCAAAAATGAATGAATGGGCGTAAAAATGATGTACCCAATCGTACTTATTGTAAAGAATGCTCTGAACCAAAATCCTACATGTTGGTGTTAAGGGCCATTATTACCAGTTCCATTGAGGTTATATGTGATGTGATTTTTTATATACTAGCGATCCGCCCCGGCTTCACACGGGTGATTTCTGGATCTTAACAACAGCGTAATCTACCGGGTCTAATTGTGAGTTTAAATCATCCAGGGACCTACTCAAACATATACAAATTTTCAAAGAAAATTAAGACTACTTGTTTGCCTAAAATAATTTAATTACTATTATCCAGGAAAAATATTAATACTTATATTTATGGACCTATAGTACAAGTATAAGACTAAACAGATGTGTAAATGTGTGCGTGCGTCATACGAGGTCACTTAGCTCTTGTAGTCTTCTTAAAGAGTGGTTGTTGTGTAAGAAAATTCAATATTCCCTATTTCATCCCGTCGATGTAAGAGGCGGCTATTAGAATCGCCATGGTTTCCGATAGATGACGGTATCGCCATCTATTTACGCCAATCGGAAAATCAAACGCTAAAAATACGCCAAGCGGAAAATCAAACCTAAAATCAAAACCAAACTCGACAAGAACGGCGACAGAGAGCAGCTTCAATGGTGTGAAATGTCTGGCCAATCGTCAATCCAACTGTCAAGCGTGATGATTAAGAAAGACAACGGGTGACCAATGTTCAGCTGTGGACTATTTTATAGAATATAGGTATAAGACCAGCGGATCCGCCCCGGAGCGGTGTACCTTACTCTATATAAAAAAATTAAAAAAATCGTTTTGAAGTAAAGCTTCTTTATCGACGTAGTGGAGAAATTTAGTACGGTATTAAAACAAAAACATCACGTTTTGTAACGTTTCACTGCCGGGGCTTCATGAGTATACTATTATTTAACCTACTTATGTAAAATATAAAATAAACTAAGAATGATATGTAAGGAAGTTTCACTTCTGGCATTGCTCTCAATCTGCTCGTAAAGTTTCATTACAATCGGTTCAGCCATTCCGAAGATTAGCCCGGCTCGACAGTCAGGCCTATGTTCAGCAGTGGACTTGTGAAGGGCTGTAATGATGATGATGATGATGAAGATGATGACAGTCAGACAAACAGACAAAATTTTTAAAATGATTATTCATGTCTTATGGGCATGCAAACTATTCCCTCAACTCAATTCAAGGCAGTTATTTCGATGTTACAGACATAGACTTCAATGTTATTTATATGCACTGATAGGTTATGTTTTTATGCAAGTATATATAACTTTAAATTTTTAAATAACATTTAAAGTTAATAGTAACCTCATTTCCATTCCATACCATAGTCATCTCATCATTATTATTTAAAGCTGTATATAGGTAAACTTTATTTCTCTGCCTACAAAATGGAATATTTCCGTTTTATTCTTCTACAAGCCTGCGGGAAAGGAAACCTAAATGATAACGTCAGAAGCCGAGAAAAATAAGAATGAATACGTAAACATACTACGAGTATGTTTAATAGCTGGATACGGCACTGACTGGCATATTTGTAGCCTTAAGTAAGCGTTTTTTAAGTCCACCTTGGTCTTGTAAGAACTGTATTAATACTCTTTCTCTTGCTTCACCTGATTTTTGCTAGCGTAATTTACCGGGATGTGCAAATACTTTACCTGAAGCTTATACGCCATATATCGCCTTTCGTACGTGTACCGTCTCTCTCTCAAAATCGCTCGTTCATCGCAGCATTTCGTTTTTTTCAAGCGAGAAAATGCTGAAAGCGTTCTGTTGTACTCAGACGTTGATATAAAAATTATAACTATTTACCAAATTAGCCTGAATGTTATTGTTACAACAATACAACGCAACATTGTACAACATCAAAAAATATTCCATGCAATAAATATTCACATTAGATGCGAAAAACTATCCCACCAAATTGTTCAACATGCAATTTAACGATGATGTTTAAGCACATTTTGGTAGAATGTACCTAGAATTCCAGAATAATTATTATAATTCAGATTTGTTCTTGACTGGTGTTTGTAAGTAATAGTATTTTATCAGACCCGTTATCAGATGATACCAAAAACTTTATTTGTTAGTTTTTTTAAATGTATTAACAATAAAATTTTACAATTATTAATACACATTAAACACAGCGCAAACCACTGAGGTTTAGTTGCTGTGCTTGAGTTCGCTATGCTTAAAAAAAAAAAAAGAAAAACAAAGTACCTATACCTATTCATGTAACTATTCGATCTTTGCTGTCCAAAGAACTCACTAGAAACATCTTCAGTTTGTTTTTTATATTTTTTTCATTAATAGAGTTCCTAAACTCTGGATCCAATTTATTTATGATTCTAGAAATCAAGAATACAGCAGTGCGTCTGCCATAAGTGTTCCGCGCTAAGAGTTAAGAGATTACGTAGTAATTAGTTTACATTTCCTGTTGTAACTATCAGGGCGTCATACATAATTGCATCTATTATTTTTTCTAGGTCTGTGTGTGATCCAAATAGTTTTAAATATTTGGTCCTGAACGTTTGAGTATACATTTGAGCTTATTTTGCACGATAAACAATTTTAAAGAAAATATGATCTGTGTCTGTCTTACTTCCTAAGTCGTGTCTTCAAAACTTTATTGACTTTGATTAGTTCAGATTCAAAATAGGATCAAACTTTGCGCTCTCGGGAGAAACTTTCCTTAATTGACAGTTAATCGAAAAACTCTGGTTCGGATGAATGAAATAATGTGAATTTAGGCGATTAAGATGAAACAAATTCCAAATAATATATTAGATTATAACTGCATTATAGTGGACTGTGTAATTCTTTAATTATCGTAAGTGCTGGTTTGAATTCCATCAGAGCAGTTACCTCGTTCTATTTTTGCGAAAAACACGTAAACTATTAAGTTATTTGTTTAGGTCTATTTTATGATTCTTCATTGATGATGGATGATAAAGTAATATTATAAAATTAATTAGATAATAATATTTTTTCTTGTAATTTTGAAAGTTCAGTTTATTTTATCAACACAGTTTTAAGAAAATTATGACCATGATATGTACACACATATGGAATATTTTCTAAAATAAATGAAGAATCATAAATAGTGAATTATCATCACCATCAAAAATGCCGCTTTTGCCTAGGGTTAGTTTCCTACAAATTAATTAAAAGCCTAAATTATATCGAAATCAAACCAACATAAATTAAAAAAATGCTGTGCTGTAAACATGGATCAAATAAATTTATTAAATCAAATTTAAAATATTTGCCTGACCTGGAAGCTGTTATAACGATAAATATGCAATACCGTCTCTAAATTGTAAGCATTCCGCGAATGTTTTACGAGCCTGTTAGGCGTAGAATGTGGTCTTCAGGCTTATTTGATTGAAAATGTCGTCTTTTATATTCGGACGGATTTCATATTACGCTTTTCCCTCAATCAAATATTTCGAAGCTGTTTGAATATATTTATATATTGATGACATTCGCATTATAGTAGAATAAATTACAGCTACTTATTTACTTGAAAGGATACTTTAACTATATAGAATGTTATAGAATATGCGCACTGTAATAGACAAATAATTTAAAGTTTATGAATTACTGATGTTATAAAATTAATTTGATTTTCATTCAAATAATAAAATAAGAAGTATTTAAAATGAACTGAATATTTTTTATAGAATTTTACGTATTGTTATTTTCACACTAAATCATAATGAATATTGTTAGAAATATATAAGGAGGTTATTTAAAAAAATATAGTGTGTTACTCATTTATTCTCTTTTTTAATGCTTTATTAACGAACTTAATTACAATATGAATATGTAACTTTGTTAGTTCAACATAAAAAAAAACAAATATATTTTACTGAAACTTCATTAAAATGAAAAGTTTGCAGATCTAAAATTAGTTACATCATGTAGAAGAATAGTTACACATTTAGTTACGACATAAAGTTCTCAGTCAGGATCCTCTAAGTCACACTGGGAGGACTGCAATCGATCCGAGAACTTTCCACTGTACATGTACAGTTTGATTACCAATTTTGTTTCGCCATGTTGTTTCACAAAAATTATATTACAGTCAGCGCAAAATGTGATGGCACTTGTCAGTAAGAAAGATAGCGTAGTTACACACTAAATCTTGATGGAATGCGTCTCGGGAACACCGCATTAATCACAGTTCAGTGACTGGAACTTTTTCACGAGAAATACAAACTTCTTAGATGGAATGTGTCCAGTACAAAACCTCATTATCACTACTACATCTCGCATCATCCATTCAGTTATTTACTTGGTACAAATACAAATGGTAGAGAGAAGTTAATATTATTTAAAACAAATACTAGTTCAACAACTTACGAACCGCATAAAGTTATTTCATTTCAAGTCATCATAAGTTGCCATACTAATATTTTGTAATAGAAAATACCTTTAATCCTGCATTCCGTATCTAATAAAACGTATAGTTATTACTGAGAAGGAATCGCTTTTCAAAAATGGGAATTGGGCATTAGTTGCTTGCGCCTTCTTTATACTGCTTGAACGAGTGGGAGTTTAGAGTTCTATACTTAATTCTTCGTATTTTTTTCCTTCATTCATAACGATATATTGTATTTTCTACCGACTTCAAAAAGGAGGAGGTACTCAATTCGACTGTATGTTTTTTTATGTGTTAACTTTTTTCTGGGTAAACCGATTTCGATGATTCTTTTTTTATTTGAAAGCTGGTGCTTCTCATGTGGTTTCATATTATTGATTATAATTTGATCAAGGTCTGACCAATAGTTTTTGAGTTATTCTTAATAATTTATATTGAAGTCGGTTGTACAAAATTTGTAATTTTTAATTATTAGTTAATGAATTTAGTTTAAATAAACATTAACTCTACCAGGCCGATGTTCAGCTATGGACTTGTGAAGGGCTGTAATCTATACATATAATAAATCTGTAGAAAAGTCGTGTCTGTAATTCTAATATATTCTTGAAAAAACAAGTGCAACTAAATAAAGGGTTCTGAAGCCAAATTGGTGGTTTTTGGAATTGTTGTCTGTCTGTCTGTCTGTCTGTGTATTCCAGATTTATGTAGAAACTACTGAACCGATTTACATTAAATTTTGTATGTAGGTAATCAGTAACCCGGGGCAATTTCTAGGCTACTTTTTATCCGATTACGAAACTTCAAAAAGAAGGTTAACTATTTTCCTTCCTTTAGATGTTAATTTTCTATTATATGTTAGTTATAGGCGGGATGACGGGTATTTTTAAATAAATACCATATTTATTAATAAACTTTAAAATATAGTAACAAGTTTAAAATATGGTAAAATTATTTGAAACTACACCAATTTAGTTATCAAAACAGCGCTATCTATCATCAAATGGAAAAAGTTGTATATTTTGCCTTCAGTTACTAATAAATTAAATAATATGAATAACTTACATTTATATGTTTAAATAATAAGATTTTTAAAATTATTTGAAAATTCTAACGTTTAGTTTCTTAGTATTTTTGTTATTTTATTTTAAAAGTGTAATAATTTCAATAGATAATAGTGACGTCCGTCTATCAAAAATATGAAAATTGATAAAGTTTTTATTTCAATTATTAATCTTTATGTAAACTGACGAAAACTGATCTGTCTGCAATTATTGCAAAATTTTCATTATCATTATAGTTTTATTAAAGAGATTTTTATATATCTCGTGGCCAGATGGAAAGTAGTTTACCATCTCATGAAATGGTGTGGTCATTTCATGATATTTAACACTGTTTGTTGACCATGTCATAATATAGCTTGACCAAATCAATGAATAGAAATCGTTAGAAGATATTAATAACTAAACACAACATTGCTATTTCATGATATGATCATAATATGACGATATCATTAAATCGTTTTTCTCAGCTGGCGGCACTGATAGCGTATTTTTTAACAGAAACAGAACTTTTAACAGAATTGATATTACTTTATGTTTATTGATATAATAAATAAATGTTCGCTTCTATCGCTGATATTACTAGATAGTATAGTTTTGGCTTTCATCATTTCATCTAACAATAGCGCCATCTACTTACTTCTAAATAAACTAAAATGGTTAATCATGATAAACTTAAATAATAGAATGCTACTCAATATACGATGTAAATAATTGAAAATTCGTTTGTGGCATCGTTGGATTTGTAATTACTAGGTAGGTAGATGTGTCAACAATCATGCAAAAGCTTAGTTTCAGTTTTTATGAATTGTATTTAAACAAATACGAGGGCCGTGTAGTTCGCCATGAGATTTCATCATGGCACGGGAGCAAAACGTGTACGATTCCCTCGAGGATTAATCTGTTGATTGATGTAACATGTATGTAAGCTGCTACTTTTTTAGTTTTCATGGGTCAATATATGCAGTTTATATTTCATTCATATTTTCGGGTATGTTTTTTTTGTTTTTACTCTACCGTAAATATTAAGGGTTGCAAAGATGAGTAGAACTCATTATCGTCAGCCTATCAAAAGTCTACTAAAATTAACATAGGCCTCCCCCATAAATTGTCAAGTGGCTGGATATTTGCTATAGTTGCCACGCTTGGTAGGCGGATTGGCCACCGCAGCTATTATTATTTTGATCTGTTGTCAGGAAGATATTATGGAGATTAACAAAACAGGAGATGGGCTACTGCCCATCTCCTGTTTATTTTCCTATGTCGCCTCTTACGATGGGACGGTATGAGGTGGCAGATTCTCTTTCACCGCCACAACAAGGCGAACATTTTTCTACTTCCGTTCATGAGGTTAGTGCTTCCCACGTTCACTGTGAATATAATTTATAAGGAATAAAACAAATTTTAAGGATGTTTTTTGCGTTTAATTTTAACTTTTTTAATTTCCGATGTTTTGGGCACTTTACCGCACCCATGGTAACGGGAGGACTGAGGTGTTTGACCACCTGATGTCATAGTAAGAATAGAATAGAATAGAATAGAAAAGATGCAGTAGTATTAAAGTTGGTAAAAATTACTGCTGTAGTATGCTTGGGTTTGAATTTAATTTTATTAATTATGGGGTCCTTAGCAGATGGTAGCACTCAGCCATCTTCCCTATTTAAATTAGCATGTTTTTGAATTTCAATAGCCTCGCGAATCATCATTGGTAGGAATCGGTGTTCTAAAGCAAAGATTTGTTGTCTGTCAGATCCAATGTCAATCCATGTCGGTTGGGACGATACTAAACATATCACTGACATATGACATGACATACTTTAGATTTCCCGGAGCGTCGGTGCTTCACATTAACGATATGTTCCTTTACGCGTATTTTTATGGAACTTTCATCCAAAGATGCGTAAAAACCCCCTCGTAACAAAAGTTAAAATTAAACGTGATAAAATCCTAGACATTAGTTTTATTCCATGTGTAGTATGTACATTATTATTGAACTGCATTTATGAAATTTTGAAGTCTACTCGAACGTAAAAATAAATATCTACATCTATTTTATGGTACTAATCTATATTAAATAGGACCAATGATATGAATTAAATATTTCAAATAAACATTATACCGTAAATTGATAGAAGACCATGAAATTCATCATTATTTTGTTAAAACTAAATTGACTTCAATTATGAATGAATCTAAAGAGTAAAATCTAAATAATTATAATATATTTTGATTCCAAGACTATTTACCTTTCTTATGGATACATCGGAAGACACGCCCGATATAAAAAATAGTAGGTGTTTCTAGACATATACATATATGCACGTGTTCCTGTAGCTATTATATCTGTGCCAAATACAAATCATCTACGTCTAATAGTCTTTTAGAATTCAAAAAAAAATCTTTGACAGACATAGAGACACAGACACCGAGGTGACACTAAAAGTAATCGAATTTTGCTAAATTTGGCACGGAATAGCTTGTAGCGCAGAGAGTAGCTTGAAGGAACAGGAAGCGTTATTATAGTGCTGCGATGAACCTTTGTAAAGCTAGATGGCTTTGCAGGATGTGAAGACTGAATATTTGCTCGGGAGCGAATGAATGGGGTACTTGAGAACGATGACGAGGATTTGAAGGTAGTTTTCCGAAGGCTATTGGTTGCGTGTTCATATCACGTCGGGGTCACCACTGTGGCGGTGGAAGGAAAAGGGGAGATCTCCCGCCGGGCAAGGTGTTCTGCCCGGGGAGCGGCCTACGCTCCGAGTGGTAGTTCGGAGCTATTGTATATATATTGTTTTTAATTCGGAACTTTGATAGCGCGATTTAGGCTTCGATGTATTTCGCTTGTGGCGCGACGACAGCGCCGCCACAAGCTTTTGATGATGTTTCTAAATTGAAGTTCACGCGAGCGAAGCCGCGGGTAAAATGCTAGTGATATAATAAGACTGTAATTTGTTTCATAAATAATTTATTGGCTTATTAGATTTATTCAATCAGTTTGGATAATATTAAATCATCATCGTAGTCGTCGTCAGCCTTTTAAGATCTTTGCTGTTAAACTTAGACTGTTTAACGCTACATATGCGCCATCAGGTATTCATTTCTTGACAGATTTACTCACCCAATGAACGCAAATATGTTTTATTTACATTCACTGTACTCACCATGCACGAAAGGCGGTTTGATGAGCGTATAACAAAGATCCTCTAATTGGTAGTACTGCCCTCCATCATCAATCTATGGAAATATAAACTGAAGTATTTTTTCTTCAAAAATTATATATAAAACTTATTGAAAGTCAAGTCAGAAAATAAATACTTCTGTCCTGTGAAGAACCATTCTGGTACAAATTATGTATTAGGTATGATATAATATGATTATATGAGAAATAGCTTGGTAGTGATCACTTCATTCCCAGGGATTATTATCATCCATGTATTCCTTAATATTATAATAACTGTTTATTTTTCAAATTTTGTAAGTTTTCTTGGATTTTCGGCTCGAGTAAATAAAAACTGTGTTAAAAACAGACACACTTTTTATTTACTTCTATTTGATAACATGCGCGTTGCTACCACAGAAGAAAGAATTGTGGAAATTTGAAAGAGTTATATTGTTTAATTAGAAATGATAATACATTCATTGAAGTTGTATGATACATAACTTTCAAATAACTGAATCGGTACGATACGCGCGCCACCTTATAACCTCGCACAAGTGCAAGCAATAAGTTGACTAATTTTACCGCAATCTGATGAACGGTATGGCAGCGCATAAAATACGAACAAACAAACATTATTTTTTATATATTAAGAAGTTGGTGTTTTTGTCTTACAGACCCTTTTGACTTAAAACTATAGATTGCTTTTATGGCTCTCTTCTGAAAAACAAAAATATTTTTAGTGTTAGTCGCGTTTCACAGTGCGCGTGGACTTTGGGAATCGGTATTTTTGAATATATTTTTATTTGTTGTTCATCAGGCGCGTTCATTAAATAGCAGGTTACACTACGTGTATGTATCGTTGGAAATTAAAGAAATTGATCATTTGTCACGAGCTTTGAGGATCCTATAAGAATACAATTAACATACACACAATTAACATAACTAAAATTTGTTACATAATATTGTCAGCAAAAAATAAAACTTGAAGAAAATTTTAACGTGAGTATAAAAATATTCTTGTATTTTCTTGTAATGGAAAAGTATCTTACTTAGATATTAAACTAACACGGAAGGCACATGTCTAAAATGACTTCTTTAACAATCGCTCTTCGTGAATTTGTAAACTGTCTACCTAAACAAATCCGTTTCCATATATATTAAGTCCTTAATGAAGCCACATTTAGTTTATTTAGTGGAATTTTGGGGTAATGCAGCGCCGTTAAAAAGTCTTCAAGTTTCACAAAATAAAGTTATTAAAGTCTTACTTCATTATAAATACCTAAAAAGGATCAAAATACTTTACTCTAAAACAAAAATAATGAATTTAAACCAATTCTTTGCATCTTGCATCTTTATATGTAAAATTCAAAGTACCTAGTCAAATCCATTCTAAAATACGTTTTACTAAAAATTAACAAATACAAAAGATAATGTTACGAAATGGGAATAACATAATATCATATAAATATGAACGAGCTAAATTGTATAATAAATTACCTAAGGTAATAAAATATGTTGAAACTAACAATTGTTATAAAAATAAGTATAAACTATACGTAATAGAAAATATAGTTTAAGTTTTTTTTTATTTCAGGTAGGGGCATTGAATATTCCGATAATAATGTGAATAATCTTCGCACTAGACTGTTTCACTACTTCAAGTCAACTTCACATTATTTTTTTTTATTATCTGTAACTTCATTTAAAAATATAAAACTAACTTGTCATTAAATTAATTTCTACGAAATGTGTTTACGTCATTGTCCTGTATATTACTAGGTTTACGTATAATGCAACTGCATGGATGTGTACATCATTTATTAAAATCAATAAAAAATTGAAAATAATATATACAAACAAATAATCTTATAGTTAATGAATCAAAAATAATGTCATCTTTTGTAAATTTGGATGCTCTCTACACAACCTCGTTATATTAATAATTTTAAGTAATAGTTTTAAGTAGTCATAAAAGTGAAATTGTGTAATTCCTTCATACAATAAATTTCTTTAATCCTAATATTAGCGCATTGTCATGATTTAATTGTACTGTCAATGGTCATACATCTGCAAAATTTCAAATTGACATCTGGAAATGGCTGAGAACTGAATTATAAAATTACATTACATTAATACATACATAAATATAATACATTCATACATACAAATAAAGCTAATATAAAGCGTGTAAAAACTTTAGTCTTTACCTTATGTTTGTCACTCGAAACAGTCTTGTTGAACAATTGATGACATGACCTATTTCGCTATTTATAGGTACTACCAGACTTTAAATAAAACCAATTTTACTGGATGAATCGCGTTTAAAAATAAGTCACGTATAATCATGCGTATCCGTAAGTCGTGAAATTAGTTTCATTAAATCATCATCATCATCATCATTACATCCCTTTACAAGTCCACTGCTGAACATAGACCTCCCCCAAGGAATGTCACAAAGCACGGTCCTGAGCCACCTGATCCATCGACTTCCTAGATGTCATACCAGGTCTAATGGGGGCATATCATCTTTCATTATATGTAATCGCGTAAATATACGAAATAATTACTACCAGAATATTAATAATACATATTGGCACTCGGGAAACCCGCAGTACGAAACTGGCTAAAACAGATGGACTAATAACTATTTAGTTTATATAATTTTTATTTTTATTTTAAGTGAGCAATAAGGACTAAAAATAAATAATAAAACTGCGTGCGACATTCACATTTTTACAATAAAACGATTAGTACTTACGAGTATATAAAAAAAAAACAATATTTATTTAAAAAACAAACTGTAGAAATAAGCAAAATGTAAAATGAATAAAAAATACGCGTCAAATATAGAACCTTCCAGTCCTTTCTGTTAAATCTGTCAAATTTAAAATCCTCAAATTCTTAATCCAAAAGGGGACCAAATGCTTGTGCACAATATTGTTTCTATATACTGAGACGATCCCATGTCATGTCATATCATAATGCCTTAATGCAAGAGGGTCTCAAATTTTTTATGCTTCTTTGCTTTTTGACGTAATAATATCTATACAAAAAACTTAACTGGGGCTGGAGAAATGATGATTATATAAAACCAGAATATATTCTAAAGTTTTTGCATTCCTAAACACAAATTATTGTCATTCCGCTGTAGTTTATGGCCACTAAATATAGGAATGAATCCACGAACCCTGCGCACTATGACAAGTAAAACTAGTTTTAAAGAAGGTTTAATATCCTATTTAATAACCTACTCACTAAGAGAAAAAAAAATACTATCATCGTAATATCCTTCTTAATTGCAGGGCCATACTGTAAATATATTCAAAACATTTCCAACTAATATGTGGGAACCTCACAATTTAAAAAAAAATTGAAGACGTAATACAGATCTACCTGTAGCTTTTAAGCGACTGCTTCAAATCCCTGTTAAAGTATCGTTTTCCCTCACGATAAATAAATCCCAGGCACAAACTCTCGCTGGTGGATACAGACGTGAGAAAAGAGTGCTTTTCTCATGGGCAATTTTACAAGTATGTTCGTTTGTCTCGAGTGGGTTCTTCTAAAATCAATATATTTTGCTATCGGATACCAACACCACTGCAAATATGGTGCACGGAGAAGCTTTAAGGTAATTTAAGATTTTATTATCCATACAAAGAATGTATTATTTTTTTCCACTCCTTAAATGTACGTACTATGAAAGTGTTACCAAAACGTTTGACTTAAAACTTTAGACTCGCTCAGGGATAGAGTAGATAGAGTTTTTAATGGTAAAATATTTTTTAGGACCGACATTTGTCCACGCCAACGAAATCATGGGCGGGTCAGCTGGTTTCTTAACAAATTCCAAACGGTCTCTCTCCACATTACATAATAAAAATGTATCCGAAGAAAAGCCCCAGAAGATACACAAGCTATTGTAAAGAAAGGGGGTAAAAATTAAAAAAGTTAGGGTATTAGATTGGGATGCTCAATGGGTTGGGATACAGGGCGATCGAGGGGAGACTCGGAACAACTGTCTTTATCGTGTCTCAAGGAATAAAAGGTGGCAGTTGGTGACTCGCCGCTTACTAAACACACCTCACACTGCAATCTTAACTGACTTCGAGGCGCAACATTATTTGTACTCGTATAAATAGCTAAGAGTGTAAAGAGGTGAATCTGCAGGTTAAAGATCCTTATACGAGTACAGTCAGCATTATACTGGTTTTATGACATTTTACACTTCCATCCTTCAAGCTTAAAGTTCTAGTGCTCTAGCTTTAGCTCCAAGCTTTATCGCTCTATCCTGGCCGGCTGACCGAGGCAAGCAAAAGTTGGGGAATTACAAACTTCGAATTACGAACTCGATTATGTCCCATGATATCGCCAGTTACCAACAGCTTAGCACGGTCTGTCCAACAAATATTATTATTATTAAAAAGCCCTTAAAATATTCTTTCTTGAAATTTATGTCACTGTTTCAATATTATTGAATTCTTCGCTAAGTTAGCTATGTGATGTTAGTCAACATTTACGCTCACTGTGGTAGCTTTTGCCGTTTTATACTTTCGTAAAGCATACCAACGCTTTCGTTAAATTATTTCATACAGATTCTATTTACAAATAATAACAGCTGATGTACATAAAGTTTAATTTACAAAACTGTACACGTTTATACTTTTGACGAGAAATGTTTCTAGGGGTTTTGTAAAGCATACCAACGCTTTCGTTAAATTATTTCATACAGATTCTATTTACAAATATTAACAGCTGATGTACATAAAGTTTAATTTACAAAGCTGTACACGTATTTACTGGTTGCTGGTAAATCAAATATAATATAATATAGACCTATGTTCAGCGGCGGACTTGTGAAGATGATAACGATGGTACATTGTATACGGTTTTAGTTTAGAAGTTTGTTAACTATATTTATTCACCTTTATCTTCAATCATTCCCTATAGATTGTCGTTTCTTCGAGCTATAAGGCCGGCCCATTGCCACTTCAGCTTACTGATCCGTTGGGCTATGTCGGTTATTCTGGTTCTACCGCGAGTACCATCGTTGTGAACCATATCACGCACAGGAACTCCGAGCATAGCCCTCTCTATAGTTTTCTGAGCGACATTAAGCAACTTCATACTGCTCCGGTGCTGATAAGCAGTGGAGGCTGTACGGCTATATTAATGTGACTACTGTTTCTATTGTTTCTATGTTTACTGTAACGAAAATCTTAAAAGTGTGTTTATAATGATTTCTTATATTTACACGAATATTACACATTGAATAAAGCTAATTTTACGGATATTAGTCACGAGGGGGATTCCCCATGTGACCAATCCCGACCCACCAATCCAGACCCGTCAGGAAATAAAAAGTTTAAACGAAACGCGATAAAATCCGTAAAATAAGCTTTATTCAGTGTATTTAATAGTATTATAAAATACTATAAATTAATCTCGTATAGGCGTAAGAGGCGATAATGTGTATAGGAATTTCCATTTCATTTAACCCAGACGAAAAATATTTAGAATCGCCAATCCATCTACCGTGCGTAGCCAGCTGTGGACTTTTGTGATTTGATGAAAAATAAAAAGAAACAAATGTACATATTACATTTTTTTATTTACATAACAAAATTTATACAATACTAGCGATCCACACCGGCTTCGCATGGGTGATTTCTGGATCTCGACAACAGCGCCACCTACTGGGTCCAATTATGAATCTACCACTACCCACTCAAACACACAATTTTTAATCAAAATCTGTCCAGCCATTTAGGAGGAATTCAGTGACGAACACACGTACTGAAGTATTATATATATACAGATTTAAAACAATAATAAATATAACTTCTAACTTAAATTATCATAGATCCAGTTAAAGCAAATGAAACACGTTCTCTGCATAGATCTACTCCCCGCGGCATAGTGCCAAGACTGTTGTCTGTGTTTCCTAGCTGGCGTTACTAAATCTTTGGGCAAGAAAAGAACCAGCTCTCTTGCATTCATGTCATATCAACGGTAGTAGTATCATATAACGGTAGAGCCATGGTGCAGCTATATTATGGTTCTAGCACGAATGGGTCACTTCGACCGGGGTAGAACCACGCTCTCATAGAATTCAAGCTTAAAATAACAGTTTAATGCTGCTGTGTTTCGTATGGTGAGTGTAGAGAACCGTAGACCCATTTGCTGAAAATGGAGCACATCTTAGTCCTCAGCGCTGACAACGAATCTGCAATTTGATACCTAATTGAGTATAAATGTAGATGTCTATGGGCCACAACATCCACTTACTATCAGGTGGACTGTGTGCTATAAAAAAAATCAGCAGTGACAATCAGACGCGGATATAGTTCCTTCCAAAACTTCCCTACGCAAAGGTCCTACGGACCAATTGTATAATTATAGAAATGAAAAATATATGTCTATCTTTTAGAGACTCAGCCCAGGTCCGAGGCAAGAAAAGAGGACGTAGAGGGTATAGCGATTTTAGAAATTTGCAATACATGATTTCTAAATCACCAGTACTATATTTACCTCGTACCAATAAATAATTAAGTTACCCGATGATTTACTTAAATATGATAAGAATATATAATATCGAATTCATTTTACATACAGTACTGAATAGTTTTTAAATGGGAAAGTTTGGTAGAAGTCGGCGCTTTTTTGTTTACCTGGAAACGAACATTAATTATGTTGGTCTGATATTAATGCAAATAATACTTAAATAACTAAATGAAATAACTTTTGATAAATGCAATTAACAAAGTTATCTTATATCAACGAAAATGTTTTAACATTTTAACTTAGTACTTACTGCAAATACTCAAGCAAAAACTGTATTATTTTGGTACCTTTCATCATCATCATCATCATCCCCATCATTACAGCCTTTCACAAGCCCACTGCTGAACGTAGGCTTCCCCCAAGGAATGCCACAATGCCAAGGTCCTGAGCCACCTGCATCCATCGACGTCCTTAATGTATTACCAGGGGGAGACCCTACACTTTATTGCCCTTCAAGCCATATAGCTGGTCTATTACCCTTCAGCTTACTAATCCGTTGGGTTGTGGCGATTACTCTGGTTCTACTGCGGATAACATTATTTTTAAATTTATCACTCAGAGAAACCCCGAGCATAGCCCTCTCCATAGCTCGCTGTGCGACCTTAAGCTTCCTCACATGGCCAGTAATAAAAGACCATGTCTCAGATCCATAAGTCATCCTAACCACACGCACTGTTTCTTGTTTCAGAGTATTGAGGTGTGCCTGACGAGAAGATGTGTCATAATCTCCCGAACGGTGCCCATCTGAGTTGATTCCATCGATTGAACTCTCGATCAAAGTTGGACATACTTATGCTGATATTTGTCCCAGGTAAGTATACTCGTCAACAACTTCGAGCGTAGTTCTCCCAACAACTACCGTCATAGGTGTGATATGGACGTTACACAACATGACCTTTGTTTTTCCATGTTCATCTTCAGACCTATCCGTTGGGAGACACTATTGAGGTCATTGAGCACGATTTTGCCATAATGACTATATCGTCGGCAAATAGCAGGTGAGTGATGTACTCGCCATTGATGTTAATACCGTAACTTTTCCAGACCATTTGCTTGAAAACATGTTCCAATACAGCGGTGAAGAGTTCCAGGGTTCTGTACTTGGATAGCCAATTAATTAAATATAAAATGTATTGTGTATTTAAATTCCGTTCAACAATGCGAAATGTTTCAAAGAAAACGTGAAACATATTACTGTGTATTTGAAAAATTACTTCTAAGATTGGCCTCGAAGAGCTTTCAGCGAGAAAAGTCTTTCATTTCCCTTGTGGAATCAGCCAGACTATGTCACATAATGCTTATTCATTGAAACTACTATTACTTCTTATCCATTTAAATGATTGGCTGTGTTTCGGTCTGAAGGAATAGACAACTCGTATAAACACAGGCTGTGAGGTATTCCATCTTTGTACTTAGAGCTTACAACGCATCTGTAGCCCTCTTTATTTGAAGTTGGCTGCAGGTATCCATGGCCTGTAGTAGTCACTTACCATCACTTTTAATAGAAGTTTGTTGGTCACTTTGATTTCATAAAAAATATGAAAGTATTATACCAGGAACAGTAATCAACTAGTCTAAGAAAGGTTAGGTTTAACTTATAACACTTTATGCATGAATAGTTAAATTAAGCCATCATCATCATCATTACAGCCCTTCATAAGTCCACTGCTGAACATAGGCCTCTCCCACGGAATGCCACAAAGCACGGTCCCGAGCCACCTGCATCCATTGACTTCCTGCATGTCTTACCAGGTCGTCACTCCATCTAGTGGGGGGACGCCCTACACTTCGCCTGCCGGTACGAGGCTGCCACTCGAGAACCTTTCTTCCCCATCGGTTGTCGGTTCTTCGAGCTACATGGCCGGCCCAT
Source organism: Parnassius orleans (assembly GCA_029286625.1). Lineage (NCBI taxonomy): Eukaryota > Metazoa > Arthropoda > Insecta > Lepidoptera > Papilionidae > Parnassius > Parnassius orleans. The sequence goes on along the minus strand of JAGSMP010000027.1, from coordinate 4,066,544 downwards.
TGCCACTTCAGCTTACTAATCCTTTGGGCTATGTCGGTTACTCTGGTTCTACTGCCATGTACCTCATAAATAATTTATGAAGAATTTAGTTTTAATATTCTGAAAAATAACATCTTGAAGTCTTGATTACTTAGAAACCTCCTGAAATTCTCTTTGATACCATCAAAAAAACACGATGAGTTTGCACATAACTTTTTCTGTTACTTTTGCTGGTGATTTTGAATCCAATAGCTATTAGATTTTTTTAAATTATGTATGTGTGTCTAGCTTGCTAAGCTAAATAAGCATATAAATAACCCATTCGCACATTTTGTAATTTAATAACATTGGGAAGGACTGCCCTCTTATATAATACCAGCATAAAATAGCAACTTAATGCTGCCATATTACAAACCGTGAGTGTAGGGAACAGAAGATCCTTTTCACTGGAAACGAGGCATTTTGTCTTAGTCCCCAGGTATGATAAGGCATTAACATTTTGATTCTTGATTGAGGACGAGGATAAATGTAGGTATTTATGGGCCATAGCATGCTCTAACCATGAGGTGAACTGCGTGCTCGTTTGAAACCTATATTCTATAAATGAAGGTTCTAGAGTAGCAGTCTCGTACCTACAAGAGCAGTATTGGGCAACCCTTCACTAGATGAAGTGATGACCTGATGAAATATAAAGGAGTTGAAAGATGAGGAAGGTTGTCTTGACCATGCTAGAGGGTAGTCTTTGAGGAATGCCTATGTTTAGTAGTGTACTTATGATAGACTGTTGATATAATAATGATGCTATATATATAATAATGAAGCTTTTGTTGCAAAATAGTTTCGAACAGTCTTTAATAATAAAATTGAAAAGAATGTCTGACCCGCACTTTAATATTTTTATACACAATGGACTGGAATGGACAAAGGAGCTCACAGTCTACCTGACTGTAAGAGGATACAGCTGTAGCCTATTGACATTGACAAGTACAACTGTCGTCGATAAAACTTAATAATCAAATAATCGGAACGCCTCAATCGCAGGCTGTCGTTTTGGAGACTGCTGGTTGACTAGTTAAAAGTAATTATCAATTATATATAATGTTTCATTAATTATTTTATCTATATATACTTAGCGTGCGTATCTATTGGTCTATGTCAGTTACCTTCATTCTTTTGCGAATAGCTATAAGTAAATACAAGAAATCCCTAGCAAAGCTGTACAGCAGAGTCACATCTAAGTAATGAAACAGTATATTATTTTTTACATAATATATTTTTCTTTACTTATTTATATTTTCAGCTCATTCTCAATTCTGACTTCAAAATGAACAATACAATTTTTAAGATTATACTCCGCAATACGAGGGTGACACTGAAAGTTCTTAGAAAATCAAAAACTGAACAAACTAGGAAGTTTTATATTTATATCAATACCTCGCTTCATCCGATGGAACCACTGAGAAAAGCACTTTGCCCACTCGTCCTTAGGGTCTCTTCGACGGCATTTTGAAACGCAGCCACTGCTTCTTCGGCGTCCATAAAACGTTTTCTTCGAAGTTTTTCTTTTATTTTTGGAAATAAATAAAATCGCAAGGTCGGGGCTATAGGGCGGGTGACCCAGTAATTCCACGTCTGACGTCGCCAAGTAGTCGATTGTTTGCTTGGCGGCGTGCGACGAGGCGTTGTCGTGGTGAAGGAGGATCCTACTGCGAGGTCGTTTCTCCCGAACTTTTTCCAAGACATGTGGCAAACAATTGTTAGTGTAGCACTCTGCAGTAACTGTTTTTCGATCCTCTAAAACAATTGTTGCGTAATGACCTGCCCTTCCGAAGAACGGACCACCATCTTTTTTCCCACTTTCGTTGGCAACTCCTCGAAAGGAAACACCCAGACAGCAGTCTGTCTTTTAGTTTCAGGATCATAACAATAAATCCAGCTTTCGTCACCCGTAAGTATGTCGAACACAGCATTTGAGTCACCTCCGTTAAAGTTTTGAACCATTTCACGACACCAATCAACACGACGGAGTTTTTGGGCTCTTATCAAATTATGAGGTATCCACCGGGCACAAAGCTTCCTAACCGCTAAATGTTCATGGAGGATTTTGTGCACTTGAATCGCTTGTCCGAATCTGCTGATAAGTCACTCTTTTGTCAGTCTCTATCATACGCCGCACAACACTGATGTTATCTTCAGTCGTCGCCGTAGAAGGCCGTCCCTCACGCAGATCGTCGGTGAGATTAGAGCGACCACGTTTAAACTCATTAAACCAGTTTTAAACAGTGGCACGACAGGGGGCTTCATCTTGAAAGGCCAATCGAAGTCTATCATAACTTTCTTGTTGACATCGAAAGTCATAAAAAATCATTGTACGAAAATTTTCTCGCGTTATATTCATGCTGACGTGACACAGAAGCTTTGCAATTTGCCGCCAAATCGTAAACAAATGACAAATTAATTAAATACATACACAATAATATTGGCCAAGAGTTCCATTTTAAAAATTTTAACTTATTTTTTGATTATATCGTTTACAAGTGGCCAGTTCTAAAAACCTTCAGTGTCGCCCTCGTATGCCTGTGATATTACCTAAGTTTCATATTTTATATTTTAGTATCTGTACCCGGCATGCAATGGTTGAAAAAGTGTGTTCTGAGAAACTCTATTATTAACAATATATAAGAAATAAAAAATTATACAACTACATAATGGTAGCTCAGGGGCTAAGCGCTCGCCGTCAATTTTACAGTACGCTATATTGGGCACCTTAAGTAAGATTTTCGCCAACACCAATAAAATTGTCAATTGTAGTTTTACGTGCTGATATATTACGTGCAGAGTTGCTAAGCAGTGAAGGAGAAAATAGTGAGGAAACCTACATCTCCGAGAAATAAAAAAATGGAGGAGTGAAGTCCGGCAACACGCACCGGAGCAGCGCGTCGTACTAATTGCTCCATAATATTCTCAAGCCGTAACTTTACTTTAACTATTTAAATAATAAGACTATCTTCTTCTTCACTACTTTATCAGCGTGTTAAAGTGGATATCAATTTAGCATATATTTTAGCAACGTGTAGATTTTGCTAAGATGTTAATAATAATATACAGTATTTTACTTGAGCTACTACGAAAAGAAAGACATTTTTGCCTCAGGGTCTTATGCGATCAATTTCTCAAGCTGCCAATATTACAATCTAATGGCAGGTGCAAGTTCTTTTAGGCTCTGCAGAAGTTGTCCAATAAATACTAAATGAGGATATTGAATGATAGAACCTCTTATATCATGACCACATCGCAAAGTCATGAAAATGGTGTTTCATAAAATATACCTAAAATGGATCATAAAAAGAAAAAAAAAAAAAAGAAAATATCAATAGAACTTTGGGATTGTATTTATTATAAAATGCCTTAATAACACAAAGGCATTCTCCACCGTTGTGAGAAGTCTTAAGCTTTTACCAAGCGTTAAATTTTAAATTGCCATTCGAATAATGGAAAAAGTTTTCATCAACGATTAACTGCGCTATTTAGCGAAATGCTAGACGTAAAATTTTCAAATTAGAATGCGTACTTTAATATTAATGAAAAATTATTAAAACTTCCTTTCAACATACTTGTTACGGAATTCAGTTAGTATGAAAATGTTTATAATAATAAAACTAGTGTTAAATAAATCGTGTAATATAATGTTGTCCTTTCTGCCAGACGGTCTTCGTATACTTATAGTTAGTTAACAGTGTTAGTATTTTCAATGTAAATGACTAGACTTGTAGATAAGCATTAAGCTTTGAAATCGAATATTTTTGAGTTTACTCCATGTTATAATGATTTCTTAAATTTACGCGAACACTACACATGGAATAAAACTACTTTTACGGATTTTATCGCGTAAATCGGACCATAACTAATAATTAAAAAGCTGAAGGTACTCCGGGTTAACTCTGACATCGAGACATCAATCATCTCAGTCCCTCGTAACCATGGGTGCTGGAAAGCACCCGAAACGTCGGGAATTTAAAAATAAGTATAATTTAACGCGATAAAATCCGTAAAAGTAGTTTTATTCAATTTACTCCATGTTTTTGGTTGCTTAAATAAATGTTGAAAGTTAAGTGAAAGATAAAGAATACTTCTATGGCCGGGCTTTTCTATACAAAAATTAATCAGATATGAATATACATACAGTCTGTAAAATTCAGCAATAAACGTTTTCGTTTGCTGTGTCGTGGATTCAAATTTTAGTTGTTGCCAATTTTTGTATATAAATTATTACTTAAGTGGCAAAAGCTCAATAAAAAATTAAGTTTTCGAAATAATGTTGATCGAAACAAAGTACTCACAGTTGTACCGTAAAGTGGTTGTATGAAATCAACGTAAAACTGGTAAAACTACCACATGTTCGTCATATGGCAATGTCATAATAGATGACGGTGACGTGCATTGGAAAAGAAAAATACATTAAGGGTTGATACTAATCCATTGCTCAAATAAAGGCTGCAATAAAAATGTCTACCTTCGTTAAATGGAACGCTCAGAAACCACGGTCGTGGAAGAGGTCAGATGTTATTTCGAGGTGTACGAACCCGCCAAGTTCATTATTTGAAACAGACAATTCGTTTCTGCACAACCTCTATTAATCTTTTTACAAGAAATCAACAGAAGTGTAGAGCAGCTAAAACAATTAAAAATAACAATAAATAATTTCTTAATTTTAGATCACGTGTAAAATTAAGAGCGCAGTCTTTGTTTTAAACACCACCATAACATATTTTTTTTCTAATTTGACTGTTTTCAACTCTACAAAGCTCTCTCTGTAAAGCTGTATAAATAACAATTACGTCGCCAATCTGTCGTTTTTCTGGCCATTAGCTGCGATAGTAAAATGTATTAAGGAATGTAATCTCATATTGTGTCTCTGAGCAATAAACTGTCGTCTTAGGGATAAAAGACAACGTCTAAAATCAACAAGCTATATACATATTTGGAGTCATTAAAAAGGTAAACGCTATTCATATTAGTACCTTCTCCTAAATTACTTGAAGAATTGCGTTTTGTACCATAAATTTTAAAATATTAGATAATGCACAGAAGGCATTTTCAGAAAAGATGCAGATGTGTTCGACGTATATTTCGCAGTACGCAAGCAACTCAGATTCGATCACCGTCGGTAACATTGAAATTAATAATTAATAGAATCAGGCGTTACTTTGCGGAAATCCATTATATTAAAGTTGGAAAAAAATATTTTGCCAATATCCGCTCAATAAAATAAAATGATGTGTCTTAACTAGTTTCAATAGCACGCCCGCCCTCCCTAAATTGCGTGCACTATCCCCGTCACCACTAATCCCAGCACCACTACTCCTATCACCACTACACTAAGAAAGACACATCAACGACGATAATACGACACGTGTTTCGCCTCTACACGAGGCATCTTCAGATGTAGTAGACACTGCGGTGGCTGACCGCTAAGTGAGCGGCGAGACAAAAACAGGTTGCGTCAGCGAGTTGTATAAATATACAACTCGCTGACGTAACCGCTCCCCACTTGCCGATAAAACATACACAGTCGCTCGCTACTTACGAGTAAGTATGAAAATAAAAAAGTTAGATAAACCCAAAGCTACTAGTTTTAAGGATACTGTTTTCCTCAGCGATGACAACGCACCTACAAACTAATTTGCTGCAATATAGTTGCTGTTCATCTCCATGGGCTACAGTAGCCATTTACCGTTAGGTGGACTATTAGTTCGTTTGTTAATCTAATGTTAGAGACAAAGAAAAACCTAGTGCCATCTTATACGTGGTAAAGCCATGCTGCAGCTATATTAGTAGTATAGTTGTAGCACGAATGGGTCGGCTCGACCGGGGAAGGACCACGCTCTCACAGAATACCAGCGTAAAATAGTAGCTTAACATTGCTGTATTTCTTATGGTGAGTGTAGAGAACCGGAGCCCTTTTTACTAGAAAAGAAGCATTCCATCTTAATACTCACGGGTGACAACGCATCTGCATTTTGATTCTTTATTGTGGATAGATGTAGATGTCTATGGGTCACAGCAAACACTTACCATCAGGTGGACTGTGTGCTCGTTTGTCACCCTATCCTATTAAAAAAAAACTTCACAAAAATCTAGTTTCACTTTTTGACTCTTTTAGACTTTTCATTTTAGCCGACTTCAAAAGAGAAGAATATTCTCATTATGAGGGCGATGAGTCACTCGCGTCCGTAGGCTTCGACCACCTAACCCTAGGCCCACCCTACACGTGTCCCCCGGGTGGTGCTAAACAAGCGACAAAGCCGAAAGTACAGAATTGGCTACTCGCCGTGTGGTAACGGCGTAAAAAATACCACCCCCTACTTTCGCATCATGAGGCACAAATTAAAAGAAATGGCCCCGAGTTACCGGCGTCCCTTTAATGGGGCAGGGTTGCGAAGAATCTCCGGGAGGAAAACCGGCGACGAGGTTTGCCACCGTCACGTCCTGTCTCCCGGAGGGCGAAAAGTGGATTGCGGAAGCCCGTCTGGCTACGCTGAATGTATGTGGAGCAATGAATGATAAGATGGATGAAGTATGCGATATGATGTATGATAGAGGAATAGATGTGTTATGTGTAAATGAGACGAAACGGAAGGGAAAGGATGCCACTACACATGGCATGTATACCGCGTACTGGTCTGGTGTAGACGAGACCGAGCGGGCATGCCAGGGAGTCGGTATCATCCTTTCAGAAAGAATGGGTCAGTGTGAAAGAGTATGAATGTGTAAGCCCGAGACTGCTATGGATACGAATGAAAGTGGGCTTAAAGAAGTTGTTTGTTCTAGGGGTCTACGCCCCAGACATGTCTAAGCCCACTTATATCCAAGAGCAGTTTTGGGAGATGGTAAGGATGGTGCTAATGAAATGCAAGGGTAATGAAAATATTGTTATATTAGGAGATTTTAATGGAAGGGTTAGCGTGAAGAGGCTTGGTTATGAAAGGATATTGGGAACGTTTGGTGATGAAAGTATAAATGAGAATGGTGAAAGCCTCCTCACCGTATGTGTGGAAAAGAATCTTTTTGTGACGAACACTTTCTTTCGTCATAATAAGATTCACATGTATACATGGGAAAGAGGTGATGATAGAAGCATGATAGATTTCATAATTGTGGATGAAAGAATGAGGAGCGCAGTGGTAGATACAAGGGTTTACCGGGGGTCCAACGTAGGGACGGATCATTACTTGGTCTTATGCCGAATTAATGGTCTATTCAGACGTTGGCGGCATCGGACATCTGTGTCTACCACTGCGTTACAGCGTATAAGAACAGAGAGGTTACAAAATGAAGGTGCAAAAGAAAGGTACAAATGTATACTGAGAGAAAATATAAGTGGTATGGATGAATTGTGTATGAATGATTTAGACTTGGAGACTGTGTGGTATAATGTCAAGAAAGGTTTGGTGGATGCAGCTACCGAAGTATGTGGTGTAAGTAAGAGAACGAATGAAAAGAAAAATAACACTTTATGGTGGGATGATAAGGTACGGATGGAAGTAGAAGCAAAGAAGAGAGAGCATGGTTAGATTTACTAGCAACCAAGGCTAGTTATTCTAGCGGTATGAATGATGATATTGAAAGAAAAAAGGCAGTCTTTAGACATCTAAATAAGAGAGTAAAAGAAGTAGTTGAAAGGAAAAAGCAAGAAAGAACGGATAAGAATGATAGAAGAATATCGGATAACTTCCAGGCAAATATTAAAATGTTCTGGAAACTTGTAAGAACTGCCAGGGACATTCAAAACAGCCTAGAATGGATGCTATACGAGACCAGAATGGCTGTATTCTGAATGACGAAGTGTCGAGTTTAAGGAGATGGAAGGAATACTTTGAAAGCGTGTTTATGAGTGATGAGACGTTTGAATTAAATGAAATAGAAATTCCGAAAGAAGAGGAAAGAGATAGAGATAAGTATAGATGAAATAATGAAAGCAATGAAAAGTATGAAAGCAGGTAAGGCAGCCGGATATGATAGAGTATCACTCGAAATGCTAAGGGCTGGAGAGGAAGTGGTGGCAGACCTGCTGTACACCTTGTTTAATTTGTGTTGGGAACTTAAGCGGGTACCGGGAGACTGGTGCAAAGCCGTGATAGTCCCACTATATAAAGGAAAAGGATCGCAGCAGGACTGTAAAAACTACCGTGGTATCAGTCTTCTTAGCATTGTAGGAAAACTGTATGCTAAGGTACTAATTGAAAGAGTTATGAAAGATACTGATGGAAAAATTTGGGATGTGCAAGCAGGATTTAGAAAGGAATGGGATGTATGGATCAGGTATTTTCCATGCGCATGATCGCGGAAAGTTTTGGCCAAAACCAAAAGGTTTTTGCTTTCGTGGACTTGGAAAAGGCTTATGATAGAGTGGACAGGGATGTATTATGGCAAACACTGAACTCATTTGGGTTGAGTGCTGGGTTGATACAGGCATTGAAGTCTCTGTATAGGGACTCCAGTGCTTGTGTCAGGATCAACGGGGCCTACTCGGACTGGTTTGGCATCCATAAAGGGTCAGACAGGGCTGTGGCTTCCCGTGGCTGTTCAACCTATTTATGGACAGTTGTTTGGAAAATCTGAAAGTTGAAGAATGCGGGTTAAGAATGGGTGAGTTAACCGTCAAATGCCTTTTGTACGCCGATGATCAAGTCATACTCGCGTCGTCGGCGGCCGAGTTGCAAATGATGGTTACATTAATGAACATTTCATTAAAAGAAAGGGAATGAAAGTGAACGCAAGTAAGACGAAAGTTATGGTCTTTGAAAGAGAAGAATGTAAAACAATATGTGAAATAAGAATAGAAGGAATTGGTCGAGCAAGTAGATGAGTTTGTGTATTTGGGATGTGTATTTAGCAGGGATGGTAGGTATGATAAGGATATAGAACGACGAGTGAACGCAGGAAATAAAGTAAATGGGGCTCTACACTCTGTTGTGGAAAGTCAGAATGTGTCCAAAAGGCACGTACAATAATACACACAATGCTGTGTTAGTCCCTACTTTAATGTATGGTAGTGAAAGTTGGGTGTGTGAAGAAGCACGAGTAGAATAAATGCTGTAGAAATGCGGTCATTAAGGGTATGTTAGGGCTGAATCTGAATGATAGAGTGAGAAATTGTGTGATAAGAAGAGTGTGGTTTGCAAGATAATGTTGTAACCAGGATTAAGAAAGAATGCTTCAGTGGTTTGGTCATTTAGAAAGAATGAATGAGGAAAGAGTGACAAAGCAAATTTATGTGGCATAGGTGAACGGCAGAGTCGGAAGGGACGCCCTAGACGAAGGTTTATCGACCAAATTGGCGATATACTGAAAATGGGCCAAATTAAGAGTACCCTTAACCGACGAGCGTGTATGCGTAGGTATATGGATGTGGAGGAGGCGAGAGAGGTGTGTCAGGATCGTGCCAAATGGAAGTCCATAATCTCTGCCTACCCCTCTGGGTGACAGGCGTGAGTGTTTATGTTATGTTATGTTATGTTTTTTGTATGTATGCTACGCGATACCTTTGTTAATTGTAAAAAGATTTTAATGATTTTTTTAATTTAGTAGGTTACAGTTCTGGGGTGGTCCCATATAAATTTGGAGGCTGAATTCCACCCCTAAGGCAAAATGATAAATGGCAAATTAGGGGATGAAGTAATACTCAATTTTTGTTTCGTATTGCTTGGTCTGTAAATATATTATTATTAAAATATTTTCTATTTTGATATATTCCATTACAATCTATAAATGTCTAGAATGTCTCTTTGGGGGTTTTCCATAGTTGCCACGCTTGGCAGGCGGGTTGGCAACCGCAGTTTTTTTTATTATTTTGAGTTATGTTATGTTGTTTTAGTTTCCCTCTGACTTTTGGTTTGATATATTTGTATTTGTAAATACTATAGAGATGTTTAGTGGTAGTAGATAACAAGGGCTTGGTGGTTCAACCAACCAACATTTGCAAAGGTTTTATGACGTGAAAACTTCTTAAAAAAAATCATCAACTCATAGATGAGTTGAGGTATTTTTTTAAGGAATTGGTAATCTGGAGTAGTTACTAGTCTCTCTACTCTGGAGTGTTTCATATCTGTAATACCAAATGTTTACTCAGCATGGTGGCTACGGGTAAATATAAAATATATCCAGCAAATGATATAAATTGCTGTTATAAAAAGGTCTAACACTATTTCTTATATTTACGTCCATACTAAATATTTAATGAATCAAACTTTAAGGATTTTATCGCGCTTCTTTTTAACTTAACATCGCTTACTTTCGGTGGTAGTACTCGTATTCTGCCTAGGAGTTCCCGTTTTCCATCGGGGTCACCCTGCGGCCTAATAGCAGTGCTTGCACTGCTGTGTTCCGGTATACAGAGTCAGTATGATTACAGGCTGTGAGGTATTCTAATTAAGTCCTCAGAGGTGATAACGCATCTGTTACCTTTTTTGATTGAAGTTGGCTACATGTGACCATGGACTGTAGTAGCCACTTACCATAAGTTGGACTGTAGGTTCGTTTGTCATTTCAGTTTAATAAAAAACAATAAACATAAACTGACTTTTAGAAACGCAATATAACTCAATTACTTCCGAATACCTTAATTCCGAAGTGCAGGTAATGCCATTATAGTCAAGAATTCTTCTGGAAAATCTTCAAGGAATTGGATTGTCAAGCTTTGAATAATTAATTCATCTTTGTGCTCAGTAACCGCAAATAAAACATTGAGCCCTGATTTTTCTTTAGGCTATATGTATAACTTTTAAAAATAAATAATGGAACTTCTGAAAAGTGGAGCCATGGTAAGGTAAATAAACTGCTTTTCTTCTCGTTAATTATTTCAAGTAAAAATATAATTATTTTATTATAAACATTTTTATTAAAAAGTTGATTATATAATACACGTAGCTGGAGCAACAAAATTTATAAATTCTTTCACATTTTGTTACTAATATATATTAAGTTTAACTAAAGTATTTTCCCGAACAGTCACGGAAACATTCTTTATTCAAAGTACAAAGCAGCGTGGTACTTTTACCACAAAGAGCACTAGGAAAATATGTTACCTCAGAATTCAAGAAGGTTCTAATGAAACAGGTATATAACTTACGCAAAGGAATAATATTGAAACTTGCACGCAAAACTTACTCAATATTTAGAATCTGCAAGTCATTTCTTTAACTTCTGTTTGTTTTTTAATGTTGAATATTATGTTTAACATATTTTATATTATGTATATTATAGAAAATACATTCAGTAACAATTTTGACAACATAATAATGAAAAAATTAGCAAATAACCAGATAACTAACTTCATTGCTTGTAAACGCGATTGCTAATCACCAGGTCCCGGGTTCGATCCCTGGTCGGGCCTTAATCAATTGTTTGTTTTTGACTTATACTTTTATATTTAATTTTTGGCATTATTAATATTATTAATAACCATTAGTTTATTTATTTGTCAGTTCGTTTACTATAAATTCATTGCATGTGCATAGTTATTCAAATCTGAAATTGAGTTTATTGTTCGCCCTTGCTTTCCGAAATATTTTTAGGTAATTGCAAATAACATTAGTAATTTAGCTACCAACAGTGATGATGAAAACGGATGATGACAGACCACTGGTGACGATAACGCTTAAGTTTAGTAATAAGCAATGAATATACTACTCTCTAAGTAGTAAGGATCGATTTTTTTTATAGGAGAGGGGGTAAACGAGCATGCGGCTCACCTGATGGTAAGTAACTACCGCCACCCATGAACAACCGTAACACCAGGGGAATTGCAGATGCGTTGCCGGCCTTTTAGAAAGGAGTAGGCTCTTTTCTTGAAGGTCCCTAAGTCGTATCGGTCCGGAAAAATCGCTGGTGGTAATCGATTCCACAAGGAAGTTGTGCGAGGAAGAAAACTTCTTCTAAATCGCACAGTGGTGGACCGCCAATCATCTAGGTGGTATGGATGGTATCGCGAGTTTTGTCGCGATGTGCGATGGTGAAATTGAGCGGCTGGAATTAGTCCGAACAATTCCTCAGAGCACTCCCCGTAGTAGATACGATAAAATACGCAAAGAGATGCAACATCTCTACGCAGTGGCAGTGAGTCAAGCCGGAAAGAATGGAAAGCAAATCGGAAAGAAGTCGGTCGTCGACGATTCGAACCGTTCTGCGCTGGATGCGGTCAAGTGGAAGGAGCTGGCACTGGGGAGCCCCTGCCCAGAGATGGGAACAGTATTCCATGTGGGGCCGAACCTGCACCTTGTAAAGTTGCAAGCGGTGTGCCGGCACGAAATACTGTCCCGCTCTGCTGAGCACGCCAAGATTCTTAGAGGCCAATTTGGCCTTCTCTTCCAAGTGACCACGAAGCTGCACATCACTCGATATGTCGACACCGAGGATTCCGACACTGGCTGAGGCAACAAGGGGAGTACCTTGAAACTGAGGAGATACGACAAAAGGGTTCTTTTTAGCGGTAAACGCGCAAACTTGTGTCTTCTGGGGATTGAACTGGACTAGATTTAGTCGCCCCCAATCCGAGACTTTGTTCAGTAAAGATTCGACTTCAGACACAAGTTTGTCCCGGTACTCGGCGACGTTTTCCCGAAAAATATTTGCACGGCCGGTATATAAGGCATCACCAGTGCTGTCGTCCGCATAGCAATGAATGTTACCAGTTTGCAACATATCATTGATATGCAGGAGAAACAGCGTTGGTGATAGCACGCAGCCTTGTGGAACACCAGTATTGGTAGGCTTGTAATCAGAGCATGCACCGTCTACTACAACCTTGATGCTTCGATCAGCCAGAAAACTGGTGATCCAATTGCACAATTTTTCGGGAAGCCCATAGGAAGGGTGCTTCGAAAGAAGCGCTTTGTGCCAGACCCGATCGAAGGCCTTCGCTATGTCCAAACTAACGGCTAATGCCTCCCTCTTGGACTCTACTGCCTCCGCCCATCTATGAGTCAGGTAGACCAGAAGATCACCAGCTGATCGACCACGACGAAAACCGTATTGGCGGTCACTAATCAGCCGGTGATCCTCTAGGTACCTCATGAGCTGGCAGTTTATAATAGACTCCATTATTTTGGAGAACAAGGAGGTGGTGGCGATAGGCCTGTAGTTGGACGAGTCTGAGCGGTCGCCTTTTTTAGGGATCAGGTGGACCAAAGCTGTCTTGGGAGTAGGAGTACCGGAAAAGACGCGTTAAAACCGGGGCCAACTCCGGAACACACGTCTTCAACACAATGGGAGGGACTCCATCAGGCCCACTCGACTTGCTGACGTCCAGGGAGAGGAGTGCTTTGCGAACCGAGCGCTGTGTAAATCGCACGTCCGGCATGGAGCACTCCGCGGGATGGTCGGCAGTGTGTTCCCTCCCTCATTCAGAGACGAGTTGGACGCAAAGAGAGAGCCTAACAGATCGGCATTCTCCTTTGCGGCATGGGCCAGTGGTCGTCCTCTCTGTGCAGAGATGGTAGAGATGGCTGACAGACGTCCCCTTGGACAGCCTTGGCGAGAGACCAGAATGCACGGGTTCCCGAAGGAATGTGAACTAGCTTCTCGCCAATTCTGCCGATGTGCTCAGACCTTGCCTTGGCAATGACTCTTTTGAAGGACCTGGAGGCGGAATTATACTTCTTTTTAAGAGCGCTGGTGTTTACATCCCGAGACGTTGATGCGTCAGCCCAGGCCCGGTAGCACTCCTGCTTATAGCGTGATACTACTTTACAGAAGCGACCAAACCATGGCTGGGATCTGCCCCCGATGGGTACCACAGAGGATGGAATAAAAAGTTCCATATCCTGAAGCACCACATCAGCAACAGAATCAGCAACAACGCTGGGATCTTCCGGCGAGAAGCAAACCCGCCCTAAAGGGTAGGATGCAAAAAAAGTCCGCATCCTATCCCAATCGGCCGACCTATAGTGCCAAACACAGCGGTAGACTGCAGAATGCAACCGCGACGTTAGTGTGAGTGGCAACACACTTCGGATAAGACAATGGTCCGACGAGCCTAAAGGAGCGTTGACGGAAACCTGATATCCGTCCGGATGAGAGGTCAGCAGAAGGTCCAACAGGGAAGGTGCGTGATCTTCCACATCTGGAATCCGCGTAGGCGAAGTAACTAGCTGTGTAAGACCATATGCCAAAGCAAAGTCATAAACAGATCTCCCCGCATGATCGGTTGAACGTGAACCGAGCCATTCGGCGTGGTGGGCGTTAAAATCGCCAAGAATCACGATCTTTGCGGATGGGATCTACTGTAACAAAGAATCTGTAGCCATTTGGACGTGGTCGATGAGTCGGTCTGTTTCGGCATTACCGCTATGGGACCTATAGAGGCACCCGTAGACGCGGGGATAGTCGTCGCTGTCTACGCGCAGCCATAGGATGGACAGGTCCGCACCTTCAAGACTACCGAGGCGTCCAAAACAGATGTTCTCTCTGACGTATACGCAAACTCCAGCCCGGGGCACAAAGGAGTGTCCTAATTTGTACCCCGGGTAGGAGAGATACAAGTATCAGCCGAAGAGGACACCTGAGTCTCGGTTCAAAAGAGCAAGGCCGGCTTCGCCATCTCTAGATGGAAGTGGACAGCATTAAGGTTGGAATTAAGTCCCCTGATGTTGCAAAAATTCACGGATAGAGTGACAGGGGTCGCCTTGGTCTTATTGCTCCGCTTGCCCCGAGCCGTATTAGTCGCGAGCGGAATTTTGCCCTCCCCCCAGAATACGCGGGGCAGCCTGAGCACCCACGCTCAGGAGTGGAGTAGCTTGGTCGTGGATGCTCAGCGAGGGATTCTCCAGGGGTACTGGTACCCTCCTGGGGTAGTCTTTTGTTTAATTCCGCTACCATGTTGATGGGGGGGGGGGGGGGATTGGGCCTCCGGCCACCTGCACTCACCAAGCGAAACGCAGAGGTAAACCTCTACTTCACGCTGGTATTCTGTGAGGTCGTGGTACCAACCCGGTCCGAGCCGGCCCATCCGTGCGACAGCACAAGCTGCCGCGTGGCAGCTTGTGCTGTCGCACGGAGTATTTTCAGGCCAGTCTACTCTAAGAAAAATACATATATACGACAATTTCGTTATCGCGCTTTGATGTTCACCATATTCCTATCGACTTATTTATGTACAACGTGTACAACACGTCCTTTTTTTTAGGCGCGGTCGCGGTGCACAAGAGAAACACAGTCTTCTCATCCTAACGGAGCGATTGGGACTGATGCGTGAAACAAAACATACTTGAAGCCTCGCGTGACGTGAGAAGGAGGAGAATTTATTTCACGGAATAAAGACACGGAATATCAATCATAGTAAGCGCCAAATGTATTTAATGTTATTAATTTTAAATGTGATGTCATTTAAAGTTTTTGCTTGATAATATGCATCAAGACCAGAACACCGTCCGTTCACGATGAATATAGGAGGTACATTTGTGATTTTTTTCTATCGAGAATTTTTTATTCTATTATGTTTTTAACCAATGATGTCCCTCGCAATTACGATGTAATATCCATATAATATTTTTTATTACTTTGCACTTGATTGACCTATATCAAAATCCGATCTACGATTGGCAATTTGTGTTTGTACGCGCTCTTAAATATATCATATCATCACCTCCACCTTTTGACTTAGAGTACGTAATGTTTTAATAATATTATAGAGTATAAAATTATTAAATAAAAACATAATTTTAAATTTAAAGGTATACTTACAAAATTATCCCTCAGTCAAAATTTCGGTGAACGAAAATTGTATCCAATGTTGAAAATTTTATCACGGAAATATTTGGCGAGGAAACGTTAATTAAGTCGCGTTGCTTTAATTAAGAAAGTCCAAAGGATGCTGCATTTTAAATACAATCAACAAGCTAATTTATATTTTATTTTGTTGATAAACCATTTTAGGAGATAATTTTACGCTTACTTTGTTAAAAGTCACACATGCTATTTATTTTTGGATTATTACAAGATAAAACTAGCAGCAAAAATTTGGTGTTATCAGCTCTTCGATACTAGTTCTTTCCGATTCGATCGATTCGTAAATTTAAATAGTGTTGGGAATGAGGGTAAAAAAAATAAAAGGAAATACGAACAAATGAAGGTAGAATGGTAATCTCCCACTTGTTTTAGCAGTATAAAGTATCGCACTGGCGACTAAGAGGCATCAGTCTGTAATTCTAAGAGTCCCACTGTTGTTACTATGCCCATTGGGGTATTTTACTAGTGTAGGCAAGGAAGGTCGTGTTGCTGAGAGACTTCCCTGTGTTACATTGAGATGGGTAGTGATGCTGTTGGTTTGTATACTTAGGTGTTATCATGTAATTGGGGCTCTGATAGTGAGCAGGGTTTGTTACAGAGTAGTGGTCTTTTATTTAAATACTTTTGAGAATAATTTCTAACATCAGAATTGGAATAGTTTCTTACATCAGAATTGGGATAAAGTCCCTGATATCGCTCACATAATATAATCTTCCAATAGTGTTGGTGAAAAACTATGACGTGCCTCGCGTTTTGTTTTTATGTTAAATGTCTTAATGAAATTTGCTGTCCTATTTATTAAATTGATGCATCATTAAAGTGTAGAGTAAAAATTTAAAGTGAAATGTTTTAAGAAAAGTTAAATCTTTTTGATTTTATTAAGTTTGTGAAGGACTATAATGCATTTCGCGTTGATGACTTTGTTTCCATGTCATGTCATAATGAAATTTGGTGTCCTACATACGACATGGCCGTATCTTTAAAGTGTAAAGTAAAAGTATAAAGTGAGATGTTTTAAGCCAAAATTTAAATCCTTTTGTTTAATAATTTTATTACGTTCGTGACCGACTATAATGTGCTTCGCATTGATGCCTTTGTTTTTATGTTTAGGGTTGTAATGAAAGCTGTCCTATTTACGACATTGACGTACCACTAAAGTGTAAAGTAAAAGTTTAAAGTGAAATGTTTTGAGCAAAAAGTTAAATCTTTTTGTTCGATTTATATTAAGGGTACCCGCTACTTGCGGGTACCCTTAATATAAATTCTAAACTCTATTTGAAACTTTTCTTATTCTTTAACGTACCCATATATGTTAACAAATGTTAAAAGAAATATTGAAAAGAGGTATTCTAGATGAGTTATAGTTTGCATTCAGTGGAAATTTAACTTGCTCGAGTTTTGTTATAATTTGATAGTTCATGCGAAATGTGACTTACATGGGCTACATTTTGAAGTTTAAAATGTTTAAGCGATGTATCAAAATAAAGGATTAACTTTAACGTGCTACGAATTGAAAAACTAAGTAGCCTTTTCGTATTCTAATGTGTTGGTAAGTGTTACAGTTTACTCCAAAAAGTCGACGACTAATTGGACATGGTCAGGTGCGTGGTACAGCCTTGGTAAGATTGAGGCTACGCCGCTGCAGCCTGCTGTTTCTTGGCGGATCTTGCGGCGCTGCGGCTCGGGCGGCCGCAGAGCACATGGTGCTTTGGCGCGGCAAATGGACGACTGACGCTTGCTCAGCTATCCATATACATTTCCTGCCATGTCACGCGGATATCTGTCCGACCGAGACTATTAAATGACTGTTGCAATTGGTGTGATGCCGTTTTTGCAATGTGTGAGATTTTCATACAGTTGCTTTTTATATTTTCAATGTGTGTAGTGGCCTACGCCTCTGCATGCAGTTGTCTTTTGCAATACGTAGATCTTGCGCAGTTGCCTCCTTTCCTTTGGAATATGTAGTGGGATCAGTCTCTCCACATAGTTGCAGTTTTTGCAATGTGTGCAATGGTTTGTGAGTGCCATGTCACACAGTTCTAGTTTCTTAAGAGAATGTGTGGTGAACTTTGGAAGCCCCAAATTCTATGGTTTGCAATACATTTATCTTCATTTCTTTTAATTTTTAATTTTTAATTTTGCCGAGTGAAGCCGGCCACAGTCGAGCGTGTGCCTGCTGTACTACCATATGTCAGAGGTGTCACAGACAAGGTTGGCTACATCTTGAAGCGAGCTTCTATTAGAACATTCTTCAAGCCGCCGAAGAAGATTAGTCAGTTCTTACCATCCGTCAAGTGCAATATTCCTCTACAAGATGCAGGAGTGTACAAGCTTGATTGTGAATGTGGTCTCTCATATATAGGGCAAACAAAACGATCTATTAAAATCAGCGTAAAAGAACACGTAGCTGACGTGAAGCACCAACGTTCCGGGAAGTCTGCAGTTTGTGATCATATCCTAGGCGGCCCCCGCCATTACATTAGATTTGATAAACCACAGATTCTCGCGAAAGAACATCGGTTTCTGCCAAGGATGATACGTGAGGCTATTGAAATTAAAAAACATCCTAATTTCAATAGAGAGGGAGGCTGGTTACTACAACCTGCTTGGGATCCTGTAATTAATAAAATTAAAACTAAACCCAAGCATACCACTGCAAGTTCATTCTGCGTAGATCGGACCAAAATTAATAATTAAAAAGCTGAAGGTACTCCGGATTAACTCTGACATCGGGACGTCAATCACCTCAGTCCCCCGTGACCATGGGTGATGTAAAGCACCCGAAACGTCGGGAATTAATAAAAAAGTTAATTAAACGCGATATAATCCGTAAAAATAGTTTTTATTCAGTTATTTTTAACCAACTTCAAAAAGGAGGAGGTTCTCAATTCGACTGTGCTTTTTTATGTGTGTTACCTCAGAACTTTTTTCTAGGTGACCGATGTTGATGGTTCTATTTTTGTTTGAAATCTGGTGCTTATAATGTGGTCTCATGTAAATTTGATCAAGATCTGACCAGTTGTTTATGAGTTATTCATAATAATGCGTATTTATTAATAATTGTCTTTTAACAAAAAAAAAATATTTTACCACTTATGTTAAGTTATGCGAACGTAGTGCCTATAATTTACTCGGACGATGCGTTGTGCTAACGTAGAGCCCTTGCCAAGCGCGTCACCTGTGACCTACACGGTGCCTGCACCCCCCATACCGGTGATGGAGACTAATATTTAAAGCTAGAGGGAGCCCTAGGACGTCCGTCCTAGGCTCCCTTCGTCCTCCTGTCAGGAGATGTCGTGTTGGGAATGAGGGTAAAAAATAAAAGCAAATACGAACAAATGAAGGTAGAATAGTAATCTCCCACTTGTTTTAGCAGTATAAAGTATCGCACAGGCGACTAAGAGGCATCAGTCTGTAATTCTAAGAGTCCCACTGTCCTTACTATACCCATTGGGGTATTCTACTAGTGTAGGCAAGGAAGGTCGTGTTGCTGAGAGGCTGCCCTGTGTTACATTGGGATGGGTAGTGATGCTGTTGGTTTGCATACTTTGGTGTTATCATGTAATTGGTGTCCTGATAGTGAGCAGGGTTTGTTACCGAGTAGTGTTCTTTTATTTAAATACTTTTGAGAATAATTTCTAACATCAGAAGTGGAATAGTTTCTTACAATAGATATACCACAAGTCCATGTGCAATTTGTTTCGAAAACGCCTCTACGAAATTCTGTATAAGTCCATATATATTATGTTGATACTCAGTAAAACTGCCTACCTTGAATTTAATGGAAAGCGTGCCAACTCTTGCATGAAAAACGTGTATTTGTTTAGGTTCATGTTGATTTAAAATCAAATTCACAGCTACGTTATAATTTATTTTGTCTTCTTTATAATGGATAGAAAGCTAATATTCATTGCTCGTCTCCAACGAAACTTTCTAAAACTGACATACATTAGTTCCATTAGGTATATGAAACAATAGGCAACATACCATGAAGTGAAATCTTTTGGACTAAGCGTTTGCCTTAATATGATTAAAAATAGAAACGCCTATATTCGAGAAGTTGTGTCTCCCTGTTAACCGGTTCTCACCTTTTTTATTTAACATTGTAATGAGATAAATATATACTCCTATACATGCAGATTACCTCCAAAATTATAACATCTGATTCTAAAGACCTAGAAACTTGGAGGTGGAATGGTGGTCAAAATGTGGACTTTGTCTTGGGATCCATTACATTAACTTCCTACTTGAAAGTCAAAAGTAAACTACGGGTGCGTTGTCACATCTGTGAAATAAGATGAAATGCTTCACTTGCAGTAATTACACAAAATACAACACAAACCGTATAGTGGTGGTGTAAGAATATCCACTACCATATCGTCCCGTGTAGGTAAGAGGCAACAGTGGGAAACAAACCAGAAGATAGGCATTAGCCAGCGTTTTCCTTATAACAAATAGAAAATAAAAAACGGCGGTTGCCAACCTGCTTGGCAGGCGTGGAAGGTAATTATGGCAAATATCCATCTTTTAAATAAAACTAGTTTTACGGATTTTATCGCTTATATTAACTTATTTTATATTCCCGACGTTTCGAGTAATTTACAGCACCCATGGTCACGGGGGGGACTGAGGTATTTGACGTCCCAATGTCATAGTTAACCACGGTTACCTCCAGATTAAAAATTATTAATTTTTGTTCCGATCTACGCAGTATGAACTAACAGTATCTTGAAGTCTTGCAGTTGTATGCTTGGGTTGGGATTTAATTTTATTAATTATAGGATCCCAAGCAGATGGTAACACCAGCCATCTTCTCTATTGAAATTAGGATGTTTTTGATTTCAATAGCCTCGCCAATCATCCTTGGAAGGAATCGGTGTTCTTTAGAGAGGATTTGTGGTCTATCAAATCTAATGTAGTGACAGGGCGATCCTGTACACGTTCACAAACTGCAGACTTCCGGAGCGTCGATTCTTCACATCAGCTATGTGTTCTTTAACGCGGGTTTTTATTGATCTTTTAGTTTGTCCTATATAAAAGAGACCACATTCACAATCAAGCTTGTACACTCCTGCATCTTGCAGAGGGACATTACACTTAACTGATGGTAAAACTGACTAATCTTCTTCGGCGGCTTGAAGTATGTTTCAATAGAAGCGCGCTTAAGGATGTAGCCAATCTTGTCAGTAACACCTCTGACATATGGCAGTACAGCAGGTACTCGCTCGACTGTGGCCGGCTTCACTCGTTCACTGTGACGTAGGCGCGGGACCCGAAGCTTATTGTCGTGCAAAACTTGCTTGACGTGTTGGAGCTCGGCGGCCAGGTGTTTACTGTCACAGATCCTCGTGCTCTCTTAAACAAAATTTACCACGGTAGCTAACTGTGGTGAATGGTGATGAGAGTCACCGTTTAAATATCTATCTGTATGGGTCTTTTCTATACACAGTGTGGCTCAAGGTGTTATCAGGTTCCGAATTACTAATACATCTAGAAAAGCTAAAGAGTTGTTTGCCTCTAACTCCATTGTGAATTGAATTTTAGAATTTATGGAGTTAAGATGGTCTAAAAATGCAGTTACTTTATCTAAAGGTAGAATTGTGAAAGTGTCGTCTACGTACCGCTTGTAGAATCTTGGATTTACGGGAGAAGTAAGTAAGGCTTTCTCCTCAAAGTCTTCCATGAATATATCGGCGACAATGGGAGATACAGGTGAGCCCATCGCCACTCCATCTACTTGCTTGTAGAACTCCTCCTTCCACAATAGGTAGCCAGATGTAAGGCATTGTCTAAGTAATGCTGCATATTCTATGGGCATATTGTTTTCCTCCAGCCTTCTAGTTACAATCGAGATGCAGTCTTCAACAGGTAAGCATGTGAACAGAGACTGCACATCAAAACTGACCATAGTTTCATTGTCTGCCAGATGTAGGTCTTTAATCTCGCTGACAAAATGGTAGAATCCTTTGTGTGTGCTCTTGTATGTCCCTGAGCGGTGTAAGTATTTTCGCTAAGTGTTGTGCCAATCTGTAAGTTGGTGAATCGATTTGGCTAACTATGGGACGTAGTGGAGCATTGGGCTTGTTTAATTTTGGTAACCCATACAACTTCGGTGGTTTGACACGTAGGTATTATCGATTTTACGTCCAGATTTAATTTTTCAGTGTTTCTTTATGAGATCACTAGTTGTTTTAAGTGTGTTATTTGTTGGGTCGTTTTAACCTTTTATAAGTGCTTGAATTCGACAAAAGTTCTTGTATTTTAAAATTATAATCTGACGTATCCATGACTACCGTGGCATTTCCCTTATCTGCGCGGAGAATCGTGAGTTCTGGTTTATTGCGTAGGTTATTCAACGCTTTATATTCGTCCTTAGGTAGATTCGGTTTCGGCGCTGAACTTCGACGTAACATAGACGAAATGTCTTGACGTATCGCTTCCAAATCTTCCTTTTGCATATTGTTTTAAATAAACAGTTCTCGACACTACAGATAATTTCCTCGTACGGTAATTTTTTAGGTGTTATGGCGAAATTAAGGCCTTTCGATAATACTCTAATTGTTGCATCATCCAGAGTTTGTTTTGACAGATTATAGACCGCGTTTGGTCTATGATCCGTGTTTGTGGTCAACGGTTGCGCTTCGTTCTCGCGTTGACACAGATGTTTGACATTTAATTTGGTCGTTAATTTTTGATATTTTACTATATGTTTGTTTTTGCATTCGTTATATTTATTAATTTCTCGTTTATTTAACGTTTCAATGCAAACATTATAATCAAATGTCGTTAAGACTGCCTTTAACTCACTGAATGATGTGTCTATGGATTTGTTTATGTCATGTAGATCGGAGCGTTTTTGTTGGATTACCGTTCGTAACAACTTTTTACTTGCCTGATTTAAGATCTTAGCGCTTCCTCGAATGTCCTTTTTAGTAGATATTTTGACACACGTAGGAATGAGATTATGGTCTCGGCATCTCTTCAAGAAATTTAAGGCTGTTAGATATCTTGCGCGCTTGGTTATGAGATCTTCTAATCGGCGAATTTTATTTGCAATTACCAGTCCGTACTGGTTTACATAATAATTTCTTATATTTACGCGAACACTACACATTTAAATAAAACTAGTTTTACGGATTTTATCGCGTATATTAACTTATTTTATATTCCCGACGTTTCGAGTACTTTACAGCACCCATGGTCACGGGGGGGACTGAGGTATTTGACGTCCCAATGTCATAGTTAACCACGGTTACCTCAAATTAAAATTATTAATTTTTGTTCCGATCTACGCAGTATGAACTAACAGTATCTTGAATACTTGCAGTTGTATGCTTGGGTTGATTTAATTTTATTAATTATAGGATCCCAAGCAGATGGTAGCATCCAGCCATCTTCTCTATTGAAATTAGGATGTTTTTGATTTCAATAGCCTCGCCAATCATCCTTGGAAGGAATCGGTGTTCTTTAGAGAGGATTTGTGGTCTATCAAATGTAATGTAGTGACAGGGGCGATCGTGTACATGTTCACAGACTGCAGACTTCCCGGAACGTCGATTCTTCACATCAGCTATGTGTTCTTTAACGCGGGTTTTATTGATCTTTTAGTTTGTCCTATATAAGAGATCACATTCACAATCAAGCTTGTACACCCTGCATCTTGCAGAGGACATTACACTTAACTGATGGTAAAACTGACTGATCTTCTTCGGCGGCTTGAAGTATGTTTTAATAGAAGCGCGCTTCAGGATGTAGCCAATCTTGTCAGTGACACCTCTGACATATGGCAGTACAGCAGGTACTCGCTCGACTGTGGCCGGCTTCACTCGTTCACTGTGACGTAGGTGGGACCCGAAGCTTATTGTCGCAAAACTTGCTTGACGTGTTGGAGCTCGGCGGCCAGGTGTTTACTGTCACAGATCCCTCGTGCTCTCTGAAACAAAGATTTACCCACGGTAGCTAACTGTGAAGGATGGTGATGAGAGTCACCGTTTAAATATCAATCTGTATGGATCTTTTTCTATACTCAGTGTGGCTCAAGGTGTTATCAGGATTCCGAATTACTAACACATCTAGAAAAGCTAAAGAGTTGTTTGCCTCTAACTCCATTGTGAATTGAATTTTAGAATTTATGGAGTTAATATGGTCTAAAAATGCAGTTACTTTATCTAAAGGTAGAATTGTGAAAGTGTCGTCTACGTACCGCTTGTAGAATCTTGGATTTACGGGAGAAGTAAGTAGGCTTTCTCCTCAAAGTCTTCCACGAATATATCGGCGACAATGGGAGATACAGGTGAGCTCATCGCCACTCCATCTACTTGCTTGTAGAACTCCTCCTTCCAAAATAGGTAGCCAGATGTAAGGCATTGTCTAAGTAATGCTGCATATTCTATGGGCATATTGTTTTCCTCCAGCCTTCTAGTTACAATCGAGATGCAGTCTTCAACAGGTAAGCATGTGAACAGAGACTGCACATCAAAACTGACCATAGTTTCATTGTCTGCCAGATGTAGGTCTTTAATCTCGCTGACAAAATGGTAGGAATCCTTTGTGTGCTTTTGTATGTCCCTGAGCGGTGTAAGTATTTTCGCTAAGTGTTGTGCCAATCTGTAAGTTGGTGAATCGATTTGGCTAACTATGGGACGTAGTGGAGCATTGGGCTTGTGTAATTTTGGTAACCCATACAACTTCGGTGGTTTGGCACACGTAGGTATTATCGATTTTACGTCCAGATTTAATATTTTTTTTTTAATTCTTTTGAAGCAATCTATGACCTAGACCTAGATTTTCATAGGCCCTAATGAATGAATGATGAATACGCTGCTTCTTGGAAGGAGAAATAATTAAGAGGATAATGGACAAAATAACTTTAAGTATTCTGTGACAACATGATTTATTAAAATAGTTAACAGTATGAAACATGAAACTTTCACGTCTATTTATGTAGATAATAAAACCATTAGCCAGAAACATAAACACATAAAAAAAGTTATAACAAAAATTAAAAGTCAAAAAAGGAACAAAAAAGAATCAAATAATTTCCACATAATGGCTTCTGAAGTCAATGTTAAGACAAGGTGTATAGAAGAGCCCCGACTAGAGTTATTAAAATATTTAATCTATAAAAATAAATAAAATTGAGGTGACTGTTTGTAAAGTCAAAATAACAGCTTTTTACTATATGCACTTGAAAGTATATACGGTACTCATAACTAAAAAAAATTAAAAAAATTCTCTCTATCTCTCTCTCTGTCTGTCTGTCTGTTTGTTCCGGCTAATCTCCGAAACGGTTGGACCAATTTTAAAGGGACTTTCGCAGGCATTGATGTTGAACATGATGTTACAAGGAGTCAACAAAAAAAGAAGTCACAGTGACAGGCGTGAGAGTTTATGTATGTAATTGTTACGGTTTACAATTGTAGAAATTTTTAACTTTTTCTGTATAAACATATTGGCCAAGAAGAAACTGCACGCTAAAGACAATATAGATATCGATTATTGCATACACTATATTTTAAATATCACACACTAAGCACTAAACATAACAACAAAAAAACTTGTTTTGGATAATATATCACTTTCCCATCGAGTATTAAGTTTTATTAAAGTCTCAAAATTATGTTATAGTTTACAGTTGTATATGTTATTGTGTACAGTCATGTAACATACAAGTACATGTAGGTTTACAAATTAAACAGTATAATTGAGAATGAATATTGTTGTTTGGTTGTATAGGTCCGCTTGACAGGGGAAGTACCACACTCTCACCGAATACCGGTGTAAAATAGCAGCTTGATGCTGTTGTGTTTCGTATGGTGAGGGTAAAAAAACCTGAGAAAAGACAACATCCACTTATCATCAGTGCTCGATTATGATACTTATTCTATATAAAAAAACGGTAAGTATTGCGTTTTGGCGTTTTGATATTGTATTTTGCTGCCAGAAAATAATATCAATTACTTGCAATAAAACTTATACAACTATTATATCCTAAAACTAAATATACTAAACATTAAAAAAAAATTATTTAAAAAAGTATATTCTTTGAAAAAAATAATCTTTAAAAATTACTAGTACGTCGCTTGCCTAAAACGCGCTAACCCTGACATAATATATAATTGTAACCTGAGTACCCGAAAACCTGTGTATTTGAACACGCTCAATAGAATAGTGTATGAACATTATTGAGTAATAAGTTCTACGTAGTACGTACTAGAATCTATTCTAAACAAAAAACGTGTCGCATCTTGATGACGGCGATGGTCTGAGCGGGGCGAGAGCACTGTGAACTGACTGAGGTATTTGCTGCAGCGCTAAGAATTTGTTCGAAATATTAAAACATGCAGCGCTAGATCGCTTATAGAGTATAGTTTTCACACGACCAAATCGTCGTAAACGCCAGGAATTTCATGGCGCTTACGTGTTTCGTTCAAACTCGATTTTACAACGCATTACGACGGCCTTGGTACGTTCAAAATTTATTAATAGTTAAATAAATAAAAAATAAAGTAGGAAATTAAAAGTATTCAGAGCGGCATGGATATCTATCCATACATGAACACAATACACAACCTATGACAGTCCCACCGCTGAACATAGTCCTCGCCCATAGATTGTGTTCGGGGGATTTTACCACAGTTGCAACGCTTGGAAGGCGCGTTGGTTAGAATATCTAACGCATACTTGTTATCTTTGTTGAAGTACCTTTATGACAAGATCTTTATGACCTTTACGTACGACGCGCTACGCCTTCTATACAATAACGCCTTCAGGGCACTGATGAAGCTGCCACGATACTGTAGCGCATTGGGGATGTTTGCGGATGCAAATATAGAAGGATTCGCAGCGATCATTTGGAAGCGAGTCGCGTCCCTGTTGCGTCGCATACGGGTGGCTCAAATAGCTACATGCAACTGTTCGCCTGGCGGATGAATCTGCACGTTGAGCACTCCGGATCTAAACCTAGATTACATTAGAGCTGTGTATCTGTTGTGTTGTGTTTGTGTATTTTATATGCATTTAAGTAATAATAATAATTAAATTTAAATGAAATAATTTTTTTATGTGATTGATATAAAATTGACATTATAACTTAGTGAGAGTTTCCACTTTCACATTTTTTTCTTAAGTTGACGCTTAATAAGTTCTGTTTCTTTAACGCCAAGTTTTCAAAAGAAAACATCCCTTTTCTATCAAACATTTTTCATCCGGATTCAGAAGAAATTTTTCAACCCAGCAACATTTTTCTTTAAAAAAAGAGGTTTGAAACGAGACACATTTTTCTTTAAAAAAAGAGGGAGAGGTCTGGAGACTTTTAATATTTCTTTCTGATAATATAGGTGTTGCTGTATTTTTCTTTTTCTTGGTGTAAGTGCAATGGTGCGAACCTAATTATAATTTTCAGATGTTTCCTTTGACTAAGCCTGAAAAATAAATAGGCTATATTATGCTGTTATCATCTTTCTATGCAGCTTACTCAATCTCAATAATAAAATAGTAGAAATTACTATTTGATAAATATGTACCAATTTGTTTTAATCAAACATATTATCTACAGTATACTATTAAAAGGAAACTCTCACATGGAGGAGTTGATGTTGTACATGCAGATGTCAACGAATCAGGAATAGTGAGAGTGGCACTATTGGCATCGTAAGATGATAGTCTGTCATCTGGTAGAGTAAATGATAATTGATGGCTCTGGAAAATTAGATTTAACATTGTACATTTTTTGAAGTGGAGAAATCTGAGCTTCATCTCACAACTATGACTAACCACATACTACACTTTACTACATATTCATTATTTTACGGGTAGCACGGGGAATCACATCTTAGTCTTCAGGGTTGGAGACGCATTTGCAATCTGTAGCGGTTTATTGACCTTAAGATCGTAAATGTCAGACAGGTTGACTATACGCTAGTTTGCCTTCTCCATGATGTAAAAAAAAGCTTACGGAACAATAATACATTGTGGTATTAACGTTAGCTCGGTGCCCTCGACCAATCACCTTCTATTGTTCGCCAACACTTGAAAGTCAGAGGTCTGGAAATGATCAGAGCAAATATCGCTGTTTCTTGTGGGAAGCCAGGTAAGCCTGTTATTACAAAAGAATAGAATAGAATAGAATAGAATGAGTTTTTATTCAATATTGATTATTACATAATACTTATTGAAAGTTATTTTTTATTTACCACTGGTTCGGAAAATACCTCTGTCCTGGGAAGAATCAACAAGAAACCCAGCGGGACTTTTTTTAAACATATTTCATATAACAATAAATTTGTTTATACAATTTTTAAATGAATTTTCATAGAACCAGCATGGTGGCGATCACCTTATTCCCAGGAGTTATTTTCATTCATGTATTCCTTGATATTATAATAACCCCTTTTGTACAGTTTTTCTTTAATAAAACTTTTAAACTTGTTTATTGACAAACTTTGAACATGTTCAGGGATTTTGTTGTAAAAGCGTATACATTGCACCATAAATGAATTACTGATTCTGTGGAGTCTAGTAACTGGCATTACAAGCTTATGTTTGTTTCTAGTGTTTAAAGTATGAACATACTTATTCATATTAAAGATATTTATGTTTTTATGTACATACATTACGTTTTCATAAATATATTGCGATGCCAAAGTTAATATGTTTATTTCTTTAAAATTTTCTCTGAGGACTCTTTACAATTTAGGTATAAATAGCCCGTACGGCTCTCTTTTGCAAAACAAATATGGCTTCAATATCAGTCGCATTACCCCATAGCAAAATTTCATAAGACATTACGCTATGAATGTAACTAAAATAAACTAATCTAGCTGTCTCAACATCTGTGAGACTTCTAATCTTTCCTACAGCATATGCTGCAGAACTAAGTCTGCTTGCTAATTTAGATATATGGGGGCCCCATTGAAGTAATACCAAGAAAAACAGTGGCACCCACAAGACTCAACTCCTCCCCATTTAAGAGCACATTGGTATTCGAATGTTTTACATTAGGTATTGTAAATTTAACACATTTTGTCTTATTGCCGTTTAAATGCAAATGCAAATTGTTGGCGTAAACCAATGTACTAATTTCGATAGAGCATTATTTACATCGTCATAATTAATTCACTGCCGTTTGAGTTTGAAAATTAAAGAGGTATCATCAGCAAATAATACTATATCGTGATTGTCCTTTACAAGATAAGGTAAGGTAAGGTAAAGTACTTCCATATATCTTTTAAACTCTGATCTTTAGGAAACCTGCAATAAATAAATAAAAAAACAATATGGTCGAAGTTCACACTAAGTAATTTTAATATAATGTATTAATACTCGTAAGTATTGCATTATATTTAATTTGAAGCAATTTTAATATTAAGCTATATTATAATAAAGCTCACAATATGTATTAAATAATTAAGAAAACATAATATCAAAAATAATTATATGCACAAGAGGCATGGCTGTATAGACCATATTTGCCATTTATATCGATAACTATTTACAACCGGTATATCAAAACTATCGCTCGGTGACAGCAACAACTCGGATAATGACTCGGATCAGTTGCTCGACCGAACCGCATATTGTATGATGGCGAGTGGCCTGTGGTGGTAAACAAATCCGAAACAAGACTGTTGCTATGACAACTACGGACTGTTATTGTTGTAATTTTTAAAGAAATAAATGGTGCTAATATTATAAAGAATAACTTACATATGAAAGGTAACGCCTTTCGATTCAATTCAATCTTTTTGTAAATTTGACGTGGCAGATCTCTTTTTGCAGTAAAAAAAAAACTGAACAATTTTGCATTTTTGTGGGATGTGGTGCGGTTGCAACTAGTTTTATAGTAAACATAGGGTCGCTGTGTCATATGTGGACTTATACTTTGGCACAGGTAACGCCTGCGTATGGCCACTCCCGTCCGGTACGGCGGCGGCCCGTGTTGCTTTATGGGGCTACCGAATCAAAGTGGACAGACAACAATTATTATAACTCATGAACAAAGAGGATTAAAAAAAAACTGAAGAGGCAAAAAACTTACAGTCCACCTTACATAATGTGGGTACTGTAAACTATGTATGGACACCTGCAGCCAACATCAAACAAAGAAGGCTACAGATGCCCTGTAACCTCTGAGGGCTAAGATGGAATGCCTCACAGGCTGTAATTATACTGTCTTTCTATACTTTTCAGATTGGAACACCGGGCACTAAAAATTTTTCCTTCACTATCGAGCATCGAGTATTTAAAATTGTAATTAACAATTCCAGAGGTACTGACAGGAATCGAAGCAGGGTCAATAGAGTAGTAGGAAATTTACGACGAGCAATAAGCCCTTAAGCCATTTTAGTTCTTTTCAAGTCATGCATGTTGGATTCTTATTAACTAATTTCGATGAAACTGTGGACTTAAAAACTTATATGAATTCATACCCCGTTTCAATCCGTTGGTGTCATAAAAGGCGTCTGTGAGCAATGTCAGAATAATACTTACTCTTTATTTAGGACAAAGCCATTTCCACCAATGGAATTTTACAGTCTGATGAAGGAAGAGAAGATGAGAAAACTTAAAAATAAAGCTAAACGGCGTCATTATCATTACAGGTCTTCGCAAGTTCACTACTGAATAAAGGCTTTCCCCAAAAATGCTACAAAACACGGTTCTGAGCTACCTACATTCATCGACTTACTGCATGTCTTACCAGGTCTTCAATCCATCTGGTGGGGACCGTCTACACTTCGTTTGCCAGCAGGAGGTTGCCAATTTAGAATCTTTCTTCCCCGTCGGTTGACGGTTCCCAGAGAAATATGGCCGGTTCATTGACTTTTCTGCTTACTGATCCCTTGGGATATGTTGGCTGACGTAAACACAAATAATATATAAAATATTTTATATCTGTTGTGATGTTACATTATTATGTCTACAACAGATGTGATTAAGCTTTATTAACCATGATTGGCTTTATGAAGTAAATCAAATTGGAAACATTAATATTTTTAATAAAGGGAATAGGGAAATTAAAATAACTGACTTCGAGCCAAGAATTTATTCATAGTGGGCAGCTGGTTGGCTCGGAAACAATTTTGTGGTTTCAAATTGCATTTTTATTAACATGAAAAGAATAAAACCTAATAATATTTTTTTTATAGATTGACAACACATTGAAGCGCAGCGATTAATATATCTACATGAAGGATTTAAATATTAAAATAATGAATGTCCATAGCTTTTGTTATTAAAGCTAATTGATTGGAATAAATTCTATTCGAGATTGTAAATATGACGGTGCCTGCGCCATTCACGTGCGGCTGCGCCGGTGTTGCTAGATAGAATTCTTGTAAACAACACGTGCACCGCACACCTCGCCATTGCACCTGCGGTGGCGCCCATGTGTTGCTTGTATAAAACGGACGGAGCGGCCGCCGCGAAGGCCCCTTTTCTCTGCGCCCCCTTTTCCCCCTGCGCCCCCTTTTTCCTAAAGGGGGTCGCGTCCGATTCGGCAGAAAGGCTTCAAAAGCCAACGCCAGCCTCACAGGTGGTGTTTAGTGGGTAAGGCACTTTTTCAAAGTGAGTCCCACATAACCACGCAGCCGGCTGCGTGGTATGCTAGGAGCATTCACCACCTCCCTCCCCCGTTTCCGGAGGGTGCCTTTGCATTGGGCGCAAAAAAAAACCCGTGAAGGCAGTCTTGGTTCTGGCGTGGAACGGTGCACTTGTCGTATTCCGTTACTAGCTTATCCTTGACACATTGGATAATTAATTCGTGCAAGCGAATTAATTATTATTCTCAACTACAAAATTAGTCTCGGTACAATTTAAAGTTTGTATTAAGCAATATATTGTAAATTAACCTTATTTAAAAGAAAAGTCCGGCTGGGTTTCTTTCTGGTTCTTCTCAGGACAGAGGTTTTATCCGAACCGGTGGTAGTAGTACTATATTGAATAAAAGTGATTCTATTCTATTCGAAAAGCCTTTTCATGTGACTTACATCATAATACCATCCTTCATCAGAAGTGGGAATAAAGCTTTCCATTTAAATTCTCTATATTCTTAATGACCTTTCTACAAATATGTTTTTTTATAATTGATCCTTTGATTTTCTTCAACAAAACAAATAATGAAAACGTTTCTTTTAGGAATAATATCACTTTATTCTAAATTCTTTAAATACCTTTAAGATTTCATAAAAAAATCTACCAAAATAAATATCATTATCAGTATTTAATAGTCCAATTTTATAAAATTGAAATTTAAACTTAATATTATATTACGTCTTTTCTCTGCACTTATGACAGCTTATCATCATTACAGCCCTTCACAAGTCCACTGCTGAACATAGGCCTTCCCCACGGAATGCCACAAAGCACGGTCCCGAGCCACCTGCATC
The DNA here is from genome assembly GCA_029286625.1 of Parnassius orleans. Lineage (NCBI taxonomy): Eukaryota > Metazoa > Arthropoda > Insecta > Lepidoptera > Papilionidae > Parnassius > Parnassius orleans. The sequence continues at coordinate 4,034,394 of JAGSMP010000027.1, read as the reverse complement.
CATTGACTTCCTGCATGTCTCACTAGGTCGTCACTCCATCTAGTGGGGGGACGCCCTACACTTCGCCTGCCGGTACGAGGCTGCCACTCGAACATTTCTTCCCATCGGTTGTCGGTTCTTCGAGCTATATGGCCGGCCCATTGCCCAATGAAAAATTCCTCCCGTTGGAACTATTTGAGACATTAAACTAAAACTAAGTTGATATTAGGAGTCCTTTACACCTATCAGTTATAGCCTATTAAAGTCCACTGTTGAACATAGGCCTACCTTATAGATTGCTACATAGGGTTATATTTGCCATAGTTTTGTCGTAAGCGTTTATTAGGAAGACGCTCATTTCCTAGTTTGTTCCTCTATGTTGCTTCTTACAACACCCAGTTGACGATATGAGGTAGTTGATATTCTTACACCGCCACCTAACGGCCTTATCCATCTGACATATATGTAAATTTTACATTTATAGACTCAAAAGTTTTTGACTTAGCTCTGCTCTTGCATACAGAAAAAATATTTTTAGATTATTTGAGTATTCGTGTTAAAAATCTCATATAAGAACAGGAAAAACACATTTACAAGGTAAACACGCTACGACGATAATGTTTTATTTTTATGTAGATGTATAGTTGTAGCCGGAAAGCTTTAATTTTTAATGTAATATATCTAAAAAATACTTCAAATTAAAGTGTTTCCAAAGCTATTTGAATTCTATTTCATGTGTTTTTAATCCTAACATCAGTGTATACAAACTATAGTCTAAATAATGTTGGATTTTATATATATTTATGGTTGAATATTATATCTCTTATACAACGTGTTACAAAATAGCCCATAAAAAATATAATTAATTATCAAACCCAAATATTTTGTCAACCCTAGTAAGCTGTCATGTCAGGGAACCAGATTATTTAACAGAAAGGCCTACGTACCTATTTTACCTAATAATTGTCTACTTTAATAGTTTTTCTATTTTTAATTCATAAATGTTTGCTACCTCCAATACAAGGATGTCATTATACTCAAGTACTGGCTTCAAAAAATGTCAAGTTGGAAAAAAAAACATGTTCTCAATTTCAAATCTTCTAATCGATATCCTACAACTGTTTCGAGTTTTTTTTCAACATTTTTAGCAAAATAACGATGCTTTCTAACTCGGAATATTACGATATGATGTTATGCGTAGGCCATGAAGATAGCAATTTAAATCGTGCTCGCGAACTGTATCGGCAACAATTTAACGATGGTAGACCCCCCACTGAACAGCGACGGCTGCCTTCGTACCAGTGTTTTCTGAACATGTCAAGACGTGGAAGTCTACTGGAAGTGGACGTCCAAGTACAGTCGACGACAGGCAGGCTGAATTAGTAGTGTTATTTTGAAGAAGAGCCGACCACAAGTACGAGGCGAACCGGAACAAGATTCGGTATAAACCATGTTGCAGTTTGGCGAATTCTTCGTGATGACAATCATCACCCTTATCACTATCGCCGTACACAGGAGCTGTTACCCTCCGATTTTGCACCTAAGAGGAACTTCTGCGAGTGGTACCTCAGGCAGTTAGAGGAAAACCCTAATTACGTAAACTATGTTCTTTGGACAGACGAGGCAACATTCACGAGGTCAAGTCTTTTAAATATGCATAACGATCACGTTAAGGCTCGCGTGAATTCACATGCTTCACGGCAGGGCAGATTCCAACACCAGTGGCGGCTGAATGTGTGGGCTGGCCTTTATGAAGGGCTTGTCATTGGTCCCGTCATTATGCTATCACGTCTGAACGGTAGCAACTATCTAACGTTTTTACAAACGGAATTCGAAGAGGCGATTGACGACTTTCCTGTGGCTGACTGGGATTACTTTGAGAAACAAAGAAACATGGTGTTCCAGCATGATGGAGCTCCGGCAGATTTTGCTCGCAACGTACGAGAACATCTTACCGTCTGCTTTCCGCGAGGATAAATAAAGTAAAGTTATTAAAGACGGGTGAATTAGAAATTAAACTAATAGATCCTTGCAAATTCGTGCAACGTCGGCCTTACCGCTTGAGTGCTGAAGAACTGGTAATAGTACGCAATAAGTGTAGTGAATTATTATCTCCTGGAGTTATTAGACCTAGTAAATCCCCGTTTTCTAGTCCGATACTATTAGTGAAAAAACGCGATGGCACAGATCGGATGTGCGTAGATTACAGAGAGTTAAATTCTAATACCGTCCCTGATCGCTATCCCTTACCTCTAATATGTGACCAAGTTCAAAGGTTAGCAGGCACGCGTCTCTACTCATGTTTGGATAGCGGCTTTTATCAAATCTCCATAAATTAAGTCGAATGCGATAGAGAAAACCGCTTTTATCACCGCTTTTATAACCAAATTTACCGTGATGTCTTTTGGCCTACGCAACGCTCCTGCTGTTTATCAGAGAGCTATTAATACAGCTCTAGGAGACCTAGCACATTCTTATGCAATAGTTTACATGAATTATCTATTAATACCTGTGATTAATGTAGAGCAAAACTTAGAAAGGTTACATACAGTATTGAAAACCCTTAGTGATGCTGGTTTCTCGTTCAATCTGAAAAAATGCGCGTTTATTAAAAAACAAGTCCAGCTTTTAGGTTGCGAAATATTGGAAGGCGAAATAAGACCCAATCCTCGTAAAATTGTTGCGTTAATTAGTTCCTGACCACCACAGACTATCACTCAGCTCAGACAGTTTTTAGGTTTAGCATCTTATTTTAGGCAATTCATCCATAATTTTTTGCTTAAAATGGCTCCACTCTATCGTTTGTAAGCTAACAATAATTCTAAAATAGTTTGGACTACTAAATACGAAAAAATTAGGCAGGATATAATCTCGATATTAATTTCATCCCCGGTTTTAAGGCTTTTTGATTCAGAACTGTCTATAGAACTACATACTGACGCTAGTAGTGAAGGTTACGGTGCGATCCTTTTCCAACGAGCTGAGGCAAAAATACATCCGTTTGAGTACTACAGTAAGCGAATAAGTGGTGCGGAGTCTCGATACCACTCTTATGAGTTGAAAACACTAGCAGTTGTTAATTCAGTCAAGCATTTTCGATATTATTTGTACGGTAGGACTTTCACAGTTGTTACCGACTGCAATTCCCTCAAAGCGTCTAGAGCTAAAGTAGACTTAACTCCTAGAATTCATCGGTGGTGGGTTTTCCTTCAAGCCTTTGATTTCAACATCGAGTATCGGGAAGACAGAAGAATGGCCCATGTTGACTTTTTCTCGAGGAATCATTTACCTGAGGTGAACGGTACTATTAGTGATGCTCTTGTTTTGGGTAAAATAAGTTGTGTAGAGGAAAACACGTCAACATAACCTAGTTATCTTCAAACTGGTTACAATCGGAACGACGACAAGACCCTGAGTGCAATCAAATTATTAGTAAACTTGAAAACGACGACCTTGATTTGCAAAGTTGTAAAATTTATGAGTTGCGATCCAATGTGCTCTATAGGAAAATTCAAAGGAATAACCGTAATATTTGGTTGCCGATTGTACCTAGAGCTTTTCGTTGGTCGGATATAAATCATGTTCATGAGTCAATCGTGCACTTGGGATTGGATAAGACTTTAGAAAAGGCATATCAACACTACTGGTTTCCTAATAATATGTCAAAATATGTTAGACAATTTGTTGAGAATTGTATAACTTAAAGTAGCTAAATCAAGAAGCGGTAAACAACAAATAGAGTTTCACCCCATCCCCAAATATTAGTATTCCTTGGCATACAATTCACATAGATGCCACAGGTTTTCATACAAAATAAAATGTATTTACTCCAAACAAGTCAACAAACATAGGAATGTCTTATAATGCCCGATAAACAAATACTTATGGCTTTGCAAATATAAAGCTAATACATTTTATTAGGTAGTAAAATAATTTTTGTAAGTTTATTATACACTTGAATGAAAATAACGTTTTTTAAATACAAAAACATAAATTTTAACATTCATGTTACTTTAGCGATCATTTTAACATAATAATACACCATGAAATTATTTTAAAAGACTGATTTACCACTTGTAAAAGTAGTTGTGAATTTAGTTTTACGATATTATATTTAAGTTCAATAATTTATGAAAATGGGTTTAAATAATTGGGTTTAAATTATTTCGTTAAGAGCCGTGGTAGCTCAGATGGTTAGCACTCGCTGTAAATTTCACAGTACGCGAGCAGCTCGTGTTCGATTCCCGCCGGCACCAATTAAATTGTTAATTGAAATTTTAAGTGCTGATTTACCACGTGCTCGGCGGTGAAGGAAAACATCGTGAGGAAACCTGCATATCTGAGAAATAAGAAAAAAAATTTTGAAGACATGAAGTCCGCCAACCCGCATTGGGGCAGCGCGGTGAACACTTCCTTGCCCTAAAACCCTCTCAGAAATGATGGGAGGCCCGTGCCCAGCAGTGGGACGTGTATATAAGCTGTAACTCTAACTTTAACTTTAATTTAAATTATTTCATTCGCGTTCTCATGAGCAGCAAGTTAAGTGTTTTTCTTTTTATTTCTTTCGTAAGGAAACATTTTTCGTTGGATGTGGAACCGCTAACACGCGTTGGGATAGGTCGGGTTCTTCTCTAAAAGAATTTGCAAGGAACAAGGGTAAACCTGCCGCAGGCAGGTTATAGCTTGTATCCACAGATTCTACCTTACTTTTATTACTATGATATACTTTGATAATTTAAAGGAATGGATTCGATTTTTAACACTTAAGTGTAATCTCAGTCCACCTCAAGTGGATGCTGTTGAACATGGACTCCTACATCTATCTTCGATAAAGAATCAAAATGTAGGTACGTCTTTGACCAGTAATAAGGGGCTTCGGGTATTTTACACTAGAATTCGGTGAGAGCATTCGTTCCCAGATCGAGACGACAAAAGCGTCCGACAGTCATAATATGATATGGTGTGGATCTACTACGTGTAAAACGATTCCATAGTACGCAAGTAAAATGGGTGCGATTCTGTTACCGTCGCTTTCCAAATCTTGCCTTCAGTTTCTTACTGTAGAAACTAAGTTGATAGCTTGACTTTCTATTCCATCCATTCTAAAATATTTGCTTAATCAAAAGTAATAGCAGTTCTAATAGTGTATTAAAGCATTAGTTTAAAACCAATAAATAAACCAACTACTCTATGTGGAACTACTCAAGTTTAATAATCTCCTAAAACGTAACCTATATATTTAAATTTTAGGATGTTGATTGTGGTATTGCGGATAATAGTTCTATTTTTCTGATATTATATCTATATAATATATATTTATCGCGAAAAATATATATTATATTTTATATAGAATATAAAAAATAATATATATTATATAATACATATTATATAGAAACAATACAAATCAGAAAAACAGTACAAAACATATTTATTCTATCTAATAAAAGATTCAAGGATTTAATTATTATTAGTTAAATACAGTCAATGATTTTCTTTTTGCTTATTAGCTATGCATTCTTTAAAAGACAATGTTTTAATAATCACTTATAAACTATCACGCAATTGCAATATTTATATTTTAATAAAAAATATTGTTTTTGCTACTATCTTTATAAATATATAAGCCCTAATACTAAAAGGCATTAAGATTAAAAGGGATTTATAATCGTAACTGTTGGAGTCTTATCAGGAAGCTATAACACGTTTGCGTCGTACCAAACCGGAAAACCAAAATTACTGTGACGCTACATTGGACGTCCCTTTAATCGCCCAAATGGTTACAGGCATAATTGAAATAATTTTACTAGTACATTACTAAGACAGTGTGATTTGCTATCCAAGGCTGCATCACCACTTACCACCAGGTGGGATTGTGGTCAAACACTGGTTAATAATAAGTAAAAAAAAACTTTCACTAAATAGAACCAAAACAAAATTAATCTAAGCAAGAATCTAGTGGGTCAACCAAAATAACAACTTAAAATTAAGGATTAATACAAGGCCATGTAACAGACTTGATGAAGTTCCAAAATCTTGCAACTGCCCTTAAATAACTAAAACTAACGCAATAAAATATTTGGGAATTATTATTGATGAAACGATTCAGTGAAAACATAGGATAATATCACTTAGTAAAAAGATAACAAATCTTGTCTTTGTTTTTAAGTTACTAGCTTAGCTACTATGAAGGTTTGTAGCAAGTCCAACGTTACTGTTACAAACTTACAGGTCTCTCTGTAAATCTTTAATAAGTTACTTGTAAGACAATTCTTGTCGAAACGGAACGTACCTAACGATGTATTTTAAAAGTAATGCCGAGTACTAAAAAAAAAAACAATATTTCAAACAGAGTCCATACAAGTGACATAAGAAAAAAATAACATTATAATAAATTTAATTCAATTCAATTTAACTTAATTCGATTGTTTAACATAATAACTACATTAATATTAATTACTTGAATAATATTAATCTACAATTTAATTCAAGTACTAAAAGTAAGAAAACTTATGTATGAATGCATAATATGAAGGTATCATCGTATAACTGCACCATACGTCAAATTTCCAAGGAAAGTTACTTCAAATAACCGACCTATAGAACAAATTTATACAATAACACGGACTTTAACTTAATTTCAGTAATCACCAAATAAAAGCATTTCATACGTGGTAGAGCCATGATGCAGCTACATTTATTATTGGTATATTTGTAGCACGAATGAGTCAGCTCAACCGGGGAAGGACCGCACTCTCACAGACTACCAGCGTGAAATAAAAGCTTGACGCTGTTTTGTTTCGTATGGTGAGCGTAGAGAACCGGAGACCCTTTTAACTGAAAACGAGGCATGCCATCTTAGTCCTCACGGGTGACAACGCATCTGCATTTTGATTCGTAATTGAGGATAGATGTAGATGTTTATGGGCCACAGCAACCACTTACCATCAGGTGAACTGTGTGCTCGTTTGTCACCCTTATAAGTGTTGACCACCGCCCATGAACAACTGTAACAACTTTAAGGGGAATTGCAGGTGCATTCAGCAAATCGTATCAGTAATCAGTAAGTCGCATCGATCCGAAAAACTCGCCGGTGGTAAACGATTCCACAAATAATTAGTACGAGGAAGAAATCTCGCAGTAGTGGACCGCCAAGCATCCACATGGTGTGGATTATAACGTGTGTTTTGTCGCGATGTGCGTTGGTGAAATTTGGCGGCTGGAATTAATCCAAACAATTCCTCGGAGCACTTCCCGTGATAAATGCGATAGAAAATGGAAAGGGATGCAACATCTCTTCGCAGCGCCAGTGAATCGAGCTGATCAGAGAGAACTCTGTCGTAGACGATTCGAGCCACTCTGCACTGGATGCGGTCAATTGGTACTAAAGGAGGCCGGCTCAGAGATGAGAACAGTATTCCATGTTGTAAATTTGCAAGAGGTGTGCCGGCATGAAATACTGTCCTGCTCTGCTTAACGCCAAGCTTTTTAGAGGCCAATTTAGCCTTCCCTTTCATGTGACTAATAAACTTCACGTCATCCGATTCGATCCCTAAACTGGCTGAGATAACAAGAGTGGTAAATTCGCTCAATTTCAGGAGTGCCCTGAAATTGAGCGAATTTATCACTCAAAAGAACTCCTTCGTCGTATGTCTCAATTTTGAAGACATTTACCGCGTTGCTTTGGCTATCATTAAAAGCCTCGGCGTGGACATATCGAGTAACATCATGTTTCTCTATCACCTGAAGGGGAAGGCCAAATTAATACGTGCTAAGTAAAGCGGGAAATTTTTCATGACAACCCTCCGCTTGCATTTTTACAAGGCGCAAGCTCACTCTTACTTGGAATACTGTTTTCATCTCTGGGCTGGGAAACCCCAGTACCAGTTACTTTTATTTGACAGCATCAACAACGAAAGACGTCAACGACGGAGTTCGTTCTGATCAGCTTGATTCACTGGCACTGATCTGACCGTCCATCTTTCCATTACAGTCTACAAAAGTCCACTGTTGAACATGGGCCTCTCCCATTGATTGCCTCATAGGGGATTTTGCCTTAGTTGCCACTTTCGGTTAGTATCAGAAAGATGCTGCTGCCCATCTCCTGTTCCAGTTTCCCCCGGTGTCAGCTCATAGGCACTCAAAGGATGATTTGGGTTGGTGGATAATGTTACACCGCCACAATATGGCCTTCAAGGACCAAACGCGGAGTTTTATAGTACTTTTAAAATATTTGTTTTTATTTTTATAAAATACAAGTTAACGTTTTCTTCAAATTTCTGTTATTTTTTTTTTTGCTGAGAATACTATATAATAAGTTTTATTCTGACTAGGATCCTCAAAGCTTGTGACCAATAATTGATTTCTTTAATTTTCAAAAATACATACGCACGTCGTGCAACCTGCTGTTTAACGGACGAGACTTTGAGGAACAATAAGAGGAAAATATGTTCCAAAATATCGAATCCAAGGTCTACGCGTACGATGAAACGCGACTGACACTAAAACTATATTTGTTTTTCATAAGAGAGCTATAAGAGCAATCTATGGTTTTAAGCCGAAAGAGTCTCTAAGACAAAAGGTCATAGTAAATAAAAAAATCATCTGATTTTAACACACTTTTTATTTACTCTAGTCGAAAATCCCAGAAAACTTACAAAGTGCCTAGTTAAAAAAATGTATTAAGAGAAGTTTGTATTAAAAAAGCTATTATAATATTAAGAAATACATGGACAATAATAATTCCTGGGAATGAAGTGATCACTACCATTTGTAGATTAATTGTACAACATCCGGAGACACTGTAGTGTCTCGCGCAAAGTACACGTTCAACATATGTATATGTATGTAAATGTGTAGGCGTGAGACTACAGTGTCTATATTCTCGAATCAGTGTGCCTAGTGCGAGTTCCACAAAATCATTCGAATGACTTCACCATCGCGTTAACCGAGTTAACGTCATAGGTATCGACAAGCGAAGACAAGCGAGTGTGAGTTACAATCGAAGCTTACCCTTCGATCCGCATTTGCTCACTGTGAATGGCGTTCTTTTATTCTCTTACGTTGGCGGCGCGTTCCCGTCGTAAGATAAACTAACCAAATTGAGAACGACATTTTTATTTAGTGTTCTTAATATTAGCATCTGTCTATCAAAGTTTTGGTTATTATAGCAATCTTTATTACCTATTTGTTTATGTTTCGTTTCGTTGTTAAGGTTTCGACAGTTTGTGTTAGTATTATGAGATTGTGAATTAGCCTTTTAATTGTTAATTATTGAAAGTATTAAATTGAAAGCAAAAAACATGAAGATGTTTTCGTTCTAATATGATTTTATGGTGACATGTACGGAGAAGTAAATGGAATTTAGTTACTTAGTGTTAAGTGAACTTATGATGAGTGTGTTTTAACTTATAAGGTTTCACAGACTAGAATTTATTAAATTTTCGGCATGGAGGCCTTAGCAAAGCATCCTCTAATGCAAGCGATAGGATGGCCTGTATGAAGAATTGGGAGGAATTGACTTAATTATTGAATAGTGATGGTAGGAACTTGGATTTATCAAACGCTATTTACACAAAAACTTGAATTCTTTCTTGGAAAAGGCGATATCTATCCTTAAATTGAATCTCATCGGGGTGTAACAACGGACTAAAATATGCACGAGCTCTTGCTTCAACACTAGCTTTATAACATATTAATAGCAGTCATAACGAAAAAAAACGTCATGCAAAAATTATATATCGTTCTCACAAAACAAAATAAAATTAACTCTTCAACACTTCACATAATACTTTTATTCTCATTCTTCTATCTCACTGTAAAAATCTAGGTAAAAACTTTTTCGATATCAACGGCGTAAAGTTTACATAAGTTACGTCTCGAACGATCGAAATTGGCGCCCGCACTCGCAAAATACTTGAAACAACCAATCACGTGCGTTAACGTTCTCACTGTCGAATGTGAGTCAATGCTCGATGGCCGATATCGACGACTTAATAAACTCGCACTCATGAATTTTGATTCCGATTATTGCCACAAGTTGGCGCTGATTTTATTCCATACAAATCGTATTTAACATTTTCGGGATCGAACACGTAAAAAACTCGCACTGGGCACACAGATGTCATCATAACCTCACCAAATTTTAACTTCATACTTTTAATTATTAACGAAACGTCAACACTTTATACAGTCTTTTATCATTTTGTTTATTAATTGTTTCCATATAACACCAAAATTATTTCGATCCTTCAATTATTTAATACTTTTCAATATCTCAAATTTTCGCTGGCGCCGTATTTCGATTCCACGAAATATTTTACTAATTTCGGTCGAATTTTATATTTCTTTTTAAAGATTGTTGGCTTGGGTGCTTGTCTTTTAAGCCATGTTTTCATTTATCTCATTATCGAATGATAATAATCCTTTATAGTCACAAACTAGTAAGAAGTGCTAGCGCATTTATAGTACACTACTTTACAATATGTTGATGCGTCACATTGCGCAGCCCTTGGGAGATTTTACGGCAACTTGAGCCAGCAAACAGTTAGCGATAGTATCTCAAGGCGTCTAAGCAGATAGACATCTTATCTTGAAAATATTGGTATGGCGGTAGGGATGCAACATCACTCATAAAAAACATCGATATTTAAAAACATCGAAGTATATGAACGATATATCGACTTTTTTCGATTTTTTTTTATCACCATTTAAATATATATATCAAATAAATAATAATTTTGAAGAGAAATGAAACGTCGGGAATTAAAAAGTTAAATTAAACGCGGTAGAATCTATAATAATTAAACATTATATTTATGTTATTTTAGGAAGTTTTACACTATTTATTTTTATACATTTATTTTAATCGAATAAGTATTAATTTTTAACAGAAAAAAGTATTAAATTAATTAAAAAAGTTTATGGATGCCATACACGATCCAGTTTACCGTCAAGTTTGCAGCGCGCTTGAGGTGGTGTCTGGTAAACTTTTACGGTGTATGTGTATGGCTATCAGTGTGCTTGACAAGTCTACTTGAAGAAAAAATTGAATTTATATTCTGCCGACTTTAAACTTGAACGTGTGTATGAGCGGGCAAGTATGCATGACGTTAGTCGGAGCAATACGCGAGAGACGCCATGGTTTCAACTGGCGCGGCTTCATGCAAACTTGACGGCAAACTTGAACGTGAGTGGTCTATATGGATGCACTGTAAACTGGACGCCGCTTCAAGCGCGCTGCAAACTTGACGGTAAACTGGGTCGTGTATGGCATCCATAAGACAATCCAAAAGTGTACACCTCATAACGCTCATTAACTTTTTAATAAAAAAAATATATAATTGATTTTTAAAGGAAAAAAAATTAGGTAAGTAATTTCTTACAGAGTATTTTCTATTTTTTAAATTTTTGGCGCTCATTTTTCGTGTCATATGTGCGCGCAGTCTTCAAAAAAATTTGGTTAATTATAGTCTTTGCGTTATAGCATGGTGCGGGTGACAGGTTGACAGGTCACTAGAACGTAACTTGCGTGCGTTTGAAAGATCACGACAACATTTTTAACTATGAGAAAATAACACTGAGTTTGTTTTATTATTTTTTCTATTCTGTTATGACTATTAAATTAACATTAACTTAAAAATCTTACTTATATAAAGTTTTTTACTAATAAAATTATAAAACTCATTTTTTCACTTACGTGCGCAGTTACATATTATGCATACTAGCGGTAATTTTTTTAATTACTAGAGATGTGCCTCATAATCGGGCGTAAAAATAAAGCGAAGCGAATATAATCACTAAAAATAAGTAAGATAATTTTATTTTATATGTGTGGTGCAATACCGTCATATTCATGTATACTAAATTTAAGTAGCTTACGATTCATGTACTACAATAAACAAATAAATAGAGAAAGTTGTAAAATCAAAAAAGAGGAATTAAATAATTTTAAAATTATTCCGCCATTTTGTGGATCTCGCTTAAAGTAATCTCGAAAGCGAATGACCAACCCCCCCGCTTGACTCGCCTTAACAATGTTTTTGTTTGTTTTGCCATTTTAAATAAACAAACTCTACAAACAGCAAAAATTAATTTTACAAAACCCAATAATAAACTCAATAATCGAAAATCAAAGCAATATTAACTCAACTGGAAATTACAAAACCGCCAATAGGTACTTCATACAAAACGCTAGACGCTAGCATAGATTATACACATAGTGTTGCCAGGTGTCCCGATTTGCGCGGGACGTCCCGATTTTCAGGGATTTAGTGACACGTCGATTCACCCATGATCGGGACGCCAAATCTCGATTTTTACGTCGCGATAGTTATAACAGCAAAATGAATATATTTGTAAGCTGTTACTGTGACTGTTACTACATTTAAATATTTTAGCTTTGACATTTCATATTTTTTCACCAAACTCGGACTAACATCAAAGTTTTAAATTTTACGCGTATTGTGTTGGCGAGATACAGATATCATTCATGCTGTTATTGTTCCTATATGCCTCACTCTCCACGAGTCTTAGACAATCTCGATCGGAATCAACCTGCAGCCTTAGACACGCCCAGCTTGTCTGGGCTGCAGGTTGGATTCCAATCGAAATGGTCTAAGACTCGTTGTTCGAACGAGGTGGAAAGTGACGCGGAGCAACTCCTTCATGAGTGTTGGGCACTATGCGCTGATTTTCCTGATTCTTTGGACAGCCCTAAGTTGTCCGGACGCTAGTAGGGCAGATGCGAGTTGCGCCGTATCTCTCACGATAAGTACGCAGAGTTAACGCTGAATTTTGGCGGTATTCGCCATACAGTAAAACCATTTCTGTATACTCTGCCGCACTGTAAAATGTTGCTGTCTTGGCATTTTCTGCCGCCAACACGTACACACAAAAGTCAAGTAGTGTCAATATCACAGTGAAAAAATAATAAAAATAAACGTACTTAAAACACTATTTACACACACAAAGTTAATTTAAAAACAAATTATTCAAATTACCTAATAAGTGTCTATTTCACCGTAAAAAAAATTGTTGGACTAATTGTATTTATCTTACGAAAAATAAATCACTTGAAACAATGCGCTTAAGCAGCGAAACGCACCTATATTCTGGAAGAATTGCGGTGAAATGAAAGCCAAACTTCCAAATTCCAAAATAGCGAAAATAATAAAAGTAATAAATAGAGCGGCCACAAGGTGCAATTATCGTTTATCGATACTTTTCTTTTTACACTTACCTACTACATTTGAATACAAGTAATTTTGATTTTTGATTTGATAACAATCGACAAGTTATTGATTGTTAAAAAAAAAGTTTATTTTTGTACAATTGAACTTACGAATCTACCGTTTTGTGATTTCCTAGGAAACGGGTAAGTAGGTATGACTTTTTTAATTGGTTGTTTTTATGGGTTTTTTATCATGTCAAAATAATTTATTATCTCTAAATCTACAAGAACACACTTAAACAAAAAAGCTTTAAAGTTTAGCTTTAAATACTTAGGTCGTAGTGTTTTTAGAATTATCATAAAAACCATGCCCTAAGTGTTTAAAGCTTTATAATTTTTTTTGTTTATCGATCATTACTCCCTTTGAAAGAAGCTAATGGTCGATAACAGGTGTCCTACTCTAAGCCACAGGCGCGCGCGCACTTGCGCCGTTGCCTTTGAAGAACGCCGCGTGCCTCGTGCTGCTTGTTTATGAACGCCGCCAAAAGACACCGCTGTCGATACGTCGCAATAGTTTGCACTGCGTGGCAACGTCGCTTGAACATTAAATCAAGGATTCAAGTTCATTGAATCATTGATTTAGTGACCCAATTCTATAGAGAGTTCAAATTTGCTTAAAATTAAAACTCTACTTTTTGACCTAACTACTGGACCGATTACGTTCATTTTTTGTATATCATCAGTAAAGGCGATAACAAGTATGTGGTTTCTTTTATTGCATATATGTGGGACCCCATTCTGTATATAAATATTCATATACTCCCTTATACAGTAGTAGCCAAATTTTAAACCTAAGTTCAAATATATAAATATTTATGTACTGTTATTGCAGTTTTTGAAAATACGAGTATATAAGGCTTCAACTTTAAATTGAAATTATCCCAAATGAAATGTGGTTTATGGGCAACAACATTTTTGCCTACCGTGCGACCCTTACGAATGTGTGCGTGCGCAGTAAAATCAGTTAATATAATGCATTACCACGCATTTTGAATTTAAAAGATAAAAAGGTCAGAATTTTTGAGATATTTTTTAATTCATTTTTCTTCACAATTTACCTATATTAGTTACTCTGAACCTTCTCTGCAAATTTGGCCGGTTATTGTAAAATAAACATGTTGTAAAATAAACTGTTACTTTATGCTTCAATACATTTAATCACTCATATTTTCAGTATTTAAGTTAATATTAATAAGACAAGTTGCACGCGCGTCACCCTGATGTCTCGCCGCGACCGGGCGGCGTCGGCGCGCTAGGCATTACTCGGGTGTTTCCGGCAGCGACTCGTAACATCGGCCATCCTGCAAAGTGAATACCATTAGGTATTCACGAAGAGGCATTAGATAACGTTCAGAATATTTGCTACAGCTGAAATGACTGATGTACATCGATTACCAACAGTTTATGACGGATTTACTATCTAACAGATCAAATCATATCTTGCGTATCCACAACTTCTTTATCACTATCAGCAGAATCTGTTTCATAACTGACAGAACTTTTTTACGGCCGCAATGACTCAGCTACGAAACTATTATAGCCGCCTTTCATCTCCTTTACACTACGAATCTTCTAACAATCGTCAAGACCGTTATCGTTACAGCCTATCAAAGTCCACGGCTAAACTTATGCAAAGGGATGCAACATCCCTTCGCAGCGCCAGTGTATCGAGCCGATGAGAAAGAACTCGGTGGTCGAAGATTTGAACCGCTCTGCGCTGGATGCGGTCAAGTGAAAGGAGCTGGCACTGGGGTGCCCCGGCCCAGAGATGAGAACAGTATTCCATGTGAGGCCGAACTTGCGCTTTGTAAAGTTGCAAGCGATGTGCCGGCATGAAATACTGTCTCGCTCTGCTGAGCACGCCAAGCTTTTTAGAGGCCAATTTGACCTTCCCTTCTAAGTGACCACGAAACTGCACACTATTCGATATGTGGACGCCGAGGATTCCGATGCTGGCTGAGGCAGCAACTGGAATGCCTTGAAACTGAGGAGATACGCCAAAGGGGTTCTTTTTAGCGGTAAAGGCGCAAACTTGTGTCTTCTGGGGATTGAACTGGACTAGATTTAGTCGCCCCTAATCCGAAACTTTGTTCAGCAAAGACTCGACTTCAGACACAAGTTTGTTCCGGTACTCGGTGACGTTTTCCCGAGAAATATTGGCACGGCCGGTGTATAAGGCATCACCAGTGCTGTCGTCTGCATAGCAATGAATGTTACCAGCTTGCAACATATCATTCATATGCAGAAGAAACAGCGTTGGTGATAGCACGTAGCCTTGTGGAACACCAGCGCTAGTAGGCTTGTAATCAGAGCATGCACCGTCTACTACGACCTTGATGCTCCGATCAGCAAGAAACTGGTGATCCAATTGTCGATGCCGAGGATTCCGATGCTGGCTGAGGCAGCAAGGGGAATGCCTTGAAAATGAGGAGATACGACAAAGGGGTTCTTTTTAGCAGGAAACGCGCAAACTTGTGTCTTCTGTGGATTGAACTGGACTAGATTTAGTCGCCTCCAATCCGAGACTTTGTTCAGCAAAGACTCGACTTCAGACACAAGTTTGTTCCGGTACTCGGCGACGTTTTCCCGAGAAATGTTGGCACGGCCGGTGTATAAGGCATCACCAGTGCTGTCGTCTGCATAGCAATGAATGTTACCAGCTTGCAACATATCATTCATATGCAGAAGAAACAGCGTTGGTGATAGCACGTAGCCTTGTGGAACACCAGCGCTAGTAGGCTTGTAATCAGAGCATGCACCGTCTACTACGACCTTGATGCTCCGATCAGCAAGAAACTGGTGATCCAATTGTCGACGCCGAGGATTCCGATGCTGGCTGAGGCAGCAAGGGGAATGCTTTGAAAATGAGGAGATACGACAAAGGGGTTCTTTTTAGCAGGAAACGCGCAAACTTGTGTCTTCTGTGGATTGAACTGGACTAGATTTAGTCGCCTCCAATCCGAGACTTTGTTCAGCAAAGACTCGACTTCAGACACAAGTTTGTTCCGGTACTCGGCGACGTTTTCCCGAAAAATGTTGGCACGGCCGGTGTATAAGGCATCACCAGTGCTATCGTCTGCATAGCAAAGAATGTTACCAGCTTGCAACATATCATTGATATGCAGAAGAAACATGCACCGTCTACTACGACCTTGATGCTCCGATCAGCAAGGAAACTGGTGATCCAATTGCACAATTTCTCGGGAAGCCCATAGGAAGGGAGCTTCGAAAGAAGCGCTTTGTGCCAGACCCGATCGAAGGCCTTCGCTATGTCCAAACTAACGGCCAATGCCTCCCGCTTGGACTCTACTGCCTCCGCCCATCTATGAATCAGGTAGACCAGAAGATCACCAGCTGATCGACCCCGACGAAAACCGTATTAGCGGTCGTTAATCAGCCGGTGATCCTCAAGGTGCCCCATGAGCTGGCAGTTTATAATAGACTCCATTATTTTGGAGAACAAGGAGGTGATGGCGATAGGCCTGTAGTTGGATGGGTGTCTGCGGTTGCCTTTTTTAGGGATCGGGTGGATCAAAGCTGTCTTCCATGAATTCAGGACTACGCCTTGGGAGTAGGAGTACCGGAAAAGACGCGTTAAAACCGGTGCCAACTCCGGAGCACACGTCTTCAGCACAATGGGAGGGACTCCATCAGGCCTACTCGACTTGCTAACGTCCAGGGAGATGAGTGCTTTGCAAACCGAGCGCTGTGTAAACCGCACATCCGGCATGGAGCTCTCACAACGCGGGATGGTCGGCGGTGTGTTCCCCCCGTCATCGAGGGTCGAGTTGGACGCAAAGAGAGAGCCTAACAGATCGGCTTTCTCCTTTGCGGCATGGGCCAGTGAGTCGTCCTCTCTGTGCAGAGATGGAAGAGATGGCTGACAGAAGTTCCCTTGGACAGCCTTGGCAAGAGACCAGAATGCACGGGTTTCCGAAGGAAGGTGAATTAGCTTCTCGCCAATTCTGCCGATGTGCTCAGACCTTGCCTTGGCAATGATTCTTTTGAAGGACCTGGAGGCGGAATTATACTTCTTTTTAAGAGCGCTGGTGTTTACATCCCGAGACGTTGATTAGTCAGCCCAGGCCCGGTAGCACTCCTGCTTATAACGTGATGCTATTTTATAGGAGCGACCAAACCATGTCTGGGATCTGCCTCCGATGGGCACCACAGAGGATGGAATAAAAAGTTCCATACCCTGAAGTACCACATCAGCAACAGAATCAGCAAGAACGCTGGGATCTTCCGGCGAGAAGCAAACCCGCCCCCAAGGGTAGGATGCAAAAAAAGACCGCAGCCTATCCCATTCGGCCGACCTATAGTGCCAAACACGGCGGCAGCCTGCAGAATGCAACCGCGACGTAAGTGTGAGTGGCACCACACTCCGGACAAGACCATATGCAAGACCATATGCCAAAGCAAAGTCATAAACAGATCTCCCCGCATGATCGGTTGAACGTGAACCGAGCCATTCGGCGTAGTGGGCGTTAAAATCGCCAAGGATCACGATCTTTTCGGATGGGATCTGCTGTAACAAGGAATCTGTAGCCATTTGGACGTGGTCGATGAGTTGGTCTGTTTCGACATTACCACTATGGGACCTATAGAGGCACCCGTAGACGCGGGGATGGTCGTCGTTGTCTACGCGCAGCCATACGATGGACAGGTCCGTACCTTCAAGACTGCCGAGGCGTCGAAAACAGATGTCCTCTCTGACGTACATATAGGCAAACTCCAGCCCGGGGTACAAAAGAGTGTTCTAATTTGTACCCCGGGTAGGAGAGATATGAAGTATCAGCCGGAGAGGACACCTGAGTCTCGGTTAAAAAGAGCAAGGCCGGCTTCGCCGTCTCTAGATGGAAGTGAACAGCGTTAAGGTTGGAATGAAGTCTCCTGATGTTGCAAAAATTCACGGATAGCGTGACAGGGGTCGCCTTGGTCTTATTGCTCCGCTTGCCTCGAGCAGTATTAGTCGCTCGATTTAAAACTGTGTATTGCTAATAATATTTTAACACTTTCACTGTCCGATTTTTAGTCACAATAGTAAGACAATAGCAATGACCTATATGTAGTGCCCGGGACAGCGAAAGGGTTAACAATATTCGCTCAAACCGACGATGGGAAACAGCGTCAAGAGTGTGAGACGTCTAGTGGGTACTGCGATTGTCAATCCGACTGTCAAGTGTTACGATTGAGGCAAACCTTTTCTACAACGGAATAAGGTCATATAAACTTTTACATGCTAATAAAGAAGACGAAGAAAAAGATTATAATTACAAAATTTAAGGTAAAGATACGGCCTGATAGTGTTATGGAGCAATTAGTACGACGCGCTGCTCCAGTACGTGTTGACGGACATCAAAGTTCAAAATCCTCAATTTTTTTCTATTCCTCAGGTATGTAGGTTTCCTCACAATGTTTTTCTTCACTGCTTAGGACGTGAAGGAAAAAATTGTGCATCGTATATCGGCACTTACAACTGCAATCAACAATTGCATTGGTGTCGGCGAAAATCAAACCTAAGTTGCCCAACATAGCGTACTGTGAAATTGACGGCAAGCGTTTTGACCTTGAGCTACCACGGATAATCAATGAAATAATATTTTATTTGTAGAATTATATTATTATATAGTTGCATAATTCTTTATTTCTAATATATTGTTAATAATTGAGTTTCTCAGAATACACTTTTTTCAACTATTGCGTGGCGTTTCTGACTAAAGAAGGCATTGCATGGCAAGCCGGGTATAGCTACTAAAATATAAAATATGAAACTTAATATCACAGGCATATTGCGAAGTTAAACTCCGAAAACTATTGAAAATTTATTTTATTCATTTTGAAGTGAGAAATTGAGAATGAGCTGGAAAAGAGAAATAAATAAAGAAAAATATATTAAGTAAAAAATAATATACTGTTTCAATACTTAGATTTGCTTCTGCTTTACTGCTAGGGATTTCTTTATGCACATATAGCTATTCGCAAGAGTAAAGGTAACTGACATATACCAATGGATACGCACGTTAAGTAAATATGGATAAAATAATTAATGAACCATATATACAATTAATAATTAACTAATGAGAATGATAGGTTCTCGAGCTAAAATGCTGGTTGTCAATGAGTAGTCAAACCCGTAGTTTCCAAAACGACAGCCTGCTATTAAGGCGTGCTGATTATTTTATTAATACGTTTTATCGATGACTGTTGTAGACGTCAATAGGCTACAATATCCTCTTACAGTCAGGTGCACAGTGAGCTCATTTGTCCCTACTTGTATAAAAATATTAAAGTGCCGGTCAGACATTCTTTTAAATTTTATTATAAAACACTGTTACAAATTATTTTGCAATAGAAGCTTACGTCATTATTATATCAACATTACAGGCCATCATAAGTACACTACTGAACATAGGTATTCCTCGAAGATTGCCTTAAAGCTTGGTTTTGAACATCCTTCATCTTTCAACTCCTTCATATTTCATCTGTCATCACTTCATCTAGTAGAGGGTCGCACAATACTGCTCTGGCTGCTGGAGGTGCGATACTGCTATTTGAGAACCTTCTTTTACAGAATATAGGTGACAAACGAGCACACATTTCACCTGATGATGTGCTTGCTATGACCCATACATACCTAGATTTCTCCTAGTCCTCAATTAAGAATCAAAATGTAAGTGCGATATTATCCCTGAGGACTTAGATGAAATGCCTCGTTCCCAGTGAAAAAGATCTTCTGTTCTCTACACTCACTACGTAACATAGCAGCATCAAATTGCTATTTTATGCTGGTATTTATATAAAAGCGTGGTACTTCCTCCGTAGAGGCGATCCATTAGTGCTACAACCATAAATGAGCTGCAACGTTGCTCTACTACGTATAAATGTGTTATACCGTTCTCATGAGAAACACAAAAAGCTTATAGTCTTATATAAAGAGTAAAACATAGTAAACAAAGTATACATCTGAATGATGTTATACATCTATTACCTAAGTTAGTCTCAGTGTATGTGTGTATTATCTATGTACGTTAGCAATAAGTGTAACTCGTAATTATTAAAAAGACTGTGAGTCGTAATTGAAGGATCACACACCGAATTATCAGTGAAGTCACAAGGCTCCAACTAAAAACCAGCGCTGCCTTTGCAGTATTATGTTGAATTGGAGACTTATTTGATGTCCAATTTTTATTTTTATTTATATTTTTTGTTTTATTATTAACTAAATAAATAAATTAATGTAACCGTGTAGTGGTGGTGTAAGAATATCCACTACTCCATATCATCCCGAGGGTATCGTAAGAGGCGACAGATGGAAAACAGGAGATGGGCAGCAGCATCTTCCTGATAATAACTCAAAATAATAAAAAATTGCATTGTAATGGTAATGGTAATGGTAATAATTAATTATGTGCGAGCTCTGATTTTTATTGTTAATGCGTAAGCAGTCTCACACTGAAGCGTGCATATTTTGCCCTTTGCGCGTGTATAATTCTTTGTTTAAAATATTTGTATCAAATAAATATTTCTTTCTTCCTTTCTTATCTTATTCTTGCGGGACGATGAACTGCAATTAAGCACCCCACAATTCAGATTAAGCGTCAAGGAATGAGGAGAGTTGCTTGAGAGAAATGTATGGCTGTTATAAATTCCACTTTACGTTGTCGCCCGCGCAACGTTGTAATTGTTATTTATTTTCAATCGAATCCATTAAACCGTAGAAATTTGTCTAAATTTATATTCCAACTCTTACTTCAACTGAGTTAGTGTTACTTAAATGTACTTTCAATATCCTAAGTAATTTAATTACAGGGAATGAGCTATTTATATGCTTAATGATTTCTTATATTTACGCGAACACTACACATTGAATAAAACTACTTTTACGGATTATATCGCGTTTAATTAACTTATTTTATTAATTCCCGACGTTTCGGGTGCTTTACAACACCATGGTCACGAGAGACTGAGGTGATTACGTCCCAATGTCAAAGTTAATAAAAGCTGAAGGTACTCGTATTAACTTTGACATTGGGACGTAAATCACCTCAGTCTCCCGTGACCATGGGTGCTGTAAAGCACCCGAAACGTCGGGAATTAATAAAATAAGTTAATTAAACGCGATATAATCCGTAAAAGTAGTTTTATTCAATATTTATATGCTTATTTAGCTTAGCAAGCTAGACATATTACATTCATGATTTTAAAAAAAAGCTAATAGGATATTCACAATTAAGAACAAAAGTAACAGAAAAAATAAAGTATAAAAGAATCGCGTTTTTTCGATTGTATCAAAGAGCATTTCATGAGATTTCTAAGTAATCAAGACTTCAAAGATGCTTTCCAGAATATAAAAACAAAATTCTCCATAAAATGTTTAAAGAGTCATTTCTAAATTAGTTATGTTATTAGTTAAAAAAGGGTAATAAAAGTAAAAACCTACCTTTCTTTGACTAGTTGATTACCGTTCCTGGTGTAATAATTTTCATATTTTTGATGAAATCAAAGTGACCCACGAATTATCAGTAAAAGTGATGGCAAGTAGCTACTCCAGTCCGTTGACACCTGCAGCCAACTTCAAGCAAAGAAGGCTACAGATGCGTACTAAGTACAGTTACCTGTGAGTACTAAGCTACTAAGATGTGATGCCTCACAGCCTGTGTTTATACGACTTGTTTATTCCTTCAGACCGGAACACAGCCAGACATTTAAATGGATAAGCAGTAATAGTAGTTTCAATGAATATTTATTATGTGACATAGTCTGCCTGATTTCACAAGGGAAATGAAATATTTTTCTTGCTGAAAGATCTTCGAGGGCAATCTTAGACGTAATTTTTCAAATACACAATGATATGTTTCACGTTTTCCTTGAATCATTTCGCATTATTGATCGGAATTTAAATTTAATTTTTTATAAATAACTAGCGATCCACCGCGGCTTTGCATGGGTGATTTCAGGATCTCGACAACAGTTCCACCTAACGGGTCCAATTGTGAATCTAAACCATCCAGGGACTTACTTAAATATACACAAAAAATTCATTAGAATCGGTCGAGCCTGCTTCGAGTTTTAGCGAAACTAACGGACAGCAATTGATTTTTATATACAGAGATTAAAAAGACATACGAGATGCTTATCAACATATTCACTTCAAGCAACCAACTTTTAACAAAGAAAGCTAGAGATTGCTTCATCATCATCCGCAGGAGTAAGGTCTCATATTCTTCGACCAACGTAGGTTCTCCATAAATTTTAAATGGAGCAGTGCGTCCGCCGCCGGTGGACGCACTGATGTTTAGTGGCAGAAATAGTTAACAGGCTGACGTAAGTAGGCGCGAGTGATGACTGAGATTGGATGAACTTACTACATTCCAGCTTCTAAAAGCTCTTCAAACATGTCCTCCTTTACGAATTTAAGTAACAGCCTTCCCGGGGCTATATTCATGCTGCCAAATAAATCATCATTTTACGAATCATCACTAGGGATTGATTTTATTAATATTATTCTACTTTTTCTTACTTCTACCGTTTTTTTTTATAATGTTAATACAAAAATGAGTATATTTCAACTTAACTAACAAATTGTATCCAAATAATGCTGTGTTACTACCAGTACTAAATTTTGTTGAATACCACTATGTCGCGCCAAAAATGCAGTTCAGTTTCACTCGACAAAAGTGTAGGTTAAAAAGAAAACTACAATTAAAACAAAAATATTATTTTATATAGGCGAATACAACATTATATTTAAGAGCTGCTAAGGGAATAAAAAGATCATTGCTTGCGTCACATTTCTCCTTGAATGACTTTAGAAATTAGTTCAGTATGGTTAATTTTGACAAGGATTCAATGTTTACCTGAGAAAGATGATTTGTGTGTCGCGTTTAATTTGATTCTTGACGAAGGTAATAATATTATTACAATCTCAGTGAGTTTTTATAATGCATGCAGAAAATCCACTAATCTATTTTATAGAACAAAGCTAAAGTACTTAGTTACTAGTGCTATTAGATTCAAAACAAATATTTCCAACTACCGACTTATCCCCTTTATTCGTCGGACGTGATTCTCCTGGACTATGGCTGTTTTGGTGAATTGAAGAGATCATTCATTCATTACCGTCTACCAAAAGTCCACTGCTGTCAACAGACTTTTTCCATGGCTATATATAAATACTCAATTCTTTCCCGAATTAGGAAACAAGTGAGACAAAACAGAATAAGTTTGTTGTTGGTGGCTGGAGTAGTTTGGGTTTCTATATACAGAGATAAATAAAAAGTGTTAGTAATAGTAAAAGCACTTTATTAATTACCTTTTTTGAGATTTCATTTTCATGAAGATGCTTTAAAACAATATTATGTACAGCACCAACACTCAGAATATAATTTATATAAATTTTTGGTCAGCCTTGAACGGGCCATATGCATTAAGACGAAAACTTTGGAGCACCCTTCCACTTCTTATTAGTTTGTGAAAGAATCCGAGTGTATTCTACTTCGACAAGTGATAGTTTCAAAATCTAATGACAATTATCGATGAATTAATGTTGCCAGTATTAAGGCCGACAAGCACTATTCGACTAATGCTGTTAGTCATAACGTTACAAGGCCTCCCCCATATCCTCATCGTGGGATATTGCCATAGTTGTCACGCTTAGGATGGTAACCGCAGTTTTTTATTATTTTGTTATATTTTCAGGCAGATATTGCACACGTGGTGATATTATGGGGTAGGTGATTCTCTTATTTGGCTACTATATGGCAAAATTCTAGATTTGAAGAGATATTTTAGTGAAAATACTTATAAAAATTGGAAACAACTGATTTGCGCACTGAAGAACATTATCGAAGTCAGCAAGGGAAATCAATTGTTCAAAAGTATTCGTAACTTTCCACAGCCTTGGCACCAAAAAACCAAAACGATTATGTATGCTTTTATACTATGTAATAAAGGATATTTCTCATAGACACATATTCTTTCCTTATTCTTTTCTTTAGTTGGAACAAACCTTAGAATAAAACACAAATTCATATTATACTATTCTATAGAAATAATGAAAATTATCACAAATTTCTAAATTACTCGTATATGTTTACCCGTCTATAAACCGGAGCTTATCGGAAAAACCCTCTTTTAAAAATTTATAATATATGAGTAAACCGAGTTCAATCCCCGTCGGTGCCATTAACGAGTTCAAAAAACGCGAAGGTTCAATATTCGTATGTTTTTTTCATGTATGTGCGTCTTTTTTAAACGACTTAACCAATTTAAATATTTCATTTTTATAATGATTTCTTATATTTACGCGAACACTACACATTAAATAAAACTACTCTTACGGATTTTATTGCGTCTATAGAGAAGGAGGCTGGTTACTACCACCTGCTTGGGATCCTGCAATTAATAAAATTAAAACTAAACCCAAGCATACTACTGCCAGACTTCAAGGCACAGAAAGTTCATTCTGCGTTGATCGGCCCAAAATTAATAATTAAAAAGCTGAAAGTACGTCAATCACCACAGTCCCCGTGACCATGGGTGCTGCAAAGCACCGAAAATGTAAAAATAAGGAGAAATGAGGAGAATTAAATGCGATAAAATCCGTAAAAGCAATTTTATTCAATATTTCTTTTTTTTTTGTAAAATATATAAATATACTTTTACAAAAAAAGGCTATGCTCTACTTGAACTTATACTGGCGGTTTAAAAATAGCCACAACCCCTTATCGTCCCGTGGGTGTCGTGAAAGGTGACTGAGGAAAACAATACAGTAAATAACCAGCAGCGTCTTTGTAATAAGAAACTGAAAAATACATGCGGTTGCCAATCCGCCTGCCAAGCGTGATAACTATAACAAATATCATTCTTATAAGGCAATTTATATGGAGGTCCAAGTTCAGCAGAGCAGAGTCAAGTTCAGCAGTAGGTATAGTTTGATAGGCTGTAATGTATTATGAATGAAGGCTATATATACTCCAGAGGTGGTCTCATATAAATTTGAAGACAATCCCATACCTAAGTGTGGAAAAACAGATGGATGAAGTTTTTAATGTAACTGTTTTTACTACATTCTAGTTGTAAACCTGAACTTGTGAGATTTCCTAGACTAATCAGAAAACTCTTTAGACTTACTTCAGAACTAAAAGAAAATATTTCGCACATAATCGCTTCTAACGTAGGGGCGTTAATTTTTCGATACACTATATCTCAACACTTAACACTGACTTCAAAATATATTTTTATTTTTCTTTTGAAGTCAGTTTGTACTTATTATAAAAATTAAAAATAAAACGATAAGTCGCGTCCACACAGGGCACACGGGCTCGAGCCAAATGCTCGGTAGAAAAATAGGGGGGAAAATTTTAATGAAGCTATTTCGTCGAGATTCTAGTTGTTACCTTGAACTTTTGACATTCCTAAGACTCAAAAGGGTGAAATAATAAACTTGTAAAAAGAATAAAAAAGAAAAATTGATAAAATAAATGACCTTTTATTATATTCAATCTAAATAACGCCAATTTAGATTCTACCTAGGCGAAGCCGGGGCGGGTCGCGGGGTCACTAATAAACAATAAACACTAAAATAAAATATAACAAACTGTCGATATAAGTAAGTAAACATCGAAAGGAAAATTATTAGAAACAAGTCCAAGTCGATGGAGATTGTTGTTTTTTATTAGGGCATTACCAACGATCTCATCACATTGAAATTTAAAAGCAAATTTTTTTAATTTGTAAAGTCAAGGTTAAAAAACATAAATTTAATTTATGTTTGTAACAAATTACCTAGTTCCATTTCTTGGTATTATAACTAACTTTTACCAGTTTCCATTGAAAATATTTTTTGTTAATTACAAAAATTTACATTACAGTTATTCATGCACTTATAAAAGATGTCTTAGAAGAGTCCTACTTGTCGCATTTTTTTTAATCAAAAATCCCAAGAATTCTATATTATACAGCAACGGGATTATGTCACTACCTACAAGATGGCAATAAGTTATCGAACAGAATGGTACATATATATTATAATTAAATGTAATTAAACTTTGAAAAAAATATATCTTGAATTTGTATATAAAATACGAAGAAACTTTTCCTCGACCTAATATAAAACAAACTATTGGTAAATCCAATTGTGCATGCTTTAAGCGCATTAAAAAATTACGTATATATATATACGTAAATTTTTAAAGTAGTTTAATTACACACAAGTGTTTACTAAAAACCTTGTAATTATTACTATACTTCTAATTTTCCGATAATTTTATGTCAAATTTCACTTAAAAAAAAGCTTGGAAAATCCAAAATTGCACGACTCATAATGCTAATATGATCGTGAAAAAAAAATTGTAAATTGTAGTTCCATTCGTGAAAGATTTCCAGTAGCAGTCACCGAAGTACACCTTCAAGTCACTCTATGTAGTCTGGAGGTAAGGTCTATTCATAATTAACAAAACGAGCCCAAACTCGGGACACCTAGTTCTCCTCGTCGAGGAGTTCCAGTAGCAGTCATCAAAGTACTCTTTCAGGTCACTCTATCAATTCCGGAGGTAAGGTCTCACATAACTAACAAAGGAGGCCAAACTCAGGACACCTAGTTCTCCTCGTCGAGGAGTTCCAGTAGCAGTCATCAAAGTACTCTTTCAGGTCACTCTATCAATTCCGGAGGTAA
This sequence comes from Parnassius orleans, assembly GCA_029286625.1. Lineage (NCBI taxonomy): Eukaryota > Metazoa > Arthropoda > Insecta > Lepidoptera > Papilionidae > Parnassius > Parnassius orleans. Next base: position 4,007,509 of record JAGSMP010000027.1, on the reverse strand, counting down.
GGTCTCACATAAGTAACAAAACGAGGCGAAACTCGGCACAGCTAGTTCTACTCTTCGAGGAGTTCCAGTAACATTCACCGAAGTACACCTTCAGGTCATTATATCAAGTCCAGAGGTAAGATCTCATCATAACTAACAAAACGAGGCCAAACTCGGCACACCTAGTTCTACTCTTCGAGGAGTTCCAGTAGCATTCACCGAAGTACACCTTCAGATCACTCCATAAAGTCCAAGACGTATCATCATCATCATCATCATTACAGCCCTTCACAAGTCCACTGCTGAACATAGGCCTCCCAAGGAATGCCACAAAGCACGGTCACGAGCCACCTGCATCCATTGACTTCCTGCATGTCTTACCAGGTCGTCACTCCATCTAGTGGGGGGACGCCCTACACTTCGCCTGCCGGTACGTATAAATATATTTATTTATAAATCCTACGTACTTTTAGCGAAACAAAATATTGTAATAAAAATCTGTGATTATAAAAATAATAACCTTGGTCAAGTATGTATCAAATTTGGTTTTTGGAATATTTTTCCACAGTGATCGATATTTTGCTGCCTATTACCACTGCTATAAGTAAACGTTACAGTAATCCATTCACGACGGCGGCCGAGCGCGGAGTGAGGCAGAGCATAGTGTATTTGTTGTAATTAATTATAACTAAACAAAACAAAATTAAACTGCCATTTACATTCCATGGCTTCTCACATGATAGATGAAGAGATTAAAAAATAGATTGAGTTAAACAATAGATATTTTCAAAAGTTATCGTGTTTACCCCTCCATGCGGACTTGATAAATCTATACCATAAGTCACTAAAACCAATTTTTTTATGTAATAATAGCAATTAATCAATTAAAAAAAATATTAATAAGTTCAATAATCATTTATCTTTCTGAAAATGTGCTTTTTATATCATTTATATGTTCAATGTGATTGGGGTGCGTACAGATTAAGTAACATGTTGTGTAACTTGTGTTTTATAACACGTCCACATTATGTTAAAAGTAGAAGCCTTATTTACTGTTAATGTGGTGAATGTTATATTACATTGTTTTTCAACATTGCAACATATAACAATACTGTACACATTAGAATAACAATGCAATATAACAATGTTATATGACATTGTCGTTTGTCGTTCTGCAGTGCTATTCACAATGTCGACACAAGAGGACGTTTTGCTAGCTGCTGCAGCAACTCTTGTACTTTTAAATAACAAAAGAAAAAAACGTAGATACTGGGTTCGTCCTTGTTTATTGACTAGAGAATAATACTGTGGCAAAACGATGGTGAAACACTCTATGGAGAATTACGTGAAAATGAGAATATTAAAAAATTATACAGATGTCCAGCAAAGACATAGAATTTTTAATTAATAACTTGGAGCCGAAAATAAGAAAACAAGATACTGAATTCAGAAATTGCATATCAGTTACAGAACGATTAGCCATAGAATTACGATTTTTGGCCATTGGGGATTCATATTAAAGCCTCGAGTATGTATTTAAAGTGTCAGAACAGAGTATTTCTTCTATCGTACCAGAAGTGTGCGCAGCAATAATGGACTCATTAAAAGACGAAATTATGGTAAGTATTTCTTTATTAAAAATGATTGTCATAAACTTTTAAAAAATCTATAATTGCTTTGAGGTATTATCCTGTGATTGATGCATATTTATTAATATGTCATCCAAATCTTCCGAAAACTGTGAAATGTCTGTGTCCGCACGTGGTGAATCTGCTGGACCAGAACTAGTGTTATGAAAAGAATTGTAGCTTGTACTAGCACCATCGCTGTATAAACCAATTTCAGCTTGGAATATAATGTTTTGAATTTGGTTTTGTGCTGTAGCAATAGTATATGGATCCCGTAAATAGCGCAATCTACAAGCAATATGTTCCCCAAAAACAGTAAAATCATCTCGTGATTTGCGCTCAGTATGCAGCTATTTCATTATGCCGTAAGCTTCTTTCTGAGCTTCTAAACTATCGAAAGTTTTATTCTTTTTCTTTTTTGGAGAAACACGGATTTCTTGAGGTTTCTTTTTTGGAGAAACACGGATTTCTTGAGGATTAGCCTAAAATAAAAAATAAAATAAGTTTACTATCTTTTCCAGATGCCAAGAACGCCTGAAAAGTGGAATGATATCTCAGACGACTTTTATAAATTGTGGCAATTCCCACATTGTGTTGGTTGTATGGATGGAAAGCATGTCATGATATAAGCACCTGCAATTCAGGAAGTGAATTTTACAACTATAAAGGGTTTTGGGTGAATTTTAAAACACTTCCATACTGCCACCTTCGCCCACCCCGCGCGCCGCGTCAGTCGCATCTCGAGTTATATAACATTTGTGTCACGTTATATAACACGTTTTATAACATTCAGTCTCCACATTACTGAAACATGTTATATAACAAAGTTTTATAACATGTTATGTTATATAATATGTACGCATGTGTTGATACGATTCATGCGACAAAACGTTGGAATCTTGATTTTTAAGCGCTAGTAGAACATACCAACGCGCTTTGCGCTTAAGGCATGCAATTTCAAAAACTAAAAAAAAATATGGACATAATAGCTTCTGAAATACTATGTCTAAGCACCGATTTCAGAAGCTAATTTTATGAATAAATATGTAGTTTCGGAATTGTTCGGAAATAAAAATTGATAAATAATTTAATAAGTATACAAAAAAAAAACAATAAAAATAAATACACATTTAGTTACAGTTACACATACAGTTTTATTTCAACTGTGAGTTTCTTAGTTTTTATATCCTTTACGTTTTAAATTAAATCTCAAAATAATTAAATTCTTCTATCGCATTCATTAGACAGTCTCTATATTTGGACAGATTTGCCCACAGTTACGTTTGATGCATGTGTAATATTTAACACCAGATCATATACAAACAAACACTCATGAAAATGTTTAACTCCACACAATATTCAATATTCTGAAGCCGAGTCTTTATTAAACAAAGCCTTAAATTGGGGTCGAATAAATTTAGTTTAACTCAAACCCTCGAAGACATTGTGCGCGTTTATTTTAAAACAACCTCTTCATTTTATATCTTAATTCTGAAGGCATTTTCTTCGATGCCCCGGCTAGCATTGGAATTCTCGGCGTGGACATACGGAGTGACGTTATGTTCCGCAGACACCAGAAGGGAATGGCCAAATTGGGCTCTATGAAGCTTGGTGTAGTAAGTATAGCTAGACAGGTTTTCATGTCAGTCCACTGCTTGCAACTTTATAAGGCGCAAGTTCAGCCTCACATGGAATATGTTGCCATCTCTATGCCAGGATACCCCAGTACCATCATTTTATTTGACGGCTTCTATCGAAGGACGGCTCGAACCGTCGATGATCAAGTTCTTTCTGATCGGCTTGATTCACTGACCTTGTTTAGTATAATTGTTCCGATGAATTTAATTAGAAGTCTAACAATTTAATTAGAATTACAGATACTGCGGGCTGCAGATGAGCTTGGTATTTGGGGAAAAAGTTTTATCGTATTCTGCCTTCAATCTATCCATTCATCCATTACAGCCTTTCAAACTCCACGGCTGAACAGAAACCTCCCATAGATTGACTCATAGGGAGGATTTGGACGTAGTTGCCATGCTTGGCAGACAGGTACAACCCATTAATGACTTTCACATTTCACCCGATCGGCTGGCGGACTTGCGATCACAGCACCAGATGCGTCCTGACGCATATGAGATGGTTATACCGCCACTCTTCAAATGCACATGAAAACCTTATAATTATTATATTTTCCTATATCCGTCTTTCAAAGAATCTGACTAGATAGAAAATACCCGCATTTTGCCTATTCTTGGTTTTACGAGGGTGGTTTAATAAATTCGTGAAATAAAGGATGGCGATGGAATTTTAGTTGCTGTCATTTTTTAAGGTAGCAGCACGCAACACATCATCTGCATGTTTTGTATTTGGCATTGACTGTAGATGATCATGAGCTGTAGTAGCCGTTTACCATAAGATGGACTCTAAAATCTTTTACCAATTTAGGAACTTTATAAAAAAACTAGAGATTTTTTAAAATCATTTCATTATTAAATACAATAAGGCATTCTAAAAATATTCTATGAATATTATATTGGCGTAAACATGTGTTATTAAATCATGATATGAAACGAATTAAGATGAATAATAAAATAATGAGAAACAAAAATAGTAGCATAACATGCTCGTAAATTTTATAAAGGCTAAAAGGCTTGAACCTCAATGAATCCCTTCCGGAATTTTAATGCTTCTCAGTTTCATGATACTTGTTTATATTTCAACGGTTTCCGTTTGATTTATCTGAAATAAGCTTTATTAAACCCAAAAAGGATTTATTTTATGGAAACTCTAAAAATTGGTTTTAAAAGTCGAGAATAAATTACAAAATATGTACAATTCTACCTATTATTTAAATTTGAATTTATATTAATGTTCTCGAGTGGCAGCCTCGTACCGCTTACCGGTATGAGGTTGTCACTCGAGAACCTTTCTTCCCCATCGGTTGTTGGTTTTTCGAGTTATTCCGGCCCATTGCCACTTCAACTTGCTGTTCCGGTGCGCTATGTCGGTTACTCTGGTTCTACTGCGGATATCCTCATTTCTAAGTCAATCATGGAAAGAAACTCTCAGCATAGCCCATAGCTTGCCGAGCGACCTTGAACTTCCATATGTCATCATAGGCAACACGTGCTGATTACACTATTTTCATTCTTGTTTTGTAGGTTAAGCAAGTACTCTTAAATAAAAGTAAGTTAAGATACTTGAAATTCGATCAGTAGGTGCATTAGTACGTCTAGTAAACCATATTATTATATCCTTAATAATTTTTATATTATTTGCGAAGCATATCATTTATGTCATTTATACTTAGTGAATCAATCTATCTACTAACGTTTATGACTTTTAGACAAACAGAATAAAATTATATCAAAGGTTTATATGTGGCTTGTTTTTGGAAGTTGAACATAATATCTCACTTACCCCACTTCCAAGATTTAATATATAAGAGACTAGCTTTTTACCCGCGGCTTCGCTCGCGTGGGCTTCAATTTAGAAATATCAATAATACAATTTAGTGCTAAAATTAGAAAAACTGGATCACTTGTAGACACCTCGGTATCTGTGTCTATATTGGAAGTAAATGATTGAAATTTGGCAATGTAATATGCTACAGAAACACATAAGTGAGTTTATCAGAACTGCATTAATATCATACGTCTAGCAACACCTTTTTATATCGGGCATGTCTTCCGATATGTCTTTATGAAGAGAAAATTGCCCTGGAATCAGAAATGCGTTATTTACATAATATTTATAATTACAGTTAGTTTTTACAAAATAATTTAAAAAGTAGTTTTGACAAAATAATGTGAATTTCATCGTATTTATGAATATTGGCCACATTGAATATTGATTGGCGCCATAAAATACATGCCAGTATTTTTTTACATTCGAGTAGACTTCGAAATTTCATAAATGTAGTTTTCGATGTGTGTGATGTAGTATATTCACGATGGACGTGCGAGAAGAACTATATTCATGAACGGGAGTAGAAATATACAGAAGATGGGCAGCAGCGTCATCCTGATCATAGCAAATTTTGCTAAAATTGACAATTATGATAAATCATCCGGACAGTGGCCACTACATTTTAAGTTTGACAATTTATGATGCTGCAACAATAACTATCAATTTAATAGAATTTTGATCAGTTACTTATTATTAGTTTATTTAGCAGTAAGTAGATGACGCTGTTATTAGATTAAAACTATGAAAACCAAAACTGTACCCTCTAGTACTCAGCGACAATAACTTGAGGTGCAACTGGCCCAATCGCACAACAAAGCAGCGAACATTTATATAATACATAAAGTGATATAGAATCCATTAAAATTCTGCTTATGTCAAAAATATGCTATCAGCGCCGCTAGCGGTGTGTAACGAAAATATTTTACGATATAACAATAATATCTAGAAATAGCAATGTTGTGTAGTCGTTAATATCGCCAAACGATCTCTATTTATTGATTCGGTCAAGCTATAACGTGATATAGTTAACAAAAATTTTATGAAATGCCACCATTTCACGCAATGATTGACTAATTCATGGTATTATGAATTCTAAGACCTGACCAATACATATATCTTTTTATATACTTTAAAGTAAAAATTTATTTAAACTATAAGGATAATAAGAGTTTTCTAATAATTGCAGTTTTTATCAGTTTATTTATAGATAAATAAAAGTAGTACCTACTAAAAACTTTTTTACATATTAGAAATTAAACTTTAAAACATCCGTAATGTTATGATTTTCGATAGATGTAACTATTATCTATTTAAGTAGATTTTAAGTATTATCTATTTAAGTACTATAAAATTTATTTATTTCTACTAAAATGAAATAACGAAAGGACTAAAAAATTAACGCTAGAATTTCCAAATCAATTATGAATTTAATTATTTAAACATATCAATGTAAGTTATTAATATTTTTTAATTTATTAGTAACTAGAGGCAAAATGTTACTACTTTTTGTATTTTACGTAAGATGGCACTGTTTTGAAAAAATAAAACATATTTTCGGCGTAGTTCAATTTATTGAAACTGAGTTAAAACTAATTTTAGGCTTTATTTATAAATATATTATTTATTTATAAACTAAAAAAATTATATCAATCATATAAGATAGAAATTAACATCTATAGGAAGGAAAACACTTAACCCTCCTTTTTGAATTTCCGTAATCGGATAAAAAGTAGCTTATAAGTTGCACCAGGTCCCTAACTAACTACACACAAAATCATGGATATCTGTTCAGTAGTTCTAGCGTGAATCGTGAATACACAGACAGACAGAGAGATAGACAGACAGACAGACGGACAAAAATTCTAAAAACCACTAGTTTGGCTACAGTGCCCTTTATTTAGTCCCCTGGACTTGTTTTTTAGGAAATATTAGAATTACAGACACGACTTTTCTACAGATTTATTATATGTATAGATATAAATATATAAGAGATATAATATCCAACCATAAATATAATAAGATCCAACATTAATTAGACTATAGTTTATATATCTACATAAAAATAAAAGTGTTATTATCGTCGTAGTGTGTTTACCTTGTAAGTGTGTTTTTCCTGTTCTTATATGAGATTTTTAACACGAATACTCGTATAATCTAAAAAAAAATATTCTGTAATGAAATGAAAAAGCTTGCAAGGTTTCATTAAAATTCTATTAATTTCTTTGAATGATATATTAATTTGGAAATAAAAAAGGAAAAAAAAAAACATTTTATGGCAATAAATCGATTACCATAAAGAATACGCTAGTAAAATTCTCGTTTTCTGAACGCTACCTACCAATAAAACTATTTTGAAACTTGATTTGACAGTTCAAACTTCAAACTATTCACTTAAAAAAAAAAGACCGATTTTCGAAAAATCACCTGTTACTGTGTAGGTTCTACAATAACTTAGCTCCTAGATTGACAAATTTTGCTAGATTTTCAAATATGAATTGTTTATACATACGCTTTCAAGTGGTCCTACTTTCACCTTGTTAACATCTGGTCCCAAGAATGTATGGAAATATCTCCTTCTCCTTTACATATATTTTAAATGCATATGGCCGTGAAGTGGCGGCGTAACAATATCAACTACCCCATATCGCCACAGTGGTTGTTGTAAGAATCAACAGAGAGAAACAAACTAGGAAATGAGCGTCTGGCCATATGGGGAAGCTCAAGGTCGCTCAGCAAGCTATGGAGAGGGCTACGCTCGGGGTTTCTCTGCGTGATAAACTTAGAAAGGAGGATATTAGTAGTAGAACCAGTGTAACCGACATAGCCCAACGTATTAGTAACCTGAAGTGGCAGTAGTGGACTTGTAAAGGGCTGTAATGATGATGTTGACTGACAATCCATGATTTCTAATTTTATTTATAGCTGCTGAACAAAGCCCTTCAGCAGTTATAAATAAAGTTAGAAATAAATAATTGTGGTTGCTTAACTGCCTGCCAAGCGTGGGTGGCAATCATAGGTAATATCCCTATGAGGCAAACGTCTATGTTCAGTTGTGAATTTGTGATAGCATGTAGATGAAAAATGTTAAAATATCGACGTGTGAATGCAATTTTGATGTAAGTAGGCAAATACAGAAAATTACTTGAAAAAACTGCGTTGGCTAATGTTTCTACGACGAAACAGAAATCAACTATGCCATTGAAACGTATGTATTTCTATTTTTTTTTCGTAAGTTTAATTGCTGTATGTAGACCAAAATTAGGTCATTTTACATATTTTTTTTAAAGAAAGATTGCATTTTTGGTTATACATATGTTAGCATCTTCCATATTCAAAACTTAAGGCTACTTAGAGCATTTTTGGGGCTTTTGACTTTCAAGATGAGTTATAATTTTTCGGGTCGTATATTTTTTGGTATCATTACTTTCAGCAATTATCATGTTTTCACTTTAAAATTCACATGATTAATAACACTTAAAAAACTTTTTTATGGTTTGTTTTTGTTGATAGTACACTCGTATAATATTATTATCATGTCTGTTTTTCACTAACACATTATTTTTTTTTTTACTTATTATAAGCCAGTGCTTGACCACAATCCCACCTGGTTGGTAAGTGGTGATGCATCCTTAGATGGTAAATTGCACTGTCTTAGCGTAACAAAAGCCTATTCACTCTTGCCTTGAAGACGCCCAGATTGTACGAGGGCGACACTGAAATTTTTTAGAACTGGCCACTTGTAAACGATATAATAAAAAAATAACATCAAAGTTTGAAAATTGAACTCTTTGCCAATATTATTGTGTATGTATTTTATTAATTTGTCATTTATTTACGATTTGGCGGAAAATTGAAAATTTTCTGTGTCACGTCAGCATGAATTTAATGCGAGAAAATTTTCGTACAACGATTCTTTATGACTTTCGATGTCATTTAAGACAACAGAAAGTTATGATAGACTTCGATTGGCCTTTCACGATGAAGTCCCATCTCGTGCCACTGTTTACTACTGGTATAATGAGTTTGAACGTGGTCGCACTAATCTCACCGATAATCTGCGTGAGGGACGGCCTTCTACGGCGACGACTGAAGATAACATCAGTGTTGTGCGGCGTATGATAGAGACTGACAAAAGAATGACTTATCAGCAGATTCGGACAAGCTTAGGCATCGGTATGAGTCAAGTGCACAAAATCCTCCATGAACATTTAGCGGTCAGGAAGCTTTGTGTCCGGTGGATACCTCATAATTTGATAGAGGCCCAAAAACTCCGTCGTGTTGATTGGTGTCGTGAAATGGTTCAAAGATTTAACTTAGGTGACTCAAATGCTGTGTTCGACGTGCATACGGGTGACGAAAGCTGGATTTATTGTTATGATCCTAAAACTAAGAGACAGTCTGCTGTCTGGGTGTTTCCTTCCGAGGAGTTGCCAACTAAAGTGAAGAGAGGTCGAAGCGTGGGAAAAAAGATAGTTCTTCGGAAGGACAGGTCATTACGCAACAATTGTTTTAGAGGATCGAAAAACAGTTACTGCAGAGTGGTACACTAACAATTGTTTGTCACTTGTCTTGAAAAAAGTTCGGGAGAAACGACCTCGCAGTAGGATCCTCCTTCACCACGACAACACCCCGTCGCACACCGCCAAGCAAACAATCGATTACTTGGCGACGTCAGACGTGGAATTACTGGGTCTCGCGCCCTATAGCCCCGACCTCGCACCTTGCGATTTTTATTTATTTCCGAAAATAAAAGAAAAACTTCTAGTAAAACGTTTTATGGACGCCGAGGAAGCAGTGGCTGCGTTTCAAAATGCCGTCGAAGAGACCCTAAGGACGAGTGGGAAAAGTGCTTTTCTCATTGGTTCCATCAGATGCAGCGATGTATTGTTGTAAATGAACACGATTTTGAAAAGATATAATAAAACTAATAACTTTCTAGTTTGTTCAGTTTTTTATTTTCTAAGAAATTTCAGTGTCACCCTCGTATTTGGACGGAAAGATAGACGCTGGCAAATTATTCCACTCCCTCGCATAACAAAAGATGAAGCAAACCGTTTGGTTCTAATGCGTGGAATATCGACAACAAAGGGATGAAGACCCGCCGACCGCTTGGTTGTCCGATGGTGGAAAGGAGAGGAGGAATTAAAGCGTGTAATTCCTGCGCACACTCACCGAAATACATCCTATAGAATACCGAGAGACTGGCTACTCTGCGCCTGTGCTCGAGGCTGATTGGTTTCAACCAAATCAAGGTCACCAATGAGCCTCTTAGCACGTTTCTGCACTGAGTCCAACGCTGTCAGGTGGCATTTTGCAGCACCAGCCCATATGTGACAGCAGTACTCCATGCACGACCGGACTTGCGCTTTATATAAGGTAAGAAGTTGCCCCGGCGTGAAGTAGCGTCTAAACTTCGCAAGGTTTTAAGAACCTCCTTGTTGGCTAAACGGACCTCTGACATATAGGTACCGCAGTGAGGTAATTGAGATGGTACGCTGTTGCTACTGTCCAGACGAGAATTTCAAACAAAAAGAGAAGCAGATAAATCCGCTTTCTCTTTAAGCGCGTGCGCCAGTGAGCCATCTGGTTTTACCAGCGGAGGCAGTGTAGACCGACAGAAGTTTACACTGCCTCCGCTCACATTAATATGATTAGCAGAAAAGTGAACTACTCTTTTCAATCTCTCAAGCATCTCCAGACATTTTTACCTTTAAAAAATAAGATAACCTTAGCTCAAGCACTTCTTATTCCTTTCATTGACTACGCTGATGTTAGTTTTTTGGATGCCTCAGAGGAGCTGTTGAACAAATTGGAACGTCTTCAAAATTTGTGTATACGTATTATTTTCGGTCTTCGTAAATTTGATCATGTTTCAGAGTACAGGGCTCAATTAAAATGGCTTCCTATTCGTAGACGTCGAGACTTACATGTGTTATCATTTCTCTACTTTGTATTCTTTAATCCTCTGGCACCTCCACTCCGCGAGCGCTTTGAGTATCTTGTACCTCGTGAAAGTCAGTGCCGGACCACTAAACAGCTACTTCTCAAAACTTCTTCTCATTTCACAAGACGATGTGGTGGATATATATATATATATATATATATATATATATATATATATATATATATATATATATATAATCTTTATTTATATATGTATGTATAATTAACAGACAGGAAAATAAATTATACTTATATTTTATACACTTATATGTTAATTGTTAACTGTAACTTATAGTTAATTAACATAACACTACTTAATAGAAATTAAGTAGTGTTATGTTAATTATTACACGCACGCTGCTACCTACTTGCTTTATATATAAAATTATTTCTCTTTCCCCAAAGGGTTATTTAAAAAAAGTCCTGCTGGGTTTCTTGCTGGTTCTTCCCAGGACAGAGGTTTTTTTCGAACCAGTGGTAATTAGACAAAAGAGTGACTTTCAATAAGTATTATTTATAATCTATATTGAATAAAAAGTTTCTGTTTCTGTTTCTGTTTGCTGGAAGAGAACTCTTATTAGATTTAAGCTCGCCTTTGTACATTTTATTTGAATATTTAATAATTGTTATCAACTTACAGTGTATACAATAAATAAAAAAGAAATAAAGAAAGTTTTTCTCTACCACTTTGGCGAGAGACCAAAAAGCTCTACTGCCAGATGGTTTGACAGAGAGCTTTGTACCGATGCGTTTAATGCGGTCGAAACTGGCTTGGCGTAATGCCTTTTTGTAGGACTTGGCGGCTTGGTCAATGGCTCTATTCTTAAGGCTAACATCCGGAGCTTTGCGGTCACGAGCATCGACCCAGGAGAAGTACGCCATATGCTTGTGATTTTCAGCACGAGCGCATTCGGCGTTGAACCATGGACGAGCTTTACCACCAATGGGCACGTCAGCAAAGGGGATGAAATACTCCATCACTTGACGTATCACATCGGTTATGGCATCCGCGCAGCTCGACGGGTCTTCAGACGAAAAGCAGACCTGCCGCCAAGGATAAGATGCAAAGAAATGCCGCATCTCATCCCAATCTGCTGACTTGTATCGCCACACTCGCCGTACACCGTGGAAATCGCAGTTAGGTGGGGAATATAACGACACAGATTTCACCAGATAGTGGTCAGAAGTTCCCAAGGGTGAGGTAACCTGAACATCGTACCTGTCTGAATCGGTCATCAGCAGAAGGTCGAGGCAGTTGTCTGTGTGCCCATCCACATCAGGTGTTATACCCTAGTCGCTTGTTATACCAGCTGGGAGAGCCCCAGCGACAAGGCAAAATTCAACGCCTCTCTCCCAGCGTGGTTGGTCTTCTGGTATGGGAACAGCCAGTCCTGATGACAGGCATTAAAATGCTACAAGAAAAACCAACTGTGCATTAGGGTACCGATTTAGAGCCACATCAGAGGCTTCACTGAGGTGCTCAAACAGCCTAGTTGTCTCCTGTTCACCGATGTGCGATCGATAGACACAAGAATAAATAATTTTAATTATATCCATGCCGGTTGAAAGTTCACTGCTGAACATAGACCTCCTCGTAGATTATCCATAGGTGTGATATTTGCCATAGTTGCCATGCTTGGCAGGCAGGTTTTATTTTATAGAATATGGGTGACAAATGAACACACAGTCCACCTGATGGTAAGTGGATACTGTGACCCATAGACACATCTACCTCTATCCTCGGTTAAAAAACAAAATTCAGATGTGTTGTCACCCCAGTGGAATAAGATGGAATGCCCCATTTCCAGTAAAAAGGGTCTCCGGTTCTCTAAATTCGCCATACGAAACAAAACAGCATTATGCTGCTATTTTACGCTGGTATTCTGTGAGAGCCGACCAATTCTTGCTACAACCAAAATGGCTGTAGCATGGCTCTACCACGAAGGCAAACACAGTTTTTTTTAAATATTTTGAGCTAAGAAGATGCCGTTGCCCATTTCCTCTTTCAATGTCCTTCTGTAGCTCCTTACGACAATTCTTACGATATGAGGTAGTGGATTCCCTTACACCGCCACTAAGCGGAAAAGTTTTATTCATTATTTTCATTTGCCAATATTTTTGTTTCCGTGTTTTTCAATTATTTGACTCAAAAAAAATTGCATTGTATATGCCTTCTTTTATAATAATTGCTGAATTTATAAAACGCCATATTATTATATTTTCTTATGTAATTATTAATTATTTTAGAGGAAAAAGTTCGCCCTTTTTTAATAATGAATGCAATAAAGAATAAATAAATAAATAAATAATTTGATTAGATCCATTCTAATTATTAATTTGGGTTTATAATCAGTTTATTGTTATTAATTTACTTATTGCGTTTTATTTCACTCTAATTTAATGTTACTAAATGAGTTACAGCATTTATAGATCTTAGCATTATATTAATTTAAGCTAACATCTCAGTTTGTAGTAATCGGATAAACTAAATTACGATGTCAGTGCTTTGGAATCCTCCTACAGTAAGTAGCCAAACTCATAGGATAAAATGTTTTATTGCACACTATGACTAGTAGTCAAAAAACTTATGTTCTAAAAATATATTATGATTTCTTTCGTATTTTAAAAAGTTTTTGACTCTGGTGGTTATATAGTTACAGCAATACTGCTTTCCCATGTCGACTAATGAAATTCAGTAACATTGAATAAATCAATTTATATTATTGTATATAACTTACTTTACACATGTGTTAAATTTAATATTCATTGGCCTACGGTGTCTTATGGCACTTAACATTGAAAAATGATAATACTAATCTAATCAATATACTAATCTATACAAATTGATTAGTATTTATAAAAATATAAATACTAATCAATTTGTCCAAAATTGGAGTAGCGGACTATCAGGAGTAGCAAAGCAGCCGGCTTGGTACTAAAATTAGTAAAGCAAAGAGTTAGTGAACCGTTCCTAGAACCTTATATTACTTTAAGCATAAATGAAATATAAAATATAAAGAAATAAAATTCTAAAGTAATCTATGATGTTGTATCCTTCAACGATGGTTTCTTTCTAGTTTTTGTATCATTATTGACGATCGATTTTGTAAAAAAGTAAAACCTTAAACCGAACCCAGAGCTATATCTAGCATACGAACGTATTTTAAAAAATTATTAAATATTTGAAATATTAAATGTATTGGAACTTTATATTTATAGATACCCGTGACTTCGTTCGCGTTAATAATAAAAATATATATATAGATATTTTTTAGATAAAGGCCAAATGTCTAAGAAATAAAGCTTAGAAAACTTAATTGAAATCTATCCAGTAGTTTTTGCGTGATGCGCGCACAACTGCAAACCTCTATCATTTTATTTATATAGAAGATTTGGTAATGTGGTCGGCCTTTAGGTGGCCGAACCTCTTGAGGATTCCTTACAGTAAGAACATACATATGTATGGAGTATCCAGAGTAGACTGACACCAGACACTAGCTTCCCTATTTCATGTTACTGTCTAATATTCAGAACTACTGACGCTGTAAGCGTCATACATAAGCAGAAATGTTACATACACGTAAGGGACCTCGTAACAGAACGACCGTTGAGGGCGCTTAGCTGGAAAGGAATTAATCATGAAATATTTAATAACTTTTTGTTTTTTTTATTAAGTATAGTGTACACAGTAACAAGTTAGGTCGTTCTAATGTATAATATGTATTCAAAATTCATAACGCCTAATTACAAAAATTAGTTCATAATTAGTAGAGCCTTTTACTGTCAATAAACCACTGTTCGTAATGAGACAGATATTGTTTTACAATAATTTCTGTTGTTTGACTACGTTAACCTATTTGTATTTGGTAATTTAACTAAACCTATTTATGATTTTCTATTGCGAAGTCTACTGGCGAATTTTATGTGATAATTTTTGTAAAATTCGGTTATCTATCTTAAATAGACGGTTATTTTGTACTAAGCTAATTCACTGAAATCCTCGTATGCGTAGTTTACTATGTCCCGATATTGTTTTTAATACAAAGTTAAAATAAGACAACAAAAACGAACAGTTAATATATATATATATATTTATTTCAATATTAATATCCATTATATTGAGTAAAGATTTTTATAAATAATGTTAGAAATAGCAGCACCAGAGTTTTAATTGGGAGATCACGCAATGCATTATGGCTGCAAAACGATTTAGTCAGCTCGACCGGAGAAGCCGATCACACAGAATACTACTGCTAGCAGCATAATAATGTTGTATTAATATGGTAAATGATGGATTATTTTACTGGTGACAAAGAAACGACCAAGGAATCATTCTACTTTAGTCTTCAGGAATGACAAGGAATCAGTATTTTTTATTTTTTATTGAAAATGGACGTATAGGTGTTGATGGAAACAGAACCCATCGACCATCAGGCGACACAATCCGTCGTTCGTTTATCAATCTTAATTTTATAAAAATATAGTTGCGTGAATTAATATTGCTGTAATTACTTACAACACATAGAATCACATAGACCAGTTTCAAAGGCAGCTTACACTTAGCTCCCGCAACAAACAGCGTCTGAACTTGAAATGAAATGCAGATTATTTTTGCCATTGTTCTGGTTTTGAGCCTCTAATTTAATTAATATAATAGGAATTAATAATTATGAATTATCTATCAGTTATTTGTAAATTTGAAAGCCTATTTTTTACTTTTTACTTAATACAAAATAGGGAGGTTATCAATTTGACATATTTTCTTATATTAATTACTAATTAGACACTTTATATTTTCTTGTCATATATGTATCCATGTATTTATGTCTGAATGAATTGGAACCACCAGCTTCAGTCGTCTGAATAATTTGAAAATTTGTAAACGTAATAAGAACCGATGACAATACAACTATTTCATGACCATGACCAAGTATTATCACTAAAATCATCATACAATGACCCGAACTAGCTAATTAATTATTTTGTAAGCGATAAAGTAATTCACACTTGCAGAGTTAAAGGTGTATGAATTGATCCTTTGGCAACAATACCAAAAGATGATTTATAATATACTGTCCTTTTTTTCTCAAAATGGGCTACTTCTATTTTACGATTAATCAACGCCAAGCTAATTTTCCTAATAATCCTAAATTGTTTTAATGTATTTGTAGTTTCCTTCAAAGTCTATGAGGAAAGTCTATTCAACATATTTCTATTATTCTTAAACTTTTCATTTTCTGTATACTGCTCCATCTCAACGCAAATTGAAAAAACCTTTTATTGTTATAAAAATTATAAAAATTAATCAGCTACGTTAAAAATATTTCGCTCAATAGTATTATTTTGGGATTCCAAAAGAATACTATGGATCGAGTATACAAAAAAAGGTGAAACCATCAACGCAGACAACTTTACGCCATATGAGAGAAGCAATAAAAGAAAAGAGAAGAGGAAAGCTGACCAAGGGAATGCTGCTTCTTCATGACAATGCACCGGTTCACACGCCGCGATTTTCCAAGACTGCTGTACGAGACTGCGGGTTTGAGGAAATTAAACATCTAACATACAGCCCAGATGAGCCCCTAGTGACTACTTTTTATTCCCAAACTTAAAAATAGACCTTCGGGAAAAGCGATTTGCTGACGATAATGAGCTCAAGTCCGCTGTAAGTGAGCATTTTTTAGGTCAAGACGAAGAATATTTTTTCAAGGAATTCAAGGGAATAGAAAAACTTTTTTACAAACAAGTAAATGTATTGATGTCATGGGAGACTATCTTGAAAAATAAAAATAAATAAAAATCTGTAGGGTGTGATTTGAAAAGGTTTCCTTTTTTGTTCTTGGGGAAACCTTCACAGTTCTCTGCCGTGGTGACCACATAAAAGGCTATGTCGGACTTCTACCGGTCGCACAGTACTTTTGCGTCTCGTGCGGAATCATTGCAAAATAGAAAATTGAAATCAGCCTCGTCATTTTATTCATAAATGTAAGTTACTGTTACAGCCTACTAAAGTCCACTGCTGAACATAGGCCTCCCCTAATAGATTGCCTCATAGGGGATATGTGCCATAGTTACACGACCGTAACCGTAGTTTATTTTTATTTTTAGTCGTTATTACGAAGACGCTGCTGCCTCTGTTGCCTCTTACGAAACCTGCGGGATGATATGGGATAGTGGATATTTTTACACCGACTCTACACGGTTATTTAACTTTTATTGTCGGTTTTAGTAATACAAAATGATAAACGACAAAAGCTATAAATAATTCCTTTCCGTTGAACTTTTTATTCTTTTTCACTTTAAGGTATTGTGAAGACAAATTTTGGACGATAAGTAAGAAAAAATGTACACACTTTTTCACTTAAATGGAAACTAAACAGCGTGAAACCGAAGCTTATTTTTTGACAAAAGTATAATACACAAAAGAAAGCTTAAACCTTCACAATTTTACGTGCAGAAAATACAAACATTAATAGCAATTTCATTGAAATTTTACTAATTTGGGTATAAATACAAAGTATAAATTTTATTGAAGTACTGAAGTGTTTGTACAGTAGGACTACGAAGGCTATTCGAGAACAAAACCTATCCAACTGCAGAAAGCTGTAAGACGAGGCGACGTTGTATCTCCAAAACATTTCACTACTGCATTGGAAGACGTTTTCATGCTACTGGACAGGAACATACATACGGTGTTAAATAAGTAAATTAGTTGTTGGGAGCACTACGCTCAAAGTTGTCGACGGGTATGTTTACCTAGGACAAATAGTCCAACTAGGTAAAACCAACTTCGATCGAGAGGTCAATCGACGGATTGAACACGGCTGGGCAGCGTTTGGGAGATTACAACACATCTTCTCGTCATATCTATACCTTAAAAACGTCAAAACGAGATTGTACAATTTCTTTTTAGAAACAAAATTATTAATTTATCATCTAATTTATTTAGAAATTTAACAAAACATCAAATAGTATGATGTAAATTAAATTTTCCCATACAGAATTACATTTAAAATATATCACTATAACAAATCTACTACTGAACATAGGCCTCCCCCATAGATTGTCTTAAAATACCGTCCAGAGTCACTTGCACCCATCGACTACCTGCATGTTTCATCAGGTTGTCACTCCATCTAGAGCAGTCGCCCAACACTGCGCTTGTCGGGGTTGTTAACTCTTGTCTTGTACGAGGGTGCCACTGGAGAACCTTTTTTCCCCATCCATTTCACCCATTAGAATTTCAGGTTAACGAGGATTTGTGGCTTATAAAATTTTATGTAATAGCAGTTACATAAAATTTTATAAGGCACAAATCCTCGTAAAAGAACACCAATTCCTGCTAAGGATGATTTTCGAAGCTATTGAAATAAAAAAAACCTCCATAATTGCATAGATCCAATCAAATATTTAATAAAATAAATCCATCGCATGAGTTTAAGATACCATAAGCTCTTTCTGCGTAGATTTAACCAAAAATTGTATATTCAAAAGCTGAAGGTAACACGGGTCAACTAAGATATCAGGACGTCAACACCATGTGTTCTGTAAAGCGCAAAATTGAAACAAGTAAAATTAAGTCAAATTAAAGATGATAAAATCGGTTAAATAGATTTTTCCAAACCAATAATAATTTCCTCCAGACCGAATATTGGTCACGGCGACCAATCTCAAATAGACTAGCCATCTGCGCAGGAGAAGAATATAGTACACGAATATGTTCGCAAATATTGGTGCAATCTTTATTCCCTCCCTCTCATAGTCTGAAGGAACGGCAATCCGACACGGCCGGAGAGAAATCAGGACCAACGGCTTTTCGTGCTTTCTGAGGCACGGCGGTTAAACACCCACTCCGGGCTGCTACTGAGGATTTCGTGACAGAAAATCCAATAACTGAATTTGGTCTAACCTAGAATTTGAACCTGGGACCTAATAATCAGCAGATGCGCTTACAACCACTGGACCAACACGGCATTCAATTAGTTCAAAGGAACAGTATATAATAAGAAAATATATAAACACATTTTACGAAGAAATTAAAAATGATTGTGTTCCCGATTGAAATAAGAAAAAAAGTTTTTTTTTCAAGGCAGGTATATTAAATCAGGTATTTTGGCTTGGATATATAAATACTGAATTACAGCAAAGAAATGACTATCGACTTAGCATAATGCTACGGCTAAGCGTAGTGATTTTTAAACCCTTTTCATATAATTCTTTGGTTATATCTGAAACGTCAAATAAATAATATTTAAATACAAAAATGCAACATTGTCACGTTAGTCACGGGTTGCAGAGCATTGGAATTGGGCTAACTTTTAATTACATATATTTCAATTTCTAAAGCATTTTTGCCATTTTAATCGGCTATACATTCGAAGGCCTAATCAAAAATATCTGTTACTGACGAGAATTAACTGGGATATTTTAATTTGATAATTGCATAACATGAGATGTTCTGTGTTTCCTCATGTTAATTATTCATGTTTTAATTAAACCGCTTTTCAGCTTCAATTAAATCTAAATTTCGTCAATTTGTTGTGCTGCCCAATTCTGTCATTACAAGCTATTTTATTAGTTCATATCGAATATTCCTGTTCGAATAAAAATATCATAAAAATATAATGTCAATTTTTAAATTCAGCAAGTACTAGTGAGTATGTTTATGTACTTGTGTACTGTATTTAGTGTGTTCATGTTGTATGTTTTTTAAACATTGTTATTGATCTATTAACACTAAATGTTATTTATTTATTTTAAACTATTTATCCAGTTATAAATTTAATTCCTAAATAAAATTATATTTCTCCTAATATAAAAATTATCAGTACGTGTTTACACCACTACTTATTTGAAATAAAACACTGCACATAATATTTTTCTCATATTTTGTTTGTTAAACGTCACATTGTTTTTTTCTACATATTTGTCATAAAAATATAAATTAAAACTCTTTCCACTTGTGACGCCAACTGTTGTTCGTCATAGAAACTTAATTTAATCGTCTAAACATTCCGGCGCCCAAGGACTAATAGTTCATAAAAAGTGACAAGGTACAATAACATTAAAGAAAGAATATACTATTTCAATCATAATATACAGTTTAGCATGCGCAAACTTCTCTGTGGAATTGTTTACCACCGGAGATTTTTCCGGACCGATACGACTTAGGGGACCTTCAAAAAAAGAGCTTACTCCTTTCTAAAAGGTCGGCAACGCACCTGCAATTTCCCTGGTGTTGCGGTTGTTCATGGGCGACGGTAGTCACTTACCATCAGGTGAGCCGCATGCTCGATTGCCCCCTCTTCTATAAAAAAAACTAACTTAAATCTGTGAGAAGAGGACAGATTTTTGTGATAGGTCTTTTAAAAATATTATTTTTAAATTGCAATGTAACAATTCTAGTAAAACCATCCTTTCCTGGATGCTTATCTAAAATACGACCTAACAGCCACTTTCCTGGAGGAAACCTTTCATCCTTAACTAAAACGACAGTACCAATTTCTGGTTCATCACTTTGATTTGACCATTTGTAACGATGTTGAAGAGTTGTAAAGTATTCTGAACTCCAACGAGTGCACAAATTTTGTAACATTCGCTGAAGTAGTTGCCATCGATTTAGATATGATAATTTTACATTTTCAAGGTTTTCCTCTGGGACAGTGATAGGTGCTTCTCCAATCAAAAAATTTCCGGGTGTAATAGGAGAAGCGTCATCAACTGAACTATTTACAGGAGTTAATGATCGCGAAATGACACAAGATTCTACTTGAGCCAAGAGCATGGCATACTCTTCAAAAGCTAAAAGTGTCTGTCCAATAACACGTTTTGAGTAACCTTTCACGGACTTTACACCAGCTTCCCATAATCCGCCAAAGTGTGGAGAACCTGGTGGAATAAAGTGCCAGTTCGTGTTGTTATTAGCTAAAAGTTGAGCGATTTCCCCTACTGCAGTAGACTTTCTGTTTTTAAACATAGAATCAATTTCCTTAGAGGCACCAATAAAGTTTGTTGCACAGTCGCTCCACAAATCACTACAATGTCCACGTCGAGAATTAAAGCGTCGAAAAGCTGCGATAAAAGCAGCGGAAGATAAGTCATTCACTGATTCAAGGTGGATAGCCTTCGTGACTGTGCAAACAAACAGACATATATAGGCTTTACAAGTTTTTTTACATCTGCCAGGATACAATTTTAGAGTAATTGGGCCAGCGTAATCTACTCCACTGCAACGGAAAGGTTTGCTTGGAGTAACACGCGAAGAAGGTAGTTGACCCATTAATTGGCTAATCGGAATATTTAAAGCAAGTGATACATTGTCGAATAAGTTTTTTAATCAAATTATTTGCGCCGATTATAATACTTGTTACGGACTATATTTAGTGTAAGTTGAGGACCTCCGTGTAATGCTTGAAGATGTGAATCTCTAATAATTAAATTTGTTAAATGAGATTTAGATGATAACAATATTGGAGTTTTCGCAGTCGCTCTAAGACTCTTAAAATAATATTTTTATCAATAAATAGCGATAAAGATGCTAATTTACTTGTTTTAGGTAAGGTACTTCCTTTACTCAGTATTTCCATTTCCTTTGCCAAATAGAGTGCTTGCGAGATACGAATACATACCTTTAGAGCTTTTCTTAATTCTTGAATAGTCAAATACTGAGTAAATGATGTAGGTTGTGATTTCTGTTTTTTTTTTATTGAACTTAGCTGTAACATGAATAAGCTTTTGTAATTTTGAATATCTGTTAATATAAGGAAGAGTTTCCACACCTTGAGTTTTTATATCAGTATGTTCCGAATTTATGTTAACATTAGTATGCACTGTTTGTTTTATTTCAAGATTAGTGTCTGGTATATCAACTTTGGTCCGTGCCACCACAAATTTAAATCTTTAAAATAACTCGGTCTAATGCCTCGCGAAGCGCAGTCAGCTGGGTTATCTCCCGACTTGATGTGGTGCCACCGATCACTACTTATTACATTTATTATCTCGGTTGTTCTATTTGCAACAAAAGTTTTCCATACATTAGGATTCTTCCTTAGCCAAGACAGAACAATAGTGGAATCGGTTCATGCATATATTATGTATTCATCATTAACTTTGAGACTTACTTTTTCATCTTTGATCAGCTTGGCTAATAGAACTGCTCCACAAAGTTCCAACCGTGGCAATGAAACTTGTCGCACGGGTGGAATTTTAGTTTATGCAGTGATAATTGAGACAAATACATTTTTTTTAGTTAAAACTCTCAAGTATACAACGGCAGCATAAGCTTAACAAGATACGTCGCTGAAACCATGAACTTCAAACTATTCTGAACTATCCAAAGTTATATGCATCCATCGTTCTAAGTCTATTTTACCCATTTGTTTTTAAACATCTTTTACATATTCCATCGTATTCCAAGAGCCTTGATAGTATTATCTATAGTTATTTCAACACTTTTATTAGTTACTTTACGTGAACTTGGAATTTCTCTTAAAACTGCAGCACTATTAGATGCATTTCAAATTTACCTTTAAACATCACTTGAGTAATTCTCCTCTGTAGACTCTTCGCCTGTTCCTCGTCATTCGCACCGGTTAGTAAGTCGTCCATATAGAAAACATTATTCATAATATCAACTAAATCTGGAAAACTCAGTTGTTCATCTTGCGCTAGTTGTTTTAAGAGTACGAATGGCTAGAAACGGAGCACAAGCAGTCCCATATGTAACTGTAAGTAAACGTTTTTATACAATCTTGTCTAGAGGTGACTTACGCCAAAGAATACGCTGATAGTCAGTGTCTTCTTTCGCAACTAATATTTGTCTATAAATTTGTTTTATGTCAGCTAATAAAGAGATTTTAGTACGCCAACGAATAATTAAATCTCATAAGTTTTGTTGTAAGGGTGGTCCGACTAGTAACTCATTATTCAATGCTGTTTCATTAGATGGTTGTGCTGTGCCATCAAAGACAACTCTTAGTTTGGTAGTAGTGCTGGACTCCCTCGTTATTCTTAACGAATTCTCTACGTTGATCTACATCCAATTGTGTAAATTCTGTGCAGTGACAAATGTAGTGATGCTTCTTACAATAAGTGCATTCAGCAATAACTTCAGCAGGAAAAGCCTTATAGATAATCGGTTTTGTTTTACCTTTCATTTGTGGATTAACCTGTGATGATTCCTTTTTTTCTTTTTTTTTGAATATTTTGTACCGTTTCCATCGCTCTAAAGCGTCCTTCTAAATAAGAAGTTAACGCGTTATACTTAGGTAGATCCGTAAAAGACCCCAATGATTGTTCCCAACACCTGTGAGTTTCAATATCTAATTTAGATACGACAATATGTACTATCATAGGATCCCAAGTGGTATTGTCGATATCCAAATTAGCCAGACTGTTGAGACATTCGTTTGTAGTATCTAAGAGTTCCTTTAAATCTTTTGAGCATCCTGCGGTGAGTTTCTTTTGATTCATTAACCGTGTCAATATAGTGTTTACAATTATCCTCTTATTAATATACCCTTGGACTAATGTTTCCCATGCCTTCTGGTAATTAGCAGCACTGATATCGAAATGACGAAGCAGTTGCTCAGCTTCATCTGATAAGCTTGATCTTAAATAGTGATGTTTATGGATGTCAGTTAGACCCTTTTCATTATGTACCAATGAACTGAACAGATTTTTAAAATTAAGCCAATCTCGATAATTACCATAGAACGTAGGAAGATTGATGGGTGGTAACTTTGTTTGTGAAAGGCTAGTACTTGCAGTAGGCGAAGATATCGATGTAGAATAATGTGACGAGATATTTTCTTTTAAAATTATTTTAAATTCTAAGTATAATTCTTCGGTTTGAGGGTACAATTCATTCAACATTTTCTTATCTTCTGTACTCATATCTGTACGAATTAATAACATATATTCCGTTGTAAATTTTTGCCAATAATCTTGTAATAATTCACTTCTAGTTTCAACATAACTAATTGTATGACGAATTGTAGGCGTCTTTTTATAATTTGTATATAACTTAGCTATTTGTTCATATAATTCGTTGCATACATCAATCATTGCTATTGTGTGTAAATTATATCATCAAAAAAAATTCTAAGTATTATTTTACTGATTTATATTGCAGTCCTTTTCGTAAGTTATTGTTGAAATTTATAACACAATATTTTCAGACTTAGCGCAGTTTAGTTAATAATTTCTATAGTCACTGTAATTACCTTTATCCGAAACTCGTAGGACCAATGTTTACACCACTACTTATTTGAAATTAAACACTGTACATAATTTTTTATCATATTTTAATTGGTTAAACGTCACATTGTTGTTTTTCTACATATTTGTCATAAAAATTCTAAATTAAAATTCTTTCCACTTGTGACGCCAACTGTTGTTCGTCATAGAAACTAAATTTAATCGTCTAAACAGTACGGCAACGCTGTATATTGTAAGTGCCTCATTGTCTTTCGATTAATCTGTTTGTATAAATTTAATCAGTCTACAGAAACATGTTGATAAATTATATGTGTGAAATCCCACGTTACTCCTACTATTTAAAAAACATTTTTTCTTGTAGGTATTTAGATTTACACACATATTCCGCTCGAGTCCAGTCATTCTAGAACTGTTCGGATATTTTATAAGTACACGACATTAATGTAAATAGCTATAGAAAAGTTTTAAATTTATCTTTAATTTCAACTGCGTGAACTCAAACTACTTAAAAATATTTGGAGGTATCGTTATAAAAAATCTTTCTAGTTTCGCATTTTTCCCTGCTTCCGTGCCAGTAATGTATGTTACTACTAACAAAGTTTACTAATTTAAAGTAAACCCGTGCTTTACTATGGAATTAAGGCAGACATGGTAAGCATTCTTTTATAGCGAAACTATTCCATTGGTAAGGAGTGTCTAAAAACATTTGTTTCATAATCTCCATAATTACCAAGAGCAGGCCTTCTAGCTGTTTCAACTAAGGAGTTTAATCACTGGTTACATGCTATTATATATAATTTTTATATATTACTTGAACGGTGATTTGTCAACCACATAGGTGTTCTTGTGGTATGGCATCGACATGTTTAGGCTCCACGAACTTTCGTGTAAGAAAAGTGTTAATAATTTATCCCGTTACGGGTCTCTAACGGTCTTACCCGAAGGGTTCTTGTGTCATTAATGTTTCTTCGGTTTCAAAGACTTGTATAATTTAGAAACTGTAACAGGAGATTCGACGGATTGATTTGGATTGACTTTGGTCCATTGGGAGAGAGGCAAAGCCTTTATGTGGGATGTTTCGCGGTATCTTATCTCAACGGTTACTTGTTAAGATCTGAAGAGACATTAGAGGCGGCTGAGTTGAGGCGCTAAAATTGAGACTCTTGGAGATAGCTATGTATAACATATTTGTGTCATTTGCTGCAAAGACTAGGGTCTAGGGACTAGGGTAGGGTCTAACTGCGTTGAAGTTTCTAAAAGGAATCCGTGACTGGTCGTCGTCGCTGGAGACAATAGAGATGGTTCTTTTCTCACCCAAAGGCTATTCAACGAGGAAACGCAGCCAGTGTTCTTGACACTTTATCGTGGCGAATAGGACTATTTAAAATTTTAGTTCATCATTTTCATCATCATTACTGAACATAGGCCTCTCCCAAAGAATGCCAGCAAGCATGAAACTGAGCCACCTGCATCCATCGACTTCCTGCATGTCACTTTGCCTACCGGCAGGCTGCCACTCGAGAACCTTGCTTTCCCATTGATTGACGGTTCTTAGAGCTATATGGCTGGCCCATTGCCACTTCAGCTTACTAATCCGTTGAGCTATGTCGGTTACTCTGGTTCTACTGCGGATATCCTCATTATCATTTTTCATTATGCGGATATACTCACAACACCGAGCATAGCCCTCTCCATAACTCGCTGAGCGACCTTGAGCTTCCACATACTGCCTGCAGTGAAGGACCAAGTCTCAGATAATATATTGCCTCCCTATGAGGGGGGATTATTATTATTTTAAGTTGTTATCAGAAATAGGCTACTGCCCCTTTGTCGCCTGCAACGAACTACGAAACTCTAAAAAAGTGAAAAGCGTTATTCTGCCCTGATACGGAAAAAGGCGGCTAAGCCACAAAAGTATGATTCGAGAAAAATTTAAAAAAAGTGCGAAATTGGTTTTCTTGATAGAAATCACTGAGAAAAATTTTCAACTATTGGAATGCATGTAAAATAGATACGAATCTTTCATAAATATTTTTGACTGAAATTATTGACATACTGTTCTGCAAAGTCTAAAAATGTAGTTAACGTAAGTTTCAAACATTATATTTGAATATTTATCACAGTATAAAAGGCAGTTAAGTATACCTTAACTGCTTTTTAGTATTTTAGTATAGCACTGACAATAATCATACGCAAAAATGCGGCTAACCTATTTTAACTTTCTTTTGATTTCTGACGCATTCCTTAAATTATTCTCTTAGACTACGCTTTATTACAGTTTAGT
The DNA here is from genome assembly GCA_029286625.1 of Parnassius orleans. Lineage (NCBI taxonomy): Eukaryota > Metazoa > Arthropoda > Insecta > Lepidoptera > Papilionidae > Parnassius > Parnassius orleans. The sequence goes on along the minus strand of JAGSMP010000027.1, from coordinate 3,980,989 downwards.
GATTTAACTGCCTTAAAGTATAGTTTATCAGCAAATAATCAAATTAAATACAAGTGCAACTAAAATAAAAAGTAGTTAAATGTACATTAATCCCACGGAACCGATTTTTTGGTTAGCATTAGCATAGGTACATTAATATTATGTAAGTTTGAAAAGTTGCTAAGTGTAAAATAAAAATGTGCTTTAGTTTAAAGAATATCAAAACTTTATTCATGCTTAACACAAGCAGCTATCAGGAAAAACAAGACAATATTTTTGTGCTTAAAGAACCTGTTCTTTTATTTTGAAATGTGTATTAGTGCTCTACCAAACCGTTTTCAATTATAATTCTTCATATTCTGCCAAATATGATCTGATGAATCTGTTTTATTGAAATTGGTAGGCCGGCAAGAAGTATGATATAGACTGATTGTCATCTTTCTTCTTTGGAATCAGAACTATTTTCCAGCATCTCTACTAAGGGCACGTAGTCCTTATCTTTTACAGAATCGTCAGAGTCAAAATTTTCGCCGCTTTAATCTTCTTAATGATGGCGCTCTTCTACTGATACTAGAAGACGTACTGTAGACGGCAAGGAGTAACTAATTTTACAGACTGTTACACATAGATTGTAGACTTCTTCGAATATGGAGCTATTCAGCGGCATGTTTACTAGCGGTACATAATTTTTACCTTTCCAAGAATCACCGGAGTTAAAATCTTTATCGGCTAATTCAATGTAATGATGCTCTTAGACATTCTGGAAGTGGTACAGTGGGCGGCAAGGAGTAATTAATAAATTAATTGTTGTCTTCTTCAGATTTGGAGTTATTTTGGGGCATGTTCATCGGTGGCACACAGTTTTTATTTATAGCTAACAATTCATTACAATCATATACATCGCTTACAGATACCATTCCTTCATTACAAAAAATATTCAATGAGTTTTATTCGTTATCAGTTAAGTCAATTAATTGTGTATCTTCATTTTCGTATTGCGAATTATCAAGTCTTAACATCCCACGCCAATTTCGTCGACAAAATTTTGGAAATTGATTCAGAATCACTTATGAGATCCATAGAGAATTATTAAAGTACCAGGAGCCAGTCGTGTCCAATGTGCCCACTGATTAAGTTTAAATGGTGTACAGTCTTCTGCTGCTTCTTTGTTAAGATCTTCACTAACTTCTTGCTTTTGTTAAACCAAGGCATTATGCAATGTGTAAAAAAAATATAAATACTCAAGTAATGTAAGTCAGCTCCCTTACGTTCGGAAACTATTTAATATCAAATTAGGAAAAATATTAGTTTATGACATTGGTGTATAACAGGTCATCCACACTTATGCACAAGGAATACCTTTTTACTTGGCATTAAAGTTAATTATAAAGTTAATTATGGCGCCCGGCAGCAGCAGCAGCGCATTCCTACCTCAAAATTGAATTGAAAACTCCTTGGCCGCAGCGTATTTTAATATTAATTATTTAACGCTCATTTTTTACATTTAAGGGACGTAGTAAATAAAACGTGCCGTTATTGATTACTAATTTTTAGTACTAACTAAATCAGAGTTTTAAGATATAAAATAGCTAAAATTTTTAATATTTATTTGGGTCAGGTACTAAGCTGTATATGGTATGTGGCAATCTCAATGGAGTTGCCAGTTTAAAAAATATGAACTTAAGTTTAAAATGAGTGGAAAATGTCACTGTAAAAATAAATATAACTTTATAATTAATTTATTAAGACTTAAAAATTAAAACTTAATATTTTATTTACTTTAAATGGATACTAAAATTTTAAATATATACAATATTAAAAGCTATAATAAAAAAAAAAACTAATAACTTAATTATCATACAGTCCTACTCTCCGTGGTATCGCTCCAAGAACGCTGACTGCGTTCCCTCGCTGAATGGCTATACCTAGCCTTTGAGCGAGAAAAAAACCAGCCCTCCTATCTCCAGCAGTAACGACCAGTCGCAGATAGAGTTCCTTTAGGAACTTCACCGCACGTGGACCCCACGGACCGATAGTCTCTACAGCAAATGGCACAAATATGTGGTCATCTCTCAGAGACTCATATTTGCGCCACTTACTCAGTTCAAATGCCTCTGATGCCGCCCCGGCTCAAGCGAGGTACCCTGAGATTAGAGGCCGCCAAAGTGTCTACGCAAGTAGCATTCCACACTAGGGCATTATCTCTCTCCGAGGAACCAATGTCATACCTTCGCGTCTCCTGCCATCGTCTCTCAATATTCCACAAGGCTCTGAAACAGAGGGAACATTTATAGAGACAAGAGCCCTTCGGATGACATCGTTCAAAGAACCGTGCCGTGAAAACCTACCAGCACGCTGCTACCGCAGGGGCACTGATGGGGTTGACAAATCGCCGCTCCTAGTCGCATTCCTACGGCGATAAGCAAGCTTTAATTTTTTTTGTATGGAAAATTAATATTTTTGCCGCCCCCAAAATTTTGCTGCCTTGGTATACAGCCCACTTAGCCCTTACGTAAATACACTTTAGGTAATGACCAATGTTAAATTATTATAGGTAATTAATATTTTGAACAAAAACACAAGTTGTTTAAAAACATTTTCAATAATATGAAGAAAGAAAAATCGTCCTATGCCTCATCACCCACAAAATAAAATTGTGGAACAATGGCATCGCACTAACAACTGTCGAAACTCTCGGATGCAAATTTATGGGTACAATTTACGAACCACCCTACGTACAGACGTCGGAGCTAGCGCGACTGAACGTATTTGCCAGCTATACCTTCGCTACCTTTTGTGATTTTTTCGACGCAATTTAGTACATCCAAAATAGATTACCATCGACCAATATTCAAGCTTCGAGAAAATGCGCTCAACTTTCGAAAAAAAAAGTCACAAATATATACCTTGTTTCACGATAATAAACCACGTATCTTCGTCACAAAATATCTACTTAACTGCACTCACGTGGTGTGCGCTCCACCAGACATAATTCTACAGAAGAAAAAAAAGTTAAAGACTAATATTCTAAAAACTTGTATTGGCTTCTAAAACATCACAAATAAAAAATAAAAATAAAATATTCAACAGTCTTTACTGTTTTGTCCAGCGAGTATCTATAACCTTATACATATTAAGGATATTATGGACACGGCCTAAGAAGAACATATATAGTTAGACTGTGGTATGGACGTCAAAGGTGCGAGTGATCTGGTATGCTGAGACACTTCGTATGCGTCTAAGGTACAGCATCTTGCGATTGTCAATCCGTCATCCGAGCGGTTGAGAGAATATAACGAAACATTACTAACGATATTTTTTGTTGCTTGATACACGCAACAGCCGATTATGAGTTTACTCAGAGCTCATTTAAAATTAAAATCTATCCAAATCAAAATGTAAGAAAACCTAACTTGCTTGCTTTCCTCAAAATTTTCAATAAACAGTTTTGCCGGTGACGTTTGTAGAACTAAACATTTCGGAGGTACTGACGTTATCATTTATATTTCCTTTCCTCGTAAGCTTATCGGAAAACAAGACAGAGATAGCAACAGAAAAAACGGAAACATTCCATCTTTGCGATGGCAAAAATAAAAGAGGGAACTTTAGCACCTATTAACATAAAAAAGTGATTCACTTCTTTTCGTCAATTCTTATCTTTTGGTTTCAGTTGTAGTAAATGATTGTCAGATAAAATAATGCAGTAAAAATTTGTTATGCATTGAGTTTCAATTTCTAGTGGGAGGCCGCTCAACACTTCGCTTAGTGCAGGCTCGGTACGAAGTCGGTTCTTCGAGCCCAATGCCACATCAGCTTGCTGATCCGTTAGGTTATATCGTTTACTCGAGTTCGGCCCCCCACTAGGTGTAGTGGTACTTTGAACCGTGTTTTATGGCTTTCTTTGGGATAGGCCTATATGTTCAGCAGTGGACTTGTGAAGGACTGCGATGATGATGATGATGATGAGATTCAATTTAAATCAAAAAATAATTTATCAACGTACAACAATAAGGTATCATCAACTCACGAAATATTAAGATAAATTAACAAAGTGCTCAGTAGTCCACTGGAGTAGTTAAGATTATAAAATATTAATTAACATTTATTTTAGGATTGGGGACTTGGTCCTGCTATCTTGACACCAACCTTTATTATTGTTGAGTTGTGAAAGTTGACCGTATAGTGGCGGTGTAAGAATATCCACTACCCCGTATGGACGATATAACCCTGGAGGTCGTAAGAGGCGACAGAGAGAAACAAACCAGTAGATGTGGAAAACAAAATAAGCTGTGGAAGAGGCCTATGTTCAGCAGTGGGCTTTTGATAAGCTGTAATGGTAACAGTGTAATTATTAGTGTGTTTTTAGCCGACTTCAAAAATGGAAAGGTTCACAATATATTTATTTTTGTGGTACGCGTTATTTTTTAGAAAAACTTATATTTATAGGCGCGTCTATAAAATATCGGTTGGATTCAGAGTGAGCGAGAGGTTGCGGCACTTTAACGGAGCGTCATATGGAGCGACGGTGGCGCGTTGGAATTGAGGGTATATTGAGAAACCCCTACTCGTTTGTGCATTATAAAGTTCAGTGTAGGTGCCGAGCATGAGAGATTCCGCTGAAGTCATTCTACGAGTGCTAAGATAGTGTCGTAGTTCTGTCCGTAGTAGTGGTTCTTCTGGTGCAGTCAAGGAGGATGGTGTTGCTGAGAGGCTGTCCTGTGTTGCGTAGAGATGGGTGGTGTTGCTGTTTGTTTGCATTTTTTGGTGTTATAATGTAATTGTGTCCTTCACGTTACACCGGTGTGTAATTGTGACGGGTACATTTTACGGTATAGTCGAACTGTAATTGCTCTATACTAAATGTATAGTGCACTTACGCTGTTTTATTGCCGCTAATGATTCATTGCGTAAGCAAGAAAGCAAGTTGAACATCCGCTCTCACACTTTTGCTATTTTTTAAGAATTAACCTTTCCTGACGTATTCCCGTTAGTTCCGACATAAGAATTGGGATAAAGTCCCTGTTATCGCCCACTTATAATCTTGGAATAGGTGTGAGGGTTATCACGTTTGTGAAAGACTATCATGCGCTTCGCGTTGATGCCTTTGTTTTTATGTCGTAATGGAATTTGCTGTCCTATTTACGACATTAACGTATCATTAAAATGTAGAGCAAAAGTTTAAAGTGAAATGTTTTATGCCAAAAGTTAAATCTTTTTGTTCGATTTATAAAGGTACCAGGCAAGTACTTTTATAATTTCTTAATGTACCTAAATATGTTAACAAGAGTTGAAAGAAATGTTAAAGGTACTTAGATGAGTTATAGTTTTGGCATTCAGTGGATATTTTAAATGCTCGAGTTATGTTATAATTTCATAGTTCATGCGAAATATAATTTATGTGGGCTACATTTTAAAGTTCGAAAGGTTTAGTGATGTACCGAAAAAAATATATTTAACATTAGCATGCTGTGTTTAAAAAAAATAAGTAGCCTTTTTGTATTCTAATGTGTTGAAAAATGTTACAGTTTAATCCAAATATTATGTAGTCGACAAAACTGGGATTTGATGTCGAGGGGTTAGTAGAAGTCGCTACAACAATGATCAATGAGGACGATAGCGTGACGGCGGTCGATGGAAACTAGATCGATCATAATTTAGAGCCTGTCTATAACAATAGTGATACGCTATCAATATCTAGCGATAATATTGTTAACTGCTAACTCCGATACTCTAACGGGAACAGGTAATGAATCAAACGCGAGCGTGTTCCAAGTTCAGGCGCATGCATGTAAGTAATTCTCTGTGTTGTAGTCGTCCGTATGCAAATCACGTGTTTCGTTTCACGTTCAAAAAATTGATCGTGTCAAAGGGGCTCAAAGCGCTCTAACCACTTTAAAGTTATGGTGTGAAAACTGAAGAGGAGGGCCTAGTAGGCCCCGTCCATGCTACATGCAGTAGTGGGTAATTATCTGAAGGGATTCGGACGCCTAGTACATGTTTTTGCGTATTGCTTGAGGTGGCTGGATGTAGGGGCCTTGGTCGCCCGGTCCACGATGCATATAGACTGAGGTGGCTGGATGAAGGGGCCTCGCACGCCCGATCCACGCCGCATATAGCCTGTGGCAGCTGGATGAAGGGACCTCGCACGCCCGTTCCACGCTGCGTATTTCCTGAGGCAGCTGGATGAAGGAGCCTCGCGCGCCCAGTCCACGCTGCATATGGCCTGAGGAAGCAGGATGAATGGGCTTCTAGTGTGTGTATGAACGGGTTCCGGACACCCGGTCTACAGTTCAAGTGATTTCTGATGACTTTTGCATGAACGCCTGCTCACGCTTTGAATGTCGGATAACTATGGGAGAGAGCGCGGCACACCCGTCTTGTGCGCCAGAATCGGCCCGCTACTATCGACGTAAATGAAGTCGGGAATGGTCGAGCATTGTAATATTTAACAAATGTTAATTTCTGTTTGCAGGCGGTGATAACTGTTAGGCCGTATGCTGACGGTTAACTGCCATCCGCACGAGGACGTGTGATAGTCGGGATTTAGTAGAAGGCGTGGTGCTGTGCCACTCGCTTTTGAATGGAAGTATGCTGTCGGTGTGTGGCATTTGATACATAGGAGAGTGAATTTGTCTTAAATATTGCTTTGAAAAAATATTTTGTAGTAACAAGTGGTTAACTTTTTGATTAGTTCAAAGAAATGCTTGAAAGCCAAGCTTATTTAAATTGACTGACTTGGGTCCATTGGGTGATTAATGACCCTGTAAAATTGCAGAGTTTCTTGCTTCATTTTATTTTGTGTTTTGACGTTGTCAATGGCCGTGCCGTCCGTGGCCGTGGCTCAAGGAGTAAGTGCCGTGCGCGTGTGGTGTTGGTAGAGTTCTGGTTTGGTGGTCGTTGAGACGTAGCGAGGATAACTGAACATGGTAATGAGTGCTCGTAGAAGTAAAATAAAGTGTAGTGTACATTTGTTGTGTAATGAACGTGAGAATGATATGGCAGATATGGATTGGTAAGGTTTCCTTCGAATCGATTTGTGTGAAGCTGTTCGAAGGAACAATGTGATCCGGGCCAAGCATTTGCGGCTGGTCGAAAGGACACACCCGTCCGCTTCAGTCAGGTTACTCGAACAGAATATATAGTATATAGTATATATAGATAACAATTTCGTCCGGGCCAGACCTGCGCGGTTGCTCGTAGGTATATACTAGTTTGCAGTTGTATGAGATAACTTGAGAAAAAGGTGTCGTCCGGTCCATGCGTGGTCGAAGGGACGCATGCTTTCGATTATTGTACGATTGAGGATGTTAGTATATCTACAAGAGGTTATGTTTTGTTAAACCTTATATCTTTTATCGATACCATTAGTGCCGTGCTAGCTGTACAAAGAACTGTGTGTCTGTGTGTGCTTAATGGAAAGAGCCAGTTGTCCATTCCGTGTTTTCATATAAGATGTCGACTTATCGAAGGGACGCCTAAGCTAGTTTTAGTTTGCACGAGATCAAACGTAATCGCCTTGCGTATCAGTGTGTAAATGTCCAAAGATAGGGACAGTGTTTATTGGAGCTTGATATTATCGAAGAAGTATCTAAGCTGTCAAAATGGGTTTCACCCATGGTGCCCGTTTTAAAGGAAAATGGGGATATTAGGATAAATATTAGGATAAATAATAATTCGTGAAAATCATCCACTACCAACAATGGACCAGCTGCTACCACATTTTAAATAAATATATTTTTAAAATATATAATTTTGACTCTAGCGGAGCGTCATATCAATGGTCATCATCATCATCATCATTAAAGCCCTTCACAAGTCCACTGCTGAACATAGGCCTCCCCCAAGGTATATCACAAAGCACGGTCCTGAGCCACCTGCATCCATTGACATCCTGCATTTCTTACCAGGTCGTCACTCCAACTAGTGCGGGGTCGCCCTACACTTCGCCTACCGGTACGAGATTGCCACTCGAGAACCTTTTTTCCCATTCGATTGTCGGTTCTTCGATATGGCCGGCCCATTGTCACTTCAGCTTACTAATCCTTTGGGCTATGTCGGTCTCTCTGCTTCTACTGCGAATATCCTCATTTCTAAGTTTATCACGCAGAGAAACCCCGAGTATAGCCCTCTCCATAGCTCGCTGAGCCCACAGTGAAGAACCACGTCTCAGTTCCATAAGTCATCACTGGCAACACGCACTGTTTGTACAGTCTCGTTTTCAAGTTTTGAGGTATACCTGACGAGAAGATGTGTTGTAATTTCCCGAACGCTGCCCAGCCGAGTTGAATCCGTCAATTGACATGTCGGTCGAAGTTGGACTTACCTAGTCGGACAATTTGTCCCAGGTATAATTCGTAAACAACTTCGAGCTTAGTGCTCCCAACAACTACCGGAATAGGTGTGACATGGACGTTATACATGATCTTTGTTTTGAACATGTTCATCTTAAGACCTATCCATTGGGAGACATTATTGACGTCATTGAGCATAGTGCTTAAGTCCTCCAGCGGTCCTGCCATAAGGACTATATCGTCGGCAAATCGAAGGTAAGTGATTTACTCGCCATTGACATTAATACTGTATCGTTTCCAGTCCAGTAACTTGAAAACGTCTTCCAATGCAGAGGTTAAGAGTTTCGGGGATATTATGTCACCCAGTCTTACACCTCTCTGCAGTTGGATAGGTTTCGTACTCTGGTTCTGTACTCGGATAGCCATCGTAGCCCTACTGTACAAACACTTCAGCACTTCGATATACCGACAGTCAACTTGGCACCGCTGAAGGGTCTACAGCACCGCCCAAATTTCGACGGAATTTTAACATTCTAATTATATTTCTGTAATTATTAGGAGTAAATATTTTTTCATTTCTTCTTAAAAGTTTTTCTATGCGGCCAAAATCTCCGTCACAGTCTAAAAATGTGTGACCTACTTCTGGAAATTCGTGTTCAATAGATGCAAACATTTTATGTGAAACCAAAGATAAAAACAAATTATTCCATTTGAATTGAACTAAGTTTTGTAGTCAAAAATTGTGCGTTCGGAAATGTGTTAACGTTTTAAAATGCTATAATTTAAAATACAAAACCAATACTTCGATTCAAAACTCATTATAACACCGGTGATTAGAGATAAACGTAAACTATAGCTTATAACACCTTTGCTCATTTTTTTAATATTAAATCATGTTATCCTTGCGAAGATGCACAAGCTTTATTGATTGATAATCACCTTATATTATTCCAAAAGTAGCAATGATAATGGTTCTCTGAAAATATTTCTGCTGATAATACATTTGCAAATCTGAAATATATACTTGATTGGCAGTTAACACCTTTACTAGCGTCTGTAACTATGTAACGAATTAGAACTGGTGTGTTTTAAGTTCATGAATTGATTTATCATCAGTTAAAACCTATGTTCATCCAAAAAAGTCGGATTTTTTAATTTTGTCAGATAACACCTTTGTCCACTTAGCCCTTCAACTTATATCGACCTACACCCTGGGCAAATTATAGAGGTGGTGAAAAAAACTCAAAATGACGGAAAGCAATATGGCCGCCATACCTATTTTAAAGAGTTATAACTCGGCAAAGGTTAGGGACAGTTTGGTGGTGCAAACACAAATGTTGTAGGGACCGTCAAGGGCCAACTGCTGGTGATAAAAATATCAAGATGGCGGATCTGAGATGGCGATCAAAAACTGACAATGACATTAAATGAATGAACAGACTTAGAAACATGTCCAGCGACAACTATAAAATAAAAATAAATTAATTGTAAAAACATTTTCAAAAACAAGCTTTTATTTAAAAATTCTAAGAAGAAGAAAATAATTTGGAAAATCAAAAAGTGCACGCCTCATGTGCAGTGTCATTTAATTTTGATGAAAAAAGTAAATTGTATTCCTGACCTTTAAAATATATTATTTACGTGTATTCAAATTTAGCGCTCTATTATTTTTACAGGTAATATTACCTATAGGGAAAAAAAACTATAATTTTTAGGAAAATAAATCGATTACACAAAGTATAAAACCGATATAGGCTGTATGGTACATTTGTTATTTGTTTATTAAATGCTTAAAAAAATATATGGCGCCTTTAAAATTTTAATGGCGATAAAACTTATAAAAGTTGAAAATCATTTTATTAACAAACTACGCACATTAGGCTACTGATATGAAATAGGAAACCATTTTATGTAATTCTGAAGAAAAAACGGTTTCGGTACGTCAATTTTTTCGGGAGTTATCGTGACCACATACAAAATCAACATCCGGACGTCCACGTAAATTATTTTTTCAAATTGTTTTTTTTTTTCAAAGTAGCAATATAAAATGATTTTTTTGAAAATATAAGATGGATTAATTACAGTGTGTTCTTGATATACGGTTACTCATATTATCGTATAAGTGAAATATTGTTATTTTTTTTTATAGGAGAGGGGCAAACGAGCATGCGGCTCACCTGATGGTAAGTGATTACCGCCGCCCATGAACAACTGCAACACCAGGGGAACCAGAGGAATTGCAGATGCGTTGCCGGCCTTTTAGAAAGGAGTAGGCTCTTTTCTTGAAGGTCCCTAAGTCGTATCGGTCCGGAAAAATCGCTGATGGTAATCGATTCTAAAAGGAAGTTTTGCGAAGAAGAAAACATCTTCTAAATCGCACAGTGGTGGACCGCCAATCATCCAGATGGTATGGATGTTATCACGAGTTTTGTCGCGATGTGCGATGGTGAAATTGAGCGGCTGGAATTAGTCCGAAAATTCCTCAGAGCACTCCCCGCGATAGACGCGATAGAATACGCAAAGAGATGCAACATCACTACGCAGTGCCAGTGAGTCCAGCCGATCGGAAAGAACTCGGTCGTCGACGATTCGAGCCAACTCAACTTCAGACACAAGTTTGTTCCGGTACTCGGCGACTTTTTTTTCGTTTTCCCGAGAAATATTGGCACGGCCGGTGTAAAGTGCTGTCTTCCGCATAGCAATGAATATTACCGATTTGCAACATATCATTGATATGCAGGAGAAACAGCGTTGGTGATAGCACGCAGCCTTGTGGAACACCAGCATTAATAGGCTTGTAGTCGGAGCATGCACCGTCTAAAACGACCTTGATGCTCCGATCTGCAAGAAAGCTGTTGATCCAATTGCACAATTTCTCGGGAAGCCCATAAGAAGGGAGCTTCGAAAGAAGCGCTTTGTGCCAAACCCGATCGAAGGCCGTCGCAATGTCCATACTAACGGCCAATGCCGCCCCCGTGGACTCCACTGCCTCCGCCCATCTATGAGTCAGGTAGACCAGAAGATCACCAGCTGATCAACCCCGACGAAAACCGTACTGGCAGTCACTAATCAACTGGTGATCCTCAAGGTACCGCATGAGCTGGCAGTTTATAATGGATTCCATTATTTTGGAGAAAAAGGAGGTGATGGTGATAGGCCTGTAATTAGACGGGTCTGAGCGGTCACCTATTTTAGGGATCGGGTGGACAAAAGCCGTCTTCCATGATTTCGGGACAACGCCTAGGGAGTTGGAGTATCGGAAAAGATGCGTTAGAACCGGTGCCAACTCCGGAGCACACGTCCTCAGCACAATTGGGGGGATTCCGTCAGGCCCACTCGACTTGTGGATGTCTAGGGAGAGGAGTGCTTTGCGAACCGAGCGTTGTGTGAACAGGACATCCGGCATGAAGCACTCGCACTGCGGAATGGTCGGTGATTTTTACTATTCTACATTGGTTATAACTACATTTGTTATATTGCTTATAACTATATTTGTTGAGCCGTGGTAGCAAAAAGCGTGAATTGAATCGCACACAGAGGAGCGCACATACGGTTAGTTGATGCCCATAAATCACATTCAATTTGGGATTATTTCAAATAAAAATACAAGCCTTATTTATTCGTATTTTCAAAAACTGCAATAACGGGACATCATTATATATATATTTGAAGTTAAATATAAATTTTGAAAAATAACCCTGAATATATAGATTTACAAAACTTATGTGATGGTTAGTGCTCGCTGTAGGTTTCACAGTACGCGAGCAACCCGGGTTCGATTCCCGCCGGCATCAATGAAATTGTTAATTGCAATTTTAAGTGCTGATTTACCACGTGCTTGGCGATGAAGGAAAACATCGTGAGGAAACCTGCATGTATGAGAAATAAGAAAAAAAAATATTTCGAAGACATGTAAAGTTCGCCAACACGCATTGGGCCAGCGCGGCGGACACTTCTATGCCCTAAAAATCCTCTCAGAAATGAGAGGAGGCCTGTGCCCAACAGTGGGACGTATATAGGCTGTAACTTTAACTTTTTTAACATTTGTTATAATTAACAATAGCTTTCACTCATTAAAGATGTGTTTAGATTTTTATTGTGAACCATTCATTACTTCTTATTATTCACGTGGACTATATTATTATGAGTAAACATAGCATCGTTTCAATGAAAATGCTTATCATTAATATCAAATATCAGTAACAGCATTGGTTAAGCTCCAAAAAATGTAGAGACATTCATCAATCACGACTTATATCCGTGGCCCCATCGTCGCTCATTACTTATGTTGATTGACACTAAAAAGAAAAGTACGCACTGAATCATATAGTTCTTTGTTTAGTAAAGTTACAAAATTATAGCAGGCAATGCATAATTAAATATACACTATGTAATAGCTAACCTAACCTACTTCGCGTTTCTAATCATTGTTACAAAATAATTTGTTTGTTGTTTTTTTGTGTAGGCTTTAAGAACTCCTTTTTCATTTCGTTGAGTAGCCCATCCCCGAGCTACCAGGGCTCTCGCAATATCGAAATTTTACGGGTGAATCGGCGATCGAGGCACAAGACTTTTCGCGCCTAAGACGCTACTTCCTATTGCCACTCTGGCTATTTTACATCTGGCGTAAATGAAATAGATATACTGCCATTTATCGGAAACGGTCTCACCCTTTCTGATATTTCTCATTTTACCGACGGGTGCAAGTTTGGTGTGGTAACTGAATAGAATTATGACTATTTTCATATCGATGCTGTAAAAAATAAATTCACTGCGTATATAAATTCGATGTGATAAATGCACATGACGGAAACCGGACTAAGCAGAGAAGAATCGCAAAAATGTTAGGTGACTTTATGTAGGTGGACGGTACCTCAATCGTGACAACTAAAATTATACAAAGCAAGTCCGTTCGTGAGTTAAGTATTGTTGCCACATAATATGGTTTAGTTCTGCGACCGCGTAGTGGCGGTGTAGGAATATGCTCTTTCCCACATCGTTCCGTGGGTGTCGTAAGTGGAGACAAAGGGAAACAAACCAGGGATGGGCAGCAGCGTCTTTCTAATAATAATTGAAAAAAACTGCGCTTGCTAACTCATGGGACAGGAGTGACTGACTCGACAATGTTGAAAAAAATCGAACACCGTGCAGTGACTAAATAAGGAAAAACTCAAAAACACATCCATGAAAAAATGTTGGCCGTTTACCAAGACTCTGTTCCTTTAATGTCAACCGTACAGAAGTGGTCAAGTGAATTCAAAAGAGGCAGGGAAAGCATCGAACTTGATCCCCGCCCGGGTGGGCCAATCACAGCGGCTACAGAAGAAAGTGTGAAAATTTATTGAAAAACTTATATTAGAAGATGGTCGAGTAAGAATTAAGATGTTAGCAGAAATGTCAACCTCACAAAAGTCAGTGCAAAATGGGTGCCGCGAATGCTCACTGCGCTTCAAAAGTAGGCGCGGGTTGACTGTTGTAGGGAGTATTTAGAGCTGTGTGGTGACGACCTAACAAATGTTTTCGATAGGACAGTTACAGGAGATGAAACGTGGGTTCACCACTATGATCCTTAGAGTAAACAGGAGTCTATATAATGGCATAAAGGGGATCATATCATAAAGGGATCAGACCCCCTAAGAAGTTCAAAGTCAATCCATCGGCCGTTAAAATCATGGCCTGACTGGCATTGACAGTGTTTTGGAATTCCAAAGGAATACTATTGATCGAGTACACAAAAAAAGGTGAAACCATAATGATTTCTTATATTTACGCGAACACTACACATTTTTATTTTTACGGATTTTAGCACGTTTAATTAAACGCGATAAAATCCGTAAAAATAGTTTTATTCAAAGGTGAAACCATCAACGCAGACAAATACTCAGCCACTTGACGCCGTTTGAGAGAAGCAATAAAAGAAAAGAGAAGAGGAAAGCTGACCAAGGGAGTGCTGCTTCTTCATGACAACGCACCGGTTCACACGGCACGGCTCTCCAAAGCTGCTGTACGAGACTGCGGGTTTGAGGAAATTAAGCTCCCACCATACAGCCTAAATTTAGCCCGTAGTGACCTTCGGGGAAAGCAATTTGCTGACGATAATGAGCTCAAATCCGCTGTAAATGAGCATTTTTCAGGCCAAGACGAAGAATATTTTTTCAAGGGAATAGAAAAGCTTTTTTCTTGAACAAGTAAATGTATTGATGTCATGGGAGACTACATATATTGAAAAATAAAAAATATTTCATAATTTTATCTTTTTTCTAACATACCCATACCAAAATACATTGAACGCCCCTCGTACATACAGATAATGTGATATATTTTTGTGGTTAGATTTATTTGCCTAAAGTAACCACAAACCGCCTAAATACAAATCCTTTTAGTTAAGCAGTTTGTCTAGTAGATCGGTAGGGATGATGTTAGACGAACTATCTATTAACTTAGTCATAATTAACTATAATCATAATTATTTGATAAAATATTAAATAAAAATGTATAGTTCTTTGGTATCAACAGACAATATTGACGGGCGTACTATTGAGACTGTGTATTGACATTGTGAAAAATAAATGTTTTTACGCCGGTTTCAAACCGAAGGTTTATCGTGCACTGAATAAAATTGTGGTGTAGTCAACCAAACCGCGAGCATAGCAACCTGCTTTATTGTTTAGAAAAGATCAAAAAAGAAAAATTGGCCGAAATTTCACAATAACAAGGGGGTGACTGCTTTTTAGACAAATATATTATTAATTTTTAACAGCATATACTATTAAAAAAAAAGTTAAAAGCTCATAAGTGCATTCAATCGCAGCATTTTCATTTAACAGCTTTTGAGATAAGTAATTATATATTTCGAGTCATCATCATTACAGCCCTTCACAAGTCCTTAAAACCCTTTTGACTTTTCTCTTAAGTTTCGTCATTTTTTGTTGTGTAAAGTAACTACATTATGTATTTGTTACGGAAGTTTATTTTGCAAAGTTTTGCTGCTTAGCTTTGTTTAGAGTAGGGAGGAAAGTAAACATGTCTACTAAACTGCGTTTGTGTAACGCGTAACTCTGCAACTACAACAGATAGAAAAAACTGTACTAAGACACGACGATAAAGATATTTTTTTTAATAAAATGAAGTGACACACGAACTTACAGTATATCTGTTGGTAAGTGGCTATTGCATTCCATGGACAACTTTAAACAAAGAAGGCTACAGATGCGTTTTTTTACCTATGAGGACTAAGATGAAATGTCTCACAGCCTTTTCTTTTTATAGGATAGGGTGACAAACAAACACACAGTCCACCTGATGGTAAGTGGTTCCTGTGACCCATAAACATCTACATCTATCCTCAATAAAGAATTAAAATGCATGCATTGTCACCCGTGAGGACTAAGATAGAATGCCTATTTTCCAGTAAAAAGGGTCTCCACTTCTCTACACTCACTACACGAAACACAGCAGTGTTAAGCTGCTATTTTACGCTGGTATTCTGTGAGAGCGTGGTCCTTCCCCGTTCGAGTGGACCCATTCGTGCTACAACTGTACTACTAATATAGCTGCAGCATGGCTCTACCACGTATAAAAGCTTGTAATTATACTCGCTCTCTATAATTTTCAGACCGGAACACAGCAGTGCAAGCACTGCTATTCGGTAGTAGAAATAGCCGTGAGAGGTTGTACGTATTCCCACGGACGCCAAGACAAAAAAGGATTACTGCAACCTAGTATATTTGTAACTTTATATCATGACATGAAAACAGGAGATTCGACCATTTATGGCTTAACTGCCTTTTAGTCAACGTACAGCAGAGTTTTGAGTTACAAATAGGGTATGTCCATCGCAGCAAATATGTTAATTATTCATTAACTACGTAATTAACATTTCAAAAAATTTCTGAGTTTGAGTAGTAATAAACCGTAACTATGCAAAATGGGTCGTCATAAACGGAATCTAACAATAAAAATAAAAATGATTAAAGTCTATTAAAAAAAAGCTTTTATTGGAGTTGCTAGGATACATCATAAGATCAGCTCTATGATCAGACTGACTGCTTCGCTGGCACTAAAAATGAAAAGACCCGTAGACAGCTCAAGTGTGCTCTATGATAAAGAAGTAGTATTATAGTATACATTCTTACAAACAGTAAATAAAAGGTACGCAAGACAAAAGCTTCTTCAAATAGTCGCCCACTTCCTTTCATAAGATATAACGCAAATTTTCATTGTTCTTAGTTTGATCCTAACAAAATGTTTACAGAAATCCCTTACAGATAAGTACCATGACTTCGTGATTTCATGTGAAACTAGGCTTTAAGGTAATATGCTTCTCTAGAATTTTTCTTATATTATTAATGCGAGGAAGATATCAATGTTATTAATTTATATTAATAATAAACAGTAATAAGTAATAATGACCCTTAGTAAGACCGATACGCCGTATAATAAGTTATAATTAACAACATTTAATTTACCTTTAGAAATATCCTGAAAAAATATTAATTCATTATCTTAGTGTCGTAATTTATACAAATATTTTAATGTTTTTATTCTAGTTTCTGAAATACTAAACCTATCTATTTCGAGACCTGACGTACTATGGACTGTAGGTATTGATAGTGGGCCTGTCTCTTTGTGATGTATTATATTTGTGATGTATCATTATTACGTCTACTATTACATCTTGTGCCAAAAGCGCTCTCTAGCACAGTCTTACCTCACGAACTGAATAATATTTTTAGATATTTTGTACTATAATCAAATTTAATCACACGTTCTTCGAGTCATTCAGATTTGAGTGTTTGGCGAGGCAAGAGGAGCCGACCTCACATGCACTCTTCAATCTGTGTGTCATTGAGCTATGGAGGAGCTCAGTAGCCCGAGGAATGTTATATAGACGAAGTTTGCTTTAACAAAACCATTTATCTTACGATGTATTGCTGTCGACTCCGTTGATCCTTTATATTATGTAAGGATACATCGGCACAAATATATCTTCATTAAAAGCAAGTTCATGGTATTTTGTTGGGAAACAAATTAATGTTCTACTACCGTGGACACAATAATACTCAGTGGTTGGAGTTTGAACAGAGTAAAACTATTTCAATATCTGGGACATATTATGGGCTGTAATGGAAGGAAATAGGAATTTTGAAGATGCTGATTTTAATTATTTAATCTGGTGATAATGGCGGCGTCATATATTAAAATTATAATAATGGAAATATACAATTAATTACATACAAATCTTCTTTATGTGGAAACATAAACTCTCTAACACAAATACAGTCTAATATAAACATAGTCTTCTAAAATTGTGATATATAGAGAAGCCGAGAAGATAATTATATTTGTTGGTATTGTAATAAGTTCAATTTTTTTGTTATCAAGTCATATCGTGTAGATAATGGAAGATAAAATTCGATAGGAGATAAAAGTGGATGTAATAGTTAGTGATATCATTTGGCGGTAAGTTATGGATAGTAATTTGAATAATTGGTTTGTTTTTATTTTAAATAGCCCACAACCTTTAAAGGCATCTTTTTAGTTTCCACCTACATACGAGCAAAGCCGCGGGAAAACGCTAATGAAAAGATACACGTATTCGAAGTTCTTACCGTCATCTATTACAGCGAGGTTAGCTAAGTTGAGTTTCTACAATCGTTAACGCTAATAGAAAATTATAGAAATGAATGATATCAACGTTAAATCACGTCACAGTAACGTGTCTTGACGTTGAGATATTTTCTCATTCATTTTTATAGTTTTCTATTAGCGTTTACCATTGTAGAAAGTCAACTTGGCTAGTACCGCTGAACTAATTTGTATTATTACTATAATTAATGTGGGTTAACAAACCCTTGATATTTTAACTGTTTGCAATGTATTAAGATCTTTTTTCTGCCCATAATATGCCAATGAACTCAACTGTACCTTTAAGAAATCAAATATAATAGTATCACTAGCAACAAAATTTGTACAGAAATGCAAAACGCTTGAAATACATATTCATTTTCATTTTTGTAACAGTTCACACTCATAACAACTTACGTACATACAAAAGAAGATTAAGATTTTTTTAAAATATTGTAGAAAATAGAAAAAGTCTTAAATCAGATATCGAATATTTATTTATTTAACATGTGTTATTTTAATAATATAATAATATAATTTACCTAAATACATAATTGTAAAATATTCAAATTATATGTCATATGAATTTTAATTTAAAATGCTAGACTTCGAAAATAAAACGTGACTGTAAATATATTATTCATTTTATAGCTTTGAAAGGACCGCACAGTTTCGATATTTTCCATTTACGTTTGATAAAATTCCCATTAAAGCTGTTGGTTTGATTAAAACTTTCTTCATGGAATGGTCTTTCACAAAGTCAGTCTTTACTGAAAAGGACCTCAGAAATTTTGATATCCAACTTTACTTGTGCTTATACGATACAATTTTTTGTGTTGAAAGCATAGTAAATGTGTGGATTTTCCCTTAAAATATATAACCGGGGATTTCTGAACTTTTGATTTTAATTACTTTTTGACTTTGTTTTATGACATGGATAATATTTTTACAAGTACTATGCAACATACGTAATATATCAAGCAATAATTAAACTTTAAATAAAAAGAACAAACCGACTATAACACTAAAGAAAATATTAAATAATTTCTACATAATGAGTTCTGAAGTGTATGGAAGAATTAAAGCCCCGACTTCAAAAGCTATAATGTGGAAATTATTTTATTATTATTGTTGTTGTTGTACTTTTTATTACAAATGTATTTATTTTAATCTATTGTGTAGTCTTAGGAATATAAAAGAAATCAAGTTAACAAACTAGAATGTTTTTTATAGAATAAGGGTGACAAACGAGCATACAGTCCACTTATAGTAAGTGGATGCTGTGGCCCATACAAGTCTATCCTCGATTACGAATCAAAATGCAGATTCGTTGTCAGTCCTGACAACTGAGATGGAATGCATGGTCAAAACAGCAGTATTAAATTGCTATTTTATGCTGGTATTTGGTTAGAGCGTGGTAAAACTCCGGTCGATCCGACCCATTCGTGCTACAACCATAATATCGCCGTAACATGGCTCTACCACATGTAAAGTCGTTAATTAGATACGTTAAAATCTACATCCCATATTTTGCCACCTTTTAGATATGACTTTTTTCTTTAAATTTAGCCACCCTTGAAGTATGCATAAACTATTTAATTAAAAAATCAATTAAATTGGTTCAGCCATTTCTGTGAAGAACATACATAAAAGGAAACACACTCTGAATACAGAAATTTCTCGTTTTTTAACTCGGTTGAGATCTAATTACAAAGCTGAACTACGACTAAAATGCCCATTAAAAGGGTATTAATAAGACTACAATTTCGTGGTCAATTTTATTTTTATTATGAATGACATGCAGTCAAGAAATTATGTGAAGCTACAGTAGCCTAATGTTAGGGTGTGGACCGCGAACTCAAAAAGTCGTAGCCTAACTTCAGATCCGCATAACTCATTAAGTCGACGAGCTAGAGATCAATGATATACGGACGGACAGACGGACAGATGGACAGACAGGAGTAGAATGACATTAATGGGGTTTCGTTATACCCTTTGTTTCGGAACCCTAAAATATCCGTCAAATTGGGACTGACAGGGTTTTATTCTAACAAATCCATCTAATTCGTCTGGTTTTGTACTCTCATTGCCAAATTAAATGTGAACTGCGCTTTGCTGTTCTCCGAGCTTCATTTAGTTACGATGTAGAGCAATAGAATGCATTGCATGCATTCTGCTTGTAATTGCCTTACCTCTTTCATCGAACCATTTACGAGCCTTCGATTAACTTTGATATTCCTTTGAAGAATTAACTGTACCCGATCACATTTCAATGCAGGTTACAATACAGGAGGTATTGTAACCTGCATCTAAATGGGATCGGGTTAGGATGTCCAGGTGTACGAGCTTTCGTTATGTTTTTGATTCTATAGATATATAAATAACGTTAATGTATCAATTATAGATTCTGCTGCCAAACGTTCTATGCATCGCTCGGTTGTATGCATCTATCTGTTTCAGTGTCACAAAAATAAATTGGACTTAAAATTAAAAAAAATTGGTATAGTGTATACTTTTATATTATTTACATATTTTTGAAATGTAATCTTTAAGGTCTTTCTTAGGTTGTCAAACACGATATTTTAATCTTCGTTTATTATGAGTATATTCAAGAGATCTAAGTGAAAAGACGAGTATATATATATATATATATATATATATATAGTTTGCTAAAGTCATAATCCTTTAGTTTTAACCTCATGCTTTGCTGCAGTCGGGTGAAAAGAACCGAAAATGAAGTTGGGTTTTTGAACATCAAACATTTTTTTTTTTAATAAATGCTTGGGTTTCTTGACTTTGACTTTATTTTTATTATTGTTAGGTACCATCCGCATCTATCGTATTATCATTAGTAATCCGGAACTTAAACTTAAAACATGTTGTCTTGTTGAAAATGTCTGAGAGGAGCTAAGAGGGGAGAAGAGGTATTAAACAGAGCCAACATCCTTTCATAAGTCGTTTCCTTTGTTCTAAAACTGATTCTAACTGAAACGCGACATGTTTTTACAGCAGTTCTTCATGGATAAAGAGACTAAGAATTAATGCAAAAATGTAGGAACTTTTACCTTAAACTACGTGAAATAATACCAATGCGTAATACGTTTTGTGGACTTTTACGCATACTCTAATTTAAGCCTTTTTAAAAAGTAGGAAACTAAATGCTTATTTTATAAATTATCATACTTCACTTAGTTTTTATAAATAATTAAAAGAAGGTCAATTGGAAATAGGATCAAGCCCTGAGTGTTCCTTACCACGACTTTCTACAATATTAATTTCTGTAGTGAAACCCACGTTTGCTTGGGGGATAATTTAATAGTTCGAGAGCAAACAGAGCCAGGTGTTCGTCAGCACCAATTAAATTGTTAATTGCAATTTTAAGCACTGATTTACCACGTGCTTTGTGAAAGAAAACATTGAAAGGAAACCAGCATGTCAGTGGTCTCTGCCTACCCCTCTGGGTGACAGGCGTGAGTGTTTATGTATGTATGTATGAAGTCCGCATCACACGCAGAGCAGCTGCATGTAGAAATGGGAGGAGACTTATGCGCAGCAGTTTGATGTATATAGGATTTCTCAGCATCCCTTCCTAAGAGTAATTTATCATTAATTGTATTACAATATTATTAAAAAAATGTTAATAATTATGTAATGACATCGAAAAATATTAACCCTTTCGCTATGCCGTGCACTACATACTGGTCATTGCTATTGTCTTACTATTGTGTCTGAAAACCGGACAGTGAAAGTGTTAAGATGTATGTAAAATTTTAAAGAAATGTAACATGATAACCCTTTTTATTAGGTAGTTTGAGTAATGTGTCACAAACGTCAGATTTTCCTATTAGGTATCAGAATTTAGATTGGAATCCCGTTAGCCTAGACCACACATTCGTTTCTCTCCATTGCAGCGTCACGCAATAAATGATCTGTGTCCTGGATGTTGTTTACGGAAACCACAAAATAAAGAGAGCATTTTTATATTGTGCTTAAATGAACGCCAGAAATTGTTTCCGTCCGAAAATACTACCAGTATTTGCGCAGACTATAATTTTTTGTATAAAAAGCTTTAACAAACACGGAAAACTAATAATTGGTTTAATCAGGAAACCTGACGTTTGCAAACGTATTTAGAGTTGTCAGAATGTTAATGGGATTTAAAAAAAATCGTAATAATACGAGTCTACTATAAAATACTCATTAAATAACTTTAGCTTTGTCGCTCGTGCGTTGTCTGGATGTGGCACACGTTGAGTTTTTTTTTCTCAATATATTTTGGGATTTCTGTAAGCAGTATGAAAGAATACATTGAGGCGGTCTTTACCTAACCTTCGCCAGGAAGCCGATAAAATGCGATATCGTCGTAATCTACCACCCGTGAACATTGCATGCTGCGACAGGTAGCAGCTACTCATCTTTTGCCAGCCAGAGCCATCATTGATTTCGATCCGGAGGAGAATATCAGTTAAAATAATCCAAACCGAACTGATTACTAAAGTCAAGCGCTGAGAAATGTGGCGCACAAAATTAACCTTTATTTGCGCTTAGCAGCTCCTCAACATCACGATTGTGTCCACTAATACTAATTAGTCGGTTCTCTGTGGTCACCTCATTTTTAGTGCTGCTGCCGACAAACTAAGTTACAGTTTGGCAGATTGTATTATGAGAATAATTGTAAAAAAGAATGGGAAGAAAATACGAGTATAGTTACACCAGTTGATAAGAAAACATTTCCGGATTGTCATCGATACGAGAGTTTTGTATTGATTTTGATTTTTAAATTATATTACACCAAGTATAAACTGTACCCGTTTAAAAAATGTCGTGCGATTTATCACTACACCTTTAGTGTCAACAACCTAATAATATGAGATCGCGCTTTGGGCTTTCACAGGTACAAAATCTATTTTAAGTCCAATATACTATAGGTACCAAAATACAGATATATGTAAGTATCAATATATGTACCAATATACAGATTCGCAATTTGTCGTGCAGTAGCAGCGTAAAGATAATTAATTTCCCATTTTGTCTTCTAGATGTCGAAGTGGTTATTGTCGGAAGTTTCAGAATGATTCATGCCTTTTGTTACATATATAAATATCTGAACGCTGGACTTAAAACACCCAGACTGGCGATGTAAACATTATCGAATCCTTCATACAACGGGAGAGGCACGTGACCACTAGTAGACTTTAAAAGGCTGATGAAAGAGAAGAAGGATGTAAATCTGGTAAAGAAAGACCTTGTGACTTTATAAGAAGAGTGAGATAGATTTATAAGACCATTCGCAAGTACGCTGCCTTCTTCTATCAGCCTAGCATTAGTCAGATCTGAATATTTTTAAGTATATCTTTAGTTTTATATGTGTTTATGTTTTATGTGTACTCCATTAATAAGCACCAGATTAGCATTAAGCATTATAATAATACTCTATTAAGTATTTGGATGTAATTCACCTGAGAAGGAAAGTAAAGTATCAGCTTTTATAGTTTAAAGATTAAATGGCTATTTAGTCATTAAAGACAAGAGAAAATCGATTCTTCTTCTGATGATTGAGATTGAGGTTGAAGGTTGTAGGGAAAATTTTCTTTTTTGTAACCTACTTAAATCCAAAACCATTTTAAAAGCGTTTAAATATTATAATTCCATATTGTACTGGATTTTTCAGCTCTTTTTTTATTGTACAGACTATACCGAACTGACGACCTGTCCGAAAATATCTAGAGATCATCTAATAAGCATTCTTTAAAAACTCCGCAATCACGTAACTACTTAAATGCTAATATTATCTAAATTGTGTTTTTCAATTGTGCGAGAAAGAGTGTTTGGGGGAGCAATAGAAAAGAAAAATAATAAAAAACAGACCACTATCTGCGTAGATGCGTAGATCGAACCAAAAATTAATATTAAAAAACTGAAGGTAGCCGGGCTAATTGTGACATCGGGACGTCAAACATCTCAGTCCCCCCCGTAACCATGGGTTGCTGTAAAGCACCCGAAATGTCAGGAATTAAAATAGTAAATTAAACGCGATAAAATCCGTATAAAAATAGTTTTATTCAAAATAACATCATGTAACATCCTGTAATAACGTCCTGTAATATTACCCTTTACCTGTTGTCTTGCGTCCTTGTCTGATACTTCTCTGCAGTTGGATAGTTTCGTACTCTGGTTCTGTACGCAGACAGCCACAGTAGCCCTACTGTACAAAAATTTCATTACTTCTACATACAGACAGTCGACTTATTACCGCTGAAAAGACTGCAGCACCGCCCAAAGACTTCCCTTCATAGTACACATGCGCAAGACAAAGTGGCAGATTGTATTCTTCTGTCTTCTGCACAATTTGCCGATGGTGTATATGTAGTCTATGGTACTTTAAAGCCTTACTATGGTACTTTTTTTATAGGACAAGGGTTACAAACAAGTACACAATCCACCTGATGGTAAGTGTTTGCTGCGGCCCATATACATCTACATCTATCCTCGATTACGAATCAAAATGCAGATGCGTTGTCACCCGTGAGGACTAAGACGGAATGCCTCGTTTCCAGTAAAAAGGGTCTCCCGTTCTCTACACTCACAATACGAAACACAGCAGCGTTAAGTTGCTATTTTACGCTGGTATTCTGTGAGAGCGTGGTCCTTCCCCGGTTGAGCCGACCTATTCGTGCTACAACTATACTACTAATATAGCTGCAGCATGGCTCTACCACGTAAAAGTACTGTAAAGCCTTTACGGGAACCAAGGAAGCTGAAATTGAAGGAATTCTGGACTTTAAGTATCGGTTTTTCACTCGCTTTCAGAGAACACTGCTGTAATTCAATCCTTGCTGGGACCTTGCCGTTTTTACAGAGCTGGAAAACAATATTGTATTCTCGATCTGACTGACGTCCGGTATAGCATATTCATTGTGTCTGATAAAATTAAATAGTTTTAACAAAAAAAACATACACTCGAATTGAGAATTGATTGGCACAATTGTTTTCCATTTTGACGCGGAGTTTGTGTTACATCTGCTATTTAGATTAAATACAGTGTTGTTTTTAGTTATATCATATCTAGTGTGTATTGCGAATTTCACAATGGACAAAAACATTGAACAAAGAGTTTGTCTTAAATTTTGCATCGCCAATGTAATTTCGTGTTCGTTTCTGAAAATGTTACAGTAGGCTTACGGTGAATCGAATTTATCAAAAACACGTGCTCGGTAGCTCGGTGTAAGTTTATGGAATGGGTACTCTGGGGTAAACCAAGTGAAGGACGTGTTTGGGAGGAGATGCGGGAGAATCGTAGAATCTTTAAATCACGCTTAAAGTGGTGCCAAATAATAGGGAGCAGATAAAGATGGATATCCTCGCTTATCACCATTCGAAGTATGACTTTCGTAACTTTTGGAAAACTACGAGTAAGCTAAATAATAAGCCGGGCTTACCCGTGAGCGTCAACGGGATGAGTGAACCAAAATGTATTGCGGACTTATTTAAGGATCACTTTATGGTGAAATCACAGTTAGGAACATCACGGCCATTCAGTGTAGAGGGGTCGCATGGGCTGGAGATAAGTACCAGATTCACAGCCAAGGATGTTCGGGGAGTTATAAAATCAATGTCAAGTGGAAAGTCTCTTGGTCATGACAGCCTGAGCATTGAACATCTAAAGCATGCCGGTCCACCTGCCCAGAGTTCTTGCCATTTTATATACATTTTGTATAGGACATGCGTACTTACCAGCAGAGATGATGAGGACTGTGGTGGTACCAATTGTGAAGAGTAAAACTGGTGACCTAAGCGAAACGAGCAACTACAGGCCAATCTTTCTAGCCACAGTGCTAGCTAAGATTCTTGACGGTTTGCTTAATACACAGCTTGACCGGTATGTAAACACTCATGACAATCAATTTGGTTTTAAACCGGGACTGTCTACTGAGTTAGCTATTTTGTGTTTAAAGCAAACTGTCAAGTATTACTCCGAAAGGAGCACACCTATTTATGCCTGTTTCCTCGACCTCTCGAAGGCGTTCGACCTGGTTAGTTATGACATGTTATGGCAAAAATTAAAGAACATCTCAATGCCTCTCGAACTGATAGAAATCTTCAAGTACATTGAGTTCTATGTACTACGTACTAGAGAAGCTATTCCAAACAAAAAATGTGCACTACTCTGTTTTCGCGCATGCGCGGGAGATAGTAGATTTTAGTCTATGATTGTAGATAGCGTGGCATATAAATGAAGAAATTTATTTTTTCTATTGTAATATTATTACCTATTTATTCACTTGAACAACAAATAATTTTACTTATTTGTCTACTGAATTATTAATTACGTTCAGGTTTAAACTTTAATTTGAAATCTCGTATTATTAGCGCAGCTCCACGCTCTATGTATATTGAAGCCACACTAAATGACACTAAAGTTGTACGGATTGCAGTACAGTTCATTTGAACATAGTGAATGTTCGGAATGCCAAATCTAGTACGTAGTACATATATATCGATGTTCAAGTACTGGTATTTTAACCAGGTCAACGTCGTTCGATGGTCGGGTGCTCTGTCGGAGTCGTACAGGTTGGAGTGCGGGGTGAGGCAGGGGGGCTGACCTCGCCAAAGCTCTTCAACCTGTACGTGAACGCACTGATAGAGCAGCTCAGCAGCACCCGTATCGGCTACCATATTGACGGTATTTGTGTCAATAATATTAGTTATGCGGACGACATGGTGCTGTTGAGTGCCTCGGCGTGTGGTCTGTCCAGGTTGCTGGGAATCTGCGAGCTTTACGTGCTGGATCACGGGTTGGGTCTCTATAACGCAAAGAAGAGTGAATGCATGGTCTTTCGGGCCAGGGGGCGGGGCTGCCCGGAGACCGTTCCTCCTATTAGACTGAACGGTGTCAAGTTAAAAAGAGTCAAACAGTTTAAATATCTCGGGCATATCGTGACCCCTGACCTAAGGGACGATGCGGACTTCGATAGGGAGCGGAGGGCGTTAACTGTGAGGGCCAATATGATCGCCCGCAAGTTTGCTCGTTGCTCGGGGGCCGTAACTAGCTCTTTTCAGAGCATTTTGTACGTCCCTGTACACGGCCAACATGTGGGTGTCATATACCCAGAAGCAGTACAACGCACTCCGTTTGCAATATAATAATGCGTTCAGGGTGCTGTTGGGACTGCCCGGGCACTGCAGCGCGTCAGGGATGTTCGCCGATGCCCGTATCGGCTGTTTCTACACGAAGATGCGAAAGCGGTGTGGTCTCTGGGGCGTAGGCTCCGGACCACCTCCAACTCTTGAGCGTATTTGCGAACAGTTGTCATTACTTTAATCATTGTTATATGATTAATGTAAGGACAAACAAACAAATGACTCAGAGGCAGGCATATTATTGATTTTTATATTTAATGATCTTAATTTGGTTTTAATGGTTTTAATCTGGTTTTTTAATAATTTTAATTTAATATAATTCAATTTTATTTTAATTTAAATCATATGTAATTCAAAATTTAAATTTCATTTCAAATGTACTACTGTAACTATGATCTGATGAATTGAAATAAATGATTATTATTATTATTATTATGTGGGATATTTATAAAGTATTCTCTATATATTTATAAGTATATTTATAAGTTGTATGGGCTGAATAAATATATAAAAGAAATATAGTAAATAAATATACATTAATATATATGTATATATATTAAATATACTAACACAAATAATACATAACTAAATAAAAGCCCAACCAAATGGAAACCCTCGGCAGGGGAGACCAAAAGGCCGAGGGTTAGGGGGAAAGGGAAAAAAACCGGCGGACGATGCGGGCGATGTCGAGGAGCACCGCCTCCTGCATTTGAGCACGGAGCGGTCCTTCACGGAGTCCCAGTCACCTCAGATGACCCGAGAGGCTGACCGGGATTAGCCTGTTTGCAGAAACGACCACAGGAATAATTTTGCTCGTTGGCTAAGGATAGAGGAGTAAGCCCTTTATCACACGAAATAACGTCCCTGTAGAATGGATCATCCGATCTCGCCAGAAAGTAATTACGAAGGCTGCAAACTTCGCGATTATGCATGGTGAGAGCGCTCAAAAATGGGCATGGCCCAACCGTTATATGCGTGTGTCTTATTCACACCCGACAAAAGACTGTTGAGCACTTTTGTCAAGCGTGCATAAAACACATCGCAAACTGACTGTTTCATATCCGCCTCATCGATACCTATGTTTTGTGACATACCCAGGTATGGGTATGTTTCAGCCTCGAATATGATCCTTATGTTGATGGGCAATAAATAAGTCTATGTCCTCAGAGTTAGCAACCCTACCCCTTTCGACATGGGGGACCGCACACTTATCCGTTCCCAGCTCCATTCTAATAGAATTGCTAAAATCACAAGTGATGTTTAGCAATTCCACAAGATATGAGCGACTGGAGGCGAATAACTTGAGATCATCCATATAGAAAAGGTGGGTCACTTTTCTACCTCCTTTCCGAAGCTGAAATCCTCTCCCGGAACCCTCCAGTAAGGTACTGAGAGGGTTTAGAGGGAGTCAGAACCAGAATGGACTCCGACAATCGCCCTGGAAGATACCCCTTTTATCCTTATGTGGTTCTCCGCAGCCGTCATCCGCTCACCTAGATGACAAAGGATCGTACTCCACTGCCCCATACACCGCCCGAGGAAGTCTCGAACTGTACAGTCAACCTTGTACAGCTCGAGGACCCTCTTTAACCATGTATGAGGCACCAAGTCGAATGCCTTTTTGTAGTCTATCCAGGCGGCGGAGAGGTTCCGACGATTGCGTTTAACCACCTTACCAATGACCATCAATGAGGAGTGGTTCCTTGGTTCCACGACCATCCATTTTGAGTGCGCGACATCACCTGATTTGAGTCCAGGTGACGAGTGATTCTCGCGCTCAAAATGCATGTTAGTGTCTTGTATATCGTGGGTAGACACGTGATGGGGCGGTATTTGATCGGGTCTGTGGTATACCGGTCTTTAGGAACCAAATGAGTGATCCCAGTAGTGAAGAGGCACGGGAGCGACTTCTTTCTGGTCGAGAGCCTCTTGAAACTGTCGGGCGAGCACAACGTGACACACCACGAACCCCTTCAGCCAGTAGTGATGCAGTCCGTCGAGCCCCGGACTTTTCTAGTTCGGACCGCCTCAGCTACATCCTCCGGCGTTATGATGACGGGGTCCATGAGCGTAACATTCGCACACTGACTCGCCACAACTTCCGTCCAAGGGCCCTCGCTGTGGTTTACGGGCTCTGACCACAGGCAGCGCCAGAATGCGACAGTGTCGGCCTCATTCGGTGCTTGACCCGTTCCACGTACCATTGGTCGCTCCAATGATATATAGAGCCTCTTCTGATCACTCTGGAAGAGACGATTCTGGTTAAACCGTGTCAACCTCTCGGTATATCGCCGAATCCGCTTCCCCCAAGCAGCGATTCTCTGCTTCAGGTCGTCTATGCGCTCCGTCAGTTTTTGCGTAATATCCGGCTGGGACAAACTTATATTTGTCCCAGCAAACGCCATCCTGATGTACGCCTAATATTGTTAATTTAATTCAACTAGCGAATGAATATTTTTTCGCGAATTTCGTATTTTTCTTGTTCTATCAAGAACATTTGGGATTGTAAAATTTTTATCAAAAACGATATAAATATTAAAATTTTAATAAAACGTATAAACTGACTTCAAAACTAATAAAAGTAAATTAATTTCCACGCTTCTGAAGTCGGTGCTAACACATAGTGTATAGAAAACCTAAAGCCCCGACTTCAGAAGCTATTATGTGGAAATTATTGTTTTTTTTATTTTTTTTTGCATAATGTGTGTGTTTTACAGTTGTTATAAAAAATATAGTACAACACATTAACCATTTATGGTTTACAAAATTATTGAATTTTAAAAATATTAAGTATTATTAAGTACATTATAAATTAAAATTACAAAAAAAAATCAGACATTGCATAATAAATAACTAAAACAAAAAACTAGAAGGTGACCTAATAAACAAAAACATTTACTACTATTTGCACTATCACATCATTAATATTTATAATTTCATGTCACATTATAATATATAATTGTCAAAGTATTATTATTAAAAAAATCGTCAAAAATTGAAAGATATTGTTTTTCCAACAACTCACTAACCGAATAAAAAGATTTATTAACTAGCCACTTTTTCAACTCGTTCTAAAACACTTCCTTGGTTGCAGTTTTATATTACTGGGTATTGCGTTAAATACTTTTATGCACATTGCATAGCAAGTTTTATGATAATTAACTGTTTTTGTATTTTATCAATGACTAATTTATCTGGATTCCTCAAAGGTTTAGATTTGATAATATCTCCAGCAGTTATAAACAGCTCAGGGTTATTTTTCAAAAATTTTGCTGTTTCGGATGTATATGCAAGGAAGTGTTAACACTTTTAAATTTGTAAATATTGCTAGCACGATTCACGAGGGCCATATTACATATAGCACGTAGACATTTTTTTTGCACAATGAAAACCTTATTAATGTCTACAGAATTTCCCCATATTATTATACAGTAGCTAAATATACAATAAGCGTATCCGTAATACGCCATAAGAGCTGTTGATTGCGATGCCGTCTTTGTAAGGTTCCGTAATATGTAAACAAAGCGGTTTAGTTTATTACATACTTTTTCTATGTGAGTTTTCCAGTTACAAAATGTATCCATATATGTATACCGAGAAAGGAAATTTCGTGTACTTGTTTTATTTGTTCGCCATTGTATACAATATTCAGCTTTATTTCATTATTACGGCGACGAGGTTCGCCACCCGTTACGTTCTGTCTCCTGGAGGGGCGAAAAGTGGATTGCGGAAGCCCGTCTGGCTACGCTGAATGTATGTGGAGCAATGAATGATAAGATGGATGAAGTATGCGATATGATGTATGATAGAGGAATAGATGTGTTATGTGTAAATGAGACGAAACGGAAGGGAAAGGATGCCACTACACATGGCATGTATACCTCGTACTGGTCTGGGGTAGACGAGACCGAGCGGGCATGCCAGGAGTCAGTATCATCCTTTCAGAAAGAATGAGTCAGTGTGTGAAGAGTATGAATGTGTAAGCCCGAGACTGCTATGGATACGAATGAAAGTGGGCTTAAAGAAGTTGTTTGTTCTAGGGGTCTACGCCCCAGACATGTCTAAGCCCACTTATATCAGAGAGCAGTTTTGGGAGATGGTGAGGATGGTGCTAATGAAATGCAAGGGTAATGAAAATATTGTTATATTAGGAGATTTTAATGGAAGGGTTGGCGTGAAGAGGCTTGGTTATGAAAGGATATTGGGAACGTTTGGTGATGAAAGTATAAATGAGAATGGTGAAAGCCTCCTCACCGTATGTGTGGAAAAGAATCTTTTTGTGACGAACACTTTCTTTCGTCATAAGAAGATTCACATGTATACATGGGAAAGAGGTGGTGATAGAAGCATGATAGATTTCATAATTGTGGATGAAAGAATGAGGAGCGCAGTGGTAGATACAAGGGTTTACCGGGGGTCCAACGTAAGGACGGATCATTACTTGGTCTTATGCCGAATTAATGGTCTATTCAGACGTTGGCGGCATCGGACATCTGTGTCTACCACTGCGTTACAGCGTATAAGAACAGAGAGGTTACAAGATGAAGGTGCAATAGAGAAGTACAAATGTAGACTGAGAGAAAATATAAGTGGTATGGATGAATTGTGTATGAATGATTTAGACTTGGAGACTGTGTGGTATAATATCAAGAAAGGTTTGGTGGATGCAGCTATCGAAATATGTGGTGTAAGTAAGAGAACGAATGAAAAGAAAAATAACACTTTATGGTGGGATGATGAGGTACGGATGGAAGTAGAAGCAAAGAAGAGAGCATGGCTAGATTTACTAGCAACCAAGGCTAGTTATTCTAGCGGTATGAATGATGATATTGAAAGAAAAAGGTAGTCTTTAGACATCTAAATAAGAGAGTAAAAGTAGTTGAAAGGAAAAGCAAGAAAGAACGGAGAAGAATGATAGAAGAATATCGGATAACTTCCAGGCAAATATTAAAATGTTCTGGAAACTCGTAAGAACTGCCAGGGGACATTCAAAACAGCCTAGAATAGATGCTATACGAGACCAGAATGGCTGTGTTCTGAATGACAAAGTGTCGAGTTTAAGGAGATGGAAGGAATACTTTGAAAGCGTGTTTATGAGTGATGAGACGTTTGAATTAAATGAAATAGAAATTCCGAAAGAAGAGGAAAGAGATAGAGATAAGTATAGATGAAATAATGAAAGCAATGAAAAGTATGAAAGCAGGTAAGGCAGCCGGATATGATAGAGTATCACTCAAATGCTAAGGGCTGGAGAGGAAGTGGTGGCAAACCTGCTGTACACTTTGTTTAATTTGTGTTGGGAACTTAAGCGGGTACCGGGAGACTGGTGCAAAGCCGTGATAGTCCCACTATATAAAGGAAAAGAATCGCAGCAGGACTGTAAAACTACCGTGGTATCAGTCTTCTTAGCATTGTGGGAAAACTGTATGCTAAGGTACTAATTGAAAGGGTTATGAAAGATACTGATGGAAAAATTTGGGATGTGCAAGCAGGATTTAGAAAGGAATGGGATGTACGGATCAGGTCTTTTCCATGCGCATGATTGCGGAGAAGTTTTGGCCAAAACCAAAAGGTTTTTGTGCGTTCGTGGACTTGAAAAGGCTTATGATAGAGTGGACAGGGATGTATTATGGCAAACACTGAACTCATTTGGGTTGAGTGCTGGTTGATACAGGCATTGAAGTCTCTGTATAGGGACTCCAGTGCTTGTGTCAGGATCAACGGGGCCTACTCGGACTGGTTTGGCATCCATAAAGGGTCAGACAGGGCTGTGTGGCTTCCCGTGGCTGTTTAACCTATTTATGGACAGTTGTTTGGAAAATCTGAAAGTTGAAGAATGCGGGTTAAGAATGGGTGAGTTAACCGTCAAATGCCTTTGTACGCCGATGATTAAGTCATGCTCGCGTCGTCAGCGGCCGAGTTGCAAATGATGGTTACATTAATGAACATTTCATTACCAAAAGGGAATGAAAGTGAACGCAAGTAAGACGAAAGTTATGGTCTTTGAAAGAGAAGAAAGTAAAACGATATGTGAAATAAGAACAGAAGGGAATTGTTCGAGCAAGTAGATGAGTTTGTGTATTTGGGATGTGTATTTAGCAGGGATGGTAGGTATGATAAGGATATAGAACGACAAGTGAACGCAGGAAATAAAGTAAATGGGGCTCTACACTCTGTTGTGGAAAGTCAGAATGTGTCCAAAAGGCACGTACAATAATACGGCACAATGCTGTGTTAGTCCCTACTTTAATGTATGGTAGTGAAAGTTGGATGTGGCAGAAGAAGCACGAGAGTAGAATAAATGCTGTGAAATGCGGTCATTAAGGAGTATGTTAGGGCTGAATCTGAATGACAGAGTGAGAAATGTGTGATAAGAGAAGAGTGTGGTTTGCAAGATGATGTTGTGACCAGGATTAAGAAAGGAATGCTTCAGTGGTTTGGTCATGTAGAAAGAATGAATGAGGAAAGAGTGACAAAGCAAATTTATGTGGCAGAGGTGAACGGCAGAGTCGGAAGGGACGCCCTAGACGAAGGTTTATCGACTAAATTGGCGATATACTGAAAATGGGCCAAATTAAGTACCCTTAACCGACGAGCGTATGCGTAGGTATATGGATGTGGAGGAGGCGAGAGAGGTGTGTCAGGATCGTGCCAAATGGAAGTCCATAATCTCTGCCTACCCCTCTGGGTGACAGGCGTGAGTGTTTATGTTATGTTATGTTATTTCATTATTTTTTTTATTAAAAAAATTGTATTAACTTGGTTTTGCCTATATTTATGTGTAAATTATTATGTTCTAACCATTCAAGTATTAATTTCAAAGAAATATTAATATCATTTACATATTTAGCAATGTCAGATTTTTTGTTACATGTCAATAGCATGACAATATCATCTGCAAATTAAGTTAATAAATTATTCGTTACATAAGAGATGTTATAAATACGATAAAAATGGACCAAGTACACTGCCCTGTGGCACGCCATATCCATTAATTAGGTACGGTGATTTATACTGCTCAGGTTCCTAATTACAATTTAACCTTGAAATTTCTACACTTTGTTTTCGATCTTTAAGATATGATTCTATATAATTTAATACCGGTTCGCGAATGCCTAAGATGTCGAGTTTGTTTAGTAGAAGTACGAGTATGTGTGAAACGAAATCAAAAATCAAACTCATATCTATGAATATTACTGAAGTGTGATTTTTGTCATCTAAATTATTAACAATATTTTTTACAAGATGAAAACATGCATGGGTAGTTGATTTATTGCTTTGGAATCCAAATTGTTCATTCATTATTATATTAAATTTTGAGATGAATTCTATTATGCGCTTGTACGAGTACATTGCTTTTTCAAATATTTTGGAAAAAATAGCACTGAAGTTTTACATATTTAGCCTATGGGGCAATAATTACACATAATATGAGGTTTATCATCTTTTCTATGGAGCGGCTTTACTATAGATTTCTTTAAACTATCTGGAAATTTGCTATTAGTAAAAGAAAGATTAATGAGGTAGGTTAATATGTCTACTAATTTTTTACTGCAACATTTTATTATTTTCACGGAAACTGAATCATATCCCACTGTGTTTGTGTCATTCGATGACGTTATTATATTCATTACATCAGCATAACCATATGGCTTCAAAAAATACTGCTAGATATAAATAAAACTTATTTGTGTTAATATATATTTTTAGTGGGAAATCTATTAGTAATACTAATGAAGTATTCATTAAATGACGCAGCGATTTTAGTAGGATCTGTAATTCATTTATTGTCAACCTCTATTCCATTTATAACTAAGTTTTTATTACTTTTATGAGATCCCTGTTTAACAACTTTCAACGCAGCTTTACACTTATTTTTTGAATTCTTCACAAACTTATAGTTGTTAATTTTTTCAGAAAGGTGAAAACATTTTTTAAGGAGCTTTGTGTATTTTATGTACTTAATTTTTTTTTCATTAGTATTGTGTTTGTAATATTGTAACTGTAATTTTCTTTTTGTTTTACAACTAACCTTTAAGCCTTTAGTCAACCACCAAGGTTTAGGCGGTTTATTCACAATTTTAATGC
Source organism: Parnassius orleans (assembly GCA_029286625.1). NCBI lineage: Eukaryota > Metazoa > Arthropoda > Insecta > Lepidoptera > Papilionidae > Parnassius > Parnassius orleans. The sequence continues at coordinate 3,945,863 of JAGSMP010000027.1, read as the reverse complement.
GCGTCTGAGGAAATCACAATTCATAAATTAGCAGGAATATTTCATGAAATTTATCAGAAATGCGATATTTATGTCATTTTCACTATAACTATGTGACCAGTTTATACTACACAAACATTCATGAAATTTTGTAATATTATCTTCACAGTAATCCCTTTTGAAGATAAAGTAATGTTTCAAAGGGCTATAGATTTGTTGTTGTACAGGTACATGTAGCATTTGCGCTGTATTGTGGTCTCACAATGCTAATTCCAATAGTTACCCGTGAGCATTGTAAATGTTACTAATTATATGATCTATACATGCATTACGTCTTGTGGGTTTGTCAATATGAGTTATTAAGCTATAGTTCAATAAAATATCCAAAAAAATATTATTTGTGCTACTATGTTCGATATTAAAGTCTCCTGCTATGATTTTTATTCTGTTCGGTTATGTGATGCAAAAACGTGTTAAACTTATGTAAAGATAATTCAATGTTAGAGCTGGGTATTCTATATAAACATATGACGACGAATTTGTGGTTTATTATTTCAATCCCGCAACATTCAAGTTTCGTCAGTAGCATATTTTTTAGGTATTTCTAGATTTTTATATCTACCTTTATATCTATCTCTACTCGTATTCTGTTTCTTATGCCTGCAGTACCTTCACCCCTTTGGAATGAAGGTTTCTGACAGACTAACTACATCGGGGCGAATTTGGATAAGAGCCTCCTCGAGCAGTTTTTTCTTACTGTAAATGCTAGCTATATTTTGATGCATCAGCTTTAGTACATACTTACTAGTGTTGGGTACGAAAATGCGTTGATGCGAATTTGAAGTTTGTTGGTTATACTAAATTAGCCACATTAGTTCCTTTTGTTGGTACTATAATAAAGCAAGTAGGTTTATGTTGCAACGCCCTCTGTTATGAAGGTTAGAAATGAGAAATTTATTGAGGTGTTCGCTACCAGGCTATTTCTAATTTGTTTTGTGTGGTTAATTGTGTAACATACATGATTGTAAGCTGTTATTTAAAAAAAAAAAGTCCCGCCGGGTTTATTGCTGGTTCTTCCCAGGACAGAGGTTTTTTTCGAACCAGTGGTAATTAAACAAAAGAGTGACTTTCAATAAGTATTATTTATAATCTATATTGAATAAAAAAGTTTCTGTTTCTGTTCTGTTTCTATTCTGCGCCCACTTTGAAAACTATTTATTATCAAATTTTTTCTCAATATTTTTTAGAAATCGAAATTGAATTTTACGAATTGTGGAAAAAAGTTATAATAACAAATATGAAGCAGTCTCCGGGATTTGAACGTACGAATGGCTACACGCTAAAGTTTTTCAACGTATAACTTGTATACCACAGAGCTGCGGTGTCACTTGCGTAATACAGAAAAAACTATATATACTCGTATATTATTAAGGGCTATTGATTTGCATAACATTTCAATAGTTCAAAGTCTAGATTCATACCACCGTTGAAAAAGAAAAATAAACTAACACTATTTTAATGATTTTAGTGAAGATCAATTTTCCAGGTTTATAATAACTACTTTGTTCTAAATAATATAATGTTTCTTCTAGTGTTAAAACCACTAGCAACTTATCGTTTTTAGTAAAACTTGATATATAACTACAGTTCACTTGTTCTCACACTGTTACTATTTTGATAATTCGATAAAGTCCACTTCTCTAGATTTCTGATTATTTAAGTTCAAAATTTTGTATTTAATGTTTCTTTTAACACTTCAACGATTATTTTATAAAATATTTTAGTAAGAAAACTTTGATTATTACGGTTTCGCTGTAGTTGCAAACAATGTCACTTTAACTTCACAGTTTTTACTTCACTTTTATTTAATTTTCCGACGATTTATGTTAAATTTTTATTATTTGAACGATTTATTGCGGACTGATATGAATTTTGCGCCTTATGTAAACGACGGTAGACGGTAAACTGCGTTTAGTTTTCAATCCAGCTTGTATTTTTTGAAGTTAAATAATTTTACCATTTAGAGTAATCTAAGGAATGTCACAAGTTCAAGGTTACAACCCGAATGTCGTTTAAATAGGTCAATTAAAAACCTCGTCACCTAGTTTTTTTTTTTAATTTCAAGAGATTCGAAAATTTCAATAGATTCGAAAATTCCTTGGTGGGAATCAGCGTTCTTTTGCGAGGATTTGTTAGGAGACTTAACAAATCCGATGCAATGGCAGGAATAAGCTGTAATTCCAATGTATAAAATTAATTGGGACAAAAGTTCTCGAATGGCAACATCATACTGGCAAGTGCAGTGTTAGGCGACCCCAATCTAGGTGGAATGAATACTTGGTAGGCCAATGGATGCAGGTGGCTGTGGACGGTATTTCAGGAAAATCTATTGAGGAGGCCTTTTTTAAGCAATAGACTTGTGATAGCGATATGTTTTTGATATAATTCTTTAAAGGAAAATTTTACTTTTAATTATACAAATTTAAATTTTCGTCAAATTTCTAAATAAATTATTTTCTTTTATAACAGAAAATAAGTTGGAGCTTTTACGATAAAGCATAAAATAAAATAGGTTCACACGGATTTAACGATTCTTCCGGGAAAAGCAACATTGTGTGTTCACCGTGCAATTGGGTCACTAGTAAATAAATTAGTTATTATTATAGTGCTAGCCAGTGCCGCAAGTTAAAAGTATACATAGCAAAATTAAATTCATAAACTTGGTACAACGATACGAAATCTTTATAATACGAATCCTCTTCAGACTTAGCGGTATGAACCATTATCATTACTGCCCTTTACAAGTTCACTGCTGAACATAGGCTTCCCCGAAGGAATGCCACAAAACACGGACTTGAGCTACCTGCATCCATCGATTTCGGGTATATTTTACCAGGTCGTCACTCCACCAAGTGGGGAGCCGCTCTACACCTCGCTTAACGGCACAAAGTTGCCACTTGAGAACCTTTCTTCCCCATCAGTTTTCAGTTCTTCGAGCTATATGGTGGGCCCATTGCCACTTCAGCTTACTAATCCGTTGGACTATGTCAGTTACTCTGACTCAACTGCGGAGATCCTATATAAGTCTATCACGCAGAGTAACCAAGAGCATAGCCCTCCCTATAGCTCACTGAGCAACCTTGAGATTTTTCGTGTGATCTGCAGTGAAGGACCACGTCTCAAATCCATATTATGTCATGACTGGCAACACGCTTTGGTTGCATAATATCGCTTTCAAGTGTAGGGGTAAACCTGACGAGTAGATGTGTCGTAATCTCCCAAAACGCTGCTCAGCCGAGTTGAATCCGTCTATTGACCACTCGGTCGAAGTTGGACTTACCTAGTCGGACTAGTCCCAGGTAAGCATATCGATCAATAACTTTGAGCGTAGCGCTCCTTCGGGAGCCACTATTGAGGTAATTGAGTGTAGTGCTTAGGTCTTTCAGCGATTCTGCCATAAGGACTATATTGTTGGCAAATCGAAGCTGAGTGATGTTATCGATATTGATGTTAATACCGTATCCTTTCCTGTCCAGTACCTTGAAAACGTCTTCTAATGCAGTGGTGAAAAGTTGCGTGTTCTAATATTGCGGTTTCGCACTCTGCTTCTGCTCTACTATACAAACACTTCAGCACTTCGATAGTATTAATATTTTATATATATTTCCATATCATATTTTCTTTACGTAAAACTTTTGAAGGTTTAAGCTTTCTTTTGTGTATTACACTTTTGTCGGAAAAAAAGCTTGAATTTCGCTCGTTCCCATTTAAGTGAAAAGGCGTGTAATTTTTTTCTCACTTGTCGTCCAAAATTTGTCTTTACACAATACCTTAAAGTGAAAAAGAATAAAAACTTCAAAAGAAAATAAATTATTTATCGCTTTTGTTGCTAATCTTTTATACATTACTAAAACAAACAGTAATAGTTGAATTTCTTACATTAATAAATAAAATGAAGAGGCTGATTTAAATCTATTTTGAAATGATGCTGCACGAGACGTGAAAGTACTGTGCGACCATTGCGCCGGTAGAGATCTTGCACCGCGGCAGAGAACTATAAATATTTCCCCATGAACAAAAAGGGGAATCTTATTAAATTACACCCCATAAACGGGCGTTTAAATGACACAGCCGTATAAATTAATCGGGAAAATTTCTACACAAAACCTTGTACTGGTCATCATTTCGGGTAACAACGCAAACATATTGTAAAGACGAACTCACAATCAAATATACTTACAAATACCTGGGAACATGTATATATATATATATATATATATATATATATATATATATATATATATATATATATATATATATATATGACGGTGCCTGCGCCATTCCACGTGCGGCGGCACCGGTGTTGCTAGACAGAATTCTTGTAAACAACACGTGCACCGCACACCTGCGCCATTGCACCTGCGGTGACGCCTGTGTCTAACTACTTGTTTTGCTTGTATAAAACTGACGGAGCGGCCGCCGTGAAGGCAGTCTTGGCTCTGGCGTGGAACGGTGCTATTGTCGTATTCCGTTACTAGCTTATCCTTGATTCGTTGGATAATTAATTCGTGCATACGAATAAATTATTATTCCTAACTACAAAATTAGTCTCGGTACAATTTATAGTTTGTATGAAGTGATCTATTGTAAATTAACCTTATTTAAAAGAAAAGTTCCGCTGGGTTTCTTGCTGGTTCTTCCCACATAGGTTTTATCCCAACCGTTGGTAGTAGTACTAAATTGAATAAAAGTGATTCTATTCTATTCTAAAAGCCTTTTCATGTGACATACATCGTAATAACATCCTTCATAAGAAGTGAGAATAAAGCTTTCAATTTAAGTTCTCTATATTCTAAAGAACAAAACTAAAAATATATATTTAACATGAACCCTTTAATATAATTTTCTTTATTTTCATCTTCACATGTAGGCCAAAGCGTCAGCTGCCTACATGTTTGAAATTTGACTGTTAAATTTCAAACATGTGGGCAGATCCTTACACAAAATATAAGATAAGCACGACTTGTTATTCACGTTCCATTCGTTTTTGTTCCGTTAACATCGTTACCATTACGTACAAAATAGCTATTGGTCGCGTGCCCATGTTTGTGTTGTTCTTCTAGTTCATTATTTTACTAGGTTGTAGGAGTCCTTTTCTGTCTGGGAGTCCGTGTGTCAAGCAGCAGTGCGTGCACTTCTATGTTTCGGTCTGAAGGGTATAGAGAACCAGTATAATTAATTGCAGGTTGTAATTGTAAAGCATTTCATCTTGGTAATTTGAAGCGACAAAGTATCTTAACGTAGTCTTCTTTGTTGGTGTAACTATGAGGCGGGATGCGATTTCGTTTGTCACTTCAGATTTTGTTAGTTCATTGTTTAATATAATATTATGTTTCTGAACGAGGTAGAGCCACGCTGAAGCTATTCTATGTATGTATATATAGCTGCAGCACAAATATGTTGGTTCAACCGAGGTAGGACCACGCTCTTACAGAATACCAGCGTCAAATAGCAGCTTAATGCTGCTCTTTGGTATGGTGAGTGTAGAGAACCAGAAACCATTTTAACCGGTAACAAGGCATTCCATTTAAGTCCTCAGGGTGATAACGCATTTGCATTTTGGTACTTAATCGTCGATACATGTAGATGTCTATAGGTCATTGCATCCACTTACCATCAGGTGGACTGTGTGCTCGTTTATCACACTTTTTATATAAAAAAAAACTTGTCCTTCCTAATGCTAGGACATACCGCGATCGTCACGCTTCACGGATTGACGGTCGTAGTTCCAGCTACCATTTCCTACCATAAACTTGTAGCAGGTGTATCGTACCTTGACTAGGGCTGGTAGATTCGGAGAAAAATAGGAACACAAATTCTATTTAATTAGATAGCTGGGTAGACGTTCGAGGCATGATTTCCCTATTAATTCACTACTTCTTTAGAGCTTCCTCTTGAAGATTCTTTTTTTCGTTACCATTAGCTTCTACAATAATATTGCGAATCCAATTTGGAGCGTGATACCCATCCCGCCCGTACCTCTCCCCTCTGTCTTTTTACTTTATTGAAATTCGATCGTTTACATTTTTAGCTATGCGTTTGAATCTGTTTTATTACATAATTACATAAATTAAACGTACATTGGTCATAAAATGCACATTGCACATTGCTTTAAGTATAGCGTTATAAAAATTAATTTCACTTATTTATACCCCCTACCTCGCCACGATTAGTGTCAAATAAGCCCTGTTGTAAAAGAAATAGAAATAGAAATATTAATGTAATGAAATGACATTTCATTAAATTGAATTTTCCGCGCTTCGAGCGTGTATTAGGTTGTCTATGGAAGTGAGTAGAGGGCGCATCGGAGTGCCTCGCATTTCAATGGCGGATGATGTTCAGATTATTTTGTGATTTCATTGTTATAAAAAACTTATAGAAAGATAAATGGAAGGATATAATTGAGGAGGCGATGTTAGTGAACTTTAAATGTCGTTTCTTTGTATTTTCAGGTGAGATAAAAGTGTAATTCTCATAGTTTGTTGTAATATTGTAAAAGTAAAAGTGTGTTAAATAAAACTTTGTATTTTCAGAGAAACAATTTGTGTTTAATAGTGAAAATCCTCAATAATATATCTTATAATACGACATTTTCGTTTACTAAATGAAGATGGACCGGCTGCAATTTGAGTTTACGATGATAGCTTCAAATGATGGCAAATCTAACGTATTAGCCATAACCTCAATATCTACAGAAGAAGGAAAATGTTATGTTTTACCTGATGAGCTGAAGCCGGTGATTCATCATACATATATTGTTAAAATGAACAATTTCTCTAAAATAAAAAATAGCATAAAGAAAAGGCACCAAAGTAGAAAAATATGGATAAAATTGGATGAAGATCTAAAGAAAACATATATAGATGAGGAAGGTAATATGCAATTTTTAGATCAATATTTAGAAGAAATGAGCACAAAACAACCAAAAGACAAAGATGACAGTTTGCTACATATCTTGGAAAAATTAATAGAAACTACAACCAAGAAAGAAAATCAACATAACCTAAAACATATCTCAGAGAAATTTATTATTGAAAAATTCCATTGCATTGCATTAGGGTTCTAATGCAATGCAATGGATAGAGAATTTTGAAAAAGAATGTGAACGCTTTAATATAACAAAAGATGAAACAAAAATAGATATATTGAGGTTATTTTTAGAAAAATCTTGTTTGGATTGGTATAACTCGATGGTTATAAAACTAACAGTAAATTCTGAATGGAAGGATGGAACGACAAATTTTTGGAAACTTTTAAAAACCGAGGATTGGACATAGTCACAACTGCTCTCGCATTCATGTATAAAGAAGGACTGTTAATTGATTATGCTATAAAAAAAGAGCGGTTTATACTAGATATAAACAAATCGATAGACCCGAAAACAATGATAGATCTGATTGCAACAGATCTACCTGGGTTTATATTAAATAGGTTAAACAGGGACGAACTCAACAACACTATTGAATTGTTCAACGAGATAAGAAAATATGAAAGTATGATGTACAAAAAAAACTCAACTATAATAAAAAGTGGTACATTTCTTTATAAAAATAAAAGTACCTAATGAGAAGAAGCCATGTAAGACTTGTGAATCTTTGGACAAAGGAATTAGATATCATCCGGAGGAGTCATGTTGGTTCAAGAAAAATAAAAATGAATCTAAAAAGGTTTTTAAAGCCAAAAATGTAAATAATAACTCCATTATTGAAGTAAATATGAATACTGATAAAAAAAACGAGTAAGTACACCATTAATCAAGATCAAGCTTTTATTAGAAAATAAATTAGAAGTGAGCGGCATTTATGATTCAGGCTCGCAGATCTCGTTAATAAATTCAAGACTGATTAAAGCAAAAGAAATAAAAGACAATGTGAATATAGCATATATGAAAACGGTTAATGGTGTGAAGAAGACGGATGGCTTGATAACAATAAAAATAAAAATCTTTGATTTAGAAGAAGAGGTGGATGTATACGAGGGGTGATCCAAAAGTAATGATAATCGGTTACTTCAGGTCCGCATAAAAATCCAAAAAAAATATTTTTTGCTTGCTTATATACTCACTACGTCAGCCTAAAAAAAATCATATAAATAGATCACGATTTCCGGGAGATACATTTATTTGAATACGAACTGTCAAAGAGATAACATCAACATGGAGAAAAACGAAATTAGAGCTGTCATCAAGTACCTCTGTTTGAAAAAATGTCTTCAAAAGACATACACAGTGACTTAGTGGAAACATTGGGGACTCTGCTCCTCCATATTCTACAGTTGCACGCTGGGGCAAGGAGTTTAAACTGGGCAGAACATCCACTGAAGATGAACATCGTGAAGGACGCCCATCCACGTCCCTCACTGAAGACAACGTGAAAAAGTCGAAGATGTTGTGTTGGCAGATCAAAGAGTGACCATCAGGCATGTAGCTGAGGTCACAGAGTTTTAAATGATAAAGGGATCTCATATGGCAGCGTTCAAAGAATCCTTGCGAACGAGTTGCATATGAAAAGGTCTCTGCGCGTTGGGTACCCAGAATGTTAACCGACGAGCAAAAGAAAAATCGAGTTGACATTTCGAGGTCAATCTCGAAAAGTTCAGATCAAGAAAATTTTTGTTCCGTTTTGTGACTATGGACAAGACCTGGATCCACCATTTTGATCCTGAAACGAAACAACAATCGATGACTTGGAAGCGAGCCTCCTCACCGACGCCAAAGAAATTCAAAGTTTCAAGTTCGGCGGGAAAGGTTATGGCATCTGTTTTTGGGACGCTCAAGGCATAATTATGGTGGAATATTTGGAAAAGGAGCCACTATTACGGCTCTTACTACGCAGACCAAATAAGAAAATTACGGGAGGCCATTAAGGAAAAAGACGGGGCAAACTGCGAGCTGGAGTGCTGTTTCACCAAGACAACGCACCGGCTCACAAAGCCGCATTTTGGGCAATACCACTACGGGTAGAAGATAGAAATAAAACAGGATTTGTTACACAAGATGGCCACTTCCAGTGGACCTGCCTCCTTTGGCTTGAAACATCACCAGCTATTTTCCAGAGAATTTTAAGCAATATTCTAAAAGCACAATCTCACAGGATACTCCGTAAACTATATTGATGATATTTTGATATACTCATCCACCTTTGAAAAACATATAAAACACATAAGAAGTGTATTAGAGGCAATAATAAAAGAAGGCTTTAGATTGAAGTTTAAGAAATGTACCTTTGCATCAGATTCAGTAAAGTATCTTGGCCATGTAATTCAGAACAATTCGGTAAGACCACTAAAAGACAATTTGATTTCAATAAGACATTTTCCAACTCCTAAGACGCAAAAGAATATCAGACAATTTTTGGGAAAAATCGACTTCTACCATGAATACATACCAAGAAGCGCAATTATCTTAGATCCATTACATAATTTATTAAGAAAAAACGAAAAGTTTGTGTGGTCAGAGAAGTGTCAAGAATCATTTAATCAAATAAAAAGATATTTATGTTCTCTACCGGTATTGAAATATATGACAAAGACTTACCAATAAAATCTTTACAGATGCATCCTTAGAGGCATCAGCAATACTAAAACAAACACAACTAGACGGTAAAGACAAACCAGTGGCATATTTCTCAAAAAAATTTAATGAATCTCAAAAACGAAAAAAGGCTATATATTTGGAATGTTTTGCTATGAAAGAAGCTGTTAAATACTGGCAACACTGGCTCATTGGAAAACAATTCACTATCTACTCAGACCACAAACCTCTAGAGAACATGAACATTAAAAGCAGGACAGACGAAGAATTGGGTGATCTCACTGTCTCAGTATGACTTTACAGTAAAATATATACCTGGTAAAGAAAATGTAGAAGCAGACTGCTTGAGCCGAAACCCTGTATTAGAATCAGAAGATAACAAAGAGGAACTATTGAAAATAGTTAATTTAATACAAATAAAAGATATAGTTGAAGACCAAGAGAAAAATGAAACAATAAAAGAAAAGAAAGCAAATCTTATACACAAAAATAGAATTTATTATAAAAAAATAAAGCAACATGAAAAGATTATCCTCTCAGAAGAATTTAGTAAAAGACTCATAAAAGGTGCATGAAGATTTATGCCATATCGGGATCAGACAATTGCAGAAAAAATAAGTCCAATATATACAGCTGAAAATAAATATTTGTAAAACATGTGAAATATGCATAAAAAATAAATCAAGATGTCAAGGAAAATTTGGATTAATGTCACAACTGGGACCAGCAACAAAACCATTTGAGATTATGTCAATGGATACTATCGGTGGCTTTGGAGGCTCTAGGTCAACAAAAAATACCTACACCTTTTAGTAGACCACTACACAAGATATGCATTTATTGCGACTTCAAAAACACAGAATGCAAGTGACTTTATAAAACTAACAAAGAATGTGCTAGAGACAGATGAGATTGGAATAATTCTGACAGATCAATATCCGGGCATCAATTCAAGAGAATTTAAGCAACATTTGCAAGAGAATAATATTAAACTAATTTTTACAGCTGTGAATACACCATTCTCGAACGGCTTGAACGAAAGATTAAATCAAACAGTAGTAAATAAAATAAGATGTAAAATAAATGAGAAAAATAATAAGAGAACATGGACAACAGTGGCAAGAGAATGCATACAGAAATATAATGAAACAGAACACTCCGTTACAGGCTTTGCACCAAAATATTTACTGAATGGTACGAATGTCAGTATCCTACCAAATGAATTAAAAACAACAGAAAGAGAATACAAGTGGATGGCTGATAGAAGATTGGCATTAGAGAATACAATAAAATCCCACAAGTACAACAAGAAAATATTCGATAGAAATAGGAAAATGCAAGAATTTAATATAGGAGACAGTGTATATGTAGAAAATGGAAATAGATTGAATAGAAAGAAATTAGACGAATTAAAAATAGGCCCTTTCAAGATAGTAGAGAAAATATCAAACTCCATTTATAGGATTGACACTAGCAACAGAAAAACAGAATCAACTTTATTCCACATAACAAAATTACAACCTGTCACAACAGAAGCCGAAGAAGATGAAGTAGAAGAAAACGAATATGAAGATAACTTATAGGTACAGTGTGTGGATATATTGTTTAGAATTTTCGCTCTTAGGGGGGGAGATGTAATGAAATGACATTTCATTAAATTGAATTTTCCGCGCTTCGCGCGTGTATTAGGTTATCCGTGGAAGTGAGTAGAGGGTGCATCGGAGTGACGCGCATTTCAATGGCGGATAATGTTCAGATTATTTTGTGATTTCATTGTTATAAAAAACTTATAGAAAGATAAATGAAACGATATAATTGAGGAGGCGATATTAGTGAACTTTAAATGTCGTTTCTTTGTATTTTTCAGGTGAGATAAAAGTGTAATTCTCATAGTTTGTTGTAATATTGTAAAAGTAAAAGTGTGTTAAATAAAACTTTGTATTTTCAGAGAAACAATTTGTGTTTAATAGTGAAAATCCCTAATAATATATCTTATATTAATATAAACTATTTCATTCAATATAGATTATAAATAATACTTATTGAAAGTCACTGTTACGTTTAATTTACCACCAAGAAACAGGGCGAGATTTTTTTTTGAAAAAAAAAAACAGTTTACATACGTTACACAAATAACAACATTATACAAATGTGCATAACATATATGTACACAAAACTTATGATTTATGTGTTCGTGAGTGTAGTTATAATTATTTTAAAGTTAAACCACATTTATTAATTATATATATCTCTATCTTCATAAGCTGTTTGCTATCTTTGATATTAATACTTATCCTTAATATATAAATATAAGTTGTACAGTCTGCATAAAATACCAAAATCAATTTTTCATTGAATTTTCGTTTTATTCATCGTCGTCAATAACCAGTAAATTATTTAGAAACGATGCTGGTGCGTCAATATTTCTTTGATGTCGTGCCCAGCTAAGATAACCAAGAACCACATTATAGTCATTACATGACATCAACAACCAACAGTCCTATTACCTACAACACAACTGCAGCAATATCCTAAAATTGAATTTATTGCACTACTACTAGGGTCCAACAATATATGTATACGTAAAATAGAAAAATAGAATCTCCTTCCGATATGCATCGGCTTTGTTCTGCCTCTTATTAAAGTCAGACAGTTTCCTCCAAGATGCGCCATCACTTCTTGTAAGTGTTCCAATTCAGGGCACACTTCTATTAAATACAGGCCATTTTCTCTCATGTGTTCACCGTAGTATGATCGCGCTTGTTTAACTTGGTACGGTCCTAAAACTATAGCAATCAAATCACTTAGAGATAAAATTGGAAAATTCTGCAGTTGTGGTAGGTTTCCATCGATTCTGGAAAAACAAATCCTACGCCTACTTAAATTACAATTTTGAACATATTGTGCTAAATAATCAGGAACATTTAAGAAATGCAATGCTCTAGATATAATCTCTTGAGCATTTGGCCGGTCTTGAATGAGTGGATGTAAACGATTAATCAAGTCTGCTGCAATCCGAAAATTATCCATTAGGTGCAGTGAGGCTTTATTAAAGAAATCTTTCCTAAATAGTTTGAAATCTCGTTTGAATCTACCATTTACTATTTTGACTACCCACCAGCACAAAGTTACGCAGCGGCTTTTATTAGCTTGTAATGCTGTTAACTGTGTTTCACCTTCACCCACAGATTCAGACTTTTTAGTCATGAGACTCTAGAACTGGTAAAGGGTCTCGGAATCCTCTGTCTAGAATAAAAATATCCCCTGCTCTAAAACATGACCTCATAGGTCTATTCTCATTTTTAAATAAATGAATCATTATTTCTGCATCTGTTTGTGTTGCTGCATATGGGCCTGAAACATCAATAATATGCCCATCACATGCTACTACGAGAAAAGGCTTTATTAAATTTTTATATTTATGTAAGCTGTAAGTTTTTTTTCTGGTAAAAGTAGTTGCTGCTTTTTTGGATAAATACGTATGTACCATCGCTAATAATAATTGCAGGCATTTCTCCTACTGTTACATTTGGGCTACCAAAAAGACTGTTTGGAATTAATAAATTCTGCTGAGCTACTTCTTCTCTCGTAGTATGCTGCAAGCCAACATAATTATTAACAAAGTGATGCATAAAATAATTTCTCATTTTTATTAAATAAGATTGTAAGGTAGAGCGAGGAATATTATACAGTGTTGATAATCTGTTATCACCAGTCCAGAGTTTAGTTAGATTGCTCACATTTGCTAAAATGGGTATTTCATTATATAAGGATACAAATTCAGTAACAGTCAGTCCAGTCCAGTAGTGAAAAATATAATTAGGCATCTCATGCCCATTTTCAAAATTAATCTCATCTACATTTCTTTCCAGGATACGAATTAAGTCTTCTATTTGTTGTGCTGTGAAACTACTTGTTAAATTGCTATTTTCGTTTAAAAGTGACCATACGTTAGCATATAGATGTGTTTCACAGACACGGGAATGTATTGGAATATACATTTTGTATTACTTGAGAAGCATAACCTTAATTGGTATAGGAATTAAATGCCAAGATTGATAAGCGCAGCCCTGAAATATGCAGTGTCGTGACGTATTTCCGACACGTTTATAGTGTGGTAAACTAATTTTTGCAGACTGTACAACACGTGCTGTAGGAATCTGCTGTTCTTCAGGTAGAGACGATGGAGAGTACTGATATTGCTTGTTGATGTTCAGTTTCATGTTCATCACCGCGTTGGCTTCTATAAACATTTTGAGATAGTTGACGAGTAGCTCGCATCCAACACTGATGGTACACATATGAATATCTTGATATAACCTGTCAGAAATATACCTTTCGAGAATCAAAAGAGAATTGATATTTAATACTTTTTCATTACAATATCTTTAAAGCATCGTATCGAAATCGAAGCAAATACAATATGTTATATAGAAAGATGTTAAATAGCCACTATTTAAGCATTTGGCTGCTGCGTTGCGGTTCGATTCCCGAACAAAACAAGAATTTATATGACTTCAAATATTGTTTTCATATCCGAGTGTTTTTCCATGTTTCATCGTCATAATTTTCATTACAGCCTACCGAAAGACTACTTTTGAACATAGGCCTCTCCCATAAATTACCTCACAGGGAAGATATTATACTATAGTTGCTACGCTTTGTAGACGGGTTGGCTTCCACAGTTTTTAATTTTTGAGTTGTTATCAGAAATATGCTACTGCCTATCTCCTAGTTTTTTCCCTCTGTCGCCTCTTACGACGCCCACGAGACGACATGGGGTAGTGGATATTCTTACTAGGCCAAAACACAGTAAGCTTTTATGCTTGTAAAATTGCATATACTTAATATAATTGTCAATATTGAAATAATATGACAGTAGCACATGTATTAGCGGCGTAAAAGAATCTTCTTCATCCATTCAATCTGAGGGTTTCGTAAAAGGTTATAAATAGAAAGGAAACAGGGGACGGGCAGCAGCATCCTACTGATAACAACTTAAAATAATTAATAAACTGGTGTTGCCAAGCGTGGCATCTATGACAAATACCCCCTTAAGAGACAAGATATGAGCAATACCTATGTTCAGCAGTAGATTTTTGATAGGCACTATCATATGTAATATCATAATCTTGTTAGAAATTGTTCATTATTGTCATTACTTCGGCCTATTACATATCCACTGATGAATGTAGGTTTTCACTTAAGACAGCATCAAAACACGACCCTGATGTTCAAAATAGAACAAAATACAGACCTCATTGTAGGCATCCCATGAAAGTATAGCAGCTATTAATGGATTATTGGCTTCAATTGTGTGATATCTTACACGTTGTCTAGCTTCCAAGACAGACCGTCCACATCCTAGACAAACGTGCGTGTGGCCCAATTCTCTATCAGCATTCATATGTCCATTTCTGCAATGTTCATTCAGAAGCAAGAAGCACTCTTGACAGATTACAGCTGCTGGTGGAAACTAAAAATTGTAAACAGACATCAGAACATAGTTCATAAAATCTAAGTCCAAATAATGGTAACGAATTATAAAATAATTTTACAAGATATATATTATTATTCTATTATTAGTCTCTGAACAAGGTGCAAATATTTAAAGATTAGTAACTAATAAGCAAATACGACAACGGCAGGACCATATCTACTATATAAAAAGCTATTAAACTAAACCTACCTGTTGTAAAGATCTCTATGTTGAAAGAAGAGTTAAGATTGTAGATGGCAATGAGGCCACAAAATGCCTCTGCATCCTATCAACGCAAAGATGACAATTAGTGCACCTCAACATCGTAGAAAAGTAAGCAATTATCAGCATGTTCGTGGTAACTAGCAGTAAGCCAATAAGTAGACGTGATCGAGTCCGTATAATAAAAGCATAAGTCGCAAGCAAGAAGCAGGAAAAAGTGCAACAGTAACGGATGCGGGAATCAGAACAATAATAATATAATCAATATGTATAATCAATGTAATATAACCAATATATTTCACAAGCACAAATCAGTCAATATGTGAAAATATTCGACATTAATTTGACATACGTAATTACAATATTGACACAATGACGTGTGTGTATCATTTCACAAAATGCATGAAAATCAATGATTCAATAATGATCTAATTCAATTTATAATTATTTTCGACTTATAATTCATAATTTATTTAAAAAGAAAATAAATATTGATATATATTATTTTTATATGACAAATACTAAAAATAGTCTTTGTCATTTAAAAATATTGTTTTATAATTTTTAATATAAATAGATACTTTTTCGTACTTTTTACTTTTTTACTGTTACTTATTCGTACAAAGAAACGCAAATGTTATTAGGAAAGACTGGAAATGATATATAATATATATTAATCGTTGAATTCCCCTTTTTTAAATAATATTTTACCGCAAGTAGTACAAAATTACGATTTATCACAAAATAGTTCAAAATTCCTAAGATTATTTTACATATATTTACCTTTTTTGTAAAAGGTGGGGCACGAACTGGCGTTCTCCTTTTTGAAAAAAAAAAACAAACATTTGATCTTTTATTTACTCGTATTGAAACTGAGGAAAACATTCGCTGCAAATGGGAAAGGACGAGGTTTTAAGCTAACACACTGAGCGTAATCCTAGTTGGAAAATATTTATAAACTATGTATTAACTCATCAGTCACCTAAGCTATAAACAATATGTACAATTCCTCTTCTTATTTTGCTATTTTGCTATAGGTCTTAAATTTTGAAACACAATAATTTTTTTCGTCAAAATCCTCTAAAAAGAAAAATAAAGGTTCGTAATGAAACATATTGTTTGTTTTGGATAATGGATATGGCGAGTTCTTATATCTCTCAAATTACTTCAGATTCCTTCTACGGTTTTGACTTCAATCGGTTCCATTAGCTGAAGAGACTTTTCAGCGAAATATATTTTAGCGTAACTGATTAATTTTTATAACTGAATCAATAAAAGGTTTCTTGAATTTGCGTTTAAATGGAACAGTATTATGAAAATGTAAACATTAAGGATAATAGAAAATATACTCAAAAAACTGTTTACATTGATGTTAAATGAAACTAAAACTACATCAAAATATTATATTTAAGATAGTTAGAAAAGTTAACTAGGTCGAAATAGCTTTTTAGAAAAAATTACAGTGTATAAAAGCATGAATTGGTTATGGCTATTGCTGTATTTCGTATGGTAAGTGTAGGGAACCGGAGAACCTTTTTACTGGTAAGGAGGCATTCCATCTTAGTCCTCAGGGGTGACAACGCATCTGCATTATCTTAATCGAGGATAGGTATAGATGCTAATGGGCCAAAGCATCCGCTTACCATCAGATGGACTTTGTGCTCGTTTGTCACACTTATTCTACAAAAAAATTGGTACTGTTGCCAACAAGGATCAATTCATACAAGTATTGCTTTGCAAGTATGAACTACACTATTGCTAAACGAAAAATCAGCTTAATCGGATCATTGTGTTCTTATTAAATAAATGTTTGAGTTAAAAAAATAAAAAAACACGCATTGACTATGAGCTGTGACGATTCTAATCATAATACTAGGTCATAGTCAGTATGGACACAAACATCGTTTGTTCCACAATTTTGACACGAATTTCTTTTAACAATCTAACAAAGATGAAAGGATTGACAATCAGAAATTTCCTGAATCTCACCTCACCTGTTTCAAATATTGTATTATTCATGTTCTGAACTAGTGTTTAAATCAATTTATTACAGTTTAGACCGATTATTATAACAAATCAAAAGTTGCTTGAAAAAATGGACTAAAATCTTTATGATATGACTAGGCAACCCCTATAAGTGATTAAAAATTTCTGTTATTAGTTATCTATAATTAAAAATAACCCTTAAAATAAAACAGACAAGATCCATCGTGGTGGGTTGTCCGATTCATCTATCTATATGATATGTGCGATTTCAAAACTATTTTCATAATTTTCATGATAGCTGAATAACCGGGACTCAATATTTATTTTTTTCATTAAAATCCTCTTAAAAAAAATTGTTTGTTCGAATAATGGACGTGGAGAATTCTTATATCTTTAAATTGCATCCAATCCCTTCTACAGTTTTGTTTCCAGTTGGTTCCATTAGCTGAATGGACTTTTCCAGCGAAATATATTCTAGCGTAGCTGACTAATTTTTATAACTAAAACAATAAAAGGTTTGTTCAATTCAAACAATCAATAAGCAGTACAAAGAAAATCAAAGGTTTAAGAATAATAGAAATGTGCTTAATAGACTTTCCTCATTGACTTTGAAGGAAACTACAAATACATTAAAACAATTTAGTATCACCCGTGTGCAGCATCTGCTCGATAGCATAACAAAATAATAAAAAACTGCGGTTGCCAACCTAAGCGTGACAACTATGGCCATGTCCCACGATGAGGCGATATTGCCCCATATATATGGGGGAGGCCTTCTAACATTGTGACTAACGGCTTTAAGTCGGATGGTGCTTGTCGGCCTTTATACTGGCAACATTAGTGCATCGATAAGTGTTATTGGATTTTGAAACAGTAACTTGTGGCAGTAGAATGCACTCGGAATCTTTCACAAACTAATAAAGAAGTGGTTGGGTGCCCCAAAGTGATCGTCTTGAAGGCATGTGGCCCGTTCAAGGCTAAGCAAAAATTTATATGAATTATATTCTGAGTGTCGGTGCTGTAATGCTTTTAAAACAAAATTATGTACATAATATTGTTTTTTAAAGCATCTTCATGAAAATAAAATCTTAAAAAAGGTAATTAATAAATTGCATTTACTATTACTAACACTTTTAATTTATCTCTGAATGTAGGAACCCAAACTACTCCAGCTTACACTAAACTTATTCTGTTTTGTCACACTTGTTTCCCAATCCGGGAAAGAATTGAATATTTATATTTAGCCAGGGAAAAAGTCTGGTGACAGCATATATTCAGCAGTGGACTTTTGGTAGACTAATGAATGAATGATCTCTTTAATTCACCAAAACATCCATAGTCCAGGAGAATTATATTCGACGAATAAAGGGTATGAGTCGATAGTTGAAAATATTTGCTTTGAATCTAGTAGCACTAGTAGCTAGGCACTTTAGCTTTGTGCTATATTATAAATAGATTTGTAAATTTTCTGCATGCAATATGGAAATTCACTGAGATGGTGATAATGTTGTTTACCTTCGCCAAGAGCCCAATTAAGCGCGACACTAGTGTCATCGTATGCAATCAGCAGAATAAATCATCTTTCTCACGTGAACATCTTAGAGTAATTACATACATAGTAAACATTGAATCCTTGTCAAAATTAACCAAACTGAACTGATTTGTAAAGTCAACCAAGGAGAAATGTGACTCAAGGAATAATCTTTTTTTCCTTAGCAGCTCTTCAATAATAATGTTGTACTCGCAATTATAAAAATAATATTTTTGTTTTTATTGCAGTTTTCTTTTTAACATACACATTTGTCGCGTAAAAAACTAAACTGTATTTTTGGCGTGACATAGAGAATCCAACAAAATTTAATACTGGCAGTACAACAGCATTACTTGGATACAATTTGTTAGTTAAGTTGAAATATACTCATTTTTGTATTAACGTTTACAAAAAAATGGTAGATATAAGAATAAGTAAAATAATAATAATAAAATGAATCCCTAGTGATAATTCGTAAAATGATGATTTATTTGGCAGCATGAATATAGCCCGGAAGGCTGTTACTTAAATTATTAAAGGAGGACATGTTTGAAGAGCTTTTAGAGGCTGGAATGAATTTAGTTGACCCAATCTCATTCACCACTCACGCATACTTACGTCAACCTCTTAACTATTTCTACCGCTAAACAGCAGTGCGTCCACCGTCGTACTTTCACTCAAAGGTTATGGAGAACCAACGTTGGTCGAAGAATGTGAGACCTTACTCCTTGGGGATCATGATGAAGCAATCTCTAGCTTTATTTGTTTAAAGTTGGTTGCTTGAAGTATCCACTTGCCAATATGTTGATAAGCATTTCGAATGTCTTTTTAATCTCTATGTATAAAAATCAATTGCTTTTATTTATGGGATAAGAGTGACAAACGAGCACACAGTCCACCTGATGGTAAGTAGTTGCTGTGGCCTATAGACATCTACATCTGTCCTCGACTACGAATCAAAATGCAGATGCGTTGTCACCCATGAGGACTAAGATAGAATGCCTCGTTTTCTGTAAAAGGGGTCTCCGGTTCTCTACACTCACCATACGAAACACAGCAGCGTTAAGCTGCTATTTTACGCTGAAATTCAGTGAGAACGTGGTCCTTCCCCGGTCGAGCTGACCCAATCGTGCTACAAATATACTAATGATATAGCTGCAGCATGGCTCTACTACGTATAAATATATTCTGTCCGTTAGTTTCGTTCGAACTCGAAACTGGCTCGACCGATTCTGATGAATTTTTTTGTGTGTGTTTGAGTGGGTCCCTGGATAGTTTGGATTCACAATTGGGCCCGTTAGATGGAGCTGTTGTCGAGGTCCAGAAATCATCTATGCGAAGCTGAGACGGATCGCTGGTTATATGTCGGAGAATCAGTGGCGCTATCTATGACACACTATCTATGATACACGGCGGTAACACTGCTTCTCGCCCGATAAACAACAACCGAACGCAAGCGTAACGTCATACCGAGTCATGCTTGGATGCGGCCGTGGGAGCGAGGTCATTCTATCGCCAGTGCTCGCACCAGGCGGACATGTCTGTTCGGCTGAGATTGTTTAGTTACTTTGATTGCCCAGATAAAACTAGACTAGATTATTGTTGTGATTGTTTTGCTCATGGCTACCCACCATGACGGATCCCGATGAATATAGGGGCCCCTTAGGCCTACAAACTCGCCCTTTTGCCGACATCAGAAGTGGGATTAAGTCCCTGTTATCATCCATATATATATATACGTTCGAATAGTGTGAGGGTTATTACGTTTGTGAAAGAAATTTGCTGTCCTATGTACGACAATGACGTACCATTAAAGTGTAGAATAAAAATTTAAAGTGTAATGTTTTAAGCCAAAAGTGAAATCCTTTTGTCCGATTTATATTAAAAGTACCCGCAAGTACTTTCATTATTTATTAACGTACTCAAATATTTTGTGTGTACAAATGTCAAAAGAAACGTTGGAAGCTTTCTATATGAGTTATAGTTTGCATTCAGAGAAAACTTAACTTGTTCGAGTTTTGTTATAATTTGATAGTTCATGCGAAATATGATTTACATGGGCTACATTTTAAAGTTTGAAATGTTTAAGCGAAGTACCAAAATAAAGGTTTAACTTTAACGTGCTACGTATTAAAAAAATAAGTAACCCTTTTGTATTCTAATGTGTTGATAAGTGTTACAGCTTACACTGAATATTTTGTTACGAGTCGCTGCCAGAAACATCCGAGTAATGCCGAGCGCGCCGGCGCCGCCCGGTCGCGGCGAGACATCACGGTCACTTCACTTAGTATCGAGCGTTAGCACGTGCAATTTGTCTTATTAATATTAACTTAAATATTGCAAATTTGAGTAATTAAATGTATTGAAGTGGGGTAAAGTCCCTGTTAACGTCCACATATAATCTTCGAATAGTGTGAGGGTTATTACGTTTGTGAAAGACTATGATGCGCTTCGCGTCGGTGATTTTGTTTTTATTTTAAATGTAGTAGTGAAATTTGCTGTACCATTTACGGCATTGATGTGCCTTTAAAGTGTAAAGTAAAAGTTTAAAGAAAAATGTAAAAAAAAACAAGTAATAAAGTTACATATTTTTGTTCGATTTATATTGAGGGTACCCGCAAGTACTTTAATTAATTCGTAATATACCGAAATATGTTAACAAATGTTGAAAGAAATGTTGAAGGTGTTCTGAATGACCTATGGTTATGCATTCAGTGGAAAGGAGAAACCCGGTACAAACTTAGGCCTGGCGTTACGGAGCTGAAAATCGGCCACTAATTAGAACATTTAGGAAGTTTTCATGAGCGCAATTTTCATAGCTGCCAACAATGGCGAAATTAGTACAATCGTACAATGAATACATTTTAGGTTGTTTTATGTTTTGCGATATTTTATAAATAGTGTAGGTAGTAGTAATTATCTTCACAGAACATATTATTATACGAAATTATCGTACTCATATGACCTACCTTGCGTAAATGGCGGACACAAGCGTGCAGGCCTGTTCTGTGCAGGTCTATTCTGTACAGGTCTGTTCTCCACCTGTTCTGTCTCTTCCTCATCTGTTTTTGCCTTTTGAGTGTATGCTCGAGTGTATTATTACCTTATTTCTTAAACGACATGATTTCTGTGGGAGTTTTATATTTATTAGCTTGGCTATTACATATTAATCCTTCTTATTGACACTGTAATCAAGCCGTGGTAGCTCCAGGGCGGAACACTCGCCGTAAAATTCACGGTGCGTGAGCAGCTCAATCAATCTGTAATCTCATATGCTGATTTACTATGTGCTCGTTGGTAAGAGAAGACTTGTGTCGACGGTGGGGAGATGTGACCTTATTTATGCTGTAATTAATAAAATACAACACAATTCTGACTGCTCCTGAAGTGCTACTGTCTGTGCTGTTCCGCTTATTTTACCTGGTTCAGTGACTGCAATATAACTTATATAAGGCAAACAGATGGATATATCGCCCATACGGATAAAAATAAAACTGTCAGTCACAGTTTTCTAGTTACTAAGTTTTGGCGGCTGCAATCTCTACCTACCTAAATTGTCAATGCTCTTTTGTTTGCCACTCATCTTACGTACTTAGTTTTTTTCGTAAATTTCTGACTCAGAGTTAGCTGCGGAACTTATAGCTAGTATTTTTATTTTCACTATTATAAACATGGTACATAATGGCTTTAATAGATTTTGCTTTTGTGCTTCCACAAAGACCTGCCTTTCTAAGATTCTAGCCTGCAAAATTAATACAATATCCCCCAATCAATATCCCCTCTATGAGGCAGTCTGTGGGGGAGGCCTACGTTCGGTGGCGGACTTTGATAGGCTGTAACGATAACGGTGTTAACGATCTTTACAAGATTCGCAGTGTAAATGAGATGAAACGTGGCTATAAGAGTTTCGTAGCTGACTCATTGCGGCCGTACAAAAGTTCTGTCAGTTATGAAACAGATTCTGCTAATAGTGGTAAAGAAGTGGTGGATACCCAAGATCTGATTAGAAAGTTAATCCGTCATAAACTGATGGTAATCGATATACATCGATCAGTCTTTTCAGCTGTAGCAAATATTCTGAACGTTATCTTTAATTTTAATTTTAATAATTAATCCATTCCACAAGGAAGTTGTGCGAGGAAGAAAACTTCTTTTAAATCGCACAGTGGTGGACCGCCAATCATCCAGATGGTATGGACGGTATCTTGAGTTCTGTCGCGATGTGCGATGGTGAAATTGAGCGGCTGGAATTAGTCCGAACAATTCCTCAGAGCACTCCCCATGGTACATGCGATAAAATACGCAAAGAGATGCAACATCTCTACGCAGTGCCAGTGAGTCCAGCTGATCGGAAAGAACTCGGTCGTCGACGATTCGAGCCGCTCCGCGCTGGATGCGGTCAAGTGGAAGGAGCTGGGAGCCCCTGCCCAGAGATGGGAACAGTATTCCATGTGGGGCCAAACCTGCGCCTTGTAAAGTTGCAAGCGGTGTG
Organism: Parnassius orleans; assembly: GCA_029286625.1. Taxonomy (NCBI): domain Eukaryota; kingdom Metazoa; phylum Arthropoda; class Insecta; order Lepidoptera; family Papilionidae; genus Parnassius; species Parnassius orleans. Next base: position 3,922,582 of record JAGSMP010000027.1, on the reverse strand, counting down.
CCGGCATGAAATACTGTCCCGCTCTGCTGAGCACGCCAAGCTTTTTAGAGGCCAATTTGGCCTTCTCTTCCAAGTGGCCACGAAACTGCACATCACTCGATATGTCGACACCGAGGATTCCGATACTGGCTGAGGCAACAAGGGGAGTGCCCTGAAACTGAGGAGATACGACAAAGGGGTTCTTTTTAGCGGTAAACGCGCAAACTTGTGTCTTCTAGGGATTGAACTGGACTAGATTTAGTCGCCCCCAGTCGAGACTTTGTTGACTTTGTTCAACAAAGTCTCGACTTCACACACAAGTTTGTTCCGGTACTCAGTGACGTTTTCCCGAAAAATATTGGCACGGCCGGTGTATAAAGCATCACCAGTGCTGTTGTCTGCATAGCAATGAATGTTACCGGTTTGCAACATATCATTGATATGCAGAAGAAACAGCGTTGGTGATAGCACGCAGCCTTGTGGAACACCAGCGTTAATGGCTTGTAGTCGGAGCATGCACCGTCTACAACGACCTTGATGCTCCGATCTGCAAGAAAACTGGTAACGAACGAACGTATAAAATAGAATTATCTTACTTATTTTTAGCGATTATATTCACTTGACAGTTTTTCCGTCCGAATATGAGGCACATTTCTAGTAATTAAAAAAAATTACCGCTAGTGTGCATAATATGTAACTGCGCACGTAAGTGAAAAAAATGACACTTTTATAATTTCATTACTAAAAAACTATATTAGGTGAGAGTTAATGTTAATTTAATAGTCATAACAGAATAGAAAAAAATTATAAAAACAAGTTTCATTGTTTTATTTTCTCATAGTTAAAAATGTTGTCGTAATCTTGCAAACGCACGCAAGTTACGTTCTAGTGACCTGTAAATCTGTCACCCGCACTATGTTATAACGCAAATACTATAATTAACCAAATTTTTTTAAGACTACGTGCACATTTTCCACGAAAAATGAGCGCTAATAATTTAAAAAAAATAGAAAATACTCTGTAAGAAATTACTTACTTATTTTTTTTTCTTTTAAAAATCAATTATACAATTTATTTTTTTATTAAAAGGTAAATGAGCGTTATGAGGCGTGCACTTTTGGATTGTCTTATAGATGCCATACACGATCCATTTTACCGTCAAGTTTGCAGTGCGCTTGAAGCGGCCTCCAGTTTACAGTGCGTATGGATGGAGGACCACTCACGTTGAAGTTCACCGTCAAGTTTGCATGAAGCCGCAATAGTTAAAACCATGGCATCTCTCGCTTATTGCTACGACTAACGTCATGCATACTTGCCCGCTCATACACATGTTCAAGTTTACATGACGCTGCAAGCTTGATCAAGTCGGCAGAATAGAAATTTTTTCTTCAAGTAGACTTGTCATGCACACTGATAGCCATACACCCTCAAGTTTACCAGACGCCACTTCAAGCGCGCTGCAAACTTGACGGTAAACTGGATCGTGTATGGCATCCATAAACTTTTTAAATTAATTTAATACTTATTTTCTGTTAAAAATCAATACTTATTTGATAAAAATAAATATGTAAAAATAAATTGTGTAAAACTTCCTAAAATAACATAAATATAATGCTTCATTATTATACTTCTTTGTTTCATTAAATGAAACTAATTTTTACGGATTCTATCGCGTTTAATTTAACTTTTTATTTCTCGACGTTTCATTTCTCTTCAAAGTGATTATTTATTCGATATACAACATTTAACATAATTAACGCACATCCTGAAAGTAGTTTGTTCAGCATCGTTTACTTCAGTAAACTGCACTGCTAATGCATAACATTTTGTAACGAATATTGCCTATTGACATTGTACCATAATCAAAAAATAAAATTATTCAGAGTCTACAATCCAAAGCCTGAAAATTGTGATAGAAAGATGCAATCAAATGTTTACTAGACTTAAATAAACAACTCGATGCTTGGAGTTCGGACATCGGTTAATGTTCATAGGTAGGTATTTCTTTAACGTAAACAATCGTGTATTGTCGGCTTTTTTCGGCACTAATACATACAGTTGTGTCAAGCGGCGGCAGTGTTAACTCGTCTCAAACGGGAGCCACAAACTAACTAGAAACACACGACAGCAGCGAATACCTACTAGCCTAGCAAGACCCTCATACCTATACCTACGTGTGCGACTGTGCGTTCGTGGATCTCTACTGTGACCACAACATTCTTCCGGAATTAGTATAACTAATTTAATAAATAATCAATGCATCAACATGTTTAACTAAAAAGTCAGTGTACGTATTATGATTATAACATAATATACTAATTGGAGTGTCTTAGGGTGTGCGTTAATTAGGTTACATGTTGTATATATTTAAATGGTGATAAAAACATCGAAAAAAATCGATATATCGTTAATATACTTCGATGTTTTTAAATCGATGTTTCACTTTCGAAAATATTGATGTTCTAATATCGATGTTTTTTATGAGCGATGTTGCACCCCTACCGCCATACCAATATTCTCAAGATAAGGTGTCTGTCTGCTTAGACGCCTTGAGATACTATCGCCAACTGTCTGCTGGCTCAAGTTGCCGTCAAAATCACCCAAGGGCTGCGCAATGTGACGCTGTTGATGCAATATTGTAAAGCAGTTTACTATAATGGATTATTACCACTTGATACTGAGATAAATGAAAACATGTCTTAAAAGACAAGCATCCAAGCCAAAGAAATCTTGAAAATAAATACATGAAAACATGGCTTAAAAGGCAAGCATTCAAGCCAAAAATCTTTAAAAAGAAATATAAAATTCGACCGAAATTAGTAATATCTTTCGTAGAATCGAAAAACGGCGCGAGCGAAAATTTTAGATATTGAAAAGTAATAAATAATTGAAAGATCGAAATAATTTTTAGTATTATATGGAAACAATTAATAAACAAAATGATAAATGACTGTATTAAGTGTTGACGTTTCGTTAATAATAAAAATATGAAGTAAAAAATTTGGTGAGGTTATGTTGACATCTGATTCGAGAATATAGACACTGTAGTCTCACGCCTACACGTTTACATACATAATATACATATGTTGAATGTGTACTTGGTGCGAGACATTACAGTGTCTCCGGATACTCAATATAATTTATTAACATTATTTACATACTTATAACTTATAAACATTTATTGAACAAGATCATTTTTTATTACTACAAGAAAAACATATTTAAAAGTGTTGCACTGCAAAATATTTATTATTCAAAAAAAATATTTTATAATTATTAATTTATTAAAATATACAATAATAAAAAACTATAATAAAAAAACTATAACTAATAACTTAATTATCATACCGTCCTACTCCTCGTGGTATCGTGCCAAGATCTGCGTTTCTTCACTGAATAGCTATACTTAGCCTTTAAGCGAGAAAAGAACCAGCCCTCTTATCACCAGCAGCACCGACCAGTCGCGCATAGATTTCCTTTAGGAACTTTACCGCACGTGGACCCTATGGACCGATAATCTCTACAGCAAATGGCACAAATATGTAGTCATCTCTTAGACACTCATATTTGCGCCACTTACGGTACCCCTGAGATGAGAGGCCGCCAAAGTGTCTACGCAAGTAGCATCCCACACTAGGGCATTACCTCTCTCCCAAGGGACCAATTTTTATAGATGGCAGCTGACGTAGATGGTCAGCTGCCATCATCTCTAAATATTCCACATGGCTCTAAAACCGAGGGAACATTTATAGAGACAAAATCCCTTCGGATGACATCGATCAAAGAACCGTGCCGTAAAAATCTACCAGCACTTTTCTTACATGAAAGTCTGTGGAGCCCAAACTCGTCGACGCTGCTACCACAGGGGCAGTGATGGGGTTGACAAATCGCCGCTCCTAGTCGGACTCCTACGGCGATGCGCAAGCTATCCTCATTAAGTAAGCTGCTGAGATTACTTGATGGTAAAGCGTGTAACCAGTGACAAGATTCCTTAGTCGAAACATTTAGAAGGCGTGCCTGATCTTGGTCACTATGGAAATTATGAAACAAATCTTTCTGCACACTCTGTACCAACGGAATATCCCACTGGTTTTGTTGGTTAACTTGGAACATTCAACAGTGAAACATTCTCGCCGGGACAGAGCGTTCGCCATGTCTGCCCTGTGCCTTCGTAGCAAAGCACAGGTCTACTTTATTATTTAAAATTATGTTACATAAGTCACCGACACTATGCACGGAAGCAAGTAAAGCAGGCAATGCAACGCTGGAAAGATTTCTCACCAATACCACCAAATGTTATAGGTTAAGTAGCTAAAGTCCAGGCTGTTGTATTTAAAGTTATATTTAGATTTTTTTATAGCTATTTTAAGATTATTATCAAAATCTTTTAAAATAACCGAAAATTTCCAGACTGGACTCGAGCGGAATAAGTTTGTAACTCTCACAGAATACCAGCGTAAAATAGCAGCTTAACACTGCTGTCCCCGCCGGCACCAATGAAATTGTTAATTGCAATTTTAAGTTCTGATTTACCACGTGCTCGGCGGTGAAGGAAAACATCGTGAGGAAACCTGCATGTCTGAGAAATCAAAAAAAATATTTCGAAGACATGTGAAGTTCGCCAAAACGCATTGGGGCAGCGCGGCGAACATTTCCTTGCCCTAAAACCCTCTCAGAAATGAGAGGAGGCCTGTGCCCAGCAGTGGGACGTATATAGGCTGTAACTTTACTTTACTTTTTTACACTGCTGTGTTTCGTATGGTGAGTGTAGAGAACCGGAGACCTTTTTACTGGAAAAGAGGCATTCCATCTTAGTCCTCACGGGTGAAAACGCATCTGCATTTTGATTCTTTATTAATATAATTGTAATAATTTCTTTATAATTGTAATAATTGTAATGATAATAATGACAAATTTCATTTAATTGACATAAATAATTTTATAAAAAGTTTTGGACAAAAGATAGGTATTACCTATCTAAATATAATTTAAGACTGGTAGCAAATGTGCTATTTTATTATTTACTTTTTAACTCAGCCAAGTTTTTGGCTACCAACATTTCTTTTATTGAGCATCATAATCATTTGACATTTAATTTAGAATAAATACTAATTATTAAATTAATTAGAATAACAACTAATTTAAATTAGTGAATGCGACAATAGAGGCAATCTCTAGCAATAATAAGAGTTTAATTAATTTAGAATGCAGCCAATAAATAAGTAATAAAATTGTTTACACCTGGTGCATCAAAATATACAAGGCATGATGGGCAAAGAATTGGAAGTTGAATTGTTTTTAAATAGTAACAACATGCATATCCTTTGTATTATTGAACACTGGCTAAAACATTATAATTTCATGTTTAATTTCAGAAATCACCAGGTGGTCAGTTCCTTCAATAGAGAAAAAAGTTTACGTGGTAATAATTAATATTAGCAGATAAGTCATTATTATACAAAGAACGTAAGGGAATTGTGAGCCTCTCTTGAGCGAACTGTAGAAATAGCTTGTGTAGAGCTCGAGAACTTCATTGTTGTAAGTGTTTACGGAGCCCCATGTGCTACTTATGAATATTTTGAAAGGATTGTGGAAGAAGTTTTGCTCAAACTTAGTAAGCAGAACAAGTCTGTTGTAATATGTGGAGACTTTAACATCAATCTCCTTGAAACTTCTTCCATTAGTATTAAGTTTAGCTCATTGTTTAAATCGTATAATCTTGTTAATTTATTCTTAGAACCAACACGTATTGCTGGGCCTAGTGCGACCTGTATAGATAACATTTTTACAGATGTTAAGCCCTTGCATAAATCAATTATTCAAAATTTAAGTTCAGATCACTATGGACAGTTGGTATCATTGCCTTAAATACACAAAAAACAGAACAATAAGAAAGTTGTGTTTGTTCCAATAAATGAACATCGCTTGGAGAGGTTTAGAAGTAATATAATAAAAAGACTTCTATCACTTTCATTTAAAAAAAGACCTGATTATTTATTTGTTACGTTATTTAAAATTATAAGTTGTGAATTTAGTAGAATATTTACTTCTAAAACTTTTTCTTTTAACAGTCGTAAATAATTTAATAAATGGTTGACAGTAGGAATTTATAAAAGTAGGCGAAGGTTATACGAGCTTTATAATGAAAGATCATATAATACTAGTGTTATATTTAGAGATTATGTAAAAACATATTTTAAAATATTTAAAAAAGTGTGCTTCACAGCTAAGGCTTTACATTTAAGTAACAAAATTAAAACTGCATCCAACAAAATTAAAATGACCTGGAGAATAATAAATAGTGAAACGGGCAAGGTGAAACCGCGCAACTCGAAATTTCAATTGAATATTAACAATAATCTAACTCGATTTGATCAAGATTTTGCTATGGCGTTTGAGAAACATTTTACTGATGTTCCTTTTTTGACAACAAAATCATTAAATTATTCTCCTACTGACGCCGAATCATTGCTCAAACAAAGTGTAAAAGCTTGTTCAAATACTTTTAAATTCCATACAGTATTGCTAAAAGATATGTTAAGAAAACGGCAGACTTATGGGGGATTTCCGTTAAAGTTATTTTATCTATAATAAATACAATAGCACCTTATCTAGCCACTATATTTAAAACAAGCGTCGAATCTGGTGTGTTTCCTGATTTAATGAAACATAATAAAGTCATACCTTCATTTAAATCTGGTAGTAAATTAGACCCCACCAATTTTAGACCAATTACTGTACTGCAACATTTAATAAAATTTTTGAAAAAATAATTTTAGATCAGATGTTACGTTTCTTTAATATTAATAAATTGCTACATAAAAATCAATTCGGTTTTACAAGGGGTCGCTCGACAACTGACGCTGAAGTTGAGCTTATTAAACATATTTTTTGTGCATGGGAGAATTTGGAGGATGCTTTGGGTATATTTTGTGACCTTTCCAAGGCTTTCGACTGTATTCACCATGAGACATTAATCAGGAAGCTACAGTACTATGGTGTCAAGAAAACAGCGCTTAAACTTATTATTTCATATTTAAGTAATAGAATGCAGAAAGTTATTATCAATGGTAAAAGTTCTTCCGGGTCACCTGTAATAATGGGTGTCCCTCAGGGCTCGGTTCTCGGCCCATTCCTATTTCTAGTGTATATTAATGACTTACCTTCCCTTGTAGGGGATAATCATGATATAGTATTATTTGCTGATGATACTTCCTTGATTTATAAACTTAAACGTCAATCATTTAAATGTGACGTAGTGAATAATGGTATATCAAAATTAGTGCATTGGTTTAACGTTAATAATCTACATTTAAACGGAAATAAAACTAAATGTATTAAATTTACAACATCGAATGTAAAAATCTGAATACCAATGTGTTTTTAAATGGGGAAGAACTGAGCCCTGTTGAGTCCACTGTTTTTCTTGGCTTCACTCTCGACCCAAAGCTTCAGTGTTGCCCCATATATCCAAACTAGCAAGCAGACTAAGTTCTGCAGCCTATGCTGTAAACAAGATTAGAGGTCTCACTAGTGTCGAGACAGCTAGATTAGTTTATTTCAGTTATTTCCATAGCATAATGTCTTATGGGATTTTTAGGGCCATTAGAGCTATTTACAACCTTAAACCGAGATAGTCTCTTAGAGAGTTCTTAGAAGTTCTAGTAAAAAATGTGATATTCATTTTGTAAACACTAGGAACAAACACAAGCAAGTAATTCATTCTTGGGGCAATGTATACGCTATTACAACAAGGTCCAGGAAAGTATACAGGCTCTCTCTATTACTAACTTTAAATGTTTTGTTAAGCTGAAACTATATAAAAAGGTTTATTATAATATAAATGAATACACGTTTGATAATAACCCCTGGGAATGTGGTGGTCGCTCCCAAGCAGTTTCTAAAATAAATTTTGTAAATAGTTTGTACAATCATTAATTTAAAATTTACTTTTTAAAAAAAGTCCCGCTGGGTTTCTTACTGGTTCTTCCCAGGACAGAGGGTTTTTTTTGTCGAACCGGTGTTAAAGTAAAAAATGACTTTCAATAAGAATTACACATGTGATCTATATTGAATAAAAAATTATTCTATTCTATTCTATTCTATTATTGAGGATAGATGTAGATGTCTATGGGTCACAGCAACCACTTAACATTAGGTGGACTGTGTCACCCTATCCTATAAAAAACTGTTTTTTTTATTTATTGAAATAAGCAATAAATGATATTAATGACGGTAGTGGCGCCATCTCTTGAACAATATGAGTAAAATTGGGTGGTGCTCTTTTTGCCTATGAGATGGCGCTAGTATCAACGTAAAAGCAAGCTATTGAGAACTTTCATATCCCTTTTCGTTACACGCGTTTTTTTTTTCTTTACATTAGCCAGAAGACGAATATAAAAACAACACTTTTATTTTCAGATTTCATGATTCCGGTTAGATTTTTATAAAATCTTTAGGCCGTTTACTATAAAAAATTCGTATCTTTTTTTATGTGTAATAAAATAAATTACGTTACAATTTCTAGTGGGCCTAAAAACGATTGTCTCCTTTTGTTTTTAAAACAGGTTTAATACTATCGAATAACAACGGGGCACCTAGAAGGTATAGCGATTCCATACTGACAGTTTTATTCCTGGAGAAATATGATTGAAATTTTGAATTAAAGTATCTCTGTTAGAACTAGATAAGTTATAGGAAAAAAATATTTCACATTTATTGCTATTTGGTTCAAGACCAATATTTATAAAATTTCGAAAAATATGAGTAAGATTACTGAGGACGTCGTCTGCTCTACGTCCCAGTGTATCGTCGTCCAGATACCAGACATTCAGCTTGGATTTCAAATTTTAAATAATGGGTTGAATTCCCGAACTGAAAAGTACTTGATCTAGTGGGTCACCCTGCTGAACACCGACAGCAGGATCGATAATATGGTTTTCGTAACACGTTAGTATTTTGACTGTAAAATTGCCAAACGTAATTGTTATAGTATATTATAGTTTAAGTAAAACGACGCGTATACTAAGACTGCTTTATTGCTTTGTTGACATCATACATGATATTGCGATTATTATAACGAGGGTAGTCTCTCTTTACTTTTACAACATTAAACTTTGAATTTATTAAAGACTACCTACAACAACTCCCTTTTATTATAAAAAAAAGTATTAGTAAATAATACACAATCATTGTATAGTTACATAGTAAATATTATATAGGGAAGATATATGATACTAGGATATGTCTTCATTATAACCTTCATTTTTTCCTTATATTAATGTGTTATGATAAGTTTTGCATTCGACTTTTAACAGATTGCTTTTTTGGATCAAATTTGGATCAATCATTGTTACATTGAAAATTGTGAAGAAATGCTGAAGAATTAATGTTACGAACTCGACCACGTCTTTTTTAAATGTTGTTACATACTTATATTTTTTTAATATTGTAACCATGCTTCGATACAATTTCATGCAAATCACAAAATAATCATAAATGTAAATTCATTGTTAAAGAAAATTATAGAAATGATAATTATTTGATGATTTGTTCTAATTACTATATTGAAATGTAATTGTACTGTGTGCAAAACAAAAATATATTATACACCTAACTATAGAATTAGGAAGCCTAAAAATCATGTAATATTTAATAATAATAAAATAAAACTAAGATTTACTACTAGAAGGGATACTTCATGTAATAAAACCATATAATAAAATAACGTCTCAGTATTTTGTTTTAAGTTGGCAAAATTAATTAATATATCTGTCACAGCAGATATTATTGCATTCGTTTTATTATTAACATTATTTTTAATTACCATTAATATAACCATGATATTTTACCATTAATGATTATCCTCAAAGCGTTCTGGACGGCGAACAACTCTCCCACTTCGAGTGACATATACGGGCGAAACCCGCTCATTCACTGGCGGTGGCGATTGTTCGTTAGTCCCGCGCGGTAGTAAATTTGTCTCAGTATTTTTGAAATCATTCCAGTCTAATCGCTTACTCACTTTTCTTTTATGTGTTTTTGCCTTATAGCGGTGATCACCCGCCGTTAGTGTAGCCGGTAACTTCATAATATTCTGCCTGTTACGGCGCAAAACTCGTCCATTTTTAGTTTCTAGCCAATAAGAACGCTCACCTCGTGCTCTGGCTACAACTTTAGCCTTTTCCCATGTTCTTTTATCCCTCATTCGTACCGTTTCACCCGGTTTTAGTGATGTTAATGGTTTAGTACCTTTGTTATAATACTCTTTTACTTTATCACATTTCTTTAATCGATTTTCCTTTACTAAGCGAGCGTTGACGGTTTTCGGACGTAGAACATCTTGGTGAACAGGTAATCTAGTATTAAGCCTACGGCTCATTAACAACTGGGCAGGTGAATACTTCTCTCCGGTAATTGGTGTATTCCTAAAATTAAGAAGCGCCAGTTGCCAATCTTCACCTGTTTCGTGTGACTTAATTAGTATTGACTTTACGGTCCTTACGTTTCTCTCCGCCAGTCCATTGGATCTTGGGTAATGAGGAGAGCTGGTAACATGTTCAAACCACCTAGCTTTGCTGAAAATTTTAAAATCGTCTGATGTGAACTGTGTCCCATTGTCAGTCACAATCTTTTTAGGTATACCAAATCTACTGAATGTGCCCTTAATAACATTAATTACTGCCGACATACCCGGCCACCACATTACATCGCGTGCGTAACGTTGACATTTTTCAACCCCTAAATGCCCTTAGTGTATACGGCGCAGCATTTCTAACCGTAAGGACAGGGGTATAACAATACCATTATTTCTAAATAAGACTCCTCTGATCATATGTAACTCATTGTGAACATTCCAGTAGGGTTTTACAAGTTCAGAGACTTGCTTTTTATTAAAATGCTATCCTTTTGATAATACTCCCCGAGTGCTATCAAGACTGGGTCGTTGTGAGTTCCTTTTTTTATTCTCTGTAAAATATCCATCGACGCTTCAACGTTTTCATATGTCATATTCTCGTGTATCATAACCTTGTCGCTTAAATCATCCTGGCCCTTTTTTTCACATTTAGAAAACTCTTTTGCTTCAGGCAGATTACTCGTAATGTCTTCCAATGTTGGCAACTGAAAGTGACTCCGTTTTACCGCATTATTGAAGTTTTTAGAATTTAAACAAATACGCAAGGACATGTCAGGTTTTTCAACAACAACAATTTTGGAAACCCAGTCAGTCGGGCCCTCTTCTTTTTTAATAACACCAAGCTCTTCCATTTTATTTAAGTCCTCTTTCAATCTAGGATGCAATTTTATTTGTATTTTCGTGCTCCATTTACTACCGGCGGAACCTTTGGATTTGTGATAATTTTACATGAAAAGGGCAAACAACCTAGACCCCAAAATATCTTCATCAATATTAACATTATTCAGTGTTAAATTATTAATTCTGGCTAACAATTTCAAACTAACACATGCCTTCAAACTCAATAAGTTATTGCAATTTACATTCAATACATAAACATTTTGATAAATGCTGTATTTATTACTTTGAAGTAAAGCCTTAAAATAACCAACAACAGGTAATCTTTTCTTACTTATTTCTCGCAAAACAATATTACATTTTTAAATGTTTTTACATCAAAGCCAGCTTTTGGTAACAATTTAGCGACATAACCGAAGCGTCTGCGCCACTATCTAACTTAAACTTTACAATTACTCCATTTACTTTAATATCATAATACCATGACTCTCGAGAGTTATCTGAAGACTCGATAGATATATTATACATTAACAACTCACCATTGTCTACATCACTGTTCTCACTACAATCCTCCTCATCATGAATACCATTGCAATCATGAGTAGTTCGCTGACGGTCCGGATCACGTATAGGATTCCTCACGTTCCTCAACATGATTTGCTCGGCATGCGCTTGTATCTTGCCTGCATGTATTCCACGGTATCGTTTACACATGTTTGTCGTAAACTGCACGCTGCTGCTTGCTCGCCAGCCCTTTCTGCTGCTCTGCACCATGCACTTGCCTCTTCTAGCGTTAGGGTCGCTTTAGACAAAAGTTTTTATCTCATTTGTCCATCTTTCAGGCCACGAATCAGCTGCGTTAAAATAAGACTGTTCATAATATTTAGCTTTTATTTTCAGAGATCCCAAAATTTTTCGAAGTTTTGTTCGTTTTGATAACTTTAAAAAATACGTGCCTTTCATAATTAATATTTGTTTTTGGGTCACAGTGCTCATTAAGCTTTTGACACAATGTGTTGTAGTCATGACTTCACACTGATGACACTTCACTGATGTCAAGGTCCTCATATATTTCACGCCCTTGTTTGCCGATAACATGCATGAATAATGCACACTTCTCTTTAGAAGATGCTGTTTCCCTTCCCGAAGCAATTAGGAAATAGTCAAATGCTGATTTCCATTCTCGCCAATTTGTTGCCAAGTTGCCCTCCTGTGCTAGTGGCAGCGGTTGTTGTAACGAAGCATACGTCATACTTTACTATATCTTTTTATACTTTTTATATCTTTACTATAAGGCATTGCTTACCAGTTTTAGTATAAACAATAATACAAAACTGACTTATTTACCTTCATAACACTTCTCATTACTACAAGTACTTATTTGCCACGAATTTACCACACCTGACACCATGTTATAGTATATTATAGTTTAAGTAAAACGACGCGTATGCTAAGACTGCTTTATTGTTTTGTTGACATCATACATGATATTGCGATTATTATAACGAGGTAAGGAGGGAGGGGAATTTATTAGAGACTACCTACAACAGTAATGATACATTTCGGGGGTATTGTTAGCCACTTCTTTCAGCAGGGTTACCCTATCGATAGAGCTAAAAGCATTCCTTAGGTCAACCTTCACAAGAACATCTCCATCGGAGTTTGTTAAAAATGTACGCACTGAATGTACTGCCGCCTCACAGCCACTTCTAGTGACAAAGCCTAGTTGAGTAGGCTGAAATTTTGTCTTATGGTTAGAGATTATGTGCCTGCAAGCTTCCTTGGCATTCATGGATCCAAATTTGAAGTTAAGCATCAAAATGTGGAACCAACGGCAATAAGATGGATACCGTTATCCTTTTTTTTAAGTCACATAATCCTGCCTCATATAAGAATATACAATTATCTTCGTAATGTATCAGTGGTTAAAAGAATTCCTAGAGGTGCGGATGCAGCTTATTAAAGCATTATCATGCACTATTCAAAATTATTTCACTAACAGTGAAAGGAGTTGGCAAGTTGTTATTTACTTTTAAACGTTTTATTTTTATTTATTTATTAAAATAAATTAAATACAAAGCTTAAATTAATTAAACACGGTGTCGCAAAAACCTAACAAGGTTTATCTGTACACCATGCTTCATCGACGGCACTCGGTGCTTAACCTACGTACAGACATTGTCTATTACATATTATGGTAAATATAATATGCATTAAAATCGTAGCGAAGATCTACACGCTCGCAGTGCGTACATTCACGGGTAGTAAAAACGTGTCATTACTCAGACGCACAAAACCGGCTGGCCATTGAACGTACACAGGGTGTTTACAAGCGGTAGATTTTAACAGTACTACGGTTGGTAAGTAATCTCCGTTTTGATACGTGGTCTCGTAAATCAGCACATCATTAACAAATTTAGTGGCGCGGCGAAAATCGAATAAAGGTTCGTGTACAATAAAATTTATGGCAAGCGCCCAGCTGAATAGCAACAGCTCTTACTGCTATTTTATACCCCTAAAAAGACAATAAAATGGATTTTATGATCATACAATAGATCATCTACAAACAAACACTCATTAGAAATATTTAACTCCACACAATGTTTCTCGGAAACAATCGTCGAGTCCGTAACTTGTGTCTGAAGTTGAGTCTTTGTCAAACAAAGCTAATTGGGGTCGAATAAATTTAGTCCAACTTGATTCCCTCAAGTCACAGGTTTGCACGTTTACCGCTAAAAATACCCCCTTCGTCGTATGACTCTATTTTGAATACATTTTCCGCGTTTCCTCGGCTAGCATTAGAATTCTCGGCGTGGACATATCGAGTGACATCATGTTCCGCTATCATCTGGAGGGAAAGGCCAAATTGCTAAGTGATAAATAAAGAGGGAAATTTTTCATGATAACCCACCCCTTGCAACTTTACAAGGCGCAAGCTTACCCTTACTTAGAATACTGTTTTCATCTCTGGGCCGGGAAACCCCACTAACAGTTACTTTTATTTGACAGCATCAACAACGAAAGACGACCCGAACCGTCAACGACGGAGTTCGTTCTGATCAGCTTGATTCACTGGCACTTGAAGACCATCCCTCTATCCATTACAGTCTATAAAAGTCCACCGCTGAACATGGACCTCTCCCATTGATTGCCTGATAGTGGGATTTTGCCATAGTTGCCACTTTGGGTTAGTATCACAAAGATGCTGCTGTCCATCTCCTGTTCCAGTTTCCAGTTCATATCATATCAGTGTTCTAGTTTTATAGGGCACCCACAGGATGATTTGCGGTAGTAGATATTGTTACACCGCCACAATACGGTCCTCAAAGACAAATTTGAATTTTTGTTGTTTTTACTAATTATTCCGATTAATTTATTTAGAAATCTACCCAGCACACATTGTGGGATGTATTTTAAGACAAATGTATTCTTATATATTAGGGACCCTAAAGAAAAGAGCTTGCTCCTCTTTAATAGGCTGGCAATGCACATGCAATTCCTCTGGTATTGCGGATGTTCATGGGCGGCGGTAGACACTTACGCCGCTATATTCTTCTCCCTATTAAAAAAAACACACACACAACAAAAGCTGCAACTCGGTTTGTTTCATCAGCATCGACTTTAAACAATTGTTAAATTTAAAAAAATTGATAAAGGTATTCTTATTTTAAAATAACTTTCTACAATTTTTAAATAAATATACCTACTAGTTGCTGAATTACTTCATATTTGATATATACAATCCAATCAATCCACTTTCTTAGAATTTATTATTATTGCTTTTTGTTTACTCACTGGAAACGAGAATTGAAACATTTTAATATCGATGTTTTTAAGAAGGGGCACGAAAGTCTAGCGGTGACCGTTATTGCATATAAGTCGCGCTGATCGGCTTATTGCGCATAAATCGTGCTAATTGGCTCGTGCGTATCGTTCGCACGCGCTGATTGGCTCTACAGTCGCATTCGTGCAATTCAATTCGTGCGCGTCCCCTCCACGTTTCGTTCAGCACTAGACTTACGTGCCGTGACTTGTACATTCTTGTTACAAATATCTTAGCTTCACTGACTTGGATGATATATCAAATATTTTTTATCTCATCTTGTACTATTTTTCATTGTTGATTTGAACAAATAACTTAGTCGTTATTTGTACGTAACAATAAATTAAAATTTATTGACCGTGTGGTTGTGGCGTAAACGAACCCATTACCGTCATTTCATCCCGTGTGTATTGTTAGTGGCGCTTTTGGGAAGTGCCAGAAATATTTTGTGGTTCCGGTATGGTGGTATAACCATCTCGTTTACACCAGACGTAAAATACTCAGACCGGCGACAGGCAACAGAGGCAGAGACGACACGTCTGGTATTGCAATTGTTAATCTGCCTGCCAAACGTAACGATAAAGGTAAATACTCCCTACAACGGGAGAAGTCCATGTCAAGCAGTTGCTTTTTACTGGCTGATGAAGACAATGAACATGATATTTATTCTTTTAATGCACGACTATTTGTATTGTTCATAAATTCAAAAATAATAATTTTGAGGCATTTCATCTTGGTCTTCACCAGTAACTATCCTTTTAAAATCAATACAAAACTAAATGTGAAAAAAAAAAATAGAATTAATATGTATATTTGATCGTCATTTCGTAACGTTTGCTTTTTGATAATTTTTGGTAAAACATATTTGAGAACATATTTGACACTTTGAAGTTTGCGTATTATGGACGTAGTTACATTTTTGACATATTCAAATTTAAGTGTGGTATTTTTTATATATTATACCCAACTAAACTTTTTACTTGCTCAGACCAACAAAATAAGAAAGGCCTGAAGTGAAGCCGAAACCATGCTCGACTTTTTGATACGCACTTACGCACACATCTTTCTTCTTTCTTTCTTTATAAGCCCGTAAAGTTTGCACACATAAGCACTTAAAACCATGTTAATGGTTGCAAATTATTTTAAATGCATACATATACAAGAGTGCGACTTCTCACTATAAAGTGAGCGTGAGCTTGGTATTTGCATCACCTAAAATGTATGCATCGCTCCGTTTTTCTTTCTTTGTTCGTAAGAGGATACTTGAAGTTTTATTAATTTTACAAGTATTGAGTAAAATAAGTGAGCGAGAAACTTTGCAATCGTATTGGGTATCTAGCGTGATAATAATGTTCTTATTATTTGTGATTTTGAGAGCAGGGTGCGCGTTAAGAATTTTTAAAAAGTGATACGTGTACAAAACACGACGCAAGCACACGGCAACGCACGTGTGGGCTTGCGGCTGTATTACCGTACATTTACCGATTGTAACATGTGTGAGGAATTTTTTTTATAAGTTTATTTAATTTTCATTAAGGATTACCTAATTAAAGGTTCATTAACTAACGACATACAAGATGACGGATGGAATTCATAATTAGAAATGTTATATTAACATATTATGACGAAATTATTATTAAAACAAAACAAAATTAATTAAAAACATAATATAATATATATAGCATAATATAATATTAAATAAAAATTAACTAATCAAGTCACTAAATAAAAAATATTAATGCATAGTACTAGGCAAAGTTTAAAAAAAATCAAAAATAAAACAGGTAAATGTATGCTTTAAAAGTTATTTTTTCAGTCAATATGTTTTTCCTGGCGTGGAAGCTACTGTCTCTTAGATTTATACATCTCGCGTATCGAGGATTAACTAGTGCTGAAAGCAATTATTGTAGAACTTTGCTAAACGTCCCTCCAAGTTTTCCTTCCAGAACTGGTCGTCTCTTTTTATGAGTTCATATTTTGCTTTTTGTGTTGACTGTGAAAACGTCAGATTTATACAACCAAAAGTGAATTTTCCTTCGGTTGATTGCTTCTTCGGGTTCCATATTATAATCGGATGATGGGCACTTCACTTTTACAGTATCAGGTTCATATTTGCCGTCTGAAGTTGTGTATATTAACATTTAAAGCCCTTTTTGATTCCCGGAATGATTTATGCTCGTTGTTCTTGCTATGTTTTATATATGGCACATTGCTTAAATCGTAGCTGTACAATATTTGCATATCAAGGAAGCACAGTTTGTATTTTCACGGCGCTTGCAAACTCTGGCAAACCATGAAGCTGTCAACTTCTTTCTTCTAGTTTCTAGCGAGAGCGAGTTTGCACTCCATAAAATAGTGCTCCTTTTAATAAAAAATCTACTCTGGGGACTTTAACAACTGTAATATTATCATAAGCACAGATATTTCCGATACAATATCCCTTAATATATTTTTACTCCATCAGCAATCAAATATGAATAAATAAGTCCATAGTCTGACAAAGACCGTTTACCTGTTGAACCCACAAAATTTCTTGAAATACGTATGATCTGGTGGCTCAATTCCTTTGTTTGCTGATCGGGAACATGTAATACAATATTAATGTTTCGCTCCACAGTACAAGTGTTACGTACGTATGCTATGCGTACGGAACGCGTTAAGTTCTTTACTGTGCTGGCCACCCATTTTCGCAGCGTCGGACGAAGCGTCTTAGTTTGTGCCGTATGGACGTTTACTCAACCATATACTTGCGTATGCAATAAGGCTATCATTGGTATTCCTTGAGATGACATATTTCCTATAAGTTTATCTTGCTAGTCTTCTTCTTTCCCAGCCTTAACAATTTTGCTCTGTTTTACACGCTTCGCCGTTTTTTTCCATCATTGGCAAATTTGATTATTCGTTGCTTCATACAGCCGCAGAGACACAGCGGCATGGAGAATAGGCCAGAACAGTATTAAGCTGGATATATTTAGCACCAGTGGATATAATAGCTGCGATATAACTTCCAAATTTATGCCCATTTTATTATTGTAATAAAAAAAATTAATGTAAAGATTGTCATCCATTATAAATAATAATAAAAAATATTTTACTTACTAAATGACTAAGACTTGCCGATAACACTATAATCGTGCACTAGTCTCGTATGCATGACAAACGTCAGGCCGAGCGCCGAGCGACGTTCTTCTCTTTGGAAAACCCAGCAGCGCGGCGCGGCGGTCCAATTTAAATTGATCTAAACGCGAAGTTTTGTAGTACTTTTAAAATATTTATTTTTATTTTTCTAAATAAATAATAATAAATACATTCTTTATTTGCCACAAATCTTTTAAGAATTAAATGGAACTCTGGCTTCTAAACTAGTTGTAATAACTGTATCTTAGAAACCAGTGCCTTCCCCTATTAGTGGTACAATTACAATAGATTTTGGCGACTTAAGAATAAATAGAATTCGGTTAACAATTAACTAACATGCAGTAAACTAAAATCAAGGAATGAGAAAAAAGTGTAGTGTGGATAGTAGTCGTGGGCGTGCGTGCCTCTCTCTCTCTCTCTCTCTCTCTCTCTATGTGTGTGTGTGTGTTTGAATGAGTGAATTATATCCACATAGATATACATATATATTCATACACAATATATACATATACTAGCTGTTCCCCGCGACTTCGCTCGCGTGTAATTTAGGGTTTTAATTTTTTTGCGCGGAACCCTAATTATTTTTCTAAAATAAAAGTAGCCTAAGTTACTCTTTATGACATCAGATATCTGCCAGTGAAAGTCCCGTCAAATCGGTCCAGCCGTTTCGGAGATTTGCCGGAACAAACAGACAGACAGACAGATAGATAAAATTAAAAAATTGTATTTTTGTTATAAGTACCGTATATACTTTCATATGCATTTAGTAAAAAGCTGTAATTTTGACATTACAAACAGACACTTCGATTTTATTTATGTATATTTGTATAGATAATATATATACATGCATACACATATACATATACTTAGTAAGTAGGATGGTGTTACTATACAGTTAGAGTAAATTTTCGGCTTTTTCATAAATTAGTGATAGCAAGTACTTAGTTATTACTGATTTTAAAGAATATTGATTCAGTTTGTCAATTTTTAGTTTTTCATTAATAATTTTATAAATGTGAGGTGCTAGAAAATCATATTGTCTTCGAGCAAGGGCACTTCTAACAAGAGGTAATGGGACTCGGTATCGGCGTTCGAGAACATTGGGTTGTGACGGTGCAATTGAGCCATGATATCTTCTTATAATTTGTTTAATAAATAGCTTTCTAATGCTAAGTATCTTGGTGTTTTGGTAAAGTGCTTCAGTTGAACAGCGAAAAGGTAGCTTAAACATAACTTTCTGCAATTTTCTTTGGGCTCTTTCAACAATTATCATTAGGGATTTAGCAGCCCACCCCATGAAACTACACAATAATTGATTATGCATTCTCCCAAAGCCTGATACACATTCATAAGAAGTTTGTGGTCACCAACAGAACGAAGACATTTCATAGGATATACCGGGTGTTTGTGAAACGCTCCCGAAAACGAAGACAGACGATAGTACTAACGATACATTTGATGATGGGTCAGAAAAAAAAATCGATCCCGAGTAAAAAAAAGTCATCTTTTCACAACGTTTTATTAGCTTTATTCACGCTCCATCATGTTAGTACAGCTAAATGAAACGATAATTTCATAAAAAAACATGAAAATACTTAAACATAAAATCAGCAGTCTAATTTAAATCAGCTGACTAGGGTCAATAACCGCGCGGACGCCGAATGCGCGCAGCCCGCAGCTAGCGATCGTACCAATACCTAATAATTTACAATACTTGTCTACCTAACTTATCTCCTTAACCTACTATTTTGCCACTGTGCTTGTCTCCGCCTAGCCACTTTAATTCGAATTCACAGGTTAACAATAAACCAAATACCTGGTTTGATTCGCCGTTAATGAAAAATTTACTTAAATGAAATGTTAACAAGGATAGTCATGCTTTTTTATTCATCGTGTAGGTATGTTTATTATTCTGATGTATTCAGTTATGTACCTATTCCGATCAGTTCAGTACTAAATTACTAAAAAAAAATAGGTATGAAACAGCTTACCGATCTAAATCCTCCGTGGCCTTATTTGATTCTCCAAGACACGTTAACATGTTGCCGTACTCACGAGCACTATAAACGTACGCGTTAGGTATTATTAAAACAAAACAAGAAACACAAAACGTAATAATAACAAGTAATAACAACAAGAATTTAATAAACAAAACGACTGTCGCTCCACGTGATAGTCAACACGGAAATGTTTCAAAAATTAAAATTAATAATCAATACCACCAAAACAAATGCCTAACGTGCGTCCTAACGTCCTTAAGGTAAGCACTTTGATCATTCCACAGACCGTTAAACCGTTACAACATTGCCAACTTTAATTTTATAAGTTTAGTTATCCCTACGACTAGTCTTTGTATAGAATTTAGAAGTTATAGTTGTCATTTTTTAATACAATTAGACAATCAATTGTACCAAGCAGTTCGTTACTACATGATATTGAAATTAATAAACGTACCTTATTGGGTTCTCACTTACACAATTATAAACACTATTTCATCTTTATCTTTGATTTTGTACAAGAGAATAGAAATTAATTGGTACGGAATAATTTAATAGTTAAAATCAATTGCAATTATGATCGACAGTTAATTAATCTATCAGAATTAATGTAAAAAATAATTATTTTACTTTATTTTAATTGACTTTCCGTTATTTACCCGTCCAATACTTTCAATTTAAAAAGCGGTACGTCAAACTATTAAAAATTACTTGCAAGTTGTACTGTGATTGCCGCCTCTAATTCTTGTATCGCCTGCAAACAAATCTTAGTAGGTAAATTTCGGTACAACATGGCAACGTTGCCGACACCAATTTGTCAAATTCACCAATTTAAGGACAAAACTTCAATAGATTCTCCACAAATTCCCCTCAATTTTATTTTAAGAAATGAAACAATTTTCAACTTATTTTATAAAATTTATTTTTTAACTAACATTTTTATTGTTATTTACCGATTTTTTTTATACACTGGATATTTTTGTAACAAGCATGTTACTCCATGGAGTATTTTTAATTCCTTCTCTTGTTGCCGTTAAAAAGTAACACAACATCTGCATTTATATGCATGCGGTTCTCTGCTTTAAAATTAAAAAAATAAAGAAATGAAAAGCATTAAATGATACACAAATGTTGCCGAAATAAATTCGAAAATTAAATGTGGTGCAATGAAGATATTTAAAAAAAAGGGAGCCATTCGATATTCATAAGTAACCTAATAAAAATGTTAAGATAAGTATTTAGCTTTCATGAAAAAAAGGTTCTGACTTGGCCCGGGCTATCCATTTTCAAAATCCCCGCGTTTTCCCCGCATAATACCAATCACCATAAAATCCCCAACCAACTTTAAATTCCGCGCAATTTAGGGAATTCTTCACATGTTGACAACGTTGAAATGTGTGCGCTGCCGCCGCCCTTCCGACTCGTGTCGGCCGGGCGGCGACAGCGCGTGTGAAAGGGAAGGGTAGAGTGAGTAGTAATACCTAATGTATTGTTTCGTCAGTTTCGTACCGTGCTAGATAAAAAAGTTCGGCGTCCGCGCAGTTATTGACCTTAGTCAGCTGATTTAAATTACACTGCTGATTTTATGTTTAAGTACTTTCAAGATTTTTTTATGAAATTATCGTTTCATTTAGCTGTACTAACGTGATGGAGCGTGAATAAAGCTAATAAAACGTTGTGAAAAGATGATTTTTTTTCCTCGGGATCGATTTTCTTTCTAACCCATCATCAAAGGTATCGTTAGTACTATCATCTGTCTTCGTTTTCGGGAGCGTTTCACAAACACCCGGTATAAGTTTCCTTATACGACCCGCTACTACATTAAGGTGGAAGTCCCATCTCCGGTGATTATCAATAGTTGTACCCTAATATTTTAGAGCGTTTGCTTGACACAAGTATTCGCAATCACAAGTACCGCTACTATCAGATTGTTGTCTATTACAGGGGTTGGTATGTATGCGCAATTTGAAATAATTTTCTGAGAGAGACGCTTTGGTTTTGCTAAAACATAAATATTTAGTTTTAGAGGTATTCAGAGACAATAGGCTGTCCTATAGCCAAGCTGTTACCATGCTTAATTCCTTTTCAACTAGATTGCGTAGTCCCGTCCAGCTACCACTGTAAAAAAGAAGTACAGTATCGTCTGCGAACATTATAAGATTGCAAACAGTCATATTCAACCTACAAAGACCATCAAAATGAATAAAAAAATAGTCGGCCCAAGTGTACTTCCTTGCGGAACACCGTAGCAAAATGGCATTTCATTACTAAATTGTCCATCTACCCTCACTTTTTGTCCTCTGCCAGTCAAATAATTTTTAAACCACTGATACGTAATGCCTCTTATGCCAATGTTTTGTAGACGAGTTAACAGTATGGGAATAGACACAGTGTCAAAGCCTTTTTTAAGTCCACAAATACTCATAAGCACTTTTTACCCCGATCAAGATGAGAGGTTATTAATGAGGTTAACTTTAAGACAGCATCATCTGTCGATTTGCCAGCTCTAAATCCATATTGATTCTCTGATAAAAGGTTTTTACTTTCTAAATATTGTTTTAGACGTTTATTGGCATTTTTTTCTAAAACTTTTGACATTACAAATAGCAGAGAAATGGGTCTGTAATTGGAAGGCAATTTTCTGTCACCTGCTTTAAAAATAGGTGTGACAACTGCTTTTTTAAATACGCTAGGAAATACTCCCGACTCAAAGCTTAAATTACATAAATAACATAAAGCTTCTGCCACAAATTCTCTGTTCAGTTTAAAAAAATCCGTTGTTAAATTATCTAATCCCGGAGCACATTTAGCTTTAAAGTTCGCTATAATGTTACAAATTTCTCTAGGATCTGTCAAAAAGAATGCCATCGTTTCAACTATGGATTTATTAAATTTAGCTTTAGCAGCCAATTGCGTTTCCGTAGTATTAAGCTTATTTAGTGTTTGTGTAGCTAAATTACGACCTATTGAAGTAAAATACAAGTTAACTTCATCCAAGGATTCTTCAGGAGTAGGTTTGATTTGAATAAGCTCAGCCGGTGGATTATTATTAGATGTATAGTTGAAGATCTCTTTAACAGCCTTCCACGTCTCTTCAGCGTTTTTTTTTTGTGTTTATGGAAGTGATCTTGATAAAGTCTGCTTTCAATCTCTTGACTAATTTAGTACACCAGTTTCTATATCTTACGTAGTATTTTTTTTACATTTCCTTTGTTATTACATTTTACAGATTTATGCATTCTATCCCTTTTATGCAGACATCTAATAATTCCGACGGTTATCCATGGCTTTAATGGTTTGAATTTTATAGAAACAGTGCAAAAAATCGAATTGGTTTCAATAATATTATTCAGAGTATTAATAAAGTAATTAGTAGCCAAATACACATTACCGATTTCGTACAAATGCTTCCAATTAAATTGCTAACGTTGTGCCGTAATCGCATCATAACTTAATTTACGGTAACGCTGTACATGCTGTGCTTTAATATTATTTTCATTACATATATACAATAAAATGGGAGAATGATCCGTGATATTAGTCTGTTCATAGATGACAGTTTTCCAAGGAGAGTTGCATTTAACCATAAAATGATCAAGAATTGTTTGAGAAGGGTAACGAGTCGGTTTGTCGATACCTTGAAAAAGACCATAAGTAGCCGTAATATTTTAATAATGCTGGGTTATGTCAGACTTTAGATCAGCGGTATTTATATTTATATCACCAGTTATAATAAGAGTCTTGGTATTTATTTTACTTACTAATTGTTTAAGAGACTCTAGGTAAACGTTGGGATCAGGAAAACAGGGAGGCCTATATGAGCAGATGATAGTAATGTTGTCTTCAATATTAATAACAGAACAATTACCATTATTAAAGTTAGGTTCGCTTATTGAATATAATTGCGCATTGATGTTAATCTTTACATAAATAACTATGTCATCTGCTTTGTTGTAACTTTTCTTAGTATAGTACATATTATAATTGTTTATTAATGGAATTGACTGGTTTTCATTGATCCAGCATTCCTTCAATACATATATATCGACATTTATATCAATATGAGAAGAAAATAAAATGAAACTATCAAAGTTTTTGTATATTTTTGTATTTATATATAAGTTGTACGTGGCAGAGCCATGCTGCAGCTATATTAGTAGTATAGTTGTAGCACGAATGGGTCGGCTCGACCGGGAAGGACCACGCCTCACAGAATACCAGCGTAAAATGGCAGCTTGACACTGCTGTGTTTCGTATGGTGAGTGTAGAGAACCGGAGACCCATTTTACTGGAAAAGAGGCATTCCATCTTAGTCCTCACGGGTGACGACGCATCTGCATTTTGATTCTTTATTGAGGATAAATGTAGATGTCTATGGGTCACAGCAACCACTTACCATCAGGTGGACTGTGTGCTCGTTTGTCACCCTATCCTATAAAAAAAATATACAACGTATGTTGTGACTTAGAATGTATAAGGAGTTTTGTTGTATTTATTAACGTCTAGAGTAATCACCGTGGTCGTAGGATCTGTAATTAAATTACATTGGGGATTGAAACTTCTGTCAGCGACAGAAGCAATATTGTTATCGTTACGATCGTATGTTGCTGATTTCATTCAAGGAACCAATTACATTTTGCAGAAGAAATGCGAATCTGTGTCGTTTGAATAAGAATTCTATATACAAGTAAAGTTGAAATATTGTGCTAATAATATATATATATATATATATATATATATATATATATATATATATATATATATATATATATATATATATATATATATATATATATATATATATATATATATATATATATATATATATATATATATATATATATATATACTAAAGTATGTTTTTGCATTAGCAAGTAAAATGACGCTCTTATGTAATATATGTGTAAATGAGGTTATCATGTAAATAGTGTAGAGTATGAAGGTGGTATGTGTAAGTAAATATAAAATATAACAGTTCATTATAAAAAATAATTCTTAAGTCTAGTCATTCTTTTTTCTCTAGGGTACTAATGTCACTCTCGGATTTGATGTGAATTTGCGGACATCCATCCAATTTCCGAAGAAAAACTCTTCCATAAGAAGTCCAGCAATATTTATAACTGTTCTTCACTGCATAATCTCTTGCCAAAAAATAAAGTTTCCTAGTTCTCAATGTAAGATTTTCCGAAACAAAAATAGGTTTTAGTGGACCTTCAAATTTTATATGACTTGTGTTGAGTTTATTGACTTTATTATTTCTATTAAACTTTTTTAAAGCAGAAAGGACGCTTTCTTTCATTACAGTCGTCGTAAAGTCCACTTTATTGGCTTATTATCAGTTTTTGTGTGGATTCGGAAGATTTCTTTTATATTCATGTTTTGTATAGTTACATTAATAGTCTCACCAATGTTTACAACGTATTTAATTAGATCTTCTTTTGTTTCGGTTTTATTTTTCGGAATATTCTTTATTTCAATACTTGTCTCACGGTTTTGTTTCTCTAATTGTTCTATTTTTTCTTCTAAGTGACTAATGTAATTACGATCTTCTTTTCTATTCACCGCAGGTTCTAAATCTATACAAGGGGTCACTCGACAACTGACGCTGGAGTTGAGCTTATTAAACATATTTTTTGTGCATGGGAGAATTTGGAGGATGCTTTAGGTATATTTTGTGACCTCTCTAAGGTCTTCGACTGTGTTCACCATGAGACATTAATCAGGAAGCTACAGTACTATGGTGTCAAGAACACAGCGCTTAAACTTATTATTTCATATTTAAGTAATAGAATGCAGAAAGTTATTATCAATGGTAAAAGTTCTTCCGGGTCACCTATACTAATGGGTGTCCCTCAGGGCTCAATTTTCGGCCCATTCCTATTTTTAGTATATGTTAATGACTTACCTTCCCTTGTAGGGGATAATCATGATATAGTATTATTTGCTGATGATACTTCCTTGATTTTTAAACTTAAACGTCAATAATTTAAATGTGACGAAGTGAATAATGCTATATCAAAATTAGTGCATTAGTTTAACGTTAATAATCTACAGTTAAACGGAAATAAAACTAAATGTATTAAATTTACAACAACGGATGTTAAAAATCTGGGTACTAATGTGTTTTTTAAATGGGGAAGAACTGAGACCTGTTGAATCCACTGTTTTTCTTGGCATAGATAAATTTAAAGAAATAAATATATTAACTTTGGCCTCTCAGTATATTTACGAAAATTTAATGTATGTTCACAAAAACAAAGGTAGTTTTACTAAAAAAAAGTGATATACATATTGTAAACACTAGGAACAAACACAAGCTAGTGATACCAGTTTCTCGACTACACAAAGTCAGTAATTCATTCTTGGGGCAATGTATACGCTATTACAACAAGGTCCCGGAAAGTGTACAGGCTCTCTCTATTACCAAGTTTAAATGTTTTGTTAAGCTGAAACTGTATAAAAAGGGTTATTATAATATAAATGAATACATGGTTGATAATAACCCCTGGGAATGAGGTGGTCGCTCCCAAGCAGTTTCTAAAATAAATTTTGTAAATAGTTTGTACAATCATTAATTTAAAATTTACTTTTTAAAAAAAGTCCCGCTGGGTTTCTTGCTGGTTCTTCCCAGGACAGAGGTTTTTTTTTTCGAACCAGTGGTAAAGTAAAAAATGACTTTCAATAAGAATTACACATGTAATCTATATTGAATAAAAAATTATTCTATTCTATTCTATTCTATATACGCATCCGAGTTCGAATCCGAGTGCGCTTCACTAACAACTACTTTTGCTTGCGTAGTCAGTGATCTTGACAAAGGCATCGTAATATCGATAATGGGCAAGCAGAAATTATAAGGAGCTTAAATCGTGGTCGCTTAAATTTACTAACTAGTATGGCACTTCTGATAACTGGGGTCTATTTTAACTGGTGGCGATTGAGCGTTTCTTATGATTATACTTTCCATCTGGCTTAATTAGAACCCCACCAAACTAGTTAATATCTATGTCCTACTAACTAGTTGCATTTGGATAATGACCAAAGCGGGATAAAATATTTTAGAAGCAAGCTCACTGTTTATGTGTTTGTAGTAATCAATATGCAAATCCTCCCTTCTTTGTAGATAATATATGTGGTCACAGAAATTGTCCGCCAATCCTCGTCAAAGTTACACATCCATCGGAACTGCTTCCTCTAGTGTGTGTGTGAGCACGATGGATGAGTTAACTCTTCCGGACTTATGCACTTCTATTTTTCGGAACGAATTTATGTGTAGTATTTTAATTTAATTAGCTTTAAATAATGCATTACAGTTTCTAGACACAACGACTCGCAACCAGGTCCGCGGGGAGAGAGAGAGAGAGATTTTTATTTTTATTTTTTAATATACAAGTTAACGTTTTCTTCAAATTTCTTTTTTCTTTTTTTGCTGAGAATACCATATACAAGGTATTTTTGAAACGCTCCCGAAAACTAAGACAGATGATAGTACTAAGGATACCTATGATGATGGGTCACAAAGAAATTCGATCCCAGGGAAAAAAAATGATCTTTTCTAAACGTTTTGTAAACTTAATTCATGCTCCATCATGTTCGTACAGTTAAATGAAACGATATTTCATTAAAAAATCATGAAAATACTGAAACATAAAACCAGCAGTGGAATTACTGAATTCCAATCAGCTGACTAGGGGTCAATGTACGCGCGAACGCCGAATGCGCGCGGCCCGCAACTAGCGATGGCGATGGTACCACAATACCTAATAATTTAGAACACTTGTCTAAATAGGTATTTAATTTATCTACTTAACTTACTATTTTGCCACTGTGCTTGTCTCCACGTAGCCACCTTAATTCGAATTCACAGGTTAAATAAACCAAATAACTGGTTCGATTCCCCGCTAATGAAAAAAATACTTAAATAAAATGTTAACAAGGTTAGAGTCATGCTGTTTTATCCATTGTGTAGGTATGTTTATTATTCTGATGTATTCAGTTATGTACCTATTCAGATCAGTTCAGTACTAAGTTATTTAAAAAAAATAGGTTAAATAAACCAAATAACTGGTTCGATTCCCCGCTAATGAAAAAAATACTTAAATAAAATGTTAACAAGGTTAGTTCAGTACTAAGTTATTTAAAAAAAATAGGTATGAAACAGCTTACCGATCCTCCGTGGCCTTATGAGATTCTCCAAGGCGCATTAACATTTGCCGTATTCACGAGCACTATAAACGTACCTACGCGTTAGGCATTATTAAAACAAAACAAAAAACACAAAAGTTACAACAATAACAATATCATTAAGTAATAAATAACAAGTAATAACGACAATAATTTAATAAACAAAACAATTGAACTGTCGCTCGTGATAGCCAACACGGAACTGTCTCAAAAACTAAAATTATTAATCAATCCCGCCAAAACAAATGCGCACGAGGTAACGTCCTTGAAGCATGTGTAAATTCCACAGCGCGAGGTGACACGAGACAGCGTGTGTGTGAAAGGGAAGGGTAGAGTGAGTAGTATACCTAATGCATTGTTTCGTACCGATCTAGATAAGAGTTCGGCGCCCGCGAGATTAAATTTCAAATTCGATTGGTAGTGACTGCATTAGTCGGAAAATGGTCACCCCTCTCATTGATCTCCTTTCACCTGTAACCACTTCCATCCTGAATAATTCACTGAATTCTTCTTTTTTTCCTTCAGCTTGGAAAGATGCATTTGTATTTCCTCTTCCGAAAAAGTCGAATCCCTCTAGTTTTTCTAATTATAGACCTATCTCTATCTTGCCTTTCCTTTCCAAAGTTCTTGAACGCCTTGTGCACAATCAATTAAGCACCTAACTTTTAAAACATAATATTTTAAATCCTTTGCAATCCGGTTTCCGTCCTGGCTGGCTGGTCCTGGTTCCGATGATATTCGGTATGGTACGGAGAAACAAAAGCTTACCATTCTTACGTTACTTGATTTTAGTAATGCATTTAATACTGTAGATTTTGATATTTTGTTGGGCATCCTACGTTTTATCAACATATCTCCAACTATAGTTGACTGGTTTCGAAGTTACTTGTTTGGTCGCCGACAACGCATTCAGGTGCAAGATGTTTTTTCCACCTGGATTACTACAGTGGCTGGTGTACCACAAGGTGGCGTGTTGTCTCCTCTCCTGTTTGCAATTTTCATTAACTCTATAAGTCATAATTTGTCCTCTTCCTACCACTTGTATGCTGATGATCTCCAAATCTATACTCAGTCCTCTCTTGAAGATTTGTCTAAAGCAGTTGACACTATTAACGCTGATCTGACTTGTATTTCGAACTGGAGTAAATGTTATGATTTAAAGATTAATCCTAAGAAAACTCAGGCCATTGTCATCGGTAGTTCTAGATTAATTGGAAAAATTTACTGGATCCCTTACAGTAACAAGGTTGAAAACCTGGGGTTGTATCTCGACTCTTGTATGTCTTGGTCCTCACATGTTAATGAGGTTAGTAAAAAAATGTTTCATTAAGCTCTTTACGTAGATTACGTAATTTACTTCCCACAGTAACTAAAGTTACGCTCGCCCAGTCTCTACTTCTGCCTATCCTTGACTATGCTGATATTTGCTATCTTGACATTACTGAGGAGCAACTTAATAAGCTTGAGCGCATTCATAATTTATGTATTAGATTTATATTTGGGCTTCGCAAATATGATCATATCTCTGAATTTCGCAAACAGCTCAAATGGCTCCCGATCCGCCTTGGCAGGAATACTCACATTCTCTCCGCATTGTGTGGCGTGCTGTATCTTTCCCTTACCCATAATCGGTTCCTTCGATCCTCTTTCTCTCTCTACTCCTTTGCACTCTTCCTCCTTTTTTAAGAAATCCTTTACTGTAACTGCTGTGCGTTTGTGGAACTCTTTACCTCTCCACATTCGTCGTGCTAAATCTTTACACTCTTTCAAAAGTCTTGTTAAATCGTATTACTTAGAACGCTATTAGATAAATTACTTTTCCTTTTTCGTACTCTTTTCATTTAATCTATTATATGATATTATATATAATTTTCACTTATGTTTATTTATATGTATTTTTATATTTTTATTTTGTACTCTATTTTTAAGTATTGTTTGCATCAGTTCTCTACACTAAGGTTGTCTGAATGAGATCACTTTCAGAGTGATAGGACCGTCTGTTGTGCATATTCTATTTTAGATTTAACTGTACTCGTCATTTTGTATTTTGGTGTACAATAAAGAGTAAATAAATAAATAAATAAATAAAGTTTGACAAGCGCCAAACGACAAGTTTAAAAAAATTATTAAGAGAAGTTTGCATTAAAACAGCTATCATAACATTAATGAATATATGGATCATAATAATCCCTGGGAATGAAGTGATTTGTATGAGTAATTGTACAACATACCTAATACATAATTGTAAGCTGTTCTTTTTTATAATCTTTATCTTCTTATTATTTATAATCTTTAATGAAAAAAAAACATTACTTCTGTTTCTATTTCCGATGCTGATAATGGAGGACAGTACTGCCAATAAGAAAATCTTTGTTCTGCGCTCATCAAACCGCCTTCCGAGCATGGTGAGTACAGTGAACTTAAATTAAACATATTTGCATTCACTGTGTGACTACGAGTAATTCTGTCAAGAAGTGAATACCTGATGGCATATAGCTTAAAAAATCTAAGTTCAACAGTAGAGACCTTAAATACCTTCAGTAAAGACCTTAGAGACCTTCATTTTAATATATCCAGACTAAATAAACCTAATGAATTATTTATGAAACAAATTAAACTTAATATTTATTTAAACTCAATTTATTAACTAAAATTATAATATTATGTTGTTCTGACTGAGGGAAGAAAATACGAAGAAATAAGTATAGAAATCTAAACTCCCACTCGTTCAAGCAGTATAAACTAGGCGCAGGCTTACGCCCAATTAAAACGTTTCGTTCTAAGTAATAACTATGTACCTATACGTTTCATTACATACAGAGTGCATGAGTAAAGACAGTTTATATTACAAAGAGTTTATATTTTTGAGGATAAATGTAGATGTCTATGGGCCACAGCAACCACTTACCATCAGCTGAACTGTGTGCTCGTTTGTCACCCTTATACTATATAAAAAAAATTACTTTGGCAACTTATGATGACTTGTAATGAAATACTTTATGCGTTTCGTAAGTTGTTGAACTAGTATTTGGTTTTATATAATATTAAATTGAAAATCAATAAACTACCAGACCAAAAAGAGCTGATTATCTTCAAACAGCTAAAAAGATTTTCTTGAATCATAGCTAGACCACTCTTGATCGAGCAAACGGTTCATCCCTTTGGGAGCTACGATGCCACAGACCGACACACATAAAGATACCTACACACGTTAAACATATAACAGCCTCTGTTTGCGTCAGGGGTTAAAAAGGGTTTCTCTTGCACTTATTGAACTGTAAAATATCTCACAAGGAAAACGACGCATTTTTAAATATAAATAGAAACATTCTACGACTCTATCGGTGTTGTGATTCTGTTTATCACGGATTTTTTTTTAGTACAAGTAAAGAAGGCTACGTTGCGGAGAGACTGTATTGTGTCACCTCGAGATAAGTAATGTTGCTATTGGTTTGCATACTTAGTCTATTTTGGTGTTATTATGTAATGACGTTCATCAGGTTAAACTAATGTATGATTATGGACGAATTGCAACAGCACTATGCTGAATATATAGTGCGGTACGCTTTTTTATTGCTGATAATGATCACTTAAGTGATAAAAGAAGTGAAGAAGTGATTCGATGATGCAAGATGTATTATTGATAATGAGGCTTTGTACTGGACACATTTCATCTAAAAAGTTTTTATATCTAATGAAAAAGCTCCAGTCACCGAAATGTGATTAATGAGGCATTCCCAAGATGCATTCCATCAAGATGCAGTGCGTAACTACGCTATCTCGCTTACTGACAAGTGCCATCGCATTTTGAAAGACTTCGCTGACTGTAAAATAATTTTTGTGTAACTACATTTTGACGAAACAAAATTGGTACAGTAAAGTCTAACAACTTTACCAATGGAAGTTAACTTTGCCATCAGGGGTGTACTGGTACAAAATTACGATTAACATGGGAAACGTAACATTTTTCGAGATATGCCATTGTTTGGATGAAAAAACAATAACTAATTGACAGCATTGTTTTCAATATGGCAACATGGTTAATTTTGACATTTTATTATAACGCGGAATTATGCCGGCAAAGTAACCTCTTTGTTCAGTGCTGCAAAACTTTTGTTGATTTTGTTTGAAATACTAAATGTAGGTATCCATATCTTTGTAGTAACGTAATATTAATGGGTAGGATATGTAATATATCGTTTTTAACATGTCGGTCTTAGCAATTTTCTATAAAACTAACTTGGCAAAGTTATCATACTAGTGATGTCACGATGTGCCGGTTACTTTGCCATTTTTTGCTATTACCAAGGGTTGTCACTTTCAACCTATATTTTAACCGATTACGACGATTTAAAGAAAGGGTTTGTACATGATATTGTGACGGCTTCAAATATATTCATTTCGAATATTAAGTATTAAGTATAGTATAGTAAAGGCTTAATATTGTCTTTAAAAACCTTTAAATTTATTAACAATAGCGAAATTCCTCTCGAGACTAAACCTGCTCGGGGCAAACGGAGCAATAAGTCAAAGGCACCCCCTGCCACGCTATCGGTGAATTTCTGCAATATCAGGGGACTTCATTCAAACTTTAACGCCGTCCACTACCATCTGGAAACGGCGAAGCCAGCCTTGCTCTTTCTAACCGAGACACAGGTGTCCTCTCCGGCTGATACTTCGTATCTCTCCTACCCGGGGTACAAATTAGAACACTCTTTTGTGCCCCGGGCTGGAGTTTGCGTGTGCGTCAGAGTGGACATCTGTTTTCGACGCCTCGGCAGCCTTGAAGGTACGGACCTGTCCATCTTCTGGCTACGCGTAGACAGCGACGACCATCCCCGCGTCTACGGGTGCCTTTATAGGTCCAATAGCGGTAATGCCGACACAGACCGACTCATCGACCACGTCCAAATGGCTGCAGACTCCGTGCTACAACAGGTCCCATTCGCAGAGATCGTGATGCTTGGTGATTTTAACGCCCACCACGCTGAATGGCTTGGTTCTCGTTTAACCGATCATGCGGGTAGATCTGTTTATGACTTTTCTTTGGCATATGGTCTGACACAACTGGTTACCTTGCCTACGCGGATCCCAGATGTGGAAGATCATGTACCTTTCCTGTTGGACCTTCTGCTGACCTCTCATCCGGACGGATGAGAAGTCAGCAGGACGGCAGGTCTCCGTCGATGCCCCTCTGCTCCTTGGCTTCTCGGACCATTGTCTGTCCGGAGTACGGTGCCACTCACGCTCCCATCGCGGTTGCGTTCTGCAGGTTGCCGCCGTGTTTGGCATTATAGGTCAGCCGATTGGGACGGGATGCGATCTTTTTTTTGCATCCTACCTTTGGAGGCGGGCTTGCTTCTCGCCGGATGATCCCAGCGTTGTTGCTGATTCTGTCGCTGATGTGGTGCTACAGGGAATGGAACTATTTATTCCATCATCTGTGGTACCTATCGGAGGCAGAACTCAGCCATAATTTGGTCGCTCCTGCAAAATTGCATTACGCCATAAGCAAGAGTGCTACCAGGCCTCACGCATCGACGTCTCGGCATGCAAATACCAGCGCTCTTAAAAAGAAGTATAGTTCCGCCTCCAGCTCTTTCAAGTGTCATTGTCAAGGCAAAGTCGGAGCACATCGGCAGAATTGGCGAGAAACTAGTTCGTCTTTCTTCGAGAACACGTGCATTCTGGTCTCTCGCCAAGGCTGTTCAAGGGAACTTCTGTCAGCCATCTCTCCCATCTCTGCACAGGGAGGATGACTCACTGGCCCATGCCGCAAAGGACAAAGCCGATTTGCTGGGCACTCTCTTTGCCTACAACTCGACTCTTGATGACGGGGGAAACACACCGCCGACTATCTCGCGGTGTGAGTGCTCCATGCAGGATGTACTGCTTACCCAACGCTCGGTGCGCAGAGCACTCCTCTCCCTTGACGTCAACAAGTCGAGTTGGCCTGATGGCGTCCCTCCTATTGTGCTGAAGACGTGTGCTCCGGAGTTGGCACCGGTTTTAACGCGTCTTTTCCGGTACTCCTACTCCCTAGGCGTAGTCCCGAAATCATGGAAGACAGCTTTCGTACACCTGATCCCTAAGAAAGGTAAGCCTTCCAACTATAGGCCTATCGCCATCACCTTGTTCTCTAAAATAATGGAGTCCATTATCAACAGCCAGTTCATGCAGTACCTTGAGGATCACCAGCTGATTAGTTACCGCCAGTACGGTTTCCGTCGCGGTCGCTCGGCTGGTGATCTTCTAGGTTACCTTACTCATAAATGGGTGGAGGCAGTAGAGTCTAAAGGGGAGGTATTGGACGTTAGTTTGGACATAGCGAAGGCCTTCGATCGGGTTGGGCACAAAGCGCTTCTTACGAAGCTTCCTTCCTATGGGCTTCCCGAGAAATTTGCAATTGGATCACCAGTTTTCTTGCTGATCGGAGCATCAAAGTTATAGTAGATGGTGCATGCTCCGATTTCAAGCCCATTAACGCTGGTGTTCCACATGGCTGCGAGCTATCACCAACGCTGTTTCTTCTGCATATCAATGACATGTTGCAATCCGGTAACATTCATTGCTATACAGATGACAGCACTGGTGATGCTCTATACACCAGCGGTGCCAATATTTCTTCGGAAAACATCAACAAGTACCGGAACAAACTTGTGTCTGAAGTTAACTGGGGGCGACTATATCCAGTCCAGTTCAATCCCCGGAAGACACAAGTTTAAGCGTTTACCGCTAAAAAGAACCCCTTCGTCGTATCTCCTCAGTTTTAAGGCACTCCCCTTGTTGCCTCAGCCAGTTTCGGTATCCTCGACGTCGACATATCGAGTAACGTGCAATTTTGTGGTCACTTGGAAAAGAAGGCCGAATTGGCCTCTAAAAAGCTTGGCGTGCTCAGCAGAGGGGGACAGTATTTCATGCCGGCACACCGCCCGCAAATTTACAAGGCGCAGGTTCGGCCACACATGGAATACTGTTCCTGTCTCTGGGATGGGGCTCCCCAGTGCCAGCTCCTTCCATTTGATCGCATCCAGCGCAGAGTTGTTCGGATCGTCGGCGACCGAACTCTTTCCGATCAGCTTGACTCGCTGGCACTGCGAAGAGATCTTGCATCTCTTTGCGTATTTTGTTGCATTTACCACGGGGAGTACTCTGATTGTTCGGACTAATTCCAGCTGCACAATTTCACCATCGCACATCGAGACAAAACTCGCGACACCATCCATACCATCTGGATGACTAGCGGTCCACCACTGTGCGATTTAAAAGAAGTTTTCTTCCTCGCACAACTTCCTTGTGGAATCGACTATCACCAGAGATTTTTCCGGACCGATACAAATTAGGGACCTTCAAGAAAAGAGCGTACTCTTTTTTATTTTTATTTTTTTATTTTACGCATCTGCAATGCTCCTTGTGTTGCAGTTGTTCATGGGCGGCGGTAATCACTTACCATCAGTTGAGCCGTATGCTCGTTTGCCCCATCTCCTATAATAAAGATGGGTCTAAAATTTTCAAGTTAATGAGGGTGTTCTTGTATTACTGGAGGGTTTTCATGT
This sequence comes from Parnassius orleans, assembly GCA_029286625.1. Taxonomy (NCBI): domain Eukaryota; kingdom Metazoa; phylum Arthropoda; class Insecta; order Lepidoptera; family Papilionidae; genus Parnassius; species Parnassius orleans. The sequence continues at coordinate 3,886,651 of JAGSMP010000027.1, read as the reverse complement.
GATAATTGCTTATATTAGGGAGTTGCCGGAGACACATAACCATGGGTGTACATATATATGTGGGGTGGTCCGGTGAGCGACTGCTACTAGTACTGTTGCAAAATGTATAGTCCAGTATTAGGGACTTATGATAGTAAGGTCTATGGAACTAAAGAATTAATATAGAAGGTCTCTATGACGCATAAGCATTATGATAGCAGAGTTATGACTTGAAGTCCCATATAATAGTAAGGTCTATGAAATAAAGCAAATATGTGGAAGGTCTCAAATATGTAAAAGCATTATATTAAAAGAAATGGGACTTCAAAAGGATTATTATAGTAGCGTTTAGATTGCTTCATAGCGTCCGAGACCGAGGTAAACTTGGACTCGTTAAGTGCCGGTGGTAAGCGGGTTTGTTGTAACAATACGACCAGCCCGTGGACATCGCTAACCCCTACCGTTTGTGGGCGGCGTCTTAGCGCATAGCGTTATGATACGTCGGCTATCTTTCGGATTAGGGTGAGTGTGTTTGGTAGTACTTTTAAATGCAGCAAGCATACTCAACTCCATGTTTTAGTGCAATAGCTCTATGGTACGTGTGGTTTTGGCTACTGACATCTTATTAGAGTGCTACTATAATACGTGGGTGGTATTTTTAGTTAACAACATTACCAATTTTGTTACCAAAGTCGATAGGGATCATGTGGGTGTGTTGTGAGGGGGCGCCATCCGTATGATAGTTGCATTGATGCTTACTGTTACTTGCGGTTTTGCGTCTTGTGATGGATCTGATAATTCGACGCATCTTGTGGTTCTGGTCGATGGAGGTATGTGGGTGGTGATGTCTACTGGGATTGTATGGGGGACCTTGGGATGGTGTAAGCCTGACGATAGTCGTATTGATACTTGTTACGTTCTGCAGCATTGCGTCTCTGCGATGGTTGTTTGGCGGGTCGCTATTCTCAATGGCGCTCTCTGCGTCTTGGTTTGACTCACAACCTCAGTAGCTTTGCCCAAGTTGGGTCCCTTCATTACGGGGCTGCAGACTGTCTCACCTGCATGATGTTTATATAACAACATAATAATATATCTCTGTAATTTTCCCACCTTTGAATGATTGAAGGCAACTTGTTGGTGGGTGAGTCGAACATGATCGAAAAATGCATATACTCAACGTCAGTGACACAAATCCTTTCCAATGGCAAATTATTACTACAGTCTTATAACTGCCTATTGGCTATATCTGCCATTGTATTGGATGATGGAGCATATGTGTCGACCTCATGCGGGTGGCAGCTGGAGGGAGAATCTGAGGAAGCTCTCAAGGCTGCGTCCGAAAGCCACGCAACGTGGGACCCCATTCCCTTAAGGTGAGCGGTAGACTCATGACACGCTCTACGGCAAGTTAGCCGTGCTAATCATGCAATTGGTGGTGATGCCTTACACTTACATCACGTCTGCAGGAACGGCGGTCTGGCAGGTGGTGGCGCACACGGAGGGTTCTTTATGGCCAGTGTGCTTATTATTGCCTAATCCGTGTGACGTACATTCACTGTGGCTGGATTTGATCGTATTCTGTAAGGCATTTACACGCATTGACATGCGCGACTTGGGTCAATGTTTGTGCTTACGCACTACCAAGGGGCCAAACCCTCTTTTACTGGTTCGCCAGTTATTTTGCTGTGGACTACGGTCCAGTTCCCAACTTAGCGCGTAGATTGGTTGGCGCTCACCGCACACGGCGTGTGTGGAGCCGTGTGCCTCCCCCACATTTTTTTTAAATGTGGGGAGGTACACGGCTTGTATCTGGTATTTGATATAAATATCATGAGCCTTTCCCAAACGGGAAGGGATTAATAAGGAATTGACTGATGTAAACCTGATACAAGTGGAGTAGGGACGATTTAATGTTCTTAACCCTTTTTTGAGTCCTGTCTTCGTGAACGGGTTCTTTAGCTTATAAGCTACCAACAGCTTTCGACTGCTCTAGTGAATATTCATTCTTCCAAGCGACACCTAAAATAACTAAGTTACTATACAAACACAACGTAAATAAGGGTCCTAACTAAGACGATTACGACATCAATTTATGAACGGTCTATATTTAAACCTTTAGAAAGATCATTATTTAGTTAATATACTGGTCACGTAAATTTTATATATTTATATATAAGGGGGGGGGGAGCGTTACAACATTCTATGTATGTATGTTTGTATCGATGTTTCTCCGTAACAGCCCATTAGATCAATTTCACTAAAAAAGTGAAGGAAAAGAAAAGATAAATTTATATTACTGCGTTGTCGGGCATTAATAATATTATTGAAAGGGTCAACAGACAGGGATCAGTCATTCATTGACGTTCTACCCCGTGAAACAGAAATCACACCACGTTGGGTTCGGTAACAACGAGGTGGACGTGACCGAAGACTTTTACTACTTTCCTATCACTTTTCCTATTGTTTTCTTCTCTCTTGATTTAAACTATAAAACTGGTAGCTGGTCCTAAACGAATTGCCAACACAACGTTGTCATCTGCAGGTGTTAGACACCTGTCAGGTATCGGGCCTCGGGGGTGTCCCCCATTACCCGGATTTTCCTCACGGCCCACTACTATGGGCCGGTCCTGGGCGCCTTCTCGGCGTTATCATAAAAATTTGGAGCGATCTCGGGTTCGATTCCCCGGTCGCTCCGATGGTCTCAAAAATTTTATTTGGTATAATTTGGTATTGTCTTAGTTGGTCTTTCTGTGACTTTGTGGGTTATTACTCGACTCCCTAATCTATGTAGGGAGGAGTTCTCTTGGTCCAGGTCGCCCGTCCGGGGGGCGGGCGTGTAGCGGCGCGAAGTTATTTAGATGTGGATGTGGCCCGTTGTCGGCGCGGTTGAACATGCCGCGTGACAACCGGACCACAAATTCTTCGATGGACTCAATCTTTAGGTTGGCCGCTATGACGTCATTCCGGACGTAGCGACCTGCACCGACAATGGTTCTTAACGATATGTTTTGCTGGACCTGCAGTCGCCGCCTCTGTCGGTCGCTCAGAAGGGCGTACCACGCTGGTGCGGCGTATGTTAGCCTGGGCCTTATGTATAATTTGTACAGTTTGATTTTAGTCTTTATCGGTAACTTGGATGCCAGGACGGGACGAAGCGCCGCCCGCGCACCTCTTGCGTTGCGGACAACGAGATCGACGTGCGCGGTCATGCGCAACATCCTATCGATCCGGCATCCAAGATACGTCACGGTTTTCTCATAGGTAATATTTTGCCCTCTGAGCGTCAGTGGTGGTGGCATGTTTCTGAAGCGGCGAGTGAGCAGAGCGGTCGTCTTACCAACATTGACGGCCATCCTCCACTCATCCAACCATGGTGGCAACAGGTCCAGCAGTCGCTGCATCCTGGCAGTGGCGATGTGGGCTCTTCTGGACGACGTGAAATAGGCGCTGTCATCCGCGTATAGCGCCAGCTCAACGTCGTCCTCCCACTCGCGCAGGTGTCCTGCCAGGGTTGGGATGTCGTTGGTATAAGCCGCGTACAGGGCTGGAGACAGACAGCTGCCCTGTGGCACGCCGGCTCTGATGGGTCTTGCTGCGGACACGGCGTCCTCCACGCAGACGTAGAACCTCCTGTCTGCAAGAAACGACGCTACTAGCCGCAACATAGCAGGAGGGATACTGGTTTGATCTTCTAATTTGTAGAGTAATCCAGAGTGCCACACCCTGTCGAACGCCTTCTCTATGTTGAGAAAGACGCCCAACGATGTGCGGCCGCGGTTGTGTTCGGCCGCAAGGTAGTGCAGCACTCTGTTCAGCTGTGTAACTGTTGAGTGATCCCCCCTGAATCCGTGCTGCTCCGCCCAAAGTTGGATGCACGGGCGGAGGCGTCTTAGCATCATTCTTTCTAGCAGTTTAGCTATGTGCGGTAGTAGCGTAATCGGCCTGTAACTGGCAGCTCTACGCCTGTCCTTCCCGGGTTTTGGCAGCAATATTACTTTGCCTTCGTCCTCAATCTTCCATTCCTCCGGGAAGTGGGATGTCCGCAGTACACCATTGTAGAGTCGACCCATCTCTACAAGTATTCTATTGGGCAGCTGTCGGAGTGCAGCGTTGGTAATCCCGTTGTGCCCTGGCGCCTTCCTCGGTTGCAGGCGGGTTACTGTCCTCCGCAGTTCGGCGGGGGAGATGAACCACTCTCCTGCAAGCGGTGGCGCGGGCGACGACAGAAACTCCTGTACGCGGCTCTCCTATCGGGCATGAAGGTCCATGAACTCCGCACTTGCTGGGTTCGGCATAAAATGCTCTTCAAAATGCTCTACTAGGATATCCGCTCTACCCTTGGCATCATAACAGCGTTCGCCCGCGTTGTTGGTCAGCGGGCAAACGGCGGGTCTTGTTTTCGTTAACTGTCGGTTCAATTTGTAGAGCGACGCATCTTGCTCTTCCGCTTTCCAGATGCGCCGCTTCCAGGCCTCTCCTCTGTGGGCCTGGATTGCAACCGACAGTTCGTCCGTAAGTTGGTTTAGTCTGCGTTTTATATTTGGGCAGCGAGTACGCGCCCAGAGCTTCCTAAGCGCCCTCTTGCGCTTAATTTGCACGCATATGCTACGTGGTAGTACTTCCTTTTTTGACGTAGTCGGGACGATCGTAGATGCCGCGTTGAGGGCTTCCTTGATTTTCTTGGTTAAATTGGTCGCAGCGGCCTCTACGTCGTCCGCTGTGTTTATTGGTGTAACTGCTGGAGGTTTCTCCTGCAGGTGTTGGTAGTAGAGCCTCCAGTCTATTTTTGTCTTAAAGGCTCTGGGCAACGTAGTCACCGCCTTGAGGCCAAGGGTAATCAATATCGGGAGGTGCTGTGTATTCAGGTCGTACAGCACCTCTACCACTATCGGGTAGTTGACGTTCCTAGAGAGCACGATGTCCAGCACGTCCGGACTTCTGCGTGTGTCAGTAGGAACGTGTGTTGGTTCCTCGGGACCTAAAACGTCGTAGTTGTTCTCCTCCGCATCTTCATATAGTGTACGACGCCGCGGGTTAATCAATCTAGATCCCCACGCCGGGTGTTTGGCGTTTAGGTCCCCGGCGACGATGGTGGGCGTCGTGCCTTCCATTACCGTCCGGACGTCTGAGGAGTAAAATGGAGTCCCTGGCGGGCGGTATGCTGCAAAGATCCTTAGTTCCTCGCCCGCCGCCTCCATTTTTATGCCGATAGAGCGCATCGATTGGTAATCTGGCAGGTCCAGCTCTTGGTGGACGATGTCTCTCCTCACTAGAACCGCCGTGCCTCTATAGGCGGTCCCATGAGGATTGACCTCGTCCCGCCTGTAGATGTAGTAGTTTGGCAGCTTCAGATGCGTCGAAGGTCTTAGTTTCGTCTCTCCCAGCAAGATCACCTGGATGTCCTGTTGTTGGGCGACTGTGCGGAGTTCATGGATCCTCTGTTGTATCCCGTCCGGGTTCCAATAGAGGAGGCGCAGGTTACTCTCCTCCGTAATGCCGAGCCAGTAGTGATGCCAGCGCCTTCATTACGGCGGTAATGGGATCCGTCCCGGCCCTTATATCGGCCAGGACTTGACTGCCGACCTCGATAGCGATGCCTACCAATTTTTGGATGGCATCCGCTGTCTCGTGGCCGGCTGGTGGTGGTTGTCTTCTACTAGTGTGCGCTGGTACTGGTCTCGGGAAGTTGGTATTAATCTCCTTCCTGGAGGTAGAGCGCGCTCTATGTGTAGAGCGGGCTCTATTTTCCGATAGAGCCCTTTCCGGTGCTCTACCTATGTTCTTTTCCATCCTAGTAACCTGCGCCTTGGCGGCTATCTTAACTGACGGTGTCGGGGTAGAGGTAACAGCCTGCGGAGGAGGAGGCTGTTCCTTCCTCTTCTTACGCCTCACCCGCTTCCTCTTTTTTGAGGGTTGACGTTCAATAGCGTCGTTAGCGGGGGGCTGGAAAGTCGCCCCGGTGGTTGCCCTTGTTTCGGTGGGTTCCACCGTTTCCATAGGTGTTATTGTGGGTGGGGGGGGGGTCTGGTTGCCTACCCTTTCCTCTTACGGTTGCCCACCCGTCTTCCTGGATGGTGACCGCTCTCGGGCGACTCTGGGGGATTTTCTTTGGGTCCTCCGGGAGTAGTCCCGGCAGCGTAATCCCCTGTCTCCTAGCCACCCTCCTTAGGACTGGGCAGCGGCGGTCATTCGCTGTATGGTTTTGAGCGCAGTTAGCGCACTTGGGCTCCTCTTCTCTACCCCTGGGGCAAAGGCTGGCGATATGCTCCCCGGCGCAGCGAACACACTTCGGAGGCCTGAAGCAATTAGCTGAGGCATTTCCAAAAGCCTGGCATCGGTGGCATTGTGCCGGTTCGGGTAACGAATTGCCAAAAATACCAGTTTACTACCCTAGTCGCGAGCTATACGCGAAAGAGAACCGCGCACCGCGCGCAATTTTGACATATCTTAACATTGATTTTCATCATTGCACCCTTGTATTTTACCTCATATCTTCATTTCTATAAGAGATATGGTTAAACAAATTTATTTATAAGAATCACACACAAAGTCTTATTATTATGATATACATTACATCGTTATCACATAAAAACATATTCAACAAAATACATCTATTGTACAGAACATTTTCAAAGTTAGAAATCTTAAATATCTAACACACATGGTTAAAATAACAATTTTTATTAATAAGCATGAATATCTTAACTAATACAATAGTTTAATTCACAATTTAAAAGTATTTTTCACTTTAATTAGACTTTAATTTTCTTATATAAATCTATTATTATTATTTCACTATTTTAAGCACAAAGGAGATGAACTTGGTTCCATTCAAGCTTGGGCCCGGCGTGAACAAAGTTCAAATAAATCTTATTTGGAAGATTTAAACATTTGCTATTTATGTCAAAAAATCATATTTTTGTAGGACCTGGGGTTTTGTTTTTATTTTATGTTTTATTATTTGTAGGTTATGTAATAAAATCACTCGTTGCTGTAATAAGTTGTTTAAATAAATTGAAAAGGATACAAAATAATGCAGTTTTGTAGTTATTATGAAAATAATGTATTATAAATCTTAACCATTTTTTAATTATTTTCTGCAATTATTAATAAAATATCATCTACAAAAGCAGCCGGAGGCTGTAAATTGTCTGTTCTATTTTTCCCAAAACCCAAGTACCACATTATTGTCATTATGGGGGCGCAACAATCTACTGTCCTGTAATGCGAGAGGAACGCCAAGGGTCAAGTTAAATTAATCCACGAAAGTAAAAACACGAAATATATTCTTCTTCTTTCTTTTTTATGGCGGTTTTGATCATACGCCAATGTCAGCGTGTAAGTGTTTATTGAGTAGAAGCTTATTCAGTAGTTACAAATACTATGCCCATGTATAAAAGATGATTGTGATAATACAAGTATCTTATTTTCTTTAAACCAATTTTTTTTTCCTCTTTAATCTTGTGATACTAATGGTTGTACTGTTGTGTTACCTAGAACAAATGACAAACACAATTGCTACTATGTACTCTAACTACATTAGTATGTTAGTACTGACAAACATTAAACTTTTATACTATTAGTGTTAATAAAATCACACAGAAAGAGTGTTTGAGTAGGTTAAAAGTGAATTGAAATTTATAGGACGAGGGATGTCAGGAGGGAGAAGATCATAGAGTGAACAAGATAATTTAGGACAGTTAAAAAAAATATGGTCGGAGGTTCCCTCATCTAACCCACATTCGCAGAGGGAGCTATCCCTAATCCTCAGTTTGGCTAAATGTACTGGAGTACAAGCATGGCCAACTCTAAGCCTACAAATAGTTGATGTTGCATGTTTGTTAGCTTTATTAAATTTGAAAAACCATGGTTTTGGAGGGATGGCACATTGTATAGCAGCATAGTGTTTACCTTTTATATTTAGAGTGGCTTTCATAATGTAATCCAATTATTATTTAGCTTCTTCTTTGCAAGTAACACTATGTCTGGAGAGTGTTAAATTACATGGTGAACTATTTCGGATTGCATTTTAGCCATCAGATCAGCTGTTTCATTGCCCTTGATGCCACTATGACCTGGAATCCAAGCTAAGGAAACCTGAATGCCTTGAGATGACATCTATACAATGTGTGTTTAATTTTGAGGATCAATGGTATCTTATATTTACTTTGGAACTGGTTTGACAAAATTGCTAACAAACAACTCTTGAGTCGGTAAGGATAACTGACTTATTTAAGTTGTGTGCTTCTGTATATAATAAAGCCTCATAAATTGCCGTGGCCTCGCCAGTAAAAGTGGAAGAAATAGAAGGGCATTTAAAATTAAGAATTATTTTGTATCTAGATCCAAACTGCTGCTCCAGTGCAACTTTCATCTGACTTTTGGAGGCATCAGTGTATATAATAAGCCAGCCTTTCCATAAATTATCTATGACTCTACTTAGCTTACTATTTGCTGTAGGGCAATCTTTCTCAATACCAAGGTCGAGGTGGATATTTGGTTGGTAAATAATTGCATCATATGGGATATCAAAGATGGGACAGGACTTGCATTGTGATACTGGGTGTGGTAGATGGAGTAATGTTACCAAACTGTTGGATAAGCAGGAGATTGTTTATGAGTCCAGTAATGCTTTGACGAAATATATTCCAAAAGGAGGCGTATTTAGAAATGAGAGGGTGGGAAGAAAGTTGGTAGATTTAAAAAAAGAATCAGTCCGAAAGATATTGTCTTCTTAGGTAAAGAGGGGGGTCTACATTCAACTTGTAGAGCATTTATTGGGAAAGATTTCATTGCCCCAATGATTATACGAAGGCTTTTGGACTGAATCCCGTCTAGGATCTTTAGGGAGGACTTATTACATGGTTCCAGGAGAAAACACCCATAATCCAAATGACTACGAATAAGGGCGTTGTACAATATTTTTGGGAGAATGGATGGAGCCCCACCAGACCCTGATAAAGCGCGAAGAATGTTTATATTTTTTTCACATTTTTTTGAGACATAGATGATATGATGAGAAAAGGATAGTTTGGAGTCAAGCATAACTCCCAAAAATTTTACATTCTCCCTAATTGGGATAGGTTCATTATTATAGAGAATGTTGATTTCAGGGACTTGCCTATGGCGAGAGAAGATCACAACACTGCTTTTGGGAACAGACAAAGACAAACCATGATCAGTTAACCAATCCTGTAAATACGACATTGATAAATTCAAGCGGGAACAAGCTGCAAGGAGGTTATCCAGGGAAGTATATATAGCTATATCGTCTGCATATTGAAGGATATTACAGAAAGAGTTAACAGAAAGTTCTAAATCATAAGTATATATAGAGTAGAGCAAAGGACTAAGTACTGAGCCTTGTGGGAGACCCTTCCATACAATTCTTGGCGGGAGTAGAGAATTTTGACTATCAATATAAATGGATCTAGAAGAGAGATAGTTACAGACAAAATTTACTATCCTCACTGGAATACTCAGATTAAGCATTTTTGCCTGAGCACAGGAAGAAGAACATTGTCATATGCACTAAGGCTATCCATGGTGCTTAAGCCTTTCGGAATCCAAATTGGCTTTTGCTAAAAGGTTTTGCTTTCAAGAAACCATTCTAAACGATTTTTTATTAGGTGTTCAAGAATTTTGGCCATGGTACAAGAAAGAGCAATAGGGCGGTAGCTTGAGGGATCAGTGTAAGGCTTACCTGGTTTGTGAATAGGTAAGATAACTTGGGATTTCCATTCTTCAGGAGGAATACCGGATATGTAAATATAATTCAAAATAGAAAGAAGATGGGCTTTAGTAGATTGACTGCTATTAGTAATAAAAGAATAAGGAATTCCATCGGTTCCTGGTGAAGAGTCTTTAAGGACACTAAGAACGGCATATAACTCCTCATAAGAGAAAGGGGAGTCAAAACTGTGTTGATACTGTAAGGACTGTGATTGAAATGCTATGCATTCATTGTAAGATGGTACTGAAGGAGGAGCAAGTTTACTAGCTAAGTTTTCTAGCCAAAAAGACTGATCATTAGATGTTGAGTTTTCAGAGGTCAAAACTGAACATCGGAATTTTTTTAAATTTTTCCAGACTAATGATGGATGAGTCCTAGGCGACAGTGACTCACAAAATTTAAGCCATCCAGCCTTTTTCTTCTGAGATAGTAATTTTAATGTTTCAGCAGCAGTCTTTTATAGAAAATATAGTTATCAAAATTCATAGAGTGGGAATATCTTACTTCAGCTTCCTTTCTCTTCTTACATGCTACAGAACAATCTTGATCCCACCAAGGCGGTGAAGGAGCATTATTTTTATAAGGTTTTTTGATGGGAATTGTCTTATTGGCAGCAGATAAAATAGCATTTTTAAAAGTAGAATACACCTGAAGAACATTCTCTTTCTGAACAGGAGGAAGGGCTAAAAGTTCTTCCTCTAGAACTGTGGAGTACAGATGCCAGTTTGCTTTGGATGTGTTATATTTTAACCTAGGTTTGAATGTAACATTGACTGTATAGGAGCTAGAGGGATTGATAACAATAGGGAAATGATCACTGCCATGGGAAAAGGGTAATATTCTCCAAGAAAGAAGGGATGACAGGGAAGGAGAACAGAGTGACAGATCTACTGCACTTTTAGGATTTTGGAGGGGGGATACTCTACGTGTAGGTGAACCATCGTTAAGGAAGCAGAGATCTAAATCATCAATGATGTCTAAAATGTGAAGACCAGGGATCACAAAAATGGGAGCCCCATAAGGTATGGTGTATATTAAAATCACCAAGGATTACCATAGGAGGAGGGATGGAGGATATAATCCTCGTAAGTTCTGATAAGATATTTGAACTAGGTTCGGGAATGTAAATAGAAAGAAAAGAAATGTTATGAGTTCTAACTGCTAGCATTAATTGAAGGACTATGAGAAGGAAGGAAATTAAAGTATAAGTAATTGATTTTGAGATAAGAATGAAAGAGCCAGCATGACCATCATTCCTATCATCCTGAGGCATGAATAACCTGAGACCCTAAATGGGACCCAGGCTTTAGCCATGTCTCTTGAATGGTTAGAATAAGAGGATGGTATTTATTAATAAGATAAGTTAATTCGTTTTTCTTATTTTTAATGTTCCGGCAGTTCCACTGAAGTATTGGAGGGAAGGTTGTTCGTTAATGAAATAAGCTCAGTGAATTTTTGACGGAGGGCAAGTGGGAGATCCATATCGCTGAAACGGGAAAGCATACTTATAAGCATGGAGATCATTAATTCACAGAGATTCACGAAATATATTCACAAATACAACCACAATATCAAATACGCATGAAAGGTTGAAACTCGAAGTTATAAAGTTAAGTCTCCTTGGGAACAGGCAATGATCAACGACCATACAGCCTATTCAATCGTATCAGATATTATTCAAATGTTTTTTTAGTTAAATAAAATGGTCTATTCAATTGATTTTCTAAATTGATTTCTTTAATTCAGTATTAATCTCTACAGATTCGCATCAATATTTTAATATTATGATTTCTTTGATAATGAAGGCTTATTTTTTTACAAAAAATAGCCTTCATTATCGAATGCCATAGTCATTAAGTACAGAAAAATATTTAAAGATGTTTTGTTTTTGCTATGGTAAAAGCGTTAGTTTTCGTTTTTCAGTTTAAAAAAATGTTTTTATGAATGTCCCATGGATTAGAGATTTAAAAACCTTTTAATTATGCTTATAATTTAACGTTTTATTACCTTCATATTTTTTTTATAACTGTTACGAACGATGTCAAGCACCCAATTTCATACATCTCCTTTAAACACTTTTAACACAACACTATTCTTTTTAACACATAATAAAACTGAAACATTTATTACTTCTTTCTACATACATTACAAAAATTTTCACAAATTAATAAAGTTTTTTTTTTTTACATTATTTGGACCCTGTTTAGATCCCATACAACATGAACAACCAATTCCTACACGACCCTTATCATATCAGTAGGAGGCTAGTGCTTTCTTTATCTAAATTAAAACTATCTCTGTTCATTATGAAACATTATTTGTTTATATATGCTATCCTTATCTAGCCATAATGAATCTTATCTCTTATCACAAGAGCAAAATATATTTTCGTCTAAACTAAGTATCTAATTTTATATAAGACTTTTATCGTCGTTTTATCGTTTTATCGTATTGCATAGCCGATTACTATGTAACACATGACTCTAAATTAATCTAAAGACAAACTTTTATGACATTAACTCTCGACCGGGGAATCGAACCCCGAACCTTCGTTCGTCATTATATTGAATCTATTTACTTTTAACATAGATTATCTCTTTATTCGAAGTGCCTTATACACTTTAATAGCAGTAACTTCAAAACACAGAATTGTTTATTTTTTATGAAATGGAAAATGATATACTATTTTTTGAACGCGTCGCCAACAATTATTACTACTCAGTATTTTTCATAATTTCAATTTAGTGTGTTGATATTAATTAGCACCCAAAAACTGACATTTTTAATTATTATAAATGTTTACTATTGTAGAAAAACAATATTTAGATTGATTACAATTATTTTTTTTACCTGATCGTAATAAAATGATGATTATGACTAATAAGAAAACGAATACTTATATAAAATGAATGTGACAAGCTTTTTGTTTTATTTATGCTATAGTTGATTCAAGCTTATTATTGCACCAGTTGATTTTCTATTTTAGAGGAGAGTACTTTTTTTGATATATTTGCTTAAGAAATGATTGTGACAAGATTTAAATAAAAAAATTAAGTAACGTACGTAATCGAGGATTTTTGACAACCCTGATACACATGTTCAAGTTTGTATGAAAAATTTAAAAATGGGAGGGCAATTTTGCAACAAGCGTAAACTTTGCTATTTGCAATACAATTTAAGGATCAAATCATAACTCTGAGTGTTGTGTATTATATTATAAGGTAAATTTACCTTCAACCTTGAAGTCAAATCCTATTATTTCCATTCTAAACCCTGATGGCAAAGTTGCCATAAATTGAGGTTAACTTTGCATTTTTCTATTTTTGAGTATTTTGTCTATTTAATGTTAGTAAGTATTTGTTTAAATTACTAATAAATACCAAATTTATGAAGAATATAGTGTCACTTTTAACATTAACGCCCAGTATGACAGTACCTTTTATGTTGGAAAATTGGTCCTAAACTTTTAAGTCTTCCAAAAATGCCAATTTTGCCAGGTTTCACGGTAATCAAATTGTACAGTATAAGGTTTTGGATCGGTAACAGTCCTCCCAGCGTGACTGAGAGGAGGCTGACTGAAAACTTCATCTCGGAACTAAATAACTCTTCTTCTATACGTATAATGTAACTAATTTTAGAACTGCAAACTTTAAATTTTAATAAAGTTTAAGTATAATGTATTTCTTGTTTTTTTTGATGTTTAACTAACTGAGTGACATTTTCACATTGTAATTAAGTTCGTTAATAAAGAATTAAAAACCGGCCAAGTGCGAGTCTATATTAGTAGTATAATTGTAGCACGAATGGGTCGGCTCGACCGGGGAAGGACCACGCTCTCACAGAATACCAGAGTAAAATGGTAGATTGACACTGCTGTGTTTCGTATGGTGAGTGTAGAGAACCGGAGACCCATTTTACTGGAAAAGAGGCATTCCATCTTAGTCCTCACGGGTGACGACGCATCTGCATTTTGATTCTTTATTGAGGATAAATGTAGATGTCTATGGGTCACAGCAACCACTTACCATCAGGTGGACTGTGTGCTCGTTTGTCACACTATCCTATAAAAAAAAAGTGCGAGTCGGACTCACGCATGAAGGTCACGCACGATTCTAGTAGGGGAGCCCACTTTAACGTTTAATTTATTTTTATATTTTTGTTATAGCAACAACAGAAATACACATTCTGTGAAAATTACAACTGTCTACCTATTACGGATCATGAGATACAGCCCGCTGGCAGACAGACGGACGGACAGCGGAGGTTTAGTAATAGAGTCCCGTTGGTTACCCTTTGGGTACGCAACCCTAGAAAGGAAATAAATGAATATCACACTCTCAGCAATAACTACAGATTAAGTGTGAAAATTACAATACTTAGGATTCTTTAAAAAGTATTCAGCTCTTTTTAAATAATTCTTATTATAATTATATATATTTGAATGAAAATCAAATTAACTTTAAAACTTCAGCAATTCATAAACTTTAAATGTTTTGTCTATTACTGTGCGTATTGCATTTGCTTATTAGCATCCGTTGCAGCTGTTTCTACATAATCCATTCATATCCGGTAGCTCGTAACATTTCTAAGCTGAAACTGAGAATGGAAATGATATATGTTGCCTACATTGCGCTTTATGAATTAATGCGCATTTTTTAATTTTCCTGCATTATTGTGCTAAATGCAGAGATAACATTTTAAACAGTTAAAATATTCTTTTAAGTAAAAAAATAGCTGTTATTTATTCCACTATAATACGAAAGTCATCAATCTTAATTAAATTTATATTCAACTAAACGTAATGTTGTTAATAGAAAACATATTCAAACAGCTTCAAATATTTGATTGAGGAAAAGCATAACATAAAATCCGTCTGAATATAAAACCACATTTTCAAACAAATAAGCCTAAATACCACATTCTACGCCTAACAGGCTCGTAAAACATTAGCGTATTGTTTAATATTTAGAGACGGGATTGCATATTTATCGTTATAACTTACAGGTAAAGTAACGTAATCAGAAAATGGTCAGGCAAATATTTTAAATGGGATTTAATAAGTTAAGTTGATCTACGTTTACAGTACAGCATTTTTAATTTCTTTGGGCAGGTACAAATTTTTATTTGATTTCGATAAAACTTAGGCTTTTATTTTCTAAGAAACTAACCCAAGGCAAAAGCGGCATTTTTCTTCATTTTCTTCATTTATTTTAGAAAGTATTCCATATGTATGTACATATCGTGGTCATAATTTTCTTAAAACTTTGTTGATGAAATAAATGGAAACTTCAAAATTACAAGAAATAAATATAATAAAGTTATTAATTTTCAAGTGACTGCCTATTTAAAAATATTATTATTTAATTAATTTTGTAATATTACTTTATCACCCATCATCAATGAAGAATCATAAAATAGACCTAAAACAAATAACTTAATAAATTACGTTTTTTCGCAAAAATAGAAGATGAAATTCAAACTAGCACTTATGATAATTAAAGAATTACACAGCCCATTATAATGCAGATAAAATTGGAATAAGTTTCATTTTAATCGCCAAAATCCACATTCTTTCATTCATCCGAACCAGAGTTTTTCGATTAACTGTCAATTAAGGAAAGTTTCTCGGGAGAGCGCAAAGTTTGATCCTATTTTGAATCTGAACCAATCAAAGTCAATGAAGTTTTAAAGACACGACTTAGGAAGTAACACAGACACAGATAATATTTTCTTTAAAATTTTATAATTTACAAGTTACACGGGCTCAATAGTATATACATTTATCGTGCAAAATAAGCTCAAATGTATACTCAAATGTTCAGGACCAAATATTTAAGACTATTTGGATCGCACATAGACCTAGAAAAAATAATAGATGCGATTATGTATGACGCCCTGGTACTTACAACAAGAAATGTTTAGTAAACTAACTCTTATTTACTAACAGATAAAGTGTTTTTGGTATCATCTGATAACTTGTCTGATAAAATACTATTACTTACAACCACAAATCAAGAACAAATCTGAATTACAATATTTATTCTGGATTCAAGGTAAATACTATCAAAATGTTTTTTTTTATAGGATAAGGGTGACAAACGAGCACACAGTCCACCTGATGGTAAGAGGTTGCTGTGGCCTATAGACATCTACATTTATCCTCGATTACGAATCAAAATGCAGATGCGTTGTCACCCGTGAGGACTAAGATGGAATGCCTCGTTTCCGGTAAAAAGGGTCTCCGGTACACAGCAGTGTTAAGCTGCTATTTTACGGTGGTATTCTGTGAGAGCGTGGTCTTTCCCCGGTCGAGCCGAACTATTCGTGTTACAACTAGACCAGATATATAGCTGCAGTATGGTTCTACCACGTATAAATCAAAATGTGCTAAAGATCATCGTTAAATTGTATGTTGAACAATTTGGTGGGGTAGTTTTTTTGCATCTAATATGAATATTTATTGCATGGAATAATTCTTGATGCTGTTACGGTGTTGCGTTGCATTGTTGTAACAATAATATTCAGGCTAATTTGATAAATAGATGGAATTTTTATATCAACATCGGAGTACAACAGAATGATTTCAGCATTTTCTTGCTTGCAAAAACAAAATGCTGCGATGAACGAGCGATTTTAAGAAGGAAACGGTTTGTTCGAGTAGCGTAACATGGCGTATAAGCTTTAGGAAAGTCGGTTAAAGGAGCAGAACCTTTAACCGACATCCCGGTAAATTACGCAAGCAAAGATCTGGTGAAACAAGAGAAAAAGTATTAATACAGTTCTTACAAGACCAAGGTGGACTTAAAAACGCTGACTTAAGGTAGTAAGTTCAAATATGCCAGTCAGTGCCGTGTCCAGCATACTCGTGGTATGTTTATATATTCATTCTTATTTTTTTAAACTGATGTGATCATCCATTAGTAACAATCTCATCGTGAGAGTCCGTGCATGTTTATACTCACAAAAACTGTTCAAGGCAAAATAATTTAAATATTTCAAAGTACAAAATTTTGCCATGCATTCCTTTTACAACTAAAGCTTCCTTCTAATAATTTTCATTTTCCCTTTGTTGACGCAGTTTACAATACGGAACATGTTCGCGGCGTCTGACGTTATCATTTACGTTTCCTTTCCCGCAGGCTTGTAGAAGAATAAAACTAAGATAACAAGAGAAGAAAAACGGAAATGTTCTATTTTGTATGTAGAAAAATAAAGTTTATCTATGTACAGCTTTAAAAAGTGATGCTAAGATGACTATGGTAATTGTTATTAAAAAATTTAAAGTTATTACTTGCATAAAAACATTACATTGAAGTGTCTATCTGTAACATTGAAATAACTGCCTTGAATTAAGTTGAGGCAATTGTTTGCATGCCAATAAGACATGAATAACCATTTTTAAAATTTGTGTCTGTCTGTCTGTCTGTCAACCCGGGCTATCTTCGGAATGGCTGAACCGATTGTAATGAAACTTCACGAACAGATTGAAAGCCATGCCAGAAGTGATCTAGGCTATAATATATCCGAAAAACTAGATTTAAAAAAATTGTGCGTGTAATTATTAACCCACTTAGGAAGTAAAACGTCTTTACGACATATCATTCTTAGTTTATTTTATATTTTACGTAAGTAGGTTAAATAATAATATACTCATGCAGCCCCGGCGGTGAAACGTTACAAGAAAACGTGATGTTTTTCTTTTTTAATTTCTCCACTACGTCAATATCACTTCAAAACGAAAAATTGATAATTTGTTTTATATAGAATGACGTATCCCATACAGGCGAAGCCGGGGCAGGACCGCTGGTCTATCATAAAGTTAAGTAATATTTTTCCTGAATAATAGTAATTAAATTATTTTTAGGCAAACAAGTAGTCTTAATTTTCTTTTATTTATTTTTTTATTTGCTCAAGAAATTTAAGATTACAAGGACAAATAGTTTTGGTGTAAACATAAACTCATTTGAGTTTTTCCGTACACCATTGCTCTCGACATTATGTAAACATTATTCACCAGATACCCCTGACACCCTTCAGGCCTTACGGAAAAAACATCCTCCAGCTCCAGTAAGCCCATATTTTCTCGACCGACCAACAGCAGGGCAAGCATGCCTTCAAATTCAAAACAAAGATGTTACGGATGCCATTTTATCTTTTAAACCAGGTTCGGCTGCAGGTTTGGATGGAATCTCACCCCAACATTTGAAAGACTTAACATTGCATTCTGTGGGTGATGCAGGTGAGCAACTTGTAAATTCGATCACTAAATTAATCAACTTTATGTATTCCGGTAATGTCAATCCAGAAATTGTTCCCATTCTTTTCGGCGCGAACCTCGTTGCCCTCACCAAAAAGGACGGAGAGGTGAGACCAATTGCTGTTGGATCAACACTACGACGCCTGGCCTCCAAAATTGCTGTTCGACATATTTTACCAAAATTAAATTCGGAATTTGAACCCGTACAGTTAGGCTTCGGTGTAAAAGGAGGGTGTGAGGCAGCCGTCCATGCCCTACGCTCTTTCCTAACTTACGGAAATCCTGACGTGTTGCTCAAAATTGATGTCAAAAATGCTTTCAATTCGGTAAATAGGGATACCCTATGGAAATAAAACAACATATACCGGAAATATACAATTATCTTTTTTTCAGTTACGCTGACCCAACAAAATTGTTATATCGTTCTAATGAACTGTCCTCGGAAGTAGGTTGTCAACAAGGTGATCCCCTTGGGCCAGCAATTTTTAGTTTGGTTATTAATCCGATAATCAAAAATTTAAATTCTAAATTCAACGTTTAGTATTTGAACGACGGAACCCTAGAAGGTGCATGGATACTGTGTTGTCGGACCTTTTTTAATCAAAAATAAATTTGAAGCCATTGGTTTGTAGCTTAATTTTAGCAAATGCGAACTTTTTGTAAATAACTGCAACTTAAATTTAAATGACGTAAAACAAAAATTTTATATTTTGGCTCCAAATATTAAAATAGTTAACAGTAATTCCCTTTACCTTTTAGGTTCTCCAATTTTTAATGAATCTATTTCTGAATATATTAATAATTCAATTACTAAATTTCAAAATTCCGCTGACCGTCTCCTTGAAATTAGTCCACATTATGAACTTTGCATCTTAAAATTCTGTCTTTTCGTTCCAAAGTTTACGTATATGCTCCGTTGCTGCTCCTTTTGGAATCACCCAGACCTCTTAACACAAGTAGACAACTTAATCAAAATTAGAATCGATTCTTAATATGCACCTGAACGAGCAATCTTGGACCCAAGCATCCCTACTCATCCGTTATGGTGGTTTAGGGATTCGCAAAATTTCCAGTGTCTCTTTACCAGCCTTCCTATCTTCTGTCCATAGTTCAGCAAATCTCATAAGTAAAATTTTAAGGTAAAAATTTTAAATTTTAATCCCCTTCAAACTTTGAGATTGCTGGCCTGGAAGAAGCTAGAAATGCTTTCTTAATTGCATGCCCTGGTCAAAATTTTCCAATTTCTCCAAATTCACAGAAGAGCTGGGACGACATAACAAATTGACTTATGACAATCTTTTGAGCTTTAGTACAGGTTCGGCGCGTGCTAGGCTTTTGGCCGTGGCTTCACGCGTACCCTTCGTCAAATACAGGAACCTTTCTTGAGCCTGATACGCTCCGAATCGCAACCTGTCTACGGCTTGGAGTTCAGGTCTGCACTCCTCATAAATGTCCGTGTGGCAGTGACGTCGACAAGCTAGGACATCACGGACTATCATGCCAAAAAAGTGCAGGCCGCTTCTCAAGACATGCAGCACTTAACGATATCATACGCCGGTCCCTTGCCACCGTCAACGTGCCAAGTCTACTTGAGCCGTCTGGTATTGCAAGAGACAATGGCAAGAGACCGGACGGTATGAGTTTGATTCCATGGAAGATGGGCTAGGTGCTGGTATGGGATGCAACCTGTTCAGACACGCTGGCCCCTTCCCATCTACATGGAACCAACAACAGAGCTGGTGCGGCTTGTGAAGCGGCTGAAAAAGCTAAAGCATGCAAATACAGGGGTCTAGATTGCGAAAATGTTTTTGTCCCATTCGGTGTCGAGACCCTTGGTCCGTGGGGTCGTAGCGCTATAAGGCTTTTTAAGGAAATAGCAAAAAGGTTAGTCGACGTCACAGGAGACCGAAGAGCTGGCAGCTACCTCGGACAAAGAATTAGTCTAGCTATTCAAAGGGGGAACGCTGTCAGTATCTTCGGAACCTTGCCTAAACGGCCACCTTTTTAATAATATATTTTAGTTATTATAATATTTTTTTAAGGTTTTTAGTTTTAGGTTCATTGTTCTAGTATATATTTTGTTTTTAATATTGTATATAATTAAATATTGTATATTATGTTATGTATTTAAATAATTTGTCCTACTTAATATTAAAGTAATATATTATCTAGTATGTTTCTACACATTACATAACATTACATTATAGTAGTTACATTTAATATTATTACCAACTAAAATTAGGTGCATTATTAAATATTATATATCTATTTTACAAACTAAATGTGGGTACATAAATAAAGAATAGTTGTAATCGATGAGCGTAAAATCACACATTGAAACTTATTACATTTTCAATGTGTGATTATTAATTTATAGTAAAATAATATGTAGGTAAAGTAAAGCAATAACGTAGAACGAGAAGTCGTTTTAAGTGTTACGAGTATTTAGTAAGAGTTAATTATAAATAAAAAAAATTTAGCTTAAATTTTATATTTTTACGTGTAATGACGTCTTTCAAAGAGTTTGGTAACTGATTAGATTAGGTATAACATAGTTTAGAGTTCTTTTCCGTATAAGTTGTTATATTTAGGTAATTGTAGTTTTCTATTATCAATTCTGCGAGCGGAGTATGATACCTTATCCACCTTTTTAAGATTTTCGGTAAAGTAATTTTCAGTTAGTAATGTGAGTTCAACTTTGTCGTGAATAGGTATAATTTTGCAAAACGCAAATAGTTTTCGGAAATATTAATCCATCTGGTTGAACATATGAATAATGTTTGTGTCGATAGCTTACAACATTTTAATATTCGATGTACTAAAATTAAGTAAATGGATTTATATTATATATAAATAATATCGAAAATATAATTATTATAAATAATAATATGTTTAAATAAAATAATAAATTAATAAAAAAATAAAAGTAACTGTTTTAACCGCCACCTCTATAAATATGAAAATTACATGATGTGATAGCTCCACATACATGTCTTCGTTCTACACAACTCACAAAGATAAAGATAAAATACAATGAAATTTATTGTTTCATGAAAAAAAAAACATATTGATGTATATTATTGAAATTTAAATTTACTAAGGGTTGCTTTAAAAATTAGTGAACATGAAGTGTTTATGTATTCAGTTATATTTTAACTTTATCAATAAGCTCTATATAATATCCAGTTCATCTGCTGCACGGCCAGCAGCGCTGTCGGCCTGCACCGCAGTGAAGTGAATTACTTACGATTTTTAATACATAATCGAATTACATTTTACAGTCATGTCACTATAGGTCAACAACTATTAATTATCGTCATTATTTATGATATTATATATTATGTACCTATCTAAACATATAAAAGAGGATGTTTGTATATATGAAATCGTTTAAATCTAAATATATTTGATCGATCACCATGAAAATTGGTATATATGAAACAAACAAAATTTAAAATTTTTGATTTTATTTGCTTTTTTTTTTCAATCAAGCGCGGCAATTAATAAATTAAATTGCATGCAATTAAATAAAAAAAAACGTTGCTGAACGCAACCTATGATATTAACTGGCAGGACAACTTCTGCCGGGTTCAGCTAGTATCTTTATATAAATAAAAATCATTGCCGCATGTATGAAAAATCATCACTTAAAAATGGCTGTACCAATTTTGATGAAATTTTTTGTGTGTGTTTGAGTAGGTCCCTGGATGATTTAAATTCACAATTGGACCCGGTAGGTGCGCTGATGTTGAGATCCAGAAATCACCCGTGCGAAGCCGGGGCGGATCGCTAGTATATAACAAAATCACATCTTATATAAGCACAATGGTACTGGTAATAATAGCTCTTAACACCGACATGTAAGATTTTGGTTCAGAGCGTTCTTTATAATAATTACATCATTTTATACCCATTAATTCATTTTTGCACCCTACTATATAAATCCGTCACCACTGCCACTCTACTATTATAAATACGTTATTCATTTTTGACTAGGTTATCAAAAGATGTAAAATTTATAGTCATCTAGCAAAGCGATTTAAATATATTCAGTCTGAGTCCCAGTCTCATGTCTTACAGGCTTAATCGTATGAGAATAAAATGGTGACACATTTTGACTTAATAAATTATGAAAAATTATCATTGCAAATAGTCACGGTAGAACCAATAGAACTATTATTGAAAATTTATGTATTATATATGAATTATCGTCTTTTACGATATTAACCTAAGCTTGCTTGTAATGAATCTTGGAGTTTTGGCTTAGAGGTACGGACAACAATGGCGTTATTATCTAGTAAGAAACATCTAGAGAAGTTGACCTTTGATCATTGAATATGTATTGTATAATTTATACTTGTAATTGTTGTCACTATGTGAAACTCCAGCTTCATTTTTGTGATTTTTATAAATTGTGAAAAAAGTAAAAGTGTTTATCCAAATCACAAAAATGACTATGTACTGCATTGAAAAAAATAACAAGATTTGGTAAAAAAACTGTGAAATTACTCGGCAGAAAGTGGATTAAGAATTATCACAATAACTCAGATGTAGGTAACGTATTTTTTAAACGATACTACTATATTCTATATCCAAATAGAGAAATAATATCCAAATAACGTAAATTGCACACGGACAAACATTTAGACCCGGAACAAACAACAATATGAAAGATTTCTGAAAAATAACAAGAAATCCCAAAATCCACACAAAATTTTCTTTAAATATAATATCATGATATAATATGACTTAGGCCAAAAAAAATGCATTCACTGTGCATCTTTAAAATCTAAATAACCATATTTTTTAGGCTGAAACATTTCTGAAAAACACGGTCCCATTTGTAGGCGATATAAAATTCTGTACGCCACAGCTAAACGTTTAGCCACTGCGCTAACAAAGCGACTTTGAAAAGAGAGAGTTTGTATGTTTTCCCTTTGTTTACCTAAGAGTGATACATTACTATACGTAAGTACTATGGGTAAGTTTGAGCTTAACATTTTCACAACGTAAAATTTTAAGTTTCTGATTTATGTACATAGCAGTATAGATGGGATGAGGTCACTCAATTTTGGACGGGCTAGTGCATAAAATAAATGTCGCTCAGAATAATAGCAAGCGAAAGTTTCACACTGGAATTGAACCTTTTATCAAAAAAAAATGTTTTGCTTTATCAGTGCCAAATTGTTCGTGATTCTTTTTCATATCATGTTCAATAAATCTGTAATAGATATAAAAATAAAAATGTACCTGAACTAAATAACTTCCAACAATAGCAACAATAATTACAATAATATAGTTGCGTTTTAGTTATTCGTTTATTTATTTTGAATAAAACAATTTTTTACGGATTTTATCGCGTTTAATTTACTTATTTTTAAATCTAAAACTCTTTAACATGTTTTTGGAGTTTACTCCTGAAAAATCGATTTTCATATATAAGCCCGGGGTATGAAAAGTTATGGGGAGTAAAATCAAACGTTACGTCATACGTTACGTTATGTATTCAAATTTCCATGACTACGTAATGTCGTGCGCAACTCTTCTTGCGCAGCCCCCAGCACAGAGTACTCTCGGCTGTACTACTTTATTAAAACAAATAATCGTTCGAAAGGAGTAAACTCCAGTCGTGCGTCGGAGCTGACACACACACTTTTTTTATTATAATTTCAGACGACAAGAGTGGTAAAAAGCTGTCGGACGAGAAGATCTCCTTTATAATCTGTGAGGATCACTTTGAAAAATCCTGTATTAAGTTTTATAAAAAAAGAACTGTAAAATACTTCTTTGGAAATGCTTTTTCAACACTCAACTTGCCAACAAGCGACGGTGCTTATTCGAGTTCCATCCAATATGAGAATGTATCTGAAATAAATGTATGAATTGCTTGAACAAAAATTTCGCGAATATTTTGATCTCGAAAGAAATATTGTAAATATTGGTATTGAAATATTATAAAACGCGTGCAAAATTGTATATTTGTTATGCCATGTGAGTGCTTTGTAATAGATTATTTAAAACAAGAAACTTTACATTAGATTATAATTTACAATTTAATTAATAGGCACAACAAATTATTGAAGAACAAAAATTATAAAAATAAAATATTTAGAAAAAGTAGTTTTAAAAAATATTGTATCTTAAGTATATAATAAAAGCTGATAAACGTTTTTTTTTATTTAATTTTATCCTCCTGTGCCAACCCTGCCAAAATAGGTAAAATTTTGACAGCTCCTTAGAAGCTATGCCTCTGCCTCGGGAGCGCTCAGTCACGATCGCAAGTCGAACGAATCACAGTTACACACACAAAAGGGCCTGTCGGTATACGTCACTACTACAATCAAGGCGAAACCTTCATCGTGAAATATAATAACTTTATACGTTGAGCTTGTAATATTCCTAAATCCACTCAAAAGGATCAAAAATTAGTTTTCCTTCAATTGCCACTTCAGCTTACTGGTCCTTTGATCTATGTCGTTTACTCGGGTGCTACTCCGGATATCCTCATTACGATGTCTATCAAACAAAAATTCCGAGCATAACTCTTTTCATAGCTCACTGAGCGACCTTGAGCTTCCTTATATGGCCATCAGTTTCCTTTACTGCTGCATTGTACTACTACTACTACTACTGCAGCACTGCAGTGATAATGCGCTGCAATGATAATATTTTAATAGCCAATATCCCAATCCTTAGAGAGTTGATTTGAGCCTTTTATATATGGTAGATCAATGATGCAGCTATATTATGGTTGGAGGCACGAATAGGTCGGCTCGACCAGGGAAGGACCACGTTCTCACAGAATGCCAACGCGTAATAGCAGCTTAATGCTGCTGTGTTTCGTATGGTGAGAGAAAATAACTGTAGACCCTTTTTACCGAAAACGAGGCATTCCAGTTTAGTCCTCAGGGGTGACAGCGCATCTGAATTTTGATTGTTAATCGAGTATAGATGTAGATATTTATCTGCTACAGTATACACTTACCATTAGGTGGACTTTGTGTTCATTTGTCACCTTTATTGAATAAAAAAAGCTTTCCCAAAGTAACGCGTTCGTTTTAGTACCACACAGCACTAAAACATTCTTCACAGTTGTCTATTAAATTTGTTTGGCTAGTACATACAAACACAATGTGTGATCGTAATATATGCCCCGGGTATCGTAAAAGTCGACTAAAAGAAGAAACAGGAAAATTGTGATCCGACAAACTTTAACATAAGATTAATGAGCGGAGGCTTAAAAGTCCAGAACAGTTATATTCGGATTTGAGAATACTGTGAACCCGAATGCACCGATCTAGGGGACATAAGCGAATATATAATTTTCTACATAATTGTAATGGTAATTGAGTTTTTCTAATAGTAAGTGACTCGCATCTCATATATTCCTGAGCGAGTTCAAAACAAAAAGGTTATAGATTCTTTGTAAGCCTGAGGATCAGATATGAACCGTATGTGTGTGATCTTTAAACTCAGGCCCGAACACAGTAGTGGGTACACGTCTACTTAACGATAGAAATAAGTAAGGTGATGTCTGCTACCAACAACTATCGTAAAACTTTCTAAAATAACGAGATAACACCCAAAAGACAACCAAGTTTTTACCAACTTTAACATAAATACATGCAGATCTATAATAATTTTATACTTAATAGTACAGTGTTTGACCAATAAAAAGTTCAGTGAGTGCCATGTAATTGAACCTAACATTCACTACACTTAGATTAATAATTAAAGAAACAGAAAAATTGTTTTCCGGAAAAAAAACGGTTTTCTGGGGTAGTAGCAGGTAAACACATGATTTGAATACCGATTTTTACTATTCTACATTGCTTATAACTACATTTGTTATAATTAACAACAGTTTTTACCCATTAAAGATGTGTTTGTTCAGATTTTTAATATATTAATATTATGTGGACTATATTATCACGAGTAAACATGGCAGCGCGTCAATGAAAATGCTTATCATTAATATTCAATATCAATAATAGCATTAATTATTAATTAGCTATTATTAGTTAGCTCCTAACAAAATTTTGAGACATTCATCAATCACGACTTATATGCGTCGCCCCATCGTCGCTCATTACTTATGTTGATTGACACTAACAAGGAAAATACGCATTGAATCATGTGGTTCTTTTTTTAGTAAAGTTACAAAGTTACAGCAGGTAATGCATAAATATGTAAACACTATGCAATAGCTAACCTAACCTACTTCGCGTTTCTAATCATTGTTATAAAATGATTTATTTTAATCAATGTTTAATATTCAACGGACCAAAATTATAAAATCATTTTTTTGCACGACTCATAACGCGAAGAATTATTAGGTTAGTGCTCTACTCTCGACATGTCAAGGTCAATTAATTTTGTGTTCTTAAAATGCTTCTATCATAACCATATTGCACTTATACAATAATATGAGTAGCCGTATATCAAGAAAACACTCTAATTAATTCATCTTATATTTTCTAAAAAATCATTTTATATTATTAATTTTAAAAAAAAACGGTTTGAAAAAAATTTTAAGTGGACGTCCGGATGTTGATTTTGTATGAGTTCACGATAACTCCCGAAAAAATTGACGTATCGAGACCGGGTTTTTTTATTTTCAGAATTACGTCAACTGGTTCCCTATTTCATATCAATAGCCTAGTGCGCGTCGTTTGTAAAAAAATGTTTTTATTTTTTATAAGTTTTATTCCTATTAAAAATTTAAAGGCGCTTTCATATTTTTTTTGTAGCCCTTGATAGACAAAGGATAAATGTATTATACGGCCTATATCGATTTTATACTTTGTGTAATTGATTTATTTTGGCAAACATTTTTTTTTCCCTGTAGGTGACACTACCTGTTAAAATAATAGAGCGCTAAATTTAAAACACGTAATTAACATATTTTAAAAGTCGGGAATACAATTAATTTTTTTCATCAAAATTAAATTTAACGCTCATGAGACGTCCACTTTTGGATTTTCCAAACTATTTCATTTTAGCTTAGCATCATAATTAATTTTTTGTCTGTACGTATGGGTATCAGTCCGTCCGATGATACTTCTTAAAACAGATAGAGAGTGATGCCAGCAGTAATCTAGGCTATGTTTTATGCGAAAAATATTGACGACTTTTTATGGCATCGGAAAACTGAGCAAATAAATGGATTTTGATGATTATCTCATATACTATAAGAGATATAAAAAAGTTTTAAACAAATCTTTTTTGGTTTGTAATTTTTCACAAAAAGTTCCTCACTATTTTTGGCTTCTATCTCTTTAATTTGATCCTATATTGATTTTTAACCAATACCATTTTAAAACACAACTATAAGTGTTAGAGAAAAAAAAAGATAAAAACTTTATTAATTTAAAATTAATGGATCTACAATTTTTAATTTTTTGAGATATTCGCAAAAACTAAGCATAAAGTGGGTTTTTCGTTAATTGAACTACTTGCCCAAATTATTCCAATTGTTGTCAATTACTCATAAAACCTTCTGAGAAGCATTCTGATTCATTGAGATAGTATCTGTCAGCCAACATCCATTAGAATATATATAAATTTTATTGTTATTAAGGATGTGCTTTTTCTATGCAGAGTAATTATTTGTTTGCAACCTAACGTAGCAGACTTAGAATTCATTAGTGCCTCATCTATAGTTTAGTATATTTTTTATGGTAAAATATTGTACAGTCAAAACATTCAGTAATAAGATCGGAGTCAATAAATAACTGAAACAACACGCATTGATCATGAATTGTAATGATCTAAGTAAGAATAACAGGAACATTATTGTATTGTCATCGTCTAATAAAGGGTTTTTCAATTGGCGCGGGTAGATTTTGGCGGCTCGTGGCGGCTATTTTATTCTGGTGACATCTATCAAATCTTTTGTTTATTATTCAGTTATATAAGTATGCCAAATCACCATGGCATGTTACACGATTGAACAGCACGTTCAAATGATAACACTTTATTATCAAAATTAGTGTTCGTTAGTGCAAACGTTGCGCGCATTGCGCCCATTTTACGGTAGACGTGGTGGCCCTTCACAGTCGACTCTTCAACGTTTGGTGGCCAAATTTGAAACGACCAGTTCGGTAAATAATCAGCCAACACCCGTACGTTCAAGGATCGCAAGATCGGCAGAGAACATCGTGCGGTTCGTGAATGTGTATAGCAGAACCCGAAGCAGAAGATTTCTCGCTGTGCACAAGAAATCGGCATTTCGCAGACTTCAACTTGGCGAATTTTGCGTCGTAACTTAGGACTATACCCGTACAAGATCCAACTGACCCAGTAGATCAAATTTTATGACCATAGACAACGCCGTTTGTGCGCTGACTGGGCTTCAAATCGTTTGGAAGAGGACCCCAATTATTGCCGAAAAATCATCATTAGCGACGAGGTGCATTTTTGGATGAATGTCTGTGTTAACAAGCAGAATTGCCGTATATGAGACGACACCAACCCACGCGAGGTTCATCAGGTGATAATGCATCCTCAAAATGTTACCGTTTGGTGTGGATTTTGGGCCGGCGGCGTCATTGGTCCGTATTTTTTCGAAAACGACCCTGGTGAGGCGGTCACCGTCAACGGCGAGCGCTATAGAACGATGATGACCAACTTCTTATGACCCAAATTGAACCATATGGACCTAGACGACATGTGGTTCCAGCAGAATGGCGCTACGTGCCACACAGTGACCGCCACGATGGACATTCTCCATGAGCGATTTGAGGGTAAGCTTATCTCTCACAGGGGTGATGTGAATTGGCCACCAAGGTCATGCGATTTAACCCCACTAGACTTTTTCTTGTGGGGTTTCTTGAAGTCGCAGGTCTGTGCAAACAAACCACAATCGACCGATGCCCTAAAGGTGAACATAACACAGGCCATCGCTCAAATTCAGCCGGATCTATGCAGAAGAGTCATTGAAAATTGGACCATTCGGTTCCGTGCCACTGTAAGAAGCCGAGGCGAGCATTTGAACGATGTCATAATCCACACTTAATGGCACATGTGGTCCTTTCAAATAAAGAAGAATTTTGTTAATACCTCACACACAGTTTGTTTAATTTAATTTCAACATCTACCCGCCCATATTGAAAAACCCTTTATGTTTGACATACTGATTGATAATTCAAGATTGAGAAAGTGTTTATTTTTTGGCAGTTTTTCTTTTAAATTTTGGTAGTTTATTTCAAAATATCATTATATGTTTATGTATGGGACATCTGATTAAGTTAGATATTCGCCACCGAGTACATAATAAATGTATGAAGCTGTAGGTATTAAGAACTCCTTTTTCGTTTTGTTGGGTAGTCCATATTTGAGCTACAGAGCTCTTATACAGCAATATCGATATTTTACGGGTGGATCGGCGATCGAGGCACAAGACTTTTCGCGCCTTAGACGCTACTTCCCATTGTCAATCTGGCTATTTTAGATCTGGTGTAAATGAAATAGCTATACTGCCATTTTTAGGTAATGATGAGACCTTTCTAATATTTCTCATTTTACTGACGGGTGCAAATTTGATGGCGTAACTAAATAGAATTATGACTATTTCCATACCAAAGCTGTAAGAAATTAATTCACTGTGTAAAAATTCAATGTGGTGCATTTTTACACAGTGATGTTGTGTTATGTCACATAATATGTTCTGATGCTGCGACCGTGTAGTGGCGGTGTAAGAATATGCCCTACCCCATATCGTTCCGTGGGTGTCTTAAGTGGCCACAAAGGGAAACAAACCAGGAGATAAACGCGCAACGTGTGACCCCATTCCCTTGAGGTGAGCGGTAGCCTCATGACACGCTCTGCGGCTAGTAGACGTGCTGATCATGCAATTGGTGGTGATGCCTTACACTTACATCATGTCTGCAGGAACGACGGTCTGGCAGGTGGTGGCGTTCACGGAGGGCTTTTCATGGCCAGTGTGCCTATTATTCGACGTGTTACCTAAATCGTGTGAAGTACATTCACTGTGGCTGGATTTGATCGTATTCTGTAGGGCGTTTACACGCATTGACGTCGATGGTTTGCTTACGCACTACCAAGGGGCCAAGCCCTCTTTTACTGGTACGCCAGTTATTTTGCTGTGGACTACAGTCCAGTTCCCAACTTAACGTTCCCTTCGGGGGGAGCGCGTTGGTTGGTTGGCGCTCACCGCACAAGGCGTGTGTGGAGCCGTGTGCCTCCCACACATTTTTTTTAAATGTGGGAGAGCGAAGTCCTTGTATCTGGTATTTTATATAAATATTGTGAGCCTTTTCCAAACGAGAAGGGATTAATTAATAAGAAATTGACTGATGTGAACCTGATACAAGTGGGATAGGGACGATTTAATGTTTTAAACCTTTTTGAGCCCTGTCTTCGTGAACGGGGTTCTTTAGCTTAAAATAAGGCACTACTAACGGCTTTAGAATGCTGTAGCGAATATTCATTCTTCCAAGAGACACCTAAAAGGACTGAATTACTATACAAACACATGTAAATAAGGGTCCAACTAAGACGAACACGTCATACATTTATTAAACGGTCTATAACTACACCTTTAGAAAGATCCTTGAGATAGATCAATATATGGTTATTATACTGGTCACGTAAATTATATATATTTTATAGATATAGATAAGGGGGGAGGGGGGGGGGGAGCGTTACAGTTATGACTTAACTACCTTTTAGTTTCCTTTGGGTTTCCTGTCAAAAAATTCTCTTTCTATTTTTTTTATTCTTGCGGCAGTTTTTTCATTGTCGTTAAAATCGTCCATTTTACATTAAAGTTGTATAACAGTTTGTAAAATCTAAAAGTACACGCCTCATGAGCGTTTCATTTAATTTTGATGAAAAAAATAAATTACCAAAATTAATCGATTACACAAAGTATAAAACCGATATAGGCTTTATGGTACATTTGTCCTTTGTCTATCAAGAGTTGCAAAAAAAATGAAAGCGCCTTTAAATTTTTGATAGCAATAAAACTTATAAAAGTTAAAAATCATTATTACAAACGACGCGCACTAGGCTGACGTAATTCTGAAGCTAATAAAAAGAACCTGGTCTCGATAAGTCAATTTTTTCGGGAGTTATCGTGACCACATACAAACTGAACATTCGGAAGTCCACGTAATTTTTAAAGGGTTTTTTATCAAATTAGCAATATAAAATGATTTTTAGGAAGATATAAGATGGATTAATTACAGTTTTTTCTTGATATACGGCTACTCATATTATCATGCAATACGGTTATGATAGAGGCATTTTAAGACCACAAAATTGCTTGTCCTTGACGTGTCGAGAGTAATACACTACATAATACCTAAAAACGCTTTGCGTTACGAAGCGTGCAATAAATAATAATACAATTAAAACATACTTCAAAAAAGTGAACAGGTCAGGTCCGTAGACAGCTCAAGTGTGCTCTATGATAAAGAAGTAATATTATAGTATTCATTCTTACAAACAGAACATCAAAGGTACGTAAGACAAAAGCTTCTTAAAATGGTCGTCCACTTCCTTTCATAAGTTATTACTCAAGTTTCCATTGTTCTAAGACTGATCCTAACAAAATGTTTACAGGAATCCCTTACAGATAAGTACCATGAGTTCGTGATTTCATGTGAAACAAGAGTTTAAAGTGATGTGCTGCCAAAATTTTTCTTGTGTTATTTATGTGGGGAAGAAGATATCAATATCATTAATTTATATTAATAATAAGCAGTAAACTTATTACTTAATAATGATTCTTAAAAGACTGATACGTCATAATATAAATTATAATAAACGGCATTTAATTTACCTTTAGGAAGATCGCGACATATTAATAATAATTATTATTATATTAGTTTTAAAAGTAAGAGCTTCTTCTCTTCTTCTAATATCTCAAATTTCTCTTCATATCTTCTTTCTTCATTCTCGTGGAGTGGCGGTGTAAGAATATTCACGACCCGCCAACCCGCCTGCCAAGCGTGACAAATATGGCAAAATCTATAAAGCAATCTGTAGGGGAGTCCTATGTTCGGCAGTGGACTTTTATGGGCTGTATGTGAAGGATAATGGAATTTTAAAGATGCTGATTTTAATCAATTAATATGGTGATCAGGGTGGCGTCATATATAAAAAATAAAATTTTAGAAATATTCAATTTATTACATACAAATCTTCTTTATATACAAACATAAATTCTCTAACACAAGCAGACTCTAAAAAAACCATGGTCTTCTACACATTAAATGAAACTATTTTTTACGGATTCTATCGCATTTAATTAAACTTTTTAATTCCCGACGTTTCAGGTGCTTTACAGCAATCATGGTCGCGGGAGGGGGGGGGGGGTCTGCGGTGTTTGACGTCCCGATGTCCCGATGTCATAGTTAGCCCGGCTATCTTCAGTTTTTGAATATTAATTTTTGGTCCAATCTACGCAGAATGAGCTTACAGTATCTTAAAGTCTTGCAGTGGTATACTTGGGTTTGGATTTAATTTTATTAATTATAGGATCCCAAGCAGATGGCAGCACCCATTCATCTCCTCTATTGAAATTAGGATGTTTTTTTAAATTTCAATAGCCTCGCGAATCATCCTTGGTAGGAATCGGTGTTCTTTGCGAGGATTTGTATTCTATCAAATCTAATGTAATTGCGGGGACGATCTTGAGCATGTTCACAGACTGCAGACTTCCCGGAACGTCGGTGCTTCAAGTCAGCTATATGTTCTTTTACGCGGGTTTTTATAGATCTTTTTGTTTGTCCAAATCTCAACGTGAATTCGACAATACCATCATGTGCCAAACCACTGAGGTTGTATGGGTTACTGAAAATACACAAACCAAACGCTCCATTACGTCCCATAGTGAGCGAAATCGATTCACAAACTTATAAGTTAGCTCAACACTTGGCAAAAATACTGTCATCACTGAGAGGACGTACCAGAGCACTCACAAAGGATTCATACAATTTTTTTGTGAGATAAAAGACCTACATCTCGCTGACAATGAAACTATGGTTTTGATGTTCAGTCACTATTCACATGCTTACCTATTGAAGACTGCATCTCAATTGTAACAAGGAAGCTAGAAGATAACAACATGCCTACAGAATATGCAGTATTACTCAAACACTGCCTCACATCTGGCTATCTTTTGTGAAAGGAAGAGTTCTACAAGCAAGTAGACGGTGTGGCGATGGGCTCACCTGTATCTCCCGTAGTCACCGACATATTCATGGAGGATTTTGAAGAGAAAGCCCTTCTTACTGCTCCTGTAAATCCAAGTAACCGATGTTACCCGACGGATTAGTAAGCTGAAGTGACAATGGGCAAGCTCGAAGAACCGACAACCGATTGGGAAGAAAAATTCTCGAATGGCAGCCTCGTACCGGTAGGCGAATTGTAGGGCGGCCCCCCACTAGATGGAGTGACGACTTGGTAAGACATGCTGGTAGTCGATGGATGCGGGCCTAAGTTCAACATAGAAGGGAATTGACTTGTAAAGGGCTGTAATGGTGTTGATAATGTAATGTTGATAATGATGTATAATGTAAAATTGACAGTAAATGACATTGTAATTTTAGGTATAGGTAATAATGATAAAATATATATAAATTACACTCCAATATTTGTATAGCTTTAAGCAAGTTAAGTAAAGTCTCTGTCTTTCTAACACCTGTATGCTATAATCCTTATTTTGACAAAAATACATTAAATTTAAATATAAAATCATGGACAAAACATTTTGAAAATTGTAAACTGATCAATATGAACGTTAAATATTTGAATGCTTTTAATTTCTTAAAAAACATTTGTAATAAAATTAATTTATGCATCGATTATATAGAATATAAAAAACAATTTTTAACGGTCGAAAATATTAAGAAATTTTTAAAAAGGTCACCTATTATAATTAATGAAACAGAAACAAAGGAAAATAAATGCAACAAATTATTTAGAAAAGGCACTATACCTTATTATTTTCATATTATGTCCCAAAAACAAATAAAGAACTTTCCGATTCAATGTAATAATATCCTAAGTCCTAACCATATACCCAAAAAAGGCACCATACCTTTCTATTTTCGTAATATTACCAAAAAACAAAAAATAAATATTCCAAGTCAAGATGGTAACGTAGACATTCAAAATACGCTAAATTCTTTTCAAAGTAACAAGGACATGTTTTTTCGAAGCAAATAGCAAGTGCTTTACACTTTTTCACCAAAATATACATGGATTGCTCTCCAAAAGAGAACTAATAGAAATGACCCTTTTGGAGATAAAAAACCATATTAACCCCGACGTACTATGTTTCACCGAAACATTTGTGAAAACAGGTGAAGAAAAAAATATACTCATAAATAATTATGAATTGGCCACATCATTTTCAAGATCATCTAAAAGGGGTAGTTGTATATTAGTTAAGAAAGGTCTTGATTATAAGAAAATAAGTACTTCAGGCTCTTGCTATGACTTACCACTTTGAGTGTTGTGCAATAAATCTTATTAATAATAATTTAATTATTGTTTGCATATATAGAATTCCGTCAAAAGCAAAAAGTCATTTAGATTATTTTTTTGATAAATTTGACTCACTTATTAATAAATACATAATAAAACATTCAAAAAAGAAGATAATTATTAATGGGGACATGAATATTAATACTTGAATCCAGTCATTACGCCATATGTCTTAAGGACATTGTGAAAAAATATAATCTTCATTTTGATATAAAACAACCAACTAGAGGCAAATCGTGTCTTGATCTTATTATTAGTAACATTGACGACGCAATTGGATCTGTGCGTTCACTATGGTTGTCAGATCATGATACTGCACAGGTACTACAGTTTACTGAAAAATAACAAGAACTTCACACCAAAATTAATATATTCATTCATTCGACATTATTCCGTAGAAAATATAGACAGATTTAAAAAATATTTAAAATGCGTTTCATTTTGTGAAGTTTATGCTCAGTCTGATTTAAATAAAGCATTTGACGAATTCTTTAGCCTTTTCATTACTCTATAAACTATGTTTTCCTAAAATAAGAGTAAAACTAAAACATTTACCAAACTAACGTGGATATCAAAGGCTTAAAAAAAGTTGTAGAACTAAACGTAAACTTCGGTACAAGTTCTATATGACGAGAAAAATGTTGATCGAACTAAATATATAAAATACGATAAACTGTTAAAAAATGTATAAACATTGCAAAAGAACAACAAACAATAAATTTGTAGTAAATAGTAAAAATAAATGTAGAGCTACTTGGGATATTATTAAAAATGAGACTAATTGTGTACATACCAAAAACTACATAAATAATATTATATATAATGGAAAGACGGTAACGGAACCTGCTGAAATAGCATCTATTATAAATAACTATTTCATTAACGCAACAAATCAGATAAATTATAAAATAGAAAATACAACCGATATGAAAGTACCTCAATCTATTTTTCTAACTCCTATAAATGAAAACATTATCAAAAAATAATAATGTCTTTAAATAACACAAAATCTGAGGTTATGATTCCATATGTACTAAAATAATTAAATATTGTAAGAATGAAATAAGTGAAATATTAGCATTCTGATTAATCTCACTAGAATCAGGGTATTTCCTGAAAATTAAAATTTACTATAGTAAAACCGTTACACAAGAAAGGAGATAAAAGTGATATAAGCAACTATCGACCAATTGCACTAATCCCAGTCCTCTCAAAAATATTCGAAAAGGTTATGCATTACCAACTTACTTCCTTTTTTAGTAAATTTAATGTAATAAAACAAAACCAACATGGTTTCCAAAAATAAATCCACAGCACATGCTGCGTTCTCATTAGTAAAGTATTGCAAAATGTAAATGAAAGAAACTATACAACAGTACTATTTCTTGACATGTCTAAAGCCTTCGATCGCGTCTCACATGATCAACTACTGACCAAACTAGAGGCTAATGGAATAAGGGACCTGCTCTAAGTTGGATAGAAAGCTATTTAAAAATAGGTCTCAATGTAGAAATAACACAGTTAAATTCTAAAAACATAGCTCAGGTGTATAGATCCGAATTCAAAAATAATAATGTTGGTATTCCCCAGGTAGTGTACTCGGACCATTGTTGTTTGTTTTATACATAAATGATTTACCTGACATCTCAAACTATAAAACTACTTTATTTGCAGATGACATATCGATAACGATAGCGACTAGTAAAAAAACCCACTAGATCAACACAAAACGGACATTATAAATACAATTATTTCAGTAAATAAATGGCTTAATAAAATAATCTACACATTAATTTAAGTAAAACAAATATCATTAATTTTAATAATTTAAGCTCTGACGTTAATATTGAATATAATGGACAACTTCAGAACGCTACTAGTACGTCATTTTAGGTTTAATTATAGACTCGAACCTGAATTGGAAGAACACATACATAAAGTGTGTAACAAAATTAACAGATTGTGTACGCGTTACATAAATTGACAAAATAGCAAACAAAAATACAGCGGTCACAGCGTATTTTGCATATGTAGAATCTGTTATCAGATACGGACTTTTAATGTGGGGTAATGGCACAGACTCTCAAAAGTATTTTTAGCGCAAAAGCGCTGTATTAGAAACTATTAGTAACATCCCATCAGACACGTCATGCAAGCCTTACTTTAAGAGTTTAAAGATACTTCCTTTTCCTGCCTCTATATATTTGAGGTAGGCAAATTTGTAATGCAAAACAAGTACTTATTCTTACAAACTAAAGATGCAACAAAAATAAATTTACGGAACCCACATAAATTAATACTTGACACAATTCCAAAAAGTAAGCGCTTTCAAAAAAATAGCTATGCAATGTGTAACACGATATTTAACAAAATACCCTCACATATTAAGCAATTACCTTATAATAAGTTTAAAATATCACTTCGACGATGGCTGGTAGATAAAGCATTTTATACAGTAAATGAGTTTTTGAATTGTAGTGACTAACTAGTTTTATCGTTAATTAAAAATCGATGCATTAATTAATTAATTTATATATATGAATTTATTTATTTATAAAGATTGTAAAATGACGTTTTAGTTTGTTTATATAGATGACAT
Organism: Parnassius orleans; assembly: GCA_029286625.1. Lineage (NCBI taxonomy): Eukaryota > Metazoa > Arthropoda > Insecta > Lepidoptera > Papilionidae > Parnassius > Parnassius orleans. The sequence goes on along the minus strand of JAGSMP010000027.1, from coordinate 3,849,565 downwards.
TTGTAATTGATTTATGTATTATAAAAACTTTTGAATATTTGCATGCTGTTGAAAACAGCTAAATAGGTTTTCTTAACACAATAACAGTCTAACATCAATAAGAAAACATTTTGTACCTATTTAGTTGCAAATAAAGAATTTGAATTTAAAAAAAAAAAAATTTGATGCAAAATATTTTACAAACACATGTCATAAAACAAATTCAAATTTAGAGTCAAAAAGTAATTGACATCAAAAATTTAGAAATCCTCGTCGTATATTTTAAGGAAAAAACTATAAACTTACTACGTTTTCAACACAAAAAGATGTGTCGTATAAGCACAAGCAAATTTGGATATCAAAATTTTCAAAAGCCTTTCAGTAAAGACTGAATTTGTGAAAGATCATTCCTTAAGGTCTTAAGTGCGGTTGAAATGCCAAAATTTTTGGATATTTCTGTAAAAAAATCACAATAACTGTTCATTTAATCCGCAACAAAAAATACAGGGTGACAGAAGAGGATATAATAATTGTTTCTAATTGAACAAAATTGTATTTTTGTCAACCCCTTATTAGAAAAAAAATCCCTAAAGAGTAACCTATCTTTGTCATATTTTGCAAAATTTCTCCAAAACGGCACAAGCTCTTTAAATAGTTTTTACACTAAAAAAAAAAGGTCTTAAAAATCTTAATATTTTTAATTGAGAGTTTTATTTTTATTCCCCGTTTTACTCGAGAAAATATAATTTTTCCGCGAAATTGAATATATTAGCGCGAGCGTGCCTGCTCCGTCGCTCTGTAATCACCCGCGAGCTCTGTCGCATTACTTATATTTAGGTAGGTACACTATTATAAAATTATATTAAACAATTTAAATAAAATAAAACTAAAAATACGCACGCACGCACGCACTCACACACGCACGCACGCACGCACACACAGACACACACACACACACACACACACACACACACACACACACACACACACACACACACACACACACAAATAGGTCGCAAATAATACTTACCTACTACAACTACTACGGCTGTTAAGGTATTGCAAAAATAATCGAAATTATTTGTTTTTAATTTCATGCCGAAGACTATCTTGTTCTATTTTATTACGGTTAAATGTTATAAAGCAAGTATTTACAAAGGTTTTGATTATTTTGTTATTCAATTGTTTACAGTTATTATCACAGTTTAGCTTACATTAGAAATTCTTGGTGGGATGCGAAGTATAAATAGGTACCTTATTTTCGTCAACAACTATAATATATATATATGTTTTTTTTACCAGTAGAGCTTAATCACAATATTAAAAATGTTCAATGAATTAAAAAAAATTAACTACCAATAATTATTTGATTTTCGGTCGGTGTTTTATCACTACCATCAGCGTCATTCTTAGTTTAGGGTAAAACAAACCTTGTCAGTTTCAAAGAAACACGACTAAGTTCATATTAAAAAAAAATGCACGTCATTACAAGATTTCTATGTAAAAGGAAGGCTACCGATAAGACTTCTTAACAAGTTCAAATTTTTATTTTTTTTACTTAAATTTGAGACTAAAATAAATGTGAAAGGTCTTTTACCTGCAATAATAATTTTCATCAAAATTAGCATAGACTTATAAAATTTATACACACGGTCAATCATACTTAAGATGATTAATTGTCTTATAAAATATTTAATAGACTATTTCCAGTATAATGACACAAATTTCATCATTAATGTATGACTGGCACACTAAAAAGTTTTCAGATCAGATCGCTAAATATTAACTAACATTTTATGATAAGGTCTTTTCTATAAAAAGCTGCAAGAAATTTCAAATCACGGACTTCTTGGTTTGTTTTACTATTCACTTAATTAGCGAAAAACAAGATGGACTGTTCTCAAAGTTTACTTTCTTGTGTAAAAATGCTATTTAGAATTTTATACCGATGATAATTTCTATGTAAATAGGTGTAACATAGCAGGTATTATATTCATGGGTAGTGACCATTTCTATTTGGGACACTTTTCTGCAGCACTACGCCTACGAATTATTTCAAATAAGAAATACCAAAGCCAGCATCATTGTTAACACGCTTTTATTAGCTTGATATGTATCTGTGTAACAGAATTTTTGAATGTGATTTTCATCCCCTTCCAAACGTCACATTGATTTAAAACTTCGCACACTTATCAAGGACCGATGACAGTGCAATGATTTAAATAGTTTGTCCCATTATCCTAGCCAGGATCCTCAGGATTTGCGATTAATTTATAAAACAACTACGATTTCTGCCAGTTCAATCTACTGTAAGCCGCGTAAAAGAACTTCGGTCCAAAAAAACATGCTTTTGTAATTTGCCGCACTAAAAATATAAAATAAATAATGGTTTAAAAAATCTAAATGAACACGCTTTTGTAGATAACCGAACTAAAAAAGAGAAAATAATTTTCAATAGGTCTAAAATAAGAAAATAGTGAATAACATAAAAAATAATTTTCTTGTAATAAAGCGTGGGGTGCTTGATGTTATTTGTTGTAAATATTTTTGTGGATATTTATAAAATTAGCGTCATCATAAAAATATCTGAAAAGGCACCCGTATCAGGTGCAGGAGCTATTATTAGAAGGAGAAGAGGTAAAATTTTGTTTTAGATAATGTTTTGTCTGCAATTGTGCATAAAATAAAAAATAACTTCGGCCAAAGAGCACAACTGGCATTATACTCAGGCCCATCAAATGGTTTGGAAAAAAATAATAGTTTTACCAGGTTTCAAAAAATTTATTGCAAAAATTTTGTGATGAAATAAAAAAATTACAAACTTATCCAAGTACCTAATAAGTTATAGAAAAAAATATAACAAATAATAAACTAATGAGTTTATGTCATTTTTTTAAAAGGTTACAAGATATAACAAAAAGACACAAAAATAAATGCCAAAAAGTTGAGGATCTGATTGGCAATATAGAGCTGACACTTAATCATGATTTTGGAAACCACGTCAGTTGTAAACAATACTTCAGTGAAAATTGGTGTACACGAGAGAATTAAGAACAGACAAAATCTTTCTTTTCAAATTTCCACCGAGTTTAAAGTAGAAGGCCAAATACACCATGTGCCAATTTAATTAAATATATTTTATATAAAGTGATCTTGACTACGTTTCATCAATTCACCATTGATAAAAATAAGAACAGCAATTTTACAATTGTTTTACAAGAAACACTATCAGTTGAACCTTGCAGCTTGTTCATTATTTTATTTGTAAATACTTATAAATGTATATATTATTTATAAATAATTCCCATAATATTTTGTATTATTTTTGCGCTATCTGAAACGTTCTAAACTCTATAGAAAATGTGGCGTATGAAATGACTGACAATCACTAGAACATTTTATCTAGGTACAAAGATGTTTTACGTTTTCGTGGCCTCCACATGATATTTTTGTCAGCATTAGGTACCCTTCTGTATCTGAAACGAATATGACTATTGCATATGTATACGATACAAAAGTAAAGTAACAGGCTATGTAAGTTGCTATGCTGGGCACAGGCCTCCTTTTACTTCTGAGAGGGTTTTAGGGCAAGGAAATGTCCGCCGCGCTGCCCCAATGCGTGTTGGCGAACTTCACGTCTTCGAATTTTTTTTCTTATTCCTCAGACATATGCAGGTTTTCTCACGATGTTTTCCTTCACCGCTGAGCACGTGCTAAATCAGCACTTAAAATTGCAATTAAAAATTTCATTGGTGCTGCCGGGGATCAAACCCGGGTGAAATTTACAGCGAGTGTTAGACCCAGAGCTACTAATACGACACAAATAAAACGAATATAATAAAAACTCTTACGTACTTAAAACTTAAACGCTTGATAGCTCGTGATGCCTACCAGACGAAACTACAGCATTACATCGTGCAATGTAATTGATGATGCATAACCGCGACATAAATCTCAGTGACGCGCAAGCATAATAGGCAGTATATCACTCACATACACTTGTCACCTCTGCAGTCTATTAATCTTTGCACTTTTCTAAGTAATACAGAAAGTAGTCGCTAGACGGTGTTGACGTCAGCTAAAATCTCTGCGGTCACCGTTTCATCAAGGACATTCGGGCTTCTTAAAGCCTTAAAGGAAGTTTTAATCAAACAAACAGCTTTGATGTGAATTTTATCAAACGTTAATGGAAAATATCGAAACTGTGTGGTCCTTTTAAAGCTATAAAATTACCAAGATATTTACAGTCACGTTTTACTTTCGAAGTCTCTCATTTTAAATTATAATTCATATAGCATACAATTTTAATATTTAGCAACTACGTATGTAGGTAAATTTAAAGCCTATTATATTATTAAAATAACATTTGCTAAATAAATAAAAATTACATATCTAATTTAAGACTTTTTCTATTTTCTACAATATTTTAAAAAAATCTCAATCTTCTGTAAGTTGATATGAGTGTGAACTGTTACAAAAATGAAAATGAAAATTTATTTCAAACGTTTTGCGTTTCTGTACTTGTATTATAGGAAATAAAAATAAATAATATGATGAAAATTCTCTGAAGATCATAGTATCTTTATTGATACCTACCACTCTTTTGATTTATTAAAGGTACACTCGAGTTCACTGACATATTATGAACACAAACAAGGTTTTAATATATTGTAAACAGTTAAAATTAGGTACAAACATGACTTACTTGAAAACAAAAAAATCATTCTTTAAAGTATTACAATCCCAACAAACATCATTATCTTCTCGACTTCTCTATAATATATCAAAATTGTAGAAAACTAATGATTTCTTATATTTACGCGAAGACTACACATTAAATGAAACTAATTTTTACGGATTCTATCGCGTTTAATTTAACTTTTTAATTCCCGACGTTTCAGGTGCTTTACAGCACCCATGGTCACGGGAGGGACTGCGGTGTTTGACGTCCCGATGTCATAGTTAGCCCGGCTATCTTCAGTTTTTGAATATTAATTTTTGGTCCGATCTACGCAGAACGAGCTTACAGTATCTTGAAATCTTGCAGTGGTATACTTGGGTTTGGATTTAATTTTATTAATTATAGGATCCCAAGCAGATGGCAGCACCCATCCATCGTCTCTATTGAAATTAGGATGTTTTTTAATTTCAATAGCCTCGCGAATCATCCTTGGTAGGAATCGGTGTTCTTTTGCGAGGATTTGTGGTCTATCAAATCTAATGTAATGGCGGGGACGATCTTGAACATGTTCACAAACTGCAGATTTCCCGGAACGTCGGTGCTTCAAGTCAGCTATATGTTCTTTTACGCGGTTTTTAAAGATCTTTTTGTTTGTCCTTTGTAAGAGAGACCACAATCACAATCCAGCTTGTACACTCCTTCATCTTGTAGAGGCATATGACACTTGACGGATGGTAAAAATTGACTAATCTTCTTCGGCGGATTGAAGTATGTTTTAATGCAAGCTCGCTTCAAGATGTAGCCAATACCTTGTCTGTGACTCCTCTGACATAGGGTACAGTATATAATTATATGTTACCTATTTTTTTAAATGTAATCTTTAATACCTAATCTTTAATTTAATATGTCCGTAATAAGTCGCCATACTGGATTTTATGTAACATCATATATTTTTCCATATACGGATAATAACGACGCTTCCAACGATACTTCAATTTTCGAAATACGATGAGTAGATTAAGGAGATCTATGGGAAGAGAGAAATGTACATACATAGCTTGCTAAAATTATAACCATTCTTTTGACTTTGCTGTAGTCGAGTTAAAAAAAATGAAGGTGAAGTTGTATTATAAAGACCAAAATTTTTTTGAAATATATTAAACGGTCTCTTGGCTTTGGCTTTGTTTTTGACACTTTGTCTTAAACACAGACTTCAGAACTAATTACGTAGAAATTATTTAATATTTTTTTAGTTTTGTTGTCTTTTTATTAAACTTGTACTTTTTAAAATAAACCCCATCGCTAAACCTGACTATAACAGCCTCATTACGTTTGAGTCGTTTTACGGTAGGATAAGTCGGATTCATTTAAAATATTCGCAGTCTAGTACTTTGCAAAATACTGGTGTCCCATCTAAGGTTAGGCTTACACTTCCGCCTATCAAACTTATGACATTTTCGGGCGACATTAGCTCATGGCCTTTATTTTATGTCAACTTTAAATCAACCGTCCACGACAACGCATCGCTCACCGATGCTGAAAAGTTATACTATCTGCTAGGTAAACTGACGGGCAAGGCTGTGTCTGTGTGCTCAGGTATTACTCCATCCGTTAAAAATTATAATTTTTTTTGCAAGCACTTATTGATAAATACGAAGACAAGCGTACGCTAGCCTTCGTATATAAATCAGATGTTCGAATTTAAGCCATTGCAATCCCTCACTAAAATGACTTTGATTTATTTCCTGATAACTTTATAAGTGCAGTGCGCGCTTTACAAAACATAACGTTAGATAATCTCGCGGACTTAATTATTCTTCATGTCGAGCTTAAGAATACTCTTTTGAATACAATCATAGCTCGATAATACCTACCTTAGATGATTTAGTAAATTTTATTAAAACCCGCTCTAAAGTTCTGCAACGCACTGATTCTAGTACACATTCTAATAGCGCGTCAAATAGCCGTAGAGGTATTGATAATAATCGTCGCTATAATAATACTTCGTCGCCGAAGTATCAGGCGTACGTAAGTACGGCGAATAGTTGTCCAAACAAGTGCCTATGTGATAATGTTATGCACCATCACTTACGTAGGTACATCAGGTAGTCAATAAGTTTTGAGATGCTCGAAATTTAAAAATGGAACGCACCCGTGTTATATGTTTCTAAAAAGCAAATTTATTTAAAAATAGAACTCCATAAGCCAATTGCTCAATGTTAAAAAACAAAGTTCTATTAATTTTCCTGCAACGCTTCCCGCGCTTTTCATTTAAAATGATGGATTTTAACCATGAACATTTGCGCGCTATGATATGTTACAATCAGCATTGGGGGACTCAGCTCCACCACGCGCAACAATTTTTAGGTGGTTTGCTGAATTCAAAAGGGGTAAAATTAATCTTAAAGATGACCAAAGAACTGGGGCCCCGCAAACAGCAGTAACGGCAGAAAATGTATGGACTACTGAAATGTTGGTGTGAGAAGACCCACGAATCACATATACGGACATCAAAAAGATTGTAGGCATTAGTTCGGGGAGCATTCATACCATCCTACATCAATATCTTGGAGTGAAGAAGCTTTGTTGTCGATGGATCCCTCGTTTGCTCTCCGAAAGCGAAAAACAGACTCGTGTGGATTGGTGCCATGAAATGCGTCTACGTTTTGAAAACGGGGCATCTAGGCGTATTTCAGAAATCGTTACTGGTGACGAGACATGGATCTATAAATATGATCCGGAAAATAAAAGGCAATCATCGGTATGGGTCTACTCAGAAGGACAGTTACCGACAAAACTGCAAAGACCTCGCAACGTCGGCAAAAAAATGGTGGCTAGTTTTTTTTCGCGGAGCGGCCCTTTGTCGACGTCAATGCTGTAGGTCAGTCAACTTTGAATGGTATACTACAGTTGCATTACCCAAAGCTTTTCAAGCTGTGCGGGAGAGAAGACCAAAGACCGGGCTTCGGGGAATCATGCTGCATCACGATAACGCCTCTTCACATACCTCCCTTAGAACAAAAGCATTTATTGAGGAATCTGGTGTTGAAACTCTAAGTCACCCACCCTACAGCCCTGACTTAGCTCCTTGTGATTTCTTTTTGTTCCCAAGAGTCAAAGAAAAAATAAAAGGCAAGTTTTTTTCAAGCGCCGAAGAAGCCGTGGTTGCCTACGGAGAAGTGATTTCCGACCTGTCAGATCAAGACTGGCAAAAGTGTTTTCAGAGTTGGTTTAGGCGAATGGAACTTTGTATAGAGCATGGTGGAGAATATTTTGAAAAGATGTAAAATAAATATTAATAGTATCTAGAATACTTTTTGTATATCTTAAAACTTATTGAGTGTCCTACGTATTTAAGTGATGGATGTGTGCATTGTCTCAGTTTATAAAAAAGCCATCGAATATCTAGTTGCTCCTCAAATTATACTTGTCGAATTCGTAAATTAAAGCATCATACATTATTACACTTCCAGCGTGGAAGCGATAGCTTATGCTCTGCGCTTGCGCATTCTTCACCGCCTCAGCAAGCTGTACTGAAGCCTACATCTTCCGCGCCCACTGCGTCCGCACTCTCGCTACCCCTCATCTCGGGTGCGCGTTCGGATGTTGCGCTGTGTACCTCGTTCACGAATGTTTGTCCGCATTCGTCACCTTCCGCGCGCACAAATCATTCACAGAAGACTGTTTTGTTATCAACCGCTGAAGTCTTTGCATACGACGCTAAGGGAAGAAACAAATAATTCGCATATAATTGGACTCCGCATCTCAAAGCCATTTTATAACTAAGGAATGTTGTCATCGTTTAGGCGTCCAACAACATGATACCGAATGTACTGTAGTTAAGGAATTCGGTGGAGTTGAAAAAGTTGTTAAATCAAAATCGATTGATATTAAAATTTTCTCACGTTTCGACTCGCCCATTAACTTTAATAAGTTATTTTCAAAATACATACATAAATTAAGTTTCAAATTGTATCTTTATTCACATGAAAAGGATAAAAACCATTTTATTGAAGTTATACTTCTTTTGGCGCGTTTGAGAAAAATGATGAAAGTGAATTTTTTAAGATGCGCGCGCACACCTACACCCAAAAACGACACTATAAAGTTGTTATGATGCGCGCGCATACCGAAACCGACAAAAGCGACAACTTCAGTTGGTAATTGTCTGTCAACTGTCAAGTTTTCGTAAGAACTGATAACTATATTCAAGGTAGTTATTTTTAGTTATTTTTTAGTTATTTTTGTTTTGTTACGCTAAAGAAGTATAACTTCTTACGTGCGCACATAAGTACACACACACGTTTTTTTTTACAGATTGACAACACATTGTCATAACAATGAAGCGCAGCGATAGATATAAAATGTACCTGTTAGAATTGAAAGAATAAAATAATGAATGTCCATAGCTTTTCTTATTGATGCTAATTAAATGAAACAAATTCTATACGAGATTATTAGTATTTCTTTTATTAATTGCTCCCTTGGTCTTTTACAAAACAAACAATGATATGATAATATTTATTTCTATCTTTTAAGAATAATATCACTTTATACGAAATTCTTTTAATATTTACTTTTAAATTTTATTTACCTTTACGATTTCATTAAAAATATTTTCTCTGCACTTGCGACAGCTTAAGCATTTACTACGAATCGCAATGAAAAATAATCTGATAAAACTTGGATATGTGTTTCATTTCAAAGTTCTTTAATTTAATACCAACGTTTACTCGCACAAAGTATACACTTATAGATTTTACTGTAGAATAAAAATTGTAATGCAATTTTTTATTATTAATTACTTTCTATTTTATTGCACTAAACTTAATTTTTATTAATACTTAATAATTGTTTTATAATATATAAACATCATTCTCATCACTTGCCTTACCACTTTGTGTTATAATTTATTTAAATTATGTAAAGTTATTTAGAACATCAAAAGCGACTTCGTTCTTTTGAATAGAATCGTTCTTTATCTATGAAATTGCCGTTCTGCAAGTACTGGCCATTTCTTATCAAAATAATATTTGTTTAGCTAAGAATTTTAATTTAAAATGAATTTTGTTATAAAAAATCGTTTTTTCAAAATTTGTCATTTGTTTATTGATTAGCGTTATTTTTTCATCGCATTTGAATATTTTTCGTCATCATGGATACGTTAAAAATTCGAGTAATTATGGATTATAAATACCGTCGTGGCAACAACGCAGCACAAGCGGCAAGCAACACCAAAGACGTTTACGGTGCGATGACTACAAACGAACGCACCACCTGTTATTGGTTTGCCCACTTCCGTTCTGGTAATTTCGACCTGAAAAATGAACACCGTGGTCGTCCGAAAACTTTGTTCAATTAAAAGCGATTGTGCAAGCTGATGATACTCAATCTACGGCTTAAAAATAATATTGGTCTATTTGCGTCAAATTGGCTAGGTAAAAAAGCTTGATAAATGGGTGCCCCACAAACTCAATGATCGCCAACGCAAAGTACGCGTCGAGACGTGCCTTGCACTGCTCAACAGGCACACAAACGAAGGAATTTTGAACTGCATTGTTCAAAACTGCGACGAAAAATGGATTCTGTTTAACAGTCGCAAGCGCTGAGCAAGTTGGTTGGATTCTGGTTCAGCACCTAAACAATGCGTTGAACGAAAACTTATCCCTATAAAAGTGATGGTCACTGTTTGGTGGTCTAGCGCCAGTGTGATTCATCACAGTTTCTTATCAAACGGGATGAGCATTACTGCACATGTGTACTGTGATCTTCTCCATCATTGTCTTCTAACTGAATACAATGATGGAGAAGCTCACACGTCTCCAACCAGCTTTGGTTAATCGCTCGTCCTCAATGCTCCTGCACGACAACGCGCGACCTCATTCTGCACAACAGACGGTCTCAAAGTTACAAGAACTGGGATTGGAAGCTCTCCGTCATCCACCGTACTCACCAGACCTTGTGCCTAGAGACTTCTACTTTTTCCAGAATTTGGATATTTTTTGGCGGCAAAAAAATTCAATACCCGAGAGGCAGTAAAAAATGTCTTTGAAGAATTTGTTGCTTCCCGTCCAGCTGATTTCTTTAAGAAGGGCATCAATAAACTGCCACTGCATTGGCAAAGATGCATCGATTGCAGGGGTGATTACTTCGAATAATAGAAATAAATAATACGAGGTGGATTGGAAAGTACTCGGCCTAACACAGATCCATTCAATTCTAAAATCAAATCTACCCACATTATTTAGTTCAGTTCAGACTAGTTCATTGTGTGAAGTTCGAAACGTGTGCGATAATTTAGTTGTGATTTTATAAATTTATTAACAAAGTAATCGGACATAATTTGCGCGAATGGAGCCAATCGAGCAGCGTGCCGTCATTAAGTACCTCCATAAGAAGGCTATCATCAAAGCCATCCATGATGACATGGTCAGTACATTAGGCATTGTGCTCTGTCATATTCATCCGTCAAAAATGGATAGCAATTTAAGCGTGGTAGAGTGTGAAAGATCGCTCTGGAAGGCCTTCGACGTCAACTACTGAAAATATTAAAAAGTACTTGATTTAATAATGGGAGACCGCAGATTAAAATTAGAGATAGCCAGATTATAGGCATCTCTTGAACGAACTCAAAACATCATTGTCAACAGTTGGGTTTCACAAGTGTCTGCGAATGGGTTCACGACTGCTCAGTTGAACAAAAAGGACTTTGACTATTTCACGCGACTGTTTGGAGTTATTTAAGCCGATGCAGATAATTTTTGAATCGTTTTGTTACTATGGACGAAACATGGGTTCATTACTGTACACCGAAACAAAACAACAATCAAAACAGTGGAAAGATCTGGTTCACCACCTAAAAAGGCTAAGTCGATTTTGTCGGCAAATAATGTGATAGCTTCGTATTCTGGGACTCGAAAGGTGTGATTATGATTGATTATCTTGAAAGGGTCAGACTATAAACTCTGATTACTACTGCACCTACGTCGTTTACGAGAGGAAATAAAGAAAAACGTCGAGAATGCTCAGAAGAAAAGTCCTGTTTCATCAAATAACGCCCGTGTTCACACGTCAGTACAGTCAATGGCTGAAATTCACAACTGTGGCTTTGAACTGTTACCGTCATATTCACTGATCTGCACCATCAGACTTCTTTCTGTTCCTAACCTAAAAAGCACTTGGGAGGTCAAGATTTTCGACAAACGACGAGGTCAAAGCAGTTGTAGACACATATTTTGACTCTAAGGAAGAATCATTTTTTCAACGGTCTAAATGCTTGGAAGGTGGCAAAAGTGTATTGAACTTGATGGTGATTATGTGAAAATAAAATATTACTAATTTAGTATGTGTTATTTTCTTGGTTAGTACTTTTCAATCACCTCGTATAAAAATTACGTTAAATTATTTCATAAAAAGCGGTAATTTCATAGGTAAAGTCCTAATAATAGATGATAAATTCCTCCTGCCGGAACTATTTGAGATATTAAACTAAAACTAAATTGATGATAGAATTCCTATACACCTATCCTTTATAGGCTATCAAAGTCCACTGTTGAACATAGGCCTCCCCCATAGAATGCTACATAGGGGGATATTTGCCATAGTTTTGTTGTTAGTGTTTATTAGGATGGCGCACATTTCCTAGTTTGTTTCTCTCTATCGCCTCTTACAACATTCACGGTGACGATATGGGGTAGTGGATATTCTTACACCGCCACTTCACAGCCTTATGTATCATATATGTTAATTTTATAACTATAACCTCAAAAGTTTTTGTTTTAACTCTGCTATTGCATACAGAAAAAATATTTTTAGATTATATGAGTATTCGTGTTAAAAATCTCATATACGAACAGGAAAAACACATTTACAAGGAAAGCACACTACAAAACTATCTGATCAAACTCTTAATCTCATGGCTGTTAGACGGGAAATAAAGCTGCAGTCTTCAGCAGATTTGACAGTATACAGGCAACTGAATAGACAGATCTCCAAATTCATGCGGCGGGACTTACGCAACTTCAATACAACTCGTATTGAAAAAGCAATCGAGCGGAACCAGGGCTCCAAAATCTTTGCCAGATATCTGTCTCCCAGAAAGAGCTAACTGCCGAATTCCGGGACACCTGAGATTTTGAGTGAGATAGAGAGGTTCTATGGACAGCTGTACACGTTATCGTTGGAGCCACACACAAGTGTGAGTAAGGATCCAAGAGCAAGTCTACACAGTAAGGATCCAAGAGCAAGACGACACTATTCCGATGATATTCTGGACATCAGAGTGACCGAGATTAGAACTGCTATCTAGCACCTTAAAACCGGCAAGGTCCCAGGCAAGGATGGAATTACAGCGGAGCTTCTGAAAGCGGGTGGAAAACCGGTACTTGAAGTCCTTAAGAAGCTCTTTAATTCCGTCCTCCATGGGAAGACTCCTCCAAGAAAAATCAAGAAAGGCCATAACGCTCTGTTGAACAACTACAAACCGATTTCCCTTCTGAACCGCATCTACGTGCTGTTTTCCAGAGTCATTACGATCGTCTCGCACGCAAACTCGATGACTTCCATCCTCCCAAACAAAGCGGTTACCGAAAAGGCTTTAGTACCATAGACCACATACATACATACCTTTCGCCTAATTGTACAGAAGATCGAGAAGTACAATTTGTCACTATGTCTTACGTGATGAGAAAGCTTTTGATTCCGTCGAAATTTGGGCGGTGCTGCAGTCCTTCAGCAGTGCCAAGTTGACTGTCGGGATATCAAAGTGCTGAAATGTTTGTACAGTAGGGCTACAATAGCTATCTGAGTACAGAACCAGAGTATGAAACCTATCCAACTGTAGAGAGGTGTAAGACAGGGTGACGTTATATCCCTGAAACTCTTCACCGCTGCATTGAAAGATTTTTTCAAGCTACTCGGCTAGAACTAGAACTCATTAATGGCGAGTTCATCAATCACCTTCGATATAGTCATTGTGGAAGAATCGCTGGAGGCCCTAGGCACTATGCTCAATGACCTAAATAATCCGACTAGGTAAGTCCAATTTCGACCGAGAGGTCAATCCTCGGATTCAACTTGACTGGCCAGCGTTCGGAAAATTAAAACCTCCAAACTTGAAAACGAGATTGTACAACCAGTAGTGCTGCCAGTGATGACTTATGGATCTGAGACATGGTTCTCCACTGCTGGTCGTATAAGGAAGCTCAAGGTCCATCAGTGGGCTAAGGATTGGGCTATGTTCGGAGTTTCCCTGCGTGATAAATTTAGAAATGAGGATATCCGCAGTATAACCAGAGTGACCGACATAGCCCAACAGACAAGAACGACAACCGATGGGGAAAAAGGTTTTCGAGTGGCAGCCTCGTACCGGTAGGCTAAGTGTAGGGCAACTCCCCACTAGATGGAGTGACGACTTGGTAACACATGCAGGAAGTCGATGGATGCAGGTGGCTCAGGACCGTGCTTTGTGGCATTCCTTGGGGGAGGCCTATATTCAGCAGTGGACTTGTGAAGGGCTGTAATGATGATGATGAATGATGTTTATTTAAACTTAATTTATTAACTTAAATTAACATTTTCACTGTTCGATTTACAGACACAATAGTGAGACAATAGCAATGAACCATATTGGGTCATAATACAGGGAATGGTCTAAAATATATTGTAATGAATGAGGGAAGAAAATACGAAGAAATAAGTGTAGAACTCTAAACTCCCACTCGTTCAAGCAGTATAAAGTTTCGTTCTCAGAAATAACTCTACGTTTTATTACATACGGAGTCCATGAGTAAAGGCAGCTTATATTACAAAAGTAGCTGTTCACCGCGATTAAGCCCACGCGGAATTTGTTACGATTGGATTTCATTGGGTTTTAATTTACTTGCGCGGAACCCTAATTCTTCAACTAAAATAAAAGTAGCCTAAGTTACTCCTTATAACATCAGCTATCTGCTAGTGAAAATCTCGTCAAAATCCGTCCAGCCGTTTAAGAGATTAGCCGGAACAAACAGACAGACAGACAAAATAAAAAAAAAATGTGTTTTTGTTATAAGTACCGTAAATACTTTCATATGCATTTAGTAAAAAGCTGTTATTTTGACATTACAAACAGACACTTCAATTTTATTTATTTGTATAGATATTAGTTGTGATATTAGTTGCAACATATTATGATGACATAAAATGAAACAACTTTATATGGATCGTAAGTTGTTGAACTAGTATTTGGTTTTAAAAAGGGTTTTCTACCGACTTCAAAAAGGAAACGGTACTCAATTCGACTGTATGTTTTTTTTAAGTGTGTTACCTTATAACTTCTTTTTTGGGTGAACCGATTCCATGATTCTTTTTTTATTTGAAAGCTTCGGTGCTTCTCATGTGGTCCCATATAAATTAGATCTATGTCTGACCAATATTTTTTGAGTTATTCTTAATAATTTATATTGAAGTCGTTTGTACTAAATTTTAAATTATTCATGCACTTATTGTACTCTCGACTCGTAAGGGAAACGAGGCATTTTAAATATAAATAGAAAGATTCTAAAAGTCTATCGGTCTCCTGATTCTGTTCGTCGCGAATGTTTTAGTACAAGTGAAGAAGGCTACGTTGCGGAGAGGCTGCATTATGCCACATCGAGATAAGCAGTGTTGCTGTTGGCTTGCATACTTAATCTATTTTGGTGTTATCATATGTAATGACGATCATCAGGTTAAATTAATGTGTTATTATGCTCGAATTGTAACTATGCTACACTGAATGTACGGTACGCTATTTAATTGCTGATAATGATCACTTAAGTGTTTAAACATGTGAATAAATGAATGGATCATGCAAGATATAGTAGTGATAATGAGGCTTTTTACTGGACACATCCCATGTAAGAAGTTTGCATTTCTCATGAAAAAGGTTCAGTCACCGAACTGTGATTAATGAGGTGTTGTATAATGTAGTGCGTAACTACGCTATCTTTCTTACAGACAAGTGCCATCACATTTTACGCTGACTATAAAATCATTCTTGCAAAACCACATACTGACGAAACAAAATTGGTGATCAAACTGTATAGTATGAAGGTTTTGGATCGATTGCAGTCTTCCTAGTGAGACTGAGAGGAGGCTGATTGAGAACTCTATACCGTTACTAAATGTATATCTATTCATCTACATAGTGTAACCAATTTTACATTTTCATAAAGTTTAAGTATAATGCATTTTTTTGATGTTGAACGAACTGAGTGACATTTTCACATAGTAATTAAGTTCGTTAATAATTAATTAAACAAGAGAATAAATGATTGCCTTAGCAAGAGAACAAGTTGTACATTTCTAAAACTTTTGTCATGGGGTGTATTGCCATAGTAGCCACGCTTGGTGTGCGGGTTGGCAACCGCAGTTTTTTTTATTGTAATTTGCTGTTATCAGAAAGATGCTGCTGCCCATCTCCTGCCTCAGTTTCCCTCTGTCGCCTCTTACGACACCCACGGGAAGATATGGGGTAGTGGATATTCTTACCCGCCACTACACAGTGTAAAAGGTTCTCGAGTGGCAGCCTCGTACCGGTAGGCGAAGTGTAGGGCGACCCCCCACTAGATTGAGTGACGACCTGGTAAGACTTGCAGGAAGTCGATGAATGCAGGTGGCTCAGGACCGTGCTTTGTGGCATTCCTGTGGGGAAGCCTATGTTCAGCAGTGGAATTGTGAAGAACTGTAATGATGATATTTCTAAAAATACTATTATTGGAATAAAACTAGTTTTACGGGTTTTATCGCGTTTAATTTTAACTTTTTTAATTCCCGACGTTTCGGGCACTTTTCAGCGCCCATGGTCACGGGGGGGACTGAGGTGTTTGAAGTCCCGATGTCATAGTTAACGAAGGCTACCTTCAACTTTTAATTATTAATTTTGGTCCGATCTACGCAGAACGAACTTACAGTATCTTGAAGTCTTGCAGTAGTATGCTTGGGTTTGGATTTAATTTTATTCATTATGGGATCCCAAGCAGATGGTAGCACCCAGCCATCTTCTCTATTGAAATTGGGATGTTTTTTTAATTTCAATAGCCTCGCGAATCATCCTTGGTAGGAATCGGTGTTCTTTTGCGAGAATTTGTAGTTTATCAAATCTGATATGATGGTTGGGCCGATCCTGAACATGTTGACATAATGCAGACTTCCCGGAGCGTCGGTGCTTCATATCAGCGATATGTTCATTCACATGGGTTTTTATGGATCTTTTTGTTTGTCCTATGTAAGAGAGACCACATTCACTATCCAGCTACGTTTCGGGCACTTTCCAGTGCCCATGCTGGAAAATGCCCGAAACGTAATTAAAAAAGTAAAATTAAACGCGATAAAATCCGTAAAAATAGTTTAATTCCATGTGTAGTTTCACGTAAATATAAGAAATCAATATTATTAATAATAAGAGTCGGCAATAACTAGAGATTTAGTGTAAAAATAATAATACCCAAAATTCTATAAAAAGTATTCGTTTTTTTTAAAATAGTTATTTTATTATTTAAATTAAAATCAAATTAACTTTAAAACATCAGCAATATATATAAACTTTAAATTTTTTGTCTATTACTGTGCATATTGCATTTGCATGATAGCATCCGTTGCAGCTGTTTCTACATAATCCATTCATATCCGGTAGCTTGTAATATTTCTAAGCTGAAATTGAGAATGGAAATAAAATAAATGTTGCCTACATTGCGTTTTATGAACTAATGCACATCTTTTACTTTTCCTTTTTTTTTCGTGGCGAAATCCTCATGGATACCTTCCGCTGCGGGGGCAACGAAAAGGTTATGCCGGACTCCTACCGGCTAAAACCCCACGGTGGTCACCATCAGCGTATACGAGGGGTCCCGGGATCTCCGTTAGGAACAACCAGGGCCCTCCATCGCTGCTACACTAATAGCACGTCCAGGGCAGTACATGCTACCCCAGCACCCTCGCAGTGTGACCACGATGTCTCGAGACCACTTCCGAGTCATCGTCCTCGGGGTTACATAACTAGGCGCTCGAGGCCCCGCCCCGAGTGTCTGCAACCCCGGCCCCGTTCCTGCTAGGGAATACCGTTTTCAAGAGGAGGCCGTGACGAACGCCTTGGCGACGTCGTCTCGCGCGCGGATCTGCCCTCCCGATCCCGCTCAAAGCCTCCTTCTGAATCATAACAGATTCACAGAAGGTGGCTACGGCCCTCCACGCTGAATCCCCGCTCAGCATCGCCGACACGACTGCTGGCAGGGAGAGGTTCTGTCAAATGCGGTTTACCAGGATCGTTCGCTCCCGTTCCCACGCTGGGCATACTGCGAGCGTGTGGGAAGCGGAGTCCTGGTCCCGTCCACCACAGTGGAAGCAGTTCGCCGTCGCCTCGCGTCCGATCTTACACAGATAATCACCGAAGCACCCATGCCCGGTAATTATCTGTGTAAGTCTGTAGGTAAGTTTTCCTGTTCGTCGCTGCATCCAGGCTTCGAAGACCGGCAGGATTGCTCCAATGACACGTTTGCGTTCATAGCGATCCTCGAGTCGAGTGCGCCATGTCGCCAGGGTGTTTCGTCGTTCCTGCCGTTTAATTGATTCGAGCGCCTCTTCTGGCTCACTACCACCACTCTGACGGAAGGCACGGATTCGGTCGTACACCCTCGCGTCCATTTCCGCCAGTATATCTAGTGGTGGAAAGCGAGCCAGGATTGTCGCCGCCTCAAAGGATATAGTGCGGTATCCTCGTACGATCCGTATGGCCATCCTCCGCTGGACACTGTAAATTTTAGTTCTACAGCGTCGGATGGCCAGCCTTTTTGCCCATACAGGCGCTCCATACAGAGCTACGGACCGTATAAGTCCCGCAGAGGCGACGCTCCGTCGGTCCCCTAGATTGGGCAGCAGTCTATGCATAGCACCCGCCACCCTTTCGATCCGGGGACTAGGCGCTCGAAATGTTCTTCGAAGCCCCAGCGACTGTCCAGGTGGAGCCAGGTACTTCGTACCTCCCACCCTGACTTCGGACCCACCCACGCGGACGCACAAGTCGGGTGGTTCTCCCCCTGTGGTAATTTATGGAACCATAGGGCCTCGGTCTTGTGAGGCGCTATTTCTAAGCCCAACTCGTGGATTTTGGAGACGACGACTTCCACCGCCAGGCGAGCTCCTGGCTCTCGAGTTATCCCGCTGGCGATCACCAAGGTGTCGTCGGCAGCACACGACATTGACGCCAGCGGGTTGACTCGCAGAACCGCATCGTACGCGAGGTTCCACAGTAGTGGACCCAGCACCGAGCCATGTAGAACCCCACGTTTGATCTCCCTCCGGATCTTTCTACCATCTTGCCCCACGTACAGAATGTACCTGTCGCGCAAGTAGTCCCCATTACCTGCAGGCAGGGGGCACCTGATGATGTATCAGTGCCCTCCTGATTGCGTCCCAGGGTGAGAGTTAAAGGCGTTGACGATATCAAGACTTATCGCCAACGCCACGCCACCCTGTGATACTGTTTGTTCCGACAGGGAGCGGACGCGCATAATCGCATCTATAGTGGAACGCTATAAGAATCAGCGGCCCTGCCTTCAAGAGGACCAGCCTTGCCTCTTTCCAGGCTGTGGGGAACTACACACAGACAGCTGGTAAACAGCTGTCTGAGCCTGTTCCCAGGGCAGCCAGACTCAGCACTGGGCCCGGCCGGGATTCCGTCGGGCCCCGGTGCTGTGTTCCGCTATTGGCTAACGCCTCGGTCCAACTCCTCGACGGTCACCCCATCTCATCTCGCCACCCCATGAAGACGGCAGGTGACCTTCGGGACCTGACCGGTCCTCTGGGAAGAGCGTGCTGATGACCCTTCCCAGAAGATCCGGGTCGAGAGTTCGTCAAAGGGGCGACCAGGGCCGGAGCTTACCCAGCACCATCCCATGGGCGCCCCAGGGATCTTTGTTGAGTCCTCCAGAAGCTCTTCCAGGCCGAGACCTGGCATTGGTATGGCGATTTGCAACGCCTTTGTAGCCGCTCGGTATGCCCTGTAGAGTCTGGCTATCTCCTCAGGCGGAGCTCGCCGTCTTCCTTCGGGCTCTAGTGTACTGGCGCCGACACCGCAGCAGAGTGCACGGAGCGCGATTTCTGCTGACCACCAGTACACTGTTTTGCGCTTGGGGCGACTGGTTTGGGCATCGACAGGTCGCAAATTTGCGCCATCGTACCCCGAAACCAGTTCGCTTCCACTTCAGGATTGACTGAACTTCGGCGTTTTCTGGCCAGGACGCGACGGTGGCGGCGGCTTCGAGCTTGTCTCGGTCGAGCCGCTTGAGACACCAACGCCGCGGTAGGCTGCTCTCGGCGACTGGGGTTACTGTCAGGCTGTCAGCGACATCGAATACGATGTGGCGGTGGTCAGACAAAGTGACCGCCTCCACCACTCATCAGCCTGACAGCATTTGCATTGCAGAGGAGTTGCCCACGTAAGATCTACGATGGACTCCCCTGCCACCGCACACATGTGCTTACGGACCCCTGATTAATTAATCGTAGGTCCAGCCCAGCCGCCCATACCATCACTGTCTCCCTTGGGATCGTCTCTGGGGTTGCCCCAAGCCCTTGTGTGGGCGTTAAAATCTCCCAGAGCGATCAACGGACGAGTTTGATATTCGCGAACACACCACCTCGTCTAGGTACGCCTCGTAGTCGGCAAGGGACCTATTAGAGACATAGCAGCCAACTATGGCCAGGGGCCCCATTGCACTGCAACAAAGCCCTGCCCTCTTCTCAATAGAGTGCAGGTGGGGCACCCTCCACCCCCAGTAGATGGCGACGGGCCGATTCGTCACCAAACCAGCGAGGATGGTCGACGGCATAGGGCTCTGCTGCACTGCGGCAACCCGCCACTCCGCAATGGTTTGCATAAGCAGATGCTGTGCATTGCGGCAGTGGTTCAGATTGCCCTGGAGGACTTTCAGGGGCACGAATTTATAACTTAGCCACCTCCATAGCCGAGCTAATACTCGGTGCAGCGACAGAAGTCGTTGTGGCCGCCTTGCTGGTGGGTGCAGATATCTCACCATTCTTCCTTACCTTTTTTTTGAGAGGTGGGATGCACTTCTTCCCTAATCTGTGGCCAGCAGAATGCCCGAGATCGGAACACAGGGGACATCTTAGTGCTGACGCAGTGCACTGTTTCACCCTATGTCCTTGCTCTCCACAAGCATAACAACGTGCGCCTCTGTTTGTTTCACTGGAGCACCTGCTGGCAACGTTTCTAGGCACCGAAAACAATGCATGGGCCTGGGCTCCAGTAATTCAACTCGAGCAGACCCCCAACCCACGCGCACTCGCCCAACAGCCACAATCTTGCGGACTACCGTGACTGGGCACCGCACCCAGCATGTCCCCAGCTAGTGGGATTTCGGCGGATTTCCCCGACTTTTATGTCATCCACCGAACAATATCCTGCCTCAGCCAGCCGCCGCAACCTCAAAGTGCTGACGGCGTCGTCGAGGTCCCCAGTCGAACGTCGCTTGTTTTAACTGGCTGATTGATTCGCACGTTTAGGTCTGAGAGAACCTCACGCATTTTGGCCGCCAGCTTGTCCGCCTTCGCGCCGCAATCTGACCCTTAATTTCCAGCAGGAGTCCTCGGTTACCGCCCGCTTCTGGCGGACTGTTTCGATGCCAAAATCTGCCAAGTGTATTTTGCCTTTGCCTCCACTTATTATTATAAGTAACAGGAGCTTTCGACACCGTAACTGTTACGGCCGCAGATGTTGGGGCACGCAATACTTTTTGTTTTTCCGCCTCTTCGGGGTACCGGAAGGTGATGCCATCGTGACGATCCGCTTTTCAGTGGCCCTTGATTTTTTGGGCTTTTTAGCCACTTCTACCTATGAACTGGCATTGGGCGGTACCGGGTTATTCGATACCGTCGCAGCCACAGGGGGAAGATCGACCAGCGGTGGGTAGGCAGGCTTCTTTTTCCTCTTCGACCTTTGCCTTTTCGTCTTCTGTGGCTGCGACGATGGAGCCGATTGCAAAGGTGGTGATAGCCGTTGTGGTAGCGATAACTCACCTCGACTCGTACCTGCCAATGGAGGTCGGATCACCCTATCGGGAAACATCTTGGCCTCAAATATAGCCTATTTTTCTTCGATTAGGGACCCAATACGCTCTATGAGATCCCCCTCTCCGTGCTTGGCCTTGTCGTGTGCTAGCACCGGGCGATTGGACGTGGCTGCTGTGTTCGGTGGATGGGCCTTATGTGTTTCCTACTTGCGGAGGAGATAAATCTCCTCCGTTAGTTTTTCCGTTTTAGCCGCAAGGCTGGCCAGCTGTGATCGCAATTCCTCGTTCTCCTTTTCAAACCTTTTAATGTTTTCGCTTGTCTTGGTCCTTCGCGCAAGTTCTTCGGTCGCCGCCTTTATATTACGCACAGCTAGCCTTATACCCCTCACGAAACTGCCTTTTAGGTTGCGAGAGCGATCTGCTACCTTTTCAACGGCCTGGAGATTTATTTCGATTTGTTGGCCAAGCTCACTGTCACTATGCGTCGACATTTCGCGGGCCAACTCCTCTAGGTCGGGAGGCTTTTCTTCGCTCTGGTGTTCGTGGGCGTTACGGAGGGGTCGAAAAGATCCTCCTCTGTTTCCATGCCTGTGGTGGCCTCTTCTTCAGAGGCTGTGGCTGACACTGCCGCAAATTTAGCAGCCGCAACCGCAGCACTTGGGGGCTTGGCCTTACGCTTTCTTCCCCCTTCCGATGGGGCCAATTTAAGTGATATGGACGAACCATCGGATGCGCCTCCATCGCTCTCAATCGCCTGATTTGCTGGCGTATTGGCGCCAGCGCCCACGCTTTTCTCGTGTCGGCACCGCTGTACCACCCGACACGGCTCCTTCCTTATTACTTTGCCCTTAGATGTTGTGGGACCCGCGGTTGACGCTTGTGCATCCCGCGATGCAGTGGATTGCCGCCCCAGATACGATGGGGCTGCCACAGAAACCTAATAAGGCTGCTGGGGTGGACTCCCGCTTTGGCGGGACCACCCTGGGGAATAGATTATTTGTCACACTGCATATTTTTTGGTTCCTTTTTTTACAGGGTGTGGTCCCTGAACCCCTTCCCCCCAAGGCTTGGCACTGGGCTCCCCCCCAGCCATTCATCCCCTCGTTACTTTAGAACTTAGGATTGGGGTTATTTTTGAAGAGGTTTTCTTCCTCGCGGCGCTGCAGGGCCCCCGTGCCCGGGTTACGGGCTTACGGGTTGTCCGGCATTGGTGCACTTGGCACATCGCCGCACAGAGATCGCCCGGTATCGGTGCGCTTGGCACATCGCCGCGTGTGTTGCATCCCCTGTCCGCTCTAATCAAAGAGCGATACCGGGAGCAATGACAAGCCTGTGAAGGCCCATCTCTTAGGGCATTAAGCCCTGGGCGTTTCTAGTCCTAATGGAACCACGGGTACGCCAAACCCCGGCCAGTTTTGGTCCGCGGCGGTTTCCCGCTACCACCCATATCTGGGTGGCGTTCTTCTATCCGCCACCTAGGGACGCGCCCGATGGGAGGACTGGCAACTCCACACGGAATCTTTTACTTTTCCTGTATATTGTGCTAAATGCAGAGATAATATTTTATATATTTAAAGTATCCTTTCAAGTAAATAAGTAGCTGTAATTTATTCTAATGTTATACGAATGTTATTAATCTTAATTAAATTCATATTCACATAAACAGAATATTATTTATAGAAAATATATTAAAACGGCTTCGAAATATTAGATTGAGGAAAAAGCATAATATAAAATCCGTTCGAATATAAAACACCACATTCTCAATTAAATAAGCCTGAACACCACATTCTACACCTAACAAGCAATCGCGTATTGCTTACAATTTAGAGACGGGATAGCATATTTATCGTTATAACGGCTTCCAGTGTCTGCAGTCTCGACATAGATAGCGATGCCATCGCTAACTACCCATCATAATAACGAAAAAAATCGTTTGCCGTAACAATGCTTACGATAAATGCAAGTCTCTACAGCCGAGATACCGAACAAAATCGTTACATATCTTTACATTACGAAGTCGTTACGCTAACGAAAAACGTGTTCATAGTGCGGAGTTTTCTTAAAAAATATTGGCTGTTAAAAAATCTCCTTGAATCACAGGGAAAATTGATAGACATAATTTTATAAAAATAATTGCTTTTCTTTGAAAATTGTACAGAAACCGTAGAAACCTTATCTTATAAAAATATTTTTCATAGTAACTTACAAGCAGCTTTTACCGTTTCTAAGAATTGAACTAACTTGTTAAATATCAAAGGACAAAAAAGTTTGCCTCCTTGCAACACTGTGTTAATGTCAAAATCAGTCAAAAATCAAAATTGTCATGTCTGAATGTCAACTTCTTGTAGATCTCTCGCCAGAGAGTAGTATGTTCCTTGTTGTAGATTGCAAAAAGAATAAATTCGTAGTACATATTATGTATCATGTTCTTTTTTGTATCATGCTCGTGATATTTTCAATGGTGGGAGACAGTGTCTTTTTTATCAGTGACGCAGGCGCAGGCCCGGTTTCGAGCTGCGTTTAGTAAGTACAACCTACAACACCTACTTTCGAATCTATCGTTGCATATTGAATGCTTTGTTGACTATGTAATGTTTACATTTTGAACATACTTCTATGTATGTTTCAGACGTAAACACACATCACGTGTAACAAGGGGGCAGATTGAGCCACTTCTGTCGAAGTCAGGACCTCGTCCATTTTTGTTTATAAGAATTTATCGGCCTTCAGGGCAAGAAGAATTTTAAAATGTGCTGGAAGGAAGTAGCCGTCGAGCTCAACCAGCTCCCCCAGTCGAGACGCCAGAGCAGTGGATAACAGTTAAGTTTCTATCAAAGAATTTTCCAGATTTACTACTAATGGATTATATATAAATCAGCCAGCACATCGTGCAGCGCTAGTGTAACTAATATTTATTTGATTACATAATTATTTATTTTGTAGGTCTAGAGAGACTAAAAGCCGGGCCTTACTAAAGCAACAAAGTTAAGGAAAGAAAGGATACATACCGGCAACCGAGGCATTAACACTGAACAACAGATGCAAGAATTAACAATGCACTCACCAGCAACACAAATAAGTAAGTTTGAGCTTTGTTATTCATTTAATTCCTACTTAAATTATATATTTCTGTGCTCTGCTGTTTTATCCACTATTTCTGAGATAAAAAGTATCCTGTGTTAATCCAGGATATGGTTTATCTATGTGCCAAAGGACAAAGGCGAAAATGGACCCACATATTTTAAAATTAACGAAGCATCATACCTATGCAAGTTTATATTAATTATAATAATAAGTTTATACAATATTTATATAAAAATATTGGGGCTCTAGAATACGAGAGTAAAAAGAAACAAATTATTTAATTTATTAAAAATAGGTTGTCTTGCATTAACAGAATGTTATTCACCAGTAAACGTAGTGATTATATATTCTTTGTTCGCCAGACATTTTTTTTACATGATAGCCCTTGTCATTTTTTTATTGTTACTGCTTTCATCGTTGTAACTTATATGAATTCGAAGTAAAAGTAGGTACCTTTTCTTCAATAATCTAAATTGTTCCACAGCTGATTAACCTTTAACATCTCTCTTCTAGCAAGCCTTAATTTGGTAAAGACAACATAAATAATTATGTGTAAGAGTATTATTAACAAAATACCACTGACTATGGAATAAACCTTAGTATTTCCATGTCACCTGTATATAAAAGAACATATTGTAGGCTGTACTTTTTAATGCAAATAATATTCAGATACAATTGAGCTATAACATCTACCTATAATGGGTATTTTTTGAATAATAATTTTAGGTTATTTTCTACTTTTAGGTTATTTTCTATTTTTAAGTATATCTTTTTCTATATATAAAATAAGAGATGCATTAATTTTATTTTCAAGTAAAAATAACAAACAAATTGAGATGTTTAATGTTTTGTTTTAATTCACACATTATTACTATAGATAATTAAGTAAAAACAGTATTATTTATGGGTCATCTTAGTATGCACTCTGCAACACTTATTTCTGTGGATGTAGTGAAATATGGTTCCATCAATCTGAATTTAATATGCATATTGTGTAGCACTGCACATGAATTGATTATTAGGACAGCAGTGTATGGCTCATACATTAACTAGCATTGATGAGACAGACACCTATAAACAGAGTAGTACACCAAATAATCTTTTTATGTTTCTGGCTCCCAAGGCATTGATTTTTCATTGGGGTCATTAACCATAGCTCCAGAGGATATCCATCATCACTTAAAAGATTAAACGTAGAAATTGCATTTGGCAGCCTTTCATACTACATTCTCTTCCAAATAGCCTTTAACTCAACAAGTAAATGTATGGTGATCCCCATTGTCAAAATATCGCCTCATGGTTGAGCATATAGGTGAATTTGCCCATATGAGAGTGTTGTGTCTAGCTCCTGGCCATTTAGTGTTGATGTTTAAAATATAAAATAAAATTAATAAGTCTGTGTCACACACCTAAAATAATTTCAAATATACTTAAGTACACCTAAGCTATTTGTGCTCAATAAGTAAATAAATTTATTAATAAGTACTGAATAGTGGAACTAGGAACTTGCATTAAAATTATAATGTAAGCCCTTATGACTAATAAGTATAATCACGGAATAAATAATAGTACAAGTGTAATTTAAGTTTGACCTAAACTGCTGAGTGAAATGTTTTCTTTAACACTTTTCCTACTGTCAATAATAAGGGGAAGATACTTTGTTCATGTGTTCAAGCAAGTAAATATGTAAAAAATAACTACTGAAGATAAACTTACAGCTTGTACATTTATCATTTGCCTCTTCAGGCAACTTCGTAGCTATGTAGTCTATGGCTCCAATTGTATCTGGGAATTGCTGTTGGGCATATTAAATTTTTTCTTTAGCTGCTCGCCGCTCTTCATGGGTCATCTCAATAATTGGAAAAATACATGGGTTTTCTCAATAATTTTTCATTAACAGCATGTATTACTCGGCTAACCGATTTTTGGCTCATGCTGCAACCCTACAGCATGCCAACTGATAGTCCACTACCATAAAATAGAAGTGCCGTCAGTAGGTACCTATTTAGAAGGAAATTAAAGTAAAAGTTAATACAAACGACAAATAGTGTTAGTTTTTTAAATATATATAGACAATTACATGATGACACTCACTTGGGAATCCACAGAATGTCCGTACGGCTGTTGTTTTTGAAGAGATGGCCCATGTTCACCTACAAGCTCGGTAAACATATCTTTCGTAATTCTGTGAAGGTATAAGAATTGACTATCCTCTAAATCCAAGGAATTTTCACTTTCACGCCGGTTTCGTGCGATTTGCCGCCGTATAACCATAACACGCCAATGTTCTAGCACTGACAAATTCTAAGTTAAATATCACAGAACACAATTTATGCTTCCGCCAATAAATCTTAAAACATCAATTCAACAGCTTGCGATCGTAACGAACACTTAGCGGGCTATTAAAAATGGTCGCTAAGATATTCGTTAACATAACAAAAAATTGTAAAGTTTGCTATAATGTTGGTTACGATACCGATATTAATCGATAGCTTTGACAATAGAGACTACCAAATATCGTTATATTCGGATCGTTATGACTTAACGACCGATATCGGTTGTTAGGCGATCGCTATCTATGTCGAGACTGCAGGCACAGATAAAGTAACACAATCAGAAAATGGTCAGACAAATATTTTAAATGGGATTTAATAAGTTAAGTTGATATACGTTTACAGTGTTATGTATCAACACAGCACTTTCAATTTATTTAAGCTAGTACAAAATTTTATTTGATTTCGATAAAATTTAGGCTTCTATTTTCTAAGAAACTAACCCACGGCAAAAGCGGCATTTTTGATGGTGAAGATAATTCACTATTTATCATATTCTTCATTTATTTTAGAAAGTATTCCATATGTATGTACATATCATGTTCATAATTTTCTTAAAACTTATTTGATAAAATAAATTGAATCTTCAAAATTACAAGAAATAAATAATATGAAATTATAAATTTTCAAGTAGCTTTGCCTATTTAAAAAATATTATTATCTAATTAATTTTATATTACTCTATTATTCATCATCAATGAAGATTGATAAAATAGACCTAAAACAAACAACACAATAATTTATGTGTTTTTCGCAAAAATGGATCTAATTCCTCTGATGAAATTCAAACCAGCACTTACGATATTTAAAAAATTACATAGTTTCATCCTAATCGCCTAAATCCACATTCTTTCAATCATCCGAACCAGAGTTTTTTGTATGTATTCATTCTTATTTTTTTAGTACTCCTGTGATTATTCATTAGTAACAATTTTATCGAAAGAGTCCATGCATGTTTAGACAAAAAGTGTTCATGGCAAAATTTTCTAGATTGTCATGATAATTTAATAATTTCAAAGCACAATATTTTGTCATGCTTTCGTACTACAACTAAAGCTTCCTTCTAATAATTTTCATTTTCCCTTTGTTGGCGTAGTTTACAATACGGAACATGTTCTCGGCGTTTGACGTTATCATTTAGGTTTCCTTTCCCGCAGGCTGGTAGAAGAATAAAACTAAGATAACATGGGAGGAAAAACGGAAATGTTCTATTTTGTAGGCAGAGAAATAAAGTTTACCTACGTACCTACAGCTTTAAGTAATAATGCTGAGATGACTATGGTATGGAATGGATATGAGATCACTATTAACTTTAATTGTTATTTAAAAATTTGAAGCTATTACTTGCAAAAAAATTACTTATCTGTACATATAAATAACATTATAGTGTCTGTCAGTAATATCGAAATAACTGCCTTGAATTGAGTTTCATCATCATCATTACAGCCCTTCACAAGTCCACTGCTGTACATAGGCCTCCCCCAAGGAATGCCACAAAGCACGGTCCTGAGCCACCTGCATCCATCGACTTCATGCATGTCTTACCAGATCGTCACTCCATCTAGTGGGGGGACGCCATACACTTCGTCCGCCGGTACGAGGCCGCCACTTGAGAACCTTTTTTCCCCCATTGGTTGTCGGTTCTTCGAGCTATATGGCCGGCCCATTGCCACTTCAGCTTACTAATCCGTTGAGCTATGTCGGTCACTCTGGTTTTACTGCGGATATCCTCATTTTTAAATTTATCACACAGAGAAACTCCGAGCATAGCCCTCTCCATAGCTCGCTGAGCGACCTTGAGCTTCCTCATCTGGCCAGCAGTGAAGGACCACGTCTCAGTTCCATAGGTCATCACTGGCAACACGCACTAGTTGTATAGTCTCGTTTTCAAGTTTTGAGTTATACCTGACGAGAAGATGTGCCGTAATTTCCCGAACGCTGCCCAACCGAGTTGAATCCGTCGATTGACCTCTCGGTCGAAGTCGGACTTACTTAGTCGGACTATTTGTCCCAGGTGAACATACTCGTCAACAACTTCGAGCTTAGTGCTCCCAACAACTACCAGCAAAGGTGTGACATGGACATTAAACATAATCTTTGTTTTGTCCATGTTCATCTTAAGACCTATCCGTTGGGAGACACTATTGAGGTCATTGAGCATAGTGCTTAGGTCCTCCAGAGATTCTGCCGTAAGGACTATATCGTCGGCAAATTGAAGGTGAGTGATGTATTCGCCATTGATGTTAATACCGTATCTTTTCCAGTCCAGTAGCTTGAAAACGTCTTCCAATGCAGTGGTGAAGAGTTTCGGGGATATAACGTCACCCTGTCTTACACCTCTCTGCAGTTGGATAGGTTTCGTACTCTGATTTTGTACTCAGATAGCCTTTGTAGCCCTACTGTACAAACACTTCAGCACTTCGATATACCGACAGTCTACTTGGCACCGCTGAATAGACTGCAGTACCGCCCAAATTTCGGCGGAATCAAAGGCTTTCTCATAGTCCACATACGCAAGGCAAAGTGGCAGATTTTACTCTTCGGTCTTCTGTACAATTTGCCGAAGGGTATGTATGTGGTCTATGGTACTAAAGCCTTTTCGGAAACCGGCTTGTTCGGGAGGCTGGAAGTCGTCGAGTCTGCGTGCAAGACTATTCGTAATGATTCTCGAAAACAGCACGTAGACGCGGCTCAGAAGGGAAATCGGTCTGTAGTTCTTCAAGAGAGCGTTATCGCCTTTCTTGAAGAACAAGACCACCGCACTTCTGCTCCACGCCTCCGGAGTAGTGCCACCATGGAGGACGGAATTAAAGAGCTTCTGAAGGACTTCAAGTACCGGTTTTCCACCCGCTTTCAGAAGCTCTGCTGTAATTCCATCCTCACCTGAGGCCTTGCCGTTTTTAAGGTGCTGGAGAGCCATTCTAATCTCGCTCAGACTGACGTCCGGGATATCTTCGGAATAGTGTCGGATAAGACTCGCTCTTGGATCGTTACTCACACTTGCATGTGGCTCCAACGATGACGTGTACAGCTGCCCATAGAACCTCTCAATCTCACTCAAAATCTCAGGTGTCCCGGAAACGATGCTGCCACACTCGGTCTTTAGCTTTGACAGTTGGCTCTTTCTGGCAGACAGATCTCTGGCAAAGATTTTGGAGCCTTGGTTCCGCTCAATCGCTTCTTCAATACAAGCTGTATTGAAGTTGCGTAAGTCCCGCCGCATGCATTTGGAGATCTGTCTGTTCAGTTGCCTGTATGCTGTGAAATCTGTTGAAGACTGCAGCTTCATTTCCCATCTAACAGCCATGAGATTAAGAGTGTGATCGGAGAGTTTTTGTGTTCTTCTGCGGCGGCTCTTGCAGAACTTAGCTCCGACCGCATGGCCAGTTTCCACGAGCTTATCATTTATATCGTCCACTTCATTGCAATCTTCTAGGCACTGAAAACTGTTTTGTAACTCGAGCTGAAAGGTTTCGGGTCTTTGGATTAGAGCACGAGGGGGACGGAGCGTTGACTTCATTAGACGAGACCTCTCCAACTTAACGTATAGGTTCAATGTGCCTCTAACCATTCGGTGATCGCTGCCGGTTTTTACCCTCGCGATCACTGAGACATCACTGAACAGTTGTCGTCTGGTCGTCATAATGAAGTCAATCTCATTTTTTGTGGAACCGTCGGGGCTTTACCAGGTCCTCTTCCTGTGGGGCCGCCGCTTCTGGAAGAAAGAGTTCATCATAAAGAGTCTCCATGAAGTCAGCCAGCTGCTGGCCCCTTGGGTTCCGTGGCCCTATTCCGAAATTCCCTACTTTCAGCTCACCGTTCTCTCTTGTGCCTAGTTTTGCGTTGAAGTCTCCCATGAACACCGTATAGTGGGTTTTGGAGGAATGCATGGCTCTAGAGATATCCTCATACATTTCCTCCACCTCCTCATCGGGGTGTGCCGAGGTTGGTGCGTAAACCTGTATGACCTTCAGCGAATACCGTTTGGTGATTCTGAGTATAAGGTACGCAACCCTCGTCGACACATTTCCAATCTTTACAACGTTGTTAACGAGAGGCTTGTGGACGATAAATCCGACACCTCCTTGGGACAGATGGTCGCCCTCCCGGTGATAGAACAAGTTTTCGGATTCGAGGATTACCATGTTCTCCCCCTCTCTTCGGACCTCGGATAATCCTATAATATTCCAGCGCAACTTGTCCATCTCTTCTTCCAGCTCCAGGATCTTCTCGTCAGTCCTCAGGGTGCGTGCGTTATAAGTTGCCAGGTCGAGTCATCGTAGGTGCCAACCGAACCTCCACCGGAGATTCTTCGCACCCCCTGCCCCGCCGTTACCATGGTCGCCATCATATCCAGGAATAGCGGGGCCGCCGGGGACTGGGGGCCGTCTCTTCGTAATTTTATTCATTGGGGGTATAATGCCAAAAAGTTATAAGAGTACATTTATATTTTTATTTCTATCAAAGACTTGTTGAACATGGTACCAAAAAAGAATCACGAACAATTTGGCTCTGATATAGCAAAATCACTCGTACAGGGTACTCGAATAACCATTTTTAAAACTGTTGTCTGTCTGTTATGTCTATCGACCCGGGCTAATCTTCGGAATGACTGAACCGATTGTAATGAAACTTCACGAACAGATAGAGAGTAATGCCAAGAGTGATCTAGGCTACAATATATCCGAAAAACTAAATTAAAGAAGAAAAAAACAAAAAATTGATTTTTTTAATACAATAAGGCATCCTATACAGACGAAGCTGGGGCGGTTCGCTGGTCTATCGTAAAGTCAAGTAATATTTTTCCTGCATTTAATTGATTGCAAGCAAACAATTAATCTTAATTTTCTTTTAATGTTTGTGTCGATTGCTAACATCGTTTTAATTTTCAAAGTACTCAAATTAACTGAATGTATTTGTATTAAATATTGTAAATAATATTAAAAATATAATTATTATAAATAAAAATATTTAAATTAAATAATAAATTTAATAAAAATTAAACGTAACTTTAACCGCCATCTCAATAAATACGTAAATTATGTGATATGACAGCTCCACGTACATGTCTTCGTTCTACACGAATCACAAAGATCAAAGATAAAGATAGAATACAATGAAAATTATTGTTTCATGAAAGAAAAACATATTTTTTGGTATCCACATGCACATTAATGATGTATCTAATTTAAAATTAAAATATACCTAGGGGTTACTTTAAAAAAAATTGTGAACATGAAGTATTAATGTATTAAGTGATATTTTAACTTTACGAATAAGCTCTATATAATATTCCAATTCATCTGCTGAACGCTTTGGCCCACGCCTGGACCGCAGCAAAGTGATTTACTTTCAATTTTTAACGTATAATCGAATTACATTTTATAGTCATATCACTATACCTCAACATCTATTAATTATCTTCATTATATAACATACTTACATCTATATAAATAAGTATAAATTGTCGCATGTATGAAATATCATCACTTTAAATAGACTGTACCGATTTTGATGAAATTTTTGTGTATGTTTGAGTAGGTGCTTGATAGACAGCTTTGCGGAGATAGTAAGGGAGAGAGTTTGTATGTTTTCCCTTTGTTTACCTAAGAGTGATCCATTTCTATACGTAAGTACTATGGGGAAGTTTGTGCTTAACATTTTTCACAACGTAAAATTTTAAGTTTCTTATTTGTATATATATCATAGTAGATGGGATGACGTGGCTAAAATTTTGGACGGGCTAGTGCATAAAATAAATGTCGCTCAGAATAATAGCAAGCGAAAATTCCACACCGGAATTGTACCTTTAAAAAAAAAATGTTTTACTATATCAGAGCCAAATTGTTTGTGATTCTTTTTTGGTATCATGTTCAACAAGTCTTTGATAGAAATTAAAATATAAATGTACTTTTATAACTTTTGGCAATATCAATAATAATAACAATAATCTAGTTGGGTTTTATTTAATCGTTTATATAGTTTTTATTTAGAATGTATCTATATTTTATTTATTTTATCGCATTTAATTTACTTATTTTATATTCCCGTTATTTTTAGTGCTCTGCAGCACCCATGGTCACGGGAAAAACGCCGGAAATTAAAAATAAATAAATTAAACGCGATAAAATCCGTAAAAAATAGTTTTATTCAATGTGTAGTATTCGCGTAAATATAAGAAATCGTTATTTTTATTTATTTATTTCACTATAATGTAAGGTATATATTACATTATGGAGTATGATTATGATATATAGTGTAATGTATTATATTCAATATAATATACACTCATTTGTAAAAAACGGGCGAATTTGATTATTTTCCTTGCTGAAAACAATACAATACGAAAAAGGATTATATCATTTGAATATATTACTTGCCGGTTATAAAAGTGCCGTGGTGATTAAAAAAGTACGTTCAAAATTAACTTGACGTCGACAAAGTAACAAAGACACAAGTTGTTTAAAAACATTTTCAATTACAGGAAGAAAGAAAAATCCTACTGTGCCCCATCATCATCACCCACAAAACAAAATTGTGAAACAATGGAATCGCACTTTAACAACTGTCGAAACTCTCGGATGCAAATTAATGGGTTGAACAATTGCCTACAGAATTACTTAGTTTACAATTTACGAACCTTTTGCAGGCTATACCTTAGCTAGCTTTGTGATTTTTTCAACGCAATTTTAATACCTACTAGCTGTGCGTATATCACGCGTCTGCGCCTCGCGACATGCAAACATCGAGAGAGACATCACGACGGACGGTTGCTGAATTAACAAAGATTTAAAAAGTAAAAAATGTTACTTAAATTACATGGTTAACATAATTGATGGTTATGCATGGTACAGGTACTGATGTAGCCTTGAATACAAAGTGATTTATTTGTATATAAGGATTAATACCAAGGTACGAATAATGTGGCCTAGTTTGTACCGGCGTTACTATTATATATTTTAACACGAAAAAGTAGTTATTGTGACATAACTGTAATAGTTAGACATATGGTATCGCAGACTTTTTTGTAGATATTGATACCCTCTATAAAACTGTAGTACATCACTTTGCTCTATTGTCAATAGTTTCCGCAGCGTACGCGATAGGATTCTTTTTGGTATTTTTTTCACACCTTGGGTTACATTAACGAAGTTTTCATACGGATCCCTAACTTTCTTGAAAATATTCTATCACCTATGTTTATCAGGGATAATGTAGGATTCTAATGGTGAAATAATTTTTCAAATCGGTCCAGTAGTTTCGGAGCCTATTCAATTCAAACAAACAAACGAATAAATATTTCCTCTTTATAATATTAGTGTAGATAAGTACAACCAAAATATTATTCAAGCATCGAGAAAGTGCCCTCAACTTTCGAAAAAATGAGCCACAAGCGTATACCTTGCCTCACTATTATTGTGTACCACGTATCTTCGTCACAAAATATCTACTCAAATGAGAGAGACAGAGAGAGTCAAAAACTAATTTCTAAAACCTTGTGTTGGCTTCTAAAACATCACAAAAAATTTATTAAGTAAAAAAAAAAAATTAATTCAACACCCTTTACCGTTTTGTCAAGCGAGTGTCTATAATCGCACACATATGCATTTTATGGACACGGCCTAAGAAATATGTAGTTAGACAGTAGTATTGACGTCAAGGGTGCGAGTGATCTGGTATACTGAGACACTTCGTAGGCGTCTAAGGTGCAGCATCTACTACTGCGATTGTCAATCCGTCATCCAAGCGGTTGATAGTGTCCAATAGAAAATTCTTTCAAATTTTTCCTAAGAGAACCAGAAAAGAGAAATTATCAAGGCTGTCATTTTTACGTAAGTATAAGAGAACAGTTTGCGTGGTTCAACAAAACGTGAAATATCAAATCTTTATTAACACTATCCTACAAGTACAAAACCTTCTTTATTGGCTGAATATTGTCTATGCAGAATGTAACGAAACATTACTAACGATAATTTTGTTACTTAATACACGCAACAGCCGACTATGAGTTTACTTACAAACTCACTATTTCGAAGCAACGAAAATTAAAATTCATTCAAATGTATAAAAACTTAACTTGGTTGCTTTCCTTGTAATTTTCAATAAACAATTTTGCCGGTGACGTTTGCAGAACTAAAAATTTCAGAGGTACTGACGTTATCATTTATATTTCCTTTCCTCGTCTTGCTTGTCGGAAAACAAGACCGAGATAGCAACAGGAAAAAAGGAAACTTTCCATCTTTGCGATGGCAAAAATAAAAAAGGGAACTTTAGCACCTATTTACATAAAAAAGGGATTCACTTAATATATGAGCACAGTGCTGATTCTTATCTTTTGGTTTCAGTTGTAGTAAATGATTTTTAAATAAAATAATGTAGTAAAATTTTGTTATGTATTGAGGTTCAATTTCTAGAGGCCGCCCAACACTTTGCTTAGTGAAGGCTCGATACGAAGTCGGTTCTTTGAGACCATTGCCTCATCAGCTTGCTGATCCGTTAGGTTATATCTTTTACTCTGGTTCGGCCCCCCACTACATGATGGATGACCTGTTGAGACATGCAGTAAGTCGATGAATACAGGTGCTCTGGACCGTCCTTTAAGGCTTTCTTTGTGGGAGCCCTATGTTCAGCAGTAGACTTGTGAAGGGCTGTAATGATGATGGTGATGATGAGTTTCAATTTTAAGCTATAAAATCATTTATAAATCAAATAAGTTATTTCTCTTAGCAAAATATAAATTGTATAGTTATTATTTTTAATATTTTGTTCCCATGAACAAAATATTAAACATAATAACTATATTTGCGTATGTATTTCCCCATGGAAATACCTACGCGAACCCTTCTCCAGGTTCAAGGATTATGTCGGACTCAAACCGACTGCCAGGGCCAGCTGCTCCTTAGCGGCCTCTCCTCTTTGAGAGCAGCTCCTCCGCATTATGATGATCATCTAACGTAATTTTTTGTATCAATTTTTTAATAAATTTAAAATATAGATTTTGTTAAATAGTAACAGCTCGTAATAAAAAAAAACTTTTACGTTACCATAATATTAAAAACTAAGCAAACGTTTCAATAAGTTGGTCAACAAACATGAGTTCCTTTACGACTTCACAAAATGTGTTGCTGTAAGAGAATCCGCCAACGTTAACTCATTTCGTGCGTGCCAACTAAGTACGAGGAATCCCCGCGAGTACTATCAACTCACGAAATATTAAGATAAATTAACAAATTACTTAGTAGTCCACTGGAGTAGTTAAGATTATAAAATATTACTATAACATTTATTTTACGATTGGGAACTTGTTCCTGCTATCTTATGACAACCTTTAATTGTGTTGAATTGTGAAAATAAACCATATAGTGGCAGTGTAAGAATATCCACTATCCCATATCATTCCCTGGGGGTCGTAAAAGGCGACAGAGGGACATTACAAACCAGCAGATGTGCACTCATCCTAATAACAACTAAAAAAAAAAACTACGGTTGGCAACCCGCCTGCCAGGCGTGGCAACTATGGAAAACAAAATATAAGGTAAGCTTGGGAAGAGGCCTATGTTCAGCAGTGGGCCTTTGATAAGCTGTAACGGTAGCGGTGTTATTATTAGTGTGTTTTAGCCGACTTCAAAAATGGAAAGGTTCACAATATGTTTTTTTGTGATACGCGTAATTTTTATTAAATAGGCAATACTTCAAGGATGGTCCCATTTAAATTTGAAGAAAACATGATACTATAAGCATGTTCTTCGTAAGGGCCAAAAATAAGTGTTGTTAATTTTAATTTAACTGTTAAGACAACATTTTCGTTATTATCTTGAGCTTGTTATTTTTCTAAGTCCACTCAAAAGGTTTAAAAATGAATATTCCTTCCATTGCCACTTCATCTTACTGATTATTTGGGCTATGTTGGTTAATCATGTTCTACTGTGATCTATTCTCAAAATGTCACACAAATGAAAAATGTCACAGAATATGTCACACAAAGAAATTCCAAGCATAGCTATTTTCATAGCTTACTGAGCGACCTTGAGCTTTCTTATATGGCCAGCAATGTACTACTACGTCGTGGTAGCAGTGATAATACGCTGCAATGATAATATTTTAATACGAAAAGTTGAAGTCATTAGGGAGTTGAATTGAGCCTTTTATACGTGCTAGAGAGACCACATAATACCAGCACAAAATAGCAACTCAATGGTGCTGTGTGTTCGTATAGTGAGAGAAAAGGACTGGAGACACTTTTTACTGGAAATGAGGCATTCCATTTTAGTCTTCAGGAGTGACAACGCAATTGCATTTTGAATCTTAATCGAGGATAGATGTAGATATCTGTCTGCTACAGCATTTCATAGCTTTTCATACAGTTTGTCATCCTTATTCTATAAAAAAAGCTTTCCCAAAGTAACGCGTTCGTTTTAGTACCACACGGCCACTGAAACCTTCATCACAGATGTCTATTGAGTTTGTTCGGCTAGCACATACCCGTACAAATATAACATGTGGTCGTAATATATCCCCTGAGTATCATTAACTCGACCAAGGGAAAAAGCGGGAAAATCTTGTTCCGATAGATTTTAACATAAGATTAATGAGAGGGGCCTAAATGTCCAGAACAGTTTTATTCGGGTTTGAGAGTACTATGAACCCGAATCTACCGGTCTAGGGTAATAAGGGAATATATAAATTTCTATGTAATTGGGTTTATCTAACAGTAAGTGACTCGCAGCTCGTATATTCCTAAGCGACTCCCAAGCAAGATGCCAATAGCTTCTTTGTAATCCCCAGGATTAGATATAAACCGTAAAATGTGTGAACTCTAAACTCATGCCCGAACGCAGCAGTGGTGGATATACGTCGGCTTGACGATAGAAATAAGTAAGAAGGTGATGTCTGCTACCAACACCTGCCGTAAAACTTTCTGAAATAACGAGAAAACAACCAAACGACGTAATAATATTTCTTAATTATTTGGTTGTCATTCGCGTAGAACTTCAACAAAAAGACATGCAGATCTATAATAACTTTTAGATTTGCTGGCACAATGTTTGACTAATGAAAGGTTCAGTGATTGTGCCATGTAATTAAACCTAACCTAACCTAAAACCTAAAAAGGGTTATCAAGCTACATTTCCTCAAAATTTTACACACATCTTTTATATTTGACCATGTCATTATTATCGTTTTTTTTTATAATATTTTAATAGAAATGATACATTATTCTTAAAAAACGATGCCGAGACAGCCTATAAACGCGTAACTGCTGGGCATAAGTCTCCTGTCATTTCTGAGAGGGTTATAGAGCAATAAGTTCGCTGCGCTGTTCAATGCTGCAACTGCTGCTCTTCGTGTTTTGCGGACTTCGTAATATATCCTCGAAATATTTTATTCCCTTACATGCAGGTTTCCTATCAATGTTGTACTTCACCGCCAAGCACGTACTAAATCACCATTTTAAATTGTAATTAACCCTTAATGCACCACCCTGAGTCCACGGACTCACCACTACTTTTAAACAACAAAAAAATAGTTTATTTTTTAGAGTTTAAACTTGCGCTTTCTAGTACCTTCCTGCATTGAGGCGCGGGACGCAGAGGTGAGCGGTCGCGTGCGCACGTCGTTCGGAAAGGTAAATATGATCGAGTGTGAGTCCTGGGGACTCATGGTGGAGTGTTGTGTTTCAAAAATGGATTTACTGACTTTTTTGTTTATCTATTTTAATTTTGTTTTAGGCTTTTACTATGGCATCTAAACGTAGATGGATTAAATCGGTAAACATTGCAGATGATTTAGCCTCAGATATCATAAACGATTGGCTGCAAGAAGATAATTTACTGGGCGAAGATGAAGAGATTGGCGATGGCGGCGGCTATGCAGCTGAATGTATTCGTGAGCCACATTCCGATGACGAGGACGCCGATTATATTGTGAGTGATCACGACACCGATTCTGAATGCTCCGAGACTGAAGAACAGGATAGTAACTTGGACAACTTACCTTCATCATCAGGTAATTATTTTTATGGCAAAATAGATTCAAGTGGTCTACAACTCCACCGTCACGCAATGTCCGAACAGCCTCTCATAATATTTTACGACTGCCATCTCGACCATCATCATCAGTACAAAACGTGAACCCTTTAGAGGCTTTTGAAATTTTTTTTGACTCTAACATGTTGGATACAATTATTACGTGGACAAACAAAAGCTAGAGCAATTACGTGAAAGGCATCCGTCATCAAGCAAGCATTTTAGAAA
This sequence comes from Parnassius orleans, assembly GCA_029286625.1. Taxonomy (NCBI): domain Eukaryota; kingdom Metazoa; phylum Arthropoda; class Insecta; order Lepidoptera; family Papilionidae; genus Parnassius; species Parnassius orleans. The sequence continues at coordinate 3,810,183 of JAGSMP010000027.1, read as the reverse complement.
CAAGCCAAATTGAAATAAAAGGTTTTATTGCTCTTTTGCTTTATACATCGGTTTTCAAATCGAGCCGTGAAAGTGTGTTGTCACTTTTTTACTGATGGCACGGGCAGAGAAATAATTAGAGCTACTATGTCGAAACACAGGTTCTGTGCTTTACTTGTAGCTTTGCGTTTTGATAATTTTGAAGATCGTGAACAACGTATAGAAGACCTTGGATGTGCTATTTCTATCTTCTGTCAATGTTTGTAGCCAATTCCCAGGCTAACTATACACTGGGTACCAATGTAACTATCGACGAGATGTTGATAAAGTTTCGTGGCCGATCAAGATTCAAAGTTTATGGGAAAGTAAACCTGGGAAATATGGCCTTAAAATGCAGTTGATGGTAGACTCTGAGACTTTTTTTACTTATAATTTATATCTTTATACTGGAAAAGGATCCGATGGCTACTCTTTGTCGGAAGAAGATCGAAAACGACCTGTACCAACCCAAGCCGTACTGAGGTTATGCGAACCAATTATAGCATCTAATCGTAATATCACTACAGATAATTGGTATTCTTCCATAGATCTCGCAACTCTTTTGAAAACCAAAGGTCTAACAACTGTAGGAACATTACGAAAAAACAAGATTGAAATACCTAAACCGTTTTTACAAACAAAAATAGAGATGTTGATCATTTTATATTCGGATTCACCAAAGATATAACTCTAGTTAGTTATGTTCCCAAAAAATCGAGCCGTAATTTTATACTCAAGTATGCACCACGATAACACAGTGAATGAGACATCCAAGAAACCTGAAATAATTGAGTTCTACAATAATACTAAGGAGGCGTGGACTCAGTTGATCAGAAATGCTCCGTGTATACTTGCAGTCGACGAACATCTCGATGGCCTATGGCTGTATTTTATCGCATTGTTGATTTGTCAGAGTCAATGCTTATATAATATATAGTCAGCAGTCTAATGTGAAAAATCTTACAAGATTAAATTTTCTGAAAGCAGTTGCCGAAGATCTCAATTTTATAAATTTGAAAACTCGTCTTTACAATACAACCATGCCTCGAGAGATTCGTACACTTATTTCACGTGTTACTAAAATAGACATGCCTGATCAACCAAGTACATCGCAAACTGATGATATTTTACCAAGAGATCAGCGCAAATATTGCTATACTTGTAATTATAAGAAACGAACAAAGACTGCTTATCTTTACTGTCTGGAAGCCAATCTGCCTCTTTTTCCAAAAGATATGCCAAAATGTGTAACACATTAGTATGTTAACTTGTTGCACGTTTTGAAATTTTGTTTAGTGCCATTATTAATTATTATTATTTTAATTACCTCATAATGTCTTCTATAAGAAAAATATTTTATTTTATCCAAGAGTTACAACATTTATTTTTCTTCTGTAAGTCGTAGCAGACAATTTTGATGACTGTTAATTTTAAAGTATTTGTAAACTTAAAATGTGCATGTTAATTTGAGTTTATCACAAAATATTACCGGATATGTACGAATTATTGTGTTTCCTAGAAGTTTAATAAATAACAACATAAATAACATCTTTCGTTTAGTTTTATTTAAAAATTAAAACATGAGTCCCGGGGACTCATGGTGGTGATAAGTGAAATTTTAATTAGGGTGGTAAATCAAGGGTTAACAATTTCATTAGTGCCTACATAGACCTCCCCCGATGAATTCCACAAAGCACGGTCCTGTGGCATTCATTTGGGGAGGTCTATGTTCAGCAGAGGACTTATGAAGGGCTGTAATGATGATGATGATGAATGATTAGTGCCGACTGACATCTGGCTCGGTTTGCTCATTACCGCTTTATTACCGGACCTGAATCTTGAAAGATATTATTATTAAAAAAATCTATCACCCGAATGAACTACAAACGACACAGATGATTGTTATACCGTTTATTTGTTTGTATTCCAAAAAAATCTTTTGATAATTACTAAAAGTTGTAATTTTTCATGAAATATGATAATTTTTGAAAAATCTTGATTACCAATGCGTTAAGAATCGTTTGTAGATGATTGTAATACTAATTTTTTTTTATTACCGGACCTGAATCTTGAAAGATATTATTATTAAAAAAAATCTATCACCCGAATGAACTACAAATGACGCAGATGATTGTAATACCGTTTATTCGTTTGTAGTCCTAAAAAATCTTCTGATAATTACTAAAAGTTGTAATTTTTCATGAAATACGATAATTTTCGAAAAATCTTGATATCAATGCATTCAGCATCGTTTGTAGATGATTGTAATAACACAATTATTCTATCATAAGTCTTAAATTGTGAAGAACATTCTCACTTGGAATTAGTTCATTAAAAAAATAGACCTACAATCAATGAAGCCTATTTAATGAGCAAACCTATCGTTTAATCAGTTACCGTAGGCTTCACTACAGAAATATTGTAGAATGGTAAGGAACTAACGAGTTTGTTTACCTGGGACAAATTGTCCGACTAGGTAAGTCCATCGACTGTGAGGTCAATCGACGGATTCAACTCGGCTGTGCAGCATTCGCGAAATTACGACACATCTTCTCGTCAGGCATACCTCAAAATTTTAAAACGATATTGTACAACCAGTGCATGTTGCCAGTGATGACTTAAGAATCTGAGACGTGATCCTTCACTGCTGTCCGCATGAGTAAGCTCAAGGTTGCTCAGCGAGCTATGGAGATTGCTATGCTTGGGGTTTCTCTGCGAGCTAAACTTAGAAAGGAGGATATCCGCAGTAGAATCAGAGTAACCGACATTGCCCAAAGGAATAGTAAGTTAAAGTGGCAATGGGCCGGCCATAGCTCGAAAGCTAGAAGAAGCTAGCTTTCGAGCTCTCAAAAGCTAGCTTCTTCTAGCTCGAAGAACCGACAACCGATGGAGGAGAAAGTTTCTCGAGTGGCAGCCTCGTACCGGTAGGCGAATTTTAGGGCGGCCCCCCACTAGATGAAGTGACAACCTGGTAAAAAGACATGTAGGAAGTCGATGGATGCAGGTAGCTCAGGACCGTGCATTTGGCATTCCTTGGGTTAGGCCTATGTTGACCTATGCAGCAGTGGACTTGTGAAGGGCTGTAATAATGATGATAATGATGCAAAATATTTGTACAAGTACAAGTCATAAAACAAATTCAAATTTAGAGTCAAAAAGCAATTGCATTGATAAGTTTAGAAATCCTCCGTTATATCTTTTAAGAGAAAAACCACACATTTACTACACTTTCAACACAAAAAATAGTATCGTATAATAAACAAAATATGTAACAAGCAAAATTGTATCAAAATTTCCGAAAGCCTTTTCTGTAAAGATTGAATTTGTGAAAGACCATTCCATGAAAAAAAATGTAATCAAACCAATAGCTTTAATGTAAATTTTATCAATCGTAAATGGAAAATATCGAAACTGTGCGGTCCTTTTAAAGCTATAAAATTTCTAAGAAATTTAAGTCACGTTTTACATTCGAAGTCTCTCACTTTAAATTAAAATTCATATAGCATACATAAATACAAATTTTTACCTAAATACATAATTGCGAAAAGTGGATTGCGAAAATTGGGCGAAAAGTGGATTGCGGAAGCCCGTCTGGCTACGCTGATTATATGTGAAGCAATGAATGATAAGATGGATGAAATATGCGATATGATGTATGATAGAGGAATAGATGTGTTATGTGTAAATGAGACGAAGCGGAAGGGAAAGAATGCCACTACACATGGCATGTATACCGCGTACTGGTGTGGTGTAGACGAGACCGAGCGGGCATGCCAGGGGGTCGTTATCATCCTTTCAGAGAGAATGGGTCATTGTGTGAAAGAGTATGAATGCGTAAGCCCGAGACTGCTATGGATACAAATCAAAGTGGGCTTAAAGAAGTTGTTTGTTCTAGGGGTCTACGCCCCAGATATTTCTAAGCCCACTTCTATCCGAGAGCAGTTTTGGGAGATGGTAATGATGGTGCTAGTGAAATGCAAGGGTAATGAAAATATTGTTATATTAGGAGATTTTAATGAAAGGGTTGGCGTGAAGAGACTTGGTTATGAAAGGATATTAGGAACGTTTGGTGATGAAAGTATAAATGAGAATGGTGAAAGCCTACTCACCGTATGTGTGGAAAAGAATATTTTTGTGACGAACACTTTCTTACGTCATAAGAAGGTTCACATGTATACATGGGAAAGAGGTGGTGATTGAAGCATGATAGATTTCATAATTGTGGATGAAAGAATGAGGAGCGCAGTGGTAGTTACAAGGGTTTACCTGGGGTTCAACGTAAGGACGGATCATTACTTGATATTATGCCGAATTTATGGTCTATTAAGAACAGAGAGGTTACAAGATGAAGGTTTGAAAGAGAAGTTCAAATGTAGACTGAGAGATAATATAAGTGGTATGGATGAATTGTGTATGAATGATTTAGACTTGGAGACTGTGTGGTATAATGTCAAGAAAGGTTTGGTGGATGCAGCTACTTCGGTAGTTGCATCCACCAAACCTGTGGTGTAAGTAAGAAAACGAATGAAAGGAAAAATAACACTTTATGGTGGGATGATGAGGTACGGATGAAAGTAGAAGCAAAGAAGAGAGCATGGCTAGATTTACTAGCAACAAAGGCTAGTTATTCTAGCGGTATGAATGATGATATTGAAAGAAAAAAGGCAGTCTTTAGACATCTAAATAAGAGAGTAAAAGAAGTAGTTGAAAGGAAAAAGCAAGAAAGAACGGATAAGAATGATAGAAGAACATCGGATAATTTCCAGGCAAATATTAAAATGTTGTGGAAACTCGTAAGAACTGTCAGGGGACATTCAAAACAGCCTAGAATGAATGCTATACCAGACCAGAATGGCTGTATTCTGAATGACGAAGTGTCGAGTTTAAGGAGATGGAAAGAATTCTTTGAAAGCGCGTTTATGAGTGATGAGACGTTTGAATGAAATGAAACAGAAATTCCGAAAGAAGAGGAAAGAGATAGAGAGATAAGTATAGATGAAATAATGAAAGCAATGAAAAGTATGAAAGCAGGTAAGGCAGCCGGATATGATAGAGTATCACTCGAAATGCTAAGGGCTGGAGAGGGAGTGGTGGTAGACCTGCTGTACACCTTGTTTAATTTGTGTTGGGAACTTAAGCGGGTACCGGGAGACTGGTTCAAAGCCGTGATAGTCTCATTATATAAAGAAAAAGGATCGCAGCAGGACTGTAAAAAACTACCGTGGTATCAGTCTTCTTAGCATGGTGGGAAAACTGTATGCTAAGGTACTAATTGAAAGAGTTATGAAAGATACTGATGGAAAAATTTGGGATGTGCAAGCGGGATTTAGAAAGAGAATGCGATATACGGATCAGGTATTTTCCATGCACATGATTGCGGTGAAGTTTTTGGCCAAGAACCAAAAGGTTTTTTGTGCGTTCGTGGACTGGGAAAAGGCTTATGACAGAGTAGACAGGGATGTGTTATGGCAAACACTGAACTCATTTGGGTTGAGCGCTGGGTTGATACAGGCATTGAATTCTCTGTATAGGGACTCCAGTGCTTGTGTCAGGATCAACGGGGTCTACTCGGATTGGTTTGGCATCCATAAAGGGGTGAGACAGGGCTGTGTGGCTTCCCCGTGGCTGTTCAACCTATTTATGGGCAGTTGTTTGGAAAATTTGAAAGTTGAAAAATGCGGGTTAAGAATGGGTGAGTTAACCGTGAAATGCCTTTTGTACGACGATGATCAAGTTGACTCGCATCGTCGGTGGTCAAGTTGCAAATGATGGTTACATTAATGAACAGTTCGTTAAAAGAAAGGGGAATGAAAGTGAACGCAAGTAAGACGAACGTTATGGTTTTTGAAAAAGAAGGAAGTAAAACGATATGTGAAATAAAAATAGAAGGGGAATTGGTCGAGCAAGTAGATGAGTTTGTGTATTTGGGATGTGTATTTAGCAGGGATGGTAGATATGATAAGGATATAGAACGACGAGTGAACGCTGGAAATAAAGTAATTGGGGCTCTACACTCTGTTGTGAAAAGTCAAAATGTGTCCAAAAAGGCACGTATGGCAATTCACAATGCTGTGTTAGTCCCTACTTTAATGTATGGTAGTGAAAGTTGGATGTGGCAGAAGAAGCACGAGAGTAGAATAAATGCTGTAGAGCTGAATTGTTAGGGCTGAATCTGAATGACAGAGTGAGAAATTGTGTGATAAGAGAAGCGTGTGGTTTGCAAGATGATGTTGTGACCAGGATTAAGAAAGGAATGCTTCGGTGGTTTGGTCATGTAGAAAGAATGAATGAGGAAAGAGTGACAAAGCAAATTTATGTGGCAGAGTCGGGAAGGGACGCCCTAGGCGAAAATTTATCGACCAAATTGGCGATATATTGAAAATGGGCCAAATTAAGAGTACCCTTAACCGACGAGCGTGTATGTGTAGGTATATGGATGTAGAGGAGGCGAGAGAGGTGTGTCAGGATCGTGCCAAATAGAAATCCATAGTCTCTGCCTACCCCTCTGGGTGACAGGTGTGAGTTTTTATGTTTTTATGTTTGTAATTGCTAAATATAATTTGAATATTATATTTAGCAATTATATATTATATTATTATAAGCCTATTATATTTTTAAAATAATACATGTTAAATAATTAAATATTACATGTCTAATTTAAGACCTTCTGTATTTTTTACAATATTTAAAAAAAAAAAGTTAACCTTCTGTAAGTTGACATGAGTGTAAACTGTTACATAAATGAAAAGGAAAATTTATATCAAACTTTTGCATTTCTGTACTTTTATTATAGAAAATAAAATAAGGAAAATGGTGCAAATATTCAGGCGATCATCGTATCTTTGGTGGTACTGTGACGACGCATTGTTAATATTATTAATAAATAACAATTAAATTCAATATAGAGACATTTAAAAATATCATAGATATAATATTTTGAACAATTAAATTGTGTTAATAAGCATAAAGTTTAAATATATTCATTTCGAATATTAAGTATTATATTATAGTAAAGGCCTAATATTGTCATTAAAAACCTTCAAATTTATTAAAACTGTGCTTAAAATATTCAAAATGGAATAAATAATAGTAGTAAGAGACGATTATATTGCAATAATAAAGATAAATAACATTTGTAATATAATTGAAAAATGAGTCAAAAATTTTCAAAGTTAATGAAGGTGTTCTTGTTTTACTGGAGGATGTTCATGTAATGACTGCTTATAGAAGTTGCCGGAGACGCATACCCAAGATCGTAGATATATATGGGGTGTTCGGTTGCCTGACCACTATAGTACTTTTGCACAATATATAGTCCTATATTAGGGACTTATGATAGTCTACTACTAGTAAAGTCTATGATACAAAAGCATTAATATAGAAGGTATCTATGATGCATAAGCATTATGATAGCAGAGTTATGACTTGAAGTCCCATGTGTAAAAGACATATAATAGTAAGGTCTATAAAATAAAGCAAATATGTGGAAGGTCTCAAATATGTAAAAGCATTATATTTAAAGAAATGGGACATAGATGGGATGGTCGGCTGAACGACTGCTACTAGTACTGTTGCACAATGCATAGTCCTATATTAGGGACTTATGATAGTAAGATCTACGATACAAAAGCATTAGTATAGAAGGTTTCTATGATGGATAAACATTATGATAGCAGAGTTATGACTTGAAGTCCCACATGTAAAAGACATATAATAGTATGGTCTATGAAATAAAGCAAATACGAGTATGTGGAAGGTCTCAAATATGTGAAAGCATTATATTGAAAGAAATGGGACTTGAAAAGGATTATTATAGTGGCGTGTAGATTGCTTCACAGCGTCCGAGACCGAGGTAAACTTGGACTCGCTAACCAATTTAACCTAGACATACGAGTATCATCTTAGTGCCGGTGGTAAGCGGGTTTGTTGTAGCAATAAGACTTGCCCGTGCACATCGAACACCCCTACGGTTTGTGGGCGGTGTCTTAGCGGGTGAGTGTGTTTGGTATTACTTTTAAGTGCAACAAGCATACTCAACTCCATGTCTTAGTGTAATAGCGCTATGATACGTGGATTTTTAGTTTACAACATTACCAATTTTGTTAACAAAGTCGATAGGGATCATGTGAGTGTGTTGTGAGGGGGCGCCATCCGTATGATAGTTGCATTGATGCTTACTGCTACTTGCGGTATTGCGTCTTGTGATGGATCTGCAGGGTGTGTTCCGCCTGATTCGACGCATCTTGTGGTTCTGGTCGATGGAGGTATGCGGGTGGTGATGTCTGCTGGGATTTAATGGGGGACCTTGGGATGGTGTAAGCCCGACGATAGTCATATTGATGCTTGTTGCGTTCTGCAGCGTTGCGTCACTGCGATGGTTGTCTGGCGGGTCGCTATTCTCAGTGGCGCTCCCTGCATTTTGGTTTGACTCACAACCTAAGTAGCTTTGCCCTAGTCGGGTCCCTTCATTACGGGGCTGCAGACTGTCTGACCTCCATGATGTTTTATATAACAACTTAATAATATATCTCTGTAATGTCCCCACCTTTGAATGATTGAAAGCAACTTGTTGGTGGGTGAGACAAACATGATCTAAAAATGCATATACTCAACGTCAGTGACACAAAACCTTTCTGATGGCGAATTATTACTAATATCTTATAACTGCCTATTGGCTATATCTGCCATTGTATTGGTTGTTGGAGCATATGTGTCGACCTCATGCGGGTGGTAGCTGGAGGGAGAATCTGAGGAAGCTCTCAAGGCTGCGGCCGAAAGCCGCGCAACGTGGGACCCCATTCCCTTGAGGTGAGCGGTAGACTCATGACACGATCTGCGGCTAATTAGCCGTGCTGATCATGCAATTGGTGGTGATCCCTTACACTTACATCACGTCTGCAGGAACGGCGGTCTGGCAGGTGATGGCGCTTACAGAAGGCTTTTATGGCCAGTGTGCCTATTGTTGCCTAATCCGTGTGACGTACATTAACTGTGGCTGGATTTGATCGTATTCTGTATGTATGGCATTTACACACATTGACATGCGCGACTTTGGTCGATGTTTGTGCTTACGTACTACCAAGGGGCCAAGCCCTCTTTTACTGATACGCCAGTTATTTTGCTGTGGACTACGGTCCAGTTCCCAACTTAACGTCCCCTTCGGGGGGAGCGCGTTGGTTGGTTGGCGCTCACCGCACATGGCGTGTGTGGAGCCGTGTGTCTCCTCCACATTTTTTTTTAAATGTGGGAGAGCGAAGCCCTTGTATCTGGTATTTTAAATAATTTTCGTGAGCCTTTTCCAAACGGGAAGGAATTAATTAATAAGGAATTGACTGTTGTGAACCTGATACAAGTAGAATAGGGACGATTTAATGTTCTTAACCTTTTTTGAGCCCTGTTTTCGTGAACGGGGTTCTTAAATTTATAAAGCACTACCAACAGCTTTCGATTGCTCTAGTGAATATACATTCTTCCAAGAGACACCTAAAAGAACTAAGTTACTATACAAACACAACGTAAATAAGGGTCCTAACTAAGACGATCACGCTATAAATTTATTAAACGGCCTATATTTACACCTTTAGATAGATCAATATATGGTTAATATACTGGTCACGTAAATTTGATATATTTTTATATATTAATATCAAAACGAAAGAAAAGAAAAGAGCAGGAGTGTTACAATACCTACCTACTCTTTTGATTTCTTAAAGGTACACTCGAGTTCAATGGCATATTATGAACACAAATTAGGTTTTAATATGTTCTAAACAGTTAAAATTAGGTACAAAAGATGACTTACTTGAAACAAAAAAAAAAACATTATTGAACGTATTACAATCCCTACACACATCATTATCTTCTCGTCTTCTCCATGTATCAGAATTGTAGAAGACTATGTTTGTATTAGTGTGTGTGTGTGTGAGAGTTTAGGTTTGTACATAAAGATTTGTATGTAATAAATTGAATATTTCCATAATTTTATTTTTAATATATGACACCAGCAGCATCTTAAAAATTCCATTATCTATCTATTACAGCCTATAAAAGTCCACTGCCGAACACAGGCCTCCCCCACAGATTGCCTTATAGATTTTGCCATAGTTGCCACGCTTGACAGGCAACAATATATGGTCGTGGATATTATTACACCAAGAGAATGGAAAAAGAAGATATGAAGAGAAATTTGAGATAATAGAAGAAGCCTCTTCTTGTATTATCTCAAATTTCTCTCTTATTTTTAAAACCAATATACTAATATAATATGTAACTAATATTTTATTATATAACTAATATAATAATAATATAACAATCGTCAGGATCTTTCTAAAAGTAAATTAAATGCAGTTTATTATAATTTATTTTATGGCATATCATTCGTCATTATTACTTATTAATGTTTACTATTAATATAAATTAAGTATATTGATATCTTTTCCACATAAATAACACAAGAAAAATTCTAGAGCACCAAATCACTTTAAATCCTAGTTTCACAAGAAATTACGAAGTCATGGTACTAATCTGTAAGGGATGTACTATACTGTAAACATTTTGTTAGCATCAGTCTTAGAACAATGGAAACTTGCGTAATAACTTACGAAAGTAAGTGGGCGACTATTTGAAGAAGCTTTGTCTTGCGTACCTTTGATGTTTTGTTTGTAAGAATGTATACTATAATGATGCTTCTTTATCATAGAGCACACATTCACTTTTTGAAGTTATACTTCTTTTGGCGCGTTTGAGAAAAATGATGAGAGTGATTTTTTTACGATGCGCGCGCACCTAAAAGCGACAGCATGAAGTTGTTACGATGCGCGCGCACACCGAAACCTAAAAGCGACAACTTCAGTGGGTAATTGTCTGTCAACTGTCAAGTTTTCGTGAGAACTGATAACTATATTCAAGTTAGTTATTCAAATATATATGAATCTATAAAACGTGTTTTATTTTAGTTATTTTAGTTTTGTTACGCTAAAGAAGTATAACTTCTTACGTGCGTACATAAGTACACACATACGTTTTTATAATCTATGTTGTATTTGTATTGTTATTTATTTACTTTTTTCTTGCGGCACTTTTGTAAACGTTCCTCGTTTTACAAGCTTAATGTAAAAGTGACGATTTTAACGACGATGAAGAAACTGCCGCAAGAATAAAATGATAGAAAGAGAATTTCTTGGCAGGAAAACTCATTAACTGATTTTTTGGCCCAAGTCCGAGATTTGAACCTGGGACCTCATGACCAGCAGTCGCGCTAACGGCCAGCGAAGCAGTCAGTCTGATCATGGAGCTGATCATATGATGTACCCTAGCATCGCCAATAAAAGCTTTTTTTGAATAGACTTTCATCATTGTTATTCTTAGATTCCATTTAAGACGACTTAATTTTCATAGTTACGGTTTATTACTACACACACTCAGAAAATTTTACAAAAACTTAATTAGGTAGACAAAAAATAATTAACATATCTGCGCCATTGGAAAAACCCTATTTGTAACTTAAAGCTCTGTTGTAAGTTGACTTAAAGGCAATTAAGCCAAAACTGGTCGAATCTTATATTTTAATGTCATGATATAAAGTTAAAAATTTAATAGGTTTGAGTAGGTACCGCCCCTCATGCCTATTTCTACCACCAAATAGCAATGCTTGTGGAAGCACAGCAGTGCTGCTGTGTTCCGCTAATATTCATAATACTTTGCACGCCTTCGATGTGACCTTCGTTAAAATAGCCTATCGATTATTGCGGCGCGCGTATTAAATCAAAATACACCTTACGTCCGCGTGCGAGAGTTTGTACAACTTAGCCCGTTACGCGCCTTTGTTAAGGCCGCTCCTATTGTGGGGTTAAGTTTTGTGACATAACAAATTGAATTCTTTGATATTAGTTGGCAGTAGAATACACCGAGGTGTTATGCAATGTATAAGTAATTTGCTGATAATAAGAACAGTATTGTTCAATGTGAGGAAGATTAATATGCAATATGGAGAAAAATTAAGATTGTTACAACTTGAACATCTTTGAATATCAGATTATTTACCTACTTACCATTTTTAACCAACTTCAAAAAAGGAGGAGGCACTCAATACGACTGTATTTTGTTTTGTGTGTTACATCAGAACTTTTTTCTGGGTGAACCGATTTTGATGATTTTTTTTTCTGGTGATTCTTATGTAGTCCCATATAAATTTGATCAAGATCTGACCAGTAGTTTTAGAGTTATTCTTAATAATGCGTATTTAATTGACTTCGACTACATTGATAATGTTCTTATTTCATTTATATTGAATTCGATTGTACAAAATTATAAATTTCACTTGTCTGTTTCACATTTTATGCTATTTGCAAACATGCGACACGCGACGGCATTTTTAATGAAAGAGTGGCAATGAGTAATGCTGCTATTTTCAATCTTTTATCGACCAAGTGTTAAACTAGAATCCAGTATATGCTGATCTTGTATTAGTAGGCAGTCACTAGTCCTGGGAGGTCTACTTACACTGAACGTTTTTTTAAGGTCATTGGCATTATACGCGAAAAAATTGAAAACTGCAAAGCTGTGGTCGGGTTGCTAATCAAATAATAAATCTGTAACTACGACGTCAGTAACTAGGTACCTAATATAGGTAGATAGGTACCTAGATATCTAAATCTACTTTGGATCAAATGCCGATCCAGGTTTACTAGATTTTTAAAATTATCGGGAGAAGATGGTATGTCTGAAGAAGAAAAAATCAATTGGTTAATGTACAATATGTAAGTCGTAAACAACAGGAAAGTAAAAAGGTGGATGATTTTATTACTGATTTATACATATTGGCTGAAAATTGTAAATATGGTAGCCTTAAAGAAGACTTAATCAGGGACAGATTAGTTATCGGCATAAATGATAAGAAAACCAGTGAGAGACTATTGCTTAAATAGGACTTAACTCTTAAAAATGATGTGATGCTATGCAGACAGGCAGAAATACAAAATGAAGCAAGCAGTTATTTCAAGTTCCACAAGAAGGTCCCAAAATTAACAAAATCAGTGTGAAAGGTGAAGGTAGTTGCTGGTTCTGCGGTAAGGAATGGCACCCAAAGAGAAATGCCCAGCGCTGAGATCAAGATGCTTTAAGTGTGGACGTATAAGTCATTTTTCTAAATTGTGCAGAGCTAAATTCCTAAAACCAGTTTTAAAAGAGTCCTGTGAAGACAAGGAGGTTATACTGCCCATTGGTGGTATAAATAACAAAAATAAGTATAGAGTGAATTTAGAAATATTTTATAATCTATCATTTATTACTAAAATACATTTTTTTATTATTGATACAGGAGCAGATATAACTGCCATACCAAAAAAAAATATAGATGTACCATTTGAGAAGTGTGAGGAAGTAATTATGGGTCCAGATGGAGGTAAATTGCAAGTATAAGGGAAAACTAAACTTGGGCTAGTTTACCAGACTAAAATATATGTACATATGTACTGTTTATGTAATTCAAGGGTTAAAGTCTGCAATTCTGGGACGCCCAGCCTTAGATGAAAGTTATATCAACTTGTCTTATCTCTTTGTTGTTCCATAGTTTGGCTTAAATTGTTAAAGGGAAGGATGTTGTAGTATGGATATTTATGTAAGTGTCAGTATCGATATTGGGCAGCAAAACTAGTTTAATGTTATATTAAAAATCTAGGTCTATTGTCTATTTGAATCTATATCTATGGTTAAGAATTAAAGATGGTGACTAAATGAGAACACATTGGTTAATTTTATGAATACTTTAATATTTTTTGTTATTTGATCTAAAGTAAATCAATTAGAAAATAAATTAATCTTATTATTCAATGTGTGTAGTTATTGTAAAGTTAATAATAATAAATAGATTTGATGTCTAGTTAAAAGTATAAGAACGATTTTATGTAGGGAAATTGAGGTATGGCCACATATCGAGAGTAGAGCATTCCCTCACGTTGTAAAGAGTGCGATTGGAATAATTTGGGCAAGTAGTCAATTAACGAAAAACCTACTTAATGCTCAGTTTTTGAAAATATCTTGAAAAAATAAAATTGAAGATCTATTGATTTTACTTAAGTAAAGGTTTTATCATTGTTTTAAAATGGAGTTGGAATTTAAAAATTGTTAAATTCGATTTTGGATTTTGATCCTAATCCAATCAAAGAGGTAGAAGCCAAGAAGTGAGGACCTTTTCGTGTAAAATTTGAAACCAAAACAGATTTATTTTAAACTATTTTTATATGGCCCGAGGTGGCCACTCCGAGTCTAGTTTCTGTGATGTTAATGTGTCTGTATTGCGAGGCGCCGCCCTCCCTACCCTCCGCGGCCGAAACTTGGTTGGCGGCGGAGCCAGAGACCAGATCCGCCGCTGGGGTCGGGTAAGCGGGTGCTATTGAACGCTCGATTTTCTTGGCCCCATGGCCTCCGCGTATCGGATTCGGGGGGGCCCGCTACGCAGGTGGAATTGGAGGCCGTGGAAGGGGGCGTGCCTTGTGTTCCTGGTGCGCCTTGCCTAAGAAAGAGAATAGCGAGGAGAGGTCCTCCCGCGAGAAGGGGCTGAAATGGGGTGGCCGGCGCTGGTGGGGGCGCGGATGTGTGCGAAAGCGTTCCCGTGGCCCTGCCAATATGCGGCGAAGGTGGAACACCATGAGGTTTTAGTCGGTGCGAGTCCGACATAACCCGTCCTTGCCCCCGCGAGGAGGGTATGCGTATGCATTCCCTCATGTAAAAAAAAAAGGTCACTGCTGGCATCACTCTTTATCTGTTTGTGAAGTATCGTTGGACGGACAGAAAAAAATTAATTACGATGCTACGAGTAAATTAATATGAAAAAAAATGTAATTTTGTCAGTTGAATGATTAAAAACATTGATTAACACGTTCATTGCGTTAGAGTATACAAAGTATATCCTGCGTGACTTGCAGCCAGTGCGGAAATCAAAATGCTGTTTATTTTCTATGTGCGGCAAGCTACTAGGGCTATATTTCTAAACGAGACAAAGACAAATATATAAATTTAATTCCCATTCAAAATTTTACTTGATGATGTAATTAAATTTTTCGGAGACTGATTAGGTCTCTAACGCACTCAGTAGAAATATTATTCTCAAAGCCTCATGAGATCTTACATGCCTCCTAAGATCTATGCCTTGTAACTCCTAAGATCTAAGCTTTGCAAGGAGTGAAGGGTGGGTGGCGCTGGAGCTACGCCCTTTGTTTTAGTGTTGTGACACGCATCAAAGCGAGCAATTAAAGAAAATAAAAAAATACGTTTACCGCTGGGATCAAGCTATTATACAACATTATAGATAACGACATTTTTGTAAATCCAAATTCGGAAAAAACATATAGTATGCTTCAGAATTCTTTTAATCAAGGGATTACTTTTCATCATGAGAGGGATCCCTCCTCATTATATCTCCCATATTTACGGCAATTTAGTTTACTAGTAGTCAAAATTGTTTAGTTGTGAGTTATTTGTGAAGTAACAAGATCAAGTAACAACTTGATTAGTCAATTTTTAACATCCATCAAGTGTAATATAAAGATGCAGGATTGTACAAGCTAAATTGTGTTTCTTTTACATAGGACACACAAAAAGATCTATAAAAACCCGCGTGAAAGAACATATAGCTGAAGTGAATCACTACCGCTCCGGGAAGTCTGCAGTCTGTGAACATGTACAAGTTCGTCCCCACCATTACATCAGATTTCATAAACCACAAATCCTCGCAAAGGAACACCAGTTCCTACCAAGGATGATACGCGAGGCTATAGAAATTAAAAAACATCCTAATTTCAATAGAGAAGATGGATAGGTGCTGCCATCTGCTTGGAATCCTATAATTCACAAAATTAAATCCAAACCCAAGCATACCGCTGCAAGACTTCAAGGTACTGTAAACACGTACTGCGTAGATCGCACCAAAAATTAATATTCAAACACTGAAAGTAGCCGGGCTATGACATTGGGACGTCAAATATCTCAGCCCATCGACAACTTATGTTTTATTCTATTCCCATCACTATCCGTAACACAAACTACACTATCTTTTATTGCGGCTACAGATATAATCGATAACCTAAATTGATTTTTTATTTACTCTATAGTTTATTTTCACAATTGTGTGCGAATCTACACTAAGATAGAGCAATTGATTAGCTAAAACTCACACAATATATTCTATATTTTGTGTATATATTTCAAAAAACTATATTTTGGTGAGGCTGAAAAGAGCCTGATCTCCAACGCACCTGAACCGGCTGAAAGATCTTTGAAAACGGCCCCGGAGCTACCTTGTTAAAACAAACCATTTTGTAACAATTATTAGAAACGCGAAGTAGGTTAGCTTAGTAGCTATTGCATAGTGTATATTTAATAATGCAGTGCCTGCTATAATTTTGTAACTTTATTAAACAAATAACTACATGATTCAGTGCGTATTTTCCTTTTTAGTGTCAATCGACATAAATAATGAGCAAAGATGGGGCGACGGATATAAGTCTTGATTGATGAATAACTTAACATTTTTTTGGAGCTTAACTAATACTGTTAGTGATATTGGATATTAATGACAAGCATTTTCATTGAAGCGCTGCCATGTTTCACCATGATAATATAGTCCACGTGAATAATATAAATTAATGAATGGTTCACAATAAAAATCTAAACACATCTTGTGGGTGGAAACTGTTTTTAATTATAACAAATTCAGTTATATGCAATGTAGAATAGTAAAAATCTGCTTAAATCGTGTGTTTACCAGCTACTACCCTGGAAAACTGTTTTTTCCGGAAAACTATTAATACTGTCTCTTTAATTATATTTTAGGTCTTGGACAACCTAGCAGCAGTCGCAGATAACGTCATGGAGGCTGTGCGGCCTTCCTATGCCGCCGCCGCTACCTACGCCGCGCCAGCGCCGGCATCTACTGCTGCCCTTGACTTGGCCCTGTTAAGAGCTGAGGTGGCTAAGATAAAGGCTACCGTGGACCAGATCGATCAGCGGAGGTCGCGGCCTCGCGCCCCTGATCGCAACCGTCATCGTTCGCAGTCCTGGCACCGTAGCGGTTCCCGCCGGCCCCGGAAAGAAAACTACTTGTGCTTCTACCACTACCGGTTCAGAGAAAAGGCCAACAAGTGTACGGAGCCGTGCGCGTGGAAACCAAAGCAGCCGGAAAACTGAGCGGCGAGGTACAGTCCGAGGATCTTGAGGTCTGTACCATTTTTCCATTTAATCGTTTGTGTGTGTCAGATAGTAACTCTGGGCTTAGATTTTTAGTCGACACGGGTGCCAATGTGTCTGTTTTACCAGCCGTGAGAAAAAATCGTGCAAACCAGTGCAGTGAATATAAATTATACGCGGCTAACGGTAGTGAAATCGCAACTTACGGTACCAAGACACTAGTGTTAAACTTAAACTTACGTCGACCTTATCGTTGGAAATTTGTGGTAGCAGATGTCAAACAACCAATTTTAGGCGCAGATTTTTTAGCGTATCACAGGTTATTAGATAAATTTATACGCGCGTAAATTAAAATACATATAAAACCACAGAATTGAATGTTTCGGCATCTGTTGTCAATGTATCTCAACCTAGTGTTAAAAATATTGATTTGAATCATCCGTATCAGGATTTATTGTTAAAATACCCGGAAATTACTAAACCGTCGTGATTCCGAGAAACCGCGAAACACAATGTCGTCCACCATGTCGAGAGCTCTGGTCCGCCCGTAGCGAAAAGCTAAGTAGCCCGTAGCCGAAAGCGCGCCCGTTGCCATCCGACAGGTATAAACAAATTAAAGAAGAATTTCGCATCATGCAGGAACTGGACATCTGTCGTCCTTCGAAGAGCGCGTGGGCTAGTCCACTCCATGTAGTTCCAAAAAAATGGAGATATAAGACCTTGTGGGGACTATCGCCAGCTGAATGCAATAACAAAGCCCGACAGATACCCGATTCCTCGCTTGAATGACTTTACTTTTATTCTCCCGGATAAAAAGATATTTTCAAAATTAGACAAGAAAAAATTTAGATTTCTCTTATGACACCCACGGGAAGATATGGGGTAGTGGGTATTCTTACCCACTACTACACAGGGTTTTGTATCAAAAGATTGCACAAATAATTAGCTTAATCATGAAACCTGACGTTTGCACGCGTATGTGGAGTTGTCAGAAGGTTAATAACATTTTAAAAAATCGTCATAAATGTTACTTTGTGTTTTAATCTGGCTGGCCTAAGCCATAAGTATAAGCCAAAGCTTGTACTATGATTATTTATTATAATTTACTCATTAGGTAGGTAATAATAAAGCCTTAAAGTGCTACTTTAGCTTTGTGCGCTCGTGCGTTGTCTTGAAGTGTTATAAGTTGAGTATAATTATTTCTTTGTCTCAATATATTTTGGGATTTCTTCAAGCAGTGTGAAAGATTACTTTGTGGTGGCGATAACCTGACCTTCGTCAGGAAGTCGCTAAAATGCTATATCGTCGTAATCTTCTACCTCTCGTGAACATTGAACGCTGCGGCAGGTAGCGGCTACTCATCATTGCCAGCCGGAACCATCATTGGTATTGATCCGTAGGAGTATCTCTTGTAGTTTAGTTTAGCCCCCACGACAATATAATAGTGTTAAGTTTAGTCTAATTAAAGTTATATAAGGAACAACACCTCTCTCTCATTAACACCTTACTAACTTTACACTGGGTTAAAATAATCCAAACTGAACCGATTACTAAAGTTAACTGCTGAGAAATGTGTCGCACAGAATTAACCTTTATTTGCCCTTAGCAGCTCCTCAACATTACGATTGTGGCCACCAATACTAATTAGTCGACTTTCTGTGGTCACCTCCTTTTATTATGAGAATATGTAGATAATGTACACACTTAGAATGTAATGTATATAATGGAATGTATATAATATACAATTAGAATTGGAAAAAAATAAAGTTACACCATTTGATAAAAAACATGGTGATTGTCATGGATACGAGTTTTTTAATTGATTTTGATATTTAAATGTACTACACTAATACCTGAAGTGTACCCGTTTAAAAAATTGTATATCTCATATTATTATATTTACCTTCTAGAAAAGTAAAATAGAGCTATTTAGGTATATGTACTTTCAAAGTTACGCAGATTTCCATTATCACAGCACTGGCACTGACCTAATGTGAAGTGTCATGTTCACTGTGGTGAGCTACAGATAGAGAACAATGTGATTACATGCGACACTGGACAAGAAACCTTTCATTTTCAATAGTGTAACACAACATGCAACATTATTTTGCTGATATTATATTATGGTAGTTAATTTTATTTAACAAAAAGTGTAATAAAAGTGTTTTATTAAAACATTTTTTAAATAAGTTGACTAACGGGTACACTACTGTCTATCCAATGGTGGGTGAAGATTTTGTGGCCATTACACACCAAAATGTATCCTTGATTAAGAATTGAAATGAATATGCGTTGTAGTATTAAGCTGCTAATTTAATTGCTAAATTAATATTCTTCAATATATCGCTGTCTTATATCGCTTGATGTTAATAATTTGCAATGTAAAAATGTTAATAAAATGATTTAACATGGAAATATAGAATCATACCTTAAATGCATGATAATAATAAATAAGATGCCACGAAATGCAGCTCTTATTCGGTTAATAGATATGTTCTCCTGCATGATTAAGATTACGGAAAAAATTTCCGATAACTGTATGAAAATAGTTATCAACTGTTCAAGAGATATTATAGGGCTATAAGTTGTCTCATTTATACAAACGCAGCCATTTGACTTTGCTTAACCGTATTTTACGTAATAATTTCACAATGGGATCAAAGATAGGGGAGTGGGAGGATAGAGTGACAGACAGTTTGCGTCCGAATGCAGTGTCACAGTGTCGATGTCAATCTCTCAGCAATCTCAAGATTCAAAGATCAGCAAGGGTCAAACTGGTGAATAAAATTCAAACTGCAAACATTATACCGCCTACGTTCCATGTGCAGGTAGTGCAGTCTTCTAAATAGATTCAAATTGTTATATCGCAACTCATGCATAACACGATTTTCACGCACGCTATCTTCTCCGTCCGTTATTATCGACATAAAAATAACAAATATTATGTAATAAATTGCAAAAGTATTCCGTGAGGATTTTAAGGAAAAGTTGTTGGCAAGACGGATGTATTGGCAAAACTTACACGGAAAGTTTGATTAAATTGGGATAATCTATCGTTTTATTTGAGTTTTTTAGGAGATGACAAAAAATTAATTATATTCACGTTCATATTGAAAACCTTAATACTGCTTACACTTTAATATTGTATCCGCAATTTCATAAACGCAAATATGCATGGTAAAATTCCCCTTATAAGGCAATCTATGGGATATACCTATAAGCAGCAGTAGACTTTTTAATAGACTGTAATAAATGAATGAAACATGTATCATCTATAAATCCTAAATGCTATTGAAATTGCTTGTATACATATGGAGCTCTGTTGCGTATTATGTATAATCATCATCATAAGCCCGTAAAAGTTCACTGCTGGACATGGACCTCTCCCGTAGACAAGACTTACTTTAATCATTTCGCTTGGCAGGCGGGTTAACGATAATAGTATCAGACGTCTCACGCCTTTTACGCTGCTGCCGATCGCTGGTTTGGGTACTTAACGCCTGGCGTAAGGAAATGGCCTATGGTTGGATGGTTATCGGAATCCATAAGATCTTTTCGGGTTATCCCATAACCTATATATATATATATACATATATAATTTTTTTTAATAAAACTGAAGTTACACACTAAATTACAGTCCACCTGATGGTGAGTGGCTACTGCAGCCTATGGACAGCCCACAGCCAACTTCAAACAAAGAAGGCTACAGATGCATTGTTACCTTTGAGGGATGAACGAAACTTACCGTAATTATGCTGACTTTCTAAACCCTTCAGACTGAAACACGGCAGTGTTAGCGCTGCTACTTGACGGTAGAAATAGTTAAGAGAGCGGTAGTTACCCGGACAGTCTCCTAGGCAAAAGAGTACTACTATCTATTATCTACACTAATATTATAAAGAGGAAAGATTTGTTTGTTTGTTTGAATTGAATAGGCTCCGAAACTACTGGACCGATTTGAAAAGTTCTTTCACTATTAGAATCCTACATTATCCCTGATGAACATAGACGATAGAATATTTTCAAAAAGTTAGGGATCCGTATGAAAACTTCGTTAATGTAACCCAAGGTGTGAAAAAAAAAACCAAAAAGAATCCTATCGCGTACGCTGCGGAAACTGTTGACAATAGAGCAAAGTGATGAAACACTGTCTCTGAAACAGTTAGCTACCGTGGGAAAATCTTTGTTTCAGAGAGCACGAGGGATCTGTGACAGAAAACATCTGGCCGCCGAGCTTCAGCACGTCGAGCAAGTACTGCAAGACAACAAGCTTCGGGTCCCGCGCCTACGTCACATTGACCGAATGAAACCGGCCACAGTCGAGCGTGTGCCTGCTGTACTACCCTATGTCAGAGGAGTCACAGACAAGGTTGGCTACATCTTGAAGCGAGCTTCCATTAAAACATACTTCAAGCCGCCGAAGAAGATTAGTCAATTTTTACCATCCGTCAAGTGTCATATCCCTCTACAAGATGCAGGAGTGTACAAGCTGGATTGTGAATGTGGTCTCTCTTACATAGGTCAAACAAAAGATCTATAAAACCCCGTAAAAGAACATATAGCTGACTTGAAGCACTGACGTATCGGGAAGTCTGCAGTTTGTGAACATGTTCAAGATCATCCCGCCATTACATTAGATTTGATAGACCACAAATCCTCGCAAAGAACACCGATTCCTACCTAGGATGATTCGCGAGGAAATTAAAAAAAACATCCTAATTTCAACAGAGCAGATGGATGGGTGCTGCCATCTGCTTGGGATTCTATAATTAATAAAATTAAATCCAAACCCAAGTATACCAATGCTAGACTTCAAGATACTGTAAGCTCATTCTGCGTAAATCGAACCAAAAATGAATATTAAAAAACTGAAGGTAGCAGGGCTAACTATGACATTGGGACGTCAAACACCTCAGTCCCCCCCGTGAACATGGGTGCTGTAAAGCACCCGAAACGTCTGGAATTAAAAAGTAAAATTAAACGCGATATAATCCGTAAAAATTAGTTTCATTTAACATCAATATCTACAAAAAAGTCTGCAATACCATACGTCTAACTATTACAGTTATGTCACAATAACTACTTTTCATGTTAAAATATGCAATTAGTATAATAACTTCATAACAATCTTAAACAACATACATTTAATAAGATTGTCTTACATTAAAAATAAATATAGGTTTATAAACCAAAGACTCACTGAACAAATACAGATGAGGTAGATTTTTAAAATTATTTTCATGTGTATCCAACCGTCTGATCAGCACGCGCCGATAAAACAGCCAAACGCGCGCAATACTCATTTCGAAACTGACATAGTATAATTGTCGTTTTTATTTGTTAATCGATTTTAATATTAGCCAAAGCTTATCTCAAAAATCACTGAAAATCACATTCATATTGGTTCAGATATTGTTGAGATTATCGTGCACAAACGGATAGACATTGGGATAAAAATGTTGTTTACGATTTTATTATATGTATAGAAATGGTATCAAATATAAGTAGCCCCTATAGCGGGCTAAAGTTAAGGCGAGTTTCGTTATCGTTACATAAATACACAGTAAAGTAGCCGCCTGATTGTATCAAGTACCCGCCCTCAGCACCACTGCAACCTCGACACAACCACGTCTTGCTGTTGCTACTAGAAGCAACAGCAAGACGTGGTTGTATAATAATTCGACTTATATCAGAATCGTATGTATAATACGTAGATTTGTAAAATCTGCACTGGTGCATTTAATTCAGTATTGATTTACGTACTTTCAAAAGCAAAAGATACCTGTATAATCCTCATTAAAGTTTGCAGCTCTAAACTTGCGAAAAGACCGCACGTTTCCGATGTTTTCATTCACAGTTTGATAAGATTCTCGTAAAGGCGGGTAGTTTGATTAAAACTTTCTACTTAGAGTTAATTTGAGAAATTTTATCTTTGGTGTCGGTAACTTTTAAACCTATGTTTATTACCTTATTTTAAAAGTCTTAAATACTGTTTAATATCCGGAATAGTTGTTTTAAAGTAATTTATTATATTAAATCATCATCATCATTATAGCCAATCACAAGCCCACTACTGAACATTGGCCTCCCCAAGGAACGCCACAAAGCATCGTCCTGAGCCACTTACATGCATCGATTTTCTATATCTCTTATAGGTCGTCACTCCATCTAGTGGAGGCCCTATTTATACTTCGCGTCCTGATACGAGGCTGCCACTCGAGAACCATCGGTTCTTTTCTTTGAACTATATGGCCAGCCCATTGTCTCTTTAGCTTAATGAACTTACTTCGTTGAGCTATGACTGTTACTCTGGTTCTACTGTGGATTTCTTCATCACGAAGTCCATCACGTAGAGAAACTCAGAACATAGTTCTCCCTATATCCCGCTGAGCTTACCTATCCGTTGGGAGACACTAAAGTCAATGAGTGGTCATAGTGCTGAAGTCCTCCAGCGATTATGCCATAATGACTATATCGTCAGCAAATCGAGAGTGAGTGGTACACCACTTTAATATCCGCCGTTGATGTTGATGCCGTAGCCTTCCCAATCCAGTACCTGGAAAATGTCTTCCAATGTAGCTGTTAAGAGTTTCGGAGAAATAACGTCACCCTGTCTCACACTTCTCTGTATGTAGCCCTACTGTACAAACATTTCATTACTTCTTCATGCTCGACTTAGTACCGCTGAAAAGACTACAGCACCGCCCAATGACTTCCTTTCATAGTACACATGCGCAAGACAAAGTGGTAGACTGTTGTTTTTTGTCTTTTATACAATTTTCCGAAGGTTTGTGATCTATGGCCTTATCGGAAACCGGCTTGGGAGGCTGGAACTTTTCAAGCCTGCGTGCGAGACGATTCGTAATGTCTCTTGACAACAGCACATAGACGTGGCTCATAAGGGAAATCGATCAATAGTTCTTCAATACAGCGTTGAAGCCTTTTTTTAAACTAGACCACCGCACTTTTCCCTCCGCCTCCGGAGTAGTGCCACCATGGAAGATGGCATTGAAGGAATTCTGGATTTCAAGTACCGGTTTTTCACTTGCTTTCAGAACTCTGCTGGAATTCCACCGGTGCCCTGCCGTTTTTAAGGTGCTGGAAAATAACACTTTATTCTCGCTCTGATTGACGTCAGGTATAGCTAATGCATTGTGTCTAACAAGATTAAATAGTTTTATGTATGCATTTCTCAAGTTTGCGCAGGTTGGATATGAAGAATTAAGGCCCCCAGTTACATTCTTTAAAAATTTCAAATTATCAGTTTTCCATAAAGACAAATTTAGCACGGGCTT
Source organism: Parnassius orleans (assembly GCA_029286625.1). NCBI lineage: Eukaryota > Metazoa > Arthropoda > Insecta > Lepidoptera > Papilionidae > Parnassius > Parnassius orleans. The sequence continues at coordinate 3,785,686 of JAGSMP010000027.1, read as the reverse complement.
TAGTTCTCATCATAAAGTGTGTCGGAACCCTAACCATAAAATATATTTGAAGCCCGTTTACAAAACATTCCACAAGGATCCGTAGCACCCGATGACACCGATCATTTTTACCGAGACAAATTATTGATCAGATTAGCTCCAATGCTGTTGAGTAAAAATAGTATTACGGGCTCATATCGGTCTGAAAACAAGGATCTGATGGAAAAGAGAGAGCCCGGGATTGAAGCATTTATACTTGCTACACAAGTTTATGGAATTATAACGCACAGAATCCAAATAACCAAAAAGCAAAGGGAGGCAATGTACGTATTTATAACAAAAAAATGTCGTACATACAGAAGAACAAAGGAAACGTTCTTTTCATACTTTCAGGTAAATACTATACAATCCCACATACACTAGTGTGTGTTGAACTACGTATTTGAAGAATTTTAAACGTTTCATTTTCATTGCGCATGCTGCCAGACTGTTAATTGAAAGGCTAATTAAGCTAGTTGGCTACGACATAAAAATAAAATTTTCGTAAATATCTTATATCGAAAAGCCAAAGCAAAGAGCATACTTTCAAGTATAGAAAAATTTCCTATAAAATTGACCAGATTAACTTATATATTTTTTGTTAAATTAAGTTATAGCTCGTGATTAATGAATTTATGAAATTTGTGGATTTATTTTGCGTTAATGGGCATAGTTTAAATAAGGTTCTAGTTATTTTGATTCAGTCACATTATGTTTTCCAATTAACATACAACACTTGTTGTGTTTCAGATTTTAAATATTAATATTAACATTGTGAATACTTTTATACTTCAATGAATAAAAATAATTCATCTTCATCATCCTATCAAAAGTCCAATGATAAAAATAGGCCTCCCCTATATATTGCCTTATTGCCATAGTTGCAACGCACGGCAAGCGGGTAGGGAACCGCAGGTTTTATTCAGCTGTTAAGAGAAAGATGCTACTGCCTCTTGAAAAAGGTATCACCTCAGGTTATTTTGTAGCGTAAAACACAATGATATATTGATACATGAATAGCTTAAACAAGCTGATATTCATAACATTCCTGTAATCTTATCGATCTATCTTTATATTGAATACGGGTAAATGGGACAAGAGGATGCCTCCTTGAAGGGATGGATGCTTTTGACTCTTTGATAGTTGTAATACATGATACAACTGTGTACTTTCTTACTTTGGAATACGTAGCGGGAAATAATTAGATACGTATCTTTAGGTTGTTTTATGAGGTTCCTGGGTAGGTCTCAAGGTGTAATACCCTTAGGATTGTGAAAATTTTATCAAAAACGAGAACAATATTTAACCTAAAGCCCCGAATTCAGAAGCTATTATGTGGAAATTACTAATTTTAGTTTTGAATCCAGCTTGTATTATTTAAGAGTAAGAGTAAGAGTAATCTAAGGAACATCACAAGTTCAAGGCTACTCGAATGTCGTTTAAATAGGTCAACTAAAAACTACATTAGCTGTTTTTCTATACTTAGGGATGGATGTACTTCTTCAAATGGATATGTTACTACTCCTAAAGTACCTTTAGCCTATTGAATACATAAAGAATCATTTAAATCGGTTTAGTCGTTTTCGAGAAATCGGTAAACATGCATATAAATAATCATACGCGATCCTACTTTTGATTCGGTTAATAGATATTTGATAATTCTTTAAATTATACTATTTATTTATTTCTTTATATATTTTATACCAGGTAGTGAGCCTGCAATTTGGCTGTGTCTCTGTCTGGTTATGGCTGGAATCAGTTTACCATTTTGATACCAAGTGGCAGCAAAACCACTACTGTGTTCCGCTTCAAGGACTAGAGAAACATTCGTATAACTACAGACAATGAGGCATCTTTGTTCTCAGGGATGACAACTTATCATTGGCCTTTATTTGACCTAAGTTGCAAATGTCCATAAAATACAGTCGCCTCTAACCGTGAGCTGGATAACATTATAAAAATTCTATATATTTATATAGAATTTTTAGGTGTGAGGCATTCCATATTAGTCCCTCGTTGGTGACAACGCATCTGTAATCTTTTTTAATTGAGGTTAGTTGCTGATGTCCATGGCGTACATAAGGAGCTTACATTATAATACTACGGAAATATACTAAGCACTTTCACTAATAAATATAACTGTGGCCGTGGAAGGAAAAGGGGAGATCTCCCGTCGGGCAAGGTGTTCTGCCCGGGGAGTGGCCAACGCTCCGAGTGGTAGTTTCGAGCTATTCTATATACATACTGTTTTTACTTCGGAACTTTGATAGCGCGACTTAGGTTTCGATGTGTTTTGCTTGTGGCGCGACGATAGCGCCGCCACATCACCCCCCTGCTCAGACCGGAGGTCGATAGTGTAGTCCGATTTCCAGTGCGTTCTTAATGCCAGTGGGGAATGCATGCTGTGTGCGTAAGGGCAAGTGACGCCGGTGTGAACGATATGCCGGTGTGTAATACATGCCATACTACGCACTTGCAAGTGATGCCGGTGAGAACGATGAGCCGGAGCAAGTGCCAGAAGTCTGCCTTATAAATCTGCGGTGAGTCGAGATGAAGACAAGTTGGACTGGCTTGCAGGAGCTGAAGACTGCAGAAGACGATTCTCGGGAGTGCTTGGTAGGGGTTCTTGAGGATAGTGACGAAGGCTTGAAAGTTGTAGTATCCGAAGGTTGTTGGTTGCGTGTTCATATCACGTCGGGGTCACCACTGTGGCCGTGGAAGGAAAAGGGGAGATCTCCCTGCCCGGGGGCAGAACACCTTGCCCGACGGCAGATCATCAATCATCATCTCCGAACTACCACTCGGAGCTATTCTATATATACTGTTTTTACTACGGAACTTTGATAGCGCGATTTAGGCTTCGATGTGTTTCGCTTGTAGCGCGACGACAGCGCCGCCACATAACTAATAATAAATAATAATATACCTACTCTGTAAGTATTATATGTTCTATTTGGTTTGATTATTTTCCTAAACTTATATATGTAAAACTTTTAGTGTATATCCATTACTTCCATCCATCCATTACAGCACTTAAAAGTCCACTGTTGAACATAGGCCTCCTCTCTGGGAGCCATATCACAAAAACTTTTATCAATTTATATAAGTATAACATACTTAAATATTTATAAAAAATATTTAAAATCAGTACTTTATAACTAAAAAATTTAAAATTTTATAAGAAAAAGAAAATTAATGAAACGAAATGTATTCTTATTGAAATATTATTTTCATGTTCCCGCCTTATTCCTAACCTTTTCCATGTGAATATTATTTAAAAGCAATTGGCGGAATATATGAAAATTCGGTGAAGCGTTTGCGTTATTTCAATTTTCCAGGGGTAACGTTGTTATAAAAATAAGCTCCAAGTCCGATAAATTCTCAAGTTTATGTATTCACACAATACTTCACTGAAAATACTTATTAGATACATAAAATATTAATGCATGCATCTTTTACTTTCGTCACTTTTTAAAGATTCAGTGAATAGAAAAAAAAAACAGTAGACACATAGTTTTTTACTGTAATCTAATTTCTTTTTTAAGTGATACCATCACCTCATTTCCTGTTATGGGTAAGTGTCGTAAGAGTTGGCTAAGGGATAGGGCCAGAAAAAGCTTTGAGACATAGTTCCAAATGATGGTGGTGTATCCACCTTGTATTTGTACCATAATATATAAAATTCCCGGGCCGGCGACGGGAAGCAGTGTCAAAGGTGCAAAACAAATGTTGCAATCATGAATCCAAGTGACAGGCCTGTAAATTTCAACAAATCCAAAAGAGGCCCTAGTCTAAAAGTCCAGCGGACATCCGGACAGCTTATATAAGCTTAATTCATGATGAGGAGAATAACATTTCACGAGCAGGCATCAAAAGTAACATATTTTTTACATACATTTGGTATCCTTTGTTGTTTCAAAACGTTATTAAAAATCAAATTTTTAATAAAAAGTAAAGCTTAAATTGCTAAAACATAGTGTATAAAAGAACTTAAGCACCGACTTCGGAAGCTATTATATTGAAACTGATTTTGTACGTGGTAGAGCCATGCTGCAGCTATATTAGTAGTATGGTTGTAGCACGAATAGGTCGGCACTACCGCGGAAGGACCACGCTGTCACAGAATACCAGCGTAAAATAGCAGCTCAACGCTGCTGTGTTTCGTATGGTGAATGTAGAAAACCGAGGATCCTTTTTACTAGAAACGAGGCATTCCATCTTAGTCCTCACGGGTGACAACGCATCTGCATTTTAATTTATAATCGTGGATAGATGGAGATGTATTTGGGCCACAGTAACCACTTACCATCAGGAGGACTGTGTGCTCGTTTGTCACCCTTACCCTTTAAAAAAATCTTTTCCGTTCCTTAATGTCGGTTTTTACTAAAAGCTTAATTTATTGACCTTTTAGAGTGAACTAAATAATATCACAAGCTCAAGGTAACAACTAGAATGTCGTCTACATAGATGCATAAAAATCTTCATCACCTATTTTACAAAATGCGGAGCCTTTTTTCCAAATTTATATGGATTCATTCATGAAATCATTAATGAAGAAAAGAATAATTAAAATCGATATCGATACTGTACGTTATTTTTTTTTGACGATACAAAAAAAATAACGTACAGTTGAATTGAATGACCTTCTCCTTTTTAAGAGGCGGATAAAAAAGTTTGTGATATATGTTGCTGAAAACGCGTTAGCCTATACTATAATTACATGTCTATTTACTCTTGCCATGAAAAGTTCCACATTGTATAGTAATCAGCGCTGATAAAGAATTATAATACCCCGTTGTGCGTACGATATTGACTTAATATTAGGTCAGCACAAAACATATTGAATGAGTATGAGTATCAAGATGAAATAAATAATTAAAAATAATAAAATTAAACGCGCACACACGTGCGTGTGTTCGTGGGTGCTTGCGTGTGTGCGTGATTGTTTTACTGATTTTCAAAAATGGAACACTTACACTGGATTTCTCAATCGACGTGATTTTCGAGGTACGATTTACTTATGACTATAAAGGCAAATTCATGAGCAGTAAATTTTAATTGGTTTCTATACAGAACGGGGATGCTTTGAAGATGAAGCAAACAGGTCGGCTGCCAAATGCGGTCACTCGAGAAAATGTTCGATTAATCAAAAATTTATTCTAGATAATTAAACTTTTAACAAAAGTAAAAACCGACTTCAAATTGCTAAAAACAAGTTATTTATTTGCTACCCTTAGGGGTGGAATTTTCACTTTCACTTTTTAATTTAGAAATTTTAAATTTTACTACAAATTTATATGAGAAGTATAATTAAAGTATAACCTATTTAATAAAAAAATCATCAAAATTGGTTCACAATCTGCGAAGATATCGCGTAACATACATACAAAAGAAACATATACTCGAATTGAGAACCTCCTCCTTTTTTAAGTCAGTTAAAAACGAAGATCTACATATATGTACAGTTTCACCGAAAACTGAGTGTAGAATAAACAGCAATGCAAACCAAAATTCAAGACCGAATTTCTCTCTGTGAATGTTGTTTGAGATGGGTGCCACACAATCTTACATTTCTATTGTTTTAATTAATTATCATCTTAAGCCTTGTAAGATCTATTATTCCTTAAAAAATGGGATGTTTTAAACCTGCTGACAAAACTACATCTTTATTTTTTTTAAATACAGAAGTATTTTAAGAAATTAAATTGCTATAAGTATAAATTCATAATATTTTGTAAGTTTTTTCGTGAATGATGTGACAATGCGACTACAGGAGCGAGAGTGAGAGCTGAATCTGTGCGTTGTAGTAACACTTAGCCTAAATTTTACTTTCCACAATGAAATTTATAACCCGTCTACACTCATAATTTTTTGCGGGTAAACCGGGGAAATTAAAAATGTTTCGAACACATGATGCTGAGAACTCCATCATGTGTAGCACTGTGGTTTCTTTCCCGTTTCAAAATCGTCTCAGAAATGAGAGACCCAAGCACAGTACCATGTACACATACTGTTCCCTTGCTTTCATTTTCATAAATGATTAGCTGTGCCGCATAATGAAAGCATTAAAAAAATCAAAAGAAAGCAATTATTTTCCCTCTACGGAATTGATGTTCATACAGGTATTGACGATAAACTGTAACGATGGATATTCTATTTGTTCAGGCTCATTGTTTGATATAAAACAAGTTTTATTCACGATTTAATACTGTAAAGTCTTTAAAATTAATTTCAATCATTAGTCTTATTGATCATGAGCTATGATGACATTAGTCAGAATACTAGGTCATAGTAATGAAATTATTGTTTTGTCACTGGTTCTTAATAAGTCGACATGATTTCTGATTATTTGTACGTCTGGAAGTGGCTGAAAACTGAATTATAAAATACCATTAAACTCATTCATACACACATACATACATGTATGCAGATTAAGCTAATTAAAAAGCATGTAAAAATCAAACGAAAGATGATCATGCTTACAATAAAGTACACGCACGAGTAACTTTTATACAAAAAAGAAGTTTGACCAAAACTGTAGCTTTAATAGGCTCATTTCCACCCTCTTGCCTTCTTCTTTGTGCCGCCAAGCAGCAGTGCAACCACTACTGTGTTTCGATTTAAAGGGTAAAAGAGACAATATAATTACATGCTGTTGAGTATTCGTCACAATACTTAACTGATTAGATTTCTTCTCATTTACTCATATCTTGTTTTTTATGTATACCTGCACAAAATCTGCTGTCTTAAATTGTTATTACCAAAACTGTAGAGGCCTAAATACAAAAATTAATGAATTTTACAGTAACATGTGTATGAATGAGTACGATATTGTTGTAATAACGGAAACTTGGCTACAAAATATTGTTAACGATTTAGAGTTATTTAATGATAATTATGATGTATATAGACGAGACAGAGATTTAACTAATTCATTTTCAAAGAAGACTGGAGGTGGTGTAATGATTGCCGTCAATAGAAATTTTGACTCGCATAGGATTAATAGAAATGAAGACTTATCGAAGATCTTTGGGTTGTAGTTCATTTCATAAATGGTAAAAACCTTATAAAACTTTGCATATGTGCGGTCTGTATACCACCTTCCGTTAATTAATGTTCATAGTTATTAACGGAAATACCACCTTCCGTTAATTAATGTTCATAGTTAAGGAACTATGAACAGTCTGTAGACAATATTAATAATAATCTTTCAGATTTTGATCACTCCTTAGTAATTGGTGATTTTAACCTTCCTAATTTGGAGTGGCTGAAAAATTATAATGACCCAATTACTATTTTAAATGACTCTCAATGCCAATACTTTTATATGACCTCCGAGTTTATGGCCCTAAATAATCTTAAGCAGTTCAATTACATTAAAAACAAAAACTCGAAAATGCTCCATTTATTATTCTAATCAGAAAGTAACGTATGTGTAGTGAAGCCGACGAAACATTAACCGCTATTGATCTTTTTCATCCACCTCTTGTATTTGAAATTACTTTCCACTCCATCAATCATTTACAACCATCCCAACAACCGTAAAGTAACGCCGAAAAGTCCTTATTACACGTACGCTCCGGAAAGTATTGTCAATAGAGCAAAGTGAGGTGCTACAGTTTTATAGAAGTCATCAATATCTACAAAAAAGTCTGCAATACCATATGTCTAACTATTACAGTTATGTCACAATAACTACTTTTTCATGTTAAAATATTCAATTAGTATAATAACTTCATAACAATCTTAAACAACATACATTTAATAAGATCGTCTTACATTAAAAATAAATATTGGTTTATAAACCAAAGACTCACTGAACAAATACAGATGAGGTAGATTTTTAAAATTATTTTCATGTGTATCCAACCGTCTGGTCAGCACGTGCCGATAAAACAGCCAAAAGCGCGCAACACTCATTTCGAAACTGACATAGTATAATTGTCTTTTTTATTTGTTAATCGATTTTAATATTAGCCAAAGCTTATCTCAAAAATCACTGAAAATCACATTGAAATTGGTTCAGATATTGTTGAGATTATCGTGCACACACGGACAGACAATGGGATAAAAATGTTGTTTACGATTTTATTATATGTATAGAAATGATATCAAATACAAGTAGTTCCTATAGCGGGCTAAAGTTAAGGCGAGTTTCATTATCGTTACATAAATACACAGTAAAGTAGCCGCCTGATTGTATCAAGTACCCGCCCTCAATTTTACAAATCTACGGACTATAAATCGTATTTAAAATCCGTAGATTTGTAAAATCATTGGTGCATTTAATGCAGTATTGATTTACGTACTTTCAAAAGCAAAAGATACCTGTATAATCCTCATTAAAGTTTGCAGCTCTAAACTTGCGAAAAGACCGCACGTTACCGATGTTTTCATTCACAGTTTGATAAGATTCTCGTAAAGGCGGGTGGTTTGATGTTTTCAACTTAGAGTTAATTTGAGAAATTTTATCTTTGGTGTCAGTAACTTTTAAACCTATGTTTATTACATTATTTTAAAAGTCTTAAATACTGTTTAATATCCGGAATAGTTATTTTAAAGTAATTTATTAAATTAAATCATCACCATCATTATAGCCAATCACAAGCCCACTGCTGAACATTGGCCTCCCCAAGGAACGCCACAAAGCATCGTCCTGAGCCACTTACATGCATCGATTTTCTATATCTCTTGTAGGTCCAGCTAGTGGAGGCCCTATTTATACTTCGCGTCCTGATACGTGGCGGCCACTCGAGAACCATCGGTTCTTTCTTTGAGCTATATGGCCAGCCCATTGTCTCTTTAGGTTAATGAACTTACTTCGTTGAGCTATGACTGTTACTCTGGTTCTACTGTGGATTTCTACATCACGAAATCCATCACGTAGAGAAACTCAGAACATAGTTCTCCCTATATCAATGAGATGATGAGACACTAAAGTCAATGAGTGGTCATAGTTCTGAGGTCCTGCGGCGATTATGCCATAATGACTATATCGTCAGCAAATCGAGAGTGAGTGCTACACCACTTGCCTTCCCAATCCAGTACCTGGAAAATGTCTTCCAATGCAGCTGTTAAGAGTTTCGGAGAAATAACGTCACCCTGTCTCACACTTCTCTGTATGTAGTCCTACTGTACAAACATTTCATTACTTCTTCATGCTTGACTTAGTACCGCTGAAAAGACTACAGCACCGCCCAATGTCTTCCTTTCATAGTACACATGCGTAAGAAAAAGTTGTAGACTGTTGTTTTTGTCTTTTATACAATTTTCCGAAGGGTGTGTTTGTGATCTATGTCCTTATCGGAAACCGGCTTGGGAGGCTGGAACTTTTCAAGCCTGCGTGCGAGACCATTCGTAATGTCTCTTGACAAAAGCACATAGACGTGGCTCATAAGGGAAATCGATCAATAGTTCTTCAATACAGCGTTGAAGCCTTTTTTTTAAAACTAGACCACCGCACTTTCCATCCGCCTCCGGAGTAGTGCCACCATGGAAGATGGCATTGAAGGAATTCTGGACTTCAAGTACCGGTTTTTCACTTGCTTTCAGAACTCTGCTGGAATTCCACCGGTGCCTTGCCGTTTTTAAGGTGCTGGAAAATAACACTTTATTCTCGCTCTGATTGACGTCTGGTATAGCTAATGCATTGTGTCTAACAAGATTAAATAGTTTTATGTATGCATTTCTCAAGTTTGCGCAGGTTGGATATGAAGAATTAAGGCCCCCAGTTACATTCTTTAAAATTTTCAAATTATCAGTTTCCATAAAGACAAATTTAACACGGGCTTTAGTTCCCATCATAAAGTGTTTCGGAGCCCTAACCATAAAAGATATTTGAAGCCCGTTTACAAAACATTCCACAAGGATCCGTAGCACCCGATGACACCGATCATTTTTTCCCCCACAAATTATTGATCAGATTAGCTCCAATGCTGTTGAGTAAAAATAGTATTACGGGCTCATATCGGTCTGAAAACAAGGATCTGATGGAAAAGAGAGAGCCAAGGATTGAAGCATTTATTTATAATAAGATTGAGTAAAGAGACCCATGAACTTGCTACACAAGTTCATGGAATTATAACGCACAGAATCAAAATAACCAAAAAGCAAAGGGAGGCAATGTGGGGACTACGTATTTATAACAAAAAAATGTCGTACCTACAGGAGAACAAACGAAACGTTCTTTTCATACTTTCAGGTAAATACTATACAATCCCACATACACTAGTGTGTGTTGAACTACGTATTTGAAGAATTTTAAACGTTTCATTTTCATTGCGCATGCTGGCAGACTGTTAATTGAAAGGCTAATTAAGCTAGTTGGCTACGACCTAAAAATAAAATTTTCGTAAATATCTCATATCGAAAAGCCAAAGCAAAGACCATACTTTCAAGTATAGAAAAATTTCCTTTAATATTGACCAGATTAACTTATATATTTTTTGTTAAATTAAGTTATAGCTCGTGATTAATGAATTTATGAAATTTGTGGATTTATTTGCGTTAATGGGCATAGTTTAAAAATAAATCGGTTTAGTCGTTTTCGAGAAACGGTAAACATGCATATAAATAATCATACGATCCTAATTTTGATTCGGTTAATAGATATTTGATAATTCTTTAAATTATACTATTTATTTATTTCTTTAATATATTTTAAAGCAGGTAGTGAGCCTGCAATTTGGCTGTATCTATGTCTGGTTATGGCTGGAATCAGTTTACCATTTTGATACCAAGTGGCAGCAAAACCACTACTGTGTTCCGCTTCAAGACATAGAGAAACATACGTATAACTACAGACAATGAGGCATCTTTGTTCTCAGGGATGACAACTTATCATTGGCCTTTATTTGACCTAAGTTGCAAATGTCCATAAAATACAGTCGCCTCTAACCGTGAGCTGGATAAAATTATAAAAATTCTATATATTTATATATTTAAAATGCTTCGTGAACCATAATTCCAAACTGTGAGGCATTCCATATTAGTCCCTCGTTGGTGACAACGCATCTGTAATCTTCTTTAATTGAGGTTAGTTGATGTCCATGGCGTACATAAGGAGCGTACATTATAATACTACGGAAATATACTAATCACTTTCACTAATAAATATAACTGTGACCGTGGAAGGAAAAGTGGAGATCTCCCGTCGGGCAAGGTGTTCTGCCCGGGGAGCGGCCAACGCTCCGAGTGGTAGTTTGGAGCTATTCTATATACATACTGTTTTTACTTCGGAACTTTGATAGCGCGATTTAGGCTTCGATGTCTTTCGCTTGTGGCGCGACAATAGCGCCGCCACATCACCCCCCCTGCTCACACCGGAGGTCGATAGTGCAGTCCGATTTCCGGTGCGTTCTTAATGCCGGTGGGGAATGCATGCTGTGTGCTGTGTGCGTAAGGGCAAGTGACGCTGGTGTGAACGATATGCCGGTGTGTAATACATGCCATAATACGCACTTCAAGTGATGCCGGTGAGAACGATGAGCCGGAGCAAGTGCCAGTAGTCTGCCTTATAAATATGCGGTGAGTCGAGATGAAGACAAGTTGGACTGGCTTGCAGGAGCTGAAGACTGCAGAAGACGATTCTCGGGGGAGTGCTTGGTAGGGGTTCTTGAGGATAGTGACGAAGGCTTGAAAGTTGTAGTATCCGAAGGTTGTTGGTTGCGTGTTCATATCACGTCGGGGTCACCACTGTGGCCGTGGAAGGAAAAGGGGAGATCTCCCGTCGGGCAAGTTGTTCTGCTCCCGGGCAGAACTCCTTGCCCGACGGCAGATCATCAATCATCATCTCCGAACTACCACTCGGAGCTGTTCTATATATACTGTTTTTACTACCAAACTTTGATAGCGCGATATAGGCTTCGATGTGTTTCGCTTGTAGCGCGACGACAGCGCCGCCACATAACTAAAAATATACCTACTCTGTAAGTATTAGTATGTTCTATTTGGTTTGATTATTTTCCTAAACCTATATATGTAAATCTTTTAGTGTATATCCATTACTTCCATCCATCCATTACAGCACTTAAAAGTCCACTGTTGAACATAGACCTCCCCTCTAAGGAGCCATACATAGATTTTTTCATAGGGGAGAATTCACCATAGTTTCCACGCTTTGCGGGCACTTTGTCAACCGCAGTTTTTTAGTTTGAGTTGTTATACAGGAATGTATTCTTATTAAAATATTGTTTTCATATTGCCGCCTTATTCCTAACCTTTTCCATGTGAATATTATCTAAAAGCAATTGGCGGAATATAGGAAAATTCGGTGAAGCGTTTGCGTTATTTCAATTTTCCAGGGGTAACGTTGTTATAAAAATAAGCACTAAGTCCGATAAATTCTCCAGTTTACGTATTCACACAATACTTCACTAAAAATACTTATTAGGTACATAAAATACTAATGCATGCAACTTTTATACTTTCGTCATTTTTTAAAGATTCAGTGAATAGAAAAAAAAAAACAGTAGACACATTATTTTTTACTGTAATCTAATTTCTTTTTTAAGAGATACCATCACCTTATTTCCTCTTATGGGTATCGTAAGAGACGGCTAAGGAATAGGGCCAGAAAAAGCTTTGAGACATAGTTCCGAATGATGGTGGTGGGTCCACCTGTATTTGTACCATAATATATAAAATTCCCGGGCCGGCGACGGGAAGCAGTGTCAAAGGTGCAAAACAAATGTTGCAATCATCAATCCAAGTGACAGGCCTGTAAATTTCAACAAATCCAAAAGAGGCCCTAGTCTAGAAGTCCAGCGGACATCCGGACAGCTTATGCAAGCTTAATTCATGATGAGGAGAATAACATTTCACGAGCAGGCTTCAAGAGTAAGATATTTTTTTCCATACATTTGGTATCCTTTTTTGTTTCACAACGTTATTAAAAATCAAATTTTTAATAAAAAGTAAAGCTAAATTGTTAAAACATAGTGAATAAAAGAACTTCAGCACCGAGTTCGGAAGCTATTATATTGAAAATGATTTTGTACGTGGTAGAGCCATGCTGCGGCTATATTAGTAGTATAGTTGTAGCACGAATGGGTCGGCACTACCGCGGAAGGACCACGCCTCTCAGAATAATAAAATAAACAGCTGTGTTCTGTATAGTAATGTAGAGAACCGGATCCTGTTTACTAGAAACGAGGCATTCCATCTTAGTCCTCACGGGTGACAACGCATCTGCATTTTAATTTATAATCGTGGATAGATGTAGATGTATTTGGGCCACAGTAACCACTTACCATCAGGAGGACTGTGTGCTCGTTTGTCACTTCCCTTTAAAAAATCTTTCCGTTCCTTAACGTCGGTTTTACTAAAAGCTTAATTTATTGACCTTGTAGAGTTTTTTACGTGGTAGAGCCATGCTGCGACTATATTAGTAGTATAGTTGTAGTACGAATGGGTCGGCTCGACCGGGGAAGGACCATGCTCTCACAGAATACCAGCGTTAAATAGCAGCTTAATACTGCTGTGTTTCGTATAGTGAATTTAGAGAACCGGGGATCCTGTTTACTAGAAACGAGGCATTCCATCTTAGTCCTCACGGGTGACAACGCATCTGCATTTTAATTTATATTCGTGGATAGATGTAGATGTATTTGGGCCACAGTAACCACTTACCATAAGGAGGACTGTGTGCTCGTTTGTCACCCTTACCCTTTAAAAAAAATCTTTTCCGTTCCTTAACGTCGGTTTTTACTAAAAGCTTAATTTATTGACCTTGTAGAGTTTTTTACGTGGTAGAGCCATGCTGCGGCTATATTAGTAGTATAGTTGTAGTACGAATGGGTCGGCTCGACCGGGGAAGGACCACGCTTTCACAGAATAAAGTTAGCTTAAAGTGCTTACTGCTGTGTTTCGTATAGTGAATTTAGAGAACTGGGGATCCTGTTTACTAGAAACGAGCATTCCATCTTAGTCCTCACGGGTGACAACGCATCTGCATTTTAATTTATATTCGTGGATAGATGTAGATGTATTTGGGGCCAGTAACCACTTACCTTAAGGAGGACTGTGTGCTCGTTTGTCACCCTACCCTAAAAAAATCTTTCCGTTCCTTAACGTCGGTTTTACTAAGCTTCATTTATTGACCTTGTAGAGTTTTTTACGGGTGGTTTGCTGCGCCATATTAGTAGTATAGGTAGTACAGGGTGGCCGAAGGCAAGCCCAACAGCGTAAAATAGCACGCAGCAGCTTGAACGTGTGGGGTGAGTAGAGAACCGAGACCCTTTTACTGAAAAGAGGCATTCCATCTTAGTCCTCACGGGTGACAACGCATCTGCATTTTGATTCTTTATTGAAGATAGATGTAGATGTCTATGGGTCACAGCAACCACTTACCATCAGGTGGACTGTGTGCTCGTTTGTCACCCTATCCTATAAAAAAAAAAAACTAAATAATATCCCAAGCTCAAGGTAACAACTAGAATGTCGTTTAAATAGATACATAAAAATCTTCATCACCTATTTTACAAAATGCGAAGCCTTTTCTCCAAATTTATATGGATTCATTCATGAAATCATTAATGAAAAAAAGAATAATTAAAATCGATTCATGATTGACGATACAAAAAAATAAATAACGTACAGTAGAATTGAATGACCTTCTCCTTTATAAGAGGCGAATAAAAAAGTTTGTGATATATGTTGCTGAAAACGCGTTATTCTATACTATAATTATATGTCTATTTACTCTTGTCATGAAAAGTTCCACATTTTTTTTTGGAGTTTATGGCCTGGTATCTAGACATTTAGGCCAAGTCTTAGGTATTTTTATTCGGTTTATTATAATTTTCTTCATAGTACACTGCTTCACAATATGTTGATGCGTCACATTGTGCAGCCCTTGGGATATTTTGACGGCAACTTGAGTCAGCAGACGGCTGACAGTTGGCGATGGTATCTCAAGGCGCCTAAGCAGATAGACACCTTATCTTGAGAATCACATCACCATCAGAGCACTTGTATCACCGTTTCCACTAATATTTCACATGCGCAGACACTTAATACACAAAATCGCACGACTTTTACGTATGAAAATCCACTTCAAACCATTATTCAAACAATAATACAGGAGCAGCAAACCGCCGCCGATCAAGTTCCCGCCAAAACTCCAAAAGTTCCACATTGTATAGTAATCAGCGCAGATAAAGAATTCTAATACCTCGTTGTGCGTACGATATTGACTTAATATTAGGTTAGCACAACAAAGCATATTGAATGAGTATGAGTATCAAGATGAAATAAATAATTAAAAATAATAAAATTAAACGCGCACACACGTGCGTGTGTTCGTGGGTGCGTGCGTGTGTGCGTGATTGTTTTACTGATTTTCAAAAATGGAACACTTACACTGGATTTCTCTCGCAGCAATGGAGCTCAATCGACGTGATTTTCGAGGTACGATTTACTTATGACTATAATGGCAAATTTATGAGCAGTAAATTTTAATTGGTTTCTATACAGAACGGTGGTGCTTTGAAGATGAAGCAAACAGGTCGGCTGCCAACTGCGGTCACTCGAGAAAATGTTCGATTAATCAAAAATTTATTCTAGATAATTAAACTTTCAACAAAAAGTAAAAACCGACTTCAAAATGCTAAAAACAAGTTATTTATTTGCTACCCTTAGGGGTGGAATTTTCACTTTCACTTTTTAATTTAGAAATTTTAAATTTTGCTACAAATTTATATGAGAAGTATAATTAAAGTATAACCTATTTAATTAAAAATCATAAAAATTGGTTCACAATCTGCGAAGATATCGCGTAACATACATACAAAAAAAAAAAA
This sequence comes from Parnassius orleans, assembly GCA_029286625.1. NCBI lineage: Eukaryota > Metazoa > Arthropoda > Insecta > Lepidoptera > Papilionidae > Parnassius > Parnassius orleans. The sequence continues at coordinate 3,769,868 of JAGSMP010000027.1, read as the reverse complement.
TTGGTTGCCTGTAAAGTCGGTATACGGGCGAAAGTTTTACGTGACAACGACTTTGAGTGGTAAAATAATTTTATTATGTCTGTCTCTCTCGCTCTTAGGCGGGCTAACCATGCCCGAGTGGAAGGGACGTGCCTCTCACTGCCTCATTGTGAGCGCATAACGTGAGCGGAGCGTAACGCAGTTTCAGTGTCACCCGGCAAACCAATTTATAAGACGTTGTCACGTCAAAACATATACTCGAATTGAGAACCTCCTCCTTTTTGAAGTCGGTTAAAAAACGAAGATCTACATATATGTACAGTTTCACCGAAAACTGAGTGTAGAATAAACAACAATGCAAACCAAAATTCAAGAGCGAATTTCTCTCTGTGAATGTTGTTTGAGATGGGTGCCACACAATCTTACATTTCTATTGTTTTAATTAATTATCATCTTAAGCCTTGTAAGATCTATTATTCCTTAAAAAAATGGGATGTTTTAAACCTGACGACAATACTACATATTTATTTATTTTTAAATAGAGAAATATTTTAAGAAATTAAATAGCTATAAGTATAAATTCATGATATTTTGTAAGTTTTTTCGTGAATGATATGACAATGCGACTACAGGAGCGAGAGTGAGAGCTGAATCTGTGCGTTGTAGTAACACTTAGCCTAAATTTTACTTTCCACAATGAAATTTAAGACCCGCCTACACTGATAATTTTTTGCGGGGAAACCGGGGAAATTAAAAATGTTTCGAACACATGATGCTGAGAACTCCATCATGTGTTGGGGTAGCACTGTGGTTTCTTTCCCGTTTCAAAATCGTCTCAGAAATGAGAGACCCAAACACAGTACCATGTACACATACTATTCTCTTGCTTTCATTTTCATAAATGATTAGCTGTGCCGCATAATGAAAGCATTAAAAAAATCAAAAGAAAGCAATTACTTTATCCTCTACGGAATTTATGTTCATACAGGTATTGACGATAAATTGTAACGATGGATATTCTATTTGTTCAGGCTCATTGTTTGATATAAAACAAGTTTTATTCACGATTTAATACTGTAAAGTCTTTAAAATTAATTTCAATCATTAGTCTTATTGATCATGAGCTATGATGAAATTAGTCAGAATACTAGGTCATACTCATGAAATTATTGTTTTGTCACTGGTTCTTAATAAGTCGACATGATTTCTGATTATTTGTACGTCTGGAAGTGGCTGAAAATTGAATTATAAAATACCATTAAACTCATTCATACACACATACATACATGTATGCAGATTAAGCTAATTTAAAAGCATGTAAAAATCAAACGAAAGATGATCATGCTTACAATAAAGTACACGCATGAGTAACTATTATACAAAAAAGAAGTTTGATCAAAACTAAAGCTTTAATAGGCTCATTTCCGCCCTCTTGCCTTCTTATTTATGATGCCAAGCAGCAGTGTAACCACTACTGTGTTTCGATTTAAAGGGTAAAAAAGACAATATAATTACATGCTGTGGAGTATTCGTCACAATACTTAACTGATTAGATTTCTTCTCGTTTACTCATAATTATCTTGTTTTTTATGTATACCTGCACAAAATCTGCTGTCTTAAATTGTTATTATTAAAACTGTAGAGGCCTAAATACAAAAATTTATGAATTTTACAGTAACATGTGTATGAATGAGTACGATATTGTTGTAATAACGGAAACTTGGCTACAAAATATTGTTAACGATTTATAGTTATTTAATGATAATTATGATGTAAATAGACGAGACAGAGACTTGACTAAATCATTTTCAAAGAAGACTGGAGGTGGTGTAATGATTGCCGTCAATAGAAATTTTGACTCGCATAGGATTAATAGAAATGAGGGCACTGGACTTATCGAAGATCTTTGGATTGTAGTTCATCTCAGAAATGGTAAAAACCTTATAAAACCTTGCATATGTGCGCTCTGTATACCACCTTCCATTAATGTAAGGAACTATGAACAGTTTGTAAACAATATTAATAATAATCTTTCCGATTTTGATCACTCACTAGTAATTGGTGATTTTAACCTCCCTAATTTGGAGTGGCTGAAAAATTATAATGACCCATTTACTATTTTAAATGGCTCTCATTGCCAATACTTTTATATGACCTCTGAGTTTATGGCCCTAAATAATCTTAAGCAGATCAATTACATTAAAAACAAAAACTAGAATTTGCTTGATTTAATATTCTCATCAGAAAGTAACGTATGTGTAGTGAAGCCGACGAAACATTAACCGCTATTGATCTTTTTCATCCACCTCTTGTATTTGAAATTACTTTCCACTCCATCAATCATTTACAACTATCCCAACAACCTAGGCCAAATTTCCACAAAGCTAACTATGAGTCTATTAAAAATAAATTGGATAGTATTGATTGGCTCAATATATTTGCATTATGCAGGGATGTCGATGAAATGGTTACTCGTTTTTATGATGTATTGCGTGCTACTATAAGTAAACATGTACCATTAACCACACCTAAAAGCATTAAGTATCCAATTTGGTTTTCTAAAGGTCTTATTAGGAGTATTAAAAAAAAAGAAAATTAGGCAACGTGTTAAGAAATATAATAATCCGATGGATAAAATTGCCCTAGACTTGCTAAACCAAAGAACAAAAAATGTAATGTAACAGTGCTATAATAGTTACTACAAACGCCTTGAATATAGTATAATCTCAAATCCTAAATATTTTTGGATGTATAAGATAAGTTGCATAGTAGTATATACATCCCGTATGCATAAGATCATGAAACCTGCACTCCAGTTTCATGGTTTAATGCACATGATGGATATTACTATTTTTACGTTTGAAATGAAACGAAAAAGAAAAGCATAAGTGAACACTTTTAGAAAAATTTCATCTATTTATAGTAAAGTCTGAATCTTACAACAATTCATACGATGGTGCCATTCATTCTTTTTCATCCTCGCTTAGTTCTATTATGTTGTCGGATAATTTAATTATCACTAGATTAAAAAGACTTGACTTAAATAAAGGTCCGGGCCCAGATGGATTACCGCCGTTGTTTATATATCTATGTGACAAGCAACTATCATTGCCACTTACTTGTATCTTCAACGAATCTTTTAAAACTGGATTATTTCATACCTACTGGAAAATAGCTAAAATTTACAAAGATGGTACTAAGAATAACATCAGAAATTACAGACCCATATCCATTTTATCTATTTTCCTAAATTTTTTGAAATTTTTATCTATCTTTATGTTTACAAAATACTAAAATTTCAAATTACTGATCGTCAACATGGTTTCCTTAGAAATAGGTCCACCACTACTAATTTAATTGCCTTCACCAATTATATTATCCAGCATGTGGATCTGGGTTCTCAAGTCGATGCTATCTATACTAATTTCAGGAAGGCATTTGATAAAGTTGATCATGAGATACTTTTGACGAAATTAAGTAGTTGTGGTATTGGTGGTCCTATTTTGGATTGGTTTAGATCTTATTTAACTCTTCGTGAGTTTTATGTAGTTTCACTTTTCACTTTACAGCACCTATAGTCACGGGGGGGACTGAGGTGTTTGACGTCCCAATGTCATAATTAACCACGGCTACCTCCAGATTAAAATTATAAATTTTTGTTCCGATCTACGCAGTATGAACTTACCGTATCTTGAAGTCTTGCAGTTGTACTTGGATTGGGATTTAATTTTACGTAGGTAACTCAATAAGTTTTGAGATATACAAAAAGTATTCTATATACTATTAATATTTATTTTACATCTTTTCAAAATATTCTCCATCATGCTCTATACAAAGTTCCATTCGCCTAAACCAACTCTGTAAACACTTTTGCCAGTCTTGATCTGACAGGTCGGAAATCGCTTCTTCGTAGGCAGCCACGGCTTCGGCGCTTGAAAAACTTGCCTTTATTTTTCTTTGACTCTTGGGAACAAAAAGAAATCACAAGGAGCTAAGTCAGGGCTGCAGGGTGGGTGACTTAGAGTTTCAACACCAGATTCCTCAATAAATGCTTTTGTTCTAAGGGAGGTATGTGAAGAGGCGTTATCGAGATGCAACATGATTCCCCGAAGCCCGCTCTCCCGCATAGCTTGAAAAGCTTTGGGTAATGCAACTGTAATATACCATTCAGAGTTAACTGACCTACAATTTTCCAGCATTGTCTCTTCACCAGTAACAATTTCTGAAACACGCCTAGATGCCCCGTTTTCAAAACGTAGACGCATTTCATGGCACCAATCCACACGAGTCTGTTTTTCGCTTTGGGAGAGCAAACGAGGGATCCATCGACAACAAAGCTTCCTTACTTCAAGATATTGATGTAGGATGGTATGAATGCTCCCCGAACTAATGGCTACAATCTTTTCGATGTCCGTATATGTGATTCGTGGGTCTCCTCGCACCAAAATTTCGGTAGTCCATACATTTTCTGCCGATACTGCTGTTTGCGGGGCCCCGGTTCTTTGGTCATCTTTAAGGTTAATTTTACCCCTTTTGAATTCAGCAAACCACCTAAAAATTGTTGCACGTGATGGAGCTGAGTCCCCTAATGCTGATTGTAACCGTTGTAAACTTAATTGTTCGGTTAAACCAAATTTAAAATCATAATATATCATAGCGCGCAAATGTTCACGGTTAAGATCCATCGTTTTAAATGAAAAGCGCGCGGGAAGCGTTGCAGGAAAATTAATAGAACTTTGTTTTTTTTTAATATTGTGCAATTGGCTTATGGATTTCTATTTTTAAATAAATTTGCTTTTTAGAAACATATAACACGGGTGCGTTCCATTTTTAAATTTCGAGCATCTCAAAACTTACTGAGTGACCTACGTATTAGTTATAGGATCCCAAACAGATGGTAGCACTCAGCTATCTTCTCTATTGAAATTAGGATGTTTTTTCATTTCAATAGCCTCGCGAATCATCCTTGGAAGGAATCGGTGTTCTTTAGCGAGGATTTGTGGTCTATCAAATCTAATGTAGTGACGGGGGCGATCCTGTACATGTTCATAGACTGCAGATTTCCCGGAGCGTCGATTCTTCACATCAGCTATGTTATCTTTAACGCGGGTTTTTATTGATCTTTTAGTTAGTCCTATATAAAACAGACCACATTCACAATCAAGCTTGTACACTCCTGCATCTTGCAGAGAGACATTACACTTGACTGGTGGGAAAAACTGACTAATCTTCTTCGGCGGCTTGAAGTATGTTTTAATGGAAGCACGCTTCAAGATGTAGCCAATCTTGTCAGTGACACCTCTGACATATGGCAGTACAGCAGGCACTCGCTCGACTGTGGCCGGCTTCACTCGTTCCCTGTGACGTAGGCGCGGGACCCGAAGCTTGTTGTCGTGCAAAACTTGTTTGACGTGTTAGAGCTCGGCGGCCAGGTGTTTACTGACATATCCCTAGTGCTCTCTGAAACAAAAACTCTTCCTTCCACAATAGGTAGCCAGATATAAGGCAGTGTCTGATTAATACTGCATATTCTACGGGCATGTTGTTTTCTTCCAGCCTTCTAGTTACAACTGAGATGCAGTTATCAAGTTATCAATAGGTAAGAATGTGAACAAACACTGCATATAAAAACTGACCATAGTTTCATTGTCTTTAATCTCGCTGACAAAATGGTAGGAATCCTTTGTGTGTGATCTTGTATGTCCCCTGAGCGGTGAGAGTATTTTCGCTAAGTGTTGAGCCAATCTGTAAGTTGGTGAATCAATTTGGCTCACTATGGGACACACACAAGTGGAGCATTAGCAACTTTGACGTAACATAGACGAAATGTCTTAACGTATCGCTTCCAAATCTTCCTTTCGCATTATTGTTTTTAAATAAACAGTCCTCGACACTGCAGATAATTTCTTCTTACGGTAATCTTCGAGGTTTTATTGCGAAATTAATGTTTGTGGGCAACGGTTGCGTTTTGTTCTGACGTTGACACAGATATTTGACATATAATGCAACAATTAGAGTATTATCGAATCTTATCATCGAATTCTAAAGGTTAAAAACGACCCAAAAAATAACACACTTAAAGCAACTGGCGACCTCATAAAGAAACACTCCGATAAATTAATCTAGAGGCAGCCGTCATTAACAATGACATTGGGACGTCCTCACCACCTCAGTGACCATGGGTGCTGTAAAGTGCTCGAAATCTCGGGAATATAAAATAACTTAATATACGCGATAAAATCCGTAAAAACTAGTTTTATTTAGAAGTGTGTAGAGTTACAAGGAGACTATGTAGAAAAATAAAAATTAATATTTAAAAAATGTCTTGTAACTTTGTTAGGTCGGAAAGTTTTCAGACCACCCTTGTTAAGCAAAAGATTTTTCACACTGATATTACTGAATACTGATAGATAAAAAAATAATTAATGTAAATATTGGATTAACATCCATTACCGTATAGATGTGGTGTAAGAATATCTATGAATCCGTTACAGAATTATTTTTCATATTTATTAACATTATAAAATATACCAAAAATATAAACTTAAAGTGTCATATAGACCTACTCCCCACGGTATAGTTCCAAAATTGCTGGTTGCGTTTTCTCGCTGAATGGTAAAACATATAGCCTCTGGAAGAGAAAAGAATCAATCCTCTTATTACCAGTAGCGACGACTATTCATTTTAATAAAAAGAGATAGACTTATTCTTAACCTCAGCCAGCATTTACTCAGTTCTTGATAAGTAAAATAAATAAGCGAGTATCGTCAGAAAAAGCACGAAATAAATTTTCTCTTACAATAGCTTTCATTACTTCCGCAAATTAATCCGCTTAGTCTAAGCTAATATAAATGGCACTTAGTTAATGCTGGCTGGGAAAATATATCCGCTTTTGATTTGAAACGGTTATGACAAATGGATGACAAATATTTTATGATTTGATTGCGAAACTAGAGGTATACTCGTACATTTCTAATCTCGTTATTCTAGTTGGCTTACTATATTCAATATTCAATCGATCAGCATAATTATACAGAAAAAAACTGCAACAGTTTTAGAAATTGGAAGAAATTAGCTGACTCAGTTTTTTATTTTATTTTTTGGTATAAATAAAATATCACCGAGGAACTTAATGCCTCTATACTCAGATTCGGTAGAAGTGCAAAAATGGCACATATATATATAAATGGTGTCGTATCCCGCATAGAACTTTACGATTGTAGGTGTACTGCGCACACACACATGTATACTTAGTAATGTTGTACCTATCTACCACCTATATGTATACTTAGTAATGTTGTACCTATCCACTTAGTTACTAAGATTTTCAGTCAGTAGCTTGTTGCCCACCAACTGTATTGCGCGTTCCTCTAAAAATAAATATTTCATGAAAGTTATTCAATATTTCATTATGGTCACCCGTAAGGACTCTTATTTAGTCAGCTCCTGAACTCGTGACCCCAACGTGATATTAACACAGTAGTGGGCAATCTTCGCGTGTGTTGTGATCGGACGGACAATTTATAATAGTAACATGAGTGTGCCGCTTCTGCCACCGCCACAGAACATGCCGCTTGTTAACGTGCCACTCGTCCAGGACATCCAGCCGCCCGTGCCACCGCCCATTATGGTGCCAAGTGTAGATTCAGTGTCTCTACAGTCCCGGCTCTCGGACTTTTGGCCGGACCAACCGCGCATGTGGTTCGTACGCACAGAAGCTATCTTCACACCTCGGAGAATGAGCGATGAGGCGAAGTTTGATCTGATCGTGTCCAAGCTGAGTGAGGAGGTCATCGCGCAAGTGACAGACATATTACTAAGTCCGCCTCCTACCCACAAGTATGACGCACTTAAAGCTCGGCTGCTCCACATCTATGAGGAGTCAATGTCGAACCAGATCGAGAAGCTTATAAGCGAGCTAGAGCTGGGCGAGCAGAAACCATCCCAGCTGCCCCGTCGGATGCGTGAGCTCGCTACTGACAAGGTTCGTGATGAAACCCTTCGCGTGCTGTGGCAGAGTCGTCTTCCGACGCAGGTGCGAGCCGTGCTCACCGTGTCTGACCCCAAGGTCTTGGACAACCTAGCAGCAGTCGCAGATAACGTCATGGAGGCTGTGCGGCCATCTTATGCCGCCGCCGCTACCTACGCCGCGCCAGCGCCGGCATCTACTGCTGCCCTTGACTTGACCCTGTTAAGAGCTGAGGTGACTAAGATAAAGGCTACCATGGACCAGATCGATCAGCGGAGGTCGCGGCCTCGCGCCCCTGATCGCAACCGTCATCGTTCACAGTCCTGGCACCGTAGCGGTTCCCGCCGGCCCCGGAAGGAGAACTACTTGTGCTTCTACCACTACCGGTTCAGAGAAAAGGCCAACAAGTGTACGGAGCCGTGCGCGTGGAAACTAAAGCAGCCGGAAAACTGAGCGGCGAGGTACAGTCCGAGGATCTTGAGGTCTGTACCATTTTTCCATTTAATCTGTTTTGTTTTTTTTGTTTTGTGTGTGTCAGATAGTAACTCTGGGCTTAGATTTTTAGTCGACACGGGTGCCAATGTGTCTGTTTTAGCAGCCGTGAGAAAAAATCGTGCAAACCAGTGCAGTGAATATAAATTATACGCGGCTAACGGCAGTGAATATAAATTATACGCGGCTAACGGTAGTGAAATCGCAACTTACGGTACCAAGACACTAGTGTTAAACTTAAACTTACGTCGACCTTATCGTTGAAAATTCGTGGTAGCAGATGTCAAACAACCAATTTAAGGCGCAGATTTTTTAGCGTATCACAGGTTATTAGTTTAAACGCGCGTAAATTAATAGATAAAACCACAGAATTGAATGTTTCGGCATCTGTTGTCAATGTATATCAACCTAGTGTTAAAACTATTGATTTGAATCATCCGTATCGGGATTTATTGTTAAAATACCCGGACATTACTAAACCGTCGTAATTCCGAGAAACCGCGAAACACGATGTCGTACACCATGTCGAAAGCTCTGGTCTGCCCGTGCACGCGAAAGCGCGCCCGTTGCCATCCGACAGGTATAAACAAATTAAAGAAAAATTTCGCATCATGCAGGAACTGGGCATCTGTCGTCCTTCGAAGAGCGCGTGGGCTAGTCCACTCCATGTAGTTCCTAAAAAAATGGAGATATAAGACCTTGTGGGGACTATCGCCAGCTGAATGCGATAACAAAGGCCGACAGATACCCGATTCCTCGCTTGAATGACTTTACTTTTATTCTCCCGGATAAAAAGATATTTTCAAAATTAGACATCAATACAAGATATAATTTTATACCTGTCGTGCTAGGTGACATTGATAAAACCGCTATCATAGCAACATTCTGGCTTTTCGAGTTTCCCCGAATGACGTTTGGTTTACGTGGTGCAGCTCAAACCTTCCAGCGCTTTATGAATTCCATTTTACAAGGGCTTGATTTTGTCTTTTGTTATTTAGACGATTTACTTATCGTTAGTGACAACGAAGTTCAACAAAGGCAACATTTAGAAATAATTTTCAAAAAGTTTAATGAATATGGAATTTCAATTAATTTGGCAAAATGTCATTTCGGACAAACTAAACTAGAATTTTTGGGACACGAAATTAGTACCGAAAATGTCAGGCCGTTGCAAGATAAGGTTCATGCAATTGTGGAATTTCCGAAGCCGAAAACTGTTTCAGAGCTAAGACGTTTTCTCGGCATGGTCAATTTTTATCGAGCTCATCTCCCCAATGCTACTTTATATCTAACAGAATCAAATAAATATCTTAAAAGCTCAAAGAAAAATGATAAAACTCCCATCGTCTGGACTGATAGTGTGAACGAAGCATTTACGCAATGTAAGTCAGGTGTCACACAGGCCGCTACATTGACGTATCCTAGAGTTGCTATAATGACAAACGCATCTAATACATGCGTGGGAGCAGTCTTGCAACAAAAAGAAGGAGATAGCTGGAAACCATTGGGTTATTTCTCAAAAAAATTTACCACCACCCAACATAACGATATAGCACCTACGATCGCAAGTTTCACGCAATATACTTAGCTATAAAACATTTTCGGAAATTAGAAGGTCAAGAAATAATCGTGTATGCGGACCATAAACCTTTAACTTTTGCATTTCAAAAGGTAGGACGCGATGAAAGCGAAACGCCTCGGAGAACGAGACATTTAGCTTCCATAAGCGAGTTCACTACAAATATAAAACATATAACCGGTAAGAATAACATTGTAGCCGACACCTTATCACGCGTCGAAGCTGTGATTATGCCAACTGCGTTGAATTTCGATGACATTGCAAACGAACAACGTAGTGATAGTTATATCACGAATGTTATGGCTGGTTAAATACCGATAATATTTTGTTGAAGGAACTGGTTATACCTATGTCAAGTCTATTTTTTGTGAGATGTCTACTGATATAGCTTGTCCGTACCTACCGGAAAGGTTTCGACGCTTTTGATAATTTGCATAATTTGAGCCATTCTGAAATTCGGTCTACACGAAAGATGTTAGCTAAAAAGTACTTCTGGCCGAGTATGAATCGTGATGTATCTTTATGAGCAAAAACGTGCATACAATGTCAACATTCTAAAGTTAACAGACATACGGTATCGAATTTGACTAAGTTTCCGGGAGTAGATCGTTTTGAGCATGTGCATATCGATATCGTTGGCCCTCTTGAGATTTCACCAGATGGTTATATATACTTACTCACGATAATTGATAGGAGGACTAGGTAGGCCGTAGCTTTTCCGTTATGCGACATTACGGCAGAAACTGTTGCCAAACATTTATATGAGGGTTAGATTTGTCGTTACGGTTGCCCGATGAAGTTAACTAGCGACCAAGGTCGCCAGTTTGAGAGTAATCTTTGTAACCAGCTTTTAAAAATGTTGGGGGTTAATAGAATTCGAACTACTCCTTATCACCCGCAAAGTAATGGCGCAGTCAAACGTTAGCATCGTTCTTTAAAGACAGCACTTTCGGCTCGCCTATCACATGGGTCTTGGGTGGAAAAGCTACCCACGGTATTACTGGGGCTTCGCGCAGCCGGCCGCAGCGAGTCAGGAGTTAGCGCCGCCGAGTTAACTTTCGGACGAAACTTACATCTACCGGGAGTCTTTTATGACAGCTCTTCGAACAACCGTAACGTCAACGACTATTGTTTAGTAGATAAGATTAGAGATACTATTCGTAGTTATAAGCCTACATCTGACAATTCACGTAACTGTGAAAGTTTTTTTGTGCACAAAGACTTACGTAACTGTGAATATGTCTTTGTTCGGGACGATTCAATACCTAAACCCTTGAAACCACCCTACGACGGTCCATATCGCGTGATAAAAAGGGCTGCAAAAGTTTACCTAATTCAATTACTATTTTTCATTCAGAATATTCAAGTTACGAGTACATTAAGTTGAATGTAATTTTAGATGTATTATATTTTATATTTTGCGTGTACAGCAGTTTCATTTAGATTTAGGTAGTTAGTTTAGTTATAATGTATTTCGTTTCATTTGAAATATATCATTTGCGGAAGCATTAGTGCGAAAGGTATTACGATTTTTACTATGGGTAATTACCAAGAAAAACCAGTTATTGTTTCTCAAGCTCGGAATACTGTAGAGAATAAAGTAGATTATTTTCAAATATGGTTATATGTGATAACCAGTTTAATGGAGCAATAATCTTGTATACTATTTGGGTGAAGTTTAATATGAATACCAAAAACTGGCTTGGCCATATGGGTCAGATGATAGGCGCCTCTAGCGCCAGTCTGCAGCACGCGCCCGCACCCGCCGCGGCGGCCGCTCCCTTCGCGGGGTCTCCATACAGCCCTGCACCACAGCGCATTAACAAGTGTTTGTATAGTTTTAAGTTTTTTTTTCTGTATTCATTTTTATAAAGGGGGAAGTATTGTAGGTGTGCTGCGCACACACACATGTATACTTGGTAATGTTGTACCTATCTACCACCTATATGTATACTTAGTAATGTCATACATATCTACTTAGTTACTAAGACTTTCAGTCAGTAGCTAGTTGCCCACCAACTGTAAAGCGCATTCCTCTACAAATAAATATTTAATAAAAGTTATTCAATCTTTCATTATGGTCACCCGTAAGGACTCTTATGGAGTCAGCTCCTAAACGGTAAAAGATTATAGATTGTAGTTCGTTCAAAAAGTTTACATAGCGAAATTAAACGAAGTATTCTGCAGCTATCAAAGTATTCTTAAGTGACGCAACAAAAATAAATTATTGCTGCAGATTAAGTTTATTACTTTAAGAGCTGATTTTCCAATCGTAAGATATAAGTTATTCATAAGTAACTTAAACATGTAAGAAATTACATTTTCATAATTTAATATATGAAAGCTATTTATACGTGGTAGAGCCATGCTACAGCTATATCAATAGTACAGTTGTAGCACGAATTGGTCGGCTCGACCGGGGAAGGACCACGCTCTCACAGAATACCAGCGTAAAATAGCAGCTTAATGCTGCTGTGTTTCGATTGGTGAGTGTAGAGAACCGGAGACCCTTATTACTAGAAAAGAGGCATTCCATCTTAGTCCTCACGGTTGATAACGCATCTGTATTTTATTCGCAAACGAGGATAGATGGACCACAACAACCACTTACCATCAGGTGGACTGTGTGCTCGCTTGTCACCCTTATCCTATAAGAAAAAAATCAGAGACTGATACAAAAAGATTAATATTAGAAGTTAAAATTAATAATAATAATAATAATCTTTAATGAAACCAAAAACATTTTAACATGAACATAGTTAGCGTTAACATCCGCAGTAGTCGAGGACTGTGTCGCAGATGTTAGCGCCCACCTCACATAGACAGGCGTTTCCAGTTAAAAGTAGTACATAATAATATTTATAGTGACTTATACTAAGGACATAGCAAAATATTCTAAGTAATTTAACGCGCGCGCGTGTGTGTGTGTGTGTGTGTGTGTGTGTGTGTGTGTGTGTGTGTGTGTGTGTGTGTGTGTGTGTGTGTGTTTAAGAACTATTGCTCAATTATAGCTTCTACCTCGTCATAATCAAGGCTTAGTAGCCACTCATTCAGCAGGGCTTTAGATTTATTTAAAGTCAAAGGGTAGATGTTTAATTTTTTATTAATTTTATTGTAAAGTACCGGAGCAATAAAGTCATAATGTTGTTTTACCACTTCAAGCTCACACCTGACCGTAGAGCATACTTTGCCTTTTCTTCTTTTATTCATTAAAATTTTAGGATCATATGCAAGGGTTTTGTGTTTGCGGAGAACCGTATTTAATATAAATAATTTACGAACGGAAAGAACTTCCCAATATTTAAATGTAAGTTTAGTTGAATACCCAATTGGCTTGGAAGCCATAACTTTCAATACAGCCCTTTGTGCCCTTTCGAGCTGTATAATGTTAGTTTTTCCGGCAGCACCTCATATCGTAATGCAGTAAGTGATGATGGATTGAGCTAGGACAAAATACGCAGTCCTAAGAATCGCCATATCAGCGCCAACACGAAGCTTGCTAAAGACAAATATAAGTTTTTTGTGTTAATTACACGTACATTTAATGTGTTCACTCCATGACAACACACTGTTGACCACTACACCTAAATACTTAATGCTGTGCGTGCGCAATATTGAAATACAGGTACAAGGAATTTGGGTATTACATTTGTGAGCATATATTACGAACGATGCGTCTGGTTGTGACAAAAGCCTAGGAGCAAATGTAATAAACTTCGTTTTGCTAAGGTTTACTGTCAGCAAATTTTGAGACAGCCATGTCATAAGTGAGTGCAACGCGGACTCGGCATATGAGCGCTCCTCCTCCTAACTTTGTCCATGAACATGCTTTGTCCATGCTTTGTCAGCATATGTAATAATTTTGCTATTTTGTAGTTTTAATTGACACATATCATTTATATATATCAGGAACAGAGTCGGACCAAGGACACTGCCTTGCGGCACACCATATTCAATCAATTCACCCCGACTAGTGTAATTACCAATCGTAACATATTGCTCTCGATCACAAAGGTAACTCTTAAACAAGTCCAGTACATTGCACCTAATTCCAAGACGTTGGAGTTTGGAGAGAAGAATGGAGACAGATACTCTGTCGAAAGCCTTAGAAAGGTCAAGGAGTATACATACCGATTTTAATTTACAATTAAGATTTTTAACAACAGTACTGGTTAGATCTAATACCGCATCTTCTGTTGAATTACCAGGTCTAAAGCCGAATTGGTTTGGAGCGATAAGATTTTTAGAGTCTAAGTAATTTATTAGTCTAGTATTTAAAAGTTTTTCTAGGATTTTAGATAAAACAGGTAGTACTGATATTGGCCTGCAATTGTTGACAAGTCACTTGTCTCCACTCTTATAGATGGGACGAACCAGAGCTTTTTTGAACACTGATGGAAATGTGCCTGTTGAAAAACATAAGTTGTACATGTACTTTAGAACTGGTATCAGAACATGTTTCGATTCTTTAATTAAGATAGTTGGAATGCCATTATGTCCCGTTGCACAGCTTTGCTTAAGTCCCAGGATAATGTTCTCAATTTCCTTATCATCAGCATCCAGCAAAGCCATGGAGTCCGATACAGAAATAAAAGTTTCATTTATGGAATTAGAGATTGACGCATCAGAAGGGCCTATAGTTATATTGGATGCCAAATTTTTGCCCACGTTCGCGAAAAACCCATTGACTTTATCAACAGCGGACTTCGGATCATTAGACGTGGTCAACAGTTCCTCAGAGGGAGAAGCTTTTTGATGTAAGTTTGTGGCTTTTTTGACGAGTGTCCATAATTTCTTTGGATTTTTTTAATGCTTTTGAAATTCTGACTGCTCATATTCTTTTTTGACTTTTTTAATTACATCAGTTAATATGATTTTAATTTTCCTATTCCTGTCTCAATAATCCTGTTAACAATATTCGAAACCTAGTTGCTGTGTTTTCAGATTACCATTATCTCCCCAGCCCTAGGATCAAATCTCAGCTAGAGCTAATATTTATACAAGAGTTTTATTGTCGCTGCATTTCCCATGCAGAGCCTACTTTCAAACTTATGTATTGAGTGAGTAGCTTAAGCTTAAACTGGACCGTTTTCACTATTTCTTTATGAAATAGTGTGAGCATTTTTTGGAAATGAACAATACATCTCAATTCTAAATATCCCTATCATTATCACTATGCATTATCTAATATCAAATACAATGCTGCAAAATACGGGCCTGAGTAAATTTTTATTGTTTTATAGCATATATCTATATATGCTATAAAACAATAAAAATTTCTATATATATAGTGTACATGGTTACGAAGCCATTTTATAGATTTTGTGTCTGGCTTTAAATGTAGTTATCACATAAAATTCACTGCACGGATTATGGTAGTAGCTTAGACAGGTAGAAAAGAACTCGACGGCTGTTAGGGCACTAAAAAAAAGCACACACATTTTTCACGAATGACTAAACTCTAAACTAAACCTCGCTCCGCTATAGGCACGCCTAAAGAGAGCGAGCACTCTGTTTCTACCCTTCATCCATACGTTAAATATTATTGCAAACCTCGAACTGGAAGCTGAGAGGTTGGGCTTTACTCTCGACTTGACAGTCACGCTACCCGCTCTCGTTTAATTTGGTATATTGTTTTTATACCGCACTAATACGTTATGAAAATTACATTAATATTAAGAGGAATCACGGATTAATAAAACTAAGCTAATAAAACTTTTATAAGTTTTGCAATATGTATTGCAAAAGGAAGTCCAAATAATTTTTTTATCGTAGCCGTCCGTTAGTCTGTGGCAAAAAATTCAATACGTTTCCAAAATAACTCGAGAATGATTTGACGAAATGACTTAAATTTTATAACCGTATATAAATAATGTAACGTTTTAAATAACAAGCATTAATAAATTATAATTTTCACTAAGAAAGCCTATAAAATTAATTCGCTCTTCTTTCGTTCAAGCACGAAGTGAAATCAGCTGTTTAGCATAAAACTATTTTACAATGATTATAAACATACATTAATTTATCTTTAAATGTGAAGAAGCGAATAAATTTAATTCTGAATTAATTTTTATTGAATAAAACTGATTTTATGATTTTATCGCGTTTGATTTTACTTATTTTAAATTCCGAAACGTCGGGAAGGTAAAAGAAAAAGAAGAATAAATTTCATTTCTTTTTCTTCTTTATAATCAACCCACTAAATTTCATTGCCTTACAAGGTTCTCTGCCGTTGAACTGTGCCGAAAAATAATCCGGAATCAACTTTTATGCTTGATGTTTTTTCAATGATATGTCGTTATGCACCTTACCGTAGTGTTCGGATGATTCAAATTCATGCTAATGCGAATAATCGGTAAAATATTCAAATAATCCAACCTTTACATTTTTTATTTAATATTTGATTATTAAAAATTTTATTTTTATAGTTGCATAAATTTTATGAATCATGAATTGAACAAGTCTATTTTTTTATAATTTCTGTCAATCCCATTATGGCAAAATTGCGGGTAAGTTTAGAAGATATCGGCTTGTACAATGGTAAGTAGTAAAAGAGTCATTGAGAACCATTTGGAAATTAATTGGCTTCCGATACAAAAAAATTGACAAACGCAAAATAATTATAAGAAAAATTTAGAGAAAAAAAAAAACCAACTGGGACAACGTTATATTCATTGAAGAAACATGGCCAAACGCCAACCAAACTGTGCCGCAGACATGGACATACTGTGATAAGTGCCCGTGGAAAAAGGTAAGCGCCTCATATTTTGCCATATGTGGTCCGTCGGAGGAGGATTTGTAGAAAATACAACTACTACACAAGGGATGACTGGGCCAAAGTGATGGAGAAAACACAGAAAATTAATATGGACGACTATAAAAGAGACATTCATTTTGAATGCATTATAGAAAATCAGATAATAAATGTAAACAACGACGATAACTACGACAGCTCAATTATTTGTAGTGAAAGTGATAAAATAATTAATCTTTAATTTATATAACTTTATCTCTAAAAATTTATCAGTAAGCAATAAATGGAAAATAAATTGAAAAAGTTTTTTTTGTTTTGAATTATCTGTTTCTAATTTATTCTTGTATAATCTAGATAACACTATATATTATAATTACCAACTCTAAAGAATCGATATCGATATCTCTTAAGAATCGCATATGGTAGGTACTGACTTTTCAGTTGGAATGCCTAGTTCAATAAATGTGACAGCTGTCAAAAGGTATTTCTTAACTTTCGTGGATTATAAGTATTTTACGCCTACCAGATAAAAATGGTCAATCCACCTTCTATTGGAAGCCACAAGACTTTCCTGGTATATCCCACAATTAGTCTACTTAGTCACACTTAGCCTTACGAAATTTAAGGGACGAAATGATATGGATTATCTTACGCCGCCACCACATGGCAAGAATTTAGACAAAATACACATAAGAATTTATTCTCAATTATATATATCATACTAGCTGTTCTCCGCGACTTCGCTCGCATGTTATTTGGGGTTTTAATTTTTTGCGCGAAACCCTAATTCTTTTTACAAAATAAAAGTAGACTAAGTTACTCCTTATGATATCAGCTATCTGCCAGTGAAAGTTCCGTCAAAATCGGTTCAGTCGTTTCGGAGAATAGCCGGAACAAACAGGCAGACAGACAGACAGACAAACATTTAAAAAATTGTATTTTTGTTATAAGTACCGTATATACTTTCATATGCATTTAGTAAAAAGCTGTAATTTTGACATTACAAACAGACACTTCAATTTTATTTATTTGTATAGACTACCGCTTTAAGCTTTTCCTGTGAGCTTGACGTTCCAGGCATATGACTTCTGACCTATTTTATTAATTTAAAACTAAGTAACACCAACCGAAGAATCTCACTCGGTTGGGTCGCGTTCGAAATAATTTGACATAATATGTCGTTAGTTTGGACCTCAGAATCTTAAAACAAAAGTGAAAACATGGGGTTCTTGACAAGTTTATTAAATGATAACCTTGTATTGGCAAACGCAGTATTAGGGTATCAACCACCAGATACATTCTGATTACTTAGGATTGTCTTTGTGCCTAACTTGGGGGAGGCCTATGCTTAGCAGTGGACTTGTAATGGGCCGCAATGATTATGATCAATCAAAATTGAAAATTTCGTTATCTGCAGAAAATAAAGATAAACTTATATATGATTATTTTATATAGAAATAATATGTCTGTTACATTAATCAAAACACTAAAAAAAATCTGAAATTGTAATTTCGTCATAGAAATTTAAGATTTAGAAATTTAAAGCAACACGGGCCGCCGACGTACCGGACGGGAGGTGCCATACGCAGGCGTTCCCCTGTGCCAAATTATAAGTCCATAAATGACACGGCGGCCCTACGTTTACAATAAAAATAGTTGCAACCGCACTGCTCACTAGACTAAATTTAGTTGCGCGACTGAATCGACGTCCTATAAATGCCAAATTGTTCAGTTTTTGCTGCAAAAAGAGATCCGCCACGTCAAATTTACAAAAAGATTTGTAAATGGCGTCACCTTTCTTATGTAAGTAATTCTTTATAATATTAGTACTATTTATTTCTTTTTAATCTTAAAAATTACAATAATTACAGTCCATAGTTGCCATAGTAACGGTCGTTTTGTTTTGGATTTGTTTACCACCACAGGCCACTCGCCCCATAAAATATGCGGTTCGGTCGAGCGATCTGATCTGAGTCTGTATCCGAGTTGTTGCTGTCACCGAGCGGTAGTTTTCATATACCGGTTTGTAAATAGTTATCGATAAAAAAGGCAAATGGCAAATATACAGCTACAGATACAGACATGTCCCTCTTGCATATAATTATTTTTGAGATTATGTTTTCTGATTTATTTAAAATATATTGTGAGCTATATTATAATATAGGTTAATATTAAAATTGCATCAAATTAAATATAATACAATATTTACGAGTATTAATACATTATATTAAAATTACTAAGTGTGAACTTGGACCATATTGTTTTTTATTTATTTACTGCAGTTTTCCTAAAGATCAGAGTTTGAAGGATATATGGAAGTACTTTTGTTATAACAGGCTTACCTGGCTTCCCACAAGAAACAGTGTCATTTGCTCAGATCATTTCCAGACCTCTGACTTTTAAGTGTTGGGGAACAATAGAAGTCGATTGGTCGAGGGCACCAAGTCAACTTAAATATCACACTGTATTATTGTTCCGTAAGCCCCCGCGTGTAGTAGCGCTTAAGAATACCCACTACCCCATATCTTACCGTGGGTGTCGTAAGAGGCAACAGAGGGAAACTGAGGCAGAAGATGGGCAGCAGCATAGCTATGGCAATATACCCCCATGAATAAATTAACGAAGAGACGGCCCCCAGTCCCCGGTGGCCCCGCTATTCCTAGCTACGGTGGCGACCATGGTAACGGCGGGGCAGGGGGTGCTAAGAATCTCCGGTGGAGGTTCGGTTGCCACCTAAGACGACTCAACCTGGCAACATATAACGCACTCACCCTGAGGACTGACGAGAAGATACTGGAGCTGGAAGAAGAGCTCGAATATTATAGGATTATCCAAGATCCGAAGAGAGGGAAAGGACATGGTAATTCTGGAATCCGGCAACAAGTTATATCACCGGGAGGGCGACCATCTGTCCCAAGGAGGTGTCAGATTTATCGTTCACAAGTCTCTCATTAGCGACGTTGTAAAGATTGAGAGTGTGTCGACGAGGGTTTCGTACCTTATACTCAGAATCACCAAACGGTATTCGCTGAAGGTCATACAAGTTTACGCATAAACCTCGGCACATCCCGATGAGGAGGTGGAGGAAATGTATGA
Organism: Parnassius orleans; assembly: GCA_029286625.1. Lineage (NCBI taxonomy): Eukaryota > Metazoa > Arthropoda > Insecta > Lepidoptera > Papilionidae > Parnassius > Parnassius orleans. The sequence goes on along the minus strand of JAGSMP010000027.1, from coordinate 3,749,999 downwards.
TATATCTAGAGCCATGCATTCCTCCAAAACCGACTATACGGTATTAATGGGAGACTTCAACTCAAAACTAGGCACAAGAGAGAACGGTGAGCTGAAGGTAGGTAAATTTAGAATAGAGCAACGGAACCCAAGGGGCCAGTAGCTGGCCGACTTCATGGAGAAAGAGGGACCCTTTATGATGAACTCTTTCTTCCAGAAGCGGCCCAACAGGAAGTGGACCTGGTTGAGCGCCGACGGTTCGACAAATAATGAGAGATCAGTGATGTCTCAGTGATCGTGAGGGTGACAACGTGCAGCGATCACCGAATGTTGAGAGGCACACTGGACATAAACGTTAAGCTAGAGAGATCTCGTCTAATGAAGTCAACGCTCCGTCCCCCTCGTGCTCTAATCCTAAGTCCCGAAACCTTTCAGCTCGAACTACAAAACCATTCACAGTGCCTAGAAGATTGCAATGCAGTGGACGATATGAATGACATGCTTGTGGAAACTGTTCATGCGGTCGGAGCTATGTTCTCCAATACAGCTCTGCACTGAAGAAGCTATCGAGCGGAACCAGGGCTCCAAACTCTTTGCTAGAGATCTGTCTGCCAGAAAGAGCCAACTGTTTAAGCTGACGACCGAGTGTGGCAGCGTCGTTTCCGGGACACTTGAGATTTTGAGTGAGATTGAGAGGTTTTAATGGCAGTGTACACATCATCGTTGGAGCCACACGCAAGTCTTATCTGACACTATTCCGATGATATCACGGACGTGAGTGTAAAAGAGATTGGAATGGCTCTTCAACACCTTAAAAACGGCAAGGCCCGAGGCGAGAATGGAATTACAGCGGAGCTTCTGAAAGCGGGTGGAAAACCGGTACTTGAAGTCTTTCAGAAGCTCATTAATTCTGTCTTCCATTTTGGTACTACACCGGAGGCGTGGAGAAAAAGGACGGTGGTCTTGTGCTTCAAGAACGGTGACAACGCTCTCTTGAGGAACTACATGCCGATTTTCGTTCTGGGCCGCGCCTACGTGCTGTTTTCGAGAGTCATTACGAATCGTCTGGCATGCAGACTCGAAGACTTCCAGCCTCCCGAACAAGCTGGTTTCTGAAAAGGCTTTAACACCAAAGACCACATTCATACCCTTCGGCAAATTGTACAGAAGCCCGAGGAGTAAAATTCGCCACTATGTCTGGCGTATGTGGACTATGAGAAAGCCTTTGATTCCGTCGAAATTTGGGCGGTGCTGCAGTCCCTTCAGCGGTGTCAAGTTGATTATCGGTATATCGAAGTGCTGAAATGTTTGTACAGTAGGGCTACGATAGCTATCCGAGTACAGAACTAGAGTACGAAACCTATCCAACTATAGAGAGGTGTAAAACAGGGTGACGTTATATCCCCGAAACTTTTCACCGCTGCATTGGAAGACATTTTCAAGCTACTGGACTGGAAAGGATACAGTATTAACATCAACGGCGAGTACATCACTTACTTTCGATTTGCCGACGATATAGTCCTTATGGCAGAATCGCTGGAGGACCTAAGCACTATATTCAATAACCTTAATAGTGCCTCTCAACGGATAGGTCTTAAGATGAACATGGACAAAACAAAGATCATGTATAACGTCCATGTCATACCTATGCCAGTAGTTGTTGGGAGCACTAAGCTCGAAGTTGTTGGCGAGTATATTTGCCTGGGACAAATAGTCAGACTAGGTAAGTCCAACTTTGACCGAGAGGTCAATCGACGCATTCAAATCCGCTGGGCAGCGTTCGGGAAATTACGGCACATCTTCTCGTCAAGTATACCTCAAAACTTGAAAACGAGACTTTACAACCAGTGCGTGTTGCCAGTGATGACCTATGTAACTGAGACGTTGTTCTTCACTGCTGGCCATATGAGGAAGCTCAAGGTCGCTCAGCGAGCTATGGAGAGGGCTATGCTCTGGGTTTCTCTGCGTGATAAACTTAGAAATGAGGATATCCGCAGTAGAACCAGAGTGACCGACATAGCTCAACGGATTAGTAAGCTGAAGTGGCAATTGGCCGGCCATATATATCGAAGAACTGACAACCGATGGGGAACATCGAACTCGAACATCGAACATCGGAACTTGTGGCATATTACAACCTGAACAATTTGGCTTACGTACAGGTAATTCTACTTCTCTTGCTTGTTTTGAATTTATAAAATATGTAACTGAATGTATAAATAATAATACCTCGGTACTTTCACTGTTTCTGGACATGAGTTGCGCCTTTGAATTTGTAAATCATGATAAACTCCTCCATAAACTATAATCATACGGAATTAGAGGGAACCCGTATGCATGGCTTGAAAGTTATTTAAAAAGAAGAAGACAGGGTACAAAAATGACACAAAATAATAACATTTTAATTAAAGAAACTCATCGTTCTCAATCATTATTTTTAAAAAACAGGCGTACCACAGGGTGGTATACTCGGTCCTTTATTATTTTTATTGTATGATAATGACCTTCCCAATGCTACTTCACACAAATGTATCCTTTTGCAGACGATACTACTATAATAGTTAAAATTGATGGTAATAATTCATTGGATTCGCTTGCAAATACGGCACTAACTAATATCGTAGAATGGTTGGGGGCTCATTATTTAAGGGTCAGGTCATCTAAACATCATTTTAATATTCTATACGACAATAAGAAAATTGATGAAGTAGATAACTGTAAATTTTAAGGAGTAAATATTGGTACACATCTGAACTGGAAGGAGCATATTGATATCGTGTAAAAAGCTTCAACGATTCGCTTTTGCTTTAAAAAGTGTTAGGCAAAATATATCAATTGAGGCTGCTCTCACCGCGTACCATGGCTACGTATCATCGGTGCTTAGCTATGGGATATTGCTTTGGAGTAACTCTGTTGAAGTAGAAAGAGCACTTTTAGTTCAAAAATGATGCATCCTTGCCTTAAGCAACATTTGGTATTTAGATAGTTGTAAACCTTACTTTAAAAAATATAATATTCTTTCATTACTGATGCAAAAATCATCTCATCTCTATACTGATACAAAAATTTCTTTTTTAATAAAAAAGCAAACTCATAAAAATTTATTCGTTATATATATATACAAAACCAATCCATTTTAAAAACCAGTGATAGATAAACCTATCAGTGGTTTTTAAAATTATATAAACATTAAGTTTATAAGTTAAATGATAGGTTATTATATTAGTAATAAATAAACACCTATCTTTATCATAATATCCACCTTTTTTAAAATTTGAATTTATTTATTATTAAACTTTTAACTGTGTTAACAAAAACAGTAGGATTTTTTTTTTACATTTGTGTGTATATTTTTAATTGGTGTAATAAATTTATTTATTTGATCTTTATTATAAACATCTTACATTAATGGTTATAAAGGGCGGAATTAATGCCTTATGGTATTATCTACCTACCAATCATCCATCATCATATTATGAATCCCCGTGAACAATCCACATGTCATGGGTCTTTGCCACTCATATCGTGAGGTTTTGCGATAACCACTTGGTTTTACGGGCGAATTGACAATCAGGATACTAGACCACTTTGAGTTTTACACCTGCTTCCTGTCATCAGTCTGAGTTATTTACATCCATCAAACGCATGGCTGATACCGTCATTTATCGACGGCCGCAAGATTATTGAAATTACCTGGATTTTATTGATCTCTATTTAACTTGGGGAAACACTTAAATTTCCTTTACATAATTAATTACGTCTTGGCCAATCATTTGTTTTTAATGGCCAGTCGTTTGTTACTTAATTCATTACAATAGCATCAACTCGTTTCGTGCTTAAGTCTAAAAGATTTATTTTTCAGATGTTTGTTATCACTGAAATTACTTCCATTGTAACAACTTCACAGCGTACCCTTATACTAAAATTTGTTTAAAATGGCACTGTTTGTATAAATTATACCACGAAATAAAAATAAATTATTGTGGTTTAGGTCTCTTAATTTTAAACTAGTTTACTTTAAATGCAACAAACACTGTAAATCTTTCACTTTATTATTAAGTTTTATTATTTCAGAGGGTTATAAAAATTAACCTCCGATTAAAATGTTGTTTTATAAGATTCTGGAAGTCAAAGTTCTTTACATTTACATATATATACTCTGCACGTTTTATGGCCTCTAGAGTCGGACGCTAGTAAATTTTTCCTTCTCGCATATATCTCGAGAACAAATTACAATATCGACTACAAACCTGTTTAATTCTACGCGTAAAAAATTGAATAGGTTCTGAACACCGGATTAAGCTTTCGTTTAGGTGGTTCATTTGTGATAACTACTACACTGTTTTGATATTCACAAGCTCACTACTAATAGTTTAACTAGAAAAGAAATAACATGGTCATTAAATACCTAATTATCGCAAAATTAATAATACTCTAATTTTGTTGCCACGAAAAATATTATCTCATTAAATAAAACGAATTTTACATATTTTATCGCATTTAATTTAAAAATTTAATTCTCGATATTTCGGCAGCCGTTCAGCACCTATGATCTCATTCATGAAATTAATGAAGTTCTTATCATATCACATGACGTTATAATTGTCTTTAAATCCGGGGTGACATGGTCTTTATTTTATAGTAAAAAGATTAATACGCCGCTCGCCAAATTAAATATTTAATAACATATAATTTTTTAGTTAATAATAACAGCTAATTGGGTTTTTGAATTTTCAAGTATAATTTACTAGTTGCTTATAAAAAATACCTGCATATACTTCAACAAATTTTTGACATTTCGGAATCAGCGGCAAAATGTTTGGTTATACGCTGCAGGCCGTAGGTTCAATTTAACGCCGCTTATGTATAAGGCCTTTATCAGAAATCCTATCAAAAATTTCGAACCCAAATTTCACAGACCAGTGATGGGGAGATTAATTAATTCGTTCATTACAGGCTATCGAAAGTACACTGCTGAACATAGGCCTCCACCAAAGATTGCATATTGAGGTGTTATATAATAATTGCATTAGTTGCCACGCTTGTCAGGTGGCCGCAGCTTAGAATTATTTTAAGTTGTTCTATTTGATCGTAAAAAGGCTGTAAACGTTACTCTTAATATGAAATATAACTGTTGATTCTATCAGTCTTCAAGTACAAATCATATCGTAACGAATTATGATTAACTAAAGGTGAACTAAATTTAGTAAGGTAAAGACAAATAATCTAAAATTATTTGAAACTAGCGTTATTCGTTTTTTTTCGAGGTTGACATAGCGTACTATTTATTAATTTAGTTACCAAATAAACGCAACGTAATAAAGATAGCTAAGTTTCGGGAGCAGTTCTAAAAGTTATTAAAACTACAATAATCTTGATAACATTTATTACTATTTCGTTACATAATAAATTGAGACTAAAAAGTAACTAAGTACAATACTGAATTCCTTAACTGGGTGATTATATTACTACGATGGGGACTCTAATGCATAAATTCTAAATGCAACGGATAATATAAGGTGGTCAAAACAAGTTTGTTTACTGATAGAAAGTAATGAAAGTATAACATCTTGCTTTGATACCAAGGCTAGCAATAACATTAAAACATTGGAGTCAACTTTTGTAGCATTATAAATTTCTTAACATGTTTATAAGTAATCTAATATCAAAAACTTAGTCGGGGCAAATCATGATCAGTTGTAGTGATGTGATGGCTTCTTGCAAATGTTAGATGTGTAGTCAGAAAAATTTGGTATCAACAGATTGTTAGCTACTTCTTTAATGTATAACTGACTAGTCCAGAATGTAAAACTCATTACACTATAAATCCATAAAAATTAATTATAACAAATTCCTATAATTAATCTTCAGATACATCCCATTCTAATGCTCCCCCATTCTGTACATAAAAATGGTCGTTTTTTAAATCTATAAAAATATTAAATAATATAAATTTACGTGGTTAATGAATTTCGATCTTTCCAAAGGATCTTTCTAAAGGTTTACGAGGGGCGTTCAATGTATTCTCGGTATGTTAGAAAAAAGGAAAAATTATGAAATATTTTTTATTTTTCAATATAGTCTTCCATGACATCAATAAAATAACTTGTTCGTGAAAACAGCTTTTTTATTCCCTTGAAAAAATATTCTTCCTCTTGGCCTGAAAAATGCTAAAAAATTTACAGCGGACTTGAGCTAATTATCGTCAGCAAATCGCATTCCCCGAAGGTCTTTTTTAAGTTTGAGAATAAAAAGTAGTCACTAGAGCCTAGGCCATACACCATACAGTTGTGGGCTGTATGGTGGGTGGTTAATTTGTGGCGGCGCTGTCGTCGAGCCACAAGCGAAACATATCGAAGTCTTAATCGCGTTATCAAAGTTCCGAAGTAAAAGCAGTATATATAGAATAGTTTCGAACTACCACTCGGAGCGTTGGCCGTTGCCCGGGCCGAACACCTTGCCCTGCGGGAGATCTCCCCTTTTCCTTTTTACGGCCACAGTGGTGACCCCGACGTGATATGAACACGCAACCAACAACCTTCGGAAACTACAACTTCAAACCTTCGACATCGTCCTCAAGTACCCCATTCAGTCGCTCCCGAGCAAATATTGTCGGCAGTCTTCACATTCTGCAAGCCGTCTAGCTTTACAAAGGTTCATTGCAGCACAGGAATAATAATGTTTCCTGTTCCTTCAAGCTACTCTCTGCACTACAGTATTCGGCACTGCTCTGAGCCTTACTGCTCGTCTCTACCTCATGGCACTCTCGCAGATTACTTGCCTTCTTCTCGATTCACCGCAGACTACAAGGCAATTTCCTGACACTTGCAAATTCGTTGACATCTAGACTGCACTATCGACCTCCGGTCTGAGCAGGGGGGTGATGTGGCGGCGCTGTCGTTGCGCCACAAGCGAAACAAATCGAAGCCTAAATCGCGCTATCAAAATTCCGAAATAAAAGCAGTATATATAGAATAGCTCCGAACTGCCACTCGGAGCTTTGGCCGCTCCCCGGGCTAAACACCTTGCCCGGCGGGAGATCTCCCCTTTTCCTTTTCACAACCACAAATTTCCTCAAACCCGCAGACTCGTGCAGCAGCCTTGGAGAGCCGCGCCATGTGAACCGGTGTGTTGTCATGAAGAAGCAGCATTACTTTGGTCAGCTTTCCTCGTCTCTTTTCTTTTACTGCTTCTCTCAAACGGCATAAAGTGACTGAGAATTTGTCTCCGTTGATGGTTTCACCTTTTTTGTGTACTCGATCAATAGTATTCCTTTGGAATCCCAAATCACTGTGGCCATGATTTTACCGGCCGATGGAGTGAATTTAAACTTCTAAAGGGGGGGGGGGTTCTGATCTCTTTGCCATTACATAGACTCCTGTTTACTTCACCACACAGCTCTAAAACTTCCTACAACAGTCAACGCGCGCCTTCTTTTGAAGCGCAGTGAGCATTCGCGGCACCCATCTTGCACTGACTTTTGTGAGGTTGAGATAGTCATGCAATATGGTGTGTATGGTACCAGCGGATAGGTTAGTCATTTCTGCTAACATCTTAATTTTTTCGTGCATCTTCTAATACAATTTTTTCAATAATTTTCACCTTTTCTTCTGTAGCCGCTGCGATTGAACTAGCCGCGGGCGGGGGTCATCTTCGATGCTTTTCTTGCCTCTTTTGAATTTACTTGACCACTTCTGTACGGTTGACATTGAAAGAGCAGAGTCTTGGTAAACGGCCATGATGTTTTTATGAGTTTTTCCTTGTTTAGTGAGGAATTTAATCACCGCACGGTGTTCGATTTTTTCCGACATTGTCGAGTCAGTCATTCCCATCGTCTATGACAGAAAGTTACATAAGAAGTAATGAAGTTATCAAGACGAAATTTCATATTTATACCCTCAGGTAGTGTTGTTAGCTAATGATTTTTTAAATTACCCACGTTATTAGCAAATCACCCTAATACGTAGTTATAGGCTGTTTGTAATATGTATGGAGTGATCGTTTTAGTCAGGACCCTTATTTACGTTATGTTTGTTTACTAACTTAGTTCTTTTATGCGTCTCTTGGAGTACTGACTTTTGTTCTTCAGCCTGGATAGACTACAAAAAGCATTCAACCCGGTGCCTCATACGTGGCACCGAGTTAGAGACTTCCTCGGGCAGTGTATGGGGCAGTGGAGTACGATCCTTTGTCATCTAGGCGAGCGGATGACGACTGCGGAGAACCATATAAGGATAAGAAGGGGTATCTTCTAGGGCGATTTTTTGAGTCCAATTTGGTTTTGCCTCTCTCTAAACCCTCTCAATACCTTACTGGAGGGTTTCGGGAGGGGATTTCAGCTTCGGAAAGAGGTACAAAAGTGACCCACCTTTTCTATATGGATGATCTCAAGTTATTCACCTCCAGTCGCTCCCATCTTATGGAATTGCTAAACATCACTTGTGACTTTAGCAATTCTAATAGAATGGAGCTGGGGACAGATAAGTGTGCGGTCATCCATGTCGAAAGGGGTAGGGATGCTAACTCTGAGGGCATAGAGTTATCTATGCCCATAAACATAAGAACCCTATCCGAGGCTGAAACATACCGATACCTGGGTATGTCACAGAACATGGGTATCGACGAGGCGGACATGAAACAGTCAGTTTGCGATGTGTTTTATGCACGCTTGACAAAAGTGCTTAACAGTCTTTTGTCGGGCGTTAATAAGACACACGCATATAACGGTTGGATCATGACTGTTCTTATGTATACCTTTGGCATACTCAGGTGGACTCAGACCGAACTGAAGGTTCTGGATAGAAAAGTCCGCACTGTTATGACGTCCCATAGGATGCATCATCCGAGGTCGTCAGTAATGACGCTGTAATTGCCGCGGAAACATGGTGGACGCGGCTTTTTAAGCGCTCTCACCATGCATAATCGCGAAGTGTGCAGCCTTCGTAATTACTTCCTGACGAAATCGGATGATCCATTCTATAGGGACATCATTTCGTGTGATAAAGGGCTAACCCCTCTATCCTTAGCCTACGAGCAATGGCAAGACCCAGCAGTACAGTCTATCTCCGACCGGGAGACCGTATGGAAGGAGAAGGAGCTCCACGGGAGGTTCTACAAGGCTCTTCATGAGCCTTTCGTAGACACAGTTGCCTCCCTCCCTGGCTACGTTTTGTGACCTCTTCAGAAACCGAGGGTTTTGTCTGTGCAATACAGGATCAGGTTATTAAGACCAACAACTATCGGAGATACATCCTAAAGGATGGCACCGTCAACATCTGTCGAGCTTGTCGCCATCCCGGTGAGTCACTTAGGCATGTCATCTCCGGTTGTTCGGCGCTTTCTAACTCTGAGTATTTGCACAGACACAACCTAGTAGCCAGGATTCTGCACCAGGAGCTCGCTCTGAAATACGTTCTCGTGGATCGGAAACTGCCTTATTATAAGTACTTGCCGGAAGCCTTGCTCGAAAATGACCCCGCCAGGCTCTATTGGGACGGGCCATAATCACAGACAGGACTATTCTTGCGAATAAGCCTGATATTGTGCTGATGGACCGGGCATAGTCAAGGATATTTTTGATCGACATTACCATTCCATATGACGAGAACCTCGTGAAAGCCGAAGCAGATAAGAAAACAAAATATCTAGATTTGGCTCAAGTGGTGACCGACATGTGGGGTGGTCTGCCGACCGAAATTATTCCTGTAGTCGTCTCTACAAACGGGTAAATCCCGGTCAGCCTTTCGGGTCATCTGAGGTGACTGGGACTCCGTAACGGACCGTTCCGGGCTAAATGCAGAAGGCGGTGCTCTATGATGCCGCCCGCAACGTCCGCCGGTTTCTTTCCCTTTCCCCCTTACCCTTGGCCGTTTGGTCTCCCCTGCCGAGGTCTTCCATCTGGTTGGGATTTTATTTACTTATGAATTATTTACTTATTTATGTTAGTATATGAAATATATATTTATGTTTATTTATTATTTCCTTTAATATATTTATTTAGCCCAACCAAATGAGAATACTCTATAAATACCCCAAAAATAATAAGAATTTAGCCATCAGAATCATGTTTGCCTCACCCATCGATCATGTTTGTCTCACGAACCAACAAGTTGCCTTCAATCATTTAAATTAAATGTACAGAGTTATTTTATTATGCTGTAATATAAAACTTTATGGAAGCTAGACAGTCTGCAGCCCCGTCATAAAGGGACCTGACTTGGGCAAAGCTACTTAGGTGTGAGTCAAACCATGACGCAAAGAGCGCCATTGAGGATAGCGAACAACCAAACCACCATCGCAGAGACGCAATGCTGTTAAACGCAAAAAGCATCAATACGACTATCGTCGGGCTTACACCATCCCATTTCCACCATCCCCATACGATATCCCGACCCGCATAACTCCATTGACCAGAACCACAAGATGAGTCGAACAGGTGCAGCACACTCGCAGATCCATCACGAGACGCAATATCGCAAGTAGCAGTAAGCATAAATGCAACTATCATACGGATGGCGCCCCCTCACAACACACCCACATGATCTCTATCAAATTTGGCAACAAAATTGTTAATTTTGTCAACTAATAATAGCACCAACGTAGCGTAGTAGCACGCTACTAAGACGCCAGTAACTAAACATCCATTTTTCATAGATCTATTGCACTAAGACATGGAGTTGAGTATGCTTGTTGCACTTAAAAGTACTATCAAACACAATCTCCCTGACGCGAAACATAGCTGACGTATCATAACGCTATGCACTAAGACAATCGGTAGGGGTGCGCGATGTCCACGGACAAGCTGTATTGCTACAACAAACCCGGTCACCACCGGCACTATGATGATATGCCTAGGACATATCGGTTATCGAGTCCACGCTTACCGCGGTTTCGGTCACGGTTAAGCAGTGTACGCGACAATATAATAATCCGTTTCAAGTCCCATTTCTCTCATTATAATGCTTTTATATATTTGAGACCCTCTACATACTCGTATTTGCTATATTTCATAGTATTACTATCATATGTCTTTTATATATGGGACTTCAAGCCCCAACTCTGCTATTATAATGCTTATACATCTTAGAGACCTTCTACATTATTGCTTTTGTATCATAGACTTTACTATCATATGTCCTTAATATGGGACTTCTATATTGTGCAACTGCGGTCGACCATCTCATTTATGTCTGATTACAGGTATGCGTCTCCGGCAGATCTCTTATAAAATCTATTAGAAAAATCAACCCCTTTGGATTTGGTCCAAACTTTGTATGGAGATTATATATGTTAAATCAATACATAGAAAGTTATTATTTTTGAATTTGTAGCAGTAGTTTTTGCGATATTAACAAAATAAGATTTAACCATTGCATGAACACTCTCTATGACCCATTTCCCAATTATAATATAAAACTTATAAATATTTTTTATCTTTATTATTGTAACATAATCGACTTTTTAATATTTGATACGATATCGTTTGACGCTGTTCCCTGTCGCCAGTGTAGGCATTTTATATTTGACGGGTATAACGTACAGTGAGATGATGTAGGCATTTGTCATCGTTGCCTCTTAAGAGGCCCACAACATGAAATTGGGTGATGGATTCTCTAACTCGGCCATAACACGGCATATCATTATCCCGGTCTCTAAAAAAATATATTAATTTTATACTAATTTTACAACATCCGATGGTAGACAGAAAAGGAGTAGGAGTAAAAACCGAAATTATATATGGGAAAGTAAAGAAGAGTTTAACAAGGGATCTGCATGGTTTATCCGGAGAATGGGTGAAGGAAAATCGGCTTCTGAGGTATGAGGGAGAAGGGGAGGGAGTTTTTATCAAAATTCGTTCAGTTACTTTTTGCTGTGAATAAATAAACTAACCGAATTTTAAAATTGATAATCTACTTATGCAGGTTCTGAATATAGCTGAATATAAATGGTATTCGCATTTTCCCATTTCATATTGCAGGTTTTCCATTTTTTTTGTGAATTATACTAGGTAGTGTGAAGTGTTAATCTCCCGGGTTTTCAAATTAGGGTGTAATACTGTTATGTGCTTCAATTGGCATTTTTTCACAGAAAAAACCAATAACTGATTTTGGCCCGACGCGGGATTTGAATCCGAGACCAAATGGTCAGCAGTCGCGCTTACGACCACTAGACTAACGAGGCAGCCAAATTACAACATTATTATAGGTGATGAATCATGGATTCATAAATACGGTCCAAAAACTAAGCACCAGTCAACGGTTTCCATCCATCCATTACAGTCTATAAAGGTCCACTACTGAACATAGGCCTCCTCATAGATTACCTCATAGGTCACCTTATTTACATCCCTGATTTGATACCGTGTCTTTTATTTCCTATATAAAAAATAAAAACTATTTGAAATGGATAGAGTTTTCGTTGCCAGAAGATGCGCTAGTAGCGTTCGAGCAGGCCGTAGATGAGGTGTCTGAGGCAGACTGTAAAAAAAGTTTCGAAAATTGGTTCAGACGCATGAAACTTTGTAAAGATGCTGGTAGAGACAACTTTCTAAAACTTTAATAATAAAACCTTTTATCATAAGTTTTTTTTAGTTTCGCTACTCTTTCTGAGTGGTTCACGTATAATAACAGAAATTAATATCAAATGTTCAAACATAAAGCAATACGGAATAATATCAAGTTACAGGAAAAATATGGCCTAGTTTGGCTTTGGAAGGTTATCCACATAGAAAAATATTTTATTTCTCTCGAGTGGTTGTATCGAGATTCCCGTTAGGAGAGGTTTGTAAGTCTTTTTCCGGGATTTGAGGAATTTCAATTGTATATTTTACGAACATTTTGCAGTTGTTTTCTCTATGGGATTTAAGAATAAAAATAAACGAAATTTTGTACGTATGTTGTTTTATTAGCCTTCCGAAACAATCAAAAATTATACAATATTATAAGTTTTTACATTATAATTTCATTTTGTCCGCCGTTGCTGATACATGACTCCATCATTACTTTTAGTTTTTGCCTGAATATGATAAATAATTATGATTAAATTTTTCATACTTAGGTATGCTGTTGTAGTGGCGGCGTAAGAGAATGCACTACCCCATATCACCCTGTAGATTTGTAACAGGCGACAGAGAGGCAGTGGCCTCTTTCTGATAACAACTTAAAATAATAGCAATCCCCCTCATAGGAAGGCAATATATGGGCGCCTATGTATAACAGGCTGTAATGATTATGATGATAAACATTTAGATTGATTCACCAAGAAACAGTTTTAGTACAATTTTCTAGATCGGTTTTTGTCTGTTTATTCAAGTTTGCAAATATTTTCTTATACAGATCCAATTACATAATATTATAGAATATTTATTACATAATGACTAAAATTCAATGATACAATAAAGTCAGGTATACCTCAAAACTTGGAAACAAGATTGTACAACCAGTGCGTGTTGCCAGTGATAACTTATGGATATAAGACGTGGTTCTTCACTGCAGGCCGTATGAGGAAGCTCAAGGTCGCTCAGCGAGTTATGAAGAGGGCTATGGTCGGCATTTCTCTGCGTAGTAAACTTAGAAATGAGGATATCCGCAGTAGAACCAGAGTAGCCGACATAGCCCAACGGATTAGTAAGCTGAAGTGGCAATGGGCCAGCCATAAAGCTCGAAGAAATGATAGTCGATGGGGAAGCAAGGTTCTAGAGTGGCAGCCTCGTACCGGTAGGCAAAATGTAGGGCGACCTCCCACTACATGGAGTGACGACCTGGTAAGACGTGCAGGAAGTCGATGGATGTAGGTGGCTCAGTTTCACTATAAAGTGTCAAGAACGCTGGCTGCGTTTCCTCGTTGAATAGCCTTTGGGTGAGAAAAGTACCAGCTCTCTTGTCTCCAGCGACGACGATCAGTCATGGATTCATTTTAGAAACTTCACGACACGTAGGCCCTACGTATCAGAAACAGAAACAGAAACTTTTTATTCCATATAGATTATAAATAATACTTATTTTAGTCACTCTTTTGTTTAATTACCACTGGTTCGAAAAAAACCTCTGTCCTGGGAAGAACCAACAAGAAAACCAGCGGGACTTTTTTTTAAATAACAGCTTACAATCATGTGTGTTACACAATTAACAAACACAACAAATTAGAAATAGCTTAGTAGCGATCACCTCATTCCCAGGGGTTATTATCATCCATAAATTCCTTAATATTATAATAACCCTTTTTATACAAACTTTGTTTAATAAAGTTTTTGAACTTTGAGCAGGTCAAATTTTGCATATTTTCTGGGATTGTCACGTTTAAATTATTATTACATGAAAAGTTATTCATTAATAAATTTAAATCTAAATCTAAATCACATAGTCACACAATATCACCAGTCTCTGCAGCAAATGACACAAATCTTCAGATCTTAACAAGTAACCGTTGAGATAAGAGACTGCGAAGTACCCCACACAAAGGATTTGCCTCTCTCCCAATGGACCAAAGTCAATCCGTCGAATCTCCTGTTATAGTTTTAATTCTACAAGTCTTTGAAACCGAAGAAACATTAATGAGACAAAACCCTTCGGGTAAGACCGTTAGAGACCAGTGACGAGATAACCTAGTAACACTTTTCTTACACGAAAGTTCGTCGAGCCTAAACATGTCGATGTCATACCGCAAGGACACCGATGAAGTTGACAAATCACCGTTCAAGTAATGTATAAAAATTACTTCATGGTATATAAGTCTAAAGCACACTGTCCAATACTATACTAATTGCGGGACACAGGTGTATGGCTGGTTCCTAGACCTGTTAACGGCGTTTGACTTAGTGTCTTACAACATATTATGGGCAAAGTTGGAGGACAGGGGACTACCGGTTGAATTGCTAAATATATTTAAGTTCTGGTATGTCAACCAGACAAATTGTGTAGAATGGGCCGACTCTCTCTCGGAAGAATATGTGTTGGAGAGTGGGTAAGACAGGGAGGCTTGACGTCCCCCACACTCTTCAACATATATATTAATGATCTCATTGTCAGGTTGAGTAGTATGCGTGTCGGATGCCGTATTCACGGACACTAACAATAAAAATTACGCTGATGACAGTGAACTGCTCTGTCCAACTGCGGGGGTCTTAACGAGATGCTAAGGGTTTGTGACAAATATGCTGCTGAGCACGGGCTCATATACAATGTAAAAAAGACAGAATGCATGGTGTTTAGGCCGCTGGTAAATGTCCCGATAAAGTCAATAACGTTACCCTGAACGGCGTGAACACACAAAGTGTACCAAAATTTAAATATCTGGGACATATAATTACTGACGCCTTAAAGAAAACGCTGATATAGAAAGGGAACGTAGGGCTCTCTCAGTAAGAGGTAATATGTTGGCTCGCAGATTGTATCGTTGTAGTGATAACGTAAAGGCCCTTTTTAAAGCGTATTGCCAAAACATGTACACGGGAAATCTGTGGGCCAGCTATACCAAGAAGTCGCTGGACATCCTACAAGTCCAATATAATAATGTGTTCAGGATGTTGTTGGGACTGCCTCGTTTCTATAGTGCATCAGGGATGTACCAAGCTGTAATGCCAAGTTGACGGTTTTGCAGCCATTATTCGCAAAAAAACCCCATCGCTGATATTTAGAGCGCGTGGCAGTCCCAATAGCATTCTGCAAACCCTAGCAGATAGATACACGTCTCTCCTTTGGGCCTGCTTTATGAGGAGGGTTATTTTAAAACACAGTTATTTAAATTAAATCCAAATTGACTTCATTTGATTTTATTTTGATATTTTATTTTATTTTGATTAATTTAATTAGACATTATTTGATTTCGATTGATTTTTATTTGATTTTTTGTTTGAATGTATTTTATTTTATTTTATTTTGACATTACTATTATTTGATTATTATTTTTATTTTATTGTTTTTTATTTTGGGTTTAGATTTGATTTTAGTTTTGATTTAATTTAATTTACTTTAAAAACATATTTAATGTTCTCAATTACTAACCTAATCTAAGTCATACTAACAACTTATGGATCTTTGGCATCTGAAATAAAGAATTAATATTATTATTATATTATATAGCATGTAACCTGTGACTAAACTCCTTAGTTGAAACAGTTAGAAGGCCTGCTCTTGATAATTATGGAGGGTATGAAACAAATGTTTGTGGACACCAATGGAATATTTCCGCTATAACAGAATGCTTACCATGTCTGCCTTAATTCCATAGTAAAACACGGGCTTACTTTATTACTACTTTAATAGTAGTAACATACATTAGTGGCATGGAAGCAGGGAAAAATGCAATACTAGAAAGGTTTTTTACAACGATACCTCCTTCAAATATTTTAAGTAAAGTAGTTTGAGTCCACACAGTTGAATTTAAAGATAAATTTAAAAGTTTTCTATAGCTATTGACATTAATGTCGTGTACTTTTAAAATGACTGGACTCGAGCGGAATATGTGTGTAAATCTTAGTACCTACAAGAAAAAATATTTTTAAATAGAAGTAGTAACGTGGGGATTTTACACATATAATTTATCAACATTTTTCTGTAGACTGATTAAATTTATACATCACATCAACAGATTAATCGAAAGACAACGAGGCACTTATAATATACATGGTAAATTGAACTGGAAGAACATGTAGATAAAGTGTGTAGTAAACTCGATAAATTTGTATTTGCTCTTCGCAAACTAAGACTCACAGCCAGTAAAGAAACAGTCCTCAGTGCATATCATGGGTACGTCTCTTCAGTACTTCATGGATTAGTTATATGGGGTAATTCAGTGAATATAGGCAGGGCGTTTAAGTACAAAAAATATGTATTAGATCCATGTGTGGCGCTAATTATTTAGATCATTGTAAAGCCATTATTAAAATTAAAATACTTCCACTGCCTGTCTCTATATTTTGAAATATGTTTGTTCGTTAAGAGATATTCTATCTATTTCAATAAAACGTGTTTCAAGAGTCCAAGACAGAAACCAATTAATTGTACCATCCCAAAGACTTTATTTGTATAGTCGTAATGCCCACTGCATAATAACAATCTTTAATAAGCTGCCACCACAGATCAGACAGTTGCCTATAAATAAATTTAAACATGCAATATTTTCTTATTTTGGATATGTGTTTTATTCTGTTAACGATTTCATAGATTATAAATTTATAAATTATACATAAATGAATGCTCGTATTATTAATAATAATAATAATATATATTTACAATTGATAATTCCTATATAATGTTATAAATGTATAAATTTGTTTAAATAAGTACTATAAAGTGTTAAATATTATTCTAATTGTAATATTTCTACACCGAATACGGTAGTATATGTGATCATTCTATAATTTCAACATCTGTAATTACCATATACTAAGAAATAAACGATATTCTATTCTTCTATTCTATTCTTACACACGTTGCCGTATGATAATTTTTATATTAGGAGAAATATAATTTAATTTAGGAATTAAATTTAGAACTGGATAAATAGTTGGAAATAAATAAATCACATTTAGTGTTAATATATCAAGAATAATGTTAAAAAAAATAAAACATGAACACATTAAATACAGCACATAAGTACATAAACATACAAAATAAAGCTTGCTGAATTTAAACAAGTTGATATTATATTTTTATCATATTTTTATTCGAACAGGAATATTCGATATGAACTAACACAATAACTTGTAATGTGGGTAGCACAACAAATTGACGAAATTTTGATTTAATTGAAGCTGAAAAGCGGTTTAATTAAAACATGAATAATTAACATGAGGAAACACGGAACATCTCATGTTATACCCTTATCAAATTAAAATATCCCAATTAATTCTCGTCAGTAACAGATATTGTTAGATTAGGCCTTTGAATGTATAGCTGATTAAAATGGCAAAAATGCTTTAGAAATTGAAAAATATGTAATTTAAAATTAGCCCAATGCTCTGCAACCCGTGACTAACGTGACAATGTTGTATATTTGTATTGATTTTTTTATATAAGATAAGGGTGACAAACGAGCACACAGTCCACCTGATGGTAAGTGGTTGCTGTGGCCCATAGACATCAACATCTATCCTCGATTACGAATCAAAATTCAGATGCGTTGTCACCCGTGGGGACTAAAATGGAATGACTCATTTCCAGTAAAAAGGGTCTCCGATTCTCAACACTCACCATACGAAACACAGCAGCGTTAAGCTGCTATTTTACGCTGGTATTCTGTGAGAGCGTGGTCCTTCCCCGGTCGAGCCGACCCATTCGTCCTACAACTATACCAGTAACACAGCTACAGCATGGCATGGCATGGTTTATATAATTAACACAAAACAAAAACTTTTTTTTCTTATTTCAATGCGGAACACAATCGATTTCTAATTTCTTCGTAAAATGTGTTTATAAATGTGTTAATCTTCTTATTTATATGATATTGCTTTGAGCTTATATGCCTTGTTGGTCCAGTGGTTGTTAGCGCGACTGCCGACTATGAGGTCCCGGGTTCAAATCCCAGGTGAGACCAAATTCAGTTATTGGGTTTTTCTGTCACGAAATTCTCAGTAGCAGCCCGGAGTTAGGAAGTTGTGGTGTGTGTGTAGGTGTTTCACCCCCATGCCTCAGAAAGTGGGTAAAGCCGTTGGTCCTGATTTCTCTCCAGCCGTGTCGGATTGCTGTTCCATCAGACTATGAGAGGGAGAGAATAAAGAGTGCACCAATATTTCGTACATATTCGTGTACTAAATTCTTCTCCTGCGCAGATGGCTAGTCTATTTGAGATCGGCGCCGTGGCCAATATTCGGTCTGGAGGATATTATTATTGGTTTGAATAAAACAACAATTTAACCGATTTTATCGCCTTTAATTTGACTTAATTTTACATGTTTTAATTCCCGAACTTTCGGGCGCTTTACATAACCCATGGTGTTTGACGTCCTGATATCTTAGTTGACCCACCCGGGTTACCTTCAGCTTTTGAATATACAATTTTTGGTTCAATCTATGCAGATAGAGCTTACAGTATCTTAAGCTCTTGCGACGGATTTATTTTATTAGATATTTGATTGTATCTATGGAATTTTGAATTTTTTTTAATTTCAATAGCTTCGAGAATCATCCTTAGTAGGAATTGGTGTTCTTTTACGAGGATTTGTGGCTTATAAAATTTTATGTAATAGCAGGGTCAACCGGAAATTCTGATGGGTGAAATGGATGGGAAAAAAGGTTCTCCAGTGGCACCCTCGTACAACACGAGGGTTAACAACCTCGACAAGCGCAGTGTTAGGCGACTCCTCTAGATGGAGTGACAACCTGATGAGACACGCAGGTAGTCGATGGGTGCAAGTGACTCTGGACGGTATTTTACAACAATCTATGGGGGAGGCCTATGTTCAGCAGTAGAATTGAATAGTGATATATTTTTAATGTAATTCTGTACGAGAAAATTTAATTTAAACCATACAATTTTAAGTTTTGTTAAATTTGTAAATAAAGAAGATGATAAATTAATGAATTTGTTTCTTAACAGAAAATACGTTGGCGCCTTTAGCATGTAGCAGGTGGAAGGAAAAGGGGAGATCTCCCGCCGGGCAAGGTGTTCTGCCCGAGGGCACCAACGCTCGAGTGGTAGTTCGGAGACTATGTATATATACTGTTTTAATTCGAACTTTGATAGCGCGATTTAGGCTTCGATGTATTTCGCTTGTGGCGCGACGACAGCGCCGCCACATCACCCCCCTGCTCAGACCGGAGGTCTGATAATGCAGTCTAGATGTTGACGAATGTGCAAGTGCCAGGGAATTGCCTTTTAGTCTGCGGTGAGTCGAGAAGAAGGCAAGTAAATCTGCGAGAGTGCCGTAAAGCAGAGGCGAGCAGTAAGGCTCAGAGCCGTGCCGAAACACTGTAGCGCAGAGAGTAGCTTGAAGGGACAGGAAGCATTATTATAGTGCTGCGATGAACCTTTGTAAAGCTAGATGGCTTGCAGGATGTGAAGACTGAATATTTGCTCGGGAGCGAATGAATGGGGTACTTGAGAACGATGACGAGAATTTGAAGTTGTAGTTTCCGAAGGTTCTTGGTTGCGTGTTCACATATCACGTCGGTTAGTCACCACTGTGGCGAGTGGAAGGAAAAGGGGAGATTTCCCGCCGGGCAAGGTGTTCTGCCCGGGGAGCGGCCAACGCTCCGAATGGTAGTTCGGAGCTATTGTATATATACTGTTTTTAATTCGGAACTTTGATAGCGCGATTTAAGCTTCGATGTATTTCGCTTGTGGCGCGACGACAGCGCCGCCACAAGCATAAAGCATAAAATAAAAAAGGTTCACACGGATTTAAAGATTCTTTCTGGAGAAGCAGTATAGTAAATAAATTAATATAGGTCAATAGTAAATAAATTACTTATTATTATAGCATTAGCCAGTGCCACAAGTCAAAAGTTTAAATAACAAAATTACATTCATAAACTCGGTACAATGATACGGAATCTTTATTATACGAACCCTTTTTAGACTTAGCAGTATGAATCATCATCATCATCATTACAGCCATTCACAAGTCCACTGCTGAATATAGGCCTCCCCCTAGGAATGCCACAAAGCACGGTCCCGAGCCACCTGCATCGATCAAATTCTTGCATATCTTACCAGGTCATCACTTCATCTAGTGGAGGGCCGTCCTACACTTTTCTTAACGGTACGAGGTTCCCACTTGAGAAGCTTTCTTCCCCATCATTTGTTAGTTCTTCGAGCTATATGGTTGGCCCATTGCCACTTCAGCTTATAATATAAATTCGTTGGATATGTCGGTTACTCTGGTTCTACTGCGGATATCCTAATTTCTAAGTCTATCACGCAGAGCAACCCCCAGCATTGCCCAAGATTTAGTAATATTTAGTTTTATTAACAAACTTTGTGCCAGCAGTTGCGGTTATACAAAAAATAATTTAAATTTTATGAGTATATAATAAACAAAATTATTATTTAAATTAAATATTAAATTATTGTGTGAAATTTTAATTTAATTAAAATTTATATAAATTTTATAATTTATTAAATTTTATAAAAAACAAGGATTAGATGAAAAAGATTGAAAAATTTAAAAAACTTGTCAAAGCGCACTACTTTCCTCCTTAAATAGTCATTCATTTAAAAATTACTACCTACTAATTTTTCTTTACGTTAAGGCTTTGATTTCACTTACTTGTTTAATCTTTTCTGCTCTCGTATATGTATGTCTATATTTTTGTATTTGAAATGTATCTATTTATTATAGTATGTATGTATTTATCGATTATATAATTACATGTATGTCGTGTGTATTTTCCAACAACCTACGTACACATTTACCCTTTCTCACAGGTATCTTTATCCTCTGCAATGTTTGCCTGGTAGAGATCGCTTCTAAGCAATAAGGCCGCCAATTGTGCCTTTAAATAATTTATGTTTTTTTCTCTCATATATATTTCTGGTGTACAATAAAATATATTTCATTCAAAGTATTTCATTCATTCTTCTTCATACGGCCAGCAGTGCAGGATCACGTCTCAGATCCATGTGTCATCACTGGTAACACACACTGGTTGCACAGTCATAAATTAAGATATAGGTATGACGAGAAGATGTGTCGCAATCTCCCAAACGCTGCCCAGCCGTAAAATCCGTCAATTGACCTTTCGGTCGAAGTTGGACTTACCTAGTTGGACTATTTGTCCTAGGTAAACATACCCGTCGACAACTTTGAGCGTAGTGTTCCCAAAAATTACTGACATATTTATAATATGGACGTTTACACTTAACCTTTTGACCTTCTTTGTCTATGTTTATTTTAAGACCCATCCGTCTGACACTATTAAGGTCATTGAGTACAGTGCTTAGGGCCTCCAGCGATTCTGCCATAAGGACTATATCGTCGGCAAATCGAAGGTGAGTGATGTACTCGACATTGATTTTAATACCGTATGTATGTTCCTGTCCAGTAGCTTGAAAACGTGGTCCAATACAGTAGTGAAATGTTTTGGAGATACAACGTCACCCTGTCTTACAGCTTTCTGTAGTTGAATAGGTTTCGTACTCGGATAGCCTTCGTAGCCCTACTGTACAAACACTTCAGCACTTCGATAACATTTATACTTTTAATATATTTCCTAGTCAGTAACATTTGAATGAAATTGCTATTAATGTTTATATTTTCTTCACGTAAAAGTTTTGAAGGTTTAAGCTTTCTTTTGTGTATTATACTTTTGTCAAAATATAAGCTTCGGTTTCGCGCAATTCAGTTTCCATTCAATTGAAAGTGTGTTTTTTTCTTACTTATCGTCCAAAATTTGTCTTCACAATACCTTAAAGGGAAAAAGAATAAAAACTTCATAAGAAAATGAATTATTTATCGCTTTTGACATTTATCTTTTTTGTATTACTAAAACCAAAACAATAAAAGTTAAATAACCGTGTAGTGGCGGTGTAAGAATATCCACTACTCCATATCATCCCGCGGGTGTCGTAAGAGGCAACAGAGGGAAACAAATCAGGAGATGGGCAGCAGCGTCTTCCTTATAACGACTACAAATAAAAATAAACTACGGTTGCCAACCCGCTTGCCAAGCGTGGCAACTATGGCAAATATCTCCCCTATGAGTCCATCCATAAGGGGAGGCCTATTTTAAGCAGTGGACTTTAGTACGTTGTAACGTTAACTTATATTAATGAATAAAATGACGACGCTGATTTAAATTTTCTATTTTGCAATGATGCCGCACGAGACGCAAAAGTACTTTGCGACCGTTGTGCCGCTAGAGGTCCGACATAGCCTTTTATGTCGTCACCACGGCAGAGAACTGTGAAATTTTCCCCAAGAAAAAAAAGGAACCTTTTCAAATCACACCCTACAGACGGGAGTTTAAATAACATAACATAACATAACATAAGCACTCACGCTTGTCACCCAGAGGGGTAGGCAGAGATTATGGACTTCCATTTGGCACGATCCTGACACACCTCTCTCGCCTCCTCCACATCCATATATCTACGCATACACGCTCGTCGGTTAAGGGTACTCTTAATTTGGCCCATTTTCAGTATATCGCCAATTTGGTCGATAAACCTTCGTCTAGGGCGTCCCTTCCCGACTCTGCCGTTCACCTCTGCCACATAAATTTGCTTTGTCACTCTTTCCTCATTCATTCTTTCTACATGACCAAACCACCGAAGCATTCCTTTCTTAATCCTGGTCACAACATCATCTTGCAAACCACACTCTTATTATCACAATTTCTCTCTGTCATTCAGATTCAGCCCTAACATACTCCTTAATGACCGCATTTCTACAGCATTTATTCTACTCTCGTTGCTTCTGCCACACCCAACTTTCACTACCATACATTAAAGTAGGGACTAACACAGCATTGTGAATTGCCATACGTGCCTTTTTGGACACATTCTGACTTTCCACAACAGAGTGTAGAGCACCATTTACTTTATTTCCTGCGTTCACTCGTCGTTCTATATCCTTATCATATCTACCATCCCTGCTAAATACACATCCCAAATACACAAACTCATCTACTTGCTCGACCAATTCCCTTCTTTCTTACACATATTGTTTTACTTTTTCTCTTTCAAAGACCATAACTTTCGTCTTACTTGCGTTCACTTTCATTCCCTTTCTTTTAATGAAATGTTCATTAATGTAACCATCATTTGCAACTCGGCCGCCGACGACGCGAGTATGACTTGATCATCGGCGTACAAAAATATTTGACGGTTAACTCACCCATTCTTAACCGCATTCTTCAACTTTCAGATTTTCCAAACAACTGTCCATAAATAGGTTGAACAGCCACGGGAAGCCACACAGCCCTGTCTGACCTTTATGGATGCCAAACCAGTCCGAGTAGGCCCGTTGATCCTGACACAAGCACTGGTCCCTATACAGAGACTTCAATGCCTGTATCAACCAGCACTCAACCCAAATGAGTTCAGTGTTTGCCATAATACATCCCTGTCCACTCTATCATAAGCCTTTTCCAAGTCCACGAACGCACAAAAACCTTTTGGTTTTTGGCCAGCTTTTCATGATCATGCGCATGGGAAAGACCTGATCCGTCCATCCTCTTTCTCTAAGTCCCGCTTGCACATCCCAAATTTTTCCATCAGTATCTTTCATAACTCTTTCAATTAGTACCTTAGCATACAGTTTTCCCACAATGCTAAAGACTGATACACGTAGTTTTACAGTCCTGCTGCGATCCTTTTCCTTTATATGGTGGGACTATCACGGCTTTGCACCAGTCTCCCGGTACCTTAAGTTCCCAACACAAATTAAACAAGGTATACAGCAGGTCTACACCACTACTCTCCAGCCCTTAGCATTTCAGTGATACTCTATCATATCCGGCTGCCTTACCTGCTTTCATACTTTTCATTGCTTTCATTATTTCATCTATACTTATCTCTCTCTCTCTTTCCTCTTCTTTCAGGTTTCTATTTCATTTAATTCAAACGTCTCATCACTCATAAACACGTTTTCAAAGTATTCCTTCCATCTCCTTAAACTCGACACTTCGTCATTCAGGATACAGCCATTCTGGTCTCGTATAGCATCCATTCTAGGCTGTTTTGAATGTCCCCGGATTCTTACGAGTTTCCAGAACATTTTAATATTTGCCTGGAAGTTATCCGATATTCTTCTATCATTCTTATCCGTTCTTTCTTGCTTTTCCTTTCAACTACTTCTTTTACTCTCTATTTAGATGTCTAAAGACTGCCTTTTTTTCAATATCATCATTCATACCGCTAGAATAACTAGCCTTGGTTGCTAGTAAATCTAACCATGCTCTCTTCTTTGCTTCTGCATCCATACCTCATCATCCCTTTATTTTTCCTTTCATTCGTTCTCTTACTTACCACATACTTCGGTAGCTGCATCCACCAAACCTTTCTTGACATTATACCACACAGTCTCCAAGTCTAAATCATTCATACGCAATTCATCCATACCACTTATACTCTCAGTCTACATTTGTACTTCTCTTTTGCACCTTCATCTTGTAACCTCTCTGTTCTTATACGCTGTAACGCAGTGGTAGACACAGATGTCCGATGCCGCCAACGTCTGAATAGACCATTAATTCGGCATAAGACCAAGTAATGATCCGACACGTTGGACCCCAGTAAACCCTTGTATCTACCACTGCGCTCCTCATTCTTTCATCCACAATTATGAAATCTATCATGCTTTTTATCACCTCTTTCCCATGTATACATGTGAATCTTCTTATGACGAAAGAAAGTGTTCCTCACAAAAGATTCTTTTCCACATACGGTGAGGAGGCTTTCACCATTCTCATTTATACTTTCATCACCAAACGTTCCCAATATCCTTTCATAACCAAGCCTCTTCACGCCAACCCTTCCATTAAAATCGCCTAATATAACAATATTTTCATTACCCTTGCATTTCATTAGCACCATCCTACCATCTCCCAAAACTGCTCTCAGATATAAGTGGGCTTGACATGTCTGGGGCGTAGACCCCTAGAATAAACAACTTCTTTAAGCCCACTTTCATTCGTATCCATAGCAGTCTCAGGCACATTCATACTCTTCACACACTGACCATTCTTTTTCTGAAAGGATGATACCGACTCCTGGCATGCCCGCTCGGTCTCGTCTACGCCAGACCAGTACGCGGTATACATGCCATGTGTAGTAACATCCTTCCCTTCCATTCGTCTCATTTACACATAATACATCTATTCTCTATCATACATCATATCGCATACTTCATCCATCTTATCATTCATTGCTCACATACATTCAGCGTAGCCAGACGGGCTTCCGCAATCCACTTTCGCCCTCCGGGAACAGGACGTGACGGTGGTGAACCTCGTCGCCGGTTTTCCTCCCGGAGATTCTTACCCTGCCCCATTAAAGGGGCGCCGGGAACTCGGGGCCATTTCTTTTAACTTGTGCCTCATGGTGTGAAAGTAGGGGGTGGTATTTTTTTTTTAGGCCGTTACCACACGGCGAGGAGCCAATTCTGTACTTTCGGCTTTGTCGCTCGTTTAGCACCATCCGGGGGACACGTGTAGGGTCGGCCTAGGGTAGGTGGTCGAAGCCTACGGACGCGAGCGACTCATCCCCCATATAAATAACACAGCCGTATAAATTAAGTGGCCAACAATTTCTACACAAAACCTTGTACTGGGCATCTTTTCTTGTAACAATGCAAACATATCGTAAAGACGACGCAGTTGCTAAAGTAAGAAAATATCATAATATTGTGGTCAAACTCACAATCAAATATACGGGTACTTCCAAATAATCGGTAACTAAATAAATAAATAAATATAATATTGATGTTAGCTTACTGAAATACTGACTGTATGATGCCTATTTAGAGTTAAAAAAACATTTCGGGGACATATGAAACATTCTATCTTTTTGTCATTTTACCATAATCAACTGTTACGATACTGATTTTCTTATGGACCTTATTACATAGTATGATAAAAATTTTACACTTTGACTGTCTCCTTTCAGGCAAATTGTGCGTCACGAGTAATATTTTAACGTAATGCCGTGTAACTTTGTATAAATCTGTGATTATTTTAATTTTACTAATTTGGAAAATACTAGTACTTTAGACGTGATACGTTCATAAACAGACAATTCTAACAATGATAGAAATGTATTTAATTATGTACACTTATTTACAGTCCCTTTCAATAATTTTTGTCATAAAAATATACCATGTTCAGGTCTGAACATGTACACATATATATTATATACATTTTTATTATAAGTAGTTATATATTTTATTATAAATTACTTCTAACACGCATACTTTAGTTTATGTTAGCTAAATATATATCGGTGCAGCAACATACTATAAGCAACGTATCTGCGCATTACTTAAACAATTATTATTGTGTTAAAGTTGATAAGCGTTATTTCAAATGCAGAAATAACGTTATAACTCGATTGTTTATAAAATTTGTTTTTATTTTAAAATTAGTTGATTATTGTTACTCATAAATAATTTAAAATGCTTTAATTCTAAATCGCTAAAAATTCTAAATAAGGTGATAAATAATCTAATAATTGTGATTAGTAAAACCAGTTAAGAGTAAATAAGTATAGTGAGTTTTATTATTAAAAACAATAATGAGTGAATTTAGAAATCATAATAACGACGTCATCAATGATGACGTCGTAGTTTTTAAAAATACTTCTGAAGATCATATTCCGTCATATATTATTCAAAATATCATAATAAACATTGATATGATATTTTCAAATATATATTATTTTCCAAAGCCAAATATTCATCATCATTCATCATTACAGCCCTTCACAAGTCCACTGCTGAACATAGGCCTCCCCCACGGAATGCCACAAAGCACGGTCCCGAGCCACCTGCATCCATTGACTTCCTGCATGTCTTACCAGGTCGTCACTCCATCTAGTGGGGGACGCTACACTTCGCCTGCCGGTACGAGGCTGCTCGAGAACCTTTCTTCCCATCGGTTGTCGGTTCTTCGAGCTATATGGCCGGCCCATTGCCACTTCAGCTTACTAATCCTTTGGGCTATGTCGGTTACTCTGGTTCTACTGCGGATATCCTCATTTCTAAGTTTATCACGCAGAGAAACCCCGAGCATAGCCCTCTCCATAGCTCGCTGAGCGACCTTGAGCTTCCTCATACGGCCAGCAGTGAAGGACCACGTCTCAGTTCCATATGTCATCACTGGCAACACGCACTGGTTAATCAATTTAGTTTTGAGGGTTTGAGGTATGCCTGACGAGAAGATGGGTCGTAATCTCCCGAACGCTGCCCAGCCGAGTTGAATCCGTCGATTGACCTCTCTGTCGAAGTTGGACTTACCTAGTCGGACTATTTGTCCCAGGTAAACATATTCGTCAACAACTTCGAGCTTAGTGCTCCCAACAACTACCGGCATAGGTGTGACATGGACATTAAACGATTTTGTTTTGTCCATGTTCATCTTGAGACCTATCCGTTGGGAGACACTATTGAGGTCATTGAGCATAGTGCTTAGATCCTCCAGCGATTCTGCCATAAGGACTATCGTCGGCAAATCGAAGGTGAGTGATGTACTCGCCATTGATGTTAATACCGTATCCTTTCCAGTCCAGTAGCTTGAAAACGTCTTCCAATGCAGCGGTGAAGAGTTTCGAGGATATTACGTCACCCTGTCTTACACCTCTCTGCAGTTGGATAGGTTTCGTACTCTGGTTCTGTACTCGGATAGCCATCGTAGCCCTACTGTACAAACACTTCAGCACCTCGATATACCGACAGTCCACTTGGCACCGCTGAAGACTGCAGCACCGCCAATTTCGACGGAATCAAAGGCTCTCATAGTCCACATACGCAGGCAAAGTGGCAGATTGTACTCGTCGGTCTTCTGTATATTTGCCGAAAGTTGTATGTGGTCTATGGTTCTAAAGCCTTCGGAAACCGGCTTGTTTGGGAGGCTGGAAGTCGTCGAGTCTGCATGCGAGACGATTCGTAATGACTCGAAAACAGCACGTAGACGCGGCTCAGAAGGAAATCGGTCTGTGCTCTTCAAGAGCGTTGTCGCCTTCTTGAAGAACAAGACCACCGCACTCTGCTCCACGCCTGTGTATGCTACCATGGAGGACGGAATTAAAGAGCTTCAGGACCAAGTACCGGTTTTCCACCCGCTTTCAGAAGCTCCGCTAATTCCATCTCGCCTGGGCCTGCTGTTTTAAGGTGCTGGAGAGCCATTCTAATCTCGCTCAGACTGACGTCCGGGATATCATCGGAATAGTGTCGGATAAGACTTGCTCTTGATCGTTACCACACTTGCGTGTGGCTCCAACGATGACGTGTACAGCTGCCCATAGAACCTCTCATTCACTCAAAATCTCAGGTGTCCGGAAACGATGGTTACAATCGGTCTTCAGCTTCGACAGTTGGCTCTTTCTGGCAGACAGATCTCTGGCAAAGACTTTGAGCCCTGGTTCCGCTCGATCGCTTCTTCAATACGAGCTGTATTGAAGTTGCAAGTCCCGCCGCATGCATTTGGAGATCTGTCTGTTCAGTTGCCTGTATGTCAAATCTGCTGAAGACTGCAGCTTCATCTCCCGTCTAACAACCATGAGATTAAGAGTGATCGGAGAGGTGTTCTTCTGCGACGGGTCTTACAGAACTTAGCCCGACCGCATGGACAGTTTCCCAAGTTTGTCATTCATATCGTCCACTTCATTGCAAACTTCTAGGCACTGAAAACGATTTTGTAACTCGAGCTGAAAGTTTTCGGGACTTTGGATTAGAGCACGAGGGCGGAGCGTTGACTTCATCAGACGTGACCTCCAACTTAACGTTTAGGTTCAGTGTGCTCACCATTCGGTGATCGCCGCCAGCCACCGCGATCACTGAGACATCACTGAACAGTTGTCGTCTGGTCGTCATAATGAAGTATCTCTTTTTGTCGAACCGTCGGGGCTCGACCAGGTCCATTTGTGGCCGCTTTTGGAAGAAAGAGTTCATCATAAAGAGTCCTCTTTCTCCATAAAGTCGGCCAGCTGCTGGCCCCTTGGGTTCCTGCTGTCATTCCGAATTTCCTACTTTCAGCTCACCGCCTCTCTGTGCCTAGTTTATGTTGAAGTCTCCCATTAACACCGTATAGTGGGTTTTGAATGCATGGCTCTAGATATCCTCACATTTCCTCCACTTCCTCATCGGGGTGTACTGAGGTTGGTGCGTAAACCTGTATGACCTTCAGCGAATACCGTTTGGTGATTCTGAGTATAGGTACGCAACCTCGTCGACACACTCGATCTTACAACGTTGTTAACGAGAGACTTGTGGACGATAAACCGACACCTCCTGGTACGATGTATCAGTTTCCCTTTGTCGCCTCTTACGACACCCACGGGAAGATATGGGGTAGTGGGTATTCTTACCCGCCACTACACGGGGTAAAAATTAAAGCCAAATATTACGAGTAAAATATTGTGCGTGCCGTACTCCTTCAATTCATATCTAGGAATAAGAGAATAGATAAACTAAAAATATCTATTTATTGTCAAATTTTAAGTATCATTTTCTTCATTTGCATCTTCACATGTAGATCAAAGCGCCGGCTGCCTAAATGTTTGAGTTTTGATTTTTTTTATATGAGAGGGGGCAAACGAGCATGCGGCTCGCCTGATGGTAAATGACTACCGCCGCCCATGAACAACTGCAACACCAGGGGAATTGCAGATGCATTGCCGGCCTTTTAAAAAGGAGTAGGCTCTTTTATTGAAGGTCCCTAAGTTGTATCGGTCCGGAAAAATCGCTGGTGGTAATCGATTCCACAAGGAAGTTGTGCGAGGAAGAAAACTTCTTCTAAATCGCACAGTGGTGGACCGCCAATCATCCAGATGGTATGGATGGTATCGCGAGTTTTGTCGCGATGTGCGATGGTGAAATTGAGCGGCTGGAATTATTCCAAACACCCCAGAGCACCGTGGTAGATGCGATAAAATACGCAAAGAGATGCAACATCTCCACGCAGTGCCAGTGGGTCAAGCCGATCGGAAAGAACTCGGTCGTCGGCGATCTGAACAGCTCTGCTGGATGCGGTCAAGGGAAGGAGCTGGCACTGGGGAGCTCCTGCCCAGAGATGGAACAGTATTCCATGTGGGCCGTACCTGCGCCTTGTAAAGTTGCGCGGTGTGCCGGCATGAAGTACTGTCCTGCTCTGCTGAGCACGCTAAGCTTTTTGAGGCCAATTCGGCCTTCTCTTCCAAGTGACCACGAAACTGCACATCACTCGATATGTCGACACCGAGGATTCAGATACTGGCTGAGGCAAGGGCAAGGGGAGTGCCTTGAAACTAAGGAGATACGACAAAGGGTTCTTTTTAGCGGTAAACGCGCAAACTTGTGTCTTCTGGTGATTGAACTGGACTAGATTTAGTCGCCCCAGTCAGAGACTTTGTTCAACAAAGTCTCGTCTTCAGACACAAGTTTGTTCCGGTACTCGTCGACGTTTTCCCGAGAAATATTGGCACGGCCGGTGTATAAAGCATCACCAGTGCTGTCGTCTGCATAGCAATGAATGTTATCAGCTTGCAACATATCATTTATTGCTAAGTACTTTTATTTTGTGTTGTTGGATTTTAATCTTTTGGGGTGTTAGGTAATTTAAGAATACGAAACTGGTTTAAAAGTCACTCATTGTTACAAGATTAGTCAAGTATATATGGCTAATAGAATGCGTTTATAATTATTTATCGTAAATATTCGTGATTAAAAAAAAGTACGTATTAACGTGCAAACGCTACGGACAATTTGGGAGCTGCGTTCTCGTACGCCTATGCAGTAAGAGTACGAGATGGCTAGGTACTACGGGTAAATAGTTCTCATCCCGTACCAGAGAGCATAAAGGTTAAATCTTTATAGTACGACAACTACGTGAATTACATACATATTTACGTCATAAAATTACCTTCTTATTGACACAATACGAAGTCGAAATATCGATATTTTGTACTCGTATTAAAACTGAGTAAAAAATTCGCTGCATATGGGAAAAGACGAGGTTTTAAGTTAGCACCGAGCGTAATCTTTGTTGGCAAAATATTTATCGTAACTCATAAGTTACCAAGACTATAAAGAATATTAAAGGTGTCAAAAATTAATTTGCTCAGTTCCGCGCAGTAAAATAAAATGATGTCTCTCACCTAGTTTAAAGACCACCTGCCGCTACCAATCGTAGCACCATTACTCCCAACACCACTTCACAAGGAAAGACACACCACCCTCAATAATACGACACGTGTTTCGCCTCTACACAAGGCATTCCCAGGTGAAGTAGACTCAGCCACCATCTCAGTGCAACTGAGCAAATTGATTTTAGACTCCTTTAATAATTTAATAAATACAATGAATTTCCGCAAAGCAACGAATGTAAATCAATGAAAGGTGTCTTCAATTTGCGTTGAAATGGAACAGTATGATGATAATCTAAACTTTAAGAATAATAGAAAATATGCTCAATAGACTGTCTACATTGACGTTGAAGGGACTTAAAACTACATTAAAATAATATATTAAGGACAGAAAAAATAGCTAGGTCGAAATAGCATTTTTGAAAAAAAAAACAACAGAGTATAAAAGCATGAATTTGTTATTATTAAGCGTAAAATAGCAGCTAAACGCTGCTGTGTTTCTTATGGTGAGTGTAGAGAACCGGAGACCCTTTTTACTGGAAAAGAGGCATTCCATCTTAGTCCTCACGGGTGACAACGCATCTGCATTTTGATTCGTAATCGAGGATAGATGTTGATGCCTATGGGCCAAAGCATCCACTTAACAACACTTATCAGCCCGTGAAAATTTACTGATGGATGCACCTAAACCATGTTGATGGGTGCAAATGATTTTAGATACATACATGTACATGAGTCCCGTGTTCTTGCAATAAGGTGAGCATGGTGTTGGCTTGGTTTTTGCATCCCTTGAAATGTACGCAGCGCTCCGTTTTTCTTTCTTTGTTTGTATGAGTATACTTGAAGTATAATTAATTTTACAGGTATTAAGTAAACTTAGTTGGTAACTTCAATCGCACTTGGTATCTGGCATGATAATAATGTTCATATTATTTGTAAATTTGAGTGGGGTGCGGGTTCAGCATTATTTCAAAATAATTTTGTATAGGACGCCGATACACAGGAATGCACGAGTGGGTTTGCGGGTGTTGTACCGTACATGTACCGATTGTGAGTGTATGTGTGAGTGAGGAATCTATTTAAAAATCAAAAACAGGTAAATGTTTGTTTTTACACGTTATTTCATTGGAATGTTTTATTCTTATGTGAGCTATGATATCTTAGATTCATATATCTCGCGTATCAACTAGCACTGGAGGTAAGTAGTTATTTTATAATTTAACTAAAAGTCCCATTGCATACATTGAACATTGCTTAAATCGTAGCCACACAGTAATTGCTTAACAAGGTGAGCACAGTTGGTATTTTCAAGACGCTTGCAACTCTGGCAAACCGCGATGCTGTCAATTTTTGTTCTAGTTTTCAAGAGCGAGTTTGCACTTTGTAAAACAGCTCCTTTCAATAAAGTTTTTCTGTTCTGGGGACTTCACCAACTGTAATATAAGGTCAAATATTTATAAGCATATGTTCGTGGTCTTACAAAGACCTTTTACATGTTGAACCCACAAAATTTCTTGAATGACATATGATCTGGTGGCTCAATTTCTTTGTTTTCTGATCGGGAACATGTGACAGAATGTTTGTTTTCATTTTTTAATTAATTTTTCACCCCACAGTATAGGACTTCTTTACTGTTCCGGTCACCAATTGTCGCAGCGTTAGAGGAAGCATCGGAGCTTGTGCCGTATGAACGTTTACTCAACATGCGTCTGCAATTACGGTTATCATTGGTATTCCTGGAGCCGACATATTTCCGATGAGTTTTACATGCTCCACCTCTTCTTTCCTAGCCTCAACCATACAAGGCTCCGCCGTTTGTTCCACCATTGGCAAACTTAATTACGCGTTGCTTCATACAACTGTAGAGGTACGGTGTGATGTCTCCATAGGCAAGAACAATATTATTTTTATTATATTTTTATGAGATATATCCAGAACCATTAGATATAATTCCAGATATAAATTCCAGATTTATGCACATTTTATTATCACTTTTTCGAGCTTTAATTTCAACACACAATTCGCAAAGAAGTTTATCATTTTAATGAAGGACAGCTCTTTTTTCTTTATTAATACTGCTGCTCAAGAAATTTCAACCATTCTCCTATCTTTTGGCTTACATTTTAACTGCAAATTTTTTAGCTCCTGTAGTTAAAAAAGACAACATTAGTACCTAAAGTAAAACAATAAAACAAAATCTCATTACTTTTAACTTTCCGTTCTTATCTCATCAGTACTTGGATTATCTTTTTTTGCCTGAAGTTAAACCATAAACTAGTAACACACAAACCTTGTTATGTATGTGATCATGCATAAATAACTATTATTTTATTAAATTAAGTAACATAAATTGGTGAAAATAATAGTTTTATCCACAGCATTTTCATAAAAAAATCACTTGGTTTGAATTTTAAATTTCTTATGTATAATATAACTTAAATCCAAATATCTTTTCTAATAACTATTCTCCTTGGGATTTGTTAAATTGATTTTTTTGTGAAATTGTCAGCCATTTCAGATATTTTATGCTTTGAAATTGACGCTAAAAGGGAAATTAAGAAAACCTCTGTTTAGTTTTCTTGATAGCATCCATAAATATTGTATTAATAGAAAAACATCTCTTATAACTATTTAGACCATAAAATTTTCTAAAGTTATGAGTAATTAACATTTGTGTTAGATAAGCGTTTGATGGATATTAACAGGTTTCAAAAGTACTGTTTTGAGCTAATCATCGCTTGGAAGGTAAACACGTCCTTAAAGAATATAATGATTAAATTAATTATTATACGGGTCTATTCATTATCATAATACATGTAATTACGACGAAATACTCGAATAAGTTTAAACCCTAGTTTTTGACACTGGACTTCGTTTGCGCTCTTCAAAATTATCGTAATTTGGTAATATCACTTGTTCAATGATTTCAATAATCATATTTTCAGTTAACCATATTAGCTAAGAATCGAATCAAAGTCTCCTTAAAACGCATAGTTGCTACGTAGTGTCACTTTTTGTTAAATTATTGAATTTTTGACATATGATTATATGATTGTATTATATATGTATTATATACTATTTATGTGATTGTTTTTATGACTAGGAGTCAGTCTAGATTAGTACCATTTTTATCCGTTTTACTACCAAACAGCAGTGCTTCCACTGATGTGTTCTGGTATTCAATTAGTTCTAAGGTGTAGGAGCATATCTGCAACATTATTTGTTTGATGAGGATTGCCGGTATCCATGGGCTTCTGTAGATAGTATAGGTAGAGATACTTACCAATAGGTGGGTTTTTAGTTAGTTTTCTCTTTAATTTAACAGGAAAAAAGGTTCGTTCCACGAGTTCGACATAAATTTCTTTTAGCAATCTAATATCATCATGACCACTATGGTGAAAGGAATTGACAATCCAAAGTTTCCCGTATCTCACCTCGCATTTCATATTTTGTATTATCCATGTTCTGAACTAGTGTTTAAATCAATTTATTACACTTTAGACCGCTTATTATAACAAATCAAAAGCTATTAGAAAAATTGAACTGAAGTGTTTATGATATAACAAGGCAACTTATAATTGATTAGATAATTCTGTTAATAACTACTATCAAAATAACTCTCAAAGTGAAACAGACAAGATCCATCATGGTGGATTGTCCGAATCATCTATCTATATGAGTAAGTGCTTTTAAAACTATTTTCATAACTTTTTATGATAACTGAATAACGGAGACTCTAAGAAATATGAAGAATTCATCTTCTTATTTTGTTTCTTTAATAATTGGTCTCAAATTTTGCCAACTATTTTTTTTTTTCACTAAAATCCTCTTAAAGGAAAATTGTTTTTTCGAATTATGGACGTGGCGAATTCTTGTCTTTGTTATTGCATCCGATCCCTTCTACAGTTTTGGTTCCAATCAGTTCCATTAGCTAAAGAGACTTTTTCAGAGAAATATATTTTAACGTAGCTGATTAATTTTTATAACTGAAACAATAAAAGGCTTTTCAATTTGCCTTGAGATGGAGCAGTATAAAGAAAATCAAAAGTTTAAGAATAATATATATGTGCTTAATATATATGTCTTTCCTCATTGACTTTGAAGGAAACTACAAATACATTAACATATAATGTCCTCTCAGTCGGCCAGTTGTTCGTTATGAGTACGTTATTAAAACAGCACTTTAAATTGCCCTACAGAATAGAGGTCACTTATAAAAGACGCAAAGATAAAGTAATTGAAACTAACATTAGAAAAAGTCATTTTTTCATGCATAGATTTTTTACATTCCTTGGACCTTTTCTGTATAATTAAGTCAATGCAATTTTGTACATGTATGCCATTAAAAATGGCAGATTGTAAAAATGTAATTCGAACATGGTCACAAAATTTTTATTAGTTTTTATTAGTTAATTAATATCATAAGTAAACTAATGATAATATATTTTACCGAAATTAACCCTAATTATTCATTTTATATAAAAACAGAAAATATTTGTTAGTGTATCTATTAGCAAATACACCTGAGATACAGGTTTATCCTAGTTCAGGTGCCTGTTATTGTTGTGTATTTTAAATTAAGACATTGTTTGAATTAATTGTACAGTTAATTGAAATAAAAATAAATATTATTACAATTAAACAATTTAGGATAATTTGGAAAATTAGCTTGGCCTTGATTAAGGATAAAATAGAATTAGCGCTTTTTGATAAAAAAGGACAGTATATTATAAATCATCTTTTGGTATTGTTGCCAAAGGATCAATTCATACACCTTTAACTCTGCAAGTGTGAATTACTTTATCGCTTACAAAATAATTAATTAGCTTATTCGGCTCATTGTGTAATATATATCCTTCACTTCTGGCCGGATGAGGAAGCTCAAGGTCGCTCAGCAAGCTATGGAGAGGGCTATGCTCGGGGTTTCTCTGCGTGATAAACTTAGAAATGAGGATATCCGCAGTAGAACCAGAGTGACCGACATAGCCCAACGGATTAGTAAACTGAAGTGGCAATAGGCCGGCCATATAGCTCGAAGAACCGATAACCGATGGGGAAAAAAGGTTCTCGAGTGGCGGCCTCGTACCGGCGGACGAAGTGTAGGGCATCCCCCCACTAGATGGAGTGACGACCTGGTAAGACATGCAGGAAGTCGGTGGATGCAGGTGGCTCAGGACCGTTCTTTGGGGCATTCCTTGGGGGAGGCCTATATTCAGCAGTGGACTTGTGAATATAGGCTGGCTGTAAGGTAAAGGCTGATGAGGGCTGTAATGATGATGATGATTCGGCTCATTGTATGATGATTTACGTGATAATACTCTGTCATGGTCATGAAATAATTGCGTTGTCATCGGTTCTTATTACGTTTACAAAGTTTCAAAATATTCAGACGTCTGAAGCCGGTGAAAATTGAATTACTAAATTACAATTCATAGAGACTTAAATACATGGATACACATAAAAGTCCCAGAAAATATACAAGGTCTCTCTATTGCTAAGTTTAAATATTTTATTAAACAAAAACTGTATAAAATGGTTATTATAATATAAATGAATACATGGTTTTTTTATATTTACGAAGACTATTATTAATGAAATTTTTTACGGATATCGCGTTAATTTACTTTTAATTCCTGAGTGCTGTAAAGCACCCGAAACGTCAGGAATTAAAAAGTAAAATTAAACGCGATATAATCCGTAAAAATTAGTTTCATTTAATGAATACATGGTTGATAATAACCCCTGGGCATAAGGTGGTCGCATCCAAGCTGTTTCTAAAATAAATCTTGTAAATAGTTTGTACAACCATTCATGTAAAATTTACTTTAAAAAAAAGTCCCGCTGGGTTTCTTGCTGGTTCTTCCCAGGACAGAGGTATTTTTTTCCGAACCAGTGGTATGGTAAAAAATGACTTTCAATAAGAATTACACATGTGATCTATATTGAATAAAAATTATTCTACTCTATTCCATTCTATTATATTCTATTCCATTCTATTCTATTCATGGCAAGCAAATATAAAGTGTGTAATTCATCATCATCATTACAGCCCTTCACAAGTCCACTTCTGAACATAGGCCTCCCCCACGGAATGCCACAAAGCACGGTCCCGAGACACCTGCATCCATTGACTTCCTGCATGTCTTACCAGGTCGTCACTCCATCTAGTGGGGGACGCCCCACTTCGCCTGCCGGTATGAGGCTGCCACCGAGAACCTTTCTTCCCCATCGGTTGTCGGTTCTTCGAGCTATATGGCCGGCCCATTGCCACTCAGCTTACTAATCCTTGGGCTATGTCGGTTACTCTGGTTCTACTGCGGATATCCTCATTCTAAGTTTATCACGCAGAGAAACCCCGAGCACAGCCCTCTCCATAGCTCGCTGAGCGACCTTGAGCTTCCTCATACGGCCAGGAGTGAAGGACCACGTCTCAGTTCCGTATGTCATCACTGGCAACACGAACTGGTTAAACAATTTAGTTTTGAGGGTTTGAGGTATACCTGACGAGAAGATGGGTAGTAATCTTCCGAACACTGCCCAGCCGAGTTGAATCCGTCGATTGACCTCTCGGTCGAAGTTGGATTTACCTAGTCGGACTATTTGTCCCAGGTAAACATATTCGTCAACAACTTCGAGCTTAGTGCTCCCAACAACTACCGGCATAGGTGTGACATGGACATTAAACATGATTTTTGTTTTGTCCATGTTCATCTTGAGACCTATCCGTTGGTAGACACTATTGAGGTCATTGAGCATAGTGCTTAGGTCCTCCAGCGATTCTGCCATAAGAATACCGTATTAATACCGTATCCTTTCCAGTCCAGTAGCTTGAAAACGTCTTCCAATGCAGCGGTGAAGAGTTTCGGGGATATTACGTCACCCTGTCTTACACCTCTCTGCAGTTGGATAGGTTTCGTACTCTGGTTCTGTACTCGGGTAGCCATCGTAGCCCTACTGTACACACACACGTAACACTTCAGTACCTCGATATACCGACAGTCCTGCAGCACCGCCCAAATTTCGACGGAATCAAAGGCTTTCTCATAGTCCACACACGCAAGGCAAAGTGGCAGATTGTACTCGTCGGTCTTCTGTACAATTTGCCGAAGGGTATGTATGTGGTCTATGGTGCTAAAGCCTTTCGGAAACCAGCTTGTTCGGGAGGCTGGAAGTCGTCGAGTCTGCATGCGAGACGATTCTTAATGACTCGAAAACAGCACGTAGACGCGGCTCAGAAGGAAATCGGTTCAGTTCTTCAAGAGAGCGTTGTCGCTTTCTTGAAGAACAAGACCACCGCACTTCTGCTCCACGCCCGGTGTAATGCTACCATGGAGGACGGAATTAAAGAGCTTTGAAGGACCTCAAGTACCGGTTTTCCACCCGCTTTCAGAAGCTCCGCTGTAATTCCATCCTCGCCTGGGCCTTGCCGTTTTAAGGTGCTGGAGAGCCATTCTAATCTCGCTCAGATTGACGTCCGGGATATCATCGGAATAGTGTCGGATAAGACTTGCCTTGATCGTTACTCACACTTGGTGTGGCTCCAACGATGACGTGTACAGCTGCCCATAGAACCTCTCATCTCACTCAAAACTCAGGTGTCCGGAAACGATGCTGCCACAATCGGTCTTCAGCTTCGACAGTTGGCTCTTTCTGGCAGACAGATCTCTGGCAAAGACTTTGGAGCCCTGGTTCCGCTCGATCGCTTCTTCAATACGAGCTGTATTGAAGTTGCGCAAGTCCCGCCGCATGCATTTGGAGATCTGTCTGTTCAGTTGCCTGTATGCTGTCAAATCTGCTGAAGACTGCAGCTACATCTCCCGTCAACAACCATGAGATTAAGAGTGTGATCGGAGAGTTTTGTGTTCTTCTGCGACGGGTCTTACAGAACTTAGCTCCGACCGCATGGACAGTTTCAAGCTTGTCATTCATATCGTCCACTTCATTGCAAACTTCTAGGCACTGAAAACGATTTTGTAACTCGAGCTGAAAGTTTCGACTTTGGATTAGAGCACGAGGGGACGGAGCGTTGACTTCATTAGACGTGACCTTCCAACTTAACGTTTAGGTTCAGTGCCTCACCATTCGGTGATCGCTGCCAGTTTTCACCTCGCGATCACTGAGACATCACTGAACAGTTGTCGTCTGGTCGTCATAATGAAGTCAATCTCATCTTTGTCGAACTGTCGGGGCTCGACCAGGTCCACTTTTCTGGGGCCGCTTTGGAAGAAAGAGTTCATCATAAAGAGTCCTCTTATCCATAAAGTCGGCCAGCCCTTGGGTTCCGTTGCCCTATTCCGAATTTCCTACTTTCAGCTCACCGCTCTCTCTTGTGCCTAGTTTTGCGTTGAAGTCTCCATTAACACCGTATAGTGGGTTTTGAGGAATGCATAGCTCTAGAGATATCCCTCATTTCCTCCACCTCCTCATCGGTGCCGAGGTTGGTGCGTAAACCTGTATGACCTTCAGCGAATACCGTTTGGTGATTCTGAGTATAAGGTACGCAACGTTGTTAACGAGAGACTTGTGGACG
This sequence comes from Parnassius orleans, assembly GCA_029286625.1. Lineage (NCBI taxonomy): Eukaryota > Metazoa > Arthropoda > Insecta > Lepidoptera > Papilionidae > Parnassius > Parnassius orleans. The sequence continues at coordinate 3,709,774 of JAGSMP010000027.1, read as the reverse complement.
ATAAATCCGACACCTCCTTGGGACAGATGGTCGCCCTCCCGGTGATAGAATAAGTTGCCGGATTCGAGGATTACCGTGTCCTCCCCCTCTCTTCGGACCTCGTATAGTCCTATTATATTCCAGCGTAACTTATCTATCTCTTCTTCCAGCTCCAGGATCTTCTCGTCAGTCCTCAGGGTGCGTGCGTTGTATGTTGCCAGGTCGAGTCGTCGTAGGTGGCAACCGAACCTCCACCGGAGATTCTTAGCACCCCCTGCCCCGCCGTTACCATGGTCGCCACCGTAGCCAGGAATAGCGGGGCCGCCGGGGATCAAATGTCTCATTGTCGTCGCTCATGGGGGTATATTGCCAGTTGCCACGCTTGGCGAGCGGGTTGGCAACCGCAGTTTTTATTGTTTTTGGCTTTTATCAGAAAGATGCTGCCGCCTATCTTCTGTATCAGTTTCCCTTTGTCGCCTCTTACGACACCCACGGGAAGATATGGGGTAGTGGGTATTCTTACCCGCCACTACACGGGGTGTGTGTGTAATTAGTAATTAATATAAGAAAATATTTCAAATTAATAACTTCCCTATTTTGCATTAAGTAAAAAATTGATTTAATTTAAAAATAACTGATAGTTATTAATTTATTAATGTTAACTCTTGTTATATTAATGCAATTAGAGGGTCAAAACGAGAACAGTGGCAAAAATAATCTGCATTTCACTTCAATTGCGTTGCGTTGCGGAGCGTTGCTGGAGCTCAGTGTAAGCTGTCTTTGAAACTGCTCTATGTGTTTCTTTGAATTGTAAGCAATTCCAGCAATATTAATTCATGCAAGTATATTTTATAAAATTAAGATTGACAACCTATCGATGGATTGTATCGTCTGACGGTCAATGGGTTCTGTTTACATCGACACCTACGAGTGCGTCTATTTTCAATTAAAATCAAAATACTGATGCGCTGTCATTCCTGAAGTCTAAACTAGAATGCTTCCTTGGTCGTGTCTTTGTCACCAGTAAAATAATCCATCATGTACCATATTAATACAACATTATTATGCTGCTAGCAGTATTTTGTGTGATCGGCTTCTCCGGTCGAGCTGACTAAATCGTTTTGCAGCTATAATGCATTGCGTGATATCCCAATTAAAACTCTAGTGCTGCTATAACTTACATTATTTATAAAAAAGCTTTACGCAATATACTGGATATTAATATTTAAATAGATGTATATTAACTGTTCGGTTTTGGTGTCTTATTTTAACTTTGTATTAAATAGTAAACGCATACGAGGATTTCAGGGACTTAGCTTAGTAAAATGAACGTCTTTTTAAGATAGATTACCGATTTTTCCAAAAATTATTGCATACAAATTCGCGAGTAGAGTTCGGAATAGAAAATCATAAATAGGTTTAGTTAAATTACCAAATACATATAGGTTAATGTAGTAAAACAACAGAAATTATTGTAAAACAATTTCGGTGTCATTACGAGACTTGGTTTATTGACAGTAAAACAGGCTCTACTGATTATGGACTAGTTATTGTAATAAGGCGTTATGAATTTTGAATACATATTATTTATACATGTAATAAATCTGTAGAAAAGTCGTGTCTGTAATTCTAATATACTCTTGAAAAACAAGTCCAGGGGACTAAATAAAGGGTATTGAAGCTAAATTAATGGTTTTTAGAATTTTTGTCTGTCTGTCTGTCTGTGTATTACCGATTCACGCAAAAACTACTGGACCGATATCCATTAAATTTTATATGTAGGTAAGTATGACAACTTATAGGCTACTTTTTATCCGATTACGGAACTTAAAAAAGAAGGTTAAGTATTTTTCTTCCTTTAGATGTTAATTTTCTATTATATATGATTATGTTAGTTAATAGGCGGGATGACGGGTGTTTTTTCAAATAAATATCATATTTGTAAATAAAGTTTAAAATTAGTTTTAACCTCTGCATAACAATTTGAAACTCCGCTGACGATATACGTTTTAATTATCAAAACAGCGCCATCTATCATCAAATGAAAAAATCCTATATTTTGCCTTTAGTAACTAATAAATTAAATACTATAAATAACTAACATTTATATGCTTAAATAATTACATTTATAAAATTATTTAGAAATCGTAACGTTTAATTTAATCGTTATTCCATTTTAAAAGTGTAATAATTAAAATTTAAAAATAATAAATAATAGTGACATCTATCAAAATTATGAAAATTGATATTTTTTTGAACTAAAAAAGATATCAATTTTCATACGTTTGACCATAGACCTAAAATATACTCCAGTAAAGTCTATGCGTTTGATACTACATCTGTACGTAAACTGATTAAAACTGGTCTGCCTGCAATTATTGCAAAATTCTCATTAAATTATATATTTCGTGTAATGGTGTCATTTCATGATATTTATCACTTTTTGTTGACCATGTCATGATATAGTTTAGCCAAATCAATGAATAGAGATCGTTTAACTATATTAATAACTAAACACAACATTGCTATTTCATGATAATATGGTCATATCGTCAAATCGTTTTTACGATATGACGACAGAAACAGATTTTTAACAGAATCAACATCACTTTATGCCTTTTTTATATAATAAATAAATGTTCCCAGCTTTAGGGTGGCTCTTGAGCCAGTCGCACCCCAACCTTCTATAGCTGATATTATTAGATAGTATAGTTTTCACTTTCATAGTATTAATGTAATATAGCGCCCTCTACTTTCTGCTAAATAAAGTAATGATAATGATAAGTAACTGATAAAATTAAAGTTTAGAATGGTACTGAATACTTATTCGTGCAGCATCAAAAATTGTCACACTTAAAATATCTAGACCGGTGGCCATTATCGGGATGATTTACCACAATTACCACGTTTGGCAAAATGGCTAACAACACTGTTATACCAAAACACGTGTGTTTTGTGTGCACAGTATCCAGTACTGTATACACAAAACTGAGATTAGGAGAGAAGCTCCTTATTTGATTATATGGGGTGTCTGTCGGCATAGGTTTCATTTTACCAACTTCATATGTTATCACGGTAGCTGATGTAAATAATTGGAAATTAAGTGCACTGTGTGCTTTTGTCTCTATTTGATGGAATAGTTCGTGGCATCATTGGATTTCTAATTACGAGGCAGATATGGTCAACAATCGTACAAAAGCTTTGTTTCAGTTTTTATGAATTTTATTTAAACAAATACGAATATGAATAGAATATATGAATCTGTTATGGGAAATTTTACGTGCTGACTTACCACGTATTCGGTGAAGTGGTGAAGAATAACTTCGTGGGCAATCCTAAATGTCTGAGTAGTATTTGAAGGATTGCGGCATACTCTTTTCTGCCCACAAATACTATAGATAATGAGGAGCCCTGTGCACAGTATTGAGACGTATGTAAGGTGCTATGGGTGCTACTATAGTTTTTATACCATTAGTGAGTCCTAGTTTCATAGCTCACATGAGATATGTTAATGAACAGGCTGTTGCGAAAAAATACTTTAAATATCAAAGACAGCAGATTTTACTTAAACAAAGGTTTATTTTATTTTACTTGTCATTAATATATATTAGCATTTAAGCATTGTTATATATTTTTACATATATGTTAATTGCAATTTGAAGTGTCGATTTACCACGTTCTCGGCGGTGAAAGAAAACCTGCATATCTGAGAAGTTCCCCAGTTGAGGTGATCGCGCGTTGGCACTTTTTTGGCCAAAAGCTCTGTGGCCTGTGCCCAGTAGTGACATGTATGTAGGCTGCTACTTTTTTCAGTTTTAATGGGGCAATTATGCTGTTTTTATATCATTCATTTTTTCGGAGATGTTACTTTTTGTTTTCACACTACCGTAAATATTAACGCTAGCAAAGATTCGAAAGAATAGAACTCATCATTGTTATCATTACAACCTATCAAAAGTTCACTGACCTGAACATAGTTCTCCCCCATAAATTGTCAAATAAGTTGGATATTTGCTATAGTTGCCACGCTTGGCAGGCGGGTTAGCAACCGCAGCCTTTATTATTTTGAACTGTTGTCGGGAAGATGATGTTGCCCATCTCCTGTTTGTTTTCCTCTATCGCCTCTTAGGACACACACGGTACGATATAAGGTGGCGGATTCTCTTTCGCCGCCACAAAAAGGCGAACATTTTTCTGCTTCCGATCATGAGTGTAGTTCTACCCACGTTCACTGCGAATAGAACTTCATTTGCAACAAAAGTAATCTTAAGGATTTTATATCGTCTTTAGTTTTAGCTTTTTTTCATTCCTGACGTTTCGGGCACTATAAAGAACCCATGGAGACTACAATCAATTTTTAACTAATAATGTTTGATCCAATCTACGCAGGACGATCTTACTGTATCTTGATGTCTTGCAGTAGTATGCTTGGGTTTGAAATTAGGATGTTTTTAATTTCAATAGCCTCGGGAATCATCCTTGGTAGGAATCGGTGTTCTATTGCAAGGATTTGTTGTCTATCAGATCTGATATAACTCTTGGGACGATACTGAACATACTTCAGACTTCTCGAAGCATCGGTGCTTCACATAAGCAATATATTCTTTAACGAAAATTTTTATGTATTATATATATAACTTTCTTCCAAAGATGTGTTTTGTGCAACCCGCTTAAAATGTTAAAATGTTAAATGTAACGTGATTTATTAAAATTTGTTTTATTACATGTGTAGCATTCATCATTATCAGAACTGCATATATGAAATTTTGAAGTCTACTCGAACGTAGAAAAAATATCAGAATTTATTTTATGGTGCCAATCAATGTTATATGGGAGCAATGATATGAATCAAATACCGCAAAGACCATAAATTCATCATTATTTTGTTGAAACTAAATTAACTTTAATTATGAATGAATGTAGAGAGTAAATAACAATAGTAAATTTTGATTCCAAGACAACTTATCTTTGAAAAAAAATTGTAGATGTTTCTAGACATATTATATAATATTAATGCAATTCTGAAAAACTTATTTATTTACGTGTTCCTGTAGCATATTATATATATGCCAATTATCAATCATCTAGGTCCAATAGTCTTTGGGAATTCAAAAAAAATCTTTGACATAGATACACAGACACCGAAGTGACTCTAAAAGTGATCGAATTTTGCTAAATTTGGCGCGGAATAGCATTTAATGATGTTTCTAAATTGAAGACCACGCGAGCGAAGCCGCGGTAAAAGCTAGTACATTATAAAGACCTAACTTTTTACTGTATACACTATACTTAAAGAAAACAAAAAGTTATTAAATATTCCATGATTAATTCCATTCCGGTTAAGCGCCCTCAACGGTCGTTCTGTTACGAGGTCCCACGTGTAAATAACATTTCTGCTTATAGGTGATGCTTACAGTGTCAGCAGTTCTGAATATAAGACAGTAACATGAAATAGGAAAGCTAGTGTCTGGTGTCAGTCTACTCTGAATACTCTATACTATATATTTATGTTCTTACTTTAAGGAATCCTCAAGTGGTTCGGCCGCCTAAAGATATTACCAAATCCTAAATATTAAGTTCCAATTCATTTAATATTTCTAATAAATTAACTTTAATAAATAATTTTCATTTTTAAAATACGTTTTTTCGTCGGACCGCATTTGTTCGTATGCTAGGTATAGGCTTTGGGTTCGGCTTAAGGTTTTACTTTTTTACAAAATCGATAGTCAATTATGTTACAAAAACTAGAAAGAAACCATCGGTGTAGGGGGGAACATCATAGATTACTTATCATTGATTATTCTTTATATTTCTATATGCTTAAATTAATATAAGGTTGTAGGAACGGTTTACAAACTCTTTGCCCTACTCATTTTAGTACAATGCCAAGCTGGCTGCTTTGCTACTCCTGATAGTTCGCTATTCCGATTTTGGACAATTTGATTAGTATTTTCGTTTTTCAATGTTAAGTGCCATAAGACACGTAGGCCAATGAATATTAAATCTGAACACACTGAAATAAGTTATATACAATAATATAAATTTATTTATTCAATGTTACTGAATTTCATTAGTCGACATGGGAAAGTAGTATTTCTGCAACTATACAAATTGTACCAATACCACCAGAGCCAAAAACTTTTTTAAATACGAAATAAATCATAATATATTTTTATAACATAAGTTTTTGACTATTAATCATAGTGTTCAATAAAACATTTTATCGTCCGAGTTTAGCTACTTACAGGAGGAAAATTCCAAATCACTGACCTCGTAATATAGTTTATAGTGAACTTGTTGACTGGACTATTATCCGAATACTACAAATTAGAATTAGAAATAGAAGTTTAAATTAATATAATGCTAAGATCTATAAATGCTGTAACTCATTTAGTAACATTATGTTAGTGTGAAATAAAACCATAAGTAAATTAATAACTATAAACTGACGATAAATGCAATTTTTTCAAAATTTATAATTAGAGTGGATCTAATCAAAGTATTTATTTATTTATTCTAAATTACATTCCGTATTAAAAAAACGGCGGACTTTTTTCTTTAAAATATTAATAATTACATAAGAAAAATAGTAATATGGCGTTTTATAAAACCAGCAACTATTTTAAAAAGAAGACATATACAATGCTATTTTTTTATGTCAAACAATTAAAAACACAGAAATATTGGCAATTGAAAATAATGAATGAAACTTTTCTGCGTAGTGGCGGTGTAAGGGAATCCACTACCTCATATCGTAAGAATTGTCGTAATGAGCTACAGAGGGACATTGAAAGAGGAAACGGGCAACAGCATATTCTCAGTTCAAAATAAAAAAGCCTTACGTGGTAGAGCCATGCCACAGCTATATTGTGGTTGTAGCACGAATTGGTCGGCTCAACTGGAGAAGGACCAGGCTCTTACAAATTCCAGCGTAAAATAGCAGCTTAGTGCTGCTTTGTTTCGTATGGTGAATGTAGAGAACCGGAGACCCTTTTTACTGGAAATGAGGCATTCCATCTTAGTCCTCTGGGGTGACAACACATCTGCATTTTCTTTCTTAACCGAGGATAGATGGACTGTGTGTTCGTTTGTCATCCGTATTCTATAAAATAAAACCTACCTGTCAAGCGTGACAACTATGGCAAACATCACACCTGTAGTAATTTGCGGGGGAGGCCTATGTTCAGCAATGAATTGATTGACTTTCGATAGGCTGTAATTAATGAGTTAATAAAAACAGACACGGTAATAATATTATACGAGTATACTATCAATTAAAACAAACTATAAAAAAAGTTCTTTAAAAATGTTATTCATCATGTAATGAAACCAAATATTATACGCAACGTAAAATGTAAACTGATCTCGAAAGTCACCAGCCCTAGAAAAGCTGTAAGTAGCCTTAAGTTTTGAACGTGGAAGATGTATGCGTATGCATAACCAAAATGCAGTCTTTGATTAAAAAAAAATATGTAAAATGACCTAATTCTGGTCTATATACAGCAATTAAACTTACGAAAAAATATAAATACAGACGTTTCAACGGCTTAGGATCTTTTGTTTCGTCGTAGAAACATCAGTCAAAGCAGTTTTTTTCAAGTCATTTTCTGTTTTGCATACTTACATCAAAATTGCTTTCCACGGATATACTTCAAATTTTTCATTTTCATTACAGTGTATCACAAATACACAACTGAGCATAGGCGTTCCTATGGAGATCCTGAAACTATGAAGATTGCCTCATAGGGATAGGGATATATATTACCTATGATTGCCACCCATGCTTGGCAGGCAGTTACGCAACCACAATTGTTTTTTTTCTAATTTTGTTTATCACTGCTAAACATAGCCCCATAAATCAAATCAAACCTTAATTTTTGCTTACCGGTACGAGGTTGCCACTCCAGAACCTTTTTTCCACATAGGTTGTCGGTTCTTCGAGCTAAATGGCCGGTCCACTGCCACTTCAGCTTACTAATCCGTTGGACTATGTCGGTTACTCTGGTTTAACTGCGGATATCTTCATTTCTAAGTTTATTACGCAAAGAAACTCCGAGCACCCTCTCCATAGCTCGTTGGATCTGAGATGTAGTCCTTCACTGCTGGCCATATGGGAAAGCTAAGGTCGCTCAGCGTACTACGAAGAGGCCTCCATATGTGATCTTGTTTTCAAGTTTTGAGGTATGCCTGACGAGAAGTTGTGTCGTAATCTCCTGAACGCTGCCCAGCCGTGTTGAATCCGTCGGTTGACCTCTCGGTCGGAGATGGACTTACCTAGTCAGATTATTTGTCCCCGGTAAACATATCACTATAACTTGGCACTGCTGAAGGGACTACCCAGTCAGACTAGCATAGCTCAAATTTCGAAGGAATCAAAGACTTCCTCATAGTCCACATACGCAAGGCAAAGTGGCAGATTGTAGATAGTACTCTTCAGTTTTCTATACAATTTGCCGAAGGGTATGTATGTAGTCTATGGTACTAAAGCTTTTTTGGAAACTGGCTTATTCGGGTCGTCAAGTCTGCGTGCGAGACGACTCATAATGACTCTCGAAAACAGCACATAGAGATAGCTCAGAAGGAAATGGGTCGGTAGTTCTTCAACAGAACGTTGTCGCCTTTATTGAAGAACAAAACTACCGCACTTCTGCCATTGGAGTAGTGCTACCATGGAGGACGGAATTGAAGAGCTTCTAAAGGACTTCAACTACTGGTTATTCACCCGCTTTCAGATGCTCCGCTATAATTCCATTTTCGCTTGGGACCTCTCCGTTTTGAACGTGCTGGAAAGCCATTCTAATCTTGCTCAGATTGACGTCCGGGATATCATCGGAATAGTGCCGGATAAGACTTACTCTTGCGTCTCTCTTGATCGCCTCATACCAGTCATTACAGTCGAGTTGGCAACCGCAGTGTTTTATAATTTTTAGTTGTTATCAGTAAGATACTGGCAAAGCATGAGGCAATTTAGGGGGAGGCCTATGTTCAACAGTGGGCTGTTTATAATTATATTGTTATAACGAATAATTGTTGATGAATAATGTTTGTGCACGTAGCAAGGTAGTTGTAACAAATGAAGAAATTAATATTCTCTAAGTTTCATATGCAATGCTTTACTGCAAGCAAGTATGATTTCGATTTTTTTTGTATACAAAAAATTTGTAATTGGCCGGGCGCCAGCTAGTCGCCCTAACCTCTAATCTGTTATCAGGATTTTGTTACAAATTGATGGCGATGAGATCACCATTCTGTTTTAAATAACGAAGCCAAAACTTAGTGATTTATTTGATATTGTGAAGTTACTGTATTTTATGCTTAGAGTAATTACATACATAGGTATGTTTAATGCTTTACATTTTAATTTAAACAATCTATTTTCAACATTTAACAATATGGTTAATAATTTAGACAGTAGTATTACGATTTTATTCTTAGTTCCGGCGCCATGTTTGTACGAAAACAATAATGAAATACTTTGTTACAATACAGCAATAATTAACGTTAATTATTTTTATAAATAATATTTATGTTATCATTAAATTTAGTTATAACAATATTAATAGTTCTTATTCGCCCCACCGAAATGGCTGGACGTCATCTTATACCGATTTATCAGCATCTACTTTATAAGCCTGCACAAGTCTACATTTGGACACGGACCTCTCCCATATATTATATTTGAACTGAAGTTACAATTTATTGTTTAACTGAAAGGCAATGCAGTTAATTATTTTAATTCTTGTACTTTAATTATAAATACATAAATTTATGTATTATAAGATAATATCATCTTTTAATATATATACGATACCGGAAATTTCAATTGTCGTAAAGGACAAAACACGAGTTTTCAGTAGAGCCAAAAAACAAAAAAAAAAGTTGTTTTTGTGTAATACCTTTTTCAAACAAAGTACTATATTCTTGATGTCATAAGAAACCCCAACTATTTTTTCGTGTTCTATCCTTATAAATTACCAAAATAAATCAAACTTAATTATTGAGGAAAATGAGAGTCCTTTACAGCCCACAAAAATTAAACTGAAGAACTTTACAGCTACGAAAAGTTGGTTATGATAAAGTCAGATTTGTCGCAAAGGACTAATCTTGATCATCAATGGGTAGTACAAGTCAATTAAATCAGAGACTAAGGGGGTTAAAGGAATTAAAAAAAAACTAAAGATCCAGTTAAGAAATACCTACAATAGGTAGTAAACTTAAGTGAAATTAAGGTTTTTTTTAATTATCCTTTATCTATTAATCAAAATATTTAGTAAAAAGTGACAAAAATGTTATTCTATTAAGAAATCAAAATTTAAACAAAAAGTGGTGCTATTTTTTTATTTAAATCGCAAGTAATCGTTGCGATGCTGAAAAATAACTCAATTTTGAGTATAATCAGCTAATAAACTAATTAACTAACTAGTTTTTTTTAAAATAATTTTTAATGAAACTCAAATAATATTTATTAAAACAGTCTTAAACTTAATAATAAAATGAAAATAACCAAAATAACAAATTTTGCCCGCTAGAACTCAAAACCGAAACAATTGACATTCTAAAGTATTAATTGAACGGCAAGTAACTTCAGTCTTTTAAAATTATTAAAGTAATGAAACATGAGCATTAATTTTTTTTTTCAAAACATAGTGGTCATTTATAATAATATAATTAAAATAACCACTAAATATAGTATTGAAATAATCCCTATTTGTTCCAAAACTCCCAGGGGGAGTTATGAATTCGTGTCCTGCTGGGAACATTGGATAAACATTTTAAAAGTAAAATCTTAAAGATCAATTGTGTCGATATCTTCTTCCTCGTCAGTTTCAGGAAGAATGTATTTAACAGTTCCTAAAGACGGTGGATATAAATACTCCTTATGAAAACGCTTTGCTATAGTTTTTAACGTGGTAGAACCATGCTGCAGCTATTAGTAGTATAGTTGTAGTACGAATGGGTCGGCTCGACCGGGGAAGGACCACGCTCCCACAAAATACCAGCGTAAAATAGCAACTTAATTGTGTTTCTGGTGAGTGTAGAGAACCGGAGACCCTTTTTACTGGAAACGAGACATTCCATCTTAGTCCTCACGGGTGATAACGCATCTGCATTTCGATTCGTAATCCAAGATAGATGTAGATGTCTATGGGCCACAGCAACCACTTGCTATCAGGTGGCCTGTGCTCGTTTGATACCCTTATCCTATAAAAAAAAAATTGTTCCGTTAGAACATAAACGCTTTAAATCGTTATACTTTGCGACTGGTATAGGGTTAGGTTTGTCATAAAGTGTTGGTAAATCAATACTAGAAGTATCTTTTACTCTGCTGGAGCACCTGTTAGATCTTGGTTTTGTCTTTTTGTTTTTTTCCTTTGCCATTTCTTTTTGATCCTCTTCCTTTATATTCATCATATAATGTTACTACTTGAGCGTCTACTAAATAAACTTTTGGGTGATATCTAATGTGTTAATCAAAAACTTCTGACAAACTGGTTTAGAGCTTTTACCTTCATTTATAACGTATTCAAATGATTGGCCCCTTCTGCTTTCTACACATTTAGTTTTTTTTTCTTTTGATTGGAATCGGTTGTGCACATCGTACGATCCAGTCTTTTTGACGTTGAAAATCTAGAGTCCAGAAATATTTAAATAGGCTAATTCTTCTATCTTCTGATACTTCGTAACATTTTCTAGCAGATACGCCAGGTAAGCATGGCTTTCTTTTCATTGACTTCTCTTCTATTATACTTCCTGATCTTGTTTCAGACGACTTACCAGCATTTTTCGTTGTTACCTAAGATTACTTTTGTTTTCCTTTTTGGTTTTGCTCTTTTTTCGTTCTTATCTATAATTTTTGTTTCTTTTTAGTACACTTTTTCTTTTAATTCTCACTATGAATTGAACTTTCGGACTCATTCATGCTCCAAAGATCGGAATCTGTAATTTTATGTCTGTATTTAACGATTCGTAAATTTCAGTAATAGTTGAATGGAACCTTTCGATAAGTCCCATAGAGTTGGGGTTGTGCGCAGTACCAATGTGTAAATTGATTTTGTATAATGTTAGCATTTTAAGAGTACATTATTAAATTCCATACCGATCTGAACTAATTTTGATGGAATTCGTAAAATGAAAAATACTTTATTAAAGCTCATTACTTCCGGGGTAGACCTACTATTAATTTCAATTGCTTGACCCAATTTGCTAAACGCGTCTATCAAGGTTAGAAAATACTTACCTTCTATCGAAAAGGTATCAATGAAATTTCTTGGAATGGTTTAGACTGGGTTTGAGTCAATTGTTGAGGTTTTAGGGTTTATCATACTTATTTTCTTGCAAACCTCACATGAGTTTATGATGCTCGCTACTTTTGTTCCATATTGTTCCAATAAAACGTTCGCCTCAAATGTACTAATGTTTCCTAATGTCTTTATGGCAATTTTACCTAAATGATATTTAAGAACTATTTCGCGTTGCTCATTTTCATCTTCATAGACTATCCTCTTGTACATTCAAAATTTAACACTATCCTTTTGAATAATTGCGTTGTGACTTCCGGAAAACTGTTTGCGTGTGTATGACATCTTCGAAATAAAAGAAATATTTAATTTTAGGCCTAATATACTCTTTCAGGATTTTTTTATTAAATCCAAATTGTTTAATGGTAAGTGAACTCCAATATGTTTTGTTTATCCCTAGACAAGTTTTTAACTGAACATTCATTTCTGTTCCGAGTATTTGATTTGGTTTCATCAATCGCTTCCTGAAGAATTAGGATTCCTGCTGTATCTATGTCTTTAGCCGAATGTACTGTATTGTTACTACTATGTCCTTCAGAAGCTGTGGCAGTGCTACTATTTGGAGATGGTATTGGATATGGAGATTGTCTCCATATGAAGAGGGAATACTCAACGTTTCCGAATCGGATGATACTGTTACTACGTCCTCCGCCTGATTCGAATTACCTAGCTTTACAATTTTAGAGACTACTGCTCAACTGGCGTTGAAGTTTTTTCGTTTTGTCTATATTCACTTGCATCGAAACATCATCGTTATCAGTTAAGGCGTTAATCTTAATTCTAGATAAAATATCAGCGTTACAATTTTGTTTCCGTTTTATACACTATTTCATAATCAAACCGATAGGCGTAACTTCCATCTAGTTAGTTTGCTATTCGGTTCATTAATGGAATTTAACCAGGCTAAAGGGCGATGATCGGTGTAATTGTAATTTTTTCCATATAAGTAAGGGCGGAAATGTTTGACTGCCCAAACGATTGCCAAAAGTTCTTTTTCTATTGTGCTGTATTTCGTTTCAGCATCGTTCAACGTACGACTTGCAAAGGCTATAGGCTTATCACTACCGATAGGTCCTGCGACAGAACTGCACTGAGAGCAAAGTTCGACGCATCTGTGGTGAGAACGAACGGTCGAGAGAAGTGTCGGATATTGTAAAAGTGGGGCGTTTGTTAAAAGCTCTTTACATCTTTCGAATGCGTCTATATATTCTTTCGTAATTTCAATTTTGTTTTTCTTTTTCAGGCAAGAGGTTAGCGGTTGTGTAAGTTTAGCGAAGTCTTTAATAAATTTTCTGTAATACCCTACTAATCCGAGAAAACTTTTTATTTCCGTGGCTGTACGCGGTAATGGATATTTTAGTACTGTTTAATTTTTTCGTCATTTGTTTCAACCCTCTTTGTAATAGTGTGACCTAGATATAGAACTTTTTTCTCAAGAATTCACACTTATCTAACGTGACTTTTAAATTGGTTTCTCTGAGACGATCAAAATATTCCTTAATTTTTCAATATGTTCCTGAAGACTTGCCGAATACACAATTATGTCATCGAGGTACACTAAGCAATGGAGACCTTGGAGGCCTCTTAAGATATTATCCATTGCTCGCTGGAAAGTTGCAGGAGCTGTCTTTAATCTAAACGGCATGCGTTTGAATTATAGTAAACGGATTGAGTTGTGAAGGCTGTCTTTGGCCTATCAGCTTCATTAACTTCTAGTTGGTGGTAGCCACTGCCAAGTCAAGGGTACTAAAATATATAGACTTGCCTAACTTATCAAAAGGTCAGTTATATTAGGTAACGGGTATTTATCGTCTATTGTATTCTCTTTAATCGCCGATAATCTATAACCATTCTAAATTTAGGCTGCCCGGATGCATCTAGTTTTTGGGGACTATGAACCGCGCTCCAAGGTGAGTGAGAATTTTGGATTACGTTATCTTGAAGAAGTTTGTCTACTTGTCTTTGTACTTCCTCATTTTGGGAAGGTGGATGGCGATAGGGTCTGATATATATAGGATCTTCGTTAACTGTTCTAATATTATGTTTTACCTGATTTGTGAAAGAAAGGAATTTTCTCACTATAAAATATGTCGCGGTATTCATAGCATAATTTAGTTATAGCTTTCCGTTCTTCTTCATTTGTATGATCTAATCGTAGTTTAATTAAATTTTCTTTTAAAATCTCATCTATCTCGCAATCGGAATTTATCTCATTTATGACACACACGCATTATTTTCAAATACAGTTACATTAAACGGTTCTATAAATTTAATATTAGCCTTTTCATTGGACACGTTTTGAATAATGGTTTAGGCAAAGAAATTATCACACTTGATAAGGGCACATGGCATACGAACTCCTCACTAAATTGTAAAATTAATGATCGCGTCTCCGTTTTGTAAGTTGGTAGGTATTTTTACTCGTGTTGTTTGATCTTGGTTCTAAATTAATTTCATAAGGTGGATTATAAATTATTGGAATTTCAGTATTAGGTGTTCGTAAAATTTGGTGGTTCATGTCGATATTAGCTGCCAATTTTTAATAAGTCTGACCCAATAAGGCCGTCGTATCTACCGTCCACATCGTATATGTAAAATTTATGTGGAAGAGTACTTTTGAATGTTTTAAAAGCGGTATAAAATTATTTCATCGTGCCTGCTTTATGCATGAGTACTAACAACTGTGAAAGGTTCATTGTATTTAAATTCACCAAAATATTGATCAGCCTTGGCAGGACTAATAAAGGATCTACTGCTTCCGGTGTCTATTAAAAATTTCGAATTTATTTCGGGAATTAGTATATGAGGTAATTTTAAAATGCTATCACAATAATTAAGATGGATCATTTCGGAGGGCTTTCGAAGGCTACTATCGGAAAATTTTCAGGTACTGCATTATCTTCATTATTAATTTCATTAGAATTTTCTACACAAACAAATCATTCGTCGTCATGTTTTGCCTAATTGGTGCGGTACGCATAGATACGTCAGTGTCGTAAACGTTTTTGGGCGGTTGATTTTGTATGCCGAATTTGAATTGATTGGGTTGCTGTTGCATGCCATATTTAAATTGATTAGGCTGTTCTTGAAAGCCGTATTTGAATTGATTAGGCTGTTGTTGAAAGCCATATTTAAATTGGTTAGGCTGTTGTTGATTCTGCACACCGTATTTTTGAACTTGATGTTGGGGAATGCCAAATTTAAATCCACCAACTTGGAATGGTGCTCGTGGTTGTTGGGTAAATTGATTATTGAAATTACGTGGCATTGAATTTTGTGGTGATGCAAAATGGTAGCCTTGCTGAGGGGCCGTGAATTTATTCGTATGCAAATTAGGCCTATATCCTATCTGGTTATTGGGTACACCAAACTTGAAATTACTATTATTATTATTACTGTTTGGTGTCAAATTTGAATTTATAAATGCAGTTGGTCTCACGAAACTTTGCAGAGCTAATTGTTGAACTGGTTTGGCTTTATTGTTTTTGGCGTTATACTGAGCTAAGAAGTTAATTTCTTCTGTGACTATACTTAAAGCGATCTCCAAAGTAGAACAGCCTTTGAGTCGACAATTCTAATAAGGTCTTCGCAATTGTACAAAATACGTTCAAGGCGGTATTATTATAAATAATCATTTTGGCTGCCTTTATTCCTTCATCACAATGTCTTTGGACTTTAGCAAATAAAGAACTTTTCTAGTACAAAACTGAATAAATGACTCTCCTTGTTTGATTTTTAGAGATTCTAGCTCGATAGCAATACATTCCTCTGAACGGGGGTCGCCGAAATGCTGGGTCAAAATTTCTTTCAAATCTTCCCACGTACTTAAACTAGGGTTATCACTAAGTAGAGTCGCAGCTCTACCACTAAGCTTACTACTTATAGCATGGAATCTATATAAATTTTGAATCGGAGTATTGTCGCCTCCTGAATTTAATAAAACGTATTCACATTTTGAAATGAATAAATTGAGCAATTTTTCATCTCCATCGTATCTAGGAATTAAATCTAAAATGTGCTGGAATAACAGTTACTGCCATTTTATTTTAACTATCTTACTTAATCTAACTTAAACTATTAACAAGTATATTATCAGCCTATTTTGTGCCAACAAAATCAGATAATTAAAATAATATGGCCCGACGATTTTAGTTCGGAAAATGCGGAAAAGAATGGGATAAATGTAAACAGGAAGTGAAAAGGTTTACTCACAGTATGTTCAATCCCATGTCCTCCAGTTGATTCTGACCACTTCGATACTGCCGATGGTCTAAGATGGTCCAATGCGCGTAATCGATTGATTTGGAAACGATAGCGCGCGCGTCGCGGGAGTTATTTGTTTGGTTCGAGGATATCCGAACCTGACTGCTATACTGACGCTTAAACCGATTTTGGGGTCCGAAAGGCGTTAGCACGACAGCAGAATATATACGGATATCCTACCGGCTGCGCCACTTAAATTGCGACGAACCTCGACAGTCTTTTTAAAAACACAATTTAAAGTATAAAATGATTTAATGTTCTTTCGAAAGTGGTTAGTTACAGAATGAATTAATATTAATGTTAGAATAAGTCTAGTACAATTATCATATCGTCACCGGATAGGTTCGTCTTACATTACTTAGAATTATCACTAGAGTTCTCACGCATATGCTGATGTGGCTGTTTGGAATATTGAGCCAGGGACGGATTGAGGCGATATAACTACCTATTGATTTGTAATAATAACATTGTTTATAATGTCATATAAAAAATTAAATGCAAAAATGAGATTACGACCTCATAAACAATTAAAACATGACTTTACGCTCCCTATTGAAAATTATTTTTACGATACATCCCAAATAGAAAAAAAATCGAGCTAGAGCTGTTGAAAATCCTGGTCGTAAGGGGATTTTTTTTAAAGATAGATTATTTTAAATATACCAATCGATAGAGCTCGCGACGCCGATTTCAAATATATATACAACTCATTTTCGGCAAAATGTCCTCAACGACAATTGAAATTTCCGGTATCGAATATTAAAACCGCAAAAGTAGCAAAATATTCACTCATATTAATTTTATTCTAGAATTGTCATCGTTTAGAATATAGAAAAAGATTTTTTGGGCTGTTAGTTCTTAGGCAAACATTGTATAAACCAATATGATGTAGTATAATTTAGTAGCGTAGGATAAAATTCTGGTTTTGCGGTATGAACGCAGAAAAATGTTTTTCTCTTGTTTCGTTTTATGAAAAAAAAACAGAAGATGTTTTCTCCATTAACCATAATAACACATATTAGCCTGTTAGTAAAAATGAAATGATCTCGAAAATATTTGATATTATAAAAACAAAATAATGAGGTCTCATGTAAGTAAACAACAAAAGACTTCGTGGCTTGGTCGTTTGAATTAATATCAATAATAATAATTGTTCAGGTTGTAATAATAATTAAACAACAGACACAATGTTTTTGTAATAATAAAATAAAACTAAAACTCAAAATTATCTAAAATATTATTTAAATTAAAACCTGTTCATAACTATGCATGCAAATAAAGTACGCAATAGAAGGAAGTTACAAGATATTTCCTTGATTGTTCAGTATTTACATGGAAGCTTGTCTACCCTCAAGCTTCGTCTAAGCAGACAGCATTGCCTCATGTAGCATAACCCCTTTACTCGAATCTTGTAAGAGTTGCAGTCAACGCACGTCACATCATTAAAATCCGCGTACTGCTCATTAAGAAATTTCTGAGTTTTTACGATGCGAATATATAGTACTTCTAGTTTTAAGTTTTCTTTGCTCAGTGGAGTTTACTGTATAAATAAGAAGTTTTAAATAAAACTAGTTTTTACGGATTTTATTGCGTTTTATATTCCCGTGTGGACTGAGGTGTTTGACGTCCCAATGTCATAGTTAACTACGGCTACCTTCACATTAAAATTATAAATTTTTTCTTCGATCTACGCAGTATGATCTTATAGTATTTTGAAATCATGCAGTTGTATGCTTGGGTTGGGATTTAATTTTATTAATTATAGGATACCAAACAGGATGTTTTATGATTTCAAAAGCCTCACGAATCGTTCTTGGAAAGAATCGGTGTTCTTAAGCGAGTATCTGTGGTCTATCAAATCTGATGTAGTGACGAGGGCGATCCTGTACGTGTTCACATACTGCAGACTTCCCAGAGCATCGATTCTTCACATCAGTTATGTGTTCTTTTACACGCGTTTCTATTGATATTTTAGTTTGTCCTATGTAACAGACGTCAAAGACCTCAGTCCCGCCCGTGACCATGGGTGCTGTAAAGTGCTCGAAACGTAGGGAATATAAAATAAGTAAATATACGCTATAAAATCGTAAAGTTTTTGACGTTCGACGTTGTTTGTCGATGGCCACTCTAGACAGTTTGTATTTGTATCACATTATTTGAATTCAATATCGAAGTGGTTATTTTATTAAATTGCTTTACTAAATTAAAACAAATATACCTATATAATTCACTTACAAACTTTAACCCTTTAAAAATATGAAAATATATGATTTTACATAGGATTACAATCGTTAATGTCAATAGGCAACCATTATACTATAATTTTTGTTATTTTTTACATGTCAAAGAACTATTTTCTTGAAGGTCCCTAAGTCGTGTCGGTCCGAAAAAATCGCCGGTGGTAAACTATTCCACAGAGAGGTCGTACGCGGAAAAAAACTCCTAGTGAAACATACAGGGGTGAACCGCCAAGCATCCAGATGGTTTGGATGGTACCGGGAGTTTTGCTGCGATGTGCGTTCGTGAAATTTGACCGCCGCTATGCGCTGGATGCGGTCAAGTGAAAGGAGCTGGCACTGGGGAGACCCTGCCCAGAAATGGGAACAGTATTCCATGTGGGGCCGAACCTGCACCTTGTAAAGTTGCAAGCGGTGTGCCGGCATGAAATACTGTCCCGCTCTGCTGAGCACGCCAAGCTTTTTAGAGGCCAATTTAGCCATTTCTTCCAAGTGACCACGAAACAGCACATCACTCGATATGTCGACACCGAGGATTCCGATACTGACTGAGGCAACAAGGGGAGTGCCTTGGTGATCCAATTGCACAATTTCTCGGGAAGCCTATAGGAAGGGAGCTTCGAAAGAAGCGTTTTGTGCCAAACCCGATCGAAGGCCTTCGCTATGTCCAAACTAACGGCTAACGCCTCCCCCTTGGACTCTACTGCCTCCGCCCATCTATGAGTTAGGTAACCTAGAAGATCACCAGCTGAGCGACCTCAACGGAAACCGTACTGGCGGTTACTAATCAGCTGGTGATCCTCAAGGTACCGCATGAGCTGGCAGTTAATAATAGTTTCCATTACTTTGAAGAACAAGGAGGTAATAGCGATAGGCCTGTAGTTGGACGGATCTGAGCGGTCGCCTTTTTTGGGGATCGGGTGCACTAAAGCTGTCTTCCATGAGTTCGGGACTACGCCTAGGGAGTAGGAGTACCGGAAAAGACGCGTTAAAACCGGTGCCAACTCCTTTACAGCCTACCTACAGCCTAGCCATACCTACTGCTGAACTTCAGCTTTACTTGCCATCACATTTACTGAAACTTCGTTGGTCACTTTGATTTCATCAAAAATATGAAAAGTATTACACCAGGAACGGTATTCAACTAGTCAAAGAAAGGTAGGTTTAATTTATAACTCTTTTTGTAACTAATAACATAGCTAATTTAGAAGTTCTTTAAACATTTTATGGAGAATTTTGTTTTTATATTCTAGAAAGCATCTTTGAAGTCTTAATTACTTACAAATCTCATGAAATTCTCTTTGACACAATCGAAAAAACGCGATTCTTTTATACTTTTTTTTGTCACTTTTGTTGTCAACTGTGAATCCTGTTAGCTTTTTTAAATCATGAATGTAATATGTCTAGCTTGCTAAGTTAAATAAGCATAATATCAATATCCCATTCCTTGTAATTTAATAACTTAGGATATCGAAAGTACTTTTACCTAACATTAACTCAGTTGAAGTAATAGTCGGAATATAAATTTAGACAAATTTCTACGGTTTAATGGATTAGATTGAAAATAAATAAGAATTACGAAGTTGCGCGGGCGACAACGTAAAGTGAAATTTATAACAAGCCATACATTTCCCTCAAGCAACTCTCCTTATTCCTTGAAGCCTAATCTGTATTGTGGGGTGCTTAATTGCAGTTAATCGTTACCCAAGAATTAGATAAGAAAGAAAGAAAGAATTATTTATGTGACACAAATATTTTAAATAAAGAATTATACAAGCGCAAAGGGTTGTTTACAATGTTTTACTCTTTATATAGGACTATAAGCTTTTTGTATTTCTCATAAGAACGGTATAAGACTTATATAGTAGAGCCACGTTGCAGCTAATTTATGGTTGTACCACGAATGTCTACCGAGGAAGCACCGCGCTTTTATATAAATACCAGCATAAAATAGCAACTTAATGCTGCTATGTTACGTTGTGAGTGTAGAGAATAGATTATCTTTTTCACTGGGAACGAGGCATTTCATCTTAGTCCTCAGGGATAATAACGCATTTACATTTTGATTCTTAATTGAGGACTAAGAGAAATGTAGGTATCTATGGGTCATAGCAAGCCCTTTTTATAGGATAGGGTGACAAATGAGCACACATTCCACCTGATGGTAAGTGGTTGCTGTGACCCATAGACATCTACATCTATCCTTAATAAAGAATCAAAATGCAGATGCGTTGTTACCCGTGAGGACTAAGATGGAATGCCCCTTTTCCAGTAAAAAGGAAGGAAGGACTTATCATCAGGTGAAATGTGTGCTCGTTTGTCACCTTTATCCTATAAAAGAAGGTTCTCAAATAGCAGTCTCGCACCTCCAGCAGCCATAGCAGTATTGTGCGACCCTCTACTAGATGAAGTGATGATATGATGAAATATGAAGGAGTTGAAAGATGAAGGAGGATCAAAACCAAGCTAGGGCAATCTTCGAGGAATGCCTATGTTCAGTAGTGTACCTATGATGGGCTGTAATGTTGATATAATAATGACGTAAGCTTTTGTTGCAAAATAATTTGTAACAGTCTTTTGTAATAATACTTAAAATAATGTCTGACCGGCAATTTAATATTTATATACATGTAGGGACAAATGAGCTCACAGTCCACCTGACTGTAAGAGGATACTGTAGCTTATTGAAATCTACAACTGTCATCGATAAAACGTATTAATAAAATAATCAGCACGCCTTAATAGCAGGCTGTCGTTTTGGAAACTGCGGGTTGACTACTCATTGACAACCAGCATTTTAGCTCGAGAACCTATCATTCTCATTAGTTAATTATTACTTGTATATATGTTTCATTAATTATTTTATCAATTTATACTAAGCGTGCGTATCAATTTGTCTATGTGAGTTACCTTTATTCTCTTGCAAATAGCTAAATGTGCATAAAAAAATCCCAAGCATAGCTGTAAAACTGTAAAGCAGAAGCACATCTTAGTAATGAAACAGTATTATTATTTTTTACATTCTCCAGCTCATTCTCAATTTATGACTTCAAAATGAATAAAATAAATTTTCAAGAGTTTTCGGAGTTTAACTCCGCAATATGCCTGTGATAATAAATGTCATATTTAATATTTTAGTAGCTATACCCGGCTTGCCATGCAATGCCTTCTTTAGTCAGAAACGCCACACAATAGTTGAAAAAAAGAGTATTCTGAGGAACTTAATGATTAACAATATATTAGAAATAAAGAATTATGCAACTATATAATAATACAATTTTACAAATAAAACTTGAGAACTTTGAACTTTGAAGTCCGTCAACACGTACTGGAGCAGCGCGTCGTACTAATTGATCCATAACACTATCAGATCGTAACTTTACCTTTTATTTTGTAATTATAATCTTTTTCTTTGTCTTTTTTATTAGCCTGTAAAAGTTAATATGACCTTCTTCTGTTGTAGGAAAGGTTTTTCTCAATCGTAACACTTGGCAGTCGGATTGACGATCGCAGTATTAGACGCCTCACACCCTTGACGCTATTTCCCATCGTTGGTGTGAGCGAATATTGTTAACCCTTTCGCTGTCCCGTGTAATACATATAGGTCATTGCTATTGTCTTACTATTGTGTCTGAAAATCGGACAGTGAAAGTGTTAAAATACTATTAGCCATACTCAGTTTTAAATCGAGCTATCACGAAAAGCGAGATATTTTAGCCTCAGGCTGTGCACTACTGCGTATATCACAATCTAATGGCAGCTGCATTCTTTTCCGCTTTGCCGCAAGTTGTCCCATAGACATTAAATAAGGATATATGGTAATTGAATCTCTTTTATCACTGCCACATAGCAAAGTCATTAAAATGGTGTTTCATAAAATATACCTAAAATGCATCATAAAAAAAATTAAAGAAAATAAAGAAAATGTCAATAGAACGTTGGGATTGTAATTTATTATAAAATAACTTAATAACACAAAGGCATTCTCCACCGTTGTGAGAAGTCTAAGCTTTTACCAAGCGTGAAATTTTAAATTGCTATTCGAATAATGGAAAAAGTTTTCATCAACAATTAACTGCGCTATTTAGCGAAATGCTAGACGTAAAATTTTCAAATTAGAATGTGTATTTTAATATAAATGAAAAATTATTAAACTTTTCTTTTTATTACACTAGTTACGGAATTCAGTTAGTATGAAAATATTTATAATATTAACAATAGGATTAAGTACTATAATATTCACCTGGAAAATAATTATTCTATATAAAAATGGTCAAAGTCTTATATAACGTGATAAACATTATTCACTCTCTTTTCACCTTTCTGATATTATACAGGGTTATTTTAAAATGACCGGCCAAATTTGCAGAGAAGGTTCAAAATAAGTAATATAGGCAAATGGTGAAGAAAAATTAATTAAAAAAAATCTCAAACATTCTGTTCTTTTCATCTTTTAAATTCAAAATGCGTGGTGATACAGTATTTTAACTGATTTTACTGTGCACGCACACATTTGTGGCGGCGCTGTCGTCGCACCACAAGCTAAAATACATCGAAGCCTAAATCGCGCTATCAAAGTTCCGAATTAAAAACAGTATATATACAATAGCTCCGAACTTACCACTCGGAGCGTCGGCCGCTCCCCGGGCACCTGCCACAGTGGTGACCGACCGACGTGATATGAACACGCAACCAACAACCTTTGGAAACTACAACTTCAAATCCTCATCATCGTTCTCAAGTACCCCATTCATTCGCTCCCGGGCAAATATTCAGTCTTCACATCCTGCAAGCCATCTAGCTTTATAAAGGTTCATCGCAGCACTATAATAATGCTTCCTGTTCCTTCAAGCTACTCTCTGCGCTACAGTGTTCGGCACGGCTCTGAGCCTTACTGCTCGCCATGCTTCACGGCACTCTCGCAGATTACTTGCCTTCTTCTCGACTCACCGCAGACTACAAGGCAATCCCCTGGCACTTGCACATTCGTCGACATCTAGACTGCACCATCGGCCTCCGGTCTGAGCAGGGGGGTGATGTGGCGGCGCTGTCGTCGCACCACAAGCTAAAATAAATCGAAGCCTAAATCGCGCTATCAAAGTTCCGAATTAAAAACAGTACATATACAATAGCTCCGAACTTACCACTAGCATCGACATTGGTGAGATCACCATACTAGTGCGCAAACTGCGCGCTGCTAGGCCCCCTCAGGACCGTCTCCTCGCTCTAGCGGAGCACCACAACCTCTTATGCTCATTGTAAGTTAAGTTAAGTTAAATTAATTTAACTTAACTTAAAAATGACAGAGCACTCTGCCCTCCTAAAGTCCCACGGACGTATTAAGCCTAAGGGCTTATCGCTTATCTCTTTCAATACTCGCGGTTGGCGAAATAACCTCCCCGAGCTTAAGCTCTTCCTTCGAGATCGCGATGCCGACCTCCTCCTCCTCCAGTAGACCCACCTCAGACCCCAGAACCTCAAAGGCTTCTCCATCAAAAAGTATTCTCTTCTTCGTAATGACAGACCTGACCGCAAAGGCGGCGGTACTGCCATTTACTACAAGAAGATACTACATTGCTCACACATCCCCACGCCGCCGCTTACCAATATGGAAGCCACGGTATGCAGGCTGGCCTTGACTGGACATCCGTCCATCGTCATAGCCTCCTGCTATATCCCTAGTGGAACTCTCCCCCTCAAAAAAGATTTTGAGGCCATCCTTGCGTTAGGCAATTCAGTTATTATGTTTGGAGATTTTAACTCCAAGCATACTGATTGGACTTGTCTTACTCATAGTGGCAAGAAACTGCTTGATATCACGCAGTCTCTCGACCTCACTGTTCTCAGTCCCCTCGGTGTCACTCACTATCCCGACAACACCGACCACGCTCCTGACGTATTAGACTTTGCAATAGCAAAAGAAGTCTCCCTCAACCTCAGGTCAATCGAGACCCTTGACGATCTTGGATCCGACCACCGCCCTGTCTCCCTCATACTTGGCCATCAGCCACCTCCCCCAACTCCCTCCACGAAAACCTTCACTAACTGGAAGGGCTTCAAGACGTCCCTAGCCACAGCTTTGGACTCTCCGGACTCCCCTATCCCCCTTTCTTCGGACTTATTCGACAGTACCGAAAAAATCGACACCGCGGTCGATTCTCTCTCCACCCTTATAACATCCTCCCTTAAGGAGAATGAAAGGGTCGTCCCGGTTGCTAATAATAATGGTCTTCCCTTACATATTAGCAACCTAATAAAAGCCAAGAGAGCTGCTCTCCGGAGAGCAGCACTCTATCCAACCCCCGAATATAGACGTACGGCCAATCGTCTTCAACGAGAAGTCCGTTCACGCCTTTCCGAACTTCGAGACCTCGAAAAGAGTAATCTTATGGAGAATATCTCTCCCTCTCATACAGCGTACTATCAGATGGCAATGGCCCTCCGCTTAGACGCTATCACTCATACTCCCCCTCTCTCTCGCCCCGACGGTACTAGTGCCTTCGAGGACGAGGAAAAAGCTGAGTGCTTCGCAGACAGCATCGCTGCTCAATGCTCTCCCAGCTCTCAACCCACAGACCCCTCCCACATCCAGACAGTGGAGGATGAGGTCCGCCGCCGGAACTCAACCCCTACAGCCTCTGACCCTATCACTGTGTCCAATGATGAGATCTCATCCCTCATCAAAGGACTGAAGCCTAAAAAGGCTCCGGGCGCGGATGGCATCTCCAACCAAGCCCTTAAACATTTTCCTGAACAAGTGTTAACCCTTTTAGCTATCATCTTCAACGCCTGCTTCAACCTTAGTTACCTTCCCACCACGTGGAAAGACGCAACTGTCATTGGTATCCCCAAGCCAGGAAAGCCTCACAACCTCCCCACCAGTTATCGTCCCATCAGCCTCCTCAAGGCCATGGGCAAACTATTCGAACGAGTCATCCTCACTCGCATGAGGCGCCATCTGTTTCCCACAGACGGTGACCCTCTTGTCATCCCTCACCAATTTGGTTTCCGAGCGAAACACTCTTGTCCCCAACAAGTTTACCGTATTGTGGAATATATCCTCAGCGGTTTTTATCCTCGCCGTCATAAGACCATCGCGGTCTTCTTCGACATAGCGAAAGCGTTTGATAGAGTCTGGCACGTAGGCCTTATCTATAAACTATACAAAATAGGTCTCCCTGATCGTCTTGTTCGTCTCGTGGCCTCCTACTTGAAAGACCGTACCTTTCGTTACAGACACAAGGCACTCCTCTTCGCGTCCAATCAAAGCTGGTGTCCCTCAGTGCTGCGTGCCCCTCTTCTATATATCCTGTACACCAACGACATTCCCCATACCGTCGAATGGTGTTCAGCTCTCCTCTTGAGACGACACTGCCCTCTACTGCAAAGGCACGTCACTACCCTTTCTGGAACAAGATCAAAAGTCAGTTAATGACTTAGAGCTTGGTTCGAAAAACATCGATGTGAACCCGGAGAAGAGCTCCGCCGTTCACTTCGAACATAAACGACTGCTCCACTACTATTCCGCCAATCCGTATGTTAGGGACCCTGTCCCTGCATACGTCCGCCATACTTAGGTGTCACCCTTGACACGAGGCTCACTTTCGAGCCCCATGTCAAGAGAGTAACTCGAAATGCGCGATTTTATCTGGGTAGGCTCAACAGTATGCTGGGCCGACACAGTAAAATGTCCCTCCGCAATAAGCGAACCCTTTATAAGGTCTGTATACGACCAGTAATGACATACGCAGCCCCAATTTTTGCTCACGCAAAACCTAAAACCCTATACAAACTCCAAGTTCCAAAACTATTTCTGTCGTCGGGCTACGAACGCAACCTGGTACGTCCGTAACGCCGCCCTCCACCGAGACTTAGAGCTCCCCACAATACAACAGTTCCTAAAAACATTCTCTGAGAACTTCTTCAAAGCCTCAGAGTCTCACTCTAATCATTTCATTCGTGAGGCAGCTTCCTATGCAGCCCCACTTCCCTCTCGCTATCGAGTCCGCAGACCGAGAAACTCTCTCTCGGACCCCTCCAACCAGCTTTCAGCCGACCTGAACTGCCTCTTGGCGGCTCAGGCCGAGCCTTCTTCCAATGTATAGTATGCCCTAATTGGGCGCAACTCTCAGCGGCTTACCGCCGCCTGCGCCCCCTTTCCCTTAAGGGGATCGCATCAAATCCTCGGCGGAAAGGCCCCTATGGCTAAAGCCGTTCCCAAGGTGATGTTTAGTGGGTAGGCACTTAGGTTAGGTTAGTCGCAGTGAGTCCCACATAACCACGCAGCCGGCTGCGTGGTATGCTAGGAGCATTCACCACCTACCTCCCCCGCTTCCGGAGGGTGCCTTTGCATTGGGCGCAAAAAAACTTACCACTCGGAGCGTCGACCGCTCCCCGGGCAGAACACCTTGCCCGGCGGGAGATCTCCCCTTTTTTCTTCCACCTGCCACACATTCGTAATTGTCGATCGGTAGGCAAAAACATTGCTGCTCATAAATCACATTTCATTTGGGATAATTTCAATTAAAAGTTGAAGCCTTATTTACTCGTATTTGCAAAAACAGCAAATACGGTATATCATTCATTATTTATATATTAGAACTTTTGTTAAAAATTTGGTTACTCTTTGAAAAGTAACCCTGTATAAGTGAGCATATGAATGCTGCAATGTATTTATTCTGGCTGCCTGTAATTATTCTGGCTCTCTATGCCCTTCAGATTAGAACACAGCAATGCACGCAATGCTATTTAGCGGCAGAAATATGTAAGTGGGTTGTACTTACCCAGACGGACTTCCACTTAGTAAATTTGCTTGATACACCAAATTTATTTCAATACTAAATAAACAACTTTTAAATTTTTTATTTAGTATTGAAATAAAGTTGTTTAGTAATGTTCTTATTTTATCGATAACGATATAAGAAGTGTAGTAGAACTGTAATCTTTATATAAGATGAAGAACAAAGAACTCTTATCATGATTTGAGGATAGATATTGAATTTTTGCCTAATTATGTCTAAGAATAAACTGAATTTATCATACCTTTTTGTAGTTTTGTACATTTTTACCTTTTGGCAACATTTGTTTCACCATATTAGTATTAGAATCAATTCCTGAAATCAAACAATATTTGTGAATGTTATGGTCTTATACATGAACTCAATATTAAAGAATAAATTTACAATGTATGATTCTGTATTGTATGTCTACATTATTACTCTGGCTACTGTTAATAAGAGTTAGTTTAGTATAAGCAGACAAACCACACAAACCTACGAGTTCTTCCAGAACATCTATCTCCATGGCTTTGGTACTTGTACTTGAAATATAAATAAATATTAACATTTAGTGTCAACTTAGAACCAAATACACATAACCACCCTCTTGAACGTTATTAGAAACGTTATATGAAAACACGTTATATGAAATTATATTGTGTTCAAATTATATTATTATAATAATTCAGGTGGAACGTTGATGCCACTGTCCAGACGTAAATTGCCGGCAACTCTTTGCCGGCAATTCACGTCTGACAAGTCCACTTTCTCTTTACCGTTTCACGAGTACAAGTCCACTTTCTCTATCGCCGTATGCGCTTATGTGTCACCCGGTTTTACCTACTTAGGCAGTATAGGCTGATAGAAGATTATCTGGACCGCTTTGGCAAGAGAGCAAAGCTCTAATGCCGAATGGTCTGGTAGAGAGTTTCGCTACATTTAATGCGGTCGAGTCTGGCCTTCTTTTTTTGTAGGACTTGGCGGCCTGGTTGAAAGTTCTTTTCTTGAATCTGATATACGGTGCTTTGCGGTCTTGAGTGTGAACTCTGGATAGATGCGCCAAATGCTTGCGTTTAGCAGCGTTATAAATGGGGGAGCTTTGCCATTGATGGGAGCGTCAGGAGAAAGGAGATAAAATACGGCATCGCTTGACCGCAGATCCGCAGAAGAAAAGTAGACCTCCCACTGCATCTCATCCCAATCTGCTGACTTATAGCTCCATATTCGTAGAACACCTTGGGAATCGTAACTAGGTGGAGAATATAACGATACAGATTTCACCAGACAATGGTCAGATATATATACATAATACCTAAAAGAGAGGTAACCTGTATCTGTCTGGTGCGGTAGGCAGTAGGAAGTGGTCGGAAGGCAATTAGCTGCATATCCATCTACTTGTTACTTGCTTTATCAGCTAGAAAAGACCTAGTATCAAGAAAAATTGCATGCTTCTGTCCCAGCATGGTCAGTCGTCTGGTATGGGAAAAACCAGTCTTGGTGATAGGCGTTAAAGTGCCCCAGAAAGACCAGCCGTGCAGTTGGATGCCGATTTAGGACCCCATTAGCAACCTCAATAAGGTATTTCTTTTAATTAGTAATAAAATAACCGACTGCCTCCGCTGACTTCCGCGGCCAAGCACCTGATACAGCAACAACGGACACTTCGCACCCGGTTCACACACACAACGCTACTGTTCACTCCAATTCTCCATATGGCATCTCCAAGCACCATGGAGTAACACGACAACGTTATTTGCATTGGTGGGGGGTAACCGAAAAGCCAGCGGCTGAAACCTACCATCAGAAGTGGTGCTGCTCGCTTATCACCATCCAAAGGAACACTTGTAGGGAGTCAGAGTTCAAGTATCTACTACTGACGCGAGCAGCCTTATTCCCGATTCGCAAGTGTTAAATAAATTGTGTAATATAATGTAATTATTTCTGCCAGACAACCTTTACAATACATACTTATAGTTTTTTTAAGGGTGTGTATTTTCAATGTAAATGATTGGGACTTGTAGATAAGCATTACTGTGATATAAAATACTTTCAAGTTAACTCCATGTTTTTTGGTCCCATAAATAAATGTTGAAAGTCAAAAGAAAGATAAAGGATACTTCTATAGGCGAGCTTTTCATTATGCAAATTAATCAGATAAGAAAATTATACAAATTAAATTTGTAAAATCCAGCAAAAAACGACTTAGTTTGCTGTGTTGTGAATTCAAATTTAAGTTGTTGCCAATTTTTTGTATATAAATTATTATGTTAGTGGCACAAACTTAATAAAAAATTAAGTTTTTAAAACAATGTTGATCGAAAAAAAGTACCCATAGTTGTACACGTAAAAGTGTATGTATTGGAATTGGAACTAATCATTCAACAAATTCTGATTTACGGAAAAAACGCACATAGACGAATATGAAGTGTTTCCGATGCATGAAGAAAAATTATTCGTTGGCCAGCTCAGGCAAAAAAAAAAAATACAGCAAATTGCGCATTGTGTCAAAAATACTATCATAACTCATGGCGGCCAAAATGGCTACAAAAAACATATTTTTTGTATTTTTTTTATTAGATTTGTAAACCAAATTCTCGATTATTTTTACCTTCCGTCCCGATATTTGGCCCATTGGATCTGGCAACACTAATACACATATAGCGAAAGGCGTAGCACTCGTACCTTGAAAAGCTGCCGGTGCAGTCAACGCCGTACTGAAAATTACAGACGCTGGAAGCCATTTTATTTGTTTAAATGTCAATATGAATGTTGCATTCAACATGAAATAGAAGATGATTTTTATTTTCAAATTAACACATAGTATAATCTATACATTGAAGTGTCTGTTTGTAATATCAAAATAACAGCCTTTTACTAAATACATATGAAAGTATATACGCTATTTATAACAAAAAGACAACAACAATTTTTTAAATGTTTGTCTGTCTGTCTGTTTGTTCCGGCTTATAGCTGGCACTGGCAGATAGTTGATGTTATAAGGAGTAGCACAGACTACTTTTATTTTAGAAAAAAAATAGGATTCCGCGCAAAATAATCAAAACCCATGAAATCCAATCGTAATAAATATCAAGCGGGTGGTGTCCGGGAACGGCTATTATGTAACTATTATGTCATAATTTGTATTAAACTTTAACTTAATTTTACATTTATAAAGAAATATATATTTCCGTTTTAATTTTTATATCGATAGCTAATCAATAATTTTTGCTTTGCTTTGTGTATCGTTAATCGCCTTTTTTTAAATCGATTTAACATTGTTCCATCTCTAGACACGCCAAACTGTAAGCTGTCACCCGCTGTCAAACGAAGACTGCAATAAAAATATCTACCTTTGTTTAATGGAACGCTTAGAAACTACGGTCATGGAAGAGGTCAGATGTTATTCCGAGGTGTACGAACCCGCTATGTTCATTATTAGAAACAGACAATGCGTTTCTTCGCTATACATAGAAGTGTATAGCGGCTAAAATCATTAAAATAATAATAAAAAATTGTTATTTTATATCACGTGTAAAATTAAAAGCGCAGTCTATCTTGGCAACACCACCATAACATTTTTATTTCTAATTTAAGCTGTTTTCGATTCCTTGTAAAGCTGTTATAAATAACAATTACGCCCACAATCTGTCCTTTTTTCTGGATATTAGCTGCGATAGTAAAATATGTTAACTAATGTAATCTCATACTGTGTCTCTGAGCAATAAAGTGTTGTCTAAGGATAAATGACACACAATCTACATAAAAAAAACAACAAGCTATATACATATTTGGAGCCATTAAAAAGGTAAGCTCTATTAATTTTAATACCTTATCCTAAAATATTTGAAAATTTGCGTTTTGTATTATTCATTTTAAAATATTAGATGACGCACAGGAGTTATTTTCAGAAAAGATGCAGAAGTGTTTGTCGTACACTTTACAGTACGCAAGCAACTAGGAATCAATCACCGCCGGCAACTATGAAGTTGTTAATTGATATTATTAATTGCAATTAACAATTTCATAGTTCAAGGAGTCCGTCTGGGTAGGTATATCTGCGGCCGACGCCGAAGCAGTACCGGCACAGCCGTGTTCTGGTCTGAAGGAATTAGAGAGCCTGTATAATTACAGGTTTTTTTTTGTCAATAAATTAATTTAATCTATGCCTCAGTAAAACTAAAGATTTTAATAAATCTGATTCGTATTATACTTATTTATATTAACAAACGTTAATATTCATGTGTAGCTGGCAGCTACCTCGGACAAAGAATTAGTCTAGCTATTCAAAGGGGGAATGCTGCCAGTATCTTCGGAACCTTGCCTAAAGGGCCTCCTTTTTAATAATATATTTTAGTTATTATAATATATATATATATATCTATATATATACTTTTATAAGGTTTTTAGTTTTAGGTTAATTGTTCTAGTATATATTTTATTTTATAAATTGTGTAATACGTTTGTAATTGTTAATAAATTTAAATAAATTCTTTTTGTTAGATACACATGAATATTAACGTTTGTTAATATAAATAAGTATATTACAGGTTGTGAGACATTTCATCTTCTCAGAGTTAACAACGCATCTGTAGCCATTTATTATGAGGTGGACTATAAGTTCGTTTTTCACTTCAATTTTATATATAAAACATTATGATGAAACCTGCATGGTTGAGAAATAATATATTTTAAAAACAAGATAAGTGAAATCCGCCAATACGCACAGGATTTGTGCGTCAGACTAACTGCTCTATTATGCTTTCAAAAACGAGAAAAGACCTGTGTCCAGCTGTGAGTCGAATATAGGCTGTAAGTTTATTTTACTTACCCATGGTTCCATAAAAATTTGGAGACTAAGTTCCACCCCTAAGGCAAAATGGCAATTTTCAATAGAATTTTTTAATGTAATCTATTTGAACGACATTGAGATTGTGATATTCCTTAGTCCACTCGAAAGGGATAAAAAATTACTTAAAAAAATATTTTATACGTCTTAACACGGACTTTAGAATATGAAATTATTTTATTCTTTTTGTTCTTTGAAGTCCGTTTTCATTTATAAAAAGTTTATTTTTACATAGGGCAAACTCAATTTTTGATGCGTATTGCTTGGTCTACAAATATAATGATCAATTTTTTTTCTGTTTTGATATATTCCATTACAGCAACCGCTGAACATATGCCTCCTCCATAGATTGTCTCGTTGGAGTTTTGCCATAGTCACTTCGCTTGGCAGGCTGGTCGGCAATCGCAGTTTTTTATAATTTCGAGTTATTATTATTTTTAACTTAACATCGCTTAACACATGCTTTTAGGTGGTAATACTCGTTTTCTGCCTAGGAGTCCGTCTGTGTAGGTACCGCCACTTACCTATTTCTGCCGTCTAATAGCACTGTTTGCACTGCTGTGTTCCGGTCTGAACTGTATATAGAGCCAGTATAATTACAGGCTGTGAGACATTCCATCTTATTCCTTAGAGGTGACAACGTATCTGTAACCTGTTTTCTTTGAAGTTGGCCACAGGTGACCATGGACTGCAGTAGCCACTTACCATCAGGTAGACTGTAGGTTTGTTTGTCATTTCAGTATTATAAAAACAAAAAAATAAATATGTGTGAACTGCACGCGGTAGAAGTGAAACCTTCAAATTAAATTGTAAATATAAAACAAAAACATTTCACGGCAAATGATTTATTTAATTTGATATTTTTCAACCACAAGTGCGGCGTTAAATATAAGATAAAAGTTTAATTTTATAGCAAATAAATGCAATCTAACATCAAAATACAATCTTTATTTTTAGATATGTAGAGCCCAAATTTTAGTGTAATATATCAAAATAATATTTTCTTTCGACTAAAATTGCTTTGTAAAAGCGACGTCTACTTCGTTCTATATGTAAAATAATTTTAGAGAATAAAAATTGATTGACTCTCAAGGTGGTCCGTAAAATAGACACTAGATAGAAACACGACTAACTTAATATTAATCGGTAAGATATGATATCGTGTATTGTTAAGAATGTTTGGATATTATAATTTTATTCAATATAAATTACTTTTATTTATTTGTTAATAAATTTGAAATTTTTTCAATTCTTTATTTTAACAGTTTTAATGTACCGCACACAGAGGAGACCGACATTAGGAATTGAATAAAACTCTATTAACAAAAATTTTTTTTACAATTTTACCAGAGTATCCAAGTAGAGAATTATTGTGTGGAGCGATACGGCGGAATGTATGGATTATCTTTAACAAAAAACTTGTACTTGTCAATGTCGGTTTGTATTTTGGCACATCTAAAAAACAAGGTCTGTCTGCAAAGAAGTTTGTTGGTGAATTTCTATTAATATTTTTTAAAGATATCGTAGCTGAAGGGGTAAGTTTTGTGTTTTACATTACTGACACAGTATTAACATATCATTTTGTCAATTAACATATAATTAATTAACCCTTTTACCCATATATTTGATAATCGTTTGATACAGGGAAAAAACAAATTTTTGCGTAACTTTGAACCGTTCAATGTGACCCTGATAGTATTTTTTATATAGGATAACTTTGAATGCATTGCTACCAAAAGTTAAAAAACTTATGTACATCAATTTTTGAGGTACAATGCCGCTAAAATCCTTTCAAATTAAGCCTAGTGTTAAAAAATATGGAACAAAAAGCAATTATACTCCAGAAAAATTGGAAGAAACACGCAGTAAAATTCAGTTAGGTGCCATGTCAAGGGTGGATGCTTCGAAACATTATAAAATACTACCTGTAACATTATATTATAAACTTAATGAGAAACACACGAAAACTATCGGAAGACCTGTTTTTACCGCAGAAGAGGAAGAGATCTTTCAGAATCATTTGTTATGATTGACTATTTTGGGTTTACCGTTAATTATATTAGAATTCAGGGTTAAGCGATCCTACTCCTTCTGGTGAAGTTTTGTCAACAAAAAATGAGAGTGAAAACAACGAAGTTGTTGATACAGTTTATCATGGCAAAGAAATTGATGAAATTAACTTAAGTCACAAAATGTTACAGGACACGCAGAGTTTGTCGTTGAGGCCTTGATACACAGATCACCTTCTCCAGAAGTAGCTAAAGATTTATATATGCTTGATATGGATGATAATTTATCTACCCTGCAAGAACGGGAGGTTGAACTACTGGTTATAACAATCTCAGGAGATATTACTATTGGACAGTCGGAAGAACAAATACTATGGGAAGATAAGGATTTGCCAATTGTAGAAGAATATGTTTTCATACGTGGTAGAGCCATGCTGCAGCTACATTAGTCGTATGGTGAGTATTTTTATTTTTATTTTTATTTTTTTTATTTTATAAGATAGGGTGACAAACGAGCACACAGTATTAAAAAAACCAAAAGGTAACATAACAACCTCTGCGTCCCATGAGAGTGGATTAATCTGTAAGGAAGATAACACAAGTGCTTATTGTATTTTTAGCAAAGAGAGGAACAAGTTCCTATGACAAATAACAAAAGTAAGATCGTCGAGCGCGACTGTCATGGTTTCAGCTTTACAAAAACACTTTTTAGGATGTCGGAAGTGGCCTAAAAAAGCCGAGATATTAAAATGAAAAAGTATCAGATATCGTAAGCATCGTAAAATAACATCAAATTACCAAGAAAAGTAGTATAACATAAATAGAAGATGACGTTTTATTTATACAATTGGCGGAATATAGGAAAATTCGGTGAAGCGTTTGCGTTATTTCAATTTTCTAGGGGTAATGTTGTTATAATAAAAGTAAGCTCCAAGTCCGATAAATTCTCCAGTTTGATGTATTCACAAAATACTTGACTTATCAGTTACATAAAATATTAAAGCATGCAACTTTTACTTTCGTCATTTTTTAAAGATTCAGTAAATAAAAACAAACAAACAGTAGATAGATTATTTTTTAATGTAATCTAATTTATTTTTTAAGAGAAACCATTACCTTATTTCCTCTTCAGGGTAAGAGACTACTACGATGGCAGAAAAAGCTTTGAAAAATAGTTCCGAAAGATGGTGGTGTACCCATTTTGTATTTTATACTATACATATAAAATGCTTTGTCCTGAATGACTGAGTGACGGATCAACACACAGCCAAAACCACTGATCGTAGAGACCTGAAACTTGGAGGGTGTTTTCTTTGAATGACATAGGCATCCGATAAGAATTTTCCAAAATTCTACCCCTAAGGGGTGCAAAATGGGGGCACCCCCTTAGGGGTTGGTATGGGACAAAGTGATTCCTTGGTCCAATCTACTTCAAATTTTGCATAAACATTATTTAACAGAATTGATGGAAGTCGTGTTGCGTATTTTATTGAAACTCATCGCCTAACGGGGTTAAAAAGGGGTAGAAAGTTATTTTGGGGGTGACTTGCATTGAACTTGATATCCTTTAACTCCTTAGTGCTTTTGATCTTACATTTTATTTTGACACATGTTTGAAAACTCAAAATGTGGAACTCACATAAAAGCTTGGTGCAATGCAATACTCTTTAAAATTGGAATGTCAAATATAAAAGAATATTTAAATTGGATTAGAATTCGAAATTTCAATTTTATTTGTTCTTGGATTATTTGAATGAAAAACTTACCTTATTTTCCTTCTAAACTTCCTTGGAAATCTCTTAGATTACTTACTTAGCGAATATTTGCGATTGCTGTATAATTTGTATAAGTTAATTTTCACTATTTCATAAGAATATTTTGAGTGTAGTTAATTTAATTTCTTTTTCATTTGTTGTTATAATAATTAAATAAGATCCTTTGAGTTTGATTTGTTAGTGTATAATATAGGTTTTTAGTTTTAATTGTAAAAATATCTGTGTTTGATTTGTTCTGTATAATAATATAGTTTTTTTTTTGTTTTAATACCTATGGATATTTAAGTAGGTAGTAGTTTGTCTTAGAAGTTTAATTTAGTGTGTATTGTTTTTTGCAATTTTCTTATATTTATAAATTTTTCTGTGTCTATTTTAAAAATGGATGCAGAGTTGGTTAACATCAATGGGAAATTAATAAACCTTACTATTGTTTTCCGTACGCTTTCTTATTTGTTATACGGCACACAAGAACGCTCAATGGATATTCGTGAAGAAATTGTGCATCATGTGACGAGCAATTGGGATGAATTTGCTGTTATGTCTCATGACCTTCATGGCAACAATCATGGGAGAAAAAAAGAGTATACATTAGATATGTTACAACACTCTACATATGGCGGATTTTGCGAGTTAGTTGCTACCGGTCAAATATACCTATTTGTATTTGAAGTGTATCGAAATGGCAACCCGTATGTCAAATTTTGTACAGAAGACCAACCCATCAAAAGTTTATGTTTTTCCCAAGATCTTTCTAATGGTCACTTTGATGCTTACGCTGATGCCGATGGAGATAGTAAAACTGATGAGCGTCCAATAGCCAAAAAACGACGCATTGAAATGGCTGTATCTCCGACGTTTACTCAACCTTCAAGACTTTCATTCGCCAACTTTTACAATTATTGAATCTAAATGTGAGTCAGATTTCATTTCTTCTTTGTCCACGAATAATTGCATAGAATCTCCAACATTCAGTACCCAAGAGTCAGTCCAAAATGAAATTAGTTTGACAAATATGTCACACTATATAAAGGAAAAGGATCGCAGCAGGACTGTAAAAACTACCGTGGTATCAGCCTTCTTAGCATTGTGGGAAAACTGTATGCTAAAGTAATAATTGAAAAAGTTATGAAAGATACTGATAGAAAAATTTTGGATTTAGAAAGGGAATGTACGGATCAGGTCTTTTCCATGCGCATGATCACGGAGAAGTTTTTGGCCAAAAAAATTTTTTTGTGGGTTCGTGGACTTGGAAAAGGCTTATGACAGAGTGGACAGGGATGTGTTATGGCAAACACTGAACTCATTTGGGTTGAGCGCTGGGTGGATACAGGCATTGAAGTCTCTGTATAGGGACTCCAGTGCTTGCGTTGGGATCAACGGGGCCTACTCGGACTGGTTTGGCATCCATAAAGGGGTCAGACAGGGCTGTGTGGCTTCCCCGTGGCTGTTCAACCTATTTATGGACAGTTGTGTGGAAAATTTGAAAGTTGAAGAATGCGGGTTAAGAATGATTGAGTTAACCGTCAAATGCCTTTTGTACGCCGATGATCAAGCCATACTCGCGTCGTGGACGGCCGAGTTGCACATGATGGTTACATTAATGAACAGTTCGTTAAAAAAAAGGGGAATGAAAGTGAACACAAGTAAGACGAAAGTTATGGTTTTTGAAAGAGAAGAAAGTAAAACGATATGTGAAATAAGAATAGAAGGGAAGTTGGTCGAGCAAGTAGATGAGTTTATGTATTTGAGATGTGTATTTAGCAGGGATGGTAGATATAATAAGGATATAGAACGACGAGTGAACGCTGGAAATAAAGTAAATGGGGCTCTACACTCTATTGTGGAAAGTCAGAATGTGTCCAAAAGGCACGTATGGCAATTAACAATGCTGTGTTGGTCCCTACTTTAATGTATGGTAGTGAAAGTTGGGTGTGGCAGAAGAAGCACGAGAGTAGAATAAATGCTGTAGAAATGCGGTCATTAAGGAGTATGTTAGGGCTGACTCTGAATGACAGAGTGAGAAATTGTGTGATAAGAGAAGAGTGTGGTTTGAAAGATGATGTTGTGACCAGGATTAGGAAAGGAATGCTTCGGTGGTTTGGGCATGTGGAAAGAATGAATGAGGAAAGAGTGACAAAGCAAATTTATGTGGCAGAGGTGAACGGCAGAGTCGGGAAGGGACGCCCTAGACGAAAATTTATCGACCAAATTGGCGATATATTGAAAATGGGCCAAATTAAGAGTACCCTTAAACGACGAGCGTGTATGCGTAGGTATATGGATGTGGAGAAGGCGAGAGAGGTTTGTCAGGATCGTGCCAAATGGAAGTCCATAGTCTCTGCCTATCCCTCTGGGTGACAGGCGTGAGTGTTTATGTTTATATATGTTATGTAAATAAGTCACAAAAAATAAGGCGAAGAAACGCAGGGATAGGGTTACCAATGTGGTCAGAAAATTGCAACTTAAGGAAGCAAGAAAAAAATATAATCAAAACGAACCTTCCAATCATCGTAAACATGCAGCTAATTATCAAAAAAAACACCCTAAATTTCACATGCAGGCTGTCGTTGATTATCAGCGGGAACACCCTGAAGTACATAAGCAGGCTGCAAGTAAATATCGGCGCAAACACCTTGAAGTGTACAGAGTATCACAGTTACGATATGAACGAAATCATGAAGGACAGCGAGTTGAAAGAAGTCTACAACCTTGGAATTCTAAAGCTTTTTCTGGACTGAGTTATGATAGTAACATAGCGTACGATAGTGATAATACTGTTGTTTTGGGACCGAGGAACATCGAATGCAAGTGGTGTAAAACTCTCAAGTACAAGGATGAATCTGTGGGAATGTGCTGCGATTCAGGAAAGGTCCAGCTCGAACCTTTGCAAAAGCTTTCAGATCTTCTTCACTGTTTGATAAATAATCTCTACCCTCTATCACTTCATGACTGGCATACGGCATTATAATATTTGTTTTCAAATGACCTCATTTGGAGCTAAAAATATAATAAAGTATGGTTTTATGCCTATATCGAAAGTGTAGGGCCAGGTGTATCATTTGGTTGGAAGTTTGCTTCCGCCACCCCAGAATGAACTACAGTTCTTACAGATATATATTGTTGGCGAGGACGATAGAGAAGTTCAATTGAGATGCAATAACTTTCTTTATGTAAAACCTGGCTTGGTAAGGCAATTACAAGAAATGCTACATACTGATAATGTATACGTAAGAGAGTTAAAGCTAGCCCTGAACAAAGTATCTCCTACGCCAAATACATTTAAAGTTGTTATAAATGCTGAAAAATCCTACAAATGTCCACAGTGGATGGTATAATCAACCTACGTCAAATGAAGTTGCTTTAGTTATTGTTGGACAGCAATTTTCTAAGCGGGATATTGTAATTGAGAGCCATGATAACACATTGCATCGAAAAAGTGAAATCCATCGCTCATACGATGCATTACAGTACCCACTTTTGTTTTGCTACGGCGAGGATGGATAGTCCATTTCTATACCCCAGTGCGATCCTAAGACCAAACAACCGTTTAAAAAATGGTATCTGCTGCAAGTTTTTATTATTATCGTATAATGATTAGGAAAGGAGAAGATAATCATCTGCTATATTTTCGTTCGCTGTTTAGCCAGTTTTTAGTTGACATGTTCGCAAAAATCGAGACGAAAAAGTTGAGTTATATTAGGAACAATCAGGCGCAGCTTAGAGCGGACAGTTACATACACTTGCAAGATGCGATAGGTAGACAGGACATTGATGCTGATTAGCTGGGTCAAAAGGTGGTTCTGCCTTCTTCTTTTACTGGGGGGCCACGTTATATGCATGAGCGGACATAAGACGCCATGACGTATGTGCGCCACTACGGTCGTCCCGATCTCTTTATAACATTTACTTGCGATCCTCGATGGGATGAAATCATGGAGATGCTTTCACCTGGGCAAAAAAGTAATGATAGACACGACATAATAGCCAGGGTTTTTCACCTCAAAGTTA
This sequence comes from Parnassius orleans, assembly GCA_029286625.1. Taxonomy (NCBI): domain Eukaryota; kingdom Metazoa; phylum Arthropoda; class Insecta; order Lepidoptera; family Papilionidae; genus Parnassius; species Parnassius orleans. The sequence goes on along the minus strand of JAGSMP010000027.1, from coordinate 3,669,581 downwards.
AGAAAATAATGGCACTTCTAACCAAAGGAAAAATATTTAGAGAGGTAAGTTGTTTCATGTTCTCTACCGAATGGCAGAAACGGGGTCTGCCTCACGCACACATATTGTTGTGGATGGTTAACCGCATTTCGCCTGACATGGTGGATGAACTTATATGTGCTGAGATACCACATCCAAATGAAGATCCTATTTTATACTATATAATTAAAATCAATATGATACACGATCCATGTGGGAACCTTAAAAATAATTCTTCCTGCATGAAAGATAATAAATGTAACAAAAAATATCCCAGACAATTTTTGAGAGATACACAGACAGCTGACGATGGTTACCCACAGTACAGAAAACGATCTACGGCTGACGGTGACTTTACACTTAAATTAAAAGACATTGATGTAGACAATAGGTGGGTGGTCCCCTATAATAAGGTTCTGTCACGGACATTTAAGGCACATAATAATGTAGAATTTTGCAATTCTGTTAAATCGATAAAGTGCCCTTATTAATTTGTAAGTACATTAATAAGGGCAGTGATCAGGCGGCTTTCGTGCTAGAAAACAAAAAGGACGAAGTCAAATTATAATATGAGAGTGGGCGTTATTTCAGTAGTTCGGAGGCAGTTTGGAGGATTTTAGGGTTTTCCAGAGCCGTAGTAGCTCAGATAGTTAGCGCTCGCTGTAAGTTTCACAGTACGCAAGCAACCCGGGATCGATTCCCCCCGGCACCAATGAAATTGTGAATTGCAATTTTAAGCGCTGATTTACCACGTGCTCGGCGTTGAAAGAAAACAACGTGAGGAAACCTGCATGTCTGAAAAATAAGAAAAAAAATATTTCGAAAACATGTGAAGTTCGCCAACACGCAATGGGGCAGCGCGGCGGAAACTTCCTTGCCCTAAAAACCCTCTCAGAAATGAGAGAAGGCGTGTGCCCAGCAGTGGGACGTATATAAGCTGTAATTTTTAACTTTAAGGGCTTTCCATACATGAAAGGTTTCCCGCAGTCATACATTTAGCTGTCCACCTTTACAATGGCCAAAAAGCGACAAAGTTAATAGCCCATCAAAAACGACACTTTTTCGATTTATATCAAACAGATGATTTTGCTAAAACCCTTCAATATGCGGAAGTACCTTCATATTTTGTATGGCAAAAAATAAATTTGTGAGAAGGAAAAGAGGAAAACCCGTAGATGGCTGGCCAGGAATAATGAAAGAGCACGCTCTAGGTAGAGTGTACATGGTTCACCCGAATAACACAGAGTGTTACCATCTTCGCTCACTTCTGAGGTTAGGGGTCCATCATCCTTCGATGACTTTAAGACTGTCAACCGTATCCTCCAACCAACTTTTCAATTAGCTGGCATGAAACTTGGCTTGCTAGAGGACGATAAACATTAGGATTCTGCCCTAGATGAAGCAGCTTTATGCGAGTCGCCATTTAAAATGCGTGAACTTTTTTCTATAATGCTGGCATTCTGTCAGATTACAGACGCACTAAGTCTTTGGGTAAAATACAGGGTTAGCCTATCAGAAGACTACAAACGACAAGTGGAAAGGCTTTCTGGCATTATATTTGAACATCTAGCAGATGAAATCTACAATAAATGTCTGGTCACAATAGGAGAAGCTGTATTAGCATTAGGAGGAAAAAGCCTACAGCAGTACAGGTTGTCTCAGGCTCAAAGGTCTGAAGGTTTACACAATAACCGGGACTACCTGAAGGAAACAAGTTACGATGTCAATTCCTTAGCAGAAATGGTGTCAAGTAGTGCAGGCTCTCTAACCAATGAACAAAGACATATCTAGTATAAAATATTTTCCAGTATCGACGCAGATGTAGGTGATTTTTTTTTGGATGCTCCTGGTAGAACAGGCAAGACTTATTAAATTTACTGTTGACCAAAGTGAGAAGCAATCGTGATATTGCTTTAGCGGTCGCATCATCCAGAATTGCTGCCACTCTGCTGGAAGGAGGTAAAACTGTACACTCCGCGTTTAAACTTCCTCTCGTTTTGATACAAAACGGAACCCTTTACGGAATTTTTTACGTGGTAGAGCCATGCTGCAGCTATATTAGTAGTATAGTTGTAGCACGAATGGGTCGGTTCGACCGGGGAAGGACCACGCTCTCACAGAATACCAGCGTAAAATGGCAGCTTGACACTGCTGTGTTTCGTATGGTGAGTGTAGAGAACCGGAGACCCATTTTACTGGAAAAGAGGCATTCCATCTTAGTCCTCACGGGTGACGACGCATCTGCATTTTGATTCTTTATTGAGGATAAATGTAGATGTATATGGGTCACAGCAACCACTTACCATCAGGTGGACTGTGTGCTCGTTTGTCACCCTATCCTATAAAAAAAAACCCACTCTGCAATATACCCAAAAAAAAGTAATATGGCAGAAGTACTCCGCAAAACGAAATTAATTGTTTCGGATGAGATTACTATGGCTCATATAGCTGGTTTCGAAGCCTTAAATAGATCTTTACAAGATATTAGGAACAATAATTGTAAAATGAGAGCAGTTACTGTATTGTTAGCAGGCGCTTTCCGGCAGACTTTACCAGTAGTGCCCAGAGGAAAGCGAGCGGAAAGCGGTCTCATTTGTGGCCTTCAGTGACAAAACTGAGCCATACCAAATATATGAGAGCCCGTCTTAGGGGAGATGTTACTGCCGGACACTTCTCAGACCTGTTGCTTAAAATAGGAAATGGTGATTTCCCGGAACTGGATAATAATATAATTCTCCCTACAGAGTTAAGTACAATTGTTTACCCTGTAGAAGAGCTTTTGCTAAAATTTACCCAAACATTAATAATATTCACGATAGACCTGCAGAATGATTATGCGAGCGTGCCATCCTAACACCAAAAAACGAAAAAGCCTCAGTCATAAGGCTTTAGCACCATAGACCATATACATACCCTTCGGCAAATTGTACAGAAGTCCGAAGAGTACAATTTGCCACTATGTCTGGCGTATGTGGACTATGAGAAAGCCTTTGATTCCGTCGAAATTTGGACGGTGCTGCAGTCCCTTCAGCGGTGCCAAGTTGACTGTCGGTATATCGAGGTGCTGAAGTGTTTGTACAGTAGGGCTACGATGGCTATTCGAGTACAGAACCAGAGTACGAAACCTATCCAACTGCAGAGAGGTGTAAGACAGGGTGATGTTATATCCCCGAAACTCTTCACCGCTGTATTGGAAGACGTTTTCAAGCTACGTTTTCAACGGCCAGTACATCACTCACCTTCGATTTGCCGACGATATAGTCCTTATGGCAAAATCGCTGGAGGATCTAAGCAATATGCTCAATGACCTCAATAGTGTCTCCCAACTCGGCTGGGCAGCGTTCGGGAAATTACGGCACATCTTCTCGTCAGGTATACCTCAAAACTTGCAAACTAGACTGCACAAACTGTACGTGTTGCCAGTGATGACCTATGGAACTGAGACGTGGTCCTTCACTGCTGGCCGTATGAGGAAGCTCAAGGTCGCTCTGCGAGCTATGGAGAGGGCTATGCTCGGGGTTTCTCTGCGTGATAAACTTAGAAACGAGGATATCCGCAGTAGAACCAGAGTAACCGACATAGCCCAACGGATTAGTAAGCTGAAGTGGCAATGGGCCGCCCATATAGCTCGAAGAACCGATAACCGATGGGGAAAAAAGGTTTTCGAGTGGCGGCCTCCTACCGGCAGACGAATTGTAGGGCGTCCCCCAACTAGATGGAGTGACGACCTGGTAAGTCATGCAGGAAGTCGATGGATGCAGGTGGCTCAGGACCGTTCTTTGTGGCATTCTTTGGGGGAGGCCTATGTTCAGCAGTGGACTTATGATGGGCTGTAATGATGATGATGATGATATAAAATCCGACGGAGCAGTGTCAAAGGTGAAAAACAATCTAAGTGACAGGCTTCTTAATTTCGATTTTCGACAAATCCACCCTCCTTATATCGAAGAGGCCCAAGTTTAAAAGTCTAGCAGGCATCCGGACAGCTTATGTAAGCTTAAAGTATGATGAGGAAAATAACATTTTTCGAGCAGGGTCCAATAGTAAGATATTTTTTATATAAATGTGGTATACTTTGTTGTTTCAAAACGTTATTTAAAAATCAAACTTTTAATAACAAATAAAGATTTAATTGCTTGGACATAGTGTATAAAATAATTTCAGCCCCAAATTCAGAATCTATTATGTTGATAATGATTTTTTACGGGATATAGCCATGCTGCAGCTATATTAGTAGGTATAATTGTAGCACAAATGGATCAGCACGACCGGTGAAGGAGCATGCGCTCACAGAATACCAGCGAAAAATAGCAGCTCCACGCTGCTGTGTTTTGTATAAAGAGTAATGTAGAGAACCGGAGACCAAAGGGTCTCCGGTCCAACATTAAGAAACTGAAGAGATTTTTTGATAGGGTAAGTGTGACATACGAGCACAGTTCACCTGATGATAAGTGGTTAAGACTAAGATGAAATGCCTCGTTTCCAGTAAAAAGTTACTGGAAACGAGGCATTCCATCTTAGTCTTCACGGGTTTCAACGCATCTGCATTTTAATTCCTAATCGAGGATAGATGTAGATGTCTATGTTCCCAGTAACCACTTATCATCAGGTGAACTGTGTGCTCGTATGTCACACTTACCCTATCAAAAAATCTCTTTAGTTTCTTAATGTCGGTTTTTACTTAATGCTTAATTTTTTGACCGTTTAGAGTGAACTAAGGAATATCACAAGCTCAAGGTAACTACTATAATGTCGTATAAATAGATACATAAAAACCTTCATCTCCTATTTCACAAATGTGTAGCCTTTTCTCCAAATTTATATGGGTCCACCTCTGAATTATACCCTCATTAATGAAAAAAAGAATAATTAAAATCGGTTCATGATTGGCGAATATATTGCGTAACATATACAAAAAGAACGTACAGTTGAATAGTATCACCTTTTCCTTTTTATGAGGCGAATAAAAAAGTTCGTGATATATGTATGTTGCTTAAAACGCGTAGCCTGTATCATGTCTATTCACTCTTGCCATGAAAAGTTCCAGTTTGTAGTGATCAGCGCAGATAAAGAATTCCAATACCTTGCCGTGCATACCATATTGACTTAATATTAGGTTAGCACTACAAAGTATATTAAATGTGTATGAGTATCATGATGAAATAAATAAATAAAAATAATAAAATAAAATGCGCCTGCGTGCGTATATTCGTGTGTTCGTTGGTTCGTGCGTGTGTTCGTGATTGTTTTACTGATTTTAAAAATGGAACACTTACACTGGATTTCTCTCGCAGCAATGGAGCTCAATCGACGTGATTTCGAGGTACGATTTACTATGATAATAAAGGCAACTTCACGAGCAGGTATTTTTAATTGGTTTCTATATAGAACGAGGAAGCTTCTAAGATGAAGCGAACACGTCGGCCGCCAACTGCGGGCACTCGAGAAAATGTTCGATTAATCAAAAATTTATTCAAGAAAAACGACGATTTACATTTATAAACAGCTTCACCGAGAACTGGGTATAGAATAAGCAGCAATGCAAACCATAATTCAAGACCAACTTTCTCTCTGTGAATGTTGTTTGAGATGTGTGTTACACAATCTTACATTTCTATTGTTTTAATAAATTATCATCTTAAGCCTTGTAAGATCCATTATTTCTTAAAAAGTGGGCTGTTCTAAAAGCTGCCAACAAAAATTCATCTTAATTTTTTTAAATAAAAGAGTATTTTAAGAAATTAATTGGCTAGAAGTACAAAATCATAATATATTGTAAAGTTTTTCGTGAATAATGTGACAATGTGACTACAGAAGCGAGAGTGAGAGCTGTATCTGTGCGTTGTAGTAACACATAACCTAAATTTTACTTTTCACAACGAAATTATAAGCTTAAATTTAAGACCCGCCAGCACTGATAATTTTTTTGCGGTGAAACCGGCATGTCTGCGAAATTATGCTATATTATATTATGTTTCGAGCACATGATGCTGAGAACTCCATAATGTATTGGGGTAGCGTTATGGTTTCTTTACTGTTTAAAAATCCTCTCAGAGATAAGAGACCCAAAAAGAACCTACCATATACATATACTGTTTCCTTGTTTTAATTTTTATAATTGGCTGGTACGAATAATGAAAGCAATAAAAAATCAAAAGTAAGCAATTATTTTACCTTTTACGGAGTTGATGTTGATACAGGTATTCACGATAAATTGTAACCATGGATATTCTATTTGTTCAGGCTCATTGTTTGATATCAAACAAGTTTTATCCACGATTTAGATTTAACAGTAAGGTCTTAAAAAATTATTTCAATCAATGGTCTTACAAGTATAAATGAGGTTCGATATAACATTTTTTTTTATAGAATAATGATGACAAACGAGCACACAGTCCATCTGATGGTAAGCGGTTGCTGTGACTCATAGACATCTACATCTAGCTTCGTTTGCGAATTAAAATGCAGATGCGTTGTCTGCCGTGAGAACTAAGATAGAATGCTTCTTTTCCAGTAAAAAGGGTCTCCGGTTCTCTACACTCACCATACAAAACACAGCAGCATTAAGCTGCTATTTTACGCTGGTATTCTGTAAGAGCGTGGTCCTTCCCCGGTAGAGCCGACCCATTCGTGCTACAACTATACTATTAATATAGCTGCAGAATAATACAAATTAATCGTATAAACATGTTTATTCAATTAATGTGTACATCAAAGTTTTAAAAAACTAAAACAATACGCATTGATCATGAGCTATGATGACATTGGTGAGAATACTAGGTTATAGTCATGAAATTATTGTTTTGTCACTGGTTCTTAATAACTCGGCATTATTTCAGATTATTTAGACGTCCATAAGTGGATGAAAACTGAATTAAATAAATCCATTACACTCATTCATACGAGTACATACTTACATATATTTATGAATGCAGGTTAAGCTAAAGCTAAGGCGTGTTAAAAATCAAAAGTCACGATCATGCTTACAATAAAGTATACGCACGAGTAACTTTTATGCAAAAAATAAGTTTGAGCAGAAAAGTAGCTTTAACACGCTCATTTTCACCCTCTTGCCTTTTTCTTTATGCCGTCAGTGCAACCACTACTGTGTTTCGATTTAAATCGTAAAAGAGACAATATAATTACATGCTGTATAGTATTCTATCTTAATCCTCAGGAATTATAACGAACTTTTAACCAGTAGTTACGATATGTATCATCAAGTTCATTGTTAGCTAGTTTGATAGGCGTATATTTGTTAAGAAAAAGCTTATTCACACTGATATTACTGAATACTGTGAGATAAAAAATAATTAATATAAATATCAGATTAACATTCATAACCGTGAGATGCGGTGTAAGAATATCTATTAATCCGTTACAGAATTATATTCAATATTAATTACCATAATAAAATATACTAAAACTTTAAACTTAAAGTATCATATAGTCCTACTCCCCACGGTATAGTTCCAAGATTGCTGGTTGCGTTTTCTCGCTGAATGGTTAGACATATAGCCTCTGGGCGAGAAAAGAACCAGTCCTCTTATCACCAGCAGCGACGACTATTCATTTTGATAAAAAAGATAGACTTATTCTTAGCCTTAGACCTTAGCCAGCATTTACTCAGTTGACTCTCAGCATTATTTGATAAGTAAAAGCGAGTATCGTCAGAAAAAGAATGAAATTAATTTTCTCTTACAATAGCTTTCATTACTTCCACAAATTAATCCGCTTAGTCTAAGATAATATAAATGGTACTTAGTTATTACTGGTAGCGAAAATCTCCGCTTTCGATTTGAAACGGTTAAGACAAATGGATGACAAATATTTTATGATTTGATTGCGAAACTAGATGTATAAATTTCTAATCTCGCTATTCTAATTGGCTTACTATATTTAATATTTAATCAACCAGTATAATAGTACAAAACAAAACGGCAACAGTTTTTAAGAGATTGGAAGAAATTAGCTGACTCAGTTTTTTATTTAATTTTTTGGTATAAATGAAATATCATCGAGGAACTTAATGCCTCTATACTCAGATTCGGTAGAAGTACAGAAATGGCACATATACATATAAATGGTGTCGTATCCCGCGTAGAACTTTACGATAAAAGATTATAGATAGTAGTTCGTTCAAAAAGTTTACATAGCGAAATTTAATGAAGTATTCTGTAGCTATCAAAGTATTCTTAAGTGACGTTACAAAAATAAATTATTGCTGCAAATTAACTTTATTACTTTAAGAGCTGATTTTCCAATCGTAAGTTATTCAAAAGAATACCATAAATATGTTACAAATTACATTTTCATATCTTAATATTATATAAAAGCCCTTTATTCAGAAACTGATACAAAAAGATTAATATTAGAAGTTAAAATTACATCAGTTAATATGATTTTAATTTTCCTATTGATGTCTCGATAATCCTGTTAACAATATTGGAAACCTAGTTGCTGTGTTTTCAGATTACTACTATCTCCCCGGCTCTAGGTTCAAATGTCAGCTAGAGCTAATATTTATACGAGAGTATTATTGTTGCTGCATCAGAGCCTACTTTCAAGCTTATATATTGAGTGAGTAGCTCAAGCTTGAACAAAATTCACTTTTTCTTTATGAAGTGGTGTGCTAATTTTTTGAACATTAACAATACATCTCGATTTTAAATATCCCTATCACTATCACTACAGTCCATCGCTACACTACTTAACATAAGTCTTAAATACAATGCCGGAAAGTAAGGGCCTAAGTCACCTATCGAAATATGCTAAAAAACAATAAAAAAATATATCTATATAGTGTATATGGCTAAGAAGCCATTTCATACATTTTGTGTCTGGCTTTATATGTAGTTATCGCGTAAAACTCACTGCACGGATTATGGTCTTACAAGGGTATCTGCCGTTGTAGGGAGATTTTGCCATAATCGTCACGCATGGCAGGCGGATTGAAGATCGCAGAATCAAGTGTACCTTTTAGAGGGAGCAACCCTGTCACCGGTCTATACTCAACCAAATGTTAGAAATACCTTTTGACTTTTCACATTAACCATTCCGCAATAACTTGTAGTATCCTGTAGCCTCCCCGTCACCCCCGACAAAATATATAATGATATTAGTATTAAGTGTAGAATAAGAGTAGGATAACAGTATAATTAAAGTCGTGAACTGAGAAACACGTCTCCTTATTCATAAAGTTACTCGGTACTGTGTTACATTAAGATGGGTAGTGATGCTGTTGGTTTGCATACCTTGGTGTTATCATGTAATTGGGTCTGACAGTAAGCAGGGTTTGTTACCGAGTAGTGTTCTTTTATTTAAATAATTTTGAGAATAATTTCTATCATTTTAAATTTCAAAACGTATAGTGATGTACCTATAAATAAATGTTTAACTTTAACGTGCTGTTAATTGAAAAAATATAAAGTAGCCTTTTTTTATTCTAACATGTTGATAAGTGTTACAGTTTACTCCGAATATTATGTAGTCGACAAAATTGAGATTTAATATCGAGAGGTTCGTAGAAGTCGCTACAACAATGATCAACGAGGAAGATGTCGTTACGGCTAATTGGACATGGTAAGGTGCGGCCGAGCCCTGGAAGTTTGGGGCTACACCACAACAGCCTGCATGTTATCGGCGGATCTTGCGGCAACACAACTCAAGCGGCCGCCAAGCACATGGTGCTTTGGCGCGGCAAATGGACGTCTGACGCTTGCTCAGCTTTCCATATACATTTCCAGCCATGTCACGACTGAGACGACAATGACGAATGCAATTTGTGTGATGTCGTTTGCAATGTGTGATATTTTACACAGTTGCCTTTCGCAATGCGTAGATCTTGCGCAGTTACCTCCTTCCCTTTGGCATATGTGGTGGGATCAGTCTCTCCACATATTTGCCGTTTCTGCAATGTGTGCAATGGTTTGTGAGTGCAATGTCACACAGTTGCAGTTTCTTAAGAGAATGTGTGGTGAACTTTGGAAGCCTCGAAATCTATGGTTCGCAATACATTTATCTTAATTTCTTTTAATTTTTAATTTTACAAAGCAGATTATTAATTGGTTTCAAGCACCTAAAACGTTTTACATCTATTTCAATCTTAAATTACTTTGGATACCTATTTTGCGACACCTGTGTTCGATTAACTTAAGTGCACGCTTGTGCATCTGACGTAGTTGTTTCCATGTCTTTTGCTTTTACCGTGGTGTACTCTAAATTTTACATTAAAACTACTTAAGAGTAAAATCAAATATTTAAAAGGTTTTAGGTGTAGTAATTAACGCTAACTTTGTGCTTTGCCTATGTAAAAGCTTAGTCTGTATGAAATGTATTCAAGAGCTCACTCATTGTGTGCTGTTGAATAACAATTGGTAAAGATTTGAAAACAAGAGTTTATCGTTTCATGGTCAGAAAGGGCCGAGACGGTAAAGTTACATTAAGCCAGTAACGTTATTTTAGCCTCCACACGAGGTGTGTGCTTGCCCCATGCTTACTTTGAGGGTGAGTAGTTACACATGTGTCAGAAATAGCTAACGTAGTGCTTCCTTTCTGAAAGAGTAATATTGAGATACGCTGACGTTGTGCCTCTTTCTCAAAAGTAGAAGGCGGACAAGCTAACGTTGTGCCTCTGTCGCGTCTAGCTTAAGTTATGCTAACGTCGTGCCCATGACTTAAGTAGATGTTAAGTTATGCTAACGGAGTGCCTATGACTTAATGAGTTATTATTTTGTTAAGTTACCTATGCTAACGTCACGTCGTGCATGTGATTTAATCAGTTATTTTGTTAAGTTATGCGAACGCGGTGCCTATGACTTAATCAGTTATTTTTAACTGACTTCAAAAAGGAGGAGGTTCTCAATTCGACTGTGTTTTTTATGTGTGTTACCTCAGAACTTTTTTCTAGGTGACCGATTTTGATGGTTCTATTTTTGTTTGAAAACTGGTGCTTATCATATGGTCTCATATAAATTTGATCAAGATCTGACCAGTACTTTATGAATTATTCTTAATAATGCGTATTTATTAATAATTAACTTTTTACCAAAAAATTTTATTTTACCACATAACTTCGTACTTCAAATACGAACAAATGAATGTAGATCCGGTAATCTCCCCCTTGTTCTAGCAGTATAAAGTATCGCGCAGGCGACCAAGAGGGATCAGTCGGTAATTCTACGAGTCTCACTGTCGTTACTATGCCTGTTTGTGTATTCTACTCGTGAAGGCAAGGAAGATCGTGTTGCTGAGAGGCTGCCCTGTGTTACATTAAGATGGGTAGTGATGCTGTTGGTTTGCATACTTTGGTGTTATCATGTAATTGGGTCCTGACAGTAAGCAGGGTTTGTTACCGAGTAGTGTTCTTTTATTTAAATAATTTTGAGAATAATTTCTATCATCAGAAGTGGAATAATTTCTTACAATACATATAATATTGATGTTAGCTTACTAAAATACTGACTGTATGATGCCCTTTTAGAGTTAAAAACATTTCGGGGACATATGAAACATTCTATCTTTTTGGAATTTTACCATAATCAACTGTTACGATAATGATTTTCTTATGGACCTTATTACACAGTATGATCAAATTTTTACATTTTCTCTGTCTGATTTTCAGACACAATAGTTTAATAAATAGCAATGAACCATAATATGTGATACACAAGACAATGAATGGGTTAGACAAGACTTTTTTTACAAGTACATAATATTCTAAACGATCCGTTAGGCTGAAGTGGTAATTGGTCGACCATATAGCTTGTAAAATTGACAATCGATGGGAACGAAATTTTCTCAAATGTCAGCTTCGTACTGGCGCACTGTATTGGCCAACCCAACTAGAAGGACCTGAAAAAGCATGTAGAAAATCGATAGATGCAGGTAGCTCATGACAGTGCTATGGCAATATATGGGCTAGATCTATTCTCAGCACTGGAATGGTGATGGGACGCAATGATGATGCCACACATTAAAATATTTTGTTATGTTCAAAGCAGGGCGCAGTTTAATTTAGCAATAAAAAATTTAGAGTCCTCCGACACTCGATGTTCGCTTCCTAATAATGTTAGATTGTCATCAAGAGTATATTAACACCATACATCATATAAGTTAACAGAAATTAATTTACATACCTTTATCGTTGTTCATCAAGTAGGTAACACGTTTAATCCGGCATCTATTACTTGTGGTTATTTCTTAATGCAATTCGGCTGTCATGGTTTCGGTATTAATTATACCCTACGAGTACTTTATATACACCCGAAAATTATACCAATGGTGCGTCACGAGTAATATTTTAACGTAATTCCGTGTAACTTTCTATAAATATGTGATTATTTTAATTTTACTATTTTATTTTTGGAAAATATTACTTCTTTAGAAGGTATATGTTCATAACCAAACAGAGACGGACAGATATACACTTCTAAAAATGATAGAAGTGTATTTAATTATTTATTTATAGTCCCTCTTAATAATTTTTGTCATAAAATATACAATGTACAGACATATACAGTTTACATTTTTAAAACTATGTATAGAATTTATTATACATAACTTCTACAAACATGCTCTAGTTTATAATTTTTAGACCGCCGATAGCTAAATATATTATTCAAAATATCATATTATACCATAATACCATAATACAAATATAATATTTTTCGTGCTCTACTATTTCAATTCAGTTCTAGGTTGAGCATTAATAAATTAAAAATATTTATTTAATATTAATTTCTCAATAAAATTTTCTTCAATTGCATCTTCACATGTGGGCCAAAGCTTCAGCTGCCTAAATGTTTGAGTTTTGACTGTTAAATACTTTTATTTTGTGTTATTGGAATTTATTTTTTGGAGTATTAGGTAATATAACAAGACGAAACTGATTTAAAATTAATTTATTTTTTACAAAATTATTTATGTATATATGGCTAATAGAATGCGTTCAGAATTATTTATCGTGAATATTAATGATTAAAAAAAGTAAGTGTTAATGTGTAAATGCTACGGACAATTTGGGAACTGCGCGCTCTACTACTAGATAATACGGGTAAATAGTTCTCACCCCGTATCAGAGAGCATAAAATTTTTAATTGAATCTTCAAAAAATTAAATCTTTGCAGTATGAAAACTACGTGAATTACATACATGTTTACATCATAAAAAGTACCTTCTTATTGACACAATACGAAGTAGAAATATCGATCTTTTGTGTACCCGTATTAAAACTGAGAAAAACATTCGCTGCATATGGGGAAAGGACGAGGTTTTAAGATAACACACTGAGCGTAAGTAATCCTTGTTGGCAAAATATTTCTCGTAACTCATAAGTTACCAAGACTATAAAGAATATGTACAATTTCACTTCTTATTTTTCTACTTTGCTATAGGTCTAAAGTGCTGCCACATAATTAATTTTTTCGTAAAAACCCTCTAAAAAGAAAAATAAAGATTCGTAGAGAAGGAAATTGTTTGTTTCGGATAATGGACATGGCAAGTTCTTATATCTTTCGAATTACTTCAGATCCCTTCTACGGTTTTGACTTCAATCGGTTCCATTAGCTAAAGAGACTTTTCAGCGAAATATATTTTAGGGTAACTGATTAATTTTTATAACTGAATCAATAAAAGGTTTCTTCAATTTGCGTTGAAATGGAACAGTATAATGACAATCTTAACTTGTAACGTTGAAGGAAACTAAAACTACATTAAAATAATATATTTAAGATAGAAATATTAACTAGATCGAAATAGTTAGTTAGTTATCATTGAGCGTAAAATCGCAGCTCAATGCTGATGTGTTTCATATGGTGAGTGTAGAGAACCGGAGACCCTTTTTACTGGAAACGAGGCTTTCCATCTTAATCCTCTGGGGTGACAACGCATGTGCATTATCTTAATCGAGGATAGATATAGATGCCTATGGGCCAAAGTATCCACTTACCATCAGGTGACTTTGTGCTCGTTTGTCACACTTATTCTATAAAAAAATTGATACTGTTGCCAATAAGGATCAAGTCATTCAAGTATTGCTTTGCAAGTATGAATTACGCTATCGGTAAATAAAAAATCAGCTTAATCGGCTCATTGTGTTCTTATTAAATAAATTTTAGAGTTAAAAAAACATAACACGCATTGACTATGAGCTGTGATGATTCTAATAAGAATACTAGGTCAAAGTCATTATGGACACAAACACATCAAAATATCGATCTCTTTTTTATTCGTATTAAAACGAAAATAAAATTTGCCGCCCATAGGGAAAGAACACTGAGCGTAATTGCTTTTGGCAAAATATTTCTCTTAAAACATTGAACGTGTTAAAGATTAGTATGATTTAGTTCGTTACTTATTCTTTTACGGGTTATAGCTTTTCGTTATTATTCTACGGGTCTATTCATTATCAAATGCAATATAACGTAATCACGTCAAAATACTTGAATAAGGTTAAACCCTAGTTTTTAACACTGGGCTTCGTTTACACTCTTTAAAATTATCGTATTTTGGTAATATCACTTGTTCAATGATTTCAACAATCATGTTTTCTGTTAACCATATTAGCTAAGAATCGAATTAAAGTCTCCTTTATACGCACTGTTGTTACGTGTTGTCATTTTTTGTTACACAGAGCAGCATGTTCAGCACTTCTCGGCCACACACCTCAAAGTCAAATATATGAATTTTTTACATATGGTTATAATATGATTGTATTATATATTATTTATATGACTATTTTTCTGCCTAGGAGTCAGTCTGGTTTAGTACTATTTTTTTACCCGTTTTTCTACCAAACAGCAGTTCACCACTGCTGTTTTCTGGTTTTAATTTAGTTTTAAGGTGTCGAAGCATATCTGCAACATTATTTGTTTGATGAGGATTGCCGATGCCCATAGGCTTCCGTAGATACTACGTAGAGATACTTACCAATAGGTGGATTTTAACACGTTCTTATTTTTAATATAACAGGAAAATACTTTATTATATAATTCTGTTATTATCTATTATAAAAATAACCCTCAAAATTAAACAAACAAGATCCATCGGGGTGGGTTGTTGCTTTTAAAACTATTTTTTATAATCTTTTATGATAATTGAATAACCGAGACTTCATTCTGACCATTTCATTCCATTCACACTTCAACGGCGACGGACAGAAGAATGAGTCTTCTTATTTTGTTACTTTACTAATAGGTCTCAAATTTTGCCACACAATATTTTTTTTATTAAAATCGTCTTACAAGAAATTGTTTGTTTCGAATAATGGACGAGGCAAATTCTAATATCTTTATATTTGCATCCGATCCCTTCTAAAGTTTTGGTTCCAATCAGTTCCATTAGCTGAAGAGAATTTTTCAGCGAAATATATTTTAGCGTAGCTGATTAATTTTTGAAACTGAAACAATAAAAGGTTTCTTCAATTTGCGTTGAGATGGTGCAAAAGAAAATAAAAAGCTTAAGAATAATAGAAATGTGCTTAATAGACTTTCCTCATTAATTTTGAAGGAAACTACAAAACAATGTAGGATAATTATCTTGGCCTAGATTAAACATAAAATGGAACTAGCTTATTTTGAAATAAAAAGGACAGTATGTTATAAATCTACGTTTAGTATTGTTGCCAAAGGATCAGTACATACACCTTTAACTTTGCAAGTGTGAAGTACTTTATCACTTACAAAATAATCAGCTTATTCCGCTCATTGTATAATGTCGTGAACATTTGTAAACTGTATCTGTGTCTAATTTGTATTATTGTAATCTGTAAGAAATAAACATTTTATGAAGAAAACGACTTATATGCATTACTACTATGAATACCACTCCCTATTCTGATTTGAAAATAAATCCTTCAGTTACCATCTTCCTATTTAGGGCCATTTTTAGTCGTTACGTGGTCAAACCGTAAACTCACTTATAATGCTCATTATCAAGAAAGCCCACGTATTGTGACGGGCAACTACGGAACCTTATATATACATTATGCTATGGCTCGACACGCACTTGGCCAGTTTTTTTTAAAAGTGTATTTATATATTTTACAAAAAAAGTAATATTTAATAAAATTGCTTTTAAGGATTTTGTCGCATTAAATTCTCCTTATTTTTATTTTCTATATGACCTATATATACGTTTCAGGTGCTTTGCAGCAACCATGGTCACGGGCTCACGGAGGACTGAGGTGATTGACATCCCAATGTCGGAGTTAAACCGGAGCCTTTAGCTTTTTAATTATTACTTTTAGGCCAATCTACGCAGAATGAACTTACTGTCTCTTGAAGTCTGGCAGTGGTATGCTTGGGTTTAGTTTTAATTTTATTAATTGCGTGATCCCAAGCAGGTGGCAGGATTTTATCGCGTTCAAATCGATCAAATCCGTAATATTAGTTTTATTCAATGTGCAGTGTTCGTAAGAAATCATTATAAAAAAAGAAATATTTAAATTAGTTAAAAAGCATACGCATTTAATATTGAACCTTCACGTTTTTTGAATTCGTTAATGGCGCCGGCGAGGACCGAACTCCGCTTACTCATACATTACAAAATTTTAAAGAAGGGTTTTTCCGATAAGCTACGGTTTATTGACGGGTAAATAAGAGTAATCAAGAAATTTGTGGATATTTTCACTATTTGTAATGAATAGTATAATATGAATTTGTGGTTTATTATTAGGGTTGTTCCAACTAAACAATAAGGAATGAATATGTATCTATGAGAAATATCTTTTATTACATATGTAGTATAAAAGTATGAATAAAATTTTTGGCTTTTTTGCTGCCAAGACTGCGGAAAGTTACGGATACTTTTAAACTTTTGATTTTCCTTGCTGACTTCGTTAATGTTCTTCAGTGCGCAAATAAGTTGTTCGCAATTATTAAAAGTATTTCCACGAAAAGATCTCTTCAAATCTATCATTTTGCCATGTAGTAGCGACGTTAGAGAATCACCTACCCCATATCACTACGTGTACAGCATCTGCCTGATAACATAACAATAACATAACATAACAAAAAATAATAAAAAACTGCGGTTGCCATCCTAAGCATGGCAAATATAGCAATGTCCCACGATGAGGCAGTATTTCCCCATATACATATATGGGGGAGGCCTTCTAACGTTGTGAGTAACGGCTTTTAGTCAGATGGTGCTTGTCGGCCTTAATACTTACTTAAGTACCTCATAAATAATTAAGAAGTGCTTTAATTTTTTTTATAAAAAACTTTGTTTTTTTTTCGTTAAAGTAATATTTTTGAAGTCTTGGTGACTTAGAAACCTCCTGAAATTTTCTTTGATACAGTCGAAATAACACGATTATTTTATACTTTACTTTTTCTGTTACCTTTGCTATTTATTTTTTTAATAATAAATGTATGTCTAGCTAGATTATTAAATCTAAATAAGCAAATAAATAACTCATTCCTTGTAATTTAATAACTTAGAATATTGAAAGTACTTTTAACTTACTTTAACTCAGTTGGAGTAAAGAGTTGGAACATACAAATTTAGACAAACTTTAACGGTTTAATAGATTCGACTGAGAATAAATAACAATTATACGAAGTTGCGCGGGCGACAACGTAAAGTGAAATTTATAACAAGCCATACATTTCCTTCAAGCAACTCTCTTCTTTCCCTGACGCCTGATCTGTATTGTGGGGTGCTTATTTGCAGTTAATCGTTCCGCAACAATTAGATAAGAAAAAAAAAGGAAGAAATAAAGAACTATTATTTATTTGATACTCAATTTTAAACAAAGAAATATACTGCGCAAAGGGTAAAAATATGCACCCATCAAAGATTGCTTACGCATTAGTAATAATTAATTAATAATAAATAGTTAAAGTTAAAAAAGTTACAGCCTATATACGTCCCACTGCTGGGCCCAGGCCTTTCATTTCTGAGAGGGTTTTTAAGGCAAGCAAGTGTCCACCACGCTGTCCCAATGCGTGTTAGCGGATTTCATATGTCTTCGAAATATTTTTTTACTTACTTCTCAGACATGCAGGTTGCCTCACGATGTTTTCCTTCACCGTCGAGCACGTGGCACTTAAAATTGCAATCAACAATTTCATCGGTTCCGGCGGGGATCGAACCCAGGTTACTCGCGTACTTTATTTTATTTAATTATTAATAATAAAACTAAAATATTTAAAAAAAACTAAAATATTAACATCACGTTTGGCTCTATGGGAAGATATTTTTTACTTTTTAGATAGGACTATAAGCTTTTTGTGTTTCTCACAAGAACGGTATAAGATATTTATACGTAGTACAGCCACGTTGCAGCTAATTATGATTGTAGCACCAACGGATCGGCTCTATCGAGGAAGAACTGCGCTCTCACGGAATACCAGCTTATTGCTGCCGTGTTAAGTATCGTAAGTGTAGAGAATCGAAGACCTTTTTCACTGAAAACAAGGAATTCTATCTTAGTCCCCAGGGATGATAATGCATTTACATTTTTATTCTCAATCGAGGCCGAGGATTAATGTAGGTGTCTATGGACTATAGCATCCACTTACCATCAGATGGACTGTGTGCTCGTTTGTCACCTTTATTCTATCAAAGAAAATCGTATACTCGTCTGTATATCATGGCATCAAACAAGCACTCAGTGATTATCAACACGGCTTCTTAAAAAGTAAATCTACTGTTTTTAACCTTATTGTCTGTTCTGACTATTTAACTGACATTATTTCTGAGCGCTTACAAGTAGACGTAGTCTACACTGACTACAGTAAAGCGTTCAATAGTTTAGATCACGTTATACTTCTCGGCAAACTACTCGAAGTAGTTATCAGTGGCGATTTGTTTAAGTGGTTTAAATGTTATACTGCGAATCGTTGTCAGACAGTAATCCTCAATGGTTACACTTCAGCAACTGTGCAAACCCCTTCAGGAATACCGCATGGATCACTATTAGGTCCATTGGTTTTTGCGATTTTTATAAATGTTATAGGTTCCTCTTTCACTTACTCCAAAATAATCTTCTATGCTGATGACATGAAAATTTTATGCCCCATCACAAAAACGTGTGACTGCTTTGGCGTGATCTCAATGAACTTGAACGATATTGTTCACGCAACAAACTTGACTTGAATGTGTCCAAGTATTTTAGCCTTACTTTGACCCGTTAACCCAACCCCACTGTCTATCACTACAAATTACAAAACACTAGTATAAATAGATAGGATTGAGCAAGTATAAAAACATTTTCTACGTTTTCTGCTATTTAAGACGTAACTTTACAATATTAACTACATTTCACGGTGTAAAAAAATTCATGTTTTGCCTTTGTACGAATGGCAGATATATGTTTTTAAATTTGCAAATGGTAATACTGACTGTCCGGAGCTGCTGTGTAAGTTACGCTTACAATAAGAGTGCAGCCTCCGTAATTACTTTCTGGCGAGATCGGATGATCCATTCTACAGGAACGTCATTTCGTGTGATAAAGGGCTTACCTCTATCCTTAGTCAACGAGCAATGGCAAGACCCAGCAGTACAGTGCATTTCCGACCGGGAGACCGTTTGAAGGAGAAGGAGCTCCACGGAGGTTCTACAAGGCCTACATGAGCCTTTCGTAGACACAGTCGCCTCCTCCACTGGCTACGTTTCGGTGACCTCTTTGGGAAACCGAGGGTTTTGTCTGTGCGATACAGAATCAGGTTATTAAGACCAACAATTATCGGAAATACATCCTAAAGGATGGCGCCGTCGACATCTGTCGAGCTTGTCGCCATCCCGGCGAGTCACTTAGGCATGTCATCTCCGGTTGCCAGGATTCTACACCAGGAGCTCGCTCTGAAATACGGTCTCGTGGATCGGAAACTGCCATTTTATAAGTACTTGCCGGAAGCCGTGCTCGAAAATGACCGCGCCATGCTCTACTGGGACCGGAGCATCATCACAGACAGGACTATTCTTGCGAATAAGCCTGATATTGTGCTGATGGACCGGGCACAGTCAAGGATATTTTTGGTCGACATTACCATTCCTTATGACGAGAACCTCGTGAAAGCCGAAACAGATAAGCTGACAAAATATCTGGACCTGGCTCACGATTTGACTGACTTGTGGGTGGTCTGCCGACCGAAATTATTCCTGTGGTCGTTTCTGCGAACAGGCTAATCCCGTTCAGCCTCTCGGGTCATCTGAGGCGACTGGGACTCCGTGAAGGGCCGCTACGTGCTCAAATGCAGAAAGCGGTTGCCCGCATCGTCCGCCGGTTTCTTTCCTTTCCACCTAACCTCGGCCGTTTGGTCTCTGCCGAGGGCTTCCATTTGGTTGGTTTTATTTATTTATGTATTATTTGTGTTAGTATATTTAATATATATATATTTATATTTATGTATATTTATTTACTATATTTCATTTATATATTTATTCAGCCCAACCAAATGAGAATACTTCATAAATATCCCAAATAATAATCTACTAATTTTATGACATATTTCTGAAATTGTTTATAATCTCCCTTAAGTGAAATACATTTCTCAGATCGCGCATACAATGCATTTATCCCACCTAAAAAATATTCTGTATCTTTCTCTTAAAAATGACGATCAACCGCAGCTTTCATTTCGTTGTCATCTGCAAATCTCCGGCCCCGTAAGTCCTTTTTCAAATTGGAAAACAGGAAAAAATCGCTAAGTGCTAGGTCTGGGCTATACGGAGGGTGGTTAATCTCCGAGAACCTCGTGTCTTTCAGGGCTTGCCTCGCAACATGTGCGGTGTGAACGAGCCGCGTTGTCTTGCAGAAAGAGCACTCCGCGCGTCAGTTTCCCACTTCGTTTCTGTATAATAGCCTCGCGAATCTGAGTCAATAAATTGGCGTAATATTGGCAATTCATCGTAATTCCCCTGGGTAGGAGTCGATAAGCAAAATTGCCTCGCTATCTCAGAAAACAGTCGCCATTAGCTTGGACGACGACTTTTCCAGCTTGAATTTCTTCGGCGCCCTTTCTTCTTTTTTTATCCATTGCATGGACTCTTGTTTGGAATCTGGATCATATTGGCGAATTCATGTTTCACCTACGGTGACTATTTGTTGCCAAATGTCTTCCTTATTATCGCCGACTAGCTCCAAAAAACCTTTGCAACTTGCGAGTCGACGTTGCTTGTTGAGCGGAGTGAGCATTTTCGGTACGCAGCGCGCGTTAATTTTTCTCATATTCAAATGTTCATGTAAAATTTCTCCAACTCATTCTTTGCTAATCTGCTGTTCTTCAGCAATCTGCTACAATTTAATTCTTCGGTCGGCCAGAACGATTTCTTCGACTTTTCGGACGTTTTCTTCGGTCAGTACCGTGACAGGGCGGCAGTCGTCTTCGCAGCACTCTTGTCCTTGTTGAAATATGCGGGCCCATTTTTTCACCATTGAATCACATATGAAGGCGCAGAATCACGAAGAACCGATGACATCTCTGCAAATATGTATTGCGGTGTATTTCCCTTCTTTACGAGGAATTTTAACACAGCGCGGTGTTCAAAATTCCGAGAATTTCCAGATTCGGCTGACATGGTGATGTTTGTTGTTCAATAAATAATTGAACTATGAGTGCAAACTTGATTAGTGATTGCTTCTATAATACTACTGAGTGTTGCAACTAGTGACATGAGTAACAAGCTAATTACTCATCGTTAAGTACCCTAGGCCGCGAACTTTTCAGCATATTCAGAATATTTCTATGGATTTTGGCATATGGTTGTATAATGACATCATTCTGGTAGGCGGGGAGTTGCGACGTAAATAATTACTTTTATATAGAAGTTATTTGAACAGCTCGTAAACCTTAAAGCGCAGTAACTTATTTGGCACAGATATATTAATTTTACTTAGAAGTTGTGGGCAATCGATACGGTTTCGAAAACTATTATTTTATTATTAACAATTATTTAAATGTGACGAAGTGAATTTAAACGGAAATAAAACTAAATGTATTAAATTTACAACAACGAATGTTAAAAATCTGGCTACCAATGTGTTTTTAAATGGGGAAGAACTGAGCCCTGTTGAATCCACTGTTTTTCTTGGCATCACTCTAGACACAAAGCTTCAGTGGGGCCCCATATATTAAAACTAGCGAGCAGACTAAGTTCTGCAGCCTATGCTATTAAAAGATTAGAGGTCTCACTAGTGTCGAGACAGCTAGATTAGTTTATTTTAGTTATTTCCATAGCATAATGTCTTATGGGATTTTGCTATGGGGAAATGCGGCTGATTCAGAAACTATTTTTGTTTTACAGAAGAGGCCATTAGAGCTATTTACAACTTAAAACCGAGAGAGTCTCTTAGAGATAAATTTAAAGAAATAAATATATTAACTTTGGCCTCTCAGTATATTTACGAAAATTTAATATATGTTCACAAAAACAAAGGTAGTTTTAGTAAAAAAGTGATATATAGATTCTGTAAACACTAGGAACAAACACAAGCTAGTGATACCAGTTTCTCGACTCCACAGAATCAGTAATTCATTCTTGGGGCAATGTATACTCTATTACAACAAGGTCCCGGAGAGTGTACAGGCTCTCTATTACCAAGTTTAAATGTTTTGTTAAGCTGAAATTGTATAAAAGGGTTATTATAGTATAAATGAATACATGATTGATAATAACCCTTGGGAACGAGGTGGTCGCTATCAAGCAGTTTCTAAAATAAATTTTGTACTTAAATAGTTTGCACAACCATTAATGTAAAATTTACTTTTAAAAAAAAGTTCCGCTGGGTTACGTGCTGGTTCTTCCCAGGACAGAGGTTTTTTTCGAACCAGTGGTAAAGTAAAAAATGACTTTCAATAAGAATTACACATGTAATCTATATTGAATAAAAAATTATTCTATTCTATTCTATTTTGTTTTGTTATGTAATAATTTATGCAAGCAAATAAGATTCAGTATTTTCCTTCTATTGTTAAGTGTTGTCATTTTAAAATATTTAAGTTTGTTATCATAGGAATTTAATAAATGTGATTTCTTTGTGTGGTGACATAAAAAACACAAAAATCTCTTTTGAATTTTTTCTATACGGTTCTTGTGTACTTCATAAAATGGATTCGAGAGTTGAGGACTTCCAGGATATTGCTCACTAATGTATTATGTAGCAATACAATTATAATATAATATAAAAATATAATAGTTTTGGGGTACTGAAACTGTCTAGAATTCCGCATAATAAAATCCAACATTTTAGAGGATCTTTTTATGATATCATCTATGTAGGTAAGTATTAAAACTTAATCGGCTGTAAATCATTACACCAAGATCTTGAATAAAATAAGCCGGTTCTAAAAGTGTGTTATTTATCTTATTTTGGAATAAATAAGGTTCTCTGTTATGTGAGAAAGCAATGACGTGACACTTATTCACATTCAATAGCATTTTATTGTCTCTACACCAATTACACAATCTATTAATGTCCTCTTGTAGTAATACACATTACTACAAGAGGACATTAATAGATTGTCATTGATGCCTCTTATTGGCCCCAAAATTTTAAGGTCGTTCACTAAAATGTAAGGTTCCGAGTTAAGAAAGCAATTAACTACATTATTTATAAATATTGAAAACAAGAGTGGGCCAAGGTTTGAAACTTGAGGAATACCTGATATGACCACAAATGTTTTCGATCTAGCACCGTTAAGAACCACAAATGATTCTCGGTCTTTTAAATAGGACGCAAGCCACTGTAAATTAGAGCCCCCGATACCAAAGTAGGACAATTTATGAAGTAGTATTTCATGGTCTACCTTGTCGAATGCCTGGCTAAAATCAGTATAATATATTGTATCGACTTGAATGCGTTGATCAACAACTTCCGTCAAGGTTTCGACAAAGACGACCAAGTTCGTGTTAGTTGATCTACCTCTGATAAATCCATGCTGCTTGTTTGTTAGCTGAGTTTTAGCATGGTTATAAAGATAAGAATAGATAATACTTTCAAATACCCCCATTCCCGCCATTACATCAGATTTGATAGACCACAAATCCTCGCAAAGAACACCGATTCCTACCAAGGATGATACGCGAGGCTATTGAAATTAAAAACATCCTAATTTCAATAGGGAAGATAGATGGTGCTGCCATCTGCTTGGGATCCTAGAATTAACAAAATTAAATCCAAACCCAAGCATACCACTGCAAGACTTCAAGATACTGTAAGCTCATTCTGCGTAGATCGATCCAAAAAAATAATATTAAAAAACTGAATGTAGCCGGGCTAACTGTGACATCGGGACGTCAAACATCTCAGTCCCCTCCGTGACCATGGGTTGCTGTAAAGCACCCAAAACGTCGGGAATTAAAATAGTAAATTAAACGCGATAAAATCCGTAAAAAAAAATAGTTTTACATAATAATATATTTCAACAAACAATGTTTCACTGATTATCCGTGGTAGCTCAGGGGCAAAGCACTCGCCGTCAATTTCGCAGTACGCTATGTTGAGCAACTTAGGCTCGATTTTCGTCGACACCAATGAAATTGTTGATTGCAATTTAAAGTGCTGATATATCACGTGCTAAGCAGTGAAGGAAAATATCGTGAGGATGTGTGAGGAAATACGTCTAAGATAAAAAAAGATTGAAGCCTGCGACGTCCGTCAACACGCACCGGAGTAGCGCGACGTACTAATTGC
Source organism: Parnassius orleans (assembly GCA_029286625.1). Classification (NCBI taxonomy): domain Eukaryota; kingdom Metazoa; phylum Arthropoda; class Insecta; order Lepidoptera; family Papilionidae; genus Parnassius; species Parnassius orleans. The sequence continues at coordinate 3,644,923 of JAGSMP010000027.1, read as the reverse complement.
TCTATAACACTCTCAGGCCGTATCTTTACTTTTGCTATTTAAAATAATAAGACTAACTTCTTCTTGCATCGATATGGCCTTCTTCCGTTGTAGAAAAGTTTTGCCTTAATCGTAACGCTTGGCAGGCGGATTGACGATCGCAGTAACGTTGTTTCCCATATTCAATCGACGCACCTGATGGTAAGTGGATACTGTGGCCCATAGAAATCTATATTTATCCTCGATTAAGAATCAATATACAGATGCGTTGTCATCCCCGAGACCAAGATGGAATGCCTCGTATCCAGTGAAAAGGGTCTCCGGTTCTCTAATCTCACCATACAAAATACAGCAGAATTAAGTTACTATTTCACGCTGGTATTCTGTTAAAGAGTGGTCCTTCCCCGGTCAAGCCGATCCATTATTCTACAACCATAATATAGCTGCAGCAAGGCTCTGCCACGTCACCTACACTTACCAAAAATGCATAAAAAAAAGAAAAGAAAATAAAGAAAATATCAATAGACTGTTGGGATTGTAATTTATTATAAAATGCCTTAATAACACAAAGGCATTCTCTACCGTTTGTGAGAAGTCTTAAACTTTTACCAAGCGTTAAATTTTAAATTGCCATTCGAATAATGGAAAAAGTTTTTATCAACAATTAACTGCACTATTTAGCGAAATGCTAGACGTAAAATTTTCAAATTAGAATGCGTACTTTAATATTAATGAAATATTATTAAACTTTTCTCTTCACTATCGGGTTTATTCTTGTTGAGAAGAGACGTCGGTCGAGACCCGTCTCTAACCAGCGTGGGACCAACAAAATAAATGCGAATACTACTCTGCGTATTATGGAGCCATCCATACAGTTCTACATCTCCCGTTTGAACAAAAGTACGTGGGGAGAAGACGTCCTGCGTTTCGTGGAAGAACGAAGCTGATGCCGCATTGAAGATCCGATCTCTTTACATTTGCAGCGTCTGGAGTATAATAGGTCAACGAACTTCAAATCCTACGTACTCCAGGTTCCTGGAAAACACAAAGAGAGATTCCTCGCTCCCAATTTCTAGCCCTCTGGGGTAGTGTTTCGCCGATACAGGGACGCGCCAAAGAAGAAAGTTCCCTAAATAGTGTTAAGTTATGTCTATATTATATTTATATTTTTAGGTTAAGGTATATATTGCTATGGGCCAATGTTCTTAATTTTTAAGTCCTTGATGTCTGAAATAAAGATATTGTATTGTGTTGTATTATACTAGTTACGGAATTCATTTAGTATGAAAATGTTTATAACAATTGGTAACGCCAGTTAACAATTTAATTTATTAATTTAATAAAATACTTAGTACTTATCTTTAATTCCTCCTTTCCCTAATCTTTTCATATATTTATATATATAGTTGCCAGTGATGACTTATGGATCTGAGACGTGGTGCTTCACTGCTGGCCGTATGAGAAAGCCCAAGGTTCCTCAGCGGGCTAAGGAGAGAACCATGCTCAGAGTTTCTATGCGTGATAAACTTAGAAATGAGGATATTCGCAGTAGAACCAGAATGACCGACATAGCCCAAAGGATTAGAACGACAACCGATGGGGAAAAAAGTTTCTCGAGTGGCAATCACGTCCCGGTAGGCGAAGTGTAGGACGACCCCCCCACTAGATGGAGTGACGACTTGGTAACAATGCAGGAAGTTGATAGATGAAGGTGGCTCAGAACCATGCTTTGTGATATTCCTTGAGGGAGGCCTATGTTCAGCAATGAACTTGTGAAGGGCTGTAATGATAATGATGAATGATGTTTATTTAAACTAAATTTATTAACTAAAATTAAAATATATTTTTATGAATGAGTAAAGAAAATACGAAGGAATAAGTATAAAACTCTAAACAACCACTCGTTCGAGCAGTATAAAGTTTCGTTCTCAGTAATAACTATACGTTTTATTACATACGGAGTCCATGAGTAAAGGCAGTTTATATTACAAAATATTAGTTTGGCAACATATGATACTTAAAATGAAACAACTTTATACGGTTAGTAAGTTGTTGAACTAGTATTTGGTTTTAAAAAGGGTTTTATGCACTTATTGTACTTTCGGCTCGTAAGGGAAACGAGGTATTTTTAAATATAAATAGAAACATTCTACGCGTCTGTCTGTGTAGTGATTCTGTTCGTCGCGGATGTTTTTTAGTACAAATGAAAAAGGCTACGTTGCGGATAAGCAGTGTTGCTGTTGGGTTGCATACTTAATCTATTTTGCTGTTACCATGTAATGACGTTCATTGGGTTAAACTAATTTGTGATTAAGATCGAATTGTATCTATGCTCACTAAATGTACGGTACGCTGTTTTATTGCTGATAATGATCACTTAAGTGTCTATACAAGTGATAAGTGAGTGGATGATGCAAGATATAGTAGTAGTAATGAGGCTTTTTACTGGACGCATTCCATCTAAGAAGTTTGTATTTCTCATGAAAAAGGTCCAGTCACCGAACTGTGATTAATGACGTGTTCCCGAGACGCATTCCATCAAGATGTAGTGCGTAACCACACTATCTTTCTTAGTGACAAGTGACATTACATTTTAAAAGACTTTACTGACTGTTAACTAAAATTTGTGACACTACATTCTGATGAAAGCAAAATTTGTAATTAAACTATACAGTATGTTTTGGAGTTGTCGGATCAATTACAGTCCTCCCAGTGTGACTGAGAGAAGGCTGAAAGAGAACTTTATGTTGTAACTAAATGTATAACCATTCTTCTTCATAATGTAATTACTTTTAGATCTGCAAACTTTACATTTTAATACAGTTTAAGTAGAATGCATTTGTTTTTTTTTGATCTTGAACTAAGGTAGTGACATTTTCACATTGTAATTAAGTTCGTTAATAATTAATTAAAAATAAAATAAATGATTGCGTAAGCAAGAGAGCAAGTTGAACATATGTCACACCATTTTATATATATATATATATAATATATAATATAATATAATATAATATATTTCTAATAATATTATTAATAATAACAGTCAGCAATAACTAGAGATTTAGTGTAAAAATAACAATAACTAAAATTGTATAAAATTATGTATTCAGTTCTTTTTAAATAGTTCTTATTATATTATTTGAATGAAAATCAAATTAACTTTAAAACATCAGCAATTCGTAAACTTATTTTTTTTTGTCCATTATTGTGCGTATTGCATTTGCATATTAGCATACGTTGCAGCTGTTTCCACATAATCCATTCATATCCGGTAGCTCGTAACATTTTTAAGCTGAAATTGAGAATGGAAATAATAAATTTTACCTACATTGCGCTTTTTGAATTAATGCGTATTTTTTAAGTTCCCTGCATTATTTTGCTAAATGCAGAGATAACATTTTATATAGTTAAAGTATCCTTTTAAGTAAATAAGTAGCTGTAATTTATTCTACTATAATATGAATGTTATCAATCTTACTTAAATTCATATTCACCTTAAGAGAATATTGTTAATAGAAAATATATTCAAAGAGCTTCGAAATATTTGATTGAGGAAAAAATGATAATATAAAATTATCCGTTTGAATATAAAAGACCACATTTTCAAATCAAAAAAGGCTGAATACCACATTCTACGCCTAACAGGCTCGTAAAACATTCGCGTAATGCTTACAATTTAGAGACAGGATCACATATTTATCGTTATAACAGCTTCCAGGTAAAGTAACATAATCATAAAATGGCGAGGCAAATATTTTAAATGGGATTTAATAAGTTAAGTTGATCTACGTTTACAGTGTTATATATTAACACAACATTTAATTTGATTTCGATATAGTTTAGGCTTTTAATTTAATTTAAAAGAAACTAACCCAAGGCAAAAGGGGCATTTTTGATGGTGATGATAGTTCACTATTTATGAATATTCATTAAATTTAGAAAATATTCCATATTTTGTAGAGACACTTGTAGGGAGTCAGAGTTCAAGTATTTCCTACGGACGCGAGCAGCCTCATCCTCCAATTTGCTAGTGTTAAATAAATTGCGTATTATAATGTAATCCTTTCTACAAAACGGTCTTCGTTTTAAAACATATTTATAGTTTTCGTAACAGTGTTAGTATTTCAATGTAAATTATTAGACTTGTAAATATGCATTGAGCTTTGAAATCAAATATTTTCAAGTTTATTCTATGTTCTTTGGTCACATAAATAAACGTATAAAGTAAAGTGAAAAATAATCCCTCCCGGCCATACTTCTATAGCCAGGATTTTCTATATGCAAATTAATCAGATAAGAATATACAAACTAAATTTGTAATATTCAGCAATAAACCACAGAATAAACAACAGTTCTACGTAAATAAACGTCTTAGTTTGTTGTATTGTGGATTCAAATTTCAGTTGTTGCCAATTTTTTATATTAGTTAATAAATAGAGTAAAAATAGTAAATTATTAAGCAAGTGGCAAAAACTCAATAACAAATTAAGTTTTCAAAACAATGTCTATCGAAACGAAGTGCTCACAGTTGTACACGTTAAAGTAGTTGTATGAAGTCAACGTACAACTACTACATATTTTGTCTAATATGGCATTTGGCAATGTTATATTAGACGACGGCAAAATATTACGTGCAATGGAAGAGAAAAAAATACATAAAGGGTTTATACTAATCCATTGCTCAAACAAAGGCTGCAATAAAAATGTCTACCTTTGTTTAATGGAACGCTTAGAAACCACGGTCATGGAAAAGGTCAGATGTTATTCCGAGGTGTACGAACTCGCCACGTTCATTATTTGAAACAGACAATTAATTTCTGCACAACCTCTATTAATCTTTTTATAAGAAATCAAAATAAGTGTAGAGCGGCAAAAATAATTAAAAATAATAATAAAAACTTGTTAATTTTAGATTATGTGTAAGATTAAAAGCGCTGTCTTTGTTGGAAATACCACCACAACATTTTCATTTCTAATTTTTGCTATTTTCGATTCCTTGTAAAGCTGTCATAAATAACAATTACGCCCTCAATATGTCCTTTTTTGTGGCCTTTAGCTGCGATAGTAAAATGTATTAAGGAATGTAATCTCATACTGTGTCTCTGAGCAATAAACTGTCGTCTTAAGGATAAAAGACACAATATCTACATTAAAAAAACAACAAGCTTTATACATATTTGGAGCCATTAAAATGTTAATGCTATTAATTTTAATACCTTATCTTAAAATACTTGAAGATTTGCGTTTTGTACTATACATCTTAAAATATTAGATGATGCACCGGAGTTATTTTCAGAAAAGATGCAGAAATGTTCGTTGTACATTTTACAGTACGCAAGCAACCATTTGACCACCGCCGGCAACTATGGAATTGTTAATTGTAATTATATCATACTAGGTGGTAGGATCCTTTTTCTGAAAAGGAGTCCTTTTGGGTACCGCACGCTTAGTTATTTCTGCGGACAATGCCAAAGCAGTGCCGGCACTGCTCTGGTCTAAAGGATATAGAGAGCCTGTATAATTAATTACAAGTTGTGAAACATATCATCTTTTTCCTCAGAAGTAACAACGCATCTTTACCCACTTACTATAAGGTGGGCTATAAGTTCGTTTTTCACTTAAATTTTAAATATAAAACATTATGACGAAACCTGCATGGCTTAGAAATAATATATTTTAAAGACAAGATAAGTGAAGTCAGCCAATACGCACAGGAGTTGTGCGTCGAACTAACAGCTCTATTATGCTCTTGGAAACGAGAAAAGACCTGTGTCCAGCTGTGGGATGAATATAGGCTGTTACTTTATGTTTCTTACCCTTGATTCGAAATAAATTTGGAGACTAAGTTTCACACCTAAGGCAAAATGGCAATTGTCAAATGAAGTTTTTAATGTAACTATTTGGACGATATTGAGATTGTGATATTCCTTAGTCCACTCGAAAGGGTTAAAAAAATAACTTTAAAAAAATCTTTTATACGTCTTGGCACGGTCTTCAGAAAATGAAATTATTTTATTTCTTTTAGTTTTTTGAAGTCCGTTTTTACTTTTAAAAAGTTAATTTTTACATAGGGTACAGATGCTCAATTTTTGATGCGTATTACTTGGTCTGTAAATAAATTATTGAATTATTTTCTGTTTTGATATATGACATTACCGCCACTGCTGAACATAGACATACCCCGTAGATTGTCTCGTTGGGGTTTTGCCATAGTCACCTCGCTTGGCAGGTGGGTTGGCAATCGCAGTTTTTTATAATTTTGTGATGCTATTAGGAAGATGCTGTTGCCCATCACCTGCTTCAGTTTGCGTCTGACACCTTTTATGACACCCACGGGATGATTTAGGTTAGTGGATATTCTCACTGCCACCACACAGATTTTATTTATTAGTATTCGTAATTACGATATAGACGTTTGGTGGTAGTACAAATAAGGTCTCGGTTGTTCTACTAACCGATATTTTTCAAAGGTTAAAGATGTAAGTGACAACTTCTTAAAAAAATTACCTCAACTCATAGATACTGATAATCTGAAGTTTTTACTAGTGTGAGTGTTTCATCACTGTACTACTAATAGGTTTACCCAGCGTGGTGGGTATGGGTAAATATGTCAAGGTCTGTATGCCAGATAGCGCAGTCTTGAAAATACCTATATCCAGCAAATGATATAAAATGGTGTTATAAAACGGTGTAATGTAGTTTCTTATATTTACGCCCATACTAAATATGTAATAAATCTAATTTCAAGGATTTTATCGCGCTTGTTTTTAAGTTAACATCGCCTAGCACATGCTTTTAGGTGGTAATACTCGTTTTCTGCCTAGGAGTCCATCTGGGTAGGTACCGCCACTTACCTATTTCTGCCGTCTAATAGCACTGTTTGCACTGCTGTGTTCCGGTCTGAACTGTACACAGAGCCAGTATAATTACTACCTGTACGGCATTCCATTTGAGGACCAACCTCAGAGGTAACAAAGCATCAGTAACCTGTTTTGTTTGAAGTTGGCTGCAAGTGACCATGGACTGCAGTAGCCATTTACCATCAGGTGTACTGTAGGTTCGTTAGTCATTTCATTTTTATAAAAATAAAAAATAAAATTGACATTTAGAAACGTAAAATAACTCAATTACTTCCGAATACCTTAATTCTGAAGTACAGGTAATGCCATTATAGTCAAGAGTTCTTATGGAAAATCTTCAAAAAATTGGATTGTTAAGATTTGAATTGTGCTCAGAAAACGCAAATAAAACATTGTGCCCTGATTTTTCTTTAGGGTATACCAGTATAACCTTTAAAAGTAAATAATAGAATTTTTTCGACGTGGAACCATGGCAAAGTAAATAAACTGCTTTAATTCTCGTTTATTATTTCAAGTAAAAATATGTATAATTATGTAAATATTGTTATTAATATTTACATAATTATACATATGTAAATATTGTTATTAATAAGCTGATTATATAATACACGTAGCTGGAGCAACAAAATTTATACATTCTTTCACATTTTGTAAGTTTAACTAAAGTATTTTTTTGAACAGTCATGCAAACATTCTTTATTCAAAGTACAAAGCAGCGTGGTAGTTTTACCACAGAGACCGCTAGGAAAATGTGTTACCTCAGAATTCAAGATGGTTTTAATGTAACAGTTAGGTGTATATCTTACGCAAATGAATAATATTGAAACTTGCACGAAAAACTTATTCAATATTTAGAAACTTTGCAAGTTAATTTCTATTATTTGTGTTAGTTTTTTTTATTATTGAATATTATGTTTAACATATTTTATATTTTCTGGTAGAAAAATAAAATATTAAGACTACATAACGCAATACATATCTTTTCTCTGGTTTTTTACCCTTACCATACGAAACACAACATCATTAAGCTGCTGTGAGAGTGTAGACCTATATACGTGCTGCAACAATAATATAGCTGTAATGTATTTCTACAATGTTGAATTCCTTCTTCGTTGATAAAGGAGGTTCTCAATTATACTGTTTAATTTGTAATTGTGCATATATTCGTATGTTACACGACTCTACACAAAACATATACAAATGTTAACAATAACATACTGTTGGGACTTCAATAAAACTTAAAACTCGATGGGATGGTGACATATTATCCAAAACAGAGTATTTTTTTTACAAATTTTTATGTTTAGTGTTTAGTTTGTGATAATTAAAAACAATAAAAAAATATAGTAGGGGTTATGCAATAATCGATATCTATATTTCATTTAGCGAGCAGTTTCTTCTTGGCCAATATGTTTATACAGAAAAAGTTAAAAAATTCTGCAATTGTAAGCAATTACACTTACATACATAAACTCTGACGCCTGTCAGAGAAAGATTACGGAGATTACGGACTTCCATTTGTTGACAATTATCTGAATTTGATTTTAAATCAACCTTAATCTAAACAAGTACACGCTTTTTATGCAAGAATTGGCACGCTTTCCATTAAATTCAAGGTAGCCAGTTTTACTGAGTATCAAAATAATATGGACTTTAAATACAACAGTAAGAATACGTTATATTTTTCTTGGTAAAGCCGTTTTAAAAAAAATTGCACAAGGACTTGTGATATGTCTATTTCAATTTACGAATCGATCGAATCGAGAAATAACTAATATCGAAGAGATGATAACACGAAATTTTTGCTGCTAGCTTTACCTTGTAATAATTCAAATATAAATAGCATGTGTAACTTTTAACAAAGTAATCGTAAAATTATCTCCTAAAATGGTTTATTATCAAAAAATATATAAATTAGCTTTTTTATTGTATTTAAAATGCAGCATGGTTCATTTAGACTTTCTTAATTAAAGCAACGCTACGCCATTAACATTTCCTCGCAAAATATTTCCGTGATGAAAATTTTCAACGCTGGATACAACTTTAGTTCACCGAAATTTTGACTGTGGGATAACTTTATAGGTATGCCTTTAGATCTAAAATTATGTTTTTATTTAATAATTTAATACTTTGTAATATTATTAAAACATTATGTATTCCAAATCAAATGCTAAAGGCGATAATATGATGCGAAACTGATGATATTTAAGCACATAAAGGCGGTGAGTTGAAAGTTATAAAATTTGGAACAGCGCAACCGAATCAAAGTGGACAGACAACAATTGTTATAACTCATGTACAAAGAGAATGTTTTTTTAAATAAAACTAAAGAGGCAAACAAACTTACAGTCCACCTAATGACAATGGGTACTACAATCTACTCGTATGTATGGACACCTGCAGCTACCATCAAACAAAGAAGGCTACAGATGCACTGTCACTTCAGAGGACTAAAATGGAATGCCTCACAGGCTGTAATCATACTGACTTTCTATACTTTTCAGAGTGGAACACTTGGCACTAATAATTCTTCCTTCACCATCGAGCGTGTTGTATATTATTCGCATTTAAAATTGTAATTAATAATTCCAGTGGTGCTGGCAGGAATCGAACCAGTATGAAATTTACGACTAGCGATAAGCACTTAAGCCATGTTATTTCTTTTCAAGTTATGAATATTGGATACTTATTAACTAAATTCGGGGAAACTATGGAATTAAAAACTTATCATAATAAAACTAAAAACGAATCCATCCCAATATATCAGTCCGTTGTAAAGTTCAGTCAGGTGTAGTAAAAGGGGACTGTAAACAATTTCAGAATAATCGCCTAGTTTTCTTTATTAAGGACAAAGTCAGGTTCATCTCCCGCAATGGACTTTAACAGTCTGATAAAGAAAAAGAAGAAGATGAGAAAACTTAAAAATAAAGCTAAACGTCATCATTATCACTATGATTACAGGTATTCACAAGGTCATTACTGAATAAAGGCTTTCCCCAAGAATGCCACAATATACAAAAAAAATCTACAAAGCAGAGCCATGCTGCAGCTATATTTTAGTTATAAAACGAATGGGTCGGCTTGACAGGGGAAGGACCACGCTCCCTCGGAATAACAAAGTAAAATAGCAGCTTAATACTGCTGTGGTTCATATGGTGAGTGTAGAAAACCGGAAAGCCTTTTTACTGAATACGAGGCATTTCATCTTTGTCCTAAGGGGTGATAACGCATCTGCATTTGCATTCTTAATCGAGGATAAATATAGATGTTTATGGGCTACAGAATCCACATTCCGTCAGGTAGACTGTGTGCTCATTTGTTACCCTAATTTTTTTTAAAAAAACAAGATGGTTCTGAGCTAACTACACTCATCTAATTCCTGCATGTCTTACCAGGTCTACAGTCCATCTGGTGGGAGACCGTCTACACTCTGCTTGCCGGCATGAGGTTGCCAATTTAGAATCTTTCTTCCCCGAGTTGAACCGACTGGTTGTCGCTTCTCCGAGTTACTCGTATATAGCCGGCCCATTGCCACTCCAGCTTACTGATCCTTTGGGCTATGGCTGACGTAAGCACAAATAATATATAAAATATTTTTATGTCTGTTGTGATGTTACTTATTAAAGCTTTGGCTTTATGAAGTAAACCGAATTGAAACATTAATATAAGGAAAAAATAATTTAAAATAACTGACTTCGAGCCAAAATGTATTCATAGTTGCCAGCTGGTTGGCTCGTAAACAATTTTGCGGTTTCAAATTGCATCTTCACTAGCATAAAGGATAAAAAAAAAAAAAAATTAATATTAAAGAAAACATTTTAAAAAAGCTTTTATTGAAATGCTTTAAAAGAAAATAAACTTTAAATTAAATCAAACCCATCAATTTATTATATTACACAATTTATATGATATAAAAACTTGTCGCGGGATTTATCTGTATTATAAAAGCAATTTTTTTTTCTTACAATTAACTTCTTATGTGAATTTCAAGTTAAATATTGTAGTACATAAACAAGAAGTTTATGTACTCGTATATAGGTAACTTTCACGATAAGCTTTTATATCATATAAATTGTTTAATTTATATCATATAAATTCTTTGATGGGTTTAATTTAATTTAAAGTTTATTTTCTTCTTTTTAGAGCATTTCAATTAAAGCTTATTTTCTACCGACTTCAAAAAGGAATTCTTTTTAAGTTTTTTCTTTTAAAAGAAAATTAATAAAATCTTAAAGTTCTAGTTGCTTCTCTGCCTAAAAGTCCGTTTGGACTTTACCAATCTCTTACCTACTTCAGCCGTCAAGCAGCGGATTACCTACTAATGTACAAGTTTGAGGAGTAAGAGTACAAGCTACGAAGAATTTCATTTTCGTCCACGTGGGTGACAACGTCGGTGTGACTAAAACGTAGGAATTAAGTATCTAATCTTCAAAAAGGTATTCAATTCGACTGTATGTTTTTTTTTATGTGTGTTACCTCATAACTTTTTTCCTGGTGAACCAATTTCGATGACTTTTATTTTTTATTTTAAAGCTGGTGCTTTTCATGTGATTCCATATAAATTTGATCAAAGTCTGCCTAATCGTTTTTGAGTTATCCTTAATAATTTATATTGAAGTCGGTTGTACAAAATTTTTAATTTTTAATTATTAAGAATGTTTTTTAACTGTTAATTTATTTTAATTTTTTTGTTTGTTGCTGGAGACGTTTTTAAGTCTGTTATTATAGTTTAATGCGTCATTGTTGGTTTTTGATCGCCATCTTAAATCCACCATCATGAATTTTTTTTATCGCCAGCAGTTGACCCTTGTCGGTCCCTATAACATATGTTCGAGCGCCACCAAATTATCCCCAACCTTGGCCAAGTTATAACTCTATAAAATTGGTATGGCGGCCAAACTGTTTTCCGCCATTTTGATTTTTTTTTACCACCGCTAGAATTTTCCTAGGGTGTAGGCCGATATTACTTAAGACGCGACCCCGCTAAGTCTGACCGTTTAGTGGCGTAGTAGTACACCATCTCCTTGAAGAGCTGGACGCGGAGGTCATTTTATTTATATTCTTCTTAGCGAATCCCTTCATTTGATAAGCTTATCATGGGGGTGAATAAAAAATCTTGGTCTCCATATTGATAGTACTTTGAGCTGACGGTTCATATGTCGGAAACATGGTGTAAAGTCTCTGGTGCTTTACTTTCTCTTTATCGCTTAAAAATTTTCTTCCCTTTAAGACTAAAATTATGCTTGTACAATGTATAAATACTTATACGATATTATTAATTTTTTTTTCTTAATTGCACCCTTGGTCATCTTCTACAAAACAAATAATGATAAAGTTTATTTCTTTCTTTTAGGAATAATATCATTTTATTCAAAATGCTTTTTATACCTTTACCATTACATTAAAAAAAACTGACAAAATAAATATCATTATCATCGTAATCTAAACTTAATATGTTACGTAATATCTTTTCTCTGCACTTCTGACAGCTTAAGCATTTACTACGAATCTCTATGAAAAATGATTTAATAAAACTTGGATACGTGTTTCAATTCAAAGTTATTCACTTTAATGCCAACGTCTTTTCGCACAAAGTATACACAAAGATTTTAAAGACTTAAATTTTTGTTGCAATTTTATTAATTAATTTCTATTTTATTACGCTAAACTAAATAGTAATTAATGCTTAATACTTATTTTTTATTTATATTAGGTCCTTACATATGAAATTAGCATTTTGTCGTACCGACCACTTTGATCTGAAATATCTCCTCTTTGGTTAAGAATTCCAAATTCAAATTTATAAATTTGTGGCGGCGCTGTCGTCGCGCCACAAGCGAAATACATCGAAGCCTAAATCGCGCTATCAAAGTTCCGAATTAAAAACAGTATATATACAAGAGCTCCGAACTACCACTCGGAGCGTTGGCCGCTCCCCGGGCAGAACACCTTGCCCGGCGGGAGATCTCCCCTTTTCCGTCCACCCGCTACAGTGGTGACTAACCGACGTGATATGAACACGCAACCAACAACCTTCGGAAAACTACAACTTCAAACCTTCGTCATTATCTTCAAGAACCCCTATCATTCACTCCCAAGAATCGTTTTCTGCAGTCTTCAGCTCCTGCAAGCCAGTCCAACTTGTCTTCATCTCGACTCACCGCAGATTTCTAAGGCAGACTTCTGGCACTTGCTCCGGCACATCGTTCTCACCGGCATCACTTGCCAGTGCGTAGTATGGCAAGCATTTATACACCGGCATATCGTTCGGAACGGCGTCACTTGCCCTTACGCACACAGCATGCATTCCCCACCGGCATTAAGGACACACCGGCAATCGGACTGCACTATCGACCTCCGGTCTGAGCAGGGGGGGTGATGTGGCGGCGCTGTCGTCGCGCCACAAGCGAAATACATCGAAGCCTAAATCGCACTATCAAAGTTCTGAATTAAAAACAGTATATATACAAGAGCTCCGAACTACCACTCGGAGCGTTGGCCGCTCCCCGGGCACAACACCTTGCCCGGCGGGAGATCTCCCCTTTTCTTTCCACCCGCTACAAATTCATTTAGCTGGTACATTTGAGTTTTGAAAACAGTCATTCATTTGTTTTTTCCTCATTATTTTTTCTTTGGCGTCGCTTATTACCGCACAATGGAAAACATGAAATATCGGTATATTTACGAGTACGAGTTCTACCGTGACACCAGTGCTGCAGAAACAGCTCGAAGGATTAATGATGTGTACGGCGCTGGTGTCGCAAAAGAAAGCACGGTACGTTTTTGGTTTCAACGTTTTCGTTCTGGAAATTTCGACCTTCAGAACCAACCCCGTGGACGACCGGAGACCAAAGTGGAAAATGAAGAATTAAAGGCTATTTTGGAAGCGGATCCATCACATAGCACTTCAGAGATAGCTGCAGGCTTCAGGGTAAGTGATAAAACTGTACTAATCCATTTGAAGCAAATCGGGAAAGTAAAAAAAAAAACTTAAACGATGGGTACCTCATGAATTGAGTGAATCGAACTTGCAAACACGCGTCGACTGCTGTGTTATTTTGCTCAATCGACACAATAATGAAGGGGTTTTAAATCGAATCATTACTTGTAATGAAAAGTGGATACTGTACGATAATCGGAAACGCTCGTCGCAATGGCTGAAACTTGGAGACCCAGCCAAATCCTGCCCTAAACGAAAATTGAGTCACAAAAAGTTACTTGTGAGTGTTTGGTGGACTAGCGCCGGTGTCGTTCATTACAGCTTTTTAAAATCTGGCCAAACGATTACGGCAGATATCTATTGTCAGCAACTACAAACCATGAAGGAAGAACTAGCTGCTAAACAACCGAGATTGGTCAATCGCTCTAGGCCACTGCTGCTTCACGACAACGCAAGACCACACACTGCACAACAGGCAACCACTAAGTTAGATGAGCTACAAATGGAATGTCTGCGACATCCACCGTACTCCTCGGACCTTGCTCCAACAGATTACCATTTTTTCCGGAATTTGGACAACTTCTTACAAGGAAAAAAATTCTCCGATGCGGCAGTCCAAACCACCTTCAAAGAGTTTACTGATTCTCGACCCCATGTTTTTTTTTAGTAAAGGGATCAATGAACTACCTATGAGATGGCAAAAGTGCATAGATAACTACGGTGCATACTTTGATTAATTAAATATATTTTACAAAAAAAAATTGACTTTATATTCCTCCCGTACAAAACGCGAATTTCATATGTAAGGACCTAATACATCATTCTCATCACTTGTCTTACCATTTTAATGTTACGAGTATAATGCTAAAAGCGTCTTCGTTCTTGTGAATATATTAGATGAAAAATTCATCCCGTGAGAATTGCCTTACTGGAATCCGTTACAACCCATCAAATTCCACTGTTGAAAATTTGGATGTTTGTCCTTATGAAATTTATGTATGTAAACTTTCCCCAAAATAGAGGAGAAAATCGTTTTTTAAAAAAAAATATAGGCCTCCCCCACAGATTGTTTATAGTGGGAAGTTTGACATAGTTTTGTTTTTAGTCTTTATTACAAGACGCTCATCTCTAGTTTGTTTCCATCTGTAACCTCTTATGGCTGACACACACGGTAAGTTCAACTGATCAGTCCAACTGATCAGTTCAAACTAGGACTGTTAATATTTTTAAAATATCGGAATTTCAATATATCGATAATTATGAATATATCAATATTGGAGTTTTATATATCGAAAAAATAGCGATATATAGGTGAAGAAATCAAATATTTAACAGCTATTTCTAATAGCACGGAAGTAAAATGTCTACCCAGCGGACAGTCGATGACGACAGTTACTCATTGGTTATTATTTTCTATAAAGGTTGCTCAGAAAAGATGTTCACTTAAAGAATATGTCCTGTTTTGCCTCAATCACATGGAATGGAAACGGTTTCACACATGATTCTCTAAAGGTCCTGATCCAATATTCTGGAAGTTCAACAAATGATATTTGGTTTATAAGACCAAAATCTTTATCACATTCCAGGTGACTGTGACCACACGTACTGGAAATGTCATCATTTAAATACCGGAACATTGTGAAGTTCTTGTTTTGGCCAGCACATGAGTCGCAAAAAAAGTTGTCGATATTCTGCTGGTAAAGTTCGTAAGGCACCTAAGCGGTCAAAATCACTTGAGGTTTATATCAACATCGAAGCACTTGTTTCGTCGTTTTCTCTAATAGTTCACATGTGCAGACACTTAATACACAAAATCGCATCACTTTTACGTATAAAAATCCACTTCAAACGATTATTTAAACGGTAAAACAGGAGCAACAATTCGTCGACGATCGAGTTCCTGCCAAAACTCACAGTAAGTAAAGTTTCTAAGTTTCATAGATTATAGTCATGTTAATACCACAAAGATATACTATACAAAATTACATTTATTTTTAAGATAATAAGGAAATAAATAAACTGGGGAAAATGGAAAAGTATAGTATGGTGTAAATAAAATACAGTAGATTGGGTCAATCAAGGATTAGGATTTAAGTTTACGATGTTGTTGTAGATTAAATGATATACGAAAAAAAATAAAAACATTACACAACTTATTATTTAAAAAAAATATTGACTGTCGATATATATTTCAATATCAAACTATCGATATATCGTCCAAATTGTATTTATCAACAGTCCTAGTTCAAATGGAACGGATTTCATTTCTCGATCGACGGAGCCGCAGCCGTGCGCACACGTGCGCTACATATCTGACTAGCCAACCTCTCACCGCGTAAGTTGAAAAAAATGGATTCGTCTTTTAAAGAGGATATTCTACTTACTGCGACTGCTGTTTGTTGCCATTTAATCACTTCAAAACCTCAAAAAAAAAGGGACGAAAGAATGGTCAATTATATTTATAAGTTACATAACACATACACTACATAACACTACTTTGTGTGTTTCTCCCTCCTTTGGGGGGACTAAAATTTTAATTTTTAGTTTAGAAATGTCACATATTACATTGGCGTGACTCCTATAAATTAAAAATATCATTTCCTATCTATTAATATATATATTTATATAATTGCCTATATACTAACACTTCAAAAGATATTTGTATTCATGATAAGGTAAGTGTTAAGAAATGGATCAGATATTATGATAATTTTATTCATTATGGTAAACTTAATTTATTTGTGTTATTTATTTTTAACTGTTTATTTTAATGATTAAAAATTAAATTACCCATCTGTAAAGCGTACGACACCCCAATGATACTTGCACTCCCGGAGTACGCTAGCCGGTAGGTATAGGTGCGCCCAGAAAAATCCGTGGGCATGGGCACATTCTGAAGGTCTTATGATGACCAGATAATGCTTATCAGTTTTCAGTAACGGAAATAGTTAGGATGGCCTAGCTTTCTATGTTTATCTAATTGAGCACGCTACATGTTACATTCTAAAACTAGTGGGATGGGGGAAGTAAAGACTGTAAGAACCTCCGAAGGAGGCGGAGTTTTTGGCCATTTTGACCCCCTAGGAGTTTAATGAGAACTTTTTGCCCCTATTCAAACATGACTTCATGATATCCTCTACAAACTGACTAGGCCTTAAGTTCGAGTCACCCCCTTACTCATTTTTAGTCTTTACTTCCAATAAATTTGAAGTACCCATACGTCAGGAATTAAAATAAGTAAAAATAAGTTCAATTAAACAACATAAAATCCGAAAATTTGTTTTAATGTCTAATATTTGTGTAATAAATCATTGAGTACAACATTGTTTCATTTACTAAATCTAAAAATCTTACTTCCAGTCAAAAATAATTGAATTCTAAATGCCGAGTACAGGTAAGTTGGTCATTTATAGGAATTGGTGTTAATGGTGCTTGTAGGTTTTCTCGAATTGCGCAGATATTTTCGTCTTCTGGTTGTAGTTGGTTATGCTTTTTCCGGTCTGCCTTGTTTTTTATTGCCTGAAAACATAATAAATTAAGTGAGTAATAATACTATTTTTACTATAACACAGTCTGTTAATAAGCCACAAGCCACAATAAATCTGAAAGGGTATTTCAACTAGGTACTTCTTCTTAAAATCATGGCATATTTACTCATTCATCTTAGTTTACTTGAGCCCTTTCAAACGAGCCCAAACACGATGGTGTTTCGTAGTGGTATAACTGAGATCTTTTATCCCATAATGATTTCTTATATTTACGCGAACACTACACATTGAATTAAACTACTTTTACGGATTATATCGCGTTTAATTAACTTATTTTATTAATTCCCGACGTTTCGGGTGCTTTACAGCACCCATGGTCACGGGGACTGAGGTGATTGACGTCCCAATGTCAAAGTTAATCGGAGTACCTTCAGCTTTTTAATTATTAATTTTGGTCCGATCTACGCAGAATGAACTAACTGTGTCTTGAAGTCTTGCAGTGGTATGCTTGGGTTTAGTTTTATTTTATTAATTACAGGATCCCAAGCAGGTGGTAGTACCAGCCTCCTCTCTATTGAAATTAGGATGTTTTTAATTTCAATAGCCTCACATATCATCCTTGGCAGGAATCGATGTTCTTTCGCGAGAATCTGTGGTTTATCAAATCTAATGTAATGGCGGGGCCGTCTAGGATATGATCACAAACTGCAGACTTCCCGGAACGTTGGTGCTTCACGTCAGCTATGTGTTCTTTACGCGGGTTTTAATAGATCGTTTTGTTTGCCCTATATATGAGAGACCACATTCACAATCAAGCTTGCACTCCTGCATCTTGTAGAGAATATTGCACTTGACGGATGGTAAGAACTGACTAATCTTCTTCGGCGGCGAAGAATGTTCTTATAGAAGCTCGCTTCAAGATGTAGCCAATCTTGTCTGTGACACCTCTGACATATGGTAGTACAGCAGGCACACGCTCGACTGTGGCCGGCTTCACTCGGTCACTGTGACGTAGGCGCGGGACCCGAAGCTTGTTGTCGTGCAGAACCTGCTTGATGTGCTGAAGCTCGGCGGCCAGGTGTTTGCTGTCACAGATCCTCGTGCTCTCTGTAACAAAGATTTACCCACGGTAGCCAACTGTGAAGGATGATGGTGGGATTCACCATTTAAATATCTGTTTGTATGGGTCTTTTTCTATACACGGTGTGACCTATGGTGTTGTTAGGATTTCGAATGACTAATACATCTAGGAAAGCTAAAATTATTTGCCTCTAACTCCATAGTAAATTGAATTTTAGAGTTTATGGAATTAAGATGTTCTAAAAATGCAGTTACTTTGTCTGATGGTAAAATTGTGAAGTATCGTCTACGTACCGCTTGTAGAACCTTAGAGTTACTGGTGCAGTAAGCAGGGCTTTCTCCTCAAAGTCCTCCATGAAAATATCGGCGACAATGGGAGATACCGGTGAGCCATTGCAACACCATCTACTTGCTTGTAAAACTCTTCCTTCCACAATAGATAGCCAGATGTAAGGCAATGTCTAAGCAATACTGCATATTCTGCTGGCATGTTGTTCCTCTAGTTTCCTAGTTACAATTGAGATGCAGTCTTCAACAGGTAGGCATGTAAATAGAGACTAAACATCAAAACTGACCATAGTTTCATTGTCAGTAAGACATAGGTCTTTTATCTCACTAACAAAATGGTATGAATCCTTAGTGTGTGCTCTTGTGTGTCCTCTGAGTGGTGATAGTGTTTTTGCTAAGAGTTGAGCCAATCTGTAAGTTGGCGAATCGATCTGACTCACTATTGGACGTAATGGAGCGTTCGGTTTGTGTATTTTTGGTAACCCATACAACTTCGGTGGTTTGGCACATGCAGGTATTATCGAATTGACGTCTAGATTCAATTTCTCAGGTATTTCTTAATTAGATCGCTAGTTGTTTTAAGCGTATTAGTTGTAGGGTCTGTTTTGACCTTTACGTACGTACTTTCATCCGATAAAAGTTGTTGTATTTTAGAATTGTAATCCGACGTATCCATTATAACTGTAGCATTACCTTTATCTGCGCGGAGAATCGTTAAATCTGGTCTGTTGCGTAAGTTTTTCAATGCATTAATTTCATCCTTCGGAAGATTTAATTTCGGCACTGAGCTTCGACGTAACAAAGACGAGATGTCTTGACGTATGGCCTCTAAATCTTCCTTACCAATATTATTTTTATACAGACAGTCCTCAACACTACAGATAATGTTTTCATACGGGATTTTTCGCGGTGTTATTGCGAAATTCATACCTTTGGCCAAAACTTTTATTGTCGCGTCGTCCAGAGATTGTTTTGACAGGTTATAGACCGCGCGTTGTTTATTACTCGTTGGTTATTACTAGAAATTAAATCTTCCGAAGGATGAAATTAATGCATTGAAAAACTTACGCAACAGACCAGATTTAACGATTCTTCGCGCAGATAAAGGTAATGCTACGGTTATAATGGATACGTCGGATTACAATTCTAAAATACAACAACTTTTATCGGATGAAAGTACGTACGTAAAGGTCAAAACAGACCCTACAACTAATACGCTTAAAACAAGTAGCGATCTCATTAAGAAATACTCCGAGAAATTGAATCTAGACGTCAATTCGATAATACCTGCATGTGCCAAACCACCGAAGTTGTATGGGTTACCAAAAATACACAAACCGAACGCTCCATTACGTCCAATAGTGAGTCAGATCGATTCGCCAACTTACAGATTGGCTCAACTCTTAGCAAAAACACTATCACCACTCAGAGGACACACAAGAGCACACACTAAGGATTCATACCATTTTGTTAGTGAGATAAAAGACCTATGTCTTACTGACAATGAAACTATGGTCAGTTTTGATGTTCAGTCTCTATTTACATGCCTACCTGTTGAAGACTGCATCTCAATTGTAACTAGGAAACTAGAGGAAACAACATGCCAGCAGAATATGCAGTATTGCTTAGACATTGCCTTACATCTGGCTATCTATTGTGGAAGGAAGAGTTTTACAAGCAAGTAGATGGTGTTGCAATGGGCTCACCGGTATCTCCATTGTCGCCGATATTTTCATGGAGGACTTTGAGGAGAAAGCCCTGCTTACTGCACCAGTAACTCCAAGGTTCTACAAGCGGTACGTAGACGATACTTTCACAATTTACCATCAGACAAAGTAACTGCATTTTAGAACATCTTAATTCCATAAACTCTAAAATTCAATTTACTATGGAGTTAGAGGCAAATAATTCTTTAGCTTTCCTAGATGTATTAGTCATTCGAAACCTAACAACGCCATAGGTCACACCGTATAGAAAAAGACCATACAAACAGATATTTAAATGGTGAATCCCACCATCATCCTTCACAGTTGGCTACCGTGGGCAAATCTTTGTTACAGAGAGCACGAGGGATCTGTGATATCAAACACCTGGCCGCCGAGCTTCAGCACGTCAAGCAGGTTCTGCACGACAACAAGCTTCGGGTCCCGCGCCTACGTCACAGTGACCGAGTGAAGCCGGCCACAGTCGAGCGTGTGCCTGCTGTACTACCATATGTCAGAGGTGTCACAGACAAGATTGGCTACATCTTGAAGCGAGCTTCTATAAGAACATTCTTCAAGCCGCCGAAGAAGATTAGTCAGTTCTTACCATCCGTCAAGTGCAATATTCCTCTACAAGATGCAGGAGTGTACAAGCTTGATTGTGAATGTGGTCTCTCATATAGGGCAAACGAAACGATCTATTAAAACCCGCGTAAAAGAACACATAGCTGAAATGAAGCACCAACGTTCCGGGAAGTCTGCAGTTTGTGATCATATCCTAGATGGCCCCCGCCATTACATTAGATTTGATAAACCACAGATTCTCGCGAAAGAACATCGATTCCTGCCAAGGATGATACGTGAGACTATTGAAATTAAAAAACATCCTAATTTCAATAGAGAGGGAGGCTGGGTACTACCACTTGCTTGGGATCCTGTAATTAATAAAATTAAAACTAAACCCAAGCATACCACTGCAAGACTTCAAGACACAGTTAGTTCATTCTGCGTAGATCGGACCAAAATTAATAATTAAAAGCTGAAGGTACCTGGATTAACTTTGACATTGGGACGTCAATCACCTCAGTCCCCCGTGACCATGGGTGCTGTAAAGCACCCGAAACGTCGGGAATTAATAAAATAAGTTAATTAAACGCGATATAATCCGTAAAAGTAGTTTAATTCAATCTTTTATCCCACCTTCTTAGTCCACCATAATGAAGGTAATATCGTCACAGTGACCTAGGCCTTTGTGAGCCATTTTAAATAAGTTCAAACATGATCGTTCTATCTAGTGCTGCCACTGAAATCCTATAGCCACCTTCGGATTGCACCATCAGAAAGGTGAGGTCATAACAGTCACCTAGGTCTTTATGAGCCCCTTCAAATGAGTTCAAACGCGATCGTTCTATCTAGTGCCGCCAATGAGATCCTATACCCACCTTCGGATTGCATCATCAGAAAGGTAATATAAACACAGTCATCTAGGTCTCCATTAACCTTTTTGAAAATGAGTCCAAACACGATGGTTCTAGGTAGTAGCATCACTGAGATCCTTTACCCACCTTCTGAGTCTACCATAAGGAAGGTGATATCATCACAGTCACCTTGGTCTCCATCCTCCGTCAAACAAACTTCTCTTCTATATAAAATAATATAAAATCTAAACAGCATAGAAATGAAATAATGTTAGTATCTACTAAGAAAGTAAGTACTATCAATAATTGAAACGAACTGAAGCCAGCGGATTACGGTGCGCGCGTAAAAATCCGTGGGTTGCCGTCAGTTAAAAATTTCAACTTAAGATTTCACACTCACGATCAGTTTTTGGATGTACGTCAGTTCAACTGAGCAGTTTAACTGACAGTACGCCCGAAAACATCCGTGGGTTGCCGTCAGTTAAAAATTTCAACTTAAGATTTCACACTCACGGCCAGTTTTTGGATGTACGTCAGTTAAACTGATCAGTTTAACTGACCGTGTGTGGCGACCATTACGACACTCCCGGTGATGATATGGGGTGGTGGATATCCTTACACCACCACTTTACGGTCTTATGCATCTAAAATATATGTAAATTTTATATCTATACAAAACAAAACGTTTTACACAAACGTTTTTGAGTTAACTCAGTTCGTGCACACAGAAAAACTATTTTTAGATTATACGAAAACATACAGAAAAATTATATTTACTAGTTAAGCACACTATGACGATAATAACACTATTTTATTTTAATGTAAATATTTAGTTAAACTACTAAAAAAAAAAAATTTAATGTAATAACAAAATACTTTTTGTTAAAATGTTTCAAAATCTATTTGAATTCTAGTTCGTTTTCTTTAGTCCCAACGTCAATTGATAATATTATCTACTAAATGTTTGGTCTTATATATAATATAATTATTGTTGGATATTATTACTGAATATAAGAACAAGAGTAAGTCCAAAGTGGGCGAGGCAGGCGTGTCATAACTAGGGACATTAGACACAGAACACAATTACTCTCTACCAAGAGGTGAGCCGAATTGACTGTCAGTCGCTGGCTCAAATTTTCGTGAGCTAACATGTCGCTGCTTAAATTATGTATGCGAAAATAAGCCGTTTTGTGCAATATTGAGTGCAAAAGCAAAGTATTTCTATTGGAGGTGTTTCACATTTCGCACGTGAAATTTTTATACCGATATTTCATGTTTTCCATTGTGCGGTAATAAGCGACGCCAAAGAATAAAATAATGAGGAAGAAACAAATGAATGACTGTTTTCATAACTCAAATGTACCAGCTAAATGAATTTATAAATTTGAATTTGGAATTCTAAACCAAAGAGAAGATATTTCAGATCAAAGTGGTCAGTACGACAAAACGCTAATTTCATATGTAAGGACCTAATAGATATCTATATTTCATTTAGCGAGCAGTTTCTTCTTGGCCAATATGTTTATACAGAAAAAGTTAAAAAATTCTGCAATTGTAAGCAATTACACTTACATACATAAACTCTGACGCCTGTCAGAGAAAGATTACGGAGATTACGGACTTCCATTTGTTGACAATTATCTGTGAATTTGATTTTAAATCAACCTTAATCTAAACAAGTACACGCTTTTTATGCAAGAATTGGCACGCTTTCCATTAAATTCAAGGTAGCCAGTTTTACTGAGTATCAAAATAATATGGACTTTAAATACAACAGTAAGAATACGTTATATTTTTCTTGGTAGAGCCGTTTTAAAAAATTGCACAAGGACTTGTGATAATGTCTATTTCAATTTACGAATCGATCGAATCGAGAAAAACTAATATCCAAGAGCTAATAACACGAAATTTTGCTGCTAGCTTTACCTTGTAATAATTCAAAAATAAATAGCATGTGTAACTTTTAACAAAGTAGTCGTAAAATTATCTCCTAAAATGGTTTATTATCAAAAATATATAAATTAGCTTTTTATTGTATTTAAAATGCAGCACGGTTCATTTAGACTTTCTTAATTAAAGCAACGCTACGCCATTAACATTTCCTCGCAAAATATTTCCGTGATGAAAATTTTCAACGCTGGATACAACTTTAGTTCACCGAAATTTTGACTGTGGGATAACTTTATAGGTATGCCTTTAGATCTAAAATTATGTTTTTATTTAATAATTTAATACTTTGTAATATTATTAAAACATTATGTATTCCAAATCAAATGCTAAAGGCGATAATATGATGCGAAACTGATGATATTTAAGCACATAAAGGCGGTGAGTTGAAAGTTATAAAATTTGGAACAGCGCAACCGAATCAAAGTGGACAGACAACAATTGTTATAACTCATGTACAAAGAGGATGTTTTTAAATAAAACTAGAGAGGCAAACAAACTTACAGTCCACCTAATGAAAGTGGGTACTACAATCTACTCGTATGTATGAACACCTGTAGCTAACATCAAACAAAGAAGGCGATGTACTGTCACTTTAGAGGACTAAAATGGAATGCCTCACAGGCTGTAATCATACTGACTTTCTATACTTTTCAGAGTAGAACACTTGGCACTAATAATTCTTCCTTCACCATCGAGCGTGTTGTATTTTACTCGCATTTAAAATTGTAATTAACAATTCCAGTGGTGCTGGCAGGAATCGAACCAGGGTTCTTAGAGTAGTATGAAATTTACGACTAGCGATAAGCCCTTAAGCCATGTTATTTCTTTTCAAGTTATAAATATTGGATACTTATTAACTAAATTCGAGGAAACTATAGAATTAAAACTTATCATAATAAAACTAAAACGAATCCATCCCAATATATCAGTCCGTTGTAAAGTTCAGTCAGGTGTAGTAAAAGGGACTGTAAACAATTTCAGAATAATCGCCTAGTTTTTTCTTTATTAAGGACAAAGTCAGGTTCATCTCCCGCAATGAACTTTAACAGTCTGATAAAGAAAAAGAAGAAGATGAGAAAACTTAAAAATAAAGCTAAACGTCATCATTATCACTATGATTACAGGTATTCACAAGGTCATTACTGAATAAAGGCTTTCCCCAAGAATGCCACAATATACAAAAAAAATCTACAAAGCAGAGCCATGCTGCAGCTATATTTTAGTTATAAAACGAATGGGTCGGCTTGACAGGGGAAGGACCACGCTCCCTCGGAATAACAAAGTAAAATAGCAGCTTGGTGAGTGTAGAAAACCGGAAAGCCTTTTTACTGAATACGAGGCATTTCATCTTTGTCCTAAGGGGTGATAACGCATCTGCATTTGCATTCTTAATCGAGGATAAATATAGATGTTTATGGGCTACAGAATCCACATTCCGTCAGGTAGACTGTGTGCTCATTTGTTACCCTAATTTTTTTTAAAAAAACAAGATGGTTCTGAGCTAACTACACTCATCTAATTCCTGCATGTCTTACCAGGTCTACAGTCCATCTGTTGGGAGATCGTCTACACTCTGCTTGCCGGCATGAGGTTGCCAATTTAGAGTCTTTCTTCCCCGAGTTGAACCGACTGGTTGTCGCTTCTCCGAGTTACTCGTATATAGCCGGCCCATTGCCACTCCAGCTTACTGATCCTTTGGGCTATGGCGGCTGACGTAAGCACAAATAATAATATATAAAATATTTTTATGTCTGTTGTGATGTTACTTATTAAAGCTTTGGCTTTATGAAGTAAACCGAATTGGAAACATTAATATAAGGGAAAAAATAATTTAAAATAACTGACTTCGAGCCAAAAATGTATTCATAGTTGCCAGCTGGTTGGCTCGTAAACAATTTTGCGGTTTCAAATTGCATCTTCACTAGCATAAAAGGGATAAAAATAAAAATAAATTAATATTAAAGAAAACATTTTTAAAAACAAGCTTTTATTGAAATGCTTTAAAAAGGAAAAAATAAACTTTAAATTAAATCAAACCCATCAATTTATTATATTACACAATTTATATGATATAAAAACTTGTCGCGGGATTTATCTGTTTTATAAAAGCAATTTTTTTTTCTTACAATTAACTTCTTATGTGAATTTCAAGTTAAATATTGTAGTACATAAACAAGAAGTTTATGTACTCGTATATAGGTAACTTTCACGATAAGCTTTTATATCATATAAATTGTTTAATTTATATCATATAAATTCTTTGATGGGTTTAATTTAATTTAAAGTTTATTTTCTTCTTTTTAGAGCATTTCAATTAAAGCTTATTTTCTACCGACTTCAAAAAGGAATTCTTTTTAAGTTTTTTCTTTTAAAAGAAAATTAATAAAATCTTAAAGTTCTAGTTGCTTCTCTGCCTAAAAGTCCGTTTGGACTTTACCAATCTCTTACCTACTTCAGCCGTCAAGCAGCGGATTACCTACTAATGTGTACAAGTTTGAGGAGTAAGAGAGCCAGTACAAGCTACGAAGAATTTCATTTTCGTCCACGTGGGTGACAACGTCGGTGTGACTAAAACGTAGGAATTAAGTATCTAATCTTCAAAAAGGTATTCAATTCGACTGTATGTTTTTTTTATGTGTGTTACCTCATAACTTTTTTCCTGGTGAACCAATTTCGATGACTTTTTTTTTATTTTAAAGCTGGTGCTTTTCATGTGATTCCATATAAATTTGATCAAAGTCTGCCTAATCGTTTTTGAGTTATCCTTAATAATTTATATTGAAGTCGGTTGTAGAAAATTTTTAATTTTTAATTATTAAGAATGTTTTTTAACTGTTAATTTATTTTAATTTTTTTGTTTGTTGCTGGAGACGTTTTTAAGTCTGTTATTATAGTTTAATGCGTCATTGTTGGTTTTTGATCGCCATCTTAAATCCACCATCTTGAATTTTTTTTATCGCCAGCAGTTGACCCTTGTCGGTCCCTATAACATTTGTTCGAGCGCCACCAAATTATCCCCAACCTTGGCCAAGTTATAACTCTATAAAATTGGTATGGCGGCCAAACTGTTTTCCGCCATTTTGATTTTTTTTTACCACCGCTAGAATTTTCCTAGGGTGTAGGCCGATATTACTTAAGACGCGACCCCGCTAAGTCTGACCGTTTAGTGGCGTAGTAGTACACCATCTCCTTGAAGAGCTGGACGCGGAGGTCATTTTATTTATATTCTTCTTAGCGAACCCCTTCATTTGATAATCTTATCATGGGGTGAATATAAAATCTTGGTCTCCATATTGATAGTACTTTGAGCTGACGGTTCATATCTCGGAAACATGGTGTAAAGTCTCTGGTGCTTTACTTTCTTTATCGCTTAAAATTTTCCCTTTAAGACTAAAATTATGCTTGTACAATGTATAGTTACTTATACGATATAATTTTTTTTTCTTAATTGCACCCTTGGTCATCTTCTACAAAACAAATAATGATAAAGTTTATTTCTTTCTTTTAGGAATAATATCATTTTATTCAAAATGCTTTTTATACCTTTACCATTACATTAAAAAAAACTGACAAAATAAATATCATTATCATCGTAATCTAAACTTAATATGTTACGTAATATCTTTTCTCTGCACTTCTGACAGCTTAAGCATTTACTACGAATCTCTATGAAAAATGATTTAATAAAACTTGGATACGTGTTTCAATTCAAAGTTATTCACTTTAATGCCAACGTCTTTTCGCACAAAGTATACACAAAGATTTTAAAGACTTAAATTTTTGTTGCAATTTTATTAATTAATTTCTATTTTATTACGCTAAACTAAATAGTAATTAATGCTTAATACTTATTTTTATTTATATTAGGTCCTTACATATGAAATTAACGTTTTTCGTACCGACCACTTTGATCTGAAATATCTCCTCTTTGGTTAAGAATTCCAAATTAAAATTTATAAATTCATTTAGCTGGTACATTTGAGTTTTGAAAACAGTAATTTATTTGTTTTTCCTCATTATTTCTTTCTATGGCGTCGCTTATTACCGCACAATGGAAAACATGAAATATCGGTATATTTACGAGTACGAGTTTTACCGTGGCACCAGTGCTGCAGAAACAGCTCGAAGGATTAATGATGTGTACGGCGTTGGTGTCGCAAAAGAAAGCACGGTACGTTTTTGGTTTCAACGTTTTCGTTCTGGAAATTTCGACATTCAGAACCAACCCCGTGGACGGCCGGAGACCAAAGTGGAAAATGAAGAATTAAAGGCTATTTTGGAAGCGGATCTATCACATAGCACTTCAGAGATAGCTGCAGGCTTCAGGGTAAGTGATAAAACTGTACTAATCCATTTGAAGCAAATCGGGAAAGTAAAAAAAAAAACTTAAACGATGGGTACCTCATGAATTGAGTGAATCGAACTTGCAAACACGCGTCGACTGCTGTATTACTTTGCTCAACCGACACAATAATGGAGGGATTTTAAATCGAATCGTTACTTGTAATGAAAAGTGGATACTGTACGATAATCGGAAACGCTCGTCGCAATGGCTGAAACTTGGAGACCCAGCCAAATCCTGCCCTAAACGAAAATTGAGTCACAAAAAGTTACTTGTGAGTGTTTGGTGGACTAGCGCCGGTGTCGTTCATTACAGCTTTTTAAAATCTGGCCAAACGATTACGGCAGATATCTATTGTCAGCAACTACAAACCATGAAGGAAGAACTAGCTGCTAAACAACCGAGATTGGTCAATCGCTCTAGGCCACTGCTGCTTCACGACAATGCAAGACCACACTGCACAATAAACAACCACTAAGTTAGATGAGCTACAATTGGAATGTCTGCGACATCCACCGTACTCGCCGGACCTTGCTCCAACAGATTACCATTTTTTCCGGAATTTGGACAACTTCTTACAAGGAAAAAATTAACTCCGATGCGGCAGTCCAAACCGCCTTCAAAGAGTTTACTGATTCTCGCCCCATGTTTTTTTTAGTAAAGGGATCAATGAACTACCTATGAGATGGCAAAGTGCAGATAACAACGGTGCATACTTTGATTAATTAAATATATTTTACAAAAAAAGTTGACTTTATATTCCTCCCGTACAAAACGCGAATTTCATATAAGGACCTAATGAGAATGATGTATTCTCATCACTTGTCTTACCATTTTAATGTTACGAGTATAATGCTAAAAGCGTCTTCGTTCTTGTGAATATATTAGATGAAAAATTCATCCCGTGAGAATTGCCTTACTGGAATCCGTTACAACCCATCAAATTCCACTGTTGAAAATTTGGATGTTTGTCCTTATGAAATTTATGTATGTAAACTTTCCCCAAAATAGAGGAGAAAATCGTTTTTTAAAAAAAAATATAGGCCTCCCCCACAGATTGTTTATAGTGGGAAGTTTGACATAGTTTTGTTTTAGTCTTTATTACGAAGACGCTCATCTCCTAGTTTGTTTCCATCTGTAACCTCTTATGGCTGACACACACGGTCAGTTCAACTGATCAGTCCAACTGATCAGTTCAAACTAGGACTGTTAATATTTTTAAAATATCGGAATTTCAATAAATCGATAATTATAAATATATCAATATTGGAGTTTTATATATCGAAAAAATAGCGATATATAGGTGAAGAAATCAAATATTTAACAGCTATTTCTAATAGCACGGAAGTAAAATGTCTACCCAGCGGACAGTCGATGACGACAGTTACTCATTGGTTATTATTTTCTATAAAGGTTGCTCAGAAAAGATGTTCACTTAAAGAATATGTCCTGTTTTGCCTCAATCACATGGAATGGAAACGGTTTCACACATGATTCTCTAAAGGTCCTGATCCAATATTCTGGAAGTTCAACAAATGATATTTGGTTTATAAGACCAAAATCTTTATCACATTCCAGGTGACTGTGACCACACGTACTGCAAATGTCACAGTCACTTCATCGAATCGGCCTTTATTATGAATGAGATCATTTAAATACCGGAACATTGTGAAGTTCTTGTTTTGGCCAGCACATGAGTCGCAAAAAAAGTTGTCGATATTCTGCTGGTAAAGTTCGTAAGGCACCTAAGCGGTCAAAATCACTTGAGGTTTATATCAACATCGAAGCACTTGTTTCGTCGTTTTCTCTAATAGTTCACATGTGCAGACACTTAATACACAAAATCGCATCACTTTTACGTATAAAAATCCACTTCAAACGATTATTTAAACGGTGAAACAGGAGCAACAATTCGTCGACGATCGAGTTCCTGCCAAAACTCACAGTAAGTAAAGTTTCTAAGTTTCATAGATTATAGTCATGTTAATACCACAAAGATATACTATACAAAATTACATTTATTTTTAAGATAATAAGGAAATAAATAAACTGGGGAAAATGGAAAAGTATAGTATGGTGTAAATAAAGTACAGTAGATTGGTCAATCAAGGATTAGGATTTAAGTTTACGATGTAGTTGTAGATTAAATGATATACGAAAAAATAAAAACATTACACAACTTATTATTTAAAAAATATTGACTGTCGATATATATTTCAATATCAAACTATCGATATATCGTCCAAATTGTATTTATCAACAGTCCTAGTTCAAATGGAACGGATTTCATTTCTCGATCGACGGAGTTGCGCAGCCGTGCGCACACGTGCGCTACATATCTGGCTAGCCAACCTCTCACCGCGTAAGTTGAAAAAATGGATTCGTCTTTAAAGAGGATATTCTACTTACTGCGACTGCTGTTTGTTGCCATTTAATCACTTCAAAACCCTAAAAAAGGGACGAAAGAATGGTCAATTATATTTATAAGTTATAACACATACACTACATAACACTACTTTGTGTGTTTCTCCTCCTTTGGGAGACTAAAATTTTAATTTTTAGTTTAGAAATGTCACATATTACATTGGCGTGACTCCTATAAATTAAAAATATCATTTCCTATCTATTAATATATATATTTATATAATCGCCTATATACTAACACTTCAAAAGATATTTGTATTCATGATAAGGTAAGTGTTAAGAAATGGATGAGATATTATGATAATTTTATTCATTATGGTAAACTTTATTTATTTGTGTTATTTATTTTTAACTGTTTATTTTAATGATTAAAAATTAAATTACCCATCTGTAGAGCGTACGACACCCCAATGATACTTGCACTCCCGGAGTACGCTAGCCGGTAGGTATAGGTGCGCCCAGAAAAATCCGTGGGCATGGGCACATTCTGAAGGTCTTATGATGACCAGATAATGCTTATCAGTTTTCAGTAACGGAAATAGTTAGGATGGCCTAGCTTTCTATGTTTATCTAATTGAGCACGCTACATGTTACATTCTAAAACTAGTGGGATGGGGGAAGTAAAGACTGTAAGAACCTCCGAAGGAGGCGGAGTTTTTGGCCATTTTGACCCCCTAGGAGTTTAATGAGAACTTTTTGCCCCTATTCAAACATGACTTCATGATATCCTCTACAAACTGACTAGGCCTTAAGCCGAGTCACCCCCTTACTCATTTTTAGTCTTTACTTCCAATAAATTTGAAGTACCCATACGTCAGGAATTAAAATAAGTAAAAATAAGTTCAATTAAACAACATAAAATCCGAAAATTTGTTTTAATGTCTAATATTTGTGTAATAAATCATTGAGTACAACATTGTTTCATTTACTAAATCTAAAAATCTTACTTCCAGTCAAAAATAATTGAATTCTAAATGCCGAGTACAGGTAAGTTGGTCATTTATAGGAATTGGTGTTAATGGTGCTTGTAGGTTTTCTCGAATTGCGCAGATATTTTCGTCTTCTGGTTGTAGTTGGTTATGCTTTTTCCGGTCTGCCTTGTTTTTTATTGCCTGAAAACATAATAAATTAAGTGAGTAATAATACTATTTTTACTATAACACAGTCTGTTAATAAGCCACAAGCCACAATAAATCTGAAAGGGTATTTCAACTAGGTACTTCTTCTTAAAATCATGGCATATTTACTCATTCATCTTAGTTTACTTGAGCCCTTTCAAACGAGCCCAAACACGATGGTGTTTCGTAGTGGTATAACTGAGATCTTTATCCCACCTTCTTAGTCCACCATAATGAAGGTAATATCATCACAGTGACCTAGGCCTTTGTGAGCCCTTTTAAATAAGTTCAAACATGATCGTTCTATCTAGTGCTGCCACTGAAATCCTATAGCCACCTTCGGATTGCACCATCAGAAAGGTGAGGTCATAACAGTCACCTAGGTCTTTATGAGCCCCTTCAAATGAGTTCAAACGCGATCGTTCTATCTAGTGCCGCCAATGAGATCCTATACCCACCTTCGGATTGCATCATCAGAAAGGTAATATAAACACAGTCATCTAGGTCTCCATTAACCTTTTTGAAAATGAGTCCAAACACGATGGTTCTAGGTAGTAGCATCACTGAGATCCTTTACCCACCTTCTGAGTCCACCATAAGGAAGGTGATATCATCACAGTCACCTTGGTCTCCATCCTCCGTCAAACAAACTTTCTTCTATATAAAATAATATAAAATCTAAACAGCATAGAAATAATGTTAGTAGCTACTAAGAAAGTAAGTACTATCAATAATTGAAACGAACTGAAGACAGCGGATTACGGTGCGCGCGTAAAATCCGTGGTTTGCCGTCAGTTAAAAATTTCAACTTAAGATTTCACACTCACGATTAGTTTTGATGTACGTCAGTTCAACTGAGCAGTTTAACTGACGGTACGCCTGAAAACATCCGTGGGTTGCCGTCAGTTAAAAATTTCAACTTAAGATTTCACACTCACGGCCAGTTTTTGATTTACGTCAGTTAAACTGATCAGTTTAACTGACCGTGTAACGACCATTACGACACTCCGGTGATGATATGGGTGGTGGATATCCTTACACCACCACTTTACGGTCTTATGCATCTAAAATATATGTAAATTTTATATCTATACAAAACAAAACGTTTTACACAAACGTTTTTGAGTTAACTCAGTTCGTGCACACAGAAAAACTATTTTTAGATTATACGAAAACATACAGAAAAATTATATTTACTAGTTAAGCACACTATGACGATAATAACACTATTTTATTTTAATGTAAATATTTAGTTAAACTACTAAAAAAAAAAAATTTAATGTAATAACAAAATACTTTTTGTTAAAATGTTTCAAAATCTATTTGAATTCTAGTTCGTTTTCTTTAGTCCCAACGTCAATTGATAATATTATGAACTATAATCTACTAAATGTTTGGTCTTATATATAATATAATTATTGTTGGATATTATTACTGAATATAAAGAACAAGAGTAAGTCCAAAGTGGGCGGGGCAGGCGTGTCATAACTAGGGACATTAGAGCCCACAGAACACAATTACTCTCTACCAAGAGGTAGAGCCGAATTGACTGTCAGTCGCTGGCTCAAATTTTCGCGAGCTAACATGTCGCTGCTTAAATTATGTATGCGAAAATAAGCCGTTTTGTGCAATATTGGAGTGCAAAAAAGCAAAGTATTTCTATTGGAGGTGTTTCGCATTTCGCACGTGAAATTTTTCCTTTTTTGCATAGAAACGTTTATAAACATGGACAACATATAAAATTTTCTTTTTTACAAGTAATATTCAATCTTATTTCGTTATACTAAGTTTTATCTGTTAATACATTTTGAATAAAAATTGCTGCGATAGTGTTGTAACTACGCCGATATTAAGGTTATCGATAAATTTTATCTCAGTCCTGTTTATTCACCAACATATTAATGAAAATGTGCAAATACTGGATGTTTGTGAGAATATATGAAATTTTAGGGATACCCTATAAATGAATATTTTTGTTAGGGCTGCTAAGCCAGAGAAGTAAGTGAGTAGTTTAGTATTATTACTCATGGCTTTTGGAAAGAAGCTGAAATAAAAGGTATCTTATTATCATGATCTACGTGAGTATCCGAATTCATTATCGCCTAATTTAAATATTAAATATTTTTTAAACAAATATGTGTAATTTTTAGGACAGGAAAAAATGGCTTAAATTGTCATTTTTTATTATTCTCCTTGTTTTCATTTCAAAAATGATAATTTAGCTCATTGTTAATAAATTTCCATCAAAGACAAATCTAATTATATGTCGGTTTTATGAAGAACGGATAAAGGTAATAATTGAGGAGAGGGCTATGCTCAGAGTTTCTCTGCATGATTGACTTAGAAATGAGGATATCTGCAGGTGAACCAGAGTAGCAGATATAGCGCACCGGAACAATAAGCTGAAGTGGCAATGGGCCGGCCATATAGCTCGAAGAGCCGACAGCCGATGGGGAAGAAAGGTTCTCGAGTGGCAGCCTTATACTGGTAAACGGTACGAAGTTGCCACTCAATAACATTAATAATATCAGATTAAAATTTAATTTTTAATAATAGGTATACCTGTAAATATTTTGTACTATTTTCGCGACTTCTAAAAACCAATTTTTTGTTTCCATAAAATAAATGATGTTGTATACGTTATTGAGTTTAATATACTTGTTTTAGATAAATCAAATGGAAAGCGTGGAAATATAAACAAGTATCCTGAAACTGAGAAGCATTCAAATTCCGGGATTCATTGGGGTTCAAGCCTTTTAGCCGTTATAAAATTTACGAGTATGTTATGCTACGAGAACGATTTTTGTTTCTCATTATTTTGTTATTCATCTTAATTCGTTTCATATCATGATTTGATCACGAATGTTTACGCCAATACTCATAAAACATTTTTAGAAATGTTTATTGCATTTAATAATGAAATAATTTAACAAATAATTTATCTTCTTTTTTATAAAGTTCCTAAAGTGGCAAAAGATTTTAGAGTCTATCTTATGGTAAACGACTACTACAGCTCATAATCATCTGCAGTCAACGCCGAATACAAAACATGCAGATGTTGTATTGTTACTTCAGAAAAGTGACATCAACCAAAACCCCATCGCCAGCCTTTATTTTGTGAATTTATTGAACAAGCCAAGCATTGGCAAAAGGTGAGTACTTCCTATCTAGTCCTATCTAGTCAGATTCTTGGGAAGACGGGTATAGGAAAATATAATAATTATAAGGTTTTATAACCAGATTAACCGACATAGCTTAACGGACTATTAAGCTGAAGTGGCAATTGGCCGGCTATATAGCTTGAAGAACCAACAACCTATGGGGAAGAAAGGTTCTCGAGTGGCAGCCCCGTACCGGTAGGTGAAGTGGGCGTTCCCCCACTTGATGGAGTGACGACCTGGTGAAACATGCAGGAAGTCGATGGACACAGGTGGCTTAGAACCGTTCTTAATGGCATTCCTATGTTCAGCAGTGGACTTGTGAAGGGCTCTAATGATGATGATGGTGATGATGAAGGCTTACATGTGTATTTGAAGGGTGGCGCTATAACCATCTCATTTGATTCACGACGCGTCTGGTGTTGCTCTGCTCTTATGCGTCTGTGTTCGCTAGCTCGCCGGCCAATCTTGGTGATTAGGGCAAAACTTCCCACCATTGAAGGGTCATATGTAATTTTAGTAAATTGCATGTCCAGCGGTTAGTTAATTTTGAAGTTATTTAGTCCAGCACAAAACAGCCAGTATTTTAATTGTTTATTTTTAAGTATATTTGACGATTGGTATGAAATACCGGTATTAATAGCAGGTACACATTGAAAAAGCATATATATTTATTAAATATTAAAGTGATTAATGGGCAATTACGGTAAAATCCCCCCTATGAAGCAATCTGTGGGAGGGGCTTCTGTTCAGCCGTGGACTTTTAGACTGTAATTGATGGATGGAAGGCGGAATATGATATAACTATTTTCCCAACTATCAAGCTCATCTTCCCGCAGTATCTGTAATTGCTACTGAATATCGCAACGGGAATGATTTCTAACAATGTCGTCTTCGGGATGGATTTCTAATTAAAATAATCGGAATAATTAGTACAAACCATAAATAAATTCAAAAAGATCAATGTACCTTTGAAGGCCAGTGAATTAAGCTGATCAGAAAGAACTTGGTAATACACGGTTCGAGCCTTTCTTCGCAAAATGTTGTAAAATAAAAGGATGGTACTGGGGTATCATCGCACAGAGATGGCGACATATTCCATGTGTTTGAGTTATACTAAATTTATTCGACCCCAATTAGAGGCTTTGTTTAACAAAGACTCGGCTTCAAGCTTATTCCGACACTCGACGATTGTTCCTAAGAAATATTGTGTGAAGTTAAACATTTTCATAGGTGTTTGTTTGTATATGATCTGTTGTTAAATATTATACATGCATCAAACGTAATTGTGGGCAAATCTGTCAAAATATTGTGACTGCCTAATGAATGCGATACACGAATTTAATTATTTTTGTGATTTACTTTAAAACGAAAAGTATATAAAAACTAAAAAAAACACATTACTGTTGTGTTTTTATTTTTATTGTAATTGTTTTACTTATTAATATATTTTTCAATTTTGAAAACCGAACAATTCCGAAACTAAATATTTATTAATAAAATTATTATTAATATTAGTATAATACTTTAAAACAATAGACAAAAAAATTAAACTTTTGTACAAACTGACTTCAAAACTAAATAAAATAATTTCTACACACAGAATAATAGCATATGAGTAAAGAAAACCGTACCGTACAGAGGCAAAGCTTCATACAACCGCGCTATGACAATTACACTACTACAAGTTTGAGGCGCATGTGTGCGTGAGCACAGACGGCTCGTCACGTACAGAGAGAAACTACTTTAAACCGGTTCGGCCCGTGCTCAAACTCAGGGTTATGTAAAAAATAATAAGTGTCAAATGTTTAAAAGAATAATTTCGTGTCAAATGAAATTGGTATAAATATGGTTTACTGTACTGTTTGTATGAATAATAATAGAACAAATAAAAATATATAAATTATTACCTATCCCAAAGACTCTAGGTAAGTATTAAATTAACTGTAATTTATTATTTTTAATGTCATAGATTTTATACCTCAACATTGAAAGAAAACGTAATACCTACCTATCTATAAGTGATTGAATAGTTATTCTTATAATGGTTATAATTGAATAAATATGTTTTTAAATTAAATACGTAGGTTCATGTTTTCTTTATTATTATTTCAGACGACAACTGTGGTTAAAAGCTGTCAAAATATGTGAGGATCACTTTGAAAAATCCTGTATTAAATTTTCTAAATTTTGAACTGTAAAATATTTATGTGAAAATGTTTCTCCAACACTAAACTTGCTTACAAATGGCGGTGCTTGTTCGAGTTCCACCCAATGTGGGAATGTATCTGAAATTAATGTACAAGAAAATCAGAACATTCAATTTATACCTAATACTGAAATATTTTTAAGTTCATCCTTCTAATAAAATAGATATCTTGGAAGATCAAACATCTCGCAGCATTCAGACGGATGATGCTTTCAGCGGACACTCCAAGAAAGAGGAAACTATCACTTGAACATCGAGAAGCGAAAAAACATAAAAAATATGGTTTAGATAGTATAACTAAAGAAGACTTTTAAATTTGATAAGTTTTTGACTAAAGGTATGTCTCAAATTGTTAAATGGCAAATAGATATGAAGGCAGGTTATAGCGGAAACCGGTATAACCAGGCTTTCAAATTTATTCGCACTCAATCTTTATTACTCCGGTCCAGCAGCGTACAGATATCTTACCAATACATTTTGTTTACCTTCATTAGTCACGTTACAAAAGTTAGTTAAGCCAATAAGTACTAAGCTAGACGAACGTTTGCTTTGTGCATTAAAAATGAAGGTAGACAAAATGGGATTGCAAGAAAAGATTTGTAGTATTTGTGTGGACTGCATGTCTTTGAAGGCTAATCTATTTTATGATATCAGAAACGATAGAATTGTAGGATTCCATGAAATAAATGGGATTCAAAAAAAAAGAACCAGCTAAATATCTTATTGTTATGATGATTCGTGGTATTATACACAATTGGAAACAACCAAAATCTCATTAATTTATGTCTCAATGTAAAAATTATCCAGAATTAAATGATTGCATTGACGAAGTTATGAAATCATTACTAAATATTGGTCTAGACATACGCGTCCTTATTTCAGATTTAGGTTCAGATTTCTTAAGTGCTTCAAAGTCACGTTCCGGGAGCAGGGACAAAACATATTTTGAAGTAGACGGACACAAAATTTATTACAAGTTTGATGTCCCGCATCTTTTAAAATGCGTGAGAAATAATTTAAAACATGTAATTTCTTTTTTGACAGTAAAGTAGCAAAATGGTCACATATTAGAGACCTATATAATGAAGATAGAAAGCGACAAAATAGATTAGCACCAAAATTAACTGATATTCACATATATCCTAACAATTTTCAAAAATTAAAATTTATCTTTTTTATACGTGGTAGAGCCATTCTGCAGCTATATAAGTAGTATAGTTTTAGCACGAATGGGTCGGCTCGACCGGGGTAGGACCACGCTCTCACAGGATACCAGCGTAAAATAGCAGCTTCATGCTGCTGTGTTTCGTATGGTGAGTCTAGAGAACCGGAGACCCTTATTACTGGAAACGAGGCATTCCATCTTAGTCATCACGGGTGACAACGCATCTGCATTTTGATTCTTTATTGAGGATAGATGTAGATGTCTATGGGTTACAGCAACCACTTACAATCCGGTGGACTGTGTGCTCGTTTGTCACCCTTATTCTATAAAAAAAAATTCAGCGGTGACATTCAGACGCGGATACAGTTCCTTCCGAAACTT
Source organism: Parnassius orleans (assembly GCA_029286625.1). NCBI lineage: Eukaryota > Metazoa > Arthropoda > Insecta > Lepidoptera > Papilionidae > Parnassius > Parnassius orleans. The sequence goes on along the minus strand of JAGSMP010000027.1, from coordinate 3,606,420 downwards.
GACTACGCAAGGGCCCTACAGACCAATTGTCTTTATAGCAAATGAAAAATATATCGTCTTTATAGCAACAAAACAGGACGTAGAGGGTATTGCAATTTTAGTAATTTCAAATATATGATTTCTAAATCACCAGTATACTATATTGAACTCGTACCAATAAATAATTAAGTTACCCGATGATTTACTTCAATATCTAAACATATAACTTAGTCATATATCAATCAGTTTCAAGATTAAAATAACTAATTTATCTTCTGTAATAACCGCTGCTCTATTAATATATACTAACTTACTTAAAGTAGCCACACAGGTCTTGAGTCGTACTGTAGCATCAGCTATTAATACCTACGTAGATTTAAATCTTATATTACAGAAAGATCCATCAGAGGTTGCCGCAAGAGATACCGCCGATTTTGTAAATAAAATTAATAACTTGTTTGATTTATTAAACTCAAGTACATTGCGATCTCCTAATAAATATAAAAGAACTTTTTGAGGCGATAGTTATCAAATTGAGTTTTTAGAAGAAATGCTAAAGTTTTTCAGGAATTTAAAATTAATAAGAAGTGATAGGCAGAAAGACGTTACAAATAGCATGAATTTCATTAACGGATTTCAAGTGTCTATAAAATCTTTATTAAAACTTCATGAAGATTTAAAATCCGAAGAAATTAAATTTATATTTACGAGACGTCTCAATCAAGATTGCCTCGAAAATTTCTTTAGCAAAATCAGACAGGCGGGTGGTAACTGCCAGGAACCAATATGTCGGCAAGTTAGTATTGCCTTCAATAAGATGTTTATATTGAATAAAACTATTTTGACGGATTTTGTCGCGTTTAATTTTAATATTTTGATTCCCGACGTTTCGGGTGCTTTACAGCAACCCATGGTCACGGGGGGGGACTGAAATGTTTGACGTCCCGATGTCATAGTTAGCCCGGCTACCTTCAGTTTTTTAATATTAATTTTTGGTTCGATCTACGCAGAATGAGCTTACAGTATCTTGAAGTCTTGCAGTGGTATGCTTGGGTTTGGATTTAATTTTGTTAATTACAGGATCCCAAGCAGATGGCAGCACCCATCCATCTTCTCTATTGAAATTAGGATCTTTTTTAATTTCAATAGCCTCGCGTATCATCTTTGGTAGGAAGCGGTGTTTTTTGCGAGGATTTGTGGTCTATCAAATCTGATGTAATGGCGGGGACAATCTTGAACATGTTCACAGAGTGCAGACTTCCCAGAGCGTCGGTGCCTCACGTCAGCTATATGTTCTTTCACGCGGGTTTTAATGGATCTTTTTGTTTGTCCTATGTAAGAGAGACCACATTCACAAATAGCGAAACTACGATGTATATTCGTTGTAGAAAATAGTTTACTCAATTGACAAGTTGGCGCTAGTGTACTTCAAACTGATTTTAATTCAAATTTGCAGGTAGATAAAGTGAAGTTGATTTACTTGAATGTAAAAATTCGAAAAAATATTAAAAACTTGTGTTTTTGAATTTAAATAAATACACGAGGTAAGGTTATTCTTATATCTTATTAGATACTGACTTTTGAATGATTTTACTGTAAATTGTGTACAATATTGAATTTTTCTTGTATGTGACTTATGTCACACCGTGCAAAATGGTATTTTCAAACCACTTTTTATTTTAGATGAGGCCTCACAAATTGATGACGGATAAAGACATTCAGTCCATGTTGGAATAACCGTCAGGTAGTGACGATGGACTTGAAGCGTCTGATGAAGATAGCGACGATGATTTGATCACTCTTCGTGATTCGGTGTTGGATGGATTAGGGGGTAATCCTTAATTATCTCAGGATGATTTTTTGGAAGGCACATTGGATGCTTATCCAGTGCAGGCGAGTACCTCGTCTATAACTACGGACACTAGAGACTACTAGACTACTAGAGAACCTCAGCCTAGCACCTCTGATCAAATAATTGTTCCAGATTCCAGTTCTTCGCCTGTTTTGAACAGACGCTCATCACGAAATCATTTAAGTCAGTCTCTAATTCGACCAGCTCATCCGATAGTAAGAACTTCTAGAAATAAGAGAAGATATTTGTGGTGTAAAAATATTTTTCGACGGCAATGACAAGCTAGGTTCACCCATCGAGGACTTTGAAACGCTTCTACAAAATTTCTTATATTTTTTGACGAAGACTTACTTTAGCATATTGCAGAAGAATCCACCAAATATAGTATACAGAAAGATCCATCAAAGCCCTACAAGGTAACAGTATAAGAGGTCAAATAATTTTCGGTATATGTCTTCTGTTGGGTCTAGTACCTCAATCTAATATACGAATGCTATGGAATTCTGAGCTAGGGGTACCATTGATTTATAACACAATGACTCTAACAGATTTTCAGAAATTGCGCGCTTTCATACATTTCAATGACAATGAAAATGATAAACCAAGAGGTGTTCCAGGAAATGACTGATTATTTAGAATACGACCTCTTCTCGAGACCTTGAAAAAAATGTCAGAAGATTCCCAAAAAAGAAACACTTTCAGTTGACGAACAAATGTGTGTGACAAAAGCATGCATCTTTTTACGCCAGTATCTTCCAAATAAACCCCATAAACGGGGATACAAGCTATTGGTTTTATGTGACGACAGAGGTTTTATAATTTTGAAATTTACTCCAGTACTGAAAATGATTCTGAACTGAGACTACCTGATAAACCGGATTTAGGCGCAACTAGCAACAGTAACACAACTAGTAACATTGTAGTGTGGTTATGTAGAAGGATTCCTAGGCATAAAAACTAAGAAACTCAAACTAAGAAACTCAAAGCTACAAAAGCACGTGGGTTTATTTTCATTCAGAAGAGTGGAGTACTACCGTAAATGGAATACCAGTTGTGACAGTTATGTGGATGGACAACAAACCTGTTGTTCTAACATCTTCTTTTGTTGCTGAGGAACCTAAAGAAAAGGTTAAACGCTTCTGTAAGAAGAGTAAACGTTACGTGTATATTGACTGCCCCAACATCATACGTCACTACAACCGACACATGGGTGGCGTCGATCTGCTCGATTCTTTTATCGAAAAGCATTAAATGAAAATGCGCACAAGTAAATGGTACATGCGGATATTCTACCACTTGATGGGTGTAATGGTCATAAACAGTTGGCTCTTGTACAAAAGTATGGGAGAGAAAAGGTAAAATAACAGTCGTTTGATGAAATTACGTGAATTTCGAATGGAAGTAGCTAAAGCTCTCTGTCTCTCGGGTCCATCACTTACTCGAAAAAGAGGACGACCGTCATCGGTGACTTATAATAATAGGTCGGAGAAAAAGTTTCTTCGTATTTTGTTTGTATAAATTTGAAGAAAAATCTCATTTGTTGTACTGTTTACATCTGGCGGGTTTTAATATCAATACACAAAGGATGAGAGCCGTGGTAGCTCAGATGGTTAGCGCTCGCTGTAAGTTACACAGTACGCGAGCAACCTGGGTTCGATCCCCGCCGGCACCAATGAAATTGTTAATTGCAATTTTAAGTGCTGATTTACCACGTGCTCGGCGGTGAAGGACAACATCGTGAGGAAACCTGCATGTCTGATAAATCAAAAAAAAAATATTTTGAAGACATGTGAAGTGGTTAGGTTAGGCGGACATTTCCTTGCCCTAAAACCCTCTCAGAAATGAGAGGCGGCCTGTGCCCAGCAGTGGGACGTGTATCGGCCGTAACTTTACTTTTTAACTTTAGGATATTAAAAAAAAAGTAAAATCAAAAGTAAAAAAACACTTTCCCGCCATTTTTCAATTGTTTTTCTGTCCGCCAAAATGACTGAATCTAATGGAGAAATTCGATACATTCCGAAGTTTTTGTACAAAAAAGGGAAAAAATGCGACTCAAGCCGCGAAAACAATTTGTGACGCTTATGGACCTAATGCTGTATCATTAAGAATAGCACAAAGTTGGTTCAAGCGTTTTCAGTCCGGGAAGTTTGATGTCAAAGATGCAGCTCGCTCTGGTCGCCCTCATACGGATAAAGTCGTTGCCATTTTTGAAAAAGTGGAACAAGATCGACATATTAGTATCTAAGACATAGCCGAGAAATTGAGAAATGACCACAAAACAGTTTTGACCCATTTGAAAAAGTCTAGCTATACAAAATAGCTCGATATTTGGGTAGAACACGAACTCACTGAAAGAAACCTAATGAATCGTGTACTCATTTGCGATTCTCTGTTGAAACGTAATGAAACCGAACCATTTCTGAAAACATTGATCACTGGTGATGAAAACTGGATCACCTACGACAAGAACGTGCGAAGAAGATCATGGTCAAAGGGTAGTCAAGATCCACAGTCTTGTGGATCGTGACTACCCTTTTGTCATTGAAATGTATGAAAGCACGCAATTTCTGAAAATCTATAACAACAACAAATTTATAACACAATGACTCTAACAGAGTCATTGTGTTATAAATCAATGGTACACCTAGCTCAGAATTCTCAGAACTCTCTCTCAGAACTCGAACAAATGTCGTTACTATTAATTCAAAGCAACTGCCCAGCATTAAAAAAAATCAAAATGGCGCCGACTAGAAACATATTTTACCGATCCGACTAAAATTTTGTATCCGGAGGTTTTTGGGGTCACTAATTATCAATATTGAATTATTTTTTTCGATTTGACCATATTTAAAGATGGCTGCCATCCAAATGTTTTTGAACGGGGTCTTGTTTTACTAAAGTAAGGGGTCTCAGTGTCTCTGCTGCGAAACGAAAGGACTAAATCTTTAGCAGACAACGCACGCGGCGCTCTCTAGTTTCATTGTTTTAGCATGAGGGTATAAAAGTGATAGAATGTAATAAATATTTTAAGAACTTATTAATTGTTTACTTACCGCTTTACGTTCTTGACACTTGTTTCTAATATGTTGTGATAACGTTAATGTTATTCGTAACGTTATTTTTCTAACATTGGGGTACTTTGAATTATTATGGCAACACCGGCTCAGGCACTACTTGCATAAAAAACCGGCCTCAATGCGTTGTTCGCAGAGCTTTGTCTTCACTTTTTTATTTGGTCTGAGATTGTAGGCTTGAGAAAATACTAAGATCTGACTAACTGTTAAAACTAGAAGACTTAGCTTATAAGACGGGTTGGGTTTAGAATCAAGTCGCCTGAATTTGAGGAGTTTGTCACTATGAGGGGATCAAAGGGGCTTATCTCAAGTGCCCCCATGTAATTTTAGCTGCCGGAGCTGCGTCGAAAAATTAAAAATCATTTTCTAAAAATATTCATAAATCACTAATTAATACCTGAAACGGAACTTAAATTACTCTAAATTCTTACTTTTTTAAAGTTTTTTAAGTTTACATTGACAGTGACAGATATACTCGACTTTGCGACTTCGCGTTTACTCCGTTGCTTCCAAGTTTACGTGAATGTGCTCCTTATTGTTATTATCTGCCTCCTGTTTTTCGACGAATTAACTACCCCTCTGGACACCGATTGCTTGCTATTTTTGGACGTTTTTGGAAATGGTGGAAGTAATAAAATATGTTTAATTATTAAAGTAATTATAAAAGTTAACATATTGGTGTTTTATTTGGTGCAAAATCGAGCGAAGCGAGCTCGGTACTTGGGGCACCCCGAATCGGACAGGTTAGGTTAGAAGGGGATGGCGTCGTGGATACGTAGGTCACTCAATAAGTTTTGAGATTCTAAAAAGCAAATTTATTTAAAAATATCCATGAGCCAATTGCTCAATATTAAAAACAAAAACAAAGTTCTATTAATTTTCCTGCAACGCTTCCCGCGCTTTTCATTTAAAACGATGGATGTTAACCGTGAACATTTGCGCGCTATGATATATTATGATTTTAAATTTGGTTTAACCAAACAATTAAGTTTACAACGGTTCCAATCAGCATTAGGGGGCTCAGTTCCATCACGCGCAACAATTTTTAGGTGGTTTTCTGAATTCAAAAGGGGTAAAAGTAATCCTAAAATTGACCAAAGAACCGGGGCCCCGCAAACAGTAGTAACGGCAGAAAATATATGGACAACTGAAATGTTGGTGCGAGAAGACCCACGAATCACATACGGACATCGAAAAGATTGTAAGCATTAGTTCAGGGAGCATTTATACCACCTTACATCAACATCTTGGAGTGAGGAAGCTTTGTTGTCGATGGATCCCTCGTTTGCTCTCCGAAAACGAAAAACAGACTCGTGTGGATTGGTGCCATGAAATGCGTCTACGTTTTGAAAACGGGGCATCTAGGCGTGTTTCAGAAATTGTTACCGGTGACAAGACATGGATCTATGAATATGATCTAGAAAGTAAAAGGCAATCATCGGTATGGGTCTACTCAGAAGGACAGTTACCGACAAAACTGCAAAGACCTCGCAACGTCGGCAAAAAAATGGTGGCTAGTTTTTTTCGCGGTGCGGACATTTGTCAACGTCAATGCTGGAAAATTGTGGTTCAGTCAACTCTGAATGGTATACTACAGTTGCATTACCCAAAGCTTTTCAAGCTGTGCGGGAGAGAAGACCAAAGACCGGGCTTCGGGGAATCATGCTGCATCACGATAACGGCTCTTCACATACCTCCCTTAGAACAAAAGCATTTATTGAGAAATCTGGTGTTGAAACTCTAAGTCACCCACCCTACAGCCCTGATTTAGCTCCTTGTGATTTCTTTTTGATTCCAAGAGTCAAAGAAAAAATAAAAGGCAAGTTTTTTTCAAGCGTCGAATAAGCCATGGCTGCCTACGAAGAAGCGATTTCCGACCTGTCAGATTAAGACTGGCAAAAGTATTTTCAAAGTTGGTTTAGGCGAATGGCACTTTGTATAAAGCATGATGGAGAATATTTTGAAAAGATGTAAAATAAATATTAATAGTATCTAGAATACTTTTTGTATATCTTAAAACTTATTGAGTGTCCTACGTATCGTGGATAGCTCTATCCCCTTCGTGGTTATTTTTTTATAAACCATCCATCGACTACACTTTGGTATTACTTTGGTGGAGGGGGAAGCACCCCCACTCCTATTAAAGCGATTTTTCTCAGAAATCATTCAATAAAATTTTTAATCTTCAACGTTTAATATAAAAAATAGGCAAGTCCGGCGGGGAAAAAGGTGGGGGGCAAATCTACCCCTCCCCCTCCCCTTTCCCCCGTCATCACCCGCATATTAAGATGACTTGATTCTAAACCTTAACCTATAAGACTCTTATTGAAAAGATTGACAATCAGTTTTCCTCAAAGAAATGTATGTTCGCGGAAAGATATTATGTTTTTTATAAAGCGGAACAAAAACCAGGTGAAGACTTAACTGAATGGGCGGCCCGGGTTCGTCATCTCGCACAGTTTTGTGGTTTTAAAATAGAACTCGAGACGGCATTAAGAGACGAGGTTGTGCTAGGATTGGCGAATGCCGAGGAAAAAGAAAAGTTTTTTAGTGAAAACATCGATAGCTTGGCGATGTGCTTGAGTTGCAGTTCAAAGGTCATTGCAAGATGAGGGACTAGTCATATCATTAGCGGCAGCGCAACCCGTTTTCGCTTTACGAGCCCAAGAAAGTTCTGTTCGTCAAACTACTGAAAAAAACATATCTTGCTTGGTTTGTGGATATAAGAACCATACTAAAGATAAATGTCGATATGCGAATTATTTTTGTCAAAAGTGTAATAAAAAGGGCATTTAAAACGGCTTTGTAAGAGTATGTAATACAAGAGCAACAATTATTTGGAGGTTATAATACAATTATAGGTATTTCATACAATTTTTAATTTTGTGAGATTATAATATAAGGTGTTTAAATGGTATACCGATGAGAGCGGTCAATCTAAGGCAGTATGATAATTCAAATCATCTGACATGCCTCTCTGAAAGAAAGTGAAATAAATAATAAAACCTGTTACCTATGGTAATGAAAATGGGTGTTTCAAAATATATAGTTCATAACATTTGTATTACATTCATAACAATAAAATGATGTTCTTAATATCTTACTGCATACATTAAGAAATGTGTAGACAAAATAATTGTATATAAGTTGAATTATTCTTCTATATGTATATTATTGTTAAACTAGATTATATGTTAGATTTCCCTTGCATTACATACGTTCTGTGAAATAAATCTGTCTTGTCTATTTAATTTGAATTCCAGATTGATCTTCATCTTCCAAGTAGATCATCTACATATCGGTACAGAGATATTGAACCTGTACCTAGCTTATCTGCTTATACTACATCAATCAATGGTGTTGAAGTGACACCAAGAAAGAAGGAAAGGTTAAAAACAATATCTAAATTAAAGAAAATAATAATAGATAAAGAAAAAAGTTAAAAAATGGGCATGCTCAAAAGAAAGTATAGGGTCTAAAATAATTCAACATATATATTATGTTTATATAATACAAATTCTCTGCTACTTCAAAGTATATTAGCATTAAGTGATTTTCTTTCCATGCACATAAGAAAAAAATTGTATTGCAATATATTAAAGGTGGATATGGAGGAAGAGTTTTGTAGAACAAACTTAAGAGCTAGCGCGCACTGGTGATTTTTGTCAACGTTACTGTTTCGTCACTCATATCAAGTCCGAGGATATGTATGAAGATGCGCGCATGTTACGACGTGACAAATGGGTGACATTTTTGTACGCCGAACGGCGAACAAGCCCGTACCGAAATTGTCACCGCGCCGTTTGTTTTTCATAGCAGCGCGCTCACGGGTGACAAAATTGTCACTCTCCGGGTCGTTCCTTCGCTATTTGCATTGTGAAGAGACTTTGGCGCGTGCAAAATAGCGTTACCATCTACGCAAAACATGAATGTTCATGAAAAGGATCTCATTCTCATTCTAACACTCGGAAATATCGAAAAATAATTATTTGGATGTTCTCGAAGTTTATAAAACATAGTGTAAAACTTTCCACTTACTAGCCTGTCACTCCAAAAGGTACCCAGTAATTTTTAGCTTCTTTTTCTCCTTTGTCTGATGAGTTCATAGACAACGACCGTCTTTGAGCCTGAGTAGGGAGTTAGCAATGACTTGTAGCCTTAACGCTACAACTCATTGCTAAGCCACTGCGCCTCGGAGCCGTCAATTAATTGTCACCAGGATCTTAAATAATTTTTAGTTATTTTTGTTTTGTTACGCTAAAGAAGTATAACTTCCTACGTGCGTACAAAAGTACACACACACGTTTTTTTTATTATATGTACAAAGCACGATCCTGAGCTACCTACATCCATCGACTACCAGCATCTATTACAGAGAATAGAATAGATAATTTATCATTACACATCGTCCTATCAATGCTATAAAAGTCGACAAAGGGAAATGTAAGGAGAGTTCCGTCGCACTGATAGGTACAACGATGCAGACATGTTGAATGATAACCGTCAATCCGCCACCCACAAGAGCGATTATAGTTTAAGAGCCAGTGAGCGGCAGACTCACGGTATTTCAATAAGTTCACGTTTTTTCAGTTAATCACCTATACCTTAGGTACATTAAATGGGGACTCTTTAGTTTGACCGGCGGTTGATATAGAGACGCTCAGGTGTTAAAGGTGTAAAAAAAATGACCGAAAGAAACGTGAAAGCAATAAGTCTGCCGCTTTAATATCTTGAAATATTCCAAAAAATAACATTGGCAGACCTCTATGGCGGTCCCAAGGTCATGGCAGACAGATTGACAAGTACAATTTTTTCTTTATAATTTACGTTGTTTCAAAAAGCTGCAATTTTGATAAGATGTTGATAATATTATTTAACATATATATTTTGCATGGCAGACATATATTCAGGTCCTATCACCCATGCAGACAACAAACTCCAGTGGCGTCCATAAGCGCGCTCGCTCTAATAAAGTTTTTTTTCTATTTTTGTTTGGGGAAAGGGCCCATGTCTGAGTTTTATTTTACTCATAACAAAAGAACATCTGTCCTTGGTAACGTTTATATCAAATATATTTAGTGTGTTTTTGTACTTTGGTAGAGAAGCAGGAAGGAATCCCTGAAATTACTCAGATATCTTAAGTAGGCAGTTCACCGGGAGATATTATTTTTTTAAATATGTGTCGTTTATGTGTTTTTTTTTTTGTAATAAAGTTTTTAAAAAAAGTTTTTAAAATTTTCTGTCATTTTTTTACACCTTTCACACCTGAGCCTCTCTATATGAACCGCCGGTTAAACTAAAGAGTCTCCATTTCATGTACCTCAGGTATAGTGAATTAACTGAAAAAAACGTGAAGCATATTGAAATACCGTAAGTCTGCTGCTCACTGGCTCTTAGACCATTACGCAAATCAAACCAAACTGGTACCTCTCACCAATTTCAGCGACTGATTACGATTTGGAGATATTGCTAATATTTATTTAACTAACATTCACTACATATAAACAGTAATTTTTTTTAATTTGCAATTTATTAAAGAATTCATTTTAATTTAAATAATTACATATGACCAACGTGTAGTGGCGGTGTAAGAATATCCACTATGACATATCGTTCCGTGGGTGTGGTAAGAGGTGACAGAGGGAAATTGAAACAGGTATTGGTCAGCAGCATCTTCCTGATTACAACTCAAAATAATTAAAAAAAACTGCGATTGACAATCCGCTCACCAAGCGTGTAAGCTATGGCGAAATCCCCCCTGTGAGGCAATCTATGGAGAGGGCCAATTTTCAGTAATGGACTTTTATAGGCTGTAATGGATGGATGAAGTACAAATGAAAGGTACTGGTTAATTACAAGTTTGTTGAAACAGTTTATGCAGTAGGAGCTAAGTTCTGCAAGACTCGTCGCAGAGGAACCCAAAAACTCTCCAATCATACTCTTAAACTCATAGCTGTTAGACGGTAAAATGAAGCTGCAGTCTTCAGCATATATGACAGTTTACAGGAAACTGAATAGACAGATGGGCATGCGGCGGGACTTACGCAACTTCAATACAATTCGTATTGAAGAAGCAATCGAGCGGCAAGCAAAGTCTTTGCCAAAGTTCTGTCTGCCGGAAAGAGCCAACTGTCAAAGCTGTAGACCGAATGTGGTAGCATCGTTTTCGGGACACCTGAGATTTTGTGTGAGATTGAGATTTTCTATGGGCAGCTGTACACGTCATCGTTGAAGCCACACATTAGTGTGAGGAACGATCTAAGAGGAAGTCTTATCCAACACTATTCTGATGATATCCCGGACGTCAGTCTCAAAAAATGTCAGAAAATACCCAAAAAGATATACTTTCAGTTGACGAACAAATGTGTGCGACAAAAGCATGCAATTTTTTACGCCAGAATCTCCCAAATAAACCCCATAAATGGGGATACAAGCTATTGGTTTTATGTGACGACAGGGGTTTTATGATATTGAAATTTACTCCGGTACCGAAAACGATTCTGAAGTGAGACTACCTGATGAACCGGATTTAGGCACAACTAGCAACAGTAGCAAAACTAGTAACATTGTAGTGTGGTTATGTAGAAGGATTCCTAGGCATAAAAACTAAGAAACTCAAACTAAGAAACTCAAAGCTACGAAAGCACGTGGGTTTATTTTCATTCAGAAGAGTGGAGTACTACCGTAAATGGAATACCAGTTGTGACAGTTATGTGGATGGACAACAAACCTGTTGTTCTAACATCTTCTTTTGTTCCTGAGGAACCTAAAGAAAAGGTTAAACGCTTCTGTAAGAAGAGTAAACATTACGTGTATATTGACTGCCCCAACATCATATGTCACTACAACCGACACATGGGTGGCGTCGATCTGCTCGATTCTTTTATCAGAAAGCATAAAATAAAAATGCGCATAAGGAAATGGTACATGCGGATATTCTACCACTTGATGGATGTAATGGTCATAAACAGTTGGCTCTTGTACAAAAGGATGGGAGAGCAAAGGCAAAATAACAGTCGTATGATGAAATTACGTGAATCGCGAATAGAAGTAGCTAAAGCTCTCTCTCTCTCTCTCGGGTCCATCACTTACTCAAAACAGAGGACGAACATCATCGCTGATTTATAATAATAGGTTAGGAAAAAGGTTTCTTCATATTTTGTTTGTATAAATTTGAAGAAAAATTTCTTTGGTTGTATTTGTATCTGGCTGCTTTTAATATCAATACATGTAGGACATTATGGAAAAGAAAAATAAAAAGTAAAAAACACTTTCCCGCCATTTTTCAATTGTTTTTCTGTCCGCCAAAGTGAGTCAATCTAACGAAGAAATTCAATACATTCTGAACTTTTATTACAAAAAAGGGAAAAATGCGACTCAAGCCGCGAAAAAAATTTGTAACGTTTATGGACCTAATTCAGTATTAGTTAGAGTAGTACAAAGTTGGTTCAAGCGTTTTCAGTCTGGGAATTTTGATGTCAAAACGCAGCTCGCTCTGGTCACCTTCATTTTTTTTATAGGAGAGGGGACAAACGAGCATGCGGCTCACCTGATGGTAAGTGACTACCGCCGCCCATGAACAACTGCAACACCAGGGGAATTGCAGATGCGTTGCCGGCCTTTTAAGAAGAAGTAGGCTCTTTTCTTGAAGGTCCCTAAGTCGTATCGGTCCAGAAAATCGCTGGTAGTAATCGATTCCACAAGGAAGTTGTGCGAGGAAGAACTTCTTCTAAATCGCACATTGGTTGACCGCCAATCATCCAGATGGTATGGATGGTATCTCGAGTTATATCGCAATGTTCGATGGTGAAATTGAGCGGCTGGAATTAGTCCGAACAATTCCTCAGAGCACTCCCGTGATAGATGCGATAAAATACGCAAGAGATGCAACATCTCTACGCTGTGCTGTGAGTCCAGCCGATCGGAAAGAACTCGGTCGTCGACGATTCGAGCCGCTCTGCGCTAGATGCGGTCAAGTGGAAGGAGCTGGCACTGGGGCCCCTGCAGAGATGGGAACAGTATTCCATGTGGGACTGAACCTGCGCCTGTAAAGTTGCAAGCGGTGTGCCGGCATGAAATACTGTCCCGCTCTGCTGAGCACGCCAAGCTTTTCAGAGGCCAATTTGGCCTTCTCTTCCAAGTGACCACGAAACTGCACATCACTCGATATGTCGACACCGAAGATTCCGATACTGGCTGAGGCAACAAGGGGAGTGCCTTGAAACTGAGAAGATACGACTAAGGAGTTCTTTTTAGCGGTAAACTCGCAAACTTGTGTCTTCTGGGGATTGAACTGGACTAGATTTAGTCGCCCCCAGTCTGAGACTTTGTTCAACAAAGTCTCGACTTCATACACAAGTTTGTTCCGGTACTCAGCGACGTTTTCCCGAGAAATATTGGCACGGCCGGTGTATATCACCAGTGCTGTCGTCCGCATAGCAATGAATGTTACCGGTTTGCAACATATCATTGATATGCAGAAGAAACAGCGTTGGTGATAGCACGCAGCCTTGTGGAACACCAGCGCTAATGGGCTTGTAATCGGAGCATGCACCGTCTACTACGACCTTGATGCTCAGAAAACTGGTGATACAATTGCACAATTTCTCGGGAAGCCAATAGGAAAGGAGCTTCGAAAAAAGCGCTTTGTGCCAAACCCGATCGGAGGCCTTCGCTACGTCCAAACTAACGGCCAACGACCCGACGGCCAACCCTTGGACTCCACTGCCTCCACCCATCTATTTATTTTATTTTTATTTATTTACACTTTATTGCACCTTAATAAAAGGACTACAAAGGGCGGACTTAATGCCCTTAGGCATTCTCTCCAGTCAACCCGGGACGTGTGGAAATTAAGTCTATGTGTGTCTAGGTGTCTAAGTGTATCTATGAGTTAGGTAACCTAGAAGATCACCAGCAGAGCGACCTCGACGGAGACCGTACTGGCGCTCACTAATCAGCTGGTGATCCTCAATAGCCACCATGAGCTGGCAGTTAACAACAGTTTCCATTACTTTGGAGAACATGGAGGTGATAGCGATAGGCCTGTAGTTGGACGGATCTGAGCTGTCGCCTTTTTAGGGATCGGGTGCACCAAAGCTGTCTTCCATGAGTTCGGGACTACACCTAGGGAGTAGGAGTACCGGAAAAGACGCGTTAAAACCGGTGCTAACTCCGGAGCACACGTCTTCAGCACAATAGGTGGGACTCCATCAGCCCACTCGACTTGTTGACGTCCAGAGAGGAGTGCTTTACGCACCGAGCGCTGTGTAAACAGAGTACTTCCTGTATGGAGCACTCACACCGCGGGATGGTAGGCGGTGTGTTCCCCGTCATCAAGAGACGAGTTGGAAGCAAAAGAGAGCCTAGCAGATCGGCTTTCTCCTTTGCGTCATGGGCCAGTGAGTCGTCCACCCTGTGCAGAGATGGCAGAGATGGCTGACAGAAGTTCCTTGGACAGCCTTGGCGAGAGACCAGAATGCGTGTTCCCGAAGGAGGCGAACTAGTTTCTCGCCAATTCTGCCGATGTGCTCTGACTTTGCCTTGCAATGACACTTTGAAGGACCTGGAGGCGGAATTATACTTCTTTTAAGAGCGCTGGTGTTTATATCCCGGGACGTTGATGCATCAGCCCAGGCCCGGTAGGACTCCTGCTTATAGCGTGATGCAATTTACAGGAGCGACCAAACCATGGCTGAGTTCTGCCTCCAATAGGCACCACAGATGATGGAATAAATAATTCCATTTCCTGAAGTACCACATCAGCGACAGAATCAGCAACAACGCTGGGATCATCCGGCGAGAAGCAAACCAAGGGTAGGATGCAAAAGACCGCAATCCGCCGACCTATAGTGCCAAACACGGCGGCGAGCTGCAGATCGCAACTGTGATGGGACCGTACTCCGGATCAGACAATGGTCCGAAGAGCCAAGAAAGGCATCGACGGAGATCTGATATCTGTCCGGATGAGAGGTCAGCAGAAGGTCCAACAGGGAAGGTACATGGTCCTCCACATCTGGGATCCGCGTAGGCGAAGTAACCAGTTGTGTCAGACCATTTGCCAACGCAAAGTAATAAACAGATCTACCCGCATGATCGGTTAAACGGGAACCAAGCCATTCAGCGTGGTGGGCGTTAAAATCACCGAGCATCACGATCTCTGCAGAAGGGACCTGTTGTAGCACGGAGTCTGCAGCCATTTGGACGTGATCGATGAGTCGGTCTGTGTCGGCATTACCGCTATGGGACCTATAGAGGCACCCGTAGACGCGGGGATGGTCATCGCTGTCTACGCGCAGCCATAGGACGGACAGGTCCTTCAAGACTGCCGAGGCGTCGAAAACAGATGTCCTCTCTGACGTACACGCAAACTCCAGCCCGGGGCACAAATGAGTGTTCCAATTTGTACCCCGGGTAGAAGAGATACGAAGTATCAGCCGGAGAGGACACCTGTGTCTCGGTGAGAAAGAGCAAGGCCGGCTTTGCCGTCTCCAGATGCTAGTGGACGGCGTTAAGGTTTGAATGAAGTCCCCTGATATTGCAGAAATCCACGGAAAGCGTGGCAGGGGTTGCCACGCTTTCCGTGTCTTTTGTCTTTGCTCCGCTTGCCCCGAGCAGGTTTCGTCTTGAGCTGAATTTCGCCCCCAGAATACGCGGCGCAGCCTGAGCACCCACGCTCAGAAAAAGTAGGGTAGCATGGGCGTGGATGCTCAGCGAGGGATTCTCCAGGGATGCTGGTACCCTCCTGGGGTAAACTTTCATTCAATTCCACTACCATGTTGATGGGGGGGGGGGGATACGGCCTCCGGCCACCTGCACTCACCAGGCGAAATGCAGAAGTAAACCTCTACTTCACGCTGGTATTCTGTGAGGTCGTGGTACCACCCCGGTTTGAGCCGGATCATCCATGCGACAGCAAAAACTACCGCTTGGCTCTACCACTGTTAAACTACGGATAAAGTCGATGCCATATTTGAAAAAGTAGAGCAAGATCGGCATATTAGTAGTTAAAGCATAGCCGAGGAATTGAGGATCAACTACAAAACAGTTTGGACTGAAAGAAGCCTAATGAATCGTGTACTCATTTGCGATTCTCTATTGAAACGTAATGAAATCGCACTATCTTTAAAAAGATTGATCACTGGTGATGAAAACTAGATCACCTACGACAAGAACGTGCGAAAAAGATCATGGTCAAAGGGTAGTCAAGATCCACAGACTGTAGAGAAACCCGGTAGTGTAACACGCAATAAGGTGATGCTGTGTGTATGATGGGATGAGAAGGGCATCGTTTATTATGAGCTTTTACTGCCGGGTAAAACCGTCGATTCGGATCTCTGCTACCAACAATGGGGCGTTTCTCCAAACAAATAGAAAAAAGACTTTATTAGAGCGAATGTTATAGTACGCGCTTATGGACGCCACTGAAGTTTGTTTGTTGTCTGCCTGGGTGATAGGACCTCAATATATGTCTGCCATGCAAAATATATATGTCAAATAATATTATTAACAACTTATATAAATTGCAGCTTTATTAAAATAACGTAAATTATAAAGAAAAAATTGTACTTGTCAACCTGTCTGCCATGACCTTGGGACCGCCATAGAGGTCTGCCAATATTATTTTTCGGAATATTTCAAGATATCAAAGCGGCAGACTTATGCTTTGTCGACTTTTTTAGCATTGATAGGACGATGTGGAATGATAAATTCTCTATTCCATTCTCTGTAATAGATGCTGTTATCGATGGATAAGTAGCTCAGGATCGTGCTTTGTACATATAATAAAAACGTGTAGCGTAACAAAACAAAAACAACAAGTATTTAAGATCTGGTGACGTTAATTGACGGCTCCGAGGCGCAGTGGCTTAGCAATGAGTTGTAGCGTTAAGGGCCGCGTGTTCGATTTCCGCACGGAACAAGTATTTGTATGGCCTACAAATAACTGTTCTGGGTTAGTATGTTTGTCCTTGTGAAATCTATGTATGTAAACTGCCCCCGCGATACAGGAGAAAATCCTAGTGTTGAGATAACGCTTTTTTTAAAAAATAGTTTTTATTACCATTTTTAAACTTTATATTTACTCTTAATATTGTTTCACAGAATAAACATACATCCATTACGTCTTTTGATGGATAAATTTAACCTCTTTTATCTTTATAAAGATATAAATAAATATATTAACGATTTTACATCATTATGCTGAGAATGCGAAACTGCGATACAATCTCGACACTAAGAGCTAGCGCGCACCGGTAATTTTTGTCACCATGACATTAAAGTTTTTGTCATTGTCACGTCACGTTTCCAAAGCGGAGTGCGCTCACGGAGGGTGACAGTGACAATTTTTTTTTGAAATCGAAGCGTCATTTGCCGACATGGACTTCGAAGAGACGGTCGTTGTCTATGAACAAAATTAAAAAAAAATACTGGGTACACCCCCTTTGGAGTGACAGGCTAATAAGTGGAAAGTTTTACACTATGTTTTATAAACTTCGAGAACAACCAAATAATTATTTTTCGATATTTCCGAGTGTTACAATGAGATTGATAGAATGAGAATGAGAGGTCCTTTTCATGAACATTCATGTTTTGCGTAGATGGTGACGCCATTTTGCACGCGCCAAAGTCTGTTGACAATGCAAATAGCGAAGGAACGACCCGGAGAGTGACAATTTTGTCACCCGTGAGCGCGCTGCTATGAAAAACAAACGGCACGGTGACAATTTCGTTACGGGCTTGTTCGCCGGTCGGGGTACAAAAATGTCACCCAGTTGTCACGTCGTAACATGCGCGCATCTTCATACATATCCTCGAACTTGATATGAGTGACGAAACAGTAACGTTGACATAAATCACCAGTGCGCGCTAGCTCTTAAGTTTGTTCTACAAAACTCTTCCTCTCTATCCACCTTTAATATATTGCAATACAATTTTTTTCTTATGTGCATGGAAAGAAAATCACTTAATGCTAATATACTTTGAAGTGGCAGAGAATTTGTATTATATAAACATAATATATATGTAGAATTATTTTAGACCCTATACTTTCTTTTGAGCATGCCCATTTTTAACTTTTTCTTTCTATTATTATTTTCTTTAATTTAGATATTGTTTTTAACCTTTCCTTCTTTCTTGGTGTCACTTCAACACCATTGATTGATGTAGTATAAGCAGATAAGCTAGGTACAGGTTCAATATCTCTGTACCGATATGTAGATGATCTACTTGGAAGATGAAGATCAATCTGGAATTCAAATTAAATAGACAAGACAGATTTATTTCACAGAACGTATGTAATGCAAGGGAAATCTAACATATAATCTAGTTTAACAATAATATACATATAGAAGAATAATTCAACTTATATACAATTATTTTGTCTACACATTTCTTAATGTATGCAGTAAGATATTAAGAACATCATTTTATTGTTATGAATGTAATACAAATGTTATGAACTATATATTTTGAAACACCCATTTTCATTACCATAGGTAACAGGTTTTATTATTTATTTCACTTTCTTTCAGAGAGACATGTCAGATGATTTGAATTATCATACTGCCTTAGATTGACCGCTCTCATCGGTATACCATTTAAACACCTTATATTATAATCTCACAAAATTAAAAATTGTATGAAATACCTATAATTGTATTATAACCTCCAAATAATTGTTGCTCTTGTATTACATACTCTTACAAAGCCGTTTTAAATGCCCTTTTTATTACACTTTTGACAAAAATAATTCGCATATCGACATTTATCTTTAGTATGGTTCTTATATCCACAAACCAAGCAAGATGTTTTTCAGTAGTTTGACGAACAGATCTTTCTTGGGCTCGTAAAGCGAAAACAGGTTGCGCTGCCGCTAATGATATGACTAGTCCCTCATCTTGCAATGACCTTTGAACTGCAACTCAAGCACATCGCCAAGCTATCGATGTTTTCACTAAAAAACTTTTCTTTTTCCTCGGCATTCGCCAATCCTAGCACAACCTCGTCTCTTAATGCCGTCTCGAGTTCTATTTTAAAACCACAAAACTGTGCGAGATGACGAACCCGGGCCGCCCATTCAGTTAAGTCTTCACCTGGTTTTTGTTCCGCTTTATAAAAAACATAATATCTTTCCGCGAACATACATTTCTTTGAGGAAAACTGGTTACTTATAGGTTAAGGTTTAGAATCAAGTCGCCTTAATATACCCCCGTGGTGGCGGGGGTAAAGGGGGGTGGTGGGGGAAAGGGGGGTGGCGGGGGAAAGGGGAGGGGGAGGGGTAGATTCGCCCCCCGCCTTTTTCCCCGCCGGACGTGCCTATTTCTTTTTTATATTGTTATTTTGCTGGAGCGGCCATTTTTTGATAGAAAACATATACAAGTTTAGCCTAAATCTAATTTTTCACTTTCAATTCCCCAATTATCACCGTCAAAACTCAACTTCAATCCGAGTATAATATTAATGTCAAATATATGTTAAAACATTAAATGTCGTCATCATTCAATAAAAGTTCTTTTTGTTTTATAATCCCGCCCAAAACCAATTTAGAACGTTTGTCTTTAAAAGTTACTTATAAGCCAATATCTATAGTGTAATAGTTTCCTTTCACACCAAATAACAGCTGTATAAAGCAGTTATACAGCCTCTTTTATGCTTGTACAGCTACTGTACAGCGCTATTAACGCATAAAGCTGCATAATTTGTGCCAATTTTTTACTTATAAGAACTGTATAAGCGCTTATACAGCTTTTATACAACCAGAAAATACAGCCTCTAGTATAAAAACGAACTTCAATACAGCTCGTGTACAGCTTGCATGCTGCTTGGGCTATTTATGTTAGCATGTAACTTCTTCGAAGTATGTTTTAGTTGTTTTTGCGATGTTTTCTTTGATCACGAAGTATAATTTACATTAAATTGATTTAAGGAAAAAGAAGAAAGAAATTCTTTAAATTTATTTTAGTATTTATACAATAAATTATTGAACTTAAATATAAAAATAAATTCAATATGACTTAGCCCGCTGTAATAAATCAGTCTTTAAAAATTATTTCAATGCTGCTGACAAAAATCGATCTTGAGTAACTCTAACATTATTTGTAATAATTGAGCAGCTATGCCACTAAAGTAACAAGAATATTAAAATTAACGTTTTTGTAATTATAAAATGTTATTTCTATTTAAGTGTCTAATAAACTTACAAAAATTCTTTTTACTACCTAATAAAATGTATTGGCTTTATATTTGCAAACCCATCAGTATTTGTTTATCGAGCATTAGAAGACATTCCTATGCTTATGTCGGACCCCGACTTGGTTAGAGCAAATAAATTTTATTTTGTATGAAAGCTTCTTACGATTGGAACTTATTGCTTTTAGACTTATTCTTGAAGTAAAACTTCTTTATTAAGGGTAAATAGGATCTTCTTTTGGACAGAGATGACGATCAGTAAAATCTATTACGATTGACTTTAATATATTGTGAGTATATTTTTTTTATAGGATAAGGGTGATAAACGAGCACACAGTCCACCTGATGGTAAGTGATTACTGTGGCCCTTTGACTTAAAGTGATAGAGACAGCACGAGACTTAACGGCGTCTTAAAATTGAGTAGCGTTTGAGTATTTGGGCAATAGACATCTACATCTATCCTCGATTACGAATCAAAATGCAGATGCGTTGTCACCTGTGAGGACTAAGATGGAATGCCTCGTTTCCAGTAAAAAGGGTCTCTGGTTCTCTATACTCACCATACGAAACACAGCAGCGTTAAGCTGCTATTTTACGCTGGTATTCTGTGAGAGCGTGGTCCTTCCCCGGGCGAGCTGACCCATTCGTGCTACAAATATACTACTAATATAGCTGCAGCATGGCTTTACCACGTTTTATGTATAATATGTGTAATATATATAATATGTGTTACATACACATATATACAATTTTCAGACATTATATTATACTGTAATTTATCAATCGAATTAATTCTAAATTCTATTCGTGTGTTTTTTATGCATGTTCACCGATTTCTCGGAAACGGCTGAAACGATTTAATAAATCATTTTCTATTAGATTTATTATACTCGTAATATAAGGTCGGGGAAAAAGTTTCTTCGTATTTTATATACAAATTCAAGACATTTTTTTTTCAAAGTTTAATTACATTTAATTATAATATATATGTGTCATTATGTCCGATAACTTGTTGCCATCTTAAAGGTAGTGACGTTATCCCGTTGCTGTAGAAATCTTGGGATTTTTGATCAAAAATATGCGACAAGTAGTTTTGATAGTCCTCTCTTGATGTTAACCTAACACTGCCCAAAGAATTCTGAACAGACCGAAACAGGTGAAAATCTGAGGATGCAAGGTCAGGACTATATAGTGGATGCATTAACACTTCCCAACCAAGCTCTCTCAATTTTTGCTGAGTGGCCAAAGGTGTGTGTGTTCTGGCAATATATATGAAAGACCACTTCTCTTCTGTTGATTAATTCCGGTAATTTTTTCTGAATTTTTCGCTTGATTCTCATTAGTCTCATTAAAATTAAGAATTACCAGTAATAGTGGGCTTCATGTATCTACACTCACCATACGAAATACAGCAGTATTAAGCTGCTTCGTTATGCTCGTATTCTGTGAGAGCGTAATCCTCACTCGTTCGAATCCACCTATTTGTGCTACAGCCATAATATAACTACAGCGAGGCTCTACAACTTTAAGATCCATAGACAACTTGATCTATCCTCGATTAATAATCGAAAAGCAGATAGATGCGTTTTCACCTCTAAGGATTACCCCCTTAGATAGTAAGTAACGATAGATGAGACATTCATTTTAAATATAAAAAGGTCTCGGTTTCAGTCATCACACAAAACAAAGCTTATCATAGCTGCTTTTTTTTCCGCAATCGAGTTGACATAATCGTCCTATAGCCATAATATGTGGTATGGTGTGGATTTACAACATGTAAAACGTTTCCATAGTACGGGAGTAAAATAAGTTCGATTTTGTAACCGGCGCTACCCAAAACTTACTTTCAGTTTCTTACTGTAGAGACTTAGTTAATAGCATCTTTTCTTGACTTTCTATTCCATTCTACAATATTTCCTTATTCAAAAGTAATTGCAGTTCTGAAAGTTTATTAGTTTAAAACCTATTAATAAACTATCTTCTCTAGATGAAACTTTACTAATCAAACTTGGTAACCTCATAAAACGCAACATAATATTATGTTAATATTAATATTAAGATTCTGAATGTGGTATAGCGGATAACAATTCTCATTAGTTCAACAATATACTCATCATAAGTGCTAGAGTAATGATGAATTTCAGATTCAGTTTGAATTTGAGGTCTTATTTTGTTTCAATGAAAGTAAGTGCATTTGACTATCTATAAAAGCGTTTTCTTTTCCCGATCGTGTAATGCATTAAAAAATCTCCTGCCTAGAGGTCGGCTGGGTGACAGCAGTGCATTCACTGCTGTGTTCCATCGAGTCTGCAGGCTTTCATTTTAGTACTCAGAGGTGATGATGTCACATGAAACTTCTTTGTTTGAAGTTGGATGCAAGCGTACAATAGCTACTAGGTTCATTTGTCGTTTCAATTCTATAAAAATAATATTTTTTATTATATGTACAAAGTACGATCCTGAGCTACCTACATTCATCGACTACCAACATCTATTAACAGGTCGTCACTCCATTTAAATTGCCACTAGAATTTTTTTATAGGTACACGAGACGTTTAGAACTTTAAAACATTACGCTGTTTTTATGCATATATAAATTAAATTTATGCCTACATTAAAATCAAGTAAAATTTTGCTCACCTGAAGAGGCTTTAGGGTAAGAGAATTTATCATTCCACATCGCCCTATCAGTGCTATAAAAGTCGACAAAGGGAAATGTAAGGAGAGTTCCGTCGCACTGATAAGTACAACGATGCAGACATGTTGAATTGTAACCGTCAATCCGCCACCCACGAGAGCGATTATAGTTTAAGAGCCAGTGAGCGGCAGATTTACGGTATTTCAATAAGCTTCACTTTTTTTTTCAGTTAATCCCCTATAACTGAGGTGCATGAAATGGGGACTCTTTAGTTTGACCGGCGGTTGATATAGAGACGCTCAGTTGTTAAAGGTGTAAAAGAAATGACCAAAAAAAACGTGAAAGTAATAAGTCTGCCGCTTTGATATCTTGAAATATTCAATAAAAGTTACCGAAAAATAACATTGGCAGACCCCTATGGCGATCCCAAGGTTATTCAATAAAGCTGCAATTTATATAAGTTGTTGATAATATTATTTGATATATATATATATATATATATATATATATATATATATATATATATATATAATTATATTGCGTGGCAGACATATATTGAGGTCCTATCACCCAGGCAGACAACAAACAAACTTCAATGGCGTCCATTAGCGCGTACTATAGCATTCGCTCTAACAAAGTCTTTTTTTCTATTTTTGTTTGGAGAAAGCGCCCATGTCTGAGTTTTATTTTACTTATAACAAAAGAACATCTGTCCTTGGTAACGTTTATATCAAATATTTTTCGTGTGTTTTATACTTTGGTAGAGAAGCAAGAAGGAATCCCTGAAATTTTACTCAGATTCCTGAAGTAGGCAGTTCATCGGGAGATGTTATACCTACAAATATGTATCGTTTATGTTTTTTTTTTGTAATAAAGTAAAAAAAATGTACGCAAAATTTTCTGTAATTTTTTTACACATTTCACACCTGAGCGTCTCTATATCAACCGCCGGTTTAACTAAAGAGTCCCCATTTCATGTGTCTCAGGTATAGGGAATTAACTGAAAAAAACGTGAAGCTTATTGAAATACCGTAAGTCTACCGCTCACTGGCTCTTAGACCATTAGGCAAATCAAACCAAACTGGTACCTCTCACCAATTTCAGTGACTGCTACAGTCTGATTACGATTTGGAGATATTGCTGATATTTATTTAACTAACATTCGCTACATATAAGCAGTATTTTTTTTTTTTTGCAATTTATTAAAGAATTTAATTTAATTTAAATAATTACATATGACCACCGTGTAGTGGCGGTGTAAGAATATCCACTATGCCGTATCGTCCCGTGGATGTGGTAAGAGGTGACAGAGGGAAATTGAAACAGGTATTGGTCAGCAGTATCTTCCTGATTACAACTCAAAATAATTAAAAACAACTGCGGTTGACAACCCGCTCGCCAAGCGTGTAAACTATGGCAAAATCCCTCCTGTGAGGCAATCTATGGAGGGAGCCAATGTTCAGTAATGGACTTTTATAGGCTGTAATGGATGGATGAAGTATAAATGAAAGGTACTGGTGAATTACAAGCTCGTTGAAACTGTTTATGCGGTAGGAGCTAAGTTCTGCAAGACTCGTCGCAGAGGAACCCAAAAACTCTCTAATCATACTCTAAAGCTCATAGCTGTTAGACGAGAAAATGAAGCTGCAGTCTTCAGCATATATGACAGTTTACAGGAAACGGAATAGACAGATGCGCATGCGGCGGGACTTACGCAACTTCAATACAATTCGTATTGAAGAAGCAATCGAGCGGCAAGCAAAGTCTTTGCCAAAGTTCTGTCTGCCGGAAAGAGCCAACTGTCAAAGCTGTAGACCGAATGTGGTAGCATCGTTTTCGGGACACCTGAGATTTTGTGTGAGATTGAGAGTTTCTATGGGCAGCTGTACACATCATCGTTTAAACCACACACTAGTGTGAGGAACGATCTAAGAGGAAGTCTTATCCAACACTATACTGATGATATCCCGGACGTCAGTCTGAAAAAGATTAGAATGGCTCTCCAGCACTTCAAAAACGGCGAGGCCTCAGGCGTGAACGCAATTACAGCGGAACTTCTGAAAGTGGGTAGAAAACCGGTACTTGAAGTCCTTCAGAAGCTCTTTAATTCCTTCCTCCATGGTGGGACTACTCCGGAGGCATGGAGCATAAGTGCGGTGATCGTGTTCTTCAAGAAAGGTCTCTTGAAGAACTACAGACCGATTTTCCTTCTGAGCCGCGTCTTAGTGCTGTTTTTAAGAGTCATTACAAATCGTCTCGCACGCAGATTCGACGAATTCCAGCCTCCCGAAAAAGCCGGTTTTCGAAAAGGATTTAGCACCATAGAGCACATACATACCCTTCGGCAAATTGTACAGAAGATCGAAGAGTACAATCTGCCACTTTGCCTTGCATATGTGGACTATGAGGAAGCCTATGATTCCGTCGAAATTAGAGCGGTGCTGCAGTCTCTACAGCGGTGACAAGTTGACTATCGGTATATCGAAGTGCTGAAATGTTTGTACAGTAGGGTTACGATGGCTATGCAAGTACAGAACCAGAGTACGAAACCTATTTAAATGAGAGGTGTAAAACAGGGTGATGTTATATCCCTGGAACTCTTAACCACTGCATTGGAAGATGTTTTCAAGCTAATGGACTGGAAAAGATACGGTATTAACATTAATGGCGAGTACACCACTCACCTTCTATTTGCCGACGATATAGTCCTTATGGCAAAATCGCTGGAGGACGTAAGCATTATGCTCAACGACCTCAATAGTATCTCCTAACGGGTAAGTCTGAAGATGAACATGGATAAAACAAAGGTCATATTGTGTAACGTCCATATCACACCTGTGACGGTAGTTGTAGGGAGAACTACGCTCGAAGTTGTTGACGAGTATGTTTATCTGGGACAAATAGTCGGACTAGGTATGTCCAACTTTGATCGAGAGGTCAAATGGCCGTATGGGAGATTTCAACACATCTTGTCGTCAGGCATACCTCAAAACTCTAAAACAAGAACCAGTGCGTGTGGCCATGGATGACTTATGGATCTGAGACTTGGTCTTTTATTGCTTGCAGTATGAGGAAGCTTAAAGTCGCACAGCAAGCTATGGAGAGGGCTATGCTCGGGGTTTTGTCTGCGTGATAAACTTAAAAATAATGATATCGGCAGAAGAACCAGAGTAACCGCTATAGCCCAACGGATTAGTAAGCTGAAGTGGTAATAGGCCGGCTATATAGCTCGAAGAACCGACAACCGATGGGGAAGAAAGGTTCTCGAGTGGCAGCCTCGCACTGGTAGGTAAAGTCGATGGATGCAGGTGGCTCAGGATCGTACTTTGTGGCATTCCTTGGAGGAAGCCTATGTTCAGTAATGGAATTGTGAAGGGCTGTAATGATTGAGAATTTGCAGTAAGTACTAAGTTAAAATGTTAAAACATTTTCGTTGATATAAGATAACTTCGTTAATTGCACTTATGATAAGTTATTTCATTTAGTCATTTAGGTATTATTTGAATTAATATCAGACCAACTTAATTAACGTTCGTTTCCAGGTAAATAAAAATAAGCGCCGACTTCTACCAAACATTCCCGTTTTAAAACTATTCAGTACTGTATGTAAAATGAATTCGTTTAAAATAAAAAAGAAGTAAGTTTGTATATATGAGCAGTGGTTATTACAGAATATAAATTTATTATTTTAATCTTGAAACTGATTGATATATGACTAAGTTATATGTTTAGATATTTAAGTAAATCATCGGGTAACTTAATTATATATTGGTACGAGATCAATATAGTACTGGTGATTTAGAAATCATATATTCGAAATTTCTAAAATCGCTATACCCTCTACGTCCTGTTTTATTGCTATAAAGACGATATATTTTTCATTTGCTATAACGACAATTGGTCTGTAGGGCCCTTGCGTAGTCAAGTTTCGGAAGGAAATGTATCCGCGTCTGATTGTCCGCTGATTTTTTTTTATAGAATAAGGGTGAAAAACGAGCACACAGTCCACCTGATGGTAAGTGGTTGCTGTGGCCCATAGACATCTACATTTATACTCAATTAAGAATCTTGCATAATTGCAGATTCGTTGTCAGCCCTGAGGACTAAGATGGAATGCTTCGTTTTCAGTAAAAAGGATCTCCAGTTCTCTACACGCACCATATGAAACCCAGCAGCATTAAACTGTTATTTTAAGCTGGTATTCTGTGAGAACGTGGTTCTACTCCAGTCGAAATGACCCATTTGTGCTACAACCATAATATAGCTGCACCATCGCTCTACCTCGTTGACATGACATTAATGCAAGAGAGCTGGTTCTTTTCTTGCCCAAGGCTAAATAAAGCCAGCTATTCAGCACGGAAACACAGACAACGGTATTGGCACTATGCCGCAGGGAGTAATCTATGCAGAGAACGTGTTTCATTTACGTTAACTGGATCTATGATAATTTAAGTTAGTAGTTATTTAATTCTTTAACAAATATAATAAATATATATAATTCTTCACGTGTGTTCGTCACTGAACTCCTCTTAAACGACTGGACAGATTTTGATAAAAAAATTGTGTATGTTTGAGTGATTAGTGGTAGATTCATAATTGGACCCAATAGGTGGCGCTGTTGTTGAGATCCAGAAATCACCCATGCGAAGCCGGGGCGGATTGCTAGTATTGTATAAATGTTGTTACGTAAATAAAAAAATATAATATGTACATTTGTTTATTTTTATTTTTAATCAAATAACATAAGTCTTCAGCTGGCTACGCACGGTATGCGGAATGGCGATTCTAAATATTTTTCGTTTGGGTTAAATGAAATGATTATATCGCCATCTATCGAAAGACATGAGATCTTTTTGGTAATTCCTATACACATTATCGCCTCGTACGCCTATATGAGATTAATTTATAGTATTTATATACTATAAAATACATTGAATAAAACTTGTTTTACGGATTTTATCGCGTCTAGTTTAATTTTTTTTATTTCCCGAGGTTTCGTGCACTGTAGAGGACCCAAGTTACATTGGTCACATGGGTAATCCCCCTCGTGACTGATATCCGTAAAATTAGTTTTATTCAATGTGTAGTATTCGCGTTAATATAAGAAATAATTATAAAACATACCTTTTTTTTATAGGAGAGGGGGGCAAACGAGCATGCGGTTCACCTTATGGTAAGTGACTACCAACACCCATGAACAACCGTAACACCAGGGAAATTGCTGATGCGTTGCCGGCCTTTTAAAAAGGAGTAGTTAGTTTAATATTTTCGTTACAGTAAACATAGAAACAATAGAAACAGTAGTCATAGTACTATAGCCGTATAGCCTACACTCTGCTTATCAGAACCGTAGCAGTATGAAGATGCTCAATTCTCAGGAAACTAAAGAGAGGATTATGCTCGGGGTTCCTGCGCGTGATAGAATCCACAACGATGGTACCCGCGGTAGAACCAGAATAACCGACATAGCCCAACGTATCAGTAGTGAAGTGGCAATGGGCCGGCCTTATAGCTCGAAGAAACGACAACCTATAGGGAATTATTGATGATACAGGTGAAAAAATATAGTTAACAAAGTTTTAAACTAAAACCGTATTCAATGTACCATCATTATCACCTTCACAAGTCCACTACTGAAAAAAGGTCTATATTATATTATATTTGATTTACCAACAACCAGTAAATACGTGTAAAGCTTTGTAAATTAAACTTGATATAGAACAACTGTTGTTATTTGTATATAGAATCTGTATGAAATAATTCAACGAAAGCGTTGGTACGCTTTACGAAACTCATAAAACATTCTTCGTTAAAAGTATAAAACGGCTAAGTTACCGCAGCGAGCGTAAATAATAGGTCGGGGAAAAAGTTTCTTCGTATTTTGTTTGTATAAAATTGAAAAAATCTCTTTGGTTATAATATTTGTATCTGGCTGGTTTTAATATCAATACATAAAAGACATTAAAAAAAAAGCAAAATCAAAAGTAAAAAAATACTTTCCCGCCGTTTTTCAATTGTTTTTATGTCCGCCAAAATGACTGAATCTAATGAAGAAATTCGATACATTCTGAAGTTTTATTACAAAAAAGGGAAAAATGTGACTCAAGCCGCGAAAATAATTTGTGACGCTTATGGACCTAATGCTGTGTGTCATTAAGAGTACCACAAAGTTGGTTCAAACGTTTTCAGTCCGGGAAGTTTGATGTCAAAGATGCAGCTCGCTCTGGTCGCCCTCATACGGATAAAGTCGATGCCATTTTTGAAAAAGTGGAGGAAGATCGACATATTAGTATCTAAGAAATAGCTGAGAAATTGAGGATTGACCACAAAACAGTTTTGACCCATTTAAAAAAGTCTGGCCATACAAAACAGCTCGATATTTGGGTACCACACGAGCTCACTGAAAGAAAACTTATGAATTTGCGATCCTCTATTGAAACCGAACCTTTTTTGAAAAGATTGATCACTGGTGATGAAAACTGTCTACGACAAGAACGTGCGAAAAAGATAATGGTCAAAGGGTAGTCAAGCTCCACATACTGTAGCGAAACCCGGATTAACACGCAATAAGGTGATGCCGTGTGTACTGTAAGGTGAAATAGGAAGGGCATCGTTTATTATGAGCCTTTACCACCGGGCAAAACCATCGATTTGGATCTCTACTACCAACAACGAATGAGACTCGAGCAAGAAGTTGAGAAAAACGTCGGGAATTGATCAACAGAAAAGGAGTGGTCTTTCATCATCATAACGCCAGACCACACACATATTTGGCCACTCAGCAAAAATTGAGAGAGCTTGGCTGGGAAGTGTTAATGCATTCACCATATAGTCCTGACCTTGCACCCTAAGATTTTCATCTATTTCGGTCTCTTCAAACTTCTATGGGTAGTGTTAAGTTAACATCAAGAGAGGACTGTCAAAATTACTTGTCGCATTGTTTTGTTCAAAAAGCCCAAGATTTCTACAGCAACGAGATTATGTTACTACCTACAAGATGGCAACAAGTTATCGAACAAAATGACGCATTTATTGAATTAAACTTTGAAAATAAAAATGTCTTAAATTTGTATATAAAATACGAAGAAACTTTTTCACCGACATAATATTAACATCACATAGCTAACATAGCGCAGAATTCAATAATATTTGCGCCTCACAGTCAGTTAAGATTGCAGTGTGAGGTGCCCATTTAGTAAGCGGCGAGTCACCACCTGCCACCTTTTATCCCTTGAGACACGATAACGACAGTTATTCCGAGTCTCTCCTTGATCGCCCTGTATCTCAACCCATTGAGCATCCCAATCTAATAGCCTAACTTTTTTAATTTTTACCCTCTTTCTTTACAATAGTTTGTGTATGTTCTGACACTCTTCTTCGGGTACATTTTTATTATGTAATGCGGAAATAGAACGATTGGAATTTGTTAAGAAACTAGCTGACCCGCCCGTGCTTTCGTATGCGTGGACAAATGCCGATTCTAAAATTTATTTGCCATTACCATACCAAAAGCTACTCTATCTACTGTATCCCTGAGCGAGTCTAAAGTTTTGAGTCAAACGTTTTGGTAATACTTTCATTGTACGTACAGCTAAGGAGTGGAATTCCTTAAATCAAGAATGAATACGTTACTTCTAGGCAAACGTGCGCCATCGTCGTCAGCATTATCGCTACCTTCATTGGTCAAACGCAGGCCTATTTATGATAATAAAAATGTAACATATTTTTTGTATGGATTATAAAATCTTAAATTACCTCAAAGCTTCTTCGTGTACTATATTTGCAGTGGTGTTGGTATTCGATAGCAGAATTTACTGATTTCAGAAGATCCCACTCGAGACGAACCAACATACTTGTAAAATTGCCCATGAAAAAGCAGTCTTTTCTCACGTCGATGTCCACCAGCGAGAAAGTTTGTGCCAGGGATTTATTTATCGTGAGGGTAAACGATACTTTAACAGGGATTTGAAGCCGCTTTAAAGCTACAGGTGGGTCTGTATTACGTCTTCAATTTTTAAAAAGTTTGTGAGATCACTACATATTAGTTGGCAATGATATGAATATATTTACAATAAGGCCCTGCAATTAAGGAGGATATTACGCTGATAGTATTTTTGTTCTCTTAGTGAGTAGGTGATATAACATTCTTTAAAACTTGTTTTACTTGTCATAGTGCGCAGGAATCGTGAAAGATGATTTATACGTGGTAGAGCCATGCTGCAGCTATATTAGTAGTATAATTGTAGCACGAATGGGTCGGCTCGACTGGGGAAGGAACCACGTTCTCACAGAATACCAACGATACATACACGTCGTGCAACCTACTGTTTTACGGACGAGACTGACTAACAACAAATAAACTAAATCAAGAATATCGAATCCAAAGTCCACGCGCATTATGAAACGCGACTGAGACTTAAAGTATAATATTTGTTCTTCAGAAGAGAGCCATAAGAGCAATCTATGGTTTTAAGCCGAAAGAGTCTGTAAGACAACAAGTGGTAAAATTAAAACATTTGTACAACTGACTTCAATATAAATATAACCGGCCAAGTGCGAGTCGGACTCGCGCATAAAGGGTTCCGTACCATAGTAATACACGTTTCTAGTAGGAGAGCCCCTTTTAATTTTTAATTTATATTAATTTTTATTGTTTGTTGTTATAGTGGCAACAGAAATACATATTCTGTAAAAATTTCAACTGTCTACCTATTACGCATCATGAGATATAGCCCGCTGACAGACAGACAGACGGACGGACGGACAGACGGAAGGACGGACGGACGGACAGACGGATGGATAGACGGACAGCGGAGGCTTAGTAATAGGGTCCCGTTGGTTACCCATTGGGTACGGAACCATATAAATGAGGACAATATATAGTCGAAGTAAATTAAATACGCATTATTAAGGATAAAACAAAAACTATTAGTCAGATCTTGATGAAATTTATATGGGCACGAGCACCAGCTTTCAAATAAAAAAGAATCATAAAAATTGGTTCACCTAGAAAAAAATTCTGAGATAACACACAAAAAAACATACAGTCGAATTGAGTACCTCCTCCTTTTTTTGAAGTTGGTAAAAATACCATCTTCTTAATCTAATATATCATCTAATATATAAAAATTTATATTTATTTGTTCATATTTTATGCCCAGCCATACCGTTCATTAGATTGCGATATAACTTTGTCAACTTATTGCTTGCACTTGTGCGAAGGTTATAGGCATAGTACAATTAACTTACAGTAAGTGGCGCGTGTATCGTACCGGCAAATTTATTTAAAAGTTATAATATATCATTCAATTTCAATAAATATATTATCATTCCTAAT
This sequence comes from Parnassius orleans, assembly GCA_029286625.1. Classification (NCBI taxonomy): domain Eukaryota; kingdom Metazoa; phylum Arthropoda; class Insecta; order Lepidoptera; family Papilionidae; genus Parnassius; species Parnassius orleans. Next base: position 3,574,350 of record JAGSMP010000027.1, on the reverse strand, counting down.
TAAACAATATAACTCTTCCAAATTTAAAACGATATTGATATGCCAGCTAGAAGTAAATAAAAATTGTGTCTGTTTTTAACACAATTTTTATTTACTCGAGCCGAAAATCCCAGAAAACTTACAAAGTTTGACAAAACAATTATTATAATATCATGCAATATGTGGATGATAATAATCCCTGGGAATGAAGTGATCACTACTTATATAATATAATCACATTATATCTTAGGATTAATTGTACAACATACCTAATAAATAATTGTACCAGGATGGTTCTTCGCAGGACATAAGTATTTATTTTCTTTCTAGACTTTCAATAATTATTATTTATAATCTTTAATGAAAAAAATACTTCTGTTTATTTTTCCATAGATTGATGATGGAGAGCTGTACTACCAATAAGAAATAAGGAATGAGGATCTTTATTCTGTGCTCATTAAATCACCTTTTACGTGGTGAGTAAAGTGAACGTAAATAAAATATATTTGCGTTCATTGAGTGAGTACGAGTAAGAAATGACTACCTAATGGCTTATAGCTTAAAACAGTCTAAGTTTAACAGTAAAGATCTTCAATACTGACGACGACTGCGATGATGATTTTAATATATCCGAACTGACTGTATAAACTTAATAAGTCAACGTATCATATAATTAACTTATGTAAAAAGGTTGTCACTAAATAATAAATTTAAAAAATATTTTTGAAAGAACACAGTTTTATTACGTCATTACAGCCCTTCACAAGTCCACTGCTGATCATAGGCCTCTGTTTATTTAATTTAAATTTATAAACTAAAATTATAATATATCGTGTATGACGGAAGAAAATACGACGAATTAAGTATAGAACTATAAACTCCCACTCGTTTAAGCAGTATAAAGTAGGCGTAAGCAACTAATGCACTATTCCAATGTTCGAAAAGCGTTTCTTTCTCAGTATTAACTATACTTAAGTTTATATTAATATAAATATATTTATGGACAGTTGTTTGAAAAAATTTGAAAGTTGAAGAATGCGGGTTAAGAATTGCAAATGATGGTTACATTAATGAACAGGTCGTTAAAAGGAAAGGGAATGAAAGTGAACGCAAGTAAGACGAAAGTTATGGGTTTTGAAACAGAAGAAAGTAAAACGATATGTGAAATAAAAATAGAAGGGGAGTTGAATAAATGCTGCAGAAATGCGGTCATTTTAGTAACAAATTGTAACACAGGCACAACATTTTGTTATATTTTAAATACTTTTATCATTTATTTTTATGATTCTGAACGCATCTGTCTATTTTTTGCCAGGTTGTTTTATCCTATTGTCATAATTTGAAACTTAGGCACATGAGTAAAGAAACCGTACCGTAGGTTTTTTCACTCATGTGGCTTAGGTGCGCTTTGTGATGACACTGACTTTCGCAGCATTACAAATTTAGATTTTGTAAACGTATTAGCATAAAATTACAAATAAAAAAAAATGTTATCTTAAAGGTGAAAGGTAAGTTTTATGCATAATATTTAGATTTTTGAAAATCGTTCAAAATTATTAAAAATAATGTCGTTTTTGTTTGTGATGCAGAAATACATCAGTATGCAAAATCGGCACTTCTTATCGGTAGAATCATTTTTACCATTATTGAGTAATTTGTTTGTGGATTTGTATATTTTCTATTGTTTGTGTTAAAAAACACGTCTTATTTTTTTTTTATAGAATAGGGTGACAACTAGTATATAACTTTTAGAAGAAAACTTATAGAAGGCAATGGCAGTTTTTGCGATTTATTTTGAACTTACTTGTACAATTTATTGTAGAGGATGACTCGGCGAATTCAAAACACAGATATAGAAGAATTGTTGTAAGCTTTAGAAGATGAGAAAATTTCTGATGATGCTCTGAAAGATGAAAACGACGATGAAGACTACTCCTACAGTAAAACCAAGGAAATATTTCAAGATTTTTCGGGAGAAGACGCAGATGGCGCAGATAATAATGAAACCACTGAAGCACATATAGTAGAGAGCGATCCATCATTAGATCAGGATGATCCTGAACTGTCAAGCCAGCTATCCTTTGTCAACTCCGATAGAAATTAATCTAGAAAAAAGAGAGTTTGCGCCTTATGATAACAATAAATTATCACACCAGCCTAGCACAATTGACCCTGCATTATCCGATCTTGATACACCATACAGATGTTTTCTTCATTACTTCATGCCTGAGTTTTTACCTAATACCTACGTAGGTACTAAGGGTAACAAACGAGCAGACAGTCCACCTGATGGTAAGTGGTTACTGTGGCCCATAGACATCTACATCTATCCTCGATTAATCAAAACGCACATGCGTTGTCACCCGTGAGTACTAAGACGGAATGCCTCGTTTCCAGTAAAAATGCTCTCCGGTTCTCTACACTCACCATACGAAACACAGCAGCTTTAAGCTGCTATTTTACGCTGGTATTCTGTGAGAGCGTGGTCATTCCCCGGTCGAGCCGACCCATTCGTGCTACAACTACACCAGTAATATAGCTGCAGCATGGCTCTAACCACGTAAAAAATAACGTAGCTTTATACGAGCTGTATTAAAGTTCGTTTTTAAAGTAGAGGCTGTATTTTATGGCTGTATAAAAGCTGTATAAGCGCTTATACAGTTCTTATAAGTAAACAATTGGCACAAATTATGCAGTTTTATGCGATAGTAGCGCTGTACAGTAGCTGTACAAGCATAAAAGAGGCTCTTTTACAGCTGTTATTTGGTGTGCAAGGAAACTATTACACTACAGATATTGTCTTATAAATAACTTATAAAGACAAATGTTCTGGATTGTTTTTTGAACGGAATTACAAATGAATATAAAACAAAAATAACGGTTATTGAATGATGGCGACATTTAATGTCTTAACATATATTTAATATATTAATATTATATTTGGATTGGAGTTGAGTTTTGACGATGGTAATTAGTGAATTGAAAGTGCAAAATTGTATTTACGGTCAACTTTTATAATTTTTAAATAACAAAACAATTTAAGTACAAAATACTAAATACGGTAACTAAATATCGGTTGCATAGGTTAGAATAAAAAAATTATGGATATGAAGGCACATTGGGGCACAGTTATCATTAGTCAAACTGAAAGTAATAGTATAGGCTAAGACTAATGTCTAATATTCCCAAAATTGTATTTAAAATTTTGTTTTTATGGGTCTTAAAATGGCGACAACTTGCTAAACAGCCTAAACGGTGTTTCGAGGGTCTTATAGTCTTAGTAGCTGTACTATGTATGTTATGGATTATATCATGCAGCCATTAGTTTTCAATCAGTTCTATAATAGGATATTTTATTACTTACGCTGTATAGCAGTATTTTCAACATAACATATAATTTTCTTTAGAGATACGTATAAAAGATGAAACACCTTGTCTTGGGAACAGTGTTGGATAAATTTAATTTAGATTTAACATGATCTTTTTACTGCACCAAATCTTTTTCTTTTTTCCACATATTGATAACAAATTTATTTTGTTCACTAGCACAATATAAAATGCGATACTCTGTCACTTATACAGATTTAAGTTGTACTATGGCTGTTATTTATTTTTTTAGTTTTATATCACTCTCATAGACAGAAATCAGAGAACTACTGTATTTACAAAAGTGTACAACGACACCATAAGAATAAGTTTTAGAAGAAATTTTGCATCCACTATTGTTAAGAAATAAGATTTTTGTGATACTATAATAACACTAACTGCTGTATAAGCAGGGGCCAGCATGCAGAAAACAGCTTCTATACAACTTTAATTATAAAATCAGATTAAAGTGTTACAAAATACTTAAAGCTGTAAAGTTTTCATATTCTGATGAAGAACCCTAAGTTTACTTAGATCCCATAATACAGATTTTATACAGCATGAGCTGTATAATAATTCATAAACCACTCTTATAAGGATACAACCTCTTTTCAACACTCTTATACGCTTTCAAAAGAACTCTAAGTTCTATGTGGGCTGGTATATTGATATTCATAACGCTTGAGTGCTGCTTGGGCAGTAGTTCGTAACATTTCTAAGCTGAAATTAAAAATGGAAATAATAAATGTTGCCTACATTGCGTTTTATGAATTAATGTGCATTTTTTACTTTTCTTGCATTATTATGCTAAATGCAGAGATAATATCCTATAAAGTTAAAGTATCGTTTCAAGTAAATAGGTAAGTTGCTGTAATTTATTCTACTATAATACAAATGTCATCAATCTTACTTAAATTCATATTCACCTGAAGAAAATATTGTTAATAGAAAATATATTCAAAGAGTTTCGAAATATTTGATTGAGGAAAAAATCATAACATAAAATAATCCGTCTGAATATAAAAGACCACATTTTCAATCAAATAAGCCTGAATACCACATTCTACGCCTAATAAGCTCGTAAAACTTTCGCGTAATGCTTACAATTTAGAGACGGGAGCGCATATTTATGGTTATAACAGCTTCCATGTAAAGTAACGTAATCATAAAATGGTCAGGCATGTATTCTAAATGGGATTTAACAACTTAAGTTGATCCAAGTTTACAGTGTTATATATATACACAATTTATATTGTTAGTTATATAAAAATTTGTTAGGTACAAAATATAATTTGATAATTTAGGCTTTTAATTCATTTTCAAAGAAACCAACCCAAGGCAAAGCGGCAGTTTTGATGGTTATGATAGTTCACTGTTTATGATTATTAATTTATTTTAGAAAATATTCCATGTGTACATATCACGGTCATAATTTTCTTAAAACTATATTGATACAATAAATTGAACCTTTAAAATTACAAGAAATAAATAAAATAAAATAATTAATTTTAAATTTGCCTTGCCTATTAAAACAAATATTATTATCTAATTAATTTTGTTAAATTACTTTAACATTCATCATCAATGAAGAATAATAAGATAGACCTCAAAGAAATAAATGAATAATTTACGTGTTTCTCGTAAAAATAAAACTAATTGCTCTGATGGAATTCAAACCAATTTTAATGCAGTAATAATCTAATGTATTAATTGGAATAAGTTTCATCTTAATCGCCTAAATCCACATTCTTTCATTCATCCGAACCAGAGTTTTTCGATTAACTGTCAATTAAAGAAAGTTTCTCCCGAGAGCGCAAAGTTTGATGCTATTCTGAATATGAACCAATCAAAGTCTATAAAGTTTTGAAGACACGACTTAGGAAGTAACACACACACATATCATATTTTCTTTAAAATTTATAATTTGCAAGTTACATGGGCTCAAATAAAAATATACTAATATTTTTCGTAAAAAAAAGCTGAAATATGTGCTTGTTGTTCAGGACAAAAAATTAAAACTATTTGAATAGCACACAGACATTGAAAAAATTATAGATGCGATTATGTATGACACCCTACCTGGGTACTACTGGTATTACAACTTAATCTCTTAACTAACCAATAAAGTTTTTGGTATCATCTGATAACGAGTCTGTATTACAACCACCAATCAAGAACAAATTTGATTTATAATTATTCTGGAGTTCTTGGTACATTCTATCAAAATGTGCTAAACATCATCGTTAAATTGTTTGTTAAACAATTTGGTGGAGTATTTTTTGCACCTAATATGAATATTTATTGCATGGAATAATTCTTGATGCTGTAACAATATTGCGTTTTATTAATAACAGTAATATTCAGGCTAATTTGGTAAATAGCTATAATTTTTATATCAACATCAGAGTCCAACAGAACGCTTTCAGCATTTTCTCGCTAGAAAAAAAAACGAAATGCTGCGATGAACGAGCGGTTTTGAGAGGGAGACGGTACGTACCAGTGGCGATATATGGCGTATAAGCTTCAGATAAGTCGGTTAAGGTACAGGTTTTGTACATCCCGGCAAATTAAGCAAGCAAAGATAGAGAAAAATATTAATACAGTTCTTACAAGACCAAGGTGGACTTATAAAACGCTGACTTAAGGTAGTAAGTACAAATATACCAGTCAGTGCCGTGTCCAGTCATTAAACATACTCGTAGTATGTTTACGAATTCATTCTTATTTTTTTAGAACTAATGTGATTATTTATTAGTAAAAATCTCATCGTGAGAGTCCATGCATGCATGATATAATCACAAAAAGTGTTCATGGAAAAATATCTAAATAGCTGAAAAGTTTGTAATGATAATTTAATTATTTCAAAACACAATACTTAGTCATGCTTTCGTACTACAACTAAAGCATCCTTCTAATAATTTTCATTTTCCCTTTGTTGACTCAGTTTACAATACGGAACATGTTCTCGGCTTCTGATGTTATCATTTAGGTTTCCTTTCCCGCAAGCTTGTAGAAGAATAAAACTAAGATAACTAGAGAAAAAACGGAAATGTTCTATTTTGTAGGCAGAGAAAATAGTTTGCCTATGTACAGCTTTAAAAAATGATGCTAAGATGACTATGGTATGGAATGGAACTGAGGTTAATATTAACTTTTCTTGTTATTAAAAAAATAAGTTAATACATATAAATAGCATTAAAGTGTCTGTCTGTAACATCGAAATAACAGCCTTGAAATGAGCTGAGGGAATTGTTTGCTTGCCAATAGGACATGTGTAACCATTTTTAACATTTTTGTCTGTCTGTCGACCCGGGCTAATTTTCGGAATGGCTGAACAGAATGTAATGAAACTTCACGAAGGAATTAAGAGCAATGCAAGAAGTGATCTAGGCTATAATCTATCCGAAAAACTTGACTTAAAAAAATTGTGCGTGTAATGGTGTACACACTTACGAAGTGGAAACGTTTCTTTACGACATATCATTTTTAGTTTATTTTATATTTTACATAAGTAGGTTAAATAACAGTACGGTTAGTTGAATACCAGCATCAAATAGCAACTTAACGTTGCTGTGTTCCGTATTGTGAATGTAGGGAACCGGAGACCCTTTTTACTGGAAACGAGGCATTCCTTCTTAGTCCTCACGGGCAGGCCTCTGTCACTCTTGCTACCTGCGAGAAATAATTACCTACAATCGCGAGGCGCCCCGAGTTAGAACGCAGTCGGGGCTAGCGCGTTATACGAGTAGGCGATTGAATGTTAAAGTTTTTAACGCTGTTTACGTAAATAGTTTTTTTGTAAATACTTGTTGAAATACTCATCAAAATAGTTTTTGTTAAGTGTTTAGTATATTTAGTTGTAGGATAAAATAGTTGAAAAAGTTTTAATGTAAATTAAGAATAATATATATGTATATCACCCATCTATTTCATAAATTATAATGGCAAAACGTCGTTCCTACTGTAATTGTTGCGGGGATGGATGCTTAATAAGCAAACAAAAGGATTCAGATATATAATTTTTTAAGTTACTGAAGAATAACGAAAGGTGAATTTATTTCATTTTTTGTTAGATAGGTACTTGTAGCGAAAAAAGAATTAAGTTATAATTTAACTACAGAAGTAATATCTAAGTACTTTATTACAAAACTTAGTTGAAATTTACTTGACTACCCAAGTACCTACTTACATACATATACTTGTCTTTTGTTATTAAAATATTTTAAGTTATAATAATACAAAATACTGTAATAAAAACTTTGTTTAGAAGATTGTTAACTAAGTAGAATACGATCACATTTCTGTTAGGAATCGTATTTCGGGTTTATTTGTTTCTCTATCTACCTTTACGAGCCAAACATCTCAATTCCCGACGAATGGCCTTGCAAGTTGCATGCGTTGGACATCACAGAACTCACATAGTAGCGGAAATATGGTCGATCAGTCAGAATAGGTACTTTACCTAAGTAAATTACCATTTCGCAATGTATTTTTTTACTCTTTATTAACAGTAAGTCCGTTGTGACGTAGGAAGGAGAAAAGATGCAAAGTAATATGGAAACTCGCGCGCAGCGATAAAGTTTTATTTAGCTTGCGTGCGCGATTTATCTGATTAATAATAATTATGTAGGCTATTAAAACGTCGGCAAGCAGTCAACATCAAAGGAGTGCAACTTCTGTACGTAGTACTATTATTTATTCTGTGTCACGGGTGACAACGCATCTGTGTTTTGATTCGTAATCGATGATAGATGCAGATGTCTATGGGCCACAGCAACCACTTACAATCAGGTTTTATTCAAGGATTGCACTCTAATCTCAACGCAGTCCATTACCATCTTCACACTGAGAAGGCGCACCTACTTTTCTTGACGGAGACCCAAATTGGATGTCTATTAAATGCGGCGTAGCTTGACTATCCTGGATTCTCCCTGGAGCACAAATTCCATCTACGTGCTGGAGATTGTGTGTACGTCCGCAATGACATCTGCTTCCAGCGTCTCCGTCACCTTGAAGACCCCTTTTTTTCGACAATCTGGGTGATGGTAGATACAGGTATTGATGAAATCCTTTATGAATGTGTTTATCGATCGCACAGCGGTGACCAGGACACAACACGATTATTTGATCACCTTAGTGTGGCTGCTGATGTGGCCCTAAATCGATATCCTACTGCACGGCTGGTCTTTCTGGGGGACTTTTAAGCCTGTCACAAAGATTGGCTGTTCCAATACCAGAAGACTGACAATGCTGGTATAGAAACGTGGAATTTCGCCTTGACGCTAGGTCTTTCTCAGCTGGTAAAGGAAGCGATTAGGGTATCCGATGAAGACGGTCACACAGCCAATTGCTTGGACCTTCTGCTGACTACCGAACCAGACAGGTATAAAGTACAGGTTACCTCCCTTTTGGGTACATCTGACCACTGTCTGGTGAAAACTGTATCGTCATATTCTCCACACGATTACGAGTCCCAAGGTGTTCGACTAATATGGCGGTATAAGTCAGCAGATTGGTATGAGATGCGACACTTTTTTGCATCTTATCCTTGGCGGGAGGTCTGTTTCTCTTCTGCGGATCCGTCGAGCTACACGGTTGCGATAACGGATGTGTTGCGTCAAGCTATGGAGTATTTTATCCCTTTCTCTGACACTTCCACCGGTAGCAAAGCTCGCCCATGGTTTAACCCTGAATGCGCCCAAGCTGAAAAGCGCAAGCATTTAGCGTCCCTATCCTGGGTAGACGCTTGAAACTGCAAAGCTCCGGATATTAGCTCTAAGAAGAAAACTTTCAATCAAGACGCCAAGTCCTATAAGAAAGCATTACGGAAAGATAGTCTCGATCGCATTAAATATATTGGCGCAAAACGCTCTGCCAGACCATTCCGCACTAGAGCTTTTTGGTCTCTCGCCGAAGCGGTCAAGACAAACTTCTATCAGCATACACTGCCTCCGCTGGTAAAACCGAATCGCACACTGGCGCATACGGCTAAAGAGAAAGCGGACTTGTTCGCGTCTCTCTTTGCCTACAATTCACGTCTGGACAGTGGCAACAACGTTCCACCTAAATTACCTCACTGCGGGACCTCTATGTCGGAGGTTCGTATAACAAATAAGGAGGTTCTTAAAACCTTGCGGTGTCTAGACGTGAATAAAGCTTTACCAGATGGTATATCAGCTATAATTATAAAGGCTTGTGCACCAGAGTTGTCTCCTGTGCTGACACGCTTGTTCCACCTCTCATTTAGGACTGGAATAGTGCCAAAATCCTGGAAGCTGGTCAACGTGCAGCCTGTCCAAAAAAAGGCACCCGTGCCGACCCTGCCAATTATCGGCCAATCTCAATTACCTCCATACTCTGCAAGATTATGGAACGTATATTGAACGCTCGCTTAATGGCATACCTAGAACAGAATGACCTCGTTAGTGACCGGCAATACGGGTTTCGCCGAAATCGGTCAGCACGAGACCTTCTAGCGTATACCACACACATATGGGGTGAGGTACTCGAGAACAGTGGGAAAACACTTGCTGTTTCCCTTGATGTCTCGAAGCCCTTTGACAGAGTTTGGCACGCTAGCCTTTTGGGTAAGCTTCCAACGTACGGCTTATCCCCCGGTGTGATTGAATAGGTAAAGGACTTTCTGAGTAAACGGTCTCTCCGGGTCATCGTCGATGACTTCTCATCCAATCCTATGGCGACTAACGCCGGTGTTCCTCAGGGGTCCGTTCTCTCCTGCTGCAAATTAATGATCTGCTTATGCCGGTATCTATGGGTATGCAGACGATAGCACAGTTGTGGAGGGATACCAACCAAGTCCTCGGGCCATTCGGGATCAAATTCAGTCCGAAAGAGAGCTATGGTAGAGTGTGTGAATCTCACACTACAGGCAGTCTCCGAATAGGGCGATGTCAATCTTGTGAAATTCAACGCCTCCAAAACACAAGGATGTCTCTTCACTGTAAAAAAGAGCCAGCTCACCTTGGCTCCTTCTTTCCGAACCTAGAACATACCGACCACCTTCAGTTGTTGGGGGTTGAGATATCCTCAAACCGGAACTTCGGGTGGTTCATTGAGTCTAAGGCCAAATCAGCTGCAAGAAAGCTAGGAGTCTTTGCAAAGGTGCGGCGATACTTCACGCCGGGACAGCTGCTTACTTTATAAAAAGCGCAAGTCCGGTCATGCATGGAGTATTGCTGCCATATTGAGCTGGTGCTGTAAAATGCCACCTAGCAGCTTTGAACTCAATGGAAGTGCTTATAAGTGACTCAAATTTGGTTAAAACCAATCTAACCAGCCTCGAACACAGGCGCAATGTAGCCAGCCTTTCGGTTTCTACAGAATGCATTTCGGAGAGTGTGTGCAGGAATTTCATAATTTAATTTCTCCCTCTCCCTTCCACCATCGGACGACCAGACGTTCGGCCAGTCTCGACCCCTTCGTTGTTGACTTACCATGCATTCGAACCAAACGGTTTGCTACATCGTTCGTGATGCGTACAGCAAAGAAGTGGAATAAGTTGCCAGCATCTGTGTTTCCATCCAATTACAATGTGGGTGTCTTCAAGGCAAGAGTGAATTGGCTTTTGTTAAGTCAGTGCGCTTCACCATCTTAGGCTACATCACCACTTACTATCAGGTGGGATTGTTGTTAAGCGCTGACTTCGAATAATATAAAAAAAGCAGGTGAACTGTGTGCTCGTTTATCACCTATATCTTATAAATAAAATAGTATACTCATGCAGCCCCAGCGGCGAAACGTTACAAGTAAACATGATGTTTTTGTTTTTTAATACCATACTAAATTTCTCCACCACTACTTTGATAAAAAAGTTTCACTTCAAAAAGAAAAATTGATAAGTTTTTTTTATATAAAATAAGGCATCTTATACAGGCGAAGCCGGGGCGGGTCCGCTGCTCTACCATAAATTTAAGTAATGTTTTTCCTGAGTATTATTAATTAAATTATTTTTAGGCAAACACGTAGTTTTAATTTTCTTTTAACATCTGTATGTGTTTGAGTAGGTTCCTGGATTATTTAACACTTAGGGAGTCGTATCCTAATTTGTACCACAAGTACTCGCTACCGGATCCACTGGACACAGTATAATATCATAAGTTTATTCCAAAACTGCTTAATAAACGTAAATGTTTACTTAATACTTTTTTTAATATGATAGGGTGACAAACGAGCACACAGTCCACCTAATGGTAAGTGGTTGCTGCGGCCCATAGACATCTACATCTATCTTCAATAAAGAATCAAAATGCAGATGCGTTGTCACCCGTGAGGACTAAGATGGAATGCCTCATTTCCAGTAAAAGGGTAATAAGGATTCGATGTGTGCAAAGGAAGATATTATTGAATCAAATACTAATATTCATTGTTTTTAATTAAACAAAAGCCGTTACAAAAATATACTAAATCTCTCCATAGTTTTGTGACAAGTTTTAGGCTAATCGTTATAATTTCTATAATAACTTATTTCAAACAAAATCTTCTGTGTTTTTTTACACAACTACAATGCATTTACTTCTATGGAATAACAAAGAGGGATCAAACGTCATAGAAAAACACTTTTCAACATTCTACTAACAATTTTTACATAAAAATTAGCTATAAAAATTTGTACAAATACGCTTTATGTCTTATCCACAGATTGGTACACTGCACTTTATAGAAAAAAACTTTGGTTTTACTATCGTTTTTCCAATTACATAGGCCGCAACGCACTTTACGTCCACTCACTGGTGGGTTCGATGCAGTAGTTGACTATACTTCTGGCATTATATTTCGGATACGGAATTTCATGTGCTGTGGAATATTTGTTATTTCAAGCAGGTGTGGTTCAACCAGAGAAATAGCCAATTTTTTTATAAAATCTCTTCGTGTGAAGTTATAACAAGGTAAAATAGCCTTTTGAATATCGGAAGTTACCGTAAGTTACGTCCACCAATATTCAACACCGCACAAACATAATCTAAATCCGGATCTCGAATATCAGGTGTCGGCGACGGATGCTTTTGGCTCTGAGTTTAGTTCACGTTCAGATTGAATATTTGATGCTGATGAGCTTGAGAAACTGAATACTTCGCCTTCTTGTTCAAAACCGATTCATGTTCACTTATATCTAAGCAGTCTTCGGTTTCAGAACAGTCTTCGTTTTCTATTTCATCATTTAGATATTCATCTATCTCTTCAGACCTTAAAACCTTTTGGTAACCATTTTCTATGAGACATAATTAAGAAAGTAGGTAAATAAATAGTAATAACAATATGCAAAAATCACTTATTTAGTCGCTACCGGGGCGTGTGAACCCATAGTCAACTTTTATGTATGTAGCACTCACGAGCAGTGTGCTAACTGACCAACGACGTCTTCATTTGCTGTTCTACACTATCTTTGAAAGGTACTATGAGTGGCAACGACTTGAACGTCGAATTTTAATAGTTATTAAGCAAAATATTAAAAGCTGGGTCCGTTGGACCCATTAGCGACTCCTTAAGTGTTAAACTCACAATTAGACGGTAGGTGGCACTGTTGTTGAGATACAAAAATCACCCGTGCGAAGCCGGGGCGGATCGCTAGTATATAACAAAATCACATCACATATAACCAACATGTAGGATTTTGGTTCAGAGCATTCTTTATAATAAGTGGGATTGGATCATTTTACACCCATTCATTCATTTTTGCACCCTATTATATAAATCTACCACCACTGCCACTACAATATAAATACGTTACTCACTATAATTCAAAAGATGTAAAATTTATAGTCATCTAGCAAATCGATTTAATTATATTCAGTCTCAATCTCAGTCTCATTCTTTACGAGCTTAATCGTGTGAGAATAAAATGATGACATATCTTGATTTAATAAATTATGAAAAATAATCATTGTAAATATTCATGGTAGAACCAATAAAACTATTATTGAAAATTTACGGATCTTATATGAATTATCGACGTTTACGACATTTACCATGATCTAAACTTGTTTGTAATAAATCTTGGAGTTTCGGCTTAGAGTGACGGACAACAATCTTTAATCATTGAATATATATTGTATAATTTATACTTGCGTTTGTTTTCACTTGGTGATGAAACTCCAGCTTCATTTTTGTGATTTGGATAAATTGTTAAGCTATTACAAATGTTTATCTAAATCACAAAAATGAATATGTATTGCATAGAATGAAAAAAAAAACTACGTAAAATTTTCTTTAACACGGTCCCATTTGTAAGAGATGTAAAATCATGTACGCCACAGTTAAAAAATCTTCCGAGTTCTTGATTCTTTTTGATATTATGTTTATATGGTAGAAATTAAAATAATAGAAATTAAAAAAAATCTGGTTGGGTTTTATTTATTCGTTTATTTATTTTTTATTTATATATAATATATTATATGGATTATGGGAAACAGAAACAGAAACAGAAATTTTTTATTCAATATAGATTATAAATAATACTTATTGAAAGTCAATCAGTATTAAATTACCACAGGTTCTAAAAACCTCTGTCTTGGGAAGAACCAGCAAGAAACCCAGTGGGACTTTTTTTTAAAATAACAGCCTACAATCAAATATGTTACACAATTAACAACACAAAACAAATTAGAAATAGCTTGGTAGCGATCACCTCATTCCCAGGGGTTTTTATCATCCATAAATTCCTTCATATTATAATAATCCTTTTTATACAAACTTAGTTTATTAAAGTTTTTGAACTTTGAGCAGGTCAAAATTTGTATATTTTCTGGGATTTTGTTGTAAAAGCGTATACATCGCCCCACGAATGAATGACTCAGTGTAGTCGAGTAACTGGTACTACTAGCTTGTGTCTGTTTCTAGTATTTACAGAATAAATATCACTTATTTTTGTAAAACTACTTATATTTTTGTGTACATACATTACATTTTCATAAATGTATTGAGAGGCCAAAGTTATTATACTAATTTTCTTAAATTTTTGTCGCATCGGCTATTTAGGCTTTAAATCATAAATTGCTCTTATGGCCCTATTCTGTAAAACAAATATAATTTCAGCCGCGTATCCCCATAGCAAAATACCATACGACATTTTGCTATGGAAATAGTTAAAGTAAACTAGTCTAGCTGTTTCAACACTGGTAAGATTTCTAATTTTTTTCGCAGCATATGCTGCAGAACTAAGTCTATTGAAGCCAGCCAGTCCATTGAAGCTTCGCGTCTAGTGTGATTCCTAGAAAAATGGTGGTATCGACAAGACTCAGTTCCTCCCCATTTAAAATTACATTAGTATTTAATTGTTTGACATATGGAGTCATGAATTTCATACATTTCGTTTTAGTGCCATTTTAATGCAAATTATTGACATTAAACTAATTTACTAATTTATATATAGCATTATTTACTTCGTCATATTTTAGTAATTGTCGTTTTATTTGAAAATTAATGAAGTGTCATTATTATTTACACAACATATTGTCCCCGATGAACCTGGTATGGGGCGCTGATACTCACTCTGATGTTTTATTAAGGAGTCAAAGCGCTCCTCATTATACTTACATGACTTTACCAGATCAATCATCACCAATATGTGTTCTTTTATCTCATCCTGAGCCGATGCATATTTATTTGATATAATTTGTCGGGAGTTTTTAAGTGATAAAATTGTTGAATTTAAACACTCTATATCAGTCTCATAACAGTTATTCATATTTTACACCTCAATTGAATATAATTTAAGTTTATTCATTAATTCTTGCTTTTCCTTACATATATTTATGTAATTTTTAACATTAATTTTAGTTTTAATTAACTTTTGCACTTTTCTAATATATTTATTATTTTTTTATGTATTTCTTTAATTTTCTTCTACTGCGGGTAGTCCTTGCTGCTGTTCTTGATGTGACAAGTCATATCGATTGTTGTGGAGGGTTGCAATGCTTTAGAAGATTCACATTCTATGAGCTCATTGAACAGACTTTGAGTTTGGGACGCTTTCAAGCCTCACTTAACTGTAATTGCAATGTAGCAATTACAGTTAATTCCTGCCTGAAAAAAGTACAATACGAAAAAGGATTTCATCATTTGAACTTATTACTGGGCAGTTATCAAAGTGCCGTGATTATTAAAAAGTACGTTCCAAATTAAATTTTTGGCCTGAGACTGTTTTTAAAGAAAACAACTCTTTACTACCACGGGCAGTAATCTTCATAGAGAAAATATTGGACATAGGAAACGTCATAGCAAAATGATACATGACAGCTAACATCCCCCAAACCTCTCGACATCCCTTCTAAGCTCCAATGCAAGCCGTCGCAGCCATATTGGCCATATTGTTTGTTTTCATTTTGTTTTGTCACTGATTCATTCTTTCATTCATTGTGTCACTGAGTAATATTACTGATTAGTGATAAATTTCCGTTTGGTTGCGTTGATTTATTTCCGCCCTACCTTTGCACTTTTCTTTGCATTTACTTGTATCAATCGATTGTTTTTTACTATAGTGAAGGATCAACATCTACTATTGAAGTGAAAAATATTTTAAAAGAAATTGTTGCGGCTGTTGGTGAGACAGGACTTATTCCACTAACATCAGTCCTTAGCATCAGTCACAGATCAAGGAGCTACATTCAGATCTGCTCTTAAACTACAGCAAGAGGAAACTAGAGCAGTTAAAATATTAGAAAATAAAAACCCAGGTACAATTAATCAAAACTTTACCGCCATGTTTACTTTTAATAGAATTGCCTTGTTATCATAATATGCATAGGTTACTGTATATATACTAGAGAATAATATGTTTTATATTTTAGATGACCTGATACATATTAGTGGTTTTATATGCTTGTCATATTTGATCCACCACATTTAATCAAAGAAATGCGAAACAATTTTTTAACAAAAAATATACAATACCAAGAAAATATTTCTACATGGACAGATAAGAGAGACTGTGAACATACAGAAACACGGTTATTACACAAACTTAACGACGAACATGTTATTCCTGAAAAAAAATTAATGTATAAAATAATTTTAATTTTATTTCAATTACATGTAATTTAATTTTTGTACATGTAATACACTTTTCCTAATCAAATTCTAGTAAAACCGTGGCAGAAGCCTTAAATTATACCTCTGCATTTTATCAGTTATTATTATATTATATATTTTATTAAATATAATTATACATAGCACCATAAAACTGTAGTGTTTACATGGCTAGTGGTAGAACCAGAGACCCTTACCTGGTAAAAAGGCATTCTTTTGTCTTCAAGGGTGACATTGTATTTGCATTTTGATACTTAATTCAGGATTATTAATCCTGGTCTGGTCTGTGGGCATGTATGTGTGCGTCCTGGTAGGTGTCTGTGGGCCACAGCATTCACTTACTATCAAGTGAAATCTGTGCTTACTTGACATGTTTAATTCTATAAAAAACACAATTTTCTTCTGTAACTTAAAAATACTGTATAGAGTACTTAATGATATTTCATTTAATAATATTTAATATAACAAAACACAGAAAAATACTGCAGAAATACTATCTTTCATGGAGAACCTATTTGACAGTGAGAATGGAAGTGCGGTGATACATAATAAAAGAAGTGGGAAAGATATAAGAATTTTGGCATTCTGGCAGCAAGCTTTGTTGAAACTACAATATTTAAAATTTATTAATAAAAATGGTCATGAATGTACAGTGCCCAGTATAAAGAACTGAATGAGTACCATAAAAAGTTTTATGAAATTGTGGCAGTAAAACATAAAAATTATGAGACCCCGCTATATAAATCCGATGCAATCGAAAACTTTTTCGGTCAAATAAGATCATACAATTTTAGGGACCATAACCCGACTTGCCACTATTTCATAAATGCTGCTAATGCTTTCACAAAATTATTGTAAAGTTAAAATGAGGACTGTATGATAATTAAGTTATTAGTTTTAGTTTTTTTATTATTGTTTTTTAATAATGTATATATTAATAAGTTAATTATTAAATTTGTAAACAAAATTATTGTAAAGTAAAAATTAATACCTAATAAAAAATATTAAATTTCAACATTGTTTCATTTGTATTTACCTCGTTTTATTTTCAATATAATAAAATTAATTTTGCAAGTGGCTATTGTTTGGGACGTCCTTTGTCTGGTATAGCTGTTTCAAATTAAAAAAATGTCATATATCATTTTGCTACAACCAATCAGGATGCAGAAGCTAATTCGAGTAAGTTTAGTTCGTGAGATGTCCGTCTGATTCGGGTAGAATCTATTAGTTAGTCTGTGTTTACTACATTTTGTGACGCAAGCTCCCGAAAGTTAATATCGACTCAAAATAACTTAAGTAAATTTTTATTGAATTGTCTCATTTCTTTCATATTTTGAAGTATTCTTCTTGCTGTTTAACGGTCTCGAAAATGGAAGGTAAAGTGATAAAGCCAGCAATTATCAAACAATCTAATAGTATCTAACATTAAAATTGGTTCTTAGCCTGCCCATTTTTTTTTGCAAGAGTAAAATATATAATTATTTAATATTAGTGAATAAATTATTTTTATTATAATGTATATACATTGTTTAAGAAAAACATAGCGCCAGTGTATTTTATGGACTTATTTTCTTTTAAAATTACGATATTTACCATTATTTTATTTTTGCAAAACCATAGTAATTTTACAAAACTGTCAAAACTAATCGCTTTCAATATACTTAATAATTTTCAAGCATTTGGAATATATAAAGCGTGGGCTTATTAAATATTTTTCTTCCATTATATTTTATAAGCAAAGGAAATTGAAGGACGAAGTTAAATTACGATCGAGAGGAAATGGAATACTTTTAAGTGATCGAGGTTTTCTTTTTATCAACTTTTAACGGAATTGCGAATCTACTTTTTTAAAAAAAATACCTAGTTACTTTTAATTATTATACTATATAATTGAAATATACTTTAAAAAGATAAGTTATCAAAGTAACAGGGAATAGTATCTTATGATGGAATATCACTATTTCAAATTATTAAGTCTTTGTATGTGGAAATCTGTTTTAATATGGAACTAGTGGTCGCCTAGTGGTCGAAATTCGATACCAATTCATTAAATTTTAGGTTTGTTTTAAGCAAGCTGAATTTAACTTTCAATTGCACATGAGGTAATACGTAAAACACAGATATCTAATATACAAAATATATAGACTCTTTTTACCTTTTTTTATCCAAAACGTAGTGATAATATTCTCTTTGGTACTTACTAATTTTAGATTTCTGTACTCCTTCTCCATATAAACTTTAACTATGCTAAATCTCACACTCCTCCGTGTACCCAATATGCTTAAAAAGGAGTACAAACTTTCCCTTCTCGTATTAATATATAGATAATGAATATTATGTAAATAATCGAATATCTTATATACTTTGTAATTTATATGGAAGTTTATTTATGACAATGCTTTAAAAATCCTGGTGGGGAACGGGAATCATTAAATTCGTTAAGGCGTGATTTTCTCTTTGGAAAAAAATTTGAAATACTAGTAGGTTTGGGCAATATCCGATCTATCTTTACTATCTCACTATTAACTTTTCTTTTGATAACCAATTGTAAATACAATTTTTTATAATATATAATTATAATATAGTAAATATATAGAAATTATCGATACATCTATAAATGGATTAAATGAAAACTTACTGAGGTAATCATTCTACAATTATTAAAATAACAAGAACCTTCAGTAATTTTGAAACAGTCCGTTGAGCAGAATGTGAATCAACGTTATCTTAGAAAATTAATGGACTAGAACAATTGAAAAGTCTCGTTTGTTAAATAGCGATTTCGTCCGTTATCATTTGCACAACGATAAACGTTAAGTATAGGTACGAGTACTTCTGCTGTGTTGTGATATACCACAATGTTACAAATTTGATGAGAGCTGTAAGTGTGACCTTGTTAAATCGACAGTAAAACCTAAGCTCTCACTTTGCGTTCGAGGTGTGCAAAACCGCGTTCCAACTGTTATAAAAGGTTTTTTTTTATAGGATAAGGGTGACAAACGAGCACACAGTCCACCTGATGGTAAGTGGTTGCTGCGGCCTATAGACATCTACATCTATCCTCGATTAAGAATCAAAATGCAGATGCGTTGTCACCCTTAAGGACTAAGATGGAATGCCTCGTTTCCAGTAAAAAGGGTCTCCGAGTCTCTACACTCACCATACGAAACACAGCAGCGTTAAGCTGCTATTTTACTTTGGTATTCTGTGAGAGCGTGGTCCTTCCCCGGTCGAGCTGACCCATTCGTGTTACAACTATACTACTAATATAGCTGAAGCATGGCTCTACCACGTAAAGAAAGATCGGGGAAAAAGTTTTTTCGTATTTTGTTTGTATAAAATTGAAGAAAAATCTCTTTGGTTGTATTTGTATCTGGTTGCTTTTAATATCAATACATGTAGGACATTACGGAAAAGAAAAATAAAAAGTAAAAAACACTTTCCCGCCATTTTTCAATTGTTTTTCTGTCCGCCAAAGTGAGTGAATCTAACGAAGAAATACGATACATTCTGAAGTTTTATTACAAAAACGGGAAATTAATTATAAGAATTAAGTTTATGGACCTAATTCAGTGTTAGTTAGAGTAGTACAAAGTTGGTTCAAGCGTTTTCAGTCCGGAAATTTTGATGTCAAAGATGCAGCTCGCTCTGGTCGCCTTCATACGGATAAAGTCGATGCCACATTTGAAAAAGTGGAGCAAGATATTAGTAGTTACGATATAGCCGAGGAATTGAGGATCGACTGCAAAACAGTTTAGACCCATTTGAAAAAGTCTGTCTATACAAAAAAGCTCGATATTCGGGTACCACAGGAGCTCACTGAAAGAAACCTAATGAATCGTGTGCTCTTTGCGATTCTCTATTATAACGTAATGAAACTGAACCATTTTTGAAAAGATTGGTCACTGGTGATAAAAAGTGGATCACCTATGACAAGAACGTGCGAAAAAGATCATGCGCAAAGAGTAGTCAAGCTCCACAGACTGTAGGGAAACCCGGATTAACACGCAATAAGGTGATGCTGTGTGTATGGTGGGATTGAAAGGGCATCGTTTATTATTAGCTTTTACCGCCAGGCAAAACCATCGACTCGGATTTCAACTGCCAACAACTAATGAGACTCAAGCAATAAATTAAGAAAAAACGGCCGGAATTGATCAACAGAAAAGGAGTGGTCTTTCATCATAATGACGCCAGACCACACATCTTTGGCCACTCAGCAAAAATTGAGAGAGCTTGGTTGGGAAATTTGTATATAAAATAAAAAGGAACTTTTTTTCGACCTTATATATCCCAACAAAGGCCTACGTTCCGTTACAGCCTATCTTATAATATCAATTTAATAGGCCTATAATATGGGCCTATTGAATCTTATAGGGGGGATATTGTCCAAAGTTGCCTCATGTGACAATAGGGTTGGCAACTGAAGTTTTTAATTTTTTATTGTTATTAGGAAGACGCTGCTATCCATCTTATGGTTTGTTTCCTAAAAGCCTCTCTTGAAAATAGTACCTAAAACAGTAAATAAAAAATAAGAGTCTGATACTTTTAAGGAAAATGTAAAAGAGGCAATTATTTAAACGAGTGATTCTAAATTAAAATTTGAGGTTTGGTTGAATAATGGTTATTAAAATACTAAATGAGCGAGTGGCTGTAAGCGATTACAAAGTCCGACAACAGTGATAAACACTAATTTTATTTAAGTACCATTTTAAGTACCATCTTGCGTAAGCGAGCTTACGTGGCATCTCGGTACGAACAATGGTAGTCCGTGGTACAAGTACGTAGGTAATGGTGGCAAAATGTTAAATGAACTCATACCTCGTTTGATTCAAAGACCAAAAGAATTGCTATTCAAAGTTAATGGCTACAAGTTTTGTAGCAGATAATATGTGGAAAAGCGGTCAATTGTTTCATGAAAATTAGTTAAGTGTTAAAAAAGTTATAAAATTTTATTATTAAGTTAATTTCCGCACACAATATATTCGTCTGAAATTCCTTAGCAGGATTTAGTATTATAAAACTCCATGGGTATGATAAGATGATGTAAAACACAGGCAGGTGATAGTGAGCAGTGATGAAGTTGCGAGACATCTCTTATAGCGCTCGCCAGTTCATCTGCCAAACGTAGTGTGAATTAGTTTTACTATAGATACCCATGTATGGACTGCTAAGGGTATAATAAGAAGGATGGTTTTAATTCGTATTGTGTAAGAACTAAAAATTAACGTAAACGGAATTTCGGTCACGGTACGGCCGCCAGTCTCAATGGAGACTATAGCTTTCTGCGCAGGACAGGATTATAATGCCTGAATGTATGCGTAAGCATAGGTGCACTCTATTCCATCATTCTCATAGCCCGATGGAACGGCAATCCGACACGACTGGAGAGAGATCAGGCGTAGGACCCAGGGCTTTACGTGTTTTCCGAGGCACGGGTTGAATAACCGACAACATTGTGCCTCCGGGCTGCTGTTGACAATTTCTTGCCAGAAAAACCTAATAACTGATTTTTCGACCTAACGCAGGACCTCATGATTAGCAGACGCACTAACGAACATTAGACCAACGAGGCGGTCCAATGTTATTAAATATCGTTATTAAATCAAATATGTGTATATAGAATTTGGCCTTAACTACATGAAATCAAACATATGTATTTGGCCTTGACTACAAAAAGTTCAACATATTTTCATATAAATAAGACGAAATTATAATCTAAAATAATGAGCAATTTTATTACTTTTGACATCTCGTCATTTTGTTTTATTGATATTGCTCTGAGCAATTTACGAATGAAGGTAATAATATTTAGGACCCAATAAAGAAGTAATTCTTTATTAAATATTTTTGCCTTAAATAAAATTTAATAATACAAGTATAAATATGTTTTGTTTAGCTTTATAAAGACGTCAACGTCCCGTTGAACCCGCGACCTTCACCACCGGAACTCATTGTTAAGCAACTGTGTCATGGAGCCGTCAGTAATAAGTAATTACAATTAATAGACGTCTATTAGGACATATTCATATTTTATATATATATATATATAATTATTCCTATTTTATATATATTTTGTATACTACGTAAAACTCGAAAATGTCCTGACTCAAAATAATACATATATTATATTTGTTTTATCTCTAATATATGTAGAAAATACTTTCAAAATATTTGGAACTTTCTTAAATTAGACTTGGATAAATAGGTATTATAAAAATGTTTAGTTATGAAAATTCCTATATTAACTGGTAATTTTTCTCAGTCATTATAATAATCAATCAATAATCTTGACGGAAAACTGACCTAACTCAAAACTGTCCGTAGGTAAAGTCTATTGAATATTAATTATTTTAAAAATTAAGTACCTTTACATGAAGGTTTTAAGGTAAAAACGTAACAATATTAATAAAAAACAAATTTATTTAAATCGACGCTTTATACATTATTATATATATTCATTTAACAGTCAATATGAGAAGCCAATTATTATTTACCAGTTAATAAAAAGGTTACCACAATCATAAAGAACATAAATGTACCAGAAGAGAAAATGGTTGGTGCACTTGATACACTATTAATCCATGTCGAGTAGGCGGAAACTCTTGTATATAGTTCGGGATAAGAAGATGATTTGCATTGGTCTGTGCCAAAGAGTACGCCCGTCAATGTACTGTTGCAAACCAATGGATTTCCGACGTCTCTCTGCAAGAAAAAATAAATAAACCGTAAATAATAATGCTAAAGATTCAACGATTCCAATCGGTTTACACAGCACGCGAATACTATACATTGAAGAAAATAAATTTTACGGATTTCTCTGCGTTTAATTTAACATTTTTTTAACTCCCAATGATTCGGGTACTTTAGTGCGCCTTATGTTCATAGCAGAGAAGAGCCTGAGGTGTGTGACGTCCTGATAGTATAGTCCATAGTCCCTGCCATATAGCCGGGGTTGACCTGAAGTCGTTTAAATTAGAAGAAAAATTCCAGCCTTAGGGTGGAAAAATAGGGTAAAATGTCATTAGAACTAATAAGATATATTATGTTATCTTGAGTTACTTATTCTGTGCAAACCACTAAGAAGGTTAGAAAAATATTTTTCGTAAAAAGTGAAAACCGACTTGAAAACTAAAAATATAATATTTTCCACATAATAGCTTTTGAAGCCGGGTCCTTAATTCTTTAAATGTGGAAATAATTATAATATTTTTAGTTTTAGAATAAGGTTATTACTTTTTATAAAAGTTTATCTTTTTATTAATCTTTTTGTTTGTCCTATGTAAGAAACACTGTATTCACAATCAAGCTTGTCTGCATCTTATAGAAGGGTATTACAAATGACGAATGCTAAAAAGTGACTTAACTTTAACTATGATATCAGGACATCAAATACTTTAGGCGCCACGTGATCATGGGCGCTGTAAAACACGGTGACGGTATCTTTGAATCTTTGAACGTGTACGGTATTGTTACCGGACGGCTGATCACGCCGCATGTATTGCCATGTATGTTTTCCCGCAGGGGTGAATTTTTAAATTTATTTTCTGATAGTTATTATATGAAAAGAAACATGTTGAAATAACTAAAATTTCCCATAATAGATCGGAGGGGGTCTCTTGTCGATTTTGGGTTCTCGTCTGATTGGGTTACATGAATAAATATATAAGAATTATTATAAAATTAAATAAGATGCAAAGCATTAAGAATTAATAAATATAATGAAATAAAATACAGTTAAAAAACTAAATTAAACCAAACTAGAAAGAAAACCTCGGCAGAAGAGACCAAACGAGGGGACGTAAAGGGGGAATGGGAAAGACACCGGCGGACGGCGGTCACGGAGTTTCAGTCTGCTCAGAAGAACCGAGAGGCTGATCGGGATTTACTTGGTCGCAGGAACAATTACAGAAATAATTTCGATCAGCACACCACTCCGTATGTCGGTCACCTCGTGATGTTTTTATTATTATTATATCTTTACACATCTACATGTAGTGTATCTACGCATCTTCTAATTAAAGATGACAGGTCTGGTAACTAATATAGTAATAGCATCTATTCAATAATGCAGAACTCAAGGCCCACAGACGGTTGATGGGGAGCAACATAACCAGTTCGACAACATTTGCTTGCCAACTTTGTTATTCATAGGATTTGGGAAATTCTGTTAAGATTACATGCCAGTTGGTGCAATTTGAAAAGGAATTTAGCAGTGAATTTAGAAGAGCTGGTAATGAAAAAGATAATTAAAATTGAAAAAAAAATACTTACATCACAACCAGAAGATATCGTATCATACGATGCAGCACACACCATGGAGGGTAAAATATTCAGAGAATTAGGTACGGGGTTATATAAAGAGGAGCAAAGATATTGATTGTAAATGTATTTATTTGCATATCTTAGAGTTGTGCTAGCCTGAAAGAAATTTTAACATAAAATAAAGTTTTCATGATATCTGTGTTTATTGGTCTATTACTTATAAAAATAAAAAATTACATTAATTTCAATATCATTAAAAACTGTTATACATATATGTATAAGCAGACCGGGAGATTGAAGTTATTACCAGCGACTTTTACAGCATTGTAAGATAAGAACACTATAGTATCATATAGTGCTTTAGAGAAAATGATCGCATTACATGAATGAGCCGCTACACTTACCGAGGTTGAAGCGTTGGCACCGCCCCACCCAGCCATTGTGCAAAGAGTAAAATCAGCTGGCTCAAAATCATTAGGAGGCAGTGACAAAGGTTGTACAACTACATTGCTGTAAGGCGTAGTAAACTGTAAATAAACAGTGAAATTATTGGAACGAAGTTCTTTATCGCACGGTACAAATTTGGCGGATGGGGGCTAGGCGAGAAAAGTGTAAGATTTTACGTCACGACCCCCTTTCTATAGTGTGAGCGAGATGGAATAATATCCATCTCCCTCGCACTTTTTCTTATCTTGCCATTAAAGGAATATTATTTTAAATAACGGTTCATTTTAATAGAAGCTAGTAATTCATTTATTTGTAATTGTTAATCAATAATATAATACCTTTATCAATAATAATATACTACGAAAGGAACTTCGTTCCAACCGAGTGTTCCACGACACTCACGCATGTTTTTTATTTGACGACAAGTAATTCGATATGTGTCCCACTTCACACGTTATTTCAATTGTACTTTTGTAGATTGTTATCTCAATGTTTAATTTATTATTTCTTCCTTTCTCTTTTATCCGCGCGTAAAAGTCCACAGCTGAATTTACGCTTCTTATTTTGCAGGGATTCTTAATTTTCACGCTTAGCATACGGATTACCTATCGCAGTGTTAGATATCTCGCACCTTTGACGCTGCTGCCCGTTGCCAGTTTAGATAATTTAAGTTCTACTTAAAGGAGATGGTTACACCGCCATTTCTATCGGCAGCCATAAGATTATTCTGGCATTTTCCGTCACCTACGAAATCAATTGGGGTCAAGGATTTTGTTATGCTTTTACCACACAGGCATGCGGATTAACTATCGCAGTGTTAGATATCACGCACCTTTGACGCTGCTGCCCGTTGCCGGTCTAGATAATTTAAGTTCTACTTAAACTAGATGGTTACACCGCCATTTCTATCGGCAGCCATAAAGTTATTCTGGCATTTTCTGATGTATTCACCTCTTACGTCACCCACGAAATCAATTGGGGTCAAGGATTTTGTTACGCTTTTACACACAGCAAAATCTATTATCAATGTGTAATCAAATGAGGATAAAAATTAAATTTACTAAACACGAAAAGTCTCTCACATTACAACATCACTGATAACCCACTAAATAACTTATCTTTCAAAAATATTTTAACCTGATAATGATAAATGATATGTTTAATATTTTTGGTAGGTCACCGTATTATTTAATAAAACTATTTTATCAACTAAAATTAATTCACAATTTAAGACATACCAAGAGAGAAGCTCATTTATTATAATTTCATTGATATTTTAGAAAATAAATTAGGTGTTTGATTCATTGAAGTAAAATGTTTTAGTAAATTTTAATCAATATTTTTCTGAATATTCGTACAAGCGTCTCGCAATATACGCACACAAGCGCGGGGCTAATCTACAGTAACCATAGAATACTATAGTATCCTATGACAGTAACAGATAGAGAAATAACACGATATTTAGAACTACCGGGAATCCCGTGCTTGCGTGTGTGCGTAGCTTGACGCTTGTATGAAGCTTCCGTGCTCTCGTTTACTCTGATATAACCGAAATAAGTAGTGTGTTGTTTCAAAAAATAGAAAATGTTATTTTGCTTTAACTATCAATCGCTCAGAAGTATTCAAAAAATCTTATAGCAAGGCCAGTTTCGTTTATATTTCTTCTAAAAATATTCTTTAAAATACACTACCAGTTGGTACATATTATGCAGAACAATACTATAATTTACTTATTAGAAAATTATTCCGAGATAAAAAATCACTTATTTTTTATTATTTGATATTCAAATCACAAACCGAATGGGACTATACTATAGCGTGGTCTAAACTATGCTGAAGTGTGTCGGAAACTCCAAAAACAACTAACTTTAAGCGTTTACATTTCATGTCTAATGTGTCATTGAATATAAATGGATGAAGTAGATATAATTTTAAATCTTTTCACTCAACGAAGCAATCCACTCAATTAGTTCAGTACTTCATTTAACACTGTAGAACGAGTCAATTAGTTATAAGAATATGTAACGAATAACGGATGGCAATTCAAAAAAACCTTTTTTTTGTATTTTGATATTCCTTCACACTTTACATGTTAAGGACTGTCAACCATGAAAATAAAACCTATGTTTTCTATGATGCCTGATCATATATTATTGCATACATTAGGTACATTGTTCATAGCAATTATTTACGCTAAACGAAATATTTTGGCTTGAGGTGATTTACGAGTCTATTATAGACTCACTATTACCATGTGCCCCAGTAAGAGGGTAGCTAAGTGTATTATATTATATACTAGCAATCCGCCCCGGCTTCGCACGGATGATTTCTGGATCCCGACAACAGTGCCACCTACCAGGCCAATTGCAAATCTAAACCATTCTCAAATTAAATTAATCACACACACAAATTTCATCAAAATCGATCCAGCCGTTTAGTAGGAGGCAAGTCACATACACACGGACAGATGAATTATATATATATATATATATATATATATATATATATATATATATATATATATATATATATATATATATATATATATATATATATATATATATATATATATATATATAAAGATATGTATGTTGTTTAATAATACGTATAAACGTTGTTGTTTAATAGAACCTTTTTACTGAAAAAGAGGCATTCCATCTTAGTGCTTACGGGTGACAACGCATCTGCATTTTGATTCTTTATTGAGAATAGATGTAGATGTCTATGTGTCACAGCAAGCACTTACCATCAGGTGGACTGTGTGCTCGTTTGTCATCCTATCTTATAAAAAAACGTATATAGAAATGGTGCTCCAATTATATTTTAATTGACATTTGAAATTTTATTTTTCAACTTCTGATTTACTCCCCGCCCTTTTACCCCTTTACGGTCTCTATTTGAGTAACTACATTAACACCTGAGAAAAACTTCTGACAGACAAACACAGAAGTGATTCCATGTGTCCATGTCTTTCGTTTTGCTAAACTTAGCATGGAACATTATTTTAATATATCCAATTATTATTTATAATAACGTCCTATACCAGTGACCGGCGTGTTTGATTGTCCGCGTATGTCTTTACGTGGTTATTCTGACAAGATTAATTAATTTACTACCTTAGTCCATTCGGAATTAAAATTTACGTCATTTCAACATGTGTTTGGCAGAAAGGGTACTCTGCCTAGCAATTTATTATGCGTGGCATTAGAACCTTTATTATGAGAACTACCCTTGTGAATTGATATACTGTATTAAACAGTCCTCACAAAAAGCGGCGAGAGAAAATTGCGAGTTAAAAATTATTAAAAGTAAATCCTATTACATATGACTAATTATTATGTTTTAATTAGGTATAATATGTTGTAATTCATATAATAATGTCCCCCAGAACGAATTTCGGTCATGGCAGCCAGTCTAAATGGAGACTAGTCATCTGCGCAGGACAAGATTACAGTGCTCGGATGTATGCGCAAGCACAGGTGCACTCTCTATTCCCTCACTCTTATTATCCGATGGGACGGTAATTCGTCGGTCGTCGAGAGGTCAAGCGCAAGACCAACGGCTTAACGTGTTTTCCGAGACACGAGGGTGTAACACAGACAACTTCCTGACTGCATACTGCTACTGAGAAATTCTTGTCAGAAAAACCCATTATCTGATTTTGACCCGACCCGGGATTCGAACACGGGACCTCAAGATTATTAGTCGCGAAGTACCACTAGACCAAAGAGGCAGTCAATTCATTTATTTACATAACTGTATAAGACTATCCACTACCCCATATTGTCACGTGGGTGCCTTAAGAGGCGGCAGAGTGAAACTAAAACAAAAGATGAGCAACAGCATATTCCTGATAACAGCTCAAAATTATAAAACAATGTCTCTGGTAGGCCTATGTTCGGCAGTGGACTTTTATAGGCTGTCATGGAATGGATAATGGATATATATTATTTATTATATAAATTATCGTCATCATCATTATAGCCCTTCACAAGTACACTTCTGAACATAGCCTTCCCCTTGCTTTAAAGAAAAAGATAACAAAGGGAATTTGGTAATCATCATCTTCTTCTTAATAAGACCCTTAAAGTACAATGCTAGAATATGGGCGTCTCGGAGGTGGATTCGTCAAAACCATGCCATGCTTGACAGGTAGATTATCAAACATTGCAAACCAGAAATCTCAGACTTCAGTCGCAGGTCTGGTTACTTTTTAATTAATTGAAACTTACTGAAATATTACATTTTTAAGAACATTTTTTTAAATATTTTACATATTTTGAATAGTTTTATTTGAATACGTAATAAGACTTACTGTTATGATTGCAATATTATTAACAAAGCCTGGTGGTCCTGTGTATTCTGGGTGTATAGTGAAATTAGCAATACTTCTAACACGATCCGCAGAAGTATCATTAGTCAATATGGAAGAACCAGCAAATATACGATATTCATTAGGTTTAATAACTGCAGCATTTCTGGAAAATAAAAAGAATTAACAGATAACGACGTGGAGAATATAGATAATATAGGTAGATATAATAGATGACTGTTTATTGCATTTAAACTTAAAATAGTTAATATAACGAAAAATTTATGAACTAGAAACAGTGGTCATATCACTTTTTGATAAAACGAATGTCACAGGAAGTTGTGATTTAATATTTAAAAAACAGGTGGTTGTGCAATATTAAGGGCTGATTTTTCAATCGTTAGATAAAAGTTATGCATCAAATAAATTGTAAACTTTATTGTATTCAACGTGGTAGAGCCATACTGCAGCTGTATTATAGTTGTTGCACGAATGAGTCGGCTCGCTCTCACAGAATGTCAGCGTAAAATAGCAGCTTAATAGTGCTATATTTCGTATGGTGAGTGCAGAGAACCGGAGACCTTTTTTACTAGATACGGGGCATTCCATCTTACCCGTAGTCCTTAGGAGTGACAACGCATCTGCATTTTGATTCGTAATTGAAGATAGATGTAGATATCTATGGGCCACAGCATCCTCTTACCATCAGGTGGACTGTGCGGTCGTTTGTCACCCTTATGCTATAAAAAAAGCATAAAACTATAATTTTAATTCGTTTATGCTGTATTTTATAACCTATGAATAACTTTTATCTGTGGATTGATATTAAATTTCCTATCAGGTTCGGTTTGATATTTAATATTATTGTAAAAAATACAAATAATAAACCGGAAGTAACTTTTTTAAAGTCAGTATAGATTACGCCTACTTAAAGTTTAGTGATAATAAATTCCAAAGTCGGTTTGCTTTCGAAGTAAATAAATTATTATAAAATGAAGTTATGCACATTACGGCCATGAAATTCATGTCGATAATGAAATTATTCCTTAAGTTATCTTGGAGATTATAATCCTTGATAACTTCTAAAATCAACACACATAAGTATAATATGATGTATCTCTTAAGTTGAATATTTGTCGTTACAACCACGCCCGGCGATCACAATCTGATCATAATTCCAGAACCTTCGAAACTTCGAGAGTGCAATACAAGCGCGTTTTACGGACATTCCCAGACTACCTTGGAACTTGGAAATATATCATGTGTGAATGAGCAAAATGACGTGTTGAGCCGAATAAGTCTTTTGTATTTCATTGTTTTGGGATTGTGGTCCATATACGTAGGTCACTCAATAAGTTTTGAGATATACAAAAAGTATTCTAGATACTATTAATATATATTTTACATCTTTTCAAAATATTCTCCATCATGCTCTATACAAAGTTCCATTCGCCTATACCAACTCTGAAAACCCCTTTTGAATTCAGCAAACCACCTAAAAATTGTTGCGCGTGATGGAGCTGAGTCCCCTAATGCTGATTGTAACCGTTGTAAACTTAATTATTCGGTTAAACCAAATTTAAAATCATAATATATCATAGCGCGCAAATGTTCACAGTTAAGATCCATCGTTTTAAATGAAAAGCGCGGGAAGCGTTGCAGGAAAATTAATAGAACATTGTTTTTTTTTTTAAATATTGAGCAATTGGCTTAGGGATTTCTATTTTTAAATAAATTTGCTTTTTAGAAACATATAACACGGGTGCGTTCCATTTTTAAATTTCGAGCATCTCAACACTTATTGAGTGAACTACGTATTTATGTTGATTTTTTGTGTTTTGCTGACCGCGTAGTGGCGGGCGGCGTAAGAATATCCATTACCCCATATCATCCCGTGGGTGTCGTAAGAGGTGATAGAGGGAAACCAGAAGATGGCCGCCAGAAAGATGGCCTGGTGATGGCCAGCAGCAGAAACCGCCAGGCCTGGTAACTATAGCAAGTTCCCCCCCCCCCCCATGAAGCAGTCTGTGGGGGAGGCGTATGTTCAACTATGGGCTTTTAATCTCCTGTAAAGGTAAAGGTATTTTTGTTACGGTAATTTATAAAGTTGTTCTCAAATATATTAAAATTTAATTTTGTTTCCAATTATTTATGACATAAAATTGGGTAATAATGGATTATTCCTCCAATAATATACAGTTTAATAATTAGTTGAAAGGTTTATTTATGTTAATAATTATGCAATAAATCTGCAAGGTGCACTTACCCACTAACAACATCGAACAGACAAGATGCGGCTGTTAGCGCATGTTGTAAAGTAACAAGCACACCTCCACATCTGTGTCCTCTTGTGTCTGACAACTGAGCGTTGCCTAGTTGTTGCAAGGAGACCTATTAGCAATAGTTTTTTTTTTTTTTGTATTAGGATTGATATAGAGCATTAACGAACTTCCATTAAAGTACCAAATTCGCATCGACATCTATGGCAAATTCCCCAGTTATGGGGGAGGCTTAAATTAAATTAATGAATTTGTATTTAGATAATGTTTTACTTTTCTAGTTTTCAACGTTACCTAGGTATCATCGCTGTGAAAATTATAATTTCTTCTAACGCCGAGCAAAGCTCTATTGCCCAAATATTATTATTTATGTTAGTTTATAAAAATAATTTTATTTACAACAACCCTAAATTATATTCTAATTATTTTAACTTCAATATAAGTTTTAAAATAGCTAATTTAAAGATTAAATATCAATGAAATGCAGTCTGTTTATTTACCACATATGGAAATTGAAGTTCAGATGCAATGTTCCCATTTGCTATTCTATTTGTAACATCTCGATTAAATTGTGCTGCATTTACCCCTGAAAATTAATAATAAAATAACCTATATTTTGGAATTACTATTAGAACTGGCTGCATAATCTTAAACCTTCTACCGATATGGCTACAGTTCTCCAAATAATTTAGAAAGATCATTGGAAGTTAACATTTACACAATTGCTTGCTTTACGCAATAAAAGTGTAACAATTAATTATATTTAAGCATTATAAATAAAAAATGAGATGAAATATTTTTTTTAATTGAAAATATAGCAAACAAACGATGACCCAAGAGTTTCTTGTCGATTCTTTTCTGTAAATTGTAAATTTAGTATTTGATCATTTAATATCGTACTTAAATCAATAAAACATTTAAAAATATTTGTGGAATATAAATGCATAAAATCAATGATTATAATAGTATAGTAAATGAAATAGAAAACAAAACAGAATGCTTAACAAATATGTCTTTAGGCTTTGGATTTCACTGTTTTATTAATCGACAAAAAATACTTACAATACACAATCGTCAAAAGTAAAAATAATTTAGGCATTATAGCTTAGCTTCTTAAGAGTAATCAAAACACAGCTATTCACTGACGACTATATAATGAATATGCTTAGTAATTATCGTCACTTTATAATTATCATGATAATAAAACTTTTCTACGAAATCCGTGAATAGTCTGTTATCTTATCATACAATCGATATTTTTATATGAAATCAGTTTGTGGCATGAGTCACTAAAAAAGTACCTAATAATATTGCGCGTATTTGAATTATCCTTCGTACTATAGTGTAAAAGAGGAATTTTGCTTTCCTAATTATTTGAACTTACTAAAGTGTTCTTGTCGTTACAAAATTATAGTTAAAATTATAAGTAGGTGAAAATAAAAAATAAACCGTTAAGTCCTATTATAGATTTCTTTTTTCTTTTAAAGTCTGCGTAAACAAATCGTAAATAAAACTTTTAGTCTATTTACGTAAGGTATAATATAAAGCATTGACAACAATAAAACGTTTAAATGCTCACATAAATCTACTTCCTGCGGTGTATTTCCAAGAAATCTGGCTGCGTTTCCACGCTAATTGGCTATACTAAGCCTTTGGATGACAATAAACCAGGCCTCTTATCATCAGAGCGACAATCAGTCGCAGATACAGTTTATTTGGAAACTTCATCCCACGAAAACCCAACCGACCGATAATCTGACATAGGTAGGCCGCCAAAGTGTCAAGGCATGCAGCGTATCACACAAGGGCTTTACCTCTGTTACTTACTTAATCATACCGTCAGGTGTGCCATCGTCTCTAAGTATACTAGAGAGTTTTAAAACAGAGAAAAGATTTATAGAGAAAATTGCTTTTCGGATTGTGTACACAGAGTACGGTTAAGTTACAGCCTATATAAGTCCTGATGGGCAGAGGCCTTCGCTCACTTCTGGGGGATTATGGAGCGATCAGTCCTCCGTACTATTCCTGTGCGTGTTAGCGGACTTCAAATACCTACTCGTATTCTCGAAATATTTATATTCCTCAGTCACACAGGTCCCAGGTTCCCTAGCGAAGTTTTTCTTCACCGCCGAACATGTCATACAGAGAATATCATGTTCGTGCGCTATCAAGAATTGGGATACTGACTGAAAAATATACAAATGAATTAATTTTGGTTGTTCTAGTTTGCAATAAAAATGCAATTTAATGCTAGACACTTCTGGCGCTATTTTAGTAGTGCTCATAAAAGTATTTATATTAGCGAATGCTCTTCGTCTTCAACAGCCCATAAATTTTTGAGTTAGTAATTAGTTATTACAATAGTACAAATTTTAATATGTATTACAAAAAAAAATCGAATTTGTTTATTTATTAATATCATATTAAAAACCATATTTTTAAAATCTTACATTGAAACCAAAGGAAACAAAATTTATATTAAAACATGATCTACAGTAGTGACATTGTTGTTAACGTGTATGTGAATGGAATTTTAAATTAAGAAAATTTTATTGCAAATTCCGACAGGCATTACTGCCTAAAAGCCAAGGCGAAGGATTCACGTTGGTTCTAATGAATATGCTGAAAATTTACAGCAGCCTTTCAGTAAATTGGGCAAAATAAATTCGTTTTCTTACGTACGTGTAATAACGCGTGTAAATTAAGTGATGAATATAATATTTTTACCAGATTTCGATTTAGAGTTTCATTTTTTTAAAGATAGGATAATCGGTACATATTTAATGTATTAAAAACTTAATATATTTGCACAAAGCCGTGGAAGCTCAGAGGCTAAATGGCCCTAAATTTTTCAGTACGCGAGTAACCCGGGATCGATCCCCGCTGGCACCAATTTGCTCGGCGATGAAGGAAAACATCGTCAGAAAACAAAATTGTCTGAGGAATGAAATATTTAAAGGATATGTGAATTCAGCGAACACATGTTTATTTGCCTATTTATTCCTATGTATGTCTATCATATTTAAATATTCTGTATATGTTAGTTTATTATTTTTTATATTATATAATATATTGGTTTAGTTTATTTAGGTATTAGTATGTAAGTTTACTATAATATACACCACAGGTACAATATATACATATACATACAGGTGTATATTATCGTTGTTTGTATCTACGTGTGTTGTATGTATACGATATCATCGTACAATTTTCTCCTCAATCTTAAGGTTGCCTGGAAGAGATCGTATTTTAGCGATAAGACCGCCTTGACTATCTCCTAAGTTTTACTCCCTGTTATTTGTTTGGAGAGAGAGAGAGAGAGAGTCAAAGAAATAATGAATAATGTATATATTCGTCATCAAATCGTTACCTCTAATTAATCAATCCCTTAAAAATATTTTTAAGAGAGCTGTCGTAACCCGAGTTCGATCCCCTCCGGCAAAAAGGAAATTGTTAATTGCAGTTGTAAGTTCTGATTTACCACAACATGTTCGTTAAGGAATCCCGCATGTCTGAGAAATTAAAAAGAAATAGGTATTTCAAAGACACGTGTCAGGCATGTGTAATACGCATTGGGGGGAGGAGGGAACGCTAACAATTCATCGCCCTGAAACCCTATCAGAAATGAGAGGAGGCCTGTGCCCAGGAGTGGGACGTATCCCATATGCGTATAACCGTATAAGTACTGTAAGTTTACTTGACATTTTTCAAAATATTTTAATTGTAAAATTAATTGAAAGCTTAAAATTTATTCACGAGATATAAAATTTTGATTATCATAATTTATTCCTTACATTAAAGCTTCGTGTGCGAAATAACAGGTATATTCTTGAATAATTTCGTTTTCAGAATAGTAGACAAGTCAAGTAAATCACCACCAATTGTTTTAGATTGGGACACCAACGAAACGAGGATAATATTATAGTTTCGGCATGCGAAGTGTCAGAAAAATCTCATAATAGGGGACCTTTCCATTATCGTGCAACAAGACACACAGCGTTTTCATTCTCTTGTATTGAAAATATTATTAAAAATTCGGATGATTTTTTTGATAAAACAGAAGTGAAAAAATACTTACCGTCCACCTGATGTTAAGTTGATACTGTAGAACATGGATAAACATTTCAAAAAATGAAGGCTTATTACTTCTGAGGACTAAGATCGAATGCTTTACAGCCTGTAATTATATTCTTTATACCCTTTGGACTGAAATATAGATAATAGAGTGTTACTTGCCCAGAACTCTTAGGCAAAAGAGGAGTCCTGCCAGATGAAATAATGTTTTGCGTCATTGTTTTATTGCATTCATACGGTTGCCTAACAGAATGTATAAAATTAGAAGATATATTATTATAGAGCTTCAAGTATGATAACGTTACTTATAATTGTTATTATAGGCTTTTTATTAGAACATGTTCGTAATAGCCTCTAGCTCCGGCTAGGTTCGAAAATTCGAAATAAGTAGAGTAAAAAGAGTAAAAAGGGTCTACAGATCTAACTCACCACTCTGAGGATCTTTCACCTTCATCATTGAGGGCATCGACGACATCCACTTTTTTGCCACCAGAGCGGCCGGCGCCTCTTAGGAGCGAGGTAAATTATTTAAAACGCAAATTCTCAATTATATGACACTTTGTAACCGATAACTTCACCTCAGTCTCTACTAGTGACATCTGGTGAACGAAATATTATTAGCCCTCATTGAACCGCCCAAAAACTAATGAGAAGTTTTTGCTGCAGCTGCAGCGTGGGTCTATCACGTCACAAAATCTTTACAACATTTGTAAATAAATTAATTGGTTTCATATCTCATTGTAATTTTGAAAATTAGTTCATAGAAGACAGTTAAAATACGTTAAATTAAATTTTTGAGAAAGGCAGATTATTTAGATTTTATTAATGATGAACTTCGTATGTGATACATTTGTTCATTAATTGAAATACAAAAAAAAATACTGCGGTGCGATAGCTTGGCAGGTGGTTTTGCAATCGCAGTTTTTTAATCTAGTTATTATTAGGAAGAAACTATTATTCATATTCGTTATAAGCTAATATCAGCTAATAGCTATCGCGTCGTGTAATTGTCAACTTAGTAGCGAGCGTCTCAGTAAACACACGAGTACGCGTACGCTGTAGCAGTTGCGCATAAATCACATTCAATTTCAGATATTTTCAAATAAATGTAGAAAGCTTATTGACGCGTATTTTAAAAAACTGCAAAAAATATATATCAGTGTTTTAAATTTGTTTGATTAATTATTAAATTTGGCTAGTCCTGTATATTTACCCCAAACCTACTTTAGGTTACGTAAACGTTCCTGTGTTGCTGCCGGACATAATACATGAAGAAAACTTAAGAAGATGTTTAAAGTTTAGGCACGTTCGTTTGTTCCCGTATGTAAATTTTGTTTCAGCTTCAAACTACCATTGCTCTTACAATATACATACATTCAAAGGAGATCGGTTTGCATCTAACATGAAGTTTAAAAGTATTGCTCCATAATATAACTTTTTCCTTATGTAGCTATTTGTTATTGCAATATATATAATTGTTAGGTCTCAAGTTCCAAATAATATAAATACATAATACTTACGCTGCCAGCGCGTACGAATACCCACTGCCTCACATACTTCTGTGGATGCCATATGAGGCAACAGATGGAAATGAAATCGATAGGCTGTAATGGTGATTACATAATTCTAAACTTATTTTAATGTCACATAATTAATCAAGTAACAATTACAACACTTCACTTTTACAACCTTGCATCACTACATTATGTACATATCAATCAAAACTAGCTTAGTAGAGGTGATTCATAAAAAGATGACTGCTTTTGAGGAAAGATTTGGGGAGGACACCCAGTCAAACACCTAGTACTACTTCCCGCTAACTATGCTTCTTTTAAGACATACATTGGACATAAGACTATGGAGCCGTGAAATGTAAAGGGTAAAGCGCGTCGTTAACGCAAGCAAACCGGGTTCAATCCGCGCCGGAACCAATTAAATTATTAATTGCAATTTTAAGTGCTGATTTACCACGTGCTCAGCGGTGAAGGGAAACATTGTGAAGAAAGCTGCATTTCTGGGTAATTAAAAAACATATTTTGAAGACGTGTGAAGTCCGCCATAACGCATTGGGGCAACGCGGCGAACACTTGTTTGCCCTCAATCCTACTCAGAAATGAGAGGAGGCCTGTGCCCAGCAGTGGGATGTATAAAGGCTGGAACTTTACTTTTAGACATACACACACAATCAAATAATCTTGCTGCAAGCAACTCCGTCTTCTGCTGTAAATTAGCAGCAAATGGAGTTGCTTGCCAGTAATGCGATCATTATGAAGATGCGGAGTCGCAGGAAGATGTTTTAGTTCCATGGTGTGCCATTTACTCAGTATACCATTGGGAACAAGCTTTTGTTTCCCGGCGCCGCTTAATTTAATATCACTGAAATTATTGCTGCTGATCTACTGGTGGACAAAAGAAGCGAGGCATAATCGATAAAAAGTAATTTCATAGCGAATTTAATTTATCAAGTCTGGCCTTTATTACTGTTATAATTAAAAAGATCTTCTTTTTTCTGAATTTAAATTTGGAATGTGTTCATTGTGTAAGAAATTTCAATCGATTGCCCGCCATTTTAGCTAATATTTTCATCGGGCTTGTTATACATTATAGAGTGGGTGTTAAAAAACGAATATAATAGATCGGGGCGACCCCGTACTGTTCAGACCCGACGGGCTGTGAACGCTGTCAAAGCCAGTTCTACTTAACTCTATATGGAAGCGTGCAAGGGAATTTAATTTTTTTAAATTTCACAATATATCTTTCATAATATTATATATTTGTTTTTGATTAAAGAGACTGGTTCAGATCTGAACAGGCATATCTCCATAGCAGTTACATAAATCGTGGAATCAGGATTTGGAATGGACAACGTTCTTGGACACCTATTAAGCTCGACGCCTGTTCAGAACATACCTTTTTTATCGGCGAAGTCGACAACTCAGAACGTCGTTGGTAACAATCTTGGCCTCCTTTATGTTTTAGGTGGTATATCATTACTTTAAAAAAATCATCTATATAAATACATGACTATTTTTAATTTAAGCTATGAAATTTTAATATTGGTGTGGTTAATTTCAAGTACTGCACTTAAAACGTTTTTTATAACTTTTCTTACGGAAACAATTGTCAACACATGTCGACACTGAATATAGATAACTTACATTTTCCAGAATGTTTTTCCAAATTTCAAGTTTCTAAGTTACTTAGTAGTGACCTAGGTTTTTGATGAGTTTGTCAGTAAATCAGTCAGTGAGTGCTAGAAATGGCATTTTTCAGACCTTAACAACTCAAGAACTATAATATTCATGTAATTTGGGATTTTAGAGCTCGTTATAAGGTGTAACTGCGTGGTGGCGGTGTAAGAATATCCACCACCCCATATTGTCCAGAGGGTGTCGTAAGAGGCGTAAGAGAGACTCAAATGTGGGGAGCAGCGTCTTCCAAATGACGAATATAAAATAAAAGATTGACAAGCTGCTTGCCAACCGTGGCAACTATACTATATATCAGCAAATATATAACAATAGCGATTCGCACCGGCTTTGCACGGGTGATTTCTGGATCTCAACAACAGCGCCACCTACCGGGTCCAATTGTTAATCTAAACAATCCAAAGACCAACTCAAACATACACAAAAATTTCATCAAAATTAGTCGAGCCATTTTAAAAATTTTGCGAGACTAACGGCAATTGATTTTTATATATAGAATAGATTAGTAAATAATCTATAGGAAGGCTTTTCTTCAGCGGTGGACTTTGATAGGCTGTAATAGGTAGGAAATAGATTATAGGGTATGCAAGATTACAAGTGTGAAGGTCCAGTAGCTTTTGAGTTATGGGGGGTCCTAAAGTGACACGAAACGATTCATGTATATGTGCGCACTGCCAAATGCATCCAAGTTAATGAATCTTAGTCGCTGTGACCCACAAAACAAAGGTCTTAAAATTAATTTCAAAGTTTTAGACGGGTTCATTACAGAGAACATACTAGTAGAGAACGTACGAGTGTACGTAGAGAGACTAAACATAATGCACACAGCCGTTAAACTTTATAATTTACCTCCTGGCATATCCAACAAAGAAGGTGTCATAAAATTAAATGATGAAAGCTAAGAGATGTATTATTTCTAAGACATAGTAAACATGAAAATCTTTTCATGTGGTATGCATAAAATTATTTCTCTTTGAATCTTTGAATATACCATTACAAACTTTACCAGCAACACTATAGCTACCAACAGCTTTTCATCTATTGTATTCAGAAAAACATTACACAATGTTATAATTTATTAAAATAACATAATTAACACGTGCTCGGCGGGAATAATATCGTGATAAAAATCTGCATATTGCGGTGACCTGTAGTTAAGACTATTACCTCCTACATTCAAATGGTGGTAGGATTTTTTTAACCAGCAAGTCCACTTGTCTGATTACCACCCTCTTACCTGTTTCTATCGCCAGGCATCATGTTGTATTCCAGTTGATTAGGGCTATTAGAGTTAAAGCCTTGAGGCATACTATTTTAATCCTTAAGAATGACTACACGTCTGCAGGCTTCATTGGTATAAATTAGTTTCTTTTTATCATCAAGTGGACTGTTAGTATTGTTTATGACACAAATAATACTATCAAAAAACACACTGTAAGCCCTATTTGTTACAAATCTATATCATATTACAAAAACACGAAAGATTATTTAGAAAAAAGTTTTATGTATTAGCTTTTGTGTTGCCGAGTTATATTTGATTGTGTATTTATAATAAAGTTATGTCTTTTTTGTGTTAATTGCGGCCCCACCAACCTCTGGCAGCCCCTTCTTTGGAATAGATTACTTCTCCCCCTCTACAAATTTCCAAGGCGTAACAGAACATAAAAGTGACGTCTCGTGCTATGCAGATGTAATGAATATCAGGAAACACGATCTATTGGAAGCGCCAGCTTTTCCAGTCCCTTGAAGTGGATCTGGCATACAGCTTCGTCACTGACTAAATTGCAAACGTAAGGAAAGCGATAGTAAAGTAACGTAAAAAAGAAAACAAGAAACATCACTGTGGCTAAGAAAATGAAAAACAGGATACCTATAGTAAAGTTTTAAATAAA
The DNA here is from genome assembly GCA_029286625.1 of Parnassius orleans. Lineage (NCBI taxonomy): Eukaryota > Metazoa > Arthropoda > Insecta > Lepidoptera > Papilionidae > Parnassius > Parnassius orleans. Next base: position 3,533,480 of record JAGSMP010000027.1, on the reverse strand, counting down.
TACAATAAAGAGGAAAGGCGAAAGAGCATCGCAGGAAAAGATTTCCGGAAAGTTGAAACTATATTTAGGCTTTGAAGGAAACCTGTTGACATCTTTATCACAATAGAAATGGAAATACTAAATTAAATTTTATTTTTTGCTTTAATTTTTGTATGTAAAATTAATACAAATTCTTTATTAATATAAAATAATCTACATAATTTTCAATACTATATTAAATTCAAGCTTTTACCCGCGACTTCGTCCGCGTATGACTAAAAACCTGCAGATACATAAAAATGTTCTTTAGGTAAAATTTAAGTTAAAGGAAGTTAGTGTTGGGTAAAATTGCCAACCAAAAAAGTTTTGTTATTAACAATTTTTTATATCTACGAAAAAATTAAAGAGTAAAGTTTACGAGATCAAAAAACACTTGTCAGTTTTTAGATTTCACAAAAACATCGCTTTTGATTTTCGGATAAATTATAGCTTAGACACTTCTAAAATTACTCTCTATCTGTTCTTGAAGTTTCATCACAATCAGTTCGATCATTCCGAAGACAGACAAGCAGACAAACATTTTGAGAATTGTTACTTATGCCTATATTACATACCTTGTCTATGCTATATACTATTAAAAATATCAACTCCCCTAAGCTTAGTAGGTTCGTTTTAGTTGTAATTCGATATAACAGACAAACGCTTCAATTTTTTTCTCTTAGTTAGGATTTTTTAGCCCACTTTAAAAAAAGTAGGAGTTGCGTTGCGCTATATCCGTCGACTCTTAACCGATTTTGATGTTTATTTTTTTATAAATCCGGTTTTGCTTCAGGGGTGGTCCTATATAAATTTGGAGGAGAGGGTGGCGAAATAGGGCATAACGTTTTTAATGCAACTATTTAGACGACATTCTAGTCACTATCTTAAAGAAGCTTAAAGAATGTTGGAGCCAATTTAAATAATTATTATTCGTTATATTTAGCCATTTAGTAATGAATTGGTAGTATGAATATGATTAAATTAGAATGGAATAAATATATGACGACGATGTTGTATTTGACGCTGAATGCTAAGTGGATGAAAATCGTTACAAGTCTGCTTTTTCCAGAATCATCTCTTGGAATTAAAGAAATATAAAGGATGCCACCATTTATTCAGTTCCAGTAACGTTTAAAAGATCTTATTTCTAACATTTATTTTAATATCACAGTTTCATCATTAAAACGTCTATTCTAAGAGTGATATTATTAAATTACTGAATCAAAAACCGTTTCGACATTAATATAACAATTATGAAAAAAAAATTTATGATTATAATAATTAATTAACGTGCAAAGATTATTAATTAATAAATGATATTTATGTGAACATCAGAATTAATACACACTTACAATACTCGTCAACAAAATATTTATACATAGTATGTAATTACTATTGTCTTTTATAAACTTTTGACTAAATTGATTCTTCTAACTAATTTTCTGTTCGTACAAAATTATTTACTTCGCGCTCTTCCCTTTGCTACCTGAAAAAAATATCCTCATTATTGTTATAATAAAGTTTGATAGAACATAATATGTCATAACCTATTAAAAGGATTTGTATTACCTTGGATACGTGGCATGCAGACCAGGATGTACAGGCACATGAGTAGTATGAACTGTATGCGGTGACATAGCTGCAGCATTAATAGCTCTTATTCGCGCGCGTAATCTTTCATACTGTTCGGGTTGATATTGTGCGGCGATCGTCACTGTGCTCCCAGAATACTGCTTTAAATGTAAAGTTATTGTAAGATTTTGGGTTAATTTAATATTTATTAAACCATAGTGCATTAACTTTAAAGTACCTTGAGAGCAGCCGCAGCTTGTTCATGTGTTGCCCGTGAAAGATCGTGTCCATCAACACTTAAAATGCGATCTCCTCTATAAAGCATTCCGTAAGCTGATCCGCCGACTGACACACCAGATACAAACACACCATAAGATTCTTCTTCCATTCCAACACATCCTTCGGCATTTCCTCCCAATCCTCCAACAATATCCATCCCCAAACGTGAACCAGTACGAACCAGGCGTACCATTCGAACGCATCTGAATAAAACAAAAATGTTTTTATAACAAGGATTACGTTTTATACGCGGTACATCCACGTCGCAGCAATATTATGGTTGAAGCACTTATGGATCGGCTCAAGATAAGGACCCACTCTGGATAAGGACCTACTCTTAACAGAATACCAGCGTAAAATTGCAGCTTAATGTGTTTCGTATGTAAGTGTAAAAAACCGCAGATTTTTTTACTGAAAACTATGCATTCATCTTAGTTCTCATGGGTGACAACGCATCTGCATTTTAATTCTTAATCGAAGATAGATGTAAATATCTATGAGCCACAGCATCCACCGCCTACATTGCCATCAGGTGGACTGTGTGCTCGTTTGTTACTCTTATTCTATAAAAATATGATAAACCTTTGTATCAAGTCGTACCTATTCATGCTGTGTGGTGGCGCCGTAAGACAAACCATCACCCCATTTCGTTGTAAGAGGTGACTATCATCATCATCATCATCATTACAGCCCTTCACAAGTCCACTGCTGAACATAGGCCTCCCCCAAAAAATGCCACAAAGCACGGTCCTCAGCCACCTGCATCCATCGACTTCCTGCATGTCTTACCAGGTCGTCACTCCATCTAGTGGGGGGACGCCCTACACTTCGTCCGTCGGTACGAGGCCGCCACTCGAGAACCTTTTTCCCCATCGGTTGTCGGTTCTTCGAGCTATATGGCCGGCCCATTGCCACTTCAGCTTACTAATCCGTTGGGCTATGTCGGTCACTCTGGTTCTACTGCGGATATCCTCATTTCTAAGTTTATCACGCAGTGAGACTCCGAGCATAGCCCTCTCCATAGCTCGCTGAGCGACCTTGAGCTTCCTCATCCGGCCAGCAGTGAAGGACCACGTCTCAGTTCCGTAGGTCATCACTGGCAACACGCACTGGTTGTACAGCCTCGTTTTCAAGTTTTGAGGTATACCTGACGAGAAGATGTGCCGTAATTTCCCGAACGCTGCCCAGCCGAGTTGAATCCGTCGATTGACCTCTCGGTCGAAGTTGGATTTACCTAGTCGGACTATTTGTCCCAGGTAAACATACTCGTCAACAACTTCGAGCTTAGTGCTCCCAACAACTACCGGCATAGGTGTGACATGGACATTAAACATGATCTTTGTTTTGTCCATGTTCATCTTAAGACCTATCCGTTGGGAGGCACTATTGAGGTCATTGAGCATAGTGCTTAGGTCCTCCAGCGATTCTGCCATAAGGACTATATCGTCGGCAAATCGAAGGTGAGTGATGTACTCGCCATTGATGTTAATACCGTATCCTTTCCAGTCCAGAAGCTTGAAATAATAAAAATGCAGCGTCTTCCAATGCAGCGGTGAAGAGTTTCGGGGATATAACGTCACCTTGTCTTACACCTCTCTGCAGTTGGATAGGTTTCGTACTCCTGTTCTGTACTCGGATAGCCATCGTAGCCCTACTGTACAAGCACTTCAGCACTTCCATATACCGACAGTCAACTTGGCACCGCTGAAAGGACTGCAACACCGCCCAAATTTCGACGGAATCAAAGGCTTTCTCATAGTCCACATACGCCAGACATAGTGGCAAATTGTACTCCTCGGACTTCTGTACAATTTGCCGAAGGGTATGTATGTGGTCTATGGTGCTAAAGCCTTTTCGGAAACCGGCTTGTTCGGGAGGCTGGAAGTCGTCGAGTCTGCGTGCGAGACGATTCGTAATGACTCTCGAAAACAGCACGTAGACGCGGCTCAGAAGGGAAATCGGTCTGTAGTTCTTCAAGAGAGCGTTATCGCCTTTCTTGAAGAATAAGACCACCGCACTTCTGCTCCACGCCTCCGGTGTAATGCCACCATGGAGGACGGAATTAAAGAGCTTCTGAAGGACTTCAAGTACCGGTTTTCCACCCGCTTTCAGAAGCTCCGCTGTAATTCCATCCTCGCCTGGGGCCTTGCCGATTTTAAGGTGCTGAAGTGCCATTCTAATCTCGCTCAGACTGACGTCCGGGATATCATCGGAATAGTGTCGGATAAGACTCGCTCTTGGATCGTTACTCACACTTGCGTGTGGCTCCAACGATGATGTGTACAGCTGCCCATAGAACCTCTCAATCTCACTCAAAATCTCAGGTGTCCCGGAAACGACGCTGCCACACTCGGTCTTCAGCTTCGACAGTTGGCTCTTTCTGGCAGACAGATCTCTAGCAAAGACTTTGGAGCCCTGGTTCCGCTCGATCGCTTCTTCAATACGAGCTGTATTGAAGTTGCGCAAGTCCCACCGCATACATTTGGAGATCTGTCTGTTCAGTTGCCTGTATTCTGTCAAATCTACTGAAGACTGCAGCTTCATATCCCGTCTAACAGCCATGAGATTAAGAGTGTGATCGGAGAGTTTTTGTGTTCTTCTGCGGCGGGTCTTGCAAAACTTAGCTCCGACCGCATGGACAGTTTCCACGAGCTTGTCATTTATATCATCCACTGCATTGCAATCTTCTAGGCACTGAAAACGGTTTCGTAGCTCGAGCTGAAAGGTTTCGGGACTTTGGATTAGAGCACGAGGGGGACGGAGCATTGACTTCATTAGACGTGACCTCTCCAACTTTACGTTTAGGTTCAGTGTGCCCCTCACCATTCGGTGATCGCTGCCGGTTTTCACCCTCGCGATCACTGAGACATCACTGAACAATTGTCTCCTGGTCGTCATAATGAAGTCAATCTCATTTTTTGTCGAACCGTCGGGGCTCGACCAGGTCCACTTCCTGTGGGGCCGCTTCTGGAAGAAAGAGTTCATCATAAAAGTCCTCTCTCTCCATGAAGTCGGCCAGCTGCTGGCCCCTTGGTTCCGTTGCCCTACTCCGAATTTCCCTACTTTCAGCTCACCGTACTCTCTTGTGCCTAGTTTTGCGTTGAAGTCTCCCATTAACACCGTATAGTGGGTTTTGGAGGAATGCATGGCTCTAGAGATATCCTCATACATTTCCTCCACCTCCTCATCGGGGTGTGCCGAGGTTGGTGCGTAAACCTGTATGACCTTCAGCGAATACCGTTTGGTGATTCTGAGTATTAGGTACGCCACCCTCGTCGACACACTCCCAATCTTTACAACGTTGTTACCGAGAGACTTGTGGACGATAAATCCGACACCTCCTTGGGACAGATGGTCGCCCTCCCTGTGGTAGAACAAGTTGCCGGATTCGAGGATTACCGTGTCCTCCCCCTCTCTTCGGACCTCGGATAATCCTATAATATTCCAGCGCAACTTGTCTATCTCTTCTTCCAGCTCCAGGATCTTCTCGTCAGTCCTCAGGGTACGTGCGTTATAAGTTGCCAGGTCGAGTCGTCGTAGGTGGCAACCGAACCTCCACCGGAGATTCTTAGCACCCCCTGCCCCGCCGTTACCATGGTCGCCACCGTAGCCAGGAATAGCGGGGCCGCCGGGGACTGGGGGCCGTCTCTTCGTTACTATCATGGGGGGTATATTGCCATAGTTGCCACGCTTGGCGAGCGGGTTGGCAACCGCAGTTTTTTATTGTTTTTTTGCTGTTATCAGAAAGATGCTGCTGCCCATCCTGAGGTGACTAAGGGATATGCGAAAAACATCTTATGTCTTCCGACAAATATTACCGTCTCTTTTACGTCAGAAGTATAATACCCAGATCAGCGACGGGAAGCAGCGACAAAGGTGTGAGACATCTGGAACTGCGATCGTTAATCCGCCTGCGGAACGTGACGATTAAATCTCCCTACAACAGGAGAGGCCCATGTCAAGCATTGGACTTAAAGGGCCGATAATTGTGAAAAATAATACACCCTCTTCATAAAAAATAATATTTCTTAGTATTTATTATAATAATTCATAACATAATATATTAAATATCCATAATAAAAGGAAAATTTAGAAACGAGGTACTAGTAAGTTTTAATATGTAATTGTATTATTTTATTTTGGATGCAAAGGGGAATTACACGAGATTGTCTTCATAATGCTGCACTGTTAATTGACGGCTTAGATTTGGACACCTAAATAACGGTAAATAACGTAACGTAAAATGTATAAATATGTCATAGACCCCACATAACTAGGGTGCAACATTACTAGTGTGTGGTTGTCAGCTCTGCGTTAAACCCGTTTGCCCGGCATGTTAATTATAGACGAATTTTCCAGGTAATTAATTTCAGGTATTCAGCGCTTTAATGAAAATACATTCACGTGACAAGAGTATCCCTTTAATGAAGTTTATCATAAAATCTTCAATGATAAATATTTATAGAAAAATGTAATCACAAAATCAGAAATTTATACTTTAAGTGGAAAAATAATTTTATCAGATTATAGAGTTTTAGGCGCAGTGTTGAGCCTAAAACACAAGTTTTCTATAAGTATTTTTATATTTCTACCTGACTTCGGACTGCTACTGAGAATTTCTTGACAGAAAACCTGATACCTAATTTTTACCCAACCTAGATTTGGATTCGCACCCGGAATACCACATGATCAGCAGTAGCGCTTATGTCCTAAAGCACAGCACACAGCACAGAAGAGTGAATTTGTGAATCTTTTGACCAGTTTTAATTTTAGACCACTAATTTCTGATGCTACTTTTATTAGGAATAATTCAAGCTCGTGCATCGACAATATTGTTACCAACATACCTAACGAAAATATAATCAATTGTAACACAGATCATAATGGATTATCAGATGGACACGCGGCAATATTATGCAATATTGTGGTCCCCCATATTAAAAGTAGAAGTAAAAATAATGTAATTTATGTGAAGAAAAGAGTTTTTGCCAAAAATAATAAATCAGTCTTTAGACAGAATTTAATTAATTGTGATTGGAACTCAATGGGTATAAACACCTTTATAAGTAAATTTAAGGCCTTAATTGATGACTGTTTTAAGAATAAAAATAAAATTATAAACACTTACAAAAAATCAAATTTACGATGGATTACCAAAGGTATAAAAGTATCAAGCCAAATGAAACGGTTTCTTTGCACAAGTAAAGGATCTCATAATGACGAATCTATTGTCAGGTACCGTAACAAATATATTACAATTTATAGGAAAATCATTAGACTAACAAAAAAAGACGCAGTTCAAAATGAGATCGCTCGTTCCAAAAATTTATCCAAAAGTTTATGGAGACTCATTAACAGGCACAGAAACCTAGCGGGAAACATACAAACCCAACTAATGCTAAAGGTGGACAGAAATATTGTTCATGAACCAGCTAAAATTGCAGATATCTTTGTTGAACAGTTTGATCATAGTATCAATAATGAGCCAACAGAAATTGGGATGGCACTAACATACCTTAAGCGTAATACAAATCGAGTCGAAAACGATATAACACTAAGACCAACATCTGTAGAAGAAGTGCGAAAGATCACACAAAAAATGGAGGCCAAGAAATCCTGCGGTTTTGACGATATTCCTGTTACTATAATAAAAGAAAATATAGATCTTCTCGCCGAACCATTGTGTTGTTTCTTTAATAAGTGCATAAAGGAGGGCATTTTCCCTGATCAACTGAAAATTGCCAAAGTCGTACCTGTTCACAAGAAGGGCTCGATATCGGATGCCAAGATGTATAGGCCTATATCTTTACTACCCACAATATCAAAAATATTCGAACGCATAATTAAGTCTAGGTTGGTGGCTCTTCTTGTCTTAAACAAGGTTATTGATAGAGGGCAATTTGGTTATCAAAACAACATCGGTACACAGGACGCAATAGACGCATTGCTTAATGATGTCATTGACAAATTAAATAATAAATTTAAGGTAGCTGCACTCTTTCTCGATTTGAGCTCTGCGTTCGATACTATCAATCATGATCTTCTTTTGGAAAAATTGCAATATTATGGGGTTCGTGGATAGACTCTGAAACTTTTTCAATCTTACTTACAAAACAGAAAAATGTTCGTAGAAATAAAAACAGTGAACGATAGCATGTCTGAAATGGTAACGAAGTCCAAAATGATTAACGTAAAAGTGGGTGTAACTCAAGGCTTCATTTTAGGCCCCGTATTATTTATTACTTTTATTAATGAGTTAAACAATTATGTACGTAAAATGACAGACTTGACAAAGCTAGTCCTCTTTGAAGATGACACTAATGCTGTTATCTCAGCCGCTGAAATAGCGACTCTAGAAATTAAAATAAACCAAATATTGGAAATCATTAGAATATGGTTTACTGTCAACGGCCTGTTAATCAACACTAACAAAACAAATGTTATGTTATTCCGTAATAACGTCAGAAAAAACACAACCCTGAATGTTACACTAGGTGATAAAACAGTACAGTCTTTAGAAGTGGCCAAATTCTTAGGAGTGAGGATAGACAGTAATCTAAAGTGGAAACATGAATTAGACGAGATTGAGAGTAAAATAAGCTCAGCTTGTTACGTACTAAGAAGCTTAAGGGATGAAGCTGATCTTGAACATTTAAAATTGGTTTATTACGCATTGGTGGAGTCAAGATTACGTTACAGTATTTTATTTTGGGGAGGGAGCTTTAAATATAATGTACACAAAGCCTTTGTTCTGCAAAAAAGAGCAATCAGAACCATAGTCCGGATACAACAACAAGAATCGTGTCGCGAACACTTCAAAAGACTTGGGATCTTGACTGTTCCATGTCTGTATATACTGGTCTTACTCACGCAATTTGCAAAAGTTATTGGCGAATATGAGACGATAGACCAAAAAACCATAAGAGAAAGCACTAGAAGAAAAGACTTTCATAATAAAATCGTCCCTCGTATGGTAATGACTAGACACTGTTCTCAATATCGATCAGTACTTCTATTTAATAGATTACCTACTGACTTAAAAAATATGTTATACAAGAATAGTTTCAAAAATACCTTAAAAAAGTTCCTACTGGAAAAATGTTATTATAGTGCTGACGAATTTCTACATGCTGATGCTATTATATAACTTTCAATGTTTTAAAATTTTTGATGACATTTTTAAAAATAATCGTAATTTTTTTTTGTGACAAATATTGTCATTATTATTTTGTGATATTTTATACTTTATTTTATTTATACTGATGAGATTTGACTTGTAATTTTTATTGTAAGTTTTATATACTTAATTGTATTTTTTTCATAATCTAATTTTTATATTTATTGTTATAATAATTTTAATTTAATATTGATTGTAAATTATATTTTATTGTAATTTTATATAATTGTAAATTTGGTTATTAAGCATTTTAATTGTATTTTTGCATAAATGATTCAACACAATTTGTATTGTTCAGAATAATAAATAAATAAAAGCAACGATGCAGTGAGTAATTTTATATTCTTGCAAATATATCGTATATTCCACTATCATTTTTTCACTTCAGTACGGCACAAAATTAATATTTAAGCATAAATGCCGAAATATATTGTCTTAATAACGGCATTAGATCTCATGTGACGTGTTGGTGTGGGGTTTCGTGTATTTAAGGCACGAAATATTCGAAGGAAGGCTAACATGCTTTGCTATCACTATCGTAATGTGAGTATACGCAATTATTTTTAAGAAATTGTCTGAGAGTCAATTAAGATGTTAAAACTAATTAGCTAAGATTTGCGTGAAAAATAAAAACGATGTAAAGGGAGATCTATAACCCTCTCATAAATTATAGGAGGCCTGTGCCCAGCAACGGGACGTATATAGGCTGTTAATTTTTAATTTAACGCGGATCTAAGCTATATAATTTTACCATCTATAATATTAGGTCATCAACTATGAAATTGCCGTTTTTTATGCAATAAGTTAAAGTAATCGTTTTTCTATAATTTTTATTTTCATAAATCAAACTAAGCACCCATGCAATCGATGCATCTTTGCCAACGCAGTAGCAGTTTATTGATGCCCTTCTTAAAAAAATCAGCTGGAGGGGTGGCAACAAATTCTTCAAAGGCATTTTGTACTGCCTCTCGGGTTTTGACTCTTTTCCCACCAAAAACTTATACAAATTCTGGGAAAGGCAAAAGTCTGTAGGCGCAAGGTCTGGTAAGTACGGCAGATGACGAAGAACTTCCAACCCCAGCTCTTGTAACTTGGAAAACGTCTGTTGTGCAGTATGAGGTCGCGCGTTGTCTTGCAGGAACAGCGGGTGACCAAAGCTGGTTGGAGACGTGCGAGCTTCTCCATGTTGTGTCCACTTCTTCACATCACATCTGCCATAATGCTCATCTCGTTTGGTAAGAAGCTGTGATGAATCACACCAGCGCTAGACCATCAAACAGTGACCATCATTTTTCATGGTAAGTTTTCGTTTAGGGCAATGTTTAGGTGCTGAACCAGGATCCAACCAACATGCTGAGCGCTTGCGATTGTCCATTTTTCGTTGCAGGTAACAATGCGGTTCAAAATTCCTTCATTTGTGTGTCTGTTGAGTAGTGCAAGGCATGTCCCGACGCGTACTTCGCGCTGGCTATCATTGAGAATGTGGGGAACCTATTTGTCAAGCTTTTTTACCTTGCCAATTTGACGCAAATGCACCAATATTGTTTTGATGCTAACGTAAACACATATTCCATTATTACTCGAATTTTAACGTATCCATGATGACGAAAAAGATTGAAATGCGATGAAAACATAACGCTAATCAATAAATTCATGTTTTTAAAATTAGTAACTTAATTATCATACAGTCCTATTCCCCGCGGTATCGTGCCAAGAACGCTGGCTGCGTTTCCTCGCTGAATGGCTATACTTAGCCTTTGATCGAGAAAAGAACTAGCCCTCTTATCACCAGCAGCAACGACCAGTCGTAGTTGGAGTTCTTTTAGGAACTTCACCGCACGTGGACCCCACGGACCAATAGTCTCTACAGCAAATGTCACAAATATGTGGTCATCTCTCAGAGTCTCATATTTGCGCCACTTACTCAGTTCAGCTGCCTCTGATACCACTCCAGCTCTAAACGAGGTACCCCTGAGGTGAAAGGCCGCCAAAGTGTCTACGCAAGTAGCATCCCAGACTAAGGTTTTACCTCTATCCCAAAGGACCAATGTTATACCGTCGGGTCTCCTGCCCTCGTCTCTAAATATTCCACAAGGCTCTAAAACCGAGGGAATATTTATACAGACATGAGCCCTTAGGATGACATCGTTCAAAGAACCGTGCCGTTAAAACCTACTAGCACTTTTCTTACATGAATGTCCGTGGAGCCCAAACTTGTCGACGCTGCTAACACAGGGGCACTGATGGGGTTGACAAATCGCCGCTCCTAGTCGGATTCCTACGGCGATGCGCAAGCTTTCCCCATCAAGTAATGTGCCGAGATTACTTGATGGTAAAGCGTGTAACCAGTGACTAGATTCCTTAGTCGAAACAGCTAGAATGCGTGCCTGATCTTGGTCACTATGGAAATTACGAAACAAATCTTTCTGCACCCTCTGTACCAGCGGAATATCCCACTGTTTTTGTTGGTTAACTTCCAGTGGAACATTTTCGCCGGGACAAAGCACTCGCCATGTCTGCCCTGCCTCCGTAGCAAAGCACAGGTCTACTTTATTATTTAAAATTATGTTACATAAATTACTGACATTATGCACGGAAGCAAGGAAAGCAGGCAATGCAACGCTAGAAAGATTTCTCACACCAATACCACCAAATTTTATAGGTAAAGTAGCTTAAGTCCAGGCTGTTGTATTTAAAGTTAAATTTAGAATTTTTTATATAGCTATTTTATGATTATTATCAATATCTTTTAAAATATCCGAACATTCCCAGACTAGACTCGAGCGGAGTAAGTATGTAAATCTAGGTACAAGGAGACAATATTTTAAAATAGTAAGCGCAATGTGGGCGCTTAATTTATACAATTTATCAACGTGGTTTTAAAACTGATCAAAGTTTTTTTTAAAACAGGTTTAATACTATCGAAAAACAACGGGGCACCTAGCAGATATAGCGATTCCGTACTGACAGTTTTATTCCTGGAGAAATATCATTGAAATTTTGAAGTAAAGTGTCTCTGGTAGAACTAGATAAATTATTGTTAAAAATATTTCACATTTATTGCTATTTGATTCAAGACCAATATTTTTAAAATTTCATGACATTAAAAAGGCTGACACTGAAGAGATAACGATGTTACAACAAAATATTCTATCTATATAATTCAAATATGCACGTTTCCGGCTAAAACCTTTAATTAAAATTTTTGTAGCATTTGATACTTTAAAACAATAGGAAATATTTCATAATATTTGTTGACTCATTTCGCAGAGGGATATTACACTTGATGGTTGGTAAAAACTGAATTATCTTATTCAGCGGCTAAAATGATGTTTTTATGGCAGCCCACTACAAGATGTAGCCAATCTTGTCTATGACTCATCTGACATGCTGTAGTACAGCAGGTACACCCTCGACTGTGACCAGTTTCTCTCGGTCATTATGATGTAAGTCGAAGTTTATTATTGTTACAGATCCCTTGTGCTCTCTGAAACAAAGAGAGTAGCTCGGTAGCTAACTGTAATGGATTTTTTAATAAACTGAGGAAAAACGACCTTACAGTCTACCTGCTGATAAGTGGTCATTGCAGTCCATGGACACCTGCGAACAACTTAAAAAAGTAGGATACAGATGCGTTGTCACATTCAGGACTAGGAAGTAATGTCTCACAGACTATATATATATATATATATATATATATATATATATATATATATATATATATATATATATATATATATATATATATACCCTACTGATTAACTCTTGAGCGGATTTGTCAGTAATTTAAACAATAATAAAATTTTATTCATCATAAGTTTTGTAATACAGGCGTTTCCTATCAGTCAAATTTTTTAGAAGTTAGGATGACAAGTGGGTTGCGGGGCCTGAAGATACCTATATCTATCGTTGAGACTTAAATTATCGAGGTAAAATGTCTCGTGCCAGTGAAATGGGTCTCCAGCTTTAGTTACTATACTAAACAATGCAGCACCGTGCGACCATTCCACACTGGTATTTTGTATGAGCGTGTGCAAATCCAGTGTTGAACGAATTCTGTGTATTACGGTAAAAAAAGAAAAGATATAGTAGAACGAAGAATAACGATATGGTAGGCAAACATTTCTAAATTAATGTTATAATAAATTATTATGAAACAATAAGTAAAAATACGGAGTGACAACCTGGTAAGACATGCAGGAAGTCGATGGATGCAGGTGGTTCAGGACCGTGCTCTGCGGCATTCCTTGTTCAGCAGTGGACTTGTGAAGGGTTGTAATGATGATGATGATGATGAATAAAAAGAGCTAAAAACATTGTTGGCAATTTAGGCGTTGAAAATATTGATATAAATGGGCTTTTCTTTTTTTTTATCTTTTAAAGATATATTTTCTAAATAAAAGCAAAACGTACCTAGGAATATTGCTTGGCTCCTCTTCCGTAAGCTCATGAAGTGTTGAACACGATGTAGCTTGAGTTTTAGCTGTTATCAAAATGTTTGAATTAATGTTAGTAAAAAAACATTAAAATCATTCATCTTTTTTAGATGTATAAAGGTATAGAGATTTTTTAATTTTGTCAAGGCTGATCTAGAATAAAATATATAAAATATTTTTTGCTAAATGACAAACATAATAAATTTCAGATTTAGTAAGTTTCTTAATATTTTTACGCAAGAATGATTTAAGATTATATACTTTTTTAAAGCATTTCATGGACTTTTTGAAAAAATCTGAATACTAACTCAATTAGGTATTTACTAAAAGCATCTTATGATCTACTAACAAGGATACCTACTCAGTATAAATTATAGTAGGTTTTGTATTTAAGCGCAAGCTTGTGACATAATGTAACATTCTGCGGTTAATTATTATCAATAGCATTCAAATAATTTTCCTAAGTCGAAATTAATCATAAGAATATTATGTAACAAAACAAAATCTTGGATTCATTTGTGACGGGCAATCTTTTTTCATTGAAACTTACTTGAGTATAGAGCCGTTTGTGCAGCAAGTGGTATAGATGCAGCAGGCAGAACTACTAGTGTTACATGTTCCCCGGTGTTCCGCAAAGTTGCTACAGCTTTTGCATGAGTTGCACCAATTAGGGAAGTTTCTATACCCTAAAATATAATATTTTATTTTATTTGTTGTCTCGCATATTATTTTATAGTAATAATAATTATTGATACCATAAATTTTTCAATCATATGGGAGCCAGAAATAGTTAATTACATAAAACGTTCATTGTTTTATGTAAATTTCATATGCAGAAGTATGTATTAGTTGTTCCTTTTTATTTATTTTTATCTTTTAATAGTAGTTTTGTTTTATTACAAAGTTCTGACAAAATACTTACGTCTTCGTCCCTCACAGCCAATATTTTATCGCCAAGCCTAAGTCTGCCATCATGATGTGCAGCTCCACCAACTGCTATGTAAGATATAAATACGCCGCCACCACCAGCAGCATCATCGGCTCCTCCTGCAATTCCAAGACCAAGTCCCCGCGCTCCACGCCATAAGGTAACTACTCTGGGTCTTCTTGCTCGACGAACTTTCTACATTTCGTTAAATGTTTGTTAAAACTTACATTTTTTACATAATTTTAGGAATGTAATAGAAATGTACAGATATAAAACTAACAGTGTATTGAAACAGAATATTATTATTGATATGAAACATCAAAACAGCAGATGTACATTATGTCAGGCTACTTACAAATTTTATGACATTTCCTGCTTTCTGCAGAGCATCCACTGCTACCGAATGCGGAGCACCCTCCAATAAAATATCGTTAACCTAAAAATTGTAATTGATTGTTTTAGTGACTGATTCTTAATATAATATTTCTTTCTCTTTCACTATTATAATACTACTTATGATTTACATATAATTTTTATCGAAACAATAATCTTAACGTGAAGTTATCATCATCATTGTAGCCCACCATAAGTCTCACAGTGGTATTCAGAGACTGTCTCGAGTTTTAACTCTACAATGTCAAAATTTGAGTGTAGCCCATACTAAGCTCCACAAATTTTGACATTGTGCAGTGTGAGTTACAACGCGAGATTGTCTCTGAACCCTGGCCTAAGACTGTCAGAAAGCAGATGAAGACCATGTTTAGAGGAATTTGCGTCCCTACACTTTTTTAATGATAGCCTGCGCTGCACTGCGCTAGCCACTACAAGACTGCCAGTCGAAAACCTTTCTACCTCATTGGTTATCCGTTGGCGAGCTATAATGTAACCAGTACCACTTCAGTTGACTTGTAGTAAAATCTGTAAAATGAAACAATGATAACATATATGGTTTTAAGGCATTTTATATTTTTAAGTTTTTGATGAACTTCGCGCCCTTATTGTATGTTTAGTTTGGAAATTATTTTCTTCAAACTTTGTTCACGTATCATGATCGTCAAAATTTAATTAGACTATTGTTCCTATCCTTTCTCCAGAGTATTTATTGTGATCATCTTATCGTAATTACTCTAGATAAATGGATGAAGTAACCATTTTAAAACTAGATATGGAATATAGAATAGATATAGAATATAAAAGTTACTATAAATATTGCCAATCGCCTTAAGTCTCATAATACTGGGTGTTACAAAACTACCCGTAACGCCGAAAGGAGGTTAAATGTGGCCTTATAACGAGTACATTCACAATATTTAAGAACCGTAGTAACACTGTATAACATACCCCAAAAAAAAAAAATTATTTTCACTGATGTGCAAACCCTATTTCAGTAAAATTAAAGAGTAAACTACGCAGAATGTACCTACATTTCTACCTAATTCGCGGAACGACAAAAATTTTAAAAGACCTAACCTAACGAAACAACCTAAACAAACACTTACTTTTTCATAATAAACGTCAAATTTACAGAAACGGCTCAAAGTGTGCTCCGCCTTGCTCAATACACAACCTTGCTCGTCGGGATATGGCTTGTGTGGCATTTAGCACCATCGTCGGTGTTATTGATGCGAAAACCGATCTAACACGCTGTTCCATCATCGGCAACCGTTGGGAAATCGGAGAAATACACTCTGTACTTCACATAACCTCACAAAAGGAAGTCCAAGGGTGTGAGGTCCTGAGAGCGAGCAGGCCATAGCACTGGTCCCCCGCGGCCGATCCATCCTCGCGGAAAACGAACGTTAAGATGTTCTCGTACGTTGCGAGCAAAATGTGCCGGAGCTCCATCATGCTGAAATACCATGTTTCTTTGGTTCTCAAAGTAATCCCAGTCAGCCACAGGAAAGTCGTCAATCGCATCTTCGAATTCCGTTTGTAAAAACGTTAGATAGTTGCTACCGTTCAGACGTGATGGCATAATGACGGGACCGATGACATGGCCGTCATAAAGGCCAGCCCCAAACATTCAGCCACCACTGGTGTTGGAATCCGCTCTGCCGTGAAGCATGTGGATTAACGCGAGCCCAAACGTGATCGTTATGCATATTTGAAAGTCCTGACCTCGTGAATGTTGCCTCGTCCGTCCAAAGAACATAGTTTACGTAATTAGGGTTTTCCTCTAACTACCTGAGGTACCACTCGCAGAAGTTCCTCCTGAGTTTAAAATCGGAGGGTATCAGCTCCTGTGTACGGCGATAGTGATAAGGGTGACGATTGTCTTCACGAAGAATTCGCCAAACTGCAACATGGTTTATACCGAATCTTGTTCCGGCTCGCCTCGTACTAGTGGTCGGCTCTTCTTCAAAATGCTCTAACACTAATTCAGCCTGCCTGCCGTCGACTGTGCTTGGACGTCCACTTCCAGTAGACCGATAAAAAGAGCCGGTGGAATGTAGTCGTCTTGACATGTTCAGAAAACACTGGTACGAAGACAGCCATCGCTGTTCTGTGGGGGGTCTACCATCGATAAATCGTTGCCGATACAGTTCGCGAGCATGATTTAAATTGCTATCTTCATGGCCTACGCATAACATCATATCGTACTATTCCGAGTTAGAAAGCATCGTTATTACGCAAAAAATGTTGCAAAAAAACTCGAAACAGTTGTAAGATATCGATTAGAAGATTTGAAATAGACAACATATTTTTTTTCCAACTTGACATTTTTTGAAGCCAGTTCTTGAGTATAATAACATCCTTTTATTGAGGGAGCAAACATTTATGAATGAAAAATAGAAAAACTATTAAAGTAGACAATTATTAGGTAACATAGGTACGTAGGCCTTTATGTTAAATAATCTGGTTCCCTGACATGACATCTTACTAGGGTTGACAAAATTTTTGGCTTTGATAATTAATTATATTTTTTACGGGGTATTTTGTAACACGTTGTATATCCTTCCTTCCTTAGATATTAAAAAGAGATAAAAATTGGTTTGGATTTGATCTTGATCTCAGTTTATGAGCATGCATGAATTTAATTGCTTAAAACTTGATGCTCTTACAAAATGAAATACTGTTTCTAGGCTGTATAAAGTTTCATCATCTGGAAAAAAAACTCTGTTGTAATTGTCTTATTTTATGGGAAATGCTTTCAACTGTAGAAAAGCCCACTACAAGGTTTTTTATACTGCTGGTAAAAAACAGACAACATGAATTTATTGTAAACAAACATTTTATTTGCTATGACCTTATTAGGTACTTAATTGCAGATCCTAATTTTGGTAATCTCTATATATAAAAATCGATTGCTGTCCGTTAGTCTCGCAAAAACTCGAAAATGGCTGGACCGACTTTGATGAAATTTTTGAGTGTTTAAGTGGGTCTCTGGTTGGTTTAGATTCAACATCTGGACCCGGTAGGTGGCGCTGTTGCCGGGATCCAGAAATTGCTAGTTGTTAATAAAATTATTGATGACTTAATTCTTTTTACATTCCTTAAGGTCACTCAGAGATTTGAAAATCAGAAAACACGATTTAGTACCAAACTGCAAGCAATTTAAAATATTACTCTCTTCTTTAAGAGCAGATTAATATTTTCTAGCTGTTTAATAGCTCTTAAAAGCGCTTAAATAGCTCTTAAAAAAAAAGTATACGAATTATTTCCATAAAAATAAACCGGTAAACAAAGGAAATTTGAAAATTCAAAATTTGAATTAAAAATATAAAAAAAAGATCTAAAAGTTACACATTCCCTTTGAAAAATATACTAGTTATCAAAGAATTACAAAAGCTTACATTATTGTTGATTATTAATGAAACTTATGGATAAGTTTAAAACAGTGTGAGACTTGATTGCTACGGCACCACGGAACGTCGGTTAGAATACTGCACGGTACAAGTGTACGGCATATAAATAATTGTTCCAGTCTGGATCCAAGTACATGTGTACCGTTTTTGTATGTAAAACGCTTCCACGGCACATTAAATTAAAACATTAAAAAAAGTTTAGTACTTTCATTTAGTTTAGAAACAAATCCTAAAATAATACCTGTAGCAATATATCGCCTATTTGCAGTCTACCGTCATTCTTAGCTGCTCCTCCAGCTGCTAATCTTGTTATGCTGATATCGCCGCCACTCTCTCCACCCGCTATACTCAGTCCTAAACCATTTGTGCCACGTTCTAAAGTCACATCAGCTGTTTCCCAAACGGAATCACCATCTGAATCTATGGAACCCTACAATATAAAATTAATTCAGTTTTATCACCAATTATTTTTCAGACAAGAAATGATAATAGCCAAAATCAATGATATTATAATACTTATTGGATATGAAACGCAGACATCTTAGAGTATGAAGGACCTCTGCGGGGAAGCTTAGCGATTTCGGAAGACTTAATTGCACGTAACATTTGTCGTGGGTGTATAAAATATTAGGTCGTTACATATGAAATTGGCGTTTTGTACGGGAGGAATATAAAGTCATTATTTTTTTTGTAAAATATATTTAATTAATCAAAGTATGCACCGTTGTTATCTATGCACTTTTGCCATCTCATAGGTAGTTCATTGATCCCTTTATTAAAAGAAACCATGGGGGCGAGAATCAATAAACTCATTGAAGGCGGTTTGGACTGCGGCATCGGAGTTGAATTTTTTTCCTTGTAAGAAGTTGTCCCAATTCTGGAAAAAATGGTAATCTGTTGAAACACGGTCCAGGGAGTACGGTGGATGTCGCAGACATTACAATTGTAGCTCATCTAACTTAGTGATTGTTTGTTGTGCAGTGTGTGGTCTTGCGTTGTCGTGAAGCAGCAGTGGCCTAGAGTGATTGAACAATCTCGGTTGTTTAGCAGCTAGTTCTTCCTTCATGGTTTGCAGTTGCTGACAATAGATATCTGCCGTAATCGTTTGGCCAGATTTTAGAAAGCTGTAGTGAACAACACCGGCGCTAGTCTACCAAATACTCACAAGTAACTTTTTCTGAGTCAATTTTCGTTTAGGGCAGGATTTGGCTGGGTCTCCAGGGTTCAGCCATTGCGACGAGCGCTTCCGATTATCGTACAGTATCCACTTTTCATCACAAGTAATGATTCGATTTAAAATCCCTTCATTATTGTGTCGGTTGAGCAAAGTAACACAGCAGTCGACGCGTGTTTGCAAGTTGGATTCACTCAATTCATGTTTCGTTCAAGTTTTTTACTTTCCCGATTTGCTTCAAGTGGATTAATACAGTTTTATCACTTACCCCGAAGCCTGAAGCTATCTCTGAAGTGCTTTGTGATGGATCCGCTTCCACAATAGCCTTTAATTCTTCATTTTCCACTTTGGTCTCCGGCCGTCCACGGGGTTGGTTCTGAAGGTCGAAATTTCCAGAACGAAAACGTTGAAACCAAAAACGTACCGTGCTTTCTTTTGCGACACCAGCGCCGTACACATCATTAATCCTTCGAGCTGTTTCTGCAGCACTGGTGCCACGGTAAAACTCGTACTCGTAAATATACCGATATTTCATGTTTTCCATGGTGCGGTAATAAGCGACGCCAAAGAATAAATTAATGAGGAAAAAACAAAGGAATGACTGTTTTAAAACTCAAATGTACCAGCTAAATGAATTTATAAATTTGAATTTGGAATTCTTAACCAAAAAGGAGATATTTCAGATCAAAGTGGTCAGTACGACAAAACGCTAATTTCATATGTAAGGACCAATATATCGATACTAATCGGCATTTAAACTCACCCTGAACGTAACAGTAGAAAGAAATTGTCGTAATCGCGATGCTTTGCAAGCAGATTAACAGTTGCATTACTTGGCACTGTAAATCCGCTTGTAAAGCATCTTGTATGGTATCAGTTGTTCTTCGACAGAAGTTTGATTATTTTACATATGGCATATACAGGATATTTTTGAAATGCTCCCGGAAACGAAGACAGACGATAGTACTAACGATACCTTTGATGATGGTTTAGAAAGAAAATCGATCCCGAGGGAAAAAAATCATCTTTTCACAACTTTTTATTAGCTGTATTCACACTCCATCATGTTAATACAGCTAAATAAGACGATAATTTCATAAAAAAATCATGAAAATACTTAAACATAAAACCAGCAGTGGAATACTTAAACATAAAATCAGCTGACTAGGGGCAATATACACGCGGACGCCAAATTCGCGTGGCCCGCAGCTAGCGATCGTACCACCAATACCTAATAATTTACAACACTTGTCTAAATACCTAACTTATCTACTTAACCTACTATTTTGCCACAGTGCTTGTCTCCACCTAGCCACTTTAATTCAAAATCACAGGTTAAATAAACAGAATACCTTGTTCGATTCCCCGCTAATGAAAAAATTACTTAAATAAAATGTATGTATATAAAGGGCATGCTTTTTTATCCATCGTGTACCTATTCCGATCAGTTCAGTACTAAGTTATTTAAAATAAATTAGCTATGAAACAGCTTACCGATCTAAATCCTCCGTGACCTTATGAGATTCTCCAAGGCACATTAACATGTTGCCGTATTCACGAACACTATAAACGTACCTACGCGTTAAGCATTATTAAAACAAAACAAGAAATACAAAACGTAACAACAAAAATAATAACAACAATTAATAACAACAAGAATTTAATAAACAAAACGATTGAACTGTTGCTCAAGCGCACGTGATGATAGTCAACACGGAACTGTCTCAAAAACTAAAATTAATAATCAATCCCGCCAAAACAAATGCCTCGTGCGTCGTAACGTCCTTGCGATGAGCACTTTGATCATTTCCACAGATCGTTAAACCGTTACGACATTGTCAACGTTTATTTTATTTATAAGTTTAGTTATCCCTACGACTAGTCTTCATATGGAATTTAGAAGTTATGGTTGTCATTTTTTAATACAATTACACAATCAATTGTACCCTGACGCAACAAGCAGTTATTTACTACAAAAATGATATTGAAATTAATAAACGTACCTAATTGGGTTATCTTTGATTTTGTACAAGAAAATAGAAATGAAATGATACTGAATAATTTAATAGTTAAAATCAATTGCAACTATGATCGACATTTAATTAATCTAAAAAGTCATTCTTTTACTTTATTTTAATTGAATTTCCGTATTTAATCCGAACAATACTTTGAATTTAAAAATAGGTACGTCAAAACTATTAAAAATTACTTGCAAGTTTTATAGTGATTACCGCCTCTAATTGTTATGTCGCCGGCAAACAAATCTTAGTAGGTAAATTTCGGTGCAACATGGCGGCGTTGCCAACACCAATTTGTCAAATTCCCCGAAAATTCATGTCAAATTCCCCAATTTAAGGACAAAACTTCAACAGATTCTCCACAAATTCCCCTCAATTTCATTTTAAGAAATTAAACAATTTTGAACTAATTTTATGATTTACTTTTATAACTAACATTTTTTTCTTTAAAATTAAAAAATAAAGAAATGAAAAGCATCAAATGATACACAAAAGTTGCCGAAATAAATCCGAAAATTAAATGTAGTGAAATGAAGATAATTAAAAAAGGGAGGCATTCGATATTCATAAGTAACCTAACAAAATGTTAAGATAAGTATTTAGATTTCTT
Organism: Parnassius orleans; assembly: GCA_029286625.1. Lineage (NCBI taxonomy): Eukaryota > Metazoa > Arthropoda > Insecta > Lepidoptera > Papilionidae > Parnassius > Parnassius orleans. The sequence continues at coordinate 3,511,462 of JAGSMP010000027.1, read as the reverse complement.
GAAAAAAGGTTCTGACTTGGCCCTGGCTATCGATTTTCAAAATCCCCCGCATTTTTCCTGCATAATACCAATCCCCATAAAATCCCCAACCAACTTTAAATTCCCCGCAATTTGGGGAATCCCCCACATGTTGGCAACGCTGACATGTGTAAATTCTACAGCGCCCACAGCGCGAGGCGACACGAGTCGGCCAGGCGGCGGCAGCGCGTGTGTGAAAGGGATGGGTAGAGTGCGTAGTAAAACCTAATGCATTGTTTCGTACCGAGCTAGATAAGAGATCGGCGTCCGCGAGAATATTGACCCTATTGTCAGCTGATTTTATTTTAAGTTTCACTGTTGGTTTTATGTTTAAGTATTTTCATGACTTTTTTATGAAATTATCGTTTCATTTAGCTGTACTAACATGATAGAGCGTGAATAAAGCTAATAAAACGTTGTGAAAAGATGATTTTGTTTTTCCTCGGGATCGATTTTCTTTCTGACCCATCATCAAAGGTATCGTTAGTACTATCGTCTGTCTTCGATTTCGGAAGCATTTCGCAAACACCCGGTATAGGTACACGAGAATATTCTGCCACCTGTACGCCGTGGCCGTAACATCTTTCTAGTGTTTTTAACCGACTTAAAAAAGGAGGAAGTTCTCCATTCGAGTGTATATTTCTTTTATACGAGTATGTATATTACGCGATATCTTTGCAGATTGTGATCCAATTTTGATGATTTTATTTTTTAATAAATAGATTATAGTTACTTCAAGGGTGGTCGCATATCAATTTGGAGAAAAATTCCACCTAAATTACTTCTTTTTTAGCAATTTGAATTCTGTTTTTACTTTTTGTTAAAAGTTATAATTATTAAAAATTGGCCTTCTTTTACAACTTAGCCGTACTTCTTTTCGCCTTACTTCTTTTGCGCCGCGACAAAATGGTCTTCAAGTCAATTAAATTTAACGTAAGAGAAGAAGAAGAATTTAAAATTAAATGTAAGATCAATCTTACGTTTAATTTTAAACAGAATAACAGATTATATTTGATAATGCAAAAAATAAACCAGATGTGATGATAACTCATCACATGCATTATATCCATAGTAAGATATTAGCTGCGCCCGCGACTTTTTTTGCATAGAATCTTTGTTAGTAATTTATTTGTTTTGAAGTTAATATTATTACTCAATTACATTTGAGGTGAATTCCGGCAAACATTTCCTTGCCCTAAAACCCACTAAGAAATGAGACGTACATTAATTCATAACCGGTGGCAATATTTGTATTCACCACATTATTTCAAGAAACAACTAAATGAAGCCAGTTACCATAAAGATTTTGAATGTATATATTAAAAGTCAACAGTGAGACCTGTCGGTAAATTTTCAGAATTAAAACAAACTAAATCTACGGCTAACTAAATTTAAGTCTGTACGATATAAACAAAATTTCATTGGGAATGAAATATTCCCCAAGAGAAAAATATAAGACGTGTTAAAAATTTAATTTATGTCTACTTTTAAGATTACCTTTAGCTCATAACTTCATTAATAAAGACAGTAAAAACATCGTAACAATAGTATAAAACAGTCTTGCATAGTATAAAACATAGTCGCTTCCCGCCGTCTGTGCGCTTTGATCTTTTAAACTACGCCTATGACTTTCATCAATAGACAGAATGATACAAGAGAAAGGTTTATATGTATAATACATGCATATTATATAACTCTTCTGTCCGCGTGTATGTGACTGAACTCCTCCTGAACGGCTGGACCGATTTTGATGAAATTTTGTAAGTGTGATTAGGTTAATTAGACAATGTTTTAGATTCACAATTGGACCCGGTAGGTGGCGTTGTTGTCGAGATCCAGAAATCAACCGTGCGAAGCTGTGGCATATCGCTTGTTTCCAATAAATAAGGAATGTTCGGAAAGTAATTCAAATGAGAATTTTTTTTGGTATATAATATAAAAGTATCATTCAAAATAGGAGTTCAGTTCAGTTCAGTCAGTTTTTTATATTTGGGAACAGGACGATTTTTTTTCTATTTAAATATAGTCACAATAGTTTCTTAAGCAAAAAATCTAAAATATATCAAAAAAAAATACTCTCCTCTAAAATAGAAAATCAAATTGGTGAATAATAAGTAACAGCTTAAATCAATTATTGTGTAGATCAAAAAAAAATTGTCACAATAATTTTTAAAAATATTCGTTTTTTTTATTAGTCATCATCATCATTATACGATCAGGTAAAAAAATTATTGTAATAAATCTAAATATTGTTTTTCAACAATAGAAACACATTCATAATCATTAAAAATGACACTGTTTTTTCTTTTCCTTCACTTTTAATAAAGATGAATCGATTGACAACTTATTTAGTGAAATTGGTCTAATGGGCTGTTACAGAGAAACATCGATACAAACGTACATACATAGAATGTCAAGTACAGAGCACTTTATTTAAATCGTCGTAATCGGTTAAAATATAGGTTGAAAGTGACAACCCTTGGTTGTAGCAAAACATCGCAAAGTAACCGGTACATCGTGGCATCACTAGTATGGTAATTTTGCCAAGTTAGTTTTTTTAGATAAATTTTAAGACGATATATTAGATTTCCTAACCATTAATATTACGTTCATTCATCATCACTACAGCCCTTCACAAGTCCACTGCTGAACATAGGCCTCCCCTAAGGAATGCCACAAAGCATGGTCCTGAGCCACCTGCATCCATCGACTTCCTGCATGTCTTACCAGGTCGTCACTCCATCTAGTGGGGGGACACCCTACACTTCGCCTGCCGGTACGAGGCTGCCACTCGAGAACCTTTCTTCCCCATCGGTTGTCGGTTCTTCGAGCTATATGGCCGGCCCATTGCCACTTCAGCTTACTAATCCTTTGGGCTATGTCGGTTACTCTGGTTCTACTGCGGATATCCTCATTTCTAAGTTTATCACGCAGAGAAACCCCGAGCATAGCCCTCTCTATAGCTCGCTAAGCGACCTTGAGCTTCCTCATACGGCCAGCAGTGAAGGACCACGTCTCAGTTGCGTATGTCATCACTGGCAACACGCACTGGTTGTACAATTTAGTTTTGAGGTTTTGAGGTATGCCTGACGAGAAGATGGGTCGTAATCTCCCGAACGCTGCCCAGCCGAGTTGAATCCGTCGATTGACCTCTCGGTCGAAGTTGGACTTACCTAGTCGAACTATTTGTCCCAGGTAAACATATTCGTCAACATCTTCGAGCTTAGTGTCCCCTACAACTACCGACATAGGTGTGACATGGACGTTACACATGACTTTTGTTTTGTTCATGTTCATCTTAAGACCTATTCGTTGGGAGACACTATTGAGGTCATTGAGCATAGTGCTTAGGTCCTCCAGCGATTCTGCTATGAGGACTATATCGTCGGCAAACCGAAGGTGAGTGATTTACTCGCCATTGACGTTAATACCGTATCCTTTCCAGTCCAGTAGCTTGAAAACGTCTTCCAATGCAGCAGTGAAGAGTTTCGGGGATATAACGTCACCCTGTCTTACACCTCTCTACAGTTGGATAGGTTTCGTACTTTGGTTCTGTACTCGGATAGCCATCGTAGCCCTACTGTACAAACACTTCAGAACTTCGTTATACCGACAGTCAAATTGGCACCGCTGAAGGGTTTGCAGCACCGCCCAAATTTCGATGGAATCAAAGGCTTTCTCATAGTCCACGTACGCCAGACATAGTGGCAAATTGTACTTTGTTGTTGTTGTTATGTATGTGGTCTATGGTGCTAAAGCCTTTTCGGAAACCGGCTTGTTCGGGAGGCTGGAAGTCGTCGAGTCTGCGTGCGAGACGGTTCGTAATGACTCTCGAAAACAGCACGTAGACGCGGCTCAAAAGGGAAATCGGTCTGTAGTTCTTCAATAGAGCATTGTCACCTTTCTTGAAGAACAAGACCACCGCACTTCTGCTCCACGCCTCCGGTGTAGTGCTACCATGGAGGACGGAATTAAAGAGCTTCTGAAGGACTTTAAGTACCGGTTTTCCACCCGCTTTCAGAAGCTCCGCTGTAATTCCATCCTCGCCTGGGGCCTTGCCGTTTTTAAGGTGCTGGAGAGCCATTCTAATCTCGCTCAGACTGACGTCTGGAATATCATCGGAATAGTGTCGGATAAGACTTGCTTTTGGATCGTTACTCACACTTGCATGTGGCTCCAACGATGATGTGTACAGCTGCCCGTAGAAACTCTTAATCTCACTCAAAATCTCAGGCGTCCCGGAAACGACACTTGACTATGTCTGGTAGACAGATCTTTAGCGAAGACTTTGGAGCCCTGGTTCCGCTCGATCGCTTCTTCAATACGAGCTGTATTGAAGTTGCGTAAGTCCCGCCGCATGAAAATGGAGATCTGTCTGTTCAGTTGCCTGTACGCTGTCAAATCTGCTAAAGACTGCATCTTCATTTTCCGTCTAGCAGCCATGAGATTGAGAGTGTGATCGGAGAATTTTCGTGTTCTTCTGCGGCGGGTCTTGCAAAACTTAGCTCCGACCGCATGGACAGTTTCCACGAGCTTTTCATTCATTTCGTACACTGTATTGCAATCTTCTAGGCACTGAAAACGGTTTTGTAGCTCGAGCTGAAAGGTTTCGGGACTCTGGATTAGAGAACGAGGGGGACGGAGCGTTGACTTCATTAGACGAGACCTCTCCAACTTAACGTTTTGGTTCAGTGTGCCTCCAACCATTCCGTGATCGCTACCAGTTTTCACCCTCGCGATCACTGAGACATCACTGAACAGTTGTCGTCTGGTCGTCATAATGAAGTCAATCTCATTTCTTGTCGAACCGTCGGGGCTCGACCAGGTCCACATCCTGTGGGGCCGCTTCTTGAAGAAAGAGTTCATCATAAAGAGCCCCTCCTTCTCCATGAAGTCGGCCAGCTGCTGGCCCCTTGGGTTCCGTTAACCTGTTCCAAATTGCCCTACCTTCAGCTCACCGTTCTCTTTTGTGCCTAGTTTTGCGTTGAAGTCTTCCATTAACACCGTATAGTGGGTTTTGGAGGAATGCATGCATCGGGATGTGCCGAGGTTGGTGCGTAAACCTGTATGACCTTCATCGAATACCGTTTGCTGATTTTGAGTATAAGGTACGCAACCCTCGCCGACACACTCTCAATCTTTACAACGTTGTTAACGAGAGTCTTGTGGACGATAAATCCGACACCACCTTGGGACAGATGGTCGCCCTCCCGGTGATAGAACAAATTGTCGGATTCGAGGATTACCATGTCCTCCCCCTCTCTTCGGACCTCGGATAATCCTATAATATTCCAGCGCAAGTTGTCTATCTCTTCTTCCAGCTCCAGGATCTTCTCGTCAGTCCTCATGATGGGGCCGTCTCTTCGTAACTCTCATGATGGGGGTAATATTGCCATAGTTGCCACGCTTGGCGAGCGGGTTGGCAATCGCAGTTTTTTTATTGTTGTTTTGCTGTTATCAGAAAGATGCTGCTGCCCATCTTCTGCCTCAGTTTCCCTTTGTCGCCTCTTACGACACTCACGGGAAGATATGGGGTAGTGGGTATTCTTACCCGCCACTACACGGGAATATTACGTTACTACAAAGATATAGATACCTACCTACATTCATTATTTCAAAGAAAATCAACATAAGTTCTAGAGCACCAAAGAGGTTACTTCGAGGGCAAAATTCTGCGTTAAAATAAAATGCCACAATTAACTCTCATGTTGCCATATCGAAAAAAATGCTGTCAATTAGTTATTGTATTTTCATCAAAAAATGGCATATCTCTCGCTTAATCGTAATTTTGTACCAGTACACCCCTGATGGCAAAGTTAACTTCCATTGGAAAAGTTGCCAGACTTGTCTGTACTTATTATTTTTAGCTTCTTTACATATTTTTGTTACAAAAATATACAATATACATATAATATATACAATAGAGACACCCGTAATTAGCATTTTTGTTAAATGTATAGAAAACAGATTTTGAATTTTGTCTTGAAATATTCTAGATCAATTAATTTATAAAATAAGTTTCTAAATAATTCGAAACTGAATGCTCGTGTTTATTTATTAAAAATATTATAATATTTTTCTATAGAATAAAAATATATCTTTAGAAAAATCGTACCTGTAAGCTTCCTGCGATATATCGGTCAACTTCCGAACTTTGCGTCGACTGCTCTCGCCCACATTCAAAGTTGCCAACATTTGCTGTAAATAAAACAAAACCGATACAAAGTAGAAAACGAGTTCGACATATTTTTTTTAAAGTTGAGTGTATACCACACATATTACATGATGTATTTTCAATAAATTTAATGTGGCATAAATACGCATTAAATTGTTTTATAGCTATAAAAAATTAAAGTATGTAAAAATGTGTTGTAAGTACAATTCGCAAAAAATGTTTCATTGTGTTTATAACGGTGAAATAATAATACAAGGTTAACAAGAAAAAACCTGAAAGGAAGGAATATTGTGTTGGGAAATTTTTAACACATCCTTAGTTTGGGAAGTAAATTAGGAACTAAGTTAGTAAAAAGACCATCCCTGTTGATCAAGTGTTATAAGCGTTAAGCGAGGAAAGTATCTCAATCAGGGAACGCGTTACGCTCAAGGGAAGTAAAAGTAATGTTTATAAGAAAAATGCGATAGTTTAGTTAATGAGAAAATTCACTCAGCGCTGAATAATAGTTGTTGGAAGCTACAAAATATCAGTTATACTTATTAGTATGATTTTTTAATGTTAAAAATTTATTAATGTAAACGGCCATAGTCGGCTCTAAATAAAATAAATTTATTTAAGAAATACTGACAATTATAATAGGTCGGGAAAAAAGTTTCTTCGTAGTTTTTTTGTATAAAAAGAAAATTATCTTTGGTTTTACTGTTTGTATCTGGCTGGTTTTAATATCAAAATATAGAGGACATAAGAAAAACAAAAATAAAAAGTAATACACAATTTCCCGCCATTTTTGTATTGTTTTTCTGTCCGCCAAAATTAGTGAATCTAACGAAGAAGTTCGATACATTCTGAAGTTTTATTACTAAACATGAAAAAATACGACTCAAGCCGCGAAAAAATTTGTGACGTTCATGGACCTAATGCAGTGTCAGTAAGTTGGTTCAAGCGTTTTCAGTCCGGAAATTTCGACGTCATAGATGCAGCTTGCTCTGGTCGCCCTCATATGGATAAAGTCGATGCCATTTTTGAAAAAGTGGAGCAAGATTGACATATTAGTAGCTACGACGACATAGCCGAGGAATTGAGGATTAACCACAAAATAGTCTTGACCAATTTGAGAAAGTCTGGCTATACAAAAAGCTATATATTTGGGTACCACACGAGCTCACTGATAGAAACCTAATGAATCGTTTACTCATTTGTGATTCTCTATTAAACCATTTTTGAAAGGATTGATCACTGGTGATGAAAAGAGGATCACCTACGACAAGAACTTGCGAAAAAGATCATGGTCAAAGGGTAGTCAAGCTCCACAGACTGTAGCGAAAGTGTGTTTGGTGAGATTGGTAGGGCATCGTTTATTAGGAGCTTTTACCGCCGGGCAATTCGGTTCTCTACTGCCAACAACTAATAAGACTCAAGCAAGAAATTGAGAAAAAACGGCCGGAATTAATCAACAAAAAAGGGGTGGTCTTTCATCCTGATAACGCCAGACCATACACATATTTGGCCACTCAGCAAAAATTGAGAGAGCTGGGTTGGTAAGTGTAATGCATCCACCACATAGTCCTGACCTTACACCATGACATTTTCACCTATTTTGGTCTCTTCAGAATTCTTTGGGTAGTGTTAGGTTAATATCAAGAGAGGACTGTCAAAACTACTTGTCGCATTTTTTTTATTTAAAATCCCAAGATTCTACAGCAACGACGAGATGTCACTACCTACAAGATGGCAACAAGTTATCTAACAAAAGGCACATACATATATAATATTATAATTAAATGTAATTAAAATTTGAAAAAAAAATGTCTTGAATTTGTATATAAAATACGAAGAAACTATTTCCCCGACCTTATATGTACTGAAAAAATATCTTTTATAATTTTTTTTTATAGGAGAGGGGGCAAACGAGCGAAGTGACTACCGTCGCCTATGAACAACTGCAACACCAGGGGAACTGCAGATGCCGTTTAAAAAGGAGTTGGCTCTTTTCTTGAAGGTGGTATCGGTCCGGAAAAATCGCTGGTGGTAATCGATTCCACAAGGAAGTTGTGCGAGGAAGAAAACATCTTCTAAATCGCACAGTGGTAGACCGCCAATCATCCAGATGGTGTGGATGGTATCGGGAGTTCTGCCGCGATGTGCGTACCTGAAATTCGGCGGCTGGGATTAATCCGAACAATTCCTCAGAGAACTCCCCGTGGTAAATGCGAAAGAAAAAGCAAAGGGATGCAACATTTCTTCGCAGCGCCAATGAATCGAGCCGATTGGAAAGGACTCGGTCGTCGACGATTCGAGCCGCTCTGCGCTGGATGCGGTCAAGTGGAAGGAGCTGGCACTGGGGAGCCCCAGCCCAGAGATGGGAACAGTATTCCATGTGAGGCCGAACCTGCGCCTTGTAAAGATGCAGGCGTTGTGCCGGCATGAAACACTGTCCCGCTCTGCTGAGCACGCCAAGCTTATCAGAGGCCAATTTGGCCTTCTCTTCCAAGTGACCACGAAACTGCACGTCACTCGATATGTCGACGCCGAGGATTCCGATACTGGCTGAGGCAACAAGGGGAGTGCCTTGAAACTGAGGAGATACGACAAAGGGGTTCCTTTTAGCGGTAAATTCGCAAACTTGTGTCTTCTGAGGATTAAACTGGACTAGATTTAGTCGCCCCCAATCCGAGACTTTGTTCAGTAAAGACTCGACTTCAGACACAAGTTTGTTCCGGTACTCGGCGACGTTTTCCCGCGAAATATTGGCACGGTCGGTGTATAGAGCATCACCAGTGCTTTCATCCGCATAGCAATGAATGCTACCGGTTTGCAACATATCATTGATATGCAGAAGAAACAGTGTTGGTGATAGCACGCAGCCTTGTGGAACACCAGCGTTAATAGGCTTGTAGTCGGAGCATGCACCTTCTACAACGACCTTGATGCTCCGATCTGCAAGATAGCTAGTGATCCAATTGCACAATTTCTCGGGAAGCCCATAGGAACGGAGCTTCGAAAGAAGCGCTTTGTGCCAAACCCGATCGAAGGCCTTCGCAATGTCCAAACTAACGACCGGTTTGAGACTTCCATGCTCTGTTTCTAGGAGCAAAGTCTTGTTCGAAAGTCTATTGTACATTTTAAAAATGTGTGCCAGTGAAAGATTTCAAGCTAATCCTCTGATTTACTTATTCTTTACTCCATTACAAAATCTTTACTTCATTATTTTCAAAATTGAGCTTTGTGGCTCCTTAGTGCTCCTTGGTTGTACTTTTTGGCCTTGGAGTTGTGAGTATCAGTTCGCTTGATTTCGTGCTCTTTAGTTGTACAAACATATTTATCTGTAAATACTGCGTCTTTCACAAGCATATTGGGGCAGCAAGTGTTTTTATAGATCTATTCTCCTTCATAAGCTTCAAGGACTGATTAAGAGCACGTCCTCTGTATTAACGGTAAGCATCTAGTTTCAAATCTTGTTTAATTTGTGATAGGGTCTCAGTAAGAATCTTTATGTCACGCGATAGTATTTTTGTTTCCCATCTGGTGCTACAAGAGGTTGCTTGGATATTTTATGATCTTTAACAGAGGAACCGTTAATGGCCTCACAATACACATATATACCGCTTAAGTCTGAAAAGTGTTGAATTAAACTACTTTTACGGATTACATCGCGTTTAATTAACTTATTTTATTAATTCCCGACGTTTCGGGTGCTTTACAGCACCCATGGTCACGGGGGACTGAGGTGATTGACGTCCCGATGTCAAAGTTAATCCGGAGTACCTTCAGCTCTTTTAATTATTAATTTTGGTCCGATCTACGCAGAATGAACTAACTGTGTCTTGAAGTCTTGCAGTGGTATGCTTGGGTTTAGTTTTAATTTTATTAATTACAGGATCCCAAGCAGTTGGTAGTACCCAGCCTCCCTCTCTATTGAAATTAGGATGTTTTTTAATTTCAATAGCCTCACGTATCATCCTTGGCTGGAATCGATGTTCTTTCGCGAGAATCTGTGGTTTATCAAATCTAATGTAATGGCGGGGGCCGTCTAGGATATGATCACAAACTGCAGACTTCCCGGAACGTTGGTGCTTCACGTCAGCTATGCGTTCTTTTACGCGGGTTTTAATAGATCGTTTTGTTTGCCCTATATGAGAGACCACATTCACAATCAAGCTTGTATACTCCTGCATCTTGTAGAGGAATATTACACTTGACGTCGGGAATTAATAAAATAAGTTAATTAAACGCGATATAATCCGTAAAAGTAGTTTAATTCAATGTGTAGTGTTCGCGTAAATATAAGAAATCATCCTGAAAAGTGTTTTAAAAATGACTTACGGCATCATACCCACTTTGTGAATAGCAATATGCCATTTTGCTTTATTTAACATAATGTCATTTAACACGGTATAAAATAATATTTAATAAATCATATAAGTTTTTTTTGGCAATGGAGTCGTAGTACCTTTGCCAATGTCAAGTAATAAGAAATTATCCTCAATTATTTGTTTAAAAGCTTCCTCACAATATGTTGTTGCGCTCAATCACAAAGTTTTTGGGAGATTTAGATGGCAGTTTGAGCCAGCAGACAATTAATGACGATAGTATCTCAAGTCGTCTTGAGACAAAATTGAACAAAAGCAGACAAAATAGCTTGAGGCTTAGATCACCAGCTGAACACTTGTTCCATCGTTTCCATTCATATTTCACATGCGCCAAAATTTTATGTAGAAAGCATCAAATGTACTTATCAAAATTCATTTCAAGCCTTTATTTAAGCAATAATCTGTCAGCGGCCATATAAGAATTCCAAACAATACAAAAAAAAGCAAAAGAACTCTTTGAATTGCAAAATTATTTATGTTCATAATAATTATGCTCTTTTCTTTTCTTTTTACATTATAAACGTAGAAAAAATCATATATTTAATGTATAGATTTTTGTTCCCGACATATTATTGGCCGTCAGTTGCAATTTTATTCTGTGTTATAGGAATTTCAATCGTACAGATAAGTAAATACTTATTGACAAATTGAGAGTATTACCCCACGACTTTCGTTATTACTACGCATTCAAATTTCGTCTATTTATTACTGTGTTATACGTTAAAACATATTACAATATGAAGGAAATATAATAGCAGTCTAACACCTCTCTGTGGTGGATCGTAGTGAATCGTGGTGAATTTTTCGGCAACAGACATTTTGTAATGGCCGGAGTCACATGGTTCGCCTTAAAATCTCAATCCCTCTTAAAACTACTTATTTACTTAATAAAGTTGCATTTTTATTTAAGTACATATTAAATGCTAAAGTTAATATTAATTATAATAAATAGTTCACTTAAGTCACATAACGTATTCATTCACGCTCTTTTATGTAAGATAAAATGAGCTTTATGTATTGCCATCATATAATCATGATAATCTTTCAGTGTAACCGAAAGAAGAGGGAGCGAGTAAGATTATTATATTGAATATGATGCTTCCAAATGATCATTAATTACTGTACCCTTATGACTACGCAGATATTTAAACAACTACATAGTTAGTACGAGTAGACCCCAACGAAGTATTTTAACTTCATGAAAGCATCCTGATGCTAACAATCGACATTCAATATAGCTAGGGGAGCCACATATAGTAATACGATCTTAATCTGAGCTTTCGAAGAAGAGCTAATTTAACTCAAAATTAAGCTTAAAAGGACCATCTGAATATTAAACGTAATTATAAAAGTACAGCTGTATAATAAATGCAAGAGATGGGAAAATTTTCATGATTTATTGTACATTGTTTGTCAAAGCACCACGGTTCCAACATTATTCTACAACGTTTTTATGAGAAATACCTATTAAGGCAGAATATGAGTTATTTCTTCTTCTTTTTCATCCACCACATCCATCCAAAAGTACATGCCTAGACATCTAAACACTTGAACTCGTGCCTATCCTATCACAGGGAGGATTTGTCTTAATCCTCACGCTTGGCAGGTGGATCGACTATCATACTACCATCTGTCTCGCACCTGAGACTCTCCATCGTCGAGTATTTTACTCCTGGAGTAGAGATGGTTAAGTCTGTTACCGCAGCCACGGGACGAATGGGGTAATGGATTCCCTTTACCACCACCACCGCTACTACACCACACCACACGGTAATGAGTTGTTCATATGAAATGTAAGATTTACGCTTTCATTTTTGCCACCATTGCTCTTTGTTTATTGTACTACTAATAAACTATAAATATATACGTTCTCGTATACAGTTTACAATTATTCCTTTTCATCACTAATTATACAACTCTAATCGAGATTTGTATAATTAAACATAAACGGAGTAATGATAGAATGATCTTCTCCATAAGCCTGCAAAAGTTCACTGTTGAACATGGGCCTCTCCCTTTGTATCGAAGTAATAAAAATAAAATATTAAATTAAATACTATGCTTAAATATTCAATACTAAACGTTTTTGTAGTGAGTTTAATAAGTATTCAAATATTACAAATATCAAAAATGTGGATAAAGCATATAAAAATGTAAAAAATAACTCGTTTTTATACGAAAAAAATAGTTTTATACGTGGTAGAGCCATGCTGCAGCTATATTAGTAGTATAGTTGTAGCACGAATGGGTCGGCTCGACCGGGGAAGGACCACGCTCTCACAGAATACCAGCGTAAAATAGCAGCTTGATGCTGCTGTGTTTTGTATGGTGAATGTAGAGAACCCGAGACCCTTTTTACTGGAAAAGAGGCATTCCAGCTTAGTCCTCACGGGTGACAACGCATCTACATTTTGATTCTTTACTGAGGATAGATGTAGATATCTATGGGTCACAGCAACCACTTACCATCAGGTGGACTGTGTGCTCGTTTGTCACCCTAGCCTATAAAAAAAAGTTTAAGTATTGATCTAAAAAACTGAAACAATTATGAATATTTACAATAATAATTATAACAAAAAAATCTATCACTTCAAAAACCGATATGAGACGACAAAAAGATATTAAAATAGCGTTTTATATTACACCTAACCATTAATTAGTTAAATTTGCTTTAATTTTACATTCATGTTTTAATCTGAATTTTTGTATTAATTTTTCTTTTGATCTTGAGATATCTTTTTCTTTCAATTTAAATCCTTAAAAATATATAGTTTATACTATTACTATATCATAATCAAATCCATTGAGTATTATCATGCATAATATATTGCGACTACTGCTATTGAAATTAAAAACTTTAGTATTTACTTACATTCTTCACATATTTGTAGTTCAATTTTGTCGAGATCTTCATTATCATCGTCATCGAAATCAGTTTGCACTGTAGCATCACGAGTGTAATTCTGAAGTGCAATAACATCAAATGGCGGACGCTCTGGATGGGTATAGACGTTAACAGGATTGGTACTGCACTGCGGTTGCTCCTGAGGGTCCCGTGTATCTTGTGCTTCATGTCGCGCACGTTTACACGCGGCGCATCCACATAAGGAGCCGCGTACTCGCAGTAGCCACACTAACCCGAATAGCGCCATCCATGTAGTCATGCTGCGTCCACTTTGCCTATCATAACACACTTTGTTCACTAGCAGTCACTCAATCATGTTGTTGTTTTTTATCATTTGCCCTATATTTTCAAGTGCATGTTGCAGTACATAATTTTAATATATATTTTTGTTATGATATAATATTGGTCCATAGTTGCTTAACTAAACATTTGACTCACTTTTATATTTCTTGTTTCTTGTATTCTTTACACTGTATTATTATGGATGTCATATTTTTTACCAGTGCACAATTCACGGTTTTATAGTTTTCGAAGTCATCTTAAATACATAAAATTGTATTTTATAATAATAATAATAACAATTTATTTCAGACCCATATACATTCCATAACTGTGTTAGTAATTGAATTAAAATTAGTAATTGAATTCGCGTAAATATAAGAAATCATTATGTGTTAGTAATTGGCTTATCCTATGTTAGTTTTAAATATGATTACACACAATTATTAATTAAAATTATTTTCGGCATGTGCATGTGCATACGTATCCAGTGCCCTAGGTAAATCACATTTATCAGATATTGCTCTCCGAATCACTGAAATCTATATATACAAGTACGCTGGACTGGCTATACCATACAAAATGCTTATGCCGATTTGAAGCGCCCTCATTGTCCGTACGGGGAACTAAAATTGACATAATGTGCCAAAATCGTATCTCTATTTAAATAACACAAACTTTTAAACTAAAAAATGAAATTATTTTATATGGTTTGATTTTAGTTACATAATAAGAATTATTTTTAGTAATAATGAGAGTGTGCGTAATATGTTAAGCTCATTACAAAAAGGAAAATTCGATAACATTCGACAAGTACGTGAATTTACAGCTAATATTAAACAAATTGGGTCGGCTTTAGTTATCTGCGGCACGATTTAAGTGATCATTTTAGCTTTATTTGACAGGCAATGATGCTATTGATTACCATCTAGCTGCTTTTTATGCCGGAAATCTTTAGTTTTCGAGATATCGATAATTATAGTTTTGAGGTTATATCCATTTAAAAATGATACGAAAACGAAATAACAATATAATTATTAGAAAGAGATAGCAATAGAGCATGTATGTCTGTATCTGTTTTAAAAAATAACACGCAACAACAATATACATGTCTATAAATATATGTTTTTATAATATTATATTTGGTCGTTTCTTTTGATCAAACCCTATCTACCAGAAGGTATAAATCACAAAACCGAATCTGTCAACCCCGACTTCCACGTGGTCTTTCCGCTCTTACCCCTAGAGTGTATATGAAAACCCGGAAGCGCGGAGGGAAAGCATCCCTCGCCCGCTGTAGCTAGGTGCCTGTGCTTAGTTACGCAAGGGCAAAGGGGCTGCACTTGCCGCAGCGCTGGAGCAGAAGCAGAATCAAAATAGTGTTAATTCCCACGGTTTTTTCCCACCCTGAAAACTCCCACATTCCCACCGGGACCCGAATGTGACTTTTTTAAGCGAAAGCGATTTTGCCTTAATATGTAACAAAACTTTAAAAATTCATTAAAAAAAAGGGGGGGTTTCCGGCACTTCCCCCTTTTAGGGGGAGGTTCCCACCCCTTCCCCCCTCCTCCCCGGCCACTCGGCGACCATATATTCATGCCGCAGATTACTAAAGAAATACCTGTTTGTCTTTATATTACTGAGTTTTGATAAACAATAAAATTCAATAGGGTTATCGAGTTTCTTGTCTATAATACTTATCAATGTTCTTTTCTACCCATATCTGTTAACAACCTGTTTATTAATTAACAGGTTTCCAACTAAACCTAGACTAAATTAATGCTAAAGAGCACAAAAATTGTGAATTGGCGTTCGAAATAAAATGATTATCTTTGTTCTAAACACTTCACAGACGACTGTTTTATTAGACATGAGAAACGAACCACTTTGAAAAAGTGCAGTATACCCACAATATTTTAGGACAAGTACCAGTAAGTATAAAGTATAAGATTATTATTTCGAATGTATTTTATTTCTTCTCTCCTTATTTTCCCCTTGACTCAAGGGCCATAGCCAAGTGTAAAAAGGTCGCCTGATGATGAGTTTGTGTATACAAGACGTAAATTTGTTAAATCTGTTTAAATATGACCAATTTGTTATATCAAGGGAATACATTTATATTTGGACTGCAAAATTATTAATGTCCTTAGTGAATTTAGGTGAGAAATAGCTACTCCCTGAACGGGTTCCCGCCTTGTCTCCAAGCCCGGCCCAAGGTGGCCACTCTGAGTGGGCTTGTCGAGCCCTTGGATGTGTGTTAGCGGGCTGCGGCTGGTATGATACATAAATAGAATGGACGTTACGGGTAGGCCTGGGTATAGAATTTTTATCGATATTATATTTTTTCACACTGTCTTATCTCTATTATTAGTTACTTGGACGTTCACTTCTGCTGTCAGCGCCAAAATGGTGAAAATCAAATCGCCTCACTATGTCACGGTGTATAGCCAGTCCACATATAGAGGTCAGTGTCTCAGAATGCTATTGGAGCTCCCACGAAATTTAAAAAGTGATACGTTATGTGTAGCATAGTTAATTTAATTTAATTTAATTTACTTGTTAATTCGTTAAATTAATATAATAACGATTGAATACATGTAAAATATAGAAAAATAGTACCTACATTTTATTAAACATGCGTTGAAAATATATAAGTGCAATGAGCAGGACCTTGTACAGGACAAGGTTAACCTGTCTTAATTGTTACCAGACATTCCATGGTCTACTAGTACTACAGATATACGTTCCTACATTGGGACATTTTTAAGCAATGTTATACATATATATAAGTCAAAAAAGAATGTTTTATGAAAAAGTTATAGCATAAATGATTCCATCTATAAAACCATAACAAACTTTGGTTGGCGTGAGTTAATGTATGAAAGACAGCGTGATAGTAAGTCACATGAGTATTCAATTATATCCGTGGATCGATTTATTTGTTCACATTTATGATATGCTCCAACGATGTCTTATTACGCATGGATATATTAGAGAGTCAAGTAGCCAGTTATAGCCGCATAACATACGTGGAGAAAAGGTACGATGAAATGATAAATGGTGGTAATAAATTGCAGCCTTCGAGTTATAAATGGCAGTCCTTACGGAGAGAGAATCATGAAAGTATCAATTCGTTATAAACGATTCCCAAAATTTAATAGGGTTATATATTTTTATTATAGAACTAAAGGTATTCTTCTTAGCTTAAGAAAGTAAATAATGTTTTAGCAAAGGAAAAAAATGTAATAATTAATACTATTTTTCGTAATTTATATCATTTTAATATTTTAATAAAAATCTTTTGCAAAAACTTTTTTATAATTTTTTCAATAAGTAATTGTGATAAACCAGCCCATAATCCACCTGATGTTAACTGTAGTGGTCTATTGACATCTGCATCTAACCTCAATTAAGAATCAAAGTGCAGATGTGTTGTGACCCCTGAGGACTAAGATGGAATGCCTCATTACAAGTAAACAGGGTCTACGGTTCTCGTTACTCACCCTTTATAACACATCAATATTATGATGTTTTAACGCTGATATTTTACGCGGGCGTATTCCATCTCCAGTCGAGCCAACTTTATTATGCTGCAACTATTATTCGGATTAATTTCAGCCGCCAAATTACACCAACGCACATCGCAACAAAACTTACGTAACCATCCACATCATCTGGATATTTGGCGGTCCACTACTGTGCGATTTACTAAGAGTTTTCTTACTCATATAACTACTTTGTGGAATCGTTTATTACAGGTGATTTTTCCGGATCGATACGACTTAGGGATATTCAAGAAACGAGCTTAGTCATTTTTAAAAGGCCGGCAACGTACGGTCGACACCTACCATCAAATGAGCCGCATGCTCGTTTTCCCCTTCTTCTATAAAAAAAATACACTGTAGTGTGGCTCTACCATGTAAAAATATTACTTTATTTTTGGCCGATAGCCAGTTTGTGTCCCGACGGGTGCGTTCCACTCTAAATGCGATAATGCGCGTCTGCTCTCTATCGGAACAAACAGTATAACGGAGTGGCGTAGTATTAGTGATAATTTTCAATATCGTCAACGCGACGTTTAAATATCTACTCTAGGACGCAATCAGGATGGCACTGGCATATCATCAAGTGCCACCCCCATACCATTAAGGCATTATTGAGAACTACTTCCGCTACAGGCACTTCGCCTTTGATGCGGTTCTGCGAGTCGACCTTCTCGCTGACGTCGAAATCGTCGAGCCAAGAAGCTAGCCGAGCTAAGGATGGAAATCGTCGCCAAAATCTATGAGTTCGGATTTGAAATAACACCTCACAAGGCCGAGGCCCAATGGTGCGGGCAGGGAACCTTTTATTTATAGAATTAGGGTGAGAAACAAGCACACAGCCCGCCTGATGGTAACTGGATGCTACCACCTATAGACTTTTACACCTATCCTCAATTTAGAATCAAAATGCAGGTACATTGTCACCCCTAAGGACTAACATGGAATGCATCGTATCCAGTAAACGGGTCTCCGGTTCTCTACACTCACCATACGAAACACAGCAATATTAAGCTATTTTACGCTGATATTCTGTGAGAGTCGAGCCGACCCATTCGTGCAAGTAAACAACCTCTCGACACGTGATTCCGCGTGGGTGGGTCTGAAGTCAGAGTGGGGCGATACATGAAGTATCTAGACCTAAACAATCGCTGGGGCTTCGAATAACACTTCATGTGCCTATTTTCCTCGATTGTGGGGGTATATATATACGGTATGCGGATGTTATGCATAGTCTAATGTCTAATGTGATGCTATACGTAAACTAATGTCTATGCATAACAACCGCATTAGCTCATCCTAGGAGAACCAAGGGAAGAAGTGCGCTGCCTGTATGCGGAAGTAATAGCATCATAGCCTTGTACGGGGTGCCTGTATTGAAGAAAAGGCTGAGAATCTGATTGCAAATCTAAAATCCCTCTATAGCCATTACAGACCATCGGTGCTTGAACCGCCTTCTAACAAAGAAGGCCATTGGTGAATTATTACCCCCGAAAACTAAAGGTGAAAGGATGGTACCGAGTACCAACTCCCAAACAGAAAATCAGCCAAGTATAATATCCCAGCTTATATTTTTTCAACAGTTGCAGGTCAATTTTCTAAACGGTATCAACCACAAGATGACAATCAGAAGTTGTAGCCAAAGACTGTCATAAAAGTTAAAGTATAAATTAATTGTATATTATTATTATAATTTAATTGCTATATTGAATAAAACAATTTTAATGTACTTTATAAATTAAATTATCTGAATTTTACTTAAAGTCATTCAAGCCTTGTTTATGTATATTATTATGTATGCATATTAATTCATTCGAATACCTATGCAAATTTTAAATTACTTACGCTCGCTTAATAGAGGAAATGTTTTTGCTTCAATTCAAGGTAAAATCTATTAGTTATAAAATATCGATTATTAAAACTAACAGTTAGTTTACTTAACGTTAGTGCTTTATTAAAATTAATATCCTGTTCAACTCCAAATTTGTATTATCTCAAATCTTTTCTAACAATTTTGTTTTATTTGATTTTAACAGTAAAGTGATTAATATTTAAAGGTGTTTAGCAGTGGACTTACGAAGGTCTGTAATGATGATGATAATGATAATGACTAATAATCAGCACAAGTATTCTACCTTATGGCCTGCGACTTCGCCCGCGGATTGATAGCAGTTTGCCAAAAATATCGATGTATTTAGACCAGTTCTTCATAAAATAATCATTAGTAGATAGTAAATATTGTCGCCTTGAGTGATTGAGAAATGAGAATGTGGCGGCGCTGTCGTCACACCACAAGCAAAAAACATCGAAGCCTAAATCGCGCTATGAAAGTTCCGAAGTAAAAAACAGTATATATAGAATAGCTCCGAACTACCGGCCACAGTGGTAACCAACCGACGACCTTCTTCGGAAACTTCAACTTCTAACTTTCATCATCGTCTTCAAATACCCCATACATTCGTCCCAAGCAGATATTGTCTGCACTCTTCAGATCCTGCAAGCCATCTAGTTTCACAAGTTTCATCGCAGCACTGGAATAATAATGTCCCCTTTTCCTTCAAGCTACTCTCTGCGCTACAGTGTTCGGCACGCTTCTGAGCCTTACTGCTCGCCTCTTCTTCACGGCACTTTCGCAGATTACTTGCCTTCTTCTCGACTCACCGCAGACTACAAGGCAATTCCCTGGCACTTGCACATTCGTCGACATCTAGACTGCACTATCGACCTCCGGTCTGAGCAGGGGGTCGCACCACAAGCGAAAATACATCGAAGCCTAAATCGCGCTATGAAAGTTCCGAAGTAAAAATCAGTATATATAGAATAGCTCCGAACTACCACTCGGAGCAATGTTACTCGTAGCAGAAATTTAATCAAACTGTAATGCAGAAAAAAAAATGATCTGATTTTAATTTGCGATAAGTACCTGATTTCCGTAATTAAAGTTTAATGATGTGGTAAAAACTCAGAATCTGATAAGTTTTAGTTATTTTCTGGTATAAAATTTTGGTTTTCATTTACATTTTTTAATTAAGAGATGAAAAATTCAGTGAAACATTTAGATCTACATAACTAATGGTAAAGACATATCATATGCTATGTACATATGTTATACTAAAGATAATATCGGTTCCCAAAGCTGTGTACTTTGGACTACAAATTATGGTCAGTACTAGAGGGCTGGCTTGCTAAAACGTTTTTCCGAAATTGAATCTCTCAAAAAATCTTTAGATCTAAATTCCCTATGGAGACAGTTCGTAAGTCACTAAAAAAATATATGGATTTTAATGTGTAATATACATGGCATATTGCGTGTAATGTCTCTCAAGACCTAATTTCGGTCACGGCAGTCGGTCTCAACGGAAATTAGTTATAATAGACTAGTTACAATAGTTAGTTAGTACATAGTGCACGAGTGTGTGTGCGTGAAAACACAGGTGCATTCTCTATTGCCTCACTCGCATAATAGTCCGATGGAACGGCAATCCAACTTTACGTGCGTTCCGAGGCCAGGGGGTGGAACACCGCCAACTTTCTGACTCCGGGCTACTTTCTAATTTCGGGGTTTTCTACAAAAAATCTCAGCAGCAATACTGAGAATTTCTTAATAGAAAAACCCAACAACTGTTTTAGCCCTACCCGTGATTCAAACCTGAAACCACATGATCAGATGCGTTTACAACCACTAGACTAACGAGGTAGTCAAATATCAAAAAATAGTGTTTTGAGCAAGATTGTAGTTACTTCTATATCAGTCTGGACCGTTATCTCAGTTTCCTTCCTCGCACAACTTCCTTGTGGAATCGACTACCATCAGCGATATTTCCGGACCGACACGACTAACGGTAACAATCAAGGAAAGAGTCTACTCTTTTTTTAAAAGCCGACAACGCATCTGCAATTCCCCTGGTGTTGCAGTTGTTCATGGCGGCGGTAGATACTTACCATCAGGTGAGCCGCATGCTCGTTTGCCCCCTTTTATCTAAAAAAATATTTTTGTATTTTCATTTCCTCTTGCCTGTGACTGCATTAAGTTTTCATTCTACCGAAGGGCGTTAGTTTTAACATGGTGATTATTTTTCCAGTAAACCTATTGTGACGATGCATTATTATTATTATTATTAATAAATAATAATAAAATTCAATATAAAAACAATTAAAAATATCATAGATATAATATTTTGAACAATTAAAATGCGTTAATAAGCATAAATAATCTATCCCGGACGTCAGTCTGAGCGAGATTAGAATGGCTCTCCAGCGCCTTAAAAACGACAAGGCCCCAGGCGAGGATGGAATTACAGCGGAGCTTCTGAAAGCGGGTGGAAAACCGGTACTTGAAGTCCTTCAGAAGCTTTTTAATTCCGTCCTCCATGGTGGCATTACACAGGAGGCGTGGAGCAGAAGTGCGGTGGTCTTGTTCTTCAAGAAAGGCGACAACGCTCTCTTGAAGAACCACAGACCGATTTTCCTTCTGAGCCGCGTCTACGTGCTGTTTTCGAGAGTCATTACGAATCGTGTCGCATGCAGACTCGACAACTTCCAGCCTCCCGAACAAGCCGGTTTCCGAAAAGTCTTTAGTACCATAGACCACATACATACCCTTCGGCAAATTGTACAGAAGACCGACGAGTACAATCTGCCACTTTGCCTTGCGTATGTGGACTATGAGAAAGCCTTTGATTCCGTCGAAATTTGGGCGGTGCTGCAGTCACTTCAGCGGTGCCAAGTGGACTGTCGGTATATCGAGGTGCTGAAGTGTTTGTACAATAGGGCTACGATGGCTATCCGAGTACAGAACCAGAGTACGAAACCTATCCAACTGCAGAGAGGTGTAAGACAGGGTGACGTAATATCCCCGAAACTCTTCACCGCTGCATTCGAAGACGTTTTCAAGCTACTGTACTGGAAAGGATACGGTATTAACGTCAATGCGAGTACATCACTCACCTTCGATTTGCCGACGATATAGACGATATCGCTGGAGGACCTAAGCACTATGCTCAATGACCTCAATAGTGTCTCCCAACGAATAGGTCTCAAGATGAACATGGACAAAACAAAAATCATGTTTAATGTCCATGTCACCTATGCCGGTAGTTGTTGGGAGCACTAAGCTCGAAGTTGTTGACGAATATGTTTACCTGGGACAAATAGTCCGACTAGGTAAGTCCAACTTCGACCGAGAGGTAAATCGACGGATTCAACTCGGCTGGGCAGCATTCGGGAGATTACGACCCATCTTCTCGTCAGGTATACCTCAAAACCTCAAAACTAAATTGTACAACCAGTGCGTGTTGCCAGTGATGACATATGGAACTGAGACGTGGTCTTTCACTGCTGGCCGTATGAGGAAGCTGAAGGTCACTCAGCGAGCTATGGAGAGGGCTATGCTCGGGGTTTCTCTGCGTGATAAACTCAGAAATGAGGATATCCGCAGTAGAACCAGAGTAACCGACATAGCCCAAAGGATTAGTAAGCTGAAGTGGCAATGGGCCGGCCATATAGCTCGAAGAACCGACAACCGATAGGGAAGAAAGGTTCTCGAGTGGCAGCCCCGTACCGGCAGGCGAAGTGTAGGGCGTCCCCCCACTAGATGGAGTGACGACCTGGTAAGACATGCAGGAAGTCAATGGATGCAGGTGGCTCGGGACCGTGCTTTGTGGCATTCCGTGGGGGAGGCCTATGTTCAGCAGTGGACTTGTGAAGGGCTGTAATGAATAAGCATAAAGTTCTAATACATTAATTTCAAACGTTAAGTATTTTAAAATATGGTCTTTAAAAACCTTTAAATTTATTAAAACTCTGCTTAAAATATTCAACATGTATTAAATAATAGAAATACAAGTCGATTATATTACAATAATAAAAATAAATAACATCTATATATATAATAAATCTGTAGAAAATTCGTGTCTTTAATTCTAATATATTCTTGAAAAAACAAGTCCAGGGGACTAATTAAAGGGTTCTGAAGCCAAATTAGTAGTTTTTAGAATTTTTGTCTGTCTGTCTGTCTGTCTGTCTGTGTATTCCGGATTCACGCAAAAACTACTGAACCGATTTATATGAAATTTTGTATGTAGGTAGATAGTAACCCGGGGCAACTTATGGGCTACTTTTTATCCGATTACGGATCTTCTAAAAAAGAAGGTTAAGTATTTTCCTTACATTAGATGTTAATTTTCTATTATATCTTAGTTATAGGCGGTATGACTGGTGTTTTTCAAATAAATACCATATTTATAAATAAAGATTGAAATATAGTTATAGCCTTGGTAAAATAATTTGAAACTACACTGATTTATTATCAAAACAGTGCCATCTGTCATCAAATGTAAAAAGTAATATATTTTGCCTTCAGTTACATAGTTACAAAGTAAATAACATAAATAACTTACAAAAATTAAAAAAAAATATATTTTTAAATTTATCTAAAAATTCTAACGTTTAGTTTTTTAGTATTTTTGATATTTTATTTCAAAAGTGTAATCATATCAATAGATAAAAATGACGTATATCAAAAATATGAAAATTGATAAGTTTTTTCTTAGAGTATTTATAATAGCTTGTTTATTTAACACTCTAAGATATTTTTATATTGTTCGCTTCTATCGCTGATATTACTAGATAGTATAGTTTTGGCTTTCATTATTTCATCTAACAATAGCGCCATCTACTTACTTCTAAATAAACTAAAATGGTTAGTCATGATAAAATTAAATAATAGAATGCTACTATATATACGATGTAAATAATTGAAAATTCGTTCGTGGCATCGTTGGATGTGTAATTACTAGGTAGGTAGATGTGTGGGGCCGTATAGTTTGCCATGAGATTTCATCATGGCACGGGAGCAAAACGTGTACGATTCCCTCGAGGATGAATCTGTTGATTGATGTAACATGTATGTAAGCTGCTACTTTTTTACTTTTCATGGGGCAATATATGCAGTTTATATTTCATTCATATTTTCGGGTATGTTCTTTTTTGTTTTCACTCTACTGTAAATATTAAGGGTTGCAAAGATGAGTAGAACTCCACTAAAATTAACATAGGCCTCCCCCATAAATTGTCAAGTGGCTGGATATTTGCTATAGTTGCCACGCTTGGTATGCGGGTTGGCCATCGCAGCTATTATTATTTTGATCTGTTATCAGAAAGATATTCTGCTGCCCATCTCCTGTTTATTTTCTTATGTCGCCTCTTACGATGGGACGGTATGAGGTGGCAGATTCGCTTTCACCGCCACTACAAGGCGATCATTTTTCTACTCCCGTTCATGAGTTTAGTGCTTCCAACGTTCACTGTGAATAAAATTTATAAGGAATAAAACAAATTTTAAGGAATTTTTTTTGCGTTTAATTTTAACTTTTTTAATTTCAGATGGTAACGGGAGGACTGAGGTGTTTGACCACCTGATGTCATAGTAAGAATATAATATAACAGAATAGAATAGAATAGATGCAGTAGTATTAAAGTTGTTAAAAATTACTGTAGTTGTATGCTTGGGTTTGAATTTAATTTTATTAACTATGGGGTCCTTAGCAGATGGTAGCACTCAGCCATCTTCCCTATTTAAATTAGGATGTTTTTGAATTTCAATAGCCTCGCGAATCGTTATTGGTAGGAATCGGTGTTCTAGTGCAAAGATTTGTTGTCTATCAGATTGGATATAATGGTTGGGACGATACTAAACATATCACTGACATATGACATGACATACTTTAGACTTCCCGGAGCGTCGGTGCTTCACATTGACGATATGTTCCTTTACGCGGGTTTTTATGGAACTTTCATCCAAAAATGCGTAAAAAACCGCTCGTAAAAAAAGTTAAAATTAAACGTGATAAAATCCGTGACATTAGTTTTATTTCATGTGTAGTATGTACATTATTATTGAACTGCATTTATGAAATTTTGAAGTCTACTTGAACGTAAAAAAAATATCTACATCTATTTTATGGTACTAATCTATATTAAATAGGACCAATAATATGAATAAAATATTTCAAATAAACATTATTCAGTAAATTGATAGAAGATCATGAAATTCATTATTATTTTGTTAAAACTAAATTGACTTTAATTATGAATGATTGTAAAGAATAAAATGTAAATAATAATAATACATTTTGATTCCAAGACAATTTACCTTTCTTGTGGATACATCGGAAGACACGCCCGATATAAAAAAGTAGGTGTTTCTAGACATATATATGCACGTGTTCCTGTAGCTATTATATCTGTGCTAAATACAAATCATCTACGTCTAATAGTCTTTTAGAATTCAAAAAAATCTTTGACAGACATAGAGACACAGACACCGAGGTGACTCCAAAAGTAATCGAATTTTGCTAAATTTGGCACGGAATAGCATTTAATGATGTTTCTAAATTCAAGTTCACGCTAGCGAAGCCGCGGGTAAAATGTTAGTTTGTAATATAATTGGAAAATGGGGCAAAAGTTAATGAAGGTGTTTTTGTATTACTGGAGGGTGTTCATGTAATGATTGCTTATATGAAGGAGTTGCCGGAGACGCATACTCAAGGTTGTATGAACATATATATATGGGGTGGTCAGTTGCCTGACTGCTATAGTACTGTTGCATAATGTATAGTCCTATATTAGGGACTTATGATAGTAAGGTTTATGATACAAAAGCATTAATATAGAAGGTCTCTATGATGCATAAGCATTATGATAGCAAAGTTATGACTTGAAGTCCCATATATAAAAGACATATAATATAGTAAGGTCTATGAAATAAAGCAAATATATGGAAGGTCTCAAATATGTAAAAGCATTATATTTATAGATAGGGACTTGAAAAGGATTATTATAGTGGCGTGTAGATTGCTTCACAGCGTCCGAGAACTAGGTAAAATTGGACTCGCTAACCGATGTGTCCTAGACATGCGAGTATCATTTTAGTGCCGGTGGTAAGCGGGTTTTTTGTAGCAATACGACTTTCCCGTGGACATCGCACACCCCTACCGTTTGTGGGCGGTGTCTTAGCGCATAGCGTTATGATACGTCGGCTATCTTTCGGATTAGGGTGAGTGTGTTTGGCAGTACTTTTATGCAGCAAGCATACTAAACTCCATGTCTTAGTGCAATAGTGCTATGATACGTGGATTTTTTGCTACTGGTGTCTTAGTAGCGTGCTATTATGATACGTTGGTGCTATTTTTAGTTAACGATAGTACCAATTTTGTTACCAAAGTCGATAGGGATCATGTGAATATGTTGTGAGGGGGCGCCATCCGTATGATAGTTGCATTGATGCTTACTAGATGCAATACTGCACATCTTGTGATGGATCTGCGGATGTGCTGCGCCTGATTCGACGCATCTTGTGGTTCTGGTCGATGGAGGTATGCGGATGGTGATGTCTGCTGGGATTGTATGAGGGACCTTGGGATGGTGTAAGCCCGACGATAGTCGTATTGATGCTTGTTGCGTTTTGCAGCATTGCATCTCGGCAATGGTTGTTTGGCGGGTCGCTATTCTCAATGGCGATCTCTGCGTCTTGGTTTGGCTTACAACCTAAGTAGCTTTGCCCAAGTCGGGTCCCTTCATTACGGGGCTGCAGACCGTCTGACCACCATAATATTTTATATAACAACATAATAATACTCGCATATCTCTGTAAATTACCCACATTTGAATGATTGAAGGCAACTTGTTGGTGGGTGAGACAAACATGATCGAAAAATGCATATACTCAACGTCAGTGACACAAACCCTTTCTGATGGCGAATTATTACTATTATCTTATAGCTGCCTTTTGGCTATATCTGCCGTTGTATTGGTTGGTGGAGCATATGCGCTAATGGTAGCTGTAGGGAGAATCTGAAGAGGCTCTCAAGGCTGCGGCAGAAAGCCGCGCAACGTGAGACCCCATTCCCTTGAGGTGAGCGGTAGACTCACGACACGCTTTGCGTCTAGTAGCTGTACTGATAATGCAATTGGTGGTGATGCCTTACACTTACATCATGTCTGCAGGAACGGCGGTCTGGCAAGTGATGGCACTCACGGAGGGCTTTTAATGGCCAGTGTGCTTATTATTCGACGTGTTGCCTAAACCGTGTGACATACATTCACTGTTGCTGAATTTGATCGTATTCTGTATGGCGTTTGCACGCATTGATATGCGCGAATTCGGTCGATGTTTGTGCTTACACACCACCAAGGGGCCAAGCCCTCTTTTGCTGCTTCGCCAGTTATTTTGCTGTGGACTACGGTCCAGTTCCCAATTTAGCGTCCCCTTCGTGGGGAGCGCGTTGGTTGCTTGGTGTGCCTCCCCCACATTTTTTTTAAAATGTCGGAGAGCGAAGCCTTGTGTCTGGTATTTTATAAAAATATTGTGAGCCTTTTCCAAGCGGGAAGGGATTAATTAATAAGGAATTGACTGATGTGAACTTATTCCACTTGATAAGGACGATTTAATGTTCTTAACTTTTTTGAGCCCTGTCTTCGTGAACGGGGTTCTTTAGCTTATAATAATTATAAGGCACTACCAACAGCTTTCGACTGCTCTATTGAATATTCATTCTTCCGAGAGACACCTAAAAGAACTAAATTAATAAACAAACACAACGTAAATAAGGGTCCTCACTAAGAAGATCACGCCATAAATTTATTAAACGGCCTATAACTAAACCTTTAGAAAGATCCTTGAGAAAGATTAATTTCATCTTCTGCGATTTTATTATTTAGAATATGTTTTTTGTCCCATTGATTCCATCAATAATTCATTAGACATGAAAGAACTTACAATACAATCAATATAAAACCGTTATATATATAACAGTTTTATAAGCCTATAGATATGTTTATAGGCTGATCTATTTCCCTTTGCGCATGTCTGTACGAACAGAATTATTTTGGGAATGTGGAAATTGGAAAGCATATTGTAGTGTTGTTTATCCTTTAGCATGTTACTGATTAGAATTCCGGGAAAAGAAAAATGTAGGCGTATGTAATAAAACCGAAATTTATCTCAACTGCTTCTCTATATTTTCATATAATCCATTTCTATTGTAAGCATTTATTTCAGAAAATATCAATAAGATAAAAACAAAAATTAGAATAGAATTTTTTTTACAAGAATACTTATGATGGGCAGCAGCGTATTTCTTATAACAACTAAAACATGAAAAAATAATTTAAGCTTTACAACTGGTTCGAAAAAAACCTCTGTCCTGGGAAGTACCAGCAAAAAACCCAGCGGGTTTTTTTAATCATCACTTTAACAATTTAATATTTTATGCAATTAAGTATGTAAATATTTAGTCGGCATGGTAGCGGTCACCACATTCTCAGGGGTTATTATCAATCACGTACTCTTTAGTAGTATGATATTAAACAATTTTTGCTTAATAAAAATGAAAACTAAAATATTTGAAAAAGATATTAAACGTATAAATAATTTTCAATTATAAACTGTGTAGTGGTCGAGTAAGGATATCCACTCTACTACAAGTTGTCCCGTGGGTGTCGTAAGAAGCAACAGAGGGAAACAAACCAGGTGATGGGTAGCAGCGGTTTTCTAATAACAAACTAAAAAATTAAAAAACTGTGGTTGCCAATCCGCCTGCCTGGCGTAGCAACTATGGCAAATATCTTCTTATGAGGAAATATATTGGGAGGCCTATGCTAGCGGTATATGTAAACAGTAACGCAGTAAAGGTAAGTAAAATTATATAGTACGCAATTATTATATTCTATTTACATTTCAAATGGCTAGAAAACCGATGTTGTAAAAATGATAATGTAAACTTCTAGCCTATATACGTCCCACTCCTGGGCACAGGCCTCCTCTCATTTCAAAGAGCCCTGGTAGCTCAGGGGCTAAGCGCTCGCTTTAAATTTCACAGACCGCGAGCAACCCTGATTGGATCCCCGCCGGCACCAATGAAATTGTTTATTACAATTTTAAGTAGTGATTTACCACGTGCTCGGCGGTGAAGGAAAACATCGTGACGAAACCAGCATGTCTGAGAAATAAGAAAAAAATATTTCGAAGACGTGTAAAGTTCGTCACAAATGGCCAGCGCGGTCAACATTTCCTTGCCCTATAATCCTCTCAGAAAAAGTATGTATATTATTTGAAAACTGTTTAATAGAAATAATATACGACAGTTCCTAACAGTTAATGAACAACCGAATTACAAAGTTTTCAACTACCATTCGACTACTGTCTCCAACCACGTCTAACAAAGTCATTCTTAAGCTTATTTTAAAAAGTTAACAGGACTAACTAGTACCTATCTCTATTGTTAATAGCATTTAAGTTAAAAAGGAAAATGAAATAAATTGTTGTAAAAAGATAATAGCAAATATTCACTATCAGTATGTTAGTGATAGTAGCCTAATAGTTAAGGATGCGAACCGCAAAATAGAAAAGTCGAGAAGTTCAAGTCCACCATTCGACTACTGTCATGAACCACTCTTAACACAAGCATTTTAAGCTTACTTCAAGCTGTTGTGTTAGTTAATGTTGACAATATACATAGTTACTGATGCCGCATCGGTAGTACTAAATATCGCGTTATTTTCGCTTCTGCTAATGTACGTGAATCCCGTGCTTGTGTATTTGCATTGCGATACGCCTGCATGAAGCTTCCGCACTTCCTTTCATTGTGTTAAAAGTATGTCTAGTATTCATTTTTTTAAATAAAAATAGTATGAGGGTCTATTATAAACAAACAGTAGTATCTGACTACAAGGAATCTGGAGTGTAAAGAGAGTCAGTGCAATTACAGGCTGCGAGGAATTTCATCATTATCCTCAGAGGTGACAGCGTGTCTGTAGTCTTCTTTATTTGAAGTTGATTGCAGATTTCCATTGGGTGCAGTAGTCTCTTACTATCAGGTGGACATTATGTTTGTTTTTCGTTTCAATTTGATAAAAAAGCGACAGTTCACCAGATGGTGAGGAGTTGCTCAAAGCCGCTTTAAACCTATCTCATACAAATAATACTCCTGCTTAACGGTAATAAGTACGAGAAAGACACTTACCCTGTCGAACTGTTTAGCAAAAAAGGACACATTTTATTTATCCATTACAACCACTGCTCTCAAGTCCATTGCTGAACATAGGCCTCTCCCATAGATTGGCTCATAGGGGTGATATTTGGAGTTTCTTAAATTATTTTGAGTTGTTATCAGAAAGATGCCGCTGCTCATCTTCTATTTACTTTCCCCCTGTCACCTCTTACGACGCCAACTAGATTATATGGGATTGTAGATTCTTTGCCGCCGCCGCCACTATACGGTGAACATTATGATGAGTTTATTTTTTAAGTCAAATGTTTGAACAAACGTGCTTGTAGTCTATCTAATGACAGTCAAACATCGAAGCTTATCCAGCCAACTGTAAACAATGAAGGCGACAATGCGCTCACTCAACTCTAACCCAGTTAGTTCATAGTTTTATATGATGTCGGTTCTCTCAAAACTAACCCCATCAAACGGAAACACAACAGTGAGTACATTGCTGCTCAACTTTCTAGTATTTAAACGAATTTCAGGACCGAAAGACCCTACGAGTAACACGTTGTAAAACAATGAAACATAAGGATTACTTTAATTTACGCACCTACACCAATTTGACTTTTTTAAATAAAAACAAGACAATATTTTAGCAAATTCATCATTTACGTACTGTTGTTATGTTCACACAAAAGGTTGAGCGAATAAACCTGATGCATCTGTTCTGTTTCTCTGTGCATGACATAAGGAGAGATTAATTGCATTTAGGTATTTATGTAACGGTTTTGGGAATTTGGTATTTTACAGATACTATTTAAATAAAAATTTTCATCAATTGAAGTAGTCTTTAGTATAATAGTATATATTATGACAGGAGTAAATAAATTGTATAATAATTACATGTGAATTATTTACATTCGGGGCTAAATTGAATGTATTACGTAGAACTACTACAGTTAATTGAATATTTTTACTTTTAAATCGTTTATACTATTATAGCAAACATAACATATTGATTTTGATTTTTATTTTAAAGTGTTGAGTTTTGTTTTAAACAATTTTAAAAATATCGTCAATGTTTGAAAAATATTTAAAAAAGTATAGCCATTCAGCGGGGAAACGCAGCCAGCGTTCTTGGCACGATACCGCGTGGAGTAGGACTGTTTGATAATTAAATTACTAGTTTTAGTTTTTTTTAGTATAATTTTTGATATAAAATATTGTATATTAATAAAATATTGTATATTATGTTTTACTAGAATTTTTTCTTATAAAAAAAATAAGTAAGACTCAAATATACTTTTATCTTTTAAATTCCATATAAAGTTATTTTTACTATTAAACAGTTCATTATTTGTTTTATGTTTATCTCTATTAATTAAACATAAATTTTATACTCACATTTTTTTAGATGAAATAATATATTACATTATCTAATTGCGAGTTCTCATATGTATATTAAAATTATCGCGTACATAATATTAAAATAAAACAAAATCATTTAGCAACTAACTTTCGTTAAACGCGTTCAATGAAATGTTGACTTCATTTTTTTCAAATACAATAAGAAAACAAAAAGGTAAGAAAGTTTATTCCTGCTGTAGTCCCATTCCTACATACATTATTTCATTCACTCAAACGTTATAATTGTTTTATTTTTAATTAAATAATTATAAAATTTCAAGTAAGAAAATATTTCTTCGGTAGCCTTGTTATTAATATATTGTACATAATAATATTAATAATATATATTGTTTTGGCGTTACTTTAAATTTACGTATTTACACGTTAAGTCACAATCACTGTATGGGTTTGAAACAACACTAGTGTAATAATTTCCTTGCAAAGGTTTTTGGTTCAACTAAGTCACAGTTTGTTTATAGTGAACCTTGATTTTATGTTGCATGTGACTTTCGCCGCGATCGTAAAAGGGAAATCCTTACTAAGCAGAGGTGGGACGTCACATCACCACCGTGACTTCCTCGGCACTGAATGTTCTAATAGGGTTGGCCAGTTCACGCATGCGAATAGCCAGTTGCTGTAAGCCCTGATGAGTGAGCTTTCATGAACGTTTGGTAATTAATTCATACTGTTAAACGATTTTTAGATGTGAATTATTCAAGCTCTGTTTAATATTGTGGCTGCCATAAATAGGTTTTACATTTAAAATTAAGTTTATATAGTTTGTTTGTGAACATGCATTATTGTAATTACATCTGGCTGTCTTAAATAAATAAATAAATATTATGTCACCACAAATTGTTAATTATTACATCTTGAAAACCTAAACCATATTTTGTGTTTATAATCACAGAGATATAAACAATTTAAATATATTATTTATTAATCTATATGTAAGAATATAGATGATATGCGATATATAAATATGCGTTCTTTGTAAATTAAACTTGTTTAATTTGTAAACATCAAATTCAACATGTTTATAATTCGAAGTATCTTATTGTGAGGTATTGAATATGAAAGACCTAAGATGTAGGTAATATTTAATTACAAAAACTTAACGTTGTTTAATATATTGATTTCTTTAAAACAAACGGCTTATTTTTGTATTTAAATTTAACAACAATAAACACAACAAAAAGTAAAGCCAATATACAGCCTTTATACGTCCCACTTTTTCTCACTTCCGTGATTGTTGGCGGACATCACGTGTCCTTGAATTATTTTATTCCTCAGACATGCAGACAATTTTATTGGTTGGTGGGGATCGTACCACGGTTGCTCACATCTGCAAAATTTACGGCAGTTCGAATGGTATTCACTCATAGCAATGTGTGTTCAATTCGCAGTACACCCTCTGCTGATAGCTAGTATAATAACAGGCTGTAAGATATTCTATCTTCATCCTCAAGAGTGACAATGCCTCTGCAGTACTTTGCTAAGCCTTTGTTAAGTCATTTGACACTTAATATTTAAGTCTTCAAATAAAAATTCCAAACTAAAACCGCATGTCAGATTGTGCTTCATTTTTCTCTTAAAAATGGGTGTAATACATTGCCCAACAGTAAAACCTATTTATACTCTTGTTTGTATATTTTAAAACTCAAAGCTAGTTATTTTTTATTGTAAATATTATAATATACATATTTATATATCATTTATATTAACAAGATGCAATTATAAAACTTGTCATCATCATCATTACCGCTTATCAAAATTTCGTTGCTACACATGTGCCTCCCTCATGGAATGTACCTACAGACAGTAACTTTTTCTAACCTAAGCCATCAGCATCCTTCAAGTTCTTACATCCCTTACCAAGTCGTCACTCTATCTAGTGGGAGGCCGCTCTACACATTGCTTACTGGTACGAGACTGCCACTCGAGAACCTTTCTTCCATTGCTTGTCAAGAAAAGAAGTGCGTTGTCTATGTTCAGCAAATAATATACCAGTAAAACACAACAGTATACTGTTATAGCAATCAATAAATATATATATACAGTAAAATAAATATAAAAAGTAAAATATAAGGTTTGCAAAACAAGAAAAAAAAACAGAAAGAACTCAACTACAGTGATTTATTATTTACTAATATAATGACACATTCATCATAATGTGCTTTGAGTAAGAGCTGTATTGTTTATCGAGAGCGTCATCTTGGTATTATTGCCATAAAATGCAGGCTGACACTCC
Source organism: Parnassius orleans (assembly GCA_029286625.1). Classification (NCBI taxonomy): domain Eukaryota; kingdom Metazoa; phylum Arthropoda; class Insecta; order Lepidoptera; family Papilionidae; genus Parnassius; species Parnassius orleans. The sequence goes on along the minus strand of JAGSMP010000027.1, from coordinate 3,477,523 downwards.
AGAGATGAAAATGAATCTAACGACAATCCGTTCGTCAAATCAGTCAAGCACTTTAGATGACAGCAGGATAAAGGAACAAACAAAAGTCGTAGACCCGAAAAATATATTTATTAAATACGTCTCCCATCCATGCAGCATCGCTATCTTCTGTTACATCACCGCTTATCATCAAATGGCATAGCAGGGAAACACTTGCATGCAATTACTATGTAAAATTAGGGTAAAAACTTCTTTAGTCTATCTAATATTACATTAAAAATAAAAAATATATTAAATTTAAGTTGTACAATGATTGGAAAATATAAAAGCACACATTGTGCACCATTTTTTTAAAAATAAATACAGGAAGTACATAAAAATTTAATGATTGAGATTAAAGACCAAAAAATTTTTTTTATTTTTTTAATTTATTCACACTTCGTATTACGCCGTTCTTTGTAAAAAAAATACATTATTTATGATTCATACACTAATATGAAACAAGAACTATATTAACAATGTAAAAAAAATCACAATTTGATAATGCTATAATTAATGTAAATAATTACCTGTAAATTATATTGATTGACAGTTCCGGGTGTTAAAATAAGTCGATGAATAAAAATTAAATTTTTAAAATATGTTTTTATATGTTATACGCGTTTAATATCATTTATCTTTTTTTTGTTTGAAAGCTGGTGCTTGTCATATGGCGCCTTATAAATTTGATCAAGATCTAACCAGTAGTTATTGAGTTATCCTTAATAACGCGTATTTAATGACTTGACTACATTGATAATGTTCTCATTTTATGTTTTTGAGTTATCCTTAATACCGCGTATTTAACAGACTTCGACTACATTGATAATATTCTAATTTTATTTATATTGAAGTAGTTGTACATACAATATTTTTAATGTTACCACTAGTTTAATGAAAAATTATTTTATATTCTTGTATGAAGTTAATTCTGAGTTTTTTTTAATTATACTTTAATTTTGTAAATTACTCTATATAATTATGTAGTGCTGAAAAAAACAATTAAATAATTTAAATATGTATATTTATTGGGCCGGCTGAAAATCAGTGCATACTAAATTTTTAAGCTTAATTCTGTTGTTTTTTTTTTATTATTATTTAATTTTATAAAATTATGCCATGTCCTTAGGTAGTGCTGAGTCTAGTTTTTGTGTTAATAATGCTGTTAGCCTATGCGGCTGTTATAGAATCATCGAAATCAGAGCTTTTAAAAAGGGAAGGGGGGGGAGATTATTTATTTTAGTGCAACGTTGCACTAAAATCGATAATCTCGGGGGAGTGGGATAATATTGTGTTCAGTTCAGTGATCACATTAACATAACATGGATGAGTTATCTACCGGCCGTCCAAACAGGGGGTGGCGGGCCCCGGCTCTGACGGCTAACTCGTATCGTTCGATGTTCTGGGAGATGAGGACCGCCCAGGGACGCGGGTGTACGGTGTGTACATGGTGTGGAGGGGTGTGCGGCGCGCCCGTCTGCGGACTCGCTGCGTCCCATTCTTTATTATCCTAACAGTGTTTGTGGCACTAGGTAATTGCGTAGTGTTTGAGTGTGACTGGCCGGCGACATTTCGGTCGTCGGAATCTAACGGATCAGGGGGTTCGATTAGAACGTTGCGGGGCCTCCGGAGGGTTAGCGTAACGTTCGGAGTCGGAGCGTAGGTGGCTGCGTTTATCACTAGCGGGTTGGGATGTGTCTCGACCCTCTCGAAATAGCGCCGAGACATATCCTTGAAGTATTCAGATATCGTCGGAAGTTGACAGTCTCTGTGTAGGTCGGAGTTTCGCTGATAGCACCGAGCTCCGGTTGCTATGCGAATGAATCTATTTTCGACGACTTGGAGGTCGTACAAATGACTATGGCTTGCGTGCGCGAAAACTACGCTTGCGTAAGACATTATAGGTCTTACGCACGCTTTATAAATGTGGAGCTTGTGTCTTAAGGACAGTTTGCTCTTGCTGTTAACTAGCGGGTGGAGGCGACTAGTGACGAATCTTGCACGGTTTCGGACATCGCGAATGTGCTTCGCGAATGTCGTACCTTGGTCGAATGTAACCCCTAGGTATTTGGCCGTTGGTTGCCAGGAAATCTGGCGACCGAACAGGGTGATTACACCTAACGCTTTCTTGGGGTTTCTGATTTGACGATTGAAAGTGGAGATCCTTTGAAAGCGTATTACTACACTATTCTCAGGATTCACTTCGATTCTCCATAAGCGGAACCAATCGCCTAGGTGGTTGACGGCTGTTTGGAGCATCTTGGTGAGGTATATTTTATTGGGATGGGCGACGAAAAGAGCCGTGTCATCTGCGAACAGAGCAGTATTCACTACTGGGTCCTTCTGGATGTCACTCGTGAAGAATGTTAAGAGTAGTGGGGAGAGGACGGAGCGTTGTGGGACTCCAGCCTTGGGGGACGCTTTGTAGAGCGAGTACCGTCTATTCGATAGCGAAAATGGCGATTGGCAAGAAAGGCTCTGATGGTGTGGATGAACCTATCAGGCACGTTGAGTTTATACAGCTTGTAAAGCAAGCCGTCGTACCAGACTTAAATCCGAGAATGTATTTTGTGAGGCGATGTAACTAGTCGGTGCACGAGTGTTCGGGTCTGAAACCGAACTGCTCGTCTGGAAGGAGTTTATTGGTGAAGACGTATTTACGAAGGCGATTCAATATGAGTCGCTCATAAACTTTCTCCAGTGTGCTGAGGCGACTAATTGGTCTGTAACTAGAGGCTAAGTTGCGCGGTTTCCCCGGTTTCGGGATTCCTATTACATCTGCCTCTTTCCATGCATCCGGGAAGGAGCAGCTGGAAAGAAGAGCGTTGAATATGCCTACCAGGAGGCACACTAGCGGCGCGGAGAGAGATTTCAGCACCCTGTTGCTAATGCTATCGGGGCCGGGTGCTGATTTCTTTTTAAGGCTTGTAATTAATTCTCACTTTAACGCGCTGTTTCACCTCGTTTTGGAGGCTGCGCAGTCGGAATTTGTTATCTATAGTACGATAGTGATCGTATTGTCTTAGGGCCGCGTTTTTTGCTCTAATCAGTTGTCGAATATCACTCGGAAGATTCATGTATTGATTGCTTGACATACGAACCTTACGAGACCATTCTTCAACTGTAGAGGTGAGTTGGGCCAATAGGGCTCTATCCCCTCATTGGCCTCCTCAGGCGAATCTATCTTGTCCGAGATTTTGTCTAGGTGGTAGGAGGTTGTAGACTCGAGTGTGACCTCGAGTTTACGCCAGTCCACGACAGTTTTGGTCTGAATGACCTCACCTGCGGGCTGGCCCAGCTGCATTAGGACTGGTCTATGGTCCGAGTCGAGCTCTAATATTGTTTCGATTGATAATATCGACAAACTGACATCTTTAAGTATCGCTACGTCAAGGACGTCTGGTTGGTGAATGGTAGCGAATGGGGAGCGGGTCGGAGTCTCAGGCGCGATATCATCGAAGGTTAGTCGCTCCGTGACATCGAACAATGCATTACCATTGGGATTGCTTGTAAGCGAGTTCCAGGAGAAATGCTTACTGTTGAGGTCTCCAGCTATTATAACACTAGAGTAGGTTAAATAATTCTGCAAAGTCTGAATCAACTATGCGTTTGAGTGGCGGTAGATAAACCGATACGATAGTTAGTGGCGGGTAGTGCCGAACAACGGAGAAATCTGTTTTATATTTTTAATTTTATGTAGGGCTGTACTTAAGAAGAAGATTATAGATTATATTATTATTCTTTTTTATTCTTTTTCTTCTTCAAACATTCGTCGTTGTTGGAGATATTGTTATTCGTCCCATACGTAATGATTTAAAAAGCCAGAAGTATCTTAATCTGCTAGCTGAACATGGCTTTCTACCAGCTGACGTATTTTCTACCCGTGAAACTGATCCTAATATTCACATTTTCTTCAAATTCATCTTTCCTAATTCAAATCTTCAAATTAAACGTGTGGGTAATTATTAATAGAATATCGCAGTGCTTACACTACTGTGTTTTAGTTTGAGAGGTATAGAAAGCCAGTATAATTACAGGCTAGAAATAGAAATAGATTTATTATTCAATATAGATTATAATAAATACTTATTGAAAGTAATTCTCATGTTTAACAAACCACTGGTTCGGAAAATACCTCTGTGTGGAAAAACGGGCGAGAAACCCAGCGTGACATTTTTTTTTGATTTAACAGATTACAATTATGTATTATGTTCCACAATTAACTAATCGTATATCATATTAGAAATAGCTTGGTAGACACCACCTCATTTCCAAGGGTATTATCATCCATGCATTCCTTAATATTATAATAACCCGGTTTTATACAACCTTTGTTTGATAAAGTTTCTAAATTTCGTATACGTGGAAGAACCACGCTGCAGCTACATATATTATGGTTGTAGCACGTATGGGTCGTCTCGCCCGGGAAGGGACAACGCTCTCACAAAATACCAGTATTAAATAGCAGCTTAATGCTAATGTATTGCATATGGTGAGTGTCGAGAACCGGAGATCGTTATTACTGGAATTCCATCTTAGTCCTCAAGGGTGACACAACCCATCTGCAATTTGATTGTTAATTGAAGATAGATATAGGTGTTCATGGGCTACAGTAGCCACTTACCAGCAGATTAACTGTGTGCTCATTTGTCATCCTAGGCAGTGTATTCTTTTGTATATTTAATGGGATTTTGTTGTAAAAGCGTATAAATTGTCCCAATAATGAATTACTGACTCTGTTGAGTCGATTAACTGGTACTACTAGCTTGTGTCTGTTCCTAGTTTACAGAATTAATATTTTTTACGTGGTAGAGCCATGCTGCAGCTAGTAGTATAATTGTAGCACGAATGGGTCGGCACGATCGGGGAAGGACCACGCTCTCACAGAATTGGTATTCTGTGAGAGCGTGGTAGCAATAATATGTGCAATAAATATATGTGCAAGCGTAATAGCAGCTTAGCACTGCTGTGTTTCGTATGGTGAGTATAGAGAACCGGAGGCCCTTTTTACTGGAAAAGAGGCATTCCGTCTTAGTCCTCACGGCTGACAACGCATCTGCATTTTGATTCTTTATTGAGGATAGATGTAGATGTCTATGGGTCACAGCAACAACTTACCATCAGGTGGACTGTGTGCTCGTTTGTCACCCTATCCTATAAAAAAAAACTTATTTTTTTAACTACTTATATTTTGTGTACATACATTATATTTTCGTAAATGTATTGAGATGCCAAAGTTAATATATTAATTTCCTTATTTTTTGTCTCAGTTACTCTTTAGGTTTTAAGTCGTAGATTGCTATTATAGCTCTTCATCTTTTTATGGAAGAGGAGGTAAACGAGCTTACCACTCACCTGAATAATTTTTTTTTCTGAAATAAAAATATTTCAGTATCAGTCGCGTTTCCCCACAGCAAAATATTATACGACACTATGCTATGTAAATAGTTAAAATAAACTAGTCTAGCTGTTTCAGCGCTTGTAAGATTTCTAACATATTTTACAGCATACCCTGCAGAACTAAGTCTGTTTGCTAATTTAGATATATGGCTGTATGTCATTGCAACTAAGTTCTCAGGGGTGACAACGTATCTATCTGTAGCCATTTTTGAAGTAGGCTGCAGGTATATATGAGCTGCCGTAGTCATTTACCTTTAGATGGACTAAATTATTTTTTCACTTCAGTTTTATACAAAAATATCAATCACATCGTAACGCTCTCCATAAAATGCAAACAGCCTCCGTAGTGTAGTAAGTGTAGATTAAGTATAATTTATTATGTAATTTTCATAGAGCGAGCAGAGATAAATCACTAGTTGCGCATAGAAGTCTTTTAATTATTTTCTTTACACGCTGACCTAGTAAACTTTTATAATATATTAAATTATATTTCTTTGATTTTATTTCAATATCTCCATAGCATAATTATTATATAGCTGCACTAACATGTCCATAGTAAGCCTTTAATGAAGTATCTAATAATGTAATTAATTAAGTTTAATAGTTTACTCTTCCTTAATCATCTCATCGGCCTATATAACCTTGAATCACATTTTTACATTTAGTGAGAATAATAATACTTTTGTTATTTAAAAAGTTTTAAAATATTGATGAGAAATATATGAAAATTCCGCACCGATATGCATCATTCGAGATCATTGGATATGAGGTGATGACCGAAATAGGGCCATTAGCATTACTTATTCAGAAACCGAGAAGAAACACCCTGGGAGATTTAACAAGGCTCTACCCGAGCCCTTCGTAGATACAACTTATCATAGATATTCTTGCAAATAAATCTGATATTGTGATGGACGGTGAACGCCATTATCATTCGACTAGACGAGAAACTCATGAAAGTCAAAACAGATTAGAGGACAAAATATCTGGAACTGGGGTCTGACGACTCTAAGGAAATGTAAGATAACTGGGAGTTCATGATGGTCTGCTCCTGGCTCAATTACAGAAGGCATTTCTCCTCGATACTGCCCGGTTTCATCGGTTTCTTTTCCTTTCTTCCTAACTCTCGGTCCTTTGTCTCCCCTGACGAGGGCTTCTTATATTTATAATTTGTATAATATGATATTATGTAACTATACATTATATTTAGTTCTACCATATCTTACTTATTTTTATAATTTTTAAAATTCAAATATACTATGTATTTATATTTTATCCCAACCAAATAATAATGCTTCAAAAATATCCTAAGATAATAATGTATTATGTTCCATGTCTTCTGGCGAAAACTATGAGACTCTTTCAGCGAGTGCAGATCGCATGTACTCGCTTTTGTTTCAATATGCAGCATGAGCACATGTGTCCTCGTATCTCGAAAAAGGTTAATTATTAAATATGTCGTCTATACTATCGCTGCTCTTCGCCACATTGTTATTCGGAGTAATTAAAACCAAAACACCTGAAATAGAAATATAAAGTTTTTATTCATTATAGATTATAAATAATACTTATTGAAAATCACTCTTATGCTTAATTTGCCACTGGTTCGAAAAATACCTCTGTCCTGGGAAGAAACAGCAAGAACCCCAGTGGAACTTTTTTTGAAAAAAAGGACAGTTTACAATCATTAAAGTTAAACAGCGTGCGTGCAGCCGAAGATCGGGCTAAGTGGCGCACCTTGGGAGAGGCCTATGTCCAGCAGTAGACTGCCGCAGGCTGATGATGATAAAGGTAACACAATAATTACTAACACAAAACAAATTAGAAAAAGTATGGTAGCGATCACTTCATTCCCAGGGGTTATTTATCATTCATAAATATAATAGGCATCCCCGTTTGGGGAGGTGCAACAAAAACAAAATTTGTTTAAATTGAAAGAAGTCAGCGCAGCCTCCTTAAGGTAATGTACTATAAACCCTTTAGATTCCCCACTGAAGAACTCTATAAATTCTGTGAACTCCTGTCTGTGAGAAAATTGTACATTTTATTGACTTCTCTAAAAATGCACAAAACATTACCATTTAGGTCTGAATTACTACATAAGAGAAGAAAAGATAGAGTCGCAATTGCCAATCCTGTAAAAACTAAATTTGCCAAACGACAATACTCTACACATTCTGTATATATTTATAATAAGTTAAATTAACAAATTGGTATTTTTCAACTAAAATCGTGCGTATTAAAGGAAACTGTAAGTAAATGGCTTTTATAAATGACGAACCATGATAAAGAATTAATTCTTCAAGAAATTAACTGAATTAAACACACATACACACACTCTCTCTCTCTCTCTCTCACACACACACACACACACACACACACACACACACACACACACACACACACACCGCATGCTTATTTTTTCAAATTTTATAACGATCAAACTTAGATAATATGGAAGAGCGGGGCCTCCTGGCACAAGTATATATAATACTTAAAAGGTTTGGCCCCAATCTTTGATTGTAATAAAACAACTGTCATTGCTATTGAAATAAACATTTTATCATTTTTTGACAAATTCCTTAATATTACAAATAACTCTTTGGTCCATACGTGGTTTCTGTGGTCCATACACATCTACATCTATCATCGATTACGAATCAATCAAAGAAAGAATTATTAGAATATAATAGAATATTTTTTTATTCAATATAGATTATATTCATATTGAAAGTAATTTTTTTCTTTTACCAATGAATTACTGACTCTATGGAGTCGAGTAAGTGGTACTTCTACAGCTACTGGTACTTGTAGCTTGTGTCTGTTTCTAGTATTTACAGAGTGAATATTACTTATTTTACTAAGACTACTTATATTTTTGTGTTAGTTAGTTACCACAGTTAATATATTAATTTTCTTAAATTTTTGTCTTAACGACTCTTTAGGTTTTAAATCATAGATTACTCTTACGGCCCTCTTCTGTAAATATAATTTCAGTGTCATTTGCGTGTCCCCACAGCAAAATACAATACGACATTATGCAATGGAAATAACTAAAGTAAACTAGTCCAGCTGTTTCAACACTAGTAAGATTTCTAATCTTTTGAGCTAAGTCTGCTTGCTAGTTTTGATATATGGACCTTCGCGTCTAGTGTGATTCCAAGGAAAATGATGGTGTCGACAAGACTCACCTCCTACCCATTTAAAATTACATTAATATTTAGATGTTTCACAATTAGACTTATCATACATTTAGTTTTAGTGCTATTTAAACGAAAATTATTAACGTAAAACCAATTAAATAATTTAGATATATCATTATTTACTTCGTCATATTTTATTAATTGTCGTTTTAATTTGAAAATTAATGAAGTATAATCAGCAAATAATAATACATCATGGCTATCCCCTACTATGTGAGGTAAGTCATTAATATAGACAAGAAACAGGCCTTAGATAGGTCACAGAATATACCCAAATAATTCTGTGAATTCGCCCATGCATTAAAGATATCTTTAATCAGCTCAACACCAGCATCAGTTGTTGAACCGAATTGATTTTTATGAATTAAATTATTTACATTAAATTTTCTTAACATTTGATCAAGAATAACTTTTTTTTAAAATTTACTATGTGTTGTCAGCACAGAAATTGGTCTAAAATTGACGGGAGCATACATATATAGGGTATTTTTGAAACGCTCCCGAAAACGAAGACAGATGATAGTACTAAGGATACCTATGATGATGGGTCACAAAAAAAATCGATCCCGAGGAAAAAAAATCATCTTTTCACAACGTTTTATTAACTTTATTCACGCTCCATCATGTTATTACAGTTATTTGAAACGATATTTCACAAAAAAAAATCATGAAAATACTGAAACATAAAACCAGCAGTGGAATTACTGAATTACAATCAGCTGACTAGGGGTCAATGTACGCGCGAACGTCGAATTCGCGCGGCTCGCAACAACGATGGTACCACAATACCTAATAATTTACAACACTTGTCTAAATACCTAACTTATCTACTTAACCTACTATTTTGCCACTGTGCTCGTCTCCACGTAGCCACTTTAATTCAATTCACAGGTTAAATAAACCAAATAACTGGTTCGATTCCCGCTAATGAAAAAATACTTAAATAAAATGTTAACAAGGTTAGAGTCATGCTTTGTTATCCATTGTGTAGGTATGTTCATTATTCTGATGTATTCAGTTATGTACCTATTCAGATCAGTTCAGTACTAAGTTATTTAAAAAAAAATAGGTATGAAACAGCTTACCGATCCTCCGTGGCCTTATGAGATTCTTCAAGGCACATTAACATGTTGCCGTATTCACGAGCACTATAAACGTACCTACGCGTTAGGCATTATTAAAACAAAACAAAAACACAAAACGTAACAACATCATTAATTAATAAATAACAAGTAATAACGACAATAATTTAATAGACAAAACAATTGAACTATCGCTCGTGATAGTCAACATGGCACTGTCTCAAAAACTAAAATTATTGTAACGTCCTTGAAGCATGTGTAAATTCCACAGCGCGAGGCGACACGAAGCAGCGTGTGTGTGAAAGGGAAGGGTAGAGTGAGTAAGTAGTATAACCTAATGCATTGTTTCGTACCGATCTAGGTAAGAGTTCGGCGCCCGCGAGGATATTGACCCTATTGTCAGCTGATTTTCTTTTTAAAGTTTCACTGCTGGTTTTATGTTTCAGTATTTTCATGATTTTTTTTTGTGAAATATCGTTTCAAATAACTGTAATAACATGATGGAGCGTGAATAAAGTTAATAAAACGTTGTGAAAAGATGATTTTTTTTTCCTCGGGATCGAATTTCTTTGTGACCCATCATCATAGGTATCCTTAGTACTATCATCTGTCTTCGTTTTCGGGAGCGTTTCAAAAATACCCTGTATGTACTACCACATTTAAATAAAAGTATTTCTTTACTATGTATTCATTAAATCAGGTTACACCAGATTCCATACTGGTATTAAAAATAATAGCTAGATCAGGGCGATTACATCTACTGTAGACGCAATATCATTAACGGAAATTCCCCAAGATCTGCAGTTTTGTCAATATCGATAGTTTTAAAATATTTTACAATATCTTTTGATAATTAATACTTTATGAAATGTAAAATTCTTTGTACACGCATTTACATTTTTTTGAGTAATGATTCGGTCACGGCAGGAGAAGAATTCAGTGACTTTTAAATATTTTATATTTTATAAGAAACTATTGAAATGTCCTTGCCTGATTTAATTTATTTATTGTTAAAATTTAATTGGACATGGGAGTGTGTAGACGCTCACTACAATGAGCTGCTCAATTCAGCACATGCCATTTCTACAGTTCGCTCAACAGAGAGGCTCACAATATATTTACGCTCTTTACGTGATAATAATTTACTAGCTAATATTAAGGAGCCACCTCTTAAAACCTTATCTATTGAAAGAACTGACCACCTGGTGATTACCGAAGTAAAACATTAAGTTATAAGTTGTAATAAATATCTGAATATATACTTATACTGTTAACCTACCTGGTCAAATGAGCTTAACTTGAACTATACGCGTGGTTCGAAGTTTCGGTCACGTCACTGCAGCTTTCGGCAGTAGTTTTCGTCTTAAAAAAAATAAGTCGCAGTCTTACTTCAAAACATGTTACAAAATTTATCTTTTAAACACTAAAGAAATAAACCTTAAATTAAATTTTGTTTTTCAAAGCGAGTTTTACTTTTGTAGTTTCTAGTTTTAGTGATTGCTTTATTAGCTGATTTATAGTTAAGTGTGACTAGCATGGCAAGACCAAGAATTTCACTTTTTATTTCACCCATAGCTAACAAATTACGCAGATAATACGTAATATAAACACAACACGGTATAGGGATATTTTTTAATAAATTAAAAAAATACTGGCCACTTTAAAATGTTTTAATTTTCACAGCCTACCGTAGAAATTCATAACTCTATTAATAATTCCTCTAATGACACAAAATTTTCCCTTTTTTCGAGCAAATTTACAATTATCATCGTAGTGTACCAGTGGTTAAAAGAATTTCTAGAGGTGCGAAGATGCAGCTTGCTAAAGCATTGTCATGCACTATTCAAATTTGTTTCACAAATAGCGAAAATAGTTGGCGAAAATTATTTACTTTCGCGTATTCCCATTTTTATTTTGATAAAACAATAAACAAATCAATTACGTCTCAACTAAAAGAAACATCTTTTCAAAATTTAGATTACCCAGTTAATAGGCATTTATGTCGACCTCGTACTAAATTTGATTAAAAAAAACTATTTGAGTCGAAAGTAAAAAAATGCAGCCCGTATTTTATTCTCAGACGACATTCTGGCTCCTCGTAATGTGAAAACTCTTGAAGGACTTCGTCAGAAGCATCCTTCAGTCAATCCTTCTCTAAATTTACCGCTGCCTCCTAAGACTTCTATGCAACCTTTGCAAATTTCTAAAAAAGACACTTTAGAAGCAATTATGTCATTTTCGAATGACTCTGCTGGCGATATTGACGGAATTACGCCTCAACATCTTAAAGATCTTGTAAGCGCTTCTGCCGCTAACGACGGCAGAGTACTTCATAATGACATTACAATATTATGTAATTTTATGCTTTCTGGTAATGTTAATCCAAATTTTATTCCATTCTTATATGGGGCAAGATTATGTGCCTTCAAAAAAAAGGATAACGGTATCCGTTCTATTGCCGTTAGTTCCATATTTCGACGCTTAACTTCAAAATTAGCTTGCAGGCACATAATCTCTAACCTTAAGACAAAACTTCAGCCTACTCAACTAGACTTAGGCACTAGAGGTGGCTGTGAGGTGGCGGTACTTTCAGTGCGTACGTTTTTAACAAATTCTGATGCAGATTATTTTTGTGAAGGTTGACCTAAGGAATGCTTTTAACTCTATCAATAGGGTAACCCTGCTGAAAGAAGTGGCTAACAATACCCCGAAATTTATCATAACGTTTGGCAATGTTGCAGTCAAAATACTAACTTGTTCTACGAAAACCATACTATCGATTCTGCTGTCGGTGTTCAGCAGGATGACCCACTAGGTCCAGCACTTTTCAGTTTGGGAATTCAACCCATTATTTCAAGTTTGAAATCCAAGCTGAGTGTCTGGTACCTGGACGATGGTACACTGGGAGGTAGAGCAGATGATGCCCTCAGTGATCTTTCTCATATTTTTCGAAATTTTAAAAATATTGGTCTTGTATGAAATAGCAATAAATGTGAAATATTTTTTGCCAATAATTTGAGTAGTTCTAACAGAGACACTTTAATTCATAATTTCAATCATATTTCTCCAGGAATAAAAACTGTTAGTGCAGAATCGCTATACCTGCTAGGGGCCTCTTTGTTTTTCGATAGTATTAATCCCTGTTTTAAAAACAAAATTTGATCAGTTTTTAAACCACGTTGATAAATTGTATAACTTAAAATATTGTCTCCTTGTATCTCAATTTACATACTGACTCCGCTCGAGTCCAGTCTGAAAATGTTCGGATATTTTAAAAGATACTGATAATAATCTTAAAATAACTATAGAAAAATTCTAAATTTAACTTTAAATACAACAATCTGGACTCAAGCTACTTTACCTATAAAATTTGGTGGTATTGGTGTGAGAAATCTTTCTAGCATTGCATTGCCTGCTTTCCTTGCTTCCGTGCATAGTGTCAGTGACTTATGTAACATAATTTTAAATAATAAAGTTGCTTGTTGTGCTTTGCTACGGAGGCAGGGCAGACATGGCAAACGCTCTGTCCCGACGAGAATGTTCCACTGGAAGTTAACCAACAAAAACAGTGGGATATTCCGTTGGTACGGAGAATGCAGAAAGATATGTTTCATAATTTCCATAATAATCAAGATCAGGCACGCCTTCTAGCTGTTTCGACTAAAAAATCTAGTCACTGGTTACACGCTTTACCATCAAGTAATCTCGGCGCATTACTTGATAGGGAAAGCTTGCGCATCGCCGTAGGAATTCGACATCCCCATCAGTGCCCCTATGGTAGCAGCGTCGACAAGTTTGGGCTTCACGGACATTCATGTAAGAAAAGTGCTGGTAGGTTTTTACGGCACGGTTCTTTGAACGATGTCATCCGAAGGGCTCTTGTCTCTATAAATGTTCCCTCGGTTTAAGAGCCTTGTGGAATATTTAGAGACTATGGGAGGAGACCCGACGGTATGACATTGGTCCCATAGAGGTAAAGCCCTAGTGTGAGATGCTACTTGCGTAGACACTTTGGCGGCCTCTCATCTCATCTCGTTTAGAGTCGGGGCGGTATCAGAGGCAGCTGAACTGAGTAAGTGGCGCAAATATGAATCTCTGAGAGATGACTACATATTTTTGCCATTTGCTGTAGAGACTATTTTTGGGGATGAGTCGCTCGCGTCCGTAGGCTTCGACCACCTAACCTAGGCCCACCCTACACGTGTCCCCAGGTGGTGCTAAACGAGCGACAAAGCCGAAAAGATTAGACTCGGCCTCGCCGTATGGTAGCGGCGTAAATCTACCACCCTTAGTCGCACCATGAGCCAACAAAAAAAAATGGCCCTGAGTTCCCGGCGCCCTTTAATGGGGCAGGGTGCGAAGAATCTCCGGGAGTAAAACCGGCGACGAGGTTCGCCACCCGTCACGTTCTGTCTCCCGGAGGGGCGAAAAGTGGATTGCGGAGGCCCGTCTGGCTACGCTGAATGTATGTGGAGCAATGAATGATAAGATGGATGAAGTATGCGAAATGATGAATGATAGAGAAATAGATGTGTTATGTGTAAATGAGACGAACGAAAGGGAAAGGATGCCACTGCACATGGCATGTATACCGCTTACTGGTCTGGTGTAGACGAGACCGAGCGGGCATGCCAGGGAGTCGGTGTCATCCTTTCAGAAAGAATGGGTCAATGTGTGAAAGAGTATGAATGTGTAAGCCCAAGGCTGCTATGGATACGAATGAAAGTGGGCTTAAAGAAGTTGTTTGTGCTAGGGGTGTACGCCCCAGACATGTCTAAGCCCACTTATATCCGAGAGCAGTTTTGGGACATGGTAAGGATAGTGTTGATGAAATGTAAGAGAAATGAAAATATTATTATGTTAGGAGATTTTAATGGAAGGGTTGGGGTGAAGAGGTCTGGTTATGAAAGGATATTAGGAACGTTCGGCGATGAAAGTGTAAATGAGAATGGTGAAGACCTCCTCGCCGTATGTGTGGAAAAGAATCTTTTTGTGACGAACACTTCTTTCGCCATAAAAGGATTCACATGTATACATGGAAAGAGGTGATGATAGAAGCATGATAGATTTCATAATTGTGGATGAAAGAATGCGGAGCGCAGTGGTAGATACAAGGGTTTACCGGGGGTCCAACGTTGGGACGGATCATTACTTGGTCTTATGTCGAATTAATGGTCTATTCAAGCGTTGGCGGCATCGGACATCTGTGTCTACCACTGCGTTACAGCGTATAAGAATAGAGAGGTTACAAGATGAAGATGTGAAAGAGAAGTATAAATGTAGACTGAGAGAGAATATTAGTGGTTTGAATGAAATATGTATGAATGATTTAGACCTGAAGACTGTATGGAATAATGTTAAGAAAGTTTTAGTGGATGCAGCCACCGAAGTATGTGGTGTAAGTAAGAGAACGAATGAAAGGAAAAATAATACGTTGTGGTGGGATGATGAGGTACGGATGGAAGTTGAAGCAAAGAAGAGAGCATGGCTAGATTTACTGGCAACCAAAGCTGGTAATTCTGGCGGTATGAATGATGAGATTGAAAGAAAAAAGGCAGACTTTAGACTTATAAATAAGAGTAAAAGAAGTTGTTGAAAGGAAAAGCAAGAAAGAACGGATAAGAATGATAGAAGGATATCTGATAACTTCCAGGCAAATATTAAAATGTTCTGGAAACTCGTAAGAACTGCCAGGGAAATTCGAAACAGCCTAGAATGAATGCTATACAGACGAGAATGGCTGTATGCTGAATGATGAAGCTTCAGTTTAAAGAGATGGAAGGAATACTTTGAAAGCGTGTTTATGGTGAAGAGTCGTCTGAATTAAGTGAAATAGAAATTTCGAAAAGTGGAGAGGTAGGGAGATAAGTGTAGATGAAATAATGAAAGCAATGAAAAGCATGAAAGCAGGTAAGGCAGGCGGATATGATGAGTATCACTCGAAATGCTAAGGGCTGGAGAGGGTGGTGGCAGGCCTGCTGTACACCTTGTTTAATTTATGTTGGGAACTGAAGCGGGTACCGGAAGACTGGTGCAAAGCCGTTATAGTCCCAATATATAAAGGAAAGGTCACAGCAGGACTGTAAAACTACCGTGGTATCAGCTTGCTTAGCATTGTGGGTAAACTTTATGCGAAGGTGTTAATTGAAAGAGTTATGAAAGAAACTGATGGAAAAATTTGGGATGTGCAAGCTGAATTTAGAAAGGGGAAAGGGTGTACGGATCAAGCCTTTTCCATGCGCATGATGCGGAGAAGTTTTGGCCAAAACCAGAAAGTTTTGTGCGTTCATGGACTTGGAAAAGGCTTATGACAGAGTGGACAGGAATATGTTATGGCAAACACCTAACTCATTTGGTTTGAGCGCTGGTTTGATACAGGCATTAAGGTCTCTTTATAGGGACTCTAGTGCTTGTGTCAGGATCAACAGGTCTACTCGGACTGGTTTGGCATCAAAAGGTGTCAGACAGGGCTGTGTAGCTTCCCGTGGCTGTTTAACCTATTTATGGACAGTTGTTTGCAAACTTTGAAAGTTGAAGAATGTGGGTTGAGAATGGGTGAGTTAACCGTCAAATGCCTTTTGCGCCGATGATCAAGTCATATTTGCATCGTCGGCAGCCGAGTTGCAAATGATGGTTACTTTAATGAACTGGTCATTAAAAGAAAGGGTATGAAAGTGAACGCAAGTAAAACGAAAGTGATGGTTTTGAAGAAGAAAGTAAAACGTTATGTGAAATAAGAATAGAAGAGTTGATTGAGCAAGTGGATGAGTTTGTATATTTGGGATGTTTATTTAGCAGGATGGTAGATATGATAAGGATATAGAACGACAGTGAACGCAGGAAATAGAGTAAATGGGGCTCTACACGCTATTGTGAGGTCAAAATGTGTCAAAAAGGCACGTTTGGCAATTCATAATGCTATGTTAGTCCCTACTTTAATGTATGGTAGTGAAAGTTGGGTGTGGCAGAAGAAGCATGAGAGTAGAATAAATGCTGTAGAAATGCGGTCATTAAGGAGTATGCTAGGGCTGAATCTGAATGACAGGGTGAGAAATAGTGTGATAAGAGAAAAGTGTGGTTTGCAAGATGACGTTGTGACCAGGATTAAGAAAGAATGCTTCGGTGGTTTGGTCATGTAGAAAGAATGAACGAAGAAAGAGTGACAAAGCAAATTTATGCTGCAAGTGAACAGCAGAGTCGGAAAGGACGCCCTAGACGAAGGTTTATCGACCAAATTGGCGATATATTAAAATGGGCCAGATTAGGGTACCCTTAACCGACGTGCGTGTATGCGTAGATATATGGATGTAAAGGAGGCGAGAGGTGTGCCAGGATCGTGCCAAATGGAAGTCCGTAGTCTCTGCCTACCCTCTGGGTGACAGGCGTGAGTGTTTATGTAATTATGTATGTACTATCGGTCCATGGGGTCCACGTGCGGTGAAGTTCCTGAAGGTACTTTATCCGCGAATGGTCGTTGCTGCTGGTGATAATAGGGCTGGTTCTTTTCTCGCTTAAAGGCAAAGTATAGTCATTCAGCGAGGAAACGCAACCAGCGTTCTTGGCACGATACCACGGGGAGTAGGACTGTATGATAATTAAGTTATTAGTTTTAGTTTTTTTTATTATTATAGTTATTTAAAATGTTCGTCATTTATTCCTGCTTGATTTCAAATTGAAATAAAATAAAAATTAAATATGTTGGCGGCAAAAATTTAGTTGAACTAGAAGGAGCGAATTTTGTACTCAGAGTAAATGTTTTTTTTTGTTGAAAACCGCTATTTAAACATTTTTTTGATTCAACATGGGTTGATTGTGATAATTCCACATTTTATTGCAATGCATCGTCGACATTTAACTTGAGAATAGATGTTAAAAGCAGTGGGAATGCTGAAGTCTGGTGCTTTTCAACATGATGTCGCTGCGGCAATAGGCATCAGACAAAATGTGATTTCGTGGTTGTGGTCACGCTATCGTGCCACGGGAGAGATAGTGGAGAGACATACAGGACCAAGCCGCATTACTACACCCAGACAAGACCGTTTTTTGAAAATTGCTGCGTGAATGCAACCAAATGCGGCGATTACGGTGATGCAATTGGTCCAACAAAACACCACGTGCTTGTGATTGACCAAACTGTAAGGAGTAGACTGCACTAAGCCAACCTTCATGCTCGTAGACCACTTCCGGCTCTAAAAAGAGGAAATCGTGGACGAATACTGCAATGGGCTAGAGAAACATGTGAACTAGGAGCCTCATCAATGGTCGTTGGTGCTTTTCACTGATTAATCACGATTTGGTTTTCATCCTGATTCGAGGAGAGTACGTGGTTGGAGAGTTCTTCGTCGTACAAGGCGACTTTAACACCCTAAAGAAATTCATCCATACCACGGTGGTATAATAATGGTGTGGGCATGAATTCGTTTTGGTGGAAGAACGGACTTCGTTTGGATACAGGGCACTATGACGACTGAAAATTACCATAATGAGTAGAAGTATTGCCACATACATAGATTACAAATGGGTCAAAATTTCCTGCTTATGCACGATGCCTGTTCGCATACGGCCAGGGTGGTAACAACCTGTTTGCACGAACATGATGTTACGGCGCTAGTGTGGCCAGTGCAATCACCAGATTTAAATCCTATTGAACATGCTTGGGATATACTCCAAAGAAGAGCTCTGAAGTGATTTTCCCGAATATCTGGTTACAGAAGGACAACTTTTTATGCATCTCAATAGGATCTGGGTCAATATTCCTCTTTAGGATATTGACAACCTCATTCTGAGTATGCCCAACAAATGCAGATGTGTTATAAATATATATAGATATGAATGCAGATGGTGCTTTTACTGATTACCAACTCTTAATTAATAGCCGCCCTTAAAAGGTTTTTTAAGGGCGGCCATTAATTAATGTCACTATATAATACAGTGTTTAAACTAAACAAACTAAACACTGTTTGTTTAGTTTAAGCACTGTATTATAGTTTTATTATTAATATCATTTTTAACACGCTTTTATTAGGTCGACCTGTATGTAACTTAACTATGTAATGGAATCTAAGGTAACTAATTTAACCATCTTCCAAGGATCGTAGCGTAATGAAAATTGGCAGCTGTATGTGGTTCTGATGACATTACAATAATATGATACTGTGGAACTGATCTGATGATGGAGCCGGAAGATATGAACTGGAACTTCATGATGGAAAATCGTATCATAGCCGTTTTGGATTTCTTAGGAAATTCTTGTAATGAACTTTGACCACGATTAGGTTTCAAGGTCTGATGAGGAAGCCGGAAGATAGGCACTGGCATTCCATGATGGAATATCGTATCCTAGTCGTGTTTGCACTTGTGAGAAAGGCCACGTAATGGACTTAGAACACGATCAGGTTTCAGGGTTATAACAAACCTATTATATATTGAATAGTGTAAATATTGACATAGGTGACATAGGTGCCTGTATAAAATGTATAAAGACCTGTACATGGAGAGTGTAAATAGAATAATATTGATATATCTATAAGAATTACGATGAACCTTTTGGCGGCATAAACGTTATGCTCTTTGGCGACCTCATGCAGCTTCTGCCAGTGCGTGGGAAACAGGTGTTTCAACAACCGGACCACATGAGACCAGCAACTTATTTATGGCAGCTTTTCACATTAGTCGAACTCAGACAAACCATGCGCCAGCGAGGAGACACGATATTCACCGACATCTTGAACGCCTTGAGGGTCGGAGAGCTGAACAGCGAGCATCTCGCAGTATTGCTGACTAAGGTCTCATCAAATGCTACCGGCGAATTTGCGCTTGAAAAAGCACTGTGTATTTATCCAACAAACGACCAAGTAGAGAAGCACAACAATGAAGTTCTTAAATTTTACAAACAAAAAGGTACTCAAATGTACGACATAAAGGCTCAAGACCAACTTATTGACGCGACCCGCAACCTTGAAAATACTTCATTGGAGTCCATTATTTCCAGCGATATAAATAAAACGGGTGGACTACCGAGAAAATTAAGAATTTTCAAAGGGGCTAACATCATGTTGCGATCCAATATAGACGTGGAGAAGGGGCTAGTGAATGGGAGTATCGGATTCATCTCGGACATCGTCTAGCCGCACTTTAGACGCGACCAAATGTATGAAACCGACATACCGTCCATCAAAGTTAATTTTGGAAACGATGGTGAGCACCTAATTCAGCCTATAAGCATTCAGTTCCCGGCCAAGTAAAGCTACGGTACGGCGGAAAGGCGCATGCTCCCAGTGATTTTAAGTTGGGTATCTACCGTGCACAAGATGCAAGGCTGTACGGTAGAATACGCAGTGGTGTACTTAGAGTCCCGCACTTTTGCGGCTGGACAGATGTCTGTGGCCCTAAGTAGAGTAAAATCACTTAGTGGTCTCCAGATTGGTTAAAAATGATAAAAATATTTCGTTAACAAAGAACAAAAAGTATAAAATAAATTAATAGTTTAAAAAACACTAGAAAAACACGCTTTTATAAATGCACGTAAAAACAAAAAATAAATTATGGATCGTTCAAGTTGTCTCTATTTCTGGGCTGAAGTGTAAACTATGTGCTTTTAATTATAATATTTGATTGTAAAAGCGTGGGGCGCTGGAACAGGAAAGACTTTTTGTATAACTTGCTGAGAAATCAAGTTAAGCGATGTTACGGGAAGCAGGTTACACAGATTGGCGCTCTAACTGGAGTTGCAGCACGACTAGTAGGTGGCTCTACATTAAACAGTCTGTTCAAAGTACCAGTTTGTCGAACTCAGACAAAACATGCGCCAGCAGCGAGGAGAGACGACATTCATCGACATTTTTAACGCCTCTTCTTTCAGGAAATTAAGTACATAAGGGTAATACGTTAACAGTGGCAAAATGTAGAGTTTTTGTTCGTGGACGAGATATCTTTGGTTTCCTTTGGTAACCCTTTGGCGGCATAAACATTATGCTCTTGTGCGACCTCATGCAGCTTCCGCCAAGAAGTAAGTATTAGTATTTGTTAGCAAGAAAGTCTGTCCTGTTCCAGCGCCCCCGCTTTTACAATCAAATATTATAATTAAAAGCACATAGTTTACACTTCAGCCCAGAAATAGAAACAACTTGAACGATCCATAATTTATTTTTTGTTTTTACGTGCATTTATAAAAGCGTGTTTTTCTAGTGTTTTTTAAACTATTAATTTATATAGTCTTTATTTTCTAAATTATCACTTGTATTTCTAATTAACATGTTTGGCTCGTGTGTTCTTGAAAATGGTACCAGCAGAATATCAGCGCCGTGGTTATTACACTGTGACACGATGCTGAGTCGTCTTTTTTCTGCTGCATTAATAAGCTTCAAATAAATATGTTTCTTTTTTATTTCTTTCTTTCTTTCTTAATCTCTGCAAAATATTATTTGTTGTTTGATTCAAGATGTTAAAAAATTACTGAAACTTACAACCTTTAAACCTTTTACGAAAAATGGGTTTATTAAAAATTTGTAATCGTTCTGGTTCAGTTTTGTTACTTGATGACCTCGCTTAGTTTGAGTTTTTGAGTTTTCAACCTTCATTAATTGGATTCGAAAACTGACATATTGCAAAAAGCCTTGAAATATCTATTTTCGTGAATACGTCGTAAATAAATTATGTATGAACGCGTTACATATGCTTTGTTTCCCGATAAATTCATTTCCGTGCGCGCGCTTGTAAGTCTGTGTGTATATCAAGAATTTTACTCATACTAAGATTATTATAAGTTGGATCCACAAATAATGCAAATCACTGCAGAATTTCAGACTTTCTGCATATCTAGCGTTCAACTAAAGTGCAAGATTGGAATTTATAATGCGTTCATCTTCGAAATTTATTCGCCTATAAATATTTAACGCTCACCATATTTTTGGCCCACAATCCAGAAAGATTGCTTGCTAGTACTATCGGCATTATTGAATATTATTTTCTAGGCATTTTATTAAAATTATTTTCTGGTAAGGTTCAAGTGAAAAACAAAACATATTGAGAATGTAAAAAGCAAAAATGTACTTCTATAATATGATAAGACGATTTGTTATATATGTTGACAACATTCTATGAGCTAACTGCGCTACGTCTACGGGACTTCTTTGGTGGCGCGAACTCTACGTCCAACCTCGAAGATATCGATTGTTCCACTGTTCGATTTTTTTCGGCATAAGACAAAAATAAAAACGATCTTATAAAACTTGTTCTCGAAAAGATCTAAAAAATAATAAATAAGCCTTTTCATTTGATACAAACTTTACTTTAATGAAATTGTTCATTATAGAATGTCTTCCAGGTACAATTTAGTGTCATTTATATGATGTTTTTTTATTGAGCCCATTATAACAATTTGTGTATTGATCCTCACACACTACTTGTAGTTATGTTTATTTTTATAAAATGATTTTATTTTTACGCAATACCTTTTTCCCTCTGTCGCCTCCTACCACACCCACGGGACTATATGTGGTAGTGGATATTCTTACACCCCACGGTTGCTTTAATGTCTCTTACTTGGCTTTATTATAGGACAGCCGAAAAGTCATAAATGTACATTACTGTCAACCATGGAAAAAAAATACGAGTTCGGTAGATTTACAAAGGTTCAAAAAAAGTTAAAAAGTACTGCAACAACAGTACTGTAAAAAAATATTTAATACAGCAGTAATAAAGCCTTTATAAATATATGAAAATCGTATTTATGGAGTTGAATATAACTTTGAATTCTTAATGCTTGTTTTAATAATGAGCGAATATGCTGGGTTTTTGCTATGCGTATGTTGCTTTAATTTCAAATAAGGAAAATACTGGCTGTAGGTAGTCATTTATTTTTATTGAAATAATTACTTAGTTTTACCATGCTCGTGGTGATTTTAAAATCACATAAACATACATCATTCATTTTGTATGACTTAAATATTATTGGTGTTTTTTTTAAATAAACGATTAAATCATTAATCTTAAATCTTGAGCCGTGGTAGCTTAGATGGTTAGCGCTCGCTGTAAGTTTCACAGTACGCGAGCAACCCGGATTCGATCCCCGCCGGCACCAATAAAATTGTTAATTGCAATTTTAAATGCTGATTTACCACGTGCTCGGCGGTGAAAGATAACATCGTGAGGAAACCTGCATGTCTGAGAAATAAGAAAAAAAATATTTCGAAGACATATAAAGTTGGCCAACACGCATTGGAGCAGCGCGGCGGATATTTCCTTACCCTAAAACCCTCTCATAATTGAGAGGAGACCTGTGCCCAGCAGTGTGACGTATATAGGCTGTAACTTTAACTTTATCTTGTCAAAAAGTATTATAATTAAGTAAGAAGTAGTCAGTGCTATTTAGTTTTGGTAAAAGGCCATACGTAGTTGAAACTTTCAATAAAATCCAAAATTGCAGAGAAACATATTATCCCGGAAATATACTGATTAATGTGTACGACAACTGTATTTGTGACGATTTCTGGAAATAATAATAACTTGTGGCATTTAGTATCACTTGATATCATAATATATTATGTAACAACACCATTAAATACGTTTTCATTAAATTAATATGTTGATATAGGATATATTAATCAA
Source organism: Parnassius orleans (assembly GCA_029286625.1). Lineage (NCBI taxonomy): Eukaryota > Metazoa > Arthropoda > Insecta > Lepidoptera > Papilionidae > Parnassius > Parnassius orleans. The sequence goes on along the minus strand of JAGSMP010000027.1, from coordinate 3,454,212 downwards.
ACTAACATACCTAACTGTTCGCGTTCATTGCAAAATCTTGTTTTCGCAAATGTATTTGACACGGCATTAATGGCCATCACTCATGACCTAATTACATCTGCTTTGCTCCGGCTAAGATCTAACACAGCAAACGTTTTGTTATTTGAATTATACTGTTTATAGATAAATTAACCAACGACTTACGAAAAGTGCGCTTGCCACTTTTACTCGGTATAAGCGCTGTTTCGCAATCAGAAATCAAATTACAAGCTTAAATTAAGCAAACTTTAAAGAGAATTGCACATTTTTTTACAGACTCAGACACAGAAACATTATTATGCAATAAAGATTATAAATATTATTTATAAAAAGACACTCTTATGTTTAATTTACCATGGGTTAGGAAACCTCTGTCCTGGGAAAAACCTGCAAGAAACCCAGCGAAACATTTTTGAAAAAAGAACAGTTTAAATCATATAACATGTTACACAAATAACTACACAAAACAAATTACAAAAAGCTTGGTATGAATCATCTCATACCCAGGGGTTATTGTCATTCATAAATTCCCTAATATCATATTTTATATATTTCATAAAGTTTTTGAATTTGGCTGTGGACGAATTTTGTATATTTTCTAGGATTTTGTTGTAAAAGCGTATACATCGCTCCAAAAATAAATTACTGGACTCTGTGCAGTCGAGTTACTAGCATTACTAGCTTGTGTATGTTCCTAGTATTTACAGAGTCAATATCACTTATTTTTATAAAATTAATTGTATTTTTGAGCGCATATATTACTTTATTGTAAATGTATTGAGGGGCGAAAGTTTATTTAATAATTTCTTTATTTTCTCTGAAATCTGTGAAAACAACGAGCTATCATTGTTTCAACCAACCAGTCGCCTCGCGATGGCCATCGCTAAATAGAAAATTTAAAGTTTCTGTCCATTTGGCGACCCAAAATTTGACAGTTCAGTACACTTGCTAATAGTGGCAAATATGACAAATTTTTTTGTTGTGTAAATTCAAAGAATTTCCTTTCTTTTGTTTATTAATGTTTGACAGCTCTGTGGCGCAGTGGTTTAGCAATGATTTTCGGCGCTGAGGGCCGCGGGTTGCGAATCCCGCACGGAACAAGTATTTATATGGCATACAAATAATTGCTTGTCATGAAATTTATCCGCAGCAGCGCAAGCGAGCGAGTGAACGCGAACAGTCATTGGTCCACCTGCATTTTATATAAGAGTAGCGAAAAATGAGACGATCCGGTGAAGGTAGAGAATTGATAATTGAGCGTATGTACGGAGAGTAACCACAATCACTTGAAGTGAGTCGGCGATGATTGTGTGCCGGGTCGAAAATAAAGGGACGATATTTATTTGAGGTTGTGCCGTGTTGTTGCTGCGCCGAAACAGTGCGACGATAATAAGACGTGAGACTCGATTATAATAAAAGTTGTTCTAAGGCAAGGCATTACAATTTAAACTAATTTTTGCTAACGGTTCCCAAGGACAACGACTTTTATTAAACTATTTTGGTCTAGAAATGCATGAAGTGTATTTAAAAGAGTCGTCAGTTTTTAAGACGCTTCAAAAGCTAGACTTAAGCTGTATGTTTGTGTATCGCACTATCGGCAGATACCTACACCAAAAACTCTTCCTGAAGACCATAAAAATTGGTACAACTCATTCTCTTTAAGATAATTATCCAGAATTGACATAATCCTTTAAGATAATAAAAATATTATCATGTGAAATGAACATTCCCGCTAAGAATTTTACTGTCGATAGACAGAACATGTCCTAAATCAGTCCCTACAGCTTAAGAGAGTGGATCAATTAAAACAATTGTTATCTCAATGTGCTGGTGGAAAAAATACTATTGAAGGGCATTTCAACAAGCAAATTGATAAGAAGCAAACCCTGCAACTTATTGTGTGAAGAAACCACGGAGCTTCATTTTCGTGAAAGTAAGAAAAGACTGTCTTAGATCATTTAGTAAGGCCTCTCAGTAATACACTTTTTATTAATATACTTTCCTGTAAGACTCCGCTCCGGGTCGTATGACAAGAACCTTTGAATTCTTAAGGCCGATTTACATCAAACGAGCGAAAGCTCATTCTATCCCCACTCTATTAAATTATTTTAGTGTAAACAGGCGTAGAGCATTATTTCGTTGTTCTGTCTTCGTTCACAAAGATACTATGGAATATTCTAAGAATGCTTGCTCGCTTGATGTAAACGGCACTAGAGCGTGCGAAAAATTGCTTAGAGCGTTCTTGCGTGTTCGGACGTGCTCGCTCCCCAGAGCGGTCTCTTCAAAGCGTACTTGTGTTCTAGCAATTTGAACACATACTTATCGATTTAATTATGGATTGGTCTCAAGAAAAATATCTGTTCTTGCATATCCGTCATTGTTTCACCTACATTATCCAATATCCTTTGTTGCCTTCTTTTCTTTTTGAGTGTTTGAGACAATATCATAAATGCAGCACTTGCAATTATATATTATATTGCTGTCAGAATCGGACATAGCAAAGCACTACCAACCACAGAATTGACACGAATGAGCAATGAGCATTCGCTTGGCTGATTTAAACATTGTGCAAGAATTTTAGTTCTTGGGTCTCATTCTTGCTCGTTGATATTTTGGTATAAACGCTGAAAATGAGCTTTTGTTTACACTAAAAAAACAAAGAAAGAATGCTCTTCTTCTAGCTCTAGCTCTTTGTTCGTTTGGTTTAAACGCACTTTTAATTGTCTTTTTCTCATATAAGTGACTCTGTCTTCAATGAAAAAGACAGTATATTTGAACACAGAACAACTCAAAAGTGGGTCGACGACAATATTCCGGATTTCACAAGAGCTAAAGACTGGCCCTCGTCTACTCCATTGCTATTGAACTACAAATTGGTACTACGACATTCAATCTCTCGAGAAATCTTTCGAGCTAGCAGTGGCGGAATTTCCTATGAAGACAGAACGTAAATCCGTAGATTCATTGCCGAAGAGATTAAACCAATCGCGTAGACTTTGATAAATACATAATTTATGTAGACGCAAGTTCAACTTTAGAAAAAATATGCATTTTAATATTTTACAGAACTTATAGATAAATAAATAGTAAAACAAATTTTATATAAAAAAATCCTTTGATTTTACGGAATCGTACACTGTTAATTGTTTTATTTCCTTAGAAATATACTAATATTAATGATTCCTGTAGTCTATTACGAATAAGAGTGCACAATTTAAATATAAAGAAGTAGCGCACTGGACGGATGATATTATACGCTAATATTTAATTAAATATTAGCGATCAATAATGCCCTCCAGACCGAATTTCGTTCACGGCGGTCAGTCTGAACGGATACTAGCCATCTACGCAGGACATGATTATAGTTCCCGAGTGTTTGAGCAAGCACAGGTGCACTCTATTCCCTCACTCTCATAGTTCGATGAGACGGCAATCCGACACGACCGGAGAGAGATCAGACGCAAGACCAACGGCTTTACGTGTTCTCCAAGACACGGATGTGAAACACCGACAATTTTCTGACTCAGGGCTGCTACTGAGAATTCCTTGTCAGAAAACCCACTAACTGATTTTGACCCAACCCGGATTCGAATCCGAGACCTTATGATCAGCCACGGCGTTTACGACCACAACTATCGCAGCCAGACGCCGCTTTCCTTTGCAGAATTATGTGTAAGATATAAAAACATGCCTACTACATGTTTACTCATTAACAAAACGTTAAATAAAAAATACACTCTGAAATCAAGTACAATACACAACAACAAACCTACAAATGCAAAACTCGCCGGGCTGGCCATCCAACCACACCGAAAACAAGAACTAATTGCTGAATTAAATAAAAAAAAGAATATGATTATACGAGATATAGAGGTGTCCAATTATTCAACAGTAGGCTTTTGACACTTATAATCAATCATCAATTGACCAATCATCATTAATCATTGATATCGTATAATCAATGATCAATGATGGTAGACCATCTGATGTAAAAAATGTCACAACTCTTGTTAATTTAAGTCTCAACTACTTATGTATAAGACTCAAAATTATTGTTAAATATTGTTCTGTGCAGCATTGTTAAGACATAATAAATATAGCATAATGGTGTGCAAGTAACGATATTATTATCTTAAGTTCAAGGTACTTGTACGATCTTTTGTATTATTTAAATCTTAAGTTCTCATGTAAGTGACAGTAATTGTTTTAATGAGAATAAAAAAAACATCGGCCCTTACGACATCAAACGTGATAATGAGATAATATTATTTATATAGGGTAACTTAGTCTCTTCTACCGCCTTCTCACAGCGATTAAGGGATAAAAAATGATAAAGCAAATTGGATTAAACAATCAATATAAGATAACAAATTGACTGCTATTGTGTTGTTACTTTTATCTTTTGGGCCTGCAATTGATTGAAAATGGATGATCGCTAAAATATTCTCATCAATATCAATAATTATAGCATCATATACATACATACATAAACACTCACGCCTGTCACCCAGAAGGGTAGGCAGAGACTACGGACTTCCATTTGGCACGATCCTGACACACTTCTCTCGCCTCTTTTACATCCATATATCTACGCATACACGCTCGTCGGTTAAGGGTACTCCTAATCTGGCCCATTTTCAATATATCGTCAATTTGACCGATAAATCTTCATCTAGGGCGGCCTTTCCCGACTCTTCCGTTCACTTCTGCAACATAAATTTGCTTCGTCACTCTTTCCTCGTTCATTATTTCTACATGACCAAACCACTGAAGCATTCCTTTCTTAATCCTGGTCACAACGTCCACTTGCAAACCACACTTTTCTCTTATCACACTATTTCTCACCCTGTCATTCAGATTCAGACCCTAGCATAGTCCTTAATGACCGCATTTCTACAGCATTTATTCTACTCCCATGCTTCTTCTGCCAGACCCAACTTTCACTACCATACATTAAATTAGGGACTAACACAGCATTATGAATTGCCATACGTGCCTTTTTGACACATTCTGACTTTTCATAATAGCATGTAGAGCCCCATTCACTCTATTTATCCCGTTCAATCTACTACACACTACAATTCTCATAATATCAATATCTATCATTACAAGGGGTCGCTCGACAACTGACGCTGTAGTTGAGCTTATTAAACATATTTTTTGTGCATGGGATAATTCGGAGGATGCTTTGGGTATATTTTGTGACCTTTCCAAGGCCTTCGACTGTGTTCACCATGAGACATTAATCAGGAAGCTACAGTACTATGGTGTCAAGAACACAGCGCTTAAACTTATTATTTCATATTTAAGTAATAGAATGCAGAAAGTTATTATCAATGGTAAAAGTTCTTCCGGGTCACCTGTACTAATGGGTGTCCCTCAGGGTTCGATTCTCGGCCCATTCCTATTTCTGGTATATATTAATAACTTACCTTCCCTTGTAGGGGATAATCATGATATAGTATTATTTGCTGATGATACTTCCTTGATTTTTATACTTAAACGTCAATCATTTAAATGTGACGAAGTGAATAATGCTACATCAAACTTAGTGCATTGGTTTAACGTTAATAATCTAAATTTAAACGGAAATAAAATTAAATGTATTAAATTTACAACAACGAATGTTAAAAATCTGGGTACCAATGTGTTTTTAAATGGGGAAGAACTGAGCCCTGTTGAATCCACTGTTTTTCTTGGCATCACTCTCGACTCGAAGCTTCAATGGGGCCCCCATATATTCAAACTAGCAAGCAGACTAAGTTCTGCAGCCTATGTTGTAAAAAAGATTATAGGTTTCACTAGTGTCGAGACAGCTAGACTAGTTTACTTCAGTTATTTCCATAGCATACTCGTAATGTCTTATGGTATTTTGCTATGGGGAAATGCGGCTAATTCAGAAACTATTTTTGTTTTACAGAAGAAGGCCATTAGAGCTATTTACAACCTAAAACCGAAAGAGTCTCTTACAGATAAATTTAAAGAAATAAATATATTAACTTTGGCCTCTCAGTATATTTACGAAAATTTAATGTATGTTCACAAAAACAAAGGTAGTTTTAGTAAAAAAAAGTGATATACATTCTGTAAACACTAGGAACAAACACAAGCTAGTGATACCAGTTTCTCGACTCCACAGAGTCAGTAATTCATTCTTGGGGCAATGTATACGCTATTACAACAAGGTCTCGGAAAGTGTACAGGCTCTCTCTATTACCCAGTTTAAATGTTTTGTTAAGCTGAAACTGTATAAAAAGGGATATTATAGTATAAATGAATACATGATTGATAAAAACTCCTGGGAATGAGGTGGTCGCTACCAAGCAGTTTCTAAAATAAATTTTGTACTTAAATAGTTTGTACAACCATTAATGTAAAATTTACTTTAGAAAAAGTCCCGCTGGGTTTCTTGCCGGTTCTTCCCAGGACAGAGGTTTTTTTATCGAACCAGTGGTAAAGTAAAAAATGACTTTCAATAAGAATTACACATGTAACCTATATTGAATAAAAAAATATTCTATTCTATTCTATTCTATTCTATTCTATTCTATTCTACTCTATTCTATTCTATTCTATTCTATTCTATTCTATTTTATTCTATTCTATTCTATTCTACTAATTTGCTAAACAATTAAATTTAAAAATTATTTAAAGCTTATAACTTTTTCCAAATCTGAACTTATTCGCCGTGCACCCTGTTGAATGACGGTGATGCCCTGATACTGGCACGATACTTTTTCGACTGATGGTGAAAAATCTGACCAAAAATGTGATAAATCATAGTCATACAGATATAAATCATAACTTCAATGCCTCCATTCAATGTATTTGTACTTTGGTGAGGGAGTGTCATACATCCGCCCGGAAGCGTCGTTTTATTTATGATCATCTATTCAATTTAGCAAAACCATTCGTACTAAAATATTAGAATAAATATTTAAAATTGTTTAAATGTCCATACATCGACAAAACAATTGACAAATGAAAACGCTGGTTAATGGTGCTACTACAGGAACGATGTAATAATTTTGAAAAATATAGTATAAAATACGTTAGTTAATTTTATAAAAGAACTGTTTACTATATTAATATATCTAAAAATATTTAATTCTTTCTTTCATTACATTTTATCAAAGTCCAATGCTGAAACTAGTCCCATAGATTTCCTCATAATCAGGATATTATTTATTATAGTTGCCACGCCTGGCAGCCGGTTTTATTTTTGCTGCTCATCTTGCTTGTTTCCTGTAAGATTTTGTACTGACTTGCTGCTTAGTACTTCTAGAAGGGTTTCACGTTCGAATCTCCCTGACACTTTACGTAGCATACGATTATTATTGTTAATTTGATAAGGACTAGGTACTACACAAACAACTCATATGGCGAAGTTTTACGTGTATATATTATAGAAAGGTTTCTTTTTTGTTATTATTGCTAAATATAATATGTGTCCAGGAGTGGTTTTAAAAAGTGGTTCATGAGAAGAAGTGAATAATTATAATTTTATTTCGAAAGTCAGGGACAGTTTGCTAGTCATAAATTTATAGTATGCGAATTACTACAGTTCTATTCTAAGTAGAACATCATTATAACTTGTCTGCAGTTACAAGTGTGGGTTTATCACGTGCACGAAGTAATAAAAACGTTGGCAATAAAACATAAATATTTTGACGACATATGAAATCCATCGGGTGCACATAAACAGAATAACATATTCTTAATAAAAATATACCATACTCTTTTAAAATAAGAGAAATTCTGTGAACTGCAAATTTTATTGGCTATTCCACGGATGTGGTCGATAGCTTAAAAACGAAGAGAATAAATAGAAAGTATATTTATTCTCTTCGTTACTAGCTGAACCGCCCGAGACTTCGTTCGCATGGACACATGCCGATTCTAAAAATTCTTTTACCATTAAAAAGCCACTCTATCACAGAGCGAGGCCAAAGTTTTGAGTCAAACTTTTCGGGAGCACCTTTATTGTACGTACAGCTAAGCAGTAGAATTCTGTAAGTCAAGAATAAATAAGTTACTTCTTGGTAAGCGTACTCTATCGTCGACCGCATCATCGCTTACCATCAGGAGAGATAGTAGTCAAAAGAGAGCCTGTGTATAATAATATAATATGGATTATAAAATCTTAAATTACCTCAAAGTTTCTCTGTTTATTTGCAGTGGTGTAGCTGGTAGCAAAATATATTATTGATTTCCAGAAGATCCCACTCGAGACAAACTCGAGACAAACCAACATATAATTGCCTATAAGAAAAGCACTCTTTTCTCACGTCGATGTACACCAGCGAGAAAGTACGTCCCTGGGATTTATTTATTGTGAGGGCAAACGATACTTTAACAAGGAATTGAAGACTCTTAAAAAGGTATAGGTAGGTCTGTTTGTATCATTATAATTCGAGGAATATACAAAAGCTCTCCGGCTTTGCGGATGGTTGCGATAGTTTTTACAAACTGTAAGATAATAATAAATAATAATAATAAAATTTATTTCATCAAATAGAATTGGTTTACAAACATTAGTGGCCGGATTCTCCTTTTAAGCAAATAATGCCTGTACCAGGTGAATCCGCTCTTCCATATCAATATCTATATATTATATTATATTATTTACATTATGTTATATGTATGCGAAAGCGTGCGTGCGTGCGTGTGTGTGTGTGTGAGTGTGTGTGTGTGTGTGTGTGTGTGTGTGTGTGTGTGTGTGTGTGTGTGTGTGTGTGTGTGTGTGTGTGTGTGTGTGTGTGTGTATGAGTGTGTGTGTGTGTGTGTGTGTGTGTGTGTGTGTGTGTGTGTGTACTATTTTACTGTATGTAAAAGCAGCTCAGTGTTCTCATAATTAAGTGACTCTAACCAATTTTGTACTACCTTTTTACATTCGATATATTGTTTCGAATAAATATCTAATTCTTTATTGATTTTATTATAAATTTGAGACGAGCGACTATTATATTGAGTACTAGCAAACTTAGTTTTAGTTTGGGGTACCGTAGCTACATTATTTTTTCTTCTTTTTCCTTTTTTACTTGCATCGTAGGGTAAATTTTTGTGTTTATTGAGTGTGATCTGTTTTATATACAGTTTCCTTACCGTAAGTAGCCCACTATCGAGATAAAGCCTTTCCGTGGGGTATCTAATATTTTTGAAGTTCATAACTTTAATAAGCGCACGTTGTGCTCTCTCAACTTCTATAAACTTAGTTTTTGCCGCACCTCCCCAAACAGGAATGCAATATTCCAAGACAGATTGAACCAAGGCGATATATATCTCATTCAAAATTGTTCTTGATGTTTCCCGGTCACCATTTTTTTTATTACTACCTGGAACCACATGCCTTAATGATCTAAAGACCCAAATCAACTTTCTGACTCTTCCGGCAACTTGCTCAAGCTGTGGGTACCAGGACAGTCTCTGATCAATCATGACACCCAGGTACTTTGTATGGGTAACTTTATTAATGATCGGGCAGTTGCAGTTCCTATCCTGGGTGTTGCTGTGACACGATGTATGATGATCATGAACCCTCATACTAAATCTGTCATCAGGTTGATTTTTATTGTAGATACTGAAACATATATAGTTAGTCTTATTTGTGTTCAGCGAGAGCAAGTTATATTTTAACCAAGTAGCTATTTGAACCATTCCATTTTCGGCACTATTTTTCAGAGCTTCCCAGGAATTTCCAGAGAAGACAACTGCAGTATCATCAGCATAGGAGAAGATTTTGCGTTTTTATTTTAGGCTACAAGGTCGTTGATATATACAAGAAATAATGTAGGGCCCAAAACGCTTCCCTGTGGAACTCCGTATGTTATTTCTGCATCTTCACTTAAGTACTGTTCAACTTTACTCTCTGTTTCCTATTAGAGAGTAGCTTTTAAAAGAGTTAATGGTGCCCCTCATACCAACCTTTTCCAATTTATTTACTAGGATAGGGACAGAAACGGTGTCAAAGGCTTTTTGATATCAAGAAACACCGTTAAACATTTATTTTTATTATCAATTTCTTCAATTATTAGCGAGCTTAAAGTTACAGCATCTTCTGTGGATTTACCGTTCTAAATCCAAATTGGGAAGGAGACAAAATATTATATTTATTTAAAAAGTTTACTAAACGATTATTAATAAGCTTTTCCAAAATTTTTGATATGCTAGGTAATATGGATATGGGCCTATAATTATTCACTTCCGTCCTATCTCCACCCTTGTGTACCGGAATAATAATAGATTGCTTTAACAGGGTAGGAATATCCCTTATTAAAACAAAGGTTGGCAAGGTGAGTTATAATAGGAACGACTTCATATCTTACAAATTTTAAATACTTTGTTGAAATCATATCCCAACCCGTGCACTGTTAGATTTTAGGCTCATCAAGATTCTATCCACTTCATCATGATCTGTGTCAAGGAGCGTGAAGAATTTCCCAGTGCAGGCAGTGTGTCAGAAAGGTTATATGAGTCATGCAAGGCAATATCTTTAATTTGTTGAGCAAGTTGTTTACCAATGTTAACAAAGTACTCATTAACAGAATTTGCTGCTTCGGTAGGGGTGGGTTTAGTATTTAATAATTCTGTGTTTTGGCTTTTCGATTGGTTCGAGTTTGTTATATTTTTTATATTTTTCCAGAGTAGCTTATTATTTGAAACTGATTTAGCAAGTTGCTCTCTTTCATATCTTCTTTTCAGCTTTTTAATTAAATTATTGCAGTAATTTCTATATCTTAAGTATGTTATTTTTAAAATTTCATTGTGTGGGTCTTTTCTTAAATTTTTTTGTAACTTATTTCTAGTATTTATGCACTTAAGAATACCAGTTGTAATCCAAGGTTTTATGATACGTTTACTCTTCGGAATTTCAATAGTAATAATATTGTTTTTTATAGAATTAGCTATATTTTGCAAAAGAAGGTCAGTTAATACATTAGGGTCATAACATTTTAATAACTTAGCCAGATTACTTTCTTGTAGATATTTTTGAGCTTTGTCGTAGTCTAGTATAGATTTAGTTTTATTTGAAAATTGATTATATTTAATTTTGGATAAGCATAAAAATGTAGTAAAATGGTCTGTAATGGTGGTATGTAATATTGCTATGAAAGGCAGATCCTTTTTACTGTCTGTTTTGAGCATAAAGTGATCCAAACAGTTGAGGTTCCTTGTGGGTAGCATATGTCCCGGAAGTATTTCAAATTCTGCCAACATGTTAAGATAACTCATTCTATTCTTATAATCTTGCGATGGCTCCATATTTTTAGGTCTAATATTGATATTTATGTCCCCAGCTATTATTATATTTTTATGCATTGATATTGTCTCAAGATGTGCACTAAGAGAAGCTAAAAAATTATCTATATTTGTATTTGATGGCGAGCGATAGATACATAAGAATATATTATTTGATATGTCTACTTGAATGCAAGACGCCTGTGCCAGTTTTATTTCTTTTACTTTATTTTTTAATGAAGTATTTACATAAACAGTAACCCCATCATTCTGGTTTAGCTGGTATGTAGTAGAGTAGGAGTGGTAATCAGTTAGTTGTGGGATAGGCTTGTTACTGTCTAGTCTGCATTCAGTTAAAATAATTACATCTAATTTAAAATCGAAGCTAGATAAAGTTATTAAAAAGTCATTGAAGTTACTATAGATACTTCTTATATTTTGTGAGATAATAGTGAGGTCATTTTGTTTTCTTTTGAAATGAGTAGCAAACTCTAAGGTATCACATTCAATATTACGTGCTATACTTAAATTGTCTATTTCTTCAATATTTTGTAAGGTCTCACTCATTTAATATTCTACCTACTATAGACGTCTTCTCTAATACTGAACGAAATATGTGAGATTGAATTGCTAGTATATGTGTAGTTATATTTATACTTATGTCGTTAAGCTGAACTAAGTTATCATTTCCATTGTATTTTCTTGATAGTGTATTTAATGTGTGTAGTGTATACATAATAGTGTTATTAAAGTGTGTGTAACTGCAAGATGTGTAAGTAACATATGCAAAGTTAATTAGTTTTGACAATAATAAAAAGTGATAGAACACCTTTGAAATTATTAAACAGAATTTTAACATCAATAAAAAAATAAAGGGAATTAATTTTAGATTAGGTAAGAAAAAATTTAACAAATGGCTTAGTCATTTGTCTAAAAGAAGTTGGTGTACCTGTTCTTCGCTTCTAATGGTGACTATAGGAGAAAATTCGTCTTTTCTTACGTATACTTTGCCATATGCAGTCCAACAGAATTTGTATGCTTTAGTCTTAACTAGGTCTCTGGCAAGGAAGTGTAGACGAGATCCTTTCAAAGTAAGGTGCTCTGATAAAAAGATGGGTGTGTCTTCTTGTACTTTAAAACCCAGATGCTTAGCAAACAGCTTTCTTTTGTTTTTATATTAAAAGTTTTACCCATTTTTAAGATTTCAGTCTTAAGAATCGTAGAACCAGTTTCTACAACAATCGGTGTATTTAGTTTTTCAGATTTTTTTCCACGTACTCTATATATATCTTTTATATCTAATTTATCAACCTTACAACCAATGTTCTGTGATAGACTCACAACCATATCAATTAGGTCTTCTTTTGTTTCATTATTTTTCTTTGGAACATTTTTTATTTCAATATTACTTTTCCGGTTTCCCATTTGAATTTCCTCAATTTTATTTTCCAAAATTGTGATATACTTCTTATCCTCCTTCACCTGGTTCTCTAACTGATCAATTTTCTTTTTAAACTCTTCATTTTGAGTAGCTAAAAAGGCAATCGTGCTTTCTATATTAATATTTGTCTGCTGGATTTCTTTCAGTGTTGAGTTAATTCGTTGAAATTCATTTTCTTGTTTTGTTGTAAATAGTGTCATAATTTTATAATTTCTTCTTTGAAATCAGCCAACTGATTACTAACAGAATCAGCCATTTCTTCTCTAGTCCTCTTGGTTCGTTGAAATACATAATTAGGTGGAGTCTTGTTATTAGTGGACAAAACATTAATTTCCGTATCTGATACAGATTTATCCATCATAGAATTAATATATAGCAACGTTTTCAATCTTTAAATCAAATAGAAGTTTAATTATCTATATATATTTTTTCCTTAAACCAAGCCTCAAAATTTTAACTGAAATCGCTAGCGCTTATGAATTATGGCAAGCGAAAGATTTAGTGACGTACGTGCGATGTCTGCAGTTATGAATGAAGATAGATAAGCACCACCCGTAGACAAACTGTGGTTATCGCAGTTGCGTTGCTCTGCGTTTCTCGGAGTTTCGGACGCACCGTCAACTTCTCACGCGTTATGAGTGCCTGGTACTTGCACGGAATTTGGTAGCAAAATTATTTCTTTAAATTAATTTATTTTTAAAATTTAAACTTGCACAGTAACACACGTCTAAACGCATACGCGGTCCGAGGGGAAGAGGAAGATGAAGGTGTCACACCGCGGAATTCCTTCTGTTTATCGTTTTATAATCGTGATAGTTTCTAAACGGAAGATCCGATTCGAATAATATAAAGAGAAATTTACAGCCACACAAACAAACTTGATTATGAATTTATTTATCTGTATAAAAATGTATATAATTATGCGAATGTAATCATCATTCGTTTCTACCAGTGTATTAATTAAAGTTTAGAACACAAAAGCTGTTATTGTTAACTACCTATAACAGTTGCACATATTGTCTCGCGAACTTTTTTGTAGACATTGATAAGTTTTATAAACGTCAAGTAATGACTTTTGCAGGCAATTTTTTGATATATTGGCTTACAATATTGGAATTTCCTTAAGGATCTCTACTTTTTTTAACAATATAGTGCACGCGTGGTCTACATATGTATGTAACCCAACGTATAAAATGGTCGTTTATTTTTTTTTAACTAAATGAACACATCATTTTAAAACAACCTCTTACAGGGTGCCAAAGAGTGTTCATTTTTTTTTGTAATTTTAAAAGTACAAATACTCTTGAATCGAAATAATAAAGTACCCATTTTTTTATATTTTCAACAATTAACTTTATAGTTTTAAAACGAGGGTGCAAAGTTTGTATGAAAAATATTATATTACGATGAACAGCCACTGGACGTACAACATGAAATTGAGACAGTAGTGGAAAATCAGTATGTACAATATATTCTGATTAAGTTTTAAATTGTAAAAAAAATCAATGTTTAGTAATTAAGTCATCAAAATCGATTTTCCGGCGCTTTCGTCGCTGACTTAACCTTAAGAGATAGGCAAAATAATTTACTAAACAATTATAGTTCCTCAAAAATTTTTGAGAAAAGTCCACGTTGGCATATATAAACTCCGTAAATTAAAATTATCCCTTACGTTACATATATCATTTAAATAAATAATTTAGAAGATATCACAGGTTCAAAATTACGCGCACCCAAAAAAGAATTACGGCTGACCGGCACGCTGCTGCCGCGGCCTCCTCCGTTGTCTGCACTCTGAATCTTGGCAATGTCTGAATCTTGGCAATGAAGATTTTTAGAATTTACGTTTTAGACCTTCAAGAATTGGTCGACAATGTTCATCCCGAAATTAATTATATATATATATATATATACCTAATGACGATTAAGTAGGTAAGGTAAATGACTAAATTCTCTCCAAGATCAATGCACTGACGCAAACATAGTAAACACTGTGCTCGACTTAGAAGATGCTGTTCGTTTCCCAACAGAATTTCCCAATTCCTTGCAGTCCGTCTGCAATTTTATTACGGAATCTTAATCCACCCAACTTGTGCAATGGTACAAAATTGCAGGTAAAATCTTTAAAAATATTCATAATAGACTGCACAATACTTACTGGATGTGGAACTGGAGAAGTCGTTTTAATTCCCCGCAATCCATTAATACCTACGAATCTACCTTTACAATTTAAAACTACTGTAATTTCCCATAAATTTTTAATTCTCAATGATGATCTACAATACACAAGGACAAACATTCAACGTTGCAGGCTTAGACCAGAGCATTCAGTGTTTTGCTCCTGAATTATGTTTGTATTGTTTAATGAAAAGTTTACATACTGTAATTACTGGCAGTAATGACAGAGTCAAAGCTTCTAAGGGGCTGTCAAATTTTTACCTATTGTGGTAGAGTTGGCACCGGAGGATAAAACTAAATAAACAAAACATTTATCAGCTTTTATTATATATTTAAGATGGAATATTTTTTTATAAACTACTTATTTTAAATATTTTATTTTATAATTTTTGTTCTTCAACAATTTGTTGTGTCTTTTAATTAAATGGTAAATTATGAATTTAATGTAAAGTTTCTTTAATAATCTATTGGAAAGCGTTTTGCACACGTTTTAATATTGGCCGTGGTTATTACACTGTGACACGATGCTGAGTCGGAGTCTTTTTGCTGCTGCATTAATAAGCTTCAAATAAGTATGTTTCATTTTATTTATTTCTTCCTTTCTTAATCTCTGCAAAATATTATTTGTTGTTTGATTCAAGATGTTAAGAAATTACTGAAACTTACAACCTTTAAACCTTTTACGAAAAATGGGTTTATTAAAAATTTGTAATCGTTCTGGTTCAGTTTTGTTACTTGATGACCTCGCTTAGTTTGAGTTTTTGAGTTTTTAACCTTCATAAATTGGATTCGAAAACTGACATATTGCATAAAGCCTTGAAATATCTATTTTCGTGAATACGTCGTTAATAAATTATGTATGAACGCGTTACATATGCTTTGTTTCCCGATAAATTCATGTCCGTGCGCGCGCTTGTGAGTTTGTGTGTATATCAAGAATTTTACTCATACTAAGATTATTATAAGTTGGATCCACAAATAATGCAAATTACTGCAGAATTTCAGACTTTCTGCATATCTAGCGTTCAACTAAAGTGCAAGATTGGAATTTATAATGCGTTCATCTTCGAAATTTATTCGCCTATAAATATTTAACGCTCACCATATTTTTGGCCCACAATCCAGAAAGATTGCTTGCTAGTACTATCGGCATTATTGAATATTATTTTCTAGGCATTTTATTAAAATTATTTTCTGGTAAGGTTCAAGTGAAAAACAAAACATATTGAGAGTGTAAAAAGCAAAAATGTACTTCTATAATATGATAAGACGATTTATTATGTATGTTGACAACATTCTATGAGCTAACTGCGCTACGTCTACGGGACTTCTTTGGTGGCGCGAACTCTACGTCCAACCTCGAAGATGTCTCTGTTCGATTGTTCGACTGTTCGATTTTTTCGGCATAAGACAAAAATAAAAACGATCTTATAAAACATGTTCTCAGAAAGATCTAAAGAATAATAAATAAGCCTTTTCATTTGATACAAACTTTATTTTAATTAAATTGTTCATTATAGAATGTCTTCCAGGTACAATTTAGTGTCATTATATGATGTTTTTTTATCGAGCCCATTATAACAATTTGTGTATTTATCCTCACACACTACTTGTAGTTATGTTTATTTTTATAAAATGATTTTATTTTTACGCAATACCTTTTTCCCTCTGTCGCCTCCTACCACACACACGGGACGATATGTGGTAGTGGACATTCTTACATCCCACTACACGGTTGCTTTAATGTCTCTTACTTGGCTTCATTATAGGACAGCCGAATTGTCATAAATGTACATTACTGTCAACCATGGAAAAATAAAAAAAATTAATACGAGTTCGGTAGATTTACAAAGGTTCAAAAAAGTTAAAAAGTACTGCAACAACTGTACTGTAAAAAATATTTAAAACAGCAGTATTAAAGCCTTTATAAATACATGAAAAACGTATTTATGGAGTTGAATATAACTTTGAATTCTTAATGCTTGTTTTAATAATGAGCGAATATGCTGGGTTTTTTCTATGCGTATGTTGCTTTAAGTTCAAATAAGGAAAATACTGGCTGTAGGTAGTCATTTATTTTTATTGAAATAATTACTTAGTTTCACCATGCTCTTGGTAATTTTAAAATCACATAAACATACATGATTCATTTTGTATGACTTAAATATTGTTGGTGTTTTTTTTAAAGAAACTATTAAATCATTAATCTTAAATCTTGAGCCGTGGTAGCTTAGATGGTTAGCGCTCGCTGTAAGTTTCACAGTACGCGAGCAACCCGGGTTCGATCTCCGCCGCCATCAATTAAATTGTCAATTGCAATTTTTAATGCTGATTTACCACGTGCTCGGCGGTGAAGGAAAACATCGTGAGGAAACCTGCATGTCTAAGAAATAAGAAAAAAAATATTTCGAATACATATGAAGTTCGCCAACACGCATTGGGGCAGCGCGGCTGATATTTCCTTACCCTAAAACACTCTCATAAAAGAAAGGAGGCCTGTGCCCAGCAGTGTGACGTATATAGGCTGTAACTTTAACTTTATCTTGTCAAAAAAGTATTATAATTAAGTTAGAAGTAGTCAGTGCCATTGAGTTTTGGTAAAAGGCCATGCGTAATTGAAACTTTCAATAAAATCCAAAATTGCAGAGAAACATATTATCCCGGAAATATACTGATTAATGTGTACGACAACTGTATTTGTGACGATTTCTGGAAATAATAATAACTTGTGGCATTTAGTATCACTTGATATCATAATATATTATGTAACAACACCATTAAATACGTTTTCATTAAATTAATATGTTGATATAGGTTCGGCCTCACATGGAATACTGTTCCCATCTCTGGGCTGGGGCTCCCCAGTGCCAGCGATTCGTCGACGACCGAGTCCTTTCCGATCGGCTCGATTCATTGGCGCTGCGAAGAGATGTTGCATCCCTTTGCATTTTCTTTCGCATTTACCACGGGGAGTGCTCTGAGGAATTGTTCGGATTAATCCCAGCCGCCAAATTTCACGAACGCACATCGCGGCAGAACTCCCGATACCATCCACACCATCTGGATGATTGGCGGTCCACCACTGTGCGATTTAGAAGATGTTTTCTTCCTCGCACAACTTCCTTGTGGAATTGTTTACCACCAGCGATTTTTCCGGACCGATACGTCTTAGGGACCTTCAAGAAAAGAGCCTACTCCTTTTTAAAAGGCCGGCAACGCATCTGCAATTCCTCTGGTTCCCCTGGTGTTGCAGTTGTTCATGGGCGGCGGTAGTCACTTACCATCAGGTGAGCCGCATGCTCGTTTGCCCCGTCTCCTATAAAAAAAAAACTAACATACCTAACTGTTCGCGTTCATTGCAAAATCTTGTTTTCGCAATTATATTTGACACAGTATTGATGGCCATCACTCATGACCTAATTACAACTGTTTTGCTCCGGCTAAGTTCTAACACAGCAAACATTTAGTCATTTGAATTATACAGTTTATAGATAAATTAGCCAACGACTCACGAAAAGTGCGCTTGCCACTTTTACTCGGTGTAAGCGTTGTTTCGCAATTAGAAATCAAATTACGAGCTTAAAGTAAGCAAACTTTAAAGAGTAATTGCACATTTTTTTACAGGGCACAGACTGCGAGCAGTCCAAACGGGTTGCATCGAGTCAAATTACGAAAATAGAAATAGAAACTTTATTATTCAATAAAGATTATAAATATTATTAATTAAAAGACACTCTTATGTTTAATTTACCATGGGTTAGGAAACCTCTGTCCTGGGAAAAACCAGCAAGAAACCCAGCAGGACATTTTTTTGAAAAAAGAACAGTTTAAATCATATAACATGTTGCACAAATAACTACACAAAACAAATTACAAATAGCTTGGTATGAATCATCTCATACCCAGGGGTTATTGTCATCCATAAATTCCCTAATATTTTATATATTTCATAAAGTTTTTGAATTTGGGTGTGGACGAATTTTGTATGTTTTCTAGGATTTTGTTGTAAAAGCGTATACAACGCTCCAAGAATAAATTACTGACTCTGTGAAATCGAGTTACTAGCATTGCTACCTTGTGTATGTTTATAGTATTTACAGAGTCAATATCACTTATTTTTATAACACTAATTGTACTTTTGAGCGCATATAGGTATTACTTTTTTGTAAATGTTTTCTCTGAAGTCTGTGAAAACAACGCGCTATCATTGTTTCAACCAACCAGTCGCCCCTCGATACAAGAACACAAGAACGCTTTGAAGAGACCGCTCCGGGGAGCGAGCACGTCCGAGCACGCAAGAACGCTCTAAGCAATTTTTCGCCCGCTCTAGTGCCGTTTACATCAAGCGAGCAAGCATTCTTAGAATATTCCATAGTATCTTTGTGAACGAGGACAGCATAACGAAATAATGCTCTACGCCTGTTTACACTAAAAGAATTTAATAGAGTGGGGATAGAATGAGCATTCGCTCGTCTGATGTAAATCGGCCTTAAGAATTCAAAGGTCCTTGTCATCCGACCCGGAGCAGAGTCTTACAGGAAAGTATATTAATAAAAAGTGTATCACTGAGAGGCCTTACTAAATGATCTAAGACAGTCCTTTAATAAACTTTGACCAAAGACTTTACTTCCTATTTTACGAAAATGAAGCTCCGTGGTTTCTTCACACAATAAGTTGCAGGGTTTGCTTCTTATCAATTTGCTTGTTGAAATGACCTTCAATAGTATTTTTTTTTCCACCAGCACATTGGGATAACAATTGTTTTAATTGATCCACTCTCTTAAGCTGTAGGGACTGATTTAGGACATGTTCTGTCTATTGACAGTAAAATTCTTAGCGGGAATGTTCATTTCACGTGATAATATTTTTATTTTCTTAAAGGATTATGTCAATTCTGGATAATTATCTTAAAGAGAAAGAGTTGGCCCAATCTTTTATGCTCTTCAGGAGGAGTTTTTGGTGTAGGTACCTGCCGATAGTGCGATACACGAACATACGACTTAAGTCTAACTTTTGAAGCGTCTTAAAAACTGACGATTCTTTTAAATACACTTCATGCATTTCTAGACCAAAATAGTTTAATAAAAGTCGTTGTCCTTGGAAAGCATTAGCAAAAATTAGTTTGAAATGTAATGCTTTGCCTTAGAACAACTTTTATTATAATCGTGTCTCACGTCTTATTATCGTCGCACTGTTTCGGCGCAGCAACAACACGGTACAACCTCAAATAAATATCGTCCCTTTATTTTCGACCTGGCACCTAATCATTGCCGACTCACTTCAAGTGGTAGAATACATACTTATCGATTTAATTATGGATTGGTCTCAAGAAAAATATCTGTTGTTGCATATCCGTCATTCTTTCACCTACATTATCCAATATCTTTCGTTGCCTTCTTTTCTTTTTGAGTGTTTGAGACAATATCATAAATGCAGCACTTGCAGTTATATATTATATTGCTGTCAGAATCGGACATAGCGAAGCACTACTAACCACAGAATGAGCAATGAGCATTCGCTTGGCTGATTTAAACATTGTGCAAGAATTTTAGTTCTTGGGTCTCATTCTTGCTCGTTGATATTTTGGTATAAACGCTGAAAATGAGCTTTTGTTTACACAAAAAAAAACAAAGAAGGAATGCTCTTGTTCTAGTTCTAGGTCTTTGTTCGTTTGGTTTAAACGCACTTTTAATTGTCTTTTTCTCATATAAGTGACTCTGTCTTCAATGAAAAAGACAGTATATTTGAACACTAAACAACCCAAAGTGGGTCGACAACAATATTCCGGACTTCACAAGAGCTAAAGACTGGCCCTCGTCTACTCCAGATATAGTACTGTTGAACTACAAATTGGTATTACGACATTGAATCTCTCGAGAAATCTTTCAAGCTATCAGTGGCGGAATTTCCTATGAAGACAGAACGTAAATCCGTAGATTAATTGCCGAAGAGATTAAAAACGAGTATCAAAAGTGGCCACATTATATAAAATAGTTTATAACCAATCGCTTAGAATTTGACAAATACATAATTTATGTAGACGCAAGTTTCATAATTATAACACAATTTAAAAAAACAGATATGCATTTTAATACTTTACAGAACTTATAGATAAATAAATAATAAAACAATTTTTATAAAAAAAATCCTTTGATTTTACGGAATCGTATACTGTTAATTGTTTTATTTCCTTGGAAATATACTAATATTAATGATTCCTGTAGTCTATTACAAATAAGAGTGCACAATTTAAATATAAAGGAGTAGCGCACCGGACGCATGATATTATGCGCTAATATTTAATCAAATATTACTGATCGCTAATATTTAATATTAAATATTAGCGATCAATAATGCCCTCCAGACCGAATTTCGTTCACGGCGGCCAGTCTGAACGGAGACTAGCCATCTACGCAGGACATGATTATAGTGCCCGAGTGTTTGAGCAAGCACAGGTGCACTCTCTATTCCCTCAATCTCATAGTCCGATGAGACGGCAATCCGACACGACCGGCGAGAGATCAGACGCAAGACCAACGGCTTTACGTGTTCTCCAAGACACGGATGTGAAACACCGACAATTTTCTGACTCAGGGCTGTTACTGAGAATTCCTTGTCAGAAGACCCACTAACTGATTTTGACCCAACCCGGATTCGAATCCGAGACCTTATGATCAGCCACGGCGTTTACGACCACAACTATCACAGCCAGACGCCGCTTTCCGTTGCAGAATTTTGTATAATTATATTAATTATGTATAAGATATAAACTACATGTTTACTCATTAACAAAACGTTAAATAAAAAATACACTCTGAAATCAAGTACAATACACAACAACAAACCTACAAATGCAAAACTCGCCGGGCTGGCCATCCAACCACACCGAAAACAAGATCTAATTGCAGAATTAAATTAAAAAAAGAATATGATTATACGAGATATAGAAGTGTCCAATTATTCAACAGTAGGCTTTTGACACTTATAATCAATCATCAATTGATCAATCATCATTGATAATTGATATCGTATAATCAATGATCAATGATGGTAGGCCATCTGATGTAAAAAATGTCACAACTCTTGTTAATTTAAGTCTTAATTACTTATGTATAAGACTCAAAATTATTGTTTAAATATTGTTCTGTGCAGCATTGTTAAGACATAATAAACATAGCATCATGGTGTGCAAGTAACGATATTATTACCTTAAGTTCAAGGTACTTGTACGATATTTTGTATTATTTAAATCTTAAGTTCTCATGTAAATGACAGTAATTGTTTTAATGAGAATAAAAAAACATCGGCCCTTACGACATCAAACGTGATAATAAGATAATATTATTTATATAGGGTAACTTAGTCTCTTCTACCGCCTTCTCATAGCGATTAAGGGATAAAAAAATGATAAAGCAAATTGGATTAAACAATAAATATAAGATAACAAATTGACTGCTATTGTGTTGTTACTTTTAACTTTTGGGTCTGCAGTTGATTGAAAATGTATCAATATCTACTAATTTGCTAAACAATTAAATTTAAAAATTATTTTAAGCTTAAAACTTTTTTCAAATCTGAACTTATACGCCGTGCACCCTGTGGAATGACAGTGATGCCCTGATACTGGCATGATACTTTTCAACTGATAGTGAAAAATCTGACCAAAAATGTGATACGCAAGTCCTACAGTCTAGGGATTTGGAACAGAATTACCGGTGGATGAGCATGCCCTGCGTTCACCAACCCGCCTGTTAAGCGTGGTGAGTATGGGTAACTTTGTGTTCAATAGTGGATTCAATTTCTAATACGAACTAATTATTCAATAACTATACAAGTTATTTTATTTTTATATTAAATATATAATTCAGTTAATTTATTACTATAGTTTCTTGACTTATCTGTACACGACAATAAATCATAGTCATACAGATATAAATCATAACTTCAATGCCTCCATTCAATGTATTTGTACTTTGGTGAGGGAGTGTCACACACATCCGCCCGGAAGCGTCGTTTTATTTATGATCATCTGTTCAATTTAGCAAAACCATTCGTGCTAAAATATTAGAATAAAATATTTAAAATGGTTAAAATGTCCATACATCTACAAAACAATAGACAAATGAAAACGCTTGTTAATGGTGCTACTACAGGAACGATGTAATAATTTTGAAACATATAGTATAAAATATGTTACTTAATTTTATAAAAGAACTGTTTACTTTATTAATATATCTAAAAATATTTCATTCTTTCTTTCATTACATTTTATCAAAGTCCAATGCTGAAACTAGTCCCATAGATTTCCTCATAATCAGGATATTATTTATTATAGTTGCCACGCCTGGCAGCCGGTTTTATTTTTGCTGCTCATCTTGCTTGTTTCCTGTAAGATTTTGTACTGACTTGCTGCTTAGTACTTCTAGAAGGGTTTCACGTTTGAATCTCCCTGACACTTTACGTAGCATACGATTATTATTGTTAATTTGATAAGGACTTGGTACTACGCAACCAACTCACATAGGGCGAAGTTTTACGTGTATATATTATAGAAAGGTTTCTTTTTTGTTATTTTTGCTAAAAAAAATATGTGTCCAGCAGTGGTTTTAAAAAAGTGGTTCATGAGAAGAAGTGAATAATTATAATTTTATTTCGAAAGTCAGCGACAGTTTGCTAGTCTAAAATTTATAGTATGCGAATGACTACAGTTCCATTCTTAAGTAGAACATCATTATAACTTGTCTGCAGTTACAAGTGTGGGTTTATCACGTGCATGAAGTAATAAAAACGTTGACAATAAAACAAAAATATTTTGACGACATATGAAATCCATCGGGTGCACTTAAACAGAATAACATATTCTTAATAAAAATATACCACACTCTTTTAAAATAAGAGAAATTCTGTGAACTGCAAATTTTATTGGCGATTCCACGGAGATGGTCGATAGCTTAAAAACGAAGAGAATAAATAGAAAGTATATTTATTCTCTTCGTTACTAGCTGACCCGCCCGAGACTTCGTTCGCATGGACACATGCCGATTCTAAAAATTCTTTTACCATTAAAAAGCCACTCCATCACAGTGCGAGGCCAAAGTTTTGAGTCAAACTTTTCGGGAGCACCTTTATTGTACGTACAGCTAAGCAGTAGAATTCTGTAAGTCAAGAATAAATAAGATACTTCTTGGTAAGCGTACTCCATCGTCGACTGCATCATCGCTTACCATCAGGTGAGATAGTGGTCAAAGGAGAGCATGTGTATAATAATATAATATGGATTATAAAATCTTAAATTATCTCAAAGTTTCTCTGTGTATTTGCAATGGTGTTGATATCTGGTAGCAGAATATATTATTGATTTCCAGAAGATCCCACTCGAGACAAACCAACATATAATTGCCTATAAGAAAAGCACTCTTTTCTCACGTCGATGTCCACCAGCGAGAAAGTACGTCCCTGGGATTTATTTATTGTGAAGGCAAACGATACTTTAACAAGGAATTGAAGACTCTTAAAAGGTATAGGTAGGTCTGTTTGTATCATCATTATTCGTGGAATATACACAAGCTGTCCGGCTTTGCAATAAATTTGTAGACATTGATAAGTTTTATAAACATCAAGTAATGACTTTTGCAGGCAATTTTTTGATATATTGGCTTACAATAATGGTATTTCCTTAAGGATCCCTACTTTTTTAACAATATAATGCACGCGTGGTCTACATAATATGTAACCCAACGTATAAAATGGTCGTTTATTTTTTTACACTAAATTAACACATCATTTTAAAACAACCTCTTACAGAGTGCCAAAGAGTATTTTTACTTTTTTTTGTAATTTTAAAAGTACAAATACTCTTGAATCGAAATAATAATATAGCCATTTTTTTATATTTTCAATAATTCACTTTATAGTCTTAAAACGACGGTGCAAAGTTTGTATGAAAAATATTGTATTAAGACGCACAGCCACTGGACGTACAACATGAAATTGGGACAGTAGTCGAAAATTAGTATGTACAATATATTCTGATTAAGTTTTAAATTGTAAAAAAAATCAATGTTTAGTAATTATGTCATCAAAAGCGATTTTCCGGCGCTTACGTCGCTGACTTAACTTTAAGAGATAGGCAAAATAATTTACTAAAGAATTATAGTTCCTCAAAAAGTTTTGAGAACAGTCCACTTTGGTATATATCTATCTCCGCAAATTAAAATTATCCCTTAAATTACATATATCATTTAAATAAATAATTTAGAAGATATCACATGTTCAAAATTACGCGCACCCAAAAAAAAACGCGGCCTCCTCTATTGTCTGCACTCTGAATCTTGGCAATGTCTGAATCTTGGCAATGAAGATTTTTAGAATTTACGTTTTAGACCTTCAAGAATTGATTGACAATTCAATATATATATATATATATATATATATATATATATATATATACTATATACCTAATGACGATTAAGTAGGTAAGGTAAATTACTAAATTCTCTCGAAGATCAATGCACTGACGCAAACATACTACTCTGTAGACACATTGCTCGACTTAGAAGATGCTGTTCGTTTTCCAACAGAATTTCTCAATTCCTTGCAGTCCGTCTGATGGAGGCACATAAATTGGTTTTAAAACAACGGTGTCCGTATATTTTATTACGGAACCTTAATCCACCCAACATATGCAATGGTACAAAATTGCAGGTAAAATCTTTAAAAATATTCATAATATAATAGACTGCACAATACTTACTGGATGTGAAACTGCAGAAGTCGTTTTAATTCCCCGCAATCCATTAATACCTACGAATCTACCTTTACAATTTAAAACTATTGTAATTTCCCATAAAATTTTAATTCTCAATGATGATCTACAATACACAAGGACAAAAATTCAAGGTTGCAGGCTTACACCAGAGTATCGAGTGTTTTGCTCCTGAATTATGTTTGTATTGTTTAATGAAAAGTTTACATACTGTAATTACTGGCAGTAATGACAGAGTCAAAGCTTCTAAGGGGCTGTCAAATTTTTACCTATTGTGGTAGGGTTGGCACCGGAAGATAAAACTAAATAAACAATACATTTATCAGCTTTTATTATATATTTAAGATGGAATATTTTTTTATAAACTACTTATTCTAAATATTTTATTTTATAATTTTTGTTCTTCAACAATTTGTTGTGTCTTTTAATTAAATGGTAAATTATAAATTTAATGTAAAGTTTCTTTAATAATCTATTGGAAAGCACTCACAGGGTATAACAAATATACAATCTTGCACACGTTTTAATATTTAGTTACCAATATTTACATTGTTTCTTTCGAGATCAAAATATTCATAATTTTTTTGCTCAAGCAATTCATAAATTCAATTCAGATACATTTTTTTGAGTTCCAGCCGATGTGGCTGGAACTCAAACAAGCTCCGTCATTTTTGTCAGCAAGTTGAGTGTTGGAAAAGCAATTTTTTAGAAAACTTAATACAGGATTTTTCGAAGTAATCCTCACAGAGTCTTTATTGTTGCCGTTTTTATAATCAAAAAGTTTTGAAAGGAGATCTTCTCGCCCGACGGCTTTTCACCACTCTTGCCGTCTGAAATAATAATAATAAAAACATGAACCTAAGTATTCAGTTTATAAACGTAATTATTCAATTATAAACATTATAAAAATAACTATTCAATCACATAATGATTTCTTATATTTACGCGAACACTACACATTGAATAAAACTACTTTTACGGATTCTATCGCGTAGAATCCGGAAAAGTAGTTTTATTCAATATTCAATCACATATAGGTCACTTATAGGTGAAGTTGGAAAAATTTACTTTGCCAATATCCGCTCAATACCCTATCCCTATCCCAGCACCACTACTCCCACCACCACTACACTAGGAAAGACATACCACGCACGTGCACGTGCACGCAATTGAGGGAGGGCGGGAGGTGCTCTTCAAACTAGGTAAGACATATCATTTTATTTTATTGAGCGGATATTGGCAAAGTAAATTTTTCCAACTTTAATATAATGGATTTCCGCAAAGTATTTCTTTCTGTACTGCTAGTGCTTACGCACATAGGTGCCTCAAGCTTGTAGTAGTGTAATTATCATAGCACGGTTGTATGAAGTTTTGCCTTTGTACGGTACAGTTTCTTTACTCATGTGGTAATGATAAAACTTTGACATTAACAGAAAAAAATATCTAAAGTTGTTAAATCTGTAAGCCGTGGACAAATTTGGATCGATGAAATAACAACTAAAACCAACGGACGTCATGATAAACGTTATAAAATAAATATAATATTTTCTTCCTTAGCGCACTTTTCGTAACGATGAACTCAACACTAAAGTGACAAACGTTGCTAGTATTTTATATATTAGAGCTATCTGTGGTTATAAACCACATATATCAATGTACAAATATAAAAAATTAATGAATTGCGCTCGAATTTAGACCACTAGGCGACCACTGTTTAGGGTAAGTAAAAAACAATATTAACTTTAACTATCAAGAACCCAATACAGCTATTAAACTTTTTATTTATAACCCTTATATGATAACAAGATATTGTAAGAAAGTTTTGTAATCATAAGTTTCCTCCATTCAGTCATCATTTCTAAAACTTCTGAACTGTTAAAAAGACGGATTTTGGAAACAGCGTCAAGACGTGATCTAGTCCGAAATGGTTTTTAAATAACTTTTAATATTTCATCATTTTTTTAAAACCTTACATTATAAGTAAACATTTTTAAATATAATTATTAAACTGAAATTGTAACAGCTATAGGTTTTTCTCAGTATCGTGGAGGTATTTTACATGCATAAATTGCAATGGAAAAAAAATTCAAACCTAAAATAATAATTTTAAGGCCATACAAACACTTCTTTTATGCAGGATTCAAATCCGCGTCATCACAGCGCCGCAGACTAACTCTTAGCCATTGCGCTACAAAGCTGTACTAAAACCTTTAAAATATTATGATCTTTTACACAGACAGAAATGTTCAGTTTCTGAATACTCTCTAAAAATTCGTGTATAGTTTATCAGATTATCTTTATTTTTGGACTATATACGAAATTTTTATTGTTCATTACAACATTCAAAAGCTTCAGCCTCATAGAGGAGAGGCGTGATAGTAACTGCAGTTTTTTTAAAATACTTTCAGTTATTAATTGGAATACGCTGCTGCCCATCGCCTGTTTCAGTTTCCTTTTGTCGCCATTTACGACACCCAAGGTAAGAAATGAGGTTTCATTTACTCTAAAATAACAAAATAATTTTGTTTAGTTAATAATGTAAAGGATTCCTTGCTTATTCTAAATTAGGTATGTATTTTTAAATTTAGTGACTTCTTCTTAACATAAATGTAATTATTAAAATTCAATATTTTAAAGATTAAAAAACAATTTAGTAGTTATAAACCATGAAATAGAAACATTTCGATTTCAATTTACGTTAAATATAATGTGCCTATTTGACAGTGATAATAGGAAAATAGTGTACAGGACTTAAATCAATGTAATGATAAAAATAGCCACAAAAAATTTATAACTTTGATGGTTAGGCGAGAGGACAATAAGAGTCATAGGATTCAGACCTCTTGTCGTAAAATATTTGAGGTTATGCCTAAGTCCTTAGTGATGGAATTTATCGTATTCATGTCTTTCTACAAGGAAATCCCCCGAAGGTTGTTCCGTAGTTAAATATTGTATTAATAACAGCATGTAAACAACACTTTAGTTTGAACAATGCGGAGCTCGAGTAGAGTCGCCCAGAGCAGAGCTCGTTTGGCGAGCCTCAGGTTATTTTGAAACAAATTTTGTGATTATACTGGTGGCATTTAGTGTGTCAAGTGTTGTCTAAGTCTTTGATGGCTTTACGAAATAATGTACTTGTATTTTCGCGTCTATTTATCCCAGCGGTTTAATGCATGCGAAAATATTTTTATTTTTATGGTTTTATTTTAGAACAATGCCTTGTTTACTTTTGACATAATTTAAATTGAATAGTGTTAACCGGCTAACAAAAAAAGATTTGCAAAATTTTACTCAAGCCTTAAGATCTTGATTTTGATGTAGATTACAATATTATTATTTCCATTATACTGATATCACCTTTTGCAACAAAATCTGATAAAAAATTATATACTAACATAATTTTCACCGATAAATATTTGATAAATATTAAACCGAAAATCGATGAGGAATAAAGGTTCTCGAGCGGCAGCCTCGTGACGGCAAGTGAAGTGTAGGGCGGCCCTCCACTAGATGAAGTAAGGAATGTAGGAAGTAATTGGACGCAGGCTGGTCAGGTCCGTGGTTTGTGAAATTCCCTGTGGGAGGCCTGTGACTAGTCTATAGAGAATATGGTTTTTATATATTAGTAGATAGTCTGTAGAGATTATGATGATGAAATATTTAAACATAATATTACAAAAACTATTTCAAGTTACACTAATCCAGTAACCCCCATTCAATGTAAAGAGAGCTTAACTGCTAAAGATATTGCAACATTCAATAAAGTGTATATATTTATATCCCTCTGTATGCAGCCTTTTGTGCTTGGCACAAGGAGTGAGTGCTTTAGTCGACAGCTCTGGGTTGAGCAACTATTCCTTTCCTGAAGATTTTATATTCGGAGTAGCGACGGCCGCATTTCAAATTGAAGGTGGATGGAATATAGGAGGTAATTTTAAATTTTAGTATTTCTTCCATTTATTAACATACTCGTAGATTATTAGTTGACACATTTAAAAATAAAAAGGTAACCATTATCAGATGAGATGAATACGTCTTTAAGTATTATTATAATTTACTCGTAGTGTTCATATACCTATATATGTTTAAATGTCAATATCATATCTGACGTCAGGCCCGCATTCAAATTTGAATAAAATATGCATTTTCGTTTTTGACTTGTATACAACAGCATTCTTAGATTTTCCCAGAATTACTTACATAGCAAAATACTATTTATAATAATAATTTAGTTTTATCACGGCAGGTTTATACGAATAGTTAGTATTTTTATTTTTGAATTTAAAAATAAGGCTTTAAATTGTTTTCAGGAAAGGGTGAAAGCATATGGGACACATATCTACACAAGCACCCAGATTTTACAATAGATGGATCAAACGGAGATATTGCTACTGATTCTTATCACAAGTACAAATCAGACATTAGCAATGTCAAATCTCTTGGTGTCAAATATTATAGAATGTCTATTTCCTGGTCGAGGTAAAGCTTTCTTTTAAAACTTTAAAATAAATAAATATTAAAAAATAGGCACTTTTTTCTTAATAAGTAATTACAACGTTTGCTAAAACCTGTTCTTTACAATTTATTTTCGTTTAAAAGTAAAAGGAAACAGATTTTACAATAATGTCAATTTCTTGTAAATTATTTTTGAAGTAAAACTTTTTTAGATGCGACTTGAAGGTGACTCGGATCTTTTTTTTGGACGAAAGTAACGTTCAAATAATGTATAGTATAGTAAATATATAGTAGTTGTTTCTGCATTTATAACGGAAGGGACTGACTATAAAAATTAGTATTTCATGACACATAGTAAAAATTTTCAAATATTATTTTCTTCTATATAATTAAAAATTGATAATAATAATTATTTTAGTGAAAAATTATTTATTAATAAGTGAAAATAATAATAAATAAAAACGAAAATAAATTTTATTACTTATAAATATTCTTATTTTTCTTTTTTTTATAGAATAATGGTGACAAACGAGCACATAGTCCACCTTATGGTAAACGTATACTGTGGCCCCATGAACATCTACATCTTTTCTCAATTAAGAATCAAAATGGAGATGAATTGTCACCACTAAGGACTAAGATGGAATGCCTTATTTCCAGTAAAAAGGGGTCTCCGATTCTCTACACTCACCATACGAAACATAACAGTATTAAGCTGCTATTTTACGCCATTATTCTGTGTAAGCGTGGTTTTTCCGCGGTTGAACCAACCCATTTGTGCTAAAACTATAACTGCACATGGCTCTACCACGTCGAATTCATAAATACAAATACGTATTCATAAGTTTCATCCGCGCGTAAAGGTGAATAACCATTCACATTAATGCTCGATGTAATTTAATCATCAAGCGTTTGATAATTGCGCTCTAATTGGAGTAAGGCTTCTTTAAAGGTTATTCGTTTTATATTTTTGCTAAGAAGCGTTTAGTGTGAGCAAATAAACACGTAGTACGTTATTTAGCACCACTTTATATTTATATAGATGAATTACTTTAAAGGAAATAACCAGTATGTTCCATTATGTTAGGTAATAAAATACCTACTATAGTTGCAGGATGAGTTATGAATATTAACGTAAGTTTAATTTTTTTTGGATGCTTGTCAATTGATAATATTATAAAACTAAAAAGATTAAATTCGAAATTAAGCAGAGATATAGATACGGAAAAATATATTATGATACTTTTTCATCAAGCGAAGTCAAAGATAAAAAATAGTTATTAATAAAAAAACACAATTACCCTTGCCTTAATAAATTAAAGTTAAAGTTACAGCCTATATACGTCCCACAGCTGGGCACAGGCCTCTTCACACAGGGTTTTAGGTCAAGGAAATATCCGCCACGCTCCCCAATGCGTGTTGGTGAACTTCACATTTCTTCGAAATATTTTTTTTCTTATTTATTAGGCATGATTTCCTCACGATGTTTTCCTTCACCGCCGAGCACGTGATTAATAAGCACTTCAAATTGCAATTAACAATTTCATTGAGGCCGGCGGGGATTGAACCCGTATTGCTCGCGTACTGTGAAATATACAGCTTAGCCCCTGAGCTGCTGTACGGCTGCTCTTAATAAATTACTTCTCAAAAATAAAAATAAATCGTTTGCAACCAAAAACGTTTAATGAGGTTTTATGAAAAGTTATGATAACTGTAGATAAAGAGCGTAAAAATCATGAAAAAACTGAATGTTTATAATAGTTTTTAATTACTAAGTGAAATAGTTCTGGGTTTTATGTTTACATAAAGACTGAGAAGTCTACATTAACTGTCGTCTATATATTTTTTTAACTATTATAAGCCAGTGCTTGACTACGGATAGTGAGTGGTGATGCAGCCAAAGATGGTAAAGCGCACTGAATTAGCTTAGCAAAAACCTATTTACTCTTGCCTTAAAGACACCCACATAATAATCGAATGGAAAGACAGATGCTGGCAAATTATTCATATACTTAATACTTTTCATATACGATTTTTCCAGAATTCTACCGGAAGGCTATGATAACTTCGTAAATAAGGACGGGGTGAGATATTATCGAAGCATCTTCAAGGAGCTTTTAAAAGAAAATATTACTCCTGTGGTAACACTTTTCCATTGGGATTTGCCTACACCGCTTATGGATTTAGGCGGATGGAGCAATCCCAAGATGGTAGATTATTTTGAAGATTACGCAAATATTGTATTTACTCTTTTTGGTGATATAATTAAGACATGGGCTACTATGAACGAACCTCACCAGCATTGTTATAATGTACGTATAAAAATAAGTGTTTTTTTTACTAACGTCTTGATAATGTTAAAATATAACAACATATTGTGTTGACAACTGCATGTCGTAACGTGTTAACATTGGCCCCATAACATACCCGTAGATATTAAAAGTAAATTAAAGCCCTATATGTATATATATACAGCCTATACAAGTCTCACTGCTGAGCACAGTCCTCCTCTCATTTCTGAGAGAATTTTGGAGCAAGGATTAGTCCGCCGCGCTGCCCAAATGAGTGTTGGCGAACTTCACATTTCTTCGAAATATTTTTTTTTCTTATTTCTCTTTTCTGTTTCCTCACGATGTTTTCCTTCACCGCCGAGCACGTGGTAAGTCAGCACTTAAAATTACAATTAACAAATTCATTGGTATCGGCGGGGATCGAACCCAGGTTTCTCGCTTACTGTGAAATTTACAGCGAGCGCTGAGCCCCTGAGCTACCACGGCTCGTAGATATTACAAGAGTGAAATTAAACGATAAGTTCTCATGGACTTTAAGATAGCAGTATAACCATCATGTACTAGCCAGATGTAAAATATCGTATGGTCTGCAATGTTAATGGTGTTGTCTAATATAATTGTGATCGTCAATCTGGGTGCAAAACGTGACGATTACAACAATCCTCCCGGCAACTGAACAAACCCATGTTCAGTAGAGGACTGTAAAAAAAATTAAGAAGAAAATTGTATGCATTATTATTCTAACGCAATTTTCTTTTTAGGGATACGGTGGCGACAACTTTGTCCCAGCATTGATGTCAGGTGGATTTGGAGACTACCTGTGTGCCCATTATATGCTACTTGCGCATTCTCGGGTTTATCACCTATATGACAAAAAATTTAGACCTCATCAAAAAGGTATTTATTTTTCTGGATTGTTATTTTATTGTTTAAAATAATATTTCGTAGAAATTACAAATATTTTATTTTTGTAGGTAAAATTGGAATAACTCTAGATGCCTTTTGGGCAGAACCGAAAGAGAGATCAAGTCATTCAGACGTGTTAGCTGCAGAGAGATATCTTCAAATGCATGTAACTTACTTTTTTCAAGTTTTTGTTTATTTTTTATATATCTGGCAATATTTTATATTTTAATAAACAATATAATTTCTTGTTTTTTTTTTATTAGCTAGGAATTTTTGCACACCCGATATATTCCTTGGAAGGTGACTATCCAGACCTGGTTCGCGAACGTATTGACAATTTAAGTCTTTCGCAAGGCTATACGAGATCTCGTTTACCATATTTTTCCAGAAAGGAGGTTTGTTTCTTATCCGTATAAACTTATTAGTATTTACATGTCACTTTACTTTAATTAAATTCTAAACATCCGCTAATCTTTCATTATATTTTTTTCGTTCAACTTTAATCTTCTAAGAATACTAGGTAGTACTCACTAGGTCATACTTTTTCTTTTGTAAATTATTTTATAGTATCTACAAGTACAAATGATAAGCCTGTAAAATAGCTGGCAAAATGCGAAACATGCACATCTCTGAAATACTTATAATTACTGAAATTACTTACAGTTGTAATGAAGGCGTAAGCTAATAACTTAAAACAATTCTGATTTACGCAGGCGTAAACTTATATTTTAAAACAATTTTGATATCAGCGTCTTTTGCCTAGAAGCCCATGTTCGTAGGCCTCTTTACTATTTTTGCGCCAAATAACCACAATTGTGTTCAGGTGTCAATTGTAAGAGAGCCAGAATGTGAGGCAGTTTATTTATTTTTATTTTGTTATCTTGTTTTTTACTTATTACAAGCTTGACTAAAATCACACCTGGTGGTAAATAGTGATGATGTTCAAGGTAGTAAATCGCACTGACTCAGCTTAACAAAAGTCTTTTCACTCTTGCCTTGAAGATGCCCAGATTGCAATATTTAAAAAAATACTATACTATAATATTAAAATGTTTACAAAGGGCGGACATAATGCCTTTTGATATTCTCTCCTAGTCAACCCTGGGGCCAGTGAGATAATGTGATAGATGCTTTAGGTAACTATACAGGATTATTTTGCAATAACCGTCCAAATTTGCAGAGAAGGTTCAGAAATAAGTAGTATAGGCAAATTGGTGAAGCAAAATTAATTTTATAAATTTCAAACATTCTGTCCTATTTATCTTTTAAATTCAAACTTGCAGGTACCTAATGCATTATTTTAACTGATTTTACTGCGCACGCACACATTCGTAAGGGTCGATCGGTAGGCAAAAACATTGTTGCCCATAAATCTCATTCAATTTGGGATATTTTCAAATAAAAGTAGAATCCTTATTTACTTGTATTTTCAAAAACTGCAATAACGCTTTATCATTATTTATATATTTGAACTTAAGTTTAAAATTTGGCTACTCTTCGAAAAATAACCCTGTACCTGTACTTAATATATTATGGCCGATTTTTCAATCGTCAGATTAAAGTTACTCTACAACGTAAACGATTTAAAAATTACAGTTCAATTGTTTCACTTTTATATTCAGTCAGGTTATAATTTATTCGATTGATAACTGATATCTGAAGATTAAAACTTCGATTTAAAATTAAATTTTATCTTATTTCTGTCCTCACCATCGGGTTAACTCGATTGTCACTAGAGTGACTCTTAAAAATGTTTATATGACATAATATTAATGTGTGCCTTTACGTTCTCTTCACAGATTGACTTATTGCGTGGAAGCTCAGACTTCTTCGGAATAAATCATTACACAAGTTACCTCATGTCCGATATGCCAATGGATATAGACTATCGTATTCCATCATGGGATCATGATACAGGTGTTTTAATAGAACAAAATCCAAAATGGCCTAAACCAGGAGTTGATTGGTTGACGGTTAGTAAGAAAATCACATACACATACATATAAAATTTTATATATAAATAAAATCATAAGCTTTTTGAATCATAAAATTTACTACCTTAAAAAAAGATTGAAACAGCCTTTTATTCCACATATTTCAGTTGGAAGATCTTGTGATAATCAGTTATATTGAAAATTATAAAAATGTTGCGGACCTGTTAGTTCGTTTAAATTGACATAGTATCATATTGACTGCTGATCAAATGGTCTCGAGCTTTAATCCCTGGGTCAAAGTGAGTTACGGGATTTTTCTGTCAATAAATTCTTAGTGTTTTACCCCCATGCCTCGGAAAGCACTTAAAGCCGTTGGCCCTGCTTCTGATCTCTCTCTGGTCGCGTGGGATTGCCCCATCGCACCATGAGATTGAGAGAACAAAGCGCCTTGTGGCGTCACATTATAAATTATTTTGCCTCTATGTGTCCAGCTGCTCTGAACTAATTACTAATACTTTCTTTAATTATTTAAAAATTTCGTGAAGATTTTTATAATATTTATTATTAGGTATAGTATTAAAAAATATTTAATTGAAAAACCCGATTGCGCGGGTAGCATTGTTTATATCCAATATCCTATATGACGTCAGTCTAAAACTTAGTATGTAAAAATATGAAGCCTTGTACGTTGAATACGGGTACAGTTGGATAGTGGATACGCGTACAGGCACTTTTATGCATTGTGAGGTTAAGTCCAAATTGAGCGTTTACATCCGCTTTGATGCGCGCATCCAAAAGACGACTGGCGACGACTCGCCGCGATTCGACGCGCTACGGACTAGCGTTCCTGTGTCCGCGTAACCGACTACGCGTACATTGGAACGCTTAGTACGTACAAGGCTTAAAAGCTTTATCGCGTGTGTCATATTAATTAATCAGTAAATTTCAAATAGGTACATATTATATAGACTTGTGAGTCGGTATTATGTATGAATATCTCTACATCTTAAAAGGTCTCCATAACCTGCACGTTAGAAAAATAGTCGTGCGATATAATTATTGCGCTGACCTATGTGCTTGTTTTATGTTTATTAATCCGGATCTAGGTAATAACGACTGACGATTAATTATCCGCATGAGTCAGAGGTAACATTAAAAAATTATACCTCGTATCTGAGTAGTGTGTTAGGACGCTTCGAGCTACTACAATATCCAATGTTTTTTTTTAATGTGATAGAGTCATACTGTAGCCTTTTATATAGCACAAATGGGTCAGCTCGTTTGTATAGAAAACACATTTGCAATGTCTGAATCTAAAATCTAAATCTACAAGACTGGAGATGCTGTTTTATTTACGTTCACCTAGTAATACGCAGCAGATTCATCGGTGCGAGTGCGTTTCCGTGGCCCTGAAGATATTTTTTATAGAATAAAAATTGTCATTAATTATAGTAATAAATAAAACATTATTATTATGATACTAAATAAATCGTTATCATTATCATTAAAATACTGGTGACAAATTCATCAGCATCAAAGTGCTATTTTACACTGGTGAGAGTTTAGTTTTTCCGCGTTCGAGCCCACCAGTGGCTCTACGTCCTTAAGCGTGGCCATACTACATGAAATATGTCATAGGCGGTGAAAAAGGCACATCGTAGAGCTTTTGTCAATGAAAGTCCGATATAGAAAAATCGAGTTAAAGCCACAAAATGCCGTTTTTTAACACGCTTGTATTAGCTTGGTATGTATCTATGTAACAGAATTACATAGATACATACCAAGACACAACCAAGTACATAAAAACAGCTTAAATTCAATCCAACCAGATAGTAAGCGGCGATGCAGCTATAGCTCGTAAAAAGCACTGACTTAGTAAGAAGAGCCTATTCACTGTTCTCCTTGCTGGCTGGTATTGCATTCATAGATGTGCGTGCTAAGCGAAACGATTATACTAATTCCCTCAACCATTCTAAGAGAACATGTTCAGCAGTGGAATGTTTGCTTGTAGCTAACTGAGATATTAAAAGCGAATATTTTTTTAGGTGTACCCACCAGGATTTCGAGGACTTCTCAATTGGATAACAAAGAATTACGGAACGAAAATTCCGATAATAGTCACAGAAAATGGCGTGTCAGACTTTGGAGAAATAAACGACTATGCTCGTGTTTCATACTACAATAATTATCTTTACCAATTATTACTTGCGATGCATGAAGATGGCTGTAATATTCAAGGATACTTTGCGTGGACACTAATGGACGACTTTGAGTGGAAGGACGGATACACGTAAGTAATTGACAAGAAGTAATTAACGTATTTACACCGTCGTTTTATAGTTATTATTATATTGATACACCATATTACAAAATAGCGCTATTGATAATTTCTTTCATAGAATAAGGGTGACAAACGAGCACACAGACCACCAGATGGTAAATGGATGCTGTGGCCCATAGACATATAAATTTTTTCTCGATTTAGAATCAAAATACAGATGCGTTGTCAACCCTGAGGACTAAGATGGAATGCCTCGTTTCCAGTCAAAAGGTTCTCTACACTCACTATACAAATTACATCAGAATAGAGCTGCTATTTTACGCTGGTATTCTGTGAGGGTAGCCGACCGATTCGTGCTACAACCATAATATAGAGAGCTGCATCATGGCTCTACCTCGTAAAATTTGCAGTCTGTTTTGTCTTTATTCATCTATTTATTAATGACTTTTATAAATTAAACGCTTTTGCGATCTTTTGAAACCCAATAAAAATGTTCTCCTCAGAAATAAAATAAGAATATAATAGCAGTACGAGTAGAGAATTATGACAAAGCTTAGCTGAATTGTACTTATAATACTTTTATTTAATTAAAGACATTAACGTGCCTGTAGTCGTTTGTACTGTAGGTATACTTTTTATTAAAAAAATTCAGATATGATGTCGGATATATGTAATAAAATTTATTAATGCTTGTATAAAATACAACACAATAAGAAAATTGAAAAACATTCCTTGGGAATTAAAACAAAGCACCACATTGCTATATAGGTCGGTTCCATATAAACAAACGCGGGATTGATGTAATACTTATTATTAACTTATTTGAACAGAAGCGTATTTAATAGCGCTAATTTTGTTATTAAATTTTGATATTGTATTGTAATCGTTTCACACTATTGAAACTTGGAACTTAATTACTGAACAAACAGAAATGTTGTTGATTACAGATGAACATCGCAATCGCACGTAGATAATATAAATTGTAGTGTTTAACTGTAATAATGTTATTATCCACAATTAACTCTGTGCGCAAAATTTTATATATTATACCAGATTTAGTTAGAAGATAAAGTTTACTGCAGTAGTTATTTAATGGTTTATTATTAATTTCATATCACGAATACACCTTGAATCTACAATAGATGCTATGTTCATGTTTTTACCGTCCTTAAATAGACATAATATGCGTATAAAGTGAATTTATTATATTTATTTATATTTGATAGTTTATAATTGTAATAAACGAACAAGATTATTCTTATCGCGTTGATATAAATGTTGCAATAGTAATTGAATTAAGAGCTCAACTCAGGGTTAGTTAGTTTTTCGTATAATTACACTTTATCATGAATATCAAATGAATTCAAAGCAGCATTTTGCCCTAAATACCTTATTGTGAACAAAACAAGTTCTAGTCGTATCCGTGTTTGTTTATTTGAAATAAATTCTATCTTATAAATTTCAAAACGTGCAGGAATGATAATATTGATTCTAAATTTAATAATGCTAATTTGATAGTATCAATATTAAAAACAAGGTCAAATTATCAGGTCAGTTAAATCAACATAATATCAATCTTGTATAAAAATCACAAAAAAAATATTTTATGAAAGAAATATTGTCAAATAAATTTATTGTGTACGGTTTTTTTATTGACGAATTTTTGAAAATCACATACAAATCTCAATTCGTGTTAACCATTTAAAATTCTAACATTATTACAATTTTGTGTTTACTGTATGATACTTTACAAATCTATACAAACAATAATTACACATTAATTAATATAACATAATATAATGAAGTAATTAATTGAACGCCGTCAGTACTTAATTATTATTGTACTTATAATGTTACTTAATGTCTCACACTTATATACTTTACTAGTCGGACGATCGAGTATATTTTTTAACACAACGGATCTCACTAAAAAGTGTCATGTTTACATAATAAACTACTCATATTTATAACTTTCATAAAACAATTAAATGTATTCACATTTTATATTAATGTAACCGTGTAGTGCCGGTGTAAGAATATCTACCACCCCATATCGTCCCGTGGGTATAGTAAGAGGTGACAGAAGGAAACAAAGCAGTCGAAGATCTAATAAAAAAAAGCAGGAGATGAGCACCATTGTCTTCCTAATAACAACAAAAAACTGCGTTTTACAACACACCCGCCAAGCGTGACAACAATAACAAATATTTGCCTTACAAGGCAATCTACGGGGAAGCCCTATGTTCAACAGTGGACTTTTGATCGGATGTAACGGATTAAATTTAAATAATTTATTCTATTATTTTTCTTGATATTAAATAAGTGGTTCAAATTCTGAGCATGATATAAATACGTTTTAATTACTACTTCGAATCTAAGTTCATCTTTTATTCTTTGGAACATTCACGTACTATAATTTTTTCAGAGTTAAATTTGGACTTTTCCATGTGGATTTCAATAGCACAGAAAGAACAAGAATTCCTAAACTATCTGCATTTAATTACGCCGAAATAGTAAGAAAAAGGCGAATTAATTTTAAATATATAGAAACGATACCATCGTCACAATCCAATCGTTTATAACATCAAATGTTATGTGTATTGTGAAGCTTCAATTTGCTATCGTGATATTAAAGTGTAAATTTCGCACAATGTTGTTCTAGATAAGTAATGTAAGGTATTAATTAAGTAATATAAACCAACGCGTTGTTCATTTTTGTGATACTTGTTTGATAAATACAAAAATAAACATTATTTTATATGTGCTTCCTTTTATTATTTATTTTCTATCTACACATTTCGAACGCCTACTTAAAATTTATTTTGTTTGATATTATATAATATACACAAATCGACAACGAGAATGGCGTTTGGTACCTTGATAGATTCACTCTAACTTTTATGGGTTTTAGATTTCTGTAACCTTTAAAACTTGTTCTCATCGTTAGTTCCAATCATTCACCACATCAAAACGTCTATTAAAGAGTATTTGATGAAATAAAATAAAACATTGGGAGAATATTATTTCTTCGCTATGACCCGAATTTTAAGAAACAAAAATGCTATTAACTAATGTAGAATAAAATAGAATAATTTTTATTCAGTATAGATTACATGTAATTCTTATTGAAAGTATTTTTTTTACTTTAGTAACTTTTTGGCGGCAAAAACCTCTGTCCTGAAGAACCAGCAAGAAACCCAGCGGGACTTTTTAAAATAAAATAATTATTTTATACAATTAGTAAGAAAACACTTTCACTTCATTCCCAGGGGTTATTATCAATCATGTACTCTTTAGTAGTATAATAACCCTTATTAAACAATTTTTGCTTAATAAAAATTTTAAACTTGTACATGTACATACTTTCCACAAATTTAAAAACGGGGTATATTAAAAAAATCGTAACAAATTGGATATTTGAACATAGGTCTTTTTCTACCGACTTCAAACAGGAGGAGGTACTCAATTCGACTGTATGTTTTTTTTATGTGTGTTATCTCATAACTATTGTCTCGGTGAACCAATTTCGATGATTCTTTTTTATCTGAAAGCTGATACTTTTCATGTGCTGCCATATAAATTTGATCAATGTCTGACTAATATTTTTTGAGTTATCCTTAATAGTTTATATTGAAGTCAATGTACAAATTTTTAATTTTAAATTTTATAAAAATTCCTTACTAAAGTAAATTTTTTAAAAATTTCCTATTTATTTATTTTAATTATTTCCTAGAAAGTTTCCTTCTTCTACGGTCTGTGCTAACTGCTAATAATGTAATAAAATAAAAAATAAATATTACGCGACCAGGCTAATTACATACATTTTAATTATTTTCTAAATATCTTTCTAGCTAACTAAATAGGGCGTTTTTATAATTAATTTAAAAGCGTGAATATCTAATATGATTAACGGAACCAGCTTTTCTCAAAGAAGGCTCAAAGCAGGTAAAATAATAATTATTTTGTCCCTACTCCACTTGTAGCAGGTTCACATCAGTTAATTTCTTATTAGTAAACAATCCTTTCTCACTTAGAAAGGGATTAGAATATTTTTATACAAATACTCGATAGAAGGACTTTGCTCTCTTACGTTTAAAAATATGAGGACACGACTCTATACACATTAACGCCGTTGCGGTAAGAGTAGCGAGAAGTTGGGAACTGCACCGTTACAGATCAGTCCACAGCACAATAACTGGTGATCCAATAAAAGATGGGCATGATCCCTTGGCAGTGCATAAGCATAAATATCTACCAAAGTCGCTCATGTCAATGCGTGTATAAATCCAATCTTTAGGTTTAATTATTGGCACACTGGCTTAGATAAAAGCCCTCTGTGAGCGCCACAACTTCTCAGACCGTTGCAACTGCAGAGGTGATGTAGGTAAGTATAAAGTATCGTCACCAATTGTATGACCAGCAAAAGACGACGGACGGTTGGACAAATTAGTTGCACCGAAGATTAATGGTAAAGAAGTACCATTCTCCACTGAAGTTAAGTATTTAGGCGTAACAATTGACCAATAAGTAACGTGGAACTCTATTACCTACGCCAATCAAAAGACGGCTGAAGAAAAGCTAAATAGTCTATAAAGGACTGCATGTTAGGGGCGGGGGTTAATCTACTCCTAATTCATACTTTTTTATTTATAAGTAGTACTAGGTTAACACCTATTCTGCTATCCTGTTCGACGAGCAGTCTGACGATTGGCTCTGAGGGAAGAGCGCAGGTCGTGATGATCCCAGGGCAAGTCTGAGGAATTCTTCCTTCACGTGGTTACAGCCTGTTATTTGGTCTGGTTCAATAAAAAACAGACAGAACAGAAACACTCAGAAGATCCTGCCTTCTCCTTCCACCCCCTTTATTCCTATTTTAACCCAATCCAAGATGTCAGGCATACCGTGTCGATGGATACGTGGCTGGAGGAGAGTCCAGTCGCAAACTGTGTTTCCCTAGCTACTCGTGGGAACAAAATTAACGGTTAAGAACGACATTTTGAAATGCATTTAATGGCTCCTCTAACGGAACTATGTACGAGTTTGGAAGAGGCTGTTTTAGACTCTCCAACACCTTGCTATACAACGCCTCATACCTAGGATGAGCCTTAAAGTGGAGGACACGCCTGTAGCCGGACCACCATCGGCAGAAATTTTTGCCATACTTTGTTGTGTGGAAATCAACCTGTAAAAACACTGCGTCAACCATATTATTTATATAAACTCTGACAGTCATGCAGCACTGCTAGCGCTGAGTTAAAATGTGTGAACCGTTTAAACGCCCTGGGGTCTAACAACAGGGTCGTTTTGAAATAGGTTCCGGGTCATACGGGTATTATAGGCAATGAACTTGCCGACAAACTCCCACGGAAGGGCTTAAAGAGCACAATTTGGACCCGAGACATTTTGTGGAATCTCAAAAGGCCTAGCCCGATTGACGCTTGATACTCTTTATCACATTAAATAAATTAATATCTTGTCTGATATACTAGGCTTAAAATATTCTAAAACCTTAATTCGGGCAGGTCGTAAATACACTTCAGAAGCCCTAGGATAGAGTAAGAATAAACTGCGTATTCTGGCAATAACCCTGACTGGACACTGTTTTCTAAAAAAGCACATGTGGACATCCTGGGTTAAGCAACTAGAGGATGTGCCGATTCTGTTCCTTAACGGAAGAACACCTGTGCATATTCTAACTGATTGTGGGCCCTTAATGCGCAAACGTGAACGCAGAAGTGAAAATGATCCCAGCTAAGCAATTCTTTCAATTCATTAAAGATATAGAGCTTATTGAATAAAACTACTTTTACGGATTATATCGCGTTTAATTAACTTATTTTTTCTATTAATTCGTGACGTTTGAGCTTTCCTAGATGTGTTAGTCATTCGAAATCCTGACAACACTATAGGTCACACTGTGTATAGAAAAAAGACCCATACAAACCGATATTTAAATGGTGAATCCCACCATCATCCTTCACAGTTAGCTACTGTGGGCAAATCTTTGTTACAGAGAGCACGAGGGATCTGTGACGGCAAACACCTGGCCGCTGAGCTTCAGCACGTGAAGCAGGTTCTGCACGACAACAAGCTTCGGGTCCCGCACCTAAGTCACAGTGACCGAGTGAAGCCGGCCACAGTAGAGCGTGTGCCTGCTGTACTACCATATGTCAGAGG
Organism: Parnassius orleans; assembly: GCA_029286625.1. Classification (NCBI taxonomy): domain Eukaryota; kingdom Metazoa; phylum Arthropoda; class Insecta; order Lepidoptera; family Papilionidae; genus Parnassius; species Parnassius orleans. The sequence goes on along the minus strand of JAGSMP010000027.1, from coordinate 3,410,528 downwards.
TGTCACAGACAAGATTGGCTACATCTTGAAGCGAGCTTCTATTAGAACATTCTTCAAACCGCCGAAGAAGATTAGTCAGTTCTTACCATCCGTCAAGTGCAATATTCCTCTACAAGATGCAGGAGTGTACAAGCTTGATTGTGAATGTGGTCTCTCATATATAGGGCAAACAAAACGATCCATCAAAACCCGCGTGAAAGAACACATAGCTGATGTGAAGCACCAACGTTCCGGGAAGTCTGCAGTTTGTGATCATATCCTAGACGGCCCCGCCATTACATTAGATTTGATAAACCACAGATTCTCGCGAAAGAACATCGATTCCTGCCAAGGATGATACGTGATGCTATTGAAATAAAAAAACATCTTAATTTCAATAGAGAGGGAGGCTGGGTACTATCACCTGCTTGGGATCCTGTAATGAATAAAATTAAAACTAAACCCAAGCATACCACTACAAGACTTCAAGACACAGTTAGTTGATTCTGCGTAGATCGGACCAAAATTAATAATTAAAAAAGCTGAAGGTACTCCGGATTAACTCTGACATCGGGACGTCAATCACCTCAGTCCCCCGTGACCATGGGTGCTGTAATGCACCCGAAACGTCGGGAATTAATAAAAAAATAAGTTAATTAAACGCGATATAATCCGTAAAAGTAGTTTTATTCAATGTGTAGTGTTCGCGTAAATATAAGAAATCATGATATAGGGCTTAGCTATGAACTATAGCCATAGCATTGAATACAACAGATCTTCCAGATAGCAGTGATACTCGTCTTTCTAGACCTGCATAGATACTTGGACAGTTAAAAAAGTGACCAGCAAGGGTTCTAGGTGTAGTAGATAGTGTAGTAGAGCGCGTCATGTTACTCAAGTTATAGAGACATTTACTATTCAATTACATTGTTAAATAAAACATCAGTGAGGTCAGGCAGTCTTTCAATCAGATGTGAGCCCAACCCACGCAGAAAGCACCATCAAATTTGTATAAATAAAAGTGACATGTCCAACAAATGCGGTAGAGACGCAATGCCATATAATGCAATAAGCATCAATACGACAATTGCCGAGAACATGAATCAGTTGCATTTTACACTGTAATTTTTACTTAAACATAATAATAATATCCTTTTTATTAATACATTTAAGTCATTTAATTCATCCATATCATTTAATAAAGGGTATATATACACGTTTAACAAATTAACTGTAGTCATTCTTAACTCCGTTGTTAATGTATACGATTTGCATTTTAAGTGTTTGGTCTGTAATTTATTTAACATAAAAAATAAGACTAGAATTTCAATTCAAGTATATTGCTTATATATGTGGTTCATTGGCAATGGCACCAAAATTTTATCAAACTTTCCGAATTTCCGAATTTATAAAATATTTAAGTGACCTTTGAATATTAATGGTTTTTATTAGCATATATACTATGTATGTAAAAGTTGACTGATATACATGACTCCCTCCTATTATAGAAATTTATTTTTAATTTTTATTATCCCCAATCTTTGCTATTATCCCCAAACTTAACATGCAGAATGTTGATTGCAATGCCAAAATTGCAGATGATAGTTCCTATTAATTTAACAAAAGAAAAATGAAGTAGGTAGTATTTAAAGTCAAATCGAGAGGTCAATCTACGAATCGAAACATCTCGTCACGTATAAAAAGTTAAAGTTAACGTTACAGCCTATATATTATACGTCCTACTGCTGAGCACAGGCCTCCACTCATTTCTGAGAGGGTTTAAGGGCAAGGAAACCTCCGTCACGCTGCCCCCAATGCGTGTTGGCGAACTTCAGATGCCTTCGAAATTTTTTTTCTTATTTCTCAGACATGCAGGTTCCCTCACGAAGTTTTCCTTCCCGCTGAGCACGTGGTAAATCAGCGATGGTAGCTCAGGGGCTAAGTGCTCGCTGTAAATTTCACAGTACGCGAGCGACCCGGGTTCGATTCTCGCCGGCACCAATGAAATTGTTAATTGCAATTTTAAGTGCTGATTCGTCACGTATACCTACCTCAAAAATTTAAAACAAGTTCTAACCTACCAGTTCGCGTGGCCAGTGATGAAATATGAATCTGAGACGTGGTTCTTCACTGCTGGTCGTATGAGGAATCTCAAGGTCAAGCTATGGAGAGGGCTATGTTAGGAGATTCTCTGCACGATAGACTTCGTAGTGAAGATATCCGCAGTAAAACCAGAGTAACTGGCATAGTGCAACGGATCAGTAAGTTAAAGTGGCAATAGGCTGGCCATGTAGCTCGAACCAACAACCGATGCGGAAGAAAGACTCTTGAGTGGCAGTCTCGTACTGATAAACGTAGTATTAGATGGTGTGACGACCTAGTATCACTTACCAGTTCTTCAGGCAGGAAGTTGATGGATGCAAGTGGCTCAGGAACGTGTTTTGTGGTATTCCTCGGTGGAGGCCTATGTTCGTCAGTGAACTTGTGATGGGATGTTACGATAATAATGGTGATGATGTCGCCGACACTTTCATTTTATGCATATGCAAATATAACTGGTTAAAAATCTTGTAATACACTGTACAATTTCTGAACTAAGCGACTGATTAGAGTATAATTATATGAAAACCTACAGATGAATCATAAGAATCGTTGAACGTTTGTGTTCCCATTGTGAGTAGCTAAGAGCAGAACGTTCGTTTTACGTCATTATCATCACTCTATTTAGTCAGAATTGACCCGCCTTGCATTGCTCGCTGGATCTTGCCACTCCAGAATATTTTTATCCCAATCGTTACAGGATCTAGAAGATATTATAAGATAAGCCCCTTGCCACTTCAAAATATCTGTTGGATTATGTTAGTTATACTCGGATATCCTTATTGTAAATTCTATGATGCAAACAAACCTTGAGCATAAGACTTTTCGTAGCCTGTAAAATAACTATAATCTTTCACCTACAGTCAGTAGCAATGTTTAGTTCTACGGTTCTGTAAGTCATCAATAATTTAGTGGCATCTGCTACATAGCAAAATATTAAAGTATGGATTTTCTTGTTAGGTTTAAGTTTCCGAAACATTCTTATAAAACAATATAAAAGCTATAAATCAAATGAAATATCGAGAGAGGTATTTAAATCGACAGTTAAATTTTAAAGCCTGGTTATGTACATGACTCGGTAGTAGTTGACCATGTATAAAATAATATACCTGATTATGTCTCCTTTTTTTTTGTTAAAATTGATTTATCCAATATAAAACAAACGTAGGTAAGCCATTAGTCATATATTGATAGCCATAATTACTACAGTAAATAAACGTTGAGTCGTGACTAGTTGACCTCGGAAGCAAATGCCGGTAACGGGAACTGAAATATTTTTGCAATTTGGTTACACATAAAATATGCCAATGCAACGATTTGTGCAAATATCACTGACCTGTGATTACTTTAAGTATTAACTATAGATCTACATGTATTATAATGTAAGTATATATAATTAACTGCCTTTATGTTCTGGCGCGCCTAGCACTTAGTAGCAGACCGGAATTAGGAAGTTTGGGGATCTCTCATCCCTTTCATTCCCAGTTAGAAAGTCGCGTCCTGAGCCACCTATAGCCATCGATTCCCTGCGAGTTTCATTAGTTCATTACTCCATCTAGAGGGGGACCGCCCAACACTGCGCTTTTCAGTACGAGGCTTCTACTCGATAACCTTTCTTGTTCGTCGGTTGTCGGTCCTTCGAGCTATATGGTCGGTCAATTGCCAATTCAACTTTAAACAGTTCATTGCAATTTTATGAATTAAATACCACGGTGAAGTAAAAATCCATCCAAGTAAGTTCAATCAAAATCCTTTAAGAATTAAAGTTAGCAGCATTATTAGTGCAAAAATATCGACGCTGCACGCGTAGTGGTGGTGTTAATATCCATATCATCCCATGGGTGTCATAAGAGGCGACAAAGGTGGACTGAAAAAGGTGATGGGCAGCAGCATCTTCTTGTTAAAACTGTAAATAAAAAAAACTGCAGTTGCCGAGCCGACTACCAAGCGTAGCAACTATGGTATAATCCATCAACCCGTCTGCATAGCGTGGTGGGTGTGGACAAATCTTTCAATAAATATTTGCAGAGCTCAGTGTAAATCGTTATTGAATCGTTGCCGATGTCGGAGACTGAATGTAGTGGAAATTTTACACAAATGTTCATGTCTCGATATTCCACACTCCGTTCTTTTATTTTTTGTCCGATACCCAGGACATAGTACATTTTAAACTTATTTTCTTTTAAGTTTCTTTTTTATAGAATGGGGGACAAACGAGCACACAGACCACCTGATGGTAAGTGGATGCAGTGGCCCATAGACATCTACATTTATCTTCGATTAAGAATCAAAATGCAAATGCGTTGTCACCCTTGAGGACTACGATGGAATGCCTCGTTTCCAGTAAAAAGGGTCTCCGGTTCTCTACACTCACCATACGAAACACAGCAGCGTTAAGCCGCTATTTTACGCTGGTATTCTGTGAGAGCGTGGTCCTTCCCCGGTCGAGCCGACCCATTCGTGCTACAACCATAATATAGCTGCAGCATGGCTCTACCACGTAAAGCTCAAGTTCAAGTAACAGTCCGACAACGACAGACATAAAGTCAGTGAGTATTAAATACTCTTTGAGGAATGTGTGGAATGCTTACTATCGTTCTTAAAAATCAAGTATTTTTAATTGCTGCAATAAAGTAAAAAAAATAATCAATTGGAAGAAAGACATAATTAATTTTATTATTATTTCTTCTAATGCATTCATACGTTCATTACAGCCTATTAAAGTTCGCAGGCCTCTCCACAAATTATTTGATAAGGAGGATATTTGCCATAGTTGCCACGCTTGGCAGGCGGGTTGGTAGTCGCTGGTTGTTATTGGGAATACGCTGCCTTCGACACCCATTTACGATGCCCATGGGATAATATGGGGTAGTATTCTTACACGGCCACAACACGCTCAAATTGATTAGATTGATAGTGCTATCAGATTGCTCTAATATACTTGCTTTATTCTCCTACAACATTAGATACAATTTGCCTAATAGCAACCCACATTGCCATGCCGCAATGGCGGGAAGATTTGAGTTCGCAGTATCAATTAAATTAATCGTTTTTGCAGCACCGACCGTACTGCTTTTAAAATTTACAGCAATGTATGCTTCAGAAAAATATTTTAAGGGTCGAGAACAATTTCGACTTTAAATAATAACGCCATATTTTACTTTGTTTAGGTAAGCTATATAACTTGTTCTAGTATCTAAAAACATATTACGTATTTACCTTCACTTATATGTTATCATGGTGACTTTTAAAACAAAATGTTAAAAGCTTGATTTGTCGTATAAGAGTACATATTTTTAAATTGCATTTTCGTAACTGTTTTAAAAATGGGTAATATTGCATGCAATAAAAATCTATTTTAGACCAATGTCTCAAATAAATATTTTCTAATAGCGCAAGTATAAAACCGAAAAAAAAAACTGGCCAAATGCAAGTGGGGTCTTACTCCATACAAATTATAAACAATAAACCCTTTCTTTTTAAACTACATATCCTATTAAATAATGATGTTTTTCTGTCTTAGTTATTCGGTAGGTAGTACTAAATTAGGTTCGTTGTTTGGATCACAACTAATAAGCTACATTATAAATTGATGTTTTCAGTATTTTTTGTTTAAAAACAGTGTAGTTATATATACAATGTACCCTTAATACATAACTTTATTTTTAGCTTAGTTTTTAAGATAGACGTAGCCGAAACTATCTAAAACTGACAAATTTTGACGGCCCTCCGTTTTCTATTTTTGAGAATATGGAATAATAAAAAATATATTTTGTACTCTACTCACTGATTTCTAGATAGTGACACTCCATATTTTAGGGTAGGAAAAAAAATTCCGGCTTCTTTTTCATATATGCTACCACCGCCGTCTGAAAAGTAATTTAATTGAATTCCTATTTCAATATTCAGTTTTGGGTCATCATTCTACACTAAATATCCAAATTGAAAGTCTATAACACTTTGCGTCCATGAGCTCGAGATCCGTGACCTACAAACGAACAGACACACAAACAGACAGTACAGTGACATTAATTATACTCTGTTTAGCCGCTGTGGGTATGGAACCCTAAAACGTAAATCTATAAAAATAATATTTTTTTGTAATTTGGATTAACACATCATGTCCTTGTTTCACAAATATTTATTTTAATATATTTAATATAAAAATAGACCGGTTTCGCCTCACGACATCAGTGAAAACAAGTGCATGTGCCACTTTTGATTTTGTTTTCCATATAACGAAAATGAAGTTGAAGTTTTGCCAAGTGACAACAAGCGCAAGTAACTATAAATTATAAAAATAATAAAACTTAAAATATTGATTAAAACTACTTTTATGGATTTTGTCGCGTTTAATTTTACTTGTTTCTTACTTCCGGCGTTTTGACTGTTTTGCAGCTAACATGGTCACGGGAGGAGTGGTGATCGACTGAGATGTTTGACGTCCCGATGTCAAAGTTAACCCGGAGTACCTTTAGCTTTAAATTATTAATTTTGGTCCGATATACGCAGAATGAGCTTACTGTATCTTGAAGTCTTGCAGTGGTATGCTTGGGTTTCGTTTTAATTTTATTAATTAGAGGATCCCAAGCAGGTGGTAGTACCCAGTTGCCTTCTCTATTGAAATTATGATTTTTTTTTAAATTTAAATAGCTTTACGAATCATCCTTTTTACGGACCGACGTTCTTTCGCGAGGATTTGTGGTTTATGAAATCATATAATATAATGACGGCGCCATTTAGGTTACGAACACAGTTTGCAGATTTCCCGAGCGTTCGTGTTTCACGTCAGTTATGTACATGTCCTTTTAGGCAGATTTTTAACCGACTTCAAAAAGTAGGAGGTACTCAATTCCACTGTACTTTTTTGTGTGAGTTACCTCATTACTTTTTTCTAGGTGAACCGATTTTGATAATTCTTTATTTATTTGAAAGTTGGTGCTTTTCATGTGGTCCCACATAAATTTGATCTAGGTCTGACAAGTAGTTTTTGAGTTATCCTTAATAATTTATATTAAAGTCGGTTGTACAAAATTTTTAATTTTACCACTTATTATTGATCTTTTTGTTTAAAGACCACATTCACAATCAAGCTTGTATACTCCTTTGTCTTGTTCTTAACCTTTCTTGTGTATTGATGGTCCATATGCGAAATAATGTAATAAAATTTTGTGTCACTAGTAGTAATTTTTGACAACATAAATTTGCCTTCTACTTGAACAAACCTAACAACTGGTTCTTCAGGTCAAAAAGTTGGTACACAAATGCCTACTGGCAACACCTCCTCCTTAATTTTTAAATCACTAGTTTCACTCATAATGAAAAAATAATAAAATAGTTTGGAAAATCTAAAAATGCACGCCTCATGAGCGTTTCATTTAATTTTGATGAAACAAGTAAATTACCAAAATAAATCGATTACACAAAGTATAAAATCGATATAGGCTGTATGGGACATTTCTCCGTTGTCAAGTCAAAAATAATATTCTTAATTTAAATTTTTAATAGCAATGAAACTGATAAAAGTTGAAAATCATTTTATTAACAAACTAAGTGTACTAGGCTATCGTTATGAAATAGGGAACCAGTTGATGTAATTCTGAAGCTAATAAAAAACCCGGTCTCGATACGTCAATTTTTTCGGGAGTTATCGTGACCACATACAAAATCAACATTCGGACGTCCACGTAAATTTTTTTTCAAACCATGTTTATAGGCAAGTAGATATTAAAAATATCATTTTCCTTTATTCCTTATGTTGAATAAAATAACAATAACGAAAACGTTGAACTGTCGTGTTAACTACGTACTGCGCAGTTTAAGCCTTTTAAACAATATAACGGTCTTCCTAAGGCCCAAGACTTCCCCTGAGCTATTATTAGATTGCTTTCCGCTTCGTTCGGAAACGGGAAACGACAAGACATTTGAAAAATGCTAAATTTAAAGATAATATTATAATGTTAAACAATTTATAAAAATGAAATGTATCAAATCTAACACTTATATTTCCTACCGATGAAATTTTTATTATCAGTCCACCTATGTCTTCACCTATTTTGACGGATGGGCACCGACTTGATCGACACTAGATATATCGATAGTCTTGATGAATTTGCAGCTGCTAATAGCGCATAGTTAGGCTATAGATGATGAACTGGGTCAATCTACTAGCCAGTGGTTGTAACTGAGGGAATCACTACCTATTGTTGGTTTTGATACTTGAGCTACGGTGGATTGCCTTTAAAAATCGCGTTTCAATCCAAAATCTTAGTGCAGTGTAATCGGTCCGGATGTATGGGTGACTGAGTTCACACGACCCGGGATTCGTAACAGGGACCTCATGATCAGCAGTCGCGTTTACGACTACGAGGCAGTCAGTATGAACTAAGAAATTAATAAGTAGATGTAGATACTTATTGCAGCAAGCCATTATTTAAAAATAAATCGTTAATGGTACCTTTCTTATTTATTGCGAGTATCACACATTCAATAAAATTGTTATAGACGGATTTTATCACGTTTAATTCACTTATTTTTTCATTCGAAACGTTTCGAGTGATTTTCAGTATGTGAATTCATGTTTTTAAATGACGATTTGTCATTTCAAAAAATTGAATTTTCAATAATCCGCTTTTTACACTTATATCATGCAATTAATTATACTTAGAACATCAAAATAAAACAAATTTTACGGATTTTATCGTGTTTAATTTTAACTTTTTTAATTTCCGACGTTTCGGCAGTTTCGGGCACTTAACAGCACCCATGGTTACGGGGACTGATTTGTTTGACGTTCTGATGTCATAGTTAACGAAGGTTACCTTCAACTTTTAATTATTAATTTTTGGTGCGATCTACGCAGAATGAGCTTATTATAGTACCTCGAAGTTTATGGTTGGGTATGTATTTAATTTTATTAATTATGGGATCCAAAGCAGATGGTAGCACACAGCCATCTTCTCTATTGAAATTAGAATGTTTTTTAATTTCAATAGCATCGCGAATCATTATTGGTAGGAATCGGTGTTCTTTTGGGTGCTGTAAAGTGCCCGAAACTGCCGAAATGTAGGGAATTAAAAAAGTTAAAATTAAACGCAATAAAATCCGTAAAATTAGTTTTATTCTATGTGTAGTATTCGCGTAAATATAAGAAATTATTACATTGAAACACGTTTTATTTAAAAACCAAGCTATGTAAAATAAATAAAAAGTATCTTATTTAAACATTTTGAATGATTTGTAGTGATAAATACTACTATCAGTCTATAAAATCACGACTATTAGGTTCAATAAAAAAAACACTACTAAATAGATATGTAGATGTCTTTTCATTTTTATAAAAAAGATAAGAAAAAAAATTGAATAACTGCTTCTTTGTTCTAGTTATTCTTGTACCATTTATTACTTTTGATTTTGTGATGATGTTGTTGATTTAAACCGTAGTTTTACATTCAAACTATACTCATGCACAAATTTAGAGGAACGCAAAGAATGTGTGTATAAAACAAAATATCATGGATATTTGTGACTATTAAGTTTATTAATTTGGATTTTACTTATTATTAAATTAATATAAAAAGTCGAAATAACAAATGATCAAATGACAAAAATTATGCAAATTAAGAAAAAACAAAAATTTTACACTAAAGAAACATTTTTGAATTTAACATTAATTTTATTCCTTTTTTTTAATTCTTAGAAAAGGCTTTAACGTGGGCTAAAATCAGTACTTAGTGTTGCCCTCTCTAGCTCTTTTAACTGCTTCCAGTCTCCTTGGCATACTCCTAATCGAGTTATCAATAAAATCTTGAGAGATTGTGGTTTTTAAGATCTCTCAAATTAGCGGGAGTCAGGATTTATTTTCTTAATTTGTCTTCCAAGCGTATCCCATACATGCTGTATTCGACAAGTACGGACGCAGTATAGGGACGTGCATTGTCACACATAAAAGCAAATTTGTCTCCTATACACGGGTAAATGTTATTATTTTCTTTACAATGCTGGAAAATTATATTTAAAATTAGCGAAATGGTTACTATAGCCATCTTTTGAGTTTCATGTCTAGGTAACCTTAACCTTACACTTACACCACAATTCCCAAATAATTTTTGATTAAAACAAAATTATGAGTATAATTTTAATATGTTCTCTTAAAGAAATCACAATTAAATAGATCAATTAGGTAAATGTGAATGAGTAGTGGCAGTAGAGAAATATCCACTAACCAATGTTGTCTCGTGGGTGTCATACAGGCGACAGAGAGTAAAAAACTAAGAGATAAGCAGCCGGTCTTGTCAATAATAACTTAAAAAAACCTGTGGTTGTCTACCCACCTGCCAAGCGAGGCAACTGTGGCAAATGTCCTCCTTATCAGGCAACCTATGTTCAGCCGTGGACTTTAATAAGGCTGTAATGATGATGAATAAGTACATTAAATTGATGCAAAACAATATAGCTATATCTTAAATTTCTTGTTATAAAATTTAACATAAAGCAGTTGTTTACTAATCAATACTTGTAAGTTATAACGATTTGTATTTTTAATTATTCGAACATATAATGAAACGAAGTCGAACATAAAAACTTTATCTGTTCCGGAAAAACCTAGAGTCTGTTTAATGGTTTATTGTCAGTGTATACATATTATGTATGTACTGGAACGTTTTTACGTTTTATCTGCAACACGGGAATCCCGAAGGTACGCTGCAAATTAAAACGTTTTTAATGCATTACTAAGTCAGAATAATTGAATAAATTGCATATCATATTTGTTTGTTGTTTTGTATAAAGCAACTTTTGTGCTATTGTGCAGACTTTGATCTATAAAATTTCCATAAAACGCAATAAGTAGTATTTTTTATCTTCATATCTTAAATATCTTATCTTTATATAAAAATAAAAAGATAACTCCTTGCGGTACGATGCCAATAACTCTCGCAACGTTTTCTTTCTCAATGGCTATAATTATTCCTTTGGCGAGAATAGAACCAGTTTTCTTGTCACTAGCGGCAGTGGTTAATCGCGGTAACAGTTAGTTCCATTAGAAACTGTATGCAACTTAAACACCGATGGACCTATTCTACAGCAAATAGCACAAATTAATAATTTCTTAAAGACTCTTATAATGCTGTCCTGGATCTTTATGAGGTACTCTTGTGGGATATAAATTTTTTTTTCGTCTTGTAACAAATTAAGAAAATAATGTTGATAACAAACAAAGAGATTTATATATATATATATATATATATATATATATTACTACTAAATGTCTTTGATAACAAAACACAATATATGTTGTTATCTTGTTTACAAATTAGCCGCCTCACAGCTTTACAATCTTTTTTAATTATTTTTCTATCCTTTCTGACCTTGATAGACATAAAATAATGTTGCACATAATATGTAAATGTGTTTTACCTACCAAAACAAAATGTTTAACATTTAAAACATAACATTAATATATACCACGACATACTTTAAAAAGGATAATACGTATAGATTTTTTACTGATATAAAAAAAAGGAAAATAAAAATATTATATAATTTTATAATTTATATTTTATAATTTATCCCATTTCCATAGCTTGCTGAGCGTCCTTAAGCTTCCTCATGCAACGAGCAATAAAGGACCTCGTTATAGATTCGTATGACATCACTGGAAACACGCAGTGGTTGTACAATCTCGTTTTCAGGTTTTAAGGAACACGTGACGAGACGATGTAATATAATCTTTGGATCGCTGCCCAGCTCAGTTGGATCTGTTGATTGAACTTTAGGTCAAAGTTGAATTTACGAGTACCTACTCGGAAAATTTGTCCTAGGTAAACATACTAATCAACAATTTCGAGCGTAGTGCTCCCAAAAACTTCCAACAACGACGACAGATAATGGTTTGGCGTTACATGTGTTTTTTATATTATGTGTCTGATAGACACTATTGGGGTCATTGAGCATAGTGCTAAAGTCCTTCTACGATTCTGTCATAATGACTTTATTTCGGGAATCAACATACCCTGTCTTATACCTCTTTGCAGTTAGATAGGTTTCGTACTCTGGTTCTGTACTCGAATAGCCTTACTATGCAGAAATTTCAGCACCACGACATACCGTCAGTTAACCTGGCAATGCTGTAGGTACGATTACACCTCCAAAATTACAACGAAATCAATACGCAATTTCGCGTCCTTCAATCTGGAATCCTCTCCAATGATATCCTTAATGTATTAGGCCAAAATTTAGTTAAGAATTAGTAATGAATAGTGAAATCAGAAAAAAAATAGCGACTTAATACTTTATGAGATATAGCCATTTTTTTTTGGAATAATTCAAGCTTAAATTCAAGCCTCTCCTCGAAAACACCAATATCGTCTGCTTCTGAGATGTGATTCCTATTTTAAGATTTAGTGACTAATTGTTGACTTTCACATCCATACACCGAGATTTAAACATATTGCTCCAACAGAACCGGAGATATTCATATGTCTTAGGGAGGATTCTGGCTTGAAGATTATATATAATTGAATAACTCCAGAACGCCTAAGACTTTTGCTGTGAAATATGTGTCAAGATTTAGTCACATTTATTTCCTTCTTAAAGTTATATACTTTATCCCTATCACATTCAGTAGCACGGGTTTTTATAAAACGACCATTGTAGTAATGTAAATTAATAGCTGGTTTTTAGACTTGGTTTGCTAACTATTAAAATTACTTACCTTTTAGTATAAATATACCACACCATTAAAGTAATAAAAGTGTTTTGATTTATAATACGACACATTTTTAATAATAAGGTGGCTTGATTTAATATGCTGCGTCGTGTAAATGTGGTGTGTATTGACGTAAGAGAATCTATGACCTTATTTCGTACCACAAAGGTAATATGAAGCAACAATTTGAAATGCCTTAAAGACCTCGAAGAGATAATACACACATAATAATATTTTAAATTGGTCCATCTATCGGAAGCCATAAGATTTTTTTAGCTTATCCCGTTGGCACTTCTTACGCCCGCGGGACGAAATGCGTTAATGTATTCTATCATATTGGATATAATAACTTCTCATTAATCGTAAATCACATACATACACATAAAATCACAGTTACACTGAAGCTATATTATGGTTGTAGCATGGGTCAGCTCGACTGGGGTAGGACCACGCTCTCACAGAATACCAGCTTAAAATAATGCTGCTGTGTTTCGTATGGTGAGTGTCAATTTTACTGGAAATAAAGCATTCCATCTTAGTCCTCAGGGGTGACAGCGCTTCCGCATTTTGATTCTTAATCGAGTATAACTGTAGATGTCTATGGGCCGCAGCATCCACTTATCATCAGGTGGACTGTGTGCTCGTATGTCACCCTAATTGTATGAAAAAAATATATTTATAATGGTTTATAACTAAAGAACCAAAATTGAACTTAAACGTAAAAAAGGTTCAACTTAAAACATTGATTGACTTTTACAAAAATGGCTCTGCTGGAAGAAAAAAAGTAAAAATTATTCACTATCTTCACTTTTATACAATCGATTGCGCAGCGCACACCGACAAAGCAGGCGAACAGCATTTTCCCGACTTATGCACGCGTCACGTCTTACACTTGTCGCTTACCTGGTAAGGCATTAGGCTGCAACTCGCGAAATTCTTCGAGAATTTCCACATCGGTTGTCGGTTTTAGAGCTATATGGGCGTTTGCCACTTTGGCTTATTTATTTACACTTTATTCCACACCTTAACAAAAAGAATTACAAAGGGTGGACTTAAGGCCTTTTGGCATTCTCTCCCAGCCAACCCGGGACTTGTGGAAAATAATGTGATTATCCGCTAAGCTATGTCAAGTACTCTGATTATACTGCGAATATTTTTTGCGATCTTATAGTAAGCTATTAAATGCGCTACATTTTTATAGTTGTCAACTACGCCGTGTAGTAGTGGCGTAAGCGAATTCACTACCCCATGTCTTCCTGTGGGTCTGAAAAGGCGACAGAGGAAAATTAAACTGGAGATAGGCAGCAGTATTTTTCTGATAACAAATAAAATAATAAAACACTGCGGTTTCCAACAACTATGGCCAATATGAGGCAATCTATGCTGGAGTCCTATGTTCACTATGGCCAATATGAGGCAATCTATGCTGGAGTCCTATGTTCACTATGGCCAATATGAGGCAATCTATGCTGGAGTCCTATGTTCACTATGGCCAATATGAGGCAATCTATGCTGGAGTCCTATGTTCAGCAGATCACTTTCTATAGAAATTTGATGAATGAATGAACTGAGTCAAAATTATGAGACAATCTTTACGGTTTTTGTAATATCGAATAGTTTTAAAATTTAATTTTGCTTATAAGCAAAGGAAAACGCAAGAAAATAGACGTGTTATGCTTTTTTTTAATTAAATAAACTAAAAACAAATTAAAAGATTTATACAACGTGTGCATGAGTGTACTGAAATTGAAATTTACCACTTTAAGTAAAATTTTCGCTAAGTTCTAATTAAAGGTTTAGACTTTTTTTTTAACTAACGAAAGACATAGGCGTTCTGGAGTTATTCAATGATATACAATATTCAACCCAGAATCCTCCCTAAGACATATGAATATATTCGGTTCTGTTGGAGCAATATGATTCAATCTCGTTATATGAAAGTCATCAATAAGTCACTTAATCTTAAAATAGGAATTATATCTCAGACGCAGACAATATTGGTGTTTTCAAAGTGAGGCTGCTACTTTGGATTCAAGCTAGAATTCTCCCAAAAAAAGGCTATATTTTCTGATGTATTAAGTCACTAACTGTCACCAATTCCTCACTAAATCTCGGCATAATAAAATTTAGGATATCATTATGGAGGATTCCAGCTTGAAGGACGCAGGTTTTCTCCAATGGAAAGAGAAGCCTGTGGATTATTCCATTTGTGGAATAGACCACATGCTTCTCGTACAAGTTGGGTATGCCCAAGATATGGTGGCAGATTGTACTATTCGGTCTTCCGTACAATGTTCCAAAAGGTTGTTTATGATACGAAAGCCTTTTCGACGTCAAGTCTGTGTTTTATTTATACTGACTCTTGCACAACAACACATAGGTAGTATCAGAAGTTCCGCTGTAATTCGATTCTTACCCGTGGCCCTGCCGCGTTTAAGCCGCTCATAAATATCCATGTTCTTTTTCTACAAATAATTTATCTTCCAGTATTGTGTTTTGTTAAAATAAAATTTGCATTTCATTTTATTAGTCTCATTCGAAATACGATACAATGTAAATATTGCTGTATAGAATCTGAAAGGCGCCCATTATAATTGAATACGAATGACGCAAAACTGATACAAAATGGTTAATTAGGTCAAAAACATGGTCGCATTCCATTAAAACACATGATTTTATTTATCAAGACTTCAGAATTTGAAATAAAATCTTCATTAAATGAAGTTTCGAGGTTTAGTAAAGTTTTTATTTAAACACCTAAATCGAAACTTTATATACCTACCTATCTATTCTCATTCATTCATTACTATTCACCAAAGTTCACTGTTGAACATAAGCCTACCCATAGATAGCCTCATAAAGTGGAAATTTGTAACAGCCTCGTTTGGCAGGCGAGTTGGCAACCGCAATTTTTATTATTTAGTTGTTATTAGTAAGACAACACCCACGAGACAATAAAGGGTAGTGGATATGTTTACACTGCCACTTCTATGTCAATATCTATATATATTTTTCTATTTCATTATATTATATCTATGTTTTACTAGAGTAAAACTCTAAGAGGACAACTTCTACACATTGTATAATATTTTTAATTGGGTTATACTATACTATCGCTACAAATTCCAAAACAACATTTTTTGGAAAAAAATATCTCTCTGTCTGTCTGAACGCGCCTCACACAAAAACCTGTGAACAAATCTAGATAGGAATTTCAATATGGTTTAATTATAATAATTGTTACGTAGAGGTCAAAACAAATAAAGTTATAATATCATCACGCTATTTATTAACTTTGCATGCTTTAAACACTTATCTAAATCTTTTTGGCAACGCTGTTGTTAGTCTTGACTTCCATGTATGAATCGAAGATATCTGATAAACTGAAACAAAATTAAATAAATCCCTTTTACATTTTTGTGATTATAATTTATGTTTTAGTATAAATGGTATAATTTTGAGCGGTGTCACCTCCGGAGTCTAAGAGGGAATGCCTTGTTGCCAGTAGAATGGATGTCTCTCGAATCATTCGCAAGTTCATTAATATAATTACTGCCTATCTGTCTGAAAATTCTTACTGTTCACCAAAGTTCATGTATAACGTCCAAGTCACACCTATGCCAGTAGTTGTTGGGAGCACTAAGCTCGAAGTTGTTGACGAGTATGTTTACCTTGGACAAATAGTCCGACTAGGTAAGTTCAACTTCGACCGAGAGGTCAATCGACGGATTCAACTCAGCTGGGCAGCGTTCGGGAAATTACGACACATCTTCTCGTCAGGTGTACCTTAAAACCTGAAAACGAAATTGTACAACCAGTGCGTGTTGCCAGTGATGACTTATGGATCTGAGACGTGGTCCTTCACTGCTGGCCGTATGAGGAAGCTCAAGGTCGCTCAGCGAGCTATGGAGAGGGCTATGCTCGGGGTTTGTCTGCGTGATAAACTTAGAAATGAGGATATCCGCAGTAGAACCAGAGTGACCGACATAGCCCAACGGATTAGTAAGCTGAACTGGCAATGGGCCGGCCATATAGATCGAAGAACCGACAACCGATGGGAAAAAGGTTCTCGAGTGGCGGTCTCGTACCGGCGGACGAAGTGTAGGGCGTCCGCCCACTAGATGGAGTGACGACCTCGTAAGACATGCAGGAAATCGATGGATTCAGGTGGCTCAGAACCGTACTTTGTGGCATTCCTTGGGGGAGGCCTATGTTCAGCAGTGGACTTGTAAAGGGCTGTAATGATTATGATGATGATGATATCTGAAAGAGTCAATTACTAGTTCACTGTTGAGCATAGATCTTCCCCAAGGAATGTCACAAATATACAATATAATATATGAATAAATATTTGAATTTGAATTTCGATTTTATGTCGTTAAAGTCCGCATCTACTTTTTTTTAAATGTTTGCGTAAGAGACTTTAGCACCGTCAAAATTTTATTTCATCAAAATCTTGATCGCAGTCTGTGAACTCTGTATAAAGCGACAGATTTTTCTATATGCTCTTTTGTACGAAGTACTAAAGCATTTCTAGGGGCTACATTCTTCGGTGACATGAAACTCGAAAAGACTGCTTACCAATAAAATTATAATGAATCTGAAACAGTATATTATGGTAGTGGTTCAGAATAGATGTCGATCTGTATTGCTGTCACCATTCTTAAAGGTGATGACCCTTATCTCAATTATTGTTATGCTTAATAAAGGGTTTGATCTCCTAGTAGAGCCAACATCAATAATTATTAGCTTTTTATGTCAAAAAATTCTCAATAGTAGTCTGGAGTCTGGAGTGTTTCAACCCCATGCTTTGGAATGCACGTAAATCCGTTGGTTCTGCGCCCAATCTTTCATTGGTCTGCGCTGTCATCGGCCTATGAGAGTTAGGAAATAGAGAGTGTATCTGTGCTTGCGCACACACTCGTGTAATATAATTCCTGTTTCGCGCAGATGGCTAGTCTCAATTAGTCAAAAGCATTCAAATGTGTTTTAATATCCGTTCATTGTTAACAGATCTTGGTTTTGGATCAGCAAATTTTTTACATTTTTATGAAAAATCCATACACAGATTATGATCACGAGAATGCTATTTTATGGAATATTATATTAGGTACAGTATGAATTAATTAATTAAAATCTTTATGTTCAATTATTAAACATATAATCACTATTAATAGAACTAACTTGCAATAACCTATTTAAATAATAAATTTATACAACGAAAGAAATATTTACATTTTAATTAGTTTTCATTAGCGAATATTTAGCAGGGAAGTTACTCGAACGCTATTACCAGTTTCTTTAAAAAGTTACATCTCACAACGGAAATTATTTTTGTTCTTACTTCAACATTTTTTTTGGTATTACTTATTAATTATCAATTGATTGTTTAAATGCAACGAACTCTAAAAACTTTAATAGTTCGTTATTTAATGGGTCCCATTTTCGAAGTAAATTTTTTCTATATGATATAATATACTCGTATGTACATCATGATCATTACTACAGCTCATCACAAGTCTACTGCTGGGCATAGGCCTCTCCCAAGGAATGCCACAAATACATAATATACATATTATGTGTATTAAATATTTTATGGATTTCAAAAGGATTGATGTGTAAGTTTGCCTACTTTGGTGCATCACATGCATCATATGCAAACGTAGTATGTTAGTAAATACTTTCATTTCACATTTTTCTTTACAAATTATATTATAAATATACCAAAAAAATATTTGACACGTCATTTCATAATAAATACATAATTAAAAGTTACAGCCTATATACGTCCAACTGCTGGGCACAGACATCCCTTAATTTCTGAGAGGGTTTTAGGGCAAGGAAATGTCCGCCGCTGGGGCAGCGTCTTGGCGAACTCCACATGCCTTCGATTTTTTTTATTTCTCAGACATGTTGGTTTCCTCACGATATTTTCCTTCATCGCCGAGCACGTGGTAAATCAGCACTTAAAACTGCATTTAACAATTTCGTTGATGCCGGCAGGGATACTGTGAAATTTACAGCAAGCGCTTAGCCCCTGGGCTACATTACTTCCAGTCCGGAAATGTTCGGATATTTTAAAAGATTTTGATAATAATCTTAAAATAGCTATAAAAAAAAATCTAAATTTAACTAAAAATACAACAGCCTGGACTTAAGCTACTTTACCTATAACATTTGGTGGTATTGGTATGAGAAATCTTTCTAGCGTTGCATTGCCTGCTTTCATAGTGTCAGTGACTTATGTAACATAATTTTAAATAATAAAGTAGACCTGTGCTTTGCTACGGAGGCAGAGCAGACATGGCGAACGCTCTGTCCCGGCGGGAATGTTCCACTGGAAGTTAACCAACAAAAACAGTGGGATATTCCGTTAGTACAGAGTGTGCAGAAAGATTTGTTTCATAATTTCCATAGTGACCAAGATTTTCCAAACCAAGACCTTCTAGCTGTTTCGGCTAAGGACTCTAGTCACTGGTTACACGCTTTATTATCAAGTAATCTCGGCACATTACTTGATGGGGAAAGCTTGCGCATCGCCGTGGGAATTTGTCAACCCCGTCAGTACCCCTGTCGTAGCAGCGTCGACGAGTTTGGGCTCCACGGATTTTCATGTGAGAAAAGTACTGGTAGGTTTTCACGGCATGGTTCTTTGAACGATGTGATCCGAAAGGCTCTTGTTTCTATAAATGTTCCCTCGGTTTTAAGGCCTTGTGGAATATTTAAAGACGACGCCAAGAGACCCGACGGTATGGCATTGGTCCTTTGGGAGAGAGATAAAGCCCTAGTGTGGGATGCTACTTGCGTAGACACTTTGGCGGCCTCTCATCACAGGGGAGGTACCCCTGAGATGAGAAGCCGCCAAAGTTTAGAACCCGGGCGGCATCAGAGGCAGCTAAGCTGAGTAAGTGACCCAAATATGAGTCTCTCAGAGATAACTACATATTTGTGCCATTTTCTGTAGAGACTATCGGTCCGTGGGGTCCACGTGCGGTGAAGTTCCTAAAAGAACTCTATCCATGACTTTTCGTTGCTACTTGTGATAAGAGGGCTGGTTCTTTTCTCATTCAAAGGCTAAGTATAGCCATTCAGCGAGGAAATGCAGCCAGCGTTCTTGGCACGTTACCACGGGGAGTAGGACTGTATGATAATTAAGTTATTAGTTATAGGTTTTTTTATTATAGTTTTTTAATATTGTGTATATTAACAAACTTAACATGAGTTGAAAAAAAAAGTTATATATAAAAGGTTTTGAATATATTTTAGGAAGTTTTGAGTATAAATTATTAATTATTTTACCTACCTACCCGAAGAGTGTACTCCTTAGACTTTGTTGGCTAAACTGGCTAAAAAGCGAAACTTATTCATCACATCCTGTTGTAAAATTATTTCTGCTTGTCAGTAGCATGCCAAAGTTGTATGTCGTCCGTCCGTATATAGGCGTCCCTTTCAAACAGGTCTGCATACTTGTTATGTAAGTTAATATGCATTCTGAACTCCGATGAAATGTTCGAGGCGCTGCGTTTTCAGTTAATTCGATATCCGCCTAATTCAGAACACACTTTAAGTCATATCAAAAATTTCGTAGTGTTTCCTCAGAAAAAATATTTTCTCATGTTTGTTTATTGATGTGGCGTTTTTAAAATTATTACCACGGCTCAATTGAATTAAATGCAAAGGTAGTCAAAGCATAAAAGTATTAAGATGATTCGTCAAAACTAAATCAATCCTCAATTAAAAACATGTTAACAAATTATTTATTAAATAAATGACTACAAATTATGCAATAAAATTATGTAATAATAACTTGTAGGAACCTTGTCTCCTTCGGCCACGTTTGCGATTACATCGTGTAGATTATAAGTATAGAAAGTTTTGCCGCTAACAGAGTCAATCCATTAACAAAACATCGAAACGAGAGAAATAAGCTAGAACACCGAAAATTTAACCCAACGGAACCCAAGGGGCCAACAGCTGGCAAACTTCATGGAGAAAGAGGGACTCTTTATGATGAACTCTTTCTTCCAGAAGCGGCCCCACAGGAAATGGACCTGGTCGAACCCCGACAGTTCGACAAAAAATGAGATTGACTTCATTATGACGACTAGACGCCAACTGTTCAGTGACGTCTCAGTGATCGCGAGAGTGAAAACTGGTAGCGATCACCGACCAACCTAAACGTTAAGTTGGAGCGGTCACGTCTAATGAAGTCAACGCTTCGTCCCCTCGTGCTCTAATCCAAAGTCCCGAAACCTTTCAGCTCGAGTTACAAAACCGTTTTCAGTGCCTAGATGATTGCAATGCAGTGGACGATATGAATAACAAGCTCGTGGAAACTGTCCATGCGGCTGGAGCTAAGTTCTGCAAGACCCGCCGAAGAAGAACACAAAACTCTCCGATCGCACTCTTAATCTCATGGCTGTTAGACGGAAATGAAACTGCAGTCTTCAACAGATTTGACAGCATACAGGCAACTGAACAGACATATCTCCAAACGCATGCGACGGGACTTGCGCAACTTCAATACAGCTCGTATTGAAGAAGCGATCGAGCGAAATCAGGGCTCCAAAGTCTTTGCCAGAGATCTATCTGCCAGAAAGAGCCAACTGTTAAAGCTGAAGACCGAGTGTGGCAGCATTGTTTCCGGGACTCCTGAGATTTTGAGTGAGATTGAGAGGTTCCATGGGTAGCTGTACACGTCATCGTTGGAGCCACACGCAAGTGTAACAATCAAAGAGCAAGTCTTATCCGACACTATTCCGATGATATCCCGAACGTCAGCCAGTCGTCTCACGGACATTAAAGCAAAAGGACGCGCTACTTTTAACGAGAAAATATCCGATATACCCACAACTTTAAAAATGGTGAAATGTATCAATTGTCCTAAACACATAAATAAGAAAAATCCTAGACTGCAGTGTTCAAAGTGTGGTAAGTGGATTCATGCGTCATTTGCTAACATTTCAATTGATCAGCTGACGGCTCTGTCAGTTACGGAAGCTGTGGACTGGAAATGTAAGGCATGTGTAGGGTCGCAGAAACCGAAACGCCCCTCCTATGTTATACCCGACCCTGATGAAGATGACGGTGAATTATCTGAGGCAGAGGATCCATTACTGCTGCTTGGAAGATCAATGGACAATAAAATGCTGTAGCCAGTTCTACTACAATTTATTGTCCATTACGGATTACGGACTGAAATCAGAAATATTATCCGAGAAGAATTGCAACAAACAGAAAAATTTTATTCTGACAAAATTCATGAATACAGTGTAAAAATTACGAGAATAACGTAAAAACGCTAGAGAAATAGTGTATTGATCTAAAAAGCAACTTAAAAAATATTAATTTTAAATGTAGCGTACTAGAGAGTAAAGTAAATCAACTAGAACAAAACCAACTGATGTGCCAAATAGAAATTTGTGGTGTTAAGGAATTCGCGAACGAAGATCCGGTAAACATAGCTGTTACAAAGATGCAAGTAAGCCAAAATGACATAATTAATGCATACCGTAAGAGAAAAATCGCACTGTACCTTCAAATCAGATAAAACATTCACCAATTATTGTTACGCTGCAAGATGGAGCGCTAGACATCTGACTGAATAAATCCAAGGACTTTAAAATGACAGCGGCCGAACTAGGATTGCAGGGTAGCGATAAGGTGTTTACGCGAATCATTAGCACCCGGGATTGCATTTTTATTATGGAAGACCAAAGAAGCACTTAAAGATACTTTCAAATTTATATGGTGCAGAAATGGAAGAACTCTACTACGCATAATAATAATAAATAAATAAAATAATCTCCATACGCACTCTCTTTGAGATAGAATCAGTTAAGGCCTCGCAAAACAAACCTATTAATTAAAAAAGAAACCGTTTTAGTTAAGTGTTAAGTGCCTAAAAACTTTTGTCTTTTTTTTTCTCTCTCTCTTTTTATATATTATTGTTACATATTTGTTTTTGTGTATATTCGATTAATATCATTTAATTACCTTAGATAATGGATATTGTAGGAATAGAATATAATATAAATCCTAACATTATAGAGTTAAACTGTGATAATTGGAATTTGATTTAAAAGAAGAGTAAGTTTGTACAGCGGTTGCTCTCCCTCTTCGTCAAAGTGCACCTCACAAACATCCGAGGCCTAGGGTACACATTGAGCATAATTTCCATTAGCGCGCCGGAGTCTGTGTTTACACCGCAACAACATCTGCTGTAAGCGTCTCCGTCACCTTGAAGACCCCACTTTCTACGATCTGGGTATTGATAGACACAGGAATGGATAAAATTATTTATTCTTATGTTCACCGATCGCACAGCGATGAACAAGAGACAACTAGGCTGATTGAACACCTCAGTGAAGCCTCTGATGTGGCTCTAAATCGGTACCATAATGCACAGTTGGTTTTCTGGGGACTTTAATGCCTGTCATCAGGACTGGCTGTTCCCATACCAGAAGATCGACCACGCTGGGAGAGAGGCGTGGAATTTTGCCTCATCGCTGATGCTCTCCAGCTAGTATAACAAGCGACTAGGGAACCTGATGTGGATGGGCACACAGCCAACTGCCTCGACCTTCTGCTGACGATC
Organism: Parnassius orleans; assembly: GCA_029286625.1. Classification (NCBI taxonomy): domain Eukaryota; kingdom Metazoa; phylum Arthropoda; class Insecta; order Lepidoptera; family Papilionidae; genus Parnassius; species Parnassius orleans. The sequence continues at coordinate 3,387,144 of JAGSMP010000027.1, read as the reverse complement.
AATCTAGAAAGGTACGATGTTCAGGTTACCTCACCCTTGGGAACTTCTGACCACTGTCTGGTAAAATCTGTTTCGTTACATTCGTGGGGAAGCTACGATTTCCACGGTGTGCGGCGAGTGTGGCGATACAAGTCAGCAGATTGGGATGAGATGCGGCATTTCTTTGCATCTTATCCTTGGCGGCAGGTCTGCTTCTCGTCTGAAGACCCGTCGAGCTGCGCGGATGCCATAACCGATGTGATACGTCAAGCGATGGAGTATTTCATCCCCTTTGCTGACGTGCCCATTGGTGGTAAAGCTCGCCCATGGTTCAACGCCGAGTGCGCTCGTGCTGAAAAGCACAAGCATATGGCGTACTTATCCTGGGTCGATGCTCGAGACTGCAAAGCTCCGGATGTTAGCCTTAAGAAGAGAGCCTTTAACCAAGCCGCCAAGTCCTGCAAAAAGGCATTACGCCAAGCCAGTTTCGACCGCATTAAACGCATCGGTACAAAGCTCTCTGTCAAACCATCTGGCAGTAGAGCTTTTTGGTCTCTCGCCAAAGCGGTCGAGACAAACTTCTGTCGGTCTACACTGCCTCCGCTGGTAAAACCAGATGGCTCACTGGCGCATGCGCCTAAGGAGAAAGCGGATTTATTTTCTTCTCTTTTGCTTGCAATTCGCGTCTGGACAGTAGCAACAGCGTACCATCTCAATCAAAAAGGTCCGTATCACCAACAAGTAGGTACTTAAAACCTTGCGAAGTCTAGACGTGAACAAAACTAGTGGATCTGATGGTATACCAGCTATAGTTCTAAAGGTCTGTGAACTTGAGTTGTCTCCTGTGTTGACACGCTTAAACGTGAAGCTGGCCAATGCAGCCTGTGCTTAAAAGGTAGCCGTACCGACCCTGCCAACTATCGGCCAATTTCAATTACCTCCATACTCTGCAAGATTATGGAGCGTATATTAAACGCCCTCCTCATGGCATACCTAGAGCAAAATCATCTCCTCAGTGATTGTCAGTACGGGTTTCGCCGAAATCGATCAACTGGGGACCTTCTAGCGTATGCCACTCACATATGGGGCGAAGCCCTCGAGAACAGTGGTGAAGCACTTGCTGTTTCCTCGATGTTTCGAAGGCCTTTGACAGGGTTTGGAACGCTAGTCTATTGGGCAAGCTTTCAGCGTACGGCTTATCCCCTGGCCTGATTGCCTGGGTGAAGGACTTTCTGAGTGAACGGTCTCTCCGGGTCGTCGTCGATGGCTGCTCATCCGATGCTGTGGCGACTAACGCCGGTGTTCCTCAGGGGTCCGTTCTCTCCGCAACTCTCTTCCTGCTGCATATAAATGATCTGCTCATTCCCGGTATCTATGGGTATGCAGACGACAGCACAGTTGTGGAGAGATACCAACCAGGTGCCCGGGCCAGTCGGGATCAAATCCAGTCAGAAAGAGAGGCTATGGTTGAGCGTGTGAGTCTCACACTACAGGCAGTCTCCGAATGGGGCGATGCCAATCTCGTGAGATTTAACGCCTCCAAAACACAAGAATGTCTTTTCACCGTTAAAAGGAGCCCGCTCACCTTGGTTCCTACTTTCCGGAATGTTTCCTTGGAGTACACTGACCGCCTTCAGTTGTTAAGGGTTGAATTTTCTCCAAACTTCAACTATGGGCGGTTCATTGAGTCCAGACCCAAAGCAGCCGCAAGGAAACTTGGTGTCCTTGCAAGGGTGCGGGGGTACTTCACGCCGGTCTAGCTTCTTACCTTATATAAAGCGCAAGTTCGGTCGTGCATGGAGTACTGCTGTCACATATGGGCTGGTGCTGCATAATGCCACCTGGCAGCGTTGGACTCAGTGGAAAGACGTGCTACCTCTTAGCCTCTCACTGGTGACCTTGATTTGGTTGAAACCAATCTTGTCAGCCTCGAGCACAGGCGCAGAGTAGCCAGTCTCTCGGTATTCTATAGGATGCATTTCGGTCAGTATGCGCAGGAATTACACGCTTTAAATCGTCCTCTCCTTTCCACCATCGGACAACCAGGCGGTCGGCGGGTCTTCATCCCTTTGTTGTCGATATTCCACGCATTAGAATTAAACGGTTTGCTTCATCTTTTGTAATGCGTACAGCAAAGGAGTGGAATAATTTGCCAGCGTCTATCTTTCCGTCCGAATACAATCTGGGCGTCTTCAAGGCAAGAGTGAATAGGCTTTTTTTACGCTAACACAGTGCGATTTACCATCTAAAGCTGCATCACCACTTACTACCAGGTGGGATTGTGGTCAAACATTGGCTTATAATAAGTAAAAAAAATGAGTTTGCAGACAAACTACCCTTAGATAATTGTTCGATTCTATTTTTTCATGTAAACATATCATCATTATTTAAGAATTTTGCACATCTGGAATATATAATAAGAAACACTACATACATCATTCACATAATCATAGTTACTGAGGTTAATATTAAATATCATTGTGTTAACATGTTTAATTTACTAAATTATAACTTATATTACGAACTAAGAAATGACATAAAAGGTGACGATATTATGCTATATGTATGTACACTCATCCTTGGATTTTAGCAGATTTCAAGTATTAACGAAGGAATTCGAATGTATTAATGGTCAAATAAACTTAGAAAACGGCACTGTAGGCCTTTGTGCTGTATATAGACCACCTGATACAAACAAAGTCCGTTTTATTGATGACTTAGCTAATATTGTAGGTAAACATCGCCCAAAAATGTCTGTATAATTATGGGTGACATGAATTCAAATACAAAGAGGACAAATCATACTAGCACTAGATATCTTAACACACTTTGTGAATTAGGACTTTACCGTGGTATAAAGCAATACACAAGAATAGAAAAATACGGGAACCGAATAACAAAATGACGTTTAGATCACATTCTGATTAGAACGGTATGCAAGAACGAGGTTTATACCACAAAATAATAGGCTGTGCGATACTCGGACTCAGAGCGAATCCGAACTATGACTCACTGGCTCAGAACGCGCCGCAGCTCATTACTAAGTTGGATAATAAACAACTTCGTACTGAACTCGATCTAATAGATTGGAAGTTGCCATTGAGTTACCCGATCCAAAGGACATTTTTAATTATTTACGGATGCAAATGAATAACGCATATGATAAATGCAAGTATACAAAAACTTTAGTTATTAGTACGCGCAAATGTTGTGTGAGGAATAATAGGAAACTAGTAAATATGCGTAAAAAAACGCGATGAACTATTTAAAATCCTGCGGAGCGATGACACTATTTCATTAAAAAGATTAAATTAAAATACATATAGAAATAAAACGAATAAATATGCTCAATTTTTACGAAATCAAAATACTAAAAAGCAAATTTGCGAAAATTTTAGAAATCCAATAAAACTTTGGCAAGTAATAAATACTTTAACTGGTAAAATAATGCGTTGTATTGATGATATATTACAAAAAACATTTAATATGGATTATAATTTGATAAAATGTTAAAAAAATATGCTTAAACTGTGATAAGCCACTTTTAGATCCCCGTACCTATGAAATTAATCCAGACGGAACCGTAAAAATAAGAAAAGCTACGGATGCTGACGTTACCAAAATTATTCAAACAATGAATGATAAGAAAAGCCCCGGGTAGGATATTATTCGCGCTTGTGATATAAAATACATTTCGAAATCTATGGTGCTTCTTATTACCTACTTAATTAATCAATGCCTAAAAACGTCCATTTACTCAGACTTACTAAAAATGGATGAAATCCGACCAATCTATAAAAAAGGCAAACATAATGACTAACAATTATAATCCTGTAACTATTCTCTCCTGCCTAAATAAAATAATTGAGCGTTATTTGAGAAATGAATTAAACAATTACCTTATTACTTACAGTATAATAAATTCAAAACAGTTCGGTTTTCAAAAAAAAAACAAAAGCACAACGCAACTATTACGGCAATTTACTGATGAAATAAATAATTATCTAGATAATAAAATGCATATTTTAGTAATATTTATTTATTTTTGTAAAGCGTTCGATGTATTTTTAACACATTATACAATAAGCTATCACGCTGAGGTATTCAAGGACCATTCTTAGAACTTCTTAAAAGTTATCATCATAATCGTTATACCACTGTCAAAATATATAACCAGACAGGTGACATGTTTGCGACTGATTGGGGCACAGCACAAGGTTCGATACTGGGCCCGACTGAGTACTTGCTATTTGTAAATGATATGGTTAATGCAATAACTAAGGGCTCCACATATCAATTTGCCGATGACACCTGTATCGTTATTGCCGATCGTAGTATGGATGTAGCACAAACTGAAATGCAGGCAAGTTATGACATTGAAAATTGTACAGAAGTCCGAGGAGTACAATTTGCCACTATACCTGGCGTATGTGGACTATGAGAAAGCCTTTGATTCCGTCGAAATTTGGGCGGTGCTACAGTCCCTTCAACGGTTCCAAGTTGACTGTCGGTATATTGAAGTGCTGAAGTGTTTGTACAGTAGGGCTACGATGGCTATCCTAGTACAGAATCAGAGTACGAAACCTATCCAACTGCAGAAAGGTGTAAGACAGGGTGACGTTATATCCCCGAAACACTTCACCGCTGCATTGGAAGACGTTTTCAAGCTACTGGACTGGAAAGGATAAGGTATTAACTATCAATGGCGAGTACATCACTCACCTTCGATTTGCCGACGACATAGTCCTTATAGCACAATCGCTGGAGGACCTAAGCACTATGCACAATGATGTCAATAGTATCTCCCAACGGATAGGTCTTAAGATGAACATGGACAAAACAAAGATCATGTATAACATTCATTTCACATCAATGCCGGTAGTTGTTGGGAGCACTAATCTCGAAGTTGTTGATGAGTATGTTTACTTGGGACAAATAGTCTGACTAGGTAAGTCCAACTTCGACCGAGAGGTCAATCGACGGATTCAACTCAGATGGGCAGCGTTCGGGAAATTACGACACATCTTCTCGTCAGGTGTACCTCAAAACCTGAAAACGAAATTGTACAACCAGTGCGTGTTGCCAGTGATGACCTATGGATCTGAGACGTGGTCCTTCACTGCTGGCCGTATGAGGATGCTCAAGGTCGCTCAGTGAGCTATGGAGACGGCTATGCTTGGGGTTTCTTTGCGTGATAAACTTAGGAATGAGGATATCCGCAGTAGAACCAGAGTGATCGACATAGCGCAACGAATTAGTAAGCTGAAGTGGCAATGGGCCGGCCATATAGCTCGAAGAACCGACTGGAGTGACGACCTGGTAAGACATGGAGGCAGTCGATGGATGCAGGTGGCTGAGGACCGTGCTTTGTGGCATTTTTTATGGGAGGCCTATGTTCAGCAGTGGACTTGTGAAGGGCTGTAATGATGATGATGATGATGACCGCAAATTTGACAAAACAAAAACTTTTATTTTGAGAAGTTTACAAACTTAATAAAAATCGTATACTAAATGTTTCTTAAAATAAATTATAGCAGCTGTTTTATTATACGTCAATACCTAATTCTGAACTAGGTGCTAACATAATATTATTATAATGTATAGAAAAATTATTGAAGTCCCAGCTTCAAAATGTGAAATTATTTTAATTTTTTTTAGATAAAAATAATACATCATCAATTTTCCACCTTTGGGGGTGGATTTTTTTGTAAGGGTGATCCCTTGAACTATAAACTATTTAATTAAAAAAATTCATCAAAATCGTACATACAAAAAAAAACATTCGAATGAGTAACTCATTTTTTTTGAAGACAGTTAAAAATTAAAACATTTATCGTAAAATCTTTTTCATTATTTACTAAAGAGTTGTCTGTAAGCAGCAGTTGTTTCTATGCACCAGTAGTATTGTGTTGTCAGCGACTAACGTCGGATTCACATCCTATTTCCGTTATAGTGAGTCCACGGACTGTTTTTCTCACAATGCCTTGCTGTGAAGCGATGGATTTCATTTAATTCCATTGAAGCGACGTAGCATTATTGTTTCTATTCATTCACGCTACAATTATATTTACCCTTAGACTATTTTTAGAAATATTGATATTAATTCCTTCATTGTATTTTTATATGTAAGTGTTGCAAAAAAAAACAACTATGGAAAAAGAAATAAGTTAATGTTAGGACCGGGATATTTTATGTACGCGTGGGTTGTTTCCTTACGGATGTGTGTTCGCGCTGGGGCGTGCACAGGTTATTTTGCGACTGAAATCACATGTAAACCTATCTTCACTACATTTAGTCATGGGAACTTTCACGTACACATTTGCGGCTATATTGGCGCTAGATACGTACTGGAGGCCTGAGGATGTGCTAAATACATAATTATGTAATTATTTCACGGAAGAAGACAATTCGGCCTCAATTCCAAAAATGCAACGAAACTAGTCAAAAGGAACAGAAAAGCGAACGATTAGAAGCACTAACCTACATATTATTGCCTGGATTCTCCAATAAAACGAAAGGTAGTGCTATTATAAGAAGCGGAGGTATGGTCGCTATTTTTAAGTAAAAAACATTGCCAGTACTAGTTTTAGTTGTGTAGTGACAGGCTGGTATTGCATATTTTTTAATTCTTATAGTATTCTTCTTCTTAATTCCTGTTGGGCCTGCTTACACTTAAGCCTGCCACTTAATTTTTGAATTTCTTTTGTATTTTTAAACGTATTTTAACTCTTTATGTAGCTTTAAGTGGAAGTAAATTAACATTTACATTTAAAAGAATCTATAAAAATAACTTATTTGGTAAAATTTCTTACCAGCCCGTAATAGTGTAGTGTTGATCGCATAACACAAACTTAAGTAGTAACCTAAGTATGTGTAACATGAAACGTAGAAAATCAAGTCCAAATTGCGCATGAAGCATGGTTTGTTTGATGGAAATACTATGTTTCGGTGCAGGTAAAAGGTTTTCCATACGTTGTAGCACGCATAGCCGTCCCATTTATCATATCATATTCACATCAACCGGGGGAGGACCACGCTTTCACATAATAACAGCGTAAAATAGCAGCTTAATGCTGCTGTGTTTCTTATGGTGAGTGTAGGGAACCGGGGACCCTTTTTCATTCTGTCTTAGTTCTCAGAGTATGACAACGCATTTCATTTTTAGTTGAGGATAGATGTAGATGTCCATGGGCCACAGCATCCGCTTACCAGCAGGTGAACTATGTGCTCATTTGTCACCCTTATTCTATAATAAAACCAGGACACTCTCATAAGCAAATTATCAAAACATGTCGACATTAATAAGACTGATAGCAGTTAAGAATTTACGTTTGCGTGTTCACATAGTCATTTTTCTTCCGACCAATGTCATTTTGAGGAAAATGACACATGATAAATATCAAAAGTATATTTTGGGGTGTTCACTAGTGTCTGATAAATGCGCTATTCTAATTATTTTGGGTTACCAATACAAATAAGTGGACTAGAATTTTGGGAAAGCTATGTCCTATGAGTAAGAGGCTGAGTAGCAGGAAGTCCGGTAACCCAGACTTGCCTAACTTGCATGCTTCTTATAGGATATAGATTTTCCAAAACATACAATACGTACACGTGTACGTGTGTAATTACACAATTAGTAAAAGAAAAAAAGGAGAGGGAGAAAAAGGTCGGTTAAAGTATTCAGATGGAGATCTGCATAATCAATATTTATTCTTCTGTTTATAGAGAGTTCTGCAATTAATCAATTGAAATTTCAATTTTATATTGGCAATGCAATTTACCTTAGATTATTCATAGGTCTTCGCGCGCTCAGACTAGATACCGCCGGAGTTCTTGTAAAATGCGGCAACAAATATTACGCCGAAGTTGGCGTACCCGAGCCAATCGCGTTGCAGGCAATGTGTGGGAGGTGGGCGTGTCGAATGTATTATTAAATTTTGATCATAATTCGAAGTAAAGTGCCAGTTCAATGCCAAAAGAAACTGTGTAAAAATAATACTACAAGAAATAAGAAAGACACTGGGATCGCATACTATCAGTAAGTATTATACAATTTTGAAATTTCAACATAAAACAACACGAACCATAAATAAACAACACGAACCATAAATAAGTCACAAAATATGAATGACGCCATTCAGTGGTGCCGCGTATACAAAAGTAAAGTTCCCCGTGGTTGAGATTTTTATATGTGACTTTATTGTTACTATATTTTATAATATAATATATTTAAGTTATTATACTATAACCTAGTTCTATATTATTAAATTTTTATTTTTGTAATATTGCCCAAATGACCTAATATTTATATGTTGTTTTATTAATTATATATATATATAAGAATACCCAATACCCCATATCTTCCCGTGGGTGTCGTAAGAGGCGACAGAGGGAAACTAAGGCAGAAGATGGCCAGCAGCATCATTCTGATAAAAGCAAAAAGCAATTAAAAAAAATGCCAACCCGCTCGCCAAGCGTGGCAACTATGGTAATATACCCCCCATACCCCCCATGAGCAACAACACTAATAAACGGCCCCCAGTCCCCGGCGGCTCCGCTATTCCTGGCTACGGTGGCGATCATGGTAACGGCGGGGCAGGGGGTACTAAGAATCTCCGGTGAAGGTTCGGTTGCCACCTAAGACGACTCAACCGTGCAACATATAACGCACTCACCCTGAGGACTGACGAGAAGATCCTGGAGCTGGAAAAAGAGATAAACAAGTTGCGCTGGAATATTGTAGGATTACCCGAGGTCCGAAGAGAAGGAGAGGACATGGTAATCCTGGAATCCGGCAACATGTTCTATCACCGGGAGGGCGACCATCTGTCCCAAGGAGGTGTCGGATTTATCGTCCACAAGTCTCTCGTTAACAAATTTGTAAAGATTGGGAGTGTGTCGACGAGGGTTGCGTACCTTATACTCAGAATCACCAAACGGTATTCGCTGAAGGTCATACAGGTTTAAGCACCAACCTCGGCAAATCCCGATGAGGAGGTGGAGGAAATGTATGAGGATATCTCTAGAGCCAAGCATTCCTCCAAAACCCACTATACGGTGTTAATGGGAGACTTCAACGCAAAACTAGGCACAAGAGAGAACGGTGAGCTGAAAGTAGGGAAATTTGGATTAGGGCAACGGAACCCAAGGGGCCAGCCGCTGGCCGACTTCATGGAGAAAGAGGGACTCTTTATAATGAACTCTTTCTTCCAGAAGCGGCCCCACAGGAAGTGGACCTGGTTGAGCCCCGACGGTTCGATAAAAAATGAGATTGACTTCATTTTGACGACTAGATGGCAACTGTTCGGTGATGTCCCAGTGATCGCGAGTGTGAAAACTGATAGCGATCACAGAATGGTTAGAGGTACACTGAACCTAAACGTTAAGTTGGAGATGTGTCTTATGAAGTCAACGCTCCGTTCCCCTCGTGCTCTAATCCAAAATCCCGAAACCTTTCAGCTGGAGTTACAACATCGTTTTCAGTCCCTAGAAGATTGCAATGTAGTGGACGATATGAATGACAAGCTTGTGGAAACTGTCCATGCGGTCAGAGCTAAGTTTTGCAAGACCCGCCGCAGAAGAACACAAAAACTCTCCGATCACACTCTTAATCTCATGGCTGTTAGACGGGAAATGAAGCTGCAGTCTTCAGTAGATTTGATAGCATACAGGCAAATGAACAGACAGATCTCCAAATGCATGCGGTGGGACTTACGCAACTTTGATACTGCTCGTATTGAAGAAGCAATCGAGTGGAACCAGGGCTCCAAAGTCTTTGCCAGAGATCTGTCTGCCAGAAAGAGCCAACTGTTGAAGCTGAAGACCGAGTGTGGCAGCATCGTTTCCGGGACACCTGAGATTTTGAGTGAGATTGAGAGGTTCTATGGGCAGCTGTAGACGTCATCGTTGGAGCCACACGCAAGTGTGAGTAACGATCCAAGAGCAAGTCTTATCCGACACTATTCCAATGATATTCCGGACGTCAGTCTGAGCGAGATTAGAATGGCTCTCCAGCACTTTAAAAACGGCAAGGCCCCATGCGAGGATGGAATTACAGCGGAGCTTATGAAAGCGGGTAGAAAACTGATACTTATAGTCCTTCAGAAGCTCTTTAATTCAGTCCTCCATGGTGGCACTACTCCGGAGGCGTGGAGCAGAAGTGCGGTGGTCTTGTTCTTTAAGAAAGGCGACAACGCTCTCTTGAAGAACTAGAAGAACCGATTTCCCTTCTGAGCCGCGTCTACGTGCTGTATTCGAAAGTCATTACGAATCGTCTCGCACGCACACTCGACAACTTCCAGCCTCCCGAACAAGCCGGTTTCTGAAAAGGCTTTAGCACCACATACATACCCTTCGAAAAATTATACAGAAGACCCAAGAGTACAATCTGCCACTTTGTCTTGCGTATGTGGACTATGAGAAAGCCTTTGATTTCGTCGAAATTTGGGCGGTGCTGCAGTCCCTTCAGCGGTGCCAAGTGGACTGTCGGTATATCGAAGTGCTGAAGTGTTTGTACAGTAGGGCTACGATAGCTATCCAAGTACAGAACCAGAGTACGAAACCTATCAAACTGCAGAGAGGTGTAAGACAGGGTGACGTAATATCCCCGAAACTCTTCACCGCTGCGTTGTAGATTAAAATATCATTTCCCATCTATTAATATATATTAGTAGATAGGAAATGATATGCTTCCCTCGACTACGCCACGTCGAGTGGCGTTGGGCTACCCTCTCCCAACTCTCTCCCCCTATAAATCAGGTTTATGTTGTCAACAACATTACGAAAACATAACCTCAAAATGAGATTTTTAAAAATTTATTTAAAAAAAACTAAGCATGTCCGGCAGGGGAGGAAGTGGGGCGCGACTCTACAACTCCCCCTACTAGCCCCCCACCACCCCACCACCCCAATTCAGGCGACCTTCTTTCAAACCTAACCCCTATGTTTATCTAATTGAGCACGCTACATGTTACATTCTAAAATAAAGTTGAAGCACCCAAACGTCACGAATAAAAATAAATAAAAATAAGTTAAATTAAACAAAATAAAATCCAAAAAATTTGTTTTATTAAATGTGTAGTATTCGTGTAATAAATCATTGAGTAAAACATTTTCATTTTCTAAATCTAAAAATCTTACTTCCAGTCAAAAATTATTGAATTCTAAATACTGAGTACAGGTAACTTGGTCATTTACAGGAATTGGTGTTAATGGTGCTTGTAGGTTTTCTTGAAGAACGCAGATATTTTCGTCTTCTGGTTATAGTTGGTCATGCTTTTTCCGTTCTGCCTGGTTTTTATTGCCTGTAAAATTAAAACTACTTGGGAGTTTGCAGTTTTTTTAATTGCCTGAAAAAATAATAATGTGAGTAATAATACTGTTTTACTATTACACAGTCTCGTAATAAGCCACAAACCACAATAAATCTGAAAGGGAATTTCAACTAGTTACTTCTAGAGCCCTTTCAAATGAGCCCAAACACGATGGTGTTTCGTAGTGGCATAACTGAGATCTTTTACCCCACCTTCTAAGTCCACCATCACGAAGGTAATATCATCACATTGACCTAGGTTTTTATAAGCCCTTTCAAATGAGTTCAAATACGATCATTCTATCTGAGATTCTATACCCACCTTCGGATTGCACCGTCACAAAGGTGAGGTCATAACAGTCATCTAGGTATTTATGAGCCCTTTCACTGAGTTCAAACACGATCGTTTTATCTAGTGCTGTCACTGATATCCTATACCTACCTTCGGATTGCACCATCAGAAAGGTAAGATCATCACAGTGACCTAGGTCTTTATGGGCCTTTTCAAATGAGTTCAAACACGATCGTTCTATCTAGTGCCGCCACTGAGATCCTATATCCACCTTCGGATTGCACCATCTGAAAGGTGAGGTCATAACAGCCATTTAGGTCTTTATGAGCCCTTTCAAATGAGTTCAAACACGATCGTTCTATCTAGTGCCGTCACTGAGATCCTATACCTACCTTCAGATTGCACTATCAAAAAGGTGAGGTCATAACAGTCACCTAGGTATTTATGAGCCCTTTCAAATGAGTTCAAACACGATCGTTCTATCAAGTGCCGTCACTGAGATCCTATACCCACATTCATATTGCACCATCAGAAAGGTGATATTATCACAGTCATCTAGGTCTTCATTAACGTTTTTGAAAACGAGTCCAAACACGATGGTTCTACGTAGTAGCATCACAGAGATCCTTTACCCACCTTCTGAGTCCACCATAAGGAAGGTGGAATCATCACAGTTCCCTTGGTCTCCATCCTCCGTCAAACGAACTTCTTTAAGTATATAAAATGATATAAAATCTAAACAGCATAGAAATAATGTAAGTAGCTACTAAGAAAGTAAGTACTTACTTACCAATAATTGAAACGTACTGAAGCCAGCGGATTACGCCCGGAAAAATCCGTGGGTTGCCGACAGTTAAAAATTTCAACTTAAGATTTCACACTCACGATCAGTTTTTGGATGTACGTCAGTTCAACTAAGCAGTTTAACTGACAGTACGCCCGAAAAAATCCGTGGGTTGTCGTCAGTTAAAAATTTCAATTTAAGATTTCACACTCACGGTCAGTTTTTGGCTGTACGTCAGTTAAACTGATCAGTTCAACTGAACGTGTGTGGCGACCATAAGGCAATTTACAAATTGACACGTCAGTATTGTGGCTGTTATTACGAATGCATGGTAGGTCGAGTTGTAATAACTTTTAAACACAGCCAAGAATTTTCAGGGTTACTTACTTTCGTCGTCACAACACATAGGCCGATTATTTATTTTCATATTTACGAAAGATTACTTGTTATTTTGATCTTAAGCTATTTACGAGTAAATGCCCTATTCGAATTTGATCAGTAGTTTTTACTTGATGCGTTGTTATACAAATACAAATTGATAGACAAATTCTACAAATAAGTAATGATGTAGCTGTGTTCTTAATTACTTCTTGTAAACTGTTTTTCTCGGGCAATACTTCAGCTTTTTGTCCAGTAGGTTTGCTCCATGAGCATCATTTGTCATGTATTTTCAGACAAATTGTTTTCTACGTATTTAGTACTTCGGTAAATGTTCTATATAAGTATTAGCTTTTGTCCAGTATTACTTGGGTTGGAAAGTAATTTATTGAAAATCAATGAGGCATCACTCAAAAAATTAATTAGGCCTTCGTTTGACAAAGATTATAAAAAAGTAAATACTATTTATTTTATTTATTAATTTTCACCAACAATATACAATATAAAGAGAGAACAATGGATATAAGCTCAAATCTGAAGGAATAAGATAGGAGAAAAACGGTGCCGAAACTTGCTAAAACATGTATCTTAGGTCTCCACTTGTAGATCTCCGTGGACAAGTTAGATAGATGTAGTTACGATAAAGGATTTCCTTCGTATTTGAACAATGAAACAAAATACACTTACGTACGTACAGATACGTTAAGGAAATAAAATAATATATAGAAAATGAACCAAAAGTTAAATGGATTTTCGAGAATTGCGCGCGAAAATAAGCGGGAAGTTCCAGGGATGATCTGCAGGGTCAACCGTTTTTCAGATTTTTTACACGCGGTAGAGCCACGCTGCAGCTATAATACGGTTGTGACACGAATGGGTCGGCTCCACCGGGATAGGACCACGCTCTCACAGAATACCAGCGTAAAATAGCAGCTTAATGTAGCTGTGTTTCTTATGATGAGTGTAGAGAAACAGATACCCTTTTTATTCGAAACAGGCATTCCATCTTAGTCCTCAGGGGTGACAATGCATCTGCATTTTGATTCTTAATTGAGGATAAATGTCTATGGGTCACAGCATCCACTTACCATCAGGTGGACTGTGTGCTCGTTTGTCACCCCTTTTCTATAAAAAATTAAAAATGTATTGATTACGTATATACTTTATAATTCACCACACTTTATTTTCATTATTAGGATTGTATTATCACCTCCTTGATTTTATACGTAATTCAATATATCATATATACTATATTAAGATGATGGAAGATTATACCATGCAAATGGCTTTATTAAATCTTCACTATCACCATATCTTAGGTTCAGCAAACTGGGGCAAATTATTTTCTGCATTCGTATGATTATAAAGAATATAACATTTACTTTACCATTACGTGAGTCGTATAAATCAAGAACCAAGAAAACCAAAAATCTATGTGCAAATTCCATTCTATATACCTTGCTCGTTTACACCAAATCACTGTGGATTAACCTATGAAATAAAAATTGTCGTTTAACATAATCGCACACATATGTGATCGACCTGATAGAATTGCTATTTCCACCTGTCAGACATACGGAAATGAAAGGTAAAATCCGATATTGCATATACTACACATTGCAAGGTATTTGCATTTTGAAATACTGAATAAATGTACAAGATATATCAAATAAATGACGTCATAGTTTCCTTTTTACGTGCTTGAATTTAATTAAAACTCTTAAACGTGTATGGAATAAGAAAATGTAGGAGACATATTCTTTATCTTCATAAAAGTCAAAGAGTCTTATTACGTGTTAGAGCCAGTATAATATCACTTATTTACGTGAGCAGCTATATTATAGTTGTAGCACGAATGGGTCCGTTTGAACGGGACCACGCTCTCACAAAGTACCAGCGTAAAATAGTAACTTAATGCTGCAGTATTTCGTATGGTGAGTGTATAGAACCGAAAACACTTTTTACTGGAAACGAGGTATTCCATCTTAGTCCTTAGGGGTGGTTAATCGAGGATAAATGAAGATGTCTATATTGGACACATCCACTAACCATCAGGTTGACTGTGTGCTCGTTGTCACCCTTATTCTATAAAAAATATGACATAATATGAATATGAAAAACGAGTAAGTTACCACAACCGCCAAATGGTAATTAAGAATTTTTTGGTGAAAATTAAATGTAATTTTTTGTCAAATTAATCTATGTATTACTCTCACTTCAAAGCAATAAAATCAAACCATTTTAACATTGAGGTAAGTGAATTATTCACTTTAAATATGATCTTATTATATATGCAGTCGGCAAACTTACCACAAAAATATATAACCTGAATGAGCGGAGGAAAGATTCTTGAGTGGCAGCCTAGTACCGGTAGACGAAGTGTAGGGTGGCCCCCCACTAGATGGGGTGACGACCTGATAAGATTTGCAGGAAGTCGATGGATACAGGTGACTCATGACCGTGTTTAGGGACATTCCTTGAGGGAGTCCTCTGTTTAGCAGTGGACTTGTAAAGGACTGTAATGATGATGATAATGATAACGAGCGGATGGACTAGATATACAAAGTAATGTGATTTTTGTGATGCCTGTTTATAATAAAGGTAGTATGCTATCACAAGTATATTTTTCTTTATGTCCTGATTCACTTTTCATAAAACAGTGATAAAATAATATATATTAACCAAATTTAAAATAGAGATAAAAATTAACCAAATTTCATGTGGTAGAGCCATGGTGCAGCTATATTAGTGGTATAGTTGTAGCACGAATGGGTCGGCTCGACCGAGGAAGCATCATGCTCTCACAGAATACCAGCATAAAATAGTAGCTTAAAGCTGCTGTGTTTCGTGTGGTGAGTGCAGGGAACCGGAGACCCTTTTTACTGGAAACGAGGCATTCCATCTTAGTTCTCACGAGTGACAACGCATCTGCATTATGCATTTTGATACGTAATCGAGGATAGATTTAGATGCCTAATGGCCACAGAAACCACTTACCATCAGGTGGACTGTGTGCACGTTTGTCACCTTTATCCTATAAAAAAGGGGATTATACACTTCAAAAATGGTCATCACTATCATGTTATATTTTAAATCGACAAACATACCATATTAAAGCATACAGTCATGTGATTTTTATGATACCATCTTCTGATCATATCCTGTTTCACTTGTCGTATATTACAAAACTTAAAAGTCAATCATATAAAAATAATAATTTGGAAATTGAAAAGTCAGAGATAAGACAGAAGTTTTGATTAAATTTTGATTAGTAAAGACTGTCACACTCCCAATGCGAAGAACTACACTATGCAATCTTCATAATTAATCAACTGTTTCTGAAGAAATAATGAATTTCAAAGGAAAAATTCACAGTATAATAATTTAAGGAAGAAAGTAAATTTTAATAAAGCTATGTGAATAATGTTTAATCGGTATCATGTGTTGTCACTGAGAATATTATTTACCAAAAATATGTGTTAAAAATATGATAATCTATTGAAGTTATATTACTTTAGATTAAGGTGAGTTAAATTGCATCTCATTTTTACTACTTCTATTTAAACCAGAGATGCAACCTAATATACCTTTATTAGAAGACCTTATGACAGTTTATAGAACCCTCACCATATTAGCGATCCCAATGAAAAATTTATTTAAATTTGGGAGTTGGAAATGTGGATAAATTACCTTGTTTTATTTTTAATTTTAGAACGAATTATAACAGAATTCATGATTCACATTGCAAAATTAATTTTGGAATAGGTATTTGAGCATAGTTTTGAAATACTTGAAGATTTATTATTTTTCATTGTTTGTAATGAAAAGACAGCGCAAATTTCTGTTGGCGTCAGTAGCTGGAAAAATAAATATCTTTTGAATGCTGCACAACATTCTTGATACGTGTTCGGAATTCAAGTTGTGGTGGAGGAGTACATAAAATTGATTTTGCATACTATTGCAATGTCTGCTTAAATCAAATTTAGTTTAGTTTCATAACGAAAGCAGTATCTTCAAATCCACATTCTTTTTAAAATTTGTGAGCCATATACTTTTTAAACGGCTATAATATAACACGCATTATTTTTACTTAATGCACTATTTAAGATGGTTTTAAGAATCAAAATATCAAACTCATATTTTAAAACTACTTTCATGAGGCATCAGACACCACTCCAACTATTGTCCATCGTTATTTTGCCGGATATGAAATATTCATACCGGTGACGGAGTATAGCATCAAAGGTAGAAGAAGCTGTCTGGTAACGCAAGTGTTAATTCGCCTGGAATGCGTGATGATCACGGAAAATCAGCCCTAGCAATGAAAAAGCTCATGTCAAAGTAATGCTTTTTAAAATAAGCTGTCAGAAGATACAAAAAATTAAATTAAATTTTTAGGGATAAAAAGTTGCAGATGACGGTTCATTAATGAACAGGTCTTTAAAAGAAAGGGGAATAAAAGTGAATGCAAATAAGATGAAAGTGATGATTTTTGAAAGAAAAGAAAGTAAAACGATATGTGAAATAAGAATAGAAGGGAAGTTGGTTGAGCAAATGGTTGAGCTTATGTATGTAGAACGTGTGTTTGCAGGGATGGTTTAAATGAAAAGGATATGGAAATACAAGTGAATGTGGACCACAGATTAGAATCTTCACTCTATTGTGGGAAGTCATAATATGATAAAAAAGGCACTTATGGCATATCACAATGCTGTATTAGTCTCTACCTTAACGTTTGGTAGTGAAGGGTCGCCTTAAACGGAAGTTTATCAAATTAAGAGTACCCTTAACCGATGAGCATGTATACCTGTACCATGTTACCTGTACCATGTTATGACAGTAGGAATTCATAAAAGCAGACGAAGGTTATATGACCTTTACCACGAAAGATCATATAATCTTTCCGATGCTTTTAAAGAATATGTCAAAAATTATTCTAAAATGTTTAAAAGAGTTTGCCCACAGCCAAATCTTTACATATTAGCAACAAAATTAAGACTGCTAAGAATAAAATTAAAATGACGTGGAGTATAATTAACTGCGAAACCGGTAAAGACAAACCTCGTAACTCAAACTATCAATTAAAAATTAACAATGAATTGACTAAATCAAATCAAGAAGTCGCAGCGGTGTTTGAGAAATATTTCACTGAAATTCCTATCTTGACAACAGAGTCATTGAATACTTCTCCTACTGTCGCCGAGTCATTACTCAAACAAAATGTTAATACCTGTTTAAAAGTATTTAGATTTGAAAAGTATTACCGCAAGATATTTTAAAATACTTCAAAACCACTGATGTAAAAAAAACCGCAGATTTGTGGGGGATTTCCATTACAGTTATTGCGTCCATAATAGATTTAATTGCACCTTATCTTGCTATTATTTTTAATACTTGTATCGATTCTGGTGTGTTTCCTGATTTAATGAAATATAGTAAAGTAATACCTTTATTTACATCTGGTAGTACATTGGACCCTGCTAATTTTAGACCTATTTCTGTACTACCAACTCTCAGCAAAATTTTTGAAAAAATCATTTTGGATCAATTGTTAAATTTTTTTAATACAAATAAATTACTTCATAAAAACTAATTTGGTTTTACAAGGAGTTGCTCGACGTCTGACGCCGGTGTTGAGCTTATGAAATATATTTTTAATGCCTGGGAGAATTCACAGGATGCCTTAGGTATTTTTTGTCATCTTTCCAAGGCTTTAACAGAACTCAAAAAGTCGTGATCAATGGTAAAGGTTCCTCCGGATCGGTATTATCAATGGGCGTTCCTCAGGGCTCGATTCTTGGCCCATTCCTGTTCTTAATCTATATTAATGACTTACCTTATCTTGTAGGGGACAATCACGATATAGTATTATTTGCTGATGATACTTCTTTAATTTTCAAACTCAAACGGCAGTCAATTAAATATGACGATGTAAATAATGCTCTATCGAAATTAGTACATTGGTTTAACGCCAACAATTTGCTCTTAAACGGCAATAAGACAAAATGTATTAAATTTACAATACCTAATGTAAAACATTCGAATACCAATGTGCTCTTAAATGGGGAGGAGTTGAGTCCTGTGGATACCACTGTTTTTCTTGGTATTACTATTGACGCTAAACTTCAATGGGGCCCCCATATTTCTAAATTAGCAAGCATACTTAGTTCTGCAGCATATGCTGTAAGAAAGATTAGAAGTCTCACAGATTTTGAGACAGCTAGATTAGTGTATTTTAGTTACTTTCATAGCGTAATGTCTTATGGAATTTTGCTATGGGGTAATGCGACTGATATTGAAGCCATATTTATTTTGCAAAAGAGAGCCGTACGAGCGACTATAACCTAAATTGTAAAGAGTCCTTTAGAGAAAAATTTAAAGAAATAAACATATTAACTTTGGCATCGCAATATATTTATGAAAATGTAATTTATGTACATAAAAACATAAATAGCTTTAATAAGAATAAGGATGTTCATGCTATAAACACTAGGAACAAACATAAGCTTGTTATGCCAGTTACTAGACTCCACAGAAATAGTAATTCATTTATGGGGCAACAAAATCCCAGAACATGTTCAAAGTTTGTCAGTAAACTAGTTTAAAAGTTTTATTAAAGAAAAACTGTACAAAAAGGGTTATTATAATATTAAGGAATACATGAATGGAAATAACCCCTTTGAAAATTCATTTAAAAATTGTATAAACAAAATTATTGTTAAGTGAAATATGATTAAAAAAAAGTCCCGCTAGGTTTCTTGCTGGTTCTTCCCAGGACAGTGGTATTTTCCGAACCAGTGGTAAATAAAAAATGACTTTCAATAAGTATTATGTAATAATCAATATTGAATAAAAAAATCATTCATTCATTCACCTGTGGTACGGTTGGACCGTCAAAGACCATGTCTGGACACCATAGGTCAGGATGGGAAGTATGCACGTACATGAGTCTCTTTTCAAGGAGAGAAGAAAATCACCCTTCATAAGATTTTTCATAGACCAATCGCTCTTCCAGGCATTTTCGGTGCGTCTTCCAACTTCTTTGTCTTGTCTTGCCTAAAAAGAGACCATTTGTCCCAAATAGAGGTACTCATCGGCGTATGCAATATCCACATCCTCTACAGTAAATCAAACCTCTACAGTTGTGATGTGTGCTACTGTACTTATTCACAAACTCAAAAATGTCGCAGTCTTTCTTCCTGAGGGTAATCTCCGGAACCACTGCACCTATTTAAAAACTGCACCTATTTTTCACCATTTGAAAGGTACATTATCCCATTTTGACATCTAGAATATATATTATATATAAACATATATTATAACTAAAAGTTACGATGATATTCGTCAACTAAGTCGGAAAAAAACGTGCATCTTAGAGATTCCATTGCACGAAAACAATGTTTAGCTACATTTTTCTTCCTGAAAAGTTCTAAAAAAAAGTCTGCGACAGTATAATATGTCTAACATGTTTGTATATATCTTCTAAGGATTTACACTAACCCTTTTTATGCAATACTCTCACGTCACGTCACGATAAGACAGGAATAGTGGAAAACCAATTCATTTTAAAACCTCAGAAAAAATGTGGGTTACCATGAAGTTTTAAAATAAATTATGCCTGCCTAATATTTAGAATAAATAAATGTTCAACCTGGGCAAAGCCGGGGCGGGCCGCTAGTATATATGTACATATATATAGCTAAAAGCTATGATGATATTCGTCAACTAAGTTGGAAAAAGTCGTGCCTCTTGAACTTTCACGGCGTGCGCTGCGTCAATAGTTAAAATTGTATGAAAATAATGTAATGCTGAATTATGCCTTTTGAAATTTTCTAAAAAAAGTCCGCGACAGCATTAATTTTAGGAATAACTAAGAGTAATAATTTTAATATAAAAACTCTCGCGCGACAAAATAATTATACTGGCAGCCGGCGTGGCGGTGGCAAACAATTTTTTTAAATTGTAAACTGTATTTCCGATAAAAACTTCTTTCTTATTGGAAACTGTATTTTCAATAATTTTTTTGTCATCACCATCAACAAAACACGAGGCCAAACATACAAATATATTGCTTGACTTGATACATAAGGGACGATTGTTTTACTCAAAGACAATTATATGTTCGTCTCTCTAGGTCAGTGAATGCGTATAATCAATTTATTTTAAAAACCTCCGATAAACGGAACATAAAACGTCGTTTACATTCCATTATGTTTTAATATTAATTACACCTACTGCAATTATAATATTTAAGGTAGATTATTGTTCAACTCGGGTAAAGCCGAGGCGGGCCGCTAGATATATTAGAATGTGTAAAAGTTAGCATATTTAAATGTTTGCCGGTCAGTCACATTTAAAAGACTTATCGGATTTAATTGAGATTTACTGAAGAATGGATTAAATCATCGGATAGGACTTAGGATACCCTTTTTGTACCAAAGCTCTTAACAAAGCTTACGTCGAAGGCTATATTTAAGCTTAGTATTAAAAAGGATTATTTCTAAAAGCCGATGATGGTATCTAAAATTATTTTAAAACACACGTCTGTCGTATACCACCCACCGGATATGAAATGACAAAAAAAATACATCCCTGAATCATATATCTATACATACAATATCTGTACATATACAACAAATCTGTAAAAAGTCACGTCTGTTATTCTAATATTTCAAAAGCTAGTCCGGGGACTAAATAAAGGATACTGAAGTCAAAGTTTGTCTGTCTGTCTGTATGTCATGTACTCACAATATGTAGGTAGTTAGTGACCTGGGCCACATATAGGCTACTTTTTATCCAATTACGAAGTGAAGGAGGGTTATATATTTATTAATTTAGAAATTAGTTTTCATGGTTATATTAACTTGTAAATTTGTAACGTACGCCAATGATCAACGTTGTATTTTTAAAACAGCGACATCTATCTTACAATGCATAAAGTAATATATATTGCCTTCAGTTACTAAAACATAATACGAAAAATACCATAGTATTTAAGTAAATAATATGTTAGTTTTATTACAATTCTAGGCATACAGTTTATATAAATGAATACTTGAAGGAGTCGTGAAGTTGAATATCTATAGTTTTTTTGACCTTACGTTTTACATACAATTAAAGCCTGAGACAGAGTAAAATGTAAATGTTTCCAATTTTTATTTTGCCGTGTAAGAGAAATTTGCAAGTCTGTTGTATGCAAGAGAATCCACTATCCCGTATCATCTCGTGGGTAAAGGCGACAGAGTGAAATGAAACAAAATATAAACAGCAGCATTTTTTAATACTTCAAAATTAAAAACTGTGGTTGCCAACCCGCCTGCCAAGCCTGCTATAGTACGCGCTATGGACGCCACTGAAGTTCGTTGTCTGCCTGGTTCGATACCACCATTTTCTTGGAATAACACTAGACGAAGCTCAATGGAGCCCATATATCAAAGTTAGCAAGCAGACTTAGTTCTGCAGCATATGCTGTAAAGATTAGAAATCTTACCAGTGTGTGAAACAGCTAGACTTGTTTACTTTAGCTTTCCATAGCATAATGTCGTATGGTATTTTGCTATGGGGACACGCAACTGACACTGAAATTATATTTGTTTTACAGAAGCGGGCTATAAGAGCAATCTATGACAAACCTAAAGAGTCGCTCAGACAAAAATTAGGAAATTAATATATTAATTTGGCCTCTCAATACATTTATGAAAATGTAATGTACGTACATAAAAATAAAAGTAGTACAAAATAAGTGATGTTCATTCTGTAAATACTAGAACAAACACAAGCTAGTAGTACCAGTTACTGACTCCACTGAGTCAGTAATTCATTCTTGGGGCGATGTATACGCTTTACAACAAAATCCAGAAAATATACAAAATTTGACCTGCTCAAAATTCAAAACTTTATTAAACATAGTTTGTATAAAAGGGTTATTATAATGTTAAGGAATTTATGGATGATAATAACCCTGAATGAGGTGTTCGCTGCCAGGCTGTTTCTAATTTGTTTTGTGGTTAATTGTGTAATATACATGATTGTAAGCTGTTATTTAAAAAAAGTCCCGCTAGGTTTCTTGCTGGTTCTTCCCAGGACAGTGGTATTTTCCGAACCAGTGGTAAATAAAAAATGACTTTCAATAAGTATTATGTAATAATCAATATTGAATAAAAAAATCATTCATTCATTCACCTGTGGTACGGTTGGACCGTCAAAGACCATGTCTGGACACCATAGGTCAGGATGGGAAGTATGCACACGTACATGAGTCTCTTTTTCAAGGAGAGAAGAAAATCACCCTTCATAAGATCTTTCATAGACCAATCGCTCTTCCAGGCGTTTTCGGTGCGTCTTCCAACTTCTTTGTCTTGTCTTGCCTAGAAAGAGACCACTTGTCCTAAATAGAGGTACTCATCGGCGTATGCAATATCCACATACTCTACAGTACATCAAACCTCTACAATTGTGATGTGTGCTACTGTACTTATTCACAAACTTAAAAATGTCGCAGTCTTTCTTCCTGAGGGTAATCTCCGGAACCTATTTAAAACTGCACCTATTTTTCACCATTTAAAAGGTACATTATCCCATATTAACATCTAGACTATATATTACATATAAATATATATTATAACTAAAAGTTACGATGATATTCGTCAACTAAGTCGGAAAAAAACGTGCATCTTAGAGATTCCATTGCACGAAAACAATGTTTAGCTACATTGTTCTTCCTGAAAAGTTCTAAAAAAAAGTCTGCGACAGTATAATATGTCTAACATGTTTGTATATATATTCTAAGGATATTTCACACTAACCCTTTTTATGCAATACTCTCACGTCACGTCACGATAAGTCAGGAATAGTGGAAAACCAATTCATTTTAAAACCTCAGAAAAAATGTGGGTTACCATGAAGTTTTAAAATAAATTATGCCTGCCTAATATTTAGAATAAATAAATGTTCAACCTGGGCAAAGCCGGGCGGGCCGCTAGTATATATGTACATATATAGCTAAAAGCTATGATGATATTCGTCAACTAAGTTGGAAAAGTCGTGCCTCTTGAACTTTCACGGTGTGCGCTGCGTCAATAGTTAAAATTGTATGAAAATAATGTAATGCTGAATTATGCCTTTTGAAATTTTCTAAAAAGTCCGCGACAGCATTAATTTTAGGAATAACTAAGAGTAATAATTTTAATATAAAAACTCTCGCGCGACAAAATAATTATACTGGCAGCCGGCGTGGCGGTGGCAAACAATTTTTTAAATTGTAAACTGTATTTCCGATAAAAACTTCTTTCTTATTGGAAACTGTATTTTCAATAATTTTTTTGTCATCACCATCAACAAAACACGAGGCCAAACATACAAATATATTGCTTGACTTGATACATAAGGGACGATTGTTTTACTCAAAGACAATTATATGTTCGTCTCTCTAGGTCAGTGAATGCGTATAATCAATTTATTTTAAAAACCTCCGATAAACGGAACATAAAACGTCGTTTACATTCCATTATGTTTTAATATTAATTACACCTACTGCAATTATAATATTTAAGGTAGATTATTGTTCAACTCGGGTAAAGCCGAGGCGGGCCGCCAGATATATTAGAATGTGTAAAAGTTAGCATATTTACATGTTTGCCGGTCAGTCACATTTAAAAGACTTAACGGATTTAATTGAGATTTACTGAAGAATGGATTAAATCATCGGATAGGACTTAGGATACCCTTTTTGTACCAAAGCTCTTAACAAAGCTTACGTCGAAGGCTATATTTAAGCTTAGTATTAAAAAAGGATTATTTCTAAAAGCCGATGATGGTATCTAAAATTATTTTAAAACACACGTCTGTCGTATACCACCCCACCGGATATGAAATGACAAAAAAAAATACATCCCTGAATCATATATCTATACATACAATATCTGTACATATACAACAAATCTGTAAAAAAGTCACGTCTGTTATTCTAATATTTCCAACAAAAGCTAGTCCGGGGGACTAAATAAAGGATACTGAAGTCAAAGTTTGTCTGTCTGTCTGTATGTCTATGTACTCACAATATGTAGGTAGTTAGTGACCCGGGGCAACATATAGGCTACTTTTTATCCAATTACGGAAGTGCAAAAAAGGAGGGTTATATAGTTTTATTAATTTAGAAATTAGTTTTCATGGTTATATTAACTTGTAAATTTGTAACGTATGCCAATGATCATCGTTGTATTTTTTTAAAAACAGCGACATCTATCTTACAATGCATAAAGTAATATATATTGCCTTCAGTTACTAAAAGAATAATACGAAAAACTACCATAGTATTTAAGTGTAAATAATATGTTAGTTTTTATTACAATTCTAGGCATACAGTTTATATAAATGAATACTTGAAGGAGTCGTGAAGTTGAATATCTATAGTTTTTTTTGAGCTTACGTTTTTACATACAATTAAAGCCTGAGACAGAGTAAAATGTAAATGTTTCCAATTTTTTATTTTGCCGTGTAAGAGAAAGTTTGCAAGTCTGTTGTATGCAAGAGAATCCACTATCCCGTATCATCTCGTGGGTAAAGGCGACAGAGTGAAATGAAACAAAATATAAACAGCAGCATCTTTTTAATACTTCTCAAAATAAAAATAAAACAACTGTGGTTGCCAACCCGCCTGCCAAGCCTGCTATAGTACGCGCTTATGGACGCCACTGAAGTTCGTTGTCTGCCTGGTTCGATACCACCATTTTCTTGGAATAACACTAGACGCGGCTTCAATGGAGCCCCATATATCAAAGTTAGCAAGCAGACTTAGTTCTGCAGCATATGCTGTAAAAAGATTAGAAATCTTACCAGTGTGGAACAGCTAGACTTGTTTACTTTAGCTATTTCCATAGCATAATGTCGTATGGTATTTTGCTATGGGGACACGCAACACACTGTTATATTTGTTTTACAGAAGGGCTATAAGAGCAATCTATGATTTAAAACCTAAAGAGTCGCTCAGACAAAATTTAAGGAAATAATATATTAACTTTGGCCTCTCAATACATTTATGAAAATGTAATGTACGTACACAAAAATAAAGTAGTTATACAAAAATAAGTGATGTTCATTCTGTAAATACTAGGAACAAACACAAGCTAGTAGTACCAGTTACTCGACTCCACCGAGTCAGTAATTCATTCTTGGGGCGATGTATACGCTTTTACAACAAAATCCCAGAAAATATACAAAATTTGACCTGCTCAAAATTCAAAACTTTATTAAACATAGTTTGTATAAAGGGTTATTATAATGTTAAGGAATTTATGGATGATAATAACCCTGGGAATGAGGTGTTCGCTGCCAGGCTGTTTCTAATTTGTTTTGTGTAGTTAATTGTGTAATATACATGATTGTAAGCTGTTATTTAAAAAAAAAGTCCGCTGGGTTTCTTGCTGGTTCTTCCCAGAACAGAGGTTTTTCGAACCAGTGGTAATTAGACAAAAGAGTGACTTTCAATAAGTATTATTTATAATCTATATTGAATAAAAAGTTTCTGTTTCTGTTTCTGTTTCTGTTTCTGGTGATAGAACCTCAATATATGTCTGCCATGCAAAATATATATGTCAAATAATATTATCAACAACATATATAAATTGCAGCTTTATTGAAATAACGTAAATTATAAAGTAAGAATTGTACTTGTCAACCTGTCTGCCATGATCTTGGAACCGCCGTAGGTGTCTGCCCATGTTATTTTTCAGTAACTTTTATTTAATATTTCAAGATGGGAAAGCGGCAGACTTATTACTTTCACGTTTTTTTCGGTCATTTTTTACACCTTTCACACCTCAGCGTCTCTATATCAACCGCCGGTCAAACTAAAGAGCCCCATTTCATGTACCTCAGGTATAGGAGATTAACTAAAAAAACGTGAAGCTTATTGAAATACCGTAAGTCTGCTGCTCACTGGCTCTTAGACCATATGTTCAGTAGGTTCATTCTAATCTCGCTCAGACTGACGTCCAAAATATCATCGGAATAGTGTCGGATAAGACTTGCAACGATGATGTGTACAGCTTCCCATAAAATTTTAATAAAAAGTGGGGTTCTACTGGGTTTCTAGCTGGTTCTTCCCAGGACACCAGGGTATTCCTGAACCAGTGATAAATTAAACTAAAAAAGGGCTCCCAGGCGATGCCGGGGCGGGATCTATTAATGGGGCGTTATTTAGATTTGAAATAATCAAACACCATTTATTTAATCAATTATACGTTTTTTTTTAAATGTCCAAGTTTTTTGGATAATATATAGCTTAGATCACTGCTGTCATCAGTCTCTCTCTGTTTGTGAAGTTTAAGTACAATCGATTCAGTCATTTCGAAGATAAGCTGGCACAGACAGACAAACAAACAGATAGACAAAAATGTTAAAATGGTTATTCATGATTTATTGACACCAACAGTGGGCTATTAACGGGTTTTAAGAGAAAGAAAAATAAAGATTTATGATTTATACTTTTTTACTACATGATACAGTCAGTAACTATTTTAATTATCATAATTCCGTAATTTATTACTTTTCAGGAGCTAATTTCCAAGAGACAGTTCAAAACACTTTTACTACGGTCATATTTTATACTTTATTATTAATCATTTGGCAGAATTGCTACTAGTCATCGCGAACTAATAAAAAGTTTTATTAGCAAATTTGAATTTAACAGGGATTTGAATTAAATGATGATTATGAACTCATGGAACTTAGTTTTCTTTCTCTTTAAAATTATTATATTACGATATTAAAATATTTATTATTTTAACAGATAATTTACATATAATTAATTATATTGTTCTATTTGTATATGCATGAGTCCTTCATATAATATTTAAATCAAAGTTTAAAACACAAGAAAAAAGGAATAACATGTATGAGAAAAATATAACGGCACACATTAATTCTAAATAAAAGTACACGGGGTTTTAAGCGTTTAAGCAAGCATTGTAAGGTTTAGGGACAAAAAATGAGAAATAAAAAAAGGATTTTTTTTAAATATTTTCAAATGTTTGCTATATTTCTTAAATAAAAAGGTAGTTAAAATATTTTCGAGTTATTGCAATATTGAACAGTGTAGTGGTGATGTAAGTATATCCACTATCCCATGTTATACAGTTTTTAGCGTTTAAAAAAAATTAACTGAGGTTTCCAACCTCCTTGTTAAGCGTGGCAACTATGGCAAATATCACCCCTATGCAATTTATAGGTTAGGCCTATGTTCAGCAGTGGACTTTTATAGGCTATAATGGTAATGGTTATAATATTAAAATATTTTAAGATATCGTTTTCATGTAACTCATATGACTAACTAGCGGCCGGTCCCGGTCATCACAGACCATTTATTTCATTATTTTTTAATTATAAAAATCGCTGTAATCAAAAATCTGTTCTATTTGAAGATATAAACTTACTTTGTGTTTGAAGTTTGCTCAGTACAAGATAAACTTTTTACGTGGTAGAGCCATGCTGCAGCTATATTATGGTAGTAGCACGAATGGATCGGCTAGGATGGAGAAGGACCACGCTCTTACAGAATACCAGTGTAAAATAGCGCCTCATAGCTGCTATGTTTCGCATGGTGAGTGTAGAGAACCGGAGACCCTTTTTACTGAAAACGAGGCATTCCATCTTAGACCTCAGGGGTGGCAACGCATCTGCATTCTGATTCTTATTCGAGGTAGATGTAGATGTCTATGGGCCCCAGCATTCACTTACCATCAGGTGGACTGTGTGCTCGTTTATCCTTATTCTAAAAACCCTTATTCTAAAAAAATAGGCAGGATATATTTAATTATTATTGATGGCTCAGCAAATTATCAACTTGCCGCACTCGACTCAGTGCAACGCAGAGCCAAGAGGCTTATTGGCGACAAAAACGGGTGGAAACTAAGCTCCACAGCTTAGCTGACCGCCGCCAAATTGCTTGTTTGTCGGTCTTCTACAGATTGTACTTCGGAGTGTGCCTATGAGCTTCATAAGCTCATACCGCCATCTCCATTCTCCTATCGGAATACCAGACGTACTGCAGTACCATCCACACTTGACTGATATTCCGAATATTCGCACTAAGCGCTATAAGTCATCTTTCATAATGCGCACAGCTAAGGAGTAGAATGCTCTGCCGGCGTCTGTTTTTCCGAGTGCATGTAACCTGAATCTCTTCAAGGTGCGTGTTAACAGGCTTCTCCTGGGCGAACTCGCTCCATCGTAGACCTCATCTTTGCCCTCGAGCCAGATGGAGGTCAAGAGTGAGCCTAGTTTAATAATAATAATAAAAATACTTACTTATACATTTATCACTAGGTTTCAAACTATTAATCGGTGTATCTGTTTTGACAACTAGGTGCCAAACACAGAGAGACACACAGTCAGGCATTGACTTGAAACGCTTATTTTTTGTGTGGAATAAGAAAATAATAAATATTCACTAAGAGTTATTTAAAAAAACTGGAGTCATAAATCAACTTGCAGTCCATCTGATGGTACGTGGCTACTGCAGTCCATTTAAACTTTTTTTTTATATAGGATAGGGCGACAAACGAGCACACAGTCCACCTGATAGTAAGTGGTTCTTGTGACCCATAGACATCTACATCTTTCCTTAATAAATAATCAAAATGCAGATGCGTTGTCACCCGTGAGGACTAAGATGGAATGGCTCTTTTCCAGTATAAAGGGTCTCCGGTTCTCTAAACTCAACATACGAAACACAGCAGTGTTAAGCTGCTATTTTACGCTGGTATTCTGTGAGAGCGTGGTCCTTCCTCGGTCGAGTGGACCCATTCGTGCTACAACTATGCTATTAATACGCTGCAGCATGGCTCTACCATGTAGAAATAAGTCAACTTCGAACAAAGAAGACTACAGATGCAAAGGAGGCACCAAGTGATTTAAATTTATAAGATTGCAAACCATTGTTTGATTGCTTCATTCACCTGATTGTTTGCTAATTCATATATTATTTTTTTCATTTATTTATCGTTTAAACAAAGCATTACAATATATGTACATATAATAATAACATTTTTGGTTACAACAAACTTTATGTTAAAACTTTAGCTATCGAAGGTTTACAATTTTTTAAATTACATAACTTAATATAGGTATGCTTAAAACATAAAATTAAATGTTAATGTGTAAGTGATTATTACCCTCCCACGGAATAAATGAAGAGGAAAAACACATTGCATAAAAGTAAATTTATAAAGTCATTGAAAGAAAAACACGTTATAATAAAATGTTAAAATAATTTTTTAGCTTACACATGGTATTTTTCTACGTGACGTTATCCACTAATCCGACGGCAAGTTATTAGTAAGCCGAGGTACGCTGACAAAGTAGCTATTTGTTCGCTTCCAGAAAGTATGGTTAGTGCTCGCAGAGTTTTTAGAAATTACTCGACTGTATACAGAATGTTCAATGGGTTTTTTTTAGATTCTTTAAAAAATGGTCCTTTAGTAAAGTGTATTTTACTTCCATATGTATTAGTAAGGTTTAACAGTGTTTGAAAAGACCACTTTCATCATGCTGGAATTAATTATTTTATTTATTTGGAACTATAATATAATATTAAGACGTGCGTCTTCGCATGTGCGTTTTATTTTATTTTAAACGAAACGCGATTATTAAGGCTGCCTAAGTTTAGAACACGTTCAATATTATGATGGCTCAAATTAAATTAACTAGGCCCGAGATGTGTTTGTGTGTCAAATACAAGTAGGTATATCAATTTATGGGCAGCAACATGCAGCAATACTGTTTTTATATCGGCAGCTATGTTTGTGTGCAATTTTTTTTGTGTGCAAATTGATAGGCGAATGTTTCGTATACTGTAACCGTCACATCCAATCAAAATTCCACTGCCCAACATAGGCCTCGCCATATTGTCTCATTTGCCATAGTTGCCAAGGTTGGGTGGCAGATTCGCAACCGCAGTATCTTTATTTTTAATTGTTATTAGGAAGACAAACTCTTACACCGCCACCACACGGAATGTCTGTTATACGGAGATTTAATTACTAATGACTTAGTTTATACTTATGACTTATTTTATACTAATACTAGCTATTAAGGACCAGCCCAGGATCATAACACTACCTTGTTAGGACATGTAGTTTAAACTGCGAAAGATCACAAGCGCGCGTCACCCGCAAACTAACACGTGCAGTTAATAATGTTGATGTTCATGTCATTAACGTCGGGTAAAAATGCAGAGGTTCTAGTACCGAACCTAGTGCCGTGCCCTCCGTCACTAACATGGACCGCCTGTATACATTTGTCTAATCTGGTCATGCAACATGATGTCAAAATCATGTGAGAAGTTTATAAATATGGCTAGCATCTGCCTTTTTCGTTTAAGTAACTAATTATTTCAACAATGAATTTAAATATGAGACTGTAGACTCTTGCCTGATTAGAAGCCAAACTGATATGGGTTTTTTTACCGCATGTTTCCTTTAAAAGTCGTGTATAAGGCCGATAATGTAAATAATTATCACGTTTCATCTATTTGTGCATAGGTCATTAAAATGAGTTAGGTCAGAAATGGTTGGGAAATGTAATCCCCTACCATTTAATATCAACCATTCAATATTTTTTTAATAATTTTATTAACACTACTGGGGGTCGCTTTCCTAAACAGAATACTAGAGTTTATGATTTTACATATATAATTTTGTTTGATTAATTTTATTTCACAATTAGCGACGCCCTGGCGCTCTGTGGCCAGATCCTACTTACGAGTATATCACTGTGACGCTACTTAGATAGTCTTAGATTTATTATTTTATCAATTTTTCATTTTGCAAATGAAATTCCAAGTTTGTCAGATAAAATATAGCCCAAATCACTCCTGGCATTGCTCTATATCTGTTCGTGAAGTTTCATTACAATCGGTTCAACCATTGCGAATATTATACCGGACAGAAAAATGTTAAAAATGATTGTTTTCGTCTTAATGGCATGCAAATAACCCCACAGCTCAATATATGGCAGTTATTTCGATATTAAAGACAGACACTTTAATTTTATTTATACGGTATAGATTAGGAATTAATATATATTACCGATCTGTCAGAGTTAATTGCGAAGTTATCTGCAATAACTTATAGTGTAGTGGCGGTGTAGGAATATCCACTACCCCATATCATCCCGTGGGTGTCGTAAGAAGCAACAGAGGGAAATAAATCAGGAGATGG
This sequence comes from Parnassius orleans, assembly GCA_029286625.1. NCBI lineage: Eukaryota > Metazoa > Arthropoda > Insecta > Lepidoptera > Papilionidae > Parnassius > Parnassius orleans. The sequence goes on along the minus strand of JAGSMP010000027.1, from coordinate 3,355,183 downwards.
ACAGCAGCGTCTTCCTAATAACGACTAAAAATAAAAAAATGGCGGTTGCCAACCCGCTTGCTAAGCGTGGCAACTATGGCAAATATCCCCCCTATGAGGCAAGCCTATGTTCAGCAGTGGACTAAAATGGTAACGGACTCAGACATAAAAAATTTGGGGACTTGTAAAGAAACATCTTATATATTTGACATATAAGAACATAATATTATCTAATATATAAAAATAAATTTTTGTTTGTTCGTATTTTATGTGCTGCTATGCCGTTCATCAGATTGCGGTAAAACTTTGTCAACATATTGCTTGCACTTCCGCGAAGGTTATACGCATAGTATAATTAACTTACAGCAGGTGGCGCGCGTGTAGTACCGACAAATTTATTTGAAACTTATACGTCACTTAACTTCAATGAATATATCATCGTATTATCATTCCAAATTTAAAATTATATTTCGACAATTACTTCTTCTGCGGCAGCCACGCAACGGGTACAAGCTAGTAATAAATATATTTATCTCATTTATTATTGTATATTATTTTATTATTTATAACGTTATCAGCACAAAACATAACAAAGAAATAGCGTCATTCGAAATCTATTACATATCATTTTAAAAAGCTTTAGGGCATCATTTTTACGGAAAATATTGCCATCTCCACATATTACATACTGGATGTAGCAATTTGTCCCCATTATAAGACTAAAGTGTGCTCTTAACTACTTTCAAGTTTTCTAAATTTTAAAGAAAGAATTTTATTCCTTGATGAAAAAACGGGCAAAATGTTTAAGTGTTACTAGACTTACTTATTAATTTAATAAATTTACTTCAATAATTTTAGAATCTACTATTTTAGCTCCTTTGCAATTTAGTTGGATTTTTGAAGTTATACTTCTTTTGGCGCATTTGAGAAAAATTATGAGAGTGATTTTTTACGATGCGCGCGTACACCGACACCTAAAAACGACACCATGAAGTTGTTACGATGCGCGCGCACACTGAAACCTAAAAGCGACAACTTCAGTTGGTAAGTGTTTGTCAACTGTTAAGTTTTCGTGAGAACTGATAACTATATTCAAGGTAGTTATGTTTTAGTTATTTTTGTTTTGTTACGCTAAAGAAGTATAACTTTGTTTTTTTTTTACGATTAGAGAAAACATCCGACCATTTTCCGAAGTAATTGTGAACCTTTGTACTACTTAAAGCTTCTATTTTGTCTAGGAGTCCATAGTAGGTACACCTGAAACCTATTTCTACCGCCAAGCAACAGTTAACGCACTTCAGAGTCCCGGTTTGAAGGGTAAGAGAACCAGCATATTTACAGATGCGGAATTTTATTTTAGTCCTCAGGGGAGACAACGTTTCAGTGGTCAGGGTAAGAGAACCAGTATATTTACAGACGCGGAATTTTATTTTAGTCCTCAGGGGAGACAACGTTTCAGTTGTCAGAGTAAGAGAACCAGCATATTTACATACGCAGAATTTTATTTTAGTCCTCAGGGGAGACAATGTTTCAGTTGTCAGGGTAAGAGAACCAGCATATTTACAAATGCGGAATTTTATTTTAGTGCTCAGGGGAGACAACGTTTCAGTTGTCAGGGTAAGAGAACCAGCATATTTACATACGCAGAATTTTATTTTAGTCCTCAGGGGAGACAATGTTTCAGTTGTCAGGGTAAGAGAACCAGCATATTTACATACGCAGAATTTTATTTTAGTCCTCAGGGGAGACAATGTTTCGGTTGTCAGGGTAAGAGAACCAGCATATTTACAGATGCGGAATTTTATTATAGTGCTCAGGGGAGACAACGTTTCAGTTGTATTTATCATTAGAGTGCGTTGCAGATCTACGTGGACTGTAAGCTCATTTATCACTATAATATAATAACCTATAATATAAAAAGACACTCTAAATACACATCCATCTCTAAATGCACTGCGTTCTATGGTGTTCTTAAGTTGTATAAATTCAGCTTTTCTTTACGTTTCAATTGTGGTCCCTTAGGAGAAATGCACGCAATACATTTATGTAACCACTGATTCACATCTTTGCTGTAATGTACAAAGTAGAACCACTGTCGTATTTTTATGACGATTTCTTGCTCTGATATGACCGCAAGAAACTTCTTCATAAATGTCTCGCAGTAAAAATGCACATTGCAACCTTAACTTGCGTTGTGAAAAAGCTTTCGTTCAATAAGTATGATAAACAAAAATTGTGCTTATAAGTAGCGCTTCTATCATAAACTTCAACTTACTTATTATGTATAGATATCAATGTATAATTTAGTTACTTTAGCTTATTACGTTTCAAGTTATTAGAAATTGCTGTTTTCAGTAATTTAATAACGTAGACACCCTCGTTAAAAGCGACAGCAACTCTTGACAACCTTCTTATAAAATGTCAAATTGTAACCTTTCCTCGCCTTAGCCCTTGTGAAAATGCGTTTGAATAAGATGAGTGTCAAGCCACGTTAATCTAAATATTTTTCTTAATTTCATTTTTATAAATGATAATTAACTGCTATTGATTGATGACCATCACTATAGGAAAATGAGCCGTGGTAGCTCAGATGGTTAGCGCTCGCTGTAAATGTAACAGTACGCGAGCAAACCGGATTCGATCCCCGCCGGCATCAATGAAATTGTTAATTGCAATTTGAGGTGCTGATTTACCACATGCACGGCGATGAAGGAAACCATCGTGAGGAAACCTGCATGTCTGAAGAATAAGAAAAAAATATTTCGAAGACATGTGAAGTTCGCCAACACGCATTGGGGCAGCGCGGCGGACACTTCCTTGCCTTAAAACCTCTCAGAAATGACGGGAGGCCTGTGCCCACCAGTGAGACGTATATAGGCTGTAACTTTACTTACTATAGGAAAATACACTTTAAGAAGCAAGTATACATTTCTGGGTTGTGAAGAGTTGTTTGCGACAGCAAGTGTCGTTAAATGCATAAAATGGATGTATTCTGTAAATAAATATTTTATTTATAAGTGCTACGGCTAAAGAAAAAACTGAACTTCGCCCCGCAACACGAACATGTTAAAACTCGTTTAGGAGAAACCCTAGGGACAGGGAAAGAACCACAACTGCGGACCTAAGATTAGCAAAGATCTCTGAACGTGGAATTATTCCACATTGCACAAAATAAGCAAAATCCTTTGAACGGATTACAATCAGTGATCATCTCGCGTATTTGATAATATTGCAAATACTTAAAATCTGGTATTGAATCATACACAAAAATATCTTAAAGGTTATGGATTCGTTGATAAGAAAAAGAGTGTATGTTTTACATATGTGCTGCAGCTTATCACGAGTATATTTGGTAAAATTTACAGCTTTTTCTGATTGTTATACAGAGAGAGAAACTATGAATTACATTGTGAACAAAAATAAACTTGCCATGCATTACCGAATTTTAAACTCCTTGACTATGAGGGCGCAAAAATTTTGTATAAACTTTATTTATTAACGTATCGCTCAACTAGTATGGAAGGTAATGTATTTGTTAGGTAGCTTATGCTGTAATTTTATGATGATGAAAATATTATAAAAAGTACGAATACGGAATTTTGTAAATAAAATAATATAAAAGATTTACTGTTGTCATAATATCGTAAAGTCCACTGCTGAACATAGGCCTCCCCATAGATGGTCTCATAGGATATTTGCCATAATTGCCACGCTTGGCAAGTGGGTTAGCAACCGCAATTTTTTTTATTCGTTATTAGGAAGACGCTGCTGCGTATCTCCTGATTTGTTTCCCTCTGTCGACTCTTACGACACGCACGGGATGATATGGGGTAGTGATAGTAGATATTCTTACATCGCCACTACACGGTGAAACACGTGATTAAATTAAGTTTGATTAACCATGGCGCAAGTGACACTCATATTATGAGCACGATGAATTGCAATTAAATTGTAATTCAAGTTAATTTACACCATATATTATCATTGGAGTAATATGTACTGTACGTAATACATAATAGCTCAATGTATAATATCTAGTTATTTAGAAGAGAGATTTTGCCGCAATAAAAACTTTTATTTTTGTACCAAGAAAGAAAGAAGTAATGTCATGTATGTCATATACATATGTCACGTGTAAAGAGAAAGACCTAATATCGAATATGTCAAACTTCTTAAAACATTATCGTTTTCTACGTCATTCTTTTCATATTCGTTTTCTGTTCTTTTATCAAATATAGTTTTAATTAAAATTTAAAGACTTCGATATACCGACAGTCAAATTGGCACCGCTGAATAGACTGCAGCACCGCCCAAATTTCGACGGAATCAAAAGCTTTCTCATACTCCACATACGCCAGACATAGTAGCAAATTGTACTCCTCGGACTTCTGTTTAATTTGTCGAAGGGTATGTATGTGGTCTATAGTGCTAAAGCCTTTTCGGAAACCGGCTTGTTCGGGAGGTTGGAAGTCATCGAGTCTGCATGCGAGACGATTCGTAATGACTATCGAAAACAACACGTAGACGCGGGTCAGAAGGGAAATCGGTCTGTAGTTCTTCAAGAGAGCGTTGTCCCTTTTCTTAAAGAACAAGACCACCGTACTTCTGCTCCACGCCTCCGGTGTAGTGCCACCATGGAGGATGGAATTAAAGAGCTTCTGAAGGATTTCAAGTTCCAGTTTTCCACCCGCTTTCAGAAGCTCCGCTGTAATTCCATCCTCGCCTGGGGCCTTCCGGTTTTTAATGTGCTGGAGAGCCAATCTAATCTCGCTCAGGCTGACGTCCGGAATATCATCGGAATAGTGTCGGACAAGACTTGCTCTTGGATCGTTACTCACACTTGCGTGTGGCTCCAACGATGATGTGTACAGCTACCCACTGATGTGTACACCATAGAACATCTAAATCTCATTCAAAATCTCAGGTGTCCCGGAAACGATGCTGCCACACTCTGTCTTCAGCTTTGACAATTGGCTCTTTCTGGCAGACAGATCTCTAGCAAAGACTTTGGAGCCCCGGTTCCGCTCGATCGCTTCTTCTCAGTTTCTTCAGCTTCGCTCAGTTTTTGTGTTCTTCTGCGGCGGGTTTTGCAGAACTTAGCTCCGACCGCATGGACAGTTTCCACGATCTTGTCATTCATATCGTCCACTACATTGCAATCTTCTAGGCACTGAAAATGGATTTGTAGCTCAAGCTGAAAGGTTTCGGGACTTTGGATTAGAGTACGAGGGGGACGGAGCGTTGATTTCATTAGACGAGACCTCTCCAACTGTACGTTAAGGTTCAGTGGCCTCTCACCATTTGGTGATCGCTGCCGGTTTTCACCCTCGCGATCATCACTGAGACATCACCGAGCAGTTGTCGTCTGGTCGTCATATTGAAGTCAATCTCATTTTTTGTCGAACCTTTGGAGCTCGACCAAGTCCACTTCCTGTGGGGCCGCTTCTGGAAGTAACAGTTCATCATAAAGAGTCCCTCTTTCTTCATAAAGTCGGCCAGCTGCTGGCTCCTTGGGTTCCGTTGCCCTATTCCGAATTTCCCTACTTTCAGCTCACCGCTCTCTCTTGTGCCTAGTTTTGCGTTGAAGTCTCCCATTTACACCGTATAGTGGGTTTTGGAGTAATGCATGGCTCTAAAGATATCCTCATACATTTCCTCCACCTCTTCGTCTCGATGTGCCCAGGTTGGTTTGTAAACCTGTATGGCCTTCAGCGAATACCGTTTGGTGATTCTGAGTATAAGGTACGCAACCGTCGTCGACACACTCCCAATCTTTACAACGTTGTTAACGAGAGACTTGTGGACGATAAATCCGACACCTCCTCGGGACAGATGGTTGCCCTCCCGGTGATAGAACAAGTTGCCCGATTCGAGGATTACCGTGTCCTCCCCCTCTCTTCGAACCTCGGATAATCCTATAATATTCCAGCGCAACTTGTCTATCTCTTCTTCCAGTTCCAGGATCTTCTCTTCAGTCCTCAGGGTACGTGCGTTATAAGTTCCCAGGTTGAGTCATCGTAGGTGGCAACCGAACCTCCACCGGTGATTCTTAGATCTTAGATTTCACCCCGCAGTTACCATGGTCGCCACCGTAGCCAGGAATAGCGGGGCTGCCGGGGACTGGAGTCCTTCTCTTCGTAACTTTTTTCATGGTGGTATATTGCCATAGTTGCCAAGCTTGGCGAGCGGGTTGGCAACCGCAGTTTTTTATTGCTTTTTGCTTTTATCAGAAAGATGCTGCTGCCCATCTTCTGCCTCAGGTTCCCTCTGTCGCTTCTTATGACACCCACGGAAAAATATGGGGCAGTTGGTATTCTTACCCGCCACTACACGGGTAAGACTACCCAATACCCCGTACTTGGCAACTGATGGGGAAAAATGGTTATCGAGTGGCAGCCTCGTGCCGGTAGGCGAATTGTAGCCGATCCCCCACTATATGGAGTGACGACCTGGTAAGACATTCAGGAAGTCGATGGATGCAGATGGCTCAGGACCGTGCTTTGTGGCTTTCTTTGGGGGAGGCCTATATTCAGCAGTGGACTTGTGGGGGTCTGTAATGGTGATGATGATGATGTACATATTTAAAGTGCCTATGATGTATAATTTCAATATCTTTACGTTTTTTTTAATAAATGTTATCATTTTTGAAGTAACATGTATATATTTGTTGCTCAAAAATAAAATATGCCGCTGTTATTATGAAACAGAACCTCTCAATTTTATTATGTATATTTATATGTAGGTACGTAATAATGTTCAATCTGACACTTAAAGAAATAGTAATATATTTGAGTTACAAAAATATACTGCGCGGCAAGTCCGTTTATCGTCGCAGACTTCAAACCTGCCACGTGATACAGCCCACCGAGCCGCGCCGCCACACCGCCGCCGCTGCACTGCCACGCCGTCGTTGTGCTGCCACATCACCGCCGCCGCGCCGTCACCTTGAACTTGCAGTTTAACAGTTCTATTGCACAGACAGTGTGTATTGTGGGTGGGTAGTCGTCTATCATAATTTGTAATTATCGACTGGCGTACTGTCGTACTTTAATTAAAATATATTTTAACATGTTGATCCGATACTTCGTGAAGGAAAGAAAAACCAACAAATACAAAATAAAATGTAATGTATGGTAGTGAAAGTTGGGTCTGGCAGAATAAATGCTGTAGAAATGCGGTCATTAAGGAGTATGCTAGGGCTGAATCTGAATGACGGGGTGAGAAATAGTGTGATAAAAGAAAAGTGTGGTTTGCAAGATGACGTTGTGACCAGGATTAATAAAGGAATGCTTCGGTGGTTTGGTCATGTAGAAAGAATGAACGAGGAAAGAGTGAAAAAGCAAATTTATGTTGCAGAAGTGAACGGAAGAGTCGGGAAGGGACGCCCTAGACGAAGGTTTATCGACCAAATTGGCGATATATTGAAAATGGGCCAGATTAGGAGCGTGTATGCGTAGATGTATGGATGTAAAGGAGGCGAGAGAAGTGTGTCAGGAACGTGCCAAATGGAAGTCCGTAGTCTCTGCTTACCCCTCTGGGTGACAGGCGTGAGTGTTTTTTTTTTATATACAATTTTGCATTTATGATATTAGTAAGGATGTCGACGCGCCCGCTGAGAGTAAGTGTAATCATGATGCGGCTTGTGAGGCTATTAAATATTGTACGATGATGTTAGATGACGTTGTGTGCTGTTGGTGATAAGACATGAACAGCATACACGCAAGAGCCGTCGTATAGGTGACTTCGTTGTTAGTGCTCAGTCTTCACATAAAAGAAGTTTAAAAAAATAGATAAAAAGATAATATTTACAAACGAGCGCAAAGTCCACCTGATGGTAAGTGGATGATATCTACATCTATCCTCGATTAGGAATAATCAAAATGCAGTCCCCTGAGGACTAAGATGTAATGTCTCGTTTCCAGTAAAAAGGGCCAAGAGGTTGGGCTTTACTGTCGACTTGACAAGGTCGTGTTACCCGCTCTAATTAAATTTGGTCATCTTTTTATTTTTCAATCAATTGTTATTGTATGGGGCATTAACATCATTAATATGTTTTTGGGGTAATCTATATGTATGGTTATACGAGTTGCAGCTATATTATGGTTGCATCACGTATGGCTCAACCGGGAAAGAACCACGCTCTCACAGAATATCAGCGTAAAGTAGCAGATTTATGCAGCTATGTTTCGTACGGTAAATTTAGAGAACCGGCGATAATTTTTACAAGAAACGAAGCATTTCATCTTAGTCTTCAGGGTGACAACGCATATGCATTTGGATTTTTAATCGAAGATAGATGTCACCCTCCTTGATTAGGAATGCAAATGCAGATCACTTGTCAGCACAATGTCAGCATCCGCTTATCATCAGGTAGACAGTATGCGTATATGTTTCCGTACCTCTTTGTACAATAAGCCTGTCATTTCGGGAGGCATTATCCATTGCTATCTTATACGAGTATATGATTGGATTGGGTATTTATTTTATTGAATAACGATGACAAACTTGCACACAGTACACTTGATGGTAAGTGAATGCTGTGGCCTTTAAGTATCTACATCTATCCTCGATTAAGATTCAAATTACAGATGCGTTGTCGCCCCTAAGTAATAGTATCGTATCTCACCCATTATTCCATTAAAAAAAAATTTGTTCATCATCTGATGATGCTTATGCTCTACAGTATTACAGCCCCTCACAAATCTACTGCTGAATATAGGTCCCAAAATCCATTGCACCATCCTATTCTGTGGGTAATGTATAAGATCTAAAGAAAATGCTTGAAAGATTGCGTAGCCCCATTTAGATGTATAATCTCGTGAACTCATATACATGGTAGAGCCACTAGAGCCACGCTGCGACGTATTATTTCTATAGCACCAATGGGTTGGCTCGACTTGAAAACAACGCTCGCAAAATACTAGCATGAAATAGTAACATAACGCTGCTGTGATTCTTGTAGTGAGTGCCAAAAACCAAAGACTCATTTTTATCAGACTTTAAAAAAGGTAGAGGTATAAAATTCGACTATGCGTTCTATTTTTGTATGTATTTTACGAGATATCTTCGAGAGTCGTGCAATATAAATTTAAAAAAATATTTCCAACCCATTAAATCTTCTTTTCTTTATACAGCCAAAAACATAACATTAAAAAAACGTTTTCAAAAACAATCTTTGTCATGTATTCTTGGCAAACCCTTTCATTTGATACCCGTATCGACATCAACGTACAGCAGGCTTGCCATCACTCCTTTTCCAGCCCTCAGCATTTCTAATGATACTTTATCATACCCTGCTACCTCACCAGCTTACATGCTCATTATTGCTTTTATTGTTTCATCCATACTTATCTCTATAACTTGTATATGTAAGTGGGTCAGCCGGAGTATTCTTGGAAATGCCAGTATCCAGCTTGGACCTAAAAAGGCTAGTTATATAATGGAAAAAACAAGCAATATTAAAAAAAAAATCAAAGTCACATATAAATGTTAAAAATACAAAAGTAAGAAGTTAATTTCAGAAAATATTCATTTTATACAGAAAATTTTATTTCACAACTCTCATGCTGGTAAAACTTTCTCTATTATATCAAACCATGAAGAAAATTGGCCATTTCATTATTCTAAGTAAAGCGTCTTCAACTTAATATAATTTAAAACGTTTTATTTACTTAAAATAAAAAATAAAATTGTGGTAAAGTCATCAGTGTGTCATAAAAAGTTAAATTGTTAAAGTTTGATCTAAAAAACATTTTTTTTATGAACCGGAAAGAATTAAATACAAAAATAAATTTATATCCTACACACAGCGCTCAAAACTGGTATTACTGCAATGCGTATACAACGTTAATGCACATGCTTAGGTAGGCATTATACATTGCCAAATGTGTAATTCTTTATTTATTTATACTATAATGCACAAAACTGTACAAATTTTGTTGCACTAATTTATTTTATATTTACGGTATGGAAAATCAACAGCTTAAGCCATCAAGGTAGTGTAGCCATGTTTTTACTGGTTACGGGACATTCGATGTTGGTCCTTAAGGGGTGGCAGCGCAATGCATTTTAATTATTGGCCAAGGATAGATAGTCTGTTAGTCACTGCATCCACTTTTTTATAAATAAAGATTATAAAAAGAGATAACTTTAGAAATATGAACATACATAAAAAATGCATAGTACCTACGAGTTGTAGTCGCGATAAACGAGTGCCACTTACACTACTCCTTAATTCGAAACTAGCGTTAACGATCAGTTTTTTCTTTGTTCAGTCACGTAGCTTTTTTATCAATCTTTTTTTCGTACCCAATGGATGGTACTTGGTTTGTTGAGGTCTCCGATGCTATTTAAATAATGCTATCACGACAACTAGAAAGCCTTCTTATTAGTTATGTCTACATTCTTCATATAAATTTCATTTTATAACTATCAATTGACTGGCACTTCCTGGTGGTCGTTTTTTATAGTCACATGGCCTCCACGTTACTAACTTGTAGTACTGTGCCAACTGGTGAACGTGCAGGCTTTATAGTATATCTTGCCTCGTGTTCCCGGCGCACCAGATGATGCTTAAATCGCCGCCAGGGGAGGCTGGTACTGGTGGGTTTTTATTTAAATTTTGAATTTTAGCACAAATTATAATTAATTAATTAGTACTATTTGTATAAGAAGTGGATCAGAATCTGAAATGGCAATGGTCAGCCATATAGCTCGAAAAACCAACAACCTATGGAGAAGAAAGATTCTCAAGTGGCAGCCTCGTACTGGCAAGTGCTCTAATTTTTATATAGTTTGATTGTAATAAAAGTCATGGATCCCCGCCGCCGCCAGAGAATTGTGTTACTTGAACTTTATATGCTGTTTTACCACGTACTCTGTGGTGAAGGAAGACATTATAAAGAAACTTATATGTCTGAGAATTTAAAAAAAAATCGAGTGTATTTTATGTCCGCCAATAAGCACTGGGTTAACGCGGCGAACTCTTTACATTTTTCGGAAATTACCGAAAACCTGTGCTCAACAGGGGCGTGTAAATTGTTACTTTACGTTTTTACTTTACATTAGTGACAATAATTGTGTGGGCAACATAAATCTTTTCGAAAACTCAAACAAGGCTGCTAAGAGCAATTAATCAAGACTCATACCAACTCAAGGTTTTAGGGCAGGAGGAGCCCTGCTCGCTTCATGTCATATACTCTCGGACTGTTAATGCACCATTTGACCAATCTGTGATGTTTGGATTCAGTTTTAGATATATTTACCATCATAATTCGTTCCCTAAGCCATGTTCGTAAATCTATACTATACGCTTGTCATTTAAAGAAAAAGTTAGTATTTTCTCCCTTACACCAGATGTTTTCTGTCACAGATCCCTCGTGCTATCTGAAACAAAGAGTTTCCCACAGTAGCTAACTGTAATGGATGATGGTGAGATTCACCATATAAATATCGGTTGGTATGGATCCTTTTCCTATACACAGTGTGACCAATAGTGTTATCAGGATTTCGGATAACTAAAACATCTAGGAAAGCTAAAGAATTGTTTGCCTCTAACTCCATTGTGAATTGTATTTTAGAGTTTATGGAATTAAGGTGATCCAAAAATGCAGTTACTTTGTGAGATGGTAAAATTGTGAAATTGTCGTCTACGTACCGCTTGTAGAATCTTGTATTTACTCGCAAAAGAAGAAAGATTCCTACCAAGGATGATACGCAAAGCTATTGAAATAAAAAAATATTCTAATTTCAATAGAGAAGATGGATGGGTGCTGCCATCTGCTTGGGATCCTATAATTAACAAAATTAAATCCAAACCCAATCATACCACTGCAAGACTTCAAGATACTGTAAGCTCATTCTGCTTAGATTGAACCAAAAATTAATATTCAAAAACTAAAAGTAGCCGGGCTAACTATGACATCGGAACGTCAAATATCTCAGCCCCGTGACCATGGGTAGCTGTAAAGCACCCCAAAGGTCAGGAAATAAAATAAGTAAATTAAACGCGATTACATAGTTTTTTTCAAAAGTGTAGTTTTTTTAGAATTGATTTTATGTTATGTATTTTTTACAAATAACATAAATACACATTTGTAAAACTTCACTTCACACTCGGGGAACATAAAGTTAACAAATTGCAGCAATTTCCAATGCGTAATGTATTTCGACAGTCATTTGTTTGTAAAAATGACATTCTATTGCTTTTACTGAAATAGCCTACCGAACATTTGCACATTTGTGAATATTTGTGTGTTATCTTTGTCGTATATAATTTTCAAATGATATAAACGAAGTTCTTACGGCCAATAAATAAACGTTATATACGATTACGTTCTTTTATTTTTACCTCCCTACCACTGCAACAAAGGTCATCACTTAACAAGTCCTTACTGTCACCGCTATCACTATATATTTCAAGAAATAAATAAATATATTTCGAATAAAAAGAAATAAATCTATTTCAAGTAAATCTTATTAAAGAAATCATATTTACGCTACCTAGCTGTAGTTAGTATAAATTTTATTACATTCTCAACAAAATAATATCTCTTTTAAGGCAATCTATGGGGAAGGTCAATGTTCAACAGTGGACTTTTCAAAAGCTGTAATTAATTAATTAATGATGAATGTTTATGGGTACATGAATTTTTTGTAACGTAAAGTTGTTACCAAGAAATATTCTTTTGGACGTTGTTTGGAAGTTGCTAACGCGCAACAAAGCTGAATCAGCAAAAATCAGCTTATATTGAGATCCACACCAGCCACTCTTAGCGTCTGGTCCTGCGCTTTGCTAATGGCCATAGCGTAACATAAGCTGACTGGAAACTGGAACTGTAGGTGGAAGCTGATCGGATACAACCAACAGCAACGCAAAAAAACAATAGAAACAAAAGAAAAGCATTTGAATAACTAACTGACAGACAATGACCACTGCCTATCTTCTTTTATTTTAATAAGGATTAATATACACTTGTGGACAAATTTAGAGGAACGCAAAAGAAAAGGTTTAATTTGTCCTATCGTAATTATCATGCGTACTGGCCACAAACATAAGTAAATGCTATTAAAAAAAGAAAGTTTTGAATGTTTTTTTTAGAATTTCATTTGTTTTAATTTAAGTTTTGTTTCAATTTGTTCCTTGACTGCCTTGTTTATCGTGTTAATTGTAAATTGTTTCTGCAAATAAACTGAGAATGCTAGATATAAACGCCACTCAAGTTGCTAGGGCTTTTTAATTGAAACTGGGCACATCTACAACATGTGGCCCAAACATTACGAATATCAAAATCTATGGTACATTGAGTTGTCAAGAGGTATCAGCAGACCGGACAGTATACGAGACTCACAAGATAGGAACGTAAACGGAAAACTGTGGCCAGAGATGACCAGTTCATCGTTACCAGCGTGCTTAGAAACTAGACCTTAACTTCTACTGACTTACTTCTAAGAACGAAGCTCGAAGAAATTAGAGGGGTTACAATAAGCACAAAAACTATGAGTAAAAGACTTAAATTGACCGGAATAAATTCACACTTGCCTGGCAGAGGCCCCCTTCTTGCCACATGCCATCGAGTAGCTCAAACTAATTTGGCAAAGAAAGCTTGCATTGCCAATGGAGAGATTTTAAAAACGCATTACAGGAAGAATGGAACACAATCTCTCAAGATTTTAATGATAACTTGATTAGGAGTATGCCAAGGAGACTGGAAACAGTTCGAAAGTTCGAGGGCAATACTAAGTACTGATTATAGCCCACGTTATAGTATCCTTTCCTAAGCATTTATGAAAAAAAATTTAAATATTAAGTACAAAAATATTTCTTTCCTGTAAACGTTTTCTTTTTTCTTAATTTGGTTAATTTTTGTCTTTCAATCGTTTTTTTTTTCGAAGTTTGTGATTTTAAATTCAGGAATGCAAACCATAATCTAAATTAATAAACATAATTGTCAGAAATATTCATAATATTTTGTTCTATACACACTTTTTTCAGTGCCTCTAAATTTGTCCATGAGTATATTACACTTTGCTCCATTTTTGCAATTGTACACTATTTTCACCTGAGATTACTAGTATATCGAACTATTTGGTTACCCATATCATCTCGTGGATGTCGTAAGAGGCAATAGAGTGAAACTGAAACAGTAGATGGGCAGAAAAGCATCTTCCATAAAATAATTCAAAATAATAAAAAACTGCGGTTGCCAACGCGCCTACCAAGCGTGGCAACTATAGCAAATACCTCCTCTATGAGGCAATTTATGGAGAGGCCAGCAAGAGACTTTAATAGGTTGTAATGTTGATGATGATGATGGTGATGATGATGCTGATAAAGCAGCCGAGCAGAGCTTTTTTTTTCGTCTTGTATCCATTAATGATACGTCGAGCGCAAGCGATACGTATTTTAAAATTGATGTAATAACGTGTCAATCGGCTAAGCCACTGCGCCACGGCCGTGGCGCAGTGGCTTAGTTAGAACAATTATTTGTATGGCCTACAAATAATTGTTCCGGGTCTGGATGTTTGTCCTCGTGCAATTTATGTATGTAAACTGCCTCTACGATACAGGAGAAAATCCTAGTGTGGGGGTAACGTTTATTAAAAAGCAAAAAAAAAGCAATCGATTTTAATTAAACAACTCTAAGGCCGGCATTCAGAAACATTCTCGAGTTTAAGCTCAATCTTCACATTGTCAATATTTGTGTAACCCGATATCACAGTGAAATATGGTCAACGACATTGTGAAGTTTGATTTTAGACTCAAAATTGTCTGTGAATACCAGCCTAACTATGAGCCCATCAAATTTATTTATCAATGAAAGCTACATCGAAGTTAGTTTTGCCATTGCATTTGCGATTAGCAATGAGGGTAAAAACATTAAATAAAATTTGAAGAAATGAGGGTATAACTTTAATCTCCCACCCGTTCTAGCAGTATAAACTATCGCGCAGGTGACTAAGAGGGTTCAGTTGGTTATTCTACGAGTCTCATCGTCCGTTATTATGCCCGAAGGGGTATTCTTCTAGTGTAGGCAAGGAAGATCATGTTGCTCAGAGGCTGTCCTGTGTTACATTGAGTGTTGCTGTTGGTTTGCATTATTTGGTGTTATCATGTAATTGGGTCCTTTACGTTACACCAGTGCGTGATTTTTTTTTTATTATGTACGAGCAGCTGTGCAGGTCTAGAGAGACCAGTATCACTGCGACCTAAAAGATATATTGTGATCGCTGTCATGTCTACAGTTCACTGCTAAGCCCTACGCCCTCAATGAATATAAGGAGTTGCTTAGATGTGAGTAATTTCACTTCTTCTGGGCGAAGTACGTAGTTTCCCTGATGAGTGCTGCGTTTGCGCATTAAGGGTCCGCAATTTGTCAGGATGTGTAAAGGCGTTTCCTCCTCTAGGGAGAAAACCGGCACATCCTTGACTTGCTTAGTCCCAGGATGGACATGTGCTGTTTAAGACAACAGTGTCCAGTCAGGGCTCTTACCAGTATGCGCAATTTATTTTTACCTCATCCCAGGGCTACGGAAGCGAGTATACGATCGAAAGCCCGGATTAAGGTTTTAGAATGTTTTAAGTCTGGTGTATCAGACCAGATCTTAAGTGATTTATTGTGGTAAAGAGTTTCCAAGGTCAATCGGGCGCGGCTTTTTGAGATTCCACAAAATGGCTCGGGTCCAAATTGTGTACTGTTTGAGCCCTCCCGTGCGAGCTTGTCGGCAGTTTCATTGCCTACAATACCCGCATGACCCGGAACCCATCTTAAAACTACCTTGTTATTACCTCCCAAGGCGGTTCACACAGTCTCCAACTAGCTTCGAGTTCACCAAGTTTGATCTCAGCGCTAGCAGTGCTGCTTGACTATCAGAGTTAATATAGATTATATGGTTAACTTAGTATTTTTGCAGATTGATTTCCGCACACTGAAGTATGGCGAAAATTTCTGCTTGAAAGATAGAGGTGAAACTACCCAAATTCATACTAAGTTTGAATTTGGGTCTCTCCCCAGAAATTCCAAAGCCTACGTTGAGGCCCATTTTTGACCCATCATACCATATAAGGCTACCGTCCTCACAGATGACCTGTCCATTCAGCTAGTCTTCTCTGGAGGGTAGTTCCACTGTATACTTTTTGTTAAAAGTATATAGTGGACGCATGATATCTGAGATCATGCATAAGACCGGTATTTCCTTGATTGAGTCGAGCATGGATCTCAATCTATAGGAAGGCAAGCTCAAACTGTCTTGAGCGTTAATCCTATACAAGCTAGCCGTCGCCTCCTTGTCCAAGTAAAGATCAAGGGGCGTTAGGCCAAGAATTGCATTAAGAGCCGCTCCAGGCGATAATCGCATCGCTCCAGTTGCCATTAAGCAGGCAGTTCTTTGTAGACTATTTAGTCTGTCCGCAGTCGTCTTTTGATTGGCCTTATTGCACCAGACAGTGGAGGCGTAGGTAAGAGTCGGCCTCACTATTCTGCTGTACAGCCATAGGATCATACTGGGACGCAAGCCTCAGTTGTTCCCGATCATGCGACTACACGTACCTAAAGCAATTTTTGCCTTATGACATACATTGCTAAGGTGAGAGTTCCACGTTAGTTTTTGGTCGATTGTTACGCCCAAGTATTTAACTTCAGTGGAGAATGGTACTTCTTTACCATTAAGTTTTGGTGCGACTAAATTGTCCAACCGTCTCTTTTTCGTAAAGGGTATTATAACAGTTTTATCAGCATTAATCGATAAACTGTTAGCCTTGCACCAGTTGTTTATGGTGTTTAGGGCTCTTTGTATGATTGATGATAAAGTACTTTGGCAAAAACCCCTCACAATGATCACATGGTCATCAACATAACCCAGTGTGTCAATGCGATGGTGTGCCATCTTGTACAATAATTGGTCAACCGCAAGAGTCCAAAGGAGGGGTGACAAAACACCACCTTGTGGACAGTCTCTTGTATTTGCAATCTCAATCGAAGTTTGAAACAGCTCTATTTTTGCCTTTCTGTTTGAGAGCATCGACTTCACCCACCCCAGATCATCTAAAAATCGTCATCTAAAAATGTTGACCCCACGACAGATGGTTGTGGGGTCAACATTTTTAGATGTCAGGCCCCCAACCAGCAGTGATCGAGGGCTACTATTGAAGGTTCCCTTAATGTCTAGAAAGGCACCAAGAGCTATTTCTTTATCCTCCAGCGCTTTTTCGACCCTGTGAGTAACACTGATCAGGGCTGTTTCCGTAGATTTGCCTCTGCGGTAAGCATGCTGGTTGTAGTGTATAGGTCTCGTAGCTAGAGCTACATCCCTAATATATCTATCTATAACCTTTTCCAATGTCTTCAGAAGGAAGGAAGAAAGGCTTATAGGTCTAAAAGACTTTGGTAAGGCGTAGTCCTTTCTACCAGCCTTAGGTATAAATAGAACTTTGACAATTGTCCATCGTTCTGGAATATATCCCCATGCAAAACTTGCTCTGAAGATTTTTACCAGATAAGGAAGAAGGATATCGATACCCCTCTGTAGATGGATGGGCATTATTCCATCTTCCCCACTTGTCTTATATGGATTACAGGTGTCAACTACCCACTGCACCAGGTTTGGCCTTATTATCTTTGTAGCCCTACACCAGTCCTCATTACAAGGCCTTCGTAGGGCTCTGAAAGAGTTCGAGGCCAGAGTCATATGTGACCCTGGGAAATGGGTTTGCGCTGGTAGCTCCAGTGTTTTCGTTTCACTATTATTGAAGTTACCATCAGGCTTTTTAAGAAGCCCGATCTGATTAGGTTTAGCTTTCGATAGCATTTTTGTGTAGTCTTGCACTGCGAGGCAAAGGCTCAAATTCCTCGCATAGCTTCCTCCACGATGCTCTCTTAGCTTTCCTAATTTCTTTATTATACTTGGTTAGGGCTGCACTATAAATATCCCATTCTTTGTTTTTTTTTTAGCCCTATTGAATAGTTTCTTGGTGTTTTCCCTAAGCTGCTTTAGCTTAGTGTTCCACCAAGGAACTTTTAGTGTTGAGGTCATGGTTTTGATGGGACAACTGTCTTCGAAGGCTTCACGGATACCTACGGTTACTGTCTCCGCCGTTAACTCAAGACCTTCAACCGTTTTTATGCTTTGAGGAAACGTTTCCAAATTCCTCCTTAGGCTATCTCTATAGACATCTCAGGAGGTAGCTTTTGAATCCCTAAAAGCAACATTTTCGTAAGTTGGTGATGCCCTAATTACAAACTTAATGTGTCTGTGATCAGACATCGAGTTTTCACTACTAACATGCCAGTCAGTAATCCGCCTGGATATGTTATTGGTAGCAAAGGTTATATCTAACACATCTTGCCTAGCACGCGTTATAAAAGTTGGTGTACACCCTAAGTTTAAGCTTATCAGGCGATTGGATATAAGAAAGTCAAAAAGTAACTCACCTCTTTCGTTGATGTTTGTGCTTCCCCATGCTGTGTGGTGAGCATTAGCATCACATCCGACCACAAGTTCGGCTTTGGCTTACGGGCGAACTCCGCCACTCGCTCAACTCGATAGCAGGATGTGGGTTCCCTCCGGGAAGATAGGCTGAGCAAATGATTACTCTGGCCCCTGTGCATCCCTTAAGATTTATAAAGGCTGTAACCAGGTCGTCATTGCAATACTCTGGAACAGCTAAAAGTTCAATATTTTTATTGTAGATTATACAAGCTCTGGGTCTACTGCCTTTAGTTTATTGACTAAGATCTTACCGGCAGCCGACAATCCCAGAACTTGAACGTTGGCCACCCAAGGCTCTTGTATGAGGGCGAGGTTGATGTTGTTCTCTGCGAAGCAAACCTCCACCACGGCAGAAGCAGCTGCTGCATGGTGAAGATTTGCCTGGAGGACCCTCGTCTTCCCCTTTCTTAGGTGTGGGGGGCAGGGGTAGTTTTCACCTGCTTAGGACGAGGACGTCCTTTACCGGCGCTTTGACCCCCGCCGTACCTTTTGGTTTACCGCTACCACCTCCCTTCCCCTTACCCCTGATCGACACCAGCGGAGGCCCTTGGACCGAGGCGATATTCACGCCTTGGGTCACAGTAACTCTCGCTGATGTCGTTCCAGTCTCACCCCCCGAAGTGGAGGGCTGGGGGGATTGGAGTTGGGGCGGTACAGGCTCCATTGCCGCGTCAGAACCTCACCTGACCTTAAAAGTTATAATTTTAAAGTCAAGGACGACTCTGCCACCCGCCGCCTGGAGAGCCTCCGCCGATGGGTCGTCCAGAGAAAAGATTACTAAGAACCCATTCTCCTCGTCCCTACGGTGGAGGATTTTCTAGAGCTCGGTATGGAGCCCTTCATTTTGTGCCCTCAACAGCACAGCCGCCTCTTCTGGGGAGTCAGCTTCGCTGCGGAGCAGAAAGGTAATGCCTAGTTGAGGCTTAGGCAGTTCGTTCTCGGGTATTATAGAGAGCTCTGCCTCTGGCCAGGGTTTTAGTTTTCCGATCTCACCCACAATCTAGTCCTGGCTTGCCTTATTCAAGCACGTTACCAGAATCCAATGTGACTTGTGGGTGAAACCCGAAAATTTTGGTTCCATTCCCGGCTTCACTCCACAGGCCGTCTTAGCAATAGCCTGCGTTAGTGCTCGGTGAACCAGCCGCATCTGCTCCACGCTCATAGGATTCGAGTTGTGAATTCCTACACGCGCGGAGCCAGCTACGGCACTGAAGCTGAGCTTCTTCTCCCCCGTTGCTAGCTTCACAGATTTCCTGGGCTGGTCTTTGCGGGCCTCCTCCTCAGACCGACTGCGTTTGTTCGCCTTCGGAGCTGGGGAAGGTTTGGGCAGAGGGATGTCGTCCCAGGGCTTCTAACAGAGAAAGAGGGCCTCTTTGGCTCCTATCTCATCTGCTATCAGCCTTCGGTACCTCTTCCATGCTGCCCCACTAAGCTTGTAAGGCCTAGTGAACTTTTTCTTTTTCCCTCCCTTGTTCGTTTCCGATTGTGGTTCGGCTGCAGACGTGCCCTCCACTTCTCGGCTCGGGTTGCAGGGTGTTGGTGAGGCTATAAGAGCCTCTTCCAGACCTACAGTCAGTTAGTTCCATTAAAGGAGAGTTTATCTTTTCAAAATGTCGATCTTCGCCATTTTATTCCCACGAGTAGCTAGGGAAAAATTCGGTCACCCCCGGCAGAGCCCCGCATGCCGGCGGAAGGGCTAAAATACCACCCGAATCACCCTAGTCTCGGGTAGGCACCGTTTGCGACTGGACTCCCCCAGCCACGTATCCATCGGCACGGTACGCTTAACACCTTGGATTGGGTGAAGATAGGAAAAAGGGGGTGGGATAAAAATAAATAAAAATGAGGATCGTCTGAGTGTTTCTGTTCTGTCTGTTTACTATTGAACCAGACCAAATAACAGAGTGCAACCACGTGAAGGAAGAACTCCTCAGAATTGCCCTGGGGATCAATACGACCTGCGCTCTCCCCCTGAGCCATTCGCCAATCTGCTCGCCGGACAGGAGAGCAGAATAGGTGTTAATCTAGTCCTACTGATAATGTAAAAATGTGAGAATTAGGAGTAGACTAACCCCCGCCCTTTACCGGTGCGTGATTATGACGGGAACATGTTACGGTTGGTCGAACTGTATTACTCTATACTGAATGTATGGTGCAGTGCGCTGTTTTGTTGCTGATAATGATTGGTTCCGTAAGCAGGAGACCTTTGTTATTTTTGGAAATTGGCCTCCAGAATAGTTTCTGATAGTAAGGAGGGCGTACCGAGTATCTATATAACCGAGTAGTGCGTTTTTATTTAAATAATTTTGAGAATAATTTCTAACAATATGTATAGATCTTGAACCCGCTAACGTTTTTTTCTCGCAGATTTGATTTGCAGTGAATCCAATCAAAATTAATGTTTTAAATGATAATCGCCGTATTCGACCGCAAGAGAGAATAAAAATAACTACGTCACATCTCGTAAGGCTTCCGTTAAATGGTGGTACACACTTAGAATCATCTCGTGTCAAATGTAAAATATTTAGAGCGGGAACGGAAAGTAGCGTCAACGTTGTTCAGCGTCAACGTCAACGCTTGTTACCGCGATTCCCAGTCCAACTGCCAAGAGCGTCAATTACGTTGTTAATTTATATTTCATTACAACCTCGTATGCTGATTAGAAATTCTATATACCGCGTGTGGATAATATATGTGAAACGTTATAATCCCTACTTATATTATTAATGCGAATATGTGTTCGTTAGTTTGTTCTTGTTCTACACTGTTTGAGATAGTATATGGACCAGAGACATTTTAACCCGGAAAAATGCACAGCTTCTATGGTATGTAACTGGGGCGTGATTCTGTTATTACCTCTTCGCGCTTAAATAGCTAATTTGATATAGAAATTTTGATGAAATTTAGTATAGAGGTGTTTCAGTCTAAAATCGAACATGCACGGTTCGTGTAGAATAGCTCTTGAGTATTTAGTATAATTCTATAATTCCCACTTTATACTAAAATTGCTGAGCGGATTTTGTTTTATTTTGAAAGAGATTTTCTTGATCCAATAACCAAAAAATGCACAGTCTCTTAATTAAAGGTAGATAGCATAAACATCTGCCAAACAAATTCGGTATTCCCACACCACATCAGTAAAAAAAAACTGTAAAGCAGGTTTTGAGGGCTCAGCTCTATGGCTAAGGATTGAGAAATCCATGTAAAAATGAAATAACGCCTCTTTTGTTTCCCGCTCAGCGGCACGTGTTAGGTAAGATTCTGCAGCACATTGATATTGGAAGCGTGAAGCTCTTTTTTCTCGACGTACGGCAACACATTCATGTTGAAATAACTGCTGGAACAAATTCAAATCCAAGGATCGCAATATAGCCTTACTTGTAGCGTCTTCGGGGATCGCTGCAACGATGTCCCACAAATCACGGTAGAGGCCTTACTGCAGGATATCCGCAACAACTAGGCTGTGGTAGATATTGTAGTCGTTTTATTCGCAGGCAACTTTAGAAAAACATTTCCAGTTGTTAAGAGAGGCACAACGGCGGATAAAAGAACGCATGTCTCAAGGTGTTGCCACTGTAGTCCAGGGTGGAACAACTTCATTTGACAACATTTGTGCAACTTTAAAATTACTAAAAATCAGGTTCAACTGTTGCACATCGAAGAGGACTGACAGGAAATGGTCGCAGATGGTAAAATCTATTTTCACATGTATTTTGTCATCCGGTGGCGACATAAGACTAACCTTACTTTAACTTATTGCACAAGTTTCCCAAATTTAATGGTTTATATCCATTGTTAAATTATAATTTAATATTATTATATTTGTTATGGTTGTGGTCTTTTGACCGAGTGCGAGATATCTGGTACATTTACAAAACATTTTTAAAATAAACTGTTACTTTATGCTTCAATACATTTAATCACTCATAATTGCAGTATTAAAGTTAATGTTACTAAGACAAGTTGCACGCGGTGACGCTCGTTACGAAGTGAAGTGACCGTGATATCTCGTCGCGACTGGGCGGCGCCGGCGTGTTCGGCATTACTCGGGTGTTTCCGGCAGAGACTCGTAACATCGGCCACCCTGCAAAGTGAGTACCATAAGGTATTCACGAAGAGGCATTAGATAACGTTCAGAATATTTGCTTCAGCTGAAATGATTGATGTACATCGATTACCAACAGTTTACGATGGATTAACTTTCTAAAAGATCAAATCAGATCTTGCGAATCCACCACTTCTTTATCACTATAGGTAGAATCCGTTTCATAACCGACAGAACTTTTGTACGGCCGCAATGACTCGGCTATGAAACTCTTATAGCCGCCTTTCATCTCATTTACACTACGAATCTTCTAACGATCGTCAAGACCGTTATCGTTACAGCCTATCAAAGTCCACCGCTGAACTTAGGTCTCCCCCACAGACTGCCTCGTAGAGGGTATGTTGAACATAGTTGCCTTGAATTAATTTTGCAGCCTTGAATCTTAGAAGGACAGGTCTTTGTGGAAGCACATAAGCAAAATCTATTAAAGCCGTTATGTACCAATGTTCATAATAGTGAAAATTAAAATACTAACTATAAGTTCCGCTGTTAACTCTTAGTCAGTCATTTACGAAGAAAGCTAAGTACGTAAGATGAGCGACAAACAAAAGAGAACATCGACAATTAGGTAGGTAGATTGCAGCCGCCAAAACTTAGTAACTAGAAAACTGTGACTGATAGTTTTATCTTTACCCGTATGGGCGATATATCCATCTGTATGCCTTATATAAGTTATATTGCAGTCACTGAACCCGGTGAAAGAAGCGAAACAGCACAGACAGTAGCACTTCAAGAGCGGTCAGAATTGTGTTGTATTTTATTAATTACAGCATAAATAAGACCACAGCTCACACGCCCCACCGCCGACACAAGTCTTCTTTTATATACGAGCACATAGTAAATCAGCATATGAGATTGCAGATTGATTGCGCCGCTCACGCACCGTGAATTCTACGGCGATTGTTCAGCCCTGGAGCTACCATGGCTTGATTACAGTGTCAGTAAGAAGGAATAATATGTAATAGCCAAGCTAATAAATATAAACTCGCACAGAAATCATGTCGTTTATGAAAGTAAGGTAATAATACACTCGAGCATACACTCAAAAGGCAGAAACAGATGTTGAACAGACAGAAACTGGTGCAGAACAGACCCCATACAGAACAGACCTGCGCAGAACAGACCCCATACAGAACAGACCTGCACAGAACAGACCTGCACAGAACAGACCTGCACAGAACAGACTTATACAGAATAGACAGAATTTGCAATACAGACAGAAGGCTCGAAGCCACAGACAGATTAAATATATATAAACAATTACGCACCTTCATTTTCTCTGTCTAAAGTAGTAAACTGTCTGCTTAAACAAAGTCCGTTTCAATATATACAACTCTATAGAAAAGCCACATTTAAATTATTTAGTAGAAGTTTGGGGTAATGCAGCGACTCGACTTCCGAAAGGTCTTAAAACTTCACAAGAAAAAGTTATAAAAGTCTTATTTCATTATAAATACCTAACACCGACTAAAAAAATTATCGATATTCCCAGAACCCAATATAGAAATAAAAATGTGATGTATGAAGGAGCTAAATTATATAATAAATTACCTAAGGCCATAAAAGATGTTAAATCTGATAATGATTATAAAAGAGTTATTTTTTTTTATTTAGTTTACCAACTTCAATAGCTTAAAATATTCATTTGTAAATATGCATACTCACTGCACAGCCTAATTGTACTAAATAGTAGTAATATAAGTGAAATTTTGTCATTTCTTTAGACAATAAATTTCTTTAAACCTAAATAAGCTTGGCTTTCAGGCATTTCTGTCAACCAATTAAAAAGTCAACAACCTGTTCCTACAAAACATTTTCTTTAAAGCAATGGTTAAGACAAAGTTACTCATATATCATATGGTGGACGGCAGCAGCGGCAAATAATGTGTCCGCGGCGTCTCATGTTGACAGCATACTTCCGTTCGAGAGCAACCAGCACAACACCACGCTTTCTACTAAACCCTCAGCATCAAACACCAATACCGTCAGCCGCAGAATATTCGGTGCAAACTGTAACACTTATCAAGACATTAGAACATTAAAAGGCTACTTTTTTTAAATTCATAGCCCGTTAAAGTTAAACATTTTTTGGTACATCGTCAAACATTTCGAACCACAAAATGTAGCCCATGTAAATCGTATGAACTATCAAATTACAACATTAATCAAGCAGTTTAAATTTCCACTGAATACAAAACCATAATTCATCCAGAACACCTTCGAAATAACTTTCAACCTTTGTTAAGATATTTGGAAACATTACGAATTAATAAAAGTACTTTCGGGTACCCTCAATATAAATCGAACAAAAAGATATAACTTTGGAACTTTTTTTAACATTTTACTTTAAACTTTTACACTGCACTTTAATGGAACGTCCATGCCGTAAATGGGACAGCAAATTTCACTACGACATTTAAAATAAAAACAAAAGCACCGAAGCGAAGCGCACCCTAGTCTTTCACAAACTTAATAATCCTCACACTATTCGAAGATTATATGTGGACATTAACAGGGTACCGCGAAGTATTTGTCATCTAGGTTATTGAATCTCGGTGAAGTACAAACATCAGAATCAGTAGTATTTTGAACGTCTGAACAGCTCGTTATTTTGTATTTTCCTGAGAAACTTCTTCCAGCTACCCACTCGTCTTTTTTTATGAATGTCCTCTTCAGAATCATCGTGATTGGATGGGACGACACATGGCTATGCATTTGATCTACTATATGTCACGTTCCAACACTTGTCGCGATATCCGAATTAAATCTAGATTTTTGTTGTTACTGCTTAAAAAACACTGTTCCTTTTTTGTATTGTTTGTTTCATTTTAAGTTCTAATTTTATATCCCACTTCTGAATGTAAAATAAACTGTTACTTTATGCTTCAATACATTTAATCACTCATAATTGCAGTATTTAAGTTAATATTACTAAGACAAGTTGCACGCGGTGACGCTCGTTACGAAGTGAAGTGACTGTGATATCTCGCTGTGACTGGGCGGCGCCTACGTGCTCGACATTACTCGGGTGTTTCCGGCAGCGACTCGTAACACATTTCAAAAAATTATAGCAAACATTTGCCAAAAGAAAATTTATTTATTCCTCGTACGACTGTTTTTTGTAGAATCGGCTATGTCCTACCAGCGATTTTTATGACCGATAAGATTTCAAGAAAAGAGCCTACTCCTTTTTAAATGGCCGGCAACGAACCTGCAATTTCCTTAGTGTTGCAGTTGTTCATGGGCTCGTTTACCTACTCTTATACAAAAAAGGTAATCCTTCATTTCATTCTCATCAATTAGAAAAGAGAATTCAAAAAAATAAAAGCCAAACAGAAAATAAATAAAATTTATACGAAAGTAGAATTTATAAACATTTAAAAGTATGTTATAAATAGATTATTATATAATCTCCAGCCAAATAATTATAGTGGAAAACTGAAATATTATAAAACATTTTACAGTGAAATGAAAGGTTTTAATGTTTGTATGTCATGCTTTTACCCCAATTTTCTAAAAGCTTTTGTGTATAGGCATAAACATTATGTATACTCATGATTGAAGTACATATCATATAATCATATCATATTTAAGTATACAGATGTACGTATCTTATAAATTAAATTTATTTTATTATTTTCATTTAATAAATTTTCATACGACGTTTAAAAATAAAATTGTAAACATAATCGCAGCCGCACACAAAAATAGCATAATTTTAAATTTTAAAACGAAGTTATAAATAAGCAATGTAAGAATTTAATCTTTCATTGCCAAAAACTGAAAATTTCAAAAACAAAGCTAAACATTTTAATATTCTGCAATGACTTATTATATGAAATATAGGATTTTAGGCGACTTCAAAAATTCTTCTTTCTAAATTCGATTGTATGTTTGCTAGCTAGTTGTTAATCAATTTTAATTATCCTTTTTTTATTAAATATCTTATACTTTAGGAATGATCATGGAAAATGAACTATGTCTACCTACAATCACTGCTTGTCTAAAATTTGGCGTATGTCTAGATCAATTAAAAATAAAATAATAATACATCTTCTAGATAGGTAATTTACGTAATGTATAATGTAACTTCCTATAAAAGCAAATACAGCACTAACTTTATGCTTTACTTAGATAGATGCATCGATGCCGCGTTTATATCTGTATAAGATTTAAAATAGTTTGGAAAATCCAAAAGTGCACGCCTTATGAGCGTTTCATTTAATGTTGATGAAAAAAATAAATTGTATTTCTGACTTTTAAAATATATTATTTACGTGTTTCAAATTTAGCGTTGTATTACTTTAACAGGTAGTGTCACCTACAGGAAAAAAAAATTACCAAAATAAATCGATTACACAAAGTATAAAATCGATATAGGCTGTATGGTACATTTGTCCTTTGTCTAACAAGGGCTAAAAAATATGAAAGCGCCTTTAAATTTTTAATAGCAATAACTTATAAAAGTTTAAAATCATTTTACTAACAAAATACGACTACTAGGCAATTGATATGAAATAGGGAACCAGTTGATGTAATTCTGAAGCTAACAAAAAAACCGGTGTCGATACGTCAATTTTTTCGGGAGATATCTTGACCATACACAAAATCAACATCCGGACGTCCACGTTAATTTTTTCTTCTCAAACCGTTTTTTTATTTTAGTAAAAATATAAAATGATTTTTTAGAAAGTATAAGATGGATTAATTAGAGTGTTTTCTTGATATACGGCTACTCATATTATCGTATAAGTGCAATATGGTTATGATAGAGGCATTTTAAGAACACAAAATTGCTTGATCTTGACGTGTCAATGACGTGCAATACATGTTCTAGATAGGTAATTTGCGTAATATATATTGTAACTTCCTATAAAAGCAAATACAGCACTAACTTTATGCTTTACTTAGATAGATGCATCGATGTCGCTTTTATATCTGTATAAGATTTAAAATATGGGTGGACGTTTCTATACTGTAATGTGAATTGATCGCAAATATCCGAGACATTGTCGTATGCTAAAACATTGAATTACGATAAGTTTGTCATAATAGCCGATTCCAAAAATGCTTTTTGACATTTGGTTTGGCTACCCTCGAGTATACGAGGATTTTCGTAAGCTTGATTTGTAAGCTTATCACATTAAATAAAGTGGTAATCTTCCAATACCCTTCCTTCTCATACAGGCGCCATGGGTAAAGTGTAGGCTGACCTAGCTGCGAGCCAATCGATAAATGACGGTATTGCGTATGGTATTTTACCAGTACAGCAAGTGTTACGTGAGGTTAATGTAAATTTTTGGCAATTATGGCAAGATTAATTTGTGAGTGCTCACTTAGCGAGGGAATATGGCACAAACCATTCATTTTCAGCCGTTTACCCATGGTTATTTCTTATATTTACTTGAATACTACACATTGAATAAAACTATTTTTACGGACTTAATCGCGTTTAATTTTCTTATCTTTAATTTCCAAGGTGTCGGGTGCTTTACAACACCCATGGTCACTAGAAATCGGACCAAAAATTAATATTAAAAAACTGAAGACTTATGACATCGGTACGTCATAATTGTTTTATTCAACATTTACTCATAGTTTGAGCAAGATGTAATAATTAAGAAGTACATTGCAGCACATTCCGTCAAATAAGTTCAAATAGGTAATGGAAACATTTCCCTAACTACTCGGAGTATAACAAATACTGATCTTTTTTGCATGATATTATAGGCATTTGCAATACTATTCTGTATATCTACTTGTATATATACTTTATATATATACTTTGTCAAGTGGTGAAAAAATAATCAAACTTTATTTAGATTTAGTGTGAGTTTATTGAGATATATTCTCCTCCTCCATAAGAGGAAAATCACATCACAGGATTTTATATCATAATTATTTGCCATTAAATAAACTTTTCTTATATAATGTACTTAGCTAGAATTGCTGACATTATTATATGTTCATTAGATAATTTTCTCTTATTTTAAGTACATGTATATTTACGGAAGTAGCGATAAAAAAGGGATTGCTTCACACCCAAGTCTTATTAGGCCTTAATTACATCATATTTCGTACATAAAAAAGGAAATCAAAATATTAATCATAAGTATTTTAATAAAAAGTACAAAAGGCATATAACTGGCCATACGTAAAAATCTTTAAAAAAATCACTTGAGTACATAAGTAATTGTGGATACTATACTCACAATACTATAGAAACAGAACAGAAACAGAAACAGAAACTTTTTTTATTCAATATAGATTATAAATAATACTTATTGAAAGTCACTCTTTTGTCTAATTACCACTGGTTCGAAAAAAAAACCTCTGTCCTGGGAAGAACCAGCAAGAAACCCAGCGGGACTTTTTTTTTTTAAATAACAGCTTACAATCATGTATATTACACAATTAACCACACAAAACAAATTAGAAACAGCCTGGCAGCGAACACCTCATTCCCAGGGTTATTATCATCCATAAATTCCTTAACATTATAATAACCCTTTTATACAAACTATGTTTAATAAAGTTTTGAATTTTGAGCAGGTCGAATTTTGTATATTTTCTGGGATTTTGTTGTAAAAGCGTATACATCGCCCCAAGAATGAATTACTGACTCGGTGGAGTCGAGTAACTGGTACTACTAGCTTGTGTTTGTTCCTAGTATTTACAGAATGAATATCACTTATTTTTGTATAACTACTTTTATTTTTGTGTACGTACATTACATTTTCATAAATGTATTGAGAGGCCAAAGTTAATATATTAATTTCCTTAAATTTTTGTCTGAGCGACTCTTTAGGTTTTAAATCATAGATTGCTCTTATGGCCCTTCTGTAAAACAAATATAATTTCAGTGTCAGTTGCGTGTCCCCATAGCAAAATACCATAGGACATTATGCTATGGAAACAGCTAAAGTAAACAAGTCTAGCTGTTTCCACACTGGTAAGATTTCTAATCTTTTTTACAGCATATGCTGCAGAACTAAGTCTGCTTGCTAACTTTGATATATGGGGCTCCATTGAGCTTCGCGTCTAGTGTTATTCAAGAAAATGGTGGTATCGACAAGACTCAGTTCCTCCCATTTAAAATTACATTAGTATTTAATTGTCTGACATTTGGAGTCACGAACTTCATACATTTCGTTTTAGTGCTATTTAAATGCAAGTTATTAACATTAAACCAATTTACTAATTTAGATATAGCATTATTTACTTCGTCATATTTTAATAATTGTCGTTTTAATTTGAAAATTAATGAAGTGTCATCAGCAAATAATACTATATTATGGTTATCCCTACTATGTAAGGTAAGTCATTAATATATACAAGAAACAGAAAGGGGCCGAGAATTGAGCCTTGAGGCACGCCCATTTGTACTATCGACCCGGAAGAGCTCATACTATTAATGACAACTTTTGAGTTCTGTTACTTAAATATGAAACAATTAATTTAAGAGCATTACTTACACCGTAGTGTTGTAGTTTCCTGATTAATGTTTCATGGTGAACACAATCGAAGGCTTTGGATAGGTCACAGAATATACCCAAAGCATCCTGTGAATTCTCCCATGCATTGAAAATATATTTAATCAGCTCAACACCAGCATCAGTTGTCGAGCGACCCTTGTGAAACTGAATTGATTTTTATGAAGTAAATTATTAACATTAAAAATTAACATTTGATCAAGAATAATTTTTCAAAATTTTACTTAGTGTTGGCAGTACAGAAATGGGTCTAAAATTGGCGGGGTCTAATGTACTACCAGATTTAAATAAAGGTATTACTTTACTATGCTTCATCAAATCAGGAAACACACCATATTCGATACTAGTATTAAAAATAATAGCTAGTTGAGGCGCGATTATATCGATTATAGACGCAATAACTTTAACGGAAATGCCCCACAGATCCGCAGTTTTCTTAACATCAATAGTTTTAAAATATTTTACAATATCTTTTGATGATATTTTATGAAATGTAAATGTCTTTGTACACGCATTTACATTTTGTTTAAGCAATGATTCGGCGACGGCAGGAGAAGAATTCAGTGACATAGTGGTTAAGATCGGAATATCCGTAAAATACTTCTCAAAAACCATTACAACATCCTGATCTGATTCCGTTAATTTGTTGTTAAAACTCAACCGGTAGTTTGAATTGCGAGAGTTGACCTTACCAGTTTCACTATTAATTATACTCCACGTCATTTTAATTTTATTAGAAGCCGTCTTAATTTTGTTGCTTAAATGCAAAGACTTGGCTTTGGAGCACACTCCTTTAAATATTTTTGAATATTTTTTAACATATTCCCTAAATTCGACGCTAGGGTTATATGACCTTTCATGGTAAAGTTCATATAACCTTTGTCTGCTCTTATGGACTCCTACTGTCGCCCATTCATTGAAAGCCTTCCGACTGTTCAAGGAGAACGTTTTAGAAGTAAAAATATTATCAAATTCATTGCAAATAAGTTTAAACACTGTTCCATATAAAAAATTAGGATCATTTTGGTATGAAAGTGATGGAAGTTTCTTCACTATGTTACTTCTAAACTTCTCCAAGCGACTAGCATTTACAGGAACAAACACAATTTTCTCATCTACTTGCTTTTTGTGAACATAAGGTAACGAAACTAACTGTCCACAGTGATCAGAACTCAATTTTTGAATTATACATTTATGCAACGGCTTAACATTTGTAAAAATGTTATCTATACATGTTGCACTACATTCAGTAATACGCGTTGGCTCTAAAAAAAATTAAAAAGACCATATGATTTAAACTATGATCTAAATTTAATATTGGTGGAGGAAGCTTCTAGGAGATTGATATTAAAGTATCCACATATTACAACAGATTTATTCTGTTTATAAATGCAATCATAACATGCAATCCAACTATATATAACATGCAATCCAACAGTTGAATTAATGTGTCTTTATAATCTTAGTAACCTAAATTGTTTCATAATTTTAATAATCAAGTTAAGTTATAACCAGTGCCTATTTATCAATAGTATTGAAGTGGGTGCGCATCGTTTCCTTAATTTGTCCGATCACCATTTGAAATTGGGTTGACGTCCTATAGTTGGCTTTGTATTTCTCACATATTTCTATAAACAGGGGATGCAAGTTTTTAAGAACTGCATGATCCAGGGTCGGAAACAAATGATGGAGTGCATGCTCCCCAAAGAGCGTTACTACAGCGAATAAGTTGGCATTTATATCCTTACGGTCGAGAAGGGCTTCGACTTGATGTGCACCCCAATCTGGAGTTTCGTCTCTGAAAATATTTTCGCTTATTAATAAAACTTGATAGCTCGTCAGTAAATAAGCTTTTGAGTGCGGTGCTTGCATTGAGGTTTTTAGTATATCAATGGGTCCCTTGATTTCTTTTGGTGATAATATATTTATATATATCTTTTGGTGATAATTGGGTGGCTTTGATATACAATACCCAAAAGTTACAAAAAAATCAGGACGCTTTATAAATAAGTGTTTTGTATATTATAAAGTCCTCAATCTAAATTATATCTATATGGTTGTCTGAAAACGGCGTCTGGCCGTCAAGACAAGTTTCTAAAAATGGGAACTGGTAACGTAACGGACATACATATTTAGAGGAACGGGAAAAAGGTACGTGAAAGAGCCACGCTGCAGCTATGTTATGGTTGTAGCACGAATGGGTCGACTCGACCGGGGTAGGACTACGCTCTCACAGAATACCAGCGTAAAATAGCAGCTTAATGCTGCTGTGTTTCGTATGGTGAGTGTCCAGAGACCCATTTTACTGGAAACGAAGCATTCCATCTTAGTCCTCAGGGGTGACAACGCATCTATATTTTAATTCTTAATCGAGGATACATGTAGATGTCTATGGACTACAACACCCACTTACCATCAGGTGAACTGTGTGCTCGTTTATCATCCTTATTCTATTAAAAAGGAGGGTTTATAATTATTGTATTCAACAATTATATTTTTAGTACTTACTGGTCACCCAAAATTGTGTAAAGTGATTAAAAAATTTCAAATGTATGTTTTTTATTTTTTAAGCTATCTATTTTTTTAATTTCGTGAATGCGTACTACAAGAAACTTTGCAGATGCTTATTATTATTTTCTTACAATTTCAGGTTACATTTTCAATTTTTGTAAAAAACTATTAGTGTGGTGTTATGTAAATACCTCATTTGAATGTCGGATGACGGTAGATCACGTCTCAATAAATGTTTCTCTCTGCTATGTTTTACAACAGTAATCGAACAGCTATAGATTACCGTTGTAAAACATGCAAGCAAATCAGCTAAGTCCCAAAAGATTAACGACAGCTAGGTTTCTGTTTCTTTTGTAAGCAATGTGCAATGAAATCACTCTGCTTACAAAAGTGTTGTATTATATTGTTGTTTTAATTCAACATCATATGACTGATTGTACTTTACCTGGGTTGATCGCCATCTTTTATGGCATCGGGATGGTGATGAGCAGCGTTTACTCCAATTAAATGGAAAAGTAAACTACCGGTACAGACAATCCATAACCACGTTACTAATACTTTCGTAAAAGGACTTCCTGTAACTAGCCACATCCACAAAGGAAGGAGGAGACCGAGCATGTCATGCCAACGATAGTGATTCTTCAAAAATCCCTTTCGGAAAAAGATTGAAAAGAACCTAAAATAATTTAAGCGGTTAACAACAACATATTTATATATAAATATTAAATTATTCTTAATAATGGAGCATTTAATATCATACACCGAAAGAAAACAAAAATTAGAAAGTATTATAAAGAAACAATTTTTATACGTCGTAGAGCAATACACCAGCCATATTTTAGTTGTAGCACGAATAGGTCGGCTTGAAGTACTACACTCCCAGAGACGCGTCACAAGCTGCAGCTGCGTTTTGTATGGTAAGTATAGAGGTATGAGGCATTCCACGTTAGTCTCAGGAGTTACAACGCATCTGCATTTTGATTCTTAATCGAGAATACATGTAGATGTCTATGGGCCACGTCATTCACTTACCAAAGTGTGTACTGTGTTTCTCGTTTATCACCCTTATCCTATAAAAAATCTTACTTAACACTATTGACTTAACATAAAGGGGAAGGGCCCTTCTAAATAATATGGAAACACTACGCATTATATGACAAAAAATAATCACGTGGTTAATAATACTTGTTAAAAAAATATTATACCTCTTAGCAAAACTGATGATAAAAATGAAAGGAAAGAAGCAAAATTCTGTAATAAATCCAAGTCTAGCATATAACGGTTTATCTTTTCTGGGATTAAACATTAGTATTGGTTCCAGAGCACTGATTTCAAGATCCATGAGTGTGTTAGTGTAAAGGTGATGTGATAATACATGTGACACTCGGAAATCTCTGAAATTTAAAAAAAAATGTCAACAAAATAATTATTCATAAAGTAATGTCAATCAACACTAATTAATAGTATATTTTTTATTCAATAACAATTTAAAACACATTATATACTTTGAAACTTATGTTATTATAAACCTAAAAACATATTTAGTATTTTTTAAATAAATTGCCGTGTAGTGACGGCGTAAGGGAAATCACTACCCCAAGTACAACAAACGTACAAATATCCAAATAAACTTTTACATTAATAATATATGACAGCTCTAATAATTAATTTAATAATTGGGTTGCAGCGCTAAGGGCCGCGGGTGCGAATGCGCACAGAACAAGTATTCATATGGTCTACAAATAATTGTTCCAGGTCTGTTGTCCTTTTTGATTCATAATTGAGGGAAAATGTAGATGTCTATGTACCACAGCATCCACTTACCATCAAGCGGACTGTCTGCTCGTTCGTTATCCTTATTTGATGAAAAAAAAGTAGGACTAGTAGTATAAGGATCCAATAAAGATTAATATATTGCACTCAACCCAATGTTTTGCACATGTACACTGTTTTCACTTATATATAAAATCATTTGGTCAGCGCATGCTGATGAACATATATATCTCATAAGTGTCCCCATATCATCCCGTGGGTGTCGCAAGAGGCAACAGGGAGAAACTATAACAGAAAATGGTCAGCAGCATCATCCGAATAATAACTTAATCATAAACTATGGTAAATATCGTATATCACTCTATGAGGCCATGCCGTAATACAGATTTATTGAGGGGCTCCAAAAACTCACATGTTAAGAATAGAGATATCTCAAAGAGCTTTGTTTAAGGTCATGCCTAAAAAACCAGTGCGGTTCCCCTTAATAAAAACGCTCCCACCCTACCAAACTACCAACATCTTAAAAAAAAAGAGATTCAGAGAGATCACAATACAATAACATTACAAACCTCAAAACACACACGCACACGCACACGCACACACACGCACACACACACACACACACACACACACACACACACACACACACACACACACACACACACACACACACACACACACACACACACACGTTAAATTACAGTATGATATTTACACTATAAAAGTGTGTTATTCTGTTTTGTTAGACTTTGGAAACGTAATTTAATTCTTACCTGTAAGACCACATACTCATATTAAATAAGAACATTCTCCAGTTCGTTTTGCGGTGTATGAAATTGTGACAAGCGACAATGAGCAATGCCAAACATATGGATGAAACAGTGTACCAAAATTGTATTAGCCAATAATTTTGAGACCAACACGCAAAAGCCGAACTGCATAAAAGTGATACAAATAATCCGTCAGTTATTAAATTGGTTTTCTTGGAATCATCTTTTCGAGTGTTATTCAATTTTAGATAAACTTCTTTTTTTAAAGTTTTATAAAAACCATCTTCTTTAAATGTAAAAGGGGAGTTACGTGGTGTTTTTGCTTCTTGAACGTAATATTTACAGAGTATTTTTTCCACTATAGGATTTAAGTGATGAGATTCAAATGCCTCTGTTATATCAGTTCCCTGAAATCAAGAAAAAGAATGTTTAAATTATACATGTCATTTTAATAAAATAAAATAAGACTCAGTGGACAGGCGTGGTATTAGAATTTTCGGTAAACTCGTTTTGGTTAAAGCTAATCTTGCTAGTCTAGTCTAGTCTTGTTTTGCTAGGCTAGTGTTGCTTGCTTCTCGATATTCTACAAGATGTATGTTGGAGAGAGTGTTCAGGAATTACGTGACTCAAAATAACTCCTCCCTCCTCCTTCCACCGTCGGCTGGTTTTCACTTTTATCGTTAACACATTACGCATCGGCATCGGAGTGGAATAATTTGCCAGGAGGCGTGAGTGTAGACTTTTATCTCGCTAAGCTATTCTATCTTGCTACAACATCTTCGGCAATGTCACCACTAATGGTCAGATAGAGTATTAGATAATTTAATTTATGTTATGTATTAAAATATAATGATGTACACATTTTTTAATTTAACTAATATCTCCTGTTATAACATAATAATTTCCTATCTATCTATTACAGCCTATAAAAGTCCATTCATAGGGGGGATTTTGCCACGCTTAGCAATCGCAGGTTTTTTATTCAGCTGTTATCAGGAAGATGCTGCTGCCCATCTCTTGTTTAAGCTTCCCTCAATAGTGAGTATTTTTACACCACCAGTACACGGTTAATAAACTGACACGGTATAATAAATGTCACAATACCTTAATACTTTACTTAATTTAACTTTTATCCATGATACAGAAAATACGGAATAGACAAGTGAAAATATATAATAATAAATAGTAATATAATAAACTGATGAGCAATTTAAAAAAAATTCAATTTTCATACCTTTGTTAGCTCCAACCATTCTTCCCCTCCTGGATGTTTTTTAACAAAACTCGTTAGATCATATAATTTGTCATGAACACGCCAAAGGCCCTCAGCCCCGTCATCTAATGCCTTTCCTCTAAGCCATTGCACTGAATCCCTAAGCCCGGAATCCCTGAGAGAAGGATATTTGAGTTGTGGAAAGCTTACATGAGTATTTTTGTGTAGCCCGAGTATGTGCAATGCGATCCCAACTAGTTTCGCTAGGAGCCATTTAATTTTACGAATATTATTTTATTATAAACCGTTTTATTATTAACTTATTTAAATTTTCCGGAAATAGCTGTTCTAAAGCAAGTAGTACTTATAGATATCAACAGTACTCTACATGCGAACTATTATCTGAGGAATAATGAAATGAGCTGTGGTTTGTATAAGTTCAAATAAAGTGCTTTTAACCTTCCTATATCCGCGCCAAATTTTGTTACACATATACACGCGCACAGTCGGTCG
Source organism: Parnassius orleans (assembly GCA_029286625.1). Taxonomy (NCBI): domain Eukaryota; kingdom Metazoa; phylum Arthropoda; class Insecta; order Lepidoptera; family Papilionidae; genus Parnassius; species Parnassius orleans. The sequence continues at coordinate 3,318,340 of JAGSMP010000027.1, read as the reverse complement.
CAGGCCGTCAGTTTAGAATTATATTCTGTAAATTTATTCCATAAAAACCGTAGCTAAATTATGTTTTCTAAAAACTACAGGATATATTTAACAAATCAAATCAATTCCAAGTAATTATGAGTGTATTATTTATTTACTGATTAGGAGTCTTTCATTACAGCTTATCACAAATTTTACGTTTTTTTAAAAGGTACGCAAATGATAACTAAATTTTTTTCTTCTTATAAACATAAATAACCTCTGAAATATTAAAGTCACAATGAGAAACAATAAACTAACAACTAACCTTAAATTGAATTTTCTCCATAACGTACGAATTTATAGTCACATTGTACGTTTTTAGTAATACGAAGTTAAGTAAAGATATCCTTACCTGTCTTCTTATAGGATTTGAAGCAGTAGTTTTATTCCGTTTTGTCTGATCATCCTTTCCGGGACATTAATATTTACTAGACTTTTGACGACCTCCCAACTCATTAGAATCACCTCCTCTGCAAAATGGTCCACTTTCATCTATCTACTTATTATTCTCTTGTATTTTTACGAAAATCTTTCGTCCTGCTATCGTTTTCACTACATTGTTGGAATACGCATATTATGCTTCTTCCAATATCAATTTAATTCGATTTTCATCTGTAGTTACATAAGTATTAACCTAAAACTAAAAAAGAATGTTTGAACTACACCATTTAATACAAAAACTATAAAAACAAAGCAATATTACAAGTAACAAAAGTCATTATTTACACGGAAAGTTGCGTCGGACCCCACAGACGAATTAGCGCTAAATATGACCTGTTACACTTGCTATTTGTGCAAAGACATCTTCTACGCAAAAATGCCGTTAGAAACGAATCATGCATTCAACAGAAATTATAGTTTTTTTCTTATAACGAATTGACAGATGTTTGCGTTATAAGAACAAAACGTGAAATAATGTTCAGACGGTCTCATAGACCGACGCGCGGATTTAGGAAGGTTAATTTATTATATTATACATAAAAGACTATTATTTTGTACCAGATAAGATAAACGGTACAAAATTAGTAGCAGTTCAATATGTGTATCATACACTACTTGTTACTTGAAATTTGGACTTCATTATTTGTTAGTAATTTAACGTTATTTATTTTAACTCCAAGTTAAATTTATGTTTTTATCGTATAATTTATTTTTCGAAAAGATTTAAGATTTTTTTAACACTGGTAAAAGAATATTTTGCAATACCAATAACCTGGGTTATTTTTAAGTGTGATCAGGCCTTTGATCAGTGTGATTTCTATCCTACCAAAAACATAGACGAACATAGTGAAAAAGGGGCCAAGTTCGATACAAATGACGATCGAGGTTGTCGGCTTCGACAAAAAACGTTAAGGGCTGAACGTATGTTATGATCATATAAGCACACTTTAAATCTGCATGAAAGTATCAGATTACGTACTCTTTTCGCATACGTCACCTCTCTATGGCAAAGAAATATAAAAAATTGAGTTGTTTTATATTTTATATCAAGCGACGAAGCTTAAGTCACATCTAAACATCCCATCCACATCATTTCGATGGTTGACAGTCCACTACCGTGCGTTTTACAAGTAATTTACTCCAACGCACGACTACATTGTGGAATTCACAGTCGCGAGCGGTTTTTCCGGACCGATACAACTTATGGATCTTCGAGAACAGAGTTTTAGAAAGGAGACGACAGGTGGTATCGTAGACAGCGACGACGACAGGAATCTGCAATCATTTTGACGTTGCAGATGTTCATCGACGGTAGTAATTACTTACAGTAAGGTGAAGCATATGTTCGTTAACCTCATCTTCTATAAAAAGTTGTTAACTGTAATCCCATATCTCTTCTATTGCTTAGTTTTGATATTCTACGTTATTCTGTCAATTTTCTCTTTAACCTTAATCAAGTAGTATTTTTTTAAATTAATATTTCAAAAATAATATAACGAACACAAGTTTTGTATTAAAAATACTTGCTTAAAAGTTAGTTCTATGTACAGTTTACAACGAATGTTGTACGACGTTTAGCACGTTCAAATAAAAAAATGCGTTCCGGGTGGATTGAACCGCCTTGAGTCTGCTTTCGCACAGAAATTGCTCTGCTAAGTGCGATCCAGCCCAGGCCACACTTGGTGATAATAGCCAGAAAAACGCATTTTCATTCCTTCGACGTGAACCATTGTTGTATGTCGCATAAGGCAGGGATTCAACGCTGAGCTTAAAATTGATTAAGTATGAAGTTGACTAAAACTCACTACGTAAGCATCTTTAGGTAATGACATATAATATGAGTTGTTGCTATTGGCTCATTTAATATTAGAACGAAGTTTTGGAACGAAGTTCCTTATCGCACGGTACGAATTTGACGGATGTGGGGCTAGGCGAGTAAAAGTGTAAGATTTTTCCGTCACGACCCCTTTTCTATAGTGCGAGCGAGATTGAATAATATCTATCTCCCTCGCACTTTTTCTTTTCTTTGTCATGAAAGAGGTATTATCTTAAATGACGCTTCATTTTAATAGAGGCTAGTTATTCATTTATTTGTATTTATTAATCAATAATATAATACGTTTATCAATAATAATATACTACGAAAGGAAAGTCGTTCCAACCGAGTGTTCCACGACACTCACGCATGTTTTTTTAATACTACTGTAGTTACTATTAAAATATCATCCTGACGTTTGGTGGCGACGTAAAAGTATATTTCATTTCTTCATATAATTTCATTTCTTCTCATGGGTGTCGCAAGAGACGGATATGGGAAATGGCAGAAAAATCTTGTAGCTTCCAATATATTGTGGTATAACCAACTCGTTTACGTCAAAAGTAAAATATCCAGACTGGCGACGGTTACTTATCGTTAGTCCAACCGCCAAACGTGACTATTAAAGCAAATTCCCCCTACGATGAGACAGAAGAGGTCAATGTATAGCGGTGGATTTTAACGGGCCGATAAAGAAGAATAAGTAATTTCTCATATACGAAAATCACTATCGTACTTTTATGTAAACAGTTTTATCATATATACTTTATTTTGGTGACCATAACAAAGATAAAAATTTGTTTTATTTTATCTTTTTAAGATATTGGAGAGTGTTGGGGTCACAGATATAAAACCAAATACTACAATATAAATCATATATAGTTAAATTAGACCTCATATTTGCACGCAGTCTTTTGAAGTATATATTAATCATTTTTAGTTTGCAAAATATCAATAAATAAAAATATATAAAAGACAGTAGAAATGCCACCTAATGGTGACTATTTGGACATTGCGCTTAAACGCGCAGCAGCAAAGAAAACGCACGTTAGCTTCCCGCAACTTGTGTACCCATCGCTTAGAGATAATGGACTTAGAGATCCGGTACAATGGTTAACGGGAAAAGCTATGGATGATGGAGCCGAAGGTTTATGGCGTGTGCACGATGGATTATACGACTTAAAAAGTTTTCTGGATATACATCCAGGTGGCGCAGAATGGTTAGAGCTAACAAAGGTATTCTAAAAACATAATACATAATAAATTTTAAATGTACAATAACATATGATGTATATAGCGTATGTGCGCAATGTTTCTGGCCATAAAAGGCAAAATGCATGACGGACACAGCTTTATATATACATACATCCCGGCTTCGGCTGGGTAATAGACTCTCTATTAATGTGACGTTGTTTACATTTAAAATTATCAAATATCATTTATTTTATAAAGTCATTAGATCACTCGTGGTATTGCTCTCTATCTGTTCGTGAAATTTCATTACAATTGGTCCAATCATTTTAAAGACTAGCCCGGACTGACAGACAGACAGACAAAAACTTTAAAATGGTTATTCATCTCTTAATGGTATACGAATAACCTTGTCAGCTCAATAAAAGGCAGTTAATTCGATATTCATCATCATCATCATCATTACAGCTCTTCACAAGTCAACTGCTGAACATAGGCCTGCCCCAAGGAATGCCACAAAGCACGGTCCTGAGCCACCTGCATCCATCGACTTCTTGCATGTCTTACCAGGTCGTCATTCCATCTAGTGGGGTTCGCCCTACACTTCGCCTACCGGTACGAGGCTGCCACTCGAGAACCTTTTTTCCCCAATGGTTGTCGTTACTTCGAGCTATATGGCCGGCCCATTGCCACTTCAGCTTACTAATCCGTTGAGCAATTTCGATATTACAGAGAGACATTTCAATTTTATTTATATGTACCTATAGATGAAATAAAAATTATAAGCACTTTAATTGATATTAATTTGAGTTAGTTACCAATTTTTACTAAATAATCAATAAAAATGTTCCTTACTATTGTAGGGAACTGATATAACTGAAGCTTTCGAGTGTCACCATCTCAATCCAGCTGTTATCAAAGTGTTAGATAAGTACTATATTAGAAAGGCTCAGACTCCCAGGAATTCTCCATTCACCTTTAAAGACGATGGATTTTATCGTTCATTGAAACGCGCAGTTTGGGAAAAATTACAAAAGGTGCCAAAGCGTGTTCATGAAAGAGCAGATAGAATTATTGATGGATTATTTATTTGTTTTATCGCAACAAGCGCTTTATCATGCATTTCTAAGAATTATTGGGTTGTAATGGCGTCATATTTAGTTGCGTCTCTAAGCCTTGCTTGGACAGCGGTTGCGGCACACAATTACATACACAGGAAAACTAACTGGAGGATGTACCTGTTCAATTTGAGCATGTGGTCTTACAGGTAAATTTTGATTAAATATTTTTGTTACCTATCACATATTTAAAAATTATGATTTTTTTTTTGTTTCAGAGATTTCAGAGTGTCTCATGCACTTTCCCACCACCTTTATCCCAACACACTTCTGGATTTGGAAATAAGTGGATTTGAGCCATTTGTTTTCTGGTTACCGCTAAAAAATCAGTTTTATGGAAAATTCGCTATATTTATTGAGCTAGCCACTTTTGGTTTCCTTTTTCCAATAAACTTCTTTAAAAGGTAATGCATTTCTAAATTATGTACATCATCAACATTATCATTACATCCTTTCACAAGTCCACTGCTGAACATAGGCTCCCTAAAGTAATGCTACAAAATACTGTTACGAGCTTGGGGTTCGAGACAATTAAAAACTGCCGAGTGAATTACCAAAATTGACACTTTAATTACATAACACTAATTACAACTTTAAACCACACTAATAATAAAACACAATTTTACTACAGATCGCTTAAGTTCGCAGTTGTATCGCTTCGAAGTCTTCGCTGGTATCGCCAATTCAATACTGACTCGGTCGTGGTCTATACCGGCCTTATATAGCGCCTCAGATACTTTCCAGAACCTTCTACTGTAGAAACATATAGAATGTTCGAGTACATATCGGTCCCGAAATTTCTAGAAGGATCTTGACTCTCCTAGTTCTGCTACTCGATACTAGAGGGCGCTAGTGTTAACTAGTGTTGCCATGTGCAAGACATTAATAGTGGCGCTCAACACTGCCCCCTCCTAAGACATGCTCGTCCCGAGCATTATTATTATAATAACGCGCCAGTCGATCCACATGGACGATCTTAGGAGTACCTCTTGCACCTTTCTGTATCCGGTAGGTTACGTCATTGATCCTTGTCACAATCCGGTACGGTCCGTCCCATTAAGCTTGAAGCTTAGGAGATTTCCCTTTGCTGCGAACTGGATTGTGTAACCACACTAGTGAACCTTCGTCAAACCCTTTGTTGTTCATTTTGCGGTCATACCGTGTTTTCATCTTCTCAGACGTTTGCTGGCCCGACTGTCTGACGTGCTCATAAATGTCATTCATTTTGTTCCGCAAGTCATTTGCATAATCGGTTATACTGCGTGGGGCATCAGGTGGTATTCCGGTGATCAGGTCTGCAGGCAGCCGTAATTCTCTCCCAAAGTTTGCGAAATCTGGTGTCACTGATGTACTTTCGTGAACAGCGCTTCGATATGACAACAAAAACGGTTGTATGTGCCTGTCCCAGTCTCGTTGCCGTCTTTCCAAAACTTTTGCTAGGTACCTCTCCAATGTCTGATTAAATCGTTCTACTATTCCATCAGATTGTGGATGGTAAGTTGTTCTTGTTTTATGAGTACCCATAACTCGGCAAGTTTCCTGGAATATTTCAGACTCAAAATTCCTTCCTTGATCGCTGTGAATCTCTAAAGGTACTCCAAAACGACAGAAAACTTCATGAACTAGTTTATCTGCAACTGTTGAAGCTTCTTGATTTGAAATGGCGAAAACTTCTGGCCACTTAGTGAAGTAATCCATCACAACCATGAAATACTTGCTACCACTTTCACTTTCCGGAAACGGCCCCGCAACGTCAATGGCTATCCTCTCCCATGGTGCACCAACATTGTACAATTTCAATGCACCTCTACTACGAGTTTGAGGTCCCTTTACAGCCGCACAACTTGTACATTTGCGACACCAGTCCTCGACATAGTCACGACAGTGGAGCCAGTAAAACCGTTCTCGGATCTTCAGTAGAGTTCGTTTAACTCCCAGATGGCCTCCTGAACAACCATTATGGTACAGCTGTAGAACATCCGGTACTTTAGCTTTGGGGACAACCATTTGCAAATGACAACTGTCTCCCCGAACATTTTCCCATTTTCGGCACAGGACTCCATCCTGAATCAGCAAGCTGTCCCATTGGGCCCAATAGCTTTTCGTAGTCGAACTCATCGCTGAGACGTCACTCCACTTGGGCTTAGGAGCACTGGCCTTCATCCATTCCAGAATCGGCTTCATATCCAGATCTTCCTGCTGTGCATGTTGTAGGCTGTTCTTCCACTCATTGCTGAGCTGGTCTGTCCTGAGCATCCTCACAGACACCACTTCCTTACCCTCTTGCCTAGTACAATGCTTGCAATCTTCAGGACAAGGTCTTCTTAACAATGCATCTGCGTTGCCATGAGATTTCCCGCTGTGCTGGGCGGTGCAGATAGCCGCACTGCCCCCTCGAGATAGTTCACCTTCCTTTCTACAGTTCGCTTAGGGCAGCTGGATCGAAGATGGCTCCTTTCCCCACAGCCGTAGCACCTAGGGCTGTATCCTTTATTGCGGTCGCGAACTGTAGCTGCTGCAACCTCCCTGACGCGATGGGAACGATGATCCTGTCGCACGGCTTCCACCTCCAGTGCATGGGCCAACGCGTCCTTAAGCGTCTCGTAGTGCCCGAGTCTCACAGCAGCTCTGACTTCAAGGTCGCGGATGCCGTCGATGAATGTCTGCACCAGGTTCCCTACAATGAGCGCAGGTACAGACTGGTATGCTTTTCGAACCAGCTTCTCACCTCAAGGGCCCACTGCTGCAGTTTTTCGTTGCTGTGTTGCACGCGATCTTTGAGCTGCGCACGAAAGACGTGTTCCAGATGAGCGTCACCATATCTCGCCTCCAATGCCACAAGGAGCTGCTCGTAAGTCATTTTATTACCGAGAGCTTCCAGAACAGTTAAGGCCTGGTCACGCAGGCCTAGGGTAAGAGCAGTCATGGCCTGGCTTTTATTCCAGCCGTTCGCCTTCATGACAGCCTCGAATTGGATTTTGTACGCCGACCAGGAAGAAGTCCCGTCGAACGGCGGCACTTTGAATCCGCGTAGCCAAGTTGTTGTAGCTACCACGGGAGCTGTAACTCCATCCCCATGTTTGAGGTCGTCCAGCGTTTTCTTCGCGTCAGCCATCACGTTGTCAACTCGATTGTTCACTTGGTCGATTCGGGTTTCAGCTTCCGACAGGCGGGTGTCATGTTGAGCAACCCTATCCTTCACCTCCCTTATCTCTTTCTCAAATTATCTGTAAGTAGCGTGAAGGTCCTTCATGAGGAGCATCTGCTCTTCCTTATAGCGTTTGAGCTGCTCTTCCAAACAACGGGCTTGTTCCTCCTGTCCGCGCTGCAGCTGCTTTTCCAACCGACGCGCCTGTTCCTCCTGTTGGCGGGCCTGTTCCTCCTGTTGGCGGGCCTGTTCCTCCTGTCCACGCTGCAGCTGCTCTTCCAACCGACGGGCCTGTTCCTCCTGTCGGCGGGCCTGTTTCTCCTGTCGGGGGCCTGTTCCTCCTGTCGGCGGGCCTGTTCCTCCTGTCGGCGAGCCTGCTCCTGCAGCATCATCATCAGAGCACCTAAGTCAGGTGCCGCAGATGCAGGAGCTGCTGACGGGCCGGCCTCCGTGGTCGGCAGCTGGCCCTCCGACGTTTGCGGCGTTGCATTACCAAATCGTCTCTGGTCCGTCTCTTGCTGGCGTTGACTTCGGATACGGATACCCTCCGTGTCGTCCTTTGGTAAAATCGGCATGATCTGATCCTACTTCTGACACCAATTGTTACGAGCTTGGGGTTCGAGACAATTAAAACTGCCAGTGAATTACAAAATTGACACTTTAATTACACAACACTAATTACAACTTTAAACCACACTAATAACAAAACACAATTTTACTACAGATCGCTTAAGTTCGCAGTTGTATCGCTTCGAAGTCTTCGCTGGTATCGCCAATTCAATACTGACTCGGTCGTGGTCTATACCGGCCTTATATAGCGCCTCAGATACTTTCCAGAACCTTCTACTGTAGAAACATATAGAATGTTCGAGTACATATCGGTCCCGAAATTTCTAGAAGGATCTTGACTCTCCTAGTTCTGCTACTCGATACTAGAGGGCGCTAGTGGTAACTAGTGTTGCCATGTGCAAGACATTAATAGTGGCGCGCAACAATACGTTCCTGAGCCACCTGGGGCTGATCTGTTCTGGTTCGCTATGCGCTTATAAGCTTTAATTTTTAACATCCATTTTTAGTTAACCACAGAACATGCTTGAATTTTTGACGCGTTTCTATACTATTATACTATCTGGGATGTTATTGTAAATATAATCTTAAAAAATGACACATAAAAAACTAGTTTTTTGCGCCGTTTCTTCTCCTGTCAGAGATAAAAAAATGACATGAAATAAATATATTTAATTTCATGTCAATTCATATCACCTCCATCCTTCGACTTTCTGCATGTTTTATCAGGTTGTAACTCCGTCTTCTCCTGTGCCTACACCCCGCTTATCAGTACGAGGTTGCCATACGAGAACCTCTGTCCTCCATCAGTTGTTCGTTTACTTCGAGCTACACATGACCAGCCCTATGCATACTTCAGCTTACTTCGTAACCGACATAGAGCAAATTATCTTCATTACGCATTCTATCACGCGAAGAATCTCCGAGTATGGCCCTTTCCATAGCTCGCTAATCGACCTAAAACTTCTTCCCGCGGTGAAGGACCTTGTCTCATTTCCATATTATGCCATCACTGGCAACACGCACTGGTTCTACACTCTTATCTTAATATTTTGAAGAATATGTGACGAGAAGATGTGTTCACAACACATCTTCTCGTCCATCTTACCGAACCATGCCCGAAGTTCGAATTACCTTATTTGACAATTTGTCCTACTATATAAACATATTCGTCGACAATTTATATACTTACTATTTGTATTTCGTTAATCATTTCAATATTAAACTCATAAAAAATACTCAAAGTAAAATTTATAGTATATTTAAATGCCAATCAGACCTTTCCAATATTTAATGTTACTTTTTTGTTGTACAAGACGCCATTAATGCATAAATATACATTTTTATCGTTTTTAAACGTTTTATTAGTATTAAATAAAATTCGTGCTCAGTAATATAACACTTAATATAATTCAACAAAAACGTATAAGTATTCGAATTCATATGTTATACATATTGTGGTGAAATTTTTGTCAAAAAAGTAACTATTTAAAAAAATACACGCAGATTACAAGCCGCTATAAATACAACCTTACCAGCCGCTTTAAAGTTAGAGCAATTAAAAGCATGAACCTTTGTAAGATTTGCCCACGTTTATTATTCTTATTAAACATTACATATTTACATGCATTAAATATTTAAAAAAAAAACTAATAAGTAATATTCCTATATTTTTTAAATTTTTAGGTTAATCTTGAACGTTTTGCGGAAAGATTTCTTCTTTAATCATTACCGATGGCATGATATTCTTGGTTTTCTCGTACCAGTGTGGATGTGGGTCGTCAGTGGCAGTAGCTTTTGTGACGCATTTATAATGTGGTTGTGGATTCTTTGCACTGGCAGTTTCATTTTCTTTAACATCGGGACAAATGCAGCTCATCACCACCCTATATTATTCAGAGATGGTGATGAAGTAGAGTGAGTAATGACATTTCTAATCTGTAAAACCACAGTATCATCTTTGGAAAAGTATAACCTTATCAGTAAATTAACTATTTAAATAATCATTATAGATTTCATACTATTACTGTTTCAGTGAAGTAACGCGCGACTGGGGCTTACATGAAGTAGAAGCTGTAATGGATCGGAGAGATATTAACAACAGCTTCTTCAAAGTTATGACTTTCTTCGGACATCACACATTGCATCACCTGTTCCCGACACTAGATCATGCTGTATTAGAATACATGTACCCAATATTTATTGAACACTGTGAAAAATATAAGGCTAAATTCCGTGTAACAACACAGTTCGATATGGTTATACAGCAAATTAAACTCACAACAATAAAATCTCCGAAACTCCTTGAAATAAATAAGTAAGAATAATTCAAAAGTTTATTTCTTCAGATATAACAACACAAATAGAAAAAATGGATATAATTGTAAGCACATAACCCAGCGGATATAAATTACTTTATCATAATAAATAAATAAGCCTCTAAGGTAAACTGACCCTTTCATTATCTTCGACTATATTTGAACAAAGAAGTTGAATAGAGCTAATTTTATGAATATTATCGCGTTTAATTTTTGTTAATTAACTCGGCACTTTACAGCGTTTAAAGCCACGGCAAAGATTAGTCACTTTTGAATATTAATTTTTGGCTCTATCTACGCAGAAAGGTTTTGTATTTAATTTTATCAATTATAGGATCTCAAGCAGTTGGTAGCATCCAGCCGTCTATTTTATTTCAATAATCTCGCGAATGATCCTTGATAAGAAACTGTGTTCTTTTACGAGGATTTGTAGTTTATAAAATCAGATGACGGACGATCTTGAACATATCCACAAAAAGTCTGCATTTCGTAAAAATGTTCATCAAATCTAAACCTAAGCATACCACTACGACCTCAAGATACTGTAAGCTCGTTCTGCGTAGATGGACCAAAAATTTATATTTAAAATTTGAATGTGGGCATCGTTAGCCTCAATCCCTTCAAGATTATGAATGCTGTAAAAGCGTTTGAAAAGATAAAATCCGTAAAGTTAGTTTAATTCAAAAATTCACATAAATATAAGAAATCGTGAACGAAAAAGTTTAAATAAACTGAACCAATTTCTATGTTATTTCTAATATCTTCGATAAAGTTTATTATTTTAAAAAACAACTTATAATTGAGACGGCGAAAAGATCACGGCAAAATATCTTTATGCTTGTTCTATTTATTAATTATCCTCTATACTACTTAACTACTCTTAACTAGCTGCTTAACTTCTCTTTGTAATTGTAGAAAACAACATAAGTGGGAAGGATTCACTCGTAAAATTGATAACCCACATCACCCTGCCCCGTGATATCATTTATTTAGCTCAATGAATAACATTTTAGTTTACTTTTTTAATACATACATTTTGTTTATTTATTAAAAATAAAAGCATTAAGTGCACAAAAACTTAATGATGTCTTAAATAACTGTTGTTATACGTAATTTTTATTTTTGAAGTAAAACTGCTTTAGGAGCGACTTACGAATAACTTAGATCTTTTTTCGGACGGGAGTAATGTTCAGTAAAATCTATGATCCATTTATACAGTTTTCACATTTACAATGACAGTACAGAAGCATCATATCAGCGTTTCGTATGCACGCACACAAGCGCGGGGTTCACCTACATTAACACACAGAGAAAATACCTGCGATATTTAGTACTGCCGACGCGGGCATCACCGTCATGAGAAAGCAAAGAGATTTAAATATAGAGGTATGAGAAAGCAATCCGCCACCGATGTGATGCACACAGTATCCGTAACTTTACAGTATCCTGAGTATATTTTCTGATCTATAGAACTCTCTTTTATTGCGCAATTGGGTGCGAACCCATATAAATATGAAAAAATAATTCATAATATCATTTTATAACTAACACTAGTATGTAGATTTTGTAACTGCCAACTTAATATGGGTGTTGTCACAAGTAAAAACGTTTATAAATGTATTTAATACTAGGATCGGACACAAGGTAGTAGTGCTAGTTACTCGACTCCATAGAATCAGTAATTCATTCTTAGGGCGATGTATACGCTTTTACAACAAAATCCCAAAAAATATTAAACAAAATCTAACTTCCACCGAGTTTAAAAACTTTATAAACAAATATTTATTTTATGATATAATAATTATTATTTTTTGTATAAAATATATAAAATATTTGTAAATAGATAAAAACCATTAAAATAATAAATAAATATTTAACAATGAAATAAAAACGTAACAGAAATAAATTTAATTATTTATTAATACTAATATACCTTTTACTCCATTCGCGCGTAAAGGTTATACGCACTTATTTTTTTTTTTGAATATTTACTTAATTACAGTTCCACTGATGTAACGCCTCCTACATACAGCCCTTGACTTAGTACATCGTTAATGGAGTATTGCTGCCATATATAGGCTGGTGCTGCAAAATTCCACCTAGCAGCTTTGGACTCAATGGAAAGGCGTGCCAAGAGGCTGTTTGGTAACTGGTTGAAACTAATCCCACCAGTCTCAAACAGAGGCGCAAAGTAGCAGCCTTTCGGTTATCTGCAAGATGCAATTCGGCGAGTGTGCGCAGGAATTGCATAACTTATTTCCTCCCTCTCCTTTCCACCATCGGTCAATCAGAGCTCGGTCAGTCTCCACCCTTTTGTTGCACACTTACATTGCATTCGAACCAAAACGGCTTGCTTCGTTCCTCGTGGGTACAGAAAATGCCAGCAAAGTTGCCAGAATCTGTCTTTCCATCGGATTACAATGCGGGTGTCTTCAAGGCAAGAGTCTAAGGGTAGGAGGTAGGGAAAGGCTGGTAGTCAAGCACTGGTTTTGAATATTAATAAAACTTCCTACAAGTCTCTCCAGGTTGACACTCAATCGAGTGGGGGGCCAATTTATACACACGAATAGGAGTACCATGTACTCGTAGTATCGATAATATATTGGGTTAAATTTATACCATTAATATACTTTTATGTGGATTACATTATGCTTGAATTTTAGGCACTCGAAGTTGCGTAAATTAGTCGAGTTGTGATGGCAGCATCACACAATCCACTATCCTCAATTACCCCGAGGGTGTGGAAAAAGCGACAGAGGGAACCTAAAAGAGAAACTAACAGCAGCATCTTCTTGATCGCAACTCAATCATAATAAAAAATCTGCGTTGACAAACTATAGCAAACTATGAGACAATCTATGGAATCATGTTCAGTAGTAGACTGAATGGAATGTGATGTGGCATTACAAGTTTGCCTATACAGACAGTATATAATAAACAATTCTCTGCTGTATTCACATTGATGGGTGAAAGACAAAACGACTTAAGAGACATTGTTAGAAGTGTAAAGGAAAGCAGCCGAAAGTTTAAAATTTTGAAAAAATTGTTATCAATACTGATTAGTCAAATTTTGTGTTGGTAAACCACTATCACAAGCAACGCTGAACTATGGTATTCAATTTATGCGCCAAATAATAAATAATAAGAGAAAATTTATTATGACAACACAGACAAATACATCATGCAATATTTATCGTTGCTAATCGTATCATGCTGATTTTCAAACGTCTGCGAGTAATAAACCTGGGAAACCATGGACATTTTAAGCGGAATTCGATTTAACCTTCATCTAGTTCAAGTTGACTTTCATTGACAGTACTTTGTTGAAAGTAATTGTAAACTAGGCTTCAAGTCAATTTTTAACAATCTTTGGGAAAGGTGTTGGTATAAATGGTATAATATATTGAATTAAACTACTTTTACGGATTATATCGCGTTTAATTAACTTATTTTATTAATTCCCGACGTTTCGGGTGCTTTACAGCACCCATGGTCACGAGGGACTGAGGTGATTGACGTCCCAATGTCAAAGTTAATACGGAGTACCTTCAGCTTTTTTAATTATTAATTTTGGTCCGATCTACGCAGAATGAACTAACTGTGTCTTGAAGTCTTGCAGTGGTATGCTTGGGTTTAGTTTTAATTTTATTAATTACAGGATCCCAAGCAGGTGGTAGTACCCAGCCTCCCTCTCTATTGAAATTAGGATGTTTTTTAATTTCAATAGCCTCACGTATCATCCTTGGCAGGAATCGATGTTCTTTCGCGAGAATCTGTGGTTTATCAAATCTAATGTAATGGCGGGGGCCGTCTAGGATATGATCACAAACTGCAGACTTCCCGGAACGTTGGTGCTTCACGTCAGCTATGTGTTCTTTTACGCGGGTTTTAATAGATCTTTTTGTTTGCCCTATATATGAGAGACCACATTCACAATCAAGCTTGTACACATATTGCACTTGACGGATGGTAAGAACTGACTAATCTTCTTCGGCGGCTTGAAGAATGATGGTATAATATATGTTCGGCGGTGGATTTTATTAAGTGGAAATGAATGAATGATTGAAAAAATGCACAATTATTGTAATCTATGTATTTACTCTTAATACTTATAGAGGTATTCCTAAAAAAATAAATTAACTTAAAAAAACTATAAAACACAATTTCTGTTTTCAGTACTACCAACCTCGTATTTCAGAGAAATATTTTTTAATATTTATCTTTCACATAATTATGTCCACCATACTGCCATATTATTTTAAGTGGATAGTTATGAATATGTAGTTAACATTCTAAGAGGTTATCTGTTTTCTGATTACAAGAAATAAATTTATTAACTCTTATCTCACTTAAGGTTTTCTGATATTTATAACATTTACATTTATAAACAGTATTTTATACATACTTATATTATAAAACTAACATGCACAGTATTACAATAAAGAAAGAACCCAAATGCCGTGATCTATTATTGACTAATAAAATGAGCTTCCGTCCATTTTTAACAGAATCTCAAAAACCAGGTTCTATATTAGACGCGTATGTTCACCAATATCTTGAAAATGGCTGGAATGATTGTAGTGATTGTAATGATTTTATTAAATAAGCTTTACTTCAGAGGTGGCCTCATGTAAATTTTAAGAAATAATAAATAGGAAAAAAAGTCAATTAGTTATTTAATTAATGATGGTTAAGTTGGAAGATCCTGATCCTGATCTCTCTCCGGTCGTGTCGGATTACCTTCCCGTCGAACTATGAGAGTGTGGGAATAGAGAGTGCACCTGTGTTTCCGCATACATACGTGGACTATAATATTGTGCAGCACAGGTGCCTTGTCTCCATTGAGAAGAGCCGCCGTTACAGAAATTATTATTTCAATAAGCTATTTATAGTAAAGGAGGATGATAAATAAAACCAATTTAGTAGAATAACATCGTTATTTATATTTTTTTTGTTACAATTATATATTGCTTATTCATTTTAATTACAAATAATCTAAAAATACTTTAAAACACTGAAATCTTAAACCAACTTATTGACAAAAATTATGTTATTTTTTTTCACTCTTAGTTGAAAGCACAATTTTAACAGGTTTAACGTGTAAAATTTTATTAATAAAAAAAATATGATCATAATTGGCATTTGTCATTTCTTTTAAGACACATTATGCTATCGTCTGTTCCGTATATTATACTACCATCTTTGGCTATAGCAACCGAAAACACACTTTCAAGGGTAACAATATGCTCCACAGTATTTAAATTTTCATTTATCGAATATATACCATTTGGGGAGGAAAAGAACAGTTTACCATTGATGTCAGTATTTAGTCCGTTTATAACGTGTTCACCTAAATTAGTTATTTTTTTATTTGATTTATTATAGTTAAACAAACCTGACGAATTTGTAAAGTAAATATTGTTATTTCTGTCCATTGCAATAAGCATAACCTTTGTTCCACTCAATTGAGTCACTTTTTTAGACATTCCGTCGTTAAAAATATAAGCTTCTTCGTGTGGGTATACAGTATAATACAAACCATCTTTATAAAACATTTGCCAAATATTATGACTTGATGCACCAAGATGGCTTGTTTGTTTTGACTTCAAATTAAAATCATAAATTCCACCTTTGCCGCCCAAGAAAACTTTGTTGTTTTCCAAGTCAACCGCCGATGCAAATCCATCTGTTATAGTTGTTATTGTATTAAATTCTTTCGTTTTAAGATTTAAGTAGGCTAACTGAAATCTTTGATCTTTGGTATGTGTTGAATAACTAAAGAATAGAGTGTTGGTATTGTAATCAATGCTAAATTGATAAGGGCTATCTAAATCAGTTTTCAGCGTTTCTTTTTCATATATAACTCCATTTATAGTAATACCTTCACATTTTTGTTCAGAAGCTTGTACTGATGCTAGAGCAACAACCATAAAATAGATAATCCTTGCCATCTGAAAATTAAAATTATGTTTTAATTTTAACGTTATGCTAAAGTTATAAACAAATCTGTAGTGCCCACGTTATTATCGCAATGAACATCTTAAAATTATTCGTAGATGGATGTTTTTTTATCCAATACTTAAAACTGCATACTCACATTATCAACTGAATACCTCGCCGGTTGCAGTAAAACTACTAAATAAAATCGCGATCAAGTGTTTAACATATTTATAATAATTTCTAGATAATAGGGTATGGACCTTTTATCTCCTATCCCTGCACTCTAAGGACAATTTTTGTTTATTTTATTTTATGATTATTTTATATTAACACAAGTCAAGTAAACAAAAGTGTAATTAACCTATATAAACAAACAAAATAAAAGAACGATTAAGCGACATATCAGTGTTAATAAACAATGTTAATACTGTATTTAAGTATTTATGAGTTAAATAAAAAGTATAAGTTGAATCACAAAGGCATATAGGCTATAGGAGAATCCCATATCTAGCAGTGGACTTTTACGGGCTTTTATGATGCTGTGAGTTCTTCATAGTTATGCTTGGGAGCTGGATTGACTTTCGCGGTAATAAATAATGAAGCGAGACGTCTCGACCTTCGAACATCAATCCACCTGCAAATCATAACAACTAAGGCAAATTTTCCCTACAACGGGAGAGGCCCAGCAGTAGATTTACGAGTATACAGGCTGATGAAAATATCATATATTTCCAGCATTTCCTATTGTGGTAACAATCAGAAGAGGTATCTTACGACACCCACGGAATGAAAGAGGGTGATGTATTTTCTTACGTGGCCACCACAAGACAAAGACTAAAGATGAACGTATAATAATTTCATAATACAGACATAAAAAATCTAAACCGAAAGCGTATATTAACTTCAAAAATCTACTTATTAAAATATTAATTTCTGTAGTTGTTATTTTTAAGATACATTTTGTAAAATAATTCTAAAACTTTATTAAAAAATATATGAAAGAAAACGGGTTTTTGGATGAAAATATAAATTGTTTGAATATAGACTTTGGGATATGTTATGACTGTACTCGGAACTCTGATACTTTATACTCACCTACTTCCGATCATAAAGTTAAGCCAAGTGAGCGCTTCTAAATAAGCGCATACCCTTGTTGCACTTCAGTATCTTTTTTAAGCAAAAATTATCGCGCCATTGTTAAAATGCCATGAGGACATGATCATTATCAATGTTCAAAAGAAGCTATGCTCAATAAAACCATGATCATCATCATTATCATTACCGCCCTTCACAAGTCCATTGCTGAACATAAGGCTCTTAGGTAACCTCCTAACTAAGCTAACCTTTCAACCAAAAAGAAATAGACAAAGAAAGCAGACCCTATCAATTAACTACACTGAAGATAGAAAAAGAAGAATGATTTCTCTGATCTTGGACATGTTCATAGACTTTAGACTTTCCAGAGCGGCGGTGATTTACTAAAATATGAGTATAACAAATCCGTGAAAGTAAGTTTCATTCAATGAAAAGAACAAAGTCCTTGACCCCCCCTGAGATTATTGCAAAGTCAAGATAACACGTGGTATAGCCGTGCTGCAACTATATTAGTAGTATAGTTGTAGCACGAATGGATCAGCTCGACCGTGGAAGGACCAGGCTCTCACAGAATACCAACGTAAACTAGCAGCTTAACGCTGCTGTGTTTCGTATGGTGAGTGTAGAGAACTTTACTCGAAACGAGGCATTCCTTCTTAGTCTTCACGGTCACTTCACTTTTAATCGTAATCGAGGATAGATGTAGAATTCTATGGGCCACAGCTACTACTTACCATCAGGTGCACTGTATGCTCATTTGTCACCCTTATTCTATACAAAAAGTTGGAGTTTACTCCTTAAGAATCGATTTTTATACATAGCCCGCGGTACACAAATTATACGAGGAGCGAAATTGATTGTTAACAAAAAGTGAAGTGTAACTCGTGTAAAGTAATAGCGGCATCTACTGCATTCTGTTGGTTATTTTATCGAACAAATTGGTTAACTTGACCCTTAAGGTGACTGTGTAACGTGTAATAGACACTATAGACGCAACTAATTTTATATGAACGTTCTTATGGAGGAAACTCTAATCGCGCGTCGGAGCTGACACGAATATTTTTTTTAAATATATGTATCGATTAACGAGAGCACAGACCACCTGATGATTAGGGAATGCTGTAGCTTATATGGGCTCTATAATATCCTTTGTTACCCTCGAGAACTGTGATTTAGTGCCCCGTTGTCATGGTTTGCGATACTCACCATACAATACACATCAGTATATTATCCTATTGATTTACGCTACCGCTAGCCATGGTATAGGCGAAAAGCGCTCGCCTTAAAATTTCACTGCTCGCAAGAAAACTCACTTCAATTACTGTTGGCATCATCAGAACTCATAATAAAAAGGGTTGAGACTATTACTAGCATATATTTCACATGGATGTATATAATATTCAAAATGTCAGCATAATAACCCTCTTGACTTTTTCAGAATGCAGTTTTTATGCCTTAAATGACCATGAAGAGGTTAGTTGGATAAATACAACATTTTATTTAACACTTTCACTGCCCGGTATACTGGCCGGACACAATAGTAAGACAATAGCAATATCCCATATGTGGGTCACAGGGGACAGTGACAGTGTTAAATATTCATGTTCTTTCACTTGGCGACTTAAAAATATTTTATGTAAATTACTGAAATAATATCCATTTAAACTTATTACATTGAACATTTATAATTTTTTTCCAGTTAAAAGTCGTTTTCAGTAAAAAGGGTCACCGGTTCTCTACACTCACCATACGAAACACAGCAGCGTTAAGCTGCTATTTTACGTTGGTATTCTGTGAGAGCGTGGTCCTTCGCTGATATAGTAGTAGCACGAATGGGTCGAGCCGAGCCATTCATGCTACAACTATACCAGTAATATAGCTGCAGCATGGCTCTACCACGTAAAACATATATATATATATATATATATATATATATATATATATATATATATATATATATGAATATTCTTAGCTCTTTTCATGAGGAATATATATTTAAGTAATATTTTAAATAATAGGTCTCTACCTATGAAATTGCCATTCTGCAGTACTGGCCAGTTCAAATTAAAATAATTTTTGTTTGGATAAGAATTCTAATTTCAAATTAATTTTATTAAAAAAACATGGAATTCTTATATTTTTTTTATTGATTAGCGTTATGTTTTCATCGCATTTGAATCTTTTTCGTCATCATATTACGTTAAATACGTTAAAGTTTCGAGTAATTATGGTATATGGATACCGTCGTGGTATCAACGCAGCACACGCGGCACGCAACATCAACAACGATTACGGAGCGAATAGTACAAACAAACGCGCCACCTGTTATTGGTTTGCCCACTTTCGTTCTGGAAATTTCGACCTGAAAAATGAGCCCCCTGGTAGTCCGAAAACTATGGTCGACAATGCGAATAGGCAATTGTGGAAGCTGATGATACTCAATCTACGGCTGAATCAGCCGCTGCTTTTGACCTTAGCATCAAAACAATATTGGTCAATTTGCGTCAAATTGGTAAGGTAAAAAAGCTTGACAAATTGGAGCCCCATGAACTCGATGACCACCATCGCGAAGTACGCGTCAAGACGTGCCTTGCAGTGCTCAACAGGTACAATTGCAAGCGCTCAGCAAGTTGGTTGTATCCTGGTTCAGCACCTAAACAATGCCATTAACAAAAATTTACCCCTAGAAAAGTGATGGTCAATGTTAGGTGGTCTAGCGCCGGTGTGATTTATCACAGCTTCTTACTAAACAGGGTGAGCATTATTGCAGATGTGTACTGTGAAGAACTGAACACAATGATGGAGAAGCTCGCACGGCTCCAACCAGCTTTGATTAATCGTTCATCCCCGCTGCTCCTCCATGGCAACGCGCAACCTCATACTGCACAACAGATGGTCTCCAAGTTAAAAGAGCTGGGTTGGAAGCTCTACGTCATCCGCCGTACTCACCAGACCTTGCGCCTACATAATTCGACTTATTCCAGAATTGGGATAATTTTTTGCGGGAAAAAAATTCAATACCCCAGAGGCAGTACAAAATGCCTTTAAAGAATTTGTTGCCCCCCGTCCAGCTGATTTCTTCAAGAAGGGCATCAATAAACTGCCACTGCGTTGGCAAAGATGCATTGATTGCATGGGTGATAACTTTCATTAATAAAAATAAAAAATATAGAAAAAAATTACGTTAACTCATTTTATAAAAAACGCGAATTTCATAGGTAAAGACCTAATATCAACCTAAAACTAATGCGGTTATAAACAACCTTCAAGTGTTCTAAGAAGAATTACTTTCAAACTTACCGTGCATTAATTAACTTTATTGACATGTAGAATTAGTGTGGTGTTAATTACAATAAAATGTAAATGCAGTGTTTCTAAATTGATTCCAAATACACTCATTATTTTAACGTACGTTAAGGAAAGTGTTTATAACTAGACGTTATTTCGTCTATGACACAACGTGCTAGATTGGTGTAATGGATTGCTAACACATAAGATTTCTGAATGAATAAATATATGAAATCTGAGTTCAAAACCGGCCTTTTCTATATTTAACTTTTTCTATGACATAGTTTTAGTAGTTTTTAATGTTGTATTAATTTTTGATTCATATTTTTCGTCATAATTTATTTCATTTATTTTTGTTGTTTTTGTTTGTACATTCGTTTAAGTTTGAATCCAACAAATTACTTTTGTCATTTATCTCATTTTTTTTTCTTTTTTTGTATTTGTATCTTTGTTATTTTGTTTTTTCTTTTTGTTGAATTACTCAGTTAATTAAAACATTGATATTTTCAGAGGAAATGGCAACTAAACGAAAAACAACTGCATTATGTTGTATTAAATGCCAACAAATCATCAGAGCAAAACAAATCATAAACTGCTCTGTATGTCACCTGTACTATGATATTGACTGCACGAATGTTTCATCAAAGCTATATTACTTAATGACAACCGAAATCAAAGAGAAGTGGAAATGTTCTTTGTGCATTAAGAATAAGTTTAACTAAAAAACCCTAGAACAGTATCAGAAAAAAGAAAGTGTTTACAAGAAACTACTCGACAGTCCACTCAAACACAGTGTTATTTCCAAATCCTGCAAAAAAAATTCTAATGAACACAACTCTAACATTAATCAAAACTCAATATCTAAAAAGTTCTTGCTGAAAAACACCAGTTCCGACTATCCAAGAGAAGAAAAGAAACTATAACTATCAAAACTAAAGTCAAAAACAAATCTAATTTTCATTGTTGGTGAAGCAAGCTTCAGGAATGGCTTCAGTTTTAATAAAAATTCGGTCAAGGTATAAAAATCTCCGTCAATATAATAATAGGTCTTTACCTATGAAATTACCGTTTTTATATAATAAGTTAACTTAATTTTTTCCTATATTTTTTATTTCTATTAATCAAAATAATCACCCATGCAATCGATGCATCTTTGCATTACATTGGCAGTTTATTGATGCCCTTCTTGAAGAATTTAACAAATCCTTACAAGACATTTTGTACTGCCTCTCAGGTATTGAATTTTTTTCCCTCCCAACAGTTATCCAAATTCTGGAAAAAGTTGAAGTCTGTAGGCGTAAGATCTGATGAGTACGGCGGATGACAAAGAGCTTCCAACCCCAGTTCTTATAACTTGGAGGCCGTCTGTTGTGCAGTATGAGGTCGCTCGTTGTCGTGCAGGAGCAGCGGGGACGAGCGATTGACCAAAGCTAGTTGGAGACATACGAGCTTCTCCATTATTGTGTTCAGTTCTTCACAGTACACATTTGCAATAATGCTCATCCCGTTTGGTAAGAAGCTGTGACGAATCACACCAGCGCTGGACCACCAAACAGCGACCATCACTTTTCCAGAGGAAGTTTTCGTTTAGAGCATTGTTTAGGTGCTGAAACAAGATCTAACCAACTTGCTGAGCGCTTGCGATTGTCAAACATAATCCATTTTTTGTCGTAGATAATAATACGGTTCAAAATTCCTTCATTTGTGTACCTGTTGAGCAGTGCAATGCACGTCTCGACGCGTACTTCGCGATGGTGGTCATCGAGTTCATGGGGCACCCATTTAACAAGCTTTTTTACCTTGCCAATTTGACGCAAATGGACCAATATTGTTATGATATCATAGAGAGCAGATCATATTGATTACGAATGTAATTCATTGTTCATATCTAAATGCACAATCAGTATCAATCATTTATTAAATTCACTTAGTTTGTATTACTCCAATTGCTCATTTATTGATATACCATTTAAGCCAAGTAATATGTTAAGTGCAAAATCTAATTTTACGATGTTTAATATAATTAATAATAAAATAGATTCAATAGACCATACTTAATATTTTATAAATCATAGAAATATGCCACAGACAAATTGTAAACACAAAAATAATTAAATGGTTAAACGAACTTACCTTAAGTGAAGTTCAACCATAATTATACGAAGCTCCTTGTCCAAGACGTTCTTTACAACATGTAGTATGCCGTATTTTATACCAGTACCATCACAGTTATCCAAGCTCCTAAAAAAATTTTTTTAACGGCAAAATGTATGTACAACACTATATCCACCTGTACGTCAAATGCAATGTCATTATGTTTAAAGCAAGGGATTAGATGAGCAACCCTAACCCAGGGAGGGTTGGGCTGGGAGTACCATCTCGGACAAGGAGCTTCGTATAATTATGATTGAACTTCACTTAAGGTAAGTTCATTTAACCATTTAATTATACTCTCTCCTTGTCCGAGACGTTCTTTACAACATGTAGATGTTTGAAGCCAGGGTTGCGAATTATAATACCAATGAATGAAAAAATTTGCAATTTTCCTTATTTTATATAAAAAAATAATTGAAGGTATTATACATATGTATATTACATATTTGATTTAATAACATAAAATAAATTATCTTTATTTTATAACAATTCCATATACACGTAAGGCCACCTTAATTGCAGCAGAAGTGGCCCGTAGAAGAAATATAATTGTGAAAAAACACAATAATCTGGAATATCTGTTCCCGTTTAATTTAAGTAAATTTTAATTTAACATCTTATAACTTCAGAAATGCTTTTCTATTCTAAATGGGTTTTATGAGTTAATGTTAAATTTATCATTATCTTGTGTTATGCTTTCTATTAATTATTCACAGGAAAGGCTTAAGCTTCTCTCATTTATTTTTTCCCATGCAATCGCTGTTGAAGTAAAATTCTACCTTATATCTTAACTACACCTCTGAACTCCACTTGGAATAAATGTAATATTTATGAAGGACAATATTTAATAAATTTTATGACCTGTGACTCATCACAGCTAAGCTTGTTACTAGTTTTGTAAACTTTTGTAATCTCAAATCTTTATTGCAACATTTTGATGTAAATAATATAAAACTAACTTATTAAGTCTATGCTTATAACAAAATCCAAAGTAAAAAATCACAAATGCCCAGTAAGGAATTACATTACACTTACTGCAAAATTGGTACTATAGAGAAATAATAATTTTATAATTTATAGTATTTGACAAAGGAGAGTTCACTATGTATGAGCATGAATTTTGGAGTGCCATACTTTTACAAAATGCTTCACTAATGGTACCTATGATATGTGTGAGATACCTATGAGGTGATAGTAACATGCGAAATAGTAGTGTATGATTCTCTGTAAAGTGGTGTAATAATTTGTTATTTTATTCAAAATGAATAATTCGAATCTTTTATTTAACATGCCTTTCCACTTGATTCACATTCACCCCCCCATGTGGACAACCAAAAATCCTATGGTTCTATAAACTTAATTTTTTGACAGCAATTAACAGCATAGCAACTAGTGGAAATGCATAGAAGAATCACCCCCAGTCTAATATAACTGCCATGGTTTCTGGGTCATACCTGCAGAACACGATTGTTCTGTGTAATAGTATTATTATTTCTCGGTACAAATTGATCAATTTTTGGTTTTGACACCGTTTTATGATCTTGTTGAATACACTTGAAAGACTTCTTATGACTTTTCTTTGTTTACTTGGCTCAATTTCAGATCGATATATAATTTCCAATATTTTTCATTTAATTGATAGAATTGAATCCTCAATAATTAATGAAAGAGAACCCTCTCTATCTTGTTAATGTATAAAGCAGTGGTTTTATCAACTCTGAGTAAAGTAAAGTAGTAAGTATTATTCAAAATATCTATATTATTGTTTTTTTAAAGGTTTTGTATTGTGTTCTACAATTTTCAAAATTATAAGCATATACTACTTTCATATCCAATAATAATATAAATCATATCTGATCATATCCAATAATAATATATGTAATTTCCTCACAATGAAGGACTAAGACCCAAAAAATTGTCTCAGTTCCAATGGCTTATTTCCACCCAGTTGAGAAGTGTCCGTTTTTATTTCAAAAAAACATTATGCTTTTTATTAATTTTATTATTTACAATATTATTCACTACCATCTAAGATCAGAAATTTTCGACTGAATATAATATATTACCTTCCATATACATTATTATGTACATAATAGTTAGAAAACACAACATTATTAACCTTATATTACTGATAGCAACATAAATGGCTTATGCACAAATATAGAGTAGCTATTCATATCACAATTATCTGTATAAGTATTTTTCCATAATTTCCTTTTACAGCAAATTAATTTGTTGCTAACATCTTTATGGTAATCTATTTTATGCATCTGTCAGACATAACTCTATTGTATGTATGTTTACCATAGTTATTTTACTATATGAAGGTAATAATAACCTGATAGGTATGAAACCCTACATAAAATAACTGAAAAAACATTTTTTTTTTAGGTTACCATTTTTACTATGTACTTAACATATAACTTATATTTTAACTTGTCATAACCTTTAAATACCTTATAATAGTAAATTTTTACTATAATCATTTTGAAATTTCTTTTAATTGTTCAATGTACAATTGTTTTAAGTAGTGAATTTTGTAAGTTTTATATTTTCCCAAAAGATATTTTATGTACCGCTGTAAGCCATTGATGCATTTTGCACCTCATTATTATATTTAAAACCTACTGATGCTAAACACTGCTATCTTTCTTGTAACTTAGGTTATACTAAGCTACATAATACAGCTCGGATGCAACAATGTGTCTTTGTTTAAATGTAATCCATCAATCATGGTATGGCTAGAATGTGCCTAACAGTAGAAAATTGCTCCATAAGCTAATTTTTTGATTTCTATGACTTTCTTTTTAAATAGTTTTATTACATCAATAATACTAATTCGGTGTTTACTTTCTTTTACCGAGTTTTTTAATTATAGTTTGTTAATTTCTTAAAATTTATATTAAAACTAAGGTCATGAAAACTTTACAGGCTAACTGTCGTTTATATTATTTTTTTAATAATTTAAGAAAATCATTGTAATTCCATGTGATGGTGGACAATATTATTTTTGTTTTGCAGACATGCCAAAATTGGCTTCATAAGCTCCGTATGGAGCCAAGTAAATCCCAAGAGGATATAATTAAAATAATAGCTTATATTCAATCTTTCAGATTTTTCTAAACAGTTATATTAAAATGTTTAATCTTTTAAGACTATTTAAACCTGTAACCTCTTGATATTCAATATCAAGGTGAAACGGTTCTCATATCACATCTTTTCTTACTTCCATGTCATATTATCCATCCATCCGTTGCAGCCTATAAGTCCACTGCGGAACATAGGACAAGCACAATGTTTTACTTTCTAGTGATAGCGCTTTGTACGTCAATTAAAAACCTGTCTAACATCTAAGTGATAGCTCTAAGGTCTGAATAGTTAACCATGTCTATCCTCTAGGTGATAGCTCTAATGGTTTAAAGCCTGCAGTGAATTCTTCTGAGTCCTAGCCCATCTTAATGTCTTCCTTCAAGTGGTATCGCTTGATATGTCAATTCAAAACCTGTCTACCTTCTAAGTGACAGCTCTAAGGTCTGAATAGTTAACTATGTCTATCCTCTAAGTGATAGCTCTAATGGTTTAAAGCCTGCAGTGATGTCTTCCGAGGCCTAGCCCATCTCAATGTCTTTCCTCTAATGGTAGCGCTTTATGTATCAATTCAAAACCTGTCTGCCCTCTTAAGTGATAGCTCTAAGGTATGAATAGTTAACCATGTCTATCCTCATAAGTGATAGCTCTAATGGCCTGTATATAGCATTTTATATAACTTATGCTAGATATTCTTTCCAACAGTTTTAAGTCCTCAGTAATTCTGCCAGAAACCAGAAAATCCTGTCCCAAGATGTTGATGGCATTTTATTTCTTAATTTATTATATATACATGAACTCATATATATTCGAAGTAATAGTTCTAATGGTCTGTTTGTAGCATATCCATATAACTCATGTAAGATATTTTTTCCAGCAGTTTTAAGCCCATAGTATTTGTTTTTGTATCTCAGTATTGGATAATATATTGTCCAACAAGATGGTAATAGTGTATCAGCCTGAGTATTTTATTTATTTATTTATTTATTTAAGCTTTCATGCACACAGTTGTACATATGGCGGACTTAATGCCATAGGGCATTCTCTCCCAGTCAACCATTAGGCTAAACAGATATAGACAAACAAGAGGCGGTGCAGCAATAATCAAAATAGAAAGAGCTAAAAAAAAAAATTTGTATATACATATAAATATACATATACACACACATACATACACATATATACTTAAATACACACAATATATACATATATAAATATATGGATACACATATACATGCATACAGTACATTTTATATACACAATATATATAAATATTATCTATGTCAGAACAAATTCCAAGCGTTTTGAGAAACTTCCATATATCAGCCGAAGATGAATTAAGTACTTGTTCGTGGATATATCGGCGTTTAGCAGCTCTCACCATCTGATTACATCGATTTCTCGCAGTTTTATATGCCTGCCACTTTATATCAGTGCGATTCTTCTTAAAAGCACGAAACATTCTGTCGCGTTTTGCCATAGCCATTCTTACCCCAGTCGTGATCCATGGAACAGGAGGACGCTTAAGTCGAACGACACGCTTAGGGGCATGTTCATTATACAGTCCTAATATGTTGCTGTTAAAGAAGTCGACTTTTTCATCAACTGTGGAAGCAGTATATACAGATGACCAGTTAATAGCATCCGCATCACACTTAAGCTTGTCTATATCTAGTCTAGCAAGACTTCGAATAGCGATAGATACGGATAAAGGCTTGGGAGACTTTAATTTATATGACAGGAAAAGCATGTCATGCCGTGAAAATCCAGAAGCAGGGAATTGTCTATAATTGACAACGTGTTCAATGGAGGAGACGGCTATAAGGTCGATCCAGGTGTCAGCAGAGTAGAAGTTGTGATGTGTTGCATTTAGAGGCAAAATAGTGAAATTATGCGACATCATGATCGACCTCAGTTTGCAAGATTTGAGAGAAACCCCTAATAGGTCAGTGTTAAAGTCTCCCATCATAATATGATGTGTGTAGGCAGAGCTGAAGGGCAACAAATTTTCTTCCAAATCAGATAGTCCACTTGAGGTGGACAGTAGACAACTCAAGAAAAACTTTAACACTCTTGACATTAACGTCGACAAAAATGTGTTCCATTGAACCAGAATATAGGGAAGATGTGTTTAACATTTTATAAGGTAAATCACTACGCAGATAGATAGCGACACCTCCGCCCTTTTACCAGTGCGGTCGTTACAGGTAAAATATAACCTGGAAGACTATAAGACGTGGACGAGAGTTTTGGCTTAAGCCAGCTTTCCGATATGAGTATACCATGAACTGCACTAGAAGAGAAAGTATCCAGGAGCTCCGTATGATGTTGAGGAATACTTTGTGCATTTAAATGGCAAATGTGAAAACAGTTTAACAATTTTTGAGATTCTTCATATATTAATGTACGTAGCGTAGCAGACTCATCCGAAGCATCAGCAAATGAAAGGAAGAGGAACTGTTGCAAGTAGAATAAAAAGATTCATCATCTGACATTAGACAAAAATATTTAAAATAAATAAAATAATAATGATACTAATAATTAAATATATATATATATATATATATATATATATATATATATATATATATAAATGGATATAAAAAAATATGTTTATCTACATACATCACCCTCCGGCTAACTGTTCACAATCTTAATAGTAACACCAGGAAAAAAAACTAATACAAAGTTACAACAAAATAGAAGAAAAAAGAAAACAAAAAACAATAAACTTGCAAAGCAATTAAAAGCAAACAAAGAAAATAAAAAAAAAAACAAACCTTTCTTTTCCTATTTTCTCAATACTGTCCCAAAATCACCTGCATGTGCGCAATTTTGCCCAATGACTATGATAAATGGCGACTGCCAAACTAAATGCTCAAAAGACGAATTGAACACGAAAGTAAGAAAAAACATATTAAATATATCACTCCAACTTCTCAACGTATCTCTATATATATCTCAACCTACATTTATTGGTTGGAAATACCTATTTATTATTTCATATTATACGAGTGACGAGGTTATGTTAATAAAGCTTAATAGTGGATTTTCATTGATAATTAATCATACTTGTTATTAAGTGTTTCAACACACAGTGAATCTGACTTTATTAATAAGTGATTTTTTTAGATTTTTACACGTACCTCCGAAACAAGATGATTCTTGTTTACCTTTAATCAGTTTGCTCCATTTTGAATATCTTCTTTTCCCAAAGTATAACCCAATATTACCTCGCAAGCACGTAATAAATACAGTTGTGGTAGGTTTTGGATACAAAACATTTAATATTACACTAAACATATTTGATTCTTATAACAAAATTTATAAAAACACACCGTGACGGCTGGCACAAAAAAACGTAATGACATTGCATTTGACGTACAGGTGGATATAGTGTTGTACATACATTCTGCCGTTCCAAAATTTTTTTTAGGAGCTTGGATAACTGTGATGGTACTGGTATAAAATACGGCGTACTATATGTTGTAAAGAACGTCTCAGACAAGGAGAGAGTATAATTATAAGCCTGGGACCATTTCATTCTACTTTGCTAAAATAAACCACAACTTTAATATGAACAAAAACACAAAATCTGATAAAAATAATAGTGATTTCTTATATTTACGAGAACACTACACATTAAATGAAATCAGTTTTACGGATTTTATCGCGTTTAATTTAACTTTTTAATTCCCGACGTTACGGGTGTTCATTGTCACGGGGGGGACTCAAGCGTTTGACGTCCTAATATCATAGTTAACCCGAATAGTGTCCGATCTACGCAGAATGAGCTTACAATATCTTGAAGTCTTGCAGTGGTATGCTTGGGTTTGGATTTAATTTTATTAATTATAGGATCCCAAGTAGATGGTTGCACCAATCCATCTTCTCTATCGAAATTAGGATGCTTTTTAATTTCAATAGCCTCGTGAATCTTCCTTGGTAGGAATCTGTATTCCTTTGCGAGGATTTGAGGTCTATTAAATCTTATGTAAAGGCGGGGTTGATCTTGAACGCGTGAAATCTTTTACTCGGGCTTTTATAGATCTTTTTGTTTGTCCTATGTACGATAGACCAAATTCTAATTCAAGTTTGTACAATGTACACTCCTGCATCTTCTAGAGGGATATTACATATCTTCTATCATTATCTTCTTCGGCAGCTTGTAGTAGGTTTTAATGGAAGCTCGCTTCAAGATGTAGCCAATCTTGTCTGTGACTCCTCTGACGAATGGTAGTACAGCAAGCACGCGCTCGACCGTGGCCGGCTTCACTCGGTCACTGTGACGTAGGCGCGGGTCCCGAAGCTTGTTATATTGCAATCCTTGCTTGACGTGCTGAAGCTCGGTGACCAGATGTTTTCTGTCACAGATCACTTGTGCTCTCTGAAACAAAGATTTTCCCACGGTAGCTAACTGTGATGGATGGTTGTATCTATGGTGTATATGGAAATATCGGTTGGTATGGGTCTTTTCCTATACACAGTTATCAGGATTTCAGATGACTAAAACATCTAGAAAAGCTAAAGAATTGTTTGCCTCTAACTCCATTGTGAAATTTATTTTAGATTTTATGGAATTAAGGTGGTCTAAAAATGGTAAAATTGTGAAGATGTCGTCTACGTACGCTTGTAGAATCTTGTATTTACGTGAGCAGTAAGAAGGGTTTGCAAGACTTCAAGATACTATAAGCCCATTCTGCATAGATCGGATCAAAAAAATATATTCAAAAATGAAGGTAGCTGGGCAAGCTATGACATCGGAACGTCAAACATCTCAGTCCCCCGTGACCATGGGTGCTGTAAAGCACCCGAAACGTCGGGAATTAAAAAGATAAAT
Organism: Parnassius orleans; assembly: GCA_029286625.1. Taxonomy (NCBI): domain Eukaryota; kingdom Metazoa; phylum Arthropoda; class Insecta; order Lepidoptera; family Papilionidae; genus Parnassius; species Parnassius orleans. The sequence goes on along the minus strand of JAGSMP010000027.1, from coordinate 3,287,316 downwards.
TAAACGCGATAGAATCCGTAAAAATTAGTTTCATCCAGAATAGTTGCTTGATATCGATATTCAAGGTATGATCTAAATTGTTTTAGAGCAACAGAGTAATAGAAGTGGAGTTTTTACCATAAAATGATTTTTTTATATTAATCACTATTTTCAAATTTTCAACTTATTAAAAATTATTTTCTACTTTTTAGTTCGGTTATTTACAAAAGCTTGTTTTTTTAGTTTTTTTTAGTTTTTTTAACTATTATTTCTTTTCTATTTTTTAGTGCAACTAACTACAAAAACATGTTTGTTTTTGAAACGAAGTTCTTTTACGCGAATTACAGTAGATTGAACTCGCAGAAATCGTTGTTGTTTTATGAATTATTCGCAAATCCTGAGGATTCTGGCAAGGATAATGGAATAAACTATTTAAATTATTGCATTGTCATCGGTCCTTGATAAGTGGGCGAAGTTTCAAATCAATCCGACGTTTTGAAGGGGATGAAAATCACATTCAAAAATTCCGTTACATAGATACATACTAAGCTAATAAAATCGTGTTAAAAAAAGTGGTTGGAGGAACATACGTTTTATACGTTAAACGAATTTTATGATTTAAGAGTTAATACCGTGTTCTTCATTCTTGTAAGCATTTTTTAAATATTTTATCTTATATGTTAATATATGATTAAACGAACTTCTCCAAGTGAAGTTCGATCAGTATTATATGAATCGCTTCATTCGAAGATATAATATTGGCAAAGTAGTTTCCTTATTCTACAAGGCTAAGTAGCACCTTTAGAGATTTTTACTTTACCCCCATCAAAGTAATTGCTCCTCCCACTCTCGCTGTCCGAGCGTACTACGAGTATATCATTCTTTTAGAGATATTATTCTGAGCAAAACTTTTTGTGGGTATTGGGTGGGTGGGAAACTGTATTTTCGAATAAAGAGATTCATATAATATTGATAGAACTTCTCTTAGAGAAGTTCGTTTTATCATGATATATTATATTTCATCGCTTCATTCTTCAGATATAATATAAACAACGTAGATGTTGAGCTTAAAGTTTTGCTTATTAAGTCGTTTATGTGTACTTTAAACATTAAAAAAACAAATAATCACATTTAATTTATTAGTTCGGTCGTAACAAAATAACATACAATTATTCATTTGTCTAATTAGCTTATTTAATAAATGAAATAGTTTTTATTGAATTATTTAAAAGGACAGATTTCGTAAACTTACTTTTGTCAGTAATTTGGCGATAGTAAAATTTCGCAAAGGTCTCTTATGCTGGCGATCTGCCGGCTGTTTTTCTAATCCTATATAGAGAGACCTCAGTGGACTTAGTAGCCGAGGTGACAGCATGGCGCGTGCTGTGTGCACTAAACACAGTCACGTCCACGCCGCTAATACTTGCTTAATCCACCTACTGATAGATTGAGCAGTTGCCGCCTTGTGTCGCCGTCCGTATGTTAGCAATAAGTTCTGACAATCTGCGGGTCTGATTATATTTGTAATCTCTAAATAATCTTTTATTGCCGTGGCTGGACAAACATTTTTATTTTCTGTTAAATAAGGTAAAATTAGAAGGGGTTGCTAACGACCCGCTGCAGATGTTTTTATTATATCAGTGATGCTGATTCTAATGTCGGAAGAACATATCTTAATATTGTCTATCTTTATTAAATATAATGTTTGACCTCTGTGCTGCGCGTAATGCCATTAATACTGTTAATTTTTTTGTGATTTTTTCAATACACACTTTCAGTGTTTTATTGGGAACCCAATCTAGAATATTATTGTCTTAAAGATAATTATATATTTAACATGGTTTGTGGGTTCCAAGTACCAGTAAATTTTGGTCTTAACATGTATGCGCTCTTTAAAAATATTTTATTTGCTCTTTAGAACCTACACAGTCTCCTAGAAGTAGATATAAAGCCAACATGTGATTATTAACGAACGTACCTTTTCTTATATATGCGCTCCAGAGAGCCTCGCTGCACCCAGAGTAAGTTGTTTGTGCAGGTGATGAGGAGTTCCGGAGGAAGACCGTAAGAGATCTTTGTGAGGTTTGAAATGCAGTATATCTGATCTGAGTAAGTTATCCAATATTCCAGGCCATTCCAGCTTTGGAACCCCAAAACTGGAATGGCCACTAACGAAAGACTAAAATACCTTCAGCTTTATCGCTTATGATCTTTTCCAGACATTTGATTATTTCCAATCATCAAATGTCTGGAAAAGATCATTGGCACGAGAAGCGAAAAGATCTATTTCCCCCAATTTTTAATAATCTCTTGATAAGCGTTATCACTTAGCTCCCGTTTTATATCCAGGTGTAGTTTTCTTGATTCTTGATCTGATTTTACATTTTCTTCACTATTCATATAAGATTTTGACACTTTTTAAAGTATTTTTTTTTATTATACATCTTATATTTTAGAAGCGCAAGGTATTATTGTCTTTCTAGTCATTAGTGTACAACCAGCCATATTTCACTGCATGAAGGGCGGTCGTGAGGACACCTATCAAATGAACGAACAACTAACAACAACAACATCGGACAACTAGTTAAGAGAGAGAACCGTACTAAGTGGCCTTTGTTTATCTATGGGTAGGCTTATAGAAAGTTCCGTGCAATCAAAAATAAATCCTATAAATTTGCAAGATATATGCCGGACCTAGACAGGACTTATTATAATTAATAAATAATACCTAAGCTTGTTAAAGACGCAGTCTCGTTGACGTTATCTTAACATTCGTTTTAGTCTTTACCTATACAAAGAATGTCGTCAAGATATATGACAGTCTTATATCCCCTGCTTCTTAAGTTGGCTTTCATTATCTTACTAAATGTTTTAAGAGCAACGGACTGGCCATACTGTGTGTTTTAACTGAATTCCCATCTTCAAATTCAAATCTTAAAAATTTGCGTTGATTCGACTTAATAGACACTAGTAAAAAAGCCTTCCGTAGGTCAATGGTAGCCATGTAACAATTACGCGGTATTTATTTTGAGGCCGTTCTGTAATCCTTCATATTAAAGTGACATTTTGCAATGAACTTTAATTAAGGGACTTTAAATTCAGAATAAATCTTTTATCTCTGTTTAGTTTAGGCGCTAAGAAAACTGAGGATATAAAATGTTTCATTAATGGATGACACCTTCATATAGCTCCTAGGTTTTATAAATTACTAATAGCGACAGAAATGTATTGTTTATCTTTTGATAAAAAGTTTAATGAGGTATTTTACATTGAGAAATTTGTATATTGAATGGTATTGTAAAACCTTCTATAATTCATCTTAAAATAATTTTATTTTTTGTTAATTAAAGCCAATAGTCACAGAAATATTGTAATCTTCCCGCATGTATCTGTTTTACTGCTGAACTGGGGCACGGTAAGGTTTGTTGTTGCTCCAAGAACTCGTTTCTGAATACACCTGAGAGGGTCGATCCCTGCGGGACCACGATGACAACACTCCCTTGGCCCTCCCCACCCCCTATTGTTCTGTGAGCGAGAAGGGCCTCTCCAATTTCTCTAGTAACGATAGTCTCTTGAAGACGAACTTGTTTCTATCTGTGATGTATAAGGTTTTGGATCTGTTTTCTTAATCTGAAGAACTTGTTTAACGATAGCTTATAGCGCCTTGATCTTTTTAGGAAGCTTATTTCCAAAGAGAATTTCATTTCTTTCACTGACATGAATGACTTTAAGAAAACACTTGTCTAATTCGGGTGTCACAACTTTTATTCTGGATTGAGTCTTAGAGTGATGGAGACTGGATAATATACGGCAAGCATAAGATTTTTTTTATCGCTTGAACTTTATTGTCTCCGATGAGAAGTAAAGACATAACACCTCCACCATTAACACCTCCAAATATATAACCATTTCATGCGCTAGAAAGCGCACGCCCGTTGTATATAACTATGAAGTGGATGGTTTGCAAATGGTAAGAGTTAAAGAAGTTAAAGATCTAGGCGTTCGACTAAATAGTGAATTATCATTTAGGGAACACATTATCTATTGCTGCAAAAAAACGTATAGAAACTTGGGCTTCATTCTTCGCAAAGTGCACGGCTTCACGAACATTAAGGTAATCATCAACCTGTATAATACGGTGGTAAGAAGTAATGTGGAGTGTAACGCCTTAATATGGTCGCCGCACAAAAATAGGTATAGTGCAATGCTGAAAAGTCTGCAAAATAAATTTATTACATACTTACATCTATATGCGCTATAATGGAGTCTACCCTATTGATGTACCCAACTTTATTTATTCTGGGTATGGTTGGCTACAACGAGTTGAGGGTAAGACGAGACCTAGCATTTGCCTTATATATTTTTAAAATGCTTAGAAGAAAATATATAATATTTATATAATAGACTGTACAGTAAAAGACTTCCTCGAGCAGTGTATGGGGCAGTGAAGTACGATCCTTCGTCTTCTGGGCGAGCGAATGACGACTGCGAAGAACCGCATAAGGATAAGAAGGTGTATCTTCCAGGACAATTGTCTGAGTCCAATCTGGTTCTGACTCTCCTGAACCCTCTCAGTACCTTACTGGAGGGCTCTAGGGGAGGATGATTTCAACTTCAGAAGGTAGGGACAAAAGTGACCCACCTTTTCTGCATGGATGATTTCAAGTTATTCGCCTCCAGTCGCTCTCATCTTATAGAATTGCTAAACATCACTTGTGAGTTTAGCAATTCTATTAGAATGGAGCTGGGGACGGAGAAGTGTGCTGTCCTCCATGTTGAAAAGGGTAGGGTTGTTAACTCGGAGGGCATCGACTTGTCTATGCCTATCATCATAAGGACCCTTTCCGAGTCTGAAACATACCGACACCTCAGTATGTCACAGAATATGGGTATCAATGAGGCGGACATGAAACAATCGGTTTGCGATCTATTTTTTGCATGCTTGACAAAAGTGCTTAACAGCCTCTTGACGGACGTGAATAAGGCAGGCGCATATAACTGTTATAACAAATATATAACAAAGGCCCGTAAAAATATAACATACGTATAAGTTAAATAAAAAAAAATTGAAATATTATAAATTAAAATAATAATAAAATAGAAGTAAAATAAAAAATGCTCTCTAATAAATTAAAACTTATATTGCATAATTTTGAAGTATATTCCTAAAATTTAGTAAAGTTTTTGTCTATACATGCGTTACTTATACGATCCAATAAAATTTTATTTTCATTTTTCTGACACCACTTTAAACGACCTTCAAATATAGACCTACTTTCCTTCATTATATCATACAGCGTACCAGAGCTGGGAGCCCCCGCCTCGATCCAACTTGATAAGTTTACTTTAGCATCCTCATACGCATACATCATTCCAGCCCTGTGTGCCCTAAAGTTTACACGATATCACTCTGGACCCTCTTTGACTTTCGCGGCTTTTAATAGCAGATGTATGAAGATTTTCGATAAATTTCTTATAAATTCTAACAAGAAAACCTTTGTGTGAGTCGCAAGGACAACTATAGCATGAATAAATCAAGCGCAGATAGTCCCAGTTTAGATCTGCTTGGAGATAACTACACCACCACTCACACACTTTGATCTCATCCCCACTTCTCTTGCCCCAAGAAATTAGGTTCCTAGATTTATATGATTAATCATAACTCTCTCAACAGCAATTTTGTTAAAATTAAATTCGAATGCGAGAAGCTTGTGGCCTGACCAAAATACATCATTTATTACATAGGCTCTTGATAAGGCCACCCATGCGACCATAACTAATGTATGTAACAATATTGTCTAAATTTAAAAAAAAATTAAGGTTTGTGCAAATCTAATCATTTTCTGAACAAAACTTTAACAACTCATTGCTATATAACGAGTCAACATTCACATTATAGTCTCCCAAGGCAATAACTACATTTACAAAATGATTTTCTAATAAACTTTTGACTGTACCTAAAGCATTTGTAAATTGAGGTAAATTCTCAAGATTATTTTGAGTCATATAAACTGAAAATACATATGACAATTCCCATTAATATACGATTTTATAGCACAAATTCGTGAGTTGTTACAATTCACTAAGTCAACATTATTAATTAACGCAGTTCTCCACAAGAGGGCCACCCTTTATATCTATCTATTGGCTATCCTTTTAATATACCGGACGAAGTATCGACTGCAGAAATACCGTGTGAAGGAATTAATTGTTGACAAGAACGATAGCTCATGGGGGAGCAGCCATGTTTCTTCAAGCGCCACTACATCAAACTCATTACACAGTTCTCTAACATGATCGAAACTTCTCATAGTTGACTCACAATTTAAGCTTACGAACTTCATGTCTTTCGGTATTATTTTGCCAGAAATGTCTAAGCACTATGCCTACTGGCCAGAAGTCCTCATTCATAAAAATATGTTTTCTATCAAAATTAATCCTTACCTTAAAAGAAGCAAAGTTAGTCACTTTAAAAGGTTCAATACGTTCAACACTAATCGCTTGTTCACCTTTACACTTAATATACTCCTCAAGCTTATCACTGGTTGTTGATACGTCTAAACGTGACACAAATAAGCAAAGAGATTTCGGAGCAGCTCTGATAATCAAATCACCTTGAGATTGCACGGCCGCCATGCATTGCCTATTCCTATTTTCCTTTTTATAAGACACGGTCACAAACCCTTCGTCCTTATTTGTTGCTGTCAAATTAACCTCTTTTAGGCTACGTAATGGTGCAGAAGTGTGTTACGCCTAACGCTGTTACCGTACTTTTTTTAATAGGATAAGGATGAAAAACGAACGTGGTCCTTCCCCGGTCGAGCCGACCCATTCGTGCTACAACTACACAGTAGTTGCAGATGGACGTTCAATACGCAAACGCACGTCCTCTATCGACACACTTCTCTTTGCTACAAGAGACGAGCGCGAATGCGATGCCCTCTCAGCGCTCCCCACTAACAACTGGTGTTTGGTCATTTCTTATTTGAGTCTCGACAGAAACAAAGCTACTATCTTTACTACCTTCTTTTTCTAATTTATTATCACAAGTAAGTTGTTGTTCTAAATCTTTACGTAGGTTCTCCAAGTCTGATTGCGTGGCAAATACGTTTTTAATGTTAAACAAATCCTGTTTTAACAGAACAATGTCCTTTAAAAGGCTGGTTACATCTACGTGATCAAATGTCACGGGTGGGAGCTTATTAAGGTTCTTCGCCACGAACACTGGAAGGCTAGAAGGCTCCGTTTCTTTAAGAATTTTTATAATATCCTGAAGAAGCCTTTTGTTTTTCCCCTCCCCTTGCCGCTCGTCGAGTTAGTGAAGAATCCAACAGAAGCACCTTAGTACGATCAAGTTCTTCTTCCGTAAATTTAGATTCACATATTTGTAATAAACTAACTTTATCAATCACGTCGATTTTACACTTAATAAAACAAAGTAGCTCGTTTACCACTTAATGGCAACCACACAGATTTGACATTTTATATTAGCAAATTAGTCCAATGTAGGAACGATTTCTTCTGCTTTATCTTCAATTGTCAACTGAGGATGCTCCTCGAAAGGAATGGATGTTGCCATTGTGTCAGCATCTACGACGTTATTACTATCTTCAGCTTCGTTATCTACAATCAAAAATAAATTGATATTTCGAGGGTAGATGACAATAATTTATTATGATGAGAATATAAAATATCATAAAAAGCCACCTTAATATATTTGTATATGTGTGTTTAACTTTATCTAATCTTCGTACTAACTCTCAGCTAGCCCATCGGTTAGGATACCTTCGTACTGACTCTCGACCAGTTCCCAAAGTTTTCGTGTCGACTTACGAACAACGCTAAGGCTGTTAGTCTTGTGCTTAACGTATATTTTAAATGATCAATCAGTCACTAGAAACGAATTACGTAACGGTAACACTTAACAACATTTTCTTCAGCATCAGAAGAATCAGAGTAAACATTGACTCGTTTATATCATTTTCGTTCTTGTTCTTCTAGTTTTTTGATTTTCTTTTAGTAATAAGCAATTTTGTCTACAGCACTGTGTTTCGACATTTTACTGCTTTAAAATAAATAAAATAAATAAGATGTGCACGAAACTACCTAGCACGAAAATGGAATGATGTAGTACTTGGAAGGCGAGAATGACATTAGTTGGAGGGGCAATTACTTTGATGGGGGTAAAGTAAAAATCTATAAAGGTGCAACTTATGCTTGTAGAATAAGGGAACTACGTTGTTAATATTACTAGCGATCCGCCCCGGCTTCGCACGGGTAATTTCTGGATCTCATCAACAGCGTCACCTACCGGATCCAATTGTGAATCTAAGCCATTCACGAATCAACTTAATCACACACACATAAAATTTCATTAAAATCGGTCCACCTATTTAGGAGGAGCTCAGTCACATACACACGGACAGAAGAATTAAATATATATAGCATGTGTTATACATATAAACATTTTTTTTAATTCATTCAGTCTTTTGATGAAAACCACATCAAAATCCGTTGCGTGGTTTAAAAGATCTAAGTATACAGACGGCGCGAAGCGACTTTGTTTTATACTATGTAGAGATATCTGAATATTGAAGCGATGAAATTTAATTGTAAATATATTGCACGCCTGGTGAGGCAGCTGTTGATACTTTTTATATTATGTCATCTATTACTATTGTACACAGTAATGTAATAAATTATTATTGTTATAATTATAGCGCTACCAATAACTTTTATTGCTCTAGTTAATATTAATTCTTGCAAAAGACACCTAAGTATGTGTCACCTAAGTCCATCCAAAATTTGGCTTGGATAACTTACAATAACTTCTTACAGAAATAAAACTAAAATACATTTTTGAAGTGCTCTCTTAAATTAAAGTATTCTTATAGAAACATAACCAGCGTAACCTTCTTACCGTCTGAAGTCTGGAATAATAAAATATTTTAATTTATAAATGAACATGACCTGGATAGTAAATATTTACCTTTACATAGGATCTTTCAAAAGGTAAATTTACCGATCATCTAAGTTAGGATAACCTTAAATATGAAACGTTGTGTTTTGTTGGAACGACGTTAGTATTTTGTAGTACTTATCACTTGGAAGATTGAATATTAAAGTAGCTGTAATCTCTTCGCACTTGGAATTATAATTTCTTATTAATGAATCATTCTTATTAATGAATATGAACCTCGTTTCTATCGGAAAAGGATCAAAACAAGTAAAATACATACATAAACACTTACGCCTGTCACCCAGAGGGGTAGGCAGAGACTACGGACTTCCATTTGGCACGATCCTGGTACACCTCTCTCGCCTCCTTTACATCCATATATCTACGCATACACGCTCAAAACAACATAAAATGATATTAATATTTTACTTGGTAGAGCCATGCTGCAGCTATATATCTGGTATAGTTCTAGCACGAATGGGTCGGCTCGACCGATGAAGAACCACGCTCTCACAGAACGTATCTGCATTTTGATTCGTAATCAAGGATAGATGTAGATCTCTATTGGCCACAGCAACCACTTACCATCAGGTGGACTGAGTGCTCGTTTCTCACCTTTATCCTATAAAAAAAATTGTGACTGGGTTTTTGTTTTTTTGTTTTTGTTTTAACAACTTCATCTCTTCAACTATTCAAAAATCTGTTCCTAGTCCACTTTTATTAGGGTGATTTCGTCCGTATTCGAGGGTTTATGCTTTCAGGTGGTAAAACCTCTGTGATCTTAACTACTCTGTTGGCTACAAAGACCTTCCAGCGGCTTGGATCATCTTGCAGCCAACCCAACACTGCTGTCAAATCACACGATCCAAACATTTTGATATGCCAAACATGATTTCACGTTTTCCATGAGCTTTGATAAAAGTAGGTTTGCACACAGTTCTAAGCGAGGTAAACTGATCTTCTTTTTCGGTGTTACTAGCCTGAATTTTGCTGTAACGAGGACAACTGATATGTTTTTACTTCCGTCTTGTTTTTGACGAACTATTTTGCAATAAATAACGCAAGCGTACGCATTCATCGACGCGTTACTGAACCCATGAATAATGATGACGTCATTTTTGTTACTCTTTAACCATCTCGGTATACGTATTTGTGATATATTTTTGATATCTTCTTTAATCTTCGTCCAATCCACTCAAATTTCATGAGGAAGCTCGTCGTGCTATTCTAAGTCGTATTGCCAAATTTTTTGGAATACTAATTTCAATTTTGTGCTGACTGATGTTAAAAATCCTGCTGGGTCGTAGAGCTTTGAGATATTTGATAACAAGCTTCGTTTCGTTAGTTTTGATGTTGATAAATCGATTTCCAAGTCAAAAGTAAACTGGTCTGATTACGTAAGCCATCGCAGGCCTAAAGTTTTTGCAGATACTTTAGATTTGAAGTCATAAGTTTGCTCGTTGGTATTTGCTGTGCTGACTGACTCCTTCTAGAAGAAGCGGAGTATTGGCTGACCATTTTCTTAAATTAAATCCACCTGCTTTTAGTAAGTTTTGTAAGTCTGATTGTAGTTTTTTAGCTGATGCGAGGTCATGGCTCACACTGATCAAGTTATCCATATAAAAATGTTCTTGCAGGACCTTCGCTGCTGGGCTATCCTGATACTTATGACCTTCATCTTTGGCTAAATGTTTCAATATCATCATGGCAAGAAAAAGTGCTGCCTTGGTTCCATATGTGACAGTAGTTAATTGATATTCTTGTAAAGTTTCGGTCGGTGAATTTCTCCATATTATTTTTTGATATATCTGATCTTCTTCGTGAATGAGAATCTGCCGAAACATTTTCTCGAAGTCAGCGGTGTAGGCATATTGGTACTGTCGCCAGGTGAGAATCATTGATAACATGTCCTGTTGTAGGTTGGGACCCCGATACATAACGTCATTCCAGCTTAAGCCGCTCGAAGTTTTTGACGCCCCGTTAAAAACTACTCAAAGCGAAGTTGTTGTTGACTCTGGTCGTTGAACGCAATGATGAGGTAAATACAGACTGTAGACAGACATCGTATTGCATGACGACAATTTCATATGACCTAATTCCAAACACTCGTGGATGAATGATTATATTCTTGCTCAATATCTTTTCGGTAGGTAAATCTGTTTTCTAACTGTTTAAACTGTGCTATTACTCTTGATTTTGACTCTCCCAATTTTTGATCTGCTTCCGATATAAATGGCAATCTGATTATGTATTTACCGTCTTTTTGTCTTGTTGTAGTATTTTTGAAATACTCCAGGCTTTGAGCATCTTCTTGGGTCATAGCGTTGAATCTCGTCTATATTGTTGATATGTGAATAACGTTTCATTGATAGGATTTTACGTTGCCACATAAAACCCACCCGAGACGTGTTTGCTGTGCCACAGGTTGTGATTGTTCTGATGACATGATACCGCCTAACATGATAGAAGAATAGACGTCGGCCCCCAGCAACAAGTCTACTGCGCGATTGTTTATTAAGTTTTTCATGATAAACACATTTGTTGTAAATAGATAATCGCTGTAAGCAGATGAGCAAGTTATGTTAATAACACCTTTACAGTTGTTTTCCTTTGCTCCTACTCCGAAAATGACACTTCTGCACCACTGTCGAGGAAGTTATAGCATCTGAGCTGCCTTCTCAGTAATTAGGGAGGTCTGGGAACCCTGATCAATCAGCGCTCGAATTTTGATATAAGTGCCATCAACACACTGTACTTTTACCAATGCACTTGCTAAGAGGGTTTCATTTATATTGTTTTGTGACACGTTGGTAGCATTTTTACGTTGTTCTGTTCCTGAGGTCAAAGGTTTCACGTAGGCTTCGTGTATGAGCGTGTTGTGTCGGCCATGACACTCGTGGCAACGTTTTTCCGATATGCAATTTTTTCCGTAATGATCTTAAAGACAAATGAAACAGTATTTCAATTTCGCAATAGTATTTCGCCTTTCCGATGGTTGTAATTTCGGAAAGTGGCTGCAGTGAAATATGCTATAATGTGGTTTTCATTTTTGCATAGGAAATCCTGTTTGCGTGTTTTTCGGTGCATAATTAATGACTTGATTTTGATTGCTGGTAATTGATTTAAAATAATGAGGCTTCTTTTGGTGAGATGTTGATTCAGGCTGAGAAAATTTGGCTGTGGAGTCTTGTTTGCGTCGAGATGATTCGAGTGACGTAAATTTATTTTCCAAAAAATTTTAAAAATCTACTAAAATTGGCAAATCCCTAGCTAGGATTCTTTAGGGATTCGATGTTATCTTTGTGAGTCTCAGCATCTAGTTTTGGAGACAAAATATGTACCACCAATCCCATGAGCTTATTTATGTCTACGCCTAGGTTTTTTATGGCACTTAGGTTTTCATTAACGCTATCATAAATTTTCTTGATATGTGCTGCTGATTGTTGTTGGGCAATAAGTAAATTTAAAAGAATGTTGATATGATTAATTTGTTATTATTGTATCGATGATTTAACAAATTCCAACAAACTTGATAGTTGTCCGAACTGATATTCAGGTGCTGTACCATTTTTTCCGGTTCCCCTCTAAGTTTACTTTTTAAAAACTGCATTTTCTGGGCGTTTGACAAGGTTCGATTGGTATGAACTGCTTCGCAAAACAAATCCTTGTATGATACCCACCAATTATAATTGCCAGTGAACGTAGGTGTGTCCATCTGGGGTGTGGACTTTTCTCGGTGACTTTCAGAACATCTTTGTATTGATTTCATTTGGTTAAATTTTTGCTCATTGAAGCTGAAGGTTTCTTCATACGCTCCGTTTGAGCTATCCAATTCGCTATCGAGCTCCCAGTGTAAGGCATCGATAGCTGTCCAACGAGACTGGAGATTACGTAATAAATCTTCGAATTCCCATTTCTCTGATACTAATTGTAGGTTGATATTTGATAGGGTTCGTTGAAATGCTTTAAAGTTGCTGTTCTGTTTTTTCAACATTTCTTCTGTTTTGCTCGATGTTGATCTTGTACTTATCTGCGGCGTGATTTCATTTGTTTTAGAGACAATTGTCGGTGGCTTTAACAGTGGTGTTCCAGGTCTATCCTCTGTCAAAGGCTGATAGTTTCAGATATGCGCTCTAATGTTGTCAAATCTCTCCTTCAGACTTTCACGTTCTTGATCTATTCTTTCTCTGCTTGGTACATGCTGATAGTTCTTCTCATACTCCAACTAATAGTCGTCCAGAGTATTGAATCTGCGTTTGATATAGTCCGAAGTCTTCCTATCAGACCCGTCCTTCTTGAAATTAGTACACAAAATTTCAATTGCTGTTGATAGCTACTGCTGCGTAGTGAGGACATCGTTAACAGACATCATGATATAATGATAAGTAAAATGGAAAGATCTTACTTGATATGATGCTGCTTGCTGAATGTGCTGATGTGGTTGACGCGTTCGTGCTGTAGTGGTGTTGAGTACTCAGTGGAAACGCTGATACGCTGATAAGCTCCAAGCTGCTACTTCTGGGCTGCGCTCCAAGACTCGTTACGTCCTCGAATCTCCTTGTTCCTTGATCCTTGATGCTTGGTTACACCGATTGTCGGAGCTTATTGATAATGATAAGAAGCTGCAAACTTATTAATACATACCGAACACGTCACTTAATGCACTATGTCGCAATAGGTCACTGAGCGGAAATACTTTTTCCGGTCGTTAAAACCCGAATTTCAGGTCTCGCTATGGAGCTCGAAGGACCATAAAGATGTACGGAATACCTTTAAATGATATATGATATAAGAAAAAAATATTTAATATTTCTATACTATACTCTTAATATTTTATTTATATTTATTATATTTTATTGTCCGCCGTGTTCGGAATGAAAACGTGACTGCTTGAAAAATAAAGTAAATGACGCAAATCATGTTGACCTAAATTAATGGCTTACTAACAAAAATGTACGGTTGCACTGTACAATATTTTTTATTTTATATTGAAGGAATTAACAATATCTTTAATAACTAATAATATTAAAGATTAAGAGGTACCTAACGATTTTTTGGAATTTAAGTTCCGACGAGTGAGAGAAGCGTTCCTGTGAAAGTTTATTCCTAAACCTTTCTCAGGATTCACTTTGATTCTCCATAAGCGAAACCATTCTCCTAAGCGATCGGCGGCTCTTTGGAGCATCTTGGTGAGAAATTTCTTATTGGAGTGAGCGACGAAGAGTGCCGTGTCATCGGCGAAGAGAGCAGTATTGACTACTGGGTCCTTCGGGAGGTCACTCGTGAAGACTGTAAAGAGGAGTGGGGAGAGGATGGAACCCTGTGTGTTCCGTCTTAGGAGGCGCTTCGATGAGCTAGTTTCTTCTACTCGATAACGAAAATAGCAGTTGGCAAGGAAGGCTCTAATGATGTGAGTGAGCCTATCAGCCACGTTTAGTTTATACAGCTTGTCAAACGCTTTCGCAATGGCGTGGAAGAAGAGAGCACCAGTGTTGAGGGTTTAGTAATTACTCGAGTGGGAGAAGAGTTAGGCGATGGGTCTGATCGGACCAGTGTACGGAGTCTGTACTGTGAGTGTACGGATCTAAAGCCGAACTGCTCGTGAGAAGAAGTTTATTTGTGAAGACATATTTTCGGATTCAATATGAGTCACTCGTAAATTTTCCCTAGTGTACTAAGGATACTGATTGGACTATAGCTGGAGGGCTAAGTTGTGCGGTTTCCCCTGTTTCGGGATTCTTATTTCTCAGGCATGCAATTTTGCTCACGATGTTTTCTTTCACCACCTACCACGTTCACATTTTGCGTCTTGTAATGTTGCAACGCTAGGTCGATAGGATATAGTGTCCCGCTCTTTTTGGAGTGTCAAACTTCTTATTGTAGAATTATTAATGAATTATTTTGCAATTTCTTGTCGCTCGATCAGAACCCATAAAAAATAAAGTAGAATTACCCTGAATCTACGGATGTTTATCCCGGACTCAACGTGTGTGACAACAGGAAGTATTTCTCAATTTATTTGCTTTCTTCGTTCCATTTCTTACCTTGATTTATACTGGTCACAGTAAACATCACTATTATTTTTTAGGCTATGCAAGCTCTTACTATTTTTGAAGAATTGTAGTTTGGATTCACGAAGGAGAAAGTATATCTTCATTAATATCTCATAATAATTTCAACCCATCACAAGTCCATTGCTAAGGTATGCTTCCTCCAAAGGCTGCCACAAAATATATCATGTGTTCATCTCATTTAAAAAGAAGAAGAATGCGTAATACGTTATAGTGCTTCTAGTGTAAAACAACTATTGTAAAGTAACGTTTAAAGAGAAATCTCTATATTTTCACTCACTAGATTTTGTTCATACAGACCCATCTAAAGGCACTGTATTTAATGGAGTAAAACGTCATCATTTTAAGTGTATAATGTTGTAAACAACACTATTACTGAAGTAGGTAAATTGCATATATTTTGGTAATCAAATATCCGGAATTATACTTAACATTCAGAATACAAACGTCGGTGCACGTTGATAAAAGATTTTATTATTTGTGCCACGTGTCATATAAAATTACAGTAACAATACAAAGTTATGGCACGTAACTGGTAAATTTCCATACATTAAGTTCGTATATTTTGTATTTTACAATATAATATAGATGTTACTTATATTCGAATGACGTAAAAAGTTATTTTTTTAAAGATTTACTTCTCTTTTATGTCAGTCTGTAAACAGTCCACTGAGCTAAATTAACCTCTCTCATAACGCAGAGGGTCTGCCTTATTCAACGTGGGCAAGCGGATGATGTCGCATTCCTATATCGCACTATCCCCATTAGACCCGTGTTTCCATCACCGTTATAGGTATTTAAATCTGAATTTGATACGAGATGGATCATCCATCGGTGGTAATATATCTTTTGTGAATTTCCTAAATTATCTTTTAGGTGTCAAAATCCATTCAGTTGGCAAGATAACTCAAGCAAAATCATTTTGTTAATACTACAATATTCCGAGGTTATAGTACGGTTGTATAACATTTATAGTGGACCATTTGTTAGAGGCTACATACGAGACAAATACAGGAAGCAGCTTCAAAGTTCAGAACGGCTGATATTGTATTTGCTTGTCACAGTTTTATCTCTAACCAGGATCTAACGTTCCGACTGCAACTACAAAACCAGTTACCTAGGCATAACGTTAGTTTGTCTTCTCGGCCTCATTTGTAAAAATCGGTTTTGTATTGAGGTTAAAACCCCACTAAACCCAGCGCGCTGCCAAGCCACCTCGCCAGACTTCCAGAAGCCAGACAATCTTGACATGACGCTTCGATTGTCAATGGCATCAGGCCATTGGCAATCAACCTCCGTCAGCCTTTTTCTTTTAATTTGAATTAAGAATTGTTTAGAAACGAAATGATCCAGGACCTAATTGACTTTAAATCTTTTTTATTTGGCCAGTACTTTAAAATGTATACTAAGAACCTGAAATACCCATTTACTGTGTGGATGTGCATTAGTTAGTTGCCTGAAATGTGAAACAAAATAGTGTCTTACAGATAAACGTTATTGATTCCGGGAATTTTATGCGACATTTTTTTTTGTTTTCTTTTCGAAACATTTTTTATCTCTGAACGGTTTTCATGTAAGTTTATAATTATACTGTTAATATTGAAAGAATAAGTAATATTTAAAAATGCACGAGGCATTTTTAGAGCGGATTTTTTTTTAGTATATGTAATTAAATTTTTGCATCTAAAAAGCTACATTCTGAATACTCACTATTACTTTCCTAAAATTTTATTTCAAATTCATAATATTCTATATACATTAAATATGGTTCACTACAGTTTATTTTAAACTTGACCACGTCAATTTACTTGTAAATATGACAAGATGATCGTGCGGAGGTTTTAAAAAAATCTGTATAATACACATAAACATATATCTTACCCATACCATTACAGGGTAATATATTTTATTACCCTACTGATGGTAATTCAAATTATAACTTTATGGTCACTAGTCATTAAGTAAATTTCGGTATGTTTAATTATTTATATTTTAGATTATATATTATTTATATTGCACTCTACCCATTAATTATCTTTTCAATTCTCTTTATTTCCTTTTTAGGTTGTCTGGAAGAAATTGCTGTATAGCAATAAGACCGCCATTTGTTTTTCTCACTGTATGTTACTCGTAATATTATTTATATTTTTTATTATATATTTATACATACTATATAGTACTCTGCTTAGCCTAATGGTTGACTGGGAGAGAATGCCTTAAGGCATTAAGTCCGCCATATGTACGATTTTTCTTTTGTGCATTAAAGTTTAAATAAATAAATATATATTATTACCCTACTGATGGTGAGGACTTCCTCAAGCTAGACTAGTTTAACTTATTTTCATAGCATAATATCGTATTATATATTGCTATGGGAAAACGTGAATGACACTGGAGTTATATTTGTTTTACAGAAGTGGGCCATATGACAAATCTATGATTTAAAAACATATGAGTCTCTTAGGCAAAAATAAAAAAAGGCTTTGGTCTCTCAATACATTTACGAAAAAATGATAGACATAAATTAGTAATAATACCAGTTACTAGACTACACTAGAGTCGGTAATTCATTAGATGCAATCATTTATGTACAAAAAATGTATATCAATGGATGCAATGTTTATATTCTGTGATATTCCAGACCTCCATCTGAACGAGATTAAAATGGCTCTGTAGCACCTTAACTGATCCTAGCGCCGTCACTGATGAAGATGAGGACATGGAAACTTATCTATTGCCACGAGATATATTGGGAAATGTAGAGGTTCTATTGTGGAAAATCACTTGATGGTCGCAGCAATTAAGTTGAGCCTCGGGGGTCTAAAGTTATTATGCTGTTACTTCGAAAACTAGATACCGAATCACCAAACCACAAGGTCTTCTTTGATAAAATTTTACCCGATACATTTTTTTAGTTGATTTACGAAATTCAGGATATAGGTACAGTTCGTGAGAATCACACGAAAAAAAATCCCCTAGTAGGTACAAAATATATGAAAAAAAAAGGATACAGCTGCGTTTGATTACAGATTTGATAAAACCAATGAACTGCTAATAGTAAGATGGAAAGATAACAGCGTTATGATAACTAACTACGTCGCTATTGAACCCATGGGACTTGTTAAGCAATGGTGCCCAATTAAAAATGAAAAGATCGAGGTCAAGATTCCACTGTTATTTCAAAATATAGATAATAAAGGTATAGGTGGAGTTGATGAATAAGATCAGTGTTATTGGATCGCAATTCATGGCAAAAAAATAATTATGGGTGTTATTTACGTACATGGTGGATATAACTGTTGCAAATGCCTGGCGCCTGCATGTGCTCATCAAAGTTCTATGGATCAACTTTTGTTTCGGCGCAGTTGTTCGATAATATTATCGTTCGTTAGTCGAGGGTTTGCTCCAAGATGTCCCGGGACACTATCCAAAAAAAATTGAGAATCTGCTACGTTGTGTGATTTGCCACTCTAGATTTCGCTGGTGGTGTAAGAAAAGTCTAAACACACTGCCTCGAAAAGTCGTGCTTCGAAAAATTTCACCTCTAAGTGACCAGTGTACTCAAATAAGTACACCCCCTAAAATGCTTTAAAAAATAGCTGCTTATATATAATATATGCTTATAGTATTTTTTCTCTATGTGTTTTAAACTAGCATTAAAAAAATTAAGAGATGAACGTTTTTAATATACATTTGGCTATTAATTGGTAAATAGTAAGGCTCGAGCCGTCCAAAAAAAGTCCAAAAAATTATTAAAAAAAAGATTTTATAAAAAGAGGTATTATAGTATTAAGTAATACATGGATGGAAATAAGCCCTAAGTATGTTGATCGCGACCAAGCTATTTATAATTTGATTTGTACACTTACTTAATTGTACAACAATATTTAATTGGAAACTGTTTCTGTTCATAAGTCCACCTCATTTCTTGCTAGTAAGAACCAGAATCAGGTAAGAACCAGTACAGAGATATTTCCACCTAGTAATATTTAGCGTTTTATTTAGAGTTTATAGTTCTATATATGTGTATTCGACGTAAGAAAGCAATTTTGCTGCAAGTTGGCAAAATACCGAATAAACCTAACCCATTAAAATCATAAAACTGCGTCGACTCGTACGGGTCTCGTGTTACTACGAAAAAAAAAGCTTACGCTGTTTGATACACCTGTATTTCTATTTTTCTTAGAAAGATTAATTGCTGTTTGTAGGTTGAAGTTAAGTCATTATATATATTTTTTGCTAACAGCAAAAGAAGGATTGAATTCTTAGCTGGCTTTAAAAACAGATGGAGGTTTACAACTCGAATGTATGTTTTTTGTATGTATGTTACGCGATATCTTCGTCAATTGTAAACCGATTTTGATAATACTTTTTTTTATAAAAAAGGGTTATATTTCAGAGGCTGTTTCATATAAACTTGGAGAAAATTACCCCCTAAAAACCCCTAATTAAAAGTAGTTTTATTTTGTTTATACACTTACATCTTCCGTGTTCAAAACTCACTGACTGCTTCGTTGGTCTAATGGCCCTAAGCGTGATTACTGTTCATGTGGTCCTGGGTTCAAATTCCGGGTAAATTATTAAGTTTTTCTGTCAAAAAATTCTCAGTAGCAGCCCGGATCAGGAAGTTGCAAATGTTTCACCTCCGTGACTCGGAAAACACGTAAAGTTGCCTGCGTCCTGCGCCTGATCTCTCTCCGATCGTATGGAATTACCCTCCCATCTAACTACTCACTGCCAATCAGGGTATGCAGAGTGTACCTGTTGCCACTCACACCTTCCCGCACACTTTTGAACTATAATTTTGTCCTGCACGGGTGACTAGACTCCGCTGAGACTGGACGTCGTGACTGGCCGTAAAGTTGAACCAACGAGCAAACATGAAATACTGTCACGCTCTACTGAGCACGTCAAGCTTTTAGGGACCACCAATTTGGCCTTCCCTTTCAAGTGAAAGGCTATGTTTTATTATTTTAAAATTATTTAAAATAACATTTTTTATATTTAAATTTTTTACATACAATTACAATACATTTTTCTTATTTTTTATATACTTACTGTGTTCTATATGTAGAGCAATAAGGAAAACTTAGCTGACCTGCACGTTTCGATTAATCAGCAATTCGATATTCAGCATCACCAATCTAAGTACAGGCAGTTTGATCAATCAAACGAGTAACAGATAATAGAACGTTAATTTCTGTCCTATGCGCTTTATTTCTTCTCTTGATCAATCCTCTCGAAATTTAAGATATTTTATATAATACTCCTTCTTAATTTTTTAACCATTTATTGAGCAAAGCTAGCTAGCCTCAAGAAATGGTTTCTATAGAGTGTGAGCACTTTAATCAGGATCGGCTATGAAATCTTTATCAAGCCCAGGTCCATGGACGGAATACTGTAGGCTGCTGTTCAGTGCCAACTGGCTGCCTCGCAGTCTGTAGAAATAAGTGTGATTCGGTTCTTCGTTGTTTTAGACTAAGCTGCACAGACTCCAGCACAGGCGCAAAGTTGCTGTTTGCTGTATAGTTTTTAGTGCATATTCGTTCTATGTAGGTAAAGAATTTCTATGTAAAATTACTAAATCTTCATAGAAATTCTTCCTACATTAGTCTTCATTATCCTCATTTACATTCCTCTATAATCTGGGTATCTTCATATGAATATGCATTTCCTACCGTTACATATAGCATGCATATAGCAGATTTTTTTTATTTTTTTTTTTATTAAACTGAAGCTACCAACGAACTTACTACTGAAGTCCATTAACACCTGCAGGCACTTCAAACAAAGAAGGCTACAGAAGCGTTGCTACCTCTGAGGACTAAGATGAAATGCAGGACAGCCTGTAATTATACTAGCTCTCTATACCCTCCAGATTGCTGAGTTCCGGTCTTAAAGGCATGAAGAGAGAGAAAGTATAATTTTACAGCCTACCCGGCATTTCACCTTAGCCTTCCGAGGTGACAAAACATCCATACCTTAAATCGTTTGAAGTTGTTTAGACGTGTCATTAGGCTACCGTAGTCGTTTACAGTAAGAATTATTTAATGATAATAATTTGAAACTAATTGACACTTAATACCTATTCCTTGGAATAAAAAATTAAACCTTTAATGAAAAAATTTCAAAAACTACAAATAATAATACGGAAAAGAAGTATGTGCTATGGTCTATAGTGTAACGAATGATTAAAGCGACGACTTCAGAAGCTATTATTTGATAATATACTATTATTATAAATAAAACTGGTTTTTACTGATTCTAGTTTTATATATTTATGAAACGTCGGGAACATAAAATAAGTTAAATATACGCGATAAAAATCCGTAAAAAGTATTTTTATTTAAATGTGTAGTGTTCGCGTAAACATAAGAAATAATTATATATTATTCTATTTAATTTTTCGTTCATTGTTTAATTTTACTAAAAGTTTAATTTTTATCCATTTTGAATAGACTAAGAAATATCACAACATCAACAAATCTATATCACAAAATCAACACATTAAAAACTTCATCATCTTTTTTTTTCACTCCAAAGGTTAAAAAAATCTCCAAATTTACCCGAGTACCCTTCCTCGAATCCTATTTATTGAAAAAGGAATTATTTAAGTCGTTGCAGCTGATTCCAATAAATGAGTGAATATACATTTAAAAACATACGCTCAATGCGTATTTAAAACAATAAGTAGAAAGATCCTCGTCCTTTTTTTAATATACTTAGATGTTAAGACGTTTCTTTATTAAAAAATATACGTAATAAATAATTTAATGCATATATATTTTTTTAATATTTATAAATATTTTAAACATTAGTGTATCATTGAAAGTGTGATTGCGATTTTTGTTGTAAGATCAGTAGCAAAAATGACATGCTATTACGCAAATCAAATCTACTTATAGGTACAAATAATTTATGATAAATGTTAAAGCCAAAGACGCGATATCAATGCCAATGATTGATCATATCGACATGCTCGTAATTGATATTGATGACCTATGTGCACATATACGTGTAGTAAACGTTCACATTATTTCGTTGAAGTGATATGTTATTTCATTATATTAAATGGAAATTAGCGCTTATTTCTTTGCTATAAATTTGCCACATATACATTCATATCCGAGGAATTGTTCACTCACGCTTTTTATGCACCACGCAAAACCTGTTTTCCTTGTTTATCGATAGATTTAAGAGCTATGAATTAGGGCTAGCCTATTGCCACTTAATGAAACTGATCCATCAAGCTCAGACGTCTTCTGATGTGGATATCTACATTACAGAGATTGTCACGCAGGGAAATTCGAAGCATATGATAAAAGGTAAATAATGTGAATTACTTCAGATAAAGGTCACTAAATAGGAAGGTATCAACTTCCTATTTAGTTAGTGAGGACAATCTGAATCGTACTTACACACATTGTTTGTTGAACATTCAAAATGTATTTATTCTCTTTATTACACACAACATATTACACAACACAACAAACTGAAATTTATAAATTTATGTACAATTAGGTAGCCTTATCGCTAAATAGCGATGTCTTTCAGGCATACCTTGGTGAAGGAGATTATTTTCATTTATACAAAGAACAACAAGGAGTGTGCATAAATAGTATATAAACAATTATATATTAATACATATAATAATTACACAAGATCCCAGACTCAGTGTAAGACGAATAAGCAATATGCTTAATTTAACAAAATGGTCAGTGTGGAGAGTTTTAAAGAGTTAATTAAACGTAATATCTCTTCTTCCTCCTCAGGTGCCACAAGCCGAAATCTTTCTTTAGCGGGTGTTCTGACCCCAAGTTCCTATCCATATCCAAGTAGCTATCCGCAAATGTATCCTTACAAAAGTGCGAGCATTTGGTGTAGGCCTGTTGGGAAACATTCTGGCGTACTCTGTGACAGCTCTGTTTGCGTTGCCGTTGCACAATCCATACACAAAGTGGATATCAGCGACATGCTGGTTTGAGTATTCACCATCTGCCATTTTTGAAAATATCAAAATAACTAGAAACTTCACCACAAACTTAAAAAGTTCCTCAAAACGGTTTTTTTTTTAACAATAACAACAACAAGCGATCTTAGAGGAGCAAAAGTAGGGTAATCACAACGCGTGGCGAGGGACGACTGTTTTTGTTGTCCCAAGTACACTTGTTTAGAACATCAAACAATGGGCTTTGGGTTTTTCGACCTGCTCTTGAACTATCATAAATGATCCTGCACGTGCAGCTTGCGCTTTTAAGAGGTCGTGTTTGATAAAGTACAATTCTTAAACTATTTAATTTACAATTAAGATTTTAACGTTTATGTTAAGGAAATATCTTGTTCTATCTAATAAATGTACAAAATTGATAGGTAAATGACCTACTTTTTTCATTAAAGTCGAAAATGTGAAAAAATAACCGATTTTTTTTAAATTTTTTTTTTCTTAGTCTTTTTAGGATCTAAATACAATTTTGCAGTTAAAGTTTGCTTTTATTTAATTACGCGTATCTTTATCTACCCAATGAGACATCTTTTAAGAATGTAGGACTTCTACATCGGTGAATATTGTAATTTTAATGCGCGGGGTCGAGGTGGTGACACTGAAAAATTTAAATGGCTGCCATTTAAATACAGCTAGGTCTAAATGAGATTTGAGACATGATTTGTCGATGAAATTGATTATATTTTATAGCATTAGAAGCTCCGACACCGGTAACCGGACACATTGTATATCATATTATACATAAACCTTATCAAGAAAAGTAAATGTGACATAATAAAAATATACGTGAGTGTCGTGTAACACTCGGTTGCAACGAAGTTCCTTTTGTAGTATATTATTATTGATAAACGTATTATATTATTGACTAACAAATACAAATAAATGAGTTACTAGCGTCATTTAAAATAAAATAATATATATTTCATGGCAAGATAAGAAAAAGTGCGAGGGAGATGGATATTATTCCATCTTGCTTCCTTATAGCCGCCAAGGCCGTCTACACTAAGTGAGAAGGGGTCGTGACGGAAAAATCTTACACTTTTTGTCGCCTAGCCCACATCCGCCAAATCTGTATCGTTCGATAAAGAACTTCGTTCCAAAATTATATTAAGTAGAACCACAGAAATCATAATAATAGTGTCTTATTATTACGATGTCTGTAGAACACATATTTAAATAATAATTTTTAACCATTTTTTTGAAAGACTCAATGTTTTGTGCTTTCTTAATTTTTAAAAGAAGCGAGTTCCATAATTTGATTACTTTGACACAAATGGAGGAGAGAAAGAATTTTGAGTTGTGGGCAGGCATTCGCAAAATAAGGTTATCAGCTAACCTGGAATGATCTTTATCTGCACCCACGAACTCAAATTTTTCTTTAAGATACCTCGGTGTTTAAGGATCAAATAGTACACAGTACACTAGAGATAAAATGTGGTATTCCGGCAAAGTCTAATAGGGAGCCACTTGAGTTTAGTACGAAACTCGGAAATATGATCATATTTGCGAAGGCCAAATATGAACCTAATAGCGAAATTCTGAAGACGTTCAAGTTTATTTAATTGATCCTCAGTAAGATTAGAGTACCATGCATAGCATATATCAGCATAATCAAGGATAGGGAGTAACAAGGACTGTGCCAGTAAAATTCTAGTGAGAATGGGTAGCGAGTTACGCAAACGTCGTAAAGAAAATGCTGCCGCAAACATTTTTCTACTGGACTCCTTAATATGCAGGGACCAAGAAAGATTCTGATCAATATATAATCCTAGGTCTTGTACGAATTTTCTAAAAGTATTACAACACCATCAACAACAAATGGTGGAAGTTTATCCCAACAAATTCTAGAGATTAGACTACTGTTTCCAACAAATTATTGTTATTAAGCTTAGGTCTTATTGGGATTTAAATTAAGCCCGAACGACTTGATCCAATCGTGTATTGCAGCAAGATTCATAATAGTCATTAGTAATTGATGACATTGATAAGATTTTAAAATGATGTATGGGAGTAAATTTATTTGCATGAATGTAGTGTAGGTAACACATACATTATATTATCGAACCATAGTAGCTCAGGAGCTAAGCGCTCGCTTTATATTTCACAGTAGGCGTTAAACCTGTGCTCGATCCTCACTGGAACCAATGTAATTATTAATTGGAATTTAGTGCTCATTTACCACTTGCTGAAATTGCATGTCTTAAAAAAAGATATGTAAAGTCCGCCAACACGCATTTAGACACACGGTGGTCACTTCTTTGCCCTAAAATCCTCTCAGAAATTAACAGGAGGCCTGTGGGGGCTCCAGGACTAGGCTGGCCCAGAAGTGGGGCGCATATACATAGAAAGTGACTTTACATTTTTTATTTTAAAATTCAATTCGTCTTCAAGGATTTTCCTTGAAGATCGTCACTCTTGGCAGGCGGATGACAAACGCAGTACTAAATAAACGTCTGCACCTTTGACGCTACTGCCCCTTGCTGGTCCAGATATTTAACGAATAGCGTAAATAATATGATTATGCCGCCATCTATCGGAAGCCACAAAACTTGTCTGGCATTTCTCTTCGTCGCCTCTTACAACATTTACGGCACAAAATGGGGTGATGGATTCCTTTGCGCCGCCACTACACGACAAATAACATAAGGTATAATAGAAGATAATAGTGTTGTAAAGAACATAGGCGTCGAGAATCAAAACCAACTTCCTGTAAATTGGCTTGCTGTCTAGAAATATTAAAACCCATTACCGAATTCTCCTCTACATTATATCGCCTGTGGGATTCGTAAGATATAACAGAGAGAACGTAAAACGTAAAATTTTACGTAAAATAGCAGCTTAATGCTGCTGTGTTTCGTATGGTGAGTGTAGAGAACCGGAGACCCTTTTTACTGGAAAAGAGGCATTCTATCTTAGTCCTCACGGCTGACAACGCATCTGCATTTAAATTCGCTAACGAAGATAGATGTAGATGTCTATGGGCAACAGCAACCACTTACCATCAGGTGGACTGTGTGCTCGTTTGTCACCCTTATTCTATAAAAAAAAAAAAAGAGAAACTGAAACAGGACATGGGCAGCAGCATCTTCTAGATAAGGTCAAAATAATAAAATAAAAAAACTTAGAATAAAAAAACTTCGGTTACCAACCCGCCTCCCAAACGTAGCCATTATTTCAAGTATGAAGCAATCTCTGGGGGCGGCCTATGTTCAGTGAACTTTGATAGACTGTAATGAGGATAATGATATGGAGGAGACAATAGCAGACAAAAACGTATTAAAACAAGCAAACTTTGTCGTTTTATCTTACTTATCTGTAGATAGGAAATAGGTAAAGGCGCAATGTTTTCACAAAACAACTAGACCCCCAAAACTACAATTTTACATTTAATACAGTAAATTTTGTCCTTTGATGGGTTTCGTACATATTACAACCGACTTAACAGATAGGTTCTCTAACCGCTTGTCATACAACAATATATTACTGTTATTATTGATTATAATAAGTACTTAGTGTACTTATTATAATTCATTCATTACAAGTATTTTTAGGTCTACTACTGGATAGGTCTTACCATTAATTTGCTAAGTATCCATTTAATCGTTATTTGCCCATGCTCGTAACTGGTAACGCTTCTGCTCATGGCCAATCTGTAAATTTTAGATCCAGCGTTTATGAATGGATTATTCAACATCAATCGGTCATATTGCAAGCAGGGTATAATGCGTCTCAATGAGGTCGACGAGGGTTAGAATATTCCCCGTTATAAGTATATGCTCACTTTATGATACAATTCTTCTAAATTTTGCCTGCGTAAAATGATTTAGTACATACTTGCACCCGCTTGGCTATAAACAACTTTCATTTAATTAATGAAAGTACCAAGATCACATTATCTTTGCGAGGCAGTAGCTATTAAGAACTATCTGAACTTAGCACTCTTTCTTGTTCATTGATATTTAATAACCGAAACAAAATAAGAAAGGAATTATGATGTCATACATACCAATTATAATTTAACACAACATAAACACTCTCGCCTGTCATCTAGACGGGTAGGCCACTGCCGTAGTCACTAAAACAGATTTCCATTTGGCACAATCCTGATAATCCTACCCTATCTCTTATCCTATTATATCCTAGCCTATCTCACTTCCTTCATATCCATATGCCTAAGCTTACAAAATTATAATTTACTATAGTAAAATTGCTGCTTTGATTCAACTTTATGAAGTCTCATTAAAATATAAATAACAGTAAACAAAATTAGACTAAATAAAAAGTAAAAGCTGACTTCAAATAATGAAAAACATAAAATAATTTTTACATATTAAGAGCTTTAGAAATCAGTGCTAAGACATTGTGTATAGAAAAAATGCAGCCCCGAATAATGATATATAAGTGGTATCTTTCATTATACTGCTAATATTATGTAATGTACATTAGAGTGGAGTGAAAATGTATGGAGATTTATTTTTCGTGTAATTTGTAACGGCATAGTGGTAAAAAGCTGCCTAATGATAAGAAAATGAAGTGTGTTTATTATCTTTTATGTGTTACAATTGTTTGAGGTGACCCAGCACGAAAGAGTCTTGAAAAAAAGTATATTTTCACAGCTTTTTTTTTAAAAATAAAAACAGTGAAAATTACATTTGAATTGGGGTTTTATTCAAATGTACATATATCACCCCTTACAATGTATTGGAATAGTGTTTTGTATATTTAAAACGCCTACTAACGACTGAAACATATACAATTAATATATATTTGTGACTGGAAGGTTGAACTGTGAAAATTGACGCTTAATAATCATTGGATGTGTTCAGAACAACAGAAGAACAGTTTCAAATATTTATTATAAAGTATCGCAGCAATAACGAAGCAATAACGAACATTGACATATTTCGGACTTTTTTTTTCAATTTTTTTTTTCTATCTGGGGCTATTAATTAATTTATCCACTAAGAGCGGGTGAGCCCTAAGAGCGGGTGAAATTCCTAAATTCTTAGATATTTAAGTAAGAAAATCACAATAACTGTTAATTTAATCCGCAAAGAAAAATTATAAGTTGACAGATGAGGATTTTAAATTGAGGATTAGTAAATGTCTTTAATTGAATAAAATTGTATTTTTGTCAACCTTTTATTAGAAAAACATTCCGCAAAATGTACCTAATTTTGTCATATTTGGCAATACTTCTCCAAAACGGCACAAGCTCTTTAAATAGGTTTCACACAAAAAAAAAGTCTTAAAAATATTTATATTTTTAATTGAGTTTTATTTTCATTCTCCGTTTTATTCGTAAAAATGTTTTTTTTTTCCCGAAATTCAATATATCCGTCGCCCTAATCCCCCGCGAGCTCGGTCGCAGTCCGTTTCAGACAGGGGGAGGAAAGTTGATAGTAGAATTTTGAAGTCTAAAATGTATGGAAACAAGCTCCCTCTTTAGACTTTGCGTGAAAACTTTGCGGGTTCACGGGCCATAAAAGAACATAAACACATGTCATGTTTACTCGTTCTCGTTACAGTGTAACGTTGTTTGCGCCGCTATTATTTGTTATTTTTGCTTTGTTATTTAATTTAGTTTGTTAACCTATTAGTTCTTTTTTGTTTTTATTAATCTTTTTGTTACATTCTATTCATTACTGTTATTTGGTTCTTACGATGTCGTCACGAAAAAGGATTAGTGTTTTTGGATGCGACGAATTAGGTAAGGAATATTTGAAAGCTATCACTTATACATTATACATATCGATAATTCAACGGATGCGGTCAACCTTTTCAAAACAATCGAAACAAGCTGTGGAAAGGTTAGTCCCAATTACAATTTCACACTGTTATACTAACAGAGTATGTTCATTTTTAGGTACATATATGCATAGGTTCCCTCATCCCGTTAAGCGGGCTGATATGTTCTATATTTTTGATGTCGAAAGTTGGAAATAGATTAGAAAGAAAAGAACCAATGAAAATTTTCACTTCGAAAAAGATATGTGATTATCACTTTGAATCGAATAACAAAACTACAGGTCATCGTTTAACAATAACAGCTGTCCCAAATTTGTATCTTGTAGGTCAGTTTTTTTTAAAATTAAAAACAATATATATGTATTTATTTTTATAATAGATTTAAATAGTAGGATTAGATAGGTACTGTATGTAGGTGTCACATTGATTGAATGTGTATGTGGGGGGAAAAATAATTTTTATTCTATTATTATTATATTGAATTCATCTCACAAAAACAAAGGGTCAGTGCAATTACATACTCTCAGCAATAATTTGTCACAATATTCACTCAAAGTCAAGCACATTTATAAATAAATAGTTGTGGTGTTATAAATAGTCTTTGTGTTTTTATAGATTTCCATTGCATTATTTAGAAACAGAACACAATTACTCTGTCCCAAAAATATATGCTCCCAATACATCCCTGACAGATCGTACAAATAGCCTCAACCTATACAAAAGTAGTTAAGTGGTGAAAGAGGTAATTAAATTCTGTTTTAACTGTTTTTTTATAATCTCTACAAGGTGGTAATTTGGAATTGAGTACTTGGGGTGGCCACTTAAATCATATTATATGTTATACAATATAATAAGTGTACAAAATGTTCTTAGGAGATTTATAAATTTGATAACTACTTTACTAACTACTAACCTACCATTACGTGAACTGTATGCTCATTTGCCCCAGTTTCTTCTTTAAAAATACCTGATGGTTATCAGATAGATAATTACTAGATATATCATTTATTACAGCCTATAAGCATATACTGCCGTGGTAATCAGGAGAGTAGTATGTCAGATTTTTTCTTTTTTCAACCGACTTCAATATGAGGAGGAGTTTCTCAATTCGACTGTATTTTTTATGTGTTATTTATATTGAAGACGGTTGTACAAAATGTTTAATTTTACCAATTGTTTATTGTTACAAATTTGGAATGTTCGTCAAACTGTTATTTCTTTCTTTCTATGTGTTATTTTTCTATATAAATTAGAAATCTATTTTCTTGACTATTTCTATTTACTGACGAAAGGAAAAAGATAAATAGCAGTAAATACGGTAAAAATATTTTTCCACTACAAAAAAGAGAAGTATATCATTGCCATACCGCCCTTTTCATTTATATTAAGAAATTCGTAGTAAAAACAGCAGTAAGTTTCATTTATACTGCTCTTAAGTTAGTGTGAACCACTATACCAAATTAATTCTGCCAGTAAAATCCACATTATGTTGCTATACTGTAATTATTAGCTAAAACTTCAAACAAATATCGCATATATTAAGTACAGTATTTCCAACAAACGTCATTTGTTAAAAAAGTAGAGTAATAAGCACATAACTGGTAATAGAATATTCAGATTAATTATTCTTTAAAAGATGACAACCCTTACATAGTCAGAACAGATACGAGTTATGGGATAGAATGCGAGATAGGGAGGCAACTTCTAGGTGAAAATAATGGAAGGTAATTAGCGCTGCGACCTAAATTGCAGTTTATTGTGTCGTAGCAAGAGTCACTGCTAATTTAAATGATTTTGCGGAGTGAATTTTCGGTGCCCTGTACTGTTATGTATTCTGTGCTTCAGTTATAAAATTTGCCACAAAGAAGAATACTTCCAATAACTAAAGTTTTTTTCCAAGTGAAAATCCTCAAATTCGAAGAAATACCTTAAACTTCTACTAGAACTCCTGAAAGAGGCATTACTGACGAAAGGAAAAAAATAATTCAAAATCTATGTCCGTTCATCATCATCATCATTACAGCCCTTCACAAGTCCACTGCTAAACAAAGGCCTCCCCCAAGGAATGCCACAAAGCACGGTTCCGAGCCACCTACATCCATTGACTTTCTGCATGTTTTTCCAGGTCGTCACTCCATCTAGTGGGGGGACGCCCTACACTTCGCCAACCGGTACAAGGCTGCCACTCGAGAACCTTTCTTCTCCATCGGTTGTCGGTTCTTCGAGCTATATGGCCGGCCCATTGCCACTTCAGCATACTAATTATTTGGGCTATGTCGGTTACTCTGGTTCTACTGCAGATATCCTCGTTTTCTCGTTTTAGGCTTTCACGCAGAGAAACGCCGACCATAGCCCTCTCCATAGCTCGCTGAGCGACTTTGAGCTTCCTCATACGGCCAGCAGTGAAGGACCACGTCTCAGTTCCATAAGTCATCACTGGCAACACTCACTGGTTGTACAGTCTCGTTTTCAAGTTTTGAGGTATGTCTGACGAGAAGATGTGTCGCAATCTCCCGAACGCTGTCCAGCCGAGTTGAGTCCGTCGATTGACCTCTCGGTCAAAGTTGGACTTACCTAGTCGGACTATTTGTCCCAGGTAAACATATTCGTCAACAACTTCGAGCTTAGTGCTCCCAACAACTACCGGCATAGGTGTTACATGGACGTTAAACATGATTTTTGTTTTGTACATGTTCATCTTAAGACCTATCCGTTGGGAGACACTATTGAGGTCATTGAGCATAGTGCTTAGGTTCTCCAGCGATTCTGCCATAAGAACTACATCGTCGGCAAATCGAAGGTGAGTAATGTACTCGCCATTGACGTTAATACCGTATCCTTTCCAGTCCAGTAGCTTGAAAACGTCTTCCAATGCAGTGGTGAAGAGTTTCGGGGATATTACGTCACCCTGTCTTACATCTCTCTGCAGTTGGATAGCTTTCGTACTCTGGTTCTGTTTGGAATTCGTCGAGTCTGCGTGCGAGACGATTCGTAATGACTCTCGAAAACAGCACGTAGACGCGGCTCAGAAGGGAAATCGGTCTGTAATTCTTCAAGAGAGCGTTGTCGCATTTCTTGAAGAACAAGACCACCGCACTTATGCTCACGCCTTCGGAGTATGTCGGAGTACGCCTTAATGCCTGCTGATTGTAGACTTTATTGGGAAAATTTGTGTGTCAATAATAATATTAAAAATTTAGCAATCGAAGAATAAAACGCAGAAAATTTAATACAGTAATTAAATGATAATAGATACGATTCCGATGATATCCTGGACGTCAGTCTGAGCTAGATTAGAATGGCTCTCCAGCACCTTAAAAACGGCAAGTCCCCGGGCGAGGATAGAATTAGATCGGAGCTTCTGAAAACGGGTGGAAAACCGGGACTTCAAGTCCTTCAAAAGCTCCTTAATTCCGTCCTCCATGGTACTACTCCGGAGGCGTGGAGCAAAATTTCGATGGTCTTTTTCTTAAAGAAAGACGACAATACTCTCTTAAAGAACTATAGACCGATTGCCCTTCTGAGCCGCGTCTACGTGCAGTTTACGAGAGTCATTACGAATCGTCTCGCACGCAGACTCGACAACTTCCATCTGCCACAACAAGCAGGTTTCCGAAAAGGCTTTAGCACCATAGACCACATACATACCCTTCGGCAAATTGTACAGAAGACCGAAGAGTACAATCTGCCACTTTGTCTTGCGTATGTGGACTATGAGAAAGCCTTTGATTCCGTCGAAAATTGGGCGGTGATGCAGTCCCTTCAGCGGTGCCAAGTTGACTGTTGGTATATGGAAGTGCTGGATTGTTTGTACAGTAGGGTTACGATGGCTATCCGAGTACAGAACCAGAGTATGAAACCTATCCAACTACAGAGAGGTGTAAGACAGGGTGACTTAATATCCCCGAAACTCTTCACCGCTGCATTGGAAGACGTTTTCAGGCTACTGGACTGGAAAGGATACGGTATTAACATCAATGGCGAATACATCACTCATCTTCGATTTGCCGACGATATAGTTCTTATGGCAGAATCGCTGTAGGACCTAAGCACTATGCTTAATGACCTCAATAGTGCTTCCCAACGAATAGGTCGTAAGATGAACATGGACAAAACAAAGATCATATATAACGTCCATATCACACCTTTGCGGGTAGTTGTAAGAAGCACTAAGCTCGAAGTTATTGACGAGTATGTTTACCTGGGACAAATAGTCCGACTAGGTAAGTCCAACTTCGACCGAGAGGTCAATCGATGGATTCAACTCGACTGGGCAGCGTTCGGGAGATTACGACACATCTTCTCTTCAGGCATACCTCAAAACTAGATTGTAAAACCAGTGCGTGAGGCCAATGATGACCTATGGATCTGAGACGTGGTCCTTCACTGCTGGCCGTATGAGGAAGCTCAAAGTCGCTGAGCGATCTATGGAGAGGGCTATGCTTGGCGTTTCTCTGCATGATAGACTTAAAAACGAGGATATCCGCAGTAAAACCA
Source organism: Parnassius orleans (assembly GCA_029286625.1). NCBI lineage: Eukaryota > Metazoa > Arthropoda > Insecta > Lepidoptera > Papilionidae > Parnassius > Parnassius orleans. The sequence continues at coordinate 3,254,060 of JAGSMP010000027.1, read as the reverse complement.
GAGTAACCGACATAGCCCAAAGGATTAGTTTGCTGAAGTTGCAATGGGCCGCACGCTCGTAGAAGCGATAACCGATGGGGAAGAAAGTTTCTCGAGTGGCAGCCTCGTACTGGCAGGCAAATTGTAGTGCGTCCCCCCACTAGATGGAGTGACGACCTGGTAAGACATGCAGGAAGTCAATGGATGCAGGTGGCACTGTGCTTTGTGGCATTCCTTGGGGGAGGCCCATGTTTAGCAGTGGACTTGTGAAGCGCTGTAATGATGATGATGATGATGATGAGATACGATCGGTGAATGTGATAAAATGAAGGCTAGTTTTTGAAACAGCATAAGTTGGTATACCTCCCAGTTAACGCTGATTCTTAAAGTTTACTTATCAGTGATTCTTAATTATGCTTTAAGTATTATTTTTAGAGAATTTTTATATTTTTAAAAGTTGTTATGGCAAATAATAAGAGCCAATATGTGATTTTTGATCTCACTGATAAAGTTTTATAAATAAACATATTATTTAACTACATTTTTGTTCTTCTCCCCACTATTTAATGCATACTGCTCATTATGTTCTAACAAAAACATTAAAATGCTACTTTTAAAAGCAGTAACATTCTTTACTGTGTAATGAAATAACTTAAAAAGTTTTCAAAACCTTATCTAAAGGGCAGTATGATACTAACTTTCTATTGTTTTACGTAGCTATTTAAGTGTATTACCGTTTTGTCGAATCCCCCTTTTCTGACTTACTGCCATCGCGATTACCACGGCAGTATAATATTTCTTTTCTTTCATTCTAATGTGTCATGTGTGTAGATTTAAGTGTTGAAATAAACGCCTATGTCTTTATAAAAAAATCCACTTTATAACAATTGCCACACTTGGCAGGTCAAATCAATCTCCATCTGTCACTATATTCTGTGATTAAATTAATATTTTAATTTTCAATATTCACAGTGCCCCACATTACTGATTCTTTGGAGTCGAGTAACTGGTATAAATTTTTGTGTTTATAATTATTAACTTATATAATAATTCATTATTAATATTATGTTTATATAATTAAATTTTCGTAAATATATAATAAGAAGCCAAAGTTTATATATTTATTTCTTTAAAATTTTCTCTAAGGGATTCCTTCAGACCTAAGTTATATATTGTTCTTATGGCCCCCTTCTGCAAAACAAAGATAGTTTCATTAGTTAGTTGCATTACCCCATAGCAAGATTCCATATGACATTATGCTATGGAAATGACTAAAATAAACTAATGTAGCTGTTTCAGCACATGTAAGGCCTATAATCATTTTTATATAAGGTTTTCTCATTTAAATATTAAATATATAAATCAGAAAATCAGAAATTCCTTATATTTTAGTGATGCTTAGAATTATCAAATAATATTTTCTAACCATTTGCTTAGTAGGGAAGCAGATATAGTCTAGTATATGAATATCACATAATAAAATATAATAATTTTACAACATTTATTGTAAATTTATACACTTTAAATTTGAAAAAGCTAATGTATAAATTAAACATTTTCAGATAAACAGACGAAATCTGATATAAACCCTAAAAATTATAAGGTGTTACAAAAGCATGCGAGAAGACTTAAGTTTCAATTGAAGAAGTCTAGAAAAACTATAAAAGATTTTAGGATTCGTCTATCAAATGCAGGAAAAATTAGTAATCAAGTAGCATTTGAGAAAATCACCAAAAAGATGACACTTGCAGCGAAGGTATTTACAGGCATGCAATTCCGCCAGACTTGCAAAAAAACCAAGGGGTCGACGGTTCAGCTTAGATGAAAAAGTGACTGAGAAAGTGACGTCAAAACTATTTTTATTAATCATTTATTGTTAAAATGTTAGTTTTATATATTGTATTGTGAAATCTGTGTTTTGAAACATTGATTGTAAAAATATGTTTTATATTTTGTATTGTCAAAGCTGTTAAGAATCCTTTAAAAGTTAAAAATTACAGTCTACATACTGGGCACAGGCCTCTTCTCATTTCTGAGGGAGTTTTAAGGCAAGGAAATGTCCGCCGCGCTGGCGTGTTGGCGAACTTCACATGTCTTCGACATATATTTTTTTTCTTATTTCTCAGACATGCAGGTTTCCGCAAGATATTTTTATTCACCGCCAAGCACGTTGTAAATCAGTACTTAAAATTGCAATTAACAAGTTCATTACTGCCGGCGGGGATCGAAACCCGGGTTGCTCGCGTACCGTGAAATTTATTTAATTTACATAATTTTATTGTAAAACTATTATTTCATTGTTTGTATTGTCAAAGCTGTTATGAATCAGTGATTTTAAAAATATTATTTTCATATTTTATATTGTGAAGCTGTGTTATGAATCATTTATTGTGAAAATATGTTTCATATTTTGTATTGTCGAAGCTGTGAAGAATCATTTATTGTAAAAATATTATTTTCATACTTTGTATTGTCCAAGCTATGTTTATTAATCATTTATTGTTAAAAATAATAGTTTACCATATTTTGTGTTGTGAAAACTGTTGTTATATGAATCGTTTATTGTAAAAATGTTAGTTTGTGTCTGGCGGTGTAAGAATATCCACTACCCCATATCATCCCGTGGGTGTCGTCGTAAGAGACGACAGGGGAAAACAAATTAGAAGATAGGCAGCAGCGTCTTCCTAATAACGACAAAAATTTAAAACTGCAGTTGGCAACCGCTTGCCAAGTTTGGCAACTACGGTAAATAACCCCTCTATGAGGCGATTGTCGACGCTGTGTTGTGAATCATTTATTTCATTGTTACAAATATTATTTTCATATCTTATGTTGTCAAAGCTGTTATAAATACCAAGGGGCTAAGCCCTCTTTTATTGGTTCGCCAGTTATATTTCTGTGGACTACGGTCGAGTTCCCAACTTGTAGTTCCTCTTCGGGGGGAGGGCGTTGGTTGGTTCGTGCTCACCGCACAAGGCGTGTGTGGAGCCGTGTGCCTCCCCCACATTTTTTTTAAATGTGAGAGCGAAGTCCTTGTATCGGATACTTTTATATAAATATTGTAAGCCTTTTCCAAGCGGGTAGGTATTAATTAATAAGGAATAACGGCCTATATTAGGCCTTTAGAAAGATCAATATATTGATTATCTGGTCATGTATATTATTCTATTTAATATTGTTATATTTTATAGACGGCCATTTTATAAATACAATTGAGGGGGGAGGGATATTATAAAAAATATTTCTTATTTTGTATTGTCAAAGCTGTTGTATTCATAATTTATTGTTAAAGACATTAGTTTACTATTTTGTTGTGTCAAAGCTGTTGTGTGTTTAAGAATCATTTATTGTAAAAAATATTAGATTACCTTGTAGTGGCGGTGTAAGAATATCCACTACCCCATATCATCCCGTGGGTGTTGTCGTAAGAGGCGACAGAGGAAAACACATCAGCAGATGGACAGCAGTGTCTTCCTAATAACAACTAAAAATTAAAAACTGCGGTTGGCAACCCGCTGCCAAGCGTGGTTACAGCCATGGCTTGCCTCATAGCCATTTAAGTTTAACGTTAATTTGTAACGTTAGTTTGTTATGACTCATTTATTAAAATAAACAATAAAATGGACTATTTTTATATTGACAAAGCTGTGATATTAATCTATTGATGATATAACATTAGAATAAAAATATTAGTTTTAAACTTAATTTCAAAAAATATAAAATAATGTACTAATTATTTGTGTTTAATTTCATTCATGTTAAAAAATATTGTAGTTAATTCCTATTTACAAATTATGAATCACGCTTTATGTATTAGGATTAATAATTATCAACAACTGACTGTTCAATTAAACATTTGAAGCATTTAGTTACCATGCAGTTCCATCTTTAAAAAAATCTTTCAAATGTTTAATTCACTCTTTGATGTTGATAATTAATCCTAGTATATAAGGCGTAATTAATCAACATGAACAGTGGTGTATATGTTGAGGTGCATGTGTTATACGCTCGCACACATTCTCACTATATTGTGCCGCAACAGCACCAGATGGCGCTAGTACTCCCCAGTTGACAGATTTAGCGCGAGTGGGCTCTGTTTTCCTGTATAGGACAGTTACTATACTCTTTGGTTTCAGGGCATCGTCGAGGGTGGACCACGCGTCTGTGTTGAGGTGGGCGTCCATTAGCGGCGGATTGGGCCGAGGCGGGGCGGTACGGGCCGCTTCGCATACGTTGTGTTGCGTCCATCTGTACGTGGCGCGGTGAATCGGCTAGGCGGATTTTTTGTCAGACGTATTGTACTACTGAGCGAGTGCGATAGTGCTACAATGGACAGCTCAGATGAAGAAATGTTGTTATTCCAAATTCTTTTTGAAGAAGAAGAACAACAACAAAAAATTAAAAAATGACGATCGCATAAGGTGTGGGTGCATGATATATGCAAGAAAAGAAAAATATTTGGCGAATATCATCACTTATTTCCTGATTTGAAGAAAGATCCAGCGAAGTTTTTCGAGTATTTTCGAATGACTTTAGGAAAATTTGAAGAATTGCTCGATATATTACGTTAGGATTTACAGAAACAAACAACCAAATTTCGAAGACCAATTGAGCCAGAAGAACGCCTTGCTATTTGTCTTAGGTAATAAATAACTTTGTTTCATAGTTATTATTGGTATTATATATATATATATATAAGATATATTATTGAGGATTTTCACTATTAAACACAAATTGTTTCTCTGAAAATACAAAGATTTATTTAACACACTTTTACTTTTACAATATTACAACAAACTATGAGAATTACACTTTTATCTCACCTGAAAATACAAAGAAACGACATTTAAAGTTCACTAATATCGCCTCCTCAATTATATCCTTCCATTTATCTTTCTATAAGTTTTTTATAACAATAAAATCACAAAATAATCTGAACATCATCCGCCATTGAAATGCGCGTCACTCCGATGCGCCCTCTACTCACTTCCACAGACAACCTAATACACGCGCGAAGCGCGGAAAATTAAATTTAATGAAATGTCATTTCATTACATATATATATATATATATATATATATATATATATATATTTTTTCTTTTTCCATTTCTCTCTGCAATTTCCGCTGAAACAAACATTTTAAATTAAAACCACAACAAAATGTGTTTTTGTTTCAGATTTTTTGCCACAGGAAATTCATACAGGTCGCTTTTAGCTTTTAGCTACCGAGTCGGAGAAAAAACTGTAAGGACTATGAAGACCTGTACGGCGATATGGCGCCACATGAAAGAACCTACTCCATCTGAAGAAGATTGGAAGCAGATATCAAGAACGTTTTGGGAAAAATGGCATTTTCCTAATTTTATTGGAGCATTGGTTGGCAAGCATGTCGTTATCGAATGCCCGGCAAATAGTGGTTCTAAATATTTCTGTTATAAAAATTTACAATAATCGATATAGGAGGCCTTGTTAAGAATTCTGATGGTTGCATATTTGCAAATTGTAATTTTGGGAAATTATGGCCACAAAACAAGTTAAATATACCTAATGACAAGGCCTTTCCAGGTACGATGGAAATTATGCCTCATGTTATCGTTGGAGGTGCAGCCTTCCCGCTAAAGAGACACTTATTGAGACCATATCCAGGGAATCAAACATTAAACGATGAACAAAACATTTTCAACTACCGGCTAAGTAGGGCGCGCCGAGTCAGCAAAAACGCATTCGGCATACTTACGAGAAGATTTAGAATTTATGAAAGACGTTTGTATATGATTCCGGAACATGTTAACATTGTCGTAGCAGCAACATGCTGTTTACATAACTTTTTAAGAACTTGTCCCACTTATTGGTTACTTTAAATAAGGGATTAGTAGATTTACCGATAATCGGTGGCAATGCATCTCAAGTTGCCCTCGCTATTCGAGAAAAGTTCAAAACCTATTTTGTATCTGATATAGGTTCTTGCTCATGGCAATGGGCAATTACAACAAGAGGATATCGCCACAAATAATAATTTCAATTGAGCCAGAAGAACGCCTTACTATTTGCCTCAGGTAATAAATAACTTTGTTTCATATTTATTATTGGTATTTATTAAAAACTGACAGCAAAACATGGACAATAACAATTATTGATTCTTTATTAAATGTAGATATTGGCTTAAGTTGTCGTCAGAATCTTGTATTTCACATACTTCCTCTGGCGTTGGTTGGAATGTGGTCGACACTTCTCTTATTGGCTTTGAAGCTGAACCTAGAGCGGAGATTGTATTATCTTGATTCTGTGTATAGATTCTTAGTATCTGAGTGGACGAGCGGAAGAGCGGTTGAGTTCCCTGAGTTAAAATCACGGTTGGTATTGGCTGCGCAATCCTGGTTCAAAAAACCGATACATTGTCTGAGTAACCACCCTCTTGTCTGCTAACTACTTCTTTATGCGTATTTGTAAATCTCGTGGGAATGTTTTAACTGTGTGTTCTAAGTTTGTGAAAAAATCTACAACAGTATCACGCTCTTGATTAGCCGATTGTTGTGTTGCGATGTTGTGCTGATATTTCTTTTCGAGGTAAGATTGAAATAGAGCGTGCGTTAGTATAGGTGTCTGAGGGATTCTTTCCATTTTCCTTTTTGTTATGGTGCTCGCTTGGTATTCAGCTATAGACAGTGATCCACTTGCGGATGCTGGTGACATCACTTGTGATCCTCTTGCATATGGTGGTGACATCACTTGTGATCCACTTGCGGATGCTGGTGACATCACTTGTGATCCACTTGCATATGGTGGTGACATCGATTGTGATCCACTTGCTGACGCTGCTGACATTGATAGTTCATCATCACTCAAGTTTGTAAGAATTGCTGCCGCATCATAGTCTACATATGGTGAAAGAAACTCCAATTCTTTTTGAATTTTTGGTTTGGGTTTAAATTTTATAGCTGCCTGGCCACTTTTTGTTTTGCGAAGTTTTCATAAATATCAAGTCCCTCAAGTGTGTGGTTCCGTTATTACTATAAAAGTTATAAACTGCATTAACACATGTTCCCGATCGTCTTCAGATAGCCAAAGTAACACCTGTATATAGAACAAAAAGTAAAATATATCCCAGAAATTACCGTCCGTTTTCCACTTTATCAAAAGTATTTAAAAGGGTAATATACCTTTCCAGGACAGCGGTTTTTTTCCGAAATAGTGGTAAAAGTAATTAATGAATTTCAATAAAAATTACATGTAATCTACATTGAATAAGAAATATTCTCTTGTATTATATATATCGCATTGAAACATTCCTTTCAAAACAAAATTTTCTGTATGAAAAACAACATGCTTTCAGGCCTAAATCAAACACTCTTTCTGGAGCAGTAAGCTTTGTAACACAAATAAAAGAAAACATTCATAACAAGCAAATAGCACTAGAGATATTATTTGAAGAAAGCATATAGCCTAAATCCTTTAGGTTTTTTAGCATTGTCTCGTGTACTGCTAAAAAAAGCTAAAGGATTTAGGTGTCAGAGCTAATACAGAGCTAATATGTTGAGATTTTATTTATCAAATCGTTGCCAGGTTTTTAAAATAGGCCTAACAAAAAGAAGCCCTAAAACTATCACTTTCGGACAACTATAAGGTTGGCTTCTTAGCCCTCTTTCGTTTCTATATATTTATTTAACAATATACATATGCTTGGATTAAAGGGAGACCTAACTTTAAAGGGCTGATCTTAATTTTAATTTAGTCTCTCAGTAGACACAGTTATAGTGGATGCACAGTGGGCTTTGGATAATTTAAAAGTGTGGTTTATAAGTAATCTTCTTACAATAAACATTTTTAAAACTAATTTTATTATATTCTTCACTAAACATAATAAAAAATTCAAATTTTACGCCCTTAACTATAAATAATCAAACAATAAATAAACTGTACAAATAAAAATACCTTGGATTAATTTTAGACAGTCAATATTCGTGGTTTCCACATATTCAAAAAATTATAAAAAAATAATTGAAATGTGGTGAACAGCTGCTCAAACCAATTATTTAGATCTAATACAAATAGCCCAAAAAAGGTAATAATATAGAAAGAAACATAATTTATGAATATTACACAAACCTTAAATATTACACTTGCACAAACTATGAAAAATATTAAATAACAGTATACATACACAAATTAATTTTACGAAAAAACAACATATAATTCACTAACGAAGAAGTGTTAGTTTTTTTACGATAAGCGGTAACAATTAATTATTATGAAAATTAATCAATTATAGAAATAGTAATATTATTTATTCAAAACTACCAATTATAAAAATGTTATTGTTATATATATATTAGGTCCTTACATATGAAATTAGCGTTTTGTCGTACTGACCAGTTTGATCTGAAATATCTCCTCTTTGGTTAAGCATTCCAAATTCAAATTTATAAATTCATTTAGATGGTACATTTGAAATTTGAAAACAGTCATTCATTTGTTTTTTCCTCATTATTTTTTCTTTGGCGTCGCTTATTATCGCACAATGGAAAACATGAAATATCGGTATATTTATGAGTACGAGTTCTACCGTGGCACCAGTGCTGCAGAAACTGCTCGAAGGTTAATGATGTGTACGGCGTTGATGTCGCAAAAGAAAGCACGGTACGTTTTTGGTTTCAACGTTTTCGTTCTGGAAATTTTGACCTTCAGAACCAACCCCGTGGACGGCCGGAGACCAAAGTGGAAAATGAAAAATTAAAGGCTATTGTGGAAGCAGATCCCTCACAAAGCACTTCAGAGATAGCTGCAGGCTTCGGGGTAAGTGATAAAACTGTATTATCCACTTGAAGCAAATCGGGAAAGTAAAAAAACTTAAACGATGGGTACCTCATGAATTGAATGAATCGAACTTGCAAACACGCGGCGACTGCTGTGTTACTTTGCTCAACCGACACAATAATGAAGGGATTTTAAATCGAATCATTACTTGTGATGAAAAGTGGATACTGTACGATAATCGGAAGCTCTCGTCGCAATGGCTGAGCCCTGGAGACCCAGCCAAATCCTGCCCTAAATGAAAATTGACTCAGAAAAAGTTACTTGTGAGTGTTTGGTGGACTAGCGCTGGTGTCGTTCACTACAGCTTTCTAAAATCTGGCCAAACGATTACGGTAGATATCTATTGTCAGCAACTGCAAACCATGAAGGAAGAACTAGCTGCTAAACAACCGAGATTGGTCAATCGCTCTAGGCAACGCAAGACCACACACTGCACAACAAACAACCACTAAGTTAGATGAGCTACAATTGGAATGTCTGCGACATCCACCGTACTCCCCGGACCTTGCTCCAACAGATTACCATTTTTTCCGGAATTATTAACGCAAATTTTTTTCTATATTTTTTGTTTCAATTTATCAAAGTAATCACCCATGCATATTTGCAAACGCAGTGGCAGTTTATTGATGCCCTTCTTGAAGAAATCAGCTGGACAGGAGGCAACAAATACTTCAAAGGCATTTTGTACTGCCTCTCGGGTATTGAATACTTTTCTCGCCATAAATTTATGCAAATTCTGGTAAAAGAAGAAGTTTGTAGGTGTCTGGTGAGACGGATGACGGAGAACTTCCAGCTCTTGTAACTTGGAGACCATCTGTTGTGCAGTATGAGGTCGCGCATATTCGAACAGGAGCAGCGGGACGAGCGATTGACCAAAGCTGGTTGCAGACGTGAGAGCTTCTCCATCATTGTTTTCAGTTGTTCACAGTACATTCGTTTAGGGCATTGTTTAGGCGCTGAACCAGGATCCAACCAACTTGCTGCGCGCTTGCGATTTTCAAACATAATCCATTTTATGTCGCAGGTAACAATGTGGTTCAAATTTCCTTCGTTTGTGTGCCGTGCAAGGCACGTCTCGACGCGCCAAGCGCTGGCGATCATTGAGTTCGTGGGGCACCCATTTGTCAAGCTTTCTTACCTTGCCAATTTGACGCAAATGGACCAATATTGTTTTGATGCTAATGTTGAAAGCTGCTGCTAATTCAGCGGTAGATTTAGTATCATCAGCTTCCACAGTCGCCTTTAATTCGTCATTGTTGACTAAAGTTTTCGGACGACCACGGGGTTCATTTTCCAGGTCGAAATTTCCAGAACGGAAGCGTCAAACCAATAACAGATGGTGCGTTCGTTTGTAATATTCGCTCCGGAAACGTCGTTGATGTTGTGTGCCGCTTGCGCCGCGTTGCTGCCACGACGGTACTCATATTCCATAATTACTCGAATTTTTAACGTATCATAATGCTCATCAAATAACAAAGACTTATTTTGAAAACAGAATTCCATGTTTTTAAAACAAAATTAATTTGAAATTAGGAAATTATTTAGATTTGAAATGGCCAGTACTGCAGAACGGCAATTTCATAAGTAAATAACAATTATATACATATTTATTGTTATAGCCTTACACAAAAATGTTATGGTTTTAATTATGTTTATAAGTAATTATGTTATATTTATTGTTTAAATAATTTCTCATTTAAGTAATGTGTATATGTAGTGAATGTAAATTATTTTAAAAATAAAGCAATCTAAACGTACGTTTTTGCGTATTGAGTAGTTGCTTAGTAAACACGTATCTATTTAGCTTCACCTATAAGTCGTTAATACAAGTGCAAAATCTTCAACATTTGATGTGTGGCAAACACCGTTTTGTGCGTGAAGTTAAGATCTATTTTATTTTGAAAAATTTTGCATAACAGTTCTAGTGCCGTGGAGTAATCTTGTAAAAACTATCTCAACATTACCAAATCTGCGGGTAATTATAAAGTGTCGGTGATTTGTGTACACAAGTAAATGAATTAGGTAAACAACAACAACGAGTATGCGTCTTCTCGGGTGAATGCTTTTACTTATAAAGACGAATTGCTAAACTCAGGTTCAAACCTCAGTGATTTACTTTTTAGTTATTGTTTTTTTTAATGACTTACAATTTTTTTCAATTATTTTAATTCAGAGGGGGATGAGTCGCTCGCGTCCGTAGGCTTCGACCACCTAATCCTAGGCCCACCCTACACGTGTCCCCCGGGTGGTGCTAAACAAGCGACAAAGCCGAAAGATCAGACTTGGCTCCTCGCCGTGTGGTAACGGCGTAAATAATACCACCCCCTACTTTCGCACCATGAAGCACAAAATAAAAGAAGTGGCCCAGAGTTCCCGGCGCCTTTAATGGGGCAAGGGTGCGAAGAATCTCCGGGATGAAAACCGGTGACGAGGTTCGCCACCCGTCACGTTCTGTCTCCCGGAGGGGCGAAAAGTGGATTGCGGAAGCCCGTCTGGCTACGCTGAATGTATGTGTAGCAATGAATGATAAGATGGATGAAGTATGCGATATGATGTATGATAGAGGAATAGATGTGCTATGTGTAAATGAGACGAAACGGAAGGGAAAGGAAAGGAAGGGAAAGGCTTAAAGAAGTTGTTTGTTCTAGGGGTCTACGCCCCAGACATGTCTAACCCCACTTATATTCGAGAGCAGTTTTGGGAGATGGTAAGGATGGTGCTAATGAAATGTAAGGGTAATGAAAATATTGTTATATTAGGAGATTTTAATGGAAGGGAGGCGTGAAGAGGCTTGGTTATGAAAGGATATTGGGAACGTTTGGTGATGAAAGTATGAATGAGAATGGTGAAAGACCCCTCACCACATGTGTGAAAAAGAATATTTTTGTGACGAACACTTCCTTTCGTCATAAGAAGATTCACATGTATATATGTGAAAGAGGTGGTGATAGAAGCATGATAGATTTCATAATTGTGGATAAAAGAATGAGAAGCGCAGTGGTAGATACAAGGGTTTACCGGGAGTCCAACGTAGGGACAGATCATTACTTGGTCTTATGCCGAATTAATGGTCTATTCAGACGTTGGCGGCATCAGACATCTGTGTCTACCACTGCGTTACAGCGTATAATAACAGAGAGGTTACAAGATGAAGGTGCGAAAGAGAAGTTCAAATGTAGACTAAGAGAAAATATAAGTGGTATGGATAAATTATGTATGAATGATTTAGACTTGGAGACTGTGTGGTGTAATGTCAAGAAAGGTTTGGTGGATGCAGCTACCGAAGTATGTGGTGTAAGTAAGAGAACATATGAAAGGAAAAATAACACTTTATGTTGGGATGATGAGGTATGGATGGAAGTAGAAGCAAAGAAGAGAACACGGCTAGATTTACTAGCAACCAAGGGTAGTTATTCTAGCGGTATCAATGATGATATTGAAAGAAAAAAGGCAGCCTTTAAACATCTAAATAAGAGAGTAAAAGAAGTAGTTGAAAGGAAAAAGTAAGAAAGAACGGATAAGAATGATAGAAGAATATCGGATAACTTCCAGGCAAATATTAAAATGTTCTGGAAACTCGTAAGAACTGCCGGGGACATTCAAAACAGCCTAGAATGAGTGCTATACGAGACCAAAATGGATGTATTCTGAATGACGAAGTGTCTAGTTTAAGGAGATGGAAGGAATACTTTGAAAGCGTGTTTATGAGTGATGAGACGTTTGAATTAAATGAAATAGAAATTCCGAAAGAAGAGGAAAGAGATAAAGAGATAAGTATAGATGGAATAATTAATTCAATGAAAAGTATGAAAGCAGGTAAGGCAGCCGGATATGATAGAGTATCACTCGAAATGCTAAGGGCTAGAGAGGGAGTGGTGGCAGACCTGCTGTACACCTTGTTTAATTTGTGTTGTTAACTTCAGCGGGTACCGGGAGCTTGGTGCAAAGCCGTGATAGTCCCTCTATATAAAGGAAAAGGATTGCAGCAGGACTGTAAAAACTACCGCGGTATCAGCCCTCTTAGCATTGTGGGAAAACTGTATGCTAAGGTACTAATTGAAAGAGTTATGAAAGATACTGATGGAAAAATTTGGGATGTGCAAGCGGCATTTAGAAAGGGAATGGGATGTACGGATCAGGTCTTTTCCATACGCATGATTGCGGAGAAGTTTTTGGCCAAAAACCAAAAGGTTTTTTGTGCGTTCGTGGACTTGGAAAAGACTTATGACAGAGTGGACAGGGATGTATTACGGCAAACACTGAACTCATTTGAGTTGAGCACTGGGTTGATACAGGCATTGAAGTCTCTGTATAGGGACTCCAGTGCTTGTGTCAGGATCAACGGGGCCTACTCGGACTGGTTTGGCATCCATAAAGGTGTCAGACTGGGCTGTGTGGCTTCCCCGTGGCTGTTCAACCTATTGGACAGATGTTTGGAAAATTTGAAAGTTGAAGAATGCGGGTTAAGAATGGGTGAGTTAACCGTCAAATGCCTTTTGTGCGCCGATGATCACGACTCGCGTCGTCGGCGGCCGAGTTGCAAATGATGGTTACAGTTCAGTTAAAAGAAAGGGGAATGAAAGTGGACGCAAGTAAGACGAAAGTTATGGTTTTTGAAAGAGAAGAAAGTAAAACGATATGTGAAATAAGAATAGAAAGGGAATTGGTCGAGCAAGTAGATGAATTTGTGTATTTGGGATGTGTATTTAGCAGGGATGGTAGATTTGATAAGGATATAGAACGACGAGTGAACGCAGGAAATAAAGTAAATGGGGCTCTACACTCTGTTGTGGAAAGTCAGAATGTGTCCAAAGGCACGTATGGCAATTCACAATGCTGTGTTAGTCCCTACTTTAATGTATGGTAGTGAAAGTTGGGTGTGGCAGAAGAAGCACGAGAGTAGAATAAATGTTGTAGAAATGCGGTCATTAAGGAGTATGCTAGGGCTGAATCTGAATGACAGGGTGAGAAATTGTGTGATAAGAGAAGAGTGTGGTTTGCAAGATGATGTTGTGACCAGGATTAAGAAACGAATGCTTCGGTGGTTTGGTCATGTAGAAAGAATGATTGAGGAAAGAGTGACAAAGCAAATTTATGTGGCAGAGGTGAACGGCAGAGTCGGGAAGGGACGCTCTAAGCGAAAATTTATCGACCAAATTGGCGATATATTGAAAATGGGCCAAATTAAGAGTACCCTTAACCGACGAGCGTGTATGCGTAGTATATGGATGTGGAGGGGCCGAGAGTGGTGTGTCAGGATCGTGCCAAATGGAAGTCCATAGTCTCTGCCTACCCCTCTGGGTGACAGGCGTGAGTGTTTATGTTATATGTTATGTTTATTTTAATTCACCTTGTTGGTAGTACCGGACATTATATAAAATTTATTATTAAAAAAAATATAGTGTAAGTACGATTAACGCCTACCAATTTGCATTCAGCAACTTTGTAGTAAAGTGTATTTTGTTGCAAACCTCAGTGATAAACAATAGTATAATGTCTACCGAAAACAATGATTGGGGATGCTGTGGTAATAACCCTGACAGAGAAGAGTACATTCGTGCCAGAAATGCACAAAAAAGTTTCATATGGCCTGTCTCAGCTCTCCCTCCGTAATAAAACCTAATGAGTTCCCGACATGGGAATGTCCTCTGTGTACCAGCCTACGACCCAAAACTGGGCATAACGACAACACGCCGGTGCGATTTAATCCTAATGTCACGGTACGGGCTTCTAAAAGACAGGCACTGCATTGGCCTCCAATAATAGGAGCGTCAGCTGATGAAGTTAGAGGCATCATGCAGGAGTATTGTAAGAGCATTACATCTCAGAGCATTACATCAGGTCAACTCTCGCAATTTAAACTACCGGTTAAGTTTTAACAACAAATTAACGGAATCAGATCAGGATGTTGCTATGGTTTTTGAGAAATATTTTACGGATATTCCGATCTTAACCACTATGGCCCGTATTAATAAACGTTACTCAGCTCAAGTACACGCACTTGAGTACAATCTTGAGGTTATGATCTTATTAATAAACATATCTCTAGATGCGGTTTAGGTTTACGATATCAGCTGAGTGCCACACTGATTAATAAACGAATATTTTAAAATTATTGGTATTAAGAAAACTGCGGATCTGTGAGGGATTTCCGTTAAAGTTATTGCGTCTATAATCGATATAATCGCGCCTCAACTAGCTATTATTTTAATACTAGTATCGAATATTGTGTTTCCTGATTTGATGAAGCATAGTAAAGTAATACCTTACATTTATAAATATATATATATATATTTTTACATTAGACCACACCAACTTTAGACCCATTCCTGTACTGCCAACACTAAGTAAAATTTAAAAAAAAATTATTCTTGATCAAATGTTAATTCTTTTAATGACGTCACTAATTTTAATTTCACGTAATTTTTATGACGTTTTAATTTACGTCATAAAAATTAATTCGGTTTCACAAGGGATCGTTTGGCACAAAGCGCTTCTTTCGAAGCTCCCTTCCTATGGGCTTCCCGAGAAATTGTGCAATTGGGTTACCAGCTTTCTTTCAGATCGGAGTATCAAGGTCGTTGTAGACGGTGCATGCTCCGACTACAAGCCTATTAACGCTGGTGTTCCACAAGGCTACGTGCTATCACCAACGCTGTTTCTTATGCATATCAATGATATGTTGCAAACCGGTAGCATTCATTGCTATGCGGATGACAGCACTGGTGATGCTCTATATACCGGCCGTGCCAATATTTCTTGGGAAAACGTCGCCGAGTACCGGAACAAACTTGTGTCTGAAGTCGAGTCTTTGCTGAGCAAAGTCTCGGATTGGGGGCGACTAAATCTAGTCCAAGAAGACACAAGTTTGCACGTTTACCGCTAAATAGAACCCCTTCGTCGTATGTCCTCAGTTTCAAGGCACTCCCCTTGTTGCCTCAGCCAGTATCGGAATTCATGGGCGGCGGTAGTCACTTACCATCAGGTGAGCCGCATGCTCGTTTGCCCCCTCTCCTATAAAAAAAATCCCTGCGACATATTCATAGTAAACGTGGAGGAGAGAATTTTTTTTTTTATTTATTGTCAACAGAACCAACAGCATTTTGTAACATTATAAAATTTGTAAATATTTAAATTTTCTACTGCCAATTACAAGTTCTTAATTCATATAAAAATAATCTACTGTGTGGACATAATATATAAATAACATTTAGCAATTACCAAAATTTTTGAAAATATTTACGGGTATTTTAAGGTACGCATTTTACAAAACACACTGCATGTGTGTGTGTGTGTGTGTGTATGTGTGTGTGTGTGTGTGTGTGTGTGTGTGTGTGTGTGTGTTTATGTAAGCTTTACTGTCGTGAAAAATATCAAGAGACGAAAAGTTTTTGTTATAGCAGTTAAGTGTACGACTAATGACAGAATTTTGAGCATATTTCGAGCGACTTAACGGAACTTGAAATAGAGATGTGTGTCTGGTACGTTTCGAAGGAGTGTTGAATTGTAGGAATTGAAATGTCAATTCAGGACTATTAATTTTATTACTACAGACATCGTGCAGGAACAAAATTTGTAGATGTGTACGTCGGTCCTTTAACGGTAATAAGTTATGATGTTCGCAAGATTCCTTGTAACTACTTTTATATGTTGTGTTCGATAATTTAATGCCTTAATAAATTTACATTGTATTTGCTCAAGTACTTTGGATTCCAGACATTACAAAAATACTCCAAAACACTTCGTACATAAGAATAATACAGAACTTTAATACATTCAGGATCTGAGAATCGACGGCACACTCTTAAAATAAATCCTAAGTTTTTATACACTTTTGCAACCATTGTCGTGACATGATAAGACATGAGCATTTTGGAATCAAAAACAACACCAAGATCTTTGGTTTGGTAGATGCGTTCCAAAGGTATGTTATCTAATTTATATTGATATTCAATTTGATGCCTTTTACGGGTGAAGCTAATTTGATATAATTTTGAAATATTAACACTAATACGGTTATCATGATAGTAACAACAAAGCTGGTTCAAGTCTTTTTGAAGTTGGTGTGCATCTCCCTCAGACTTAATATATGCGTAAATTTTAGTGTCATCCGCATACATGAGGAACTTGGAAAATTTAAAGCAGTCTACTATATCATACAAGTATAATGCATACAGTAACGGTCCCAATATCGAGCCTTGTGGGACTCCAGATGGGACATCCTTGAAATCAGAGCGATGTCCAGCTATTATAACAGCCTGAGATCGGTTACGTAGATAAGACTCTATCCACCTAAGAAGATTTCCGTGAATTCCTAGCTCCTGGAGTTTACGCAAAAGAATAAAGTGATCCACGCGATCAAAAGCCATGTCGAAATCTATATAGTTGTTTTGATTTATTTTATACTAAATTGTGTAAGCGCAACATGTCCATCAATTATACATATAACACTGTTGTTTGCTTTACAAAGAAATGTGGTACTACCTAATCATTAATTATACTACTTAAGGATTTGGTGTAGCTGTTTATATATTGTACATTACGTTGTAATTTAAGTGTGGAGGGATGAAGTATATTATATCGGTAGATAATAATAACGGTTTTGACTGCTACTCTGAGTGAATCAATGAATAAATGGATTTACGGTTTCGTGGATACTGTGGCCCATAGACACCTAATGATAAAACATAATGAACAGGTTTCGGTATGTTTAAATAAACCCTTTTGTTTGTATTCTTTGAATAGTAGGTACATTACAGAGTTAAAATACCTTTTATCACTTTCTTAAAACTCCACAATAAGTGAATCTAAATAAAAGAAAAAAATATGAAGTTTATAAAATACAGACAATTAAAAACATTATTATCTAAGTATGTCCATTTTTTAGACAAGACAAGTATAAAAATAGTCCCCTTATTTAATACATATAATTTTAAAATTTGAAGTGGTAAATGTAGATTGTATATACGCGGTACTTCTGCGTATTTCTTGATTTAAAGTTGGAATTAATTTTAGCATGAGCATGTATTTTATGCGAGTTAAGATGATAAACAATCACATAGTTCACGTGATAGTTAATGGATACTGTGCCCAATAGGCTCAACCTAAGTAATTAAAAAAAATCGGTAGAATTTTTGTGTATCCTGGAAAGCTTACATGCCTAAAACACAAATTGCACAGGGACCCACATCCAGAAACAGAAAACTAAGTTATAGGCACACGCACTTATAACGTGCAGGAATCGAACCCACGGTCTAGAAGCCCCTTGACCAAATGCATAGCCACTGCGCTACCGAACCAATATAAATACAAAATACAGAAGCATTGTCACCCGTGAGGTCTAAGGCTGAGATCTATATACCGTACTTTGACTTTGCTCAGACTTTACTTACGAAAACCTTAGCTGAGTATATGCTTAGCATAATCTTTGATTCTGAATTTATAGTTGTATCGGGCTAAGATTAAGCTAAGCTTATGCTAAGGCCCTGACAGTCAAAAATTAATGGATGCTTCATCCCACACATTATGTTCTTGATTTTACTGTATAAAATTAAAAAAAAATAACATTTAAAAATCGAAAACAATCCAAATTGTATTTAATTAATAAGTTATTATAACATGAAATAGAAAACGAGCGTATGAGAACGGGAATGGATGAGAAGAAAATCAGAAAAAAGAGAAAAAAAGAAGATTTTAAGAAATCCGAAATAAGTTTGAAATTACGTTAGTAGAAAATGGATTAATGCTATTTAAAATTAGAAGACGGCCTAAAACTACCTATTTATTGTTATAAATAATTAGAGTAACATAAAAACAACAATTTAAAATTAATACTGTGGTTTTGGATAATATCCTGAGTTTTACGTAGGTTGTCGATTTCGTTGACTTATACTTTGCTGAGGGCGCACTCAGCAGGACTTCGAAGTTAGCTCTATAAATACCGACATTGTCTTAGCTCGAAAGTAAAGTCTGAGCAACGTCAAAGTACGGTCTATAGATCTCAGCCTAAGATGAACGTTTTTGTAGTTAGTGATGAGCGAGCGTTGCAAAATTTTTAAGTTATTCGCCTCAATAGGCGCCCATTTCAAAGGTTTTTAAAAAATTGCCTCAAGAACGTAGTTTTTTTAATAATAATTAAGGGTCACAAACGAGCATACAATCCACGTGATGATAAGTGGATACTGTGGCCCATAGACACCTACTCATAAATCTATCCTCGAATATGAATCATAATGCATATGCGTTGTCACCCCTAAGGAAATGCCGCGTTACCAGTACAATAGTCACCAGATATCGTTAATGATCATATAAAATAGCGGCAGTATGCTGCTATTTCACGCTGAAATTCTATGCTAGAGTCTTACCCCGGTCTCTCATTTGTACTGCAACCGCTGGCACGCTGGCTCTACCTCGTACAAAGTTGTAATAGTTTTGGTTGCGTTATTGTTTTCGTTATTATTTGACTGAGCTTTAATACCTTTGAAAGCGATGGTTGACGGTCGTTTATAAAAAAATTACTTTTACACCTTTAAATTAAAGAAACAGTAGTTCACATTGTAAGCAAGGGAAGAACGATGTTACAGGTTAGCGTTGTAATAATTCGTGTAAGAAAAGGGATATGGCTAATAGGCGGAAACCATAGAAAACGTGCCTATTGGCAACAGTAGTAGTTATTTCAAAGTGTATACAAACGACCAAAATCTCAAAACAAAATAAAAGTAATTACGAGCATACATCCTCCATTATTATAAGTTTATTTACTGTAAACGATTCACACACAGGCTACTAAAGCGGCCTCATTCCTTGGACCATTGATGTTCAATTAACTTGCTATGTGGAGCGAAGAATGAAATATAAAAATGGGACTTTTGTTAATGGTCGTAAAACTCGCAACAATATTTTATAGTCTCCAATGGACATTCAATCTTACATAAAGATAGAGATGGCCAAGACCAATACGCGTGGCAACAATGGCAAAATCTCCCCTGAAAGTGGAGGCCTATGTTCAACAGTGATATTTTATAGGCTGTAAAGGGTTGATGTAACCGTGTAGTGGCGGTATTCTTATATCCACTACCCCACATCATCCCGTGGGTGTCGTAAGAGGCGACAGAGGAAAACAAATCAGGAGATGGGCAGCGTCTTCCTAATAACGACTAAAAATAAAAAACTATGGTTGCCATCCCGCCTGCCAAGCATGGCATCTATGGCAAATATGAGGCATTTTATGGGGGGGGGGCTATGTTCAGCAGTGGACTTTAATAGGCTGTAATGGTAATGGATGAATGGATTTACCACCTTATTTAATATAAATAATTTTTATATTTGATGTGGTTCATTCATTTCTTCATTTAAAGTAAGAATTAATTTTGTAATAGAATTAATTTTAAATTGATTTTAACTTATCAATTTTAATTGGTATGGTGAGTTCATATCGAAACAAATTTAAAAATCAAAATTGTTTTTTTTTATAGGATAAGGGTGACAAACGAGCATACAGTCCACCTGATGGTAAATTTTACGTGGTAGAGCCATGCTGCAGCTATATTAGTAGTATAGTTGTAGCACGAATGGGTCGGCTCGACCGGGGAAGGACCACGCTCTCACAGAATACCAGCGTAAAATAGCAGCTTAACACTGCTGTGTTTCGTATGGTGAGTGTAGAGAACCGGAGACCCTTTTTACTGGAAAAGAGGCATTCCATCTTAGTCCTCACGGGTGACAACGCATCTGCATTTTGATTCTTTATTGAAGATAGATGTAGATGTCCATGGGTCACAGCAACCACTTACCATCAGGTGGACTGTGTGCTCGTTTGTCACCCAATCCTATAAAAAAAAAAGTGGTTACTATGGCCCATAGACATCTTCATATATCCTCGATTACGAATATAAATGCAGATGCGTTGTCATCCGTGAGGACTAAGATAGAATGCCTCATTTCCAGTAAAAAGGGTTTCAGGTTCTCTACACTCACCATATGAAACACAGCAGCATTAAGCTTCTATTTTACGCTGGTATTATGTGAGAGCGTGTTCCTTCCCCGGTCGACGATCCATTCGTGCTACAAGTATAATATAGCTGCAGCATGGCTCTACCACGTAAAGGTATCTTAATTTTCAATAAACCAGCGCAAAATATTATAATCGTATTGAGAAATCGATATAAAGTCATTATTGGCATCCCAAACGCTTGTAAAATACTTTAGCTAACGTTATTATGTAATCATGGGAAAAAGGTCGCATACCGTTCGATCAAATTTAACTGACGGACTTCACATGTCTTCGAAATATTCTATTTTTTTATTTCTCAGACATGCAGGTTTCCTTACGATGTTTTCCTTCACCACCGAGCACATTTAAAAAAAAACAAAACTCGATCCTTAATCGACACCGAAACACATGTAATACTTATCAGGCCATCGCAAATGTAGTCTGAAAGTTGCTAAAGGAGACGTGGGGAAAAACTATGACTGCCAATATTGGCGACAATTTTTAGGAATTACCAAACTTGGCAGGTGAAAATTATCTTATTGCATGCCTTAAGTTCAAAGCGCGTAGGTATATTCTACTAGCACCTAAAAATCAAGATTCCAACGTTTTGTCGCATGAAATCGTATCTAACAATCATATTGAACATATAAATGATATAAAAAGCACTTTGTCAGAAAGGTAAATGATTGTTGAACTTATTAATTTTTTTATTTTAATTGATTAATTTGGTTTTAGTGGCTTATGGTGTAGATTTATCAAGTCCACATGGAGGGGTAAACACGATAACTTTTGATAATATCAATAATTGTTTAACTCAATCTCTTTTTTAATCTCTTCATTTATCATGTGGGAAGCCATGGAATGTAAATGGCAGTTTAATTTTGTTTCGTTTAGTTATAATAAAATTTTTCGGCTGAGAAAACTCGAAACTTTGGTGTTATGAGCAGCCTTGTAATAATTTATTTTACTAAATACACTTTGCCTCACAGCTCACTCGCACTTCGGGCTCGGCCTCCGTCGTGAGTTGATTACTGTATCGTTTGCTTACAGCAGCGGTAATAGGCAACAAACATATCGATCGCTGTAAAAATACAAAATATTCCAAAACCCAAATTTGATACATACTTGACAAAGGCTATTATTTTTATAATCACAGATTTTTATTAAAATATTTTGTTTCGCAAAAAGTACGTAGGATTTATATATAAATATACTTATACGTCTTGGACTTTATGGAATGACCATAAGGTATACTTCGGTATCTGCTACTGGAACTCCTCGACGAGTAGAACTAGGTGTGCCGAGATTGTGCTTGTTATGTTAGTGATGACGAGACCTTACCCCTGGACTTGACGGAGTGACTTGAAGGTGTACTTCGGTGAATGCTACTGGAACTCCTCAAAGAGTAGAACTAGGTGTGCCGAGTTTGACCTCTTTATGTTAGTTATGACGAGACCTTACCCCTGGACTTGACGCAGTGACCTGAAGGTGTACTTAGGTGAACGCTACTGGAATTCCTCGAAGAGTAGAACTAGGTGTGCCGAGTTTGGCATCGTTTTGTTACTTATGATGAGACCTTACCTTCGGACTTGATAGAGTGACCTGAATGTGTACTTCGATGACTGCGACTGGAACTCCTAAACGAGTAGAAATAGGTGTGCCGAGTTTGGGCTCATTTTGTTAGTTATGATGAGACCTTACCTGCGGTCTTGATAGAGTGACCTGAAGGTGTACTTTGATGACTTCTACTGGAACTCCTCGAAGAGGAGAACTAGGTGTCCCGAGTTTGGGCTCGTTTTGTTAGTTATGATGAGACCTTACCTCCGCACTTGATAGAGTGACCTGAATGTGTACTTCGGTGAATGCTACTGGAACTCTTTGACGAATAGCACTACAATTTACTATTTTTTTAAGTTTTTCACGATCTTATGAGACGTGCTCTTTTGGATTTACCAAGCTTTTTTTTAAATTGAAATTTGACATAAAATTATCGGAAAATTGGAAGTATAGTAATAAGTATAAGGTTATTAGTGAAAACTTGTATGTAAGTAAACTATTTTAAAAATTTAAGTATAATCATGTTATACGTAATTTTTTTAATGCGCTTAAGGCATGTACAATTGGATTTACCAAAAGTTTATTTAATATTACCATTATAACGACTTTGCCGCTGTTCTCTACCGGCGAACTTGTTAATAACCGAGTTCAAAAATGCAGGAAGTTCTCGTATGTTTTTTTAAGTATGATCACCGATTTCTCGAAAACGGCTGAACTGATTTCACATGTCACATAATAACTTCTAAAGTTAGTGCTAAGACATTGTGTATAAAGTCGTATCAAAGAATAAAGCCTTGACTTCAGAACCATGTAGAAATTAATTTTATTCTTTTAAGTTTTTGAAGTAGGATTTTACTTTTATTAAAAATGTATTTTTTATATTTAGCATACACGAAATTTGGTTATACTTAAACTTAGAAGTACACTGCAATCTGATGTAAGCCAATACATTTTTGGCGTTTCCACATTCTAGTTACAAATATAAAACATGAATAATAATAACTATCCATACATAAAATTACTATTCCATTGCCGGATCTTAAGTTCAAATTCCAGTTTTCAAATTACAAACTGATTATAATTTTTTTTAAACGGATATTTTGTAATTATCTCAATGCCTCTATATCCGAGCATATTATGCTGATAATTAAATAAAAATTCCAAAAAGTTAAAATTTCCACTTTTAACACAATGTATCTTCCTTACTATTATATTTACCCATCATCACCGTATTACCAAATCTATACATAATATAAGTACAATTGAAGTGACTGTATGTAATATTGAAATATCTGGCTTCTATTAAGCTCAGGTAGGTTATTTGCATGCTATTAAGGCATTTATAACCATTTTTTAAATTGTTGTCTGTCTGTCTATTTGTCTGCTCGGGCTAATCTTTGGAATAGCTGAACCGATTGTAATGAAATGTTACGAAAAGATAAAGAACAATGCATAGAGAGATCTAGACTATATTTTATCGGAAAAAATTATCTCCCATCCAGTCCAAGCCAGTGCGGATCGCTAATATTGAATATTATGGAGAATCAAAACACTTTTGTGTTTTACGGCAAAGCTTTTTGCAATATACAATATTTAAATATTTGTTAAACATACCCTAAGGTTGGATTTTTTTTAAATATTTATAATTCATTTTAAAATTATTGTCAAAGGCGCGAGACATCTGGTACTGTGATTGTAATATTAAATATTTAAAGGTGTTTAAAACCCTTATAAGGACGTTGTAAAAACTTGGGAATCTTGATAGATTCTAGCCTTTCTTGGACTTCTTAAATAAACACACTGTGTCGTGAAATATTTGCAGCTTATGTTTCACTCCGAAAAATGAACTACTTTTTACTCATCTCCATCAAAATTATGTTTACTGCTCCCTATCCTCGATTATGCTGACACAAGTTATCTAGATATTATCGAAGAGCAACTTAATAAATTTGAGCAACTCCAAAATCTATGTATACGGTTCATATTTGCATGTCTTCGTAAATATGACCATGTCTCATACGTCCATGTCGCTACGCTGAATGTATGTGGAGCAATGAATGATAAGATGGATAAAATATGCGAAATGATGAATGATAGAGGAATAGATGTGTTATGTGTAAATGAGACGAAACGAAAGGGAAAGGATGCCACTGCACATGGCATGTATACCGCTTACTGGTCTGGTGTAGACGAGACCGAGCGGGCATGCCAGGGAGTCGGTGTCATCCTTTCAGAAAGAATGGGTCAATGTGTGAAAGAGTATGAATGTGTAAGCCCAAGGCTGCTGTGGGTACGAATGAAAGTGGGCTTAAAGAAGTTGTTTGTGCTAGGGGTGTACGCCCCAGACATGTCTAAGCCCACTTATATCCGAGAGAAGTTTTGGGACATGGTAAAGATGGTGTTGATGAAATGTAAGAGAAATGAAAATATCATTATGTTAGGAGATTTTAATGGAAGGGTTGGGGTGAAGAGGTCTGGTTATGAAAGGATATTAGGAATGTTTGGCGATGAAAGTGTAAATGAGAATGGTGAAGACCTCCTCGCCGTATGAGGAAAAAGAATCTTTGTGACGAATATTTTCTTTCACCATAAGAGGATTCACATGTATACATGGGAAAGAGGTAATGATAGAAGCATGATAGATTTCATAATTGTGGATGAAAGAATGCGGAGCGCAGTGGTAGATACAAGATTTTACCGGGGATCCAATGTAGGGACGGATCATTACCTGGTCTTATGCCGAATTAATGGTCTATTCAGGCGTTGGTGGCATCGGACATCTGTGTCTACCACTGCGTTACAGCGTATAAGAACAGAGAGGTTACAAGATGAAGGTGTGAAAGAGAAGTATAAATGTAGACTGAGGGAGGATATAAATGGTTTGAATGAAATATGTATGAATGATTTAGACCTGAAGACCTTATGGAATAATGTTAAGAAAGTTTTGGTGGATGCAGCCACCGAAGTATGTGGTGTAAGTAAGAGAACGAATGAAAGGAAAAATAATACGCTGTGGTGGGATGATGAGATTCGGATGGAAGTTGAAGCAAAGAAGAGAGCATGGCTAGATTTACTGGCAACCAAAGCTGGTAATTCTGGCGGTATGAATGATGAGATTGAAAGAAAAAAGGCAGACTTTAGACTTATAAATAAGAGAGTAAAAGAAGTTGTTGAAAGGAAAAGCAAGAAAGAACGGATAAGAATGATAGAAGGATATCTGATAACTTCCAGGCAAATATTAAAATGTTCTGGAAACTCGTAAGAACTGCTAGAAATTCAAAACAGCCTAGAATGAATGCTATACGAGACGAGAATGGCTGTATGCTGAATGATGAAGTTTCAAATTTAAAGAGATGAAAGGAATACTTTGAAAGCGTGTTTATGAGTGAAGGGTCGTCTGAATTAAGTGAAAAAGAAATTCCGAAAGAAGTGGAGAGAGGTACGGAGATAAGTGTAGATGAAATAATGAAAGCAATGAAAAGCATGAAAGCAGGTAAGGCAGCCGGATATGATAGAGTATCACTCGAAATGCTAAGGGCTGGAGAGGGAGTGGTAGCAGGCCTGCTGTACACCTTGTTTAATTTATGTTGGGAACTGAAGCGGGTACCGGAAGACTGGTGCAAAGCCGTTATAGTCTCAATATATAAAGGAAAAGGGTCACAGCAGGACTGTAAAACTACCGTGGTATCAACTTAGCATTGTGGGTAAACTGTATGCTAAGGTGTTAATTGAAAGAGTTATGGAAGAAACTGATGGAAAAATTTGGGATGTGCAAGCTGGATTTAGAAAGGAATGGGTATACGGATCAAGTATTTTCCATGCGCATGATTGCGGAGAAGTTTTGGCCAAAACCAGAAAGTTTTTGTGCTTTCATGGACTTGGAAAAGGCTTATGACAGAGTGGACAGGAATGTGTTATGGCAAACACTTAACTCATTTGGTTTGAGCGCTGGTTTGATACAGGCATTGAAGTCTCTTTATAGGGACTCTAGTGCTTGTGTCAGGATCAACGGGTCTACTCGACTGGTTTGGCATCCAAAAGGTGTCAGACAGGGCTGTGTAGCTTCCCCTGGCTGTTTAACCTATTTATGGACAGTTGTTTGCAAACTTTGAAAGTTGAAGAATGTGGGTTGAGAATGGGTGAGTTAACCGTCAAATGCCTTTGTACGCCGATGATCAAGTCATATTTGCATCGTCGGCGGCCGAGTTGCAATGATGGTTACTTTAATGAACCGATCATTAAAAGAAGAGGTATGAAAGTGAACGCAAGTAAGACGAAAGTGATGGTTTTGAAAGAGAAGAAAGTAAAACGTTATGTGAAATAAAAATAGAAGAGTTGATTGAGCAAGTGGATGAGTTGTATATTTGGGATGTTTATTTAGTAGGGATGGTAGATATGATAAGGATATAGAACGACGAGTGAACGCAGGAAATAGAGTGAATGGGGCTCTACACGCTATTGTGAAGAGTCAGAATGTGTCAAAAGGCACGTTTGGCAATTCACAATGCTGTGTTAGTCCCTACTTTAATGTATGGTAGTGAAAGTTGGGTCTGGCAGAAGAAGCATGAGAGTAGAATAAATGCTGTAGAAATGCGATCATTAAGGAGTATGTTAGGGCTGAATCTGAATGACAGGGTGAAATAGTGTGATAAGAGAAAAGTGTGGTTTGCAAGATGACGTTGTGACCAGGATTAAGAAAGGAATGCTTCGTGGTTTGGTCATGTAGAAAGAATGAACGAAGAAAGAGTGACAAAGCAAATTTATGCTGCATAAGTGAACGGCAGAGTCGGAAAGGACGCCCTAGACGAAGGTTTATCGACCAAATTGGCTATATATTGAAATGGGCAGATTAGGGTACCCTTAACCGACGAGCGTTTATGCGTAGATATATGGATGTAAAGGAGGCGAGAGGTGTGCCAGGATCGTGCCAAGTGGAAGTCCGTAGTCTCTGCCTACCCTCTGGGTGACAGGCGTGAGTGTTTATGTTATGTATGTTATGTCTCATAATATCGTGCTAAGCGCAAGTGAGAATACTCATATCCTTTCTGCTCTCTACTGCATCTTATTTAATATATCAAGTCCTCCTACCTCAAAGAACGTTTCCAATTTCTCAGCTCCTTTCATCTCTTCCTGTCGCTATCTAAATTTCGGTATGTTTAATTATTTAGATTTTAGATTATAATATTATTTATAGTGCACTCTACCCATTAATTTACTTTTCAATTTTTTATTTCCTTTTTAGGTTGTCTGGAAGAAATTGCTGTATAGCCAATAAGACCGCCTTTTGTTTTTCACTCTGTTTGTTTCTTGTTACGTTATTTGTTTTTTAGTGTACAAGAAACGGTATTGTAGTGTATTGTATTGTCAATCCGTCTGCCAAGCGTGACGATTATGACAAATCCTCCTCTATTTTGTGTAATTTTAGTACTGTTAGCCAGTTGACTTTTACAGCTTCATCAGACTAAAGCAAATAAAAAGAGGGACTGATGACGATGACGATGACTGATGACGATGATGTCGCTGATTATGTCCGAACGTTAATTTTACGTTACGGTGTTCACTTCCATGCAAGTCAATGTACAGACACTATTATGTATTCTGTGGTAAAGATGAGTTACTTTTACAGTTATCTAACCGCTGTTCGAGCAGGGATGGCGGGCACCGGCTCTGACAGTTTAAGCCACCAGACTCCGGTAGCTCTACAAGGGAAGCTATTTTAGATGACTTGAAGATCGTGGAAACTATATTTGGATGCGTGGGCGAAAAGTACGATTGCGAAGGACATAATAGGTGCTCTTACTTCTTACTTCTTACTAGCGATTGGAGGCGGCTAGCAACAAATTATGCTCGGTTGCGGAAGGACATGCTATACCTACCTAGGCTAAAAAATGCTCCTCAAATATAACAGTTTTGTTATATAAATATAACACTTTTATAAAAACACAGTCATTTATAATTTCCACGTAAAAAAATATGTAAAACATTTAAAAAACCTCCACTATTTAGCTTTTACTCAACTGGTAAAACTAATTGATAGATTGAGTACAAAACTTAGATATGAGACGTAAATATATTGTAATGTTACATGTTTTTATGGATTATAGAAGTTATAAAAGTTTTTATTAAAATAGGAATAGTTTATGACTTTACAAATCTTGATAGACTTATAAGCCACTTTACCACACACATTCTCACATTCGGTGTCGCAATTCATTTTTTGTGCATTTATAATTTTGGAGATAAATTCATCACGTGTTGAAATAGGTGAAACGTCCTAAGCTAGTGTTTTCATATAACCCCACATATAAAAGTCCACTGATGTGTGGTATGAGCATCTTGCTGGCCAAGTGGTTAAGATGATTTTGGTGCAAGTCTGGGTTACACACAGCATAATGAATAATTGTAATATTAGCACTTGCACAACTTATATTATCTTTATTTTAAAATGTAAGAAGTACCGGAAAGGGTACTCCATCCTAAGACAAAGCCAGCTAATATACAGTCATTTTACATACAGCTACAGTCATTTTTATAAAAAACATTTTTGTGTTACTTTATCGCATCTCATAATATAAAATAATAATAATAAAATAAAAATTATATAATAAAATATAAATAATATGCCTACTTATGAAATTTCCTCACTTGTATCATTATCATAGTTCTAATCATCACAGATTTACACACCCTACTACGGAACATAGACCTCCCTCAAATAATGCCACAAAACACGATCGGGATCGGGGATCTTCCTGCATCTCTTACCACGTCGACTCCCCAGATACTAGTTATCTAGTGAGGAGCCGCCCTCAGTTCGCTTACCAGTACAAGGTTGCTACTCGAGCACTTTCATTCCCTAGGTTGTTGGTTCTTCGAGCTCTATAGCAGGTCCATTGCCACTTCAACTTGTTGATCTGTTGCGCTGTGCTCATAGAAATATAAAAAACGTATATCTATGGCTGTGCTGGTTACTCTGGTTTTACTGCGAATGAGAAGTTATATCACGCAGAGAAACTCCGAGCTCCGAACTCAAAATTCCCCATAGCTTTGCTGAGCGATCTCGCTTGTAATAAAATAATAAAATTATTAGTATTAAAGTGCTTTTAGAATGATTAAAAAAACTCTATTAAAAGTAAGGTTAAATTTACAATTTAAGCCAAATAAGAAAACACGTTATATTCGGCGAATGGCTAAAAAATCAAGGTAATGTAATAACAAATAGCTCAGTTCACTTTTGGTGTTTTTTCACTTCTGAATTCTTACGAAAATAAAAAATTGCTATACTTTTTAGCAATTTTTATTGCTTGCAATTAGACGTCGCATTAGTTCGTATGTCATGGATTCCTTAGTACTCGTGCTAAACATTCCTTGATTTGATTGTATGAATTTAATTCGATTATGGTAAATATAGTAATATTTTCCTCCAGATCAAGTTTCGGTCATGGCGGCTAGTCTCAACAAAGACTAGCTGCCTGTGCAGTATTGGATTATAATGTACGAGTGTGTGTACAAGCAGTTATTTTTTAATTATTGCTGTCATTTCATCCCATAAAAACTGATCATTCTTTGAATAATTTATATTTTAATATATTTATCAATCAAAAACTTTTATTTAATTGAGACTTATTCAAAGCTCATATGAACGTCAAAATGTACATTGGTTCAAAAAGTGAGACTTCTATAGAGAAGAACTGACAAGTAACTCTGGGGTTATTGTTATATTTTTTTTTGAAAATGATAAATCCATTTTGCGTTCCATCCTTTTACTATATTATGATTAAATCAATTTGTTGTAAAATTTAAAAATGTAATTAAATAAAAATATAAATACAATACATAATTTAAAAATGAAGACAAACATGTTCATATTATTTTTTTACCCTATAACATATGTTTAATTCGTAAATTATTACTTATTTTATAAAAAATTAAATCGCTTATTATAATATTATATCATTGGACATTGACGAGGATCTCACTAGTGTGGTCAAGATCTTAAGGGATGAGGCGAATAGGTTGTATAGTAGGCAACATATAGGCCGGAAGTTTAAGCTCTCAGACGAGACACTTCAGCTTATGCAACAGCTTCGCCATCAGAACAGCTGGCACTCACCAGAATCGTAAGGAAAGCTGTACGGCGGGACCTGCGGCGCTCCAATGCAAACTTTATTCAAGAGGCAATAGAGCGAAACAAGGGTCCCAAAGTTTGCTCGTAAGCTTGGGAGCAGCCACATTACGAAACTAAAAACATGTGATGGCAAAACCCTCACGTCAAAGCCTGAGATTCTCGCTGAGATCGAAGGCTATTACGGTACACTATATGCCTCCCAAAACCAGCAACCTGACCCGAAATGCGACGATCCCAGAGCCACACTAACCCGCCACTTTACCGACGAGCTGCCAGATATCTGTCTGGAGGAGAT
Organism: Parnassius orleans; assembly: GCA_029286625.1. Classification (NCBI taxonomy): domain Eukaryota; kingdom Metazoa; phylum Arthropoda; class Insecta; order Lepidoptera; family Papilionidae; genus Parnassius; species Parnassius orleans. The sequence goes on along the minus strand of JAGSMP010000027.1, from coordinate 3,223,294 downwards.
CGAGTTGGCCCTCACGCAACTTAAAAATAGAAAAGCCCCAGGAGAGGACGGAGTTACAACAGAGCTTTTGAAAGCGGGTGGACAACCATAAAACAGCTCTGTCGAATTTTTAACTGCGTTTTACGAGATGGGAGAACTCCAAAGGCGTAGAGCAGAAGCATCACAGTCTTGTTTCACAAGAAAGGCGACAAGACATTGCTAAAGAATTATCGGCCCATCTCGCTTCTGAGCCACGTCTATAAGTTGTTTTCGAGGGTCATCACGAATCGACTCGCGCGGAGACTTGACGAATTTCAACCACCCGAGCAGGCTGGGTTTCGAGGAGGCTATGGCACATTAATACAGTGAGGCAATTTATAGAGAAGACGAATGAGTATAATCAGCCTCCATCGAAACTTGGGCTGTTATGAATTCCTTGCAGCGTTGCCGGATTGACTGGCGATACATAGATGTCTTGAGACATTTAAACACCACAAGCTCGATGTCCGTTCAAATACAGGGTGCTCTTACAAAACCTATCTAGTTGCATCGTGGAGTGAGACAGGGGGACACAATATCCCCAAAACTGTTCACAAATGCATTGGAAGATGTTTTTAAGACGCTAAACTGGAATGGACGCGGCATCAATATAAATGGCGAACACATCTCTCACTTACGCTTTGCCGATGATATCGTCGTCATGGCAGAATTGCTGCAGGAACTATAAGACATGCTTAGCAGCCTAAATGAATCCTCTCAACGTGTCGGACTGCGTATGAATTTAAATAAGACGAAAGTCATGTTTAACGGTCACGTCATACCAGATTCGATTATCGTTGTTGGTGAGATTCTTGAAGTTGTTCAAGAGTATATCTACCTCGGCCAGATGGTGCAGTTAGATAAAAACAACTTCGAGAAAGAAGCCGATAGGTGGATTCAGTTGGGCTGGGCAGCATTCCGCAAAGCTTGAAGACGAAAGTCTTTGACCAGTGCGTCCTGCCTGTACTCACATATGGTGCCGAAACGTGGACACTAACGGTACGACTACTCCACAAACTCAAAGTCGCCCAGCGGGTGATGGAAAGAGCTATGCTCGGAGTTTCTCCGGTGGATAAGATTCGTAACGAAGAAATCCGCCGGAGAACCAAGGTCACCGATATAGCCTTCCGTATTTACAGGCTGAAGTGGCAATGAGCTGGTCACATTTGTCGCAGAAGCGATAACCGTTGGAGTAGGCGTGTCATAGAGTGGAGACCACGTTTAGGCAAACGTAGTGTGGGACGCCCCTTGGCTAGATGGAGCGACGATCTACGCAAGGCGGCTGGCAGCAACTGGATGCGTGTAGCGGAAGATCGAGCTAAGTGGCGTGCCTTGGGAGAGGTCTATGTCCAGCAGTGGACTGCCGCAGGCTGATCACCATAATTAAATAATTCACGATTTTTGTTGTTTTTTTTTTTGGAATTACGAGTAAATAGTTCGGTCATAAATAATTTTACTGTTTAAATAGTCCTTATTTTCCTTTTTCCTGCATTCAAATTTGAAATACGTTTATAATATAAGAAACTTCGATCTATTTTCCGCCATTTCACAAAATTATTTTTCACCGCAATGGTTTCATTAAATTAAGGAGTTGAACGTTAAAGAAAACAGAGTTGCAGTGGTTGATTTATCTAAAATCGGTATGGAGCTGTAATTCATTATAAGAACTCTTCAAAAATCGTGCTATCGACAGGTACCTGCACTAACAATTCCACTATCAAATACCATTAAAAAATCGAAGTGACCCCGTTAGGAACATACGATCTGTGAATGCAGTAAAAACTAGAACTAAATAAAACTAGAAAGAAATAAATGTTTCTGTTCTCTGTCACGAATTATTAGACAAGACCTGAAGCTAGGTGCTTACCGTCGATGCAAGGGACATGCCCTAAATCAGTTCCTGCGGCTTAAGTGAGTGGATCAATCAAAACTTTTGCTTTTCGATATTCCGGTGGAAGACACAGAAATGTGCCCTTTACATCCTTAGAGTGAAAAATTTAATTTTTAGAGCTAACCGTGGTTAAATTATGAATAATAGCGACAGTGCCTTCGATGCGATCCATAGATGCGTGGCGAGAGAGATTAAAGGGATTTATCAAAGCTACCTGGCCACTTTGAATAAAAGTAGTGTAGAATATATGAATTTTATTATTATTTCGCTGTTTCTTTAAGATATATGTAATATTACCTAGGGCATGCTAGGTACATTGCTTAGTGAGAAATTAAAAGTTTCTAATATACTTATTATATTATTATAATATGTATGTAAATATGTTTAGTATTATAATATGTAAAACCGTGAAGTGGTGGTGGTAGAATACACCATACCCCATATCGTCCCGTGGGTTTCGTAAGAGGCGACACAGGGAAACATACCAGATAATGGGCAGCAGCGTAAGATAAAAAACTGCGTTTGCCAACTCACCTGCCAAGTGTGTCAAAGTCAGTGGGGGAGGCCCCTAATGGAGCAATCAGTGGGGAAGACCTTTGTTCTGCAGTGGACTTTTGATAGGCTGTGGATGTTGATGATGAGCGATGATAAGAAATAAATATGTACACGCGCCATAATATACAAATGCGCTACGCTCTAAAATCATAATATTTTATAGGTACTATATATTAAAAAAATCTAAACATGTACATACCTATACTTACACATATATTATCAAAATAAAACAGGTATTTAAATTACATTAAAGGAGTGCGCGTGCGCAGATCCAGTTACGGTCAAACAGTGTTGAGTGACGGTCGAGTTTTTGTAAGTAAAACTATTCTATATTATTTGAAAACACAGAAAATCATTTATGAGCATTTAATGACTACGGTGACTAATTGATTACGTCGAGTGTTGTTTACCGTTACTTTATGAGAATTTTGGACGTTCAGTTCAATTTATACGATACATAGAACAGGTAATTATCGTTTCAGTCCTATTGACCTTTAGCATATTTTCGAAACAATTATTGTTTTTATATTTTTGTTATATATCTATAAATAGATAATAAATAAATTTTAAATAATAAATATCCAATAAAAATATACTTATATAAGGATCGCAAAATGTCATAAATGACTATTTATTGGTTCAACTATATGAATGTTGAAAATTCTTGTTGAAAGAAGGGGCAAAGGTTGGTCATTAACTTTTTTTGCATTGAAATTATCTTATCATTGTAACTGATATGATTATATTAATGTTTTCATGGCAGATTTGGAGGCAATTTTCGATTATATACTGTAAAATTAGAAAAAACCACTTTATTTTTAAATATTAGAATTAGAAATCACCCGACAAGTCTAACTTTCCATCTAGATTCTGATGCAGTGTAAAATTTATATAAGGCTTCATAGAAGAGCGTTTGATGGAGCATGCAGCGTAATGGGGGTTGCTTTAGTAACCTGCGACATAAGGAGGAAGTTGTGGGAAGGAGAAAGAAGGGAGAGGTGACCAAACAACCAAAAACAAAAAATGTCTTAAAATTCTTAAACAACGCCAGGAGAAGAATGAACACAAACAGACTTAATGTTTTAAGCATTATCCACTAAGCTAGCTTGTTTGCCTAGAAAAGACATTAATTTTTTAACCATTTATGTTAAACAAAATTCATATATTCATTTATTCCTTACAGCCTATGAAATGTCCACTCTCGAACTTAGCCCTCCCCATAGATTTCCTATGGTAGATAGGGGATATCGTTAGCAATTTTACGGGTTCTTGGATCAATTCATTTTTGGCTAGATCAGATATTCTAATGATTTGAAATCAATCTAAAATTTTTTTAACGGCAAATTATGGATTTTTTGGTTAAACAATCTCAGATCGATATGTCTCAAATCGCTTTCTTGAAGCTTGAATCAGCCATGCGTCAGAGATGAGAGCTTTATGTATTATACATCGTATAAGAAAAAATCACCAACAAAATTGTGCCGCAGGATACTAAAGCCAACCCGCCTCGCGTCATAATAAACACGGGTTGATATAAGTTGACCCCCCTTGAAGGGGAGGTGAAGAGTCGCATAGATATTTGAAATAATAAATGGAACATTTTTTGTTAATTACACATTAGTATCCATTTCTCCGTATCCTACCGTGTGAAAGGGTGAGAAAAAGAAATGTTAGAACAAGGCGTGAATGATAATGTAGTTTTAAACATATAATATTGTTCTTTTATAAAGTTTTGAGTGACTTTCATTGGGCAACATACAACATAAATTGATATTACATAAGGTAAGAGACTTGCATGGTGCTTTGTTTATGTAGAAATACAAAAAATCTTCAGACGACTCGCGCGCATTTAAATAATTTACGTGGAAATAATATATTATAATTACATAAAACATACATACCAGTAAATTTTAAGAGTACACATTTAAACGACACAAGATGTGTTAAAAATATGTTATGAATAATCTCTTTATATATATGACGGTTTTGTCCCAAATATAGCGTATTTCTTTTAAATCTCCTGTAGATTCATAATAATGTCTTATATTAGGTCCTTACATATGAAATTGGCGTTTTGTACGGGAGGAATACAAAGTAAATTTTTTTTTTTTGTAAAATATATTTAATTAATCAAAGTATGCACCGTTGTTATCTATGCACTTTTGCCATCTCATAGGTAGTTCATTGATCCTTTTACTAAAAAAACCATGGGGGCGAGAATCAATAAACTCTTTGAAGGCGGTTTGGACTGCCGCATCGGAGTTTTTTCTTTTAAGAAGTAGTCCAAATTCCGGAAAAAATGGTAATCTGTTGGAGAAAGGTCCGGGAACATTCCAATTGTAGCTCATCTAACTTAGTGGTTGTTTGTTGTGCAGTGTGTGGTCTTGCGTTGTCGTGAAGCAGCAGTGGCCTAGAGCGATTGACCAATCTCGGTTGTTTAGCAGCTAGTTCTTCCTTCATGGTTTGCAGTTGATGACAATAGATATCTGCCGTAATCGTTTGGCCAAATTTTAGAAAGCTGTAGTGAACGACACCAGTGCTAGTCCACCAAACACTCACAAGTTACTTTTTCTGAGTAAATTTTCGCTTAGGGCAGGATTTGGCTGGGTCTCTAGGGTTTAGCCATTGCGACAAGCGCTTCCGATTATCGTACAGTATCCACTTTTCATCACAAGTAATGATTCGATTTAAAATCCCTTCATTATTGTGTCGGTTGAGCAAAGTAACACAGCAGTCGACGCGTGTTTGCAAATTCGATTCACTCAATTCTTGAGGTACCCATCGTTCAAGTTTTTTTACTTTCCCGATTTGCTTCAAGTGGATTAATACAGTTTTATCACTTACCCCGAAGCTTGCAGCTATCTCTGAAGTGCTTTGTGATGGATCCGTTTCCACAATAGCCTTTAATTCTTCATTTTCCACTTTGTCCACGGGGTTGGTTCTGAAGGTCAAAATTTCCAGAACGAAAACGTTGAAACCAAAAACGTACCGTGCTTTCTTTTGCGACACCAGCGCTGTACACATCATTAATCCTTCGAGCTGTTTCTGCAGCACTGGTGTCACGGTAGAACTCGTACTCGTAAATATACCGATATTTTATGTTTTCCATTGTGCGGTAATAAGCGACGCCAAAGAACAAAATAATGAGGGAAAAACAAATGAAATACTGTTTTCAAAACTCAAATGTACCAGCTAAATGAATTTATAAATTTGAATTTGGAATTCTTAACCAAAGAGGAGATATTTCAGATTAAAGTGGTCAGTACGACAAAACGCTAATTTCCTAATATTAAAGCATTTTTGTTTATAAACACATTAAAAATGCGGAAAGGATTCCTTCGCTCGTTTCGAGTCGACTAATACAACTGTAAATGCTATATTCCTTACTTCTTTCCTAATTAGGAATTTAGGCAAGTCAGGAAAGCAGAAACCTTCCTTACTGACTAATTAAAACCCTAACTATCCTTAGTCTTATTTTATTTAAGATAATTAATAGAATCAGGCGTTACTTTACGGAAATCCAGGATATTAAAGTTGTTTAAATTAATTAGCTAAAATGCGCGTAATAAAATATAATGATATGATCTGATCAAATGATGAGATTATTTTATTTTATTACGAGGATCTTAACCTATTAATGATAAATATATTTAACATATTTTATTTTTCTATACCTGTTCTGAATCCTAATTAGGTACTATATCAATTTAGTGTAGTGTAAGCCTTTTAATCTCATTTGAAGTTATCCTAATTGGTTGTTATAATAATCGCGAAATTAAAAGTTTGTTGGAAATTTTCAAAAAAATCTAATTAACGGCTAAGTTAAATAGCCAGCCTCCTCCATTGTTGAGAAGGTGAAAATAATATATAGGCGGTTAATAATATATTATCTTTAGACTTTTTAAGTCCACAGCTGGACAATAGCCTTTTTAAGATACACCAAATTCATTACTTTGCTACTGCAACTGGAATTGCGTTCTTCAAAAAATTTATAAGTAGTTTTGGAAAAAATACGGAAGACGATGAAACTATTTTTCCTGGCCTACTGGTCATCTGCAACTGTCCACTTTGTGGCGGGACAGCGCAAATAGTGGCCTCGAGGGTCACTGCTCACCTGGTCTTGAGTGGCGTTATTTCTATTTATTATATGTGACAGCGCTATATTGGGTGTAGTTGGTTTTCTTCTTAATCAAAAGTATTCTCAATTCTTTTTTCATTCTTTTTAATTGGTCGGGTCCCTATTCTCATCCACGGCCTTATGGCTGAGCGAAGATTTCTCCTGAGAGTAGGTGACCACTCTCAACTCAAAACTCAAATCTTCTAAGTGGTCTAGTATGAGTGGGATATAGGCCGTGAGACGTTAATGTCACCTATAATAATATCTTATATTTACAAGAATTAATGTGAACCATTATCAGGGCAATAATAATAATATTAATAATTCCATACGACGAAAACCTCGTGAAAGCCGAAACACACAAAATCTGGGAATGAGTTAAGCCCGGTCAGCCTCTCGCGTCATCTGAGGCGACTAGATCTCCGTGACGGTCCACTCTGGACCCATATGTAGAAGACGGCGCTCTTCGATACCGCGCGCAACGTTAGTTTTTCCCCTTCCTTCCTAATCTTCTGCCATTTGAAATTCCCTGCCAAAGGCCTTCCAACTAGTAGGATTTTTATTTATTTACTTTACAATATTTTATTTTTGGTATTTTTTACATTCAACGCTTATTTTATTTTATCTTATTACCAATTTTTTATATTAATACATCCTGACCAGATGAGACGATACTCCAAATAATAATAATAAGACTATTCTTCAGACCGAATTTTCATCAATCATCTATTTAGCCATTGCACTCATAAAATATCATCAGTCGTTAAATTTTCCATTTTCTCCATTATAAGATCAAATATAGTTTTAATAAATTTTGATTTTCAGTGATAATAATGTTGACGGGTGGGCAACTTTCAAAGAGGAGAAGTATTCCCCAGAGTGAATACTTCCTCAGGTGGGAAATGTATATCTCCCCTGGAAATTGGTATCTACGTTCCCATGTCTTAATTTTTTACCATAATTTTAATCACATATCTTTTTCAGAGTTCCTCTCAACGTCATTATTTGAAAAAGAACTCTCACACATACTCTTAATACTATCGCAAGCTCTATTTAAATGGCCCTCAACGGACTCTTTCTTCAATCAACTCTAAGACAAGTAAACGCCATGCTCGTCACATTTACGGTCTACGTATTATTTACGCACGCACACGTGCATGAATATGAGTGGTTATAAAATCTTCCACCATCAAAATAAGACCAATTATAATATGTTATTTATATGTTACTTGCCGTAACTTCAACAAAAAAATAACAGGTCGTTTTTTACTTAGAATCTGAGTATAAACAATTATACTTTAGTAGGAAAACCATAGCCGTATATGTTCGCAAATTATGCTACTATTATAGATTCCTATTATGAAATGAGCACAGAAACATTGTGTAGGTACACAATAAACTCTTCACTACCAAAAACGTTTTATTTTTATATTATTAATGCTTATTTACTCGTAGTAGAGCTATATTATGGTTGCAGCACGAATGGGTCGGCTCGAATGGCGTAGGACACACACTAAATGTCTATGGGCTGCAGCGTTCACTTATTTATAGCGTTAACTGTGTGCACATGTGTCACACTTATTCTATAAAAAAGAAAATACTCAAAATAAAATTACTAAATTTAATTATTCCTTTAAAACTACACAGAGGTCAGTCAATTTTTATCATAATATTTCTATTATTTGGCCAATATAGGCCTCAAAACGTTCCATTTTTTTAAAGGTTGCCTATATTATATATGCGTAAATTTGTATGTTTGTATGTTAGTGGACTTTTCTGTCTCGCATTTCTTAAAAAATTATATCGTCTTGAATTTGAACTTAACTGCGTATGGAAATACCTGATTTAGTTATTTTTAATAGATTTGATAAAGTAGGATTGTTTATTGATGTGATTTCTTTTTGAAAAACCACACTCTATATTTTATAGTTTTTATTTTCGCTAATAGTGAATAAGAAGTAAATTGACACCTCTAAATAATTCCACGTAAGAAATTAAAAATACGTTTAAAGAACGTCATACTATTTTTTTTAATGTGGTTCGCTTCATTGGAGCTGCGGAACTTCGTATTTATGTGTGGCAAGCACCTACTAGTAACAAGATATACAAGTAATAGGCAAACTTGAACTTGAGGGAGGGAGGCGTAAAAGAGGAGTATTCAGGAAAACTTTTCGTAGTGCTTTCTTTTTTATCTTTTTTTCTTGTTTCTTCATAGCTATTTCTATTTTATATCCTTTTTTTTTTGCGTGATATTTAATTAGCTTTTTCCAGTTAGATATATCACCAAATATTTATTTCATTCAATATTAGAAAACTCTTCTTCAAGTTAAATTCTCCCTTTTTTTTCAAGATCGCGTTGCTGCATCTCTCCTATAAAGTTTTATTTTCTTGGTCTGATGCGTTAAATTAATAAAATAACAAGTGATGTTATGAAGTACAATACTGAACTCAGTGTTGCCACCGTTTTATCTTTTGAAATTATTTCCCAAAATTATGCAATAAAATAAGAGGTACTCGTAACTGCCTTTATACAAAACATCAGATTTTATCGTAACTTGTTTACCAGTTTAACAAAAGATTTTAAGTTATGATAATAAATTATAAAGCTAAAATTGCCTTCAAATAGTCACCACTTCCGCTATACATCACCATTACTGTTTTTATTCTTTTACAAAAAGCTTCATCAGACCGTAAAACTCCACTGCTTAAGCCAAATCTTTCCTTCTCTCTCGTTGTAGGATGTATTTGTCTTTATCGTCCCGCTTAGCAGGCGAATCAACCATCACATTACCAGTCATCTCACACCGTCTGAGGTAGTCGAGGTGGTAGGCATCTATCAAAAACCATATCAAGAACTTTCTGGAGTTTCCCATGGTCGCCTCTTACGACACCCAAGGGATGAATTGGGGTGATGGAATATCTTAAGCCGCCAACACATGGCAAATTTTTAAAGTGGTAACTTTCGCCCATAGGCTTTAGCTTAAAAACCTTACAGCCAATTTACTGATTCTATCATGTATTCAAACTGAAAAACCTTCTCCATGGCATCAGTAGCCTAATTTGCTTCTTTTCTAATCCGCTACTCAACTTATGTCAACAACAAGCTAATCTGTCTTCTATACACATATTAGGTCCTTACATATGAAATTAGTGTTTTGTCGTACTGACCACTTTGATCTGAAATATCTCCTGCTTGGTTAAGAATTCCAAATTCAAATTTATAAATTCATTTAGCTGGTACATGTGAGTTTTGAAAACAGTATTTCATTTGTTTTGTCCTCATTATTTTATTCTTTGGCGTCGCTTATTACCGCACAATGGAAAACATGAAATAGCGCTATATTTACGAGTACGAGTTCTACAAACAGCTCGAAAGATTAATCATGTGTATGGCGCTGGTGTCGCAAAAGAAAACACGGTACGTTTTTGGTTTCAACGTTTTCGTTCTGGAAATTTCGACCTTCAGAACCAACCCCGTGGACGGCCGGAGACCAAAGTGGAAAATGAAGAATTAAAGGCTATTGTAGAAACGGATCCATCACAAAGCACTTCAGAGATAGCTGCAGGCTTCGGGGTAAGTGATAAAACTGTATTAATTCACTTGAAGCAAATCGGGAAAGTAAAAAAACTTGAACGACGGGTACCTCATGAATTGAGTGAATCGAACTTGCAAACACGCGTTGACTGCTGTGTTACTTTGCTCAACCGACACAATAATGAAGGGATTTTAAATCGAATCATTACTTGTGATGAAAAGTGGATACTGTACGATAATCGGAAGCACTCATCACAATGGCTGAACCCTGGAGACCCAGCCAAATCCTGCCCTAAACGAAAATTGACTCAGAAAAAGTTACTTGTGAGTGTTTGGTGGACTAGAGCTGATGTCGTTCACTACAGCTTTCTAAAATCTGGCCAAACGATTACGGCAGATATCTATTGTCAGCAACTGCAAACCATGAAGGAAGAACTAGCTGCTAAACAACCGAGATTGGTCAATCGCTCTAGGCCACTGCTGCTTCACGACAACGCAAGACCACACACTGCACAACAAACAACCACCAAGTTAGATGAGCTACAATTGGAATGTCTGCGACATCCACCGTACTCCTCGGACCTTGCTCCAACAGATTACCATTTTTTCCGGAATTCGGACAACTTCTTAAAAGAAAAAACTCCGATGCGGCAGTCCAAACCGCCTTCAAAGAGTTTATTGATTCTCGCCCCCATGGTTTTTTAGTAAAGGGATCAATGAACTACCTATGAGATGACTAAAGTGCATAGATAACAACGGTGCATACTTTGATTAATTAAATATATTTTACAAAAAAAATTGACTTTATATTCCTCCCGTACTAAACGCCAATTTCATATGTAAGGACCTAATATAATAAAAATGTAAATTGCACATTTTATATTTGTGTGACAAAAATGATTGAGAGACTAAAAATAAGTAATTAAATACAATTCTATAATTTTTAGATATTGTCTGTCTGTCTGTTTGTTTATGAACGTATCACGTCTAAAGTACAATTTTTTTTTAAAGAATCATTAAGAAAATCATAAAGCGTATCTTCAAATAATATTTAGTCTTAGTTTTATTAAAGTCGGTTCATTCTATCAAAAGTTATGAGTATTATTTTAAAATATAGTTAAGAAATTGTACTTTATTAATTTAAATTTAAAAATTTAAAAATTTAATTTAAAAATTTAAAAATTTGTTAAAGTAAACTTTAAAAGAAGACAAAAACTACATTTTTAACATAAGTCTTAATTTTCTTTAAAAATGTCACGTATGAAATTTCGTTTATATCGGACAGACTTAAATCTGTAAAAGTATCGATGGTGTATAGTTAATATGGGAACGCGCTTATTTTAGCCAGCTTGGTTAACTAGCTTCCCCCGAGGTATGCTCACCTTAACCGTGTAGTGCAAAAAAAAAGTACTCCATATCGTCACGTGGGTGTCGTAAGAGGCGACAGAGGGAAACTGATACTAGAAATGGGCAGTAGCATCTTCCTATTGTCTAGAAACTTGAAATTATAAAATCTACGGTTGCCAACCCGCCCGCCAAGCGTGGCAACTATGGAAAAATTCTTTTATAGGCTGTAATGGAGATTTAGTTAGTTTCGCTGCTTCTTCGCTTGTTTTCTTTTAACATTTACCGACAGGTGTCACTATTCACTTTTAAGATACGAGTATATCCTCCAAATCTTTACGATGATACACGGCTCAAATTAGTTGCTTCTTAAAAGAACGTGTTTGATACAAATATTGCCATTGGTTATGATGTTGGTGAGGGGGTGTTTTATCCCGAATTCGCTTAAAACGAAACACCTATAACTTTGCTATGACAATTAACTACGCTACTTGCAGGAATGGATCTAAAGTTTGTAGAGGGTTAGAGACTGAAGAATTGTGTTGGATTACTTTATGACGCAAAAATGTCAAAAGAATTATCTATTCCTTTTTTCTGTCATCATCAGCCCGTAAAAATCTACTGCAAGATATGAACCTCCCCCACTGTAGGAGTGATTTGTTATAATTATCACGGTCGGCAGACAGATTGACAATCGTCATACAAGACCAATTAAGCGTCTTGCACCTTTGCTGTCCGTAGGTAGTCTGACTATTTTATTCTTGCTCTGACGTAACCGATTTAGTTGTAGCGCCATATACGAGTATAGTGAGCAATTAGATTTTTCTGGCGCTTTCCATAATCCCCTACATCCCCGGTGACGCAGAGGAGTGATGGATTCATTTACGCCGCTACTAAACGGCAAACGATTTGTCGTTCCCTCCTTACGTTTTTCATATATTAACGCTATGTTTTTATAAATTAGAGTAATTGTTGACCCCTTCTTTAGTATATTTTTTTATATTAACTTAGTGCATACCTACTCGTACGTTACTTAGTTTTATTTAAATATAATATTGAACGAATACTACATCCTCGCTGTTGAAATCATGCATGCACTTGATCGGTTTCATGATGAAATTACTCTTCATAAGTGGCGGATAAAATTAATTATCCCGGCCTGGAGGAGGCGGAGCGAATTTGTTATAATCATGGTTAAATTGGTGTGTTGGTTTAAATGAACAACTGCTATTTCAGAGTTATTAAAATGATGATTTTACATAGATTATGGAATGTGTGGCGGTGAGAATATACTATTTCGAGATACTGCAAATATCCCTAAGTTCGGGCTACAGAAAGGACGTGAAGGAAGGTATGTGCACTTCTTATTTGGACTTCCGCTGAGCTGCCTTGTGTCTCCGGGGACTGCGTTACACGTTGGTTGGATGACGGCTGTCTTCGCACATATAACTTTTACAGATTTTCGCGAAATATAGCGTTATTGCAAATGTCTATACACTTGCTGTTTTCTTCTATAGTTCAATATCTAAATTACAACACGGCGCGAGGCGATGACGCGAGATATAGTGGTGCGATCAGTTGCGTGACTAGCGAATTTGTGTCAACCCCGTTCTAACATACGAGTGCACATGCTGGGCATAAAAGGCGGTAGATAGGAAACCCGGCAATGGACATTGCAGTACCCTTATTGGATAACAATTAACGAATCTCACAAGCGATAGGCGGTAGTTGCAAAGTGGCGCAAACAATAAGTATAAAAATATCTACAGGTACTATTAGACACTGTTTGCGTTGGAACAGTGGTGTAGTTTACATAAAGTATAATCAATAGTCTCAAGAAATAAAACTTAAAAACAAATAAGTTACTAACAAACATTATATGTAAACTAAGGCGCGGGCACAGCTAGTTCTACATAATTTTAGGCTTTATTTGGAGCGTTTGACCCAAATTATTTATTTAATATTATTATTAAAATAAAAGTGTTAATGTAAGTTTTTTTTGTTTAATATCTTTGATTCGAAAAATACTTTTGTCGTAGACAAACCAGTAAGACCAGTAAGTAACAGACAGTGGAATTTTTATAAGTTTTTTAACGGTATAATAAATTAAGTAGGTAATTTACACAGAACTTGTAAGCAACTTTTATAATCCCAAATGTAAAATAAGTGATATACAATACAAGCCGTGTAGTGGCGGCTTAAGAGAATCAACTACTGACTATATCACCCTTGGGGTGACGTAAGAGGCGATTGAGGAAAATTGAAACGGTTGTTAGGCAGCAACATCTTCCTGATAACAACTCAATAATAAGAAAAACAGCACTTGCCAACCCGCCGTCCAAGCGTGACATCTAAGACAAATAAGGGTGAACAATATACGCCCCTTCAAGGCAATCTATCGGGAAGGACTATCCAGCAGTGGACCTTAGATTGGGTGTAATTTTAAATGAGATATACTAGGCTACCAATATATATATATGTTGGTAGTCGAGTATATCTCATTATCTTATATATATATATAAATACCATACATTCACAAACTCGTATTTCTTAAATAATACTTCATACAAAAGTAAGACTTCCAATGGCAAGGATATAAACATTAATGTTTATTACATAAATTATTCTCTCGAGCCCAAATAGAACTCAAACTCGCAACCTCTAGGTTCGCATGCAAGGTCACTACGCCTTTATGATGGTCGTCAGTATTGTTGTTTTCACTCACTGAGTAATTTTAACGTTTCTTGTTTGGCTAGCTGTGAAGGATCACGTCTTGTTTTTGTAAACTTCAGTCATTTATTCGGCACTCGTTGGATATCGCTTTTATTTTAGATCACAACGCGATAAGCATTTAAATTTTAAATACACTTGCAAATGCAAAAAAATATGTATTGTAAGCTGAAAACAAAAAACTTTTGGCATGCAAATTCTGTCGTCGATCTAAATACTTTGACTTGTTTTTAAAAAAATCAGAAGTTACTATGTAATTTATCGGAAACTAGATATTTTCTAACATATCTGTCAATTTATTACGACATGCACGGAATAAGTCGGGATGATGATACCCACCTCCGCGACTATAATGGCAAATATAAAAATAATTAAATTAAGTTCAATAACTAAGCGCACTCTTTACATTTTATTTTAACATTTAAATAAAATTTGAAGTGTTTGTCTGTGATATTGAAATAACTGCCTTATATTGAGCTGAGAGCTTTATTTGCAAACCATTAAGACATGAATAACCATTTTAAAAATTTTGTCTGTCTTTCTGTTTTTCTGTCTGTTTGTTTGTCTGTCTGTCTGTCCCGGTAAATTTTTGAAATGGTTAAACCGATGAAACTTAGCGAACAGATAGAGAGCAATGCCAGGAGTGATCTATGCCATATTTTATCCTAAAAAATTTGAGATTTTTTTTGAAAATACGAAATATTGATAAAAATAATGGTCTTTGATTATCTTAGATCTAAATAACGCCATATTAATAGATCCCACCCAGGCGAAGCCGGGCAGATCGCTATTACAGAATAAAGGTGACAAACAAGCACACAGTCCACATGATGGTAAGTGGTTTCTTTGGCCCATTGACACCTAAGTCTATTAACGATTAAGAATCAAAATGTAGATTGTGAGTGACTACTGAGGACTAATACAATGCCTCGTTACTTGTAACTGAAGTTTCCTTTTCTCTTCACTCACCATAGATAAAGCATAAAAGCATAAAGCTTCTATTTTACGTTGGTATTGTGAGAGGTAATTTTACAGTTTAATTGGCCCTTCCCCGGTTGAGCCGACTTATTCTTGATGCAATCATAAAATATTAGCAGCTCAGCTCTAGTTAGTATATAACATATTTTCTAGTTCATAAGTTAATTGTATATTATTACTTTAGTGGTTTAATTAAACAACTAAAGTAATAATATCATACCTTTGCTAATCTAAATAATTTAATCATCTAGTCAAAATAATTATCTTCATTAAAACACATTCACTTATACGATAAAACACGTCATTAAGAAATAATTCCTAACAATAATTTTATATACAGTACATTTTATTGTCGCCCAAAAAACGTCTGTGTTGCTCATTTACTTACCTTACCTTGACCTTAACTCAGCGTTCACCTTGTTTCTACTAGTCAGCGCTAATAACAAACTAAAGTTGAATAACTTATAAATTTAAATTTAGGATATATTTTCTTATATCTTTTAATACTTTTATATAAAAGTATTTTGACAGTATCCTCGTTAAAATAATGCATGAGATGGAGTATCAATATAAACATACTCTTTAAAACATACATATTTTTTTAAATACCAATTTATATTTATGTTATAGTCAGAACCTATTCCCGGTCAAAACTAAATTTGGTCAACGAAAGCGGTTAAAAGCACTTAAGTACAACCAAACCTGATTTAAAGACTAACTATTTTGCCCAAGGCTAGTGTTGCTGTGTTATCGACAGTGTTTTTTTTCTGTCTAGAAACTTTTAGTAGCAACCCGAAATCAAGGTGTTTTTTCACCGTCGTAAAGCACGTATATGCATTGGTCCTAAGCCTGATCTCTCTCCGGTCGAAGGAATAGAGGCTCGTTTCCATTGAGACTGGCCGCTGTGATTGAAGTTCGGTCTGGAAGACATTATTATAACATGTAGATTAAATATGAATACAGACAATGATCGAAAATGGGAATTGGCAAAGCAGTTACGTGTTTTTTTTTAATAGGATAAGGGTGACAATCGAGCACACAGTCCACGTAATGGTAAGTGGTTTCTGTGGCACATAGACATCTACATCTATCCCCGTTTGGGAATCAAAATGCAGATGCGTTGTCAGCCGTGAGGACTAAGATGGAATGCTTCTTTCCCAGTAAAAAGGGTCTCCGGTTCTTTACACTCACCATACGAAACACAGCAGCATTAAGCTGCTATTTGACGCTGGTATTCTGTGAGAGCGTGGTCCTTCCCCGGTCGAGGCTACCCATTCGTGCTACACCTATACAATTGATATAGCTGCAGCATGGCTCTACCACGTAAATGCAGCATGGCTCTACCACGTAAATGCAACATGGCTCTACCACGTAAACGTGATTGATGCAAGACAAGAAACTGAAACTAAGAAGGCTGATAGATCGGTCTCTGTCAGTCTTCTTAGTTGCTTGTTCTTCTTCAACAACTTCAAACTTATCGAGCATATCTAAAGATTCTGTCAATACATACCACATCATACAATACACAGACCAATCACCATACCAATACCTTCACCTGCGTGCAGTACATTAACATGCAATACGCGTGGGCTCGCGAAAACCACTTGAAAGTGGCATTTTAATTTTGATTAAGCTAAGTGGGTTCCTCTTTGTTAACTGTGAGTGATCAAGCCACGGTTGCTAATTTCCCCGCCGTGATGAGGCGAGAACCTGTTCGGGATGGATACAACCGTATTGACTGGGCAAAAGTTATTTTACTGCCTCAAATGCACGCGCAATCATGAAACACTTATAGAATTTATCTTATCACCCGTGCACGATGTAACGCTTATGCGATAATATCGTAGATCCATCAATTTGTTTTTAAACAAATGTTGACTCCAGCTAGGATTCCAACCCAGGATCAGCAAAAAGCCAATCAGAAATATATTTATGGTATCTCCAGCTACTTTAGTAAACTAATGAGATGAGTGATATAAAGTGTTTTGGGTGATACTTGATGCGGTTATTATAATTTTATATCGTCCATACCGAATTTCGGTCACGGCGGCGGCCCCTCAACGAAGACTAGCCATCTGCGCATGACAGTATCATAGTGCCCAAGTGTGTGCGCAAGCACAGGTGCACTCTCTATTCCCTCACCCTCATAGTGCGATGATAGGGCAATCCTACAAGACAGGAAATATATCAGGACCAAGGCACGGGGGTTAAATATACCTACTTTGTGACTTCGTGTTGCTACTGAGAATTTCTGGACAAAAAAATCTAATGACTGATTTCTTCGCGCGATTCGGGATTCATATCCCGGACTTCATGATCAGCAGCCGCGTTCACGACCACTTGGCCAACAAAGCAGTCAGCTGGAATGGGTATGAATCACGTCTTTGCATATTTATTTTAAGACTCACATTAAAAAAAAGTATTTATGTACTTTTATCTATCCTTAAATGCAAAATATAAATTCATTGCATAATGCATTAAATAACGAACGCAATTATTATAATACTAGTTTTACAAAAAATAAACAACTGTCTGTTCCCCGTGTAGTGGCGGGTAAGAATACCCACTACCCCATATCTTCCCGTGGGTGTCGTAAGAGGCGACAAAGGGAAACTGATACAGAAGATGGGCAGCAGCATCTTTCTGATAAAAGCCAAAAAAACAATAAAAAACTGCGGTTGCCAACCCGCTCGCCAAGCGTGGCAACTATGGCAATATACCCCCCATGAGCGACGACACAAAGAAACGGCCCCCAGTCCCCGGCGGCCCCGCTATTCCTGGCTACGGTGGCGACCATGGTAACGGCGGGGCAGGGGGTGCTAAGAATCTCCGGTGGAGGTTCGGTTGCCACCTACGACGACTCGACCTGGCAACATATAACGCACGCACCCTGAGGACTGACGAGAAGATCCTGGAGCTGGAAGAAGAAATAGATAAGTTACGCTGGAATATAATAGGACTATCCGAGGTCCGAAGAGAGGGGGATGACACGGTAATCCTCGAATCCGGCAACTTATTCTATCACCGGGAGGGCGACCATCTGTCCCAAGGAGGTGTCGGATTTATCGTCCACAAGTCTCTCGTTAACAACGTTAAAGATCGGGAGTGTGTCGACGAGGGTTGCGTACCTTATACTCAGAATCACCAAACGGTATTCGCTGAAGGTCATACAGGTTTACGCACCAACCTCGGCACACCCCGATGAGGAGGTGGAGGAAATGTATGAGGATATCTCTAGAGCCATGCATTCCTCCAAAACCCACTATACGGTGTTAATGGAAGACTTCAACGCAAAACTAGGCACAAGAGAGAGCGGTGAGCTGAAAGTAGGGAAATTCGGAATAGGGCAACGGAACCCAAGGGGCCAGCAGCTGGCCGACTTTATGGAGAAAGAGGGACTCTTTATGATGAACTCTTTCTTCCAAAAGCGGCCCCACAGAAAGTGGACCTGGTCGAGCCCCGACGGTTCGACAAAAAATGAGATTGACTTCATTATGACGACCAGACGACAACTGTTCAGTGATGTCTCAGTGATCGCGAGGGTGAAAACTGGCAGCGATCACCGAATGGTGAGAGGCACACTGAACCCAAACGTTGTTGAGAGGTCACGTCTAATGAAGTCAACGCCCGTCCCCTCGTGCTCTAATCCAAAGTCCCGAAAACTTTCAGCTCGAGTTACAAAATCGTTTTCAGTGCCTAGAATTTTGCAATGAAGTGGACGATATGAATGACAAGCTTGTGGAAACTGTCAATGCGGTCGGAGCTAAGTTCTGTAAGACCCGTCGCAGAAGAACACAAAAACTCTCCGATCACACTCTTAATCTCATGGTTGTTAGACGAAAGATGAAGCTGCAGTCTTCAGCAGATTTGATAGCATACAGGCAACTGAACAGACAGATCTCCAAATGCATGCGGCGCGACTTGCGCAACTTCAATACAGCTCGTATTGAAGAAGCGATCGAGCGGAACCAGGGCTCCAAAATCTTTGCCAGAGATCTGTCTGCCAGAAAGAGCCAACTGTCGAAGCTGAAGACCGAGTGTGGCAGCATCGTTTCCGGGACACCTGAGATTTTGAGTGAGATTGAGAGGTTCTATGGGCAGTTGTTGACGAATATGTTTACCTGGGACAAATAGTCCGACTAGGTAAGTCCAACTTCGACCGAGAGGTCAATCGACGGATTCAACACGGCTGGGCAGCGTTCGGGAGATTACGACCCATCTTCTCGTCAGGCATACCTCAAAACCTCAAAACTAAATTGTACAACCAGTGCGTGTTGCCAGTGATGACATACGGAACTGAGACGTGGTGTTTCACTGCTGGCCGTATGAGGGAGTTCAAGGTCGTTCAGCGAGCTATGGAGAGGGCTATGCTCGGGGTTTCTCTGCGTGATAAACTTAGAAATGAGGATATCCGCAGTAGAAGCAGAGTAACGAACATAGCCCAAAGGATTAGTAAGCTGAAGTGGCAATGGGCCGGCCATATAGCTCGAAGAACCGACAACCGATAGGGAAGAAAGGTTCTCGAGTGGCAGCCTCGTACCGGCAGGCGAAGTGTAGGGCGTCCCCCCACTAGATGGAGTGACGACCTGGTAAGACATGCAGGAAGTCAATGGATGCAGGTGGCTCGGGACCGTGCTTTGTGGCATTCCGTGGGGGAGGCCTATGTTCAGCAGTGGACTTGTGAAGGGCTGTAATGAATGAAAAAAAACAACTGTCAATCTTCCGATAGAACTTATCATCTTCTTATGTATATAAAAGGCAAACCTGATTGACTCATCTATCAACGCACAGCCGAAACTACTTAACGGATTTCGCTGAAATTTGGCATACAGACAGTTCTAATGACGTAAGCATCTGCTAAGAAAGAATTTTTGAAAATTCGCTCCCTAAGGGGGTGAAAATGGGGTTAAAATTTTGTATGGAAGTCCGTCATTTTAAGAGCTAGAAGCCTGAAACTTTGTTTTTAGGTTTACGATTAGAAATAAGCAACTACCTGTCCTAGGGTTTTCGAAAATTCAATCCCTAAGAGGGTGAAAACGGGGTTGAAAGTTTGTATGGGGAAAAAAGATTAGTTAAACTATTTTATTCGAAACTTCAGTTTCAGGCCCTTTCAGAATTCAACCCCTAAAAGGTGAAAAAGTTGACAAATTCTGAAAATCAACATTGGTATCGTTTTTATGGTTTATCGGGTTGCTGATTACGAAAACAACAATTATTTCAAAATCCAACGTAGCAGACGGGAAATACCTACCATCATCACCTGTGGGGGTGCGATGGGTGTCGTTTTATGGTTTTTTGGGACGTTAATTACGAAAATGGCATCGTTTATGGTTTGAAACCAACATGGATGGAAGGATGTATGTTTTTATGTAAAAATCATCATGGGTTGGGTGACTTGGGTGTCATTTTAAGGTTTTTGGGTCGCAAATAACGTAAATGATATTGATAAATATTTTAAGCTTCATTTATTAGAATATAATAGAATATACTTTTATTGCACAAAAACATAAAACAAAATAGATAAGAAGATTTGTACAAAAAATTTGCACAAAATTACACCTGAACAAAAAAATAATAATTCAAAAATTAAAAAACCATGAAAATAAACAACCAAATCAAATATATTTTAATACAAATTAATAAAATGGCAAAACCAAAAGAAATACTTAGGTACCTACCTATTTTGTATTGATCTTCAAGTTCCAATCTCTACCAATAGATGGCGTTGGTATCGTTTTAGAACGCGATAACGTTGTGTTTTTTTGAAGTAATATATAGTGAATGGTGAATGAACGCTTCAACCTGTACTACATACGGTACCTATTCACTGTTAACGGATATTTGACTAGACCTCTACTTTGTTTGCTTGCTTACGGTTTAAGATTTGCTTCGTGTTTCGGATTAGTTGCTTGATTTTGTCTTTCTTACAACCACTGTTCAAACTTAAAACTTGGAATTCGATTTGCTTTGTGATTAGGTATTGTTGATAGAAATATTTTTTCTCACCGAAAAAATGACTACAGAAACTCTTAATATTAAAGGAAAAAATGGAAGAACATACTGTCGTCCCCATTATAGATGACGGCGCCTGTTTGTTTCGTGCTCTTTCATTTTTAATGTACGTAACCCAATAAAATGCGATGGTGGTGCATTCACAAATTGTTAGATTTGTGGTAAATGATTAGCCTAGGTTTTCAGTTATGACCCACGACAGGAATGGCGATAATTATTCAACAGCAAATGAATATTCAGCCGATATGTTAAAAAATGAAACTTACGGTGGACTTTGTGAATTGGTAGCTGCAAGATTAATATTTCCATTTCGGTTTGAAGTATATCGAAACAGTCTGCTATACAAAGAGTCCGGAACAGTAAGTGGAGTCTGTCCAGTAAGGAGATAACGATTTAGCCATGATTTATTTAATGGACATTTTGACGCCTATATGCCTATTGTTGCGAAGAAAATTACACAGCGTCGCATGGAGGTACCTGTCGAAGAGCGTGATCCTTTTTCAGAGCTTGACCATTTAATTGTTACATCTTTTATAAACAGTGAAATATCATCTCCGACCAGCGGAACAGATCAATCTGTATCGTCGACATTAAAATATGAAAAAAATAAAAATATACGAAGGTCGAGATTAACTAATTACACAAAAAATCAATTAAAAAGTGCACAAGAAAGATATAGGCAGAACAAACCAGATTCAAATCGTAAAGCTGTGTCTGGTTATCAGAAAAAAAATCCCGATGTACACAGGCAAGCTGTTGCAAATTACAAAACTGCAAATTCACAAGTGCATAGAGCAATTCAGTCACGGTATGAGGACAACATTACACTGCGTTTATGGAAATACAAGGTCCATTCCGCTGGAGCATGACCCTGATATTGTTTATAGAACTGACAGCAGTGTGGTTCTATGACATACAAGTGTCAGAGGTGCAATGCGCTGAAATGGAAGGATCACGCACCTGGTATGTGTTGCAGTGCTGGAAAAGTGCAACTTGATCGGTTGAAACAACTGCCTGAATCACTCTTTAGTTTGATTAATGATCTACACCCATATCATGACCATTTTATGGGTAATATTCGTAAATATAATGCTTGTTTCCAGATCACTTCCTTTGGTGGTAAATAGGTAACAGCAAATGGTTTTTCACCGACTTTTAAAGTACAAGGTCAGGTCTACCATATTTAATTGGAAGTATATTACCAGAAGCCGAACAAGACGTTCAGTACCTTCAAATATATTTTGTAGGTGAAGATGATCGAAAAGCAAAGTTTCGATGTTCTAAATTTTCTAAATTAAAGTCAAATTTAATCAAACAATTGCAGAATATGCTGCATCAATTGAACCCGTATATAAAAGATCTGTAAAGTGCCATTGATAAAGCCCCTCCTTCAGAGTCATACAACGTTGTCATACATGCTGATAAAAACCACCAGAAAAATATAGAGGTAGGTACAATGCACCAACTACAAATGAAGTGGCTTTAGTGTTAGTGAATCAACAATTTGATCGAAGTGACATCATCCTCGAGAGCCGAAGTAATTCACTTCAGCGTATTAGTGAGATACATCGAGCATATGATGTGCTACAGTATCCATTGATGTTTTGCTGGTGAGATGATGGGTATTCAATCAACATACCACAACACGATCCCACCACTAAGTTGCCGCTTAATAAAACTGTCTCTTTTGCAAGTTTCTATTCGTATAGAATAATGATTAAAGAAGCAGAAGCCAACAATTTAGTCAACTATCGTGCCCTTTTTAGTTAATATTTGGTGGATGAATACGCCAAAATAGAAACAGAGCGATTAAATTATATCAAAAATAATCAAGTCAAATTACGTGCTGATAGTTACATCCATTCAAAAGATGCTATTGGACGACAAAACGCAGAAGGCAACCAACTAGGACAAATGGTTGTCCTTCCATCATCTTTTACGGGGGGACCTAGGTCTATGCACGAAAGAACACAGGACGCTATGACCTATTAAGAATTACAGCCGGTCTGATCCTTTTATCACTTTCACATGCAATCCTCGCTCGGAAGAGATAAAAGAGCAATTGCTTCAAAGACAACAATCCCATGATAGACACGTTATAATTTCGAAGGTGTTTCGACTAAAGTTGAAAAAGATCATGAACTATTGCTATATGTACTCAACGGAATGGCAAGAGAGAGGTCTTCCACATATTTATATTATTTTATGGCTTCACAAACGTATTACTCCGGATCAAATCGACAATATGATTTGTGCTGAAATACCGGATCCCAAACGTGACCCAGAGCTT
The DNA here is from genome assembly GCA_029286625.1 of Parnassius orleans. Classification (NCBI taxonomy): domain Eukaryota; kingdom Metazoa; phylum Arthropoda; class Insecta; order Lepidoptera; family Papilionidae; genus Parnassius; species Parnassius orleans. The sequence continues at coordinate 3,199,824 of JAGSMP010000027.1, read as the reverse complement.
CACGAAATCGTTAAATGTAATATGATACATGGTCCAGTTGGAACTTTAAATCGAAAGTCACCATGTATGAAAGATAACGTGTGCAGTAAACGATACCCCAGGGCTCTTATAAGGGAAACTCAAACTGGTGAAGACGGTTATCCGCAGTACAAGAGACGTTTACTAGATGACGGTGGGTTCTCTGTTGATATCAAAGGCACAACCACAGATAATAGCTGGGTAGTCCCTTATTATCCAGTATTATTAAAATCATTTAACGCTCACTTAAATGTGGAATATTGTCATTCGGTGAAATCAATAAAATACGTCTGTAAATACGTAAATAAAGGTTCAGTCCAGACATCGTTTGCTTTAGAGAATGAGAAGGATGAAGATAAAACCTACACAAGTGGAAGATATATAAGTTCATCAGAGGCAGTATGGCGAATCCTTGAATTTCCCATTCATAAGCGTTTCCCTCCCGTAGCCACCTCGCTGTTCATTTGGAAAATGGGCAAAGTGTTTATTTTAATGAGCAAAATCTGAGTGTAAGAGTGAATAGTCCTCCAACAACTACACTCCTATCCTTTTTCGATTTGTGTAAAGTGGATAACTTTGCAAAAACATTGGTCTACCTAGAAATACCTGCATACTACGTTTGGGATAAAAGAAAGTTGGAGCACACGTTGAAGGCTGGCTAGAGGTCAAAAAAGAGCACGTTCTGAGCAGGGTTTATACTGTGCATCCGAACAATACATAATGCTATCACCTTCGCATGCTTCTTCATGAGATCCGGGGCCCAAATTCGTTTGAAGCGTTAAAAACTGTAGATGGTCATATATATTCCACGTTCTAATCAGCGTGCAAAGCTCTCGGCTTGCTTGAAAATGATCAACATTTGTTCGCAGCAATGGAAGAGGCAGCACTTTGCCAATCACTGTAAATGATTCGGGATCTTTTTACGTTTATATTAGTGTTCTGCCAAGTATCACACCTTTTAAGCCTTTGGGAGAAATTCAAAGAATACCTATCTGAAGATTTTGAAAGGCAATTAGAAAGAGAGGGAGATGTGGATGTAGAGCACATAACAGATGTGGTATTTAACAAATGCCTTTCGTTAATAGAAGATGCCGTATTAGCGTTGGTTGGTCGGCTACTAAAAGAGAATGGGTTACCTCAGCTAAGCAAAGAACAACAATTTGAAAATAGAGAGATTCTTAAAGAGACAAGTTACGACTTAGCATCATTAGAAAACAAAGTTAAAATAATGAAGGATCACTGAATGACGAACAAAAAGCAGTTCACAATCAAATTAACACAAAAATTGAATCAAATAACGGTGGAATATACTTTTTAGATGCTCCCGGTGGAACAGGCAAAACATTCCACATAAATTTGCTATTAGCAAAAGTTAGAAGTACTCGCGGAATTGCTTTGGCTGTGGCTTCTTCTGGGATCTCAGCTACACTGCTTGAGGGTGGACGAACTGCTCATGCTACCTTCAAGTTACCACTCAATTTAACAACAGATACTCCCATTTGTAATATATCGAAACAAAGTAATTTTGCTGAAGTATTAAAATATACTGTTAACGTGTTTTGAGGGGTAGAAATGGTGTACATGTCAATAGACTCTGTGGTCAACACAGATGACGCAATTAACTACCCTGTCGAATTTCTTAATTAACTGAAACCATCGGGTCTTCCACATCACAAGCTTATTCTGCGCGTGGGCACTCCTGTTATGTTGTTGCGAAATTTAAAACCTCCTCAACTGTGAAACGGAACCAGACTAAAAGTAAAAGCGTTACATCGCAATGTAGTGGAAGCCACAATTATAACTAGATGTGCGCAAGGGGAAACTGTATTTGTACCAAGAATTCCCTTGATCCCGAATGATCTTCCTTTGAATTCAAACGAATACAGTTTCCCCTCAAAGTCTGCTTTGCAATGACCATAAACAAATCACAAGGGCAGACATTAAAATTTGCGTAGATATATGGATGCAAAGGAGGCGAGAAAAGTGTGCCAGGATCGTGCCAAATGGAAGTCCGTAGTCTCTGCCTACCCCTCTGGGTGACAGCCGTGAGTGTTTATGTTATATGTTTACATAAAAATTTGCGGGTATAGACATGAGAGAAAATTGTATTTCACACGGCCAATTCTATGTGGCTTGCTCACGCGTAAGCTCGCCCAGTAGTCTGATAATTTTGGCACACAGTAATAGATTAGCAAAAAATGTGGTGTATAAAGAAGTTTTGTAGTTTACTAGTTTTTGCCCGCAACATCCAGTTATAATTGTGGCTTGTACCAGCAGACTCTTTTTCACACATGGGCGCGATATAACCGAACTCCACGCGGACGAAGTCGCGGGCAAAAGCTAGTAAAATATAAAAATCAGACAACAGTAAAGCCATTCAGCGGGGAAACGCAGCCAGCGTTCTTGGCACGATACCGCGTGGAGTAGGACTGTTTGATAATTAAATTACTAGTTTTAGTTTTCTTTTATTATAGTTTTTAATATTGTATATAATAAAATATTGTATATTATGTTATGTAAATAAATGTTAAAACTTACACTAAAGTATAATCATAGTTTATTCCAATTTAAAAACTATTTGCTACTAAAACTGCTGAATACGTAATATAGAAGAAGAATTTTAAAATTTAATGTCAACTGCTATATTACATAACTATTACTTTATTTAGTATTTTAATTAATATTCGATTTGACAATTAAAATAAAAGCCCACTGATAACGTTTGACCCTAGAGTGATTGCATACATATTTTCAATCCGAATTGGCTCTGCAGTAAGTTTTTTAAGTCAAGGAACCGAAAACGAAATCGATTTCTAATCGTTTTCGGAAGTAAGCCTGCATAATCTCTACGACCATAATGTTCACTATCCCGTGTACCCTATTGTTCTATTTTTATGTTTTGAATTGCATTTTATAAAAAAATAATCCAGAGAAACGTAATTTATACGTGGTAAAGTCACCTGCAGCTATAAATTTATAAAGCGAATGAATGGGTCGGTTCGCCCGGGGAAATACCATTCTCTTAATAGAAAAATTTACGAAATCATCATCTCGTATTCCCTTGTTAAATGGCGATATCTTTTCAAAAACAGTAAGGAGTAATTGCCTTATTGTAAGGGGTTATCTGTAGTAAATTAATATTTATTAAATAATATACATGAATGTTGCTGTTGTGTCCCGTAGCCGTTACTTTACAGTTAATCCGATAACGATAAATCTATAATAGGTAGTTGTGTGCGCGCTCGCGATGCTTTTTGACAAAAAAAAAACATTTCAACCATAGACATAAAGAGAATGGACTGTGCGTTCCGTATTCAGTTGTGCAGCGAAAACAGACCGAAAAGTGCGAGAGAGACAAAGCGAATGTGCGGCTCTTATTTGTCTCTCTAGAATTCTGATTAATCCACGTCACTGGCTTACAGGACGTGGACCAATCAGGCATGCAGGAAAGAGACATGTATTGGCCGCACAGTCGCTTTGTCTCTTTCTAGAGAATGGTCACTATTGTGAGGCTTACGCTCACTCCATCTCTCTATGTCTATGATTGCAACGCATGCCGGGCACAGATTACAAGTTAGTTACTGTATACGAATGTCCCAAGACTAAAAGACTTAATTTGACTAATTGGTATTGACATTATATCGGACCAAATCGCTCAAGTTGTATGACGCATGCGTTGTCGCACGAAACGTTCTGCTTAAATTCTTTAAAGCATTTATGAATAGTATGGGATTAATTTAAAAAATACCTCATAAACACAGTAGTACGCAAGCAACCCGGGGTTGATCCCCGCCGGCAACAATTAAATTTTTAATTGCAATTTTAGAGCTGATACCACATGCTCTGCGGCAAAAAGAAAGATCGTGGTAGAACTTGCAGTATATCCAAAAATTAAAAAAAAATATTTTGAAGACATGTTAAGTCAGCAAACACTCATTGGGGCATCGCGGCGGACATTTTCTTGCCCTAAAACCTTCACATAAATAAGAAGAGGGATGTATTCAGTAGTGGAACGTATATTTTATTCTTACTTTCACTAAAATATAGTTACCGCTACCGTTGTAGCCTATCGAAAATCGATTGCTAGACATAGGCCTCCCAATAGTTTGCCTAATAAGGGGGATATTTGCCATAGTTGCCATGCTTGACAGGCGGGTAGGCAGCCACAGTTTTTTTCAGTTGTTCTTAGGAAGACGCTGCTACTCATCTCCTAGTTTGTTAAAATTGTTAAAAATTATTTTGCGTACATCCGCTCAATAAAAAAGTAGATTCTGCTGTGGCTCACCGCTAAGTGAGATCTCACTTAACGGTCAGCCACCGCAAAGTATACTTCACCTGAAGATGCCTCTTGTAGAGGCGAAACATTTGTCATATTGTCGTCAGTGGTGTGTCTTTCCTAGTGTAGTGGTGTTGGGATTAGTGGTGACGGGGATAGTGTATGCAGTTGAGGGAGGGCGGGAGGTCCTCTTCAAACTAGGTAAGACACATCATTTTATTTTATTGAGCGGATGTACGCAAAGTAGTCTTTACCAACTTTAATATAATGTATTTCCGCAATGTAATGTAATTTTATTAATTATCCTAGTTTGTTTCTCTCTGTCACCTCTTACGACATCCACGGGAAGATATGGGGTAGTGGATATTCTTACACCACCACTACACGGTAACTACGGTACTATGGTATAATGAAGATGTACATAAGTAGTAATTATTAATAAATGCTTGCTTAAAATTTACTAGACAAAATGGCATCTGATACAAACAGAAGACAAAATAGTTTCCCACACTTAAGATATCCAATTTATCGAGAAGAAGTCCCGAGAACAGCGTATATGTGGTTAGAAGGGAAGCATATACTTGATGGTGCAGAAGGCCTTTGGAGAATTCACGATTCAATTTATGATTTGACTGATTTAATTTCTTCACATCCCGGTGGACCACAATGGATATCTGTCACAAAGGTAATTTTATTAACGAGTTCTTTTTTAATAACAATAAAGTGACAAAGAAGTGAGCTATTTAAAAATAAGGGGGGGGGCAAACATCCATGCGGCCCACCTAATGGAAAGTGACTACCGCCGCAATATTCGTATCGGTCTGCATAAATGACTGGTGGTAGCCGATTCCACAAAGAAGTTGTTCAAGGAATAAAATCTTCGCGTAAGATTCAGCGATCTACTGGTAAATTGCACAGTGGTGGACCGCCGATCATCCAGATATTATCTCTCTGTCTGTGTGCTCTCCGTGGTAGATACTATAGAATAATTATTAATCACTTCAACCCATTTGCACCTACAACCAATTGAAAATCCTTAAAGATACTATAATTATACTTGTTCTACAAACCCTTAAAATCTAAACACAACAGTGAATGCAATGTTGATTGGTCCTAAATATAGGTAAGAATAGAATAGAATAGAATAATGTTTTATTCTATAGTCATTTTTTTATTTACCACTGGTTCGGAGAATAACTGGGAATAACCAGCAAGAAACCCAGCGGAACTTTTTTTAAACATATTTCACTTTACAATAATTTTGTTTGTATAAATTTTAAATGAGTTTTAATAGAACCAGCACTGTGGCGATCAACTCATTCCCAGGGTTTTTTTTCATTTATGTATTCTTTGATATTGTAATAATCATTATTGTACAATTTTTCTTTATAATAAAAAAAAACTAAAACTAGTAATTTAATTATCAAACAGTCCTACTCCACGCGGTATCGTGCCAAGAATGCTGGCTGCATATCCCCGCTGAATGGCTATACTTAGCTTTTGAGCGAGAAAAGAGCCAGCCCTCTTATCACGAGCAGCAACGACCAGCCGAGGATGGAGTTCCTTTAAGAACTTCACCGCACGTGGACCCCACGGACAGATAGTCTCTAAAGCAAATGGCACAAATATGTAGTCATCTCTCAGAGACTCATATTTGCGCCACTTACTCAGTTCAGCTGCCTCTGATGCTGCCCCGGCTCTAAACGAGGTACCCCTGAGATGAGAGGCCGCCAAAGTGTCTATGCAAGTAGCATCCCACACTAGGGCTTTACCTCTCTCCCAAGGGACGAATGTCATACCATCGGGTCTCCTGCCATCGTCTCTAAATATTCAACAAGACTCTAAAACCGAGAGACATTTATAGAGACATGAGCCCTTCGGATGACATCGTTCAAAGAACCGTGCCGTGAAAAGCTACCAGCACTTTTCTTACAAGAAAGTCCGTGGAGCCCAAACTTGTCGACGCTGCTACCACAGGGGCACTGATAGGGTTGACAAATCGCCGCTCCTAGTCGGATTCCTACAGCGATGCGCAAGCTTTCCCCATCAAGTAATGCGCTGAGATTACTTGATGGTAAAGCGTGTAACCAGTGACTAGATTCCTTAGTCGAAACAGCTAGAAGGCGTGCCTTATCGTGGTCACTATGGAAATTATGAAACAAATCTTTCTGCACCCTCTGTACCAACGGAATATCCCACTGTTTTTGTTGGTTAACTTCCAGTGGAACATTTTCGTCGGGACAGAGCGTTTGCCATGTCTGCCCTGCCTCCGTAGCAAAGCACAGGTCTACTTTATTATTTAAAATTATGTTACATAAATTACTAACACTATGCATGAAAGCAAGGAAAGCAGGCAGGCAAAGAAAACAGAAAGAAAGAAAGCAGGCAATAGGTAAAGTAGCTTGAGTCCAGGCTGTTGTATTTAAATTTAAATTTAGAATTTTTCTATAGCTATTTTAAGATTATTATCAATATCTTTTAAAATATCCGAGCATTTCCAGACTGGACTCGAGCGGAGTAAGTATCTAAATCTAGGTACAAGGAGACAATATTTTAAAATAGTAAGCGCAATGTGGGGGCTTAATTTATACAATTTATCAACATGGTTTAAAAACTGATCAAATTTTATTTTTAAAACAGGTTTAATACTATCGAAAAACAACGGGGCACCTAGCAGGTATAATGATTCCGTACTGACAGTTTTTAACCCTGGAGAAATATGATTGAAATTTTGAATTGAAGTGTCTCTGTGAGAAGTAGATAAATTATTGGAAAAAAATATTTCACATTTATTGCTATTTGGTTCAAGACCAATATTTTTAAAATTTCGAAAAATATGAATAAGATCACTGAGGACGTCATCTGCTCTACCTCCCAGTGTACCGTCGTCCAGGTACCACACATTCAGCTTGGATTTCAAATTTGAAATAATGGGTTGAATTCCCAAACTAAAAAGTGCTGGACCCAGTGGGTCACCCTGCTGAACACCGACTGCAGAATCGATAACATGGTTTTCGTAAAACAAGTTAGTATTTTGACTGTAACATTGCCAAACGTAGTGATAAATTTCGGGGGTATTGTTAGCCACTTCTTTCAGCAGGGTTACCCTATCTATAGAGTCAAAAGCATTCCTTAGGTCAACCTTCACAAGAACATCTGCATCAGAGTTTGTTAAAAATGAACGCACTGAATGTACCGCCGCCTCACAGCCACCTCTAGTGCCAAAGCCTAGTTGAGTAGGCTGAAATTTTGTCTTAAGGTTAGAGATTATGTGCCTGCAAGCTAATTTTGAAGTTTAGCGTCGAAATGTGGAACCAACGGCAATAGGACGGATACCGTTATCCTTTTTTTTGAAGGCACATAATCTTGCTCCATATAGGAATGGAATGAAATTTGGATTAACATTACCAAAAAGCATAAAGTTACATAATTTTGTAATGTCATTAAGAAGTACTCCGCCGGCGTCACCGGTAGAAGCGCTTATAAGATCTTTAAAATGTTGAGGCGTAATTCCGTCAATGCCGCCAGCAGAACCATTCGAAAATGACATAATTGCTTCTAAAGTGTCTTTTTCAGAAATTTGTAAAGGTTGCATAGAAGTCTTGGGAGGCAGCGGTAAACCCTGAGAAGGATTGACCGAAGGATGCTTCTGACGAAGGCTTTCAAGAGTTTTGACATTACAAGGAGTCAGGATGTCGTCTGAGAATAAAATACGGAATGCATTTTTTAAGTCGCCATCCATTACTTTCGACTTAACTACTTTTTTTAAATCAAATTTAGGACGTGGTCGAGATAAATGAGTATTAATTGGGTAATCTAAATTTTGAAAAGATGTCTCTTTTAGTTGAGACGTATTTGATTTATTTATTGTTTTATCAAAATGAAAATGGGAATACGCGAAAGTAAATAATTTTTGCCAACTCTTTTCACTATTAGTGAAACAATTTTGAATAGTGCATGACAATGCTTTAGAAAGCTGCATCCTCGCACCTCTAGGATTTTTTTTAACTACTGGTACATTACGATGATAATTTAAAATTTGCTCCGAAAAAAGGGAAAAATTTGTGTCATTAGAGGAATTACTAATAGAGTTATGAATTTCTGCGGTTGGTTGTGAAGCCGAAATAATTTTACTATGGCATCGTTTGATATGTATTTTTAAACCCCTTTTACCTTTAAACAGCCTACCGTCGGTACAATTTTGACACTGTAGGAAATCCGGCTGTGAATGTAGCGTAGCGGAGATATTCATTAAAAAATCTAAACAGATCTCTACAGCACTCAAAAGTCTTTATATTACATAGCTTCATATTTATTTGAAATGTGCTGTACCCCGCATCTTTCCCTTTCCCTTGTTTAATAAAACATTTAAACTTGTTTATTGACAAATTTTGTACATTTTCTGGGATTTTGTTGTAAAAGCGTATATATTGTCCAATAAATGAATTACTAATTTTGTGGAGTCTAGTTACTGGTATTACAAGCATATGTTTGTTCCTAGTGTTTAAAGTATGAACATCTTTATTCTTATCGAAGCTATTTATGTTTTTATGTACATACATTCATCAGAAACAAATTGAATTTTATGGAGTAATTTATTTTTATAAAAAATTAACAATTTTCTTTTTTTCCAGAACTAAAATTATCTTTTCAAAAATTTTACTGAGAGTTGGTAGTACAGAAATAGGCTAAAAATTAGCGGGGTCCAATGTACTGCCAGATTTAAATAAAAGTATCACTTTACTATGTTTCATTAAATCAGGAAATACTCGTACACCAGATTCGACACTAGTACTAAAAATAATAGCAAGATGAGGTGCAATTAAATCTATTATGGACGCAATAATTGTAATGTAAATCCCCCATAAATCTGCAGTTTTCTTTACATCAAGGGTTTTGAAATATTTTACAATATCTTGTGGTAATAATTTTTCAAATCTTAATTCTTTTAAACAGGTATTAACATTCTTTTTGAGTAATGAATCGGTGACAGTCGGAGAACTATTCAATGACTTTGTAGTCAAAATAGGAATATCAGTGAAATATTTCTCAAACACCGCTGCGACTTCTTGATTTGATCTAGACAATGCGTTATTAATTTTCAATTGATAATTTGTGTTACGAGGTTTGACTTTACCGGTTTCGCTATTAATTATACTCCACGTCATTTTAATTTTATTTTTAGCGGTCTTAATTTTGTTGCCAACATTTAAAGATTTGGCTGTGGAACACAACCTTTTAAACATTTTAGAATAATTTTTGACATATTCTCAAAAATAAACCGGAAAGATTACATGATCTTTCATGGTAAAGTTCATATAATCTTCGTCTGCTCTTATGTATTCCTACTGTCGCCCACTCATTAAATGCCTTGCGATTGTTACTGGAGAATGTTTTAGAAGTAAATGTTTTATTAAATTCTTTGCTTATAAGGGTAAATAATACTCCATATAAATAGTCCGAATTGTTCTTGTAAGAAAGCGATGGAAGGGTTTTTACCATATTACTTCTAAACCTCTCCAGGCGTTTTGAATTAATCGGAACAAACACATTTTTCTCAATTTCCTGTTTTTTGTGCATATATGGTAATGAAACCAGTTCTCCACAGTGGTCTGAACTTAGTTTTTGAATTATGAATTTCTTGATTGGTACAATATCTGTAAAAAGGTTATCAACACAATTGCAGTACACCCTGCAATACGTGTAGCTTCAAAGAATAAATTATCAAGATTGAATGATTTGAACAATGAGCAAAATTTAATACTGATGGAAGTAGCTTCCAGGAGATTGATATTAAAGTCTCCGCATACTACAAGAGATTTACATATTCTGTTTATTAAGCTTAACTAAAACTTCTTCCATAATTTTTGAAAGGTATCATACCTCGAAGATGGGGGTCTATAAACACTGACAACAATGAGGTGCTCAAGCTCAACACATGCCATTTCTACAGTTCGCTCAACAGAGAGACTCACAATATCTTTACTTTCTTTACATGATATGGATTTATTAGCTAATATTAAGGAGCCACCACGTAATTTATTATCTCTATTGAAAGAACTGACCACCGGGTGATTACTGAAATTAAATATGGAGTTGTAATCTTTCATCCAATGTTCAGTAATACATAATATATGTATATGGTTACTAAGAGTTGATACCTATCTAGACTCATACGGAGCCCTGAGCAGATGGGAGACCCTCCATCAAGAAAATTGTTACGGCTGGCCACACAAAATTGTTACGAACATAACTTTGTAGCATTATAATAATGTCCAAAATTATTTTGGAAACAATTTTGCATAATTCAATATTGATTCAGTATGAGTGAATTTGATAAAAGATTCCTTAAAATTAAAAAATTTGCAATAATCACCCCACTTACCGGACACATCAGTGGCAGTATTATGTGCCTTACAGAATTTCTGGGCTTTAATTTTCCAGATCAATATGTTATCAATTCTTACGAAATTTTTCAGCTACATAAGGCAAAAAGGTTGATATTACCCAAACTTAAAAATTATGAAACTTTAAAATCATTTTAAAACAACGTAGTGCATATGGCTAACCGCAACATTTGAGAATATTTTTGCATATTTATTTCAATCTTTTGCCGTATCATCTGTCGGATACTATAATAAATAGCATTTCAATTATTCGAATTTTCAACACCTGCACAACAAAACAGAATGTTGAAAATATTTTGCACCAATCATTGTAATCACTCGGAAAAACTCTTTTTTAATTTTTTCTCATCAGTCCTTCAACAGTTTACTGCTGATATAGGCTTCTTCCTCAAAAATCTTGGTTAAAATTAAAACCAATCTGAATTTTGGTATAGCTTATTATCATTACTAGCACATACTGAGATTTTTACCCTTTTGAGTGGACTAAGGAAATTCATATTCTATTATCTCCTATTTTGCCACCCTTGGGGGTGAATTTTTTGTATCATTTAAATGGGACCACCACTGAATAAGTTAGCTATTTAATTAAAAACAATATCAAAATCGATTCACAATTGACAAAGTTATCGTATTACATGCACTAATAAACCTCTTCCTTTTTTTTTAAGTCGGCAAAAAATTAAAGCATGTATGTATAAATTTTCAGGGTACAGATATAACGGAGGCATTCGAAACACATCATCTACACGGTGTGGCGGAAACTTTACTACCAAAATATTTCGTAAAGAAAGCAGAATCGCCTAGAAATTCTCCTTTTACTTTTAAAGAAGACGGATTTTACAAGACTCTTAAACATAAAGTTCAAAATAAGCTTCCGGAAATTCCAAAAAATGTTCGAAGAAAGAGTGACTTGATCATTGACTCACTGTTTGTAGCACTTCTTATTACAAGTCCAATATGCTCGTGGTTGTGCACTAAGAACTTAATTTTAGGTGGAATCCTAACAATTTGCGTCAGTTTCATCCTTAGTGGGGTCTCTGTTGCAGCCCATAACTACTTTCACCGTGGAGACAATTGGCGAATGTATCTTTTTAATGTCATCGGAATGTCGTACGAGTAAGTTTTAGAAAAAGATCTTTTACTAAATAGATGTCTTACATTTGCACGAATTTTCTTTTATTTCTTTTTCAGCTTGTAAAATTCCACTAATAGATCTAAGTCTTTCCTGTTCTAGAAAGGATTTGTCATAATCTTCATTCTTCGCAGGCGGATTGAATATCGAAATACAAGTAGTTTACGCCTTTGATACTTGCTTACCTTAACCGGACTGGATGTTTTACGCCTGGCATAATGGAGATGATCATACCGCTATCTAATAGTCATGATATCCAAGATAGGCTAAACTACGAATTTATTAACAGATTATCCCGATTATGCAGGCAGTCGTGTATATTACACATTAAAATTACAGCTTATATACGTCTCACTACTGGACACAGACCTCCTCGCATTTCTAAAAGGGTTGTAGGGTGCGCTGCAACAATTCATGTTAGCGGACTTCACATGTCTTCGCATTATTTTTTTATTTCTCAGACATGTAGGTTTCCTCACGATGTTTTCTTTCACTGCAAGCATGTGGTACGTCAGCAATTAAATTTTAATTTACAATTTCTTTGATACCGGCGGCGATCAAACCCGAGTTGCTCGCAAACTGTGAAAACAACGAGTGCTTAGCCCCAGAGCTACAACGGCTCTTTATTACACATTAAATTAAACGAATTTTACGGTTTTCGAGTGCATTGGACAGCCCAAGGCAAGGTAAGGTGATTTCATATTTAACTCGAGCGGCCTTACATTATTATTAATTGAATATATAATATGTCAATTAATAATACTGTTATATTATTATTATACAGTTAGTGGCAGTTTAAGAATATCCACTACCTCATATCCTCCCGTGGGTGTCGTAAGAGGCGACAGAGGGAAACTAAAACAGGAGATGGGCAACAGCATTTTCCTAACAACCATCCAATACTTCAGTTCCTCCGTGCGCAAAGCAAAGACATAGATATTAAAAAAAGTAAAGTTAAACGCCATCAAATCAATAGAATTAGTATTAAACTTTGACTCGATTTGTTCAATTCATACTTTAAGTTTAAGTAACATTGATAAATATTATTTCTATCTTTTTACAGAGATTGGAGAATATCACATGCATTGTCCCATCATTTGCATACAAATACAATAAATGATTTAGAGATAAGCATGTTTGAGCCGTTTCTACAATATTTACCATCTAAGGAAAAACCAATTTGGGCTCAAATGGCTATTTTTTATTACCCATTTATTTTTGCAGCATCGCCTCTTGGACTTCTTGTAATGGAGTGAGTTTTTTTATTTATGCATTTCTTCTTTATTGGCTTCTAAAATTCACTGTTGGATTTGAATGAAAAAAACCGTGTTCGTTGTGGGCAAAATCCCGCTAGTCCATGATGCTATTAACATTATTACTAAATTTTAAATAAAACTAGTTTTTACGGATTTTATCGCCTATTTTAACTTATTTTATATTCCCGACATTTCGAGCACTTTACAGTACCCATGGTCACGGGGGGGACTGAGGTGCTTGACGTCCTAATGTCATAGTTAACCACGGCTACCTCTAGATTAAAATTATTAATTATTGTTCCGATTTACGCAGTATGTACTTATAGTATCTTGAAATCTTACAGTTGTATGCTTGGGTTGGGATTTAATTTTATTAATTATAGTATCCCAAGCAGATGGTAGCACCCAGCTATCTTCTGTATTGAAATTAGGATGTTTTTGATTTCAATAGCCTCGCGAATCACCTTGGAAGGAATCGGTGTTCTTTAGCGAGGATTAGTGGTCTATCAAAGCAGTTAGCGAAATCATTATTATTACTAACATTACCTTTAACCGCTCCAAGTAAGCTCAAAATGCTTGTGTTAGGAGTATTTCACGACAATATTCGAATAGCGGATTCGAATACACGACTTTTAACTTTTCTGTCCGTTTACCCTTAAAAAACTCATTAAGAAAATATTTTAAAACTCTCAACCTTTATGGGATATCAAAAAATTAGCAAATAATTTCCACAATAAAAAATATCAACTCAGTTAACCCATGCCATGTCATTAAAGTAATTACCTAACAATGTCAACAATTTTTGTTCATGTTGTAATGAAACTTGGGGGATATTTTAATTCAAAGCTTAGTCTTTGCTTCGGCTTGCTTACTCGCAATCTTTAACATGTATTTCTCCCTTTATTCTTAGGAAACACATTCCGATGAAATAATTTCAGTAATGAATAGCTTAAGGTAAAATTTCGCTCACATACCTTTAAACATTTTAATAATATAGTCAGCAACTCTGGTATCTGTAATCATGTACGCCATAATATTTTATTAAATATCAGTTTAAAAAATATTATAAATTATAATTATTTAATATCAGTTTCTAAATTCTCTCAATACAGCCATCTTCCTCATATCTTTATGCTTGGTGACGGGTGTTTAGTTAACAATTATCGCTCCAATGCTGTTCTGCTATATCTAAAGTACTAGAACTTTTAGTGAACATAAGAGTAGTCCATTATCTTGAACAATTTAAATAAATTTCACCCCAACAGTTTGGTAAAAAAATAAATTGTATCGTTAGCTACCTTAATAGTCAACAGTATTATTTAAATATGAGTTCGCTGGAAGATAAAGTTTGCGTGCTTTCCGAGGCACGGTGGTGAAACAACTTCCTGACTCCGGACTACTACCGAGAATTTTTTTGACAGAAAACCCAAAAACTTATTTTAGCCCAACCCGGGATACGAACCTAAAACCTCTCGATCAGCAGTTGGATATAACATTCATGCAGCATGTGGATGTAATTTAAAAGGGATTAAATAAAGTTGACAAAATTAGACATCTCCGAATTACAATTGTAGGTATACTTAATTGGGCTCCACATATTTCCTTTATTTTATTGCTAAAATGAGAAAATTTATTTATGATTGAGTGAAAACATAAACTTATTACTAAAAACGTACAAGGCGCTATACTAGAGCGTTATCAACTATTGCATGTATTCCTGTTTCTGGCGCAGCGCTTCTAAAACACATCTTCAAAAACTAGAGCGAGCCCAAAGTAAAATAATTACAGGCTTTGAGGCATTCCACCTTAGCCCTCAGCAATGACAACACATCTGTAGCCCTTTTTACTGTAGCTATTTATCATCAGTTGGACTATTGGTAACTTCAGTTTTACAAAAAAAAAATTGTCCCTTGATTGTATAATCCGAGCAAAATTCTATAGTCCACATATTTTAATGTATATCATTGTAATAAATAACTCTACTAAGTACCTATTATATTGTGTTTTTTTTTTAATTCTAGATTGTTTACTGCCATAAGGAATAAACATAGTAAAAAATTAAAATGGGCAAATCTCATACAATTTTTTTTGCCGGCGTGGATGTGGATGCTTGGCGGTCTGTCAATGCCATGGACAATACTCTTATGGATTGTCATTCTTCTTATTGCCAGCTATATCTTCTTGATGTTTGGACTGACAGCCGGGCACCACTCACATCAAAATTTCTTTGATGGGGACATACCAAGGTAAATTAATGGTAGTGGAGTAAATAGCAATATATAACTTTAAATACAGTTCTTCATGTACAATTTATGTATTTGTGTAAAATACCACCACAAAACAGGGGAAGTTCTTACAGTAGAGTCTTACAACATAACGTTTATATTAAGAACTAGCTGTGCCCTGCGGTTTTACTTGCGTATATCACGCGTCTGAGCCGCGCGACGTAATACCTCACTCATACAAGCGTCCACTGCTGGTTTTTCTCGGTTCTCATCAGGTGGCTAGGATTTATGAGTCGTTCGCGCACCGAGCCGAGTGTTGAATTATTTTAATTTTTCATTATCTGTTTAACTATGCTTCCAAATAACATGCTATAAAGAGCAAAGTTTATCTTCATAAAATTGTCTTGATTATGAAGTAACTTTCGTTCGTAAGGATTAATATGCCATGCCTAATAATAACGCTCATAAATCACTTTTTTCATTTTCAATATTTTTTTCTTATAAATACCTTAATGTGGCTTATGTGTAAGAAATATTCATATGGTATCGCGAACTTTTTTTTGATATAGTAAAGATCTATATTTATGTGGAACATTGTATTTACGTATCACTAACCTTTACGCTAGCGCAAGCGGATAAATCGTTTCGGGAGCGCTTTTTCTTTTGACTTGCTTAACAACAATATTTAAGGCTAAGGTTTTACTATTATCTCCCATGAATCTGGCTATAATACACAAAAATCCGGACCGATACGACTTAGGGACCTTCAAGAAAAGAGCCTACTCCTTTTTAAAAGGCCGGCAACACATCTGCAATTCCCCTGGTGTTGCAGTTGTTCATGGGCGGCGGTAGTCACTTACCATCAGGTGAGCCGAATGCTCGTTTGCCCCCTCTCCTATAAAAAAAAATTCAAATCGTACTGGTAGTTCCAGAGATAAGCGTGTTTAAACAAACAAAAAAACAAAGAATATTAAACTTTTCAATGCTTAGTCGACACTGTCGCTATTACACTCGACGCTATCACTGAATATGAATATAACCTAACATTATAGCAAAATGTACACGTATTAACCAAAAACGGTTCTTATAACTCTCTTTACTATTTATTAACAATGGGTTAATGAATAAAAAGTTATATGCTTAATGCCTTCTGGTGACAGCGTAAGTCCATTGCCATATTTCGTTCCTTGGGCGTTGCAAGATTCAAGTATGGTAAACCTCAGAATGATGCCATGGCTTCCTATAGATGACGGTAAAACCATCTTATTTACGCCACACGTAGAATAGCGATTTAACAATCTTTAGTTTTATATCGTAAAATTTACATTTAATGAGGTATGATAAATTTAGTACAAATTCGAATCAGATTTGTACGGTTTAACTCATTTTATGTTTTTGTTATTAAAAACGTAATACTATAAGAAATTTAATGATATATGGATATCCACATTACGAAGTTTATCACGCAGGCCAAACTCCGAGCTAGAGTTTCCTCCTCGCTGAGCGACCATGATCTTACCTCATACGATCACAAGTGAAAAACCACGTCTCAGATTCATATGTCATCACTGAAAACACACTCTGGTTGTACACTCTTATTTTTAAGTATTGAGGTATACGTTACTAGAAGATTTGTCGTTATCTTCCGAACGCTGCCTAGCTGAGTTGAATCCATCGATTGACTCGGATAATTTATCCGAAATAAACATACTCATCAACAACTTCGAGTGCAGTCCTCCCATCAACAACGGCATGGGTGTGACACGTGGTTTGGTTGTATAGTGCTATGTTGCAGCTATATTAATTGTATAGTATTAGCACGAGTGGGTCGGCTCGACCGGGGAAGGACCACGCTCTTATAGAATACCAGCGTCAAATAGCAGCTTAATGCTGCTGTGTTTCGTATGGTGAGTATAGAGAACCGGAGACCCTTTTTACTGGAAAAGAGGTATTCTATCTTAGTTTTCACGGCTGACAACGCATCTGCATTTTGATTCGCAAACGAGGATAGATGTAGATGTCTATGGGCCACAGCAACCACTTACCATCAGGTCACTTTGTGCTCGCTTGACACTATTGAGATCATTGAGCATTGTGCTAAGGTCCTCCAGCAATTCTGCCATAATAATTATATCATTAGCAAATCGAAGGTGAGTGATCTACTCGCCATTGATATTGATATTTATATCAATATATAATTGATACCTTTTCCTTTCCAGTCCAGTGCAATGCAGCGTAAAGAGCGTATAACAGCTCTCTGCAGTTGAATAGGTTTCTTACTCTGGTTCGTACTTGTACGAATACTTCAGCACTTCTTTATACTCTACTACGTCGACTTGGCACCGCTAAATAGACTGCAGCACCGCCCAAATTTCGACGGAATCAAAGGCTTTCTCATACCTATAAAGATAATATGATTACTTAAATTCTTATTCCTGACATTTTTGCCCATGAATGTACTGTAGTATGTGTAAATATTGTTTTAATCAAAATATTGTATTTTTACAGAGACATGTATTATGACTGGGGTCTTCATCAATTGGACACTATGGTTGAGAGAGTTGAGTACGATGACAACCATTTTAAATCACTTACACGGTTCGGATATCATTCACTTCATCATTTTTTTCCAACTTTGGATCATGCAGAATTGAAATATCTTTATCCTACCCTTCTTGAGCACTGCGAGAAATTTGAAGTTGAATTGCGAACATCAACATATTTCAAGTCGTTTATCAGTCATAGTAAGCAATTAGTAAGGAAACGCCTTAACAATTTTAAAGAAAGAAAAACTATGTATGTTAAATAAAAACGCTAAAACATGACGTTTAAAAATACTTCCGACCATACTTTATTAAGTAAAATTTGGATGTTATTTTTCGGTGACTAATATATTAGGATTTTAAATTATATACTCCTTATAAGGAAATAACATTATTTTTTAAATATTGATGTTATATTTATAAACTTAATTACGTTTCTTCAAAAGAGAGAGTTAAAAGTATTTATAAATGGTATTAAGTTATGTCCGGGTGGCTTTTATAGCTGGTTGCTTTTGTTGTTTAGTGGTAGCTTTTAATTTTGTGAATTAAGAATATAAATTATCAGTAAAACTAAATAAATGAGTAGCAGCCTGGTAAGTAAAGTGTGGGGTGCCCCCCACCCTCCCCACTATTAGGACTTGTTGAAATATACATGGAGTCAATAGATGCGGGTGACTCGGGACGGTGTTTTGGGGCATAGCTTGGGAAAGGTCTTTGTTTATCAGTGGACTTGTAAAGAGCTGAAATACTAAAAGGTGCATGACGATGACAGACAATATATAATTCATTGTTTATTTCAATGCCTGGCTTATAAATGTATTATTTATGTTATGTTAAAGACATTAACAAGATTTTGTGTAATGGCTGTGTTTATGAAAAATAATATAGATGTGCTTGATTTGTTTTATTTCTTAATAGCCGTTTTATGTCTAAACTAACAATTGTCCTTAAATACAATACTTTTTTTTACATCTATATTAAAATTGATTATAATTAATGTTTATCCACAATTACGAGATAAATTATTTTGAACGCCTCATAGAGCAAAGCTTTAGATGTTAACATTATATATAACATGATCTGCGTATATGAATAGCGTTTTATAATGTTACTGAAATCCTTTTCTATGCAACATTTTGTTTAGTTAATTTGATGATTGTCATGTGGACATCGGGAATTATCATATCAATATGAAATGTAATGCATTTGTACGTTCATTCTTAACTAAAATTCAAAATTAATAAAAATGCCATTCATGAGAGAGTTTCATACATTTATTTACTAATCAACCTCATAGCGATGGAACGTTATGTAATTGAATAAGACCATAAGTTTACAATGGATTTAATATTGCGTATAATTATATACCCAATATTTAATTCAAACATGAACACTTTTGGAACCACGATGTTTCCAGTATTTTCTTACCACTAAAGGAAATGTATGCCGTTGCCAGGCAAAATTTACCGTGATGGAGCTCAACTCATTATTTAGTGAATTAGATTTGAGATGAGAAATCAGTAGAGATAGCTTAAGTTTTTTGGCAAAGCACCAAAGGCACAATGTCATGCTGTATTACTATTTAAAAATAACGTAATGTTGATATGAAAAGCGATTAGTTAATGTGAATACAAAACCATGACAAGACAATATTTTAGCGCTTACCTTAAAATCAAGTTTGGGGATAACTTTTGTAACAGCCTACATAATTTGAACAGCAAGACACAGGGCCTCTTTTATTTCTGCGAGAAAGAAACGATCTTTCATTGATCACGTATTTCAATGTATATTTGTAGACTTTATCTACCCTTCAATAATTTGTAATTTATCAGACATACGTAGCTTTTATCATGCGGTAAATTAGCATTTAAAATAGAAATTGAAATGTACAGTGGTGCCGACGTTTTGATTGCGTACAAGGTAAGGTTATTATAAGTTAAGGCCTTGGGATACTTGGTACCATATTATATGAAAATTATATTATTTGATATAATAATTTAAAAGCCAAAAACATTACAATAAACTTAAACTAAACTAATACTAAACTAAAGTTAATTAAAAATAATAATAATTATTATATACATTTTTATTACCTGTGCTCCTAGGGAAATAACGATGAAAAGTCTAAAATAAATGTGTTTTAAAACAATTTAGGAAATCCATATACGAGAATAAAAACATTTTCATTGTTTATATTTGACTTTTAGTAATTTATTCCACTACTTTAAAGAATAAGTTTTTTGAAAGTTTTTAAGGAGATCAATGTTATTGATAAATAGCTACCTACACATCTTCACATCACAAAAATAGCGTTTAAATCTAAATCCACTTCGTTTCCTTTATAAATCTACTTAAGGACACAGGTCTTTCAGAGTATGCGCTAGCTGGTTTACATTACTTGTGAGCTTTGTCCATATTTACCGCGCCAATTAACACTTCTTCAAATTAACAATTAACACTCTAGCTATGACTTATGGTGAAAAATGAATCTATCCAAACATATTAACCAGATCCCTGATCGATATTTTTTTACATTTTGAGGGTAACTAAAGAAAATATATTAACTCTGAAAATATGAATATTATGTCTTTCTGTCAGAAAGAGAGAATATATACCTGGAATATATGGGTATTCGCTAACTTCACATATAGAGCAAGAAGACAAGAACTAAAAGTTTGCTACTGTGACTTCTAGTGACAACGCAGCTGCATTTTTTATATTATAAGGGTGACAAACGAGCACACAGTTCACCTGATTGTAAAAGGTTACTGTGGCTCATCGACACCCACATCAATCCTCTATTAAGAATCAAAAGACAGAATTGTTTTCACCCCTTAGGACTACGATGGAATGCCTCATTTCCAGTGAAAAATGTATCCGATTCTCTACACTCACCTTACACACCAAGCAGCATCAAGCTACTATTTCACACTGGTGAAATTATGTGAGAGCGTGATTCTACCCCGATCGAGCTACAACCACAATGTAACTGCAGCATGGTTCTACCACTTACATTTATTATATAATTAATAATAGATGTCTATGGGCTACAATGCCCGGATACGAAATAAGGCGGCTAAGTGCATTTTGCCGACTTTGAGCTTTCAGCACCACTAAACTAAGCAAAAAATTCTCTATCGGCCAATATTGGAATTATATTTTTACTTTTGATAGTTTCAGAGATAGATTAAGCATTTTGGCGATTACGTGCAAAATTTTCTTTGCTGTCATACGTAGTAAAGTACGAAGTAAGTTTAGCAATCGATGTATGCGTGAAGAGTTTGATCGGCAAGTATGATCAGAGCTCTTGTCAGAGTGCGTCAGAGGTATATTCCTTGGTTCGTACTTTGATTTTGAAAACTATTTTACAGTCCAAAAAATGTATTTTCCAATTAAAAGGAACTTAAAACTCAATTTTACTCCAACGTTTTGCCGCTTGCAGATCAAATCTAAATTGCGAGGAAGAAATTTAATATAATTAAAAGTAAATAAAATAGTTATACTTATTTTTACAATGACATTTTCCACTCATTTAAAACTTGAGTTTATATTTTTCTTAACTAGCACCTCCATTGAGATTGCCACATACCACATACAGAATTAGTACTTGACCCAAATAAATATTTTAAAAAAATTGCTACTTTTATATCTTAATACCCTGATTTAGTAAGTACTTAAAAAGTTATAGTCATTTTTGGCATATTTTATTCACTAAGTCTCTAATATGTAAAAATGATCGTTATATTCATAACAAAATAATATTAATATACGCTGCGGCCAAGGACTTATCAATTCAATTTTGAGGTAGGCATGCGCTGCTGCTACTATTGTTCGGGCGCCATAATTAACTTTGTAATTTACTTTAATGCCAAGCAAAAAGGTCTTCCTTGTACATAAGCACAGCGGTGACACTCTCTGTACGTGAGAGTTCAAGCGCCGGTGACATTGAGCCGGAGCGTGTAACGCTAGGGTTGATACCGAACCGAAATGGAATATTATAGACTTGTCCCAAAGAAGATACATAGTAGGTATATGTTATATAATGTAAACTTATGTATTTAGGTAGTGAAAGATACGATCAATTTTAAATCAACTTTTATTAAATATCTTTACAGATGGGGAATATTAAAATTTCCGACAAAACAAAATATGCACGACAGTTAATGGTAATCTTAAATAATTAACCAACACTTAGTATTTCAGTACGCAATAATCAGTATTACCTACTACCCTTTAAAAATTACTTACTCTTATATATTTTTGGCTTTTTCGATTGCTTTTATATTTTTTATTATTATTTCTAACAATTGCAAAAATTCGTAGCCGTATGGATAATTTTTTTAAGAAAATCCATAGGGATGCATAGATAGATAGATAGTTAACACTTTATTGTACGCCAAAAAATAACATAAATATTAACAAAAAATCAGAAAAAGAAATGTGGTACAATGGGTGGTCTTATCGCTAAGAGCGATCTCTTCCAGACAACCTTTTGGATGGACAGGATTGCAAGAAATCAATAAAAACGTGTGTGGTTTGGCGACATAAATAACATTATTTTTATTAAAGCCATAAAATAGAAATATAGAATGGTATATAAGTACATAGATAAGATAAATACACACATACATATTAATATATATGTATATAAATACAAATATAAATATATAAAAGTACAAATATATACTTTAAAACTATTACATATAACATAAATGTGCCATACATATAAACAAATATTGTAACTAAATAAAGGTAGAATAATTATATATAAATGAATAGGCATTAATTTTGTATAAAGCACAGTCAGTCTGTGCTAGCGTGCGGTGCGTGAGATTAGAGAGACGAGACGCGAACTACTACGTACTAGCCCTCGGCCAGGGCAGTCGGCGACGGCCCGTTCCACGCCCCGCGCGCCTCTCAAGGCCCCCGCACACATCCAAACACCCACACATAGCCGCAAGCGATTTTACGTGCACACATGCTTAAGTGTCGTTTCTTTTCGCGTAGTGTATATTTTCTTTGGCAAAGTATGGTGACCTGTTATACACCAATTTCATAAATTAATATTTTTCCTAATTTGATATTCAATAGTTTCCGAACATGAGGGAGCTGACCTCCCCTCTCTTACATTACTTGAGTATTTATATATTTTTGAAGTGAAACTTCTTTAGTATCGTTGTGGTTAGAAACGCAATGAAACGAAAAAACGACACTAAAAAAGACAAACATACATCTACATGATTTAGCCTGCGAAAGAATGAGATAGAATCTATACTAATATAATAACGTAAAGCACGTAAAGAAGAAGGAACACCTGCTATATGAATCGGAAAAGAAGAAGACTTACATAAATTAATTAAATGACTAACATAAATTTTTCAACTAAATTTTTATCTATATATCATATTTAAATATTATAGGAGTAGTAAGCGCTTACACTATTTAATACAAACTCATAATATCCTCATACCATATCACAATCATACTATATCACACAAAAACCTTCTCCTTTGTTTGTTAAGCCGAAAGCACACTAATAAAAAATACATTTGTATGCTGCTTTTATGTATTTATCAAACAATAGTACAAGAAATGAATAATTACAATTTAAAAAAAATAGTGATTATCCTCTATAGTATACATAAAATCATACATGAACTTAAATTGCGAATCACATACACTACTTTTACTACACTATTTATAATTTTATTACATTTTTTAATTACATTTGAATTTAAACACACTTTTATTCGCCCATTCCTTATAAATAATAAGCGTAAAATTATCAGAATTAAACAAAATAATAAAAATATAAATGTGGCTCTTCTATATCCAATATATCTTTAAATAACATTATCATCCTACATACAACTTTAAAAATAAGTATTTTTCGTTACCTTATAAGATATCAATTTTTCTGGTTTCTATGTTCCGTAATATATATATAGTTTTTATCAACAACATTCAATAATCTTAAAAAAATAATAATGACTTAGATAATTTGTCTATAGCTAGTTCCTTTACACTCGATAATATAGAAGACTGTCGGTGTCCAATCCCGAACTAAAATTTTCCATTAAAAATAATACATCAAAATATAAGAAGTATTCAACGAAATATGTCAAACTTTCTCACTCTACTTGCCAGAAGCAACGTAACTTACGATATTATTGTTTTAACGGAATGTTGGCTTTCTCATTCGCCCTATATACCCACCATAAACGGTTAGCTTTCCTGTAACTCTTTAAATAATAATTCAAAAAATGAGGGTGGAGTCATATACTATTAACAAAATCTTAATATAACAATGGGTCGGCTTACCCGCGGAAGGACAACGCTCTCACAGAATACCAGCGTAAAATAGCAGCTTAACACTGCTGTGTTTCGTATGGTGAGTGTAGAGAACCGGAGACCCTTTTTACTGGAAAAGAGGCATTCCATCTTAGTCCTCACGGGTGACAACGCATCTGCATTTTGATTCTTTATTGAGGATAGATGTAGATGCCTATGGGTCACAGCAACCACTTCCCATCAGGTGGACTGTGTGCTCGTTTGTCACCCTATCCTATATAAAAAAACAGTGGAAGAGCCTGAGTTACTTTATGCAAACTGTCTGAAGATAACGTTAAATTCAAAAATCGTCATCTTGACCATTTACATATAGGCCAGACCATTTACCTATAATATAGATAGGTTTATAGCAACTTTAAATAATTGTTTAGAGCAATGTGCATCGTATGATAATATTGTTATTACGGGAGATATAAACATTGATATTGCAGAATTTAATAATGATAATCGATATGAATCCTATCTAAATCTCATAGCCTTCTTCCAGCGCATAATCTACCCACACACTCTCACACCTGTCTTGATCACTTTTTAATAAAATCTAAAGGGAAAGCATATTGTTATGTTATAAAAACATCAATTACAGATCACTCTACTACTATCCTTTACTTAGATACTATTTTAATAACTAGCTCAAGGCCCAAAACAATTAACAAAATAGATTACACTTCTTTAGCAAAAATGATAAAATATATTGATTTAAGTCCGATTTATAATACAACAGATGTAAATTTTGCAACAAATTACTTAATCGATACCTCAAGTAACGTCATAAAAACCAACACCAAAACTATTATTAATTTCTAACCGTAAACGAATCATAAAACCATGGATAACACCAGAACTTTTAAAATGTATGAGGACAAACTACATAAAAAAAAAAATTTGGAAAATGAAGTCTTAAAAGTAACATACTTAGGAGACTTAAAACGGAATATGAGAAATCTGAATTACAAAAGGCAAAACTGAATAATAAAAAATGATGGGAAACGATCAAAATTATAACAAACACCAAAAAACAAAAAGTGTCCCCAACTGAGTTAATAAGTGATGCAAACCCAATAGATGCTGTAAACACTGCAAACCAGTACTTTGTTAATATCGGTAAGACATTAGCTGAAAAAATATTGAATAATGATCCTAACTTAACCTCTACCAGCAATTACAACTCTACTCCTTCTTCGTTTATACTCCTACCAACTACAGAATACTACAGAATCCGAAGTGCTAGATG
The DNA here is from genome assembly GCA_029286625.1 of Parnassius orleans. Classification (NCBI taxonomy): domain Eukaryota; kingdom Metazoa; phylum Arthropoda; class Insecta; order Lepidoptera; family Papilionidae; genus Parnassius; species Parnassius orleans. Next base: position 3,174,382 of record JAGSMP010000027.1, on the reverse strand, counting down.
TCATTTTGAACTTAAAATCCGATTGCGTAGTAGGCCTTGATATTATATCAACAAGTTTTATACAGACCTTCAAAAATATACTAGTCCCATCTATTACTTACATCTGTAATCTTTCTTTTACAACATCTGTCTTTCCCACGGCGTTTAAAAAATCACTGATCCATCCCATCTTCAAAGCTGGCGACAGAAACAGTGTGTGTAATTACAGGCCAATATTCAAAATCCTTGAGCGCCTTGTGAACACCAGATTGATGAAATACCTAGAAACAAACGGACTAATCTCTTGTAACCAATTTGGGTTTAGGACGGGCAAATCCGCTGAAGCTGCTATTCACAACTTAACCAATTTTGTTGTCACCAAGTTGGATGCAAGGAAAAAAGTACTGGTCGCCTTCCTTGATCTAGCCAAACCGTTTGACACAGTCTTATTGTCCATACTTATAAAAAACTAGAAAGCCTTGGCATCCGTGATCTCCAGCTAGAACTTTTCTGGGATTATTTGCAGAATAGAACTCAGTGTGTCAAGGTGCAAGACAAGTAAAGAGTTACCTATTAGGTTTGGTGTACCATAAGGCAGTATACTAGGCCCTACACTCTTTTTAACCTACATAAATGACTTATGCAATATAAATCTTCCAAATGGAAGAAAAACGTATGGAGGAAAACGTACTTACCTTAAATATAGAAAAAACTAAAATTTTAACCTTTTCCATCAGAGCACAAGATCAGCCTTCACTGGATGACCTCCATCTAAAGGTGCACTCCTGTTTTGCCTGTAACTCTCTCTGTTATCTTACCAACTCTCAGACTGTCTCAGACTCGATTATGCATTGTACCTGCCCAACTATCGAGAAATCTGAGTACGTTAAATATCTCGGTGTTATAATAGATAACAACTTATAGCTACACTAGCATCTAGATTAAGAATGTTGATTTATGTTTTTAAAAACCTTAGAAATGTGTTTTTTAAATGTTGGTCTTTCCTAGTACTAACACCAGGCTCTCACAAATTAAAATGGTTATACCTCCAATATTATTACAAGGCAATGTAAACATGTGAGAGCAAATAAAATAAACATTATTATTATTTTTGGTGTATGTATAAGTTTTCTCATCTAGTTGGGTTGTATAAATATATAATTGTAAATGAAATTCATAAACATACTCGTACATAAATATCAATAAAATAAATACACAAAAAATACATAAATAAATAAAAACCCAACCAGATGGAAGCCCTCGGCAGGGGAGACCAAACAGCCGAGGGTTAGGGGGAAAGGAAAAGAAACCGGCGGACGATGCGGGCGGTATCGAGGAGTACCGCCTTCTGAATTTGAGTTTGAAGCGGTCCGTCACGGAGTCCCAGTCACCTCAGATGACCCGAGAGGCTGACTGGGATTAACCCGTTCGCAGAAACGACTACAGGTATAATTTCAGTCAGCAGTCCACCCCACATGTCGGTCACCTCGTGAGCCAGGTCCAGATATTTTGTGCGCTTATCTGTTTCGGCTTTCACAAGGTTCTCGTCATACGGAATGGTAATATCGACCAAAAATATCCTTGACTGTGCCCGGTCCATCAGCACAATATCAGGCTTATTCGCAAGAATACTCCTGTCTGTGATGATGCCCCGGTCCCAGTAGAGCCTGGCGCGGTCATTTTCGAGTGTAGAATCCTGACTACTAGATTGTGTCTGTGCAAGTACGCAGAGTTAGGAAGCGCCGAACAACCGGAGATGACATGCCTAAGTGACTCACCGGGATGGCGACAAGCTTGACAGACGTCGACTGCGCCATCCTTTAGGATGTATCTCCAATAGTTGTTGGTCTTAATAACCTGATCCTGTATCGCACAGACGAAACCCTCGGTTTCCCCAAAAAGGTAACCAAAACGTAGCCAGTGGAGGGAGGCAACTGTGTATACGAAAGGCTCATGTAGAACCTTGTAGAACCTCCCATGGAGTTCCTTCTCCTTCCATACGGTCTCCCGGTCGGAAGTTCTCTGTACTGCGGGGTCTTGCCATTGCTCGTTGGCTAAGGATAAAGGGGTAAGTCCTTTATCACAAGAAATGACGTCCCTATAGAATGGATCATCCGCTCTCGTCAGAAAGTAATTATTATTATTATTAAAAAAATAAAGCAGAAGAGGTTTTTTGTTTGTTTAAACACGCAAATCTCTGGAACTACCAGTTCGATTTGATAAATTATTTTTGTATATGATAGCCAGATTCATGAGAAATAGTAGCTATCCAGCATTAGACTACACCTCTCAGCTAGCCTTAAGGCTGGTGAGAGATAAACCCGCGTAAAAGAACATATAGCTGACTTGAAGCACTGACGTATCGGGAAGTCTGCAGTTTGTGAACATGTTCAAGATCGTCCCCGCAATTACATTAGATTTGATAGACCACAAATCCTCGCAAAAGAACACCGATTCCTGCCAAGGATGATTTGCGAAGCTATTGAAATTAAAAAACATCCTAATTTCAATAGAGAAGATGGATGGGTGCTGGCAGCATATCTGCATGGGATCCTATAATTAATAAAATTAAATCCAAATCCAAGTATTCCACTGCTAGACTACAAGATACTGTAAGCTCATTCTGCGTAGATCGAACCAAAAATTAATATTAAAAAACTGAAGGTAGCCAGGCCAATTATGACATCGGGACGTCAAACATCTCAGTCCCCCCCCCCCGTGACCATGGGTGCTGCAAAGCACCCGAAACGTCGGGAATTAAAAAGTTTAAATTAAACGCGATATAATCCGTAAAAATTAGTTTCATTTAATGTGTAGTCTTCGCGTAAATATAAGAAAACATTAGCCTTAAGGCTTTAAGAAGCCTGAATGTCCTTGATGAAACGGCGACCGCAGAGATTTTAGCCGACGTCAACACCGTCTAGCGACTACGTTCTGTATTACTTAGAAAAGTGCAAAGATTAATAGACTGCAGAGGTGACAAGTATATAAGTGATATACTGCCTATTATGCTTGCGCATCACTGAGAGTTATGTCGCGGCTAAGCATCTTCAATTACATTGCACGATGTGGTGCTGTAGCTTCGTCCGGTAGGCATCACAAGCTATCAAGTGTTTAAGTTTTTAAATACGTAAGAGTTCTTATTATATTCGTTGAATCGTATTTATTTGTGTCGTATTAGTAGCTCTGGGTCTAAGCGCTGGCTGTAAATTACGCCTGGGTTTGATCCCCGGCAGCACCAATGAAAGTTTTGATTGCAATTTTAAGTGCTGATTTAGCACGTGCTCGGCTGTGAAGGAAAACATCGTGAGGAAACCTGCATGTCTGAGGAATAAGAAAAAAATTTCGAAGACATGTTTGTGAAGTTCGCCAACACGCATTGGGGCAGCGCGGCGGACATTTCCTTGCCCTTAAACCCTCTCAGAAATAAGAGGAGTCATGTGCCCAGCAGAAAGACTTACATAGCCTGTTAGTTTACTTTTGTATCGTATACATATACAATATTCATATTCGTTTCAGACACAGAAGGGTACCCAATGCTAAGAAAAATATCATGTGGAGGCCACGAAAACGTAAAACATCTTTGTACCTAGATAAGATGTTCTAGTGATTGTCAGTCATTTCATATGCTCGAAACATTTTTTTGTGGCTTAGCCGCCGTCTTCCGTATGAGGGTAGTACATATCCCCATTACTACCAGTTAAACTGTGAACTCTTTCCTAAACCTTCAACTTCGTCATTATCATAATCATCATCATAGTCATCATTACAGTCCATCGTAAGTCCACTGCTGAACATAAGGTTGCCAATTAATGTCACAAAGCACGGTTCTGAAGTTACCTACTTTCATCGACTTCCTTCATCTCTTACGGTCGTCACTCCATCCAGTGGGGGGCTGCCCTAAACTTTGATTTTCGGTACGAGCCTCCTTTTCTAGAAACTTTCTTCGGCATCGGTGGTCGGTTTTCGAGCTATATGGCCGGCTAATTGCCACCTGAATTTTGTCAACCTTACTTAAATATTTTTAACTTGTGACAGTTTATGATTATAGTTTTTAATATTGTATATAATAAAATATTGTATATTATGTTATGTAAATAAATTTATAATTTATAATGAACTTTTGGTATTTTACACCAAAGAAAACTTTGTATTTTCATAATAAAATATTTCATTTTGTCAAATTTTCTCCATTGCAAAGTTATAAACACTTCGGATAACTCACCGGAACAAAGTTTGCAGCTTCACAGTGAACTATTTCGAAGATCTCCTTTGAAACCAACTTAGTTAGATTAAGGTTTGACGTTGAATTTTCAACCATAACGACAGTATCTCCTCATCCTAATTAGATAGAAAGTAATTATTGACAGGCGACTAAAGGTAAATTTATTCATTATGTATTAAGTACAAACAAGTTAAGTAAAAAAAGCAGTGTAAATATTTTTGTGTTTGTTAAATATTTTCACTAATTGTTCCTTACAATCATTATGATAGTTACAAATTTAAAGAACTTAAATCTGTTTGAATCAAACCCTAAGTGAAGAAACTCAAAGGCTACTCTGTTCGAGGGTGGGGCGGTACGGGGCTTACGCTGTGCTTAACAAATATATAAGCGTTCTTCTGTAAGAGTATCCTGAGTGGCATCTCGATGAAAAAAAGCAGAGGTAGCTCAAACTGTGTGCCGAAAACGCCGGTATGCCACAAGCTCCACCAAACGCTTTCCATTCACGTCTGAGTCTTACATAACGTTCCATACGACTCCAACGACTACAACGCTCATTAGTAAGGCGACCAACGAACGTCTCACATTGATGGTATATTTTATATTAATTATGGATTTCAGTTAAGAACGTGATATGAAAGTTACAGTGTACAATACTGCTTATTGTGAAACGTAAGTTGCGCGTAATATTAACTTTAAATGAAATATTTTATTCTATTCACGTTTCTTTTGTCAATGTAACGTTACGGAACATTGCACAGAACATTTATAAAGAAAATTTATAAGCAACTGGCGATTTGCACGAGTGATTTCTAGATCTCGACAACAGCGCTACCTGTGGAATCCAATTGTAAATCTAGACGATACAGAGACAAACGGACAAACAGACACAAAAAATTTCATTCAAATCGGTCAAGCTATTTTCGAGTTTTTGCGAAACTAACGCACAGCAACTGATTTTTATATTCGTATATATAAGATAGAAGATGGTTATGCGTATGTCACAAGACTTCCTTTGAAACAATTTTATTAATAACAATGTCGAACTATAATTGCATTGCGGGGCTGTTCCACAGAAATTGGGACGGTTGGCCGCCTTACCCTTTATTGCTGTTTGATCTTTTATAAAGCTGTATGTTATAATATTTAACATAACAGCAACTTCTTGAGTAAAATTTATTGTAGTTGGCAGAGCCACGTTGCAGCTATATTACGGTTGTAGCAAAAATGGGTCTGCTCGACCGGGGAAGGACCACTCTCGGAAGGTAGGTATTTTGTAAGTGTGGAGACCCGGAGACCCTTTTTACTGAAAACGAGACATTCCATCTTAGTCCTTATGGGTGACATATATACATCTGCATTTTGATTCTTAATCGAGGATAGATGTAGATATAGATGATAGCCACTTTTTTTGTAAAACTTAAATGACAAATGAGCTTACAGTCCACTAACTTAGTCCACTTACAGGCTAGGTAACTGTAGTCCATAGTCTAAGACTACAGATGCGTTGTCACATCTGTGGACTAGGATGGAATGCCTCAAAACTTGTAATTATACTGGCTTTCTATAACTCTAAATCCGGGAATAGAAATACATAAGTTTATGTTATCTAGACGAACACCCACAAGATGAAATGGTTAAAGTTCTCACAAATTTCTGTGAATTTTCTTACGCCGTCCCTACATGGCGTATTCGTATTGTTAAATTAAATAAATGAAAATATTAATTACCACTCACATATTTCTGCCGCTAAACAGCCGAAAAGCGCATTACCGGGCAATCCCCCAAAAATTCAAGTGGCAACTAAGTCGTTAATATTCAAATATCGTGCATGAGTTAATGTGTAAAGATAAGAATTATTCCCATCACTAAGGTGTTTTTCCATCAAAACCAATATCATATTCCTTCCCTCAAAACCAATAAAGGACTTAATACTCCATTACTAAGAATGTGTAGAACGAACAACGAATTTTTCAACTCAAACGCAGCTACCGACTTACACAAAATGACATTAAATTAATTTAAAATATATACTGTAACTAATTCAGAGGCATAGGCTTATTAACTTTTAGTATTGTATAGACTTTTAGTTTATTTTAATATCTTTTATGTTGAAGTATTTTATTTTCTTTCATAATCTTAGAATAAATTATGTATGTATAACAAGCGAATGTTGTATGTACCTTTTACTTGGTATACATATCAGAACTTCTTAAAATCTTTAATGTCTCTAAGATTTGTGAATAATGTTGGTATGTTTTACAAATAAATAAATAAATGAGAACCGTGATTTTTAAGCAGTGTAAGACAGAACTTGACCACCTGATGGTATGTGGTGTTGCAGCCGAAGATGGTAAATATGTATATTTGCTGTGTGGAAATCTAAGGGGGAGATCTATGAACCGCAGTAGGAGCCACTGATGTTGATGATAATTAATTATTACGATATTAAAACCGTGTAGTGGCGCTGTAAGAATATCCACTACCTCATATCGTCCCGTGGATATCGCAAGAGGCTACAGAGGGAAATATACCAGGAGATGGGGAGTCTTCCTAACAACAACTAAAAGTAAAAAAACTGCGGTTACCAATGTTAAAGAGTGAACCTAATAGGATTTAATGGTATATTGAATATTAAAGCTTAGAAGTAACATTGACCAAAGAACCACTTTACTGAAACAAGTTTTTGTTATAAAAATTTATGTGTTATTTACAAAGCGTTGCGGTTACTAGCCGTGTAGCTCCAACATTGCAGTCCTTTGACAAATTTTCTGTAATTTATAAGACAAAGCGACGAACAACGTTTCTATTTTAACTTCTAATTATTTTAACATGAGTTCAAATAATAATCTGTGCCATTTCTTTAAGATTATAAAATTAATATAATTTTGCGAATATTAAAAAAAATATAAAAATATATTCAAATGCATATTAATTCTTAAATCGTCGTCCTCGTTCTAATATTGATCTGTCTTCTGATAGAAATAACTCTTGTCTTACTTTCAATTCAAAAGCACTTGCGTCTGAATCTAAATTAAAAATGAGATAGTCAATAAAAATAAATAGAATAAAACTATTTTTACGGATTTAATTTAATTTTTTTGATTTAATTTTACTTTTTTAAATTACTGTCGTTTTAGTTAATGTGTAAAAAAGTATGTAAAATAAAGTAAAGTTACAGCCTATATACGTCACACTGCTGGGCACAGGCTCACTTGTGAGAGGGTTATAGAGCAAGGAAGTGTCCGCAGCGCTATACTAATGCTTGTTGGTGGACTTCGCATGTCTTCGAAATATTTTTTTTATTTCTCAGACATGTAGGTTGCCTCACACAGTTTTCCTTCACCGCCGAGCATGTGGTAAATCAGTTAATGTGTAATGTTCGCATAATATATGACATCATTAATAAAAAAATATTTTCACACACTCTCACTATACAGAGGAACTGACTATGATCATGGGTGCTGCAATGCACTCGAAACGTCGGGAGACAAAAGTAACTCGAATTTAACGCGAAAACTTAAGAAACACAGTATATAGTGTATTTAAAATATATTAATATATTTAAATAATATCCTAATAGTAAATAATATTGAATTTCAGTAAAAATTACACTTATTAATCATGACCTATGATGACGTTTACGTGGTAGAACCATTCTGCGACTACACAAGTTGTAGCGCGAATGGATTGGTTCTTCCGGGAAATATGGTATGGTGAGTATAGAGAATATGCCTCGTTTCTAATAAAGACCTTTTATTAGAAACGAGGCATTACATCTTAGTCGTCAAGGGTGACAACTCATCTGTATTTTGATTCTGAACCGAGTATAGATGTATGGGCCACAGTATCATCTTATATGATCGTTGCAGGTGAGAACACAAGTCATAATCAATAAGCTAAATTACATTAAAGTCATGATTTTTTTGTATTATCACTCTCTGCAAAATTTAAAATAAGTCAGACACCTGTAACAAAACGAAAACTCAATTTTAAAATTCCATTACCGTCATACATACTTCCTACATACTAATAAAAACTTATAAAACAAGAAAGGCGACAACGCTCTCTTGAAGAACTACAGACCGATTTCCCTTCTGAGCCGCGTCTACGTGCTGTTTTTGAGAGTCATTACGAATCGTCTCGCACGCAGACTCGACGACTTCCAGCCTCCCGAACAAGCCGGTTTCCGAAATGGCTTTAGCATCATAGACCACATACATACCCCTCGGCAAATTGTACAGAAGTCCGAGAAGTACAATTTTCCACTATCTCTGGCGTATGTGGACTATGAGAAAGCCTTTGATTCAGTCGAAATTTGGGCGGTGCTGCATTCCCTTCAGCGGTACCAAGTTGACTGTCGGTATATCGAAGTGCTGTAGTGTTTGTACAGTAGGGCTACGATGGCTATCCGAGTACAGAACCAGAGTACGAAACCTATACAACTGCAGAGAGGTGTGAGACAGGGTGACTTTATATCCCCGAAACTCTTCACCGCTGCATTGGAAGACGTTTTCAAGCTACTGGACTAGAAAGGATACGGTATTAACATCAATGGCGAGTACATCACTCACCTTCGATTTGCCGACGATATAGTCCTTATGGCAGAATCGCTGGAGGACTTAAGCACTATGCTCAATGACCTCAATAGTGCCTCCCAACGGATAGGTCTTAAGATGAACATGGACAAAACAAAGATCATGTATAACGTCCATGTCACACCTATGCCGGTAGTTGTTGGGAGCACTAAGCTCGAAGTTGTTGACGAGTATATTTACCTGTGACAAATAGTCCGACTAGGTAAGTCCAACGTCGACCGAGAGGTTAATCGACGGATTCAACTCGGCTGGGCAGCGTTCGGGAAATTACGGCACATCTTCTCGTCAAGTATACCTCAAAACTTTAAAACGTGACTATACAACCAGTGCGTGTGATGACCTATGGAACTGAGACGACCTGGTAAGACATGCAGGAAGTCAATGTATGCAGGTGGCTCAGGACCGTGCTTTGTGGCATTCCTTGGGGGAGGCCTATGTTCAGCAGTGGACTTGAAGGGATGTAATGATGATAATGGTGATGAATAAAAACTTTTTAAAACGCAATGACATGATATTTGATAGGAGATTATTACAAGGGTTCTTTAACTCTACCCAAGACTTTTCAAGACTTTCCCAAGGTTATTTAATAAAAAATTCAAGAGGTAATTAAGTGAGAAGAAAAATATTTATATTTTTTTAGCTTAAATTAATCATGGTCCATCAGGTATGATTAACGATATAAAAATAATGACTACCTAGCAACTAATGATATTAAGTAAGTTCATATCGGTTCGGAAAAATCACCGATGGTAAACTATTCCACAGAGAGGTCGTACGCGGAAGAAAACTCCTAGTTAAACGTACAGTGATGGACCGCCAAGCACCCAGATGGTGTGGATGGTATCGGGAGTTTTGCCTCGATATGCGTTCGTGAAATTTGGCGGCTGGGATTAATCCGAACAATTCCTCCTCCTTTAAACTGAGGATATGCGATAAAGGGGTTCTATTTAGCGGTAAACGCGCAAACTTCTTGGACTAGATTTAGTCGCCCCCAATCCGAGACTTTGTTCAGCAAAGACTCGACTTCAGACACAAGTTTGTTCCGGTGCTCGGCGACGTTTTCCCGAGAAATATTGGCACGGCCGGTGTATAGAGCATCACCATTGTTGTCATCTGCATAGCAATGAATGTTACTGGTTTGCAACATATCATTGATATGCAGAAGAAACAGCGTTGGTGATAGCACGCAGCCTTGTGCAATACCAGCATTAATAGGCTTGTAATCGAAGTATGCATCGTCTACAACGACCTTGATGCTCCGATCTGCAAGAAAGCTGATGATGCAATTGCACAATTTCTCGGGAAGCCCATAGGAAGGGAGCTTCGAAAGAAGCGCTTTGTGCCAAACCCGATCGAAGGCCTTGGCAAAGTCCAAAGTAACGGACTCTACTGCCTCCGCCCATCTATGAGTTAGGTAGACCAAAAGATCACTAGCTGATCCACCCCGACGAAAACCGTATTGGTGGTCACTAATTAGCTGTTGATCCTCAAGGTACCGCATGAGCTGGCAGTTTATAATTGATTCCATTATTTTTGAGAACATGGAGGTGATGTCAATAGGCCTGTAGTTAGATGGGTCTGAGCGGTTTTTTAGGGTTCGGGTGGACGAAATCCGTCTTCCATGATTTTGGGACTACGCCTAGGGAGTAGGAGTACCGGAAAAGACGCGTTAGAACCGGTGTCAACTCTGGAGCACACGTCCTCAGCACAATTGGGGGGACTCCGTCATGACTCTCTTGAAGGACCTGGAGACGGAATCATACTTCTTTTTAAGGGCACTGGTGTTTACGTCCCAGGACGTTGATGCGTCAGCGCAAGCCCGGTAGCACTCTTGCTTACTTGTCCAGCCATGGTTTAGTCGCTATACGATTATATCGTATGCTATTTTACAGCGACTAAACCATGACTGGACAGGTCCGAACCTTCAAGATTGCCCAGGCGTCGAGATCAGATGTCCTCTCTGACGTATACGCAAACTCCAGCCCGAGGCACAAAGAGTGTTCCAATTTGTACCCCGGGTAGGGGAGATACGAAGTATCAGCCGGAGAGGACACCTGCGTCTCGGTCAGAAAGAGCAAGGCTCGAGATGGTAGTGGACAGCGTTTAGGTTCGAGTGAAGTCCCTGATGTTGCAGAAATTCCCGGATAGCGTGGCAGAGCTTGCCCTGGTCTTGTTGCTCAGCTTGCCCCATGCAGTTATTGTCTTGAGCAAAATTTTGCCCCCCCAGAATACGTAGGGCAACATGGACAATAATGGAGTAGCTTGGTAGTGGATGCTTGATATATTCCCGCAATAAAAGTTAGTGAAAGTCGTTTAGTTATTTCTGTATTACTATCAATCCTTACTACGCGATAGTGTCCTCATTTTCGTTCTGAAGTAAATCACTAATAATATTATAATTTACTATTTCCATTTCCGCCCCATAACTAAATCTGGGCGAAAATTTAAATCAATCCCTTGCTTCGTTACGGCATGAAAAAAGGGAAAAGACTCACAAAAATATAAAATAAATACACTATTATTACTTGGTACAACCACGCTGCAGCTAAGCTAGATGTACATTGCTGCAGCACGAAATAGTAGGTATGATCGATACTTTTTTCTTGTTTATTATATATATATATAATAAACAAGAAAAAGTATTCATTTCCAAAAACATTGAAAACAATACAGTATATTATAAATACATAATTATACCGTATAAGTATTTTAGGTATTTAGTAATTATTCTTTTTCTTTGCAAAATTAAAAAGAAAATTTATATTAGTTATAATTAAAAAAAGTAAATTATTCGTCATTAGAAATTAAAATTTCGTTTTTCAAACATCATTTTAATTCCGTTTCGACCGGAGATCTTATCTCTCTGAAGAGAGAAGAAACGGGAGCAGAAACTCCGCAGGTATCTTCTTTTTTGGTATTTTTAAGGTTTTTACAAAAGCAAAAAAAAAAACTAGACATTACATCCAGGGCGCGTTGGCTGTTACGATGTGGCATAGATACGTGATCTTATCCGCATTGGAACCAGAGTCACATCCTTAAAAATATTTAGATTTACTTATAATTTTTGCTTACTAGTTAATAGAATACATTATATATAAAAAAATAAACGATTACTTTGCTTTCGAAAAGATAAATCAATTAATATGGCTATATACGAATTTTTGGAAAGGGTCGTAAAAAACGTTAACCACCGAAATCCTACAGTAGTACTATTTATGACCAAAGCATTTGACAATATTAATCATAAAACACTACTTAATAAACTAGAAAGGTATGGTATAAGAGGGCAACGCCCTAAAGCTAATCGAATGTTACTTAAGTAATAGAAGACGAATCACGCATATAACCAAAATTGACTCTAAGGCCGGTGAAAACAAAATTTACAGATCGAAAGAGAGTCAAGTATACTATGAAGTACCACAGGGAAGTATATTGGGCCCTCTCCTTTTTATTATCTATATAAATGACTTTCCTAATGTAATCAACCATCATATGACTATTTTTGCTGACGATAGTACTGTTTTATTTACTTATAATAAAGAGAATAATATAAATATTGACATTAATAATACATTGACATCTTTATTCAAATGGCTGACATTAAATAACCTGACAATTAATTTGACGAAAACACAAATAATAAACTTTAAACAAAGAAATAATTATCCTTTAAATTTTGACATCGACTACTCTGGGAATTCAATTAAAGACTACAAAATTTTTGAGTTTGACTATAGATAATAAGCTGACATGGAAACCTCATATTGATAATCTAATTAAAAAACTAAACCAATTCTCTTATGCTCTTTATAAACTAAGGAAGGTTGGCAGTGTTAAAACACTCCTAACAGTCTATCACGGGCCAACACTACTGAAAAACAAAGTATCTTCAAAGCACAAAAAAAGTGCGTTAGATCCATGTTCGGTCTAAACCAGGATGATTCATGTGAACCTTTCTTTCGCAAATATAAAATTCGGACTCTGCCGTGTATGTATATATTTGAGGTTGCAAACTTTGTTCGAAATAACTTAATTTATTTTGAAATGAATACTGCCGGAAGTCGTCGTGAAGGCACATTGAAAGTTAATCACAGATGTAAAACCCTTCTTCGCAGAATGTGTGTAAATTGCATGGCACCAAAAATCTATAATAAAATACCATTAAATATCAGATTAATTAATGATGTTAAAATATTTAAAACTGCACTCAATGGCTTCCTTACTGAAAAAGTGTACAATGACATAAGAATATTTTTGATGACAAAATTTAAAATTACTTCAATTATGTTCATATACCTTTAAGGTGAAACATGGCTGTACCTAATAATAATTTTGTGTCACATCCTGTAATACCCATGTTTATGAATGAATTAATAAATGAAATGAAAAAAATGAAATTACTTCACCAGTCCTTATAATTTCACTGTTGTACATAATCTCGTGTTCATACGTTGTATTGGTAATGATTTACCGTCATCTCTCGAAAGTCATATAATAAGAATATGTCAGAAAATGCTGGCATATTCCATTCGTAAAAATTTGGTGATGGATTCTATGACGCTGCAACCAACTATACCAACAACGGCACTTTTATCAGATCAACATAATATTCAGATAAGAATAAATTGCTGAGAAGGTTGATAAGAGTGTTAAGGTTTCATTTTTTATTTAAAATTATTTTCTACAAAATGATGAAACATCTATCCTATTTTTGGCTATGAATGTGTTTGAGTTCAATCAGCTTCGTACTCGTATTCAGCAAAGCATAAATATATAGAATATTAACAACATACGGTTGTTTCCAAAGATTTTCTAAAGTTTTAATTCATTCTCATATTATTTTTGATATACTTAAAGTTGTAACATTTTAAAATTGCACCGCCAAGCAAAGAAATTTTAATTAAACAAGTTCAGGAGAGCGAGCATTAACGTTAAGTTTACGAAGCGCCGCGGTAGTGAGTTTTCATAGGCTAAAACCCTTTGCCACATTTTCTGCACAGCTAAAAAAAGGCTACAAGGCTTTGAAATCTTGTTTCAGCTGATTATCTGGGAACATTTTAAATCTGCTCATAACCGTTACCGAGGTCCTTGAAAGGTCCAAGCCATGTAAGTCAAGTTACACAATAGACTGATGAAATCAAACTATCTATGGTAATTAAATAAAACTACGAGCTGGCCAGGCAGACGTCGCACTGCCCTTTCCGACGACCATTTGTCCTATAAAAATCCTTAAAATTCGCATTAAAAATATTGAGGGTCACATATCGGGATAAAAACTGTCATATCTCTCAAGTTGGGCCAAACTGCACACAATGTGCAAAATTTCATTGAAATCAGTTAAGTAGGTTTTACGCCGCCATTACACTTTTATTTCTTGACCACTACCCTATATCGACCCGTAGGTGTCGCAAGAAACAAATTAGGAGATGGGTAGCAACAACTAAAATCAAAAACTGCGGTAGCAAATCCGCCAGCCAAGCGAGGCAACTACGGTATGTATACCTCCTATGAAGCAATCTATGGAAGCTTGTGTTCGGTAGTGGACTCTTGATAGCCTTTAATAGTAACGACAACCTAACTTAGTCTTTAGACGTTATTTTCAACAGAAATACGTAAGGTGTGTGTGCTCGCTCAGACAAAAATAAAATAATTATATGTGAATATGCCATGATATTCTGCGGCCCAGCGTATGGTGTTAGACATAAAGTTTTTTTTTGCTTGATCATTGGATCCATGGATCCACCCCAGCTTTGCACGGGTGATTTCCACATGAACCCAAAAGTACCACATTAAAAATAATGAAAACCATTTAGGAGGAGAAAAATTACTAACACACGCACACCAGTATTTTATATTTGAAGAGAAATGAGAGTTGTGGTTGCTCAGCTGATAAGCGCTTGCTTTATAATTTTATATTACGCGATCAAACCGAGTTTGAGATTCGCAAGCACTGCTGTTAATTGCAATATAAAGTGTTGATTATCCTCGTTCTCAGCGATAAATGAAAACGTCGTGCGGAAACCTGCAGACCTTACTCTAAAATACTCTCAGAAATAGTAGGCGGCCTGTGCCCAGCAATGGGACGTATGTGTTGTACACGAAATTAACATTATTATGACAAAAATATTCCATGCAACTGCAATTTTAATTTGAAAATTGTAATTAGTACTTGTAACGTTTTTATAATACAAGTGTTTTATTTTATTACATATTATTGTTGTCAAATTATTAGTCGAGCTGTACGTTATCAATTATGAGATTAATTCGTGCTTTTATTTAACGTTTATATTTAAAAAGTGCCGTTTGTAATAATTACCAATTTATATTTGCACGCGATTGAGATAAGTAGCGCCCTTGTACAAATTCTTCATCATGTTGTGTCCTCTCCGTTGTTTGTGTGTACATAAATTGTTAAATAAATAAATAAATAATAAACTTGTGACTCAATGTTGCACAGCCACACAAGCCACACATCCTACCAAGCTATAGGTCTCAGATACGAAACGAATACTTTAAAAATATAGAAATTAATATATCTGGTATTTCAATATATTGTGATTTGTGACATGTGTGGATTCTGACACAACCATAAAGCTTTTCGGGATGGAATTTTTGAAATAGCAAAAAAATAATGGATTCCTTGTATTGATGACTAGAAAGGATTCCTTATGCAAAATAAAAATAAAATTTATTTTAGATTTATCATGTAATTACGTCTATCATGTTACACAAATGTATGATTATGAACGGGATATATATAGTGCGGTGCTCTGTTTTTTTTTTCTAAAAGATTCAACACTTTTATTTGCATCAAACGTGGTAAATATAGGTATTAATCATATATTTTTTAGGCCAAACATGTTTCACCGTTTATATAGAAGCATACAAATATCAAATATAATTCAATGGTTAATTCAGATTCTTATTATTAAGTTAAAATTACAAAATGTTGAAATATACATTCATACATAAATATACATTATACTCATTAGACAATTATTAATTAATATATTAAAATATCAACGATTAGTGAAATTACAGTGGTTCATTAGTTAAATTTATAATATAGAAATTCTTTGGCGCTATAAAAGGTACTTTCTGCAAGAATAACATAGAGACTTTTTTTTAAATCTTGAGAACGATAGAACTTTAATATGCTGATGAATTTTACTATATATTTTACCACATACATATATAGATAGATAGCTTTTAATATACTTAGATAGTCTAGGAAGTTTGTCGATTACAAGTTTTTCAGGGTATCTATGGCTTCGAGAAGATATTTTGCTTTAGTAAGCAGATGGTTGTATTGTTTGACAAACAAGCATATTTTATGTATGTAGAGCGAGGGCAACGTCAATAACTTAAGCTTTTTGAATGAAAGTCTACATGAATGAAATGGCGCTTTGTGCTCGTAAACATTTTTTTGAGTGATAAAGTCTTTGTTTAATTGAGAACCATTTCCCCAGATAATAAATATGTAACGCAAAATTGAAACTACATAAGCATGATAAACCGACAGGGCTGTATTTATGTTAGTGGCTTTACTAATATACCTTAAAGCATATACAAATTTATTTAGTCTGTAACACACTGATTTAATATGAGACTCCCGTGAGATTCAAGTGCGCGGTATTATACTGAGCAAACGTGCATTTGGTTGTCTCTTCGAAAGTACATTACTGTGTTTTCGCAATAGTAAACCTTAAACTAGAATAAAAAAGGAAAATATTCAACAAGTGTGTTATGTGCGCTTACGATTGGTCGACACGGATCAAGAACCACAAAGGCGCCCCTCACCACTTCGGGTGCTCGGGTAACAAATACGATATTATATTTTTCATCTTGGTCTCGAGCGGTGCGAGCACGCATACAAAGACATCAGTGCACTAGCGATCTGTTATAACGTCGTTCTTGGTATATGGTACAAGTCATGAATGTCAGATGCTCACCGCCTGGCAAAAGTAACTCGTACATTAATTTGTCGTTACCTAATAACGAGTTTACGATGGTACAACAAATTACTCATAGAAAATGCAACAGCCAGAACATATTTGCAACTGCAATTATTCGTTTAAAATTCAAGAGTTACGTAAAGACCTTACAACAATGCTACACAAATTCACAGAGACGCAAGAAACAACAATGGCCCTCATGCGTGAAAATATAGTTGATTTGGAAACCTAGTTAAATGATATCAAAGAAACTACTGTAAGCCTAAGTAACGAGCAAAAAGGCAATGAAGTCCCAGCTGTCAGATCTAGCTACGAAAATGAACAATACAGATAATAAAGTCCAGACACTGGAGACGAAAGTTACACTGATGAAGAACAAAACGGTTGCTAATGAGTCTGAAATCATGTCAATCAAAAGTAAAACTGCCACAAATTTGTATTCATCTGGCCTTGAGGAGAATATAATGACAAGAAATCCAGAGAAAGAAATATTATCATAGTGGATATATATCAGAGGGACATGTGACTAAGAGTGAGGAAGGGCGTTCCCACGATGCTAGCGAAGTAACTAAAATTATCAATACAATTATGGAGGCCTGTCCTAAATCTAGTAGACTCTTTCGACTAGGAACGTTTGCTTCTGGGAAAAGATCGAAATATTAAAGTCTGCTTTTAATCCCCACAAACAGTCAAACTTCTACTACGCAATAAGAACAAAATCCAGGCATAAAGATATTCTCTGATCAAGCACCTGTACAACAGAACTATATAAAAGATCTGAAGAATGAGTTAGCTCAAAGAATAGCCAATGGAGAACAGGATATAACTATTAAATAAATAAAAGGGTTTCCGAAAATAGTTTCTACCAAGAACGCAAAAAACTAATAGTTCAAAATATTACTTCTCTTACGACCTCAAACATAATTAAACGAAAATTTGCTAGCTATCTAGTTTTAGACAATTACCAGAATCTTACTTTCACCAAGTCAAGCCTTAACTCCTGCTATGCTAATGTGAGGAGTATAATTATGCAAGTCAGGTAAATTTGATGAACTTAAATGAATCATCCACTCTTTTGAAAAAATGGTACATGTTGTTTTACTTGCCGAAACATGGATCAGATCAGACGACCAAGCCAAACAATTTAGTCTTCAAAATTATACTCATTACTATAATTTAAGACCGAATGTCATCGGTGGTGGTGACTCTATCTACGTACACAATAATATGAGACACGATCTTGTCACTGCAGCATATATTGTAGGTAATAATTACTTGAATATCCAGCTTCACAAAAATGCCCTCAATGTTGGAGTAGCTTACAAGCCTGGACATACAAACATCAATAATTTTTATTCAATTATGAGGAACAACTTCTACAGAAGAAACGAACCATCATATTTGGTGACACAAACATTGATCTATTAAGCTCTGACAGTTCGGCTCGCCGCTACAAAACAACACTAACTGAATCCAGATACAAATTGATTAACAAAATATATCCAAAATATAACACCCAAGAAACCGCAACAACGTGTACAATAATAGATCATGTTTCTACTAACCTAAAGGAAAACAGTTTTCATATGGCTATAATTGACTCATCGTTATCAAATCATAAAAATATATATGTGGAATTGAAAAGAGTAATTACCTCAAGGAAATAAAGAATACAATACGAGTCTACAGATTTTAAGAAATTATACGAGACGGTTAAGACATCAAGTTTCGAAATTAACACACACGATTACATGGACTTTGATGAATACGTTAAGAAACTTAACAACAATGTCACTCATATCATAAAACTAGCTCAAGGAGATTTAAACTTACTGCATCAATGGCTTCAGCATTATCTCTTAACTATTAATGTAGCCAAGACCTCATATATGATTTTTAGCGCCAAGAACAAAAAACTCTCTAACCACCTCACTTTGACTATAAAAGAGAAATGTTACTAAGAAAAAATCAAGAAAAATACCTTGGACTGATTCTCGACAGTAATTTTACTTGTAATGCACATCTCACACACATTAAAAATAAACTTTTCTCTGTCTTTGGCCGCCTGCACAAAATAGTTCGATGTATTCCGAAAAAAGCCCGAATCCTAATATATAATGCTTTATTAAAACTGCACTTACTTTACCTTGTAGAGGTATGGGGTAGTTCTGCTAAAACCAACCTATCCAAGTGCTACAAAACCGTATCATAAAATTTTATATAACTATGACTTTCTGACACCAACTAAAACAATATATAAAGAATCTTAACTTTTGAACATTACTCAGCTTTATACATATAGCAAATATACAAAATAAAACATAAATTAATCCACACACAACTCACATTTTTAACAAAGAAGCAAACAAACAAATATATAACACGCCGAGCTATTCACCTTGTATTGCCTTCTATAAGAACAAACTACGGTAAAAATAATATAACGAATAAGGGAGCACAGTTATATAACAAACTACCCAAATTTATAAAGGAGGCGAAATCTTTGAATGCTTTCAAATAGAAGTTACTTGCCTACCTATATTCACAACAGCTAAGTACTTGATATATATCATTATTAAATAAAAGCGAATTATATTCTTTAACTTGGACCAGCACCTTATAATTCGAGTAAGCAACAAAGATATTCGCTTCTTAAGTGACATCCAACAAAGTTTTATATATACCCGCACTACATATTGTTATTTCTAATTTTATCTAGTTATTGTTCTCGTGTGACGATTGCCTTATTGAAAAAATAAAGATATTTAAACCGGACTCCCAATTAAGCTTAAAAAAATTAGTTTGTGTCATTTTCTTAACTTTTGGTTCGGTTATGATGTGTCAAGCATATTTATTTTCAAATTTTCAAATTTAATAGAATGAGTTTTGGTAAGATTAATTTTTAAATTATTTAGATTTAACCATTATATTACTGATTTTATTGAGTCATTTATGTTAGATTCATGTTTTGTGAATAAATGTTTGCTTGAGTTAGTACTAATTGTAATTGTAATATCGTCTGCAAACATAGTACATTTAAATTTAGTTTTATTTGGAATGTCATTTATATATAAAATAAAAAGCAACAGCCCAAGAATGCTTCCTTGTGAGACGCCAAAATTGTTGTTCCTAAAATCGGAATAATAAGAAGTCAGTTCATTCTGGTTATTGAGGTTTTTCATTTCATCTTCTTGTTTCCTGTTTATCAAATAAGACTCGAGGTCGAGCCACTGCAAAGGCATCACTCGAATGCCAGTTTTTTAAGAATACTTTTATGGTCAACCAAGTCGAAAGCGTTTACTAAGATCAAAAATCAATACAGTGGTTAGACATAAACTGTTTACACTTTCTAAGATGATTTATTTTATATTTTTATATTATTGAAGTTTCAAGTATATCTTTAAATATTATTTTTGTGTCATAGTTATTCACAAGCCCGTGTACATATTATAATAACATAACATTGTAAAGTCGTATCTAAGATGCAAGTTTGAGTCTACAATATAGGCGTATTCGTGTTTTACATTGCCTTCGTGAAGCAAATTATTGAAAGATTCAATCCTCCAGTTTAATATGCTTGAATACTTTTTATACCTTTATGTTGCCGAACAAATAATAACATTAGTGTGTGTGATTTTATATAATGTATTTCTTATATAATTGACTTAAAAACGACAACTAATTGATCTTTCGAAATAATTGCTTCCTAAAGTATAACGTAAAGTTGTAAAGTTTTTTTTTAATTTTATATCTATGTTTAATGACAACTCTTCTATCCCAGAACCAGGCTTACAGTAATGACAAAAATTATAATTATGAAATTTAATTTCTAAATATGATAATATATTACTTTTGATGTCACAACTAACAACACATACATAGCCTCCATCTCTTCCCTCGTCTGCTCTACATTGGATGTGTGTAAGTGTTTTAGGCTTTCTGATGACGTTGATTTTATTAAACTTAATGGTACATTTTGTGGTAGCAAACACAAGTCTTTTACATTAATTAATTTTAGACAAGTAGACAACATTGTAGACAAGTTTTTTTGAAATTGCTATTAGCTAATCCTTATCGGAACTTGCGTTGGGGGTACTATTTAACATTTTATTAATTTTATATGTAAATGTTTTATTGTGTTGGTAACTTGGTGTAACTGAATTTCCAAACCTGATAAGACGAGCGTTTTTCCCTCTGTATGCTTGTAGTTCTTCTTTTAGCTTTACGTTTTCCGGCAGTAACTCTTCAAGTTCATTTTCAGTGTTCAACTAACTAGTGGTCACTGTTTTACTGCTGATATTAAATGCAACATATCAAGAGAGCAAGTTGAAAGTTACTGTCACACTATTTTTATTTATACGCATAAATACAATGCTCTTCTGTATGCTAACTAATTAAAGAACTTTATCTGAATGGC
Source organism: Parnassius orleans (assembly GCA_029286625.1). NCBI lineage: Eukaryota > Metazoa > Arthropoda > Insecta > Lepidoptera > Papilionidae > Parnassius > Parnassius orleans. The sequence continues at coordinate 3,153,211 of JAGSMP010000027.1, read as the reverse complement.
TAAAAATTGGACAGCACTTCTCTGAAACGTTAAAACGTCTCTAAAACGGCTTTGGCTGAGGGTCCTTAAAGCATTCAATTGAATGCCGATTTTGACTAATTGGTTATACAATCACCTAAGGGCCCAATTCAGCCATTACGCTGCGATATACCCAGCAGATGCGAGACGACCAACCGCAAATGGACTATTTATGGGCTGATAATTAAGCATAGGTCACTATTTACGTACAACACAATACATATAATCTCATCACTTACATTTCTGTATGCGTCTAGTGGCCGTAAAAGAATATCCACTACCCCATATCATCTTATACGTGTCATAAGAGAGTACACAGGGAAACTGAATTAGGGGATGGGTAGCAGTATCTTCCTGATAACAGTCGATTAACAAAAGCTGCGCTTACCAACCAGCTTGCCAAGTTTGGCAACTATGGAAATTCCCCTCTATGAGACAATCTAAGGGGAGGCATATGTTCAGCAGTGGACTTTTATAGGCTGTAATGGGACATTTCTATAGGAAAGAAAAATAAAACTATTGTTTCGAATAATATCATACGTTTCGTTTTATATTTCGTAGTTTATCAAGTAATAATATATTATAATTAACATGAAATATTAATACGTATTCATTCATTTAAATTTAATTCTAACTCTACAGCATAAATCCTATTGTGATATTATTACTACACAAATTTTATGAATAATTATTGCAGTGCAGCGGCGGCGTAGTGATATAAATGCAGCAAGGTTGGTTAATTTTAAGTATTTGATGGTTTTCAGAATGTACTTTCATTACATAATAGAGCCATTCGTGCTTTAATGCAATGTCAGACCAAAGAACTCTATCAAAGATGTTTTTAAACAAATTAATATCATAACTTTTTCTTCATAGTTCATACTGAATAATATTATTAAATGTTACAAATTATTTTAATGCTTTTGATAAAATGAGTGTTATGCGTTACTTTAATACACGTTATAAATCTAAACTTGTTGTCCCAAAGCAAAGAAACCACCATAAAAATTGTATAATCAGACAAAACAAGATTTTATGGCAGTCAATGTATGGGATAACTGAAACGATACCGAATAATTACTATCACTTTACTATGAAAATCCACCGGTAACAGGAAACTCCTTATCAATCTCAGTCGTCGATGTTGAAACTGATATTATTATTTAATTAATAAATGAAATCGAAATAAATAAATGACGCCACAGTTTTGTTGGTTCTTCTTTGTAGAGTACTTATCACTTTTAATTCGATGGTAGAATTTAATTTTAATTACAGCTGTAAAAATAAGCTTCTCGTTATAATTTATTTTTGACTTTTCACAGTGCACTTATATTATTTGGCATTTTGCAGACTACAAACCCTAGACGGTAATTCGTGCTGCATGCGTTACGTGAATGAACATACTGCATGACGGACCTTCTCCTTGCTATAGCATTTTAGGATAATCTGTATTACAGTGAAGTTAGTTAGTTAAAGCGTTCTGTATAAAAGGAATTTAAAATTCATAATTTTATATTTAAGAAGCAGATTTCGTGTACTTTTGCTGCGCAGCAAAAATAAAATTTCGTGTGAAGTTCTCTAGCCCATTTATATTTTTATTTATGTATCCCACAATTTTGACCAATCTTCTTGAATAACAACATAAATTTCTTATTATTTTGAGCCGTAAAGAATATCATGCGGAATTACCGTCAAGAGCCCACCTAAAAAACATAGTTACGTACGTTACGCGGAAATTAAACCAAAACTGAAACAAAAATCCATCAATAAACATCATCATTATTAACAGTCTATTATTATGTTTTAAATTAATAATGAAGCTAGTCAAGATTACAGGAACGTAAAATGATTTTTAAAAACTATTTAAAATCTATTTATTTCTTAATTACAATTAAAATTATAACTACTTAATTAATACGTCTTGACAGAAGTCGATGTCAGAACGAAGTGTCCGCTCCCATGAGCTCTGCCTGATATCTCATGCAACCAAAAGCGCTGACTCTACAGTTACTGGATACTGTCTAATGCTTATGCAGCCCTCTCTAAATCCGAACCGTAACAACCTATGGTCTTGTGGTTGCATAACTCCTCCCTCTCCAAGAGCGGAATTATCGGCTGCAGTGTTTTCAGCTGTTGTCCGATGATTCCGCCATCTATTAACTAAATTACTTTTACATTTTCTTAAAACACTAAGGAAAATAACAATAGGTAAAATGACATACAGTAATAAAGTAGCTAAGCTAACACCTCTGACCCTTATCACACTATTATCACTTTGATCACTATATTCACTGCCACTGAATTTAAGATTTTGGTTCAACACGTATGCTAGATGTTTCAGGTCGTCTAAGGCTAAGCCTTTCAGGTTAACTGCTCCAGTATCCGTCAGGTTCAGGTGATCCAGTCTTGGTAAGTTTAATACTGGGGTCACTCTATAGCCCAGTTCCTTAGCAAAGTATAGGCGGTGCAACAATTTATAATTATCTATGAAGGTCTCACAATCCTCACTAATTTTTATGATGTATGTGCCCAAAAGTGATTCTTTAGTTATGTCATCCTGGCATTTATTTGTTAATATTATTCTATGGTTGGCGTATATAATCCAATTTACAGGGCCGATAGACTGGATTTTGACATCCTCAAGATCAACGAGCCGAGGTTCGCATAGTGTGAGATTGTTTTGGAATTTCATCAGTTGTTCAGCACATGTGTTTCTAGGATAGGATACCATGTTGGAGCTCATACACAGGAATTCATCCGCCGCTATCTCGGTGCACGGCCGGGAGACCGGTAAGTATTGTGAACCTTTCACCAAAATGTAAGGATACTTGGGAATTATTACAGACGTTCTGTTTCTAAGTGCATCGAATACAGGTAATGGGTATAATTTGTAATAATTGTAATTAAAACTATCAGTAAGTGGAACTTCCATCAAGTACGTAATCTGGTTTGCTTTCATGTAGCTTTTATAACAATAGTTCTTTCAATTTTCACTAAATTCTCTACATTTACAGGGTACACTAGGTTATCGACTTTGGCAATATCATTAAGTATCACTAACAGTTCAGATGAATTAATAATTGATTGGTGTAATACTGAAACTTTACTGAAAGCTAAAGCAGTTTCTATTTCACTAAGTTTAAGGTAAATACTACGATTACTAATAAACATATTATACATGCCTAAAATATACGTGTTATAAATTGAATTATTTTCTTTGGTAGCAATGTATTTTACTATTCGTTCAATTCTTTTTAGCGTTCATCTAATATTAGTTCATTTTCATGTAAAGTTTCTGTACTATTTGCCAAGCTATTCAGCATTTTAGAAACAACGGTGACTTTACTATCAATACTTAATGGTTGTTCTTTAACTTAGATATAACGGAATCGTATCTAAGAGCATCTTCGTGATCTAAATTGCCGGTGATTGCTTTAATGGCTGATCCTAGGGGTCTATGAGACCTCTTTTAAATCTATTGGATGGTACAAGTTGCTTAAATTTTTCAATAGTTAAATCGCAAGAATAGTCAGCTTGGTCTTCATGGCTTGGAATTCATAAGCATATGGTTTATTAATATCAACTAATCTACTAAAATCTTTAAACTTAATAATATTTAAATCTAAATTTTCCTTAATTCCTAATAAGTTCACTTCTTTAACTATAAGCCACCTGCTTGTTTGCCTAAAGGCTTGGCCTTCTTTTACAGGGAGCAGGCCCGGGTTGCTGTCAATTTTTTGAAGTTGAAGACTGCGGGTCCAAAGTATGTGAGCCATAGTCAGGATGACCACGCACCACCTGTGGAGGTCGTTTGAAATTTTTAATAGGGACCTTTGTATCCCGTTCACCTATTTTAACGGGAACGATATTACGTTCTTCAGGACCTTGAATAACAGCTTTCCTGTACCTAGGTTTGTCCTTACTTTTCCTAATATTGATGTCCTTTACGTACGCTATTTGCCCTTTGTTGAGTACTACCTTTGTTTCTCCTCCTTTCCGTTCCCTAGCCTTTTCCTTTTGTTCAATCATTCGATCGGAAATGTACTTATATAAATATTTAGTGCGTTTTTGGTGGTCTTTTAACAGCTGTTGGGTATAGGCCCTATCGAAATCGTTATCAAAAACCTTTCCAGAATCAGTGTGCCCAAAGCAGACTTCAAACGGAGTTAAACCAGTAGTTGAATGTATTGTGTGGTTATAAGCCATTATAGCGTAAGTCATAATAGAAGCTGCATCTGTAAATTTCTGCTCATACTTAGCAATACGATATATTTCAATTATTGTCGAATGAAAACGTTCTATAATACCTGTGGAATTATGATTATTGGGTGTTGTGATGTGAAGGTCTATTTTATACATATTTGTAAGTTCTCGCATTAGCTCATTGTTAAACTCTTTTCCAGGATCATAAGTTATCTTTTAGGTACGCCATAGAATGAAAAGTACTTTATAAGGGCTCGAACTACCTCAGGTGTGGATCTATTTGAGATTTCAAATGCTTGACCTAATTTACTAAAAGCATCGATTAAGGTAAGAAAATATTTGTTTTCTATAGAAAAGATCTATAAACTTCCTGAAAAGGAGAATGCTGGTCTGTGTTAGTTGCAAAACCGGTTTAATTGGTTTTCTGTCATATTTTGAAATTTTGCAGGTATGGCAATTATTAATTACAGCCGAAACCGTTTCCTGCATATTATCCCAAAGTAGTTCCTACGTATGCTTACCATGGTTTCCTTTATACCACGGTGACATGTTTTACCCTCGTGATGTTTTAGAATATTTCCCTCTGTTCGGCCTCGTCTTCTACATATACGACACGCTCTGTACCTCGAATTTCTACAGTGCCCTTTTAAATAGTTCTATGATAATTTTGGAAAATTGTTTTCTATATGTGATTCGTCCTCAAAGTAAATGAAATATTTAATCTTTGGTTTTACATACTCTTTTAAAAATTGTTTAATTAAGTTTTCGTTATTTATAGGTAAGAAAACTTCTAAAATTTTTATTTTTTTTGAAATATCTTTGACCTGCATTTCATTCCTAAACCAAGTGAATATAAGTATTTGATTGGGTTTAGTATCTACAACTTCCCTCAATATAGGTATACCTGTTGATTCTAATTCTAAAGCTGAGTGTACTGTTTCTGTGCTAATAGATGGTACAGGATAAGTTTGTTCAGTTAAATCTATTGGATCAGATGCTGAAAGAGTAGCTGATAGGTCAGACACGGTTATTGTATCGGAGTTCTCATTTGGTTTGTTAAGTTTTGCTATGCGGTAAATTTCGTCGGTCAAGCTGTCTACATAGTTTTTAAGGTTTTGTCTGTATCGGATACGTTCACTTGCATCGAATCATTGTCATCGTCGGAATCTAATGCGTTTAGTTTGATACGAGATAGGGCGTCAGCGTTAGTGTTCTGCTTTCCATTTTGTAGATTACCTCAAAATCAAATTCTTGTAAACGTAGTCGCCATCTTGTTAATTTACTATTTGGTTCTTTGAGTGCATAGAGCCAGGCAAGGGTCGGTGATCAGTATATACGTAAAATTTTTGTCCGTACAGATAAGGTCAAATATTTAACTGCCCATATAATGGCTAGGAGTTCACGTTCGATTGTGCTATACTTTGTTTCAGTGTCACTTAGTGTGCGACTGGCATATGCGACTGGTTTTCAGAACCAATTGCCTTGTGACAACACGGCGCCTAATGCGACAGATGACGCATCTGTTGTTAGTATGTAGGGTTTAGATGGGTCTGGGTATTGTAAAAGGTGCATTAATAAGTAATTCTTTGCATTTCTCAAATGCTTCTATATATGATTTGTCGATAACAATTTTATTTCTTTTCTTCAAGCAGGAAGTTAGGGGTTGAGTTATTTTCCGAAATCCTAATGAAACGACAGTAATAACCTATGAGTCCTAAGAAACTTTTTATTTCAGTGGTAGTTTTCGGAAGTGGTAATTAATTATTGCTTTTACTTTGTCGTCGTTCGGTTTAAGTCCATTTTGGTAATACTGTGACCTAGGTAGAGGACTTCTTTCACAAAACTCAGATTTATCAAGTTGCACCTTGAGGTTAGTCTGTCGTAGTCTGTCAAAAATCATGCGTAACTTTTCAATATGTTCTTGGAGACTTTGAGATGCCACAATTATGTCATCTAAGTAGACTAAACAGTGGATCCCTTGCAGGCCTCTTAGAATGTTGTCCATTGCGCGTTGGAAGGTTGCCGGTGCTGTCTTTAAGCCGAACGGCATCCTTAAACTCGTAATGGCCAAACTCGGTACTAAACGCAGTTTTTTGTCGGTCACTTTCGTTGACTTCAATTTGATGATAACCGCTTGCAAGATCTAAGGTCGAGAAGTATGTACATTTGCCTAATTTATCAAATATGTCGTTTATATTTGGTAGAGGATATTTGTCTCCTATAGTCACTTCGTTAAGTCGCCTATAGTCGATCACCATACAAATTTCGTTCCCCAGACGCGTCGACCTTTTTGGTACTAAATGAACTGGGGCACTCAAGGAGAAAGATTCTTGAATGACATTGTTTTCCAAGAGTTTCTCTACTTGCCTCTTTATTTCCTGAGCTTGAGCAGGTGGTTGTCTGTACGCTTTAGTATAAATTGGGTCTTCATTAACGGTACGGATAAAATGTTTCACTTGATTGGTGAACGTCAAGGGCAATTTGTCACAGTAAAGATGTCTTTGTATTCCGTACAGAGCGCAAAAATAGCTTTACGCTCTTCCTCATTCATGTGTTCTAGTCTTAATTTACCTAAATTTTGTAATAGGAGTTGGTCAATGTCGGTATCAGTTTTATCTACAAGGGAATTAACTAGGGTTTCTCGCTGTCATTAAAAGTCTCAGTTTGGAAGGTCGTGTCACGGTCAGGGTCATTTCCTGTTCGAGAGTATTTTGGATAACTGTGGAAGCATATCCGTTATTGCACGTCACAATAGCACTTGCATTCTAACCCCTTCACAAAACTGCTTATAATTTAATATGGCTTCGCCTGAATGTACATCAGTTGGTAGTTTAACACGTAATTCCGATCTAGGAGGTAAAATAAAATGTGATTTTCAAAATTATGTATAATAGGGATACTTGTAAGTTTTGTCGAAAGTATATGACGCTTTAAATCGATGACAGCCTCTAATTGTTTTAATAAGTCATTACCTATGAGCCATCATAACGCGAATCTACATTATATATATAGAACTTATGATATTCAGGGCTTTTAAATGTGGGTGGTAACGGAATAACTATGACCTGATTATGGCTACTTAGCATGTGTACTAATGACCTCGAAGGGTTCATTAAAATGTCGTTTTAAAATATTGGTATGCTTTGCGTGGGCTTATAAATGAACGTGTGCTACCGGTGTCCACATAAATTTGGAATCTAACTCAGGGATATATATAGGTAATTTTTAATTAGAGTCACAATTTAGTTCTATGGTTTCAGGGGTTTGGCTGAGGCGTTTATGCGAAAATTTTCAATATTTTCTGTCGTCTTAATGTCATTTGTGTTTGCCGCGTTGGTCTCCGTTTCCTGGTTTACAGTTTCTTCAGATTGATATTCGGGGTAATAGTAAGAAGCGTCATTAGGATATTGATCGAAATAATCTGGGTTTTCGTGTAATACATGTCGTCGCTATAGTCATTCTCATTTAATTCTAATTCGTTTAACCTAAAACCTTGCTGCGGTCGTGCTACAGGTGCTGTGCGCATCGACACATCTGTATTAATTCGCGGTTGGTTATGCTGAGGACATTATTATTGTTGTATCGCTGTTGCATACCGAACTGTTGAGGACGCATCGAAGGTAAGGGCTGAAGGCCTACAGGTTTATAGCCAAATTGGGTGGACGATATCCGAATTTCATTTGGTTATTATTAGGTTGTGGTGGTCGATAATAATTTCCAAATGTTAAATTGTCGCTGCTGACCTTGAGTGGGAAGCGGCATCTGCCTCTTATTCGGTGGGATGCCAAAATTATATCTAGGTGGTTGGTTCATTGGCATAGGCTTAAAACTAGAAAATGTTGAGGTTGAGTATTATTATTACCGAATTTAAATAATGGGGATGCGTTATGCGATTGTGAATGAGATGCGAGATTAGATCCAGACATTTTGTTTCTCATTTGGTACTGACTATGGAGTTAACTTCTTCTAATACAGTGGAAGCGCATCCTCTAATGAATTTGGGGCCTTTAGACGCTTTACTCGAACTAAATGTTCCGGTAAATTGTACAGGAAAACGTTTAATGATGTATTTTCATAAATGGCCTTTTACTACAGCGCATATTTGAGTCAGACAACCGATTAACTTTGCCTATTAAAATTGATCTCAAAGATTGAATTCGACAGCAAAAATCTAAATAACTTTCTCGGGTTTAATTCTTAAAGTCTCAAGTTCGATATTTAAACACTCCTCACTACATGAGTCTCAAAATGCTGAATTAATAATTGCTTAAACTCATCCCACGTTTCGATATCATCGCGCTCCCCGACTAATGCAGCTGCATTGCCGATAAGGCGGCGTTATTGTCATCATTACAAATTCTGTTCCGTCGTGCCAGTAAATTTAGCTATAACATATTCACACATTCTTAAAATAGATTTAAATGACGTTTATCTCCATCAAACGTAGGGATGATTTTAATCATTTCACCGGGAATAAGTCTGATATTCTCCATAATTATGTATTAATTTACACACACAAACAATAAAAATAAAATGAAATGTAAAAACCTAAATATCACGAAATTATTAAGAAATAAAATGTATATGCTTAATAAAACTATTTCTTTGTAAAACTATAATTTGTTTATAATTTGCAAATTATAAAAATAGGTAAAACTCAAATTGTTTATTACATACAATTATTTATTTAATTTTAAACTATTTAACAGAATACGTTAAAATGAGAGAAGTTCGATCTCAAGATAACAGAACGTCGAGGTAGTGGAAAGGATGGTGAAAAGTTCTACTCACCAGCCGCCAGCTGCTCTCATGGTTCAGGATCAGCTCCGCTTCCTTGACAAATTTCTTTGGTTCGAGGATCGTCTCGGTTTTCTTCGCGCCGCGGACCTCCGATTACGACAGGTTTTATATCGAATTCGCGAAGGACGCAACGCTACCGAAGTGTGACGATCACCGGCTGCGCCAGTCAAGATTACGGGAACGTAAAATGATTTTTAAAAACTATTTAAAATCTATTTATTTCTTAATTACAATTAAAATTATAACCTTAATTAATACGTCTTGACAGAAGTCGATGTCAGAACGAAGTGTCCGCTCCCAGAGCTCTGCCTGATATCTCATGCAACCAGCGCTGACTCTACAGTTACTGGATACTGTCTAATGCATGCAGCCCTCTCTAAATCCGAACCGTAACAACCCTATGGTCTTGTGGTTGCATAACTAGCTCTACAGATAATATTAAACGGTATATCAACAAAGCGTTTCACTTGATTAGAGTACGGTATGGCATTGAGAAACCCTTGACCCCAATTCTACGTAAATCGCACCCTGCTCTAATTAGAACATTTCACGTTACTCTTGTATTGTTGTATTCTGCTATAACCATACCTTAGTAACAAAAAAGAACTATATACTCTATAGTAAGTTTTTTTAATTTAGTATATTTTTAAAAGGTGTGAAACTAAGTGTGTGTAGTATGCACGTAGGAAGTTATGCTTCTTTAGCGTAACAAAACAAAAAAAAACTTGAGAGATTATTACCCACTGAAGTTGTCGCTGTTAGGAGACAGTGTGCGCGCGCATCGTAACAACTTCATGGTGTCGTTTTTAGATGTCGGTGTGAGCGCGCATCGTAAAAATTCACTCTCATTATTTTTCCCTAACGCCCCAAAAGAAGAATAACTTCAAAAAAATAAAACAGAAGTATAAAATAATATATAAAATGGACAATAACGGAATCACAATATAAAGTTATCGCCACGAAACCTTAAGTGTTAGGAAAAAATTACCTAATAGTTGGCTTCTGCTGGAAATAAAAATCAGAACTTGGCCCTTTTTTTTACCCTGACCCACTCTGACCTGAATTTATTTTATATATATACATTAACCTTATTTTCAGAATCTGACCAATAACTAGTCGCTTTTTTTTATATGCATATGTTATGATAAAATAATTTGATGAAATGAAGCGTATTGTGGATGAAGGTCATTTAAATTCTTTCACTATTTATTACAAGGTAAATTGGCATTTAAGAATCTTTCATTCAAGAAAACAGATAAATATTATACCGGGTGTTTGTGAAACGCTCCCAAAACGAAGACAGATGATAGTACTAAGGATAACTATGATGAAGGGTCACAAAGAAATTCGATCCTGAGGAAAAAAAAATCATCTTTTCACAACGTTTTATTAACTTTATTCACGCTCCATCATGTTAGTACAGTTAAATGAAACTATATTTCATATTTGGCTACGTGGAGACAAGCACAGTGGCAAAATAGTAGGTTAAGTAGATAAGTTAAGTATTTAGACAAGTGTTGTAAATTATTAGGTATTGTGGTACCATCGCTAGTTGCGGGCCGCGTGAATTCGGCGTTCGCGCGTACATTGACCCCTAGTCAGCTGATTTTAATTCAGTAATTCCACTGCTGGTTTTATGTTTAAGTATTTTCATGATTTTTTTAATGAAATTATCGTTTCATTAGCAGTACTAACATGATGGAGCATGAATAAATCTAATAAAACGTTGTGAAAAGATGATTTTTTTTTCATCAGGATCGATTTTATATTTCACCCATCATCAAAGGTATAGCTAGTACTGTCGTCTGTCTTAGTTTTTGGGAGCGTTTCAAATATACCCTGTATAATTAAATTTCAATTTATTTCTAGAAAATTATATGTATTCTAAAACTTGCTGTCCGTCAAAACTCGATATAACTTAATAATTTCTTTTAAACGATATAAGTGCAAACTTCCTCGAACAGCTTATGTCGAGCCTAAGAAAACTTGTAATTGAATAATCAATATAAATTGCTTTAACTTTTGCTATTTTTAAAGGTTTGAAAAATCCCAAATTCGGATAATTTTGACCCATTAAAACACATAAAGTAAAAGAATAAAATATAAAAGATATTTTTTTTTTAATATTTCTTGATATAATACAAATAAAAAGAGTCCTATGACTTTTTACGATTAAGTTCGTATTTCTGAAATTATGAATTTTTAAAGCTTTGAAAAATCCCGAATTCGGATACTTTTGACCCATTACTTACTTCAACTAACTTAGCTTCAAATTGCTTCAAATACACAAATACCTTCAAAGTCGTTAGTGTGGAACAGGCATTTGCGTATGTGCGCAAAGTTTAAATACACATTTGCACTTTGCCATCAAGTATCGGCTTTTCAATACACATGAAAGAAAACAAAGTTTAAAGTTTGAGCGTTCTGCCACACTTTTCACAATGCTTAAGCTTAGTAACACGTATGCCGCTGCTGAGAGCCACCTAGCTATTTCTAATATGATTTGTATACAAATCATATTTGTGCAACATAATAATATCAACAGATATATATATATATATATATATATATATATATATATATATATATATATATATGTGTGTGTGTGTAGAAAGGTCATTAGAATATAGAGAACTTAAATGGAAAGCTTTTATCCCAATTCTGATGTAGAATGTTATTATGATGTATAGAGTCACATGAAAAGACTTTTAGAATAGAATAGAATCACTTTTATTTAATATAGTACTACTACTACCGTTTTGGATAAAACCTCTGTCCTGGGAAGGACCAGCAAGAAACCCAGCGGGACTTTTTTTTTAAATAAGGTTAATTTACAATATATTACTTAACACAAACTGTAAATTGTACCGAGACTAATTTTGTAGTTGAGAATATTAATTAATTCGTTTGCACGAATTAATTATCCAATGTGTCAAGGATGAGCTAGTAACGGAATACGACAAGTGCACCGTTCCACGCCAGAGCAAAGGCCGCTTTAACGGTTTTATACAAGCAAAACAAGTAGCTAGACAAATGGGTGCCACCGCAGGTGCAATGGCGCAGGTGTGTGGTGCACGTGTTGTTTACAAGAATTCTGTCTAGCTACACTGGCACCGTCACACGTGCAATGGCGCAGGCGCCGTCACGGCCATGCTGACACGCGTGCGTCCTCGCACGCGCTCCATCACAATCTTAGTTATGTGTAGATAGAAAAACATCGTCCGATTATCCTGACAAAACAGTGTCTGGTCGGGTCTATATTGACCCTTCAGACTTGTGCAACTATCAGTTTTGGTCCGGCAGTAAGCCCTACAAAACTATAATCATCTTTATGCTAGATCGGAATGATTAGTCTGTAGCCATATCATTGGATCGGTACAAGCCCTGCAATCATTTCTCCATTTTTTTAAATAGAATTATTCTTTTTTCTATTTTCCTTTTTTTTCAAATACTGTTTATACTAGTCCGGAATCACTATTCCCTGTAGCCATATCATTGGACCGGCACAAACCCTGCAATAATAGTAAGAACCATTTTTTTCTTACTTTCTTTTTTTTCAATTCAGTATAGATCAATTACAGTCCGACTATACCGCAAACATGTCCCTGTCACAATCACACAGTAGTGTAACGTGAGGGACGAAATGACATAATAACACCAAAGTTTGCAAATCAACAGCAACACGACACATCCCAGTGCAACACAGACCAGCCTCCCAGCAACACCATCTTCCTTTCTTGCACTAGAAGAATTACTCCGCTAGAGTGATGCAACCTCTCTGTATTTACTAGACGCGCAGACACAGCCACCTCTGACTGTCGCATGTCCTCGTGCAGTTGACAGTAAACAGCATACGGTCTATCTGTTACCTGCAAACAGATATTAACACTTGTTCAATATTACAATGCTCGACCATCCCTGACTTCATTTAGGTCATGGACGCGTCGATACGGCCACCCCTGACTATTGCACGTCCTCGTGCGGTTGGCAGTAAACCGTCAGCATAAGAAGTCACTTGAACTGTGGACTGGTCGTCCGTAACCCTTTCATCCACATACCAGAAATCGTACAATATTCCTTGGACCGGGCGTGCGAGGCCCTTTCGACACTATCATTTTTTTTGAACGTGAAACGAAACACGTGATTTGCACACGAACGACTATAACACAAAGAGGACAAATGATTTACTTACACGCATGCGACTGAACTTGGAATATGTTCGTGTTCGACTCATTACCAGTTGCCGTTAGAGTATCGAGGTTAGTAGTTACAATATTATCGCTAGAGATGTATCACTATCGACTGGCTCTAAATTATGACCAATCTCCTTTCCATCAACTGCCGTAACGACGTCCTCCTCATCCATAATTGCCGCAGCGACCTCCCCTGACATCTAACTCCAACCCCGTCGACCACACAACATTCGGAGCAAACTGCAACACTGATCAACACATTAGAACACAAAAATGCCACTTATTATTTTCAATTCAGAGCACGTTAAAGTTAATCCTTTATTTTGGTACATCGCTTAAACGTTTTGAACTTCAAAATGTAGCCCATGTAAATCATTTTTCGCATGAACTATCAGATTATAACAAAACTCGAACAAGTTAAGTTTTCACTGAATGCAAACTAAAACTCATCTAGAAATCCTCCAACATTTGTTAACATTTATTTAGGTACGTTAAGAAATAATGAAAGTACTTGCGGGTACTTTTATTATAAATCGAACAAAAGGATTTAACTTTTGGCTTAAAACATTTCACTTTTTTTAATATAGACTTTAATGATACGTTAACTTCGTAAATAAGACAGCAAATTTCATTAAAAGATTTAACATAAAAACAAAGTCATCAACGCCAAATGCATTAAAGTCTTTCACAAACGTAATAATCCTCATACTATTCGAAGATTATATGTGGGCAATAACGGGGACCTTATCCCACTTCTGATGTAGAAAGTTCATTAGAATATAGAGAACTTAAATGGGAAGCTTTTATCCCACTTCTGATGTAGAAAGTTCATTAGAATATAGAGAACTTAAATGGAAAGCTTTTATCCCAATTCTGATGTAGAATGTTATTATGATGTATAGAGTCACATGAAAAGGCTTTTAGAATAGAATAGGATCATTTTTATTCAATATAGTACTACTACTACCGGTTCGGATAAAACCTCTGTCCTGGGAAGAACCAGCAAGAAACCCAGCGGGACTTTTCTTTTAAATAAGGTTAATTTATAACATATTACTTAATACAAATTGTACCGAGACTAATTTTGTAGTTAAGAATAATAATTAATTCGTTTGCACGAATTAATTATCCAATGTGTCAAGGATGAGCTAGTAATGGAATACGACAAGTGCACCGTTCCACGCCAGAGCCAATACCGCTTTAACGGCGGCCGCTCCGTCCGTTTTATACAAACAAAACAGGTAGCTAGACAAACGGGCGCCACCGCCACCATGGCGGAGGTGTGTGGTGCACGTGTTGTTTACAACATACAGGAGCCGTCATATATATATATATATATATATATATATATATATATATATATTACCAATTACAACGAACTGGATTCCTTTAAAATTCGTATTTTAATTTACCAACAATACGTCCCAATAATTAAGACAACACTGTAACGTAGTGGCTTTGCAGTGAGTTGCAACGCGGAGGGCCGCTAGTCCGCATCCCAAACAGAACAAGTATTTATATAGCCTACAAATAATTGTCCCAGGTCTGGATGTTGGTTCTTGCTTTACTTTACGTTAATTGCTTACACTGGGAGAGTGTCACATAGAGCTGGTCGTTTTAAACGCTAATACTGGGGCTCAAAGCCAATAGTTCGAAGCAAAGTCCTGAGCTTTCGATGATTGTTGACTGACACTACTTATACACGTTAAAAACAAAACGGAGCATTATGTAGAATAAAAGCGATTGGGATACGAAAATTATATTACCTGTGTCGCATCCAAATTTAAATAAAAACCAATTACGTTTTATTTATGAAGATTTGTGAGTACTTATCGTTGGTACTTTAATACCTTTGAACCGCCCTAATGTTTGTTATAAAGCCGACTATTTAGACAATATGCTAGTTCTGTTGGGCAGTGGCGAAGCTAGGGCTCCAAACTAGGGCAAGCCCGAGATATAGTTTTGTTGTTTTTAGCAGTTTTATAAAAATATCAAATCTTGATCTGTCTCTACTCTTCAGTTTCATATTCAGCGCTGTCGAGGACGTGTTTAACAAAGCACACAGAAGGCATACTACTTCTAAATAGATTGTATGACATATCGGCAATTGCATACCTTCGGTGGCTTTGAAAAAAGCCGTTTGGATTTGCTTGAGTGAAAGAAAAAGATATTTACATACAATACAATACATGAACAAAAGATAAGCATGAACAAAGTATAAACAAACTATGTACAAAATTAAAAAAACAAATTATTTATATTCTAAATCGAATCGTCTCTCTTTCTTATGGAAAGATTTGATTACATCCGCGTAAAACGTTGGTGAACGTTTTAATTGTACTAATAGCTGTTTTTCAATTGCGATAATTGATAAGTCTGAAAGACGTTCTTGACCTTGTGTATTTCTCAAATAAGTATGGATGCGCTTCAGAGATGAGAAAGTACGTTCCGCGGAGGAACTTGTGGCTGGAATAGTTACGAAAAGATAAGCTAACTTTAAAAGCTGGGGAAAGGCCTCTTCAAGACTATTTTCATTTATAAAGTCAATGAGTTCGAAAAAATTGCGGTCTTTTAATTCAAGGGAGGAATACAATGAAATCAATTGGTTTTTCAATATTTGTTTATCAAAATGGTTGGCGTAATTTTCAAATAATGAATCTAATGCCTCTAAAGGAAAATCTGAATCAAATTTAAAAAAAATCCAATTTGTTGTTGAACAATTGGAAAAATTTTAATTTGAAAATTTCAGAATATCGGCCATTAATTTCTGAAGATATGTTATCAATTATTTCAACAAAAAGTCGTTTGTATAATACAAACGACATTGCACATTGCGTCTCAAACGAGGAGCAGAGTTATTTTGCAATGTAATTTCATAAATGTGATCAAAATCTGACTGAAATTCAGTACGTAACCATGTCTGAAACTCCTTTATTTTATTACTGCAATAACCGACATCAACTTGTGATTTTTGTAAAATATTGTACAAGCAGTCGGTTTTTTCATATACTCGGTGAAAAAATTAAAGAAAAAAATTGAAGTTAAATGAACGCAATGTGTTTTCAAAATTCTCGGTGGCCAAGATCGTATCACCGTCCCAGTTCTGCGGATTGTCGCATATATCCGAAAACAAATTAATCTAAATATCTTTTTGTTCGAATACTGTATTCACAATTCGTGACGTATACGTCCAACGAGTTGCGGGGGCATTAGGCAATTTTTTGCTGCAATGTGCATCATAAAAAGACTACCTTTTTGTGCTGTTATTAAAAAAATTAAATAAAGCCTGAAGGGCTGAAAAAAAAGTGCTGACTTCACCAATCCTGATGAATTGAATCCTTACAAGATTTAGATAAAACTAATGCCAAAATGTGTGCATTACACCAAATATACATGGCTTGGGGACAAACATCTTTAACTTTTTGTTGCACTCCATTTCTGACACCGGACATGACACTTGCACCGTCATAGCTTTGCGCAACTAGTTTTATAGTGCAGTCATGTTTGTTTAATAATTCCAATATGATATTACAAAGAGTGTCTGCTGTGCGACTTTCAGACACATCTACATACCCCAAAAAACGGTCATGAATATCGTTTCCATAATAATATCGGAGAATCAGACACAATTGCTCTCAGTGACTAACATCGGGACTTTCGTCAATAATAATTGAAACGAATTTTGACAATTTAAGCAACATTAAATTTAAGCAAGCTACAGAATAAATAATGTAATTTTGGATTGTAATAGATAAATAACTCGGCCGTTTGTCGCTTTGTTGATGCTGCATATGTTTTTCTAACACGAGATCGTACTTCGAAAGAAGCAATACAAGTTCTAAAAAATTGCCTCTATTTAATGAAGTTTTCGACTCATCGTGACCTCTGAAAGGAAGTTCTTGTTGTGTTAAATAGCAAACAATATCGACTAATCTTTAAAAGACACTACGGTAGTGATCAACACGCATGTTGTGTTTTGTAATTTCCTCGGATAACTGACGCGACAAAGATTTTTTCCAAAATTACTAAACGAAATTACCGCATTCATGTGATTTTGAGAATTCATATGCCTTTTAATGGCTCCAGACAAGTTATTTAAATCATCATGTCTACTAGTATTCCAAGCTGTTTTTTCTTTAAATAAAATATACAGCACCAGCAGTACAATTTATTGGTATGTGAACAGCCAACAATCCAATGAGTTTTGTAAACAGATCTATTAAATTGCCGTTTGTGGGTTTTACTCGTCTGAGAAATACGTAGATCAGTCGTTGGTTTCGGCGTGGATATGAGCTGTTTTTTGAGAACTTTGCAAACGTATCACCCGCACGCCCCCACGCTCGACAACTTCACACTGAAAGCCTGGCTTCTGCACTCCATTGTGATTGCTATATAAACAATGGTAGTTATATTTCATTATAGAACATTTTGCCACAGGTTAGAAAGGGAGCGATCGTCTTCTCGAAAGCCCGGTAAAAAGCCCACGTATGCGAGGGAGACGACTAATCGCTCAATTCAACGCTTTTTTTATGACAGCAGTATCGCGCAGTTTTGCCGCGTGTTGACATTCGAGGTCATGACCCGTGAATAACAGAGGAGCGCGCGGGAAATTTGAAACAGTTTGAAACAGTTTACGAGTTATTTTATGAGTTGATATTCTCGGCTTCTATGGAGGCTTTGCTACCGGTGTTAGGCTGTTAGCTTGACCACGTAGTGGCGGTTTAAGAATATCCGCTACCCCATATCGTACCGTGGGTGCCGTTAAAGGCTACAGAGAGAAACAAACCCAGCCCAGTATCAGTCCAGTATGCGCGCTAGCATTTCGTTAACGCTACCGTTACAGCCTATCAAAAGTCCACTGCTGAACATAGACCTCCCCTGTAAACTGCTCCTTATTGGGGATATTCGCCATGGATGCCACGCTTGGGTGGCGGCTTGGCAACCGCACTTTATTATTTTTTATTAAAAGGAAGACGCTGCTGCCCATTTCCTGGTTTGTTTCGCTCTGTTGCCTTTAACGGCACTCAAGAGACGAGTTTTTGTGATGGTTTCCCATTTATTAAAAAGGAAATGTCTCCAAAAAGCCTCATCAAAATAGGATTATTTAATAGTAGTAGCTTTAAAGGCTAAGGTTAATACAACACATACTCAAGTTTATAATTGTAAAGGTGTGGGACATCGGTTTACAAATTATCCATAATGAAAAGCAATGTAGCCGAAACCCTCTTCAAGTAATAATGAAAAGAAAAATTATCTATATAAATATTAAAACTAGTTTATGATAATTAAGTTATCAGTTTTAGTTTTTTCTTTTTTTGTTATTATTATAGATTTTTAATATCGAATTGTCTCGATAATTAATATAGATAATTCTATTTTTTATAGGATAAGGGCGACAAACGAGCACACAGTCCACCTGATAGTAAGTGGTTGCTGCGGCCCACAGACTACATTTATCCGCGATTACGAACCAAAATGCAGATGTGTTGTCACCCGTGAGGACTAAGATGGAATGCCTCGTTTCCATTAAAAAGGGTCTCCGGTTCTCTACACTCACCATACGAAACACAGCAGCGTTAAGCTGCTATTTTACGTTGGTATTCAGTGAGAGCGTGGTCCTTCCCCGGTCGAGCCGACGCATTCATGCTACAACTATCATTTTTCATTTTTCATTTTTTTAAAACGTTACCCCCACACTAGGATTTTTTCCTGTATCGTGGAAGCAGTTTACAAACATAAATTGCACGAGGACAAACATCCAGACCCGGAACAATTATTTGTAGGCCATAAAAATACTTGTTCCGTGCGGGATTCGAAACCGCGGCCCCCAGCGCAACAACTCATTGCTAAGCCACTGCGCCACGGAGCCGTCTAACTATACTACTATTCTATCTGCAACATGGCTCTACCACGTAAGAATGATTAAATATTGTAACATTATTTATGAAGAATCAAATTCCACTCGCGAAAAAAATTCCGCTCGCGACTAATACTGCTCGGGGCAAGCGGAGCAACAAGACCAAGGCGACCCCTGTCACGCTATCCGTGAATTTTTGTAACATCAGGGGACTTCATTCCAACCTTAACGCTGTCCACTTCCATCTAGAGACGGCGAAGCCGGCCTTGCTCTTTTTAACCGAGACTCAGGTGTCCTCTCCGGCTGATACTTCATATCTCTCCTACCCGGGGTACAAATTAGAACACTCCTTTGTGCCCCGGGCTGGAGTTTGCGTATACGTCAGAGAGGACATCTGTTTTCGACGCCTCGGCAGTCTTGAAGGTACGGACCTGTCCATCCTATGGCTACGCGTAGACAGCGACGACCATCCCCGCATCTACAGGTGCCTCTATAGGTCCCATAGCGGTAATGCCGAAACAGACCGACTCATCGACCACGTCGAAATGGCTACAGATTCCTTGTTACAGCAGATCCCATCCACAGAGATCGTGATCCTTGGCGATTTTAACGCCCACCACGCCGAATGGCTCGGTTTACGTTCAACCGATCATGCGGGGAGATCTGTTTATGACTTTGCTTTGGCATATGGTCTTACACAGCTGGTTACTTCGCCTACGCGGATTCCAGATGTGGAAGATCATGAACCTTCCCTGTTGGACCTTCTGCTGACCTCTCATCCGGACGGATATCAGATTTCAGTCGACGCTCCTTTAGGCTCGTAGGACCATTGTCTTGTCGTCGCGGTTCCATTCTACAGGCTAGCGCCGTGTTTGGCACTATAGGTCGGCCGATTGGGATAGGATGCGGTCTTTTTATGCATCCTACCCTTGGGGGCGGGTTTGCTTCTCGCCGGAAGATCCCAGCGTTATTGCTGATTCTGTTGCTGATGTGGTACTTCAGGGTATGGAACTTTTTATTCCATCCACTGTGGTGCCCATCGGAGGCAGATCCCAGCCATGGTTTGGTCGCTCCTGTAAAATAGCATCAAGCTATAAGCAGGAGTGCTACCGGGCCTGGGCTGACGCATCAACGTCTCGGGATGTAAGCACCAGTGCTCTTAAAAAGAAGTATAATTTCGCCTCCAGGGAGTCAATTGCCAAGGCAAGGTCTGAGCACATCGGCAGAATTGGCGAGAGGCTAGTTCACCTTCTCTCGGGAAGCCGTGCATTCTGGTCTCTCGCCAAGGCTGTCCAAGGGAACTTTTGTCAGCCATCTCTACCATCTCTGCACATAGAGGACGACTCACTGGCCCATGCCGCAAAGGAGAAAGCCGACCTGTTAAGCTCACTCTTTGCGTCCAACTCGACTCTTGATGACGGCGGGAACACACCGCCGACTATACCGCGGTGTGAGTGCTCCATGCCGAACGTGCGGTTTACACAGTGCTCGGTTCGCAAAGCACTCCTCTCCCTGGACGTCAGCAAGTCGAGTGGGCCTGATGGAGTCCCTCCCATTGTGCTGAAGACGTGGGCTCCGGAGTTGGCCCCGGTTTTAACGCGTCTTTTCCGGTACTCCTACTCCCAAGGCGTAGTCCCGAATTCATGGAAGACAGCTTTGGTCCACCCGATCCCTAAAAAAGGCGACCGCTCAGACCCGTCTAACTACAGGCCTATCGCCATCACCTCCTTGTTCTCCAAAATAATGGAGTCTACTATAAACTGCCAGCTCATGAGGTACCTTGAGGATCACCAGCTGATTATTGACCGCCAATACGATTTTCGTCGTGGTCGATCAGCTGGTGATCTTCTGGTCTACCTGACTCATAGATGGGCGGAGGCAGTAGAGTCACGGGGAGGCATTGGCCGTTAGGTTGGACATAGCGAAGGCCTTCGATCGGATTTGGCACAAAGTGCTTCTTTCGAAGCTCCCTTCCTATGGGCTTCCCGAAAAATTGTGCAATTGGATCACCGGTTACCTTGCTGATCGGAGCATCAAGGTCGTAGTAGACGGTGCATGCTCTGATTACAAGCCTATCAACGCTGGTGTTCCACAAGGCTGCGTGCTATCGCCAACGCTGTTTCTCCTGCATATCAATGATATGTTTCAAACTGGTAACATTCATTGCTATGCAGACGACAGCACTGGTGATGCCTTATATACCGGCCGTGCAAATATTTCTCTGTAAAACGTCGCCGAGTACCGGGACAAACTTGTGTCTGAAGTCGAGTCTTTGCTGAACAAAGTCTCGGATTGGGGGCGACTAAATCTAGTCCAGTTCAATCCCCAGAATACACAAGTTTGCGCATTTACCGCTAAAAAGAACCCTTTTGTCGTATCTCCTCAGTTTCAAGGCACTCCCCTTGTTGCTTCAGCCAGTATTGGAATCCTCGGTGTCGACATATCGAGTGATGTGCAGTTTCGTGGTCATTTGGAAGAGAAGGCCAAATTGGCCTCTAAAAACCTTGGCGTGCTCAGCAGAGCGGGACAGTATTTCATGCCGGTACACCGCTTGCAACTTTACAAGGCGCAGGTTCGGCCCCACATGGAATACTGTTCCCATCTCTGGGTAGGGGCTCCACAGTGCCAGCTCCTTCCACTTGACCGCATCCAGCGCAGAGCGGTTCGAATCGTCGACGACCGAGTTCTTTCCGATCGGCTTGACTCACTGCCACTGCGTAGAAATGTTGCATCTCTTTGCGTATTTTATCGCATGTACCACGAGGAGTGCTCTGAGGAATCGTTCGGATTAATCCCAGCCGCTCAATTTCACCATCGCACATTGCGACAAAATTCGCGATACCATTCATACCACCTGGATGATTGGCAGTCTACCACTTTGCGATTTACAAGAAGTTTTCTTCCTCGCACAACCTCGTTGTGGAATCGATTACCACCAGCGATTTTTCCGGACCGATACGACTTAGGGACCTTCAAGAAAAGAGCCTACTCCTTTCTAAAGGGCCGGCAACGCATTTGCAATTCCCCTGGTGTTGCGGTTGTTCATGGGCAGCGGTAGTCACTTACCATCAGGTGAGCCGCATGCTCGTTTGCCCCCTCTCCTATAAAAAAATATCTTACTGCTGCGGTTTGGCACCATTTTTGTTATTATTACTTTCTTATCAGGAAGTCGCTGTTGCCAATCCCCGCTGTTTTAGTTTCCTTCTGTTACCTCTTACGACACCAACAAGATAATTTGGGGCAGTGGATTCAATTAAGCTGCCGCTAGAAGGCAATATTTTAATGTATTGTCAAATTAACCATAATTACAGCAGCTTGTTTTTTTAGTTTCACCGTGTAGTAGTGGTGTAAGAATACCCATTATCGCAAAGCGGGCAGCAATATGAGTGAAAACAACTCAAAAGAAACGGGAAATTTTCTCATAATAAGGCAAAAATTTAGGGATGCCTATGTTCAGTTGTGGACTTTAATAGGTTCTGATAATAATGATGACGGAATGAGATGGAAGAAATTCTTCTCTAAATGTCTTTACATATATATATTAAATACCATCTGTACGCTTTACATACATAGTGACTTAAGAACAAAATCAAATTAAATTAAAAGTACTAATAAATTTTACACCTATTTTGCAACTACAACTTTAATTTAAAATAGAAACGACTGACAGCGTTTGTCCAGTAGATTGATTTTATTCATTGCCTCTACTTTTATTGGCGTTTCGTGGAATTCTGTTATACGACATAGCATATGTAATCTGCTGGTCACTAAAAAATTAAAATTAGGACCTACTTTGAAACACAAAATATACTAATAAGCATCCCACTGCAGATTACACAGGCTAATTCTCATTGACAAAAGAGTAATGAAGCAAAAAAAAGTTCGTCACGCGATATCATCTAAACATAAGTATTATAATTGTTTGCCTTTTTATTTATCATCATAATAACAGCCTATAAAAAGTCCACTGCTAAAGATAAGCCCACTCCATAGATTTCATTATAGAGGGGATATTTGCCATATTTTCCGGGAGGAAAACCGGCGACGAGGTTTGCCACCCGTCACGTTCTGTCTCCCGGAGGGGCGAAAAGTGGATTACGGAAGCCCGTCTGGCTACACTAAATGTATGTGGAGCAATGAATGATAAGATGGATGAAGTATGCGATATGATGTATGAATAGATGTGTTATGCGTAAATGACGAAACGGTAGGGAAAGGATGCCATTACACATGGTGTGTATACCGCGTACTGGTCTGGTATAGACGAGACAGAGCGGGCATGCCAGGAGTCGGTATCATCCTTTCAGAAAGAATGGGTCATTGTGTGAAAGAGTATGAATGTGTAGGCCCGAGACTGCTATGGATACGAATGAAAGTGGGCTTAAAGAAGTTGTTTATTCTAGGGGCTACGCCCCAGACATGTCTAAGCCCACGAATATCCGAGAGCAGTTTTGGGACATGGTAAGGATGGTGCTAATGAAATGCAAGGGTAATGAAAATATTGTTATATTAGGAGATTTTAATGGAAGGGTTGGCGTGAAGAGGCTTGGTTATGAAAGTATATTGGGAACGTTTGGTGATGAAAGTATAAATGAGAATGGTGAAAGCCTCCTCACCGTATGTGTGGAAAAGAATCTTTTTGTGACGAAAACTTTCTTTCGTCATAAGAAGATTCACATGTATACATGGGAAAGAGGTGGTGATAGAAGCATGATAGATTTCATAATTGTGGATGAAAGAATGAGAAGCGCAGTGGTAGATACAAGGGTTTACCGGGGGTCCAGCGTAGGGACGGATCATTACTTGGTCTTATGCCGGATTAATAGTCTATTCAGACGTTGGCGGCATCGGATATCTGTGTCTACCACTGCGTTACAGCGTATAAGAACAGAAAGGTTACAAGATGAAGGTGTGAAATAGAAGTTCAAATGTAGATTGAGAGAAAATATAAGTAGTATGGATGAATTGTGTATGAATGATTTAGATTTGGAGACTGTGTGGTATAATGTCAAGAAAGGTTTGGTGGATGCAGCTACCGAAGTATGTGGTGTAACTAAGAAAACGAATGAAAGGAAATATAACATTTTATGGTGGGATGATGAGGTACGGATGGAAGTTGAAGCAAAGAAGAGAGCATGGCTAGATTTACTAGCAACCAAGGCCAGTTATTCTAGCGGCATGAATGGATGATATTGAAAGAAAAAAGGCAGTCTTTATCTAAATAAGAGAGTAAAAGAAGTAGTTGAAAGGAAAAAGCAAGAAAGAACTGATAAGAATGATAGAAAAATATCGGATAATTTCCACGCAAATATTAAAATGTTCTGGAAACTCGTAAGAACTGCCAGGGGACATTCAAAACAGCCTAGAGTGAATGCTATACGAGACCAGAATGACTGTATTCTGAATAACGAAGTTTCGAGTTTAAGGAGATGGAAGGAATACTTTGAAAGCGTGTTTATGAGTGATGAGACGTTTGAATTAAATGAAATAGAAATACCGAAAGAAGAGGAAATAGAAAGAGAGATAAGTATAGATGAAATAATGAAAGCAATGAAAAGTATCAAAGCAGGTAAGGCAGCCGGATATGATAGAGTATCACTCGAAATGCTGAGGGCTGGAGAGGGTGTGGTGGCAGACCTGCTGTACTGTACACCTTGTTTAATTTGTGTTGGGAACTTAAGCGGATACCGGGAGACTGGTGCAAAGCCGTGATAGTCCCAATATATAAGGGAAAAGGATCGCAGCAGGACTGTTAAACTACCGTGGTATCAGCCTTCTTAGCATTGTGGGAAAACTGTATGCTAAAGTGCTAATTAAAAGAGTTATGAAAGATACTGATGGAAAAATTTGGGATGTGAAAGCGGGATTTAGAAAGGGAATGGGATGTACGGATCAGGTCTTTTCCATGCGCATGATCGCGGAGAAGTTTTTGGCCAAAAACCAAAAGGTTTTTTGTGCGTTCGTGGACTTGGAAAAGGCTTATGACACAGTAGACAGGGATGTGTTATGGCAAACACTGAACTCATTTGGGTTGAGCGCTGGGTTGATACAGGCATTGAAGTCTCTGTATAAGGACACCAGTGCTTATGTCAGGATCAACGGGGCCTACTCGGACTGGTTTGGCATCCATAAAGGTATCAGACAGGGCTGTGTGGCTTCCCCGTGGCTGTTCAACCTATTTATGGACAGTTGTTTGGAAAATTTGAAAGTTGAAGAACGCGGGTTAAGAATGGGTGAGTTAACCGTCAAATGCCTTTTGTACGCCGATGATCAAGTCATACTCGCGTCGTCGGCGGCCGAGTTGCAAATGATCGTTACATTAATGAACAGGTCATCAAAAGAAAGGGGAAGGAAAGTGAACGCAAGTAAGACGAAAGTTATGTTTTAAGAGAGAAGAAAGTAAAACGATATGTGAAATAAGAATAGAAGGGGAATTGGTCGAGCAAGTAGATGAGTTTGTGTATTTGGAATGTGTATTTAGCAGGGATGGTAGATATGATAAGGATATAGAACGACGAGTGAACGCAGGAAATAGAGTAAATGGGGCTCTACACTCTATTGTGGAAACTCAGAATGTGTCCCAAAAGGCACGTATGACAATTCACAATGCTGTGTTAGTCTCTATTTTAATGTATGGTAGTGAAGAAGCACGGGAGTAGAATAAATGCTGTAGAAATGCAGTCATTAAGGAGTATGTTAGGGCTGAATCTAAATGACAGAGTGAGAAATTGTGTGATAAGAGAAGAGTGTGGTCTGCAAGATGATGTTGTGACCAGGATTAAGAAAGGAATGCTTCGGTGTTTGGTCATGTAGAAATAATGAATGAGGAACGAGTGAAAAAGCAAATTTATATGGCAGAGGTGAACGGCAGAGTCTGGAAGGGATGCCCTAGGCGAAAATTTATCGACCGAATTGGCGATATATTGAAAATGGGCCAAATTAAGAGTACCCTTAACTGACAAGCGTGTATGCGTAGGTATATGGATGTGGAGGAGGTGAGAGAGGTGTGTCAGGATCATGCCAAATGGAAGTCCATAGTCTCTGCCTACCGCTCTGGGTGACAGGCGTGAGTGTTTATGTATGTATTTGGCCATAGTTGCCAAACTTGACAGGTGGCTTGGCAACCGCAGTTTATTTTTATTTTTGAGTTGTTATCAGGAAGATACTGCTGCCGATCTCCCTATGTCGCTTTTTACGACACCCGCGGTATGATAAAACATTTTCTTTTACTCCCTTAAGAGCCCTCTTACATTTCGGCGTTACGCAAATTTAGGTATTGTACGCACCTAGCGGGCGGCGAGCTACGCGAGCGATACTTTCTTTCATATCTATTCACTCGCTTGCACTATGTTACTGTGAGTGTGGTGACTAAACGATCTTGATCTTCCGTAATACAAGTTTTCTTAGAATGGAGTTCAGTGGATGGAAAATTTTTTGGGGTGTCATTTTAATGTTATCTACTTAATTTATTATAATCTATTTTGATATAGTTTTCATTATTTATGAACCTTAGTGTTGAAATAAGTACACATAAATATTTTAATCGTTACGTAGTAATAGATTGTTAACCGATGTCGGTTAATAATAGATTATATCTACTACCGGTAGCATAGTGGTATAAATAAATATATAGTACTTACAGTCAATTACCATATTTTTTATTAGAAAAATATTTTTCGGTCGTTAATTGAATTATGTCGTAAGTATTTTTTTTCCTTACGTGAAGGACATATAGCGAAAATGTATTCTATGATTATTAAACTATAGGATATTTGGGAGATAAAAATATTTTTTTTGATGGTCGATATTCAATAGAATCTACAAATTAGAGCTTCCAAATCATGTCTCCGAGAGTTTTTGCCTAAACATGCATCGGGAGAATGATTATTACTAAATAAATAAATACGTTATTTAAAATTTGCTTTGAGCTTATTGTAGTAGAGAAAACAAACTATTTTTACCAAGTAATTGTTATTTCAAGCAACGAACGAAAAACATACAATTTCAACGAGGAAACCTTGTAATTTCGCGTTTTTTTGTAATACTCCTCTTAATATAGCTAGCTCCACCCAATCTCAGAAAATGTCTCATAGCTTTATATACAGTAAAGCAAAAAACGCAAAATGACTAAAGTGTGAAATTCTACAAATGTTACCGTTATTTATTACAGTAACCATAAAATTACATACATTTTTACATTAATTGTACAAATATTTTTTTTTAAATGTTAGTTATTTATTGCAGTTACCATAAAATGACACACATTTATTCATTTATATGAATAATTTTGTCCAAAAATTTTAATAACATGATTGCACCCTTTTCTATATAATGTACCTAACTATCACTGTATAAAGTAAGATAAAACGCGTAAGTTCTAAGACTCTACTTCAGCACCACAAATCAAGTTTAAACTTATTTAAACTAATTAACGTAATATAAAATAAGAAAACATAAGTCTGAATAACTTTCAAACGATTTTAAACACAAAATGAACAAAGTCTAACAAAGGCTGTGTGTAAAATCCCACAAACCTTTTAATGTGACAATACAATATACCGCATGACTCTGGTAAGTACTTTAATATACAAACCTCGAGTTTTCATTGTTTACCGCATAATGTATAAAATATTCAGTTCACGGTTTTAGTACCAAAATTTCCGTTGCGATAAATATGCTCAATCTTTCCCTCGATTAAACATTTTAGGTAATTTGTTACGTGCTCAAATTAATTAAACGAAAAGTTAGACTTAGAGCATACATACATTTGTTAAATCGATCAAAACGTTTGGTCAGGTTGAGTGCTTATGACGATTTCACGACCTTTTCTATTTGGTCATTGGTCATACAGTTTTTTTTATAGGATATGAGTGACAAGCGAGCACACAGTCCACCTGATGGTAAGTGGTTGCTGTGGCCATCTACATCTATCCTGGTATGCGAATCAAAATGCAGATGCATTGTCAGCCGTGAAGACTAAGATGGAATGCCTCTTTTCCAGAAAAAGGGTCTCCGGTTCTCTACACTCACCATACGAAACACAGCAGCATTAAGCCGCTATTTTACGCTGGTATTCTGTGAGAGCGTGGTCCTTCCCTAGTCGAGCCGACCCATTCGTGCTACTACTATACGATTAATATAGCTGCAGCATGGCTCTACCACGTAAGAGATCCAGGTCGCTATGTAGTTACTCAGTTGTTCTTAATAATTTCATTCTCATTCCGTGATAAATAAGAAAGTAATTGGTTGTGATTTGCTTCATATTATGTATGATAATCAAAATAGCTCGATGGTACGACCACAAAGGAAGCCATATTTTAAGCAATAGGAAATAAAGATAATATTATTTATTGGCTACGTACGCGAACTTTCAATTTTTGAAGCAAAACTCCTTTAGGCGCGATTTGGTATATGTAACTTATACCTTTTTTGATCAGAAGAAATATTCACTAAAATCTTTAAGTTTCTACAATTATAAAGCCAGCGACTCTATAGTATTTTGTTAGTATATTTTATGTGTTATTTACACACATTACATTCATAATACTTTAAATTATTTCTACTCGAAATTCGTTGAAAATTTCGAGTGTATATTTACTTAGCATTACCTCAATTAAAAACGTACAATTTCGTACAGCTTTTCCATGTTTTTTTACGAAAGGTAAAAATAAAAATGAATATGTAGCGGACAGTAAAGCCTTGAAAAGCAAAACGCCCAATGCCATCCCCACACGCTTGTGATAAATTGTGCTAAATAATGAAAGAAGCTACAGCAACCAAATGGCGGTTGTGTTACAAACGAAACAACGAAAAATAAATGAATATCAAGTAAAATCTGCGTGTGTATTACATAAGAATTGAAAATATTAAACTGTAACTGTCGGACGTTAACTATAAGATGACTAAAACTACTAATTATTTTATAGTGATTGCCGCGTACTTTGCGATGTGTCTTTAATATCTTATAATTTCATATACATGGCGAGATCATCCATCCGTCCATTACATATAAAAGTCCACTATTGAACATAGGCCTTCCTCATAGATTGCCTCATATGGGGAGGATTTTGCCATAGTTGCCACTCTTGGCAGGCGGGTTGGCAACCAAAGTTTTTATTATTTTGAGTTGATTGCTGCTGCCCACCACCTGTTTCGATTTCCGTCTGTCGCCTCTTTCGACACCCACGCGACGATATTGGGCAGTTGATATTCTTAAACCGACACTACATATTTTCTGAGAATGTGATACATTCCCCACTGAGCCGAACAATTCGTGCTACAACTGCAGCGTGACTATATCACGTATCACTTTAACACAGGGAGTGCTCTGAGGAATTGTTCGGATTAATTCATGAACCGAATTTCATGAACGCACATCGCCACAAAACTGGCGATACCATCCACACCATTTGGATGCTTGGCGGTTCACTACTGTGCATTTTACTAGGAGTTTTCCTCCACAAATCACCGATGATTTTTCCGGACCGATACGACTAAGTGACATTCAATAAAAGAGCTTACTTTTTTCTAAAAGGGCAGCAACTTGTAGTTGTTTAAAGTCGGCGATAGTCACTTACCATCAAGTGTGCCGTTTGTCTCTATGTAGTATATTAAAAACAAAATGTCATTCTTATAAAATACGTTTCCAAATTTCAACAAAGCTTAAATAATTCTGTTTGTGAGGTTTTATTCTAAAACTGGGTTTACTGTAAACTGTACAAACTGTACGGGTTTGTTTGCTGTTTCACAATTTAATGCTATGCAGTCACTGTTTATGCAAAATGCGTGTGATTTTTTTTTTAATTTGGTATTTCCAACTTATCATTACTCCAAACTACCACACCCTCGTATTTCTCTGCTCTTAATCTTGTAAACCCTGAGCACATTTTTTTTCTATGTTCTGTGGTTAGGGGTGTGTGCATGAGTAATGAATTTCTCTTAATTGATCTCAAAACTTACGTTTCTTTCATATTCTTGCAATTATAAAGAGTTTAGTACAACTAATTCTAACACAATAATAAACAAAACAATATTATTACAAAAAAACCCCACACCGTTTCACTTCCACCCTAAAAATGGGTGATTTCATTCCAATGCTCATTAAAATAAATAAAAAATTGTACTGAATACTTAAGTATTTTTATTTTATATTTAAAAAATCTTGGAATATCTTTGCGTTTTAAAATCCGTAACTAGTTGCCGACATAGCTCAACTGATCAGTAAGCTCAAATGGCAATGGGCCGGCCATATACTCGTAGCTCAAAGAGCCGACAACCGATAATGCCCTCCTGGCAATTTCTCTGTTTTATTTTTTCCTCATATTACTTTTATAAATTTTGGCGCAGCGAGACCCTGGGTTTGAATTCTGCACTAAACAAGTGTTATATGTCCTGCCTATAAATAATAGGGGATTATTCCGGGTCTGAATGTTTGTACACATGTGCTATTTATATATGTTATACGTCTTCACGATCCAGGAGAAAATTCAAGTTTAAGTGTAACAAAATAAAATAAAAATATTACGTATTACGAAACTTTATAAAAGCATATCTATGAGCACACCAACATCCACTCACCATCAGGTGGACTGTGTGCTCGATTGTCATCCTTATTCTATTAAAAAAATAACAGTTTTATTAATAAGTCTTTAACCTGTTTAACTGAAAATCTTAGTTCGGTATAAAAATAATAAACGAGATTTAATGATAGCGGTTAGCATGGCCTTTGACAAGTCAACAATAAAGCTTGACCTCTCCGCTTCGTGTTCGGGGTGTGCAATAAAGAATATATATGTATATACTTGCGATCGTAGTGTAAACATAATAGCTTGCTTATGTGTACTCTAAGCTTGCAATCGTTGTCATTCAATGAAACTCTATCTTTATTGATTATTGTATTGACACTTCTACATGAACATTTCTTGTCACTGATATACACGAATGCCTTAAGGCGAAACCAATCAGTTTACATATTAAGTGATTCACACAAAAAACAGATTGTAAAATTTTAATATAAAATTTTAAATAATTTTTTTTAAATATAATGAAAATAGTGCAAATTTTTGGAACGAAGTTCTTTATTGGAGGGTACGAATTTGGCGGATGGGGGCTAGGCGAGAAAAAGTGTAACATTTTTCACACCCCTTTCGTCACGACCCCTTCTGACGTAGTGTAGACGGCCTTGGCGGCTATAAGGAAGCGAGATGGAATAATATCCATCTCCCTCGCACTTTTTCTTATCTTGCCATGAAAGAAATATTATTTTATTTTAAATGAAGCTTCATTTTAATATACGCTAGTAATTCATTTATTTGTATTTGTTAAACAATAATATAATACGTTTATCAATAATAATATATTAAAAGCGTCAGTAGCCTAATGACAGGGCGCGGAATGCGAACTCGAAAAGTCGTGGGTTCAAATCCGCCATTCGACTACTGTCGTGAACCACTTCTAACACAAGCATTTTAAGCTTACCAGAAGTGGTTTAAGGGAATATTAGTAATTAACTAAATTACTAGTATTTTTTTTTTTTAAAAAATAAAAAAATACCCAAGTTGTCAAATACCCGATCGATAGACACAGGCATAGAGGATTTTATCAGTACTCGTATCCACCATTACCCAAATTGTCGAAAAAGTGTAGGTGGAAATTGTTCACCAGGAAGAATCCAGGATACTGTGATCTTGATCTGGAGATTTTTAGGACACTCGAGCTCCCTCCCCCACAGAGAGCGCCATCTCTGGGAGGGGGGTCCTCTCAGCCAGTCGTTAACCAGCACCATGGAGACAGCCTGGGATTTTTACTAGTTGACGAGCCAGCCTTTCGTTAATAGCTAATTCACCTACTACCTGAGAGCGGAACACCGTACTTCGGATCCCGCTGACCCCTACGAAAGGAACTTCGTTCCAATCGAGTGTTCCACGACACTCATGCGTGTTTTTTTAATATTTTTTATAATGTTTAGTATTCACTTTCATGTTTCGTTCGGCATTTTATCATCTTTAACATAATTACAGATTTAGCATAATTAAAGGCAGCGCTATGCTGCAATTTTACGCTGGTAATGTTTGAGAGCGTAGTCTTACCCCTATCGTATCGACTTATTCGTGCTACAAACATCTAAAAAAGCCACAAAGCAAAACATAATCCTGAGCTAACAGTATCCATTAAATTATCATTAGTCATCGCTCTTGTTAGATTTTGAACAAAACGTTAAAACTTTACATATTCATTTCACACCGTCGGTAAGCAGATATTATATCAGCTGAATGTAGCCTTCTACTTGGGTAATGTCAATACAAAATTAAATTCATTGTAGTTTAATTATGTACATCTATATGACTACGGGATATGCAATAGATGTACAGTAAACGAGGAATTTCATGTTGTGGTAACAGGGCATGATCTAGTGCGCTCCTTCGACATTAATTTTGAGTGAACCGCAAAACACCTGCTCTAATTAAAACTGGCCTACCTACATTAAGCGAAGCAACTACATTCAGTAGTCTTTTGCACATTCATTTTATAAGGTAGGCTATATTTTAATTATATTAAAACTAAGCGACTGAACGTGTTTTTGAAAATGCAATTATACAATATAAAACTAGAGAAAGTTAGGTGCAAATTGGGGATTAAGTTATTGCAGTCATTTTGTTGTTTATTTACAATACGAATCACAAGCGTATAGTTTGCCCAATTTGTTTCTTGGTTTGTTTGTGAGTCCGTCCATTGGTTCGTTCAGACAAACTAACGAACGAACTAATAGACGGGCCCACAAGCCCGTCTATTAGTTCGTTCGTTAGTTTGTCTGAATGACTGACTAACTGAATATTTTATCCAGACTAGTGTTTCTAGGCCTTCACGGCACTTAAAATTACAATATTGTAATTATAACTAATAATAGCAAAAGTACTAATTCCACGCGAACGAAGTCGCGGGTACAGCTAGTACAATGTAAAATAGCAGGCAATTAAAGTAATAATTATTTTCAGATAATTTGTCGTAGTCATGTTATAATACGTATAGGTGGCGATGGCATTATCCACATTAAATGAAAAACCGGATAAGTGCAAGTAAGATTCGCACTCTGGGTTTTCTTATAGATAAAAGGGTGACAAACGAGCACACAGTCCACCAGATGGTAAGCGGATGCTATAGCTCATAGACATCTACATCTATTCTCGATTAAGAAGCAAATGCACAACCCTTTTCATCACTGAGGATTAAGATGGAACGATTTCTTAAAAGGGGTCTCCGGTTTTCTACATTCACCGTACAAAACACAGCAGTATTAAGCTGCTATTTCATGTTCTGTGAAAGCGTGTTCTTTCCCCGTTCGGGGCGACCCATTCGTACTATAACCATAATATAGCATGGCTCTATCACTTAAAAAACCCGTATATACTTAATTAAGTATATTATACCTAAGTATTAATTAAGTATGTACTCATACATTGGTTCTTATTACCAGTTTGTAATTGCAAAAAAATATATTTGTGTGAATGTTAGGACTTTTTTCTTTATATCATGCCAAATTTCATGATTATAGATCTAGTTTTTTTTTGTACAAAATAATGCGAGTATCAAATATATTTTTACGGGTAGAGCCATGATGACCCCGTGTAGTGGCGGGTAAGAATACCCACTACCCTATATCTTCCCGTGAGTGTCGTAAGAGGCGACAGAGGGAAACAGAGGCAGAAGATGGGCAGCAGCATCTTTCTGATAACAGCAAAATAACAATAAAAAAAACTGCGGTTGCCAATCCGCTCGCCAATCGTGGCAACTATGGCAATATACCCTCCATGATAGTTACGAAGAGATGGCCCCCAGTCCCCGGCGGTCCGCTATGCCTGGCTACGGTGGCGACCATGGTAACGGCGGGGCAGGCGATGCTAAGAATCTCCGGTGGAGGTTCGGTTGCCACCTAAGACGACTCGACCTGGCAACATTTAACGCACGCACCCTGAGGACTGAAGAGAAGATCCTGGAGCTGGAAGAAGAGATAGACAAGTTGCGCTGGCATATTATAGGATTATCTGAGGTCCGAAGAGAGGGGGACGACACGGTAATCCTCGAATCCAGCAACTTGTTCTGTCACCGGGAGGGCGACCATCTGTCCCAACTCCCAACAACAAGTCTCTCCTTAACAACGTTGTAAAGATTGAGAGTATGTCGACGAGGGTTGCGTACCTTATACTCAGAATCACCAAACGGTATTCGCTGAAAACGACCTTCAGCGAATAGGTTTACGCACCAACCTCGGCACATCCCGATGAGGAGGTGGAGGATATGTATGAGGATATATCTAGAGCCATGCATTCCTCCAAAACCCACTATACGGTATTAATGGGAGACTTCAACGCAAAACTAGGCACAAGAGAGAACGGTGAGCTGAAGTTAAGGAAATTTGGAATAGGGCAACGGAACCCAAGGGGCCAGCAGCTTGCCGATTTCATGGAGAAAGAGGACTCTTTATGATGTACCTTTTCTTCCAGAAGCGGCCCCACAGGAAGTGGACCTGATCGAGCCCCGACGGTTCGACAAGAAATGAGATTGACTTCATTATGACGACCAGACGACAACTGTTCAGTGATGTCTCAGTGATCGCGAGGTTGAAAACCGGCAGCGATCACCGAGTAGTGAGAGGCACACTGAACCTAAACGTTAAGTTGGAGAGGTCACGTCTAATGAAGTCAACGCTCCGTCCCCCTCGTGCTCTAATCCAAAGTCCCGAAACCTTTCAGTTTGAGCTACAAAACCGTTTTCAGTGCCTAGAAGATTGCAAGGCAGTGGACGACATGAATGACAAGCTCACGAAAACTGTCCATGCGGTCGGAGCTAAGTTTTGCAAGACCCGCCGCACCGTGATCGGAGAGTTTTTGTGTTCTTCTGCTACTCTTAATCTCATGGCTGTTAGACGGGAAATGAAGCTGCAGTCTTCAGTAGATTTGACAGCATACAGGCAACTGAATAGACAGATCTCCAAATGCATGCGGCGGGACTTACACAACTTGTGTGTGTGTATGTGTGTGTGTGTGTGTGTGTGTGTGTGTGTGTGTGTGTGTGTGTGTGTGTGTGTGTGTGTGTGTGTGTCTGTGTGTGTGTGAGAGAGAGAGATTATTAATGTGTGCATAAGCCCTGCCCTATTTTAAACATCTTGAGATAGGTTGTACCAAAGACAGCAATCCTCACTAAGTGTGTGATGAGCCTTACGACTTTATCATAAGATGTGGTTTAGTTAGCTGTATAGGGGGATCGCAAAAGCGCCTCTGAATCCTCGTTTTCGGGACACCTGAGATTTTTAGTGAGATTGAGAGGTTCTATGGGCAGCTGTACATATCATCGTTGGAGCCACACCCAAGTGTGAGTAACGATCCAAGAGCAAGTCTTATCCGACACTATTTTGATGATATTCTGGACGTCAGTCTGAGCGAGATTAGAATGGCTCTCCAGCACCTTAAAAACGGAAAGACCCCAGGCGAGGATGGAATTACAGCGGAGCTTCTGAAAGCGGGTGGAAAACCGGTACTTGAAGTCCTTCAGAGGCTCTTTAACTCCGTCCTCCTGGTGGCACTACACCGGAGGCGTGGAGTAAAAGTGCGGTGGTCTTGTTCTTCAAGAAAGGCGACAACGCTCTCTTGAAGAACTACAGACCGATTTCCCTTCTGAGCCGCGTCTACGTACTGTTTTCGAGAGTCATTACGAATCGTCTCGCATGCAGACTCGACGACTTCCAGTCTCCCGAACAAGCCGGTTTCCGAAAAGGCTTTAGCACCATTGACCACATACAAACCCTTCGGCAAATTGTACAGAAGTCCGAGGAGTACAATTTGCCACTATGTCTGGCGTATGTGGACTATGAGAAAGCCTTTGATTCCGTCGAAATTTGGGCGGTGCTGCAGTCCCTTCAGCGGTGCCAAGTTGACTGTCGGTATATCGAAGTGCTGAAATGCTTGTACGATGTTTATTCGAGTACAGAACCAGAGTACGAAACCTATCCAACTGCAAAAAGGTGTAAGACAAGGTGACGTTATATCCCCGAAATTCTTCACTGCTGCATTGGAAGACGTTTTCAAGCTTCTAGACTGGAAAGGATACGGTATTAACATCAATAACGAGTACATAACTCACCTTCGATTTGCCGACGATATAGTCCTTATGGCAGAATCGCTGGAGGACCTAAGTACTATGCTCAATGACCTCAATAGTGTCTCTCAACGGATAGGTCTTAAGATGAACATGGACAAAACGAAGATCATGTATAACGTCCATGTCACACCTAAGCCGGTAGTTGTTGGGAGCACTAAGCTCGAATTTGTTGATGAGTATTTTTACCTGGGACAAATAGTCCGACTAGGTAAGTCCAACTTCGACCGAGAAGTCAATCGACGGATTCAACTCGGCTGGGCAGCGTTCGATAAATTATGGCACATCTTCTCGTCAGGTATACCTCAAAACTTGAAAACTAGACTGTACAACCAGTGCGTGTTGCCAGTGATGACCTATGGAACTGAGACGTGGTCCTTCACTGCTGGCCGGATGAGGAAGCTCAAGGTCGCTCAGCGAGCTATGGAGAGGGCTATGCTCGGAGTTTCTCTGCGTGATAAACTCAGAAATGAGGATATCCGCAGTAGAACCAGAGTGACCGACATAGCCCAACGGATTAGTAAGATGAAGTGGCAATGGGCCGGCCATATAGCTCGAAGAACCGACAACCGATGGGGAAAAAAGGTTCTCGAGTGGCGGCCTCGTAACGGTGGACGAAGTGTAGGGCGTCCCCCCACTAGATGGAGTGACGACCTGGTAAGACATGCAGGAAGTCGATGGATGCAGGTGGCTCAGGACCGTGATTTGTGGCATTCCTTGGGGAGGCCTATGTTCAGCAGTGGACTTGTGAAGGGCTGTAATGATGATGATGATGATGATGAGAGCCATTATGCAGCTATATTATGGTTGTTGCTCGAATGGATCAGCTTGACTAGTGAAGGGCCACGCTTTCACAGACTACCAGTGTAAAATAGCAGCTCTATGCTGCTACCTTTCGGATGGTGAGTGTAGAGAACCGGAGACTCTTTTTACTATATTTGTCTATGTTTAGTGTATATGTCTATGGGCCACAGCATTCACTTACCATCAGCTGGACTGTGTACTCGTTTGTCCCCTTATTTTATATAAAAAAGTGACATAAATTGCCGCATCTTTTTATTACTTTGAAGGAAGCTTGATTTTTTTTATACCTCAAAGGGTAAGGGTTTTACATTCAATTTCAACTGATATATATACCGGTTCCTGTGAAAAAGACGAACGGACAGACGAACAGACGAGCAACAAAGCGATTTCGTTTTACGTACGGAACGCTGAAAAATAAATTTTTCCTATTATTATCTTTATGAATTATTTTAAGCACAGGCATTTTAAACTTAGTTGGACTGAATAATCCTTTCCCTATTTATATTTCGTCGTCAAGGGAGAGGCCCTTTGATGGTTTCATTAAATCTGTAACCTAATATAATAATAATAAATAATAAAATGGTTTATTTCTTTAAAATTACAATCTTAAACAATATAGTAGACTTTTCTATACAGTAGTTCTTTTAAACTTACTAGGAGGACCCATCGGTCCTCCTAGTAAGTTTAAAAGAAAACCTGTGTCAGGTGTCCCCGCTTTTCCTTATCTATAACAGTCTTAAATAAGAAAGCATTTAATTGCATTGTTATAAAATTAAACTAGAAGTCGCATTACATTTCAAATATTGGCGGCAATTTAAATAAGGTACGTGAGGGTAATATGGTCACCTTAAGCTTTGCCGCCCTATAAAACTAAAACTAGGAGGAGGACAGAGATAAATACACAATGTCGTATACTATAACTAATATATTAAGAAAAAAATTGCTAACAAACCTTTGCAGTAATTAGGAACACTTCGAAACATCAACTTAAAAAAAACTAACTACACTACACAATACTAAAAGCGACTAAAATTTTACTATAATATCAACTGTCAAAATGGCGTCAATAAAGCGGCGCCCTTTTGATCATTTATTATTTGAATGACTGATGAAGAGCTATCATATCACAAAGCCATCTATGCAAATAAGGCTGTAGTTTTTGAGTTATAAGAAAGTGACCATATTAACCGAATGACTATATTACCCTCACGTACTATAAGGTAATTAATGTATTATTTGTACGTATTTAAATGTAAGCGCAAATGGTATGTGTTATATATTTATAATTTATATTTATTGTTATAATTTAAGAGGGCAGCGTTGTCCACGTTCTACCTTCAGGAATTTAGTTTTAGTTGCCCCACTCAATACAGGAATGCAATATCCCAAGACAGATTGTACTAAAGAAATGTATATTTGTTTTATTCATTTATGAGATGTAATATGTCTCAGAGTTTTAAAAATCCAAATAAGTTTACGTACTCTTTCGTTCGTATATTCAATATGTGGATGCCGATGGTCCAGTATTACTCCTAGGTATTTAGTGGATCCCCTCGAACGGGTTCCCGCCGTATCGTGGCCCCGCAGCTTAGTAGCCGGGGCTTGGTTACCCGCGGTGAACAAAGAGGAACCCCTTGGCTGGCCCGTGGTGTAGGGCTGGCCCGAGGGGGCCACTCCGAGTGGGCTTGGCAAGCCCACTTCGGATGTGTGTCGTTGGGCTTTGGCGAGAGGGGTGTCCTCTCCCCCTACCGCTGCAGCCAAGGTGGAGTCGCGGAGGAAGAGGAGTTTTGGTAATTCGATGCGCCATTAGCCCTATCCTCCGCGACTCTGACGGGGCCGCACCGTTAATGCGGTGGTGGTGGGGCCGCGGGGGGAGAGGAATGTCGGTATTGCGAGGAGCCGCTCTCCCTACCCTCCGCGGCCGAAACTTGGTTGGCGGCGGAGCCAGAAATCAGATCCGCCGCTGAGGTCAGGAAAGCGGGTGCTACCGAGCGCCCGATTTTCCTGGCCCCATGGCCTCCGCGTATCGGCCTTAGGGGGGCCCGTTACATAGGTGGAGTTGGAGGCCGTGGAGGGGGGCGTGACTTGTGTTCCTGGTGCGCCTTGCCTGAGAAGGAGAATGGGGAGGAGAGGTCCTCCCCCGAGGAGGGAAAGCGTTCCAGTGTCCCTATCAATATGCGGCGATGGTAACCACCATTGGGTTTTAGTCGGTGCGAGTCCGACATAATCCGTCCTTGCCCCCGCGAGGCGGGTATGCGTAGGCATTTCCCCATGTAAAAAAAAGAAAAGGTATTTAGTGGATGTGACCTTCTACAGCATTTTACAATTACAACTTGAGTAGTCTAGTTTATCGCATTCATGTATTTTTACTGTAAGACCGTTTATCGGTTGAGTTCTATTATTTATTGAGAAGCACATAGAGTTTGTTTTATTAATATTTAATGTTAGAAGGTTCGTTTTTAGCCAGTCAGAAATTTTATACATATTCGATACATATTCGATTGCTTTATTTTTAAATATATAATGCAAGTATGTAGAAATCATGTTAAGTAAAAAGTTACGCAGAACGACATTACTGGGAATATACAAATTACAAAAACAGGGAATCGCTTTTAGTGACTTACAAAGTCTGCAAACTTTGATGCTGAAACAAAAAATAGAGACATTATATAAGACTTACTTTACTTGTATAAAACGTTTGTTACACATATAATAAAATATTAATGATAAATCGGAGATTTGGAAGTAGCAAGATTTCTCGGGATAATTTTACTTTTTTGCAATCGAAATGGACTTTTACATAATCGATGCCTCCTACTATGCTAAGTCGTGTTCGGAAAATTACGACACATTTTCTCGTCCAGTGTTCCTCAAAACCTGAACTTTGTGTTCACGTTTTGAGGAACACTGATTTGTTTTGCGGAGACAGCGCGTGTTGCCAGCGTTGACTTGGAACTTGCCGATGTACCATGAGTCAACAACTGGACAAATATTACTCTAACTATAATGAAAGTATTCGTATACTAGTCAGATATTTATTTATTATTTCTAGAGCTGTGTCTCGCCAGCAACGCAGTCAGGAATTTGCATTTAGAAAAAACCAAAGTTAGGGGCTTTTTAGATGCTAATTAGGTGCTAAGTTTAAAAATTAGGTGCTCTAAAATTTTCACCGCAACGAACTGTTAAAATTTGATTTGCTAGCAAAACGTATCGTAACGTTAATATTAATAGCAAGGAATTAATGAATTAAGTGCTAATTAAGTGCTGAAAGATTATTGAGGTCGGATGTAGATGACGGTAATATACTGGGAATTATCGGGTCCAGGACCACCATTACCTTACGGTATAAGGTATGATCGGCATTTTTTGTACTTTATCAGTTATATATTATAGAATCTGTATTAAAACCGAATCAGAACGCACCGACTCCACGTAGTCGTGTATGCCCTACCCCTAGAGTGTTTTGTAAAGTCGTAGGCGCGGTGGGAGAGCAGCCCCCGCCCGCTGTGGCAAATCACAGGTATCTGTGCGAGCCATAGAGGCCGAAGCTGGTCCAATAAGCCGAAGCTGCGGAGGTGAGCATGGGTGCCTATTATTTGCTAAGCAAGGGCTAAGGGGCTGCACTCATCGCAGCGCCGAAGCCGTTGCAGAAGTAACTATGTCAATAACTCCTGTGTAAAAAAATGAGGTTATAATTTTACAAAAAAAATTATTACTCATAAACTGTACATTTCCGCAAGGGTTTTTCTAAATGCAATTTCCTGACTTTGCATTGCTGGCGATGCGCAACTTATTTCTAGTTTATAAAACTAGGAATGGCTGGCTTATTTATCTTAATTACGGTTTTTAGAATTTATACAATATTCCGATGTGCAAAAATAACACTAAAAAATAGATTTCTTTCAGCGCTTTATATATATTCGCAGCAAAAACACAAGTAGAATTAATAGCTAGAAAGTCAGTGTCATTTCTCAGAAAAAATAATCGCGTCGCTTTCAATTCTCATTTTAATATCGTTGTTTTCTCATTAAATAAAACAAATTTTATGGATTTTAATTTCTTTTTAATTCTCGACGTTTCGGGTGCTTTGTTGCATCCATGGGGAATTAAAAATAAATAGTGTTAAACGCCATTATATCCTTAAAGGTAGTTTTATTCAATGTGTAGTGTTCGCGTAAATATACGAAATCATTATCGTTGTTTTCTTTTAAAATAAACAAATGAAAAATGTAAAATTCTTACTGTTTGTAACTGATTATAATTTAGCTGATCAAATGTCTAAAATGAATTATAAACTTTATAATAACTTTTGCTTTGATTTATTGTACACTTAAAAGCACTCCTGAACAGTCAATTATAAAAAATACAATTTAAATCAATGTCTAACATTTAAATATATATTACTAACTAGTGATCCCCTGGTTTTGCATGGGTGATTTCTGGATCTCGACAACAGCGCCGCCTAACGGGTCCAATTGTGAATATAAACCATCCAGAGACCTACTCAAATAGACACAAAAAATCATCAAAATCGGTCCAGCCGTTAAGGAGGAGTTCAGTGACAAACACACGTACAGAAGAATTTTATATAGTAAGAAAAGACTACAATACCATTTGTTTAAAGTTCTCTATGTGGAACTTGTCCACTTTCAAATGACCATGCGTTTTTGTCATTAATATAATTATCAATCGATTAAAACGCTTTTCTAATAAAAGTATTTTTAACATACCTTTTAAATTCATTAATGGCAAGTCAAGCATTGAATCAGCTGTTTTGTTGTAAAATCGAATGCCTTGTGGCATAAATGAATTGCAAGTTTTCCTTAGTCTGAACAATGGTGTAACAAGTTTATTTTTGTTTCTGGTATTTAAGTTATGTAGGTAGTTATTAGGTTGTGTAACTAATATGTTATAGGATATTATGTAATAGT
This sequence comes from Parnassius orleans, assembly GCA_029286625.1. NCBI lineage: Eukaryota > Metazoa > Arthropoda > Insecta > Lepidoptera > Papilionidae > Parnassius > Parnassius orleans. The sequence goes on along the minus strand of JAGSMP010000027.1, from coordinate 3,111,254 downwards.
TAATTTGATTAATTTGGCAACATCTACAAACTAGTTTATGAATAAAATTAGCTTATTAATTTTTATCTTGATTTACTCAGTTATTTTAAGTGTAACGTGAATAACTAATGTGATGAAAGTAATAACTCTATTAAAAAAAAGTTATATAAAATCAAGTTTTCTACAAACGACATTTTAAAATAAAACTGCTACTCGTCACACTTCTGTGTATTAATTTTTTATTTGTTTTTAAATTGCCTGAGAGTGTAACTCCGTTGATAATTGAAACAATTAAAGTATTCCACATGACGCTTGAAACAGAAAATGTATACATTAATCACAACTTGAAATAGCGACTATTTGTGAGCCAGAAAACATTTACGTCTATTAAAAAGATTGGATTATGTGACATTAATATAATTTTCAAGCCTTAATAAAAAAATAAAACATATGTACGATTAATTACATTTTGTTACACATATTTTACACATATTCTACGTGTATTTATATCTGCTTACTACAAAATTACATTAAATGTTGCACACTGATCTTTTGGCAATTAAATTGTAAAATAATATTTTATTATTGTTGGAATATGTAACACCATAGTCTCGAACATCGCAAAAACACTGCCAACCCTTCATAAGTCTCGTGGGAAAAAACTTTTACTTACTAATATGTATTATGTTACACATTTTCTGCTACTATCCTAAATTACACATTTGCACGAGTTTACTCCAAACTTATAATTAAAGGCCTCTCCAGGGGTATTTATATGACTCGGTTCATTCACTATAGCCTATTCAAAGTCCACTGCTGAACATGAACTTTTCTCATAGATTGCCTCAAAGGAGGGTCATTTGCCATAGTTGCCATGCTTGGCAGGCGTGTTGGAAAATGCAGGTTTTTATTACATTGACTTGAAATCAGGAAGATATTGCTGCCCATGCTCTGTTGTCTCTTATGATACCCACTGGATGACATGGAGTAGTGAATTCTCTTATTAGAATAGAATAGAATTTTTTTTTATTCAATATAGTTTACATATTATTCTTATTGAAAGTCATTTTACTTTTACCATTAGTTCGAAAAAAAACTTTGTCCTGGAAAGAACCAGCAAGAAATTCAGCGGGACTTTTTTTTTCAAAGTAAATTATACAATATGAAAAGTTGTACATACTATTTACAAAATTTATTTTAGAAACCATTTGGAAGCGGCCACCTCATTCCCAGGGGTTATTATCAACCATGTATTCATTTATATTATAATAAACTTTTTATACAGTTTTTGTTTTATAAAATATTTGAACTGGATAATATATATATAAAGTTTTGCCCATAAATTAATTACTGACTCTGTGGAATCGAGAAACTAGTATCACTAGCTTGTGTTTATTCCTAGTGTTTACAGAGTGTATATCACTTTTTTTACTAAAACTACTTTTGTTTTTGTTTCTTTTAATTTTTCGCTGAGAGACTCTCTCAGTTTTAAGTTGTAAATTACTCTTATCGCCTTCTTCTGCAAAACAAAAATAGTTTGTAAATCAGTGACATTACCCACAGCAAAATCCCATTATGCTACGGAAATAACTGAAATTAACTAATCTAGCTGTCGCGACACTAGTGCGATCTTTCCACTGGTGTGATATTTTTACAGCATAAGCTGCAGAGCTTATTCTGCTAGCTAGTTTAGATATATGGGAGCCCGCTGAAGCTTTGCGTCGAGTGATGCCAAGAAAAACAGTAGATTCAACAGGACTCAGTTCTTCTCTATTTTAACAAATTGCTATTCAGATTTTTAATAATTGGTGTTGGTTGGTATTCCGTGACTACACGGCCACTACATGGCTTAAGTACTTCAAATATATTATAGTAATGTAATCAAATTTCGGTGCAAATCTTCGTTATTAAAACGTATATAAACATATATTGCAGCAATACAGGTACCGCATAAATATGTAAACTGCCAGACATATAAATATCGACATTATAAAGGTTAACATGTATTTTGTACTAATATTGCCGGTTATGTGATTTTTTTCAATTACATGAATGAAATGTTAATGCAATCACTACGTTTTAAGAGCAGATCTATCACAGAAAGCAGATACTGCCACTGGATAACCATCGCGATTAATTAGGGTTACTAATAACATATAAACAATCTCCAAAATGTGTTCAATAGTTGGAGCTACAAGCTTTATTTCTCACACTTAAACAGAAAAGACGTGTGAAGCTTTAGTTATTGATTGCACCAAATTCAGTTTTACACGTGTAATTTAAATTTAAATTATTTACGTGGTACAGTGACGCTACACCGTGTGTTTTGCATGGTGAGAGTGTAGAGAACCCGAGACTAGTTTCATTGGTAGTAAGGCATCTTAGTCATCAGGGGTGACAACACATCTGCATTTTGATTATTAATTAATGTAGGTGCTACAAACTCCATCTATTTATCACAAGGTGGACTGTGTGCTCGTTTGTTACCCTAAATTATAGGTACAAAAAGTTTGGATGATCTTATTCCTTCACTTTATTATTTGGTTTGGTAAACCCTAATCATTTCATAATTTGTCGCTACATAATATGCACTACGAGGGTGACACTGAAAGTTCTTACAAAATCAAAAACTGAATAAACAAGCAAGTTATTAGTTTTATTATATCTTTTCAAAATAGTGTCCATTTACATCAATACATCACTGCATCCGATGGAACCACTGAGAAAAGCACTTTGCCCACTCGTCCTTAGGGTTCTCTTCGACGGCATTTTGAAACGCAGCCACTGCTTCCTCGGCGTTCATAAAACGTTTTCCTTGAAGTTTTTCTTTTGTTTCGGAAATAAATAAAAATCGCAATGTGCGATGTCGGAGATATAGGGTGGGTGACCCAGTAATTCCACGTCTGACATCGCCAAGTAGTCGATTGTTTGCTTGGCGGTGTGCGACTAGGCGTTGTCGTGATGAAGGAGGATCCTACTGTAAGGTCGTTTCTCCCGAAATTTTTCTAAGATAAGTGGCAAATAATTGTTAGTGTACCACTCTGCAGTAACTGTTTTTCGATCCTCTAAAACAATTGTTGCGTAATGATCTGTCCTTCCGAAGAACGAGGTCACCATCTTTTTTCCCACGCTTCGACCTCTCTTCACTTTAGTTGGCAACACCTCGGAAGGAAACACCCAGACAGCAGACTGTCTCCTAGTTTCAGGATCATAACAATAAATCCAGCTTTCGTCACTCGAAAGTATGTCAAAAACAGCATTTGAGTCACCTCCGTTAAATCTTTGAACCATTTTACGATACCAATCAACACACGGAGTTTTAGGGCCTCTGTCAAATTATGAGGTATCCACCGGGCACAAAGCTTCGTGACCGCTAAATGTTCATGGAGGATTTTGTGCACTTGACTCATACCGATGCCTAAGCTTGTCCGAATCTGCTGATAAGTCACTCTTTTGTCAGTGTCTATCATACGCCGCACAACACTGATGTTATCTTCAGTCGTCACCGTATAAGGCCGTCCCTCACGCAGATCATCGGTGAGATTAATGCGACCACGTTTAAGCTCATTAAACCAGTTGTAAACAGTGGCACAAGATTGGGCTTCATCGTGAAAGGCCAATTGAAGTCTATCATAACTTTCTTGTTGACTTAAATGACATCGAAAGTCATAAAAAATCATTGTACGAAAATGTTCTCATGTTAAATTCATGCTGACGTGACACAGACAATTTTCAATTTGCCGCCAAATCGTAAACAAATGACAAATTATAAAATACATACGCCAAATATTGGCAAAGAGTTCCGTTTTCAAAATTTTAACTTATTTTTTTATTATATCGTTTACAAGTGGCCAGTTCTAAAAACATTCAGTGTCGCCCTCGTTCTAATCTTTGGTTTCATACAATTATATTGCCAAGATTTTGTTTCTGAATATTTTATAACTTACAAAGTTTAGAAGTTACTGTTGTTACAAATATCTTCATAAAATAAAAATATCTACAATTGTGCTCAGTTAAGAAAATTAGCCAAATATTTGTGTTTATATATTAGTATACATAACATTAGTGAAAAGTCTAATAAACAGTTATGTTTAATTACTAAAACATGCGCCAGTCACAATTTTAAATCACACAACGGGTTGACGACAATGACATGTATATATAAAAAGGTAGATACGTTACTAGCACGCCAAAAATGAAGCGTTGAAAAGTGTACAATTAGCCACTCCGGCACTCAGTCGCTCTCGGATACATAAACGGTACGCGCGTTGCACACGTACTTCCCTGTTCCCACAAACTGTGTTTAGATATTTATAAAGCTTCAAAATTCCGTCGTTTGTGATGAGTAAATGCACTAATTATTCAAGCAAATCAAACATAGCTCACAGAATACCCTGTCCCAAGTATGTAAGCCGATTTTATTATGTTTTATTAAATTTAATCCTTTGGCTAACAAATATGACGCCATGATTACGTAAGCTTTAAGAAATGGACAACAATGGACGCGGCCGACGCAATGGGCGACCCTGACAATGTAGTGAAATGTAGGTATATCATTAAAATGTGTAAGTGTGTTGCTGCTGAGAAAGCTGGGTTCGGAACATTTTTGTCGGTGTTTTTGTGGGCATATAGCGTATCTATAAAAAATGACGAGCAGAGAATGCCTTCAGGCATTAAGTCCGCCATTTGTTACCTTACTGGAACGGTATTGCGCAGAAATGACCCTAATTTCGGTCAAAAAATGATCCTGAGGCTCTTTTTTCAGTTTTTTCCAAGACAGACTTCTGAAAAATAAGTAATTCCAAAATCTGCGTACAATTTTCTTTAAAATAATTTTTTTTATTGCAGAGGGCGCAAACGAACGTGCGGCTCACCTGATGGTAAGTGACTACCGCCGCCCATAAACAACTGCAACACCAGGGGAATTGCAGATGCGTTGCCGGCCTTGTAAAAAAGAGTAGGCTATTTTCTTGAAGGTCCCTGAGTAGTATCGGTCCGGGAAAATCTCTGGTGGTAGTCTATTCCACAAGAAAGTTGTGCGAGGAAGAAAACTTCTTCTAAATCGCACAGTGGTGGACCGCCAATCATCCAGGTGGTATGGATGGTATCATGAGTTTTGTCGCGATGTGTGATGGTAAAATTGAGCGGCTGGAATTAGTCCGAACAATCCCTCAGGGCACTTCCAGTGGTATATGCGACAAAATACGCAAAGAGATGCAACAACTCTTCGCAGTGCCAGTGAGTCAAGCCGATCGGAGTGGACTCGGTCGTCGACGATTCGAGCTGATCTGCGCTGGATGCAGTCAAGTGGAAGGAGCTAGCACTGGGGAGCCCCTGCCCAGAGATAGGAACAGTATTCCATGTGGGGCCGAACCTGCGCCTTGTAAAGTTGCAAGCGGTGTACCGGCATGAAATACTGTCCCGCTCTGCTGAACACGCCAAGCTTTTTAGAGGCCAATTTGGCCTTCTCTTCAAAGTGACCACGAAACTCCACATCACTCAATATGTCGACACCGAGGATTCCGATACTGGCTGAGGCAATAAGGTTAGTGCCTTGAAACTTAGGAGATGTGGCAAAGGGGTTCTTTTTAGCGATAAACGCGCAAACTTGTGTCTTCTGGGAATTAAACTGGACCAGGTTTAGTCGCCACCAATCCGAGACTTTGTTAAGCAAAGACTCGACTTTAGACACAAGTTTATTCCGGTACTCGGCGACGTTTTCCCGAGAAATATTGGCACGGTCGGTATATAAAGCATCACCAGTGTTGTCGTCTGCATAGCAATGAATGTTACTGGTTGGCAACATATCATTGATAGCACGCAGTCTTGTGGAGCACCAGCATAAATAGGCTTGCAATCGGAGCATTCACCGTCTCCTATGACCTTGATGCTCCGATCTGCAAGAAAACTTGTGATCCACTTGCACAATTTTTCGGGAAGCCCATAGGAAGGGAGCTTTGTAAGAAGCGCTTTGCGCCAAACCCGACCGAAGGCCTTCGCAACGTGAAAACTAACGGTCAACGCCTCCCCCTTGGACTCTACTTCCTCCGCTCATCTATGAGTTAGGTAAGCCAGATAATCGCCAGCTGAGCGACCCCGACGGAAACCGTACTGGCGGTCACTAATCAGCTGGTGATTCTCAAGGTACCTCATGAACTGGCAGTGAAGTAATATATGTATATAACAAAGTAAAATATGTTTCGAATTGAATAATTTTATGTTTTTGTGGGTTGGCTTATTTCTGCACAACACGGTCCATTTATAAAGGTCATATTAATAAAGTTTTTAAAAACTGCGGTATTGGACTGCCGGCGCTTTCGACTGAACTGCTGGCGGAGGATGAGTGCGTGTCAGTCGTTCTACAATGCAACTACCTTTCGCATAAATGGCTCTAAATTAAATGATATATTATTTTTATTACATAAAATATTATGTTTTACTTCTTCTGTTGGAATGCTGCGATCCTAGGTTACCCTAACTACCGCATTCAGAGTTGTTTTATGCGTCTAACTAGTTTTGTGTATTGATTTCAAAGAGATAAAGGTTTATTTTACAACTCCGAGTATGGTAGTCACAGTGCAACATTCGCAGGCGTTCCCAGTGCGTACAATAAAACCAGTTGCAGCAGCACTGCCCAATAAACTAAATCTAGTTACACGACTGAATCGACGTCCTACAAAAATGCTTAAATGTTCCGTTTTTTGCTGCAAAAAGAGATCTGCCATATCAAACTTACAAAAAGATATAACTAGCGTTACCTTTCATATATAAGTAATTTTTCATCACATTATTGCTATTTACAGCCGCTCACCCTCATACAATATGCAGATCGGTCGAGCAACTGATCTGAGTCTGTATCTGAGTTGTCGCTGTCACCGAGCGATAATGTTATAAAGTATCTATGTGTGTGTGTGAAATTGTTAGTTTCATGTTTTAATTGTTATGTGTGTGTTCCGTAATGACAGACGATTGTTTTTGTGTGCGCAGATTTCCCACCGCAAAAAATGACAGACAGTTGTATATCGGGAAAACGAATGGACGGGAAAATGCTCCTCTCTGGTCAGCCGGTGGCCTTTGTTGCTTTATGATGTTAGTATTTGTTTTATGTTAATTATTTTTTTTAAGTATGGAAAAAATATTCATATTTAAAAAATGAAAATTTTCATTCAAAACATGATATTAAAGATTATGTCAAAATTGTGCTGTTTAACTTTAATAGTTTTTACAATAATAATTTCGCCAATGCCTTTGCAAGTGATATTAATATAGAATTCAATATAATAATGTTTTTATTTCAAATTAGATTTAATAATCAGTCGCTAATCCGAACGTAATTAACGAAATCCGTAATTTTGATAGCCCTGGACACAAAGAACAATGGCCAAATTTCTATAGGAGCTGGACTTGGCTTTTATTTTTCATGTCCCAAAACAAACTATAGCTAGATTGGTTTGTTTTTAAATTGTAAACACCATCCCGTTTGAAAATCATATCTAAATAGCCACTATTTTTTATAATAACGTCAACAATACTTTTGAGGTTAGAATAAAAAGTTAATAAAATCAAATTTGTTAAGTGTCGAATGCACCACCCCCTACCCCAGCTACAAATTGGTTTTTAGTAAGCTTTTGTGTTTATCATTGCATTTTGTGCATTTTTAACGATGGTGCAATTATATTCAATCAAAGAGCAGTTTTTTATATTGCAAAAATTACCCAATTCTAATTATGTGAAGTCATATCGAGGTTATAAGGTGAGCGATCTTAAACAATTTTTATTTCTAAACTACAGGGGTGCAGTTTAAATAATTAATATTTTTGAGATGTGTTATTTGAAATACGTCTGTCAGTATTTTTTTACATATATGTACTCCAAATTCGTAGGCTGGGGTAGGGGAGGTGCTAATGATTGCCGGGTGACAATCAATGGCGTCGATCGATGACCACAAATTATGTAACTTGTCGATGACAAATTTCGTTCCGCTTCCGTTGTTCGTAATTGAAAAAAACGCTTAGCTTACTATGAAGCTACATAATTATTTTTATGACATGAATCCAGTACATAATAAATTAGTATAGTTGATTTGATGCCTACATACATAGTTTTACGAGCATATTTACAGGGAACACACTGTACAACGATATTTTAGTGGATGAGATGTTTCGCTCCTATTTTATAGATAATAAGCAATAACATTTTGGAAATAAAAATTGTAACAAAGTTAAGAAATGTGTTTTATTGATGATTTAGAATAGCATGGTAGTTATGAACAAAGAAGTATAATACAATAGCACTGCTTAGCAGGGCGTACGAGTAATAGATAAGAGCGGTAATGACGGGGTGCAAAGAACAATAGATAAGACGAAAGGGTGAACAATAGAACGCTAATAAAGGTTCAGGCCCACTGGATATCAATTAGATATTAGTTAATTGATCTGCAATTCTCCGGAACCAAGCATCCTACGCAAAAACGGACCGCAGATTCGTGATCAGAGCATGCCAAAACCTTTTTTTAGGATCCGTTGACCCACCGTCAGCCGATGACGGAGTTGTAACAGTTCTAACTCAGTGAGCCAGAACTGGTACAAACTAACTACTAACGGACAAATAAGGGCATAAGTTGTTTAAAGTATGCGTTCGGCAACTAATTTTATATTTTGTGTCCCTTAAACTGAAATGGTGTACCTAGTTATTTATTTATTGTACACTTAATACCAAATTAATATAGAAGTACGAGTAGAAGTTAATAAGCGGACTTAATGTATAATAATTTTCTAAAATAGGTGGAAAAGCGCACAGTACGGAGAGAAACCGTGTAGTGGCGGTGTAAGAATATTCACTACCCCATATCGTCCCGAGGGTGTCCTAAGAAGCGACAGACGGAAAGTGAAACAGGAAATGGGCAGCAACTTCTTCCTGATAACTACTCAAAATAATAAAATACTGCGGTTGCCAACCCATATGCCAGGCGTGGCAACTATGGCAAAATTCCCCATGAGGCAATCTATGAGAGAGGTCTATGTTCAGCAACGGACTTTTATAGGCTGTAATAGATAATTGGATGGACGGAGAGAAAGACTGAGGATCGGAGGAACTGATCATGGGAAAGGGATATTTAATGAAGAGCATCTTGTAAGTAATGAGTAGTGGAGGGATAAAACAATACGCCGTTTAAAGTGAAGAGAATGTGAGTATTTTTAAGCCAGGGAGCCACTTCAGCTGTTTGCGAAATTCGGAAACGTGCCAATATTTTTGTACAATACTTGATAAAATAACAGGAACAGTTGCCTGCACAATCAATTTGAATGGGATTTTAAATTGTTAGTTAGGCTATAGAATAGCATTTATTAATGATTTTTCCAACCACAGCGGGGTAAAACGACTTCGCATAATGACTTTTCTTTAGCTTTCTAAGATAACAAATCCCCGTAGGAATTTTATGATCTTACCCAGTTTGTTATATACGTATACTAAAAATAAGTGTTTATCAACAGTATGATATATCTGGATAACTCATATAACAAGCGTGCACGCAAAAAAGTTGTATCCTGAACGGTGAAGGAAATTATGTAAAGATTTTCCAGAAGACTTCTGTAAAAGATTAGGGACATAGCAGACCATTAGACAACGGCTGATGGATATGAACCAGTTACGTCTTGCGATTCCAGTGTCACTCTTTGTTTTTAATGTTATGTACTTGCACCGAGCGCAGAGCCGTGGTAGCTCAGGGGCTAAGCGCTCGCTGTAAATTTCACAGTACGCGAACAACCCGGGTTCGATCCCCACCGGCACCAATGAAATTGTAAATTGCAATTTTAGGTGCTGATTTATCACGAGCTCGGTGGCAAAGAATAATGCGAACGGTTCGATTTGTAATATATAGTTGGAACTAATTTTGTGCTTTGCGTAATTTTTAATGTTGGACTTTGTTGAATCATCCCTGCAACGGGAGAGGCCTATGTCTAGCACTGAACTTAAACGTGTAGATAAAGGAGAAAGAAGACGAAAGCTTAATAGTTATAAGAAAGTGAGTGAGAAAAACGAATGTGTGGTGATTATAAGTTCATTATTGTGGTGGTGTAAAATCATCCGCTACCCTATATCGTGCCGTGTGTGTTATAAGAGGCGACAGAGGAAAACTGAACCAGGAGATGGGCAGCATCATCATCCGGATAATAACTCAAAATGACAACTGTGGTAAAATCCCCCATATAAGGCACTCTATGTGGGAGGTCTATGTTCTACAGTGGATTTTTATAGGTTGTAATGGATGAACAGATGTATGGATTAAAAATAAGTTAAAAAAGCATTATTGAACCTAAGGAAAGATGAAAAATAACAAGGATAGTGAAAAAGAATAGATGGATGCATAATGAATGGTCATTGTAGTTCCAGACGCCTTTCAAGATTTGCTATAACGGAAAATCTTTCCCATTATGAGAGAGACCTTTCAGCAGAAGATTGTTTACAGGCTAATGGGCTGATAAGAAATAAACAAACATAAGCGTAAGACGCTAAGAATTATAATAGGTTTTTTTAATTAAATATTTACTTTCAGTTTTCAACTTTCACCAGACCTAAGTAGCTTTGTTAAGAACACGTACGTGTTAGCTTTAAAGCATGTTATTTACTTTTTACATTAAGTGCCTAATGTTGTTGTGTCTCCCTAGAGGGATCGGCGCTGCAAATATTACAGTTCGTAAGTTATATTTTACCCAACACTGTTATCTCCTCGCCGTTGATTACAAGTTGTATAAATGCTTGTAAATCTTAAAGAAAAATATAAAATGAAATGCTGAATATAAACAAATCTATAGCAAATATTCTAACCTTTGGTTAGAATCTTTGCTAAAGATTTGTGTTTAACAGATAAAAATAATCATGTGAATCTTTTATTTTCCACTTTATTTTAATTCAAATTTTGGAGTTAGTGGCTACTAACCACCAGCAGCCAACTTCAATCATACGAGTAGATAACAAATATGTTGTTGGGATTATAAAGAGATTAAGATGCTCAACGGTCTCAAATTATACTAGCTTTCCTACCCTTTAAGCCGAAACACAACAGCACAGCTATTTGATAACAGAAATAGTTAAACATGTAGTATATTACGTGTGAAATTAATTAAGTACTTCTTTTTGAGAATATTGTTAACATTTAATAAGAAAGAGGGGCTGCAAATTCATATTGTGGATAGTCGTGTAGCAGGTCTTTATTCGGCTATGAGATTCTTTTTATAATATTAAAAAGGTACTGTGTTTAGTTAGAAGCCATTATAGACATATTTTGCAAAAACAGACAGCTATACATATTGTTACTATTATCAAAAAAAATATTATTGTTAAGTGTACAAATAATTTTGATTATCTTATTATTTTCAAATATGTCCAATAAATATTCGTAACAACTTATTTCATCAATAGTTTGATCTAAGTAGTTATTATTTTTATTTTGTATATAATCATTGAAATATTTTACCTCAAGAATATTTATGGTAATATATCTGACTGGGGCTTTCTTAACTTTGAACTTAATTAAGAAAAGCTGCCATCATCAAATAGTTCGATTGCGTCTTAAGCTTTAAGATTAACTGGCATCAAGGTTGCTTAGACTGAAGTAGTTATATCACATTTAATTTAAAAAATCACAATCATAGAACACGAACATATTGCGTAACATACATACAAAAGATAACGTACAATCGTATTGCAAACCGCCATTTTTTGAAGTCGGCAATTAAAATAGATTTTCATTTGCATACATATATTATATAGAATTTGATGAAATCGCGAGCATAGCTAGTACCTTAATAAAACTCCAATTCGTAACAATTTATAGGTCTCAGATACTACATTGATCACCATTTGAATTTGAATTCAAGGCTCATTATTTACACATGATGACCAATAAGTCACTGATCCGAAAGGAAAATTCCAGTTCAATGAATATTTTACTTGCTTCTTTAATAAAATAAGTTTTAAAACAAATTACAACAATGAGAAAAAAATATATTATGGTCGCTTTGCTTACAGAAAGTTCCAAATTGAATGAGACTGCTTCACTGAACGAGATAATTTTACCGTATTCTTTATGCATATAATAGCTGAGAGGGTACGCTCTCATAGATATCGCTAGTGGACTTAAAGGTCGCCCAAAATATAAATATGTAACTCATAGTAATACACTCAGAAAGGAAATATGTTATAACACATTACCAGAAGAAGCGCAAAAAATAATAATAGTTATTCTTCAATAATTTCAATAAGCATTTTGTAGAAAATCTTTTATGATATTGTTACGAGCTTGGGGTTCGAGACAATTAAAAACTGCCGAGTGAATTACCAAAATTGACACTTTAATTATAGAACACTAAATACAACTTAAAACCACACTAATAACAAAACACAATTATACTACTGATCACTTTAGTTCCCAGTTGTATCGCTTCGAAGTCTTCGCTTGTATCGCCAATTCAATACTGACTCGGTCGCGGTCTATACCGGCCTTATATAGGGCCTCAGATAGTTTCCAGAACCTTCTATTGTAGAAACATCTAGAATGTTCGAGTACATATCGGTCCCGAAATTTCTAGAAGGATCTTGACTCTCTAGTTCTGCTACTCGATACTAGAGGGCGCTAGTGGTAACTAGTGTTGCCATGTATAAACCATTAATAGTGGCGCGCAACACTGCCCCCTCCTAAGACATGCTCGTCCCGAGCATTATTGGCCCATAATAACGCGCCAGTCGATCCACATGGACGATCTTAGGAGTACCTCTTGCACCTTTCTGTATCCGGTAGGTTACGTCATTGATCCTTGTCACAATCCGGTACGGTCCGTCCCATTTAGCTTGAAGCTTAGGAGATTTCCCTTTGCTGCGAACTGGATTGTGTAACCACACTAGTGAACCTTCGTCAAACCCTTTGTTGTTCATTTTGCGGTCATACCGTGTTTTCATCTTCTCAGACGTTTGCTGGCCCGACTGTCTGACGTGCTCATAAATGTCATTCATTTTGTCCCGCAAGTCATTTGCATAATCGGTTATACTGCGTGGGGCATCAGGTGGTATTCCGGTGATCAGGTCTGCAGGCAGCCGTAATTCTCTCCCAAAATTTGCTAAAGCTGGTGTCACTGATGTACTTTCGTGAACAGCGCTTCGATATGACAACAAAAACGGTTGTATGTGCCTGTCCCAGTCTCGTTGCCGTTTTTCCACAACTTTTGCTAGGTACCTCTCCAATGTCTGATTAAATCTTTCTACCATTCCATCAGATTGTGGGTGGTAAGAAGTTGTTCTTGTTTTATGAGTACCCATAACTGGCAAGTTTCCTGGAATATTTGAGACTCAAAATTCCTTCCTTGATCGCTGTGAATCTCTAAAGGTACTCCAAAACGACAGAAGACTTCATGAACTAGTTTATCTGCAACTGTTGAAGCTTCTTGATTTGGAATGGCGAAGACTTCTGGCCACTTAGTGAAGTAATCCATCACAACCATGAAATACTTGTTACCACTTTCACTTTCCGGAAACGGCCCCGCAACGTCAATGGCTATCCTCTCCCATGGTGCACCAACATTGTACAATTTCAATGCACCCCTACTACGAGTTTGAGGTCCCTTTACAGCCGCACAACTTGTACATTTGCGACACCAGTCCTCGACATCGTCACGACAGTGGACCCAGTAAAACCGTTCTCGGATCTTCAGTAGAGTTCGTTTAACTCCCAGGTGGCCTCCTGAACAACCATTATGGTACAGCTGTAGAACATCCGGTACTGACAACTGTCTCCCCGACCATTTTCCCATTTACGGCACAAGACTCCATCCTGAATCAGCAATCTGTCCCATTGGGCCCAATAGCTTTTCGTGGTCGAACTCATCGCTGAAACGTCACTCCACTTGGGCTTAGGAGCACTGGCCTTCATCCATTCTAGAATCGGCTTGATGTCCGAATCTTCCTGCTGTGCATGTCGTAGGCTGTCTTCCACTCATTGTTGAGCTGGTCTGTCATAAGCATCCTCACAGATACCACTTCTTACCCTCTTGCCTAGTACAATGCTTGCAATCTTCAGGACAAGGTCTTCTTGACAATGCATCTGCGTTGCCATGAGATTTTCCGCTGCGATGTTCGATCACAAAGTCGTATTCCTGTAGTAGCTCAATCCATCTCGCAACTTGTCCTTCTGGATTTTTGAACTGCATAGTTATTTCAGTGAAGATGGAATCAGTAAGAGAAATTGCCCCAGAAGATTTGCTAAAATGCAGGTGACTTTAGCTTGCTCCAGACAATGGTTGTCTTTTGACAAAGACTTGCTGAAATACGCTATCACAACCTCTTGATCACCATTCCTTTGAGACAACACACCGCCAAGTCCTATATCACTTGCGTCTGTGTCAACTATAAGGAATGGTGATCAAGAGGTTGTGATAGCGTATTTCAGCAAGTCTTTGTCAAAGCCGGAAATGTACTATTGTGTCACAAGACGGGAATTGCTTGCTGTGGTAAAGTCCTTGCAGCATTTTAGCAAATATCTTCTGGGGCGGAAATTTCTCTTACGAACTGACCATGCTGCACTGAAACAAGGTTGTGATGGATTACTTCACTAAGTGGCCAGAAGTCTTCGCCATTCCAAATCAAGAAGCTTCAACAGTTGCAGATAAACTAGTTCATGAAGTCTTCTGTCGTTTTGAAGTACCTTTAGAGATTCACAGCGATCAAGGAAGGAATTTTGAGTCTCAAATATTCCAGGAAACTTGCCGAATTATGGGTACTCATAAAACAAGAACAACTTCTTACCACCCACAATCTGATGGAATGGTAGAAAGATTTAATCAGACATTGAGAGGTACCTAGCAAAGTTGTGGAAAACGGCAACGAGACTGGGACAGGCACATACAACCGTTTTGTTGTCATATCGAAGCGCTGTTCACGAAAGTACATCAGTGACACCAGCTTTAGCAAATTTTGGGAGAATTACGGCTGCCTGCAGACCTGATCACCGGAATACCACCTGATGCCCCACGCAGTATAACCGATTATGCAAATGACTTGCGGGACAAAATGAATGACATTTATGAGCACGTCAGACAGTCGGGCCAGCAAACGTCTGAGAAGATGAAAACACGGTATGACCGCAAAATGAACAACAAAGGGTTTGACGAAGGTTCACTAGTGTGGTTACACAATCCAGTTCGCAGCAAAGGAAATCTCCCAAGCTTCAAGCTAAATGGGACGGACCGTACCGGATTGTGACAAGGATCAATGACGTAACCTACCGGATACAGAAAGTGCAAGAGGTACTCCTAAGATCGTCCATGGATCGACTGGCGCGTTATTATGGGGCCAATAATGCTCGGGACGAGCATGTCTTAGGAGGGCAGTGTTGCGCGCCACTATTAATGGTTTATACATGGCAACACTAGTTACCACTAGCGCCTCTAGTATCGAGTAGCAGAACTAGAGAGTCAAGATCCTTCTAGAAATTTCGGGACCGATATGTACTCGAACATTCTAGATGTTTCTACAATAGAAGGTTCTGGAAACTATCTGAGGCCCTATATAAGGCCGGTATAGACCGCGACCGAGTCAGTATTGAATTGGCGATACAAGCGAAGACTTCGAAACGATACAACTGCGAACTAAAGCGATCTGTAGTAAAATTGTGTTTTGTTATTAGTGTGGTTTAAAGCTGTAATTAGTGTTGTGTAATTAAAGTGTCAATTTTAGTAATTCACTCGGCAGATTTTAATTGTCTCGAAACCCAAGCTCGTAACAATTGGTGTCAGAAGTGGGATTTAATCATGCCGATTTTATCTAAAGATGACGCGGAGGGTATCCGTACCCGAAGTTAACGCCAACTGCCGGAGGGCCAGCTGCCGACCACGGAGGTCGGCCCGTCAGCAGCTCCTGCATTTGCAGCACCTGACTTAGGTGCTCTGATGATGATGCTGCAGGAGCAGGCCCGCCGACAGGAGGAACAGGCCCGTCGGTTGGAAGAGCGGCTGCAGTGGGGACAGGAGGAGCAGATGCTTCTCATGAAGGACCTTCACGCTACCTTCGGGAAAGAGATAAGGGAGGTGAAGGATAGGGTTGCTCAACATGACAACCGCCTGTCGGAAGCTGAAACCCGAATCAACCAAGTGAACAATCGGGTTAACAACGTGATGGCTGACGTGAAGAAAACGCTGGACGAACTAAAAATTGGGGATGGAATTACAGCTCCCGTGATCCAGTTTGAGGCTGTCATGAAGGCGAACGGCTGGAATAAAAGTCAGGCCATCACTGCTCTCACCCTAGGCCTGCGCGACCAGGCCTTAACTGTTCTGGAAGCTCTCGGTAAGGAAGTGACTTACGAGCAGCTCCTTGAGGCGACGCTTGCGATGTTGTACCACCAAATCGTCTCTGGTCCGTCTCCTGTTGGCGTTGACTTCGGGTACGGATACCCTCCGTGTCATCTTTAGGTAAAATCGGCATGGTTAAATCCCACTTCTGACACCAATTGTTACGAGCTTGGGGTTCGAGACAATTAAAAACTGCCGAGTGAATTACCAAAATTGACACTTTAATTATAGAACACTAAATACAACTTAAAACCACACTAATAACAAAACACAATTATACTACTGATCACTTTAATTCCCAGTTGTATCGCTTCGAAGTCTTCGCTTGTATCGCCAATTCAATACTGACTCGGTCGCGGTCTATACCGGCCTTATATAGGGCCTCAGATAGTTTCCAGAACCTTCTATTGTAGAAACATCTAGAATGTTCGAGTACATATCGGTCCCGAAATTTCTAGAAGGATCTTGACTCTCCTAGTTCTGCTACTCGATACTAGAGGGCGCTAGTGGTAACTAGTGTTGCCATGTATAAACCATTAATCGTGGCGCGCAACAATATGTTGAACGACGTAAGCGTAACAGAATTATCCTATTCGGTAAAATATTAAATAGCTTATCGATGACATGAATCTACAAAATACCTCTGGTGAAACAGGTCTTTTCCCAACCATAGGGTAAGTTGAACCATTCTGTAACCAGTCTGAATTTTTTTAGTCTTTTTTTATCGTTATAATATTATAAATCCTTTCCAACTTCCAATTTTAGTTTTCAATATTAAATATTTCTCTTATAGGAAAAGAGACGTGAAATTTCGATTCAAGATTTCAGTCTTTTAACGCGTGAGGTTTATGAAAATTTAATTTTCGACATTATTTTCATTGTTGCATTTCTAGTTACAAGTATACAAAATAAATTTCATTAAAATTAAAGTCAAGACTGACAATTAATTTAATTATTCAATCTGCGCTAATGTGAAGATAGAAAACGCTAAATAACGCTATGAATTATATAAGTTAAAGGAATAAGGTAACGTATATAAGGTCGATGATATTATAACAATAATTGCAGTTTCATTTTATTTGTTTATTTCTATTTTTTAATATCTATGATTTAAATTTATATAGCAGGCGGGTTAACTGATTGCAATTGCCACCGGCATCGACGGGATGTTGAATTGTAATTTTAAGTGCTCTTCTAGATTCTAGGTTAAAAGAAATAAAAATCTGTTTTGTAATCGCAAATAAACTACATGAACTTTATTTACGCGTATTAATATTCAAACACTATTTATATAAAATGTTATAATAATACAACATTTCAGTAAAACATTACTTTTAAAAATAAAACTACGTACCGCTCACAAGCCAAATAAAAATATAAACACACCTCATTGATTCTTAAACAAAACTTATCACTTCTTTTTGAAACAAACTTCCTTTGAAAGAAAGCGACCTTTTGCGTCCCTTGAAGAAAAATGATAGTGGCAATTTCAGAGACCTTTTTGAATGATTTTCACAGTATATGCAGATATTTGTATTTGTACTTTTTTTTTTATATGTGTCAGACGAATTTTTAACTATTTCATGGTAAGTGTCGACCGCCGGCTATGAATAACTGCAACAGGGGAATTGATGTTACGTTGCCAGCTTTTAAATAGGAGTAAGCCTGTTTCTTGAAGGTTCTTAATTTTACCGAAGGAGTCGCGTGAGGAAGAAATCCCCTAGTAAACCGAACAATGGTGGACAACCAAGTAATTAGATGGTGTGGATGTGCGTTGATGAAATTCCGCGACCGGAATTAATCCGAACAATTTCTCTGAGCACTCCCCGTGGTAAATGCGATAGAAAATGCACAGGGATGCAACATCTTCTCGCAGCGGCAGTGAATTGAGCCAATCAGAAAAACTTGGTCGTCGACGATTCTAATCGCTCTTTGCTGAGTGCGGTCAAGTGGAAGGAGCTGGTACTGGAGTGCCCGGCCCAGAGATGAGAACAGTATTCCATGTGAGACAAAACTTGCACCTTTTAAAGTTGCAAGTGGTGTGCCAATTCAGCCTTCCCGTCCAAGTGAGCACGAAACTATACTTCATTTAATATGTCGACGTCGAGAATTCCTATGTTGGCTAAGGCAGCAAGGGAAGTGCCCTAATATTGAGGACATACGACCAGAGGGTACTTTTTAGCGGTAAGCGGTAAACGTGCAACCTGTGTCCTATGAGGGTTAAACTGGACAGCATTTTGTCGTTTTTGTTTGACAAAACTCGACTTCTGAGACAAATGTCTTCCAGTACTCGACTCGAGTATCTTGGGAACACATGACGATGGATGTTACAAGGTGATAGCGAGGAGAGAGGTAGGTGATAGCACGCAGCCTTGTGAAACACCAGCATTAAAAGGCTTCAAATCGAAGCTTGCACCGTCTACTACGACCTTGATATTTCGATCTACAAGATAACTGGTGATTCAATTGCATACTTTCTCAGGGAGCCCATAGTAAGGAATTACAAG
Source organism: Parnassius orleans (assembly GCA_029286625.1). Taxonomy (NCBI): domain Eukaryota; kingdom Metazoa; phylum Arthropoda; class Insecta; order Lepidoptera; family Papilionidae; genus Parnassius; species Parnassius orleans. The sequence continues at coordinate 3,092,425 of JAGSMP010000027.1, read as the reverse complement.
TAAGGATACACAAGCGCACCGAATCCTAAATCGCACTATCAAAGCTCCGAAGTTCCGCGCTATATATAGAACAGCTCCAAAATAACATATGGAGCGTTGCCCGCTCCCCGCGCTGAATACCTTGTCCGGCGGCCAACGACTCTACTGCCTCCACCCATTTATGAGTCAGGTAAATTGGAAGATCACCAGCTGAACGACCCCAACGGAAAACGTGTTGATGGTTACTAATCAGCTAGTGGTCCTCAAGGTACATCATGAGCTGGCAGTTAACAATGATTTCCATTATTTTAGAGCAAGGAAGCGATGACGATAGGCCTATAGTTGGGTGGGTCTGAGCGGTCGTCTTTTTTAAAAGAAAAATAGAAATGCTGAACGCAAATTTTACTAATAATTGACTAGGACTACTAGTACGAACGGGTCTGCTTTGCCTAGGGAAGGGCCACGCCCTCAAAGAATATCAATAAAACAATATAATCGAAACAACAATTTTTGGAAATGTTGTCTATGTGTTTGAACATGCATGACACAAAACCCAGCGAACGAATTTAAATGGGATTTTCACAACCGTAAAACTGTTAAATTAATTACATTTCATCGCGCTATATTATTGCAGCTGTGCAATAGGCATAACCTTTTTAATATTTTTAACGCAGAAACTCTTCCCTTTTGCACACGACAATGTAATTTTAAAAATTACATTGTCGTATGACTGAAAAATTACATTTACCAATTTTGAGTTGTTTTATATGAGTCATACCCATTATTTTCTAAATATACTAGTTTTTATGTTATTTTTTAAGTAATAATCAACTAATAAGTTTACCATCCTTCTCTATCGTGTTTATTTTAGTAGACCTAGTGTTATCATGTTTGTAGTTGCGGTGTAAGAATTTCTACTATCCCATATCGTTACGGGGGTATCGTAAGATGTGAGAGAGGGAAACAAGTCAGAAGATGGACACCAGAATATTTCTGATAACAGCAAAATTATAATAAAAACTGCAGTTGCCAACCTGCTTGCCAAGTGTTACAACTATAGCAATATACCCGTCATGATCAAGAAAACAAAGAAACGAAGGCAAAAGGCAAACGAAGAGCGAAGGACCCGCTAGGTAACGGCGTGGCAGGTTTTTTTTTTAAATTCTTTATTGTACACCAAAATACATAATAACGAGTACAGTTTAATCTTAAGTATAATATGTACAACAGGCGGTCTTATCACTCTGAAGGTGATCTCTTCCAGACAACCTTTTTGTAAAGGTTTCTAAAAACCTCCAAGAATAAAAACTACCCGAAAGCAGGTGGAAAATCAGAACTTCATTTCTTTAAAAAGCTCTTTAATTCCGTCCGCCATATTGGCACTTGTTGGAAGGCGACGAGCAAAAACGCGGTGATTTTGTTCTTCAAGAAAAGAGACAATGCTTCATTGCAGAACTACAGAGCGATTTCCCTTCTGAGCCCCGTCTACGTGCTGTTTTAGGATCATTACGAATTGTCTCGCACGCAGACTACAACTTCCAGCCATAGACCATATTCATATGTACATTTTGGCAAATTGTACAGAATACCGAGGAGTACAATCTGACCTTTTGTCTTGCATGTGTGGAACATGATACATGAACAACAAACTATGAAAAAGTCTTAGTTTACGACGAAATTTAGGCAGAGCTACAGGCCCTTCAGCGGTGCCAAGCTGCCAAGTCAGTTTGAAGTGTTTGAGCAGTACATTAGGGCTACAAAGGAAAGTCTCCTCTTTTCATTATTTATGTAAACGATGTAAATATTATAACAAAATGTTTTTATGTTAAAAATTGGTGAAAACAAAAAAAATAAAACAAAAATTGAAAAGCACGCAATTTCTTTTCAGAAGATTGCATTAGCTTTCGAGCGGGTTCATTAATTTTACTTGTGCGATTCCTGCGAAATGGATTAAGCACTAAAACAACTTGATTTTAAGACTTGAAATAAAACATCTTTAGAAAATTAAAAGGAAAAGAATAAAATTATGAACGTTGTTTTAATTGAAACTTCAAAAATTAATGTAAGATTTTTATGTTATTTTCGTAAAGTTATTTATTAAAATAAATATTAGGACATTAACATAAAAATATATGAAGAAGTATTTGAATATTTAGCCACTTATTGTCATAACTGTTGTTTCATACACACGTGTGGATTAGTTTAAGAAAACCTAATCTCACCATAAACATAAATGTGAAAAGTAAGGAGGCTAAGGTCGGTATTAACGACGTTTCGGTTTTCGACTTCTCCGATAAAGCGTTGAGATCTGAACGGGCGCTAAGCCCCATAGTAGTTCCTAGCTAAATTTAGTCTAGCCCATTGATAAAATCGTAGGATCTATAATAATATGCAACTTCCTTGAACCAACCAGGAATTGAAAACATTTGTAGATTCCTCTATGGAAGGGCTGTTTTTCTTATAGTTAGTAAAGAGAACTTATGACGCATCTACATATTGATTCTTAATCGAAGACAGATGTAGACGTATATGGCTCACAGCATCACCTAACCATCAGGCGGGCTGTGAGCTCATTTATCACCATTATTATATTAAAAACAACCTTTTTACTGGTAATGTAGCATTAAACCTTGCTTCTCAGTGGTGACAATGGATTTTTATTTCGATTTTTAATCATGACTATATGTTAACATCGATGAGCCACAGCATTCACTTACATTCAGGTGGACTGTGTGTACGCTTGTCACCTTTACTTGAACAAAAATCATCTGCATTATAATATGCTACACTAATAAATGAACTGAAGTCAAGGCCTTGAACGCACATATGGTTTTTTCTACCTAGAAGTGGGTCTGGGTAGATACCACCCTTTTACCTATTTCTGCCGGCAAATAGCAGTGCTTGCACCGCAGTAGCCATTTGCCGTGAAGTGGACTGTAAGATTGTTTGTCTCTTCAGTTTTATAAAAACATATCAACAGACCTGCGCAATGTTTACCTACTAGATGCTAGGTAGTAGGTACATCTTTACTGCCTAGGAGTCCGTCTGGGTAGGTAAAACCCTCTTACCTATTTTTGCCGCCAAATAGCATTTCGTGCACTGCTTTGTTCCGGTCTGAAGGATATAAAAACTAGTATAATTACAGGCTGTGAGGCATTCCATCTTAGTCCTCAGAAAGAGGTATTTGTAGCTTACTTTATTTTAAGTTGATTTCAGGCTTCCATAGACTGTAGTAGCCATTTACCATCAGATGGACTGTAAGTTCGTTTGTCACTTAAATTTTGTTTTTTGTTCGTTTGTCACTTTTATTAAAAAAAGCACACGGACCATAGCCATTCAGTAGTTAATAATAAATTGAAAAAAAAAATCCTAACTAAAAGAATAAAATATGTTTAACTTTAAATCTAAGAGTCTTCACTAAATAAATTATAAATAATAATATAAATGCTCGTAAATTCTCGTAAAAACTGAGGAAGCTGTTTATTTTAGTCTTAAAGAAGATATGTATCAGAAGCTGTATAGTTTTATTCCTAATTTTTACTCGCTTGTTTGTCGGTTTTATGGCAAAAGTTTTGAGTTGAAATAACTAGAATAACATATATATACCTGCTATGTGTGAAAATGCGTAGCTTAGGAAATCAATGACTAGTTTTTATATTTTACATATATGTATTAGCTCCAACTGCATACGATAAATATGTACATAAAAAGGATACTGGCCATTACCTTTTTAAGTATTGTGGATTAATGAAATAAAATGAGATTAAAAACTTAATTCTTAAATTCGCTTAATTTTAAGCGAGCACTTTTACTGTTACATTTTGTTTCCAGAAACTTCGCGAGCTGAATTAATGACTACAAAGATATTGCATTAGCCTCTTTTTGTTTAGGCTTACTAAGACGCCGAGTTATTCTGAAATTAAATTGTGATTTGTTTTGCAGGAATTAATCGTTAGTAAAATTATTACATGCCAACATATATTACAACATATAACAGCCATGGCAGCTCAGGGGATCGACGCTCGCCGTTACGTTCAAGCCGAGTTCGATCGCCGCGCACACCACTAAAGTTTTTATGAGCTAAATCTACCACTCTGAGGAAAACATGTTAAAAATCAAAAACATTATAGTAAAATTTCATCATTCAACGCACTATAGTAAGAATGAATGAAAGAATGAATTAATATACTTTATTGTACACCACAAAACAAATATACAAATAACATAACAAAAAGCAGATTATATGCGCAATTTGGCGGCCGTATCGCAACATAGCGATCTCTTCCAGGCCACCAAAGGTGTAAAGGAATGAAACAATGAATACTAGGTAGGTGGTGCAGTATAAATATACATAATATAATATCAATACATGCGATATATAGACAATACATGCAATAAAATATCATATAAATAACTAATACATGAAATAATATAAAATACTAACACATTATAAAAGATAAAGTAAAACATACAATATACACATATACATACATATATACATATAAATAAATAAACAAACTTACATATCTACCCAAAATATATATATATATTACAAAATTCCTCAAACAATAAAATAAAGCTGATAACTGGCTACCAATAATGATGGCCTGTGACTTCTTAGGATTTACATTTAGGCCATATGATTTACTCCACTCATGAATAATATTTAAATCGTTATTCAATGTAGCGATTGCGTTCGGAAAATTCTCAAGGGTTGACTGTGTGTAAATATGGACATAATCCGCATATATGTGGTAGAGAGAAGATATTTTATGAGTGATTGAATTAATGAAAATGGAAAAGAGTAAAGTTGACAACAAGCCGCCCTGAGGCACGCCTGCAGTAATATTATACCAAGATGAGTGAGTTTCATCGACACGAATACACTGTCGGCGGACACAGAGATAACTTTGAAACCAGTTAAATTACTGATGAAGATATGTTAAGGGAACACAACTGACTCAATAGTATATCGAAATCAACAGTATTGAACGCATTACTAAAATCCAGCAAGGTCATGACTGTGAGTTGTTTATTATCCATATAATAGAATAGGATAGAATATTTTTTTATTCAATATAGATCACATGTGTAATTCTTATTGAAAGTTATTTTTTACTTTACCACTGGTTCGAAGAAAAACCTCTGTTCTGGGAAGAACCAGCAAGAAACCCAGCGGAACTTTTTTTAAAGTATATTTTACATTAATGGTTGTACAAACTATTTCCAAAAGGAGTCAATTTCTTTTTGTATGGAGAATGGGCCCACTACAAATTTTAGGGATACTTAATGAAATGTATGTCGATTTATTCCTTATAATCTATAGATTGCAAAATTAATATTAGTTTTATCGCATCTAAAGGGAATTCAGAGAAATTAAAATATGAATATCACAATAACCTAAAAAGAAACTAAACGCAATTTTTTTTTAATCTGGCTTTACGGCTCTGGGTTCTAGCCCTTCTGAGCCTAAACTAAAAGTTGTTTTCTATTAGTATTGTGAGTTAGAATAGTGTATATAGAATAGAATAGGACAGCTAAATAATTAATAGCATAAAACAAAGTTGCAGGTACATTTAACATTTATAGGTACTTTTAGACTGATGGAAAATCCTTTTAGTAGTTTCGGCAAAAAATAGTACACTGACCAAGAAACATGGCGTGGAGGCTATTTTTTACATGTATTGATTGATTAGTGAATATACATCACAAACACCATTACAGTAATTAAATAAATATGATTAAAGCCAAAATGAATAAAAGATAATATGTTCATTTATAATATTACCTTTACATGCTATATAGTAAGAAAGCAGTTTTAATCTGGTTGTAAAAGGATAAAAACACAAAGTAAAATACCACTGTATTTATTACTGTAATCATTTCAAAAGTAGTCTATTAATAGTGGAACAGACAGACAGGCTCGGTGTTAAGACTTTATTTTGATATATCTTTGTTGGTTAGTAAAGGTACAGTGTGTAAACTTTGTTTTTCAAATATATTAACTGATTAGTTATTATACCCCAAACACCATTAAAGCCAAAATGACTAGGTAATATCATGTTTATTTATGTTGATAAATATGAAGTGAGATGTTTTAAACTAGTTGTGTAAGGATTACAAAACACATGTATAATTTAATTGTATTTATTATTGTCAGTCATTTGCATTCCAAAAGATTTTTTCAAAATAACTTGATAATAACATGTCCATTTATGAAATTGTTAGGAATCATAAGGATATTTAATGTGATATAAGACTGTTGTCTTCAATATCCATATACTTTTTTGTCTCTGCTTACGAGCAGCTCTGCAAGATTTCAGCCTACAAAACATACACATTTATTCTAAGCAACCCACCTGAAAAAAGTTAATGAATATTGAAACAAGCACACATGTACTTATTTATCTAATATCATTTGCAACCAGTAACACGGTTTTAGGTGCATGTGTGCGTCCAACAGTGAACTATTAAGGGGTGTTTAGCGAGTTTTACCTCTACAGCGATTGAGAAAATAAATAGCACGTAAGATGTTTTGAACTGGTCGTGTAAGGATAAAAAAATCTCTGTATTGTCACTGTATTTGTTGTTGTAAAATCATCACATTCTTAAAGCAGTATTAAAAGTGACACATGCCACCAGGGGCAGTGTCAGGACATTATTAATTTGTATTGATTGAATAACATGTTTACATTCCAAGCACCATTAAAACCAAAATGACTGGATAGTAACATATCCGATTTTTACGATATTAACCACGAAAAATAAATAGCATGTAAGGTGTTTTGAACTATTTGTGTTAGGATAAAAAGAAACACTGTATTGTCACTGCATTTTTATTGTTTATTATTGTAAAATCATAATATTCTTAAAGCAGTCTATTATAAGTATCACAGGCCGCGAGGTGCAGTGCCAGGACATTCTTTTAATATGTGTTCATTGATTAGCATGTTTACATCCAACTGCAATTAAAGCTAAAATGTAAAATTCTCGAGTAGCAGTCTCGTACCGGTAAGCTCAGTGTGGGACGGCTACCTTCTAGTTGGAGTGACGACCTGGTAAGATATTCAAAAAGTCTATGGATGCAGGTGGCTCAGGACCGTGCTTTGTATAATTCCTTGGGGGAGGCCTATGTTCAGCAGTGGACAAGTCCACTGCTGAACATAAACCTAAAACTATAGGCTGTAATGATGAAGAAGTTTTAAACTAGTTGTGTACGGATACGGCTCGACCGGGGTAGGACACGCTCTCTGAAAACGCTACCAGCGTAAAATAGTAACAATGCTCCTGTGTTTCGTATGGTGAGTGTAGAGAACCGAGTCCTTTTTACTGGAAACGAAGCACTCCATCTTAGTCCTCAGGGGTGACAATGCATCTGCATTTTGATTCTTAAACGAGGATAAATGTAGATGTCTATGAGCCACAGCATCTACTTACCATCAGGTGGACCGTGCGCTCGTTTGTCACACTATTCTATAAAAAAAAAAACAAAAGGAAATTGTCAATTGAAAGAGATACGAAAAGGTACCAGAGCATCTATTCAACTTGCTCGGCGTTTATTTATAAATTAGGCGCTTTATTTATAATAAGGCACATAGTAGAAACAGGTCAAGTAAGCAACAATAATTACAAGTTTTATTGATTATTATTCATCATCATTACAACAATTCGCTGCTGAACATAGGTCTTCCCTAAATTAAATATATAATGTAAAATATTGTATAGCCCTTCCGTCAACTGCCATCGCGTTTCGTCCCGTATGGTGTCGTAAAAGTCTTAACAGAGTAAAATAAAGATACCAGGAGATGAGCAGCAATATCTCCTATAGAATACCACAAAAGCTTTGGTTGCCACAAGCGTAGCAACTGTGGCAAAACTACCATATAGTAATGATGCATATTTATATTACTATAAATATGCATCATTACTACTTGTGTATAAATTATTCCAATCATTGTGAGGTTCATTTAAGTGGTATTCACAAATACGAGCGCACAGTGGCAGATAAAATGAGTTATCAATCAGCAATCTCTCTTTTAGGTTAGTAGTTCTTTTAGTTTAGGTATTAAGAATCTAGATAAATGATTACATAACTTAAAAATACAGTGTCGGGAAGTAGAAGCAGCACGCTTATAACTAGCCACAGAATAGAATAGAATCATTTTATTCAATATAGATTACAATACATAATACTTATTAAAAGTCATTTTTACTTTTACCACTGGTTCATAAAAACCTCTGTCCTGGGAAGAATCAGCAAGAAACCCAGCGAGACTTTTTAAAAAAGCACATTTTACAATATAATTTTTATACAATTGTTTTGAAAACATTTAGAAACAGCATGGTAGCGATCACCTCATTCCCAGGGTTATTATCAGTCATTTACTCTCTAGTAGTATAATAACCCTTACTAGACAATTTTGCTTAAGAAATAATTTAAACCTTTTGATAGAAAAGGTCTGCATATTATAGTAATTGTTGATGCCTCTCTGGAAATGGCAGGAGTTACAGTTACAGGCATAAGGGTGTTTGTTGGATGTTACCGATGTCTTCAATATTCATGAATTGTAATTCCATATCCCTGTTATTATTTGTGTCTCCATACAGTTGTAGAAGCTCTCGGCCGACAAGATTGCAGACTCATTCTAAATGATCCACCTGAAAAGTGTTTTTTTCATCAACTAACCGAACAGACTATAGTTTTACAGTGTCTTCCACCTAAATAATGATATTTATTAATATTTTATTTATTTCAATCTTTATTACTAATAAACAGTCTTAATGTCTCTTAAATTATATATAAATAGCATGTACTCGTTTCCTTCATAATACTTTTGTAGTAAACCAGATTCCACTAAGGTAAAAATAAAAATACATCAAATCAGAAAGGTAAACAAGTGAAGTAGTTATTTTAGAATTATAACATTATTTGACTAAGTACAAGTTCCTAGACGTTTTACATTTACACTAATTTCATTTAAGGTAAAAATATTACTTGTGTATTAAATACAAAGGCAGACAAATATGGGGTAAGGTAAGGAAGAAGTAGCAACTAAAGAAAAAAACTGTGGTTATCGAATATCTCCTATAAGGCAATCTGTGGGGGAGGTCTATGTTCAGCAGTAGACTTTTGATAGGCTGTAAAGTTAAAGATAACCTGGTGGTGAATAGCCAAATTGTTTGTAGTGCGAGGTGTATGATACTACAAACATCAATCTGTGTGCCAAAGCAATTATGCCAACTCCTCCGGGCAAGCCTATTTCAGGCAGGGGATCACTTACAGGCTGTTAAAGTAAAGTAAGTACCTGGTGTGATGGTATCCACTGCAAAATAATATCTCTTTCTGCTGAGTTCTTAAAATGAGCTCTTAAAATTGAAGATCCACATGGAATACAAATCTTCTAATGGAATGAGCAGTTTCAATACTTTCTTGCAATATTATTAGGCAGTTACAACAAACTGCATCAAGTAGATGTAACTGAAAAAATTGGGAATGCAAATAAAAAATAAAGAAGTAAAAAAATATTAAATTCAGAAAGAATGTCCATTACCTACAATCAACAAAATAACATAAGAATAATGTAAACAAAATTCTTACTTCCCTGATGGAGTTTAAATATAATAAACATAAATAGTAGATGTATTTAATCAAATATTAACACTAATATAATTATATTCCCTAATAACATCCATTTATTTTTATCTTATCTATATCTACAAATAATAAATTCAGAAGGAATGTGTGTACATTCCTTCTGAATTTAAGCAGTGTCTTCCTATTAACAGCTACCAATAAAAAAACTGTGGTTGCCGACTCGTCTACTAAGCATGGCAACTATAGCAAGTATCCTCCTTTGAGGAAATCTGAGGGAAGGTCTATGTTCAGCAATGGGCTTTTGATAGGATGTAACGGTTGTGGATATAGTTATTCTAACAGACAATTTTAACATAGATTTGTGTATATTTTGTGTGATTTTATTTTCTCTATTAATTAAATTAGATTTTACCAATAACATAACACTTCAATACTTTGACACTTTTAACATACTAATAAGAATTGTGTTTGTCATATGTTTTAGGTAATTCAACATAAATTATAGATTTTCCAAAATTCTAGTATTATACACTCACATATACTTTTAATTAAACTCGTCAGTTTTCATTTTCGAATGTCATTGGCGAATTAAATACATAATGTGGAATATTTGGCTAACCTGTATAATATAATCCAACACTTGTTGCATATGATTAGATATTGACATATTAATTTGTTAGTAATATGAAGGGATATTTATTAGTATTTTTACAAACTTAAAATAATTAAGTACTAAAACATGTATAGATCGTTAAGTGTCTGTGGGTGTGGGTCGTTTATTTTTATTTCTAAAAAATCGTACCATATCTCAATATTCAGTAAAAATAAAATAAAATGTAATACATTATAAACGAAACTTAGTAGTTTTCGTTTCCGTAGTATAATATTTTTGGACTAGAACTTCGAGAGTGACAAAAATAAGATATATTTCACATAAAAGTTTGAAACTTTAAATCAATTGTAGGTTTTGTACAGTTGAATTCTTCGCATTCCATAAGATTCCATATACTCACCTCTTGAGAAATCCACAAATATAAAAGTTGGCGCACATCTGCTCCTGTCTCGGCTAGTTATTGTCTTCGCACAGTGCGTTGAAATCCACAAATATTATTTAATTGTTTTCAGTGTATGCTGATCTTCTAGATAAGTAAGTAAGTACAAAAAACAGCAGCCTGACGAATGTCAATGCCGTAAAGTAATACCCGGTCGCCGGCACAGACATAGATATGATGCTTATATTATGATAATATGGCCGTCGGTTTTTACCCAGCACGGAAGTCAATGACAAAATAGCGTTTCGTTCCACGGTGTCTTTGAACCATGTTATATGATATAAGCTAACACTTTTAGAAATAGGATAAAAATCTCAGTGGTATCCCTTTTTAGTAATAAATATATAATATACAAATAATTACAAATATAATATGTATATAATAAGTTATCTTGGTAAAAAATACATTTTCTTTTAATAGAAACTGCAAAATGATTCATTACACGCATTTTTCCCCATGTTACATTAACAGAACACGGAATATCAAAACCACTCATTTTTTAGATTTCTTGATTCCGTTTAGATATTCATAAAATGTATAGGCCATTTATTATAATAAATTGGTAACTTTTTTTTGTATGTAATACCATTAAGGGTCGTTAAAATTTCTAGTGGGCCCAAAAACGACTGACTCCTTTATTTTAGAAACTGCTTGGAAGCGACCACCTCATTCCCAGTGGTTATTATCAACCATGTATTCATTTATATTATAAAAAACATGCGTGAGTATCGTGGAACACTCGGTTAGAACGAAATTCCTTTCGTAGTATATCATTATTGATAAAAGGATTATATTATTGATTAACAAATACAAATAAGTGAACTACTAGCGTCTATTAAATAAAACGTCATTTAAAATAATATTTATTTCATGTTAAGATAAGAAAAAGTGCGAGGGAGATGGATATTATTCCATTTCTCTCGCACTATAGAAAGGGGGTCGTAACGGAAAAATCTTACACTTTTTCGCCTAGCCCCCATCCGTCAAATTCGTACCGTGCGATAAGGAACTTCGTTCCAATAACCCTTTTTATCCAGTTTCAACTTAACAAAACATACTTGGAAATAGAGAGAGTCTGTACACTTTCCGGGACCTTGTTGTAATAGTGTATATGACGGCACCAGCACCATTGCACGTGCGGCGGCGTCGGTGTAGCTAGATAGAATTCTTGTAAACAACACGTGCACCGCACACCTGCGCCAATGCACCTGCGGTGGCGCCCGTTCTGGTTGTATAAAACGGACGGAGCGGCCGCCTTTAGGGCAGTCTTGGCTCTGGCGTGGAACGGTGCGCTTGTCGTATTCCGTTACTAGACGTTCCTTACTAGTAACGGAATACGACCGCTGTATATACGGAATACTAGCTGTTCCTTGACTCGTTGGGTAATTAATTTGTGCAAACGAATTAATTATTATTCTTAACTACAAAATTAGTCTCGGTACAATTTATAGTTGTATTAAGTAATCTATTGTAAATCAACCTTATTTAAAAGAAAAGTCCCGCTGGGTTTCTTGTTGGTTCTTCCCAGGACAGAGGTTTTATCCGAACCGGTGGTAGTAGTACTATATTGAATAAAAGTGATTCTATTCTAATGTCCTTTCTACATATACATTACCCCAAGAATGAATTACTGACTCTGTGGAGTCGAGAAAGTGGTATCGCTAGCTTGTGTTTGTTCCTAGTGTTTACAGAGTGTATACGACTTTTTTTACTAAAACTACCTTTGTTTTTGTTGACAAATACATTAAATTTTCGTAAATATACTGAGAGGCCAAAGTTAATATATTTATTTCTTTAAATTTATCTCTAAGAAACTCTCTTTGTTTTAGGTTGTAAATAACTCTAATGACCCTCTTCTGTAAAACAGAAATTGTTTCTGAATCAGCCGCATTTCCCCATAGCAAAATCCCATAAGACATTATTCTATGGAAATAACTGAAATAAACTAATCTAGCTGTCTTGACACTAGTGAGACCTCTAATCTTTTTTACAGCACAGGCTGCAGTACCTAGTCTGCTTGCTAGTTTGGATATATGGGGGCCCCACTGAAGCTTTGCGTCGAGAGTGATGTCAAGAAAAACAGTGGATTCAACAGGGCTCAATTCTTGCCCATTTAAAAACACATTGGTATTCAGATTTTTAACATTTGATGTTGTAAATTTAATACATTTAGTTTTTGTTGCATTCACTAATTTAAATTAGTTGGAACTGATTCCAAATTAAATTTCAAATGATTATGATGCTCAGTAAAAGCAGTCTTCGTAGTCAAAACTTAGCTGAGTTAAAAAGTAAATAATAAGATAGCACATTTGCTACCAGTCTTAAATTATATTTGGATAGGTAATACCTATCTTTTATCCAAAACTATTTTATTAAATTATTTATGTCCATTAAATGAAATTTGTAATTATTATCATTACAATTATATGTCAAATTTAAACTATTATTACATATTAAATTATTCATTTGTATATTTAAATTATATCTTACATTATTTTCCTGTGGCAATCCCTGTATGTAAGGCAGTATGAACAAGATAATTTTGTGTACATTGAAGTTATTAAGTTGTTCAATATATCTTAATAACTGTTTGTTGTTTACACTGCCTCTTCTACCAACAAAAATTATTATTGTACTATTTGGGCAAAATTTAGTAATATTACATTATTTAGGATAATTTTATTTACGATGTCACTAAAAGATTCTCCAGGCATGCAGCAATTTGTAATTTTTTGTCCCTTTATAGTGTTATTTAAAGTTATGCCTAGATTTTTTCCCATGTCATCGCGATACACAATTATATTGTTTTTGTTAATATTTGAGTTATTTTTTATTTTAATCTCCTCTGCTATGGCACTGTCATAGAGTTTTGGTGGTGATATATAATTATCAGCACACACCGACTCTGAAGAAGCTGGTATTGAACGCTGATACTTACATTGATGTTTTACTAAGGAGTCAAAACGCTCCTCATTATATTTACATGTCTTTACCAGATTATCCATAACCAGTATGTGTTCTTTTATTTCGTTTTGGGCTGATTTATATTTATTGGACACAGTTTGAAGGGAGTTAGTAAGTGATAAAATTTCTGATTTAAGACACTCTACGTCAGTCTCATAACACTTTTTTATGTTATCCACCTCAACTGAATACAACTTAAGTTCATATATCTATGCTTGCTTTTCTTTACATACATTAACATAATTTTTTGGTATTGATCTTATTTTTTATTAATTTTTGTACTTTCCACAAGTATTTATTAACTTTTATATACTTCTTCAATTTGGTTTTACTGCAATTAATCCTTACTGTGTTTCTTGAAGTGGAAGAGTCGTCACCAGTCAAATCTATTGTTACAGATTGCTGTAAAATTCTTGAAGTATTACATTGCACAAGCTCAGAGAACAGGCTTTGAGTCTGGGAGGCGTTAAGGTTATCCATGTATGTTTTAAATTGTGTTACTTGCTCAACTGTAACGTCAATGCAGCAATAAACCTGAGAGCTTCCTCATTTTCCTTGCTGCATTGGTCAAACTCATTAACCGTTCCCTGTAGCTGATCTCTTTCTTTTATAACACTTGTGTACTCTGTATGTAATTTAACAATATCACATTTCAATTGTGTATTTTTGGTAATTTGGCATACCTCACCGTATGTCATCAGTAACTTTGATTAATGCAGTAGCCGTACTATGACCAGGACGGAAAACGGATTGTAAAGAATTCAACAAATTGTGCTTATTAAGGAATAGAGTAAATAAGTTTTTCAAGGACTTTAGAAAGGAACGAAGAAAACAAAAATAGTTTCTGAATCAGCCGCATTTCCCCATAGCAAAATCCCATAAGACATTATGCTATCGAAATAACTGAAATAAACTAATCTAGCTGTCTCGACACTAGTGAGACCTCTAATCTTTTTTACAGCATAGGCTGCAGTACTTAGTCTGCTTGCTAGTTTGGATATATGGGGCTCCACTGAAGCTTTGCGTCGAGAGTGATGCCAAGAAAAACAGTGGTTCAACAGGGCTCAGTTCTTCCCCATGTAAAAACAAATTAGTATTCAGATTTTTAACATTCGATGTTGTAAATTTAATAAATATAGTTTTATTTAAGTTTAAACGAAGATTATTAACGTTAAACCAATGCACTAATTTTGATATAGCATTATTCACTTCGTCACATTTAAATGATTGACGTTTAAGTTTAAAAATCAAGGAAGTATCATCAGCAAATAATACTATATCATGATTATCCCCTACAAGGGAAGTGAAGTCATTAGTATACACTAGAAATAGGAATGGGCCGAGAATTGAGCCCTTAGGGACACCCATTAGTATAGGTGACCCTGAAGAACTTTTATTGATACTTCTGCTTACTGATCCGTAATAACGCATAATTATAACAGTATACTATCTACGTGGTAGAGCCATGCTATAGCACAAAAGGATCAATTCGACCGGGGAAGGATCACGCTGACACAGAATACCAGCATATAATCTTCTGTCTTTCGTATGGTGAGTGTAGAGAACCGGACACCCTTCTTACCGGAAACGGGGCATAGCATATTAGTCCTCAGCAGCACTATTCTAGTGATTCTGCCTTTACACTGTGCGGCGGCCAATACAACATTTGGACACTTCAAAAATGAAACGCCAATGATACGCAACCCCTCAAATGCTTGGCTTACCAACTGTAATTCTACACGAAAAAATGATAAAACCTTTTTTTTTTTTTTTTATAGAATAAGGGTGACAAACGAGCACACAGTCCACCTGATGGTAAGTGGTTGCTGTTGCCCATAGACATCTACATCTATCTTCATTAGCGAATTTAAATGCAGATGCGTTGTCACCCGTGAGGACTAAGATAGAATGCCTCTTTTCCAGTAAAAAGGGTCTCCGGTTCTCTACACTCACCATACGAAACACAGCAGCATTAAGCTGCTATTTTACGTTGGTATTCTGTGAGAGCGTGGTCCTTCCCCGGTCGAGCCGACCCATTCGTGCTACAACTATACTATTAATATAGCTGCAGCATGGCTCTACCACGTAAAAAATTTTACCTAAATAGGAAAGGAGATTTAGTTGTTAGCAACATAATGCTTGAAATTGTTAACGAATATGTTTACTTGGGACAATTTCGCCGACGAAGTAAGTCTAACAAAAAGTCAAACAATGGATACAACTCGTTTGAGGAGACTTTAGTAAGAAAGTACAATACATTTTCTATCTCCTACAAACTTAAAGTATACCAACCAGTAGAATTACTTGTAATGGTACCAGAAACGAAAATATTCGCAATAACCAATCCAAAATCAAAATAACCGATGTAGCTGATCAGATTAATAAAATGGATTGGCCATAGGCCGGTATATTATAATAATAATGTATTTGAGTTTTTTGGGCCCTACTATGTAGATGATGACTTGGAGAGATGTGCAAAGAGTTGATTGATGCAGGGTGGCTCAGAGCCGTACTTTGATGGAGCCATCATATTATTTATTATATTTGCCGTAGACCTATGTTCAGCAGTCAACGAATCAGTATAAAATTTATAATACGGATAATTTATAAAATATAAATGTATAATTTATTAAGAAATTTACATTTTAATACGAATCAAACCCTTATCAGTTTAAATTTACGCAAGCATTACTTAATAACACAAGTGATGAATTATATATAACCAAAGCAATTACTTACACCGGCAGTAAGATAAATAATCCATGTTAAACATTAAATGAGTTTCCCGTCAGTTAAATATTGGCTTCTAGTTTATTAACACTGGTAGAATTGTTATCTATATTTGACAGCGACACAATAATTTGAAATGTAATTGAAACTTTTAACATTTATTATACTCGTATGTCCTTGCAATAAGAAATTTCTTCGTGATTATTAATTATATGTGAATTGAATAAATAAGTGATGGGAGATTCAGAAAAAAAACTAAGTCGACTGGTCCGTATCTAATATATCTACTGTCATGTAGCATAAGCTACGTACAGCAAATTAATATAAGCAAGAATTAAGTTAATGAGAAATATAAATTTATTAACTAATGTATGTGATAAAAAATGCTACTGTCCGTAGACCACAAGTATAGTCACTTAATCACAGGAGGGAGTTTGTAGAGGTTTGTTTCGGTTTCCCAACAGATACTCCAGTTCTCTATACTCACCATACGAAACACAGCACATTTAGCTGCTATTTGTCGCTAGTATTCTGTGAGAGCTTGGTCCTTCCACGGTCGGGCCGACCCATTCGTGCAACATTCATAATATAGCTGCGGTATGGCTCTGTCACGTAAGATTTGTAAGTATTATGTAATAATCTATATTGACAAAAAAAAATTTTATTTTCTCCCTTCTTAGCCTTAGCCCATAATAGTCCACAATGCTGGACATGGACCACTCCCATTGTACGCAATTTAACTCAACACACTTGACAGGCTGGTTGTCAATGGAAATGCCCTTTGTGTCTCACTTTACCTTTCGCTAGTTAATTTTTTCATATCTGAATTAAATTTGATGATAAGAGGACGAGGATACCACCATCTATCGGAAGCCATGAAATTTTCCGGTACTTTCTATAGCCGCCTTTCACGACATCAACAGGACGTAATGGAGTACTGAATTTTCTAACGCCACTATATCAATTTAATATATTATATCTTTTCAAATTCAGCCTTAACGTAATATTATAATTTGCTATTATTTTACAAATACTTAATTTTTTTAATAATCTGGTAAATTTTTCACGTACAACACAATAATTATAATTCAGTTCTCAGCACTTAATCCTTACTTAAGTCGCTACATCATTAACTAAGCTACTTCATAAGTTCAAGATTGTAGCCTCACTTAATTAAATCCTTTCCCAGCTTTTCATTAAGAAGCAACAACACGCTAATGGTGAAGGATACAGACTGCGAAACTTGCAAGTCGTGTGTTCGCATTTGCCTTTTATACATAACCTAACAAATAAAAAGAAGTACATATATGTAGTGTTAATAGTATAACTAGTATACTTTTTATTTATTCTTCATATTTATCTTATAAATTACTAGGTAATAGGCCTTGTTTTTCTTACTAGGAGTCCGCCTCCGTAGGTACCACAATATTCCCTATTAAAAAAAATTAAAATACTATAGACGCGTCGTCAGCGTTGAGCACTAAGATGAAATATCTTACATGCTGTTAATCCTGGCTCTCTTTATCCTACAGACCGGACCACAACAGTGTAGGCACTACTGCTTGGCGGCAGAAATAGGTAAGAGAGAGGCACCTGTCGAGACGAACTCTTTTGTTTTAGTTATTTAAAGAGAATGCTAATCTTAGGATTAGACGAGCAGCGTAGAACCTTAGAACCTTATCATGAGTTGAATAAAGATACTGGAAATTATCCTTGAGATATTTATTTATTTATTTATTAACAAGTTACAAATAACATCTTATAATAAATTTTATCGCGTTTATTACACACCCATGGTCACGGGGAACTGAGGTGATGCTGCAAAGCGCCCGAAACGTCGGTAATTAAAAATAGGTAGTAATAAACGCAATAAAATCCGTAATATTTTTATTCAATATAAAGGGAGATATTCCGCTTAAATAATTATTTAGTTTGCTCAGTGGCGCACATCATTATAATAGTACGCTTACTGAACGACGAACTGAGTTGGAACTGCATTGACTAGATCATAGTTACGTTGAAAAAAGCGAAAAGAAACTTCCATATAAAATTAGTTAACTTACACTAGCCTAATCTATATCACACCGATCCTCACTTCAATCTTTCTTTAATTCAAAGAGCAGGTAATTTCTTATACCTAATTTTTAAAATAGGATATTTTAAAAGTAAGCCTTGCTTAATGCCTAAATAATTTTATATCTTCTCTTGCATAAGTAAGAACAAACAACTGACATGGAACAAAAAAAAGAACAAACATCGTGGCCTAAAGTTATAACATGCTGAACACAGGCTTCCCAATAGATTGCCTTGTACAATATTTTCCATAGTTGCTACGCTTGGCAGGCGGGTTGGCAGCTGCATGTTTTTAATTTCTAGTCGTTTCTAGGTAAACGCTGCTGTCCGTCTCCTGGTTTGTTACCTACCGTCGCTTCTTACTCCACTACTACTGTGACACTCACGGTACAATATAGGGTAATGGATATTATAAATGATTTCTTATCCATACTAATATTATAAATGCGAAAGTGTGTTTGTTTGTTTGTTTGTTTGTTTGTCCTTCTTTCACGTCGCAACAGAGCGTCGGCATGGCATAATTATTTGTATGGGGATAGTTCGGTGCCTGTAGAGTGATATAGGCTTTTTTCAGCGGAAAAACATATCATTCCCGTGGGAAAATCGAATATGTTGCAAAATTAAATTCAGCTAGGTGGCGCCACCGTGATTCTACAAGACGGACGACGGTACGATGGACGAACACAGAAGGTCAGAATATCTGGATTATTATGTCTTTTACCAAAATTAAGATAAAAATGTATGGATCTGTATTTTTCACGCAGGACCGGGAAGAGAGCGATAAAAACATAAAATTCACCAGCTGATTTTCTTCAAACGTTTTGGTGCATCGTAATTCACAGAATAGGCGATAACCTCGCAGACGATATTAAGTAATCCGTTGATGCTCTGCCTACCCGCAAGGGTTACAGGCGTGATTATAAGTATGGATCAGAAATACTATCACCACCTGTCACGCTTTCACCCTTAACTATTACTTAACAATGGTAGAAACAGTTCTTAGTAAGCCTTATTAATAAGCCTTAGTAATATTTATTGAACGGAAATGAATACAGTTCTTATATGTGGTTATGAATGAATCGGTATTACAATAAGAAAAATTGTGCAAAATTATAAGAAAAATATTTTTTGAGAGTTCTTATTAACTAACGTATACATAGTTTAAATTGATTCCGCTAGATGTCGTTACTAGGTTTTTAAAACGCGGTAACGAAATGTTTCCTGACATGTACTTAACTCCCGCCGTTGAGCCGCGCGTCAATTTATAGTGCATACGGTACCTGCTTTCGATTTCGGTTGTTTGTTATTTGCTTTGTGATTTGGTTAAGGTTGAATGGATTTATATTGGCTTTAATTTTCGGATTTGTGTATTTATTCCTTTTAGATATTTTGGATTTGCTTTTAAAAAAAATATTTAAAAGGAAATTTAATTCCTTTTAGGTATTTTAACGTTTTTTTATAAATAGGTTTTTTCTTACTTCATAATGCCTCGCAAACGTAAGTCCAGCCTTTCAAGAGTATCTTCTCAAAGACAAGCGAAAAGATTAGCTCGATCGCTAGAATCTTTAGAAGATGCTGAACTGAGAAGGCAAGAACAAGCAGAGCGTCAGGCTGCTTTAGAGCATCTGAGACACCTTCTCAACGTCAGCAAAGGCGTCTTGAACAGACAGAGCGTCAGGCTACTTTAAGAGCTTCTGAAACACCTTCTCAAAGTCAGCGAAGGCGTCTTGAACAGGCAGAGCGTCAAGCTACTTTAAGAGCTACTGAAACACCTGCTCAAAGTCAGCAAAGGCATCTTGAACAGGCAGAGCGTCAAGCTACTTTAAGAGCTACTGAAACACCTGATCAAAGTCAGCAAAGGCGTCTTGAACAGGCAGAGCGTCAATCTACTTTAAGAGCTACTGAAACACCTGCTCAAAGTCAGCAAAGGCTATTCAAACAAGCGGAACGTCAGGCCGCCTTAAGAGCCACGGAAACACCTGATGAAACTCAACACAGACTCATTGAGCAAGCTGAACGTCAATCTACTATAAGGGCATCTG
The DNA here is from genome assembly GCA_029286625.1 of Parnassius orleans. Lineage (NCBI taxonomy): Eukaryota > Metazoa > Arthropoda > Insecta > Lepidoptera > Papilionidae > Parnassius > Parnassius orleans. Next base: position 3,071,990 of record JAGSMP010000027.1, on the reverse strand, counting down.
AAACACCAGAACAGACACAGGCGCGAAGAGATGCAAATGCACAGCTCCAAGCTGAACGTCGACAAAACTTTCAAAGAAACAATTGGTCGGTTTTTAATGACGCAGCATTCAATTATGATCCGTTGATTGATTATAAAAATTACAGGTTAGTTGTTATCGGACTGATGGACAAGGCGTGTCGATTTTGCAGCGCTTTAAAATGGAAAGATGAGACCGCAGGCATGTGCTGTTCCAATGGCAAAGTGTCTCTTCCGTTACTTGGGGAACCAGAAGAACCTTTGAAAACTCTCTTTTTATATGATGCTAATGAGTCACGGCGCTTTTTAAACAGGATCCGGAAATATAACTCATGCTTTCAAATGACGTCCTTCGGAGTTGACCGGAAATAATAATGCCGGGATTTTCGCCTACATTTACGGTGCAAGGGCAAATTTATCATAGAATAGGTTCACTTTTTCCAGCTGAAAACGAACAGCATAAATTTTTACAAGTATATTTTATGGGTGACGAAGAAATTGAGGTAGACCGTCGCTGCCAATTTATCCAGGGAGTTGAGAGACACAGTGTTCAAAATTCAAAGATTCTTGCATGAACGTAACATTTTAGTCAAAACATTTAAAACTGCTTTAGAAAACCTACCTGAAGAGGATTATAAAGTCGTCAGTCACGCAGATCGGACCCCTCGAGGAGAGCATGAAAGGCGCTACAATGCACCTTTGATAAACGAAATAGCAGCCGTAATTAGTGGTGATCAATTTTCTTCACGAGACATTGTCTTGCGAGCACGTGATGATACGTTGCAAAGGGTAGCCGATACACACAAGTTTTATGACACTCTGCAATACCCATTGATTTATTGCAAAGGACAAGAGGGTTATCATTTTCAAATTCCACTCATTAACCCGGTCACAAAGGAGCCTACTCCGAACAAAAAAGTATCATGTATGGATTTTTATGCGTATCATATGATGTTGCGAGAAAATGATTTTAACCTCTTAGCCCGGTGTAGATAATTATTTCATCAATTTTTGGTAGACATGTATGTGAAGGTAGAAAGTGAACGTCTCCGTTATATATCTTTAAATCAAAAAAAGCTGCGCGTTGAGAAATATATATATTTACAAGATGCAGTTTCTAGCGACGCCAATGTAAACCCCAGAGATCTAGGTAAAATGGTAATTCTGCCCTCATCATTCGTTAACAGTCCCCGCTACCTACATGAGTACACACAAGACGCATTCGCCTATGTACGAACTTACGGAAGACCTGATCTTTTTGTTACTTTTACTTGCAATCTCACATGGAAAGAAATAACCGATCGATAACCGAGATTAAAAGTACAAAAATTAATGTATGTAATAAACAAAGGAAAAATTTTCGGAGAGGTGCAGTGCTTCATGTATTCAATTGAATGGCAAAAAAGAGGATTACCGCATGCCCATATTCTAATATGGCTTAAAGAGAAGTTGCGGCCCAGCCAAATAGACGATATAATAAGCGCCGAGATTCCGGATCCTGAGCAAGATAAAGAATTGTATGATACCATCGTCCGAAATATGATTCACGGTCCATGTGGAGCACGAAATTCAATATCGCCATGTATGAAAGAAGGAAAATGTACGAAGAAATTCCCAAAACAGCTATCAAAAGAAGCAAAGACCTTAAAACGATATAAAGACAAAAAGATATAAAGACCTTAAAACTGTCAACGGTCAGGAATGCGCAACTTATAGAGAAGCATGTGAAGCTCTGCATCTTTTAGAAAACGATAATCACTGGGATGAAACCATGGAGGAAGCTGTGCAGTGCCAGTCACCAGCCAAAATTAGGGATCTTTATGCAACTCTCATATCATCTTGCGGGCTATCTAATGCACATAAATTGTGGGACAAATATAAAGAGTACATGACAGAAGATATTTTGCGAAGGTTACAGCAGACACACGCGAACATGACATACAATGAACACATTTATAATGAAGCACTTGGAAAAATTGAAGATAAAGTAATGGCAATGGTAGGCAAAAACTTAAGCGACTTTGGAATGATAAACCCTCAGCGAACAACCGAAAATGAACTAAGTGATGAAATCATACGTGAAACAAACTACGATATACCAGCTTTGCAGTAGCAAGTAGCCGAAATTGTATCCCGCTTGCTTCCCGAACAAAAGAGTTTTTGACAAAGTATTAGGACTAAATGAATCTGGAAATGGTGCACTTTTCTTTTTAGATGCCCCTGAAGGAACTGGGAAGACATTTTTGTTAAATTTATTATTAGCGCAAGTACGGAAAGATAAAAACATTGCTGTGGCCGTAGCTTCCTCCGGTATAGCCGCCACGCTGCTAAGCGGGGGCCGCACTGCACATTCTGTTTTAAAACTCCCTCTTAATCTAGCCCAGGAAGAATCGCCGATCTGCAACTTTAGCAAAAATAGTGCACGAGGTATAATGCTACGACAATGCAAACTTTTAGTGTGTGACGAAAGTACAATGTCGCATAAAAAGCTGTAGAAGCACTAAGTCGAACGCTCCAGGATTTGCGCAGCAATACCGATGTAATGGGAGGAATGGTAGTTTTACTGGCTGGTGACTTTCGCCAAACTTTACCTGTCATTCAAAAGGGCACACCTGCAGATGAAATTAAGGCATGCCTCAAGTCGTCTATTTTATGGAACAAGGTGACAAAATTCAGTTTAACTACGAATATGAGAGTGCATTTGTATAATTATATCAATGCTGGAAACTATGCTGACACACTATTAAAAATTGGCGATGGGCGGTTGGAAACGGATGCAGAGAGCTGCGTTAAATTGACGAGAGATTTTTGTAATTTAGTACAGAGTCATTCCGAATTAATTGCGAGCGTTTATTCAGATTTAACGCACAACATGCATGAAGACAAATGGTTATGTGAAAGGGCGATTCTTGCACCAAAAAATGAGAGCGTTAACAAAATAAATTCAGATATATTAAGCGAAGTAGCAGGAGAAATAACAGAGTATTTGTCAGTAGACACAGTTATGGACACAGAACAGAGCACTTCATATCCCGTAGAGTTTCTAAATTCTCTAGAGTTGTCAGGTGTGCCTCACATAAGCTTCAATTAAAATTAGGCGTCCCAGTCATGCTAATGCGAAATTTAGATGCTCCTCGGTTATGTAAAGGGACAAGGCTGCGTGTGACACATCTTGGGCGGAACATAATCGGTGCTACAATTTTGACAGGCGTAGGAAAAGGTGAAAATGTTATTATACCACCCTATAATTCCCACAGATCTTCCTTTTCAATTCAAAAGGTTTCAGTTCCATATTAAGCTCAGTTTTGCAATGACAATTAATAAAGCGCAAGGGCAAACGTTACAGGTAGCGGGGATCAACTTAGAAAAACCGTGCTTCTCTCATGGTCAGCTGTATGTAGCATGTTCGCGTGTGTCAAATGCCCAGAATCTCCACATTCTTTCCCCGAATGGAAAAACATATAACATTGTGTACAGTAGCGTCTTAAAATAGTGTTCAGTTAGTTTTTTCCAAAACTCCCACAATCAATTAATCAGAATTCCACAGATCTTCCCTTTCAATTCAAAATTTCCTATTTAGCTCAGTTTCTTTTCAATTCCAAATGCTGCACCTCTGACGGACCTATTAAGCTCAGTTTCCTTTCAACTCAAAAGGCTGCATCTCTGACGGATCTTTTATTTGGCTTAGTTTCCTTTCAATTCAGAAAACTGCATCTCTGACGAATCAATTTAGCTGTTTCTTTTCAAAAGTATGCATCCCTGACGGATAATTATGCTCAGTTTCCTTTAATTAAAAAAATATCTCATTTCCATTTGGAATAAACAGGCTATTTTCATGCTTTCCTATACGCTGCGTTTCAAAACATTTAAATAGGCTGACGAATCAATTTTGCTCAGTTTCCTTCTAATGGCTGCATCTCTGACAAATCTATAAAACTCAGTTTTCTTTCAATTCAAAAAGCAATGGATAGTTCATTTCCAGTGACCATGCGGGCGAAGCCGCGGGTAACAGCTAGTATTTAATATTTAACACTACACATTTAATGAAACTTATTTTACGAATTCCATCGCGTTTAACTTTACTTTCTAATTCCCGACGTTTCGGGTGCTTTACAGCACCCAAGGTTACGGGGGGGGACTAAAGTGTTTGACGTCCCAATCTCATAGTTGGCCCGGCTACTTTCAGTTTTTGAATATTAATTTTTGGCCGATCTACGCAGAATTAGCTTACAGTATCTTGATGTCTTGCAGTGGTATGCTCGCTTAATCCTTTAGCTTTTCTAGATGTTTGAGTCATCCCAAATCCTGATAACACTATTGGTTACACTGTGTATACGAAAAAGACCCATACGAACCGATATTTAAGCGGTGAATCTCACCACCATCCATCACAGTTAGCTACCATGGAAAAACCTTTGTTTCAGAGAGCACAAGGGATCTGTGGCAGAAAACATCTGGCACAGCTTCAGCAGGTCAAGCAAGTATTGCAAAACAACAAGCTTCGAGTCCCGCGCCTACGTCACACAGACCGAGTCAAGCCGGCCACGGTCGAGCGTGTACCTGCTGCACTACCACACGTCAGAGTAGTCACAGACAAGGTTGGCTACATATTGAAGCGAGCTTCCATTATAACCTACTACAAGCCGCCGAAGAATATTAGTCAATTTTTACCATCCATCAAGTGTCATATCCCTCTACAAGATGCAGGAGTGTACAAGCTGGATTGTGAATGTGGTCTCTCTTACATAGAACAAACAAAAAGAACTATAAAAACCCGCGTAAAAGAACATATAGCTGACTTGATGCACCGACGTTCCGGGTGAATCCGGTTCCGGAAGTCTGCAGGCTGTGAACATGTTCAAGATCGTCCCCGCCATTACATTAGATTTGATAGACCACAAATCCTCGCAAAAGAACACCGATTCCTACCAAGCATGATTCGCGTAGGCTATTGAAATTAAAAACCATCCTTATTTCAATAGAGAAGATGGATGGGTGCTGCCATCTGCTTGGGATCCTATAATTAATAAAATTAAACCCAAACCAAAGCATACCACTGCAAGACTTCAAGATACTGTACATTTACAACAAAATCCCAGAAAATACACAAAATTCGACCTGCTCAAAATTCAAAAACTTTATTAAACATAGTTTGTATAAAAAGGGTTATTATAATATTAAGGAATTTATGGATGATAATAACCCCTGGGAATGAGGTGTTCGCTACCAAGCTATTTCTAATTTGTTTTGTGTGGTTAATTGTGTAACATACATGATTGTAAGCTGTTATTTAAAAAAGTCCCACTGGGTTTCTTGATGGTTCTTCCCAGGACAGAGGTTTTTTCGAACCAGTGGTAATTAAACAAAGAGTGTCTTTCAATAAGTATTATTTATAATCTATATTGAATAAAAAGTTTCTGTTTCTGTTTCTGTTCATTCTGCGTAGATCGGACCAAAATGACTTAACTAACTAACTATTACATTGGGATCCGAACCGTATAAAAAAGAAAAGAAACAAAATATGTATCTGCAACATTATGCAGCCATAAAAATCATATTTTACTTTAACTAAAATTAATTTTAAAATATGTCGCCAGAATATGTAATACATTAACAATAATATGCCATTCTTATAAAATACGCTTCCGTTTTTCAACAAAGCTTAAATAATTCTGTTAGTGAGATTTTATTCTAAAGCTGGTTTTACTGTAAATCATTTCACATTTTTAAATGGGTTTGTTTGCTGTTTCCTATTTTGTTTATGAAAAACACAATTTAATGCTATGCAGTCACTGTTTATGCAAAGTATGTGTGATTTTTTTTATTTGGTATATTCCAACTTATCATTACTCCAAACTACCACACTCTCGTATTTCTCTGCACTTAATGTTGTGAACTCTGAGCATAAATTTTTTCTATGTTCTGTACGGTCCATCATAAACTGGGTCAACCTGTCCATTGTTCCTCTTACAGCTTCAAATTTTTCTACTGCCATTCATGGATCAATTTAATTATTATATCTTCTGGTAATGTTGCGAATCATGGTCAGTTGCCAGCTTCTGTTTTTTCGAACCATGACTTAATATTTCTCTCAAATAAATTGAGACCAACTAAACATATCCATCATACAATACAGTAACGCAGCTATGCTCGATTAAATAGAGATAGCTTAATTAATGATGTGTCCGCCATTGACTGGTCTCCGGTGTTAATTATCGATTTAGTTTATGAAATGGTTATGGAGTTTAATTTTAAATTATTGAATATTTACAATACACATGCGCCAAAACGCGAGATTAAAATCAAACGCCCATCAGTTCCATGGATTACTAGCGACGTACGCCTGGCAATAAACAGGCGCAACAGAGCTTTTGTCACATATAAATATTGCCGTACTATACAGACGTGGAGGCTTTAAAAAAAGCTAGGGATCGCTGGAATCAGGTGGTGAGGTCTGCTAAACGCCGATATTTTCATGATTTCCTAAATAATTCTTTGCAATCAGAGACATGGAAGTTTATTCACTTTCTTGGCTTCACTTAAACTAACAAGTGGTAAACTTAAAAAATTTGTACAACCGACTTCAATATAAATAAAATGAGAACATCATCAATGTAGTCGAAGTCAAATAAATACGCATTATTAAGGATAACTCAAAAACTACTAATCAGATCATGATCAAATTTATATTGGATCACATTAGAAGCACCAGCTTTCAAAAACAGTTCACCTAGCGCGTTCAAGCGAGAGCGTGGCCCTTCCCTGATCAAGCTGATCCATTCGTGTTACAACCATAATATAGCTGCAGCATGGCTCTACCACGCACTGTATGGTTCTAGTACGAATAGGTCGGCCCGACCGGGGAAGGGACACGCTCTCACAGAATACCAGCATGAAATGCTGCTGTGTTTTATACGGTGAGTGTAAGGGACCGGAGACCCTTTTTAAGAAAGCGAGGTATCCTATCTTAATCCTCAGTGATGACAAAGATTGTGCATTTGCTTCTTAATCGAGAATAGATGTAGATGTCTATGAGCTACAGCATCCACTTACCATCTGGTGGACTGTGTGCTCCTTTTTCATCCCTTTTCTATAAAAAAAACCCAGAGTGCGAATCCTACTTGCACTTGTCCAGTTTTTCATTTCATGCGGATTATACGTGTTATAACATGACTACGACAAATTATCTGCAAATAATTATTACTTTCATTGCCTGCTATTTTATTATATTTCAGGCCTGTGCCCACGACTTCATTTGCGTGGAATTAGTACTTTTGCTATTATAAGTTAGAATGATTATTGTGTAATTTTAACTGTCGCGAAGACCTAGAAAGACACTAATCTGGATAAAAAGATTCAGTTAGTCAGTCATTCAGACAAACTATTGTTCGTTCATACAAATAGACGGGCCCACAAACGAACCAACGGACGGACCCACAAACAAACGAAGAAACAAATTGGGCAAACTATACGCTTGTGATTCATAATGTAAATAAACAAGAAAATGACTGCAATAACGTAATCCCTAATTTGATCTTAAATTTCTCTAGTTTTATATTGTATAATTGCATTTTCAAAAACACGAACAGTCCTTTAGTTTTAGTATAATTCAAATAAAGCCTACCTTATCAAATGAATGTGCAAAAGACGAATGAATGTAGTTGCTTCGCTTACTGTAGGTAGGCCAGTTTTAATAAGAGCAGGTGTTTTGCGGTTTACTCAAAATTAATTCCTCGTTTGCTATAAATCTATTGCATTTCCCGTAGTCATATAGATGTACATAATTAAGCTATAGTGAATAAAATTTTGTATTGACCTAACCCAAGTAGAAGGCTACATTTAGCTGATATAATATCTGCTTACCGACGGTGTGAAAACAATATGTAAAGTTAAACCTTTTATTCAAAATCTAACAAGAGCGATGACTGATGATGATTTGATGATACTGATAGCTCACGATTATGTTTTGCTTTGTGGCTTTTTAGATGTTTGCAGCACGAATAAATAGTAGCATAGCGCTGCCATTTCGTATGGTGAGGGTAAAAAAATTCCAACTTAGTTATCAGGGTCATCGGTATTTTGATTCTTCATCTTCGCTCGCCGTTGACTTAATTCTATAAAAAAAAACCTTAGAATTATTTTGATTTAAGCTGTAATGATGATAAACATGATAAAACGCAGAACGAAACATGAAAATTGAAGAAAATTAAAGATTATAAAAAATATAAAAATATTGCAATATTTTTATTAAAATCTTACAATCTGTTTCTAGTGTGAATCACTTAATATGTAAATTGATTGATTTCGCTTTAAGGCATTCGTGTATATCAGTGACAAGAACTGTTCTTGTATAAGTGTCAATACAATAATCAATAAAGATGGAGTTTCATTGAATGACAACGATTGCAAGCTTGGAGTACACATAAGCAAGCTATTATGTTTAGTCTAAGATCGCAAGTATAAATTATATATTTTCTTTATTGCATACCCCGAACACGAAGCGGAGAGGTCGGGCTTTATTGTTGACCTATCAACGGCCATGCTAACCGCTATCATTAAATCTCGTTTATTATTTGTATACCGAACTAAGATATTTAGTTAAACAGGTTAAAGACTTATTAAAAAAAAATTTTTTTTAATAGTATAAGGGTGACAAACGAGCACAGTCCATCAGATGGTGAGTGGATGCTGGTGTGCTCATAGATATGCTTTTCTAAAGTTTCGCTATACGTAATATTTTTATTTTATTTTATTTGAGTGTAAACTTGAATTTTCTCTTGGATCGTGAAGACGTATAACATACATAAATTGCACATGTATAAATATCCAGACACGGAATAATCCGCTATTATTTATAGGTAGGATATAATACTTGTTTCGTACGGAATTCAAACCCGGGGTCTCGCAGCGCCAAAACTTATAAAAGTAATATGAGGAAAAAAAAACAGAGAAATTGTCAGGAGGGAATCATCGGTTGTCGGCTTGAGCTTACTTTGCATTGCCACTTGAGCTTACTGATCAGTTGAGCTATGTCGGTTACTCTGGTTCTACTGCGGATACCATCGATACGGATTTTAAAACGCAGAGAAATTCCAAGATTTTTTTTTAAATATAAAATATAAATGTTTAATTATTCAATACAATTTTTTTATTTATTTTAATGAGCATTGGAGTTAAATCACCCATTATTAGTGTGGAAGTGAAACGGTAATCAGAACTTGAAATAGCGACAATTTGTGAGACAGAAAACATTTACGTCTATTAAAAAGATTGGACCATTTGACATTATTACAATTTCCATAACTTAATAAAAAAAAAACATATGTACGATTAATAACATTTCGTTACACATATTTTACACATATTCTACGTGTATTTATATCTGCTTATTACAAAATTACATTAAATGTTGCACACTGATCTTTTGGCAATTAAATTATAAAATAATAATTTAATATTGTTGGAATATGTAACACCATAGTCTCGGACATCGCAAAGACACTGCCAACCCTTCATAAGTCTCGTGAGAAAAAACTTTCTAGTTACTAATATGTATCATGTTACACATTTTCTGCTACTATCCTATATTACACATTTGCACGAGTTTACTCCAAACTTATAATTAAAGGCCTTTCCAGGGGTGTTTATAATATGACTTGGTTCATTCATTATAGCTTATTTAAAGTCCACTACTGAACATGAACTTTTCTCATAAATTGCCTCATAGGAGGCTCATTTGCCATAGTTGCCATGCTGGGTAGTGTTGGAAAATGCAGGTTTTATTATATTGACTTGAAATCAGGAAGATATTGCTGCCCATACTCTGTCGCCTCTTATGACACCCACTGGATGACATGGAGTAATGAATTCTCTTATTAGAATAGAATAGAATATTTTTTTATTCAATTTACTTTACATGTTATTCTTATTGAAAGTAAGTTTTTACTTTTACCACTAGTTCGAAAAAAAACTCTGTCCTGGAAAGAAACGGCAAGAAACCCAGCGGGATTTTTTTTAAAAAAGCACAATTTAAAAACTAACAAATATGACTCCATGATTACGGAAGCTTAAAGAAATGGACAACAATGGACGCGGCCGACGCAATGGGCGGCCCTGGAAATGTAGTGAAATGTAAGTATAACATTAAAATGTATGTGTGTTGCCGCTGGGAAAGCTGGGTTCGAAAAATTTTTTTTCGGTGGTTTTGTGGGCATACAACGTGTCTATAAAAAATATAATTGATAATATGACGAGCAGAGAATGCCGTCAGGCATTAAGTCTGCCATTTGCTACCTTACTGGAACGGTATAGCGCAGAAATGACCCAAATTCTTGTCAAAACAATGATCCTGAGGCTCTTTTTTCAGTTTATTTCCAAGTATGAAAGACTTCTGAAAAATAAGTAATTCCAAAATATGCGTACAATTTTCTTTAAAATGATATATGTATATAAGAAAGTAAAATATGTTTCAAATTGAATAATTTTATGTTTTTGTGGGTTGGATCATTTCTGCACAACACGGTCCATTTATAAAGGTGATATTAATAAAGTTTTTAAAACTGCGGTATTGGACTGCCGGCGCTCTCGACTGAACTGCCGGCGGAGGGTCAGTCGCTCTACAATTCAACTACAAGTTACAATTTACTACCTTTCGCATAAATGGCTCTAAATCAAATGATATATTATTATTATTACATAAAATATTATGTTTTACTTCTTCTGTTGGAATGCTACGATCCTAGGTTACCCTAACTACCGCATTCAGAGTTGCTTTATGCATCTAACTAGTTTTGTATATCGATTTCAAAGAGATAAATGTTTATTTGACAACTCCGAGTACGGTAGTCACAGAGCAACATACGATTGTTTTTGAGTGCGCAGATTTCCCACCGCAAAAAATGAGAGACAGTTGTATATCAGGGAAAACTCTATAGCTACTCCTCTCCGGTCCGCCGGTGGCCTCTGTTGCTTTTTGATGTTAGTATTTGTTTTATGTTAATTATTTCTTAAGTATGGAAAAAATATTCAAATTTAAAAAAAATAAAAAAGGAAATTTTACAGTCAAAACTTGAAATTAAAGATTATGTCAAATTTGTACTGTTTAACTTTAATAGTTTTTACTATAATAATGTCGTCGCCAATGCCTTTGCAAGTGCTATTGAAATAGAATATTATAAAACATTGTTGATGACAATAGAAGAATTCAATATAATTCAAATTAAATTTAAAAAATGCCCCGCTAATCCGAACGTAATTGACGGAGTCGGTAAGATACTCGTGAGCTAGTTCCAGAGCAGATTGTAGAAATGCGAGCGAGAGCCGTAATTTTGACACGCTCACCGGCATACTTATGGTGGTAATAGGAAAAGTGTTTCTTTGATTTAGAATTATATTATATTTTATTTATAGAAATAACCTAGCCCTGGACACAAATTTTGACAATTACTTCATCCAATAAGAACCCTACATATATTTCCTAGATTTCTAAAAAAAAAAAATCAATTTAGCCCTTAACGGCCAAATAAGGGCATAAGTTAATTAAAACAACGCAACCGGTAACTAATTTAATTTTGTGTCTCTTAAACTGAAATGGTGTACCAAGTTATTTATTTATTGTACACTTAATACCAAATTAAGACAGAAGTACAATATCACATATTATACGCACAACGTATGGTCTTATAATTCTGAAAGTGATTTTTCTACGATATCTTTTTTCCTAGAGAGCTGATGTTTTTGTGAAATAATTAAATATATAGCAAGAATTTTAGCACGACCGATGAAAAGAAGTAAGGACTTCCTTAAGCGCACCTAATGTATAATAATTTCTTAAAGAAGGTGAAGGGAGGCCTATGTTCAGTAGCGGACTTTTATAGGCTGTAATAGATAATTGGATGGACGGAGAGACAGACTGAGGATCGGAGAAACTGATCATGGGAAAGGGATATTTAATGAAGAGCATCTTGTAAGTAATGAATAGTGGAGGGATAAAACAATACGCCGTACAATGTGAAGAGAATGTGAGTATTTTTAAACCCCGGAGCCACTTGAGCTATTTGCGAAATTCGGAAACGTGCCCATATTTGCGGACAATACTTGATAAAATAACAGGAACAGTTGCCTGCACAATCAATTCGAATGGGATTTTAAATTGTTGGTTAGGCTTTAGAATAGCATTAATTAATAATTTCTCCGACCACAGCGGGATAAAACGACTTCGTATAATGACTTTTCTTTAGCTTTCTAAGATAACAATTCCCGCAGGAATTTTATGATCTTACCCAGTTTGTTATATACGTATACTAAAAATAAGTGTTCATTAACAGTATGATATACTTGGATAACTCATATAACAAGCGTGCACGCAAAAAAGTTGAATCGTGTACGGTGAAGGAAATTATGTAAAGATTTTCCGGAAAGCTTCTGTAAGAGATTAGGGACATAGCAGACCATTAGACAAAGGCTGTTGAATATGAACCAGTTACGTCTTGCTATTCCAGTTTCACTCATTGTATTTAATGTTATGTACTTGTACCGAGTGCAGAGCCAGCTGGTAGCTCAGTAGCTAAGCGCTCGCCGTAAAATTGACAGTACGCGAGCAACCCGGGTTCGATTTTAGGTGCTGATTTACCACGAGCTCGGCGGTAAAGAATAATGCGAACAGTTCGATTTGTATTGTGTAACATTATATTGTTGGAACTAATTATTCTGACTTTGTTGAATCCTCCCTACAACGGGAGAGGCCTACGTCTAGCACTGAACTTAAACGTAGATAAAGGAGAAAGAAGACGAAACCTTAATATTTGTTAGAAAGTGAGTGAGAAAAACGTATGGGTGGTGATTACAAGTTCATTATTGTGGTGGTGTAAAAATATCCGCTAACCTATATCGTGCCGTGGGTATCATAAGGGGAGACAGACTAAAACTGAAATAGGAGATGGGCAGCACCATCTTCCTGATAATAACTCAAAATGACAACTATGGCAAAATCCCCCATGTAAGGCACTCTATGGGGAGATTTATGTTCAACAGTGGACTTTTATGGGCTGTAATGGATGAACGGATATGTGGATTAAAAATAAGTTAAAAAAGCATTATTGAACCTAAGGAAAGATGAAGACTAACAAGGATAGTGGAGAAGAATAGATGGCTGTATAATGAACGGCAACTGCAGTGCCAGACGCCTGTCAAGATTTGCTATAGCTGCAAATCTTTCCCGTAATTGGAGAGACCTTTCAGCAGAAGATTGTTTACAGGCTAATGGGGTGATAAGAAATAAACAAACATAAGCGTAAGATGCAAGGAATTATTATAGTTTTTTTAAATTAAATCTTTACTTTTAGTTTTCACCTTTCACCAGACCTAAGTAGCTTTGTTGAGAACATAAACAATGTACGTGTTAGCTTTAAAGCATGTTATTTACTCTTTACATTAAGTGCCTAATGTTGTTGTGTCTCCCTAGAGGGATTGGCGTCGCAAATATCACAGTTCGTAAGTTATATTTCACCCAACAATGTTATATCTTCACCTTACCTTTGATTATATGTTGTATAAATTTTTGTAAATCTCTTAAAATTTTATAAAATGAAATGCTGAATATAGACAAATCTATAGTAAAGATTTTAACCTTTCATAATAGAATCTTTGCGTTTAAAAGATAGAAATAATCATTCGAATCTTTTATTTTCAACTTAATTTTAATTCAAATTTTGAAGTTAGTGTCTACTAAAGTGTCTGGGCACCAGCAGCAAATATCTTTGGGATTAAGAAGATTTTGAGATGCTCAACAGTCTCAAATTATAATAGCTTTCCTACCCTTTAAACCGAAACACAACATCACAGCTATTTGACGACAGAAATAATTAAAAATATGGTATATGGCGTGTGAAATTAATTAAGTCCTTTTTTTTTTGAGAATATTACTAACTTTTAATAAGAAAGAGAGACTGCAAATTCATATTGTGAATAGTCGTGTAGTAGGTCTTTATTCGACTGTGAGATTATTTTTATAATATTAAAGAGGTACTGTGATAAGTTATACGCCAATACAGACATATTTTGCAAAAACAGACAGACAGCTATATATACTGTAACTATTATCAATAAAGTTAAATTATGATATTATTGAAATTTTTTTACCACAAGAATATAATTATGAGAATGTGCCTGACTGGGGCTTTCTTTACTTTGAACTTAATAAAGAAAAGCCGCCAGCATCAAATAGTTCGTTTGCGTCTTAAGCTTTAAGATTAACTGGCATCAAGGTGCTTAGATAATTACGTTATTTTAAAGTTTGGTTTTTATTTATTAAAATAAATGAAGACATAAATTATAAAAATTTAAATCATTAAAGTTTTTTCTTACTATTTAGAAAGAAAGAACTTATCATTATTCATTTTATAGGTCTTTTTATGTTAAAAATATAGCAATATCCTCAAAAAGGTCGTGCGTTAATCAGCAAGAATATTTCTTGATGTCCTTACATTCATTCATTTATTACTGCCTATCAAAAATCCACCACCGAACAAAGACCTCCCTATAGATAGCATCAAAGAGAGGATGCTTGCCTTGTATGTACTGTTTTTGTATGTATGTTACGCGGTATCTTCGTCAATTGTAAATCGGTTTTGATGATTTATATATATATATATATATATATATATATATATATATATATATATATATATATATATATATAATAAACTTAGTCTTTAAGTTTTTACTATAATAAGAGTAATTTTTCTTGTCTTGAATTAATGACACCAGTGAATTTAGTATCATAACTGGTTCCGTCCTACTTCATTAGATAATCTACTCGCATTGTTTATCAGCGGTGGGAGTGGAGTGATCTCTTTCAATATCATGAGATATTTTTATATAGAATAAAAGGGTGTCAAACACTCTCAACCAGTAACAATTTTGAATCTGCTGCACGCAATCCACCGACCCAGTGCAGCAACTTAATGCATGCAGGCTTGTACTAAGTTGGTGTCGGTAGACAGTCAAATTACAGTCTCAAGTTAAGTTAAAGATGTTATTTATCTGTGTAAATTTTTTGTGGTAGGTAGCTGCATTATGACTACAATACAAGCGGTAGAGCTCGACCATTGAATTATCACACACTGAAAAAAAGTAAAGTAAAATTATAAACAATTACCATCTTATCATTTATACGTCTCACTGCTAGGACTGGCCTCTTTTTCTTTCTGACAGGATTTTAGGGCTGGGAAACGTGTGACGCGCGCACGTGTGTGTGTGTGTGTGTGTGTGTGTGTGTGTGTGTGTGTGTGTGTGTGTGTGTGTGTGTAAACAGATGTTACGATCATCAGTCCAAAATCTAATCAGCTCTTAAACTCGAATAACACCGTCGATTGCTGCAAACCGCATCAAAATCGGTTGATGCATTGAAGAGAAATCGTTAACTGCTTTTTTTTCAAATAACTTTGAAATTTATTCTCGGTCGTTTTTTATATAATAAAAACTTCATAATAGGTTGAATTTGGAGCGCTTTGCATTTGAAATTAGCGGGAAGTTCCAGGGATGGCCTGTAGGGTCAACCGTATTTTTTTAACCTAGAATACAGTGATTCTATGTAAATTTATAAAGATATATATATAATATAAGAGCAACATGAGTTCTCTTTTTAGACAATTTGTTTTTAATTAGAGCAATGTGACGAAGTATTTCTTGGTTTATAAACAAAATACCTTTTTTTATTTCAGAAATATTTATATACAGAAATAGCATGGGTTAGTAACAAATTATAAAAGCTTAGAACCTTCCGTAAGTATTAATCAATGACAGAACTGTTTCCGTTCGGTGTTTTACATAATATATGTTGTCTAAATAATTTACAACAGTGTCCAGAAATCTAGTAGTGCAACCTGGTATTCGCGTCAAAATGGTATTTAAATGTGGTCTTAATTAATATTTATTCTGTTTACAACATACGTTTAAATTGGTTGACCCATAAAATGTTACCCTAGTTAGAAGATAGAAGAAAAAGCCCTGCTCGGCTATTTTATTGGCTGACCAAACGATTAGGTATAGGTGAAATTATTGTACTCAATACTGTAATGTATTGAGTACAATATATTACATTGATCCTTATATTATCTCCCGAATGCGCCATTTTTGTAAATATGAACGAAATGTGTAAGTCGAACTTACATTTACTTCATCTATAATTAATTTTATACGTATTTAGTTAAATTTTACTGTGTGTATGTTATATAATATTTATAACATAAATATAATCTATCACTTAATTTCGTCATATGGGTGTCGCATAAGAAGAAGCGACGGGCATCGGCGTCAAATCCTACTGCGATTGTCATTCCGCCTACCAAGCGTGACGATAAAGGCACATCAATCAAATCCCTTTTTCAACGGAATATGTTCATGTCCAGCTGTGGACTTTTACGGGCTAATGGTGATGATGATGATTATACCTAATAAAAATACTTTGTATAATAAGTAAAAGCAGAGTTCAAGGAACTAAAAAGAATAATTTAATTTCACATTGTGAAGTCGGTGCCAAGACATAGTGTAAAGAAGAATAAAAGCCCCAAATTTAGAATGTTGAATTTTTTTTTTTTTTAAATAAGGAGCATTACAATCTCAATTTCCTCTTAATAGTTACATGAAAAACATTATCCCATATTTTGCTACTCTTAGGAGTGGAATATTTTTTCTCTAAGTATATGCGGGACTGCCCCTGAAGTAGCTATATCACATTTAATTAAGAATATAATTTTCAAAATCGTAATTCACGAGTATATTTTTTTAGTATAAGGGCAAGTGACAAACGAGCAAACCTGATGGTAAGTGGTTGCTGTTGCCCGTAGATATCTACAAATATATCCTCGATTACGAAACAAAATTCAGATGCGTTGTCACCAGTGAGGACTAAGATGGAATGCCCCGTTCATTTTTAAAATTGGTCTCCGGTTCTCTACACTCACCATATGAAACACAGCAGCTTTGAGCTGCTATTTTACGCTGGTATTCTGTGAGAGCGTGGTCCTTCCCCGGTCGAGCCGACTGATTCGTGCTACAACTATACTACTAATATAGTTGCAGCATGGCTCTACAACGTAAAAATATTGCGTAACATACATACAAAAAATAACGTACAGTCTTATTGCAAGCCTCCTTTTTTGATAATTAAAATAGATTTTCATTTGAATATATTTTATTAGTAGGATTTGATTTTGATACATGTTTGGGCATAATATGAAATCGCGGGCACAGCTAGTACCTTAATAAAACTCCAATTCGTAACAATTTGTAGGTCTCAGATGCTACATTGATCACCATTTGAATTTGAATTCAAGGTTCATTATTCACGCATGATGACCAATAAGTCACTGATCCGAAATGAAAATTCCAGTTCAATGAATATTTTACTTGCTTCCTTAAGTAAATAAGTTTAAATACAAATTATAGCAATAACAAAAAATTATATAGTCGCTTTGCTTACATAAGGTTCCAAATTGAATGAGACTGCTTCACTGAACGAGATTATTTCACCGTTTTCTTTATGCATATAATAGCGGAGAGTGTACGCTCTTATAGACTATATTGTTAGTGGACGTCAAGGTCGCGCATAATAAAAATATGTGACTTTTAGGAATACACTCAGAAGGGAAATATGTTACTACATCACCAGAAAAAAAGCGCAATCAATAATAATAGTTATTCTTCACTAATTTCGATAACTAATGTTCATTTATGCATTTTGAAGAAAATCTTTTATGATATTATGTATGTCGTGTAAGAATGACGTAACAGAATTATTAGCTATAATATAAAACAACTTATCAAGAAACTGAATCTACAAAATAATCATCTCCGCTGGTGAAACAGTTCTTTTCCCACCCGTAGGATAAGTGTAACCATTCTGTAACCAGTCTGAATTTTATTAGTTTTTTTTTTAATTGTTGTAATAGTATACATCCTTTACAACTTCTAATTTTAAGCTTTAATATTAAATACTTCTCTTTTAGGAAACGAGACGTGAAATTTTGATTCAAGTTTTCTGACTTTTAATGCGTTTTAACGCGTGATGTTTGTGAAAATGTACTTTTCAACATTATTTTCATCGTTGCATTTCTAGTTACAAGTATATAAAATTAATTTCATTAAAACTAAAGTCAAGACAATTAATTTTATTATTCAATCTGCGCTAATGTGAAGATAGAAAACGCTGAATAACGTTATGAATAATATAAGTTAATGAAATCACGTTTAATTATGATAAGGTCGACGATCGTATTACAATAATTTAAAATTGCAGTTTCTTTTATTCATTTTTTTATATATATCAGTAATTATAATTTATATAGTAGGCGAGTGAACTGATTGCAATCGCCACCAGCAACGAGAGGATTTTGCATTGCAATTTTAAGTGTTTTTCTAGCCTAACCTAGATTAGGTTAGAAGAAATAAAAATCTGTTTTGTTCTCGCAAATAAACTGCATGAATTTTATTTTTGCGTATTAAAATTCAAAAAATGATTTAAATAAAGTATTAAAAACCATTTAGTTATAATAATACAACATTCCAGTAAAACATTAGCTTTAAAATAAAAATGCGTCTTAAAATCCTACTTTCTTTAGAATAATGGACCGCTCACCAGCCAAATAAAAATATAAACACACCTCATTGATTCTTAAACACAACTTTTCACTTCTTTTTGAAACAAACTTCCTTTGAAAGAAAACTACCTTTTGCGTCCCTTGAAGAATAATGATAGTGAAACGGCAATTTCAGAGACCTTTTTGAATTATTTTCACAGTATGTGCAGATATTTGTATTTGTACTTAAATCTTTTTTCTTACATGTGTCAGTTAGACGAATTTTAACTATTTAATTTTTTATAAAAGTGGGGGCAAACGAGCATGCGGCTCACCTGATGGTAAGTGCCAATCACCGGCCATGAAGAACTGCATCACCAGGGGAATTGATGGTAGGTTGCTGGCTTTTAAATAGGAGTAAATTTGTTTCTTGAAGGTTCCTAAGCGTACCGGTCCGCAAAAATCGCCGGTAGTAAACGATTCGAAGGAAGGACGAGGAAGAAAACCCCTAGTTTACCAAACATGTGGACCACCAAGCAATTAGATGGTGTGGATGGTATCGTGAATTTTGTCACGATGTGCGTTGATGAAATTCAGCCGGCCGACCGGAATTAATCCGAACAATTCCTCTAAGAACCCCCCGTGGTAAATGCGATAGAAAATGCAAATGGATGCAACATCTCCTCGCACCACCAGTGAATCGAGCCAATGAGAAAGAACTTGGTTATCGACGATTCTAATCGCTCTTTGCTGAGTGCGGTCAAGTGGAATGAGCTGGTACTGGAGTGCCTCGGCCCAGAGATTAGAACAGTATTCCATGTGAGACAAAACTTGCGCCTTTTAAAGTTTCAAGCGGTGTGCCAGTTCAGCCTTCCCGTCCAAGTGAGCACGAAACTATACTTCATTCAATATGCGACATTAAAAGGGCTTTTAGTTGGAGCTTGCACCGTCTACCTTGATATTTCGATCTACAAGAAAACTCGTGAT
This sequence comes from Parnassius orleans, assembly GCA_029286625.1. Taxonomy (NCBI): domain Eukaryota; kingdom Metazoa; phylum Arthropoda; class Insecta; order Lepidoptera; family Papilionidae; genus Parnassius; species Parnassius orleans. Next base: position 3,052,408 of record JAGSMP010000027.1, on the reverse strand, counting down.
TCAGTTGCATACTTTCTCGGGGGGTCCCTAATAATAAATAAGAAGTGTGGCGGCGCTGTCGTCGCGCCACAAGCGAAACGCACCGAAATCTAAATCGCGCTATCAAAGTTCCGAAACTACCGCGCTATATATAGAACAGCTCCAAAATAACGGAGCGTTAGCCGCTCCCCGGGCTGAACACCTTGCCCGGCGGGAGATCTCCTCTTTTCCTTTCACGGCCAAAAAAGCTTCGAAAGAATAGCTTTGTGCCTAACTCAATCGAAGGCCTTCGCTATGTCCAAACTAACGGCCAAGGACTCTACTGCCTCCCCCCATCTATGAGTCAAGTAAACTGGAAGATCACCAGCTGAGCGACCCCAATGGAAAACGTGTTGGTGGTTACTAATCAGCTGGTGGTCCTCAAGGTACCTCATGAGCTGGCAGTTAACAATGGTTTCCGTTATTTTGAAGAGCAAGGAGGCGATGACGATAGGCCTGTAGTTGGGTGGGTTTGAGCTTTCACCTTTTTTAGGGATTGAGTGCATTAAACCTGTCTTCTATGAACTTGGGACTATGCCTAGGAAGTAGGAGTACCAGAAAAGACGAATTAGAATCGGGGCCAACACTGATGCGTCAGTAAAGGCCCGGTAGCACTCCTGTTTATTTCGTGATGCAATTTAACAGGAGCGACCAAATCATGGCTGGGATTTGCAGCAAAAGTTCTACCAGGGAAGGTGCGTAGGCGAAGTAACCAGTTTTGTCAGACCATATGCCAAATTCAACCCTTCCCACCTAGAATACACCGGGCAAACTGAGCACCCACGCTCACGCCTCTTTTCCAGTAAAAATGGTCTCCGGTTCTCTACACTCACCATACGAAACACAGCAGCATGAAGCTCCTATTTTACGCTGGCATTCTGCGCGAGCGTGGTACTACCTGGTCGAGCCGACCCATTCGTGTTACAACCATAATATAGCTGCAGTGTGGCTCTACCACGTATATATTCAACTAATAAGTGTACCATCCTTTCTCTATCGTCTTTATTTTAGTAAACTTCGTGTTGTCGTAGTGGCGATAAGAATATCTACTATCCCATATCGTCTGGTAGGTGTCGTAAGATATGACAGAGGGAAACAAGTCAGAAGATGGGCACCAGAATCTTTCTGATAATAAAAAAACTGCAGTTGCCAACCTGCTTGCCAATTGTGCGAACTATAGCAATATACCCCTCATGATCAAGGGTACAAAGAAACGGCTCTCAATAACCGACGGAGCCGCTAAGTAACGGCTCAAACTCCAAGAATGAAAATTATAGCTAAGCTCCTGAAAGCATGTGGAAAATCAGAACTTCAATTCTTTAAAAAGCTCTTTGATTCCGTCCTCTATGTTGGCACTTGTTAGGAGGCGATGAGCAAAAACGCGGTGATCTTGTTCTTCAAGAAAGGTGACAGCGCTCTATTGCAGAACTACGGAGGTAAAAGTCCACAACTGGAGATGGATATATTCCGTTGAAAAAGGGATTTTATTGATGTGCCTTTATCGTCACGCTTGGTACGCGGAATGGCAATCGCAGTAGGAGACATTTCGCATCTTTGAGGCCGATGCCCATCGCTTTTTCTTATGCGACACCTACAGGACGAAATGAAGTGATAGATTATATTTGTCTTATAAATATTATATAACATACACACATGCAATTGAATTGAATACGTATATATTTATATACAGAAGTAAATGTAAGTTCAACTTAAAAATTTCGTTCACATTTATAAAAATAGTGCTAGCGGGAGATAATATAAGGCTTTAATAAGGATCAATGTAATATATTATACACAATATTTTACAGTATAGTACACTAATTTCACCTTTACCTAATCGTTTGGTCAGCCAATAAAACAGCCGCACAGGGCTTTTTCTTCTAATTTCTAAATAGGGTAAGTTTTTATAGGTCAACCGATTTAAATGTATCTCGTAAACTCAATAAGACCACATTTAAATACCATTTTGATGTGAATACCAGGTGACACTACTAGATTAATGGACAATGTTGTAAATTGTTTACACAGCGTATATTATGTAAAACACCGAATGGAGACAGTTTTGTCATTGATTAATACAAACCGTAGTCTCTAAGCTTTTATAATTTGTTACTAACTCATGCTATTTCTGAATATTAATATTTCTGAAATAAATACTCCGTCACATTGCTCTTATTAAAAACTAATTGTTTAAAAAAGAACTCATGTTGCTCTTAAAGAGCTCACATCTTTATCGATTTATATACAATCACTGTAAAAAAAAATATGATGTTATATAAAGCATCTTTCATTCTCTGGGGCGTAGAATTTTGTGCACGTAAGAATACAACAATGATTAATTTGTGTTTCAAGAAGCGCGACACACGTTTCTCAGCCCTAAAATCCTGTCAGAAAGAAGGATATGCCAGACCCAGCAGTGGGACGTATAAATGGTAAGATGTTTATGCTCTTTTTTTTAATTTATTTTGGGAACTAGCAGTTGTATACAAAAGAAAATAAAATACAAAGAACTTATCTGTTAGAAATTGACCTACAGTGCCGAAAAGTTAAATAAAATTTAATACAGGGTATTTTTGAAACGCTCCCGAAAACGAAGACAGATGATAGTACTAAGGATACCTATGATGATGGGTCACAAAAAAATTCGATCCCGAGGAAAAAAAAATCATCTTTTCACAACGTTTTATTAACTTTTTATTCACGCTCCATCATGTTATTACAGTTATTTGAAACGATATTTCACAAAAAAAATCATGAAAATACTGAAACATAAAACCAGAAATGGAATTACTGAATTACAATCAGCTGACTAGGGGTCAATGTACGCGCGAACGCCAAATTCGTGCGGCCCGCAACTAGCGATGGTACCACAATACCTAATAATTTACAACACTTGTCTAAATACCTAACTTATCTACTTAACCTACTATTTTGCCACTATGCTTGTCTCCACGTAGCCACTTTAATTCGAATTCACAGGTTAAATAAACCAAATAACTGGTTCGATTCCCCGCTAATGAAAAAAATCTATACTTATAATAAATCTGTAGAGAGGTCAATTCTGTACATGAAATATATTTCCAAAATAACTATCAGGGGGTGATTAGCGATCGATACTGATGCCAAAAATGCAAACAGTAAAATTTTTGTCTGTCTGTCTGTCTGTCTGTCTGTCTGTATGTTCGTTATAGAAACAAAAACTACTCGACGGATTTTAACGAAACTTGGTACAATCATTCTTCATACTCCTGGGCAGGTTACAGTATACTTTTCATCACGCTACGATCAATAGGAGCAGAGCAGTGAAGGTAAATGTTGGAAACAGGAGAAATTACTCCATTTTTAAGCTTCCGTCGCGTGTGCACCTTAATAGTTAAAGCTACACAGAAATCATGTATATCAAATGTTTTCCTTAAATTTATATAAAAATATCCCATGACAGCATATGTCTATCTTTTATGGTTGACTCACAATAACGTGTAACTCCCGATAGCTTAGCAGTTCGGGCTTTCTGATTATATTTGTCTACTCTTACGTTTATAACACTCTCAATCATTATTATCTATTCAATAAAAGAATCATAGAAATCGGTATAGAAACACAAATTTATACATGAAATACGCTAATAAGCCATCGCGGGTGAATACTGAATCATGCTATAAGGATTATTTTGTGTAACGGTCGCTGCGCTCAACGCGGCTCGCGGCGGGAGGTATAAAAGGCGGGGTCCAGTGCAAGCTCCGTGTGCCCTCTTTTCCTAAAGAGGTCGCATCAAATCTCGGCAGAAAGGCCACTATGGCCAATACCGTCCCCAAGGTGGTGTTTAGTGGGTAAGCACTTAGGTTAGTTAGGTTAGTCAGTGAGTCCACATAACCACGCAGCCGGCTGCGTGGTATGCTTAGAGCATTCACCTCCTCCCCGCTTCCGGAGGTGCCTTTGCATTGGGCGCAAAAAAAAAAAAGGTGCTAGCTCCATTCCCTTGCGCCGTCGCCCCGTGCGGTCGTGCGCTTGCGGGTCCGCCGCCGACCGAGCACCCGTCCCCGTACGGGTCTTCTCCTCAGTCAGCACAGTTTCTTGGAATAGAACGTCAGTCCGTCCCGTCCCCTCAGCTGGCGCCGCCGCCCGTGCGGTTGCGTTGGCTGACCGCTCTTCCATCCTGTACGGTTGGGTGCCCTCCCACTCCTGCTTTGCTGCTCTCGTGCGGTTGTGCTTAGCTGTCTCGCCGTCGCTGTGTTCCGTGCCCATGAATATGGGTTCGGGCGACAGTGGGAGCCTTCGTCTCCGCCAGCCGCCCCGTGCGGTTGTGTTGTGCGTCCCGCACTTACCGTTGGACGGTGAGTGCCTTCCTCCTATATCCACCCGCTAGTGCTGCCGCCCCCGTGCGGTTGCGCTGGCAGTCAGTGCTGCCGTCCCCGTACGGTGGTACATTCTCGCACATGCGATTCCCACTCTCATTTCTCCAGCACCGTCGCACTTTGCGGCTGTGTTGGTTGGTCCGCGCTTCCGTCCCCGGACGGTTGTACCACGCCTCCCTCTCCCGAGGAGGTCGTCTCAGATGCGACAGTGAGCCTTCGGGCTAGCGTCGGTCCCAAGGTGGTGTTTAGTGGGTGGGCACTTTTTCAAAGTGAGTCCCAAATAACCGCAGCCGGCTGCGTGGTATGCTAGGAGCATTCACCACCTCCCTCCCCCGCTACCGGAGGGTGATCATGCATTGGGCGCAAAAAAAAAAGTGCGAGCTTCATAAAATATTTGGCTGTTGATGCGAATAGACGTTCAGAGTGTTCGACCTTATTGACAGACAATAATTGATTTTAACAAACCGTGCTTATCAGCGCGACTTTTAGTATACTCTTACGTTTAATAATTTATTTTTAGATTTCATTGGTTGTTATTTTATAAAATAGGTATTAGTTATTTTGGTAGTGTTTAAATATTTCTTAGTATTAGTTTAATTATAAATTAAACTTTTTTTATTTTATTTAGCTCTAGTTTTAAATAGGTACCTAGGTATCAAATAGGTTATTTCATTCTATTAGAGGTAGTTTAGGTACCTACTTATATATTTTAAGAATTTAATTTTGGATTTAAGGATTTATTTAGGATCCATTTTATTATTTAAGTAGGCATTTAGATTTTTTAAGTGTATGGTAGCTATAGTTAGGACCTCTAACGTAGATTATTCTAGTTCAGATGTAAGCAATGCGCCACAAACTGAAACAATGGCATCTCCTAAAAAATCTACGACGAATAGTGCAAACGTTCCTAAGAAAACACGCCGACGTTAATATTGTTTTTGTGTAGTTATAATTACATTTGTACAACGTCTCATATTTAACCGTATTATGTGTAATGTTTTGTGTCAGTAATCAAAACTTTTGTTTGTACTTAATTAACAAATATAGTTTTCTTTGTAGGTATATTATCAATCGTATGACTCTGCTTGCAAAAGATCCCTTTACACTTTAATAACATTTCTTTGAATACATTCATAGCTTGAACGTTTGACATCAAGTAGGTAAAATAAAAATATTCTATGACATTGACGTTCAACACAAATGAACGCAAATGTACAAATGTCAAATAACACGCGACGTTCCGTTACGGCATTTTTAGAAAGTGATAATGTACGAGTATTGTTACTTTTATACCATAAAGTATGTGTTTATATTGATTTGTACAGTATACTGTAGCCAGCTTTCTTTTTTATTTTCTTTTCTTTTTTTCTTTTTTAATCACACTAATTGTTTAGTTACTAATGTTAGTTGTAAGTATAAATTTCTTCCATCACGCCAGTGAGTAAGATGAGTTGCCCTTAATGTTAGTTTTTTTTTTTAATAATTTTGTATAAGTATAAGTTAATTTATTTTTATTTACTTACATATTATTTTATATTTTTGTAATTTTTTTTTTAAATATTTTTATTAGTATTGTGCCTTTTTTTAAATATGTATACAGATAACGATACAGATAATAATGATAGCTTTTTTTCATGTTCGTCTTCATCTAACAGCTTTTTAAGCCTGGACTCAGAGCCTCCCGTAAATCTTAACCTGCATGATTGTATTTCTACCCTCTTTTCTCAATATTCTGACAATCTTAATATAGCTCACATAAATGCACAAAGTATTCCTTGCCATTATTCTGACCTTCTCGCATCCATTGACAGTGCTCATCTAGATGCTCTTCTAATTTCTGAATCTTTTCTAAAGCCTTCCCTCCCTTCTATTCAATATTCACTACCTGGTTACGTTCTTATTCGTAACGATAGGGTAGGCAAAGGTGGTGGAGGTGTTGCTATCTATTTACGTTCGGAAATTCCTTACAGGGTTATTAGCGTATCTCCATCAACCTACTCGGAATCTGCGGAACATTTGTTCCTTGAAATCACACTTTATCATACAAAAATTTTCCTTAGAGTCTTGTATAGTCCTAACCTTAATATCTATTACTTTGATACATTAGACACACTTCTTAATAATTTCTGTCCTGTATATAGCCATTTAATCTTGATGGGGGATTTTAACACATGTTTAATTAAAAATGATTTTCGTACTTATAAATTGCAATCTCTTGTGTCATCTTATAACCTAGAAATCTTGCCTCTATCTGCCACCCACCACTTTCCCAATTGTACTGCATCTCTTCTAGATCTGATTATCGTATCGTCTTTAAATAGTGTTGCTAACCACGGACAAATATGTGCCTCATTTTCATATCACGATCTCATTTACTTATCCTACCGTGTACGTCCCCCTAAGCGCAAGCCACATTTTCGATATCTCAGAAGTTATAAGGGCATTAACTTGGAGACGTTGAGGGCGATGCTAGTTCAATTGACTGGACACCGGTTATTGATTGTTCTAACATTGAGGACAAAGTGATTAACTTCAATTCTCTAATTTTAGATTTATATAATCACCATGCACCAGTAAAACGTGTGAAAATTAGACACAACCCTGCACCGTGGATCACAGCTGATATAAAAGACCTGATGGCGCGTAGAGATAAAGCTAAAAGAAGGTATAAGCGATATCCCCTTGAACGCAATTTAATCAGCTTTAAAATACTACGAAATCGCTGCAATCGTTTGTGTAGAGATGCTAAAAGGCGCTATTTTCATGATACCCTCACAAGTTGCGATACTGCAAAAGCCTGGAGTTTTCTGAGATCTGTCGGTGTCGGAAAATATTCTGCTAGTGTGGGAAGTGAAATTAACTTGGATAGTCTCAACGAACATTTTGCCAATCCTCCTATCATAGTTTCATCATTCACTAAAGCCAGAACCCTACTTGAATTATCTAAATGCCCAATTCCTCACTATTCCTCGTTTAATTTCACTTCTCTTACTGAAGATGATACTAAGCGATCCGTCCTTGCAATTTCATCTACTGCTATTGGAAATGATAACATCTGCTCTAAAATGATTTCGTTGATTCTTCCCCTTTGTCATCCCTATTCTTACTCATATCTTTTATTTCTCTTTATCTTCTTGTTGCTTTCCGTCGTCATGGAAGTTAGCCCATATTATTCCTATACCCAAAGTTTCGAATCCTTCATCTACAACTCATTATCGGCCTATTTCTATTCTACCATTTCTTTCAAAGGTACTTGAACATATTGTCCACACACAATTGGCCAAGTTTCTTAACCGTAACAATATCTTAAGTACTTTTCAATCTGGTTTTAGGCCTGGCCACAGTACAACTACTGCTCTCCTCAAGGTAACGGATGATATCCGGTGCGGTATAGACCAAAAATACTTAACGGTACTTGTGCTGCTAGATTTTAGCAGTGCCTTCAATTCTATTGATTTTGATATACTTCTTAGCATTCTTCATTCTATAAATGTGTCTCCTTCATCTATTCAATGGTTTGATTCTTACCTCCGTGGTCGTTCTCAGTGTATTCGTTCAAATGAAACTTTGTCTAAGTGGTGCAATCTAGCTACGGGTGTACCTCAAGGTGGCGTCCTTTCTCCTTTACTCTTTTCCATCTTTATTAACTGTATCACAAAGGTGATATCTTCAAACTTCCATCTCTATGCAGACGATTTGCAGCTGTATCGTCATTTCCTAGTGACTGAAGCAAATTCAGCAATGTTTGAAATAAATAAAGATCTAAATAAAATTTATGAGTGGTCTAGATCATATGGACTTGTTATAAACCCTAAAAAATCACAAGCAATGATTATAGGCACCAGGTTTACTCGTAGCTTACTTGATTTTACTTCACTCCCAACTCTGCAAATTAATGGCATTCCACTAAGCATTTCAGAAACGGTTAAGAATCTGGGCATCATCATGGATTGCAAGTTGACATGGAATGCACATATCACAGAAATTAGCAGGAAAATCAATTATACTTTTCATTCCTTAAAATGCCTTCAAAATTTTCTGCCGTTATCAACGAAGATTTCTCTTGTCCAAACACTTATTTTCCCGATTCTTGATTATGCTGATGTTTGTTATTTGGATGCGACTGAGGAGCAATTAAACAAACTTGAGCGCTTGCAAAACTTATGTATTCGTTATATTTTCGGGCTAAAAAAGTATGACCACGTCTCCTCCTATCGCAAACAGCTCAAGTGGCTCCCAATCCGACTTCGCAGGAATACCCGAATCCTATGCCTCCTCTTTAACATACTATACAATCCAACATCACCACCGTATCTACGTGATCGATTCCGCTTTGCGCATTCCCCCGATGCAGTTTGCAGATCACATTTAAAAACCCTCCTAAATTTCCCTTCCTCCAGAACTAAGTTCTATTCTCACTCTTTTACAGTACATGCAGTTAGGTTATGGAATTCTCTTCCTGCTGCAATTCGTGAGGCTCAAACAGTTTCAGTGTTTAAAAGGCGAGTTAAAGAGCACTATCTTTCTTTGTCATCCCAATGATCTAATGTATGACTTGTATATATATGTGTATCTATATGTATATATATATATATATATATGTATATATGTATATGTATATATGTATATATATGTATATATATATATATATATATATATGTATATACGTGTGTATGTATGTATGTGTGTATATGGTATAGTATTTAGGTATATGTATGTTTGTATGGATATATGTTTTTATTATCTTTACTTTATATTAAGTATATTAATATTATAAAATTTATTATGAGAGTGTACACTAAATCCGCTTCTCTTTGAATGTGTCCAGTATCAGGCCTGCTGGAAGAAATTTCAATATGAAATAAGCAGTGCCTTTGTACAAAATATCTTTTTTTATTTTTCATTGTAACATTATTTTGTGTGTACATAAATTGTTAAATAAATAAATTATTTTGTTAGGTAACTGAATGCCGTCGATTTAAAATAAAATACACAATGCCACCTAAAAACGAATTTAAAATTAAAATCAATGATAGATCTACCAAAGATAACATTTTGGAGATGTATTGTGTTATATGTATAGTGTTGAGTGGCAAAACGCGACTTACCTCACGCACATATCCTGCTTTGGTTAAAATTAAGGTTCGGCCTAATGATGTAGACAGTTCCATCAGTGCTGAAATTCCAGATCCGATTGCAGATCCCGTGTTATACGACATTGTTAAAACTCATATGATACATGGTCCATGTAGTGCATTTAACAGGAATGCTGCTTGCATGCAAGACGGTCGTTGCACTAAAAGATATCCAAAAGCATTAGTTGATGAAACTGTAACAGGACATGATGGATACCCATTATATCGTCGCCGTTCAAGAGACAATGGTGGTTTTACTGTTGAAAAGCGAGTGTCTGGACAACAGGTTACTTTAGATAATAGGTGGGTCGTTTCGTATTCGCCTGTGATGTCTAGAGCATTTCAAGCTCACATAAATGTTGAAATGTGTAATAGTGTAGAGTCAATAAAATATATTTGTAAGTATATTAACAAGGGCAGTGACCAAGCTACATTTGCGTTGAGAAATGAACATGATGAAGTTACTAGATTTCAGTCAGGCATATATATAAGCTCTTCAGAAGCTGTGTGGCGGATCTTAAGTTTCAACATTCACGAAAGATAGCCACCTGTGACTCATCTGGATGTTCATCTTGAAGGCGGTCAATGTATATTTCAACGCCGAAAATGTTACAGAACGATTAGAGAACCCTAGACAAACAACTTTATTAGCATTCTTTCGACTTTGCCAAACTGATGATTTTGCAAAATCTCTTTTGTATGAGGAAGTTCCATCGTATTATACCTACGATAACCAACGAGGTGTCTTTAATCGTAGACGCCGTGGCAGGCCTGTAGATGGCGAGTCAGGTATTTTCAAAGAACATGTTCTTGGTAGAGTGTATACCGTTCATCCTAACAACGCTGAGTGTTTCTATTTGCGATTATTATTCCATACAGTGCGAGGACCAACATCATTTATAGATTTGAGAAAAGTAGACGATGTTGTTTATCCAACTTATCATGCAGCTTGCCAAGCGCGTCGTTTGCTTGAAAATGATCAGCATTGGGATGACGCTTTAGCAGAATCCTGTGTTAGTGATAATTCACGACGGTTACGCCATTTATTTGTAACATCTCGGTGTCAGTTGTTTCTCGCATGGTCAGTTGTACGTCGCTCTTTCCCGGGTGAGCAGTTCTAGAAATCTTTATGTTCACGTGCCGGACGGGTCAACTTTCAACATAGTTTACCCGGAAGCTTTGCGCTGAAGTATTTTTGTTCTATAATTACTTAAGCCTCATGTGAACGTGATCGAAACAATATTACCAATATATTAATTTAATAACACACAAGGAGTTACACTCCATCCAAAGCCCAGCGACACTATAACATATATTAGGTAGGAATGACGTCTTAGCAAAAGTTGTTTAGTCTGATGGGCATTTCCTGTTGACTTACAAAATGAAAGATCTAGAACGTCTCGAATCGTCTCGCGAATCACGTTGTTTTCCGTCCCGGGCTCTTAGAATTCAACATCAGACGTTTCAGATCTTCGATTTTGACGACCCGTTGTCGCTGGCATAAGCAACAGGATCCGCGTACGAAGTCGCGGGCAGAAGCTAATACTTAAATAAAATGTTAACAAGGTTAGAGCCATGCTTTTTATCCATTGTGTAGATATGTTTATTATTCTGATGTATTCAGTTATGTACCTATTGAGATCAGTTCAGTACTAAGTTATTTAAAAAATTAGGTTAAATAAACCAAATAACTGGTTCAATTCCCGCTAATGAAAAAAATACTTAAATAAAATGTTAACAAGGATAGAGTCATGCTCTTTTATCCATTGTGTAGGTATGTTTATTATTCTGATGTATTCAGTTATGTACCTGTAGAAGAGTCATTAGAATGTATAGAACTTAAATGGAAGCTTTATTCCACTTCTTATGAAGGATGTTATTATGATGTATAGAGTCACATGAAAAGGCTTTTAGAATAGAATAGAATCACTTTTATTCAATATAGTACTACTACCACCGATTGGGATAAAACCTCTGTCCTGGGAAGAACCTGCAAGAAACCCAGCGGGGCTTTTCTTTTAAATAAGGTTAATTTACAATAGATTACTTAATACAAACTATAAATCGTACCGAGACTAATTTTGTAGTTAAGAATAATAATTAATTCGTGCGAACGAATTAATTATCGAACGAGTCAAGAATAAGCTAGTAACGGAATACAACAAGCGCACCGTTCTACGCCAGTGCCAAGACTGTCCTAACGGTGGCCGCTCCGTCCGTTTTATATAACCAGAACGGGCGCCACATTGGCGCAGGTATGAGGTGCACGTGTTGTTTACAAGAATTCTGTCTAGCTACACCGACGCCGCCGCACGTGCAATGGTGCTGGTGCCGTCATACCTATTCCGATCAGTTCAGTACTAAGTTATTTAAAAAAATAGGTATGAAACAGCTTACCGATCCTCCGTAGCATTATGAGATTCTTCAAGGCTCATTAACATATTGCCGTATTCACGAGCACTATAAATGTACCTACGCGTTAGGCATTATTAAAACAAAACAAAAAACACAAAACGTAACAACAAGAACAATATCATTAATTAATAAATAACAAGTAATAACAATAATTTAATAAACAAAACAATTGAACTATCGCTCGTGATAGTCAATATGGAACTGTCTCAAAACTAAAATTATTAATCAATCCCCCAAAACAAATGCGCACATTTCAACAAACGTCCTTGAAGCATGTGTAAATTCCACAGCGCGAGGCGACACGAAGCAGCATGTGTGTGAAAGGAAGGGTAGAGTGAGTAGTATAACTAACGCATTGTTTCGTACCGATCTAGGTAAGAGTTCAGCGCCACCGTTAGGACATTCTTTTCAAGTTTCACTGCTGGTTTTCTTTTTAAGATTTTCTTTTTAAGTTTCACTGCTGGTTTTATGTTTCAGTATTTTCATGATTTTTTTGTGAAATATCGTTTCAATTAACTGTAACAACATGATGGAGCGTGAATAAAGTTAATAAAACGTTGTGAAAAGATGATTTTTTTTCCTCGGGATCGAATTTCTTTGTAACCCATCGTCATAGTTATCCTTAGTACTATCATCTGTCTTTGTTTTCGGGAGCGTTTCAAAAATATATAATATACATATTTATAAGAATATCAATAAAAAAATGCAACTCACTTGCTTTTAAATAATTTTTAATGTCTGTTTTAAGGTATTGAGAGATGTGTTAAAAAGGTAGATATTAGTAAAATGCTTATTATACAGGGTATTTTGAAACGCTCCCGAAAACGAAGACAGACGACAGTACTAACTATATCTTAGATGATGGGTGAAATATAAAATCGATCCTGATGAAAAATTCATCTTTCACAACGTTTTATTAGCTTTATTCACGCTCCATCGTGTTAGTATAAATCATCGTGTTAAATAAAACGTTAATTTCATTAAAATAAAACATGAAAATACTTAAACATTAAAGCAGCAATGGAATAAAATAAATAAACCATAAAATCAGCTGACTAGGGTCCATATCCGCGTCGAAGCCAAACTCAACGTCACGTAAAAAGAACGCTGAGCGATAGTGGAGGGTGTGTCTGCGCATGGGTACAGTCGCGTTCTAAAGTACTACATGGTACTAGGCTGTTGGTTTATAATATTATAATAGTAATTAATGGTTTTATTGTAGAATCATAATAGGTACTTTACTGGCTACTTAGAACTTTGGAAGAGTTGAAATTCAAAATGGATAATGTTTGCTTGAGCATTATTTTTATTTCTATCGTAAAATAAAGTAGTTTGTAACAAGAAAACTTAAGCTAAGGGTGACACGCTGTCCATTATACCATTGGAACATGGAACATGGAAGCCAAATGTCGATGGTGTATTGGTGTTACTGGATGCTACTTCATCATCACTCATCAGAATCATCATCATCAATGCGAATGATAAATGTTTCCGTCATCAGGTTGACCACATGGTAATTTTTCGGTATTCTTCCTCAATACATTTAACTTTACTGCACAATTTTCCCCATTCACCTTCTATTTACCTTTTCGTTCACTAGTTCAGTCATAAAACAATAGATATAAATAATTTTCTTTCCTTCCTTTTAAAACCATCGCCGCGCGTCGTGCAAAGAAAGCTGTGTGTGCGACTGTACATTGGAAACATCGCTTTTCAAAGCGCGGGAAGAATGAGGAACCAATAGCGTGTGCGCACTGGCGAGCATTCCCTGTCGCGCCCCTTCGTACCACGCGCTGCCGCCGCCCGGCCGACTGTGTGTCACCTCGCGTCAGCGCCAACATATGGAATTCCCCAAATTTACCTACTAAGATTTGTTTGCAAGCGACATAACAAGGCGGCAGAGGAATTAGAGGCGGCAATTACAATAAAACTTGCAAGTAATTATTAATAGTTTTGACGTACCTCTTTTCAAATCAAAGTATTGGATGGATTAAAACGGAAAGTCAATAAAAGTAAAGTAAAATAATTATTTTTTAGATTAATTACCTGTCGATCATAATTGCTATTGATTTTAACTATTAAATTATTCAATACCATTTTATTTCTATTTTCTTGTACAAAATCAAAGATAACCAAACCCAAGTAAGTACGTTTATTAATTTCAATATCATTTTTGTAGTAACGAACTGCTTGTTTCGTCAGGGTACAATTGATTGTCTAATTGTATTTAAAAAATTACAACTATAACTTCTAAATTCCATATGAAAGAGTAGTCGTAGGGATCATATGGAAACTAAACTTATAAAATAAAAGTTGGCAATGTCATAACATTTGACGGTCTGTGGGAATGTTCAAAGTGTAGGCTTCAGTTTTGGCGGGATTAATTATTGATTTTAGTTTTGAGACAGTTCCGTGTTGACTTTGGACACGCATGCAAGCGACAGTTCAATTGTTTTTTATTAAATTCTTATTGTTATTACTTGGTATTACCTACTTGTTATTACGTGTTATTCTTGTTGTTACGTTTTGTGTTTCTTTTTGTTTTAATAATGCCTAACGTGTACGTTTATAGTGCTCGTGAATACGGCAACATGTTAATGTGCCTTGGAGAAGCTCGCGAATGCTTCGCGAGCATTACGAATTTACCGAGAGAAATTCCCGACCGCTCGACACCCAGCTGACTCGTCTGATAACAGCAGCATTTCAGCGAGTGTTGGAAAATCGGCCCATTGCTCCAGTAGCGGCAGGAGGTGGAAGTCAAATGACTGTTCACCCGAGGAGCGCATTTTAGATGTCGTTCGCCGGTATCCGAACCTAGGTACACGAAGTATCGCTAAATTGTTAAGACGTCGGGATGGAACAAATTCAGTTCACAAAGTGTTAAAGCGTAACCGAATGCGGCCATACAAAGTGCACAAAGTGCAAGCTTTAGTTCCCGGCGATCACGACCGCCGACGAGTTTTCTGCCGTTGGTTATTAGACCAACAACAACGTGTACCTGGTTCCATTGAGCACGTTATCTGGACGGACGAGTCGACATTTACCAGAAACGGCATGTGGAACCGAAGAAATACACACGTGTATTCAGAGGTTAACCCGTACGCTGTTCGACAAACCGGGCACCAAACCCGATGGTCGGTTAACGTATGGGCAGGTTTATTTAAGGATCGCATACTGGGACCAGTGTTTCTGCCACAGCGACTTAACGGACAGGGATACCTAAACTTTATAAATGAACAGTTGGTTGACATTTTAGACGACCTATCGTTGGATGAATATCGCCGTACATGGTTCCAGCATGATGGTGCACCTCCACATGTCGTGAGGTTCGTCCGTGAGCGCCTTACCGAATTATTTGATGATCGCTGGATTGGCAGACTAGGACCACGCTTGGCCACCTCGCTCACCAGATCTGACCCCGTTAGACTTCTTTCTGTGGGGTATGTGAAAGAAAGGTTTTTAATCGTGAGTGTGATAGTGCTGACGAAATGCGCCAAAGGATCGTGGATGTTTTCGACAAACTACGTGCGGACTGTGTCGAAGACCACACGATAATGCCCGCCTGCATGAGGAGACGCAACACCGAGCCCATCTGCCTCGAAATGAATGGAGCACAATTTGAGCCGCATCTCATAAGACCACGGAGGATTTAGAGCGGTAAGCTGTTTCATACCTATTTTTTTAAATAACTTGGTACTGAACTGATCTGAATAGGTACATAACTGAATACATCAGAATAATAAACATACCTACACGATGAATAAAAACGCATAACTCTAACCTTGTTAACTTTTCATTTAAGTATTTTTTTCATTAGCAGGGAATCGAACCAGTTATTTGGTTTATTTAACCTGTAATTTGAATTAAAGTGGCTACGTGGAGACAAGCACAGTGGCAAAATAGAAGGTTAAGTAGAAGTTAGGTATTTAGACAAGTGTTGTAAATTATTATGTATTGTGGTACCATCGCTAGTTACGGGCCGCGCGAATTCGGCATTCGCGCGTATATTGACCCTAGTCAGCTGATTGTAATTCAGTAATTCCACTGCTGCTTTTATGTTTAAGTATTTTCATGTTTTATTTTAATGAAATTAACGTTTTATTTAACACGATGATTTATACTAACACGATGGAGCGTGAATAAAGCTAATAAAACGTTGTGAAAAGATGAATTTTTTTCATCAGGATCGATTTTATATTTCACCCATCATCTAAGATATAGTTAGTACTGTCGTCTGTCTTCGTTTTCGGAGCGTTTCAAAAATACCCTGTATATGAGAGTATAACGGTATAAGAATGAATTACGAATATATCTTTTATGTAACCGCGGAGGAACAAAAACTGGGGAATGCATTGCGTAACATATAATCAACGTGTAGATTGAATGACAATTTTGAATCCATTATTATACCCAGATCTCTAATACTATCTACTCTTTTAATAGTAGTATCTTTCAAGCTATAATCAAATATTATATTGTTGACTTTACGCGTATAAGATATAATATGTCACTTATCAATATTGAGATATAATTGTTTATTTGAACAATAACCACATAGAGAAGTTATGTCTTTTTGCAGCTTTAACACAGTCATCAACTGTTTCGATAACTCTGAATAACTTTGTATTGTCGGCATAAAGTAGATAATCACTGCTTTTAGTGCGAGTCCTATATCATTAATATATAAAGAAAACCGCAAAGGGCCCAAGTATGATCATTGAGGCACGCCTGAAGGTACTGGTAGATATTGTGAAGAATATCCCTTTACACAAACTGCTTGACATCTATTTTTAATATGGGATTGGATCCACCTGAGAAGGCTGCCGTGAATGCCAGCCCTTGTAAGCTTATGAATAAGTAGATCGTGATTTAACTTGTCGAATGCCTTGGAAAAATCTGTGTATACAACATCCACTTGTAAGTTATTATCCATGGCCTTCGACAAATAATCAGTAAAAGTTACCATATTGGTATCTACACTAGGGTGCTTAAAGAAACCATGTTGTTGTAGACATATGTAATTACGAACTGAAAACGAAATATAGGATGTGACAATTTTTTAAGAACCTTTCCCAAAACACATACTTTGGAAATCGGTCTATAGAATAGGATTTTTCTATTAGGATTTAAGATTTTTTCCATTTACTAGGATAAACACCGATTTCAATAGAAGTTCGAAAAATTATGGTTACAGGTTTCGCGAGTTCTTTGGCACATTTGGATATTAAAATAGGATGAATGCTATCAGAACCTGCACCCTTGTGAACGTTGACATTTTTAATTCTTTAAAAACAATATCATATTCAATATTAACAGAGTTTACATCTAACTTTGAGAGGGAATAAGAGCTAATAGAATGATTTTTAACAATAGAATCATTTTTAAATATAAAAACAGAAAGAAAATATTGATTGAACGCATCGCAAATCTCACTACCACTGGATAAAAGTATACTTTTGTATAACATTCTATCTGAAATTTTATTTGTGGATTTTTTAGATTTTACAAAAGACCAAAAATATTATTGATGCTCTTTAATTTTATCTTCGGCAATTTCAATAAATCTTTTGTTACAATTTTTATCCATTTTCTTACGATGTTTCAGAATAGAGAAGGTTTGATAATCGCACGTGTTTCTATATCGTTTCCATTTTTTAAGAAATATACATTTTTCTTTTCATAGTTTAATCAGAGGTTTATTTTGGTAGTAAGATAATGCGTCGGTACATGTTTATCCACAAGGCCATCAAGCACATAATAATAGTATGTAGTCATCGATTCTACGTCGGACTTCATACTTACTTACATATTATATACTACATTTGTGAAAAAATAAAACCAATTTAGCCACTAACGGCCACGGCTTTGTGGCATTCCTTGGGGGAGGCCTATGTTCAGCAGTGGACTTGTGAAGGGCTGTAATGATGATGATGATGGCCACGGCTTGTTTAAAGCAATGCGTCCGGCAAGTAATTTTATATTTTGTGTCTCTCTTAAACTGAAATGGTGTACCTAGTTATTTATTCATTGTACACTTAATACCAAATTAAGACAAAAGTAAGAGTTTAATATCACATATTATACACACAACGTATTGTCTTATAATTCTGAAAACTGAAGTCGGTTCTAAGTCATAGTGTAAAGATGAATAAAAACCCCAAATTCAGAATGTTGAATTATTTTATTCTTTTTATTACTTTAAGGTCGGTTTTTACTTTTTATTAAAAGTTATTTTTCTACGCTTTTGAGTGAACTAAGGAATATGACAATCTCAATGTCCTCTTAATAGTTACATGAAAAACATTATCCCATAATCTGCTACCCATAGGAGTGGAATATTTTTCCCTAACTTTATGTGAGACTGCTCCTGAAGTAGCTATATCACATTTAATAAAAAAATAATTTTCAAAATCATAATTCACGAACATGTTGCGTAACATACACACAAAAAATAACGTATAGTCGTATTGCAAGCCTCCACTTTTTGAAGTTGACAATTAAAATAGATTTTCATTTGAATATATTATATAAGTAGGATTTGATTTTGTTACATGTTTGTGCATAGTATGAAATCGAGGGCACAGCTAGTACCTTAATAAAACTCCAATTCGCAACAATTTATATGTCTCAGATACGTAATTGATCACCATTTGAATTTGAATTCAATTCTCATAATTTACGCACGATGACCAATAAGTCACTGATCCGAAAGAAAAATTCCAGTTCAATGAATATTTTACTTGCTTCTTTAATCAAATTAGTTTTAATACAAATTATAACAATAAGAAAAAATTATATGATGGTCGCTTTGCTTACAGAAAGTTCCAAATTAAATGAGACTGCTTCACTGAACGAGACTATTCGCTCTTATATATATTGCTAGTGGACATCAAGTTCGCTCAAAATAAAAATATGTGTCTTATATGAATACACTCACAAGGGAAATATGTCACCAATTTACCATAAAAAAGCGCAAAAAATAATAATAGTTACTTTTGTAAATATAAAATAGGGTGACAAACGGCACACAGTCCACCTGATGGTAAGTGGTTGCTGTGTAAAAAGAATGCAATAAAGAATCAAAATGCAGATGCGTTGTCACCCTTGAGGACTAAGACGGAATGCCTCTTTTCCAGTAAAAAGGGTCTTCGGTTCTCTACACTCACCATACGAAACACAGCAGTGTTAAGCTGCTATTTTACGCTGGTGTTCTGTGAGAGCGTGGTCCTTCCCTGGTCGAGCCGACCCGTTCGTGCTACAACTATACTTCTAATATAGCTGCAGCATGGCATCACGTACCAAAAACATTACATTAGTAAAAAATTATTCTTCAATAATTTCTATAACTAATAATATATATAATCATGTATGAATTTATTATTATATTTTAATTCTTGTTTTCATATTCATTTTGAAGAAAATCTTTTATGATACGAAGAACGACGTAACAGAATTATCCTAGTGACTAAAATATAAAATAGCTTATCAAGAAACTGAATCTACAAAATAATCATCTCCACTGGTGAAAGAGGTCTTTTTCCATCCGGGTCAGTTTAACCATTCTGTAATCTGTAAGTTATTGAAGTGAAACTTTTTACGGGAGGGCTTTGATATTCTGATCCGCAACTTTTTGTGTTACGAAAAGTGGTGGGGATAAACACTACGCACCGGGTCATTCAGGTCGATCATTCAAATTGCGAACTCAGGCCATTTCATACCATAAAGTATATAGTAGATTTTGATTCAAGATTTCTGTCTTTTAACGCGTGATGTTTGTGAAAATTTACTTTTCGACGTTATTTTCATCGTTGCACAGAATTTTCGTGAAAACTAAAGTCAAAACTGACAATTAATTTAATTATTCAATCTGCGCTAATGTGAAGATAGAAAATGCTGAATGACGCTATGAAATCATGTTTATGTATAAGTTAATGAAATCATGTTTAATTATGATGAGGTCGTATTACAATAATTTAAAATTGCAGTTTCTTTTATTCATTTATTTTTATTTTTTAATATCAGTAATTATAATTTACATAGTAGGCGATTGAACTGAATGCAATCGCCACCGGAACCGCCTGCCACCAAACAGGATTTTGAATTCCAATTTTAAGTGCTCTTCTAGAATCTAGGTTAGAAGAAATAAAAATCTGTTTTGTTCTCGCAAATAAACTACATGAATTTTATTTTCGTGTATTAAAATTCAAAAACTACTTACATAAAATATTATGAACCATTTAATTATAATAATACAACATTCCAGTAAAACGGCTTTAAAATAAAAATACGTCTTAAAATCCTTCTTTCTTTAGAATAATGGACCGCTCACCAGCAAAATAAAAATATAAACACACCTCATTGATTCTTAAACAAAACTTTTCACTTATTTTTGAAACAAACTTCCTTTGAAAGAAAATGACCTTTTGCGTCCCTTGAAAAATAATGAGAGTGAAACAGCAATTTTAGAGACCTTTTTGAATTATTTTCACAGTATATGCAGATATTTGTATTTGTTCATAAAATCTTTTTTTCTTACGTGTTTAAATAGGAGTAAGTTTGATTCTTGAAGGTTGTAAACGATTCATGTGAGGAATAAAATCCCTAGTAAACCGAACATTGGTGGACCACCAAGCCTATTAGATGGTTAGACGGTGGTGGTATCGTGAATTTTGTCGCGATATGCGTTGATGAAACGCGGCGACCGAAATTATTCCGAACGATTCCTCCGAGCACTCCCCGTGGTAAATGCGATAGAAAATGCAAAGGGATGCAACATCTCCTCGCAGCACCAGTGAATCGAGCCAATCAGAAAGAACTTGGTTGTTGACGATTCTAATCATTCTTTGCTGAGTGCAGTCAAGTGGAAGGAGCTGGTACTGGAGTGCCCTGACCTAGAGATGAGAACAGTATTCCATGTGAGACAAAACTTGCGCCTTTTAAAGTTGCAAGCTGTGTGCCAGTTCAGAATTACCATCCAAGTGAGCACGAAACTGTACTTCATTCAATATGTCGACACCGAGAATTCCTATGTTGGCTGAGGCAGCAAGGGGAGTACCCTGATATTGAAGAGATACAACCAGGGGGTACTTTTCAGCGGTAAACGTGCAAACCTGTGTCCTATGAGGGTTAAACTGGACAGCATTGTGTCGTTTTCGTTTGACGAAAACTCGACTTCTGAGACAAGGTTCTTTCAGTACTTGACTCGATTATCTTGGGTCACATTGGAGTACCTGAGTAACATAATAATGAATGTCACTGGTTTGCAACATAAAGCCAACAGATAAAACCTTGACTTCCGATACTTAAAAAAGTTACAGCCTACTACGTCCCACTCCTGACTCTTCTCATTTCTGAGAAAGTTTTAAGCAGGGATGGAAAAAATCATGATTTTTTTTAATTTTAATCAAATCATGCTGATTTTTAAAAAAAATCATGTTTTTTTATTTTTATGATTTTTTTGTATTTTTTGTAATTCACGAGTTGGTAAATGTCCCCTTTTCCTTCCACGGCCAAAGAAGCTTTGAAAGAATAGTTTTGTGCTTAACCCGATCGAAGACCTTTGTTATGTCTAAACTAACGGCCAAGGACTCTACTGCCTCCACCCATCTATGAGTCAGGTAAAGTGGAAGATTACCAGCTGAGCGCCCCCAAAGGAAAACGTATTGATGGTTACTAATCAGCTGGTGGTCCTCAAGGTACCTCATGAGCTGGCAGTTAACAATGGTTTCAATTATTTTAAAAAGCAAGGAGGCGATAACGATGGGCCTGTAGTTGGGTGGGTCTGAGCGGTCGCCTTTTTTAGGAATTGAGTGCACTAAACCTGTCTTCCATGAATTTGGAACTACGCCTAGGAAGTAGGAGTACCAGAAAAGACGCGTTAGAACCGGGGCCAACTCCAATTGCGTCAGTCCAGGCCCGGTAGCACTCCTGCTTATGGCGTGATGCAATTTAACAGGAGCGACCATACCATGGCTGGGACCTGCTACAGAAGGGAACAACAGATGTTGGAATTAAAGGTTCCATTCCCTGAAGTACCACATCAGCAACAATATCCGGCGAGAAACAAACCTTTGGGTAGTAGGATGCGAAAACAGCAGTCGGCCGATCTATAGTGCCACACGGCAGCAGCCTGCAGGGTGCAACCGCGATGAAAACGTGAGTGGAACCATACTCCGGATCAGACAGTGGTCTAAAGAGCCAAGATGGACTTCGATGGAGACCGAATGTCCGTCCGGATGAAAGTCGGCAGAAGGTCCACCAGGGAAGGTGCATGATCCCACACATCTGGAGTCGGCGTATGCGAAGTAACCAGTTACGTCAGCTGACGGCTACGTACGAACGGGTCTGCTTGATCGCGGAAGGACCACGCCCTCAAAGAATATCAACGAAACAATATAATCGAAACAACAATTTTTGGAAATGTTGTCTATGTGTATGACACAAAATCAGAGAACAAATTTGGATGGGATTTTCACAACCGTCAAAGCGTTAAATTAATTACATTTCGTCGCGCTATATATCATAGGAGCTGAGCAATAGGCATAATCATTTTAATATTTTTAACGCAGAACCTCTTCCCTTTTGCAAAACAATTTTAAAAATTACATTGTCATGGACTGAAAAACTACATTATCCCATTTTGAGTTGTTTTTATATGAGTCCTACCCATTATTTTCTAAATATAATAGTTTTTAACTTTATAGTTATAATCAACTAATAAGTTTACCATCCTTTCTCTATCGTCTTTATTTTAGTAAACTTCGTGTTGTCGTAGTGGCGATAAGAATATCTACTATCCCATATCATCCCGTAGGTGTCGTAAGATATGACAGAGGGAAATAAGTCAGATGATGGGCACCAGAATCTTTCTGATAACAGCAAAATTATAATAAAAAAACTGCAGTTGCCAACCTGCTTGCCAAGTGCGCCAACTATAGCAATATACCCCTCATGATCAAGGACACTAAGAAACGGCTCTCACTACCCGATGGACCCGCTAAGTGACGGCATGGCAGGTTTTTCTAAAAATCTCCAAGAATTAAAATTACAGCTGAGCTCCTGAAAGCATCTGAAAAATCAGGACTTCAATTCTTTAAAAAGCTCTTTAATTCCATCCTCCATGTTGGCACTCGTTGGGAGGCGATGAGCAAAAATGCAGTGATCTTGTTCTTCAAGAAAAGTGACAACGCTCTGTTGCAGAACTACACAGCGATTTCCCTTCTGAGCCCCGTCTACATGCTGTTTTAGAGGATCATTACGAATTGTCTCGCACGCAGACTACGACTCCCAACCTCCTGAACAATTTGGTTTACGAAAATTCTTTAGTACCACATACCATATACATATGTACATTTTGGCAAATTGAAAATAATCTGCTCTTTTGTCTTGAATGTGTGGATTATGAAAAAGCCTTAGTTAACGACGAAATTTGGGCAAAGCTACAGTCCCTTCAGCGGTGCCAAGTCAGTTTGAAGTGTTTGAGCAGTACATTAGGGCTACAAAGAAAAATCTCCTCTGTTCATTATTTATGTAAACGGCGTAAATATTACAACAAAATGTTTTTATATTAAAAATTGGTTCAAAACAAATAATTTAAAAGAAAAATTGAAAAGCACGCAATTTCTTTTCAGAAGATTGCATTAGCTTTCGAGCGGGTTCATTAATTTTACTTGTCCTGCAAAATGGATTAAGCACTAAAACAACTTGATTTTAAGACTTGAAATAAAAACCTCTTTAGAAAAATAAAAGGAAAAGAATAAAGTTATGAACTTTGTTTTAATTGAAACTTCAAAAATTAAAGTAAGATTTTTATGTTATTTTCGTAAAATTACTTATTAAAATAAAACTTGTCCTAAGTTTATATCATGAATACGTGTGGATTGGTTTAAGATAAAATTAATCTCACTATAAACATAAATGTGAAAAGTAAGGAGGCCAAAGTCGGTATTAACGACGTTTGGGTTTGTCGACTTCTCCGATAAAAACGTTGAGATCTGAACGGGCGCTAAGTCCCATAGTAGTCCCTAGCTAAATTTAGTCTAGCCCATTGATAAAATCTTAGGATCTATAATAATGTGCAACGTCCTTGAACCAAATGAGAAAAATGAAATTGAAAAAAATGAGCAGATTCTTCTATAGAATTGCTGTGTTTATCTTATAGTTAGTAAAGAGAACTTAAGACCCATCTACATTTTGATTCTTAATCGAAGACAGAAGTAGATGTCTATAGGTCACAGCATCAATTAACTATCAGGCGGGCTGTGAGCTCATTTATCACCATTAGTATATAAGAAAACAACCTTTGTACTGGTATCGAAGCATTAAACGTTTGTCCGCAGTGGTGACAATGGATTTTTATTTCAATTTTTAATCATGACTATATGTTAACATCGATGAGCCACAGCATTCACTTACATTCAGGTGGATTGTGTGCACGCTTTTCACCTTTACTTGAACAAAAATCATCTGCTATATATGCTACACTAATAAATGAACTGAAGTCAAGGCCTTGGACGCACATATGGTTTTTTCGACCCAGAACTGGGTCTGGGTAGAAATAACACTCTTTTACCTATTTCTGCAGCCAAATAGCAGTGCTTGCACCGCAGTAGCCATTTGCCGTGAAGTGAACTGTAACATTGTTTGTCTCTTCAGTTTTATTAAAAAACATATCAACAGACCTGCGCAATGTTTACCTACTAGATACCAGGTAGTAGATACTTCTTTACTGTCTAGGAGTCCGCCTGTGTAGGTAAAACCCTGTTACCTATTTTTGCCGCCAAATAGCATTTCGTGCGCTGCTTTGTTCCGGTCTGAAGGATATAAAAAACTAGTATAATTACAGGCTGTGACGCATTTTATCTTAGTCCTCAGAGAGTTTTCTTTATTTTAAGTTGATTTCAGGCTTCCATATACTGTAGTAGCCATTAACCATCAGATGGGCTGTAATTTTGTTTGTTGTTCGTTTGTCACTTTTATAAAAAAAGCACACGGACCACAGCCATTTAGTAGTAAATAATAAATTGAAAAAAATGCTAACTAAAAGAATAAAATATGTATAACTTTAAATCTAAGAGTTTTCACTAAATAAATTATAAATTATAATATAAATGCTCGTAAATTCTCGTAAAAACTGAGGAAGCTGTTTTTTTTTTTATAGAATAGGGTGATAAAATATAATAATAGTGTTTATGTTTGTCTTAAAGAAGATATGTATCAGAAGCTGTATAGTTTTATTCCTAATTTTTACTCGCTTGTTTGTCGGTTTTATGACAAGAGTTTTGAGTTGAAATAACTAGAATAACATAAATTATACTTGCTATGTGTGAAAATGCGTAGCGTAGGAAACCAATGACTAATTTTTATATTTTACATATATATTAGCTCCAGTTACATACAATAAATACATACATAACAAGGATACTCATCTCAATAGTCCCCAAACCATTAAATTAGGCAATTACCTTTTTATGTATTGTGGATTAATGAAATAAAATGGGAATAAAAACTAAAGTTCGTATTTTAATGAGCCAAAATATTTTTAAACTTTGTAACAGTAACTAATTCTTAAATTCGCTTAATTTTAAGCGAGCACTTTTACTGTTACACTCTGTTTCCAGAAACTTCGCAAGCGGAATTAATGACTACAAAAATATTGCATTAGCCTCTTTTTGTTTCGGATTACTAAGACGCCGAGTTATTCTTAATTTAAATTGAGACTTGTTTTGCAAGAATTAATCGTTAGTAAAATTATTATATGCCAACATATACTGCAACATATAACAGCCATGGTAGCTCAGGGGATCGACTTTACTTTCAACCCTAGTTCGATCGCCGCGCACACCACTAAAGTTTTTATGAGCTAAATCTACCACTGTGAGAAAAACATGTTAAAAATCAAAAACATAGTAAAATGGCGTCATTCAACGCACTATAGTATGAATGAACGAAAGAATGAATGAATATACTTTAATGTACACCACAAAAGAAATATACAAATAACATAACAAAAAGCATGGGGGATGAGTCGCTCGCGTCCGTAGGCTTCGACCACCTAATCCTAGGCCCACCCTACACGTGTCACCCGGGTGGTGCTAAACAAGCGACAAAGCCGAAAGAACAGACTTAGCTCCTCGCCGTGTGGTAGCGGCGTAAAAAATACCACCCCCTACTTCCGCACCATGAGGCAAAAAAGAAAAGGAATGGCCCCGAGTTCCCGGTGCCCTTTAATGGGGCAGGGGTGCGAAGAATCTCCGGGAGGAAAACCGGTGACGAGGTTTGCCACCCGTCACGTTCTGTATCCCGGAGGGGCGAAAAGTGGATTGCGGAAGCCCGTCTAACTACGCTGAATGTATATGGAGCAATGAATGAAAAGATGGATGAAGTATGCGATATGATGTATGATAGAGGAATAGATGTGTTATGTATAAATGAGACGAAACGGAAGGGAAAGGATGCCACTACACATGGCATGTATACCACAGTCTGGTGTAGACAGGACCGAGCGGGCATGCCAGGGAGTCGGTATCATCCTTTCAGAAAGAATGGGTCATTGTGTGAAAGAGTATGACTTTGTAAGCGCGAGACTGCTATGGAAACGAATGAAAGTGGGCTCAAAGAAGTTATTTGTCCTAGGGGTCTACGCCCCAGACATGTCTCAGCCCACTTATATCTGAGAGCAGTTTTGGGAGATGGTAAGGATGGTGCTGATGAAATGCAAGGGTAATGAAAATATTGTTATATTAGGAGATTTTAATGGAAGGGTTGGCGTGAAGAGGCTTGGTTATGAATGTATGTATTAAAGGATATTGGGAACGTTTGGTGATGAAAGTATAAATGAGAATGGTGAAAACCTCCTCACCGTATGTGTGGAAAAGAATATTTTTGTGACGAACACTTTCTTTTGTCATAAGAAGATTCACATCTATACGTGGGAAAGAGGTGGTGATAGAAGCATGATAGATTTCATAATTGTGGATGAAAGAATGAGGAGCGCAGTGGTAGATACAAGGGTTTACCGGGGGTCCAACGTAGGGACGGATCATTATTTGGTCTTATGCTGAATTAATGGTCTATTCAGACGGTGGCGGCATCGGACATCTGTGTCTACCACTGCGTTACAGCGTATAAGAACAGAGAGGTTACAAGATGAAGGTGTGAAAGAGAAGTTCAAATGTAACTGAGAGAAAATATAAGTGGTATGGATAAATTATGTATGAATGATTTAGACTTGGAGACTGTGTGGTGTAATGTCAAGAAAGGTTTGGTGGATGCAGCTACCGAAGTATGTAGTATAAGTAAGAGAACGAATGAAAGGAAAAATAATACTTTATGGTGGGATGATGAGGTATGGATGGAAGTTGAAGCAAAGACTTTCTTTTGCTTGGCTGGATTTACTAGCAACCAAGGCTAGTTATTCTAGCGGTATGAATGATGATATTGAAAGAAAAAGGCAGTCTTTAGACATCTAAATAAGAGAGTAAAAGAAGTAGTTAAAAGGAAAAAGCAAGAAAGAATGGATAAGAATGATAGAAGAATATCGGATAATTAAAAATAATCAAAAAAATATTAAAATGTTCTGGAAACTCGTAAGAACTGCCAGGGGACATTCAAAACAGCCTAGAGTGAATGCTATACGAGACTAGAATGGCTGTATTCTGAATAACGAAGTGTCGAGTTTAAGGAGATGGAAGGAATACTTTGAAAGCGTGTTTATGAGTGATGAGACGTTTGAATTAAATGAAATAGAAATTCCGAAAGAAGAGGAAAGAGATAGAGAGATAAGCATAGATGAAATCATGAAAGCAATGAAAAGTATGAAAGCAGGTAAGGCAGCCATATATGATAGAGTATCACTCGAAATGCTAAGAGCTGGAGAGGGAGTGATGGCAGACCTGCTGAACACCTTGTTTAATTTATGTGAGGAACTTAAGCGGGTACCGGGAGACTGGAGCAAAGCCGTGATAGTCCCAATATATAAAACCTAACGCGAAGACGGAAAGACGTGTGTTGTTTTGCTCCGTGAAATTATTTTCCTACCATAGTAAACTCTTAATATCTGGTGCTTTGTTTATTATACTTTTGTAGCCTACATCTACGAACAAAAAGTGAAAACCATATCGTGATAAACAAGAGGAATATAAATTTACAATCGAAAACATTTTGAAAATTTTGTTAACGAACATTTTACACTCGCTGCTCGCTGCATCGCTTCACTCGGCGATCGGTGGGTGAGTCATCGGCTCATTCGGAGACATCGCGCATACAACTCGTCACCGTGCCGCGTTGAGTCGCTGACCGGCTACTCGACCATTATTGTGCTGCGTTTAAACGTACTGAAGATTTTCAAACATTTTGCATCTAAAGGTAAATAAAATGAGTAATAATATTTGTAGCGGTTGTAATAACACCCTAAAAGTACTGAAAAATCACATGTACTCAACCCCGCTGCAAAAGCAGTTTCATTATCTGTGTAAGTCTTACCAGTGCGAACTTTAAAGGAAGTCGAACTGGAAATGTCCTGATTGTTCTATAGAAATGTTATCTGCAGCGGCAGACAAAGAATGATGACACACCATTTAAGAGTTCTACGACGTCAGCTGCGAGTCCTACTGACGAAATATGTAACGTCAATACAAACGCACGGGAGAGTGGTAACACTTATAATGATTCGGAAAATTTGCGCTTAACTATGAGAACCATCATGCAAGAAGAGCTACATGCTATAAAGAGGAGGCAATTAGAGAAGAGTTCTCATCCTTGAGAAAAGAGATGCGCAGCTTTGAGGATTCTATAAGCTACATGAATGCCAAATTTGACGATATGAAGACTAAAGTAGAGGCCTACATGCAAGATACCAAGCAACTCCGTACTGAAAGTGAATTGCTCCAACGCAAAGTTAAAGACCTAGAATCAAGATTGTCAGTAATGGAACAAGATTCCGGCAGAATAACATAGAAATCCACTGTCTTCCAGAGCATATACAAGAAAACCTGATTAATGCAGTGATGCAAATTGGCAAAGTGATAGGTTTTCCTCTATCTGAAACTGATGTTTTATCTTGTAATCGTGTACAAAAGCAAAACAAGACGTCGAATTTGCAAAAACAGTTGTATGCAGACTCGTTAATAAGCTGAAACGTGACAATCTACTTGCAGCTGTATATAAGTACAACAGATCCCATCCCAATGAAAAGTTAAACACAAAACTACTAGGTTATGGTGACCAGGAGTCACCGGTCTACATCTCCGAGCATCTAACACAAGCTAACAAATCACTCCACGTAATAACAAGAATATGGGCCAAAACACAAATTCAAATATGTATGGGTGAGAAATGGAAAAATCTTTCTAAGAAAGGACGACGAAAACCCAGCAAAGTTGGTATTGCATCAGGTTTTTTTAAAGTCTTTAGTTTAACTAGTATTAGATATTACTATTTCATAAAGTGATTAGTGCTTTTAGTATTAAAGTAAAATTTTTCCATTTATTATCAAAATATTCGCGGCATGCGGACAAAATTAAATGACATTTTCTTGAAGTTAGTGTCAATGATTTTGATTTGATTGTATTAACGGAGACTTGACTCAACGATGGTATATACGACAGCGAAATTTTGACGACCGTTATCAGGTTTTAGGAGAGACAGATCATCAAATACTATTGTAATGGCTGCTGATGGTGGAGGTGTACTTATTGCCGTTAAGAAGTCTATCCATGCATATAGAAATTACACTTTCGAAAGTCGCTTTGAGGATTTATGGATAACTTTAATTTTGGGCACTACCAAGCTACACCTATGCTGTGTTTATTTACCGTCCCTCTTAAACGTACTCATCTTGAGCAGTTTTAGATAAATGTAGTAGCGTTATGGATAACTTGGATGATGACGTGCTTTTGTTTGGTGACTTTAACCGAGAAATTGTCTGGTCTCCCACTGCGGATGTATTTCTAAGACCTACTAATTATGACAGCACTATCGCCCGTGACCTTGTTGACTTTTCTCTGCTTATGATCTGAGACAGTTCAACCATGTATTATCATGTACCACCATGTACATGATAATACATGGTTGAACTGTCTCAGATCATAAGCAGAGAAAAGTCAACAAGGTCACGGGCGATAGTGCTGTCATAATTAGTAGGTCTTAGAAATACATCCGCAGGGAGACCAGACAATTTCGCTGGTTAAAGTCACCAAACAAAAGCACGTCATCATCCAAGTTATCCATAACGCTACTACATTTATCTAAAACTGCTCAAGATGAGTACGTTTAAGAGGGACGGTAACAAACACAGCATAGGTGTAGCTTGTAGTGCCCAAAATTAAAGTTACAACCATGTTATCAACAAAAATACTCGATTTAGTATTAAGTAATTCTAAATGTGGTATTATAGTGCAAGAGTCACAAAATATAATTTCTCGAGACTTATATCATCCCCTTTGCAAGTGCTTTTATCTGTGCGGGGCCTCGACTACTGCCTCCCAAATTTATACCTAGGTACAACTTCTTTCTAGCAGATTATGGGATAATAAGAAATCTTTTGAACGAAGTGGACTGGAGCTCAGAATTGAATCATGTTTAAAAACAGATGACGCTGTATCTAAATTTTACAATATTTTAAATCAAATTATTGCTGAGTATGTGCCCATCCGGAAACGTAATATTAAGAAATATCCACCATGGTTTTCCTACAACCTCATTCGTTTGTTGCGTGAAAAGGAAAAAGCTCGCCAAAAGTACAAAAAATTTAAAAATGGCTTAGATGAATTGGAATATAATATATTGAAAGAACGAACGTCGACCATGATAAAAAAATGCTACAGTAGTTATATAGAAAAAGTTGTCAGTAATGTTGTAAAAAATCCAAAATACTTTTGGGCTTATATTAAGAATAAACGTAAAGTAAGGAGTGACATACCATCAGTCATGAAATTCGGAGACAGAGTTGCTAAAGACGGTGACAGCATTATCAATCTTTTGCAGACCATTTTGCTTTAGCGTATGAATCGGCTAGTGATGTTGTTTTGGTTGATGAAAGTATATCTCATGCAACTGTAACATTAGGTCAGATAAACATAACTAGTGATAGAATAGAAAAGTGTTTAAAACTCTTGATTCCAGTAAAGGAGCAGGAAGCGACGGTATTCATTCAATATTTATCAAAAACTGTGCTACTAACTTAACAAGACCCTTGCATATCATTTACAATCGATCTCTTGTAGAAGGTTGTTTCAAACTGTGGAAAGATGCTGTAATTATTCCAATCCATAAAACGGGTGATAAAAGCAATGTAAATAACTATAGACCCATTAGTATTCTCCCAGTTCTTGCCAAAGTTTTGAATCATTAGTATGCCCTAGTTTATCGTGGCATAAAGCAAACCGTGGCAGAGCAACAACATGGTTTTTAAGGAAACGTTCTACGGCAACCAACCTTTTAACATTTGTGGATAGAATAATTACTAGTATGAGTTCGGGTAATGAAGTAGACGCAATCTATACAGACTTTAGTAAAGCGTTCGACAAGTTGAATCACGCATTATTAATACATAAACTTAACAACAATTTTGGTATTCATGGGCCACTTTTGAATTGGTTCTCATCTTACTTAAGTAGTCGTATGCAGCGAGTAGTGGTGAATGGTTTTACATCTAGGGATATTTACCCTGCCTCCGGAGTTCCAAGGCTCCCATCTCAGGCCGATTCTGTTTGTTATGTTCATTGACGACATAAAACACTGTATTTTAATTCTCAATTTGAACTTTACGCAGATGATTTAAAGCTATCCAAAACAGTTAATAACAGTGTCGATCAGATAAAACTTCAAGCGGACATAGACAGGGTTACGGAATGGTGTCGACTAAACTTTATGACTTTGAACATTAATAAATGTTGTCACATAAAATTTTCCCGAAAATTTCACAAATTTCTAGCTCTTACAACATAAACGGAACTGTGTTGAACAGAGTCGCTCAGGTTAGAGATTTAGGTATTGCTCTCGATTCTGAAATAGATTCACCAACCATATTAATAACACGGTTGGCAAATGTTTCAGAATGTTAGCGTTTGTCTTAAGAAATTAAAAGAATTCAAATCTGTTCAGGCAATGAAAGATTTGTATACCGCCTCGTGCGTAGCCATGTGGATTATTGTAGTTCTGTTTGGTATCCATTTTATCAGAATAATGTTCACCGTATCGAAAATATTCAAAAAGTTTGTGAAAAGAATCTTTTTATCAATGGTAGTTACCGCAGCCTCAGTAGTTATTCTGATAGGTTAAACCAATTAAATTTGCTATCACTAAAGCAACGTAAGGAACAGCTGTCCATAATTTTTGTATAAGTTATTGAACCATGAAGGATTGTCCATCTCTTCTATCACAAATTAATATATTAGTTCCTAGAGTTACGGATCGTCTGCATAATTATAAACCATTTTCAGTGTCCTTGAGAAAAACGAAATATGGTAGTTCCTCTCCTATTTGTACAATGTTAAAAATTTTAACCTTTTATTTCAAAATGGTAATTTAGATATCTTCTGTGAAAAGATAGATACTTTTAAAAATCGATTTTGGATTGTTGTAAGATTCATTTTAGTTTTTGTTTTTAGTTTTGCCATTATTGTAAAATAAATCCTTTTATATTTTACTAATTTAAAATGTTTAATTTGTAATCTGTAAAACAACGCGTTTATTATAATAAGAATGTTGTGCATACCTTTAATTTAAATGCATATGTAAAATGTATTTTCCAAAAGTGTGATATCATAAGTTCCGTTTATGTATTTAGTTGGTAAGCCTTATTAAATAAAATAAAATAAAAGGATCGCAGCAGGACTGTTAAAACTACCGTGTTATCAGCCTTCTTAGCATTGTGGGAAAACTGTATGCTAAAGTGCTTATTGAAAGAGTTATGAAAGATACTGATGGAAAATCTACAAATGATTTTACTACCGACTTCAAAAAGGAGACGGTACTCAATTCGACTGTATGTTCTTTTTTTATGTGTGTTACCTCATTTTTTTTCTGGGTGATTTCGATGATTCTTTTTTTTTATTTGAAAGCTGGTGCTTAACATGTGGTCCCATATAAATTTGATCAAGGTCTGACGACGTCTGAAGTCGGTTGCACAAACTTTAATTTTAAATTATGGTATTCTATAGGGAAACCAAGTACATATTTTGAAGTCGGTAGAAAAAAATTTGGGATGTGAAAGCGGGATTTAGAAAGGGAATGGGATGTACGGATCAGGTCTTTTCCATGCGCATGATCGCGGAGAAGTTTTTGGCCAAAAACCAATAGGTTTTTTGTGCGTTCGTGGACTTGGAAAAGGCTTATGACACAGTGGACAGGGATGTGTTATGGCAAACACTGAACTCATTTGGGTTGAGCGCTGGGTTGATACAGGCATTGAAGTCTCTGTATAGGGACACCAGTGCTTATGTCAGGATCAACGGGGCCTACTCGGACTGGTTTGGCATCCATAAAGGTGTCAGACAGGGCTGTGTGGCTTCCCCGTGGCTGTTCAACCTATTTACGGACAGTTGTTTGGAAAATTTGAAAGTTGAAGAACGCGGGTTAAGAATGGGTGAGTTAACCGTCAAATGCCTTTTGTACGCTGATGATCAAGTCATACTTGCGTCGTCGGCGGCCGAGTTGCAAATGATCGTTACATTAATGAACAGGTCATCAAAAGAAAGGGGAAGGAAAGTGAACGCAAGTAAGATGAAATTTATGTTTTAAGAGAGAAGAAAGTAAAACGATATGTGAAATAAGAATAGAAGGGGAATTGGTCGAGCAAGTAGATGAGTTTGTGTATTTGGAATGTGTATTTAGCAGGGATGGTAGATATGATAAGGATATAGAACGACGAGTAGCGATTACATTCGGCAAATTCTCAACAGTTGACTGGGTGTAAAAATAGACATCATCCGCATACATGTGTTAGAGAGAAAATATTTTATGTTTGATTGAATTAATGAAAATGGAAAAGAGTAAAGGTGACAAAACGCGGCCCTGCGGCACGCCTGCAGTAATATCACATCAAGATGAGTGAGTTTCATCGACACCAATACACTGCCGACGGCTTCAGAGATAACTTTGAAACCAGCTAATTACTGATGGAGATATGTTAAGGGAACACTACTAACTCAACAGTATATCGAGATCAACAGTATTGAACGCAATACTGAAATCCAGCAAGGTCATGACTGTGAGTTGTTTATTATCCATACCCCACCGTATGTTATCAGTAACTTTGATAAAGGCAGTAGCCATACTATGACCAGGACGGAAACCGGATTTTAAAGAATTCAACAAATTGTACTTATTAAGGAATAGGCTTGAGGGAATTTAGAGGAAGAGTCACATGCATTTAGTAAATAAGTGATAATGGGATTGATAACATCAAGGAGAGGAACAATCATATAACGGCTAATGTTGTTGCTACCGACAGCATTTGAGATATATTGGATAACATGATCTTCTTAGCATCACATGCAGTAAACCGACTAAAAACGAACGGAGGATAATCAGCAGTCGGAGTTACAGAAAGAGAACTAAGTGTTAGCAGTTTATGTTCACTATCGAAAGAGTTAGAAGGATTAGAAAAATGTTGATTTAATAGTTCAACATCAACACTAGGAGGTGAAGCATTTAGGGATGTTCTACAAAATTCAACTGTTTTAAGAAACTTCCACACCCTAGATGAGTCGCCGTTCTCGACTGATTTATGAATATGGCGTTGTGCATCTCTACATAATGTGTTGTAGCGATTCCTGATTTTGGCGTATTTCCTTAGGTTTTCCTCTGTTTTATTCCTCTTTAGCTTTGGCAATGCCGCATTATTCTACAAAATTAAAGGTAAATTAAAAATAGTACTAGGTAAATTCAAAATAGTACTAGGTAAATAAATAGCGGGTAAGAATACCCACTACCCCATATCTTCCCGTGGGTGTCGTAAGAGGCGACAGAGGGAAACTGAAGCAGAAGATGCGCAGCAGCATCTTTCTGATAACTTGCCAACCCGCTCGCCAAGCGTGGCAACTACGGCAATATACGCCCCATGAATGAATAAAGTTACGAAGAGACGGCCCCCAGTCCCGGGCGGCCCCGCTATTCCTGGCTGCGGTGGCGACCATGGTAACGGCGGGCCAGGGGGTGCTAAGAATCTCCGGTGGAGGTTCAGTTGCCACCTACGACGACTCGACCTGGCAACTTACAACGCACGCACCCTGAGTACTGACGAAAAGATCCTGGAGCTGGAAGAAGAGATAGACAAGTTGCGCTGGAATATTATAGGACTATCCGAGGTCCGAAGAGAGGGGGAGGACACGGTTATCCTCGAATCTGGCAACTTTTTCTATCACCGGGAGGGCGACCATCTGTCCCAAGGAAGTGTTGGATTTATCGTCCACAAGTCTCTCGTTAACAACGTTGTAAAGATTGGGAGTGTGTCGACGAGGGTTGCGTACCTTATACTCAGAATCACCAAACGGTATTCGCTGAAGCTCATACAGGTTTACGCACCAACCTCGGTACACCCCGACGAGGAGGTGGAGGAAATGTATGAGGATAACTATAGAGCCATGCATTCCTCCAAAACACACTATACGGTGTTAATGGGAGACTTCAACGCAAAGCTAGGCACAAGAGAGAACGGTGAGCTGAAAGTAGGGAAATTCGGATTAGGGCAACGGAACCCAAGGGACCAGCAGCTGGCCGACTTTATGGAGAAAGAGGGACTCATTATGATGAACTTTTTTTTCCAGAAGCGGCCCCACAGGAAGTGGCCCTGGTCGAGCCCCGACGGTTCGACAAAAAATGAGATTGACTTCATTATGATGACTAGACGCCAACTGTTCAGTGATGTCTCAGTGATCGCGAGGGTGAAAACTGGTAGCGATCACCGAATAGTTAGAGGCACACTGAACCTAAACGTTAAGTTGGAGAGGTGTCAACGCTCCGTCCCCCTCGTGCTCTAATCTAAAGTCCCGAAACCTTTCAGCTCGAGTTACAAAACCGTTTTCAGTGCCTAGAAGATTGCAATGCAGTGGACGATATGAATGACAAGCTCGTGGAAACTGTCCATGCGGTCGGAGCTAAGTTTTGTAAGACCCGCCGCAGAAGAACACAAAAACTCTCCGATCACACTCTTAATCTCATGGCTGTTAGACGGGAAATGAAGCTGCAGTCTTCAGTAGATTTGATAGCATACAGGCAACTGAACAGACAGATCTCCAAATGCATGCGGCGGTACTTTACTTTAATACTGCTCGTATTGAAGAAGCGATCGAGTGGAACCAGGGCTCCAAAGTCTTTGCTAGAGATCTGTCTGCCAGAAAGAGCCAACTGTCGAAGCTGAAGACTGAAGTTTCCGGGACACCTGATATTTTGTCTGAGATTGAGAGGTTCTATGGGCATCTGTACACATCATCGTTGGAACCACACGCAAGTGTGAGTAACGATCCCAGAGCAAGTCTTATCCGACACTATTTCGATGATATTCTGGACGTCAGTCTGAGCGAGATTAGAATGGCTCTCCAGCACCTTAAGTTTTTAAAGACCCCAGGCGAGGATGGAATTACAGCGGAGCTTCTGAAAGCTGGTGGAAAACCGGTACTTGAAGTCCTTGACTGGCTTTTTAATTCCGTCCTCCATGGTGGCACTACACCGGAGGCATGGAGCAGAAGTGCGGTGGTCTTGTTCTTCAAGAAAGGCGACAACGCTCTCTTGAAGAACTACAGACCGATTTCCCTTCTGAGCCACGTCTACGTGCTGTTTTCGAGAGTCATTACGAAGCGTCTCGCACGTAGACTCGACGACTTTCAGCCTCCCGAACAAGCCGGTTTCAGAAAAGGCGTTAGCACCATAGACCACATACATACCCTTCGGCAAATTGTACAGAAGTCCGAAGAGTACAATTTGCCACTATGTCTGGCGTATGTGGACTATGAGAATACGGTATTAACATCAACGGCGAGTAAATCACTCACCTTCGATTTGCCGACGATATAGTCCTTATGGCAGAATCGCTGGAGGACCTAAGCACTATGCTCAATGATCACAATAATGTCTCCCAACGGATAGGTCTTAAGATGAACATGAATAAAACGAAGATCATGTATAACGTCCATGTCACACCTATGCCGGTAGTTGTTGGGAGCACTAAGCTCGAAGTTGTTGACGAGTATGTTTACCTGGGACAAATAGTCCGACTAGGTAAGTCCAACTTGCACCGAGAGGTCAATCGACGGATTCAACTCGGCTGGGCAGCGTTCGGGAAATTACGGCACATCTTCTCGTTAGATACACCTCAAAACTTGAAAACTAGACTGTACAACCAGTGCGTGTTGCCAGTGATGACCTATGGAACTGAGACGCGGTTCTACACTGCTGGCCGTATGAGGAAGCTCAAAGTTGCTCAGCGAGCTATGGAGAGGGCTATGCTCGGGGTTTCTCTGCGTGATAAACTTAGAAATGAGGATATCCGCAGTAGAACCAGAGTGACCGATATAGCCCAAAGGATTAGTAAGCTGAAGTGGCAATGGGCCGGCCATATAACTCGAAGAACCGATAACCGATGGGTAAAAAAGTTTCTCGAGTGGCGGCCTCGTACCAGCGGACGAAGTGTGGGGCGTCCCACCCGATCGTCACCCCATCCCACTAGATGGAGTGACGATCTGCTAAGACATGCAGGAAGTCGATGGCTCAGGACCGTGCTTTGTGGCATTCCTTGGGGGAGGCCTATGTTCAGCAGTGGACTTGTGATGGGCTGTAATGATGATGAAATAAAATTTATAAATTGCAGTATTTATAAATTTTATTTATAAATACAGTTTATATTCTATTTATATTCTAATTACGAGTATATCAAAATTTCATTGCTGAACACATACCTCCCTCATAGATCGCCTCATAGGGGAGATATTTTCCATAATTGCTTAGCTTGGCATCCGGTTTGGCAAGCGCAATTTTTATTATTTTTAGTTGCTATCAGGAAGATGCTACTGCCCATCTTTTGTTTCGTTTCAGAAAAATCACATCGTTTCCGATAGATGGCGGTATGTTTTTACGCCAAGAGTAAAATACTTAGACCGGCGACGGGGAGCAACGTCCAAGGTGCTGGACTGATACCACGATTTATTAACTGCGAATGCCAACCGTGACGATTCAGGTAAAGAGGTCCATGACCAGCTGTGGAATTTTAAGGGCTAATGAAGAGGAAGTATAACTTGCTAATGATATTTCCTTCATTTTCATAACTAAACGGGTATCGTTTAAATAGGCTTTTACGTGATAGATCCATATATATACCTGCATCAAGGTTGGGTCGGCCCGACCGGGGTAGGACCACGCTCTTGCAGAATAACTTTGTGAAACCGCAAAATAATGCTGCTGTGTTTCGTATCGTGAATATAGAAACTTTTACTCGTAACAAGGCATTCCATCACAGTAAACAGAGGTGATAACGCATCTGCATTTTGATTCTTAATCGAGGATAGATTACTATCAGGTGGACTATGATGCTCGTTTTTCACCCTTATTCTATTAAAAAAGGTATGACGAAGTAAATGATATTGATCTCTATCTGTTCGTGAAGTTTCATTATAATTGGTTCAGCCATTTCGACGATTTAGCTCGGACATACAGACAGACAAACAGACAATTTTTTATTAATTATTTACTCTTGTCTCAATGTCATACAAATAACCCCCTCAGCTCAATAAAAGGCAGTTATTTCGATATTATAGACAGACACTTCAAATTTAAATAGGTGTAAAAATTACTCAACTTATTATAAAGTAATTAATTATTTTATGTGTTGTAATAAGTTATAAGCGTCGTTTCATAGAGCTTATCTTTATTTTCTATGAAGTCCGACAGTGATAAACTACAGACGCGTTCCTAGACAGACGTATGGCGCTTACTCCTCTATCCGCTTATTGTCTACTTGTTGTTTGAAGTTTTGTACATATTTTTGTTTTGTTTCTACAACTACAATAAGTTGTGAAAATGGCACATTATGGTACGATACAAGTTGAAAATATATTCTAATTTCTATTAAATATTGGAAAAATGGTAAGAAAACGCAATGAAAACATGATTGATAATAACCCCTGTGAATGAAGTAATCACTGCCAAGTTGTTTCTAAAATTATTTTGCTATCAATAGTACAATTTTACTATTTTTTTTTTACAATGAAATGATGTAGATATTACTACGTTGTTTGAAAATAAAGTCCACCTGAAAAAAAAAAGGTTTATTCACAACCAGTAGTAAAAGCAAAAAATTACTTTCGATATATTGATTAAATATTATTCTGTTTTGTTCTATACTGCTCCTGTAATGATCCGATGTAAATTTAAGTGTCTTAATGTTCTTCATTGCGTAGTTGATAAATCGCAAAATGCAGTGGGGGTGCGAGAATAGCATAAAAAAATATTTGGAATCAGTTAATACGAAGAGCGGTAATTACATGTTGAATCTTAGCGAGAAAGAG
The DNA here is from genome assembly GCA_029286625.1 of Parnassius orleans. Taxonomy (NCBI): domain Eukaryota; kingdom Metazoa; phylum Arthropoda; class Insecta; order Lepidoptera; family Papilionidae; genus Parnassius; species Parnassius orleans. The sequence goes on along the minus strand of JAGSMP010000027.1, from coordinate 3,012,985 downwards.
AGAGAGAGAACCAATAATTGAGAGGTGTAATTAAACGTCACGTCGCAAAGCAATCATTTTCTCTAACCAGTGACTGACACAGGCGATGCTAAAATAGGTCAACCGATAATAGTATTAAAATGGTATTCATTCTCAAAATGAATTTTAATTGCACACCACATAACTCGAAGCATTATTAAGTAGTGCATTACTCTCGACACGTCAAGATCAAGCAATTTTGTGTTCTAAAATACATCTATCATAATCATATTGCACTTATATCATAATATGAGTAGCCGTATATCGACAAAACACTAATTAATCCATCTTATATTTACTACAAAATCATTTTATATTGCTACTTTGAAGAAAAAAACGGTTTGAAAAAATTTTACGTGGTCGTCCGGATGTTGATTTTGTATGTGGTCACGATAACTCCCAAAAAATTGACATATCGAGACCGGGTTTTTTTATTAACTTCAGAATTACATCAACTGGTTCCCTATTTCATATTAATAGCCTAGTACGCGTAATTTGTTAATAAAATGATTTTCAACTTTTGTGAGTTTTATTGCTATTAAAAATTTAAAGGCGCTTTCTAGCCCTTGATAGATAAAGGACAAATGTACCATACAGGTACTATATCGATTTTATACTTTGCGTAATCGATTTATTTTGATAAACATTCTTTTTTCCCTGTAGGTGACACTACCTGTTAAAATAATAGAGCGCTAAATTTAAAACACGTAAATAATATATTTTAAAAGGCAGGAATACAATTTTTTTTTCATCAATATTAAATTAAACGCTCATGAGGCGTGCACTTTTGGATTTTCCAAACTATTCATTTTACTATGTTTACACATAGAGCCAAGCCACGCTGTAGCGTGTTATAATATTTTACTTTGCACAGAAACTTCATCGAGTGCAGTTCATGACAAATTTATAATTTTGAAGGTTCTGACGACAATGTTAAAGATACCTTCATACGAGTACCTAATTTATCAGACTTATAGATTTAAATGATTCAATTAATATTTCTATAATAACTTTAAAGGCAAAAATAACATTTTTGTGCATCAAATAATTTTATTTAATCATTTGGTATTTATTTAGTCTTCTTTTTGAATACCCGAGGTTTCTAAGTGCTTTACTTGATTAAAAGGAAACACGGGTGCTGGAAAAGGACACAATGGGAGTCGACAGGGGTCGTAAGTAGAAAACCGGGCACAATGTAGAATTTATAAAATCTTTTTGTAAAAGGGTATTGAAGAGCCGCAGTTTTCTTCCAGCTACTTAAATAGAAACTTCTAGATGGATCAATGAGTAGCGGAGACATAAAATAATTGAAAACATTATGCCATTGATACCAGACTCACGAAAGTAGAGGAGAATATACCAGTTTGCGATTATATTAAACTTTATTAGGTGAGTCATAGGTTTTGTTGTGTTAGGTTTTAATATTCTATATTTTATGTTCAAAAATTAGAAATTATACTTACATTATACTACATAATTATACTTTTTTGTATGTTTTTTTTTAATCTCATAAGACTTATAACGTGTTTAAATTAGCTTAATATGAGCACTAAGATAATATAATTTCATTAGTAGGGCGGAAGTAATAACATATGAATAAGTATTTCTCAAAAAAAAATATTATATCTCTGAAATTCCTTAGTAACCGATTATATTGTGAATATGATTTATTTCGATCCATTAATATAGAATTTGTTAATTACTTAACTACAACGCCTTGCGTAATAACCCGTCTTGCGGCCGCCCGACTTGCGATCATCTCCTGCCAAGTTTGCAGGTATTACCGCCTGCGCGGTGAGCACGAATCCTTTCAAGACGCGGTCTCGGAAGTTTTTAAATAAAATATCAGTTCCTCTACCGTTACGGGCTCGTGTAAATATTGCTTCACCATAGTCAGAAATACATTTGACTTTGATTTATGTTCTTTCTATTTCTATTTTTAGTTATCATTTTATAATTGCATCATATTTTGTCAATATTGTAAGTATAGAGGCCATTATTATCATAAAGACACAAACATTTTCAAAATCTGAATCCTATATAAAAGGGGGACTAATTATGATGGTGACTGATGTTGATCATAAAGATGAGGATGACCCGGCTCGTATCCCAAGGTCTGATTTCCAATACGTGTTCGAGAGACTTGTGGATGATAAATCCGATACTCCTTGGGACAGATGGTCGCCCTCCCGATGATAGAAAAAGTTGCCGGATTCGAGGATTACAGTGTCCTCCCTCCTCTCTTCGGACATAAGATAATTCTATAATATCCCAGCGCAACTTGGCAAAATCTCTTCTTCCATCTCCAGAATCTTCTCGTCAGTCGTCAGGGTGCGTGCGTTCAATGTTGCCAGGTCATATCGTCTAAGGTGGCAAAAATAGCGGGGCCGTCGGGGACTGGGGGCCGTTTATTTGTAACACTTATCATGGGAGGTATATTGTCATATATGACATATAGTTGCCACGGTTGGCAATCGAGTTGGCTACCGCAGTTTTTTATTGTTATTTTGTCGTTGTCAGAAAGATGCTGCTGCCAATCTCCTGCCTCAGTTTCCTCTATGTCGCCTCTTACGACACCCACGACAAGAGGTGGGGTAGTGGGTATTATTACACCGCAACTACAACGCTACTTAGATTAGAAAGTATTATTTTTTTTAGAACTATATGCCATTTGCATGAGCAGTGTATTAAAAGATTATCTCTTTGAATGCACTTAGATATATAATGATATTATAATATAACCTGCTTAGTTCAAAACATAGCCTAATACGAATGTGGAAGTTCAAACAAAAAGAAATTATGGCATATATAAGAATGTTATGTTTTATTCCATTTAGATAATTACATAATTCATCAACATTATCATCATTACAGCCTTTTACAAGTTCACTGCTGAAAATCCAAGGCCTCCCCCAAAGAACGCCACAAAACACGATGCTGAGCCACCTGCATCCATCGACTTCCTGCATCTCTTACCAGGTCGTCACTCCATCTAGTAGGGGGCCGCTTTACACTTCGCTTTCCGGTACTAGGCTGCCACTCGAAAACCTTTCTTCTCCATTGTTTGTCAATTCTTTGAGTTTTATTGCTGGCCCAATGATAGAATAGAATAGAATAATTTTTTATTCAATATAGATCGATCACATGTGTAATTTTTATTGAAAGTATTTTTTTACTTTACCACTGGTTCGGAAAAAACCTCTGTCCTTGGAAGAACCAGCAAGAAACCCAGCTGGACATTTTTTTAAAAGTAAATTTTACATGAATGGTTGTACAAACTATTTACAAAAGGAGAATGGAATTTTTGGGCCTAAAGTTAACAAGTTGGTTTAAACTTTAAATAATTGGCTATATTTTTCTGTAGTAAAATACAAACAACTAGCTTATTTTACAATCTAGAATTAGAAAAAACATTAAAATAAGAAATAATTAATTTCCGAATAAATATAAATAATACAATCGATTTTATATTTATTCGGATCCAAAAAATAAAAATAAAATAAAAAAGCTTCCAAGATGTAATTAAAATTCTATTACGTAATTTGAATAATTGCCAAAGGAAAATATTAATAAACATTTTTATTTAAATAAATCGATTAACATAAAGAATCGATACACTAGCGAAATTCTCATTTCTGATACGATTTGAAACGAGCACAATATAATCGATTCTCGATTAAATCGAATATTTTAAGATCTATTATCTATAATTTTTATCTATTAACTAAAGAATAACAAAATAATAAAAAATAGTAATTAGTAAATATCAACATGCCAACAAATAACAGTCACAATAACAACAACAATTCTAGTCAATTTTTTTAACCCCTTTAGGGGTATATATGTTCTGTAATACTAGTAATCGAATTCAGATCGACATGTCCACAGAACACAACTACTCTCGACATGTCTATAATAATTCATTCACTTGTCACTCAATTGTTGTTGTTTTAACTTTTGTTAATCGTTTCACCATTTCGTTTATTTGATAACCACAGCTTTTCTTTCGTGATTTTAAACTGATACTACTTTTTTATTAACCCTTGCTTCGTTATTGGGCACTAAGAATCTTGCTTACACGACTGATCTGGTCTTATTATTTTTGAATACGTCACAAGGCTTTCAATTGGATATTGACATCATGGACCATTGTTTTAATTGTATTACACTTCTAGTAGGTATGCGAGTTTATAAATATAATTGTATCTCTAAGTTACTAAAGAAAATCGACTGTTACAGTGTATGTAATACATAACCTCACTTTTACTTATTCTACCATAACTCGGCTCCTAGATTGACAAATATTGCTAGATTTTCAGCTATGAATTGTTTATATATAAGCTTTCAAAGGGTCCTACTTTAATTTTGTTAACACCTGGGCCCAAGAAAGTATGGAAACGTCTCCTTCTCCTTTATTTTAGAAACAGCTTGGAAGCGACCACTTCATTCTCAGGGGTTATTATCAACCATGTATTCATTTATTTAATAATAACCCTTTTTATACAGTTTTTGTTTAAAAATATATTTAAACTTTGTAATAGAGAGACCTTGTATATTTTCTGGGACTTTGTTGTAATAGCGTATACATTGCCCCAAGAATGAATCACTGACTCTGTGGAGACGAGAAACTGGTATCACTAGCTTGTGTTTGTTCCTAGTGTTTACAGAGTGTATATCACTTTTTTTTACTAAAACTACCTTTGTTTTTGTGAACATACATTAAATTTTCGTAAATATACTGAGAGGCTAAAGTTAATATATTTATTTCTTAAAAAAAAAATCTCTTTTACAACCTTAAACTCTCGGTTTAAGGTTGTAAATAGCTTTAATGACCATCTTCTGTAAAACAAAAATAGTTTCCAAATCAGCCGCATTTCCCCATAGAAATAACTGAAATAAACTAATCTAGCTGTCTCGACACTAGTGAGACCTCTTTTTTACAGCATAAGCTGCACAACTTAGTCTGCTTGCTAGTTTGGATATATGGGGGCCCCACTGAAGCAATGCGTCGAGAGTGATGCCAATAAAAACACTGGATTCAACAGGGCTCAGTTCTTACCCATTTAAAAACACATTGGTATTCAGATTTTTAATATACGATGTTGTAAATTTAATACATTTAATTTTATTTAAGTTTAAATGTAGATTATTATTAACGTTAAACCAATGCACTAATTTTAATATAACATTATTTACTTCGTCACATTTAAATAATTGACGTTTAAATTTAAAAATCAAGGAAGTATCATCAGCAAATAATACTATGTAATGATTATCCCCTACAAGTGATGTTAAGTCATTAATATACACCAGAAATAGGAATGGGCCGAGAATTGAGCCTTGAAGGACACCCATTAGTTTAGGTGACCCGGAAGAACTTTTATTGATACTTCAGCTTACTGATCCTTAATAACTCATAATTATAAAAGTATACTATCTACGTGATAGAGCCATGCTGTAGCACGAAAGGATCGATTCGAACGGAGAAGGATTACGTTGTCACAGAATACCAGCGTAAAATCTGCTGTCTTTCGTAAGGTGTGTGTGGAGAACCGGAGACACTTTTTACTGGAAAAGGGGCATTCCATATTAGTCCTCAGCAGCAATATTACTAGTGATTATGCCTTTACACTGTGCGGCGGCCAATACAACACTTGGACACTTTAAAAATGAAACGCCACTGATACGCAACCCCTGAAATGCTTAGCTTACAAACTGTAATTCTACAAGAATGAAATCCTAAAACCTAAATAGAAAAGGAAATTTAGTTGTTAGCAACATAATGCTCGAAATTGTTAACGAACATGTTTACTTAGGACAATTTTGCCGACGAGGTAAGACCAACTTCGAACAAAAGTCAAACAATGAATACAACTCGGATGAAGAAACTTTAGTACGAAAGTACGATACATTTTCTATCTCCTAAAAACTTAAAGTATAACAGCCAGTGGAATTACTTGTAATGGTACCAGAAACGAAGATATTCGCAATAACCAATCCAAAATCAAAATAACCGATATTAGCTGATCAGATTAATAAAATGGTGTGGCCATAGGCCGGTTATATTATAATATAGCAGCTTAATGCTGCTGTGTTTCGTATGGTGGGTGTAGAGAATCGGTTACCCTTTTTAATGGAAAAGAGGCATTCCATCGTAGTCCTCACGACTGACAACGCATCTGCATTCTGATTCCCAAACGAGGATAGATGTAGATGTATATGGGCCACAGCAACCACTTACCATCGGGTGGACTTTGTGCTCGCTTGTCACCCTTATCCTATAAACAAAATTATAATTATAATATATTTGAGTTTTTTGGGCCCTACTATGTTGATGATGACTTGGTGAGACGTGCAAAGAGTTGATTGATGCAGAGTGGATCAGAGCCGTACTTAACTGGAGCCATCATATTATTTATTATATTTGCCGTAACATAGGTCATGTTCAGCAGTCAAAGAATCAGTATAAAATGTATAATACGAATAATTTATAATTTATAAAATATAAAATGTATAATTTATTAATATATTAACATTTTAATATAAATCAAAAACTTATCAGTTTACATTTACACAAGCATGACTTAATAACACAAGTGATGAATTATATATAACCAAAGCAATTACTTACCCCGGCAGTAAGATAAATAATCCATGTTAAATATTAAATGATATTCCCGTCAGTTAAATATTGGCTTCTAGTTTATTAACATAGGTAGAATTGTTATCTATATTTGAAAGCGACATAAGCTAAATTAGGAAGATAATTTGAAATGTAACTGATACGTTTAACGTTTATTATATGTTCTTGCAATAAGAAATTTCCTCGTGATTATTAATTATATGTAAATTGAATAACTAAGTGATGAGAGATTCAGAAAAAAAGACTAAGTCGACAGGTCCGTATCTAATATCTCTACTGTCACGTAGCGTAAGCTACATACAGAAAATTAATATAAGCAAGATGAGATATGAATTAAGTTAATGAAAAATATAAATGTATTAACTAATATATGTGATAAAAAATATGCTACTGTTTGTAGACCACAAGTGTAGTCACTTAATCACAGGAGGGTGTAGAGGTACGTAGAGGTTTGTTTCGGTTTCCCCATTTACAAGTCTCCCTAAAAAAATGCTACAGAGCACGGTCCCGAGCCACCTCCTGCATTTCTTACCCAGTAGTCACTCCATTTAGAGAGGGGTCGCCCTACACTTCGCTTACTACGAGGCTGCCACACAAGAAAGATTCTTATCCATTGGTTGTCGGTTCTTCGAGCTATATCGCCATCCCGTTGTTATTTCAGCTTACTGATGCTTTGGGCTATGTCGTTTACTCTGGTTCTGCGCATCATTAAATCTATCAAGCACTGGTTGTCTATACTCACCATACGAAACACAGTGCTATTAAGCTGCTATTTGACGCTAGTATTCTGTGAGAGCTTGGTCCTTCCACGGTCGGGCCGACCCATTCGTGCAACATTCATAATATAGCTGCAGTATGGCTCTATCATGTAAGATTTGTAAGTATAATGTAATAATCTATATTGACTAAAAATTTGATTTTATTTTCCCCCTTCTTAGCTTTAAGCCCATAACAGTCCACACTACTGGACATGGACCACTCCCATTGTACGCATGATTTAACTCAACACACTTGACCGGATGATTGTCAATGGAAATGCCACTTATGTCTCACTTTACCCTTCGCCAGTTAAATGTTTCATGTCTGGCTTACATTAGGTGATAGGAGGAGGAGGATACCACCATCTATCGGAAACCATGAAATTTTCCAGTACTTTCCATAGCCGCCTCTCACGACATGTACAAGACGTAATGGAGTACTGAATTTTCTAACACCACTATTTCAATTTAATATATTATATCTTTTCAAATCCAGCCTTAACGCAATATTGTAATCTGCTATTATGTTACAAATAACTTAGTTTTTAATTATCTGGTAAATGCTTTACGTAAAACCACAATAATTATAATTCTGTTCTCAGCACTTAATCCTTACTTAAGTCGGTACATTATTAAATAAGCTACTTCATAAGTTCAAGATTGTAGTCTCACTTAATTAAATCCTTTTCATTAAGAAGCAACAACACCCTAGTGGTTAAAGATACCGACTGCGGAACTTGCTAGTCGTTTTTTCGCATTTGCCATTTTCCTACTATTGTAAACTGATGTGAAACTGTCCAGACGAACTCTTATTTGTTTTAGTTCTTTTGAAAAGAATGCTAATCTTATGATTAGACGAGGAGCGTAGAACCTTATCATGTGTTGAATAAAGATACTAGAAATTATTCTTGAGATATGTTGGAGAAGTCATCATCAATTGAAACATTATTATATTTACTTATGTATTCATAATAATTTATTATATTTACGCGAACACTACGCATTGAATAAAACTACTTTCTCGATTTTTATCGCGTTTATTACTACTTATTTTTATTTCCCGACGTTTCGGGCGCTTTGCAGCATCACCTCAGTCTCCCATGACCATGGGTGCTGCAAAGCGCCCGAAACGTCGGGTATTAAAAATAGGTAGTAATAATAGCAATAAAATCCGTAATAGTTTTATTCAGTACTAGCTGTTCCCCGCGACTTCACCAGCGTGGAATTTTTTTGTGCGGTACCCTAAAATAAAAATAGCCTAAGTTAAATTTAAGTTAGTGTTTAATTAAGGGTAAGTTAAGTTATTACATCAGCTATCTGCCAGTGAAAGTCCCATCCAAATTGGTTCACAGGTTTTTGCGTTATGCGTGTTCACACAGACGCCGTGTTAGAGTTTTATTATAGTAATAATAGATAAATAGATAGATGAGCAATGTTTTCCCCTCACCTCACCCGCAGTGCGCCCGACCGCCCTGCGCGCGACGGACCGCACAATTTTATATCGTCGTAACTTTTCAAATTGTATTTATGGTTCACTATTTTGGTAATAATGGCTTACACATAAAATATAGATATATACTGTCGCGGATTGTTTTGTAGAACTATTTAGGAGAACCAATTCCACCATACATTATATTCGTGTAACTTTTACAGTTTTTGCACGTCACGCCAAAATAGCTCGCAGTTGACAGGTTTTTTTCAGACTTACTTAACATTTATCGTTATATTATGGCCAATTTACACAATATCTTTATGAGTTATAGCTTATGTGTTATTCTGATGTTTGAGCTATATTATTGTAAAGTTTCATTAAAACCCATTTAGTAGTGTTTGCGTGAAAGAGTAACAATCATCCATACATCCTCACAAACTTTCACATTTATAATATTTTATAATAATAATAATATAATAAAATTTTAAAGTAGGATTAAGGTAGGTATTCGGCTTAAACAATTATTTGGTTAGCTCAAAGGCGCACATCATTTTAATAGTACGTTTGCTGAACGACGAACTGAGTTGGAACTGCATTGACTAGATTAATTACCATAATTAATTGCAAACTTAGGTTGAAAAAAAGCGTGAGGAAACTTGCACATCCAATTAGTTAACTTACACTAGCCTAATCTATATCACATTGATCCTCATTTTAATGTCTCATTTTCATAATTTTATTAATTCTTTCTTTAATTCAAAGAGCAGTGTATTTCGTACCTGTACCTGATTTTTAAAATACATACCTTTAAAATAGATATTTTAAAAGTACGCCTTGCTTAATGACTAAATAATTTTTAAATCTTCTCTTGGATAATTAAGAACAAACAACTGACCTGGAACAAAAAATAGAACTAACATTATGGCCTAAAGTTAACACAGGCTTCCCAATAGATTGCCTTATACGAAATTTTCCATAGTTGCTACGCTTGGCAGGCAAGTTGGCAACCGCATCTTTTTAATTTCTAGTCGATTTTAGGTAAACGCTGCTGTCCGTCTCCTGGTTTGTTTCCCACCGTCGCCTCTTACTCCCCTTCTACCGTGACACTCACTGTACGGTATAGGGTAATGGATATTATTATTAATGATTTCTTATTTTTACACAAACACTACACATTAAATGAAACTAATTTTACGGATTCTATCACGTTTAATTTAACTTTTTAATTCCCGACCTTTCGGCTGCTTTACAGCACCCATGGTCACATATTCAAAAACACCTTAGTCCCCCCTGACCATGTCACTTAACCACCTTAGTCATCCGTGACAATATTAATTTTTGGTTCGATCTACGCAGAATAAGCTTACAGTTTCTTGAAGTCTTACAGTGGTATGCTTGGGTTTGGATTTAATTTTGTTAATTATAGGATCCCAAGCAGATGGCAGCACCCATTTATCTTCTCTATTGAAATAAGGATGTTTTTTAATTTCAATAGCCCCGCGAATCATTCTTGGTAGGAATCGGTGTTCCTTTGCGAGGATTTGTGGTCTATGAAATCTAATGTAATGGCGGGGACGATCTTGAACATGTTCACAGACTGCAGACTTCTCGGAACGTCGGTCCTTCAAGTCGCCTATGTGTTCTTTTACGCGGGTTTTTATAGATCTTTTTGTTAGTTCTATGTAAGAGAGACCACATTCACAATCCAGCTTGTACACTCCTACATCTTGTAGAGGGATATGACTCTTGACGGATGGTAAAAATTGATTAATCTTCTTCGACGGTTTGTAGTAGGTTTTAGTGGAAGCTCGCTTAAAGATTCAAGAGCCAATCTTGTCTGTGACTCCTCTGACATATGGTAGTACAGCAGGCGCACGCTCGACCGTGGCCGGTTTCACTCGGTCTCTATCTCTGTGACGTAGGCGCGGAACCCGAAGCTTGTTGTCTTGTAACACTTGCTTGACGTGCTGAAGCTAGGCGGCCAGATGTTTTCTGTCACAGATCCCTTGTGCTCTCTGAAACAAAGATTTTCCCACGGTAGCTAACTGTGATGGATGGTGGTGAGATTCACCGCTTAAATATCGGTTGGTATGGGTCTTATTCATATACACAGTGTGACCAATAGTGTGTTATCAGGATTTCGGATGACTAAAACATCTAGAAAAGCTAAAGAATTAAGAAAGAATTGTGATAATGATTGATTGTGTGTCCACCGCGGTGGATATGATCTACAAAGCATATTAAGAGCTGGTCTGACAGGTTCGGTTAAAGTGTTAATCCATCCAAGTGTCAGGCAATAATACTAGGTAGCCATCGCACAATTAAAAAAGCGGACACTACAACTCTAGCCCCGAACAATTTTAACGGCTCTATTTTTTAATTATGTTCTTTTGTTAAGGATCTTGGCTTAAATATTGACTCTACTTTGAGCCAAGTGACAAATGTTATCCATAAAGTCACCGGTACCTTGCGGGCTCTTTATCGCCTGAAAAACTTTCTTCCATCCTCTTGGATTTCCAAAGCATTAATTGTGCAATCCTTAATTATTCTTCCCCTGATTGACTTCGGTGATGTGTGTTATTTTGACCTGATCTTCTCGACAAATATGATCCTCTTCTTAATAACTGCATTCGATTCATTTTCAATCTTCGTAAATATGACCATGTGTCTACTTATCGTTCCCAATTTAAGAGGTTACCCATTCGTCAGCGACGAAGTATGCGCGCACTCACAAGCCTATACTCCATTCTGATGTTTCCTACTCCCCCCTCGTACTTTACTTCTCATTTTCAGTACCTTTGCTCTAGCCATGACAGCGTTCTTCGAATAACCTTTTACTAAAGTGTCCCTCTCATAAATCTGGCTTCCTGCATTCTTCCTGCACTGTACAATCTGTTCTCCTCTGGAACGCACTCCGTCTTTAAATTTGAACGGCTAATAATCGTTATTCATTCACGAAGAAAATTCGCGAACATTATTTAAATAAACTGGCAGAATAATCTCATTAGTAGTATTTTTTTATGTAATAACATAAATATATAGTTATATAACGTATGTAATAAATTTATTTTTATGTGGATAATTCCTATGCATGTATTAAATAATTTTTGAAATGTAAGTTTATTTATGGGTATATGTATTTTTTTATATTTATGTCATTTAATTTACATTCCTATCTTTTAGCGTTTCACACACCTACTTCATATTTTTGTATCTGCGTTACCCAAAGATTGGCTGGTACATAATGCTTCAGGCATTAAGTCCGCCTATACATCATATTGTATGAAGTTTAAATAAATAAATAAATTAAATAAATATGAACATCACTTTTCGTCAGATTGTGTAGTAGTAGCACACGCTTGTAGTAGTTAAAAACATTGTAATAACAAATACAAAAATGAACTACAGAGTAACTGATGTTTATAAAAACTAATAAACGAATCAATAGCATTAATTTAATGCAGACAGCTGGCATTTTGTACTAATTTACGAAAGAGTACGAGTCATTTAAAGAAATAAATAAAACATTGAGTTTCAGCGCATTCGTTAATTCTAGTTGGATATTGACATTGCTGATTCATAAATGAAAAACAGGTCAAGAGTTGACAGTAGCAAGATGACACTTTGAGTGCAAATTACGCCTTTTGTACTAGATGATATCTGCAGTTTGTTTATGTTTTAACAGTTATAGAATTCTTAACATTGCCATTTATTTGGAAAAAGATATAATAGCTAGTAATAATATTTTTAGATTAACCAGCTGACGAGATTAATGATGATTTATAATTTATTTAATGTACAATTTAATATTTTTCTCAGAATTGAAATGTCATGCATGATTATGAACTCTGATAAATTTCCGAGTACACATACAAACTCAACATGCAAAGCTTAAATGCAATAACACTATGGGTAGGATCAGGTTTTTTATCACAGATACGGAGATATTAACCTTCAACTGGTCTCAAAAACCAAATTTTATGTTCAAAATTATCACTCTCAACGATCCCTGACCCGAAACTTTGTATTATTGTATAAGTCTTGGGTAAAGCTAAAATTCACTATCCAAAACTTGTGTAGTAACAAACGCGCACTTAGTTCACTAAACGATTAGGTTAAACCAATATATATATATATAACGGGTGTTTGTGAAACGCTCCCGAAAACGAAGACAGATGATAGTACTAAGGATACCTATGATGATGGGTCACAAAGAAATTCGATCCCGAATAATCATGAAACCACTCGCGGGCGCCGAACTCTTATCTAGATCGATACGAAACAATGCATTAGGTATACTACTCACTCTACCCTTCCCTTTTACACACACGCTGCTTCGTGTCGCCTCGCGCAGTGGAATTTACACATTCTTCAAGGACGTTACCTCCGTGCGCATTTGTTTTGGCGGGATTGATTAATAATTTTAGTTTTTGAGACAGTTCCATGTTGACTATCACGAGCGACAGTTCAATTGTTTTGTTTATTAAATTATTGTCGTTATTACTTGTTATTTATTACTTAATGATATTGTTCTTGTTGTTACGTTTTGTGTTTTTTGTTTTGTTTTAATAATGCCTAACGCGTCATCATCATCATCATCATCATTACAGCCCTTCACAAGTCCACTGCTGAACATAGGCCTCCCCCAAGGAATGCCACAAAGCACGGTCCTGAGCGACCTTGAGCTTCCTCATCCGGCCAGCAGTGAAGGACCACGTCTCAGTTCCATAGGTCATCACTGGCAACACGCACTGGTTGTACAGCCTCGTTTTCAAGTTTTGAGGTATACCTGACGAGAAGATGTGCCGTAATTTCGAACGCTGCCCAGCCGAGTTGAATCCGTCGATTGACCTCTCGGTCGAAGTTGGACTTACCTAGTCGGACTATTTGTCCCAGGTAAACATATTCGTCAACAACTTCGAGCTTAGTGCTCCCAACAACTACCGGCATAGGTGTGACATGGACATTAAACATGATCTTTGTTTTGTCCATGTTCATCTTAAGACCTATCCGTTGGGAGGCACTATTGAGGTCATTGAGCATAGTGCTTAGGTCCTCCAGCGATTCTGCCATAAGGACTATATCATCGGTGAGTGATGTACTCGCCATTGATGTTAATGCCGTATCCTTTCCAGTCCAGAAGCTTGAAAACGTCTTCCAATGCAGCGGTGAAGAGTTTCGGGGATATAACGTCACCCTGTCTTACACCTCTCTGCAGTTGGATAGGTTTTGTACTCTGGTTCTGTACTCGGATAGCCATCGTGGCCCTACTGTACAAGCACTTCAGCACTTCGATATACCGACAGTCAACTTGGCACCGCTGAAGGGACTGCAGCACCGCCCAAATTTCGACGGAATCAAAGGCTTTCTCATAGTCCACATACGCCAGACATAGTGGCAAATTGTACTCCTCGGACTTCTGTACAATTTGCCGAAGGGTATGTATGTGATCTATGGTGCTAAAGCCTTTTCGGAAACCGGCTTGTTCGGGAGGCTGGAAGTCGTCGAGTCTGCGTGCGAGACGATTCGTAATGACTCTCGAAAACAGCACGTAGACGCGGCTCAGAAGGGAAATCGGTCTGTAGTTCTTCAAGAGAGCGTTGTCGCCTTTCTTGAAGAACAAGACCACCGCACTTCTGCTCCACGCCTCCGGTGTAGTGCCACCATGGAGGACGGAATTAAAGAGCTCTGAAGGACTTCAAGTACCGGTTTTCCACCCGCTTCAGAAGCTCCGCTGTAATTCCATCCTCGCCTGGGGCCTTGCCGTTTTAAGGTGCTGGAGAGCCATTCTAATCTCGCTCAGACTGACGTCCGGGATATCATCGGAATAGTGTCGGATAAGACTCGCTCTTGATCGTTACCACACTTGCGTGTGGCTCCAACGATGATGTGTACAGCTGCCCATAGAACCTCTCAATCTCACTCAAAATCTCAGGTGTCCCGGAAACGATGCTGCCACACTCGGTCTTCAGCTTCGACAGTTGGCTCTTTCTGGCAGACAGATCTCTGGCAAAGACTTTGGAGCCCTGGTTCCGCTCGATCGCTTCTTCAATACGTGCTGTATTGAAGTTGCGCAAGTCCCGCCGCATGCATTTGGAGATCTGTCTGTTCAGTTGCCTATATGCTATCAAATCTACTGAAGATTGCAGCTTCATTTCCCGTCTAACAGCAAGGAGATTAAGAGTGTGATCGGAGAGTTTTGTGTTCTTCTGCGGCGGGTCTTACAAAACTTAGCTCCGACCGCATGGACAGTTTCCACGAGCTTGTCATTCATATCGTCCACTGCATTGCAATCTTCTAGGCACTGAAAACGGTTTTGTAACTCGAGCTGAAAGGTTTCGGGACTTTGATTAGAGCACGAGGGGACGGAGCGTTGACTTCATTAGACGACACCTCCAACTTAACGTTTAGGTTCAGTGTGCCTCTAACCATTCGGTGATCGCTACCAGTTTTCACCCTCGCGATCACTGAGACATCACTGAACAGTTGGCGTCTAGTCGTCATAATGAAGTCAATCTCATTTTTGTCGAACCGTCGGGGCTCGACCAGGTCCATTTCCTGTGGGGCCGCTTCTGGAAGAAAGAGTTCATCATAAAGAGTCCTCTTTCTCCATGAAGTCGGCCAGCTGCTGGCCCTTGGGTTCCGTTGCCCTAATCCGAATTTCCTACTTTCAGCTCACCGTTCTCTCTTGTGCCTAGCTTGCGTTGAAGTCTCCATTAACACCGTATAGGGTTTTAGAGGAATGCATGGCTCTAGAGATATCCTCATACATTTCCTCCACCTCCTCATCGGGGTGTGCCGAAGTTGGTGCGTAAACCTGTATGACCTTCAGCGAATACCGTTTGGTGATTCTGAGTGTAAGGTACGCAACCCTCGTCGACACACTCCCAATCTTTACAACGTTGTTAACGAGAGACTTGTGGACGATAAATCCGACACCTCCTTGGTACAGAAGGTCGCCCTCCCGGTGATAGAACAAGTTGCCGGATTCGAGGATTACCGTATCCTCCCTCTCTCTTCGGACCTCGGATAATCCTATAATATTCCAGCGCAACTTGTCTATCCCTTCTTCCAGCTCCAGGATCTTCTCGTCAGTCCTCAGAATGCGTGCGTTATAAGTTGCCAGGTCGAGTCATCGTAGGTGGCAACCGAACCTCCACCGAAGATTCTTAGCACCCCCTGCCCCGCCATTACCATAGTCGCCACCGTAGCCAGGAATAGCAGGGCCGCCGGGGACTGGGGGCCGTTTCTTCGTAACTTTCTTCATTGGGGGGATATTGCCGTAGTTGCCACGCTTGGCGAGCGGGTTGGCAACCGCAGTTTTTTTATTATTTGCTGTTATCAGAAAGATGCTGCTGCCCATCTTCTGCCTCAGTTTCCCTCTGTCGCCTCTTACGACACCCACGGGAAGATATGGGGTAGTGGGTATTCTAACCCGCCACTACACGGGGAACGCGTAGGTACGTTTATAGTGCTCGTGAATACGGCAACATGTTAATGTGCCTTTGAGAATCTCATAAGGCCACGGAGTTTTTTAAATAACCAGATTTTTAAATAACTTAGTACTGAACTGATCTGAAAAGATACATAACTGAATACATCAGAATAATAAACATACCTACACAATGGATAAAAAGCATGACTCTAACCTTGTTAACATTTTATTTAAGTATTTTTTTCATTAGCGGGGAATCGAACCACTTATTTGGTTTATTTAACCTGTGAATTAGAATTAAAGTGGCTACGTAGAGACAAGCACAGTGGCAAAAGGTTAAGTAGATAAGTTAGGTATTTAGACAAGTGTTGTCTAAATACCTAACTTATCTGTTAACCTAGTTGCGGGCGGCGCGGATTCGGCGTTCGCGCGTACATTGACCCCTAGTCAGCTGATTGTAATTCAGTAATTCCACTGCTGGTTTTATTTTTAAGTATTACATGATTTTTTTAAATGAAATTAACGTTTCATTTAACTATACTAACACGATGGAGCGTGAATAAAGTTAATAAAACGTTGTGAAAAGATGATTTTTTTTTCATCAGGATCGATTTTATATTTCACCCATCATCTAAGATATAGTTAGTACTGTCGTCTGTCTTCGTTTTCGGGAACGTTTCAAAATACCCTGTATATATATATATATGATGAGAACACCGGACACCTCTATTTTAATTGTCGACAGCAAATTAAGGTTCTCTATTGCCTGGTATAAGCGCTTAGAATTAGGCGTATCATGTGCCCGTGTTGCTTTTGCCAAAATAAAAATTACCTTTAGGCGTTAGTACCTACAATATTAATTAAATTTTATTTTACTTTGTTATAAAAAGCACTCAAGGTGCTTTGCACTCAACATTCAAAGCAAATAACAATAATAGAATTATAAGTGGCGCATAAAAAGCTTTCTCGGTTGCTTACTTAATTAGGCGAGGACACCTAGCCACGCCGTTGAAATATTTCATTAGCACCTTAAACCGTGAATGAACAGAGAAGGAGATAAAAAACTTTTTACAGTTACTTTTAAGAATAAAATAAAAACAATATACTACATATTAAAATACCTGTTTACCCGTATACCTGCGGAAAAGGGAAGCGTTAAGAAGATATTCTAATGGCTTTCAACTTCTGCTAAAGTATAACGTAAGCGTGGCAACTATAGCAAAGATTTTTCCGCTATTCCTTGCTTCAGGGGTGACTATGGTGACAGCGGAACAAGAGGTTCTAAAAATTTCTGGCGTTAGTATTAACACGTTCCCTGAGGACTGACAAGAAGACCCTGGAGGTGGAAGAAGAGTCAACTTGCGCTAGGATATTATAGAATTATCTGATGTCCAAAGAGAGAGACACGATAAGAGACACGGTAATTCTCGAATCTGATAACTTGTTTTATCAACGGGAAAACGACCATCTGGATTCAAGGAGGCATCGGATTTGTCATCCTCAAGGCTTTCAGTAACAACTTGCTCAAGATCAGGAGTATTTCTATAAGGGTTTGGAACCTGGGAAACATAAAACGGTAATCATTTAAGGATTATACAGGTTTACGCATCAACCTCGGCACATCCCGATAAGAAGGAGGAGGATATATATGAGGATATTTCTAGAGCCATCTATCGGAGACTGCATAGCAAATTTAGATACAAACAGGACCGTAAGCTGAAGGTAGGGAAATTTAGAATAGAGCAAAGGAACCCAAGGGATCAACAGCTGGATGACTTCATGAAGAAAGAGGAAATCTTTATGATCAACTCTTTCTTCCAGAAGCGACCCCACTGAAAGTGGACCTGGGAAAACCCTAACCGTTTGACAACGATAGGTCACGTCCAATGAAATCAACGCTCGGTCCCCTTCCTGCTCGTTGGTCAGAAAACTTTAAGCTCTAATTACAAGATCATTTTTAGTGATTAGAAGATTGTAACACAGCGTGCGATAAAAACAACAAACTCGGCGTCGTAGACAAGTTTTGCAAAACCCGTCGCAGAAGAACTTAAAAACTCTTTGATCACACTCTTAATCTCATAGCTGTAAATCGGAAATTTAATAACAGTTTTAAGAAATATTACAGTGTACATGCTACTGAACAGACAGATCTCCAAATGCATGTGGCGAGACTTAAGCAACTTCAATACATCTCCATTATTTCCTCTATTTTCGTCATTGTAATTTATCGAATAAATTAAATATATTAATGATTTTAGCTGTTGGACTATATCCGAGTAACTGACCCCAAAATTACTCAATACGTTTTATGATCCTTCCACAAATATTGCTTAGTTTTTTACGATTGACTTAAGGCAAAACCTTGATTATATTCAAAAGTATTAAAATGGGCCTTTTTAAATATCCCTAAATTTTGTAGATAAAATACATAGGAAAATCAACTCAATAATTGTTTACAAAAGTGAATTTAACGTCCATAATATTTTTGCAACGAAAGCATAAATTTTTGTCATGATAATTAAAATATATACAAATTTTAAATTTAATTAAAATCTGTACCAAAATCTGGATTGAAAAGAACGTGATAAGTTTGCATAAAAGTAAATTACGAGTAATTTTATCCATGTGTCGGAAATATTATTTGACTATACCATATGCATATATAAAAACCAGCGACTTAAAAACCCGCCTCGTGGAGGCAAGGACGGGTTATGTTGGACTCGCATCGACTAAAACCCCATGGTGTTCCACCTTCGTCGCATATTGGCAGGGCCACGGGAACGCTTTCGCACACATCCGCGGCTCCACCAGCGCTGGCCGCCCCATGGCAGCCACTCCTCGAGAGAGGACTACTCCTCCCCCATCTCCTTCTCAGGTAAGGCGCACCATAACACATGGCGCGCCCTCCTCCGCGGCATCCAACTTCACATGCACAATGGACAATGAAGTGGCGCATCGCCTTACCAACACTCCTCTTCCTCCGCGACTCCACCTCGGCTGCAGTGTTGGGGAGAGGACACACCTCTCGCCGCAGCCCTCCGACACACATCCGTAGAGGGCTCGCCAAGCCCACTCGGAGTGGCCACCTTGGGTCGGCCCTACACCGCGGGCCAGCCAAGGGGTTCGTCTATGTTCACTGCGGGTGACCAAGCCACGGCTACTAAGCCCCCCCGCCACGACAAGGCGGGAACCCGTTCGGGGGGGAGCAACCTGTGCCTACTACGCGTACGCAGACGCCTGGCTACGCTACGGTGTGGTACTTTGGGGTAACAGCACAGACGCTAATTAAGTATTTCTTATTCAGAAAAAATGTATATTAGCTCCATGACAAGTTGTAGAAATTACTTTATCAATTATAATAT
This sequence comes from Parnassius orleans, assembly GCA_029286625.1. NCBI lineage: Eukaryota > Metazoa > Arthropoda > Insecta > Lepidoptera > Papilionidae > Parnassius > Parnassius orleans. The sequence goes on along the minus strand of JAGSMP010000027.1, from coordinate 2,993,337 downwards.
CCTGACATTAATATCCCTATATATATAAAATGCTCACTGGTTAAAAATAATATTGACTGGTTCCCTCAATATTTTCGCCCGAAAAATTTAAGACCAAAAATAAAAATTATCCACAGTTACATCAAAATTACAAATCTTAAACACCGGTCCCTATGCCATGTCAATAAAAATATACAACAAAATTCCAGAACGTATCAGAAGCATTAAAAGCATAAAAAAGTTTAAAATGGAAGTTAATACATATTTAACGAAAAAATGTTATTACTCGTTGCAGGAATTTTTTAGTGATTGAGTAGGAAATAGGAAATAGGAATAAATAATATAGTATGATCTCATTAATATTTAAGTTAATTGTAAATATTCATTAAATGATAATTTTATTAATAATACTATAATGTTAATGTAATAATAATATTAATAACTGCCTATATTTGCAGTGCCCTTGCAGCGTTCTTGTTTTGAATTTTTTTTTTAAAATTAAGACCAAATGTACAACAATAATAGCAAATAAATTGAATTGAATATGCAACCTCTACGCAGGGATAGCTGTAAAGAGGCTAATATTACATCTTCTTCTTCCATAGTATGCACTATGAGGCTGCTCCCGCCGTTCGTATCGGAGATCATGAGAGCTTCCTGGTATATTCGTCTCTTTCTGTGTGTATATATATATATATATATATATATATATACAGAAATATATATTCGTCTCTTTATATATATATATATATATATATATATATATACAGATTGTTTCTTAACTCAACGTCAAGTGGGTACGGGGCGATAAGCTAGGTTGTACCAATTCTTGCAAAAATAAAAATAAAATTCCATTTTACTTGGTTAAGTGATAATAGGTATACTTTTGATAATGTTGAAAATCAACAACCCTAGATCACATAGTTAGGTACTGTGATCACAAATTTCTAAATTTTTCTGTTTTTTTTTAAAATGTAATCCTAAATAACTATGCTATTGATTGCAGTCACAAATCCAATAATTAATATAGTGAGTTTAATACAAAAAAATAAAGTTCAATTAAGTCATGGTTAAAAACGTTTTAACCCATAACTGTGTCGCCTTGTCTTTAAAAAAAAATTGGTATACTACCATAGGTGAAATGTTTTAAAAAATGGCCCATTTAATTAAAATTTCAAAATGGTGCAACACTTGCTACTTATCTTTTGATATTCGTGTATACATATAGTAGTACCAGTTACTTGACTCCAGCGAGTCAGTAATTCATTCTTGGGGCGATGTATACGCTTTTACAACAAAATCCCAGAAAATATGCAAATTTTGACCTGCTCAAAGTTCAAAAACTTTATTAAACAAAGTTTGTATAAAAAGGGTTATTATAATATTAAGGAATTTATGGATGATAATAACCCTGGGAATGAAGTGATCGCTACCAAGCTATTTTTATTTGTTTTTTGTAGTTAATTGTGTAACATACATGATTGTAAGCTGTTATTTTAAAAAAAAGTCCCGCTGGGTTTCTTGCTGGTTCTTCCCAGAACAGAGGTTTTTTTTTTCGAACCAGTGGTAATTAAACAAAAGAGTGACTTTCAATGAGTATTATTTATAATCTGTATTGAATAAAAAAAAGTTTCTGTTTCTGTTTCTATATATACACTTTAATGTCTCTCAAAAAATTTGCTAGTATTAGACGATTACTTAGAAAATATAATTTTGATTTGTACTGCAAAAGCAGATACATTTTGATTTTATGTCTTTGCCTTTGTCTAATCCTTTATTATTTTTTAAAGTACAGCAATAAGTTTGTTATAGTACATTGAATTTAGCCTCTTAAATAAAAAATGGTCTAATAAGTTAGCAGCATAATGTTACTATAACATCACTTTTGAGAAATTTACCACCATAATCTCGTAATTTAATAATACGGAAACACATTGTTAGCGCATTTTCAGTAATTTTTATTTTCCCATATTGCTTGCATTCAAAATTATGTAAATCAACGTCAACATCAAGCTCGAATTCTATAAAAATTTGATATACCAATTACTTTAATATTCCATCGCATTCCTGAGTTATACCGAAAAAACAGTAAATCATTTTTCCTGTAAAATTTAAGTTTCACGATTACCGACTTTTTGCTAGGGGCCGTTGAATTAATGCTTTTGTTTGTTTTAAAACAAATGCACATTGCGATTGCTCCCGAGGGAAGCTATTATATTTTTGGGGGAACGAAATTTAAAAAGGCCATTAGCAAGAGAGAGATAAACATGTGACCATAAGATTGTAATAATATTTTAAGTAATGTAGCGAAGCTCTCATTGCGGCACAATAGCGTAAATGGACCGACAGACCGACCGCTAAATCATGCCATCAAAGTTTTCAAACGAGCATACATATACGTATATATATATATGCATATAACGAGCTTCACACTACCACAGGGAGTTCTCGAGTTTGTAGAGGATACGGAGTACAGGGGCATATCTCCCTATTTCCTTTCACAGCCAAAGTGGTGACTAACCGACGGGATGAGAACACGAATTCTGCAGTCTTTGAAAACCTCAATTTCAAGCTTTCCTCATCGTTCACAAGAACATCTTTCATTAGCTTCCAAACAAGCATCATCTGCAGTCTTCAGCTCCTGCAAGTCAGCCTAGCTTTACAAGATTTATCACAACATTGAAATAACGCTTCATGTTCCTTTAAGCTACTCTCTGCAATACAGTATTCGGGACGGCTCTGAGCCCTTACTGCTCGCCTTTACTTGACTCCTTCTCAACTCACCACACAATACAATTCAGCTTCTGGAACTTGCACCTTCATCAGCAACTGGACTGCACCAATGACTTCCGGTTTGAGCAGAGGGTTGATTTTCGGCGCTGTCATCACGCCACAATAGCATAAACTTTGAAATTGGAGAACGGAATCCAAAGGGAACAACTTTCTGACTTCGTGGAGAAGAAACAACTCTATATAATAAATTCCTTCTTTCAGTAGCAGCCCCAACGAAAGTGGACTTCAATTAGCTCCGACGGTTATACGTGTGGGGATGCGAGTAATCAACACACCACATATATGTATTAAATAACCGTTTATTTCTACGAAGTTTAAAGTCGCGGATCGGAGCGCGGACGAGCGGCCTCACGGCGTCGGACGGTCAGATCAGAGCCGGCTGCTCCAGCGCAGCCAAGGGCTCCCGACGATTGCCGAACGGTTGACAGCTACGGCCGTGCCGCCACATCAGCCCCCCCGGAGATCTTTACGGTCGGTAGAAGTCCGTAAACTTCACTTTTCGGCCAGATTTTGTGGTGTCTTATACAAATCTTTATGAATAAATGCATTTGGGGTTCCATGTAGAACGATCATTGAGGGTTTTAACTCTCTTATATGTGAGCGTAACCTGGAAATGAAATCCGTGTAGTCAGTGACTTGTATTGGGTTCGATATAAAGAAATCACTAGGTAAACGTAACGTCTCACCGTACACCAACTCAGCATCCGATGCTGCTATATCTTCTTTCCAGGCGCAGCGTATTCCTAGAAGAAGTAGCGGAAGAACTTCATACCAGTCCTTATCTGCGTGGCACATGATGGCACCTTTCAGTTGTCGTTGAAAGTGCTCGACAAGGCCGTTAGCTGCTGGATGGTAAGCGGTGGTAGAGATGTGGAGAGAACCTGTGAGTTTACATAACTCTTTAAATATGTGCGACTCAATTTGTTTTCCTCTATCCGTGGTTATTTTATGAGGACATCCGAAAAGCGAGATCCAGCCACGAGTAAAGGCATTAGCCACAGTTTCGGCTTTTATATCCTCCAAAGGAACTACCTCGGGCCAACGTGTGAACCTGTCTACGCACGTTAAGCAATATTTATAACCATGAGAAACAGGTAATGGTCCAATTAGATCGATGTGCACGTGCGAAAATCTATTGGACGGTGGCGAGAAAGGTTGTATTGGCGATCTAGTGTGTCGAGAGACTTTAGAGCGCTGACAGCCTATACATGGGCGTGCCCATTCTCTACAGTCTTTTTTCATACTGGGCCATACGTACCGTTGTGCTACCAACTTGATTGTAGCTTTCGCTCCTGGATGGCTTAACCCGTGTATCGAATCAAAGGCTTCACGACGAAATTCTAACGTCAAATATAAACGAGGAGACGTACCGGATATATCGCAGTAAAGTTTCTCCCCAAAGTCAGAAATGGCGACTTTCTGCAGCTTCAGTGAAGAATTGCCTTCTATAAGTTTAACGAGGTCATTATCCTTTTATTGTGAAATTTTAAGCTTTCGTAGGTCTATTACATTTGAGATAGCGTCTATCCGAGAAAGTGTATCCGCAACAATGTTATCGTCACCTTTAATATACCTGATATCTGTAGTAAATTGTGATATGTAATCAAGCTATCGAAATTGTCGTGGTGATAAATTCTGTGAATTTTTATTAAACGCTGATATAAGTGGTTTATGGTCAGTGAATAATGTAAAAGATCGAGCTTCAAGAAGATACTTCCTTTGAGCTGTGTTAAGCTTTTTGGAGAAGAATGCTAGCGGTATCCAGCCTGAGTCATTCTTCTGTTGTAGAACTGCTCCTACAGCAGTATCTGATGCGTCGGTAACAATCGCTAATTCTACCGTCGGATCGGGGTGAGCTAATAAACTGGCGTTTGCCAAACCTGCCTTACTTTCTGCGAAACATTGCTCGAATTTTGGATTCCAGGTGATAAGCGTAGATGGCTTTACATTTTCTCCCATTAATAGAAGACGCAGCGGGGCCTGTAGTTGAGCAGCGTTTGGTATGAATCGGCTATAAAAATTCAACATACCAAGATATATTCTGAGCTCTCGTAAATTTTTGGGTAAAGGAAAATTTAAAATAGCACTGATATTTTCTTTTGTGGGCCTCGTACCTTCAGCTGAGACCATAAAGCCTAAAAATTCTACCTCTGGTACTCCGAAGATGCTTTTAGCAGTATTTATGACAACGCCATGCTCTCGAAGGCGCTCGAAGACTGTACATAAATGACGCTCGTGGTTAGCTTCATCTTTTGACGCAATCAGGATGTCATCTAAGTAGGGGAAAGCAAAGTCTATGTCCCTAAGGATTTCGTCCATGAAACGCTGAAAAGTTTGCGCCGAGTTCCGTAATCCGTACCCCATAAAAGGAAACTCGAACAAGCCGAAAGGTGTAGCGATTGCCGTTTTGCATACATCCTCTGGTGCGATTGGAATTTGGTTATACGCTCGCACAAGGTCGATTTTACTGAACACTTGGCAGCCAAAAAGGTTATGTGTAAAATCACCTATATGGCGAACCAGATATCGGTCGGGGATTGTCCGGGCATTGAGCGCACGGTAATCTCCACATGGACGAAACGTGTTATCTTTTTTGGTAATAAGTGTAGCGGTGAGGACCATGCACTGTCGGAGCGCCGGGCAATACCCGTTCTGACCATGTCCTCGAACTCCTGCTAGGCAATGCAGAGCCGATCCGGTGCCAGGCGTAGTGGATGGCAGAAGACAGGTGGCCCGGGCGTAGTGTGGATGAAATGGACGGTGTGGTGCTTCACTTCCCGTACAGCAGGATCTCCAGACGGTCGCGTGATTTCAGGGTACTGTGAAAGTAGGCTGTGATAGCGTGAAGTACCTGTAAACAGTTTAATTTGGCACAATGCAAATGATGAAGCAGAATAAACCTTAGCAATAAGAGAGGTGGTATTGTCTACTAAACGGTGGTATCTAGCGTCCACGAGCAAATTAAAAAATGAAAGAAAGTCTATGCCGATAATTGGTTTTGTGATGTCAGCTATCACAAATCTCCAACTAAAAGCGCAGCGTAACCCTAAATCTAAAGTTAAATTAATCCAACCATACGTAGCGATTGTTGAGCCATTAGCTGCGAAAAACTCATAGTTTGTTTTATGTAGTCTCTTATTACGTAATTTACACAACGGAAATACACTTAAGTCTGAACCAGTGTCCACTAAGTATTGTACTTTTGTTTTAATGTCTGTCACAAATAAGCAGCCTGGTGAACGGCAGTCATCGGCTGCCATTATGGACTGCCCTTGTCGTTTCCCTGTGAAAACGAGCAAGGGGAGCGACACTTAGTAGCAGAGCTGCCAAACCTCCAAGGGCACTAGCACTTCCACGTGCCAGTAGCAGAGCGGCTTCGTGAGCGGCGTTGACCACTGGGATGACGACCACGTGATCGGGAACGAGGGCGAGAACGTGACATAGTCAGTGAGGCCACCTGACGAGATAAGTCATCTAAGCGGCGCTTCAATTCTTCAAACTCGGACGAAGTTGACGGTGTGGCTGAAGTGGTGGTGTAGTGTGGCGGTGTGGCTATGTGATGCACTTAAGGTTGGAGAGTAACTTCGTTGATCTTATCCGCCAATAAAGCTGCATTATACAAGTTCACATCTGTCTGCGTAGCCATAATAGCTTGAATATGACTTGGTAGGCGACTCGTCCATAAAGATCGGATAAATTTGTCTGGGACATTGGTTCCAGTCAAATTGCGCAAATGCCGTAGAAACTGCGAAGGTTTGTGGTCTTCTAATTCCTCGTGTGCCCCAAACTGCCGAACTCTTTGCTCTTGAGAAGCCGATAACCTCGATATAAGCTCGTTTTTTAACTTTCGTATTTATTCTCAGTCGGTGGATTAGTTATAATGTCTTTAACCTCCGATATGTATTTAAAGTCCAGATTAGCAATTACATGGTAAAACTTTGTATTGTCCTGCGTTATTTTTTAAAGCACAAATTGTCCTTCTAACTGTACAAACCAAAGCGCGGACTCATCCGACCAAAATGGAGGTACCTTAATGGCCACTGGGCACACTTCTTGTTCGTCACTATTACCACTCTTTGACATCGTTATAACGGTCAATTTATTTAAACCGAAAGACACAGTTCACACACACTGCACAACTATACAGTATATTATTGCTCGTTTTTTGAGAACGCGGGGTCAACAATTATATGTGGGGATGCGAATAATCAACACACCACATATATGTATTAAATAACCGTTTATTTCAACGAAGTTTAAAGTCACGGATCGGAGCGCGGACAAGCGGCCTCACGGCGTCTGACAGTCAGATCGACTGGCGAGGTGACGAAAAATGAGCTGGTTGCTCCAGCGCAGCCGAGGGCACCCGATGATTGCCGAACGGTCGACAGCTACGACCGTGCCGCCACATACGAAAAAAAAGATAAGATAAGATAAGATGATTTATTTGTTAGAATATGGTATATTACAGTTGTTACAAAATAATTCGGATCCTAAATATTCTGCCGTTTCCAACGTACAAATATTTTCAGACATTTTCTGATTTTTCAGACATTTTCAGAGAAATTTCTGATTTCCTTCTAATTTTTTTTCTGTAGAACTGTCAACTAGTCATAGTGTCCCGACCGTGCTTTGTGGCATTTTTTGGGGGAGGCTCATGTTTAGCAGTGGAATTTTGACGGGCAGTAATGATGATGACGATGCCATCCATCTATCCAGTACAGCATATAAAAGTTCACTGCTGAACATAGGCCTTCCCCATAGATTTCCTCATGGATTTTACCATAGTTTCCGCTTGGCAGGCGGGTTGGCAATCGCAGTTTTTTATAATTTTAAGCTGTTATTAGGAAGGTACTGCTACCCGTCTCCTGTTCTCCCTTTGTTGCCTTTTATGAAACCCATTGAACGATATGGAGTAGAGGATATTGTTACACCACCACTACCCGTTTAGGTTGACGATGAAACAAAATAAATTTTAAGTAAATCAACACATTTATTTAAATGACAGTTTTGCTCTAGTTGAAAATTTATAAAAGTAAATAAAATTCCTTAGATTTCTTTTCTACTTCTTTACAATAGGATTTATTAAAAGTATTCTCGCATATCCAATTTACACTTGCCAATATTTCATCCATCGGATGATTTTGTACCCAACTTACAAAGGCGTTGCTCTAAATGATTTTGGGGATGATATGATCCCTGTATTTTTAATACTGTCAGCCACCAGTCCCTGTTCTAGAGACTAAGCGTGGTCTAACAATTAATAGTAATGAATAAATGATTCAATACTTCTTGTTATATCTTCGCTCCTGGGTCATATCAATGATGCTTCGTATCTATTATATCTGGCCATACTTTCTGATTAAGATGCTTAATTAATGACCATTCAGAGTACTTATGAAACTCGGAGTCTGTCTGTGATCCAAATACTGGCCATAAGGTTACATTGTTATTAGAGAAACAACTGATATTTTCAGCAATTTAAGGTAATGGACTATCTAGCATATGCTATAAAAAATTGCTGTTCTTTTTTTATAAGATAAGGGTGACAAGCGATATTTATCCTCGTTTGCGATTCAAAATGCAGATGCGTTGTAAGGCCGTGAGGACTAATATGGAATGCCTCTTTTCCAGTTAAGAGGGTCTCCGGTTTTCTACACTCACCATACGAAACACAGCAGCATTCTGTGAGAGCGTAGCCCTTCCCCGGTCGAGCCGACCCATTCGTGCTACAACGATATAATTAATATAGCTGCAGCATGGCTCTACCACGTAAAAGTGTCAGTCTAGAAATTTTAAATTGGGTGTTTTTAATGCTGGATGTAGCTAGCCAATCAAAGACAATTTGTATATTCCTTTTAGGATATAGTGTCGTGGTATTAGCTTTTAGAATTTAATGCATCACTAAATCATCTTCAGTTTGATGCTGTTCAATTGTACAGAAAGAATTCCTTTTTGACCGCGGTTTCGAATTCCGCAATAAACAAGTATTTGTATGGCCTACAAATAATTCTCATTCATTCATCGATGCATTCTTTTCTAAATCCTCGTCACAACATTTAAGCACTTTTTTATTATTACACTATTTCTTATTCTATCAGAGTCACCCGTATTATTAATTTTAGTCTCATACTTCTTCTGCCACACCCAACTTTTAATACTACACATTAAGGTACTGACTAAGACAGACAACAGACTGACAACACAAAAAAGTAAAGAGCCCCATTTAATAAATGTCCTGCATTCACTCTTCGTTCTATATCCTTGTCATATCTGCTAACCCTATTAAACACTCATCCTAAATACACAAACTCATTCACTTGTTCAACCAACTCCTCTTCTACTCTTATTCGGAAGACTACAGTTTAATAATTGTCTTTTTATTTTCAACCATATTCTAATTCATTTTACCCACCAACAACTAGCCAGGATGAAAGGTTTAGTTAGTCTGCTCAAGCTGGAAGAAGATCTGTTGCAGCATCTATCATATCCTCCGAGATTCTTTCAATTGTTACTGATAGTTTCAGGCCCGCGATACGAGATCTGACAACCAAAAGGTCTTTTCACATAGTGAAGATGACTGAGTAAGTATACGAATATTACTAAATTGTCTTTGTAGTTTAAGGAGATATTCCTACTGACCGCAGCTGTTTCGACGTCTAGATTGTCCAATTATGAAACAATACGATTATTGCAGTGGGCAGCAGACGCCATTTTGAAAGTCGACGTCCCCGTGAGGTAATCGCCTGTGCAGTTCTAACTTCCCGGAAGGTAAAGTGCTGTTAGGTGTATGATTTATCAGTCTGTCTGCTTCAACAACTTGCACATCACACTGAGTAAACTCCAATGAGTTTTCTACTCAATAGTAGGTAACCCTGTTAACTGGACACTGTAATTGTTGCTTTGCCCTGAATGACACTGACTTTGGGTAATTTATTTTTTCATCGACTCCAAGAAGCTCTCGACTTCCGCAGTCTTAGAAACAATTGGAAATCTTCCATATGGACTACAACTCCCATCCCTGGTTTCGAAGGATCTTCGCGATCCAATTCATTATTGCTGCAAAAGTGCGAGTGTCAGATTGAGGCTTGAGATCTCAGTTGTAAGTGCTTGGTTACAATATCTTATAATATGTTACGAATGATCTCCTTATATTCCAGCACACCACTTGTTAGTCTAGCTAGCCAAAGAATTTTCTGTGTTAGCTAGTAAATAAACCTTTCCCTTTTTCAAGTAACAGTTCACGTTGATACTTAATTCAATAAAACCTGGTTTGGCTAAAATGGTTTGTAAGGCCTAGGAATATTTTACCTCTTTTCACTTCCCAGTTCCAAAGTGTATGAATCTACCCAGGTGAATTGCTCACTCCGATTCTCCACTACAGAATCATTTGCTTTTTCTGTCTCACTACAAAACTTTACTTCAATCCTACAGAACGTTCATTTTTGCAATTTACTTACTTCTCATACTTACAATTCATTCATTTTAGACAACGCAATTAAATCACAGAACAGTAATATGATAAATTGATAGTTTTACAGTGGCGCCAGTAGCACTACAATCTCACAAGAACACTTATGGTAAAGAAACTTGACCTTTTTAATACCTGATGAGCAAGTATTAAAAATCAATATACCATTATGCGGGATCAAAATGTACGTTCACAAAATATTACATATATAGTATATTGACGCTGTGTATGGGGTGTAAGGAAGCAAATGAGGAATTATCAGTATATTTATGCCAAGTTGTGAATCCCTGGTTCAAATCAAAAATATATTATTGTTTTGGCCATCCTAATTGTTATAACTAATGGCAAAAAAAAACTAATTGAAATTACGGCTAAGTAATAAAATAATTTTTGTTTTTATTCCTGTAATTTCACATTCTCAAGACGAATATAATTATAAAAATATGTAACAAGATTAAGTACCTAGGCTTATTTTCTACATTCTTAGATTTGCTTCAAAAATAAAATCTGCCGTAAGTCAAATTTACCGAAAAATAAGCTTCGAAAATTTTCTTAAAACTCGACATTATTTTTACCGAACTATGAAACGACTTGCTAATTCAGATAAAACGATAATTTTATATTCTCTTAAATGAATTTTTCGTTTATCTTATTTAACTTATGTAACCTAAGGTTGATTAATTATTTTGCTGATATTTTTAATTTACAAGCATACTTTCATAATAACCCTAAATAAATTTTAATAAGATTAATATAAAATGTGTATTTCTTTTAAATAATCCAATTATAATATTTATAAGAAAATAAATGCGAAGTTTGTCATAACGGCTGTGCCGTCATTTTTTGAGTTGCAATTATTTATCAGCCAATCATATGAACATAAAAGACTTTTTGTATTATATTTTTATTCATATCTATCCTGTATATAATATAGTCAGTGATCGTACATATTTTTTCAGGCTTAAGATACGACTATTTAAGTATTACAGCACAATGTAAACGACACCATATATTATTGTTAGAATATCCTTTTTAAACATTCCTTACAGTCTACACAGAAAAATATAGCGCTCATTAGTCATACAAAAATACTTACATATAATAATATAACAATGACTTTTATTGAGCTTAATAATATGTGTTCTGCTAGGTTAGCCGGAGGGATTGATAATTTTTTTTTGTGCTTGTATCGTTATTTTTCTTGCATTTATTCATTAGTATTTTGTATTTATATATATTTTAATTTTATTATATTTTTTTTTAATCGTAATATAGTATTTTTAAGTAGGTAGGTAGGTTTATGCTGTTCTAATTTATATTACGGTATGTTGTCTGATGATGATACATTCTATTCTGCTTGCGATTCTTCTGCAAGCTTAGATTCTTTTGATGAACCTGAAACTCTGCGTAATTTGCTAGATAACACTTTTGTTAACTTTAACTCTTCGTTCAACGTCTGCCATATTAATGCACAGAGCATTCCCTCACATTATTCTGATCTTTTACAGACTTTTTCCTCTTCTTCTTCAACTATGCAGGCCATTCTTATTTCGGAAAGTTGGCTTAAGCCTTCACTTTTAACTTTCTCCTACAGCTTACCCGGGTTTGTCTTAATCAGGAATGACAGAATTGGCAAGGGTGGAGTTGGCGTCGCCATTTACCTTCGTTCTAAACTTTCTTTTTCGGTATTAATTCCTGCCGAATATTTATTCCTGGAAATTCAGGTGGGACGTTCCAGGCTCGTTCTGGTTGTCGTTTACTGTCCCCCTTTTGTAGAATATTTCTCTAGATTAGAAACCGTCATGGAATCTCTCAGTGCGGACTACTTACATCACATTATCTTGGGCGACTTATAATACTGACCTTCTCAAAACTTCTACTCAAAGGACTAAGCTCCTTAATATCCTGTCCTCAGTTAACCTATCCATTCTTCCTTGCTCTCCGATACACCACAATCCTGATTCTCCAGACACGTGGCTTGATTTAATCATAAGCTCCTCTCCCCAACTCGTAGTTAACTATGGTCAGTTGTCTGCTTCCGGATTTTCGCGCCATGATTTACTTTACCTTGCATATAAATTTGTTACGTGGTAGAGCCATGCTGCAGCTATATTAGTAGTATAGTTGTAGTACGAATGGGTCGGCTTGACCGGGGAAGGACCACGCTCTCACAGAATACCAGCGTAAAATAGCAGCTTAACACTGCCGTGTTTCGTATGGTGAGTGTAGAGAACCGGAGACCCTATTTACTGGAAAAGAGGCATTCAATCTTAGTCCTCACGGGTGACAACGCATCTGCATTTTGATTCGCAAACGAGGATAGATGTAGATGTCTATGGGCCACAGCAACCACTTACCATCAGGTGGACTGTGTGCTCGTTTGTCACCCTATCCTATAAAAAAAAAACTAAAACCACCTAAATCTAAACCGGACACCATCTTGATACGAAATTTTGCCAGAATGGACCCTGTTAATTTAGAAAATGATGCGTCGACTATAGATTTTTCTCCGGTGTATGGTGCGTCTTCAGTGGACGATAAAGTTTCAATTTTCACTGATTTAACTCTGAAACTGTTTGATGTCCATGCACCAGTGCGAGCTATTAGAGTTAAGCGACCTCCAGCTCTGTGGATTACGAGGGGAGTTCGCATGGCAATGACTCGACGTGACAGGGCTTTTAGAAAGTTCAAGCGTGACAGGTGTGATGACAACTGGCGTTTGTATAAAGTGGCTCGCAATCGCTGCAACTAGATGGTAAGGGCAGCGAAGCGTTGCTATTTCCATGAAAATATTTCTAACTCTTCTCCGGCCAATGTATGGAAGTTCCTCAAATCTCTTGGTATTGGTAAGCACTCTGAAAAAAGTCATAACATTTCTTTTCCTTAATTCTCATTTTTCAGCTGGTTCTACATTATCTCCTATCATTAAGTCCACTACAATTTCAGAAATTACTTCTTTGGCCACATCTCAACATGAACCATTCTCATTCTCGTTTGTCTCTGTCGACGAAATTCGTAAAACTTTTGTATCTATTAAATCCAAAGCAGTGGGCTGTAATAATGTGAAAGGCCTTACGATCTCTTCTGTTCTCGAAAACTTTCTCTCAGTCATAACTCCAATAATCAAATTTTCTCTGTTGTCTGGGGTCTTTCCTGCCTCTTGTCGTAAAGCTTATATTATCCCTCTTCCCAAAATTGAAAACCCCACTCAACTCAACAACTATAGACCTATTTCTATCTTACCCTTTCTATCAAAACTTCTTGAATCTATAGTTCACCAACAATTGTCTGCCTTTATTTGTAGAAATAATTTGCTATCTCAGTTTCAATCTGGCTTTCGGCTTGGACACAGCACGACCACTGCACTTCTCAAAGTCACAGAGGACATTCGGGAGGGCATGGAGAATAGAAAGGTCACAGTACTTGTATTGATTGATTTTACAAATGCGTTCAACATGGTTGGCCATGATATCCTCCTTGCCATGCTTCAAAATCTCAAATTTTCGTCTACTGCTGTAGACTGGTTTTCTTCCTACCTTTGTGGCCGTCAGCAAGCTGTCATTAATAGTCGTGACATATCTGACTGGTGTCAACTCTCCACTGGTGTGCCACAAGGTGGAATATTATCTCTACTTCTGTTCTCCATTTTTATTAATTTTCTCTCTTCTCAACTTAGCTGCTCTTACCATCTTTACGCTGATGACCTGCAAATATATGTTCAAGCAGACGTCAACTCTTTGTGTGACGCTATTGCCAGCCTCAATATGGATTTAACGAATCTCCATAGTTGGTCTCGTAAGTTTGGTATTAGTGTAAACCCCAATAAATGCCAAGCTATAATAATTGGTAGTGCTCAACAATTGTGTAAGCTTGACGTCCATTGCGTTCCACCTGTTACGTTTGATAATTCTATCATACCGTATTCTGACAGCGTTAAAAATCTGGGTATCTACTTTAACACAACCTTAAGTTGGTCCACCCAAATTCAGAATATCAGTGGTTCTGTTTTTGCTAAGCTCAGTGCTTTGAACCGTCTCAGGAACTTTCTTCCGGTCAAGATAAAGATAACTCTGGTGCAATCTCTTATTTTTCCTATTATTGACTATGCTGATGTATGTTTTCCTGATATCAATGAGGTTTTCCTTGATAAGCTGGATCGTCTCGTCAATAACTGTATCCGTTTTATTTTTCATCTTCGCAAGTTTGATCATGTATCCTCATTCCGCACTCACCTTAAATGGCTTCCAATTCGTCAGCGAAGACACATTAGGATACTTAACACAGTTTTTCTATTTTATTCGATAACCACTCTCCAAATTATCTGAAACATAAGTTTCAGTTTCTGCGGGACACTCATGACAGACAGCTTCCTTCATCGGAGACTCTTGCTCTCTTTATACCCATTCACCGTTCGAGTTTCATATCTTCATCATTTGCTATCCAAGTCGCGCGCCTATGGAATGACCTGCCTGAAAAATTAAGACAACCTACCTGCAAACAAACATTTAAGAAGAATGTTCGAGATCATTTTCTAAAATTGCTTTACAACTGCTAAGTTCCGTCATCATTATAGGTGTAATCTCTGTATATTAGTTTCATCAGTATATTACGTATCTTTATGTATCTTGTATTATATTATATTTCCTTATAATATATAAATTTATATATTTGTGTATATTGATGTATGTATATATGTATGTATGTATGTATATGTGTATATGTATGTATATATGTATATGTATGTATAATATGAATATATATGTGTGTATGTATATTTCTTTGTAACCGCCTTCGTAGTTCTATCACTGCCCCAAGGTTGACTGGCAGAGAATGCTTTTAGCATTAAGTCCGCCTTTTGTTCCTGTAGTTAATGTGTAAGGTTCAATAAAGTTTAAATAAATAAATGACCGCATTGTTTCCATTTGATCCAAATTAGTCTCTCGTCGCCAACTAAGGTGTCGTAAGCTAACAGCAGCATCTTCATTTAATTAAATCGGGGCCCAAGAGTGCTCCGAGATGGTACTAATGTCTCTATTACTAGTCAAATTCTGTGGCTTGTACCCTGAATATTAAAGTATCTTAACAAAGTTTCACAATATGAATTTTCGTTTATATTTATTTCAACATTATATCTCTTATATTTTCTAAAGCAAATACTCCGGTGTTCATTATATTTTTATTAATTATATTATAGAATTATACATTATGTTATTCAATAAGAACTATTTTTAATATTTAATACACATTTTCATTTGTTTTGAAAAGGAACATTATAGGCTTTTTTTAAATTTGATGTTTATAATATATTTTATAAGGTATGTTTGAATTTTCTTATAGTGTTTTGGTAACCTAATAAAAATGAATAACTACATAATATTATTTAGTTCATTAGCTCTACATATTAGCTGTTACCCACGACTTTGTCTGCGTAGTTATGAAGATATGAAGTTCTAAGAAATTTAATGATGTTTAACACAAACTATTTTTATATTTCAGTCAACAGAAAATGCCTATCACACTTAGCAACTTTTTTTAAGGCACCAATAAAAAAAAATAGATGTTGTTATTTTTGTAAAACCTCTCTATACACCACATTTTCAGTTTTATTTTCAGGCTGCAGTATATATATATAAACTATCAGGCGAACTTACTTTAGAACAGGCCACATACAACTGACCGTGAGACAAGCAATCGTTTCTTAGATCTATGCCAGCTACTTTTAACGTTTGGCCCTGCGCCTTATTAATATTCATGGCATAACAAAATTTCACCGGAAATTGGAGGTGCTTAAATTGAATTTGGTAATCCGATGGTATTAAAGGGATCCGCGGTATAAAAACTATTTCTCCTTGATTCACACCAGTGAAAATGCATGCCTCAATTACGTGTTTATGTAGAGTCTTTATTTGAAGTCTAGTACCATTACACAATTTAGGTGGGTTTAGATACCGTAGCAAAATTATGGGCGCACCTACTTTCAGGTACAAAATATGAGGTGGAATTCCAGGTGGCTCGAGAGAATGAAGGAACTCTACAGGATAATGTACAGCTTCATCGATTTCTAATACAGAGTCCACCGATTCATATTTCAATTTTATACACACTTGCAGAAAACTATCATAATAGCGAATAGTTCTCGAACCTTATGAGAAGAGTGACTTAATGAAGCTTCTTCCAGAGTCCGATCCCAATGCCTATTATCCTCTAGAAAACCAAGTGCGTTGCATGCCGCTTGGAAAGTCGGGTGTACTACTCCAGATACAGTTCTCAGAGTAGTAAATGATGTAGGGCCATGAACCTCATGTAAAAGAAGACGCAAATAATAGCACTCAGGGTTACTAACAGGATGAACAGTATAGACTCGACCTAATACCTTGTCTTTTTTCACTCCCGCAAACTCCTGGCACGGGTTGCCCTTGCTTTCTCCTTTGAAATTCATAACTTTTCCAGACATAATAAGCAGGCACTTCGTGATATAAAAGAGTCCGTGCAAAGGAGTCAACTTCGCACAGCTCAAATAAAGCCAAGTAGTTTTCGGTGGGTTGTTAATTCTATCAATAACATTATTTACATTAAAATACAATCTGTACATTCTCGAGATGCACTGAGAGATGAACTACGGAGGGATATCTTTCATGTATGGGAAGCAAAATATGCGCCAAGCTGCTTCAGAGCTACTTATATATCTTCCTGTTTCATACCTCGCTACCTCATCAAGATTTTCTACCATGAATGTTGCTTGATCTGAACCTTTGTTAACATACTTGCAGATATACCAAATTGACTTAACCCAGCCACATCAACGTTGAATAACAATTTTCAACGTTCATGTAGGCTGAGACGAGGGGACGAGACAGGACGGGATTATAAGGTACTATCCAACAATTATCTTTTTCGTGTCTGTTTAATTTTGTGGTTGTACCGCCATCTGCCGGGGATCGTCTTTGATATTTAGGATAACCATCTTCGCACTGTTTTTGTCTCCTTTAAAAATGAGCGAGGGAATTTTTTAGAACATTTGCCATCCGCCATGCATGATGAATTTCTACTGAAAGCTCCGCAAGGGCCATGAATCATTGTGGTTTTTTTTATTATAGGAGAGGGGGCAAACGAGCATACGGCTCACCTGATGGTAAGTGATTACCGCCGCCCGTAAACAACTGCAACACTAGGGGAATTGCAGATGCGTTGCCGGCCTTTTAAAAAGGAGTAGTCTCTTTTCTTGAAGGTCCCTAAGTCGTATCGGTCCGGAAAAATCTCTGGTGGTAGTCGATTCCACAAGGAAGTTGTGCGAGGAAGAAAACTTCTTTTAAATCGCACAGTGGTGGACCGCCAGTCATCCAGATGGTATGAATGGTATCGCGAGTTTTGTCGCGATGTGCGATGGTGAAATTGTGCGGCTGGAATTAGTCCGAACAATTCCTCAGAGCACTTCCCGTGGTAAATGCGATAAAATACGCAAAGAGATGCAACATCTCTTCGCAGTGCCAGTGAGTCAAGCTGATCGGAAAGAGTTCGGTCGCCAGCGATTCGAGCAGCTCTGCGCTGGATGCGATCAAATGGAAGGAGCTGGCACTGGGGAGCCCCAGTCCAGAGATGGGAACAGTATTTCATGTACAGCCGAACCTGCGCATTGTAAAGTTGCAGGCGGTGTGCCGGCATGAAATACTGTCCCGCTCTGCTGAGCACGCCAAGCTTTTTAGAGGCCAATTTGGCCTTCTCTTCCAAGTGACTACGAAACTGCACGTCACTCGATATGTAGACGCCGAGGATTCCGATACTGGCTGAGACAACAAGGGGAGTGCCTTGAAACTGAGGAGATACGACGGAGGGGTTCTTTTTATCGGTAAACGCGCAAACTTTTGTCTTCCGGGGATTGAACTGGACTACATTTAGTTTTTTCCGGTACTTGGCGACGTTTTTCCGAGAAATATTGGCACGGCCGGTGTATAGAGCATCACCAGTGCTGTCATCTGCATAGCAATGAATGTTATCGGTTTGTAACATGCCATTGATATGCAGAAGAAACAGCGTTGGTGATAGCATGCAGCCTTGTGGAACACCAGCGATAATGGGCTTGTAATCGGAGCATGCACCGTCTACTACAACCTGGTTGTTACGATTTCATAAAAGGCTGGACCCTAGGGTCAAGTATCTCTGTACAAATTATATTGTCGACTGACTCTGGCCTTATCTTCTCATCAAGCTATAAAATAATATGTGAGGGAGACCTCTCTTCTGCCACTCCATTGAGTACACATGGCACTTATTTGTCCCGAATATACTACCTTTTGTAAGGAGTTTCATGACACGCTTTACTTTAATGTGTAAAATCCTTGCTGTTTTAAGTACTCCACAATGTCTGGCCATTTGGGATTACATGTAAATGTAACAAACAGATCTGCCCGTCTATGCCACTATAGCACGTAAGTCAGAGCATAAGTAGCGAGACCCTCCCGTGAAAGAAGATAGCAGTACTACCAACTTACCTACTTCAGAAAGTTGGCCATCTGTTCTTGCCAGGGCATCTTTTAAATGGATATATTCTTCACTCCTTAGTTTTTTCTGGTTATTACGAATATAATTTAGTCGCTCTGTTTCAATTTTTGCATACATATCGACCAGAAATTGATTTAATAGACTACGGAATAGCAACAGATAACATTCCTCACCATTACGCTCTTATCAATCTATAGCTCTAAAAATCAGCAGCAGACACTGTTTTTCTAAGGGGCTCTTTCTTATTGAATCAGTTATGGTTGAGGTATGTTAATCTGATAACCATCTCCTCCTCGACAGAATATGAGGATGTTGCAAAGAATTATAAGCCCGGTGTGTCTCACTGACACGCACAGCTGCTTTAAGTTCGCAGGTTGTGCCATAAGTATACAACCTACCCATTATCGGCTAGATAAAGGCGTTTCGTACCATAAGGGGTCCCAGATTGGTCCATTATAAAATACCTAAGTCTTTGCCAATCGTTACTCACGTGGGTTACTATATTAGCTCGAACTTGACCAGCCATTGAAATATTGCCTTTATGGCTATATTATTTATGCAAATAAGACAGAGACGAAAATAAACACATCGCCAAGTATTTCTACCACTCTGCATCGGATTTTTAATTCTTCGACAACGACTGTAATATTTCTCCGTCCATTTTTCAGACAAACGTAAGTTTAATCAACGAACAAAAATAAAACAAATTTTACTAAGAAATGAAACTTAGAAATAAATATTTAAATGCACAAAAATAATAATCGATAGCAATCAGAGAAAGTGAACATTAATCAAGTAGCATAAAGCAGCGAAAAATTCGTACATTCGATACGTGTGACAACGCCTACCCTCACGTGACTGCCCGTTAGGGGAGGCCATACCTAATGACAGGCTGCCCCCCGCACTCCGCACTTCCCGCGCTCCGTTTTCAGCTATAATGAGAGAAACAGACTGATCCCACGTACGCAACGTATGCGATGCAACGCTCCCACGTTGGTGTACACACTTGACCTACGTATGCAACGTACGTTTGGCGTCAGACACTCTTGTCACTTCTTAGCGGACGCACGAGTACAAACTTTTTGTGTGTTCTGATTCTTTTCTGATTCTGGGAGTGAGTTTGAGAATGATTTACTTATTCTGATATTCATAAATTAATATTTCCACGCCATAAAGAAAAAGTGAAAAGTTAAGAAGCGAAGATATTGGGTACATGAAATAAATAAACCAAGAGAGGAGTTTGGAGAATACCATACATTAGTTAAGGAATTGGAAAATGATGATGAACGATTTTTTCTGTACTTTCGTATGACAAAATTGCAGTTTGAGGAGATTCTTAGAATTATTGAAAGTGATATAAAAAAGAAAATACACATTTACGGAAGTCTATTGGTAGCAGAAAAAGACTCGCAGTGTGTAAAATTAAAAACATTTAAAGATATTCAGTTTTTTGTGTCTCCTGAAAATTAGGACGCAATGAATTCCCCGCGCAAAAAAAAACAAAAAAATATTCGAGCAATAATTGATGAAACTACTTACCTACTTAAACTTTATTGTAAAAAAAATATAAATACCTATTTTCGTTTGAATTTTATTTAGTTGTATTTTCTGTTTGTTGTAATACTCGTATAAGTCATCAATAAATGTTGAACACATAGGGTTGCGAAAGCGATTATTTTCCCTCAAACCGGCCCTGTCGTAAAATCTGTTCCTACCTACCTGACATCTCTTAATTATAGTCTATCTCTCTACCAATTTTAAGGTACAAAAAGCCAGGGATTTCATAAAAACCTGCGAGGGCCCTTAGTCTAGGCTGTCACAAAATTCTTTCTTACCTAATATCTCGTACTCATAAACTCTAGACTTGCTACATTTCAGGTCGGTTGTACAAAATGAGTTCAGAACTTTCATACAAACTTGCGAGAGTGCTCAGACTCCTCTTTAATCTAACTTTTAACTACCTAACTATTAACTACCTCCCTGCCAAATTTCAAGTTAGTAGCACAAAAAATGAAGGACTTTCATACAAACTTGCGAGAGCCCTTAGACCTCTTTAATCTAACTTTTAACTACCTCCCTGCCGAATTTCAAGTTTGTAAGCTACTGGGGAAGGTCACGACGTTATCTTAACTTAATTAAATATTTCCTTACAGCATTTCCTGGCATTTTGTAGATTTAATTTATTGTATTCATTTTATCGTTTGCATATTCTATTATTAATGCTTATTAAATTTTCTTTTATATATTATACTATTTCTTTCTTACTATTTTACACAACTTTTAACATAATATATTCATAGGACAGCGAAACAAATACGAAAAACCACGCAGAAAGTTCAGCAAAAAAAAAGTTTTTTTGTGCGATACACTGGCCTGTTATAATTTATTTTGAAAATACCATTATTTACAAGTAAAAATATGAATACATATTTCAATTTGAAATTTCCCTCTACATTTTTTTTATTTACGAGCTAAATTAAAATATCATGTTTCATTCTCAGACAAACAAAGAAAGATATCCGGAGTACTGCGTACATTTCAAATGATTTCGAAACCATGGTCAACTTCTTGACTTGCACTCACGCACATATCTTTCTTCTTTCTTTCTTTATGAGCTCGTATAAGTTTACTGCTGGACGCACACATGCACCTTAATCCATGTTGATGGTCGCAAATAATTTTAGAAGCATATGTGTAAATTAGTGCGTGATATAAATGTTGAACATAGTTTTGGCGTGGTTTTTGCATCATTTGAAATGTACGTAGCGCTCCTTCTTTCTTTCTTTGTTGGTATGAGGTTTCATTTAAAAATGTATGTGCATTAAAAACATTTTCGCATAAAGCAATGTTGCTTAAAGCCCAGAGAGCAACACGGGCCACCGGAGGATCAGGGGCGAGTAGCCATACGCAAGCGTACCTCTTTTTCAAAGTATTAGTCCACGTGGTCCTATGAGTACAATAAAAATAGTTGTAGCCGCAATGCTTACTAGACAAAATCTAATTGCGTGGTTGAATCGACGTCCTACAAAAATGCCGAATTATTCCGTTTTTTGCTGCAAAAAGAGATCTGCCACGTCAAATTTACAAAAAGATGGCGTTAACTTTCATACATAAGTAATTTTTAATCACATTATTGCTATATACTTGTTTTTAAACTTAAAAATTACAATAATAACGGTCGTGTTGTTTCAGATTTGTTTACAAACACAAGCCGCTCGCCCTCATACAATATGCAGATCGGTCGAGCGACTGATCCGAATTGTCGCTGTCACCGAGCGATACTGTTATAACGTATCTACGAGTAATATGTGTGTGAAATTGTAAGTTTATTGTTTTAATTGTTATGTGTGAGTTAGTGACAAACAATAGTTTTTGTGTGCGCTGATTTCCTCCCGCAAAAAATAACAGTAACACAGCCGTCTTGCTCTATGCCTTAAACCTAACGAATCGTTTGATAGACTTCAAACGGCGTATAAAACTATAGAACTTTATTAGTTTGGCAAAACTTTCTGAGTGGCCCACTTATTAATAGGATTATTAAACTCAACAAGTACCAACAAACACTATGTTCTTATGTCTCTTCTACAATAATAACTAACAACAAATATTAGTCTCAATGTAAGTTATCTCAGAACTACAATAACTTCTGCATACTAAAGTTATCTTCACCTCTGTTAACCTTCAAGGCTAACAGAGGTCTTTGTAAGGCTTCACAACCACATAGCTATTCTTAATTAAGTTTGAGCTCAAACTGCTACATAAGTAACTTTCACATGTAGCCATTTAATTACTTAATTATCTTATAAGTTACACAAACGTTAAGCTTTGTTGAATTTATTTAAAGTGACGTGCTTATACTTTGACCTTTTAATTCTTGTATAATTGCACAACATTAAATCTTAGCTTAAAGTTTCTTCCCATTTACCTTAATCCCACCAAGTTCGGTACGCCAATGGTCATCAGATTTTAGAGAGGTGGCATTTTAGAAAAAAAACAGAGCTTAACTTTTAAAATATCTCAACTTAAATGATGTCAGTGAATTCCCACAAAGAAAGACTTCTACCAATTTTATATTTTTATGATGCCTTCAAAATGAGAAGTGGTATTTTGGTATCTATATTGATCTAACAGCCCTGCGCGACATCAACCATCGCTATGCCACTGATAGGCCATCAAATTTAGATGCAGGCAAAATGTTTTAGGAGTTAAGGAGCCGTGGTAGCTCAGGAGCTTAGCGCTCGCTGTAAAGGACAATGTCAAATCGTGGCCCACCTTGTACAAACATGGTAAATGTATTTAAAATGATCTTATGAATAGTGGACTTTTTTGTAATAAATCATTACTTTGTACAACTTGCGGTAAAATATTAATAAAAAAAGAGAATTCAACGGTTAATATTTTATCATTTCCAGTTTGTCTTAAAACATCTGCGTTTCTTTATATGTATGAGTGAGTAATACGTACGCTTAAAGTATCAATTCAATTTAAAATATACAAGGTTATTTTTCAAAGACTAGCCAAATTGAATAATTAAGTAAAAAATATAAATACTAATATACACTTTTTGCAATTTTTAAAAATACGCGTAAATAAGGTTTCTACATTTATTTGAAAATATCCTAAATTGAAATTTAAAATATTTGAAAATATGGGCAACAGCTAAAGCATCCTTCACCGCCGAGCATGTGGTAAATCAAAACTTAAAATTGCAATTAACAATTTCATTGGTGCCGGCAGGTATCGAACCGTACTGTGAAACTTACAGCGAGCGCTAACCATCTGAGCTACCATCGTGAGGAAACCTGAGAAATAAGAAAAAAATATATTTCGAAGACATGTAAAGTTCGCCAACACGCATAGGGGCAGCGCGCCAGCCTTTTCCTTGCCCTAAAAAACCCTCTCAGAAATGAGAGGACGCCTATGCCCAGCAGTAGGACGTATATAGGCTGTAACTTTAACTAAAGCATACGCGCGCTCGTGTGTATACGAGACGCACGGAGCTTTTGCCTACTATTTACTTCCTTAATCACACGCTCGATGGTATGATTTCAATTTTCCCTTCATAATTTAAACGGGCTTAGGTACGTCATAATAAATAAATAAAAAATTACATTCTATCGACTTCTAATATTTTTAGGTATTTTGCAGTATAAAGTTGTTTTTATGATACTTGAGAAATAATGCTCATTGCAACAAAAGATATAAATTAAATAATGATATGATTATAATTTAGTAACAAAATAAAAAAAATACAGAAAAAATAGTCTAAAAATATGTATTTCGTTAAAAACTATGATTAATAATGTTCAATTTATGTGAGTAGGATCTATTAATATGACGTTATGAACATTTAAGATAAGAATATTCATTTATTTTATCAATTTTTCAACTATTCAAAAAATTCTCCACGTTTTTTAGATAAAATATAGCCTAGTCTCTCCTGACATTGCTCTCTGTCAGTATCGGTTCTTCAAGTTTCATCACAATCGGTTCAAACATTACGAAGATTATCGCAGACAGACAGACATTTTATATTTATGTGTAAAGACTTAATATACATTTGTAATTTAAGGGGTTAGAAAATCAGGTAAATTAATATATACACATTTTAAAATCGATCGAAAAAAGTCGATATTGTTTATCAAGTTATTGAGTCAAGTACGCTTTAATTAAAACTTGTTTCATTTGTTCACTTGCAGAATACGTTCATACCTTAGTACAGACCACAAAGTCCTTTCCAATCGAATGGTTGAACTCAAGTTTCAGTTCGTTAGCGAAGTTGAATCAGATCAGGTAGACTATTGTAGGGTGAATTTGCTAGTTATTTTGTAATCACACAATAAAGTTTTGGTATAATTTTATAACTACGATACATAACAACTGAATTTAATAAGTGGCAGAACTACGATGAAGCTATATTAAGGTTGTAGCACGAATAGGCTCGACCGGGATAGGACCACACTCTCACAGAATACCAACGTAAAATAGCATTTTAATGCTGCTGTGTTTTGTATGGTGAGTGAATAGAACCGGATAACCTTTTTACTGGAAAGGAGCCATTCCATATTTGTCCTCAGGGGTGACAACGCATCTACATTTTGATTCTTAATCGACGATAAATGTAGATGTCCATGAGCTACAGCACCATCTTACGATCAAGTGGACTGTGTGCTAGTTTTTCACCCCTATTCTATTAAAAAATATATTTAATAAAAGTTGTACAGTATTTTCTACGATGCTTAAGACAGTTAATTTATGAAATAATTAAGGTAAAATATAAATATCCCTAGAAAATCATAAAGGACAAAAATATTTCAATTTTTACTGTTATTTTCAATCACTAATAAAAGTTTTTTTCTTTTTCCCAAATAAGCAATAAAATGTTAATATTATTACTTTGTTATATTTGATTTGAGGCGCATATAACATCCAAAATATTATAGGCTTGTACACTTTTAATTCAACTGTTGTAATTGAACCATTTGAGAAATAGATATACCTGAATAAGAACAAACTCCCTTAAACAAAAACAGAAAATAGGCGGGAAATTATTCAAATTCACGTACGCACTCTGAATAGAGAACACAACCTGGTGATTTTAAAACTGCCAAATAAGCGTATCCCGCTTTGATAGACGTATTGCTTCAGATTATACCTGGTAATCTGAATTTTTTTTGAGTGCCCGATAAATCATTTTTAACAACTTTTTAAGAAAGGAATATAAAACCGAATAAGTGTGACGAATTAACTCTACGCTAACCAACACATTTGGTTAACAACATCATAGATGCTAGACAAAGAATACCCTACTTCTATTACCCTATTATAATATACAGTCTAACCTCAAAATGACACAAAACGAAATAATGAAAAAATGAGATTATTAAAAAAATCAACATTGTCTAGGGAACGCACTTTGGATGCATTTAAGCTTCTAGCATGACTGACAGTATAAGTATGTAAAAAGTAAGCCAATCTCGTTGTCTCAGCGCGCTATCAGAAGAGCGAAAACGCTTCAGAATAAATGATACTTAAACGACGCCCACCCAATAATTTAGAAGTCAAGCGATAAAAGCAGCCCAGCGCTACATAAAAGCTTAACGCTTTTGGCATAAAATTCACATTAAATGCAACGATGGAATAAAATGCATAACCGTGTGAACAAATTAAAATATTTGTTGCAAATTACACAAAATGCGAATGAATGTAAAATTTTAAACAAAACGTGAAAATATATTGTATTAACAGATTATCTGCGAGAACTTTTGTAATTTATTAATGCCTTTTTGTGTTCATGGTAAACGTAGTGATTATATTCTCTTTGGTTCACGGTAAACGTAGTGATTATATTCTCTTTGGTTCACGGTGTATTAGTGAATAATTTGAATTTGACATTTAATTGTAAGAATTATAATGATAAATTTCATTTGACTGATATTAATAATTTAACTAAGAACTTTTTGACAAGAGATAGGTATTACCTTACATTCAAATACCATTATGCTCTTAAACGGGGAAGAGTTGAGTCTTGTGGATACCACTGTTTTTCTTGGTATTACTACTGACGCGAAGCTTCAATGGAGCCCCCATATATGTAAATTAGCAAGCAGACTTAGTTTTGCAGCATATGCTTTAAGAAAGATTAGAAGTCTCACCAATGTTGAGACAGCTACATTAGTTGTTTTTTTATAGGATAAGGGTGACAAACGAGCACACAGTACATCTGATGGTAAGTGGTTGCTGTGGCCCATAGACATCTACATCTATCTTCGATTACGAGTCAAAATGCAGATACGTTGTCATCCGTGAGGTGGTGGAATGCCTCGTTTCAGTAAAAGGATCTCCGGTTCTCTACACTCACCATACGAAACACAGCAGCGTTAAGGTATTCTGTGAGAGCGTGGTCCTTCCCCGGTCGAGCGACCCATTCGTGCTACAACTATACTAGTAATATAGCTGCAGCATGGCTCTATCACGTAATATTAATTTAGTTACATTTAATTTATTTTAGTTACTTTCATAGCGTAATGTCTTATGGAATTTTGCTATGGGATAATGTGACTGACATAGAAGCTATATTTGTTTTGCAAAAGAGAGCCGTACGGGCAATTTATAACTTAAATTGTAATGAGTCCCTTTGAGGAAAATTTAAAGAAATAAACACATTAAATTTGGCATCGCAATATATTTATAAACATGTAATGTATGTACATAAAAACATAAATAGCTTTGATAAGAATAAAGATGTTCATATTTTAAACACCAAGAACAAACATAAGCTTACCAGTTACTAGACTCCACAGAATTAGTAATTCATTTATGGGGCAATGTTTACGCTTTTACAACAAAATCCCAGAAAATGTACAAAATTTGTCAAAGAAAAATTGTACAAAAAGGGTTATTATAATATCGAAGAGTTCATAAGTGAAAAAATCATACTTTAAAAGTACTAATATCTTTGCGTGCTAACCCGGCTTTCCTTCCGTTTTTAATCTATAAATTTTGTAATATATAATCGCTATGCTTACCATAATTGATAACGTCGCGACGAAAAAGAAGACTTTTATTTTAAAGGTTAAAATAATTGTACCGATTTTTTTTTAACTACACACTGGGCACACTGAATGTATTGTGTAACACATAAATTAAACAATTTATATATGAACTAATATTTTTACTGCCTTTTAAAAGTACTCTCCAATATATTTTAAACACTTTTTCATTCGTTCAAACCATATTTGAAAATATGAGTACCATTGGTCTGCGACTATGTTTTTGACGTGCTGGTTGAAAGCTATCACGGCCTCTTCTGGCTCTGTAAATGTAAAACCTCTTTTTTTTTCAGAAGCCAAAAATGACCATGTTTTGTTCGCCGTGTGCGCCGAAGCATACGATACGAAGCCGAAGGATACGACTTCATGGTCGTTTTCCCTAACTTTTTCAAAGACACTGGGCAAATAAATGGTGGTTTACCGCTCAGCAATAACTGTCTTTTGCTCATCAAGTGGGATCGTGAAGGCAGAACCTGAGAGGTGCTAGAGGTGAGAACCTTGGCCTTCTTTGTTTAAAGTTGGCTGCACGTGTCCATGAATTGCAGTATTCACTTTCTATTAGGTGGACTGTAAATTCGTTTATTTTTTATTTTATATAAAAATACTAATCTAATAAAATATTTAGTACTTATATAATACATATCCTTGACCCCTCCTTTCGCTAATCCGTTCTATATAAACTTACTGTCGTCAAAAAAGTCGCTAACACCGCGAGGCGGTAGTGGTAAAATCTATCAAATCCGCGAAAGCACTATTATTTATCATAGGACATTGAGTTTTAATATCTTTTGCGAGTATAAAAATAAGATCCTGGAACAACCTAAAAATTAGTGCGTATAGTGAACTACGTGGCGGGTTTACTGGTGCTAGTCTGTTCTCATCCACTTTCTTCGCTCTGTTCGTTATATTATGTATCACTAACTTGTACCCGGCGCGTTGCTGCCGCAGAAAAAATAATTATGGAAATATCGTTTTAAATTTGGAAGAGTTATATTGTTTAATTAGGAATGATAATACATTCATTGAAATTGAATGATATAATATAACTTTCAAATAAATTTTAAGGTACGATACCACCCCCACGCACCACCTACTGTGAGTTAATTGTACTATGCCTATAACCTTCGCGAAAGTGCAAGGAATAAGTTGATAAAGTTTTACCGCAATCTGATGAACGGTTTGACAGCGCATAAAATACGAACAAACCAACATTAATTTTTATATATTAGATTACAGTCCACTAAATCTCTAACGAAGAACCGTTACCATGTTTGATGTGACCACTTATTTTTGAAGTGAATTAAAGATAAAATATTTTAAGAAACTTTACATTATTCATATTGTATAAGATCTGCTTAAGTTTTCTTATACTTTTTATGAAATACATTGTTATATGCGAAGCAATGTAAATGTAATGTGGCGTAAAAATATACCTACAAAATGTCTACAGAAAATCCTTATCTTTTTTACAAGCTGTAATAAATAAGAAGAAACTTCATCATTAATATATACTTGGCTCAAGGATAGCTTAAAGTATAAAAGGACCCTGATAAAAATAATAGCAATTCTCATAGAAGGGACTCTTTTAAACCGATTTCAAAAAAGAAGCAGGTTCTATATTTTCTATTTTCACGGATTTCTTGTATACGGCTGAACCGATTTAAAAGATTCATATTTCATTAAAAGTGTTATACTTCATAGGAGTATATAAATTTGTAGAAAAAATTACTGAAAATAGGGAATGAAAAATGAATGTAACTATTTAGATAATATTCTAATTCTTAATTTGAACTTGTGATATTCTTAAGTCCACCAAAAAGGGTTAAATAATTAAATTTTTAATAAATAATAAAAACTGTCTTTAAAAACTAAAGACAATAATATGATTTCCACATAATAGCTTCTGAAGCCCCTTACATTTCCTCCTTGCCCCGGCTTTGATTCTTCGATACACTATGTCTTAGCACCGACTTCGGAAGCTATTAAGTGGAAGATGTTTGTAGGGGTTTTTGTGAGTTGTGACCCTCTACATATAATTGATATAGTATATTAATGTAGGTTGTATCTTCTACGTTACGGGATGTGGTAATTAAAACTGTGTCCGTTTCCGTAGAGAGCGTTTATTGTACTGAAAATACTTATGAATGAAAATGTAATTATAGTGAACGTGTCGCGCGCAGGCGCAATATCAACATTATTTTCTAAACTGTTGAAATATCATGTACTTGCTCGTACATCTTGCCAATTTTATAAACAAGAAGAAAGTTTAAGGCGATGAACCCTATTGAGTTTACGGGCAGCCGTTGCGATCACCGCATCCACACTATCGATGTCCGAGACTCCATGCTCCGATGAATGTCCTTGGGTTGGCTGCTCGACATTGTTGGGGTCTGGCTTGTCGCGAAGATTCACGCTGCAGCCTTGACATCTTCTTTTCAGCCGGAATGTCCCCATGCAATGAGGCTACAATAATAAATCCGACTACGGTGTACAACACATAGTTGTGTGTGTCATGTGTGAGTGATTGTACACTCAGTGTTTGTTGCTGTTCCTTGACCTTATCAATGTTGTTTTCAGCTCTTGTAAGGCGTCTTTATGATCTTCAGGTCCAAATGTATGATTAAAGTCTGTCAGTATGTGGTTCAGGCTTGATTCACGCATGTACATTCTTTCTTCACTGCCTGTTAGTTTCAACTCGCTGTGATAGTCGTTGCGAGCATGAATGATGAAGCTTTCTCCCTTGAGCATACACCCAAGTCCAGTAACATAATCCCGTGCCGTGTAAGTGCTGTGACGTCACTCCAGCTGGGCAGAAAATGCGCATCGTGCAGTCTTCGCAACAGGAGAACAGCCACGCGCCACGATTGTGTAATCGCACCACCTGTCGTTGCAATCCAATACTCTTGTGCGGCATGTTGATAAGTCGCCATTGTTTAATATTGCGCTTCACATAATGTATCGGCTACCTTAATGTTGTAAATAGGTTGATTGATAGCACATAACATTTTGTTTTCTTGCAGATTTAAGCATGATGATACATCTCGGTTTTCTAAGGGTATTATCATGTCCCCTTTTAGGTTTACAGCAAGGTATTCAGATGTGAGTACTATAGTTTTCTGTGTCCAGTTATTTGCGGAATAGGAATGATGCGGTTAAGTTCATATTGTTCGTTGTTTATTAGCGGTAGCTTCACTTCGAATATTATGTATGCACTTGTTAAGCGCACGTGCACTCGCGCCAGCTTGTATAGGCTTCGCGTGCAATGGCGTGTGTTCACACAGGGTAGCGATAACTCGCTTGGTAAATGACCGGAGATGATGTTGAGCTGATCTTCAAATTGGTTGGGCTTGATGAGATGGGTGTCAACTCTCCCGTCCTTCACGTCAGTTACTAGGTCTAGGAGTTGCTGTTGTATTTGTCGTATGTTTGAAATGATCAAGTTCACGGCCAGAGCGGTAGCTGTTATGTACATAACATTGTCATGGCTGATTTGTATGCGTTTTCCGTTTCAGCGAGATGATTGTCGATGATACGGTGTGTGTTCATTACTTCCTCGTTTCTTTTTAGAAGATTATATTCACTTTCGATGATCGATGTGTGATTTTGTAGAGATTCAATAGATGATTTTCGTTTGACTGGATTATGTTGATATCCTTCACGTACTGATTGGCAAATCTCTCATCAGAGTGCCAAAAGGGAGTTTGCTAGGTATCCTATTCCATTCACTAGTCCTCTTTTCTTCGAGACAGTCCATGTTCTGATCGTAAATATCGTTATAGTGTTGAATTTCGTTAAGTTCGTGTTGAAACTGGGATGAAATTGTAAGATAGGCTGCTTCATTCTTGCATAATGTGTTCAAATGGTTGACATAGTTTTGTATGTTGTCCAAACTCGCCAATATGTCGTCATGTTGTAGTATACAACCATTTTCCTTATCTTGAATAATCTGCACATCAGACACCTTGTCAAAATAAACGAATCTTGAACTGCTAAGCCTTGTTATGTTGATCATTTGTTGCGTAGTAGGTCCAACACACATCGAATATAAGTAGTAACGTACAAAAAGTTGTTGAAGTGTTTTTGCCGTTGTTGTTTCTTCGTTTTCTTTGTGTATTTATTGCAGGCTTCGTAGTGTCAACGTCAGAAGATGCAGTTGTATAAGATGACGGATCCAACGGAAGGCGTGACAATTTTGTAATCGGTCGCTTCATATTACTTGTTTTAGTTTTCAGTGTGACGACTCGTACCCGGCCGTCCGCACCTGGGTGAGTCTCAACACCCGTCCCAGGATCCATTTGGCAGGAGGAATGTTGTCTTCTCTGACGATAACGACGTCCCCAACTTCTAAGTTTTTAGTAGGAAAGTGCCATTTGCTTCGAGTTTGTAGAGTTTGAAGATAGTCAGTAGACCACCTTCTCCAGAAGTCCTTGTACATTTTCTCCGTAAGTTGCCATCTTGTAGAGAGGTCATGTCATTACCCTCAGCGGATAGTGGTGATTCTAGAAGGCTCGCCGATTAGGAAGTGAGCTGGTGTCAAGCAGTCAAGGTCTTCGATATTCTCTGACAACGCCACCAGGGGCGAGTTGAGACATCCTTCAATCTGCGCCAACAGTGTAGAAAATTCCTCGAACGTAAGTTTTGATCCCCAAGTACTCGTTTGAGGTGATGTTTCAGGCTTTTACTGCAGCTTCGTAGAGTCCACCAGCAGTAGGCCAGGAAGGAGCGTTAAAATGCCATTCAATGCCCCACTCTGACATGTTAGTTATGACGTCATTGTTTATGTAGCATTGTAATGCCTCCTTTCGTTGTTTTCCAATGCTCTTGCTGCGCCCACGAAGTTGGTGCCGTTGTCGCTATAGATGTGACGAGGCTTTCCTCGGCAGGCACACATTCGTTTCAGGCGTTCAGAAAAGCCACTGTGCTGAGATCGGAGACAAGTTCGGGTGAAGAGCTTTTGTGCACAGACACACAAATACAGCTACGTAGGCCTTCATTGTCTTTATTCCTCTGCCCTTGTTAGCCTTTACCTCCATGCCCAGTGAAATCTACACCGGTGTGTGTGAAAGGCCAGGATGGTGTGACGCGTGGAGGTAAATCACCCATAAGTTGGTTGTTGTTGATAGTTTTGAAGCGATGACACGTGATGCACCGTATAAGTCGTTTTTCACTGCTCTCAAACCGCTGATAATCCAATATCTGTTGCGTAGATATGATAGAGTTAGTCTGGCTCCACCATGCAGGGTCCTCTTGTGCGCTTGGTCGATCAGTAACTCCGTTAACCTGTCATTGTAAGGTAAGATAATTGGATGTTTTTGTTCTTGACTTAAGTTGGCATTTTCAGACGTCCTCCTACACGTAAGATTTCGTGTTTGTCCAGGAATGGATTTAAGTTTAAAATGCTGCTTGTTATTCGCACTTTATGATGTTTATTGAGTTGTGCAATGTCGTCGGCGAAATGATTAGTTTGTATAGCCTTGATAATTGCATTATGTGCGTTCTGCAGGTCACTCGTTGCTAAGTACGATGACCGCATGGCATTATTGACGTCACGTGCATTGTTTATGAACCGAAGTATCCAACTTAGGATTCGAGTTACGCGTGCCATACAGCTGTGTTTGTTTAAAAGTTCTCCGATTAATGGCATCGACCTTTGTGACGCAAACTTGTTTGACCTTTTCTCTTCAACAGTTGTGTGGAATTGGTCTTGAAGTGGGAGGTCGTTGTCTTTTAGCCAAATAGGTCCCCACCATAAATGATGATTCACCAGTTGTAGTGGAGTTAGGCCTCTGCTGCACAATCTGCTGGGTTATATTCAGACTTGACGTGCCTCCAGCATCCCGATGGCATGATGACAGTGATCTGTGTTGCGATTAGCCACAAATGTGGTCCATCTTGAAGGCCCCCTTGTAACCAACCCATCACGATCATAGAATCTGTCCAACCATGTATTGTTACACTCTGTGAGGTTATTGACTCTATGACCTTTTCATAAGTCGAGACAGTAGTAGGGCACCGCATAGTTCAAGCCGTGGTAAAGACGGGGTTTTCTTAATGGTGCGAGCTTAGTTTTCCTGCCACCAGCGTGATAATTTGTTGCCCTTCTTCACTAATAGATTTACAGTAGATAACGCAGCCGTAGGCTTTCTCGGAGGCGTCACTGAATCCGTGTAACTCGATGGGTTGTTTAGTGTTACCAATCCAGCGTTGTAAAGCGATGGTATTGATAGTGGGCAATTCTTGTTGAAAGGTTGTCCACTCTTGTTGTATGTCTTCGGAAGAGGTTCATCCCAATTTGTTGAAGCAAGCCAAGCTTGTTGAAATATGAGTTTTGCCTTCATTGTTACCGGAGACAGCCAACCAAGTGGGTCATATAATTTTGATAGGTCAGAGAGCAATGTCCGCTTCGTTGTGACGTCACGTGTGTTACTAAGTGGCGCCTTGAATATAAACTGATCAGTGTGCGGATTCCAGGTTAAGCCGAGTGTTTTGTTACTCTCTGCGTCCTTGAAGTCAAACATATTCTGGCTTATGAGATGTTCAGGTAAAGTTTGAAGCAATCTGGGGTGGTTACTAGCCCATTTGCGAAGATTGAACCCACCGCCTTTTAACAGGTCAATCAATTGGTTTTGAGCGTCTTGTGCTTCTAACATGTCGTTGCTGCCACCGTGGGTCATCCACATACAGCTGGTGAGTAAGGATCTCTGCCGCGAGAGGATAGCGGTGTCCATCGTCCATTACGAGTTGTATTATGGTGCGCATTGCCAAAATGGTGCAGCTTTGGTACCATATGTTACAGTGCACAATTGGTATTCTTTGATGAGATCTGTAGCAGAGTCACGCCATACAATTTTTGCAGGTGTTGATCTTCATCGTGTATCAGTACTTGACGGTAAAACTTCTCAATGTCTGCAGTGTAGACGTATTGAAAGGCTCGCCAACGTAGAATCATAGATTGTGGGTCTTGTTGGAGTTAGGCCGCACTCCATGAGATCGTTCAAGCTTTGTCCTGTACTTGTCTTGGCAGAGGCATTAAAGACTACGCGCAATTTTGTAGTTGTTGAGTCCAGCTTTTGTACGCCGTGATGAGGTAAGTAGCTTGGCTTATGGTGTTCAGTGCATGGCGTCATGTGGCCGAGTTGTAGATATTCGTCAATAAACTTCTTGTATGACGTAGAAAATGTTTCCTGTTTGGCCAATCGTTTTTCTAACTGCCGAAATTGTGCGATTGCCTGTGGCTTAAAGTGCCCAAGGTTTGTTCGTAGTTTATTTTCATTGGAAGTCTGACTGCATATCGTCCGTCTTCTTTTCTTGTTGTTGTGGTTGAATAAATAGATTCACAGTATTCTTCCTCTGATGTTAGATTGTGATTGGTTTCGGTTATCTCCTCCATCTCCCAAAATCGAGATACATCGTCAAGATTAATGAGCACGTGGCAGTTGAAGGTTTTGATATTGCCCAGCAGTACCCAGCCACTTTTGTCTGTTGAGCCATGGGTGCGTGTGGGTCCTCGTAGCATACCACTCATTACTATGTCAGCATACACTCCAGCGTCTAACAGAACGTCCACTGGTCTCGAGATGTTGAAGTCAGGATCCGCCAGTTGTATGTTCTGAATATGTGGCCAGTCTTGTTTTCGAAGGTGTAATTAGGCAGGTTGCTGAGCATGTTGGCCATTACCATGGCTTCGATTGTAAATGAATGGCCTCCGTACAAAGACTCACAGTCTAACCGTACAGTTCCGTTGCTATGATGTGCTGACGTCCCTATGCCTGAGACTGTGGCGTTTCGATTTTGTCTTTGCAGTCCCAGCCGTTGCGCAGCATCTTCAGTTATTAGATTTATCTGTGATCCTTGGTCGAGGCATCGCAATTGAACAGTCGATCCATCAGCTGCCATCACCTTTAATTGAACGGTCGCTAGTAGGACTTCGTTATAATTTCCAGACACGTGGTTTGCCTTTTGCTGTGACGTATGTGGCTTGTTGCTAGGTATAACGTTATTTGAGACCGCGATTTCAACTTTGCGGTAAATATCGTGCAATGTTGTGTGGTGTGCTTCTTTGCACGCGGCATCTTTTGTTGGAGTTGCATTTATTGTCGTTGTGTAAGTACAGGCAATTGCGACAAATATGTAGTTGCGAAATTGACCTCATTTTGTCTTCCGGTGACATGTCTTGAAACGACTTGCAGTAGAGTAAAATATGATTGTTTTACAGCGGGCAATTTTTTCTGTGCTTGTATGATATGCTCGAAGAAAACTACGCCTGTTGGTGTTGTTAAAGTCCTTCTTAAATTGAGCTGTTGCCTCCTTGTTGGTCGAATTGTTTGACTTGTTAGGTGTCTGTCTCTTCTTTTGAACAGGTTCAAGCGCAGTAAACTTGTTTTCCAAAGTTTATCAGCTCATCCAAGGAAGGTAGCTCTCTCGGAGCCTTTCTGATCTCCATGTAGGCTGCATACGTGTCAGGTCAATTTGCCAGTGAGAATGTGCACCAGGATCGGATCCCAAGTCGTTGTGTCGATGCCCAGATTGTGAATAGCATGTATGGTCTCGACACTTGTGTCATGTAGCTTCTTCAGCTCGTATGCATTCTGTGTTTGCAACGCCGGTTGTCCCATAAGGGTTTGTATATGTTTTGTAAACAAAAGTTGTCGGTTGTTGTACCTATGGGTGAGTATCTCCCAACAGGTGTCGTAATTATCAGCTGATACTGTAAGATGCTGTACGATGCGCTCCGCCTCGCCTTTAAGTTTGCCTTGAGGTGCTGCATCTTTGCGTTTTTGTCAACATGACATTGTTGTGGATGGCTTCACAGTATGGGTCCATGAATGTAGGCCACTGGGTATAATTACCAGAAAAGAAGGAATCTCAATTGTAGGCACTTGCTGATGCTGTTGAGATACTGAGTTAAACTTACGATTCAAATCCTTTTGTAGTTTCGTACAGGGTTTCGTATGAAAACTCTTCTTCGTAGCCTACATCACCGCCAGAAGTCAGGTTATCGATTTGCCAGTGGAGCTCGTCGATCAGTTTCCAGCGAGACTGCAGCGAATTCAGTTTGTCACAAATTTCCACTTTTCTGTCAACTCTTTGGTGTTGATGTTTTAATCACCCTAGAGCGCCCGGAAATTAGTGCGTTGTTGGCTAATGAACTCATCAGACCTTGATGGTACTCAGTTTCCGCAGTTTTCACCTCGTAGTTCGTCAGCATGTCACGAATCGCTTCGTACCGCTTCTTTGTGGTGGTGTAGGTATCATTGATGAAATAGTCGTCATCAAGTCACTGTCTGTTTTTTTAGAACCCCATGATTCATGTTGAACACCTCCATTGAGCATTCAAAGCATCCAACCTTTTCTGTATGTATGTTCCTGACTTGCGTGAATCAGAATCCTTTTTGAAGTTAGCCTCAATTTTAAGGATAGATTCAATGATTGTTCTCTGTTGTTGAAGTAGGTTCTCCATGGTTTAAGGACGATGTTGTAAATAGTTGGTTTCAGATACGTGTGACTGCGACTCTTACCGTAGTATGCACCTCAATCAAGCTGGTGAGACCCGCTTGTGGGAGGCCAACAACAAAGTGACACTACAGATAGAATCACGAATTACACTTTTATTTTTTTATTTTTTTTACAAATACACTTTACTGTTGAACTATTGTAGACGTAATATGCAAGTCTTAGTTCACGTCGAAAGCTCGAAGGACCAAAATGTAGGGGGGTTTTTTGTGAGTTGTGACCCTCTACATATAATTGATATGTAGTATATTAATGTAGGTTGTATCTTCTACGTTACAGGATGTGGTAATTAAAACTGTGTCCGTTTCCGTAGAGAGCGTTTATTGTACTGAAAATACTTATGAATGAAAATGTAATTATAGTGAACGTGTCGCGCGCGCAGGCGCAATATCAACATTATTTTCTAAACTGTTGAAATATCATGTACTTGCTCGTACATCTTGCCAATTTTATAAACAAGAAGAAAGTTTAAGGCGATGAACCCTATTGAGTTTACGGGCAGCCGTTGCGATCACCGCATCCACACTATCGATGTCCGAGACTCCATGCTCCGATGAATGTCCTTGGGTTGGCTGCTCGACATTGTTGGGGTCTGGCTTGTCGCGAAGATTCACGCTGCAGCCTTGACATCTTCTTTTCAGCCGGAATGTCCCCATGCA
This sequence comes from Parnassius orleans, assembly GCA_029286625.1. NCBI lineage: Eukaryota > Metazoa > Arthropoda > Insecta > Lepidoptera > Papilionidae > Parnassius > Parnassius orleans. The sequence goes on along the minus strand of JAGSMP010000027.1, from coordinate 2,955,871 downwards.
ATGAGGCTACAATAATAAATCCGACTACGGTGTACAACACATAGTTGTGTGTGTCATGTGTGAGTGATTGTACACTCAGTGTTTGTTGCTGTTCCTTGACCTTATCAATGTTGTTTTCAGCTCTTGTAAGGCGTCTTTATGATCTTCAGGTCCAAATGTATGATTAAAGTCTGTCAGTATGTGGTTCAGGCTTGATTCACGCATGTACATTCTTTCTTCACTGCCTGTTAGTTTCAACTCGCTGTGATAGTCGTTGCGAGCATGAATGATGAAGCTTTCTCCCTTGAGCATACACCCAAGTCCGAGTAACATAATCCCGTGCCGTGTAAGTGCTGTGACGTCACTCCAGCTGGGCAGAAAATGCGCATCGTGCAGTCTTCGCAACAGGAGAACAGCCACGCCACGATTGTGTAATCGCACCACCTGTCGTTGCAATCCAATACTCTTGTGCGGCATGTTGATAAGTCGCCATTGTTTAATATTGCGCTTCACATAATGTATCAGCTACCTTAATGTTGTAAATAGGTTGATTGATAGCACATAACATTTTGTTTTCTTGCAGATTTAAGCATGATGATACATCTCGGTTTTCTAAGGGTATTATCATGTCCCCTTTTAGGTTTACAGCAAGGTATTCAGATGTGAGTACTATAGTTTTCTCTGTGTCCAGTTATTTGCGGAATAGGAATGATGCGGTTAAGTTCATATTGTTCGTTGTTTATTAGCGGTAGCTTCACTTCGAATATTATGTATGCACTTGTTAAGCGCACGTGCACTCGCGCCAGCTTGTATAGGCTTCGCGTGCAATGGCGTGTGTTCACAGGGTAGCGATAACTCGCGGTAAATGACCGGAGATGATGTTGAGCTGATCTTCAAATTGGTTGGGCTTGATGAGATGGGTGTCAACTCTCCCGTCCTTCACGTCAGTTACTAGGTCTAGGAGTTGCTGTTGTATTTGTCGTATGTTTGAAATGATCAAGTTCACGGCCAGGCGGTAGCTGTTATGTACATAACATTGTCATGGCTGATTTGTATGCGTTTTCCGTTTCAGCGAGATGATTGTCGATGATACGAAATTGTGTGTTCATTACTTCCTCGTTTCTTTTTGAAGATTATATTCACTTTCGATGATCGATGTGTGATTTTGTAGAGATTCAATAGATGATTTTCGTTTGACTGGATTATGTTGATATCCTTCACGTACTGATTGGCAAATCTCATCCAGAGTGCCAAAAAGGAGTTTGCTAGGTATCCTATTCCATTCACTAGTCCTCTTTTTCTTCGAGACGGTCCATGTTCTGATCGTAAGATATCGTTATAGTGTTGAATTTCGTTAAGTTCGTGTTGAAACTGGGATGAAATTGTAAGATAGGCTGCTTCATTCTTGCATAATGTGTTCAAATGGTTGACATAGTTTTGTATGTTGTCCAAACTCGCCAATATGTCGTCATGTTGTAGTATACAACCATTTTCCACTTATCTTTAATAATCTGCACATCAGACACCTTGTAAAAATAAACGACTCTTGAACTGCTAAGCCTTGTTATGTTGATCATTTGTTGCGTAGTAGGTCCAACACACATCGAATATAAGTAGTAACGTACAAAAAGTTGTTGAAGTGTTTTTGCCGTTGTTGTTTCTTCGTTTTCTTTGTGTATTTATTGCAGGCTTCGTAGTGTCAACGTCAGAAGATGCAGTTATAAGATGACGGATCCAACGGAAGGCGTGACAATTTTGTAATCGGTCGCTTCATATTACTTGTTTTAGTTTTCAGTGTGACGACTCGTACCCGGCCGTCCGCACCTGGGTGAGTCTCAACACCCGTCCCAGGATCCATTTGGCAGGAGGAATGTTGTCTTCTCTGACGATAACGACGTCCCCAACTTCTAAGTTTTTAGTAGGAAAGTGCCATTTGCTTCGAGTTTGTAGAGTTTGAAGATAGTCAGTAGACCACCTTCTCCAGAAGTCCTTGTACATTTTCTCCGTAAGTTGCCATCTTGTAGAGAGGTCATGTCATTACCCTCAGCGGATAGTGGTGATTCTAGAAGGCTCGCCGATTAGGAGTGAGCTGGTGTCAAGCAGTCAAGGTCTTCGATATTCTCTGACAACGCCACCAGGGGCGAGTTGAGACATCCTTCAATCTGCGCCAACAGTGTAGAAAATTCCTCGAACGTAAGTTTTGATCCCCAAGTACTCGTTTGAGGTGATGTTTCAGGCTTTTTACTGCAGCTTCGTAGAGTCCACCAGCAGTAGGCCAGGAAGGAGCGTTAAAATGCCATTCAATGCCCCACTCTGACATGTTAGTTATGACGTCATTGTTTATGTAGCATTGTAATGCCTCCTTTCGTTGTTTTCAATGCTCTTGCTGCGCCACGAAGTTGGTGCCGTTGTCGCTATAGATGTGACGAGGCTTTCCTCGGCGGGCACACATTCGTTTCAAGGCGTTCAGAAAAGCCACTGTGCTGAGATCGGAGACAAGTTCGAGGTGAAGAGCTTTTGTGCACAGACACACAAATACAGCTACGTAGGCCTTCATTGTCTTTATTCCTCTGCCCTTGTTAGCCTTTACCTCCACATGCCCAGTGAAATCTACACCGGTGTGTGTGAAAGGCCGGGATGGTGTGACGCGTGGAGGTAAATCACCCATAAGTTGGTTGTTGTTGATAGTTTTGAAGCGATGACACGTGATGCACCGTATAAGTCGTTTTTTCACTGCTCTCAAACCGCTGATAATCCAATATCTGTTGCGTAGATATGATAGAGTTAGTCTGGCTCCACCATGCAGGGTCCTCTTGTGCGCTTGGTCGATCAGTAACTCCGTTAACCTGTCATTGTAAGGTAAGATAATTGGATGTTTTTGTTCTTGACTTAAGTTGGCATTTTCCAGACGTCCTCCTACACGTAAGATTTCGTGTTTGTCCAGGAATGGATTTAAGTTTAAAATGCTGCTTGTTATTCGCACTTTATGATGTTTATTGAGTTGTGCAATGTCGTCGGCGAAATGATTAGTTTGTATAGCCTTGATAATTGCATTATGTGCGTTCTGCAGGTCACTCGTTGCTAAGTACGATGACCGCATGGCATATTGACGTCACGTGCATTGTTTATGAACCGAAGTATCAACTTAGGATTCGAGTTACGCGTGCCATACAGCTGTGTTTGTTTAAAAGTTCTCCGATTAATGGCATCGACCTTTGTGACACGCAAACTTGTTTGACCTTTTCTCTTCAACAGTTGTGTGAATTGGTCTTGAAGTGGGAGGTCGTTGTCTTTTAGCCAAATAGGTCCCCACCATAAATGATGATTCACCAGTTGTAGTGGAGTTAGGCCTCTGCTGCACAATCTGCTGGGTTATATTCAGACTTGACGTGCCTCCAGCATCCCGATGGCATGATGACAGTGATCTGTGTTACGCGATTAGCCACAAATGTGGTCCATCTTGAAGGCCCCCCTTGTAACCAACCCATCACGATCATAGAATCTGTCCAACCATGTATTGTTACACTCTGTGAGTTTATTGACTCTATGACCTTTTCATAAGTCGAGACAGTAGTAGGGCACCGCATAGTTCAAGCCGTGGTAAGACAGGGGTTTTCTTAATGGTGCGAGCTTAGTTTTCCTGCCACCAGCGTGATAATTTGTTGCCCTTCTTCACTAATAGATTTACAGTAGATAACGCAGCCGTGAAGCTTTCTCAGAGCGTCACTGAATCCGTGTAACTCGATGGGTTGTTTAGTGTTACCAATCCAGCGTTGTAAAGCGATGGTATTGATAGTGGGCAATTCTTGTTGAAAGGTTGTCCACTCTTGTTGTATGTCTTCCGGAAGAGGTTCATCCCAATTTGTTGAAGCAAGCCAAGCTTGTTGAAATATGAGTTTTGCCTTCATTGTTACCGGAGACAGCCAACCAAGTGGGTCATATAATTTTGATAGGTCAGAGAGCAATGTCCGCTTCGTTGTGACGTCACGTGTGTTACTAAGTGGCGCCTTGAATGTAAACTGATCAGTGTGCGGATTCCAGGTTAAGCCGAGTGTTTTGTTACTCTCTGCGTCCTTGAAGTCAAACATATTCTGGCTTATGAGATGTTCAGGTAAAGTTTGAAGCAATCTGGGGTGGTTACTAGCCCATTTGCGAAGATTGAACCCACCGCCTTTTAACAGGTCAATCAATTGGTTTTGAGCGTCTTGTGCTTCTAACATGTCGTTGCTGCCACCGTGGGTCATCCACATACAGCTGGTGATAAGGATCTCTGCCGCGAGAGGATAGCGGTGTCCATCGTCCATTACGAGTTGTATTATGGTGCGCATTGCCAAAATGGTGCAGCTTTGGTACCATATGTTACAGTGCACAGTTGGTATTCTTTGATGAGATCTGTAGCAGTCACGCCATACAATTTTTGCAGGTGTTGATCTTCATCGTGTATCAGTACTTGACGGTAAAACTTCTCAATGTCTGCAGTGTAGACGTATTGAAAGGCTCGCCAACGTAGAATCATAGATTGTAGGTCTTGTTGGAGTTAGGCCGCACTCCATGAGATCGTTCAAGCTTTGTCCTGTACTTGTCTTGGCAGAGGCATTAAAGACTACGCGCAATTTTGTAGTTGTTGAGTCCAGCTTTTGTACGCCGTGATGAGGTAAGAAGTAGCTTGGCTTATGGTGTTCAGTGCATGGCGTCATGTGGCCGAGTTGTAGATATTCGTCAATAAACTTCTTGTATGACGTGAAAATGTTTCCTGTTTGGCCAATCGTTTTTCTAACTGCCGAAATTGTGCGATTGCCTGTGGCTTAAAGTGCCAAGGTTTGTTCGTAGTTTATTTTCATTGGAAGTCTGACTGCATATCGTCCGTCTTCTTTTCTTGTTGTTGTGGTTGAATAAATAGATTCACAGTATTCTTCCTCTGATGTTAGATTGTGATTGGTTTCAGTTATCTCCTCCATCTCCCAAAATCGAGATACATCGTCAAGATTAATGAGCACGTGGCAGTTGAAGGTTTTGATATTGCCCAGCAGTACCCAGCCCACTTTTGTCTGTTGAGCCATGGGTGCGTGTGGGTCCTCGTAGCATACCACTCATTACTATGTCAGCATACACTCCAGCGTCTAACAGAACGTCCACTGGTCTCGAGATGTTGAAGTCAGGATCCGCCAGTTGTATGTTCTGAATATGTGGCCAGTCTTGTTTTCGAAGGTGTAATTAGGCAGGTTGCTGAGCATGTTGGCCATTACCATGGCTTCGATTGTAAATGAATGGCCTCCGTACAAAGACTCACAGTCTAACCGTACGGTTCCGTTGCTATGATGTGCTGACGTCCCTATGCCTGAGACTGTGGCGTTTCGATTTTGTCTTTGCAGTCCCAGCCGTTGCGCAGCATCTTCAGTTATTAGATTTATCTGTGATCCTTGGTCGAAGGCATCGCAATTGAACAGTCGATCCATCAGCTGCCATCACCTTTAATTGAACGGTCGCTAGTAGGACTTCGTTATAATTTCCAGACACGTGGTTTGCCTTTTGCTGTGACGTATGTGGCTTGTTGCTAGGTATAACGTTATTTGAGACCGCGATTTCAACTTTGCGGTAAATATCGTGCAATGTTGTGTGGTGCTTCTTTGCACACGCGGCATCTTTTGTTGGAGTTGCATTTATTGTCGTTGTGTAAGTACAGGCAATTGCGACAAATATGTAGTTGCGAAATTGACCTCATTTTGTCTTCCGGTGACATGTCTTGAAACGACTTGCAGTAGAGTAAAATATGATTGTTTTACACAGCGGGCAATTTTTTCTGTGCTTGTATGATATGCTCGAAGAAAACTACGCCTGTTGGTGTTGTTAAAGTCCTTCTTAAATTGAGCTGTTGCCTCCTTGTTGGTCGATTGTTTGACTTGTTAGGTGTCTGTCTCTTCTTTTGAACAGGTTCAAGCGCAGTAAACTTGTTTTCAAGAAGTTTATCAGCTCATCCAAGGAAGGTAGCTCTCTCGGAGCCTTTCTGATCTCCATGTAGGCTGCATACGTGTCAGGTCAATTTGCCAGTGAGAATGTGCACCAGGATCGGATCCCAAGTCGTTGTGTCGATGCCCAGATTGTGAATAGCATGTATGGTCTCGACACTTGTGTCATGTAGCTTCTTCAGCTCGTATGCATTCTGTGTTTGCAACGCCGGTTGTCCCATAAGGGTTTGTATATGTTTTGTAAACAAAAGTTGTCGGTTGTTGTACCTATGGGTGAGTATCTCCCAACAGGTGTCGTAATTATCAGCTGATACTGTAAGATGCTGTACGATGCGCTCCGCCTCGCCTTTAAGTTTGCCCTTGAGGTGCTGCATCTTTGCGTTTTTGTCAACATGACATTGTTGTGGATGGCTTCACAGTATGGGTCCATGAATGTAGGCCACTGGGTATAATTACCAGAAAAGAAGGAATCTCAATTGTAGGCACTTGCTGATGCTGTTGAGATACTGAGTTAAACTTACGATTCAAATCCTTTTGTAGTTTCGTACAGGGTTTCGTATGCAGAAAACTCTTCTTCGTAGCCTACATCACCGCCAGAAGTCAGGTTATCGATTTGCCAGTGGAGCTCGTCGATCAGTTTCCAGCGAGACTGCAGCGAATTCAGTTTGTCACAAATTTCCACTTTTCTGTCAACTCTTTGGTGTTGATGTTTTAATCACCCTAGAGGCGCCCGGAAATGGTGCGTTGTTGGCTAATGAACTCATCAGACCTTGATGGTACTCCAGTTTCCGCAGTTTTCACCTCGTAGTTCGTCAGCATGTCACGAATCGCTTCGTACCGCTTCTTTGTGGTGGTGTAGGTATCATTGATGAAATAGTCGTCATCAAGTCACTGTCTGTTTTTTTAGAACACCATGATTCATGTTGAACACCTCCCATTGAGCATTCAAAGCATCCAACCTTTTCTGTATGTATGTTCCTGACTTGCGTGAATCAGAATCCTTTTGAAGTTAGCCTCAATTTTGGATAGATTCAATGATTGTTCTCTGTTGTTGAAGTAGGTTCTCCATGGTTTAAGGACGATGTTGTAAATAGTTGGTTTCAGATACGTGTGACTGCGACTCTTACCGTAGTATGCACCTCAATCAAGCTGGTGAGACCCGCTTGTGGGAGGCCAACAACAAAGTGACACTACAGATAGAATCACGAATTACACTTTTATTTTTTATTTTTTTTACAAATACACTTTACTGTTGAACTATTGTAGACGTAATATGCAAGTCTTAGTTCACGTCGAAAGCTCGAAGGACCAAAATGTAGGGGGGTTTTTTGTGAGTTGTGACCCTCTACATATAATTGATATGTAGTATATTAATGTAGGTTGTATCTTCTACGTTACGGGATGTGGTAATTAAAACTGTGTCCGTTTCCGTAGAGAGCGTTTATTGTACTGAAAATACTTATGAATGAAAATGTAATTATAGTGAACGTGTCGCGCGTAGGCGCGATATCAACATTATTTTCTAAACTGTTGAAATATCATGTACTTGCTCGTACAATGTTATTCTTTTTAGTTTTCTACCGACTTCAAAAAGGAGGAGGTGCTCAATTCGACTATATGATTTTTTTATGTGTGTTACCTCATAACTTTTTTCTAGGTGAACCGATTTCGATGATTCTGTTTTTATTTGAAAGCTGGTGCTTCTCATGTGAACATTCCGTCTTAGTCCTGAGAGGTGAGAACGCATCTGTAGCCTTCTTTATTTGAAAATGGTAACATGTGTCTATGGGCTGCAGTAGTCACTTATTTATTATGAGGTAATTTTTAGTAGGTATTTAATTTCTAGTATTTGAAATAAATATTGTGAAATTACCGATCCCATTTAAATGATTATCGTACTTAAAAATGTCCAAACAATTTTATCATATTAAAAATACCTAACTAATACTGAAACGACCATGTTACAATGTTCTCTGCGAATTTGAAGATTCAAGTAAACAACAAACTTCTGTAAGCTGTCTACACCGTATTATCGTAATTAAGTCTATTCCAAGAGTCGGATTATGCAAATTTATTCGCTAACATATTATACTCTTCTCACAAATGGTATAATATACTGTTTAAATATTTATAAAAAAATAATCTAATGTTCATCAAATAATTCATTATATTTATTTATTCCAATTATAATTTTAAAAAGCAATTTAAGGCCATTTTTAAATTATATGGCCAGAAAATCTTAACTTTTTTTAATCTAGGGATTCTCAACGGTGTTTCAGATCCATCATAATAATTGAGAAGCCGTAGGTACATGTGTACAATGATTAAATATCGTTGTAGCTCTAATTAGGGAATCTTTGGGAAGGTCATCATAACATATTACAAAAATTTAATGATATCGTATTTTATCATTCCTCCTACATGGAAAAACCTAGTGAACTGATACTGTGACGATGGCTATAGTATTTTATTAATTATATTGGAACGAAGTTCCTTATCGCACGGTACGAATTTGGCGGATGGGGGCTTGGCGAGAAAAGTGTAAGATTTTTCCGTCACGACCCTTTCTATAGAGCGAGCGAGATGGAATAATATCCATCTCCCTCGCACTTTTCCTTATCTTGCCATGAAAGAAATATTATTTTAAATGTCGTTTCATTTTAATAGACGCTAGTAATTCATTTATTTGTATCTGTCAATCAATAATATAATACGTTTATCAATAATAATACACTACGAAAGGAACTTCGTTCCAACCGAGTGTTTCACGACACTCACGCATGTTTTTTTAATTAAATATATACTCATATAAAATAAAGGCTTAAATACCTCCCTTTGCTAGGCACAGAACTTCTCTTATATTAGAGATGGTTTTAACTCATTAAGTCTGACGCGCTGGTCAAATGAGTCGTAACAGACATTTCGTCGATGTTTATATGTGATATTATAATTTAATTTTTCAAACGTAAAAGTGGTGTCTCTATGTGTTTACTTCACTGCTGAGCACGTTGATTATCAATAAAAATTGCAATCGACAATTTAATCGGTGGCAGTGGGAATCGAACTCAGTACTATGTAACTTTAAGGCGAGAGCTCATCATCTGAGTTACCACAACACATAACAGATATATATCCTCGTATAATGGACACTATTTTAAAACATTACATAATTTATATAACTAAGGCTTTATTAATACATATTATATATAAATGTTTATATGCCAAGGACTATTTTGTTTGTTGAAATATATTCAAGAAAATTCTGAAATTCAGCACTGTAGATTATGCTGGGTAATATATATGAAAATTTATAGTAACGGGATTATAAGTACCTAATACTAAGTAATTATTAAAGTTACTTAGTATTACTTATAATGCCGTTAAAGTAACTATAAGTAGTAGTAGTAGTAATTTAAATCATCATTACAGATTCTATCACGCAGTGGAACTACGTCCATGGTCTTCTTGCTTCTTAAATCTTTTTAATATTTGATAACAACTCACTAGCGCAGTAGCTTAGAATTCAGCAACGTATCTGCATTTTGGCAAGGTAGTTTGTATAAGCAAAAAATATTTGTTTTGGGTCTGGAACATGAACGTTTGAATTTTGATTTCTCCATGTCTCCAATCTATTTTTGTAAAACGCCCCAAGGTACAGTAGAAATATTTAGTTCAGCTGTTAATAATCTTAATTATATCTTGGTGTTTAAAAATATAGTCGTTGAGGGAGTTTGTATTATTAATTTAAATATTATTGTTTATCAGACCGTTAGTAGTGTGTTTAATGCTTTTGCGTTAGGTGAAATACATAATCTGATTCTATTTTACGGTTTGTGAAGTAACGTTAGGCAAATGAGATAGCGTTACTACGACTCATATTGATATATAAAATAGCTGTTGGCTATGGTATTGGTATTGGTTTTCGTGACTTTGCTACAAGTTTCAGCATTAGTTTTTTGATATGTGTAATGGTAACTGTGACACTAAGAAAACATTTTGATTTAGAAAATGGGATTACAGCTTCTCTCTGAAACCTAAAAGTAAATAATAGGTAACTGTAAACTGATAAAAAATGATGTTGCCATCAGTCTTATATATATTTCTCTTTTCGTACTAGTTGAACATCTATAATATATTCCAATTTATTTATTTTCTGACTATCAAACATTTTAGTTGAATCTCTATACCATATTATGAATCTATGTATAAATTATGAAATCAAAGAGTCTGAACATAATATATAACGTAGTAAAAACTAAGGTGAAATAAAGAAGTATTCTCTAAACTATTAGGATTTTTGTTATTGACTAAGGAACATTATGAAAAAGCATTCAATAACTGATCCGTGACAAAAATAATCAACTACTAAATTAAAACCATAAAACTTTGAAAGGATTAGATTTTTTATTTATTTTTTAACATTTTAATAATAATAATAATAATGAATATATTGCAAAATTTTAAAAAATATTTACACTTATAAATATGATAATTAACTATAATATTACCTTCAAGGTACTTTAATAATTCCTGCAGATTTACATGATTAATTTTATAACAAATATCAAGTTTCTAAAAAACTGAATAAATATTTTGATCTTTTTTAAATCAAAGTTAATAGCTAAAACCAAAAGAGTATCATGTAAAGATGTAGATTTAAAAACACTTGTAACTATCTTCTATCCAATCGCTCTAGTAATTGTAACATACAAAATAGATTATTTAAAAAAACTAATTTTTATTTTCAATGTAGGTAGATTATGGTTACCGTTACCTTTACCGTTAAAAGTCCACAGCTCAACATAGGCCTCCCCCAATGTGATCGCGCATTCCATTAGTAAAACTTTACAAAGTTATTCAAATTTGCCTACCTAGCAAGGTTACCGACGATTTTAATAATCCACTGCTGAATATAAGCCTCTCCCACAAATTGCCTCATAGTGGGGATATTTTCCATAGTTGCCACGCTCGGAAAGTTTGTTGGCAAGCACAGTTTTTTATTTTTTAGTTGTTAGTTGGAAATCTCTGCTGCTTATCTCCTGGTTTGTTTTCCTCTGTCACCTGTTACTACACTCACACGACTATATTATGGGGTAGTATAGTGTAGGAATATTCCACTACAGGGTGAAGATTATAATTAATACTTGTTATAGTCTTTGCGTTATAGCATGGTGCGGATGACAGCTTACACTTTTGGCGTGTCTAGAGATGGAACATTGTTAAATCGATTTAAAAAAGGCGATTAACGATACACAAAGCAAAGCAAAAATTATCGATTAGCTATGGATATAAAAATTAAAACCGAAACATATATTTCTTTATAAACTACAATGCATGTAACATTAAGTTAAAGTTTAATACAAATTATGACATAATAGTTACATAATAGCTGTTCCCGGACCTCGCCCGCTAGGTATTTATTACGATTGGATTTCATGGGTTTTAATTTTTTTGCGCGGAATCATATTTTTTTTCTAAAATAAAATTAGCCAGCTATAAGCCGGAACAAACAGACAGTATGACAAACACTTTAAAATTTGTTTTTGTCTTTTTGTTATACATACCATATATACTTTCATATGTATTTAGTAAAAGGCTGTTATTTTGATATTACAAACAGACACTTCAATGTATAGATTATGCTATTTATTAATTTGAAAATAAAAATCATCTTCTATTTCATGTTGATTGCAACATTCATATTGACATTTAAACAAATAAAGTGGCTGCCAGCATCTGTTATTTTCAATACGGCGTAGACTGCACCGGCAGCTTTTCAAAATACGAGTGCTAGCGCCTTTTGCTATATGTATATTAGTTTTGCCAGGTCCAATGGGCCAAATATCGGGACGGAAGGTAAAAATAATCGAGAATTTGGTTTATAAATCTAATGAAATAAAAATAAAAATAGGTTTTTTGTAGCCATTTGGGCCGCCATGAATTATGATAAAGTATTTTTGACACAATGCGTAATTTGCTTTAAAAATATTTTTTTTGCCCGAGCTGACCAACAAATAATTTATCGTCCATTCATCGGAAACACTGCATATTCGTCTATGTGAGTTTTGTTTCCGTAAATCAGAATTTGTTGAACAATTAGTTCCAACAAATAAAAATCAAGTAAATTTCAATACATATTTACGTGATTTTTATATATTTGATTTATTTCAAAGCCGATTTTTGATAGTCTCTGGTTGTTCGTTATGGCATGGTATAGTTTAGCGTGACACATCACGGTTGTAAGTGGGCGGTACCCATCCATGAAGTACAACAAAATCTGTATGACAATCATAGACTTAGAATATACTGGTGTACAGTATATTCTAAGTCTATGATGACAATTTATCTAAAAAAATACGAAACTTCATAGGCGTGAGCTGTCACCCGCACCATGCTATAACGCAAAGACTATAGTATACGCTAATGAGAATTATTTATTTATTTATAACTTCTTTTCAATAGAATTTCAAAAAAAGATAGTTATAATATTATTGCACTTGATAAAAAAAGTACTAGGCGGACTTAATACTAATAGGCATTATTTATGATTTTGACCAAATTATATCGGTTAAAAGTGTTTTTGACCAAGAATATTCGTCAAAACTACTTCTGATTTTTCTTACTTTTCTTTCATATGATTAGGCTATTTGCGTTTAATAAAACATTACACCAATCTTGCAATATCAGTGACAGTAGGTTACGGTGCGCGTATATTAAAATATAATATTGAAAGAATTGAACTAGAACGTTGGTCAAAACTATTTTTGACCATAAAAATAAGTCAAAACTGTTTTTGACTAAGGGCATCCCGTTACCGGTTATGAGTTTTTATTGTAACAATTCCATACAAAGTTATCTATGCTTACTATGAAATCAACTAAAATAAACTAATATAAGTGTTTGAATACAAATAAGGCTTCTGACCTTTTAACAGCATATTCTGTAGAAAATGTATGGGCAGTGAAGCTTTATGTCAAGTGTAATCATACCAAGAAAAATAGTGAAATCAACAAGGCTTAGCTCCTCCTCATTGAAAGGCGATGACAATGTGCTTTTACATCTATACAAATATATACAAAAAAATAAAATTGAAGTGTCTGTTTGTAATATCAAAATAACAGCTTTTTACTAAATGCATATGAAAGTATATACGGTACCTATAACAAAAAAAATGTTTTGTCTGTCAGTCTGTTTGTGCCGGCTAATCTCCGAAACGGCTATACCGATTTTGACACGATTATCACTGGCAGATAGCTGATGTTATAAGGAGTCACTTAAGTTACATTTACTTTAGAAAAAGAATTAGAGTTCTGCGCAAAAAAATTAAAACCCATGAAATTGTGAACAAAATCAGATTCAAAATTACTAAAAATTATTCTGTGCGATTAAAGTCGCGGGCACTGCTAGAGTTAGTGTTCGTTGAAGGTGTAGTTGAATTTAAAAAAAAAACATTTAGTTTTAATGCTGAATTTTCGTATTATTTCCTTCATTTATACTATAACCTATTTTATAGCATTTAACGCCCTGACTCTACATTTTTCGTGCCTTTTTAATGACTCAATTTCCAGCGAGCATTTATATTCACTTACACACTCAACTGTGCTCTAGCAGTAAGGGCATAAAACGAGAGCTGGAGCAATAGCACTCCATACGATGGTGACCATTCCATTGCGGTAAGCCGCAATAGATCTTATGGATATGGTATCTTTCATACTTTTTGATGAAAAATATTTAAGTTTACACATAAATTTTATTTTCTATTTTTGATTTAAATATAAACTAATGATTTCTTATATTTACGCAAACACTACACATTGAATAAAACTACTTTTACGGATTTTATAACATTCTTCAAGCCGCCGAAGAAGATTAGTCAGTTCTTACCATCCGTCAAGTGCAATATTTCCTCTACAAGATGCAGGAGTGTACAAGCTTGATTGTGAATGTGGTCTCTCATATATAGGGCAAACAAAACGTTCTATTAAAACCCGCATAAAAGAACACATAGCTGACGTGAAACACCAACGTTCCGGGAAATCTGCAGTTTGTGATCATATCCTAGACGGCCCCACCATTACATTAGATTTCATAAACCACAAATTCTCACGAAAGAACATCGATTCCTGCCAAGGATGATACGTGAGGCTATTGAAATTAAAAAACATCCTAATTTCAATAGAGAGGGAGGCTGGGTACTACCACCTGCTTGGAATTCTGTAATTAATAAAATTAAAACTAAACCCAAGCATACCACTGCAAGACTTCAAGACAAATTAAGTTCATTCTGCGTAGATCGGACCAAAATTAAGAATTAAAAAGCTGAAGGTACTCCGGGTTAACACTGACATCGGGACGTCAATCACCTCAGTCCCTCGTGACCATGGGTGCTGTAAAGCACCCGAAACGTCGGAAATTTAATAAAATAAGTTAATTAAACGCGATAAAATCCGTAAAAGTAGTTTTATTAAATATAAACTATTATTATTATTTAAGAAAATAGACTATTATTTTTATTTATCCAAGAAATAGACATGTCGAAGGGTTTAGTTTAAATTTAATACAATAATTAGGCATTAGCTCTATCGTTTTTTTTTTGTATTTAAACTGTAATGAGACTATTAAAAATAAACCGTTGTTCTGTTTATCTTTTTTTATATTAACTAATGACATAGTAGCGGCTTAAAAGATGTTATCACTACATTTCTTTTCGCGGATGTCGGAAGAGGCGACTATTGGAAATACCAGATAAATCTTATGGCTTTAATAGATGGCAGTGTACCATCTCATTCACGCCAGATGTAAATACCCAAACTGGTGACGGGTGGCGCGTCAAAGACGTGAGACGTCTGTTACTAGTATCGCCTGCCAATATATTAAGGCAAATCCTTTCTACGAAGTAAGAAGCCCGTTTCTAGCAGTGAATTTTAACGGATTAATGAGGAAGATAATACCGTGTAGTGGCGGTGTAAGAATATCCACTACCCCATGTCATCCCTTGGGTGTCGTAAGAGGCGACAGAGGGAAACAAATCAGAAGATAAGCAACGTCTTCCTAATAACGACTGTGTGTGGCGTGAAACACTCGGTTGGAACGAAATTCCTTTCGTAGTATATTATTATTGATAAACGTATTATATTATTGATTAACAAATACAAATAAATGAATTACTAGCGTCTATTAAAATGAAGCGTCATTTAAAATAAAATAATATTTCTTTCATGGCAAGATAAGAAAAAGTGCGAGGAAGATGGATATTATTCCATATCGCCTCCTTATAGCCGCCAAGGCCGTCTACACTACGTCAGAAGTGGTCGTGACGGAAAAATCTTACACTTTTTCTCGCTTAGCCATCCGCCAAATTCGTACCGTCCGATAAGGAACTTCGTTCCAATACAAAACTCCGGTTGCCTATGTGAGGCATGGTGAATATGAGGCAATCTGTGGGGGAGACCTATGTTCAGCAGTGGACTTTAATAGACTGTAACGGTAATGAAGAATATAAATAATAACATAACAATTAAAAACTTCCCTGTCCGCGAAAAATACAATAGTTAAACAACTGAAATGTTCATAGGACAATGAAATGGTGAAAATGATGATGTTTCATAATTTTCACCATTTAATATAGGGTTTAAAATATGCCCTTTTGAAATAATTATATTAAAATATTGTTAAATGTTGCTTAGACATTGTGTATGGAAGAATTAAAGTCCCGACTTCAGAAGTAAAGTAAGTAAAGTTACAGCCTATATACGTCCCACTGCTGGGCACAGGCCTCCCCTCATTTCTGAGAGGGTTTTAGGGCAAGGAAGTGTCCGCCGCGCTGCCCCAATGCGTGTAGGCGGACTTCACATGTCTTCTAAATATTTTTTTTATTTCTCAGACATGCTGGTCTCCTCACGATGTTTTCCTTCACCGCCGAGCACGTGGTAAATCAGCACTTAAAATTGAAATTAACAATTTCATTGGTGCCGGCGGGAATCGAACCCGGGTTGCTCGCATACTGTGAAATTTACAGCGAGCGCTAAGCCCCTGAGCTATCACGGCTCAAGCGAACGGCGAAAAATTAAAGCCACGACTTCAGAAGCTCAGTGGAAATTATTTTATTTATTTTTTAGTTTTGAAGTCGGTTTGTACTTATTGTTTAAAGTTTGATTATTTTACCCTTAGAGTAAACATTACATCCTAAATAATGTATACTCTAAGATTTTACCATTTTAAGTTATAAAAAACGAGAATGTTCTTTATTCGACGCGTATATCACGCTTCGAATAAAAAACCTTCTCTTTTTTTCAACTCTGTTCAAAAATCATATTAATGTAACTTTAATGATTGACGCCGAAACTTCAGTGCTTTTCGTATACCTCGCGCGGCTTTTGAGTTTTTAAGTAAAGGTGATAAGCGAATACACAGTCAACCTGATGGTAAGGGAATTCTGTAGCTCATAGGCACTCTTACATTTAATCTCCCTGTCCCCCCCTCACCCCCCGAGGAATAGATTGGAATGCGTTACTATTACTCTCTAAGCTTCTCCGGTTCTCGTAACCCACCATACGAAACACATCAGCATTATGCTGCTATTTCACGCTGGTATTCCGTGCGGCGTGATTCAAGCAGACCAATACTTGCTGCAGCTATAAAAGACTGCAGCGTGGTTCCACCATCCATGTACACGTTTACGTACGTAAAAAATTTATCGTTTTATTTCTCATTAGTCAGGATATATTTGGCTAACATTCTGGGAAAATTCATAATGTCTGTTCAGATCCATTCCATCCAGTCCATTTAGTTTTCAGTTTTTATTTACACGTTAGTCTAAATGCTAACAGAAAAGTATTCAGTATTCAAATTTTGCTGTGTTGTATAAATATAGATTTATAATAATGTTCACGACAAACGTACTGCCTTTAAGCATCAACTGGTATAAAACAAATCTATTTTAATATAACGGATCTGAAAATAATGGCAAGGACAAATATAGAGACATGAAGAAAAATGTGCCATTTAAAATCCTTATACAAGAGAAAATATCTACTTGATCGTCACATAACACTTGTATTCACAAACCACTTTGAAAACCTTACCGTGCAAAGAGGTAATGTAAACTCTACATTTGTGAAGCACCGCGAGCAAAATTCTCAATTTCTTTCCAAGAAATCGCGTAAGGGAGCTAAAGCCACGTAACGTGAACGAGTATATCACTGAGTCGTAAACACATAGGATAAAATGAAACCGAACACAGTTTGCGGTTCCTTCGGGAACTGCAGAGATGCGCGCTCACCGAAAGGAGTTTAATATTATAAAAGGTTAGAATCGAACACTACAGAGTTCGTAAATATTTACTGATCACCCCGCTGTAATATCACCTAGATTCTCGTTCGACACAAGATGAATATAAAGTCACTTCTGGTCTAAGCTATAGTACATGTTTCAGATAATAAACGTTGGCTACATATTATACGTACTAGTATTAACTTTAATGATCATTTAAAAAGAAATTGGCGACTTCAAAAAAGGGAGGCAGTTCTCAATCCGACTGTTTGATTATTGTATGTATTTTGATGATTTTTTTTATTTAATAAGGATTACATTAAAGGGCAAATAAAATGTTTAATGTAAATTTTAGATGATATTCTTGTTGTTTGTGATTTTCCTTAGTCCACTCAAAAGGCTCAAGAAATTAAACTAAAAGCCAAAAAAAAAAGTAAAAAATTAAAAACCGATTTTAAAAGAACTAAAACGAATATAATAATGATTTCTTGTGTTTACGCGAACAAATATATTATATCGCGAATAATTTTAAAGTGAAGGTAGTCGAGTCATGATTAACTATGACATTGGGACATCAAACATCTCAATTCCCCCCGTGATCATGGGTGCTGTAAAGTACTCGAACGTTGGAAATCTACAATAATTATATATACGCGATAAAATCCGTAAAACTTAGCTACATTTACAAAAAATCCACATAATACCTTCTGAAGTCAGGGCTTTAATATCTTCTGTATACCTCTTAGCACCGATGTTAAAAGCTCAATTATGTCGAAATATTTTTATTATTTTTAGTTATTTGAAGGTGATTTTTAATTTTTCTAAAAGTTTATGTTTTATAAAATGATTTGCAAAGAAGCCACAATGTGACTAATGTGATTGTAAATGGTTATTGCAGCACATGTAGCGGGTACCTACTAACTTCAACCAAAAACGGTTGCGGATGCAGTGTTACCTCTAGAAGAGTTTCACTGCCGGCCATATGACGAAGCTTTAGTCTCTCAGCGAGCTATGCAATTTTAGAGTTCATTTTAATAAACCAAATTTCAACTTTCTTGTTTACTTAGGTTGGCTGAAACTTTTGAAAGTATTTGTGTACTCAAGGCGACATGATAATTAAAAGCGTTTTGTCATTAGATATAAAATATTTAAAAAAATGTAAAATATTTAATGTTTACCTACGTTTTATTTTTTAACAGAAATTTACTTAGTTAGTCAAGTACCCTGTAACTGTCAATTGTCGTTATATATTCCTTAAGTCAAAACCGACGGCTAATTTAGAAATTACGTAGAGAACTGTAAACAAACAGATATCAGTAAAAAAGAAACATAATACTTCTTTTGGGCCTCAAAACAAGTTGGTGAAAACAAGCTTAATACTATTTTCTATAACTATATTTTAAGTGAATCCGTTAACGCTGTATTATTCGAATTAAATTATGAATTCAGCCATAGTTAGTAATCGAATTGTCGCTACTCCGCTGTTCGGTCTGTTACCCGCTAGTCAGCCACAAAGCGTTTCTTAATTAACTTCTAACCCACGCTATTAATTAGTTCTACGTAAGTAATTAGTTAACTAACTAACCCGTTCGGCTAAATCAAGGATTAATTTGAACTATGTTAATATTGATACTACGCACACACTCTTATTATAATATCTCTCATTTTTAATTCAAACATTGGCTACGTAAGTATCTCAATAAAATATAACTAACGATTTTACTTATAAATAGGCTGCCTTTTTTATAGAATAATGTGTCTAAAGGAATATATTTACTTTTGATAAAAAGTTTTACTCTGACGACTGTTGCGAAGTGATTAAGAATTTGGCTACGTCGCAAGTTCAATTCCCGAACGGTACAAAAGTTATAGTTACATCGTGTATGTCCCACAGCTGGACTCCACACATTTCTGAAAGGGCACGGTACAAGTATTATAAAATTGCTACAGCTTACAGATGATTGTACTAGGTCTGGGTGTTTGGCCTCGTGCTATTTAGGAATTTAAAATGCCTCCACGGTACAAGTCATCAGACTTGGTGACTTTCAACTAAGGGACCACAAACATAGCCTACGGCAGGTTAGGCAGAAGTTGGATTTTTTTTTTTGCTATTTGGTAAAAGTAGGTAGGTAGTAATGTTTATAAATTATCCATTTTAGTCTCAGTCTAAATTATTAAGTTCGATTTAGGTTTGCTTAAAATTCCTATTAACATTAAAACTTCTATCGATTCGAAATTTAAGACTACTTGAGAGTATAACTTGTGTACTTTTTTTACGTACACGTAGTAGAGCCATACGGTAGCTTTAGAGAGTAGATAGAGTCGCTTTTTATTGGTAAAATATTTTTTAGAATAGGCATTTCTTGCTTACCCACGCGAATGAAGTCGCTAGTGGGTAAGCAAGAATTTTGTATGTTTTACTATCCGCTTTGTTTTTTGATAGTGGAAAAAAGGAAAGGATCTCCTGACTGGCAAGGTTTTCAGTCCGGAGCAGCCAACGCAGCAGAGTCATTCGGAAACTTTCTTCACCGGTCAGAGGAAAAATTTCTGTTCCTGTCTCAATGGGAATCTCAATTCGAAACGGTAGTTGATTTGAAAAGATGTGAAAAAATACATTTGCCACACGAAACGAAATTTTATTTTCATACGTCGGAGAAATGAATATATTTCATTTTATTTCACTAAATTTCGATAGCGTGACTTAGGCTTTGGTATTTGTTCGTTCCATTTATGCTATTGTGGTGCGATGACAACAACGGCACAGTTAGATGGTGATATATTTTATATCCTGTTTGTTGTCGGCCAAGCTTTAAACAAAGTGAGCTTTGCTTATCGTTATTTTAGGAAGAAATACACCTACAGGTAGCCATATTTTATATGCGGTGCTGATATTTTATAAAGTGTAATAAATTATCAAAACAGCTGTTTAAATAATAATTAATTTGCTATTTATGCAGGGTAACATGGGCTCTAGTGGCTGGAGTGCTAGTAAGATATGCAGAAAACCTATGAATGCAGATGACTTAAGATCGTGTTTTGTGGTGTTTCTTTGGAGAGGCCTAAAGTTTATAATAATATCTTAATTTACATCAAAATTTAATTAGTTAAGAAGTTTCATTTAGATTGATGTATGTTTTCAATTCATTTTGGTCTGAACAGAATATGTATTTTACTTTTTTATTTCACTAATGTTTTAATATATTTTCATCTAAAAACTGATTATTTAATCAAAAGATAGAAGTTAGATAAAAGTTTTTCATGAGATAAAATACAACATAAACAATTTAATCATTACAGTTGTACTAATAGAATAGTTCATTAATCACTTTTATTCAGTCAGGTTATAATTTATTTGATGGGTAGCTTCTATCCGATAATTGAAAAATGAGCCCTTACTGGAAAAGAAACGCTTCATCCAATATTTGAAAAGGAATATTGTTTTAATATTAGAATACTCTGATACGCTAATAAAAAAAATTATTGTTTATTTTTATTTTTATTCTGCATCGTATTTCTGAAAATCAATATCATCTTATCTTATATTCGCATCATCAATGTGATCGAGCAACATCGGTCCATTACTAAAACTTTACAAAGTTATTCAAATTTGCCTTAATCGCTACACCTAGCATGGTTACTGGCGATTTCAATAATCAAATGATGTTCCATAATGTAGCAGTATTTTTTGGATATGATAATATTGTTATTTATGGATAATTGTTATATATTATGTAACAAAAACCCTGTGGTTCCCGTTAAGTACGTTATCAGGATCAGTATTCAAACGTATAGAAATAACTTTTTTTTTAAACTCGACCAATATTTTTTTTTATTTTATTTAAAAAAAATTGCAAATTGTATGTGGTTTTATTACCTCTGCGGGGAGTAAGAGGATTGTCAAAGATCCCGCTTTACTTTGCTTTAGCATCGGCTAGTGTCAGTAAGAGGTAATAAAACCACATAAAATTAAAAAATAATAATAAAAAAAATATTGGTCGAGTTTAAAAAAAAAGTTATTTCTATAGGTTTGAATACTGATCCTGATAACGTACTTAACGGGAACCACAGGGCTTTTGTTACATGTAGTATATGGATTATGGATTATTATGTATTTGTTTGTATTCATATGCATTTGTGTAATTTATAAGCCTTATTTTAATAGGTGTTATATCTATATAAATTTATTATATTATATTTAGTTACTTAAGTCACCTGCCACTAATTTCTCACCACGCCATGGGTTGACTGGCAGAGAATGCTAACTGGCCTTAAGTCCGCCCTTTGTAACCTTTTTATTGGTTAGTACATTAAAGTTTTGAAATAAAAAAATAAAAAAATATTCATTCACTCATTTATTACATTTATTACAGCTCATCAAGAGTCCAATGCTGAACATAGGCCTCTCCCATAGATCGGCTCATAGAGGGGATATTTACCATAGTTGCCGCACTTGGTATTCGGGTTGACCGCAGTTTTTTGTTACTTTGAATTGCTATTAGGAAGATGCTATGTATGGAGATGTCATAATTGTTTCCAATTTAGTGGCTCCGGTCTGTGGATCTATGTATTTAAGATCTTTTTTTTTTTGTTATCCTTATGTTGCCATCGCCAACACAGATGAGGTAGTAGATTATTTTAAACTTTGTAATAAATGTAAATGATCAACATACGTTAATTGTTAAATATAGGCCGTTCCCATAGACTGCCATAAAATATTTTTTGGATATTGTACTGAATATTATACCTATGTTATTTTAGATAATTCCACAAAATTATAGCTATGACATTAAAACTAGAGTTACCGACATAGCCCAAAGGATTAGTAAGCTGAAGTGGCAATGGGCCGGCCATATAGCTCGAAGAACGACAACCGATGGGGAAAAACGGTTCTCGCCTCGTACCGGTAGGCGAATTGTAGGGTGACCCCCTACTAGATGGAGTGACGACCTGGTAAGACATGCAGGAAGTCGATGGATGCAGGTGGCTCAGAACCGTGCTTTGTGACATTGCTTGGGGGAGGCCTATGTTCAGCAGTGGACTTGTGAAGGGCTGTAATGATGATAATGATAGCTATGTCTTACAGTTTTTTTTTTATTTTGTAATTTTTTCATTGGTACTACTTTTCACAACTACCACCCTTGTATGTATTGCGTTTTTGTCATGAATGTAACATTGTGTTACGTTACAATCATGACCGATTGTTAGACTGAGAATCCACATTTATTTTTCACTCGACTACCCAAGAAGGAGGGGGCTCATGTTTTTCGAGTAAAGGTATATGAAACTATTAATAAACTAACACTAAAATTTATTGCAACAAGAAAAGTAGATCGTGATGTTTTACCTGAAATTGTGAAATTAGCGTCTGATTAAAAAGAGTTTATTATGAAAGATGATGATTGTGCAAACCAAATTTATTTTTAAGCGTTTATTTAATTTTTCTTTTTTTTTTTGTTGTCAAATTCATCTAACTTCCGCTAAGTGGTTTTAGTAATTTGGTAGCATTTTCTAATTTTGAATGATTGATACAGAAGTGGTGCTGACGCTTTCTTATCTCGGGAGTAGAATAGGATAACAAGATGTTTGATCTGTCATATTAAATTTAGTTTCTAAGCAAATTGACACTTTCTAATTTCTGTATTATTCTTACAACTGTTGTGTTTTTATAACTTTACGAGTACAATACAATTTTGATTAATAACGTTTACTTTTACTTCTATACTATTATGGTATAACCTAAGCCTTAAATTGGTCATGTACATTAAATTCAGTCATGTACGTAACATATGTTATGATGTCATGAATGTTACTGTAGATTTTTTTTGCGGTTTTACCCACTTACCATAATATGAATACTAGCGTAATATAGCAGCTTAATGCTGCTGTTTCGTATTGTGAAAGTAGGGAACCGGACACTCTATTTACTGGAAACGAAGTATTCCATCTCAGTCCTCAGGAGTGACAACGCATCTGCATTTGGATTCTTAATTGATGATAAATATAGATGTCTATGGGCCACAGCATTCACTTCCCATCAGGTGGACTGTGTGCTCGTTGGTCACCCTTATTCTATAAAAAATAAAATATATGTAAAGTAGTTGCGCATTTTATGGGTACTTTTATTACTTACCCACGTAATACTCACAGTCTAAATTAAAAATACCATTTACTACGTCTCATGGATTCAAATGCAAATTTGCAGGCTTTAGCTGTACGCGTATGTAGTTAGCACGCAAGGTATATTTGTTTATACTATTTTGACAAATATTATCAACTCGCAACAAAAAAAGGTATATAACGATTGGAATTTAAAATCCAATCAATTTTTTTCAATTTCAGGTTAACTAATTCGTCCATTGGTTTTGGCAAGTCCCATTTAAATATTATTACAACCGAAAATTGAACAAAGTTAATAAAATTACTGACAAAGAGAGTGCGAAGCCATAGAAACATAGATTCTGAGCGTATAAATTAGGTATGTTTAAGCGGATAAAATTAAGCCCTCTCGAAAATGATTAATTGCAATTTTCCACTTTGTGAAATTACCACGCGGAAAGGGAAAACCTTTAAGATTATTTCTTACGAGATCATAACATGTACGCTGCCAATACAGTAATGTGGCGGCTCTTCTCTACTGCATTGTAATTCCAACACTACAACTACCTGTTCAGCTATCATATTGTGTTGTACCATCTAATGAAGCCAGAAGCAAGTGGTACGAAGGAAATATGGCGATATATGTAAACAGGTTGCTTTGAGATGTGCCATTATTTTATACTTGTCAAATCTGCTTCTTATAAATTTAATGGTAAAGCTCGCTCATTATATATTTGCAAATGCGCTTACGCAAGTCACCAAAAACGCATGCACTTAGCCTTTATGTTTATGCTCGTAATCAAAAAGTTTCGAACATTAGCCAAAAAAGAAAGCCTTAGCTACGTCACCAAGGCCTGCAAGAAAGCATTTTTAGGTTTATTCTTGAACATTGAGTAACAATTTGTTTGTTATTTGCGAAAGCGGTTTAAGCAGTAATTTCTGCTTATTATCATTACCACTATTGGTCAAGACAGACATAATGTCATATTCTCATAAAAAAGACAAAAACTAAAGTGAATCGCCAATAATTTTAATTAACTTCCCAAAGCATCGATATCGTATTAGGAATCTTTCTTTATGAAATTGCTGTTTTTTTTTTTTGACTGAACACTGATTAAAAAATTTATATTTATTTTTCAGTTTTTCATTTATTGGTTTTGGTTTGGTTTATTCTGCAATATTCTCATATTATAAACGTGAACTCTAAGATAAGATTTTGAAATAAAACTTCAAGCCTCAAATATAAAATTAATTTCTGAAATTAAAATTCCAAGTTAAACTATACAACATACAAAAATAAGTATTTAAAAGTGGCCAGTTCAAATCAAAAATACAATCTCATATCAATGAAGCAAAAACAAAATCTATACCAGAAGGACTATCCCAGACAATCTTAATGTGAATAAACGTAGCTTCTTGAATACACCGACCGTTTTGTATTTTTAAATATGTGCACCTGAGTCGTCTCTTTCTTTCACACGCTTGTGTCATCCCATTTTTGCTACAGTAATTCACCTGTATTATGGCATTACAACGTAATTTTAAACTTGTGTGGACCTAAATAACTTTAGACCTACGCCAATAACCTCCATAATCTGAAATATGTGTAATGTACTGAATATTAAACTAAATTCGTAACCAGAAGGTAAGAACTCCTCAGTCGGTACAATTTCTGCTGAATTAGATCTACTAGTGACATTCACTTACCTTCTGTTGAATGAGGTTTTTGAGAGCAAAGCAATTTCTTTCAGTCTGCTACTCAAGTCTCCGTCTATCTTCTTTCATTATATGATATTCTATGGCTTATTCAACTGGATCTCAAACCTAAAGAGTAACTGATATTTAAGAACAGGGAGTACTAGATGGCTGCAAGTAAGAAGATAAGACTGTTTTAAGTACACATGTATATAAATGTTTAGGCAGCACTGTTGTAGAAAATTTAAAAAGTTATAAAGATAATAAAAACGCGAATCAAGTATAGATTAAACATTAATCAGGCAGTTTCTGACTGTAAGTAATAATCGCACAACATAAGCGGGTCTCGCCAACGTTTCTCTTGTAAGCCAAACAGAATCTGAACCGGTCCCTTAAGATATGATGAGATAGACTATAATAGTCATATATATAATATAGCTAGTTCTGCTAAATATCATTTGGTGGCTTTGATCTCGGTGGAAAAACGAGGTAAAAGCCGTGATGGTGATTCTTTCCTTTTAAAGCCAATCTCTAGAGCCTCGATCATCGATCTGTGCGTCAATTTTCTAGTTTGCATTCGCAGTACATGCATCGGAGTGTGCATCTAATGGCACGTTTACATAATGGGCATGAGCAACTCGCCAAGTACTTCGCCGAGTTATTCGTGGACGAGTACGACGCGTTTACATATTCGTCTGTATTCATTCAAATGCAGACGGCTCAGGACCGTGCTTTGTGGCATTCCTTGGGGGAGGCCTATGTTCAGGAGTGACAGATTGTCATTCATATTTATTCAAAACTGATTTCTAGAACCCCACATCACGGGTCCTCCTCGCTAAAGTTCTATAAAATAGTGGAATCGTTACTGCAATCTATCACAGTATGTAGGTACTTTTATTATTATTATTCTTTAAATTATTTTATAAGACAAATAAAGTTTAAAAGTTCACGGGTCAAAGCGAATAATGACTAGTATGTAAACAGCGATACGAATACACTCGAACAGTCCTTTTACTCGTGCCAAAAAACCGACATCGAGTGGAGAACAGGCGAATATTCGGGCCGAGTAGCGAGAACACCCGATCAAAGCGTTTACATACTCGTACTCATGCCTACTCATCTGTGCTCGTCACGAGCTCAGTTACGAGTATGTAAACATTGCATAAGAGTTGCACTCTTTTATGCCTTCTTCTCCCGCCCACGTTCGGTGAACAAGATCACGCAAGATATTCTATTCCTTATGTGAATATTTACTTGATTACTTACTTTACTTGCTTATTTATTTGCTTATTAACTTGTCTATTTACTAGCTAATTTACTTGCTTATATACTAGCTTATTTACATTTCTATCAACTACACTGTTTACTTGCTCATTTACTTGCTTATATACTTGCTTTTTACATGCTCATATATTTCATTATTTACTTGCCTATTTACTCGCTTATTTACTTGCATATATAATTGCTTATTCACATGATTATTTACGTGTTTATTTACATGACTATTTATTTGCTTATATTACACTTAGTTATGTACTTGCTTCTTTACTTGACTAATTACTCACCTTTTTATTTTTTATATTCACCGTTTTCGGACCGTTAAAATAGAAGTCTTTTTAAGACAGTCTTTAGGTCTTTAGTCTTTAAGGCGTATCCTAGGCCAGTAATGGCGAACAGTTTTAAGGAGTGGGTCAAATTGTTATTTTAATACTAGTTCGTGGATTACGTAGTCAGTGGCGTTACTTGGGTTTTACGTTTCCAATATGTTTTACAACTTTAACTTTTGCAAGAGAAGCAAATAATAAAGATTGACGTCAAATAATTTATATAAATGGCGTGATACCATGAATTACCACACCAAGTAACACCATGCCCAGTTGGCAGTTGCACTAACACTATTGTTTTTATATTAACCATTGTATACTCAATTAAAAATAAGTTTAAAAGACGCGTGATCCTGCGTGGGTCAGTGTCAGACCCGCGGGTCATAGGTCGCCATCGCTGTCCAAGACTCATAAATATATTTATTATCTTGTCTTAACCCGCAACCCTACTTACTATTAGGTAGGTTAGATATCAAAGGTTAGTCTATTTATGGATTCAAAAAAAGTTAAAAAACAGTGGTAACTGTTATCGAAGTTTGGTTACTAGCTGACTTGCTTGCTCGCGGCAAGCGCCAAGCCCCTGAACGGCTCAGAATCTAAACGGAAAAGATATAAAAGTTTAAAATGTATTAATGAATCCTTGATGTTGACAACGTGAAACCTGTATTTTTAATGTTCCATTATATTATAATAAATGCTGTGCGTATACCAAAGATACCTAAAATTACGACGATTGCCTGTCTGACTGCCTAGCGTTACGCTTATGATTTATTCTATCTCTAGAAAATGCCTCTATTCTGCAATAGATTGCACATGGTCGAATGTGATAAATAATATGCACTCGCACTAAATCAAATGGTTAGTGGTTAAGGGAACATAACGCCATCATAATGGTATATTTAAGATATCAATAAAAAATTATTTTGAATTAGCTTCCATTTTAAAGGCGCGTTCCATTTTAGAGCCGAGTTTTAATCCCAGAAAATATTCATTTGTTGGATGGTGTAGTGAAAATACACAAGAAAAATACTTTTTTCATGTAAACTAAATTTAACTTAAGTTAGAACTTAAAAACAGAGGCACTATCTTTTATTTATTCGCTATTTGTGACCTACAACAGACGCAGTAAAATCCTTTGTGCACATACAGTAACGCCACGTCACGTACATCGCATCTACGTATAGACAGAATCCACCCGTGCGTATTTTCATTCGATGATAGAATAGGAATAAAAGAATAAAATATAGTAAAGCTAAATTTTAGACTTACCGTTTTGCGACTTTAGACTTAACACTTGCGAATACAAAAAACTCATTTTATAAATTCGGCTGCGTAGCACAGTGGCTAAGCGTTTGGTTGCTGAGCTACAGGGCGCGGGTTCTAATCCCGCACGGGACTATTTTCTGTATAACTTACAAATATTTTTCTGTTCTGGATGTTAGTCCATGTGATTTATGTATATAAAATGCCACCACGCTACAAGAGAAAATCCTACTGTGGGTGTAACATTCTTTTTTTTAACATAGATATTAATATTAAGAAAGAGATAATATTTAAATTATATTCCAAAAATACATAAAATACATAATACATGC
Organism: Parnassius orleans; assembly: GCA_029286625.1. Taxonomy (NCBI): domain Eukaryota; kingdom Metazoa; phylum Arthropoda; class Insecta; order Lepidoptera; family Papilionidae; genus Parnassius; species Parnassius orleans. Next base: position 2,927,665 of record JAGSMP010000027.1, on the reverse strand, counting down.
ATATAAACATACATGCATAAACACTCACGCCTGTCACCTAGAAGTGTAGGCAGAGACTACGGACTTCCATTTGATATTCCACGTTCCTGACACACCTCTCTCGTCTCCTTTACATCCATATACCTACGTATACATGCTCGTCGGTTGAGGGTACTCTTAATCTGGCCATCTTCAATATATCGCCAATTTGGTCGATAATCTTTCGTCTATTTTTATAGTGAAGTGGTCTCTGCCTACCCCTACGGGAAAGAGGCGTGATTATATGTATGTATGTATGTATGTATCTTTCGTCTAGGGCGTCCCTTCCCGACTCTGGCGTACACTTCTGGAACATAAATTTGCTTTGTCACTCTTACCTCGTTCATTCTTTCTACATGACCAAACCACCGAAGCATTACGTTTTTGACAAAGAGATTAATATTAATAAATAGACAATATATTAATTTTATTCTATAAATAGATAAATAAAGAACGTGTTTATATTCCCCCCTATACCGCGTAAGCTTTTTAACCGACTCCAAAAAAGAACAAGGAGTATATTCGACTATATTGTTTGTATACGCGACGCGTACGCGATATTTTTGCCAGTTGTAAAACGATATTAAGGATTATTTTTTATCGAATACAGTACACACATCGAGGGTGGTTCCATTTTAACTTAAAGAGAAAAAAACATTCCTACGAGTGGCAAAGTAGAGGATGACATTTTTAATGTAACTATATAGATGGCGTTCAAGAATTGAGCTTGTATACTAGTAAGTCCACTCAAAAGGGTTAAATAAAATAACCTAAAAGGTAAAGGCTGATAAAAAAATGAAACTAATAAAATAATTTCCAGATAATTTAATAGCATCTAAAGTCGTGACTTTAATTCTTCGATATACTTTGTAGCTTTGTATATGAATCTAAAAATATTTATAGTTTTTTGGAATCTGTTTTTATAAGTTTAATTATTTTCAATTCTAAACCTCTTAAACACGCGTTGCAGCCTGGAGACTGACGGACGAGGCTCAAGAAATGCTCAATAGCAGCCCGGGGTCAGAAATTTTGAGGAATTTAATCCCTGCCTCAGAACACACGTAGGTCATGTTGGATTGCCCTCGTATCGAACTATGAGAACAAGAGAATAAAAAGTGCAGCTGTGTATGCACACACTCGTGAAGTATAATCCTATCATGTACATCTGCACAAGATAGGACTAATCTGCTTTGATACTAACCAACGTGAAATCCAGTGGAGAGGACATTATTATTTGATGGTGTTAATTACTTAGATTAGCTGCTTTTTACAAGCCTCTGAAAAAAAGAAACATACTATGTACTGTATTAGAAAGGATATGCATTTTGTTTATCGAAATTTCCAATTATAATTGAACCTAGCAACACAAAATAGAATCCCGTACAAAACTTTCTACGCTCCATAAAAATTTATCAATATAATTCTGACATAGTGCTGATTTTCAATCAGATCTGTAATTTTTAATTTTCTGTTGTTGTATTTTATCCTATAAATAAATTTAATCTGAGGAATGTAAAATTGGACCTTACAATTCACACTATTTTCCTCATCAATATTTATGAACTTAACAATAACTTTAGCATACCAAGACATTGCAATTATTTCTTCTGTATCATAGAGCTGTTTACATACATAAATTTACATAAACATACATCCAGAACAGGAACAATTATTTGTTGTCCATACATTTTCCACACGGGGTTTGAACCCGCGGCCCACAGCGTTGCAATCAAAGGCTATTGCAAATTTTTTCTGTATTTTCACACTGGTTACTATAGTGGCAAGCACGTTTACATTAATAATATCTGATAGTTTTGAAAATGACTGACTACTCTCGCACGCCATTATTATCTTTTTTCCATAGACTTACTCTTTAATAACCATTAATTTCTATTTAACAGCGTTCGTGGTCATTATCATGTCGAAATAATTTAAAAGTAAGGACGATAAGTATTTGTAGACACGACTATAAAATACTGGCCGAATCGAGAGTAAGGTTTTACTCTAGCAAAGCGTCGTATTTGTGACTTACTAGCGATCTGTTTATTATACTTGTACTTTATGTTGTAACGCACGCATATTTGCGCCTTCCATCGTGAGTGCATCTGGGATGATCCTCTTTCGCCTACGTCAGAAGTGGGATAAAGTTATCGCCCACATATAATCTTCGAATAATGTGGTGAAGGCGTGGTGCCGTGCGGATCGCTTTTGACTGGAAGTATGCTGTCGGCGTGGGATGCCGCGGGCGGATTATTTAATGCTGCTGCCGGCCGACATTTGATGCGTGAGGGAAGTAAATTTGTCTTAAATATTGCTTTGAAAAAAGTATTTTGTAGTAACAAGTGGTTAACTTTTTAATAGGTTGAGAGAAATGCCTGAAAGCCAAGCTTATTTCAATTGATCTAGTTGAAGTAGAATTAAGTACGAGTATTGAAGAAGTTGCCGGAGGTATTTTGAAGCGTTCATACTCTAAGTCACTTGTTATTACTGTTTGGTCGCATCACACGAATTGGTGCGTAGTTGTAACTACGATTTACTTGTGAGTCATTCAGGAGCGATGAACATCTGATGGTGAGGTGGAAGGCCTTTGTCTCGTAGAGACTACTGTTGGTCAACTTGGAACGACCGGATAGTCGTTGTCTCTATAGTAGATCGTATCACAAGAAGTGATGAAGATAGGGTAACAGTTTGTTGCTAGTCATTGCGGTATTGTGATCACTGTGTGTAATCAAACAGATAACTTAATTGATTTCTCTGTGTCTTGGCACACTATACATCATGATTTTTTCGGGAAAACTTGGCGGTAAGAGTGACCAAACGTGTTATTACTCCGTAATTATTATTATACAAAGTATGTTTTGTTAAGTACCCTTAACCGACGAGTATATTTGCGTAGGTCGCAGGGACATACTAGTTTACAACTGTATTGTGATGGTTTGAGAGAAAGGTGCCATCCGGTCCATGCGTGGTCGAAGGGACGCACGCTTTCGATTATTGTATGATTGAGTATGTTAGTATATATACAAGAGGGTATGTGTTGTTAAAGTGTATATCTTCTATCGATGCTAATAGTGACGTGCAAGCTGTATAAAAAGCTGTGTGTCTGTGTGTGCTTAGTGGAAAGAGCCAGCTGTCCGGTCCATGTTGTCATATGAGATGATGGCTGGTCAAAAGGACGCCTTAGCTAGTGTTAGTTTTCATGTGGTCGAACGTAATTGCCTTGCGTATGTGTGTGTGAATGTCGAAATATGGGGACAGTAAACCCATTTATGTCAGGATAGACGATCGGAAGTAGTGGTGATTAATAGTGTTTGTTACAGGAATTCATAAAGATATTGCCCGAGGACGGTCGTATATCAGGATTGGCCGTGTAGGCACGACTATAAAATACTGGCTGAATCGAGAGTAAAGTTTTACTCGCAAAGCGTCGTATCTGTGGTATCGTGGCAAACGTTATTGTTATATAGGATTTTTAAAATTAAAATCATCGGGAAAGCGTACCATATATTTGCGACGACTTGCTAGCGATCTGTTTATTATACTTTCTTGTACTTTATGTTGTAATGCACGCATATTTGCACCATCTATCATGAGTGCATCTGGGATGATCCTCTTTCGCCTACATATTCATTTAAAATTTCAATTCAATTTAGTCAAAAAAAATTGTCTAAATTTTTCAACTGCCAAAAGCTACGTATATTTAATTTATTTTATTTTGTTATTTAGAGGCCAATTTTGGCTTACAAATTTCAACAAAAAGATCAGCAAATATACAGTGTGTTAATTTTACACTTGATCAAACGAAATGTGCGGATACTAGATAAAAAATTATCGGTAAAAAATCGAAAAAAATTTTTTTTATGTTAACTATTTAAAAAATAAAAGCTTTTTTTTTTGGGAAAATTCCCATCCTTCGGTTTTAAATTATTTTTTAAGTAAACGGTGTATTTTTTTCAAAGTAGTTTTATTTGAAAGTTAGAAAGATTAACTAGCAATAAAAACTAAAAAAACCTACGATATCAAGCAGGAAATTTGTCAAAAAAATAATAAGATAATTTTTTTCGTCACATTTCGTTTGATCAAGTGTAAAATTAACACATTGTATAAGATAGTTATTATAATATTTTTTTTATTTCAGACATAATACTCAAAGAGAATATAATCACTACGTTTAATAATACTCATTTATAAAGGAAAATAATTCTGCTGCGTCGTTGTCAGATGTCAAAGCATAACGACTACATACAATTTTTATCAATATGGGATAAATCCAGGGAAGTAATGTGATAATATTTCATTTACGGAGCAAAATGCTTTTATTTAGGCCGTAAATGACTGTGTTTCAGGGAAATATGCGGGGTACAGCACATATCAAGTCAATATGAAGCTATGTAATATAAAGACTTTTGAGTACTGTAGAGATCTGTTTAGATTTTTCAATGAATATCTCCGCTCCGCTACATTCACAGCCGGATTTCCTACAGTGTCAAAATTGTACCGACGGTAAGCTGTTTAAAGGTAGAAGGGGATTAAATATACATATTAAAAGATGCCATAGTAAAAGTATTTCGGCTTCACAGCCTACCGTAGAAATTCATAACTCTATTAGTAATTCCTTTAATGACACAAATTTTTCCCTTTTTTCGGATCAAATTTACAATTATCATCGTAATGTACCAGTGTTTAAAAGAATTCCTAGAGGTGCGAGGATGCAGCTCGCTAAAGCATTGTCATGCACTATTCAAAATTGTTTCACTACACTTGGAAAAAATTATTTAATTTCGCGTATTCATATTTTCATTTTGATAAAACAATAAATAAATCAATTACGTCTCAACTAAAAGAGACACCTTTTCAAAATTCAGATCACCCAATGAATACTCATTTATCTCGACCACGTCCTAAATTTGATTTAAAAATGTTGTTGTGTCGAAAGTAATGGATGGCGACTTAAAAAATGCATCCCGTATTTTATTCTCAGACGACATCCTGGCTCCTCGTAATGTCGAAACTCTTGAAGGCCTTCATCAGAAGCATCCTTCGGTCCATCCTTTTCAAAGTTTACCGCTGCCTCCCAAGACTTCTATACAACCTTTACAAATTTCTGAAAAAGACACTTTAGAAGCAATTATGTCATTTTCGAATGGCTCTGCTGGCGGCATTGACGGAAATACGCCTCAACATCTTAAAGATCTTGTAAGAGCGCCTGCCGGTGACGTCGGCGCAGCACTTCTTAATGACATTACAAAATTAAGTAACTTTATGCTTTCTGGTAATGTTAATCCAAATTTCATTCCATTCTTATATGGGGCAAAATTATGTGCCTTCAAAAAAAAGGATAACGGTATCCGTCCTATTGCCGTTGGTTCCACATTTCGACGCTTAACTTCAAAATTAGCTTGCAGGCACATAATCTCTAACCTTAAGACAAAATTTCAGCCTACTCAACTAGGCTTTGGCACTAGAGGTGGCTGTAAGGCGGCGGTACATTCAATGCGTACATTTTCAACAAACTCTGATGCAGATGTTCTTGTGAAGGTTGACCTAAGGAATGCCTTTAACTCTATTGATAGGCAAATCCTGTTGAAAGAAGTGGCTAACAATACCCCCGAAATTTATCATTACGTTTGGCAATGTTACAGTCAAAATACTAACTTATTTTACGAAAACCATATTATCGATTCTGCTGTCAGTGTTCAGCAGGGTGACCTACTAGGTCCAGCACTTTTCAGTTTGGGAATTCAACCCATTATTTCAAATTTGAAATCCAAGCTGAATGTCTGGTATCTGGACGACGGTACACTGGGAGGTAGAGCAGATGACGTCCTCGGTGATCTTACTCATATTTTTCAAAATTTAAAAAATATTGTTCTTGAACCAAAGCAATAAATGTGAAATATTTTTTTCCAATAATATCTAGTTCCAACAGAGACACTTTAATTCAAAATTTCAATCATATTTTTCCAGAAATAAAAACTGTCAGTACGTAATCGCTATACCTGCTAGGTGCCCCGTTGTTTTTCGATAATATTAAACCTGTTTTAGAAACAAAATTTGATCAGTTTTTAAACCACGTTGATAAATTGTATAAATTAAGCCTTGTTCGCATCATCTTCTAATCTGATATCAGTTCTAGTTTACGGATGAATTACTGCACCGTTCCCCTTTAAACAACACTCACTCTAGTTCTCCCTTACCCTTTACACCTTTTTATTGAAGCACGCTAACTAAATAATTCGGTTTTTTTGTATCTTTTATCGTTATCAACAAACAATTCTGCAGGTACAGAATTTGCTTAGTGTTATTTTCACTTTTGGTGTTTATGGACACTATACCGAAACGTGTAAAGACATCTGAGTAACGCGCTGAGTGCAAAATGTACTTGTTGCATATAGTACTAACCTGCGCTTTTCCCAACGAGAAATTCAACAATGTTTTAAGTGCGACGGTAAAGTGTACAAAATAATACGTAGGCTAGCGCTAACCTTTAAAAATATAAAAACTTCAGCATGGATTCGCGATGTATATGACGTTATCATTTAGCAAGTATATGCAATAAAAAGAAGATGTAAATTTAGGGCCTACAGATAATACTACTAATTTGTAAAAAAATTTCACTGTAATCCCAAAGTAGCTAAAGAAATTTAAATACTGCGTTTTTTTTCGGGACATATAGAAAGTTAAATACACTTTACTCATTTGTAGGACAATAACAATGACCCATATGTGGGTCAAGGGACAGGGAACGTGTTAAGACAGGAATAAAAAAAAATTTGTGACTGTCTGTACGTCTGTCCGTACTAATCTTCAAAATGGCTGAACCAATTGTGATGAAACATTAGGAACAGATAAAGAGCATTAACATCACTGAAAATATGAAATCAGTCAACAATTCTTAATCGGTATCGTGACTGTCTGTTGTGATAATTATTTTAGTACAAGAAAAGGAGGCTAAATTTCGGAGAGCTTGCCCAGCTTTTGGTTTGCATACTTCATCTATTTTGTTGTTATCTTATATTCACTTCTAACTACTCACTGTGTTCCAGGAAAGTTTTATAACATAAAGTCATTAATAAGAAATAAGTGTCTTTAAATAAATATGAGTGTAATATTTAACAATATTTTTAGAAACTATTCCACTTCTGATGTTAGAAGTTATTCTCAAAATTATTTAAATAGAAGAATTTTACTCGTATAAGAATTTACTCTGAAGGTTAATTGTTAATAATTAAAAATTAAAAATTTTGTACGACCGACTTCAATATAAATTATTAAGAATAACTCAAAAACTGTTGGTCAGACCTTGATCAAATTTCTGAGAAGCCACATGAGAAGCACCAGCTTTCAAATAAAAAAAGAATCATCGAAATCGGTTTACCCAGAAAAAAGTTATGAGGTAACACACATTAAAAAAAACATACAGTCGAATTGAGTACCGTCTCCTTTTTGAAGCACGCCATAGGTAACTGCAACTGAGGCAAGCGCACGTGGCTAAAACAACACAGCACATGGCGTGCCACACTCGCACAGCGAGCCGTCGCGCCGCACCAGCGCCAGCGAGCCGTCGCGCCGCACCAGCGCCAGCAAGCCGCTGCGCCGCACCACGCACTCGAAGCGTCAACGGGAGCAGCAGGAGCACCTGAGGGTTCACAGGCATCGTCTCATTCCTAACAATATATTTAATCATTCCTTTAATGATATTTTTAAAATATCCCTTTTTTTTAACAAATGTTAAATGTTACATAGTTTTGAAATTTTAAAATCAAAACTTTGCTTATCCTTTTCAAGAAGCCTCCTTATTCCTCATGCATACCCACTGACTGCTTATTTCTTTAAAGGAATACAAGGCCACAATAATCAAATAACCGTTCCTTTAATATGTCATCTACAATCAGTACCTATTATAATGTATAAAGCCATACTATATATTTTTTTCGTTTTATATACAAATGGTATTTTTGTTATTGTACCCAGCTGTTCAAGTTGCTCATTATCTTGCATAAGTCTCCAGGAAAAAACTTACTAATCTACTCACTCTTTTGACCAAACTCTAAATCTTTGTAATTAAGTGTCCCCCCGGGACTTGATCGCCATGTTCACAAAAAGCGAGAATCTTAAATGCTTTCATAATTCATTTTCTCAGCAATAAAAATGGTTTTTAAGACGTAAAGACATTTGAAAAAGCTAATTAAGAAGATTTTACGTCAAAATACTTTGTAAAGTTTCGAAACGAATCTTATGAAATATACAAAAGGTATTCAGCAATAATTACATGAATTTAAGCAAATACAGAAGAAATATTTTAAGTTTAAAAATTAATGATGCATTATCGGAAAATAATATTATATTATGGTTATTCCCTACTATGAAGGATAAGTCATTAATATTATAGACAAAAAAAAACAAAAACGGGCCGAAAATTGAGCCGGCCTTGAGGCGTGCCTAAGCCTATTTGTACTATCTATCCTGAAGAACTCTATATAATACTTACTTTTAATATTATATCTTTCAGGTGCTTTACAGCATGACCCATAGTCATAAAAAGACCGATCACAACCTGATGTCAAAGTTACCTACTTACCTACTTGTCTAAGCTAGCTTTTATTTATTAATTATAGGATCCAAGCAGATGTAAATCAGATGAAATTATTTTTTTTAATTGAAATCATCTTCGGTAGGAATCGATGTTCTTTTGCGATGATTTGTGGTTTAACCAATTTGATGTAACGTCGAGGACGATTCTGAACCTGTTTACAGGCTGCAAACTTCCCGGAGTCGGTGTTTCACATTGACTATATATCAGTGTATTCGGCGGTTAGATAGCTATCGTGGATAAAACTTTACTCAAAAAAGCACGAGCTATCTGTGATGTATCTCTGCATAACAACAGCACATCTAGCAAGTATTGGACGGCAACGAACTTCGAGTCGCTGCCGTCCAATACTTGTATATTATTAGACCTTCTTTAGATCTGGCAGAACAACTAATGAAAAAAAAAGGAAGAAAAAATATTTATTTCACATAATATATATAATATATATTCAGGAAATATTATGTACAGTATATATTGTACATAATATTTCCCATAAATATTTATTAAGTAATACGAGACTTCGCCGAACGTGACGAAAAGGGGTCGCACTCGTTTGACGCGGCAAACGTTGTTCACTATTTTCAGTGTAACCCTTTCCAACCATTTGGAGTAGTTCGAGCAGTAGTCTGTCTTAACAAATCTTAAATAACAAATAACTGAAAATAGCAAAACAATAAAAATAGACTTCATAACTTGTGTTTAATAATGCGCAGATATACGGTATACTGTCAAGAGTGATCAATTAGTCTCGTAATCAAATTTTTCATGACAGCACTCGCTCACGCACAGCACACAAACTCTCCATTTTACAAAGTACCATACCCTGCTGCTACTGTTCTCTACAATGAAAAATGCTATTAAATAATTAATTAATTTCCGTCCACAGGATACTTTCAACAAGTTTTTTATACATTTATTGACATAATATATAATACCTTTATGAAAAAAAAATTCTATGTAAAATAGCAATGTCATGAGATTATCAAAGGAGATTTTCTAAAGTAAGCACATTTAACAGTCGAAGAAATAAGTCTTATTAAATTGCTTTTACAAAGAGTAAACAAAAGCGATTTTCTTAAAAGATTCTAAAGTGGGTTTCAATTATCTTTTCAACAGCTAGCTTCTTAAGGAATTTAATTAAAACCAAAATCAAAAATTATTCTTTAAAATAATATGCTTAAACAAAAGTAAATAATAATATTAAGCAGTATTTTAAATTACAGGGAATAAAATACCAAATTATATTAAGAGTCCAAAGAGCAGCTAACTACTCGGATCACGTTTAGCTAAAAAATATGGATTTAGATGGAAAATTGTTGAAGTTGTGAGTATGTTTACCCGGAACAAATAGTCCGACTAGTTAAATCCAACTTCGACCGAGCGGTCAAACGACGGCTTCAACTCGGCTGGGCAGTGTTTGTGAAATTACGACACATCTTCTCGTCAGGTATACCTCAAAACTTGAAAACGAGATTGTACAACCAGTGCATGTTGTCAGTGATGACTTATGGATCTAAGACGTGGTTCTTCACTGCTGGCCGTATGAGGAAGCTCAAAGTCGCTCAGCGAGCTATGGAGAGGGCTATGCTTGGGGTTTCTCTGCGTGATAAGCTTAGTATTGAGAATATCCGCAGTAGAACCAGAGTAACTTACATAGCCCAACGGATTAGCAAGCTGAAGTGGCAATGGACTGGCCATATAGCTCGAAGAACCTACAACCGATGGGGATGAAAGGCTCTCGAGTGGCAGCCTTGTACCAGGAGTGAAGTGTAGGGCGGTCCCCCACTAGATGGAGGGACGACCTGTTAAGACATGCAGGAAGTCGATGGATGCAGGTGGCTCAGAACCGTGCTTTGTGGGATTCCGTGGAGTAGGCCTGTGTTCAGCAGTGGACTTGTGAAGGGCTGTATTGATGAATGATGTGATAAGTGGTTAGCCCATCACCTACACAATCACAAACCCAATATCCCAATAGTCGCCTTTGATGATATGCTACGTAAGTAACACAGTTGACACATTATGTTTTTATAAGTCATACATAAACATGGTACCTATGGGTCCCAGACCAACGTGGGCATTTTTGAAATTTAAATCCTTTTATGTAATTAGGTAATTCTAAACCAAATACATGTAGCTCGTTACGTATTTTGTATCCAAACTAATATTATATACAGTGAAAGTTTTGATGATTTTTATACTGATGTTTATTACTATATCACGCATTACGGCATAACGAATTTGAGCAAATTATTGAAACTAAATTAAGAAATGGAAAAAGTTAAATTAATCGCGGAAAATTAACATGTAGACAATTCTGTTTCCAAACGGGCGGAGCCGAGTACATAAGTTAGTAGGACAATAATGAAAAGACAACAAAATTACCTAATTTCGTTCTGCGTCTCGTAAAAGTTGACTTAAGGAAATCAAAAGAAAATTTAATCTGACAAATCTGCCGTCCAATCTCTAAAAGATAACTAGGTACTATTCGGTAAAAATTTTATTTCATTCAGAACGCTATATAACCTTTTTAACCCTCGACGAAAAAGAGGGTTGTTATATGTTTAACGTGTGTAGCTGGGTATCTGTGTGTCTGTCTGAGTCATCGTAGCTCCCAAACGGATGAACCGATTTCAATTTTTTTTTTAATTTGAAAGGTGACTTGATCATAATGAAACGCGTCATAATCGCTCTCGCTCTGGGAGAGCGATTATGACGCGTTTTGTTCTCTGAGGGCTAAGAAGGAATATTATTGACCTGTAATTACACACATTTGGGACTGGTGAAATATTTTTAGCGCAGATAATCTAGATAATAAGGTTTCAATCTTTACTTCTGCCCTTATAGAAATCTTAGATGTGCATGCACCTGTACGCGTACTCAAAATTAAACGTCGTCCATCACCTTGGCTTACTGACGATATTAAATCTATTATCAATAAAAAAGCGATAGCTAAGGCTAAGTTTAAACGTAAGCCGAATGCGTTTAATAGGGAAAAGTATATTAACATTCGCAATCACTGCAATAAGGTGTGTAGGTATGCTCAACGTCTTCATATTCATAAATCAGTTGAAAATGGTGATACAACAAAGGTCTGGAAATTTCTTAAATCATTGGGTGTTGGGAAATCTAAGAATAGTCCCAACGACAAACGATTTAAACGTTAATCGTTTAAATAATCATTTCTCTTCTTCGTCCTGCTTAGACACAATGCCGGATTAAGCAAGCGCGTAGCAAATTCTATCGAGAGGCCTTGATCTGTTATGGGCTCTTATGTATAAACGAGTAAAATACAATTCAATATTTAATACGTCTATTTGCCATCTATAGGTTACAATTTTGTTGGTGTTTAGTAGTACAGTAGATTACTGATTGACTGATTACTGTTAGACTCTGTCAAGTACAAAAAACTAGAGGTGAGATTTGTCCTGGCAATTTAGAATGATTTTAATAAGAAACTAACAATTAAAAACTGACGATACTACACAAATAATTGTAAATCTCTTTAGTACATATTTTAAAGTTTATATTTATTACAAAATATATTAAATAGGAATAGGTAATGTTACATTATATCAATGGTGTACTTTAAATTATGTAAATATTTTATATTTATCTGTTTTTTTTATTACTTTTAAACTTTTACAAAGTAACTTTTCTAGATTTCACGTGGGAAAATTTAGAAATAATACTATCGATTTCTCTAAGCAAATCATATTCTATTTTCATCAGAGAGATAATTATGGCGTTCTTGACTCATAGTGTTCCTTAATTTATTTTTATACGGTTCAATGTCGAAAATGAACGTTGACCACTGCAGTTATTGATCATGAGAGACAATAAATGCGCCAAGCAGTTTCTAAATTGGGGAAACACGATTCCAATGAATTATCCATTACAAATTAATAATATTGAATTTCCAGAGATTCGTTTTTCGTAATGTCAATTGCACCAGCCACATCCGTTTTAAGCAGCTCGGCAAACTGCACTAATTTGCCGTCTATGCTGTCTTCCAAACCATTTTCATAAGCACTGACCACAATTGGAGTTTCTTTCAAAATCTCTTCCGCTGTAATAGATTTTAAGTGTCGAAATATTCCAAAAACAGTAGTTAGATTTTGGTATGCTTTCATGCATTTGTCTAAAGCAGATAGTAAGTTATCAATAATGACAACAAACACCTCTTTCAAACTGTTCACCATGTGTTTCTTTTTCAACAAATTCGTCAAGTGTACTAGAACCGCTAAAATGGTCGTAATTTGTGTTTCGCTTGCGTCGTCTTGAAGTCTGTTGCTGATATTCATGACAGCTCGTCAGATCTTTGGCTTTTGCTTCAATATCTGAAAATGTGGATCGCATTGTTTGGACATATCCATAAAATGATTCATAAAAGGTATTCTTCATTAAGGTCTATATTAGATGTTTGCAGCGACGCACTAGTCGCTTGCAGGAGTTCTAATATTCCATTCAACATAACTGTCATTATTTCCAGTATCTGTATGAAGAAGAAAAAATGCAATAAGCCCTTATCAAAATTGCGCTAAACCTATTTTACGAAAATTCGATTTCTGAAATCCACTAAATTCCGCTATATTCTATGCTGTAAATGTATAAGGAAATAAGAAAAAAATTATTTATTATTTAAGGACATCTTCATTTATTTAATTAATATTTGGTACTAAAATCAACTCGATTAAGAATCAAAATGTAAATGCGTTGCCACTCCTGAAGACTAAGATGGAATGCCTCGTTTCCAATAAAAAGGGTCCCCGGTTCTCTACACTCAACATACGAAACACAGCAGCATTGAGCTGCTATTTTACGCTGATATTCTATGAGAGCATGGTCCTACCCCGGTCTAGCCGACCCATTCATTGTACAATCATAATACTCGTATAGCTGCAGCATGGCTCTACCACGTAAAAAACGTGTTTGCATCCTAGGACGCCGATGTCTCAGCCCACTCCTTGTAACACTCCTGCTTTTGCCGCGACGCAATTTTGCAGGAGCATCCAAAACAAGGCTGGATCCTGCCGCCCGCTGGATCCCCTGAATCACCAAATCGGCGACAGACTCAGTAACAATTTTTTTGGGATCATCCAGCATGAAGCAAATCCGCCACCATGGGTAAAATGCAAAAAAAACCCGCATGCAATCCCAATCCGCTGACCTATAGTGGACTCACTAATAGATGATGCTATCTCTACAAAGTACTTATATTTTTGACTAATCACGTAAAATTTTCCGTGATTGTAAAATTGATTAGATTAGAAGCACATCACCTTATACAATGATGAAAAGCCATTAGTCTGTGGTCGTAAGATTTTTCTGACGACATCGACATCATTATTGGTGTAATGAGATCATATGGCGCGGCGCCACTCGCTAAAGTGAAACTCCATGTGGTTTTCATCATTATCATTACAGCCCTTCACAAGTCCACTGCTGAACATAGGCCTCCCCCAAGGAATGCCATAAAGCACGGTCCTCAGCTACCTGCATCCAACGACTACCTGCATGTCTTACCAGGTCGTCACTCCATCTAGTGGGAGGACGCCCTACACTTCTTCTACCGGTACGAGGCTCCACTCGAGGTGAACCTTGCTTACCCATCGGTTGACGGTTCCTTCGAGCTATATGGCCAGATAAATAAGAAAATTAATTGCAAACGAAATAAAAATAGAATTTGGGTACGTTTGAGGGTAATTCGGCGGCGTTAATTTGGACTTCCACCAGGAACTGAACCAAAATGTTACATAAATAAACTTTTTTGCGAATGGATGAGGATGAGGTCACATTTTTCTTTTTAGAGTCCTGTTTTAAATTAGGGATGAAACAAGGTCTCACAACTGGTGTTTTTAGGAATCTGTATCTCACAAGGAACAAACGGAACCCTTATAGGATCACTTTGGTGTCCGTCTATCAAGACACCATTTCTCAGGACGGGTAGAGGTATCAAGTTGAAATTAATATCTAAATATTATAATACTAAATATAATATATAATACTAAAGCCTACGGACCCTTGGAAGTATAAAAATTCAACGCAATACTACGTAGTACTATTATTTATTCTGATACGGCCATTTATGTCACATATTTTGATACTCGCAAAATCACTCATAAGCCTATAGGGTACTCCCGTTGACCGAAAATCATTAAACTTGCGATTAAGCAAGATCTCACAACACAAGTAAAAGAAAACTAAAACTAGTTTTTCCACTGAAAAGCAGACAATCGTTATTGGGCCCACTAGAATTTTTAACGTAACTTAATTAAAATTTCTAGTGGGCCCAATATATTATATAAAAAAGATACAAATTTATAATAGCAAACGGCCTAAAGAATTTATGTAAATTTAACCGGAATCATGAAGTCTGAAACAAAGGGTTGTTTTTTTTTATAGGAGAGGGGGCAAACGAGCATGCGATTCGCCTGATTTTAAGTGACTACCGCCGCCCATGAACAACTGCAACACCAGGGGAATTGCAGATGCGTTGCCGGCCTTTTAAAAAGGAGTAGGCTCTTTTCTTGAAGGTCCCTAAGTCGTATCGGTCCAGAAAAATCGCTGGTGGTAACCGGTTCCACAAGAAAGTAGTGCGAGGAAAAAACATCTTCTAAATCGCACAGTGGTGGACCGCCAATTATCCAGATGGTATGGATGGTATCGCGAGTTTTGTCGCGATGTGCGATGGTGAAATTGAACGGCTGGAATTAATCCGAACAATTCCTCTGAGCACTCCCCGTGGTACATGCGATAAAATACGCAAAGAGATGCAACATCTCTACGCAGTGCTAGTGAGTCAAGCCGATCGGAAAGAACTCGGTCGTCGACGATTCGATCCGCTCTGCGCTGAATGCGGTCAAGTGGAATGAGCTGGCACTGGGGAGCCCCTGCCCAGAGATGGGAACAGTATTCCATGTAAAGCCGAACCTGCGCCTTGTAAAGTTGCAGGCGGTGTGCCGGCATGAAATACTGCCCCGCTCTACTGAGCACGCCAAGCTTTTTAGAGGCCAACTTGGCCTTCTCTTCCAAGTGACCACGAAACTGCACGCCACTCGATATGTCAACGCCGAGGATTCCGATACTGGCTGAGGCAACAAGGTTGTTTTGATATTCGTTTTTTGCGCCCAATGCAAGGCACCCTCCGAAAGCGGGGGAAGGAGGTGGTGTATGCTCATAGCATACCACGCAGCCGGCTGCGTGGTTATGTGGGACTCACTTTGAAGAAGTGCCTCACCCACTAAACACCACCTGGGAACGGCTTTAGCCCGAAGGCCTTTCCGCCGAATCGGGGACAACCTCCCTCGGGGGAGGGAGGCGTGGGGTATAACCGTCCGGGGACGGAAGCGCGGGTCAATCAACACAGCCGCAAAGGGCGGCGGTGCTGGAGTGAGGATGTGGGAGTCGCATGAGCGAGAATGCATCCACCGTACGGGGACGGTGAGCACTGTCTGCTAACACAGCCGCACGGGGGCGGCGGCGCTAGCGGAGGCGGGAAGGGAAGGCGCTCACCGTACGGGGACGGTGAGCGCGGGCGCACAATATAACCGCACGGGGGCGGCTAGCGGAGACGGGAAGGCACCCACCGTACGGGGACGGTGAGACACAGCTAGCACGACCGCACAGGGGCGGCGGCGCAAGCTGAGGGGGACGGGACGGGACTGACGTTCAATTCCTCGACTGAACTGACTAAGGGAGAAGACCCGTACGGGGACGGGTGCTCGGTCAGCTGGCGGACTCCGCTAGCGCACGACCGCACGGGGCGACGGCGCAAGCGGAATGTCTTCATGCCTTCATATATTCGTGTTCTGGCCATTGAGCTATTATACTTATACTACGTACGTAAGTACATATTACTTCAATGGTTCTGGCTAATGTATTATGAAAAAAAATGCATGTAACGAAGAACTAACTACTAAAAGGATTTTCCATCAATCTTAAAGTACCTATAAATGATGAATGTACCTACAACTTTGTTTTACGAGTATACTATTAATTATTGACCAGCGCACTATTTTAACTTATAATACCGGTGAAAACTACTAGACAATCGCTTTTAGTTTGTTTTTAGTTTAATGTGATATTCATATTTTAATTCTTAATTTGTCAGTATTCCTGTTAGATACAGTAAAACTAATATTACTTTTGTAATCTATAGGTTATAAGGAATAAATCGACATGTATTTCATTAAGTTACGCCACAATTTGTGGTGGGCCCAGTCTACATGCAAAAATAAATTGTCTGCTTTAAGTTTGTCCTTTCGATCCGCCTTACCTTTTCGTTAGAGCAATTTTCGGTGCAGGCGCGTATTAGTTTGTTACCTATGCAACTGTAAGTTTTTAAATCGCTTAGATATGCTATAAAATGGTAACTGTAAAAATAAAATAAACCTAATTTCTAATAATATACCTAATTTTTCTAAAAGTTAATACCTCGTACATATAATACAAGACTGATAATGCCCGCGGCAGTAAGCCATGCTACGCCTCTGAATAAAATCCAGTCTTACAAAATCTACAAATTAGATACGCAGCAAATATATTAAGTGTATATTTTTTTTTTTTATAAAAACACCTTTTTTAATTCCGCGCTTAATAAATCGTCATCGATTTGTTAAACGCGGAAAGGGCGAAAAAGGGATTTTTGCCATAGTTGCCACGCCTGGAAGGCGGGTTGGCAACCGCAATTTTAATTTCCTGTTTTCATTAGGAAGACTCTACTGCCCATCCGTACGACACCAAAGGGACGATAACGCGAAGTGGATATTCTTATATGTCTTGTGAAGTGCCACTAGTACATGGCAGTCTTTGGGGGCATGTAATGTCACAAAGCACGGTTCTCAGCCAACTGCATATATCGACTTTTGTGCATGTCTTATCAGCTTATCAATCCATTTAGTGTAGAACCATCCTAAACTCCGTAAAACCTCCAGTACGTGACTGCCACTTTAAAACCTTTCTTCCCCATTGGTTGTCGGTTCATCGAGCTTTATGGCCTGCCAATTGCCACTTCAACTTTCTAATCCGTGGGATTATTTACTTTTTATTCACACAGAGAAACTCAAAAATATCCATAACTCCTGAGTGACCTTAAGTTCCCTCATACACCCAGTGTCTAGTGAAAGACTCCGCCTCAATTTTTTATGTCAGCACTAGCAAAATGCACTCGTTATACCTACACTCTTGATAACTTACCGCTGTCAAAACAATGCGCCCCATTGACTATAGGAAACTAAAGTCGAGAATAATGACTTAAAAGCTATTGTTGACTTAATTGAAAGCGATATATATAGCGAATTCATCTCAAACCACGTCAAAGTGAGTAACAGCCTTCCTTCAACGTAAGTGAGAAAACGAAATTGATCTATTTGCATCAAATTGGAAATATAAAAAGCTCGAAAAGTAGTAACTGTATGAACTTACTGAGGAATAGGAACTCAAAAGTGTATGATGAAAAATGGATCTAGTATGATAAACGGAAGCCTTTCTCACAATGGTTTAAACCTGGAGGAGACAAGATAATCGCGAATTGAGTTAAAATTTATGGAGTGAACACTGCAAGAATAACGATCATACTATTAAGATTTTTTAATGATGATGAACAAGTTCGCTATTAAGCTGAGAATGTCAATTGCTCAAGTTGTTCACTACTTCTCCAGGATAACGCTCGTCTCCACACCGCATAACTGACTGTCTCAATTGCAGGAGCTTCAACTTGAACCTCTTTGTCATCTTCGCTAGAGCCCCATCGTCATTTTACTCGCCATACCTGGTTCTTTTCATATAGATGAAACCTGTTTCATTTTATAATAGAAGTAAATTTACTAAACATATACAGTTGGGGACCTGCCTATTAAGTTAATATAATATTTCATCTCAAATATGTAATATATAATAATCTATAATATTACACAAGTCAAGAATGTGTATATGTCTGTATTTATACATTATTACATATATTATAGTGGGTACATTAAATATGTGTGTACATAAATAAAATAAAAATCCTTTAATATCTACTTATTCTACGAATAGTTACCAGTTTTTTTTTTCAAATTTAACTAAGTTCTTTTTTTTATAGAATATGGGTAACAAACGAGCACACAATCCACCTGATGGTAAATGGATACTGTAGCCCATAGACATCTACATTTATCCTCAATTAAGAATCAAAATGCAGATGCGTCGTCACCCCTGAGAACTGAAATGGAATGCCTTTGACTCATTTCCAGTAAAAAGGGTCTCCGGTTCTCTACACTCACCATACGAAACACAACTGCATTAAGCTGGAATTTTACGCTGGTTTTATATGTAGGCGTGGTCCTACTTCGTGATACAACCATAAAATAAAGCTGCAGCGTGGCTTAAAGGAAATATTTTAAGCTCCGATAAGGTGGTGAAGAAATCCTTTAAAGAACTCATCGGATAAAAGTGCATTGACAGTAAAGGCCGATACTTCTGTTGAAACTATAATATGATTTAAAAAGGAGATTTTTTTGTCTCCTTTGTATAAATAACAACTATTTTTTTAGTACAGTCAAGTTTGGCAACTTTACCAATGGAAGTTAACTTTGCTACGTAGTACTATTATATATTATGGGACTTTGCCATCAGGGATGTATAGGTACAAAATTACGATTAATATGGACAACGTAACGTTTTTCGAGATATGCCATTTTTGGATGAAAATTTATTATTTTCGATATGGCAACATGAGAGTTAATTTTAGCATTTTATTTTAACGCGGCATTGTGCCGGCGATGTAGCCTCTTTGTTCAGTACTTTAGAACCTTTGTTGATTTTGTTTGAATACTGAATGTAGATATTTATATCTTTGTAATAACGTAATATTAATGGTAAGGAAATTTCATATTTCTTTTTTAACATGGTCGTCTTAATATTTATCTATAAAACTTACTTGGCAAAGTTACTTTTTTTATAGAATAATGGTGACAAACGAGCACACAGTTCACCTGATGGTAAGTGGATGTTGTGGCCCATAGACATTTACAATTATCCTCGATTAACATTCAAAATGCAGATGCGATGTCACCCCGGAGGACTAAGATGGAATGCCTCGTTTCCAGTAAAAAGGGTCTCCAATTCTCTACACTCTCCATACGAAATACATCAGCATTAAGCTGCCATTATACCATACTAGTGATGCCACGATGTGTCATCACTAGTATGTGATGAGGCTTTGCCATATTTTGCTAGAACCAAGGGTTGTCACTTTCAATCTATATTTTTTACCGATTACGGCGATTCAAAGAAAGGATTCTATACGTATGTATATTTGTATAGATGTTTCACCGTAGCAGCCTATTAGACCGATTTTAATTTTTACCTAATGAGTTGTCAATCGATTCATCTTTATCAAAACGTGAAGGAAAAGAACAGAGATTTCTCTGTTAGATATAGAGATATTATTCTACTGGGTATTAATAATATTATTACTACTCAGTATTTTTCATATTTTTAACTTAGTGTGTTGATATTAATTTGCATCCAAAGAACAGTAATCCCACAATAGCAAAATAATTATAAATATTTTGCTATTGTGGGAAAACAATCATCATCATCATCATCATTACAGCCCTTCACAAGTCCACTGCTGAACATAGGCCTCACTCAAGGAATGCCACAAAGCACTGTCCCGAGCCACCTGCATTCATTTTCTTCCTGCATGTCTTACCAGGTCGTCACTCCATCTAGTGGGGGGACGCTCTACACTTCGCCTGCCAGTACGCGGCTGCCACTCGAGATCCTTTCTTCCCTATCGGTTGCCGGTTCTTCGAGCTATATGGCCGGTCCATTGCCACTTCAGCTTACAATCCTTTGGGCTATGTCAGTCACTCTGGTTCTACTGCGGATATCCTCGTTTTTAAGTCTATCACGCAGAGAAACGCCGAACATAGCCATACGGCCAGCAGTGAAGGACCACGTCTCAGATCCATAGGTCATCACTGGTAACACGCACTGGTTGTACAATCTAGTTTTGAGGTTTTGAGGAATGCCTGACGAGAAGATGTGTGGGAAGACAATATTTAGGTATATTACAATTATTTTTTTAGCTGATCGTAATAAAGTGATGATGATGACTAATAAAAAACAATACTTGTTAAAAATGATAGTGAAAAGCTTTATTTTTATCTATACTATAATTAATTTAAGCTTATTATTGCACCAATTTGATTTTTCATTTTAGACGAAGATATTTTAGTTTCATATATTTTTTATTTTTTGCCTAAAAAATTAGTGTGACAAGATTTAAATGTACAAAGTGAAACTTTACGACATATCGTTCTTCTTATATTTTATATTTTACATAAGTAGTTAAATAAGGTTTACGCAAAAAACGTTACAAGAAAACGTGATATTTTTTTTTAAATACCGTACTAAATTTCTTCTCTACGTCGACAAAAATTAAGTAAAGTACGTAATCAAGGATTTTTGACAACCCTGATATATATTTTCAAGTTTGTCAAATTGAATAATAGGTGGGCAACTTTGCCACTAGCGTTAACTTTGCTACTTGCAACACAACAAGAACAACAGGAACAAATCATAACTCTGACTGTTGTACTTATGTGGTAAACTTACCTTCATCCTTGAAGTTAAATCGTATTATTTTCATTAAATACCACAAAGTTAGGTTAACTTTGCCATTTTCTATTTTTGAGTATTTTGTCTATTTAATGTTAGTATTTTTTAAATCTATTTCTATAATAAAACTCTAACACGACGTCTTCACACGCATCACGCAAAAACCTGTGCACCGATTTGGATGGGACTTTCACTGGCAGATAGCTGATGTTATAAGGAGTAACTTTTATTTTAGGGTTCCGCGCAAAAAAATTCCACGCGGGCGAAGTCGCGGGGAACAGCTAGTCACTAATAAATACTATAGTAAATCTAATAAGAAAATAGTATCATGTTTAAGCAAAGAGTGTAATAAGTATATTGATATTTAACATTGAGGCCAAGTCTGCCAAGTAACTTTTATGTTGGAAAATTGGTCCTAGAATTTTTTTTTTTTTTTTTTTTTTTTATAGGATAGGGTGACAAACGAGCACACAGTCCACCTGATGGTAAGTGGTTGCTGTGACCCATAGACATCTACATCTATCCTTGATTACGAATAAAATGCAGATGCGTTGTCACCCGTGAGGACTAAGATGGAATGCCTCGTTTCCAGTAAAAAGGGTCTCCGGTTCTCTACACTCACCATACGAAACACAGCAGTGTTAAGCTGCTATTTTACGCTGGTATTCTGCGAGAGCGTGGTCCTTCCCCGGTCAAGCCGACCCATTCGTGCTACAACCATAATACTAATATAGCTGCAGCATGGCTCTACCACGTAAATAATTTTTGGAAAGAATTTTAAGTCTTTCCAAAAATTGCAGTTGCCAGGTTTCACGGTATCAAAAAATGTACGGAAAATTAAATTGTCCTGTTAATTATCCCATGATCGCTCCAGAGTGTTGTCTTTGTCATGTCCATCTCGGGACTTTTACGGGCTGATGAAGATATTGTTCATTATAATATTTTACTACATATTTTATTCTTATACTGTTCCCATAACGTTGTTTATGGACATCATTGACGATTGACGCCCTTTAAGTATAATGTACTTATTACCGTTACCGTTACAGCCATACAGCCTATTAAAGTCCACTGCTGAACATAGGCCTCCTCGTTAGATTGCCTCATAGAGGGGATATTCGCCATAGTTGCCACGCTTGGCAAGCGGGTTAACAACCGCAGTTTTTTTATTTTTAGTCGTTATCGTTATTAGGAAGACGCTGCTGCCCATCTCCGACTTGTTTCTCTCTGTCGCCTCTTACGACACCCACGGTCCCACGGAATGATATTCTTAACACCGCCACTACACTTTATAATTCTTATTTACCTTAGAGTGATAATATATTACAGTATTACTCTATAGTACACAATATTTAAATTATTAACGTAGACAATCTTCAAAAGTATAACAAGTAAATTTTTTAATTAACGTTCTAATTTAAACAACACTGAAGAGTTGGTATGGCAGGTGAAATAAGCGCCAGGCTGGCTGAAAATATAGTGTTCGGCGGTGAAAATACTCAACCAGGACCAGATTATTAGGAGATCGCCCAGTTATTCAAATATGCTTCAAGAGTGCTTTTCAAAATCTATTTAAAGTATTGACAACTAAAAATAATTGCATTTGGCGTTTATCGTCGGTTATTGTTTTTGATATTGATTAATGTTAATTGATAATTGTTTTTTGAACTAATTTAATTATAAAAATAAACTAGCGTTAAACAATGGGAGGTTTATATATGCATATTATGCCTACTTATTTATCATTACTTTTTTATGCATAAAATGCAATGTTATCTAAAAATTACCCTTTTTGAGTTATGTTAGAATAGAATAGAATAGAATTATTTTTATTCAATACAGATTATCGTACATAATACTTATTGAAAGTTTTTTTTTTTTACTTTTACCACTGGTTCGCAAACAAACCTCTCTCCTGGGAAGAACCAGCAAGAAACCCAGCGGGACTTTTTTAAAAGTACATTTTTTTTAAAAGCACAAGTTATTTATTTGATATTAAATATATTGACATAATCAGTGCCGGATTAAGTAAGCGCGGGGCCCGTAGCAAATTCTATCGAGGGGCCCATGATCTGCGATGGGTTCTTATGTCTAAAGTGGTAAAATACATTTCAATACTTAATACGTTTATTTGCCATCTATAAGTTACAATTTTGTTGGTGTTTAATAGTAAAGTAGATTACTATAGGCCCTTTTAGACGATACTACACAAATAATTGTAAATCTTTTTAGTGCATATTTTAAAGTTTATATTTATTACAAAATATATTATATTTTAGGAATAGGTAATGTTATATTTTATCAATGATGTACTTTAAATTATGTAGGTATATATTTTATATTTATTTATCTGTTTCCTTTATTATTTTCAAACTTTTACAAAGTAACTTTTCTAGATTTCATGTGGGTAAATTTAGAAATAATACTATCCGTATCAATTTCTCTAAGAAAATCATATTCTATATTCATCAGAGAGATAATTATTCCGTTCTTGACTCAAAGTGTTCCTTAATTTATTTTTTAAACGGCTTAATGTCGAAAATTAACGTTCACCACTGCAGTTATTAATCATGAGAGACAATAAATGAGCAAAGCAGTTTCTAAATTGGGGAAACATAATTGTAATCAATTATCCATTAGGAATTTATAATATTGAAATTTCCAGAGATTCATTTTTCGTATTGTCAATCGCAACAGCCACAACCGTATTAGCAGCTCGGCAAACTGCACTAATTCGCCGTCTATGCTGTCTTCCAAACCATTTGCATAAGCACTAACCATAATTGGAGTTTCTTTCAAAATCTCTTCTGCTGTAATAGATTTTAAGTGTCGAAATATTCAAAAAACACTAGTTAGAATTTGGTATGCTTTCATGCATTTTTCTAAAGCAGATAGTAAGTTATCAATATAATTTTTGATAACTTACTATGGTGAACAATTTGAAATTGAGGTGTAGTTGTCATAACATTTGTTGTCATTGAGAGAGGGCACGTATTCTCATACGCAGATGACACAGCCATAGTATTTAATGGTACTTCCTGGAAATCCGTTTTTGAAGCTGCCGAGCACGGTCTCCACAGAGTTGCAATCTGGCCCAAATCCGCTCTTCTTACCTTGAACATCGCCAAAACTAACTATATTTGCTTTGCAATCCATAAGCGTACTTTACCGCCCCCAAATCTGACATTAAGAATTCACACCTGTGACCTTACTTGTAATGGGCCGTGTGAGTGCGATGAGATTGAGAGTGTCAAATGTACTAAATACCTTGGATTAACTCTGGACCATCGACTATCTTGGCACCCTCAAATTGAAGCTATAAATAATAGGATCCGAAAACTCACATGGGTCTTTAAAAAGTTAAGACATGTAACTTCTCAAGAACTCTTAAAATATATTTACATTGCATTCCCATCTGGGCTGGCGCCACCAAAACTAAATTCCTCGAGGCTGAAGGAGCCCAGAGATGCCTACTTAAGACAATGTTTTTAAGCCGTTTATATTTCCTACTGATGAACTATATCTACATCATAAAATATTGTCATTAAGAAAACTCTATATTGTCAAGCCTGTATTTAAATTACATAAATCCTTGCCGTATGAACATAAAGTTCAAACAGGTAGAAGGAAGTGTAAAGTGGCTCCTATTACTCCATGTAGAACTGTTTTTGCCAGGCGTCAGTTTCAAGCTCACTCTGCCTATCTCAACAATAAGCTTCACAGTAAATATTCAATATATAACCTTCAACTGAATGAATGTAAAAAAACAATAGTTTGCTGGCTCGAGACGCTAGGGTACCATGACGTGGAGGACTTTTTATTTAAGTACGAATCGTAGACAATACAAACACACACACACACACACACACACGCGCGCGCGCACGCGCACGCGCACGCACGCGCACGCGCACGCGCACGCACACGCACACGCACACGCCCACGCACACGCACACGCACACGCACACGCACACGCACACGCACACGCACACGCACACGCACACGCACACGCACACGCACACGCACACGCACACGCACACGCACACGCACACACACACACGCCCACACACACACACACACACGTTTGACATAAAATGTAGTGGTTATTATCCCATCCCAAGATTTAGGTTTTAGGGCTAGATGAAGATGAAAATGATTTATACACATCACAGTTTTGGCACAGTGTAATATCTGAAGTTTATCATTCATTTAGTATTCTAGCCTTTGAAATATTGTAAAATCTATAGTTTAGTTATTAAAAACACTAAAAATAAATATTGTATACTCGGTCCAATGGAAGAGCAGAGTTACCCAACACAAGCATTATTACATGCTTCCTGGGTGACTCTGGCCACAGAGTAATGCTTGTAGACCTAAGTTAAAGAAATAAACAATTATTATTATTATTATTATAACAAACACCTCAATTTCAAACTGTTCACCATGTGTTTATTTTTGAACAAATTCGTCAAGTTTACTAGAACTTCTAAAATGGTAGTACTTTGTGTTTCGCTTGCGTCGTCTTGAAGTCTGTTGCTGATATTCATGACAGCCCGTCAGATCTTTGGCTTTTGCTTCAAAATCTGAAAATGTGGATCGCATTGTTTGGACATATCGAACTGTAGTGGCCGCCCGCCATCGAGATGATGAGGATGGAATTATGAGTTCTGTCGCAGTGTAATTGTGAAATTCAGCAGCTGGAATTAATCCGAACAATTCCTCTGAGCACTCCCCGTGGTATATGCGGTAGAAGATGCATAGAAATGCAACGACTCTACGCAAGGCCAGTGGATCAAGCCGATCGGAGTCGGAGCCGCTTTCCATTGAATACGGTCAAGTGAAGGAACTGATACTGAGGCCGGGGCACCTCCTCACACCCAGACATGAGAGCAGTATTCCATATAAGGCCGAAACTACGCTTTGTAAAGCTGCAAGCGGTGGTCCGGCATGAAATACCGTCTGTAATCCACTGAGCATACCAAGCTTTTTTGATGCCAGTTTAGCCTTCCCTTCCAAGTGACTGCGGAACTGTACGTCTTTCGAAATGTCGACGCCAAGGATTCCTATGGTAGCTGAGGGGAGTGCCCTGAAATCGAGGAGATACGACAAAAGGGTTTTTTTTTGCGGTAAACGCGCAAACCTGTCTTCATTGGTGAAACTGGACTACATTTAGTCACCCAGTTCTAGATTCAGACACAAGTTTGTTCCGGCACTCGATGACGTGTTCCCGAGAAATATGAGCACGGCCGGTGTATAAAGCATCGCCAGTGCTGTCGTCTGCATAACAATGAATGTTACTAGTATGCAACATATCATTGATATTGTATGCAACATATCACAGAAGGAACAGGGTAGGTAATAGCACGCAGACTTGTAACACCAGCATTCACATGCTTGGAGTCGGAGTATGCACTGTCGACTACGACCTTAATACTCTGATCTGTAAGAAAACTGGTGACCCAATTGCATAATTTCTCGGGAAGCCCATAAAAGGGAAACTTCGAAAGAAGCGCTTTTGTGCCTAATCCAAACGAAGGCCTTCGCTATGTCCAAACTAACCGCCAGGGCCACCCGTATGGTCTCGACTGCCTCCGCTCATCGGTGAGTCAGGTAGACAAGAAGAAGACCAGCTGAGCGATCTCGACGGAAACCATATTGACGGTCACTAATCAGCTGATGCTCTTCAAGGTACCACATAAGCTGGCAGTTAATAATAGATTCCATTATTTTGGAGAACGAAGAAGTGATAGCGATAGGCCTGTAGTTGGACGGGTCCGGGCGGTCACCTTTTTTAGGGATCGGGTGTACTAAGGATGTCTTCCATGAGCCGGTAACAACGCCTAAAGAGTAAGAGCCGGAAAAGACGCGTAAGAACCGGCGTCAACTCTGGAGCACACGTCTTTAGCATAAATGGGGGGATTCCATTAGGCTCACTCGACTTGTTGACATACAGGGACAGGAGTGCTTTGCGCACCGAGAGCTGTGTTAACAGCACATCCGGCATGTAGCACTCACACCGCGGGATGGTCGGTGGTATGTTCTCTCCGACTTCGAGTCATCCTCCCTGCACATAGATGGTAATGATGGCTTACAGAAATTCCCTTGAACAGCCTTGGCGAGGGATCAGAACGTACGAGCTCCAGAAGGAAGGCAAACTACTATAATGTGCTCCAACTTTGTCCTAGCGATAGCTCTTTTGAAAGACCTGGAGGCAGAGTTGTACTTCTTTTTGAGTGCGCTAGTGTATGCATTCCGGGACACCGATGTGTCAGCCCAGGACTTGTAACACTCCTGCTTTTGCCGCGATGCAATTTTGCCGAGCATTCAAACCAAGGCTGGGATCTGCCTCCGATAGGCACTACAGATGACGGGATGAAAAGTTCTATCCCCGGAAGCACTATATCGGCGACAGACTCAACAACAATATTTTTGGGATCATCCAGCATAAAACCAATCCACCACCATGGGTAGGATGCAAAAAACCCCGCATCCAATCCCAATCCGCTGACTTATAGTGCCACACATGGCGGCAGCCTCATGCCTGCAATGAGCAAGTGATGGGCACTGTACTTCGGATCAGGCAGTGAACCGAAGTGCCAAGAGGACGGAGACCTGATAGCTGTCCGGATGAAAGGTCAGCAGAAGGTTCAACAGAGAAGGTGTATGATCCTCCAAACTCGTGGGCGAAGTGATCAGTTGTGTCAGATCATATGCCAAGGCGTAAACAGATCTTTCCGGTCGGATCGGTAGTACGAGAACCGAACCATTCGGCATGGTGGGCCATGAAACGTGTGCGTTTACCGTATGAAATTCTGTGTTTTATTTTCGCCAACAAAATAATTGGTTACCGATTGTCTGACGTGGATACACTTAGTCGAAAAATGTATGGTTTTACGTTTTTGTGACAGCAAGAAAAATTAAATATACCATGTCTTAGTAAGTTATACGCGGGGCCCCTTTTGCGCGCGCCCCGTAGCAATTGCTACTCTTGCTATGTGGTTAATCCGGCACTGCTTAGATAGCACTACTAAGGCTAATACACTAACATATCTTTCAACTATTCCCACTTCCAATCATTCTTCTTTTGTTTTTAAACCATTCTCTGCTTGTGACATTAAGAAGAGCGTTCTGTCTATTACATTCAATGCATTTGAAAGTGACTGTGTCAGTCGTAACATGATTCTTCCCATTCTTGATATTATTCTTCCTATTATTTGTCATATCCTTAACTTCTCCATTTCTACTAGTAGTTTTCCATCATCTTGGAAAAATGCTGAAATTATTCCTATTCCAAAGAAAAGTAATCCTGCATCCTTTTCTGAATATCGTCCTATCTCTTTACTGCCCTTCTTATCTAAAGTCCTTGAACGCCTTGTTTACACCCAGTTCAACAGTTTTCTTTATACAAATGCTTTTATTAATCCTTTACAGTCAGGATTTCGACCTGGACACAGTACTTCCACAGCATTGGTGAACATCACCGATGATATCCGATTAGGAATGGAACACGGTGAAGTGACTGTTCTTTGTTTATTAGATTTCAGTAATGCTTTTAATACCGTTGACCATGACGTCCTACTCGGCATAATGCGCTCTCTTAACGTATCACCAACAGCGATTGGTTGGTTTCGGAGTTACCTGTCTGGTCGCCAGCAACGTATACGTATCGACGATACATTATCATCTTGGTGTAACGTATGTGTTGGTGTACCGCAGGGAGGCGTTTTATCTCCTTTACTTTTTGCAGTTTTTATAAACTCAATATCCAATAATTTAACTTCTTCCTACCACCTTTATGCAGATGATCTACAAATATATACAAAAGCTTGTTCCAACGACCTCGATGTCACTAATGCAGATCTCAATCGAATTCTTGATTGGAGTAATGCATACGACCTTCACGTTAACCCAGCAAAATCGCAAGGCATTATCGTGGGCAGCGCACAAATGTTGGTTAAGTCGAGCCTAGATTACCTGCCTCATATAGTATTTGGTAAAACTATTATTCCTTACAAAGATTCGGTAAAGAACTTGGGGATACACATAGATAAGAATCTGTCGTGGGGACAGCACATCAAAGAAATTAATCGTGAAGTTTATGCCTCGGCAGCCACCTTGCGTAGATTACGTAACTTTCTTCCCATTTCAACCAAAACTATGCTTGCTTAGTCCCTTTTCTTCCCTATTTTTGACTATGCAGAAATCAGCTATCTAGATCTCACCGAAGCACCGCTCGATAAACTTGAGCGAATTCAGAATTTTTGCATAAGGTTTATATTTGGATTGCGAAAATATGACCATGTCTCTCTTTTTCGTACTAAGCTCAAGTGGTGGCCAATACGACTTCATCGGAATGCTCACATACTTCATCTTCTCTATAGTGTTATCTTTAATCCTTCTTACTCTTCTTACCTCAAAAATCATTTTGAGTTTCTTCGTGATTCCCATTCGCGTAACTTGAGATCAGCAGAGAGCTTGAAGTTGAATTTGCCACTATACACTAGAAAATTTATGAACAAGTCTTTTACTGTACAGGCCGTTCATTTATGGAATGAACTCCCATTGGCAGTAAAACCCGCACCATCCCTACCGGTATTTAAAAAACCAGTCAAGAATCATTACCTCGCACTTTAAATTGTAACTTCGCTTCCACACTAGCTAGTAAATATAATATTATATGTAGCATATCG
The DNA here is from genome assembly GCA_029286625.1 of Parnassius orleans. Classification (NCBI taxonomy): domain Eukaryota; kingdom Metazoa; phylum Arthropoda; class Insecta; order Lepidoptera; family Papilionidae; genus Parnassius; species Parnassius orleans. The sequence goes on along the minus strand of JAGSMP010000027.1, from coordinate 2,897,761 downwards.
ATTACATTTAATTAATTAAATAATTCAATATCAATATATATATATATATATATATATATATATATATGTTTTTTATTTTTTGGATATATATATATGTTTGTAGTATGTGTATGTATTTATATATGTTTATTCTTTTTTACCTCTTTTTTTCCTATCACACCAATTTGCCCTACCCCTGTCATGTGGAGTGCAATCCTGTCCATTCATTGATTTTCTGGAAGAAATTGCTGTCAGCAATAAGACCGCCCATTGCATACTTCTTTTATATATATAATTTCTGTAATTTTTGTATGGTGTGCAATAAAGAATATTAAAAAAAACATTGTTCATACTATGTCTTTCCCGATACCATCCACACCATCTGGATGCTTGGCGGTCCACCACTGTACGTTTCGCTAGGAGTTTTCTTCCGCGTACGACCTCTCTGTGGAATAGCTTACCACCGGTGATTTTTCCGGACCGATTCGACTTAGGGACTTTCAAGAAAAGAGCTTACTCCTTTCTAAAAGGCCGGCAACGAACCTGCAATTCCCCTGATGTTGCAGTGTTTCATGGGCGGCGGTAGTCACTTACCATCAGGTGAGCCGTATGTTCGTTTGCCCCCTTTCCTATAAAAGAAAAACACGTAGTGCTTATAAAAATCGTTGCTTCTTAAAACTTTAATAACTTTATTTTAAATGAAGATATCGCATTTTTTTTTCGATAAGGGCCAAGTGTCTGATAATTAAAACTTAGAAACCTTAATTAAAATCTATCCAGTAGTTTTTCCGTGATGCACGCACAACTGCAAACCTCTATCATTTTATACAGATGTCATAGAGTGGAGACCGCGCTTAGGTAAACGTAGTGTAGGACTGGTAGTGAGTGACGATCTACGCAAATTAGATGGTAGCAACTGGATGCGTGAAGCCGAAGATCGGGCTAAGTGGTGCACCTTTTTTTTTACATGGGGAAATGCCTACGCATACCCGCCTCGCGGGGGCAAGGACGGGTTATGTCGTAGCGCACCTAGGGAGAGGCCTTTGTCTGCCGCATGCTCATTATGATGATGATGTTAGTTAATCTAGAAATTAGACTCACGTTATATTTTGGACTGGTGTGTACTTGAATAAGACGTTATATAATAATAATAATAATTTTAAAAAAAACATTACTGAAAAAATTCATAAATACACTACAGTATAGTAAATACAATACAGAACTAAAAGAAGTAACTAGAATCTGGAAAGTGAACAAAGTATACATTGTGCCGCTAGTGCTCTCCAATACTGATGTTATCCCGAGATGTTTGTCCCACTCCCTTGAATTATTAGATCTTCCTTAAATATTACCATGCAAAAAGCAGCCATCCTCAACACTTGCCGTATTGTCCGAAAATTTTGGCAAGAAGACACCTCAAATTTTAATAAAGTAGTTTTAAACAATATAAGTATGTTTTTGTGGTCAATTTTACTATATTAGTTATTTATTCGTTGGTAATGAATATTATTATATCGGTCTATTAACACTTATATAAAGCATTTTTGGGGGCGTGTGTTGAATGTTTAAAATGTGTAAATAAGCTAAAAATGTGACTTTTTTATGTATATATTTTTATTTTATTTTATGTGTGTATGTGTGTTAGTGTGATGGATACGCGTATGTAATTTAGTTGATAAGTTTGTGAGTCATTTATGAGTTATTTAACTATTGCAAATAATTTTTTTGTGTCATCATAAGTTTATATTTTTAACCACTTTACTATGATATTTTTACATTGGTAAGTTGTGCGGGTATATATTAAGAAGTTTATTTTACATACTTTATGCTTGAGTCTGCTTTATGGAGTGACGACCTGGTAAGACTTGCAGGAAATCGATGGATGCAGGTGGCTCAGGACCGAGCTTTGTGGCATTCCTTGGGGGAGGCCTATGTTCAGCAGTGGACTTGTGAAGGGCTGTAATGATGATGATGATGATGCTTCAGTCTATTTATTGTGAAGCTATGGTCATATTCAAGTTTCCGTAGTTGATCCTTATAAATAGCTGCATGACAGAAAGGACATCGCATTCAGAATATAAATCTAATGTGGGATAACTAAAAGGTTTAGATGTCATGACTTTTGATATCGCTCGTTGGGCTCTTTCTAGTTTTAACAGATATGTTTTACAAGCTCCACCCCACGATTTAATACGTTACGTACGTTATTATTGACTAAACCAAGGCGCTGTAAACCATTTTAAAGTAGTAGTATCAGCCACGTATTGTAGTTTTTTGAAGACGAAAATTAACTTTCTTGTTTTTTCTGTTACTTTTTTTATATGTGGATTCCAAGTAAGGTTTTCATCTAACATAACACTGAGATAACGTATGGTTTTAGTTCTGTTTATTATATTAACAAGAATGCCCTTTCAAAAAGGAGTGCATTTGAATTTCGAATTCAATATTCGACGTTCAATAGGGAGTATCCGCTGAGTGATTGTGAATAGCATATATTTAGTTTTAGAAATATTAAGTGTAAGCATGTTTTTATTAAGCGAATTTCTTATATGCCGAAGTCCAAGTTCGGTATTTCTTTGTGCATCAACCCAAGTTCTTCCATGAAATAATATTGCGGTGTTGTCTGCAAAAGTAAATATTTTACCATTTTTTATTTTTTATTCACAAAGATCATTTATATAAATTAAAAACAACGTGGGATCAAGTACACTTCCTTGTGGAACACCGAATATGAGTGACAGAGTCAGCAACAACGCTACCATGGGTTGGATGCAAAGAAAGACCGTATTCCGTCCCAATCCGCAGACCTGTAATGCCAAACACGGCGGCAGCCTGCAGAACGCAACCGCGAAGGGAACGTGAGTGGCACCACACTCCGGATCAGACAATGTTCCGAAGAGCCGAGAGGGGCGTCGACGGAAACCTGATATCCGTCTATATATTCATTGAACACAACAAGGGGTTGGCTATAGATGTACGGCTTGTCAGGGTTAAGCTTGAACCTTTTACACTGTTTTTGGATGCCGGAAATGTGTTTTGAATTAATTACGATAAAAATAAATTTCACTAATAATTGCGTATGATGAAACGCAAATATGTCAATTTGGTCTAGTATTATGAAGTAGAAGTCAAGTACTTGATTTTAATTATGTTTTTAGTTTAGGAGGTTTGTCAGGGTTAAGCTTGAACCTTTTATACTGTTTTTGGATTTCGGAAATGTGTTTTGAATTAATTATGATAACTTAAACTTTCACTTAACACTTTCACTAACTAAAATTTGCATATAACGAAACGGGTCACCCATAAAAAAGTTAATTACTCGGACCCAGACAATCCATTTGTAGCTGAAGATGGGACTTATACACAACGAATTGGGTTGCAGTGGAGAGCAGTCTGACTTATGGGGGATTTCCGTTAAAGTTATTTTATCTATAATAGATATAATAGCACCTTATCTAGCCACTATACTTAATACAAGCGTCGAATCTGGTGTGTTTCCTGATTTAATGAAACATAGCAAAGTCATACCTTTATTTAAATCTGGTAGTACATTAGACCCCGCCAATTTTAGACCGATTTCTGTACTACCAACATTTAGTAAAATTTTTGAAAAAATAATTTTAGATCAGATCTTAAGTTTCTTTAATATTAATAAATTGCTACATAAAATCAATTCGGTTTTACAAGGTCGCTCGACAACTGACGCTGGAGTTGAGCTTATTAAACATATTTTGTGCATGGGAGAATTCGGAGGATGCTTTGGGTATATTTTGTGACCTTTCAAGGCCTTCGACTGTGTTCACCATGAGACATTAATCAGAAGCTACAGTACTATGGTGTCAAGAACACAGCGCTTAAACTTATTATTTCATATTTAAGTAATAGAATGCAGAAAGTTGTTATCAATGGTAAAAGTTCTTCCGGGTCACCTGTACTAATGGGTGTCCCTCAGGGCTCGATTCTCGGCCCATTCCTATTTCTGGTATATATTAATGACTTACCTTCCCTTGTAGGGGATAATCATGATATAGTATTATTTGCTGATGATACTTCCTTGATTTTTAAACTTAAACGTCAATCATTTAAATGTGACGAAGTAAATAATGCTAAACCCCATAAGCAGTTTTTCAGTAAACAAAAATTATAACAAGTCACATTACATTGTTTCATTTACCACTATCATGGCAGAGTTAGTAGGTCGAATCTGTACTAAAACCGAATCAGAACGCCCCGACTCCACGTAGTCTTGTCTGCCCTACCCCTAGAGTGTTTTTGTAAAGCCATAGGCGCGGAGGGAGAGCAGCCTCCAGCTGCTGTAGCAAATCACCTCTGCAGCTTCGGCTTAATGGTCGCCGTCGGCCACGAGCCTCAGCCGCTAGTTTGCTTCGCAAGGGCGAAGGGACTGCACTTCCCGCAGCGCCAAAGCCGTTGCAGAAGTAACTTTGACTCAATATTCCTGTGTAAAAAAGTGAGGTTATGATTTTACAAAAAAAATGGGGGGGGGCTTCCCCTGAACAACAAACATCAAATCAACAAGCCAATCTAGATGCAATTGGAAGAGCTCATAATTGTTACTGCAAAAACAATTAAGAGATTTCATCGCTGCTTTGTATGGCAAGTAATTAGTAGTGCATTTCCTTGCACTTTTAAACTTGCAATATACACTTGAATGGAACTAGACTTGGATGTACTCTCAAAATCAACATTTCCATTTAATATTGAAATAAATTTCTTCTTCTTCTTTCTTTGAGGAATCTTTAAATTGCCATTGCATTAGAAAATCAAATAGCCAGCAAAAACATGTTGAAACTGCACTGTTGCACGGCATTAAGTGTTAAGTGCTTTCTAGAGCTGGACGATTGAAACCGTATACTGATACGTAATCTATATATTGGTACAATATCTAAAAACCGCTTAGGGGTTCGTTCGAAAACTATGTATTACAATAACAGAGAAGGTGTATGATCCTCCACATCTGGAATCCGCGTAGGCGAAGTAACCAGTTGTGTCAGACCATATGCCAAGGCAAATTCATAAACAGATCTCGCCGCATGATCGGTTAAACGTTAACCGAGCCATTCAGTGTGGTGGGTGTTAAAATCACCAAGTATCATGATCTCTACGGATGGGATCTGTTGTAGCAAAAAATCTGTAGCCATTTGGACATGGTCGATGAGTCGGTCTGTGTCGACATTACCGCTATGGGACCTATAGAGGCATCTGTAGACGCGGGAATGGTCGTCGCTGTATACGCGCAGCCAAAGGATGGACAGGTCCGTACCTTCAAGACTGCCGAGGCGTCGAGAACAGATATTCTCTCTGACGTATACGTCACAAAGAAGTGTTCTAATTTGTACCCCGGGTAGGACAGGTACGAAGTATCAGCTGGAAAGGACACCTGCGTCTCGGTCAAAAAGAGCAAGGCCGGCTTCGCCGTCTCCAGATGATAGTGGACGGCGTTAAGGTTCGAGTGAAGACCCCTGAGGTTCAGAAGCCCATGGATAGCGTGGCAGGGGTTGCCATGGTTTTATCGCTCTGTTTGCCTTGTGCAGTGTTGGTATAGAGCGGGATTTTGCCCCCCCCCCCTCCACCTTTAATACATATAGTAAACTATAATAAATGGATGAGTCCGTAAAAGGTTAAGAATGAGCTAAATTGCTCAGATTAATGAATAAAAGCTACAAATCGTTATCGATTGCTCAAACTCTTTTTATTTTAATAAGCCCACTCTGTAGCGTTAACATGCTGCCATGATTTTCTATTTAAGTGCGTACTCGATTAAAATACAATCACTATTATCGGTTTATGAAAAATATATGGACATATTAAGCTCCTTGCAAATCGATAAGAATTTCTTTAAATGCTTTATTTTATATTTTTATATTGCTAATAGACCGCAAGTCTTATTTACGACAAAGCCTCTTAAATGAAATGCAGTGGTTTGATATCGTTTTTATGTGTTGTGCAATATTTCTGGAAGTTTTTTATTAAAATTTACTACACTTTATTTATCATTTATTTTCTTAGTAATTTCTGTAAGATTAAATTTGTAAGTAAGTATATGGTAAGTAAGTAAAACACTTATGAAATCTCTTCGATGTTCATACATTTAGTCCACCGAAGGAAATTTTCTCTAAACGAACGATGTGTAAAAAATTATGGCCCAATTAAAACGCACAAAGTTGAGTTTTAATCTTGAAAAATGGGATGTGAAAAAACTTCAAGTCTATTATACTTCCTTAATAGATACGAGAAGTTTTGAGACAAAACATGATTATTTGCAAGATATTGTTGTAAATAACCGCTTTCGCACTTTCGCTATGATTTTAATGTGGACACTATGATACGAAGCCTAAATAATAGATTAATATCAAAGAAAGCTTTATTTTCATAAGAAGAGAGAAAAAGATTATGGGAACAATGGGAGTTGATTAATTTCACTGATGATGATGTCCTGGAAAATTTTGACAACGATCAATATATTCGTTAATCGGATAAGTTATGTAATGTAATTAATTCAACTAAAATTTTAAAAAGAGAATGACTGGGGTATTTCGATTCTATTTTAGGTTATTACTGAATAATAACCCTTTATGAAATCAACTCCAGTATAATGTATAAAGAACAAAATCCAAATATTCAGTTTGAACCATGTCAATATATCTCATATTGATTTATTAACTATAATTTATTTTCTTAGTAATTGATTTAATTTATTTATATAATCCATAAAATAAATTTGTTTATATATAGTCCCATGATACACAATAATAACTTATTAATTTAGTGGCCAACCTTGTGAAAGTCCTACATGAGCATTTTTGATTACCTCTAATGGCCGACACACACGGTCATTTAAACTGATCAGTTTAACTCATTAGTTCAAACGGATTTAAGCCAAAAAGTTCGACACACACAATTGATCAGTCCAACTGATCAGTTCAAACTGGGACTGTGATACTTTTTTAAATATCGGATTTTTGATATATTGATAATTGTACATATATCCATATCGGTGTTTTATATATCAAAAAAAAAATATCGATATATCGGCTTTATTAAAAAAAAAGATTTACACAGTTTGTACTTTAGTATAGTTTTTAAACAAATTAAATTATAAATGTATGAAAATGTAAGGTTCTTAGTAATTATTGTTTAATTTAAATAAGACAATTATTTGTACCATTATTTTCAGTAAGAGTTTTCAAAAATACTCGTTGTTTTATATGTTCAGCTGTTTGACTACCACAATTATTGGGCACTAAAAGGTTGATTGTAGAAGCAATTCATTCAGATGCTACAGATGTAGCTGAAGAAATCAAATATTTAACAGCTATTTCTGATAGCACGGGAGTAAAATGTCTACCTAGCGGACAGTCGATGAAGACAGTCACTCAAGTTCATAAGGCGCCTAAGCAATCAAAATAACTTAAGGTTTATATCAACATCGAAGCACTTGGTTCATCGTTTTCTCTATTAGTTAACATGCGCAGATACTTAATACACAAAATCGAATCACTTTTACGTATCAAAATCCACTTCAAACCATAATTTGAACGATAAAACAGGAGCAAAAATCCGTCGACGGACGAAGTTTCATAGATTATAGTAATTTTAATACCACAGAGATATAATATACAAAATTACATTTCTTTTTAAGATAATAAGCAAATAAATAAACTGGGGGAAAAGAAAAGTATAATATAGTGTAAATAAAGTACACTAGATTGGGTCCATCAAGGATTAAGATTTAAGTTTACGATGGTGTTGCAGTTTAAATGATTTACGAGAAAAAATAAAAAATTTAAACTTATTATTTAAAAAATATATCGACTATTTCAATATCAAACTATCGGTATATCGTCCAAAAAAAATTAGTAATAAATATCGATATTTCTAAATAATAATATCGATTTTTCGATATATCGATATTTTATCAACAGTCATAATTCAAACGGTACGCAACGGATGTCATTTCTCGATCGACGGAGCCGCGCGCACACGTGCGCTACATATCTGTCTAGCTAACCTCTCACCACGTCACTCATTAAAATACCGATTAAAATAAGTTAAATTAAACACAATAAAATCCGAAAAATTTGTTTTACTAAATGTCTAGTATTCGTGTAATAAATCATTGAGTACTATTGTACTCAATGATTTATTAATGAAACAAATGAAACAATATTTTGTTTCATTTACAAAATCTAAAAATCATACTTCCATTCAAAAATCATTGAATTCTAAATACCGAGTACAGGTAAGTTGGTCATTTATAGGAATTGGTGTTAATGGTGCATTTAGGTTTTCTTGAAGTACGCAGATATTTTCGTATACTGGTTGTAGTTGGTTATGCTTTTTCCGTTCTGCCTTGTTTTTTATTTCCTATAAAATATATGACAGACTTCTAATTTTGTACCTACTTGGGAGTTTTGCTGATTTTTAATTGCCAGTAAACATACTAAATTAAGTGCGTAATAAAACTGTTTTTACTATTACACAGTCTGGTAATAAGCCACAAACCACAATAAAACTAAAAGGTTACTTCTTTTTAAAATCATGGCATATTTACTCATTAATCCTAGTCTTTGGTGTACTAATCCTGGTGTTTCGTAGTGGCATCACTGAGATCTTTTTCCCCACCTTCTAAGTCCACCACCATGAAGGTAAAATCATCACAGTTACCTAAGTCTTTATGAGCCCTTCCAAATAAGTTCAAACACGATCGTTCTATCTAGTGCCGTCACTGAGATCCTATACCCACCTACTAATTGTACCATCAGAAAGGTGAGATCATTACAGTCACCTAGGTTTTTATGAGCCCTTTCAAATGAGTTCAAACACGAACGTTCTATCTCGTGCCATTACTGAGATCCTATACCCACCTTCGGATTACACCAGCAGAAAGGTGAGATCATAACAGTCACCTAGGTCTTTATGAGCCCTTTTAAATGAGTCCAAACACGATGTTTCTGCATAGTGCCGTTACTAAAATCCAATACCCACCTTCGGAGTCCACCGTCAGGTAGGTGAGATCATCACAGGCACCTTGGTATGTAAATGAGTATGAACACGGTGGTACTGCTTAGTAGCATAACTGAGATCTTTTACCCAGCTGTTGAGTCCACCATCATGAATGTGAGATTATTACAGTTACCTAAGTCTTTATGAGCCCTTTCAAATGAGTACAAACAGTGGTTCTATGTAGTGCCGTCACTGAGATCCTATACATACCTTCAGACTTCACCTTAAGGAGGGTGAAATCATCACAGTCATCTAGGTCTTTATGAGCCCTTTCAAATGAGTCCAAACACAATCGTTCTATGGAGTGGCGTCACCGAGATCCTAAACCCACCTTCAGAGTCCACCATCAGGTAGGTGATATCATCACAGTCATAGGTCTACCATGAACTTTTTTGAAAATGAGTCCAAACACGATGGTTCTACGTGGTAGCATCACTGAGATCCTTTACCCAACTTCTGAGTCTACCATAAGGAAGGTGACATCGTCACCTTGGTCTCCATCGTCGGTCAAACAAAATTCTCTAAATATATAACATAATATAAAATCTAAACAGCATAGAAATAATGTAAGTAGCTACTAAGGAAGTAAGTACTTACTAATAATTGATACGAACTGAAGCAAAATTAAGTTGAAAAATTTCAGCTTAAGACTTCACATTGAATGAAACTACTTTTGCGGATTTTATCACGTTTAATTGTTATTATATTTAATTCCCGACGTTTTGGGTGCTTTCCAGCACCCATGGTCACGAAGGACTGAGTTTATTGACATCCCGATGTCAGAGTTAACCCGGAGTACCTTCAGCTTTTTAATTATTAGGTTTGGTCCGATCTACGCAGAATGAACTTACTGTATCTTGAAGTCTTGCAGTGGTATGCTTGGGTTAGTTGTCATTAAGATTTCACACTCACGATCAGTTTTTGGATGTACGTAAGCGCAACTGATAGTTTAACTGACCGTGCGGCCGAAAAAATCCTTGGGTTGCCTTCAGTTAAAAATTTCGACCTAAGATTTCACACTCACTGTCAGTTTTTGGATGTACGTCAGTTCAACTGATCAGTTTATCTGACCGTGTGTGTCGAGCATAACAGGAATTTGCTTAACAATTTTTCACATGTCCGCATGAGAGTGGAGTATCCATTAGAGTAATGATGGGACGAGACGAGAATGAACGTAATAATATAAATAACTGCTAATGAAAAAAAAGACCATGCATAAGATTTTTAGTGTGACTATTTTATTAAATTTATTACAATTCAGGATTACAATTTCTGTTGCCGGACTTTACCGCAAAAAGTGGGATGTTTGGCCGCTTTATTATTGCTATTTGACGTTTTATAAACGCATATTATTGTTGCAACTTATGAATTAAATCGTAATTGTTTTTCTAACTATATTTTAGTCATAGATGGATTTGCATTCTGCAAAAATAGATCAACGGACGATGGATATATGCGATATCAGCGTTATAATTCATGGCCGTCACGCTTTGGACTTTATATTCAGATTTTTTGTCTATTCACGCAACATAAATCTTTCTCGTTCCATGTATCTATCATCTGCAATATCCGTGTCCATATCCGTTTTTCTTCAATCTTCAGTAATATATGATTAGATTAGAGTTTTCGATAATTGATTTTGGAATTAATACTTCTTTAGGCGCGAATTAGGGTAGTTTAGATTAATTTAAGAAGGGTAGTAGAGGGTAACTCAGATATTTTTTTTGACAGAAGTAATATTCAGTAAAACCAACAGACCGTTTACGCAGAGTCCATATTTATATTTCCAATAGTATTTCGCGAGTATATGTGTTATATACACATATAAACAATTTCCAGATATTATGCATTATTTTTCATTCATTGCAGCCTATCAACAACTGTTGATCATATACCTCCCCCGTAGATTATACTTCATATTTTCTACTACCCATAGTTGCCACGCAACTGCAGTTTTTTGTTATTTTGAGTTGTTACCAGGAAGATGTTTCTTCACTACACTAACGGACAGCAATTGATTGTTATATATAGAAGATATAGAGAGAGTGAGAAAGAGAGAGAGAATGAGAGAGAGAGAGAGAGAGAGAGAGATGGCCTACCTTACCTATAATACCCATTATTTTTATTTATACTTCATATTAAATATTCATAATATGAAGTAAAAATAAAAATAAAAGGAAAGATGTAGTTTTCCTCTCGATAACTTTGTTGAGCTAGTTTTTTCAACGTATGTTTAATCGGTTCTGTTCTTATATAAACGGGCAAGGCGTTCCAGAGAAGTGTTGCCTGAACTGTAAATGCTGATAGGAGAACGAAGTTAATAGGTAACGAAAGTTGAAATTATCTTTACGATGAGAACAAAAAGTTAGATCATTTAATATAATAAAAAAATGTTAGTAAGATTTCTGGAGCAATGGACGAATAGAAAGCCATTTAAGCTTGGAACGAAAAGCTTATTAAGAGGTTGTATTTTTTGTTTGAATTTGGTTGCCAGTTTCCATTAGATGAAGACGTCTGTTATCATCAGATGTTGCTTTGTTAATTCTATAATATTGTATTGTTAATTCGTTTTTTACTCTAATATTTAATATAACAATCGAGTCTTAGCAGAATATTCTAAATCCTCAGAAACTTATTATAATAGTTAATAGCAAAAGTACTTTCAAAAAACTAAAAACAAATTGACAGATATTCATCAAGATTTCAGAAAACCAGCTGTGGGTTGTTATGGACAAATAGTGAAAAGTGCCGGACGTGAAATTTCTTTGTTTTTACAAAGAAATTTCACGTCCGGCACTGTTTTCAAACCAAAATTACTATCATCAAGTTAAGGTTTTTCACCCAATATTGGTTTTGTAGTTCCGGCTTATATGAATAAATAATGATGTGTCATGCCACTATGAAACTCCTTGTGATGTCACCAACGTACACCGAGGAGAAAGTAAATTCTTCAACCGAATTGTAAGCACAGACGCACCAATGTCATTTGTGTGATATTTGCCAGTCACCAAGGCTACGAACCAGAAAAACTTAAATACATTCATAAACGTTACTCATTTCATCGAAGAATCGTATTTAATCTTTAATACTTTTACTTTCTTATAACTTTACGCTACAAAATCTCTTTCTACCCGACTGCCTCAGAAAGAGGGTAATGTTTTTCGAGCGTGATTGTATATATGTATGTCTAAGTCTTTGGCACGCTCTGCAGCCTAAACGGCTTGACGGATTTTAACATATGGGATGTCATTATATTCGTCTTAGTTGTGGAAGTGAGATAGGGTTTAAAATTGTTCTCTTTTAAGTAAACTTTTTTACGCAGTCGTTTTATTAAATTACTGTTTTCACCATTTGGCTTGTTAACATTCATAATTAGGATGAAGAAATTAAGAATTCGTATTAAACATCTCCTAATTAGAACCAAGATAAACAACACAACCCAACGGCTCAGTGGTAACGAGTGGTTCATATAGTTCAAAGAACCGACAAACTGTGGGGAAGGAAGGTTCTCGACTTGCAGCCTTGTACTGGTAAGCGAAATTAAGAGCGACTATCGTCACCCATTTTATATGAAGTAACGACCTGGTAAGACACAGGAAGTCAATGGGGTACAGATGGCTCAGGACCGTGTTTTGGAGTAGTCCTTGAGGGAGGCCTATGTTCAACAGGGGACTTGTGAGAGGCTGTAATGGAATTGACTAGAATTAAGACTGTGCATTTGTAATAGTAAATATTCGATATAAATAATTCTTCATTTTATTTTAGAAATAAAGTGTTGAGACTTATTGACGCCATAAAATGTACTCTGAGCTCACGCCTTTAACGTTTAGTAAACAACAAATTCTCGTATGTATGCCTTCGCCAAGTATAACAGTATATAAACAAAGCAGTTACTCTAAATAAATAGCATGACTTAAATAAACTTTTTTAATGCAAAAGGCGAACAAGTCTATATTTTTGCAATACATTCCTTGAATATATTTTGTTATCTTTTCTAAATGTGTCACTTTTCTTTATTTTCTGTTTTATTATTATAATTTCTGTTTTACCTCATAAAAAATAATTACAGTAAAATTTTACCGTTTATGACAAATATCATTATTTATTCTACCTTTATAGAAAAACGAATTTGATGCGTTTAAATTTCTTTCCTATCCCAGTCAATAAATAAACTATGTCTAGGAAAGTCAAGTCACATAAAGCCTAAACCAAAAATTTATTTAAGTTGGCTATAAAATATAACCTAATCATTATCCGAGTCACGGAACCTACATTCACAGATATGCTTGTGTGTGTAAGCACTAAGCACCGTATTCTCATTCTTACCTGCGCCCGCGCGCGTTGTCTCGAAGAAAGCCTCAGTGCTGACCTAGCGGCCGTCGCGACCGCACTGGCTGCCGACAATGTGGCAGACCTTGTGACTCTAGTGTGGTGAGTTTGTGTAACAGCACAGTGTTTGTGCATTAACCCAATCCCTGATAGTGTTTGACCGGATTTTGGATTTGGAACGCCTCGTGGCGAAAAAAGGTGGGTGATTTTTTTCAAAATAATATAAAAGCCCCTTCGACGACTGCGATACGCGCGATAGTGTTTAGACGTATCACCGAGCACTCAATCGAGTGTTAATTAAAGGTAATGTGAAAGTTTCAACGATCGATCGAGTACGAAGAGTCAGCGTTGACACACTTAGTTCAGGTGTGGTGTGGTTAACAGGTGGGTGCGCCCGGTCTGTGTCAGACTGACTAAAATTCCAATCTCGAGAGACCGCTTTCATAGGCTTGGACAACTTTCATTCGGCAACTAATTTTGTGGATGCTTTGATGGCTCATCTGCAATGCTTTTAGCATACGGTAACGGAGACGCGTCTTTTAAGTGAATAATTGAGTGATAAAGCGCGAGACCACAACTTCATGCGAAAGACATCAACGCGCCGCGTAGAAAGTTGTCCATTGTAGTTTTTGTTTTCGAACTTTAAAAGTAGGTCTTAAAGTTAAACCGTTTCATTTTTGTTGAAGATATAAATAATCACATATTGTGTAATGATTATATGATTTTTGGGTCGGCTTTAGTAATCTGCGGCACGATTTAAGTGTTCATTTTAGCTTTAGTTGACAGGCAATGATGCTATTGATTACCATCTAGCTGCTTTTTATGCCGAAATCTTTAGTTTTCGAGATATCGATAATTATAATTTTGAGGTTATATCCATTTAAAATGATACGAAAACGAAACAACAATATAATAATTAGAAAGAGATAGAAATAGAGCATGGTCTGTATCTGTTTTAAAAATAACACGCAACAACAATATAACAATTAGAAAGATCCTTTTATGGAATTAATTAAAGCAATTAAACATGTTTATAAATAAATGTTTTAATAATATTATATTTGGTCGTTTTTTGATCAAACCCTAGTACCAGAAGGTATAAATCACAAACCGAATCTGTCAACCCGTCTTCCACGTGGTCTTTCCGCCTACCCTAGAGTGTATATGAAAACCCGGAAGGCGGAGGAAAGCAGCCTCGCCCGCTGTAACTAAGCGCAGGCAGCGTACGAGCCGTAGCGGCTGAGGCTGGTCGCCGAAGGCGACCAAACAGCCGAAGCTGCGCAGGTGAGCCAGGTGCCTGTGCTTAGTTACGCAGGGCGAACGGGCTGCACTTCCTGCAGCGCTGGAGCAGAAGCAGAATCAAAATAGTGTTGATTCGCACGGTTTTTTCCTCAAAATCAATTTTGCCTCAATAGGTCACAAAACTTTAAAAATCATTAAAAAAGGGGTTTCGGCACTTAACTTTTAGGGGAGGTTTCACCCTCCTCCCCTCCCCGCCCACTCGGCGACCATATATTCATGCCGCAGATTACTATTTGCCTCAATAGGTCAAAACTTTAAAAATCATTAAAAAAGGGGGTTTCCGGCACTTAATTTTTAGGGGAGGTTCCCACCCTCCTCCCCTCCCCGCCCACTCGGCGACCATATATTCATGCCGCAGATTACTAAAGAAATACTGATTTTTACAAACTAAGACTTAAGATTTCATGTTTGACTACAAACAAGTTTAAAAATTTTAGTATATAGAGTTTTATATTTTATTATATAGAGGTTTATATGAATATTAATGTACATATAGTACAAAAATAAAAAGTCCTATTATAAAATAAAAGTTCATACACAAACAATACCCGTACTTATAAGCAAGGCAAACGAGGACAGACTCGAGTGCACCATCTTGTGACGACGTCGAACCGGTCCAGAGTGCCACACCGCCCCCCGCGCCATGCCTACCCGCTCACCCTCACTGCACGCTATTATCTGAACTCGTGCCTTGTTTTACTACATCCCCATACTGCTTAGTTGCAGATTCTCACTTATAAATAAAAGAAGTAACAAGACTTATTATACGTCAAACAATATTTTTATTTTGCCTTAAAGATAATATATTTCACTTTTTGGTCGTACTCGTACTTATTTACAGATTACATAGTTGTTCTCTTGACAACCGTTATTTAAAAAACATTTCTTTTTATATTTTATTATTTAACTACAGGTAATTTTATTCAATGGTACACAAGAATATTTGAAAAGATAGGTATTTGATAAGAAATCTATGTAATATTGTTATCTTCACAGAGTAATTGATTTTAAAATACCTGATTGTTTTGATGATAATAAATCAATCTATCGGTCGATTGCATTTATAGATCCAAACTAACCACCAATTGCTCGATATTGCTTCACAGTTTTGGTCGAATAACACTTAAACATGACATTAGGTAATCGTTTTTAACAATTATTTACAAGTAATTTTTAATATTAAGTTAAATTTTTCAGAGTGATCAGACCGCCTGTTTTACATATTATACTTTAGATTGAACTTTTTCTGTATTTTGATGTACAATAAGGAATAAATAAATAAATAAATAAAATATTACTTTATTTATGAAAAGGGATACATACCCTTATTCAATGAAATAGTCCTTTCGGTTATGGTAAGTGATAATCCATCCCAATTTTATCATTATCGACTCATACTCTATTGACATGAAGAAATAAAATCAAAAGTAGAAAAATGTGAATCGCATGGATCAAAGTTTTTTGTATGAGAGCACACTGGTGCTATCGAAAATAATGAATACAATAGAATAGAATCATTTTTATTCAATATAGATTATAGCACATAATACTTATTGAAAGTCATTTTTTACTTTTACCACTGGTTCGCAAAAAAAACCTCTGTCCTGGGAAGAACCAGCAAGAAACCCAGCGGGACTTTTTTTTAAAAAACAAGCACAATTTACAATATAATATTTTATACAATAGTTATGAAAACATTTAGAAACAGCATGGTAGTGATCACCTCATTCTCAGGGGTTATTATCAGTCATGTACTCTTTGGTAGTATAATAACCCTTACTAGAAAATGTTTGCTTAGAATCAGAAACAGAAACTTTTTTATTCAATATAGATTATAAATAATAGTTATTGAAAGTCACTCTTTTGTTTAATTACCACTGGTTCCAAAAAAACCTCTGTCCTGGGAAGAACCAGCAAGAAACCCAGCGGGACTTTTTTTTAAATAACAGCTTACAATCATGTATGTTACACAATTAACCACACAAAACAAATTAGAAATAGCTTGGTAGCGAACACCTCATTCCCAGGGGTTATTATCATCCATAAATTCCTTAATATTATAATAACCCTTTTTATGCAAACTATGTTTAATATAAAGTTTTTGAATTTTGAGCAGGTCAAATTTTGTATATTTTCTGGGATTTTGTTGTAAAGCGTATACATCGCCCCAAGAATGAATTACTGATCTGAGACGTGGTCCTTCACTGCTGGCCGTATGAGGACGCTCAAACTCACTCAGCGAGCTATGGAGAGCTATGCTCGGGGTTTCTCTGCGTGATAACTTAGAAATAAGGATATCCGGAGTAGAACTAGAGTGACCGACTCAGCCGAACGGATTAGTAAGCGAAAGTGGCAATGGGCCGGCCATATAGCTCGGAGAACCGACAACCGATGGGGAAAAAAGGATCTCGAGTGGCACCTGATGGAGTGACGACCTGGTAAAACATGCAGGAAGTCGATGGACGCAGGTGGCACAGGACCGTGCTTTGTGGCATTCCTTGGGGGAGGCCTATGTTCAGCAGTAGACTTGTGAAGGGCTGTAATGATGATAATGATGATGATGAGGACATAGTCTATCAAATAATTAAAGCCCCGACTTCAGAAACTTATTAATTATATGGAAAAATTCTTATTCGCCCCGTGTAGTGGCGTGTAAGAATATCCACTACCTACTATCAATCTTCCCGTGGGTGTCGTTAGAGGCGACAAAGGGAAACTGATACAGAAGATGGGCAGCAGCATCTTTCTGATAAAAGCAAAAAGTAATAAAAAACTGCGGTTGCCAACCCGCTCGCCAAGCGTGGCAACTATAGCAATATGCCCCCCATGAGCAACGACCCAAATAAACGGCCCCCAGTCCCCGGCGGCTCCACTATTCCTGGCTACGGTGGCGACCATGGTAACGGCGGGGCAGGGGGAACTAAGAATCTCCGGTGGAGGTTCGGTTGCCACCTACGACGACTCGACCTGGCAACATATAACGCAAGCACCCTGAGGACTGACGAGAAGATCCTGGAGCTGGAAGAAGAGATAGATAAGTTACGCTGGAATATAATAGGACTATCCGAGGTCCGAAGAGAGGGGGAGGACACGGTAATCCTCGAATCCGGCAACTTATTCTATCACCAGGAGGGCGACCATCTGTCCCAAAGAGGTGTCGGAATAATCGTCCACGAGTCTCTCGTTAACAACGTTGCAAAGTTTGGGAGTGTATCGACGAGGGTTGCGTACCTTATACTCAGAATCACCAAACGGTTTTCGCTAAAGGTCAAATAGGTTTATGCACCAACCTCGGCACACCCCGATGAGGAGGTGGAGGAAATGTATGAGGATATCTCTAGAGCCATGCATTCCTCCAAAACCCAATATACGGTGTTAATGGGAGACTTCAACGCAAAACTAGGCACTAGAGAGAGCGGTGAGCTGAAAGTAGGGAAATTCGGAATAGGGCAACGGAACCCAAGGGGCCAGCACCTGGCCGACTTTATGGAAAAAAAGAGACTCTTTATGATGAACTCTTTCTTCCAAAAGCGGCCCCACAGAAAGTGGACCTGGTCGAGCCCCGACGG
The DNA here is from genome assembly GCA_029286625.1 of Parnassius orleans. Taxonomy (NCBI): domain Eukaryota; kingdom Metazoa; phylum Arthropoda; class Insecta; order Lepidoptera; family Papilionidae; genus Parnassius; species Parnassius orleans. The sequence goes on along the minus strand of JAGSMP010000027.1, from coordinate 2,879,558 downwards.
TTCGACAAAAAATGAGATTGACTTCATTATGACGACCAGACGACAACTGTTCAGTGATGTCTCAGTGATCGCGAGGGTGAAAACTGGCAGCGATCACCGAATGGTTAGAGGCACACTGAACCTAAAAGTTCAGTTGGAGAGGTGTCGTCTAATGAAGTCAACGCTCCGTCCCCCTCGTGCTCTAATCCAAACTCCCGAAACCTTTCAGCTCGAGTTACAAAATCGTTTTCAGTGCCTAGAAGATTGCAATGCCCACGATATGAATGACAAGCTCGTGGAAACTGTCCATGCGGTCGGAGCTAAGCTTTGTAAGACCCGCCGCAGAAGAACACAAAAACTCTCCGATCACACTCTTAATCTCATGGCTGTTAGACGGGAAATGAAGCTGCAATCTTCAGTAGATTTGATAGCATACAGGCAACTGAACAGACAGATCTCCAAATGCATGCGGCGGGAATTACGCTACTTTAATACTGCTTGTATTAAAGAAGCGATCATGCGGAACCAGGGCTCCAAAGTCTTTGCTAGAGATCTGTCTGCCAGAAAGAGCCAACTGTCGAAGCTGAAGACCGAGTGTGGCAGGGTCGTTTCCGGGACACCTGAGATTTTGAGTGAGATTGAGAGGTTCTATGGGCAGCTGTATACATTATTGTTGGAGCCACACGCAAGTGTGAGTAACGATCGAAGAGCAAGTCTTATCCGACACTATTCCGATGATATTCCGGACGTCAGTCTGAGCGAGATTAGAATGGCTCTCCAGCACCTTAAAAACGGCAAGGCCCCAGGCGAGGATGGAATTACAGCGGAGCTTCTGAAAGCGGGTGGAAAACCGGTACTTGAAGTCCTTCAGAAGCTCTTTAATTCCGTCCTCCATTGTGGCATTACACCGGAGGCGTGGAGCAGAAGTGCGGTGGTCTTGTTCTTTAAGAAAGGCGACAACGGTCTCTTGAAGAACTACAGACCGATTTCCCTTCTGAGCCGCGTCTACGTGCTGTTTTCGAGAGTCATTACGAATCGTCTCGCATGCAGACTCGACGACTTCCAGCCTCCCGAACAAGCCGGTGTCCGAAAAGGCTTTAGCACCATAGACCACATACATACCCTTCGGTAAATTGTACAAAAGACCGAAGAGTACAATCTGCCACTTTGCCTTGCGTATGTGTACTATGAGAAAGCCTTTGATTCCGTCGAAATTTGGGCGGTGCTGCAGTCCCTTCAGCTGTGCCAAGTTGACTGTCGGTATATCGAGGTGCTGAAGTGTTTGTACAGTAGGGCTACGATGGCTATCCGAGTACAGAACCAGAGTACGAAACTTATCCAACTGCAGAGAGGTGTAAGACAGGGTGACGTTATATCCCCGAAACTCTTCACCGCTGCATTGGAAGACGTTTTCAAGCTACTGGACTGGAAAGGATACGGTATTAACGTCAATGGCGAGTACATCACTCACCTTCGATTTGCCGACGATATAGTCCTTATGGCAGAATCGCTGGAGGACCTAAGCACTATGCCCAATGACCACAATGGTGTCTCCCAACGGATAGGTCTCAAGATGAACATGGACAAAACAAAAATCATGTTTAATGTCCATGTCACACCTATGCCGGTAGTTGTTGGGAGCACTAAGCTCGAAGTTGTTGACGAATATGTTTACCTGGGACAAATAGTCCGACTAGGTAAGTCCAACTTCGACCGAGAGGTCAATCGACGGATTCAACTCGGCTGGGCAGCGTTCGGGAGATTACGACCCATCTTCTCGTCAGGCATACCTCAAAACCTCAAAACTAAATTGTACAACCAGTGCGTGTTGCCAGTGATGACATATGGATCTGAGACCTGGTCCTTCACTGCTGGCCGTATGAGGAAGCTCAAGGTCGCTCAGCGAGCTATGGAGGGGGCTATGCTCGGGGTTTCTCTGCGTGATAAACTTAGAAATGAGGATATCCACAGTAGAACCAGAGTAACCGACATAGCCCAAATGATTAGTAAGCTGAAGTGGCAATAGGCCGGCCATATAGCTCGAAGAACCGACAACCGATGGGGAAGAAAGGTTCTCGAGTGGCAACCTCGTACCGGCAGGGGAAGTGTAGGGCGTTCCCCCACTAAATGGAGTGACGACCTGGTAAGACATGCAGGAAGTCAATAGATGCAGGTGGCTCGGGACCGTGCTTAATGGCATTCCGTGGGGGAGGCCTATGTTCAGCAGTGGACTTGTGAAGGGCTGTAATGATGATAATGATGATATTTTATTAGTTTTAGTTCTTTGAAGTCGGTTTTTACAAACTTTTTTTATGTTTTACTATTAATTTTTGATGTGCCTAAAGAATTTATTTGTGCAATTCTTTATTAGAAAACTAACAATTAAATTATTTACAGATTTAATTACTTATACTTGTATAGCCAATGTCTATATAAAATAAACTAACCGTTTAGATTCAGAATTAATCACATTTATCACGAAACTGTCTATTTCGCCACAATATTAGCTACATTTAACAAAAAAAATTACATTAACAAGTTGATGCTTTTACCACAGAATGAATATGCACATGAACTTTTACACATGAGGAGATTTAAACACGGCAAAAGTCGTTAAATGCGCCTGCATATATGTATGTACCTAGCGCTTTCCAGTACTATGAAATTGCCGGTAACAATCGTTTTTGACGTCATTGCACGCGAAAGTAAAGACCTAGAAGGGAAGTACCTATTAATAGCTCGCAATCAGCGTCTTTCAAAATTTTGGATTCTACATTAAGAATTTTTTATTTCTTATACACATAATATGTCTTACACAATAAATATAAAACTTAGAATTTAAATAACATTTTAATAACATCGACGTCGTTTCAGAAGGTGAGCGAAAATTAGCAAAAACCGTTACGAGATATTAAATTTAATGATAGCGCTAACTTATTTTTCTGGAAAATCCTCAGCTAAAAAGTTTGGGAGAAACTCGGATTAGATGCTAATTCCGGAAACGTCTCTCGTAAATATGCTGCAGCAAAAATTAAATTAGAGGGGATGCCGGAATCGGGTGCTAGTTTGGACAGCAACTGCGAAAATTTGTAGCGTCGGTAACAATTTGAATTCCATCGCATTTGGAAATGGAGTTTAAATTCAATTAGGAACATCAAAGGTTTATACAAACATAAAATGACCAGTTGTAACTCTATTAGGTGTTTGTACATTGCAATTGTTTTTTTTTTCTGCCTTATACGAGGATAATAAAATACCGCAATGCGAAAAACTCGAGGTGTGCAGAACGCTCGCCAGATGTTCCGCTTTCCAAGAGGAAGGAGAAATAATAATACAATATATATTTGCTGAAACATCATGGAATATTAGTTACTTATTGAACGAATCAATGCTAAGGATCCTGCGGGGTTAGTTAAGTTGACTTTCTACAATCGTTAATACTAATAGAAATTAATTTCAGATTTCTTTTAAAAAATTAATGTTAATGGCATAGCATAATACATATTTCAACGTTATTTCACGTGCCAATCGCATTGACTTAACGTTGAAATTATTCATTTTATAGTTTTTTATTAATGTTAAAGATTATAGAAAGTTATTTTTGGCAACCCCGCTATTATGAAACATCATGCGTTTCCTTTGATATACATCAAAGAATCAATTTACAAATGTATCTATATATTGTTCACATAAAAAAATAGCAAGAAAGTGATATTTTTGCATACGATAAATTTGTATGTAAATGAAGCAACACGAAATAAATTAGAATTCTTGTTTAATTTATTCTGTGGCTTAATGTAAATTTAATTTGAAAGTCAGTTTAATATTGCTCAAATTACTCACTAATTCAGTTTATTTTAAAATATATCATGAGTTTATAAATAATAAAGAAAATACTTTAACGTGTGGACCGTGTCCTATATAAAAGTTTTTATTGGTGGCCGTATTCGCGCACAAACAACGGTTACTAGTCCGTTACTGAGAAGGGGGTCATGCTCGCCCCGTACGGCATCGCGTGCACACTTTCAACACGTCTTGTATCGGTTGCCATTTGAAATAAATAGGCGAAATTTAAGTGTGCCACTGACCAGGTCTTCAACGATTTTCCTTTTGGGAAACATTAAGATTTGAAAATTAAGAACCGCCTGAAAAATAAAATGGTGTTTTACCTTGTTGAAGAGCACCTCCCTTCCTTCCATATTGCATGATTACCACATCCACCACTTAACCTAACATCATACTCTTAACGCCACTACACAAGGCTTTCCGATGGCTTAGTAGTCTACTAAAAATTCACACAGTATTCTACGCTATAAGTCAATAGTCAATGAAGATTTATTTACTTTTAAATGGAGTTTATGTCATGATTACATTTCAAAAAGTTTTATGTTTTACAGTTAACCCATTGAAACATGTAGGTAGCGTCATTATATTACCCAAATCAATTACTGTCACTATCAATGGGCATGAACCTTGCATGAGAAAAATATTGTGTACTTAGTTTATAATTTAAATCAATGACGAGGAAGCAAATGCAAAGACTATAAAAACCTATTTAAAGACAAGCTTTAATAGGCGTTGCTAGGGACAAGATCTAGGTTTATCATTAGATCAGCTCCATAGTACAATACTATTGCATTGTCATCAAAGTTACATAATTATGCCAAATTGCAGCTAAACTGGAAAGACATACGACATTTGAACTTAAGAGGTCCAGTGGCGCTACGGGTAATACGTACTGCGGATCAAAAGATACCAGGCTCGAATCCTAGCAGGATCGGTATGATCATTTCTATCTTTTTATTATTTATAAATTAAAATATTAACAGATTATATTTCGTGTTCAAAATCCATTGAAAAAAGTTAAACATTACAAAAATTATTCTATTTACAATCGAAAATGTGATGTACAATTTATCAATAGCCTATTTTGGACAAATCTATTCCTAAAAAAATATTTTTCTGCCGATGACTGTTTAGATCGATTCTACGTTAATTGATTTACAAGACACGTCTACTGCGACGATGATAAATAGATAAACGACCGGATCAGGGTTGTCCTTCCGCGCTGTTTGCAGCACAAAGAGCACTAATGAATTCGATTATCCAGAGAGATTCCGCGCTTCCTTCCCCGGTTCAAACGGTCCAACGGTACGTTCTAACAAAATTACATTTTCCTTCTAAAATAAATACAGTAAGCCTCTACTTCACTGCAAAAAGGTAAATATTTGTACGAAAATTATTTAAACAAGTGTACAAGCATACCAGATAAAGATCGCCAAAGGCATTCGATCTATTGACGTGGCATTTATTTCATTAGAAAAAGTATTTATTCGATCATTCTTTGGTTACACTTAAACGTGTTGTTTTAATGCGATTTCGACAACGGGAACAACTCCCGAATAATGTCGTACCTACTATCAATTGCGCTGGCAATATTATAGTCCAACAAAACGCACAAAAACAAAATCATATTATATCGAAGTTCATATAAATTTTAAATCGGCGTCAAAAGAACTATTTTTTTCATACAAATGTTTAATATACTATCTACCAAGCGTGACAGAAAAGAAATGGACATATTTTATTCAAATAATACTAATTGAAGCCATTCATAAGTGTTATTTACCACTGGTTTTGAAAGTACTTCTGTCCTGGAAAGAATCGATAGGAAACCCAACGGGTTTTTTTTAAAAAGAACACGTCATACGATCATGTAATCTGTTGCACAATTAACTAACATAACAAATCATGTTAAAATAGCTTGATAGAGATCATTTCATTCCCAGGGGTAATAATCATCCATAAATTCATAACATTATACAATCTTTGTTTTTTTTTATTGAATAGGGTGACAAACGAGCAAACAGTCCACCTATTGGTAAGTAGACGCTGTGGCCCATAGACATCTATATCTGTCCTGAATTCATAATCAAAATGCAGATGCGTTGTCACCCCTGAGTACTAAGATGGAATGTTTGCTTACCAGCTTGCATGCTTACACAGGAGCATTATTTTGCTGTTTTACATTGGTATTCTGTGAGAACGTGGTCCTACCCCCGTCTAACCTACCTATTGTGTTGTAGCTATAACTGTTTACAACAAGATATCCTGTAATATTACTGAGTTGCCTTTGCACATGTAAAAAGCATTATAATGACAAAAGGTTTCTGTAAATTAGATGATTATTTAATGATGAGAATGCTAGGACGATGTGTACTCGCTCGGCGTTGCAGTGTTTTACCGACTGATGAATGTGACAGAGTGGTGTTACTCTTTTGCACAGAGATCAAACTTTCAAGGAGAAAAAAGAAACAATATTTGGTTACCTAGTATTATTAGAAGTATCGATTGCTTCTAAGCGACAAGGCAGCCGATTGTATCTTGATATACTTAATTTTTTTTTTTGCTTATTTATTTATCTACCAAGTATATTTCATTAATTAAGTCATTTATTCATTGTATTTCCTATTAAAAATTTGAGCGAATTTTCAAAAGTCGACAAGTAACTGATAGATCTAGAGGAATATAATTAACGACTCAGTAGCTCAGTGGCTTAACGTTTGGCTGTGGCGATACGGGGCCCGACTTAGAATCACCCACGGAACAAGTGGTTATTGGTCCAGGTCTGGATATTTGTCCGTATACAATTTATTTTTGTAAAACTTCTCCACGGCACAGAAAAAAAAACCTCCTAGTGTGCGTAACCTTTTTAAAATAGAGTAAATTATAATATTTTTTCATTATAATTTTATACTTAAGAAATATGCTATTATTTAATTAATTGTTCGCTATACAACATCTGTTTACTACCGGATCCGCATAATATTTTCCTTTAAAAACTTTTTACGAACTAGCTAACCACACTAACTAACCACAGCGAACAAAGCTGGAACGTTAATTGGTTGTGAAGCAAACATAGTGCTCTGTTTAGTTTCAAGCGCAGGAGACCAGTTTTGTGCAGTGAATTAAAAAAACGTAGGATATTTTGTTACAAAGTTTCGGTGCTGTGTGGGCAAGCATGACACGAATATAAAACAATATAAACAGCATTCTAGTTTTTATGTATTTTCTTTCATACAATTTAAATACACAAAGGTAACAAAATATTGAGAAAAGTTAAAGGGTTATAATATATATTAATTAGATTATATCTACGAGTACTTTTAGTTAGCCTAGTAAATAACTCTTCCATCTAAGTATCTTTCCAAGGCGATAAACTACAGGCCCGTGTATTTCGTACAAGTGTGACATTTAAACTCCAACATTAAAGCGTAAACAGCCGCGAACCACTTTCGCAACACAAAACTGCAGCTAACTGCTCTCGATACCTACTGACGAGCCGAGCTAGATTTAAACAAGAACTACATTCATGAACTAACGATCAACGCAAGGTTTTGCGAGGAAAAGTTTCCAAATTCATAATTGAATCTCTGGCACTACTATATTTTATTGATTTTAATATAAAACATAATAATACACTTAAATAAAAAATAACAAAATAAAATACAAAATGTAAAAGGTAGTAGGTATAATGGGAGGTCTTATTGCTAAAAGGTATTTCTTCTAGACAACCTTTGGATGGACAGGATTGTAAAACAACAGAATTTTAAGTGGGTCGTTGAAGCACTTAGGCTGAGATCTATAGACCGTACTTTGACTTTGCTCAGACTTTATTTACGAAAAACTTAGCTGAGTATATGCTTAGCATAATCTTTGATTCTGAATTTATAGTTGTATCGGGCTAAGATTAAGCTAAGCTTATGCTAAGGCCCAGACAGGCAAAATATTCTTGACTTTACTGTCTAAAATTAAAAAATATATATATTTAAAATCGAAAATATTCGTAATTGTATTTCATAAATAAGTTATTATTACATGAAATAGAAAACGGGCGTATGAGAACGGCAACGGATGAGATGCGTGCAAAATCAGAAAAAAAAAGAATTTTTTTTTTTAAGAAATTCGAAAAAAGATTGAAATTACGTGAATAAAAAATGAATTAATGCTATTTAAAACTAGAATACTGACTATTTATTGTTGTAATTAATTAGAATAACATAAAAACAACAATTTAAAATTAATACTGTGGTTTTGAATAATATCCTGAGTTTTACGTAAGTCGCCGATTTCGTTGACTTAGGCTTTGCTAAGCGCGCACTCAGCACGACTTCGAAGTTAGCTCTATAAATACCGACATTGTCTTAGCTCGAAAGTAAAATCTGAGCAAAGTCAAAATGCGGTTTACAGATCTCAGCCTTAGACGACAATATACCTACAAGATTTTTTTCAAATATGAATTCTAATAACATAAGTTAAAATTAAATAAATAGTATAAGCATTTAATTCAAATAATACATATAAAATAATTAATAATAGATATATAGCATAACGAAGGGTAATGTATCGTTCAATAAGGATTGAGTGCATCGTGTTGATAAAGGTTGGGCATTCCACAGACGAACAGTTTCAACATCAAATTAATAACTTGTCCAGAAAATTGCTTTTAAGTTTTTTCTCGTTCAAAGGCTTAGTATTCAGTGAGAAAACGCAGCCAGCGTTAGTATAATGAATAGGACTGTATGATATTTTAAGTTTTTTTATTATACTTATTGTATATATTAGAATATAACTTTTATGTGCGGCATTTCCAATTTTAAGTCGTCTGATGAGTATGAATCACGAAGGAAAACACATCTTTCCATTTATGTACCACATTCCTGTATGCTATAATATACCACACGCAAACAATAAGTGACGGTTTAAATGTAAATTTTAGTAACAATTCTCAAACTAGATAAATGCAGGTGATTCATAATGATATTACTTCGGGGAGGCCTATGTTCAGCAGTTGACTATTCAAGGGCTTTAATTGTAGTGATGATGATGATGAAGATGACATGAATATCGGCTTTGCCTAAGATTGGAATCCACGAAACATGGTTGAAAAGAATACTCGTCATTTATATAATCTTAAGTCAAAAATTTTAGTTTATTAACAGTGCACCATGTTTATTACACGGCTCCGTAAGTGTACGTAACTTTACGCATCAAAATATGTAGGTTAGTTTCACATGGGATAACCATTTGAATTGCAAAATTAAATAATCAAAGCTACCATAAATAACCGCGTACCTAATTATCCTTTTCCAGAGAAGGTCGTTATGGTGTTGACGATTCAAACAGCACCATTAGCTCACCTACATACCAGCCGCTTTGCATTCACGCCAACGTATAATGTACGTATTTAGGAAACGCCGTGGAATCTGTGTAACGGTTGGTCGACCCGTTGTCGCTGCCCCGATAGCCGTTAAGATAGCCTACTGTCGCGTGGTCATAACTTAACTGATTTTACACGTGAATAATTCTGTTAATTAGTTTTATAAATGTGGTTTTCGTTTTTATTTAATCTACTTTCTGTGATATTAGTGCTATTAGTCAGTTAGCTTTTACAGCTTCATCGGACTCAGGTCTAGCTATTATAAACTACGAGTTGACTTTTTTCAGACATTGATTTCCTACTTTAACCTTTCTTTCTGATCGGCTCAATTCACTGGCGCTGCAAAGCATCTGCATCCCTTTCATTTTCTACCGCATTTACCACGGTGAGTGCTCTGAGGAATTATTCGAATAAATTCCAGGCACTACATTTCACCAACGCACATCGCAAACAAAATCACGATACCATGCTCACCAACTGGATGCTCGGCGGTCCACCACTTTATTAGGGGTTTTCTTCCTCACACGACTTCTTTGTTTTCAAAACAATACGACTTAGGGACCTTTAAAAAACGAGCTAACTCCTTTTCAAAGTTTTCATGGGCCTTTTTGCAGTTGTTCATGGGCAATGGTCGACACTTACCATCAGGTGAGCCACATGCTCGTTTGCCCCCTCTTCTATTAAAAAAAAAACCTTACAGACGTCATCATTGGTAGATACTGAACCAATTAGTTATAATTTCGCAATCAGTGATTATATTTTAGTGATATCCTTTACTTATTAAAACGAGTCCCTGATTATAGGTCTAATTCAAACTAGGATGAGGAAATGTCTGCCAGTGCAACATACTCATTAATCTAGAAAACGCTCTGTCGTTCAGTAGGCGCGCTGAGTGTGTCTCCCCTTCACTACAGCGACCTTGCCTCGTCGCAAGGCTCGCTGTCGTTCACCTCGCAGGAATGTGACCAACAATGCAGCTTTGTTGACAAGATTTCATATTAAATTTAAGGATGAAAATCACTATATTCTAGAACTCAAAAAGCTACTTTATTTATTAAAATGAACATGTTTTTTGTATATATGATACGAAGTACCTGCACTGTCTCCTCGATTTATGTCCCCTTAGTAACGCAGTGCAACTGCAATCCCGAACGGAACAAGTTTTAGTATATCCTACAAATAATTGTTCCGGTCTGAACATTTGTCCATGAGGTTTATTAATGTAAAACGCGTCCCCGATACAGGACAAAATTTACTTGTTTTTGAAAATATATATTATAGACAGATTGAAACCAGTTATAATGACTACTATTGGTAATGTCAACAATAAATCACGACATTCCTACACGTGCGGAATATACACAAATAAATAATGCAAAAGCAATTTCTTCAACAATATGTAATGAACAATATATCTATGAATTGCATTTACAGAATATCGGAACAAATGTTTTATTCGATTAAGGCAAACCCTCCATATAAAGAGAAAGATCCATGCCCAGTAGTGGACTTGAATGTGCTAAAGAAAAAGAAGAAGAAAAAAGAAACATTTAAACGTTCTCAAATAGAAGAGAGAGTTTATAAATAAAATTAATGCAGTAGACCTTCAAACGGAATGGTGTCACATTCCTTATTGTACCATGCTTTATAAAGGACATAATCAAGATCTCGAACTTGCCCAACGTCAAACAGCTTTCGCTAAACAGCCTACGAAACAATATGGTCATGATTAAATGTATGCATTTGAATTAAAGCTCGTATAATATATACATAGAAAAATAATAAATGAAACAAGAAGTAGATAATACATAAAGTGGTATCAAATTGCTAATGATAATTATATAAAAAGGTAGGAAATTAATAAGATATTATGATATAAAATAGTAAGTTACCATGGTATTTATAGAAAATAAAGGTTCTTGAAACACAATTTACCTTTAAACAACCACAAAGTAACAAATAAATAATATTCCTCCTGCTGTCATTCACAGTGAAAACTCTTGGCCTTAATTCCAAATGTACGTTACAATTAATTTTAAAGAAATAATTAATCTACGGCTTTGTAATAAATAATAATTACTTTTAAATGAATGAGTTGTTGATGAATGAAGTGATATAATCTGAAATTCTACCAGCAATAATGCCAAAATTGATATTACGTTCTTCCCAATGTTTCACATAACTAAAAGATATAGCAAATATTGTAGGAAAGAATGAAAGCGAATTTATATTAAGTAGTTGGACGTGGTGGCGGCGTAAAAGGTTTCATCGCCCCAGATGAATTTGTAAATACAAAATTTTATAATTTTATTCATTTGGAAATACTTCGTATAAAACATAAGTAAATAACCTAGACCGCCGATGGGGAGTAGCGACAAAAGTGGTAAAAGCCTGATACTGCTATCGCCATTCCACTAGCCAAGCAGGTGATTAATTAAAAAATTAAGAAAAGATTTAATCTTTACTTCTTAAAAGGAAATAAATCATGTTATGGCAGCGGTAAAAGAATCCACTACTCCTAGCATCCTGCCCAGCTAGCATGGGCGGGGGACAATTTTATCCCCGGGGAAAGGAGAAAATGTTTATCCCCTCGCTTAGTTTTATCCACCCTTCGAGCATGGGCACACCGGTGGATATAATATCCACAGTAGATAAAATGGGAGATAGACTTAGACTTAGATAGATTTTTTTATGAATATAAACTTCAACCTACGTCCAATGAACTAGGATAAAATTGTCCCTTTCAAATGTCAAAAAAACATAATTTTTTTATCTTTCATTTGGTTCCATGCTACGGACGGGGGATATATGTCTACTCGTTATGTCAAATTTTATCTTGTCAGTGGATATAATCGGGGGATAAAATTTTTGTCCCCCGCCCATGCTAGCCGGGTTATGGGTATCGTAAGAAGCAATAAAGGAAAATGAAACAGGAAATGGGAAGCAGCATCTTTCTAATCATCATCATCATCATCATTGATACAACATAGGCCTCCCCCAAGGAATTCCACAAAGCACGGTCCTGAGCCACCTGCATCCATCGACTTCCTGCATGTCTTACCAGGTCGTCACTCCATCTAGTGGAGGGTCGCCCTACACTTCGCCTACCCGTAAGAAAAAGGTTTATTAAAATGCCTCATTTACACTTTAGTTAAACATGGATTTTGTCAATATAAATTATACACAGCAAAAGCTTTGACACTTTATCTTACTCCTACCTAGCATACTATGAACACAATTATGCAATACGTCTCCCAACGCAACGCCTCCAAAGCAAATCACAAAGGCGCTTGCACAACAAACGCAACGGCTGCTTATTACACGCAAAAACGAATTGTCATTGTTGTATCTACATATTATGTCTATGTACACCAGGGTTATCATTTAGCGTAACATACAAAATATATAACACGTATGCAAAACGAAGTTAAACATGCTTTTATATACCTCTTAAAACGCGACATAAACGTTTATAATGAAATCATCCTTATCATTTTAATACTTTGAATAATAAAACTTACGAGCATTTTATTATTTCATTGATTCAATTCTTAATACACTGGCATTTCGTATTAAAATATCGTCTAACAATATATCTGCACGCTTACCTTAAAATTTATATGATTAAAGTTTAATATCATACATATCTTTTACATGAGTAAATTTAAGCGAACTAAGCATCACAAACATCGAGTTCAAAAATACGCTACAACATTTAGAATATTCATGTGTATTATTTGCTTTAAAAATCCTGCAAGCCTCTGAAATATTCGCGCGCATTTTTTTCTTAAAACCTCTGGAATATTCTACGCTATTAGTTAATATTTCAGCAATAATACGCGCACTTCAAAGCAGCCAGCTCAAGGCAACGTTGCATAAAGTTATTCAAAGCCCAGCCCACACTTCAATCAAACTGGTATTACAACGCTTTACTGTGCCGAGGCATTAGCGAATATATCTACCGCTACAATACATTGACCACTATATCCAATTTATTTCCTAGTTTTCTCATCTCAATAACATTACACTCGATAAAGGCTTTCTCTTAAATAGTAATAAGCGTTCTCTTCTGCTCCAGCGAATTTATGTTACAAAGGCCTTTTCGTTACTATATTATCTATTATGCCGAGTGATACACGGAGAAATAAATTGTCTACAATCCTCTTATAAAAGCTTAGACTTGGGTCATTTATGAAATAAACTATTTTCTGCCTTTATTGGGCTCTTTTTTATCAGGTTAACAAGGTTCTATCATAATTTTGTTACCAAGACATCCTTTGTTTTCTGAACTCGACATTTAATTTACTATTGTATTACCTAAGTGTTTTAGTTAACAATAAGCGTGAAATAATAAAATAGCTATTATGGTAGTAATTTACACTAAACCTCAAAATTTCATAATGTTAAATTATAATTATTACTTAAATGTAAAGAAGTTTTTGGAGCTAAAAGCATTAACATACTTCCAAACTCTACTAAATTTTTATGTTTAAAGCCATCAGGCTGTCAGACCGGAAACCTCAAAGAATATTAGCGTAAAATAGCAGCATAACATTTTTGTGATTCATATGGTGAGTAACGAGACCGGGGACCATTTTTATTTGCGACGAGGTATTCCATAATAATCCTCAGGGGTGACCACACATCTGTATTTTGAATATGTGCTCGCCTGTCACAATTAGGTACTGTATAAACAGATGCTACTAAAATTTACAAACCAAATATGAAATATTTTTAAGATTTTATATTTCTTAATTATCGAAAATCTGTATCTCAAGTCTTGACCTACGAATATTAATTTTATGGATTTCTAATTGGTTAAAAAGCAAGTCATCATTAAAAAACATGAAAATTCTACCTTTTGTTGTTGCGCTAGGAAAAGCAATCGTTTACATCAATTTATACCAGTATTCGTCTCGATTCGATGAACTTTAGGGTCATCGTCTCATAAATCACAAGTCTGGCATGTACGCCAACTGAATAAAAATATTTTAAAGAAGACTTTACGCTTGCAAATAAAATCTGTTATTGAAAATCCACAAATAAATGTTCTGTGTTTTATTACTCAACTACGACGAAGCATTATTCAGTATATAGCTTAAACTGGCTACATCGTTTTGACTATAAACTAACTGATATGATAAAAATAAATTTGTAAATTTTCTAAATCTGAAAATATATATTTTACTAGGTGTTCCTGGCGACTTCACCCGCGTGGAATTTATTGCCATTGGATTTCAGGTTTTTTTTGGCGCGGAACCCTAATTATTTTCTTAAAATAAAAGTAGACTAAGTTACTCCTTATAACATCAGCTATCTGCCAGTGAAAGTCCTATCTAAATCGGTTCACAGGTTTTTGCGTGATGCGTGTTCAGACAGACGTCGTGTTAGAGTTTTATTATAGTATATATAGAATAGAATATAGATATAGATATAAATCTCAACGCAATTTCAATCTCATGAATTTTTCGTACACTTTTGTGAATGTATAAAACGCATAGGTGCATAATCTGATTAATTTTGATGAAGATGACCTTCAGTTGCTATCACTCATGATCATTAACTTTCACTGCTAAAAATAATATGCCTTTCCAATGATGCGAACAGCATAAACTACTTCCAAAATTTGCCCATACTCACCATGCTGATTTTTGGCAGATGGGTAGGTGAGCGCAAAAAAGACACCTTTGCACTTGTAACTCTTCCCAAACACCATCAGATAACCATTCAGATTTAGTGTTATTGGGTGGATTATCCATCAACAGTCTCTGCGCTATAAAAATACAAAAAAAAATACAAAACTTACTTATCTCATTAACAATATATAAAGAACTTACAACATAATAGAATAATATAAATAACATTCTAATAATAATAAAAAATAAATTGACAACATGAATATGAATTTTACGTGGTAGAGCCACGCTGCAACTATATTATGGTTGTAGCGCGAATGGGTCGGCTCGACCGGGGTAGGACCATGCTCTCACAGAATACCAGCGTAAAATAGCAGCTTAATGCTGCTGTGTTTCGTATGGTGAGTATAGAGAACCGGAGACCCTTTTTACTGGAAACGAGGCATTCCATCTTAGTCCTTACGGGTGACAACGCATCTGCATTTTGATTCTTAATTGAGGATAAATGTAGATGTCTATGGGCCACAGTACCCACTTACCATCAAGTGGACTGTGTGCTCGTTTGTCATCCCATACTATAAAAAAAGAAACAATATGAAATGACAAATATCAAAAGACCAAGAATCAACAAATTTGTTAAATTATTTTCTATAGATACAGTAACATTATATAAGATGAGGTCATAAATTTAACTATTGCATATCATTCAAATATTATATAAAATATAGAGAAAATGCGTTACCTCACGTAATGTACTCATTTCGCATTTAGGAAGTGGCAAATGATAAAGTACACGCAGTTTAACTATTTCAATAAGTAAGTAGAAAATAGCTCGAAGCGTCGCCAGAGCCGTAGTTAAAACGAATTTTCTCACGTATAATGCGACGGTAACAACATCAAGCGAATACGTGATGCTCATCATTTGTACGTGTTCTATTTGGTGTCCTTAGTTTCTTAAGCAAATATTCGCTTTTCTATGCAATTTAAATAAATATACCTAAATACTACAAATCCTATTTTAACATATACCTATATGAGACCCGCCTCACAAGTAAATACCTCGGTATTATAAGGGATAAGTGCTCACCCTCGAATTTCACAGTACGCGAACAAATCGAGTTCAATCCCCCGGCACTAATGAAATTGTTAACACACATTTTGCGCATTACGAACGACGAACGTTATGCGTACAGCAAAGGAGTGCAATAGTTTGCCAGCCTCTATTCGTCCCTCTGATTACAACAGGAGTGAATAGATATTTAATTAGGAATCGGATAATGTGTAGTTAGAAATAGGAATAGTAATATCACCAACAGATGGGATCGTAAAAAGCACTGGCTTCTAATAAGTAAAATTGTTTAAACAATGTGATCAGCGATGTAATTAACATCGCGAGGAAACTTGTAGATATGTCTGAGAAATTAAAATTATTTTTAGAACTTTAACATATTCCACCATTACGCAATTTCGTAATGATGAAGAATTTTGTTACACCATCCGACACTCTCTATTTAATCATATTTTATTAACCTACTATTACGATGCAAATGAGAATGGTGTTAGTATTTTTCCTTAATTTTTTTTCTTATTATTACATTTTGTTTGACCATAATAATTTTGATTTACATTTCAAATATGTGTTAATCTCGTTATAAGTATATAAAAAATAAGATTATTAAGATTGGTGTTCAATTTTAGTTTGTATTTTCATATCATCATAACCCGTATTTTTAGTCAAAAAGCGTGCTCAAGCTATTTCAAGATCATGCCAAATCTTTGGAAAGACTTGCCCATATTCACTACATTGGCTAGGCTTGCCAGTAAACGCAGAGCTGATACCCTTGCGCTGGTGATGGCTGCTCGTCATGACCAGTCTGTGAAGCTTATTTGACATTTTCGACCGGATATATGACCGTTGGTTGGTTTCCGGAACTGCGTTAATTTATTTACGGGTACGTGTACTTGTATATATAGAGGTCAGTGACGGGTACGCAAAGTAAAAAAAGGTTGACATAGATTATAGATAGATAGCATATATAGTCAATGAAAAATACTGAACGCACAAATTGGTAAAAACTTGGACTTAAAATTTTACTCTCTAAAATCTTAATACTAAAATCATGGAATATATAGTAGCGTTCTCTACGTGGTAGAGCCACTCTGCAACTATATTATGGTTGTGGCACGAATGGGTCGGCTCGACCGGGGTAGGACCACGCTCTCACAAAATACCAGCATCAAATAGCAGCTTAATGCTGCTGTGTTTCGTATGGTGAGTGTAGAGACCCTTTTTACTGGAAACGAAACATTCCATCTTAGTCCTCACGGGTGACAACGCATCTACATTTTGATTCATAATAGAGGATAAATGAAGACGTCTGTGGGCCACAGCATCCACTTACCATCAGGTGGACTGTGTGCTCGTTTGTCACCCTTATTGCTTAAAAAAAGAGTTACTTATAGGAAACACTGTATGTAGATTAATAATAGTTATGGATTTAAATATAATTCATTTATTTAATTACTGAACACACTTTATTAAGACGACTTTAACCTCATTTATTATACAATTAGGCCCTTATTAGACCAGTAACCAAATTTTTAATTTAAACCAGCATAACGCAATCAATGGGTACCTATATTTGTTTTACTTGAAAATAAAAAATTTATGATAATATGGGATTTGAACCAGTGCTATTTTGTGAGTGAAAAAACATTCCTAGGCTTGTTCGAATCTTCTATTGGAGACTATAAGCAGCCCTTATTATTCTGGTGCCGTCTCAAAGCCATTGCCAGAATAATAAAAGTTGACACTATACACAGCCATTCGCTAAAGAAACTGACGAAATCACCACCCTTCCCTCCCCCAAAGCACCCTCTACCATTTACTGGAATAAAAAGATATTATATTTTCTGCAAGACCTTTGAATTCAATAATATAAGAGTATATAATATAGTAATTTTGTTTAAAATTCTTTGTATTTTTAAATCGGAGCTCCAGACACTTAGATAAATATTATGTATAATTTTAAATAACTAAGTTTCAGATGGAAATACTTCGATTAAAAGCTGTCATCAGTTTTGTAACTTTAGATAAATACAAAAAAATCAATAGAAATGAACCCACTATCCGCGAGTATTTTATTGGTATATCTTTGGATATAAAAATAAAGAGATGAAATCAAAATTTTGCTACAAAAAAATGTTTGTACTTTTTTACAAAAATATTATTTGTAGATTTTGTTTTCTGTTCGCGACTTTTCTTACGAATACACTATCAATCTCTAAATTATTATAGTACAACAGTCTTCGTAAGAAAAGTCGCGAATAAAATACAAAATATATCTATGCATCATTATCATCAACATCATCACTTTTTCTAATGTTACTGCTGGACATGGGGTTTACCAAAACTGCCCCATCTGATATGCATTTCCTGGAAAGTTGTTAATAAAAGCTCTCACAATAATGCTGCTACCTAAAACAAGTCTGTGGTATTATGCTTCAGCATATTGGAATAGTTTTTCCGCTATCAGTTGATCGTTAAAGTCTCATCAGTTAATTTAAATAATTATTGTTAGTTAGTTTATATTAGTCAGTTATTTCTCTTAATTAATAATATTATAATTTTCCATGTTAGGCATGTGTATATTTCATTAATTGTGTAAATTGTATTTCCAAGAGAAAGAAAGCTACACCACTGGACAATTTTTTTAGTTTAAGTTATTTATCTTCTCTCACGAGGTGCATCACAAATTTATTCTTAATTCTTCTTTCTATTCTATCTTAGTAGTATTTCCCATAGTTGACGTTTACATCACAATGGGACGAGAAGGACTTAGAGTAATAACACCCATAAGAAGAAGGGTTGGTACAGTCTATAAAAACACAGCGGGAAATACCATTACTTTCACGTACACGGCTCGCGTACATACATGATCGAGATAATGGAGAAATTTCCAATACAATTCATAATAACTTCTCATTTCACTCATTACCGATACATTACGAATAAAACTCATTCCGCGTTTTATCTTATATATAAATACTTAATATAATAGTTACAGCATGCGCCGTACTGTGGTGGTGTAAATCCTAGAAAGACCTTAATATGGCCTTTAATGGAATTTAACCATGTCTTATTAATAGTAGGTGTAAAATAAAATCAGCAAAGGAAATCAGCAAAGGTAAGCAGCGTCTAACGTGTGAGACGTTTCTATTGCGATCACTGATCCGTCTGACAAACATGGGAGATTATGACAAATCTCACCTCTAGCGCTATGGAATCTTTTTCACCAATAGACTAATATTAACAAAATTATAAAATGAATTTTTATAATTGACATACACAAATTGTCCTTATAAGCATAACAGATTTCTTATTGCTCAACACTTGCAGTAACGAACTTTTAACGATTTGTAACGAATAATGTAGCAATGTTAAATAATTTAAATCGTGTTGTGTGTGATAAAGCAGTTTTGAATGTTCTAAGAAATAATAGCATTTCTTCGTCATGCGATTCAACAATTAAATATCAATTAACTTTAATGATTACACTAATACATATGTTGCGTAACTTGTATTAGAAACGAGGTCGAACGACAAAGGCTAAGTGAGAATTCCGTTCTGCGGAGAAAATTGCTTATTATTTTATACTCTGCACTTAAGTCCTCCGCGAACAGAAACAAAGCTTCTTACCTCGTCTTGTATAAAATAATGTGAAAAAAATTAAATTAAATACTTTTTGTTCCTTTAATTATAGGAAACTACAACATTTACATTCACTATGTAAAGCTTGATAACTGAAACAATATTACTCCGTATAAAAAATACACTTTGAATGAAAAGTAAAAAAGAAATTACGGACTAAAAAATATAAAATAATTTCCACAATATAACTTCTGAAATCGATCCGAAGACATACTGTATTGGCGAATTTATAGCCCCTACTTCAGAATATATAATTTGAGAGTTAGATTGTTCTTTTAGTTTTTGAATGTGGTTTTTTCTTTTATTAAAACTTGAATGAACTGATAAATATCACAATTCAAGATTCAACTAGAATGTCGTCTAGTTACATTAAAAACTTTATTACCTATCTTTCTTTCCTTAAGAGTTCCTAATGGCACCAACCCTGAAATATAACCATTTGATAAAAAATATCATTTAAATCAGTCAGCCTTCTCCGAGAAATTGGTGAACATAAACAAAAACTCGGAGTAAAAAAAATAACATGGAGTTATGTCCGAACATAAAAAATATAAACATTCGAATTGAAAACCTCCTCCTTTTTTGAAGTCAGTTAAAACTAGACAAAAATTAACAAAATCTTAATCAATAAAGTGTTTAAAATCAATAAACAAACCTTCAAAAGTGTTTTAAAAACAAAAATATTTTTTAATGTAACTATGGGGGAGGCCAATGTTCAGCAGTGGACTTTTGTAGACCGTAATAGATGGATATTTAGTAAAACAAGCGAAGTATACCTATTTCAATCACAACACTTAACAATGCTTATTCTAAATTATTTTTATTTGAATTATTACATCCACACAGATATTACCGTTACAGTTACATACTATTAAAGTCCACTGCTTAACATATGCCTTCCCATAGGTTGCTTTATAGGGGGGATATTTTCAATTGGTTTTCGCTTGGCAAGCGGGTTGCCAACCGCAGTTTTTTATTTTTAGTCGTTATTAGGAAGACGCTGCTGCCCATCTCCTGATTTGTTTCCCTCTGTCGCCTCTTACGACAAACCACGGGATAATATGGAGTTTCACAGATATGAGATAATTATAATTATAAATTGTACTTATTTGAAAATAAGCCGCAATTCTTAAACTACATAAAACAGCCAAAAGATAAACGAAACAATATTGTCTTAATCCTATCCTTTTACACAAAAGCAACGCTAGACTAGCTTTTATTGTTTTCGTAACGACATTAAAAACGATTGAGTGTCTCTTTAACATTCAATATCTCTTCGACATCGATAATACTCGATTAAATGCAATACGTGTTCAATCTCTTACTGAATACAAAACGAATTTAAAACACAATGTTCATTATTTCTAACAAAGCAAATGTCAGCGGAAGAATCACAACAAGGTTGTCTCGTCAGCACTGTTAGACGAATACTCATATCAACAAAATATTAATCCCTACGGTCTGTATTCTAGCGAGGCTCTTTATAATAACATAAACATAAACTCTCAAGCCTGTTACCCAGAGGGGTAGGCAGAGACTACGGACTTACTTCTTTTACATCCGCATACATGCTCGTCGGTTAAGAGTACTTTTCATACATCTTATCATAACATTCAACTTTATCATAACATCTCATCCCAAGTTCATCAGAAATCAGAATCAGAAAAGCCGCCCCATATAAATTACCACGAAGCAAGATCCTTAGAGAGCTGTATCCATCAACTCCTTGAATTTTTCTTATGATCATCACTCCTTCTATTAGAGGGGAAGGAACACCCGAATTTACCCTTGCTGATATGAAACTGCAACTCTTTCTTCGAGTAGTATGACCCACCCATTGTTACTTCAGACTGCCAGGCCCGTTGCGCTAGGGGTAGGTATGTCAGTTACTCGTGTTCTTTTGGGGATGTCCAATAACGAGGGTAGATTGTATAAATTGAGCTTCTTCAATGTGTTATAACCACAGACAAAGAGAAAGTTATAACTAACGATTGCATTTGTTTTAAAACTAAAGCCAATCTTGCATTATTGACGGCTGCCAGTGCGATGGTAAAAGAACTTGACGGGGAAATATAACCTTATCATGTTAAAAAATAAATTCATTATTTCTAAAAATGTTTACATGCGGTTTTTAAAAACAGAATCATTTTACAGTTAAGGCGTTAGATTTTTAAAAAAAACTTGAGATCATTACATTAATTTAATTTAAGTAACGTTTTTTTTTTTAATAAAAAAGGTACTTGAGTTAAGCAAATTAAAGGGACAAAGTTAATTGACTAGGCAAAATTTGATACCCTAGTCGTAAAATGAGCCACTTAATTCTTAAATATTTTGCCAAGAGGCTTATAACCGATTATTATGTCAAGTAAGCACTTTAAATAGGTATAATTAACTGGTGTTTTCGGACTATATTAAAACCTTCTTTTTACTTCTAATTAAAAAACATAAAAATAAAGTTCACTTTACACAAGCTAACTCTACAGTTTGTACTAGCTTACAGCTTGTACTACATATTTCTCAAGTCGGGGAGACCAATTACCAAAAATTTGGCCATTTACAGGCTATAGTACCTTTTACTATTAAGTATTCCGTGGCTATAGTGTAGCAGCCGTCGTAGTTCAAGCATTGGCCTGAGCAATCTGGGTTCGATTCCGCCGGCATCAAAGAAATTGTTAATTTCAACTTTACATGGATAGATGTAGTAAGAGGCAATGATACAGGAAATGGACAGCAGCATCTTCCTGATAACAACCCAAATTAATAAAAAACCGTTGTTGCCAACCCGCCTAACAAGCATGGTAAGTATGGTGAATAATGAAGAACCCCCTATGCCTCGCCTCATAAGGCATTCTATGAGGTAGGTTTAATTTTAGCAGTTGTAATTTGATAGGCTGTGAACTGTAATGAATGAATACAATTTTAAATACTAATTTACAATATGCGTTACGGTGAAGGAAAACATTTTTTTTAAAAAACGTAACTGTTGGGAGAAAAAAGTCCACTTGTGAGTTTCTAGCCGCTTTTTCATACAAGGTCTTTCGAAGTAGAGACTTGTTGAATCTAAGGCGTAGATTTCAAATAGTGCTTTGAAAAAGTCCAATTTTGAATATAAATATTTTCACTGGACTTGACTTAATATTGTGAGGAAATATGCATGTGAAGAATAAAATAAATATGAAGACGTAAAATCTGATAACACGCACAAGAGCACACAATAGACTCGCTTCGCACTCGACATCGCTCAATAACCTTTCAGGAATGAGAGGAGGTCTGTGCTAAGCAGTGGGACGTATATAGGCTGAAACTTTACTTATAAACAGTCTATAAGATTTATAACCATGACAAGGAATAATAAGCGAATATCATTTTATCTGCTATAACAAACTTCTATTATAGTTGCGTTACTCCTTTTCTAAAACTAACACCGAAATTTATTTATATGTTATCGATGACACACCAAATAATTGATTCAGCGAAAACCTTGAACTTTTAACTTCGTTATGCCAACTTACCTGTTTTACTCTATACCGGTTGAGTCATTTCAAAACGAACGTTTATTCTGTATACAAATATTTTTTCTTAAGTAGCAAAGAATAAATATACCTACTAATTCCAAATTATTTTTACTGTTTTTAATATTTTTCATTAATATTAATTTTAATATAATTTAATAAATACAGGGCAATACACAATTTGGCAAACTTTACATCGAATATATTATTATGTATTTGGTACAAACGAACAGGTGAGCAGGGGCAAATTTTATTCCGGATAACAAACTAAGCTAGGCATTCTTGAAACTTATACAATGATTACTTTTAAAATTCAAGAACATCAAAAGGCTTTACGTGAAATGAAAAGCAAAAACATCACTAATTGTATAAAAACTACAATAAAATAATACCAATAAACACCGGGTCACGCGCGATGGCCGTTTGCTCTAACCTAATAAACTATTATAATTTCACAAAGCAACTTTAATAATTGTAAAGTGAAATATAAAAATATCAAAGTTGATGTAATACACATACATACAATTCAATGCCAGCATGTATCAGTAGGAAAACCCACGACCTAACAAGGATACAACTTCAAATGACTCGCACTTATATTAAAGCTTAGGTATTTCGAAAACGTTTATTTAGAAATAATTTATATAAACCCTCATATTCAATATACTACGAGTATACATATTTCAATAACTTACTCTGGTGATAAAGCAAAATACTTTTTCCATTAAATATTAGACGAAAAAGTTGTGTGCGTCACCTGATATGTGGCGCTTGCTTTTAGAAAAGTTCTTTGCGTTATATATTAAAGAACTTATTCCGTTAATTTACTATTACTACTAACTCTATATAGAACCCCGCTTTTCAAAATGTTCTTCGTATATAGCTTTTAGTTTTATGTTTAAAGTTATTTTTACAATTATTTGATTCCAGAGATCCAGCAACGATTGGTTTTCCTTTATAGCATAGAAAAAGAGAGGAAAAATACCATTCTTCTTGAAATTGAGTACCTATTTATTTGAGTGGCTCCTGATAACATCTTGCAGATGGTTGCTAGGGTAGATGCTTAATTTGGTAATAAAACTTTTATTAGAATTACGTATAGCTGGTAACACTCCACTGTTGCGTTATAATACAGTACTATTTTATTTTATGTAAGAAAAGGGCTTGAAACAGGAGATAATCAGCAGCATTTTCCTGATAACACCTCATTAGAAAAGTCGCGTTTAACTAACCCGATCCCATATAGGGGAAATATAGCAAATATATCCACTATATGGCAATTTATGGAGGAGGCCTGTATTTAACAGTGGAATTTTGATTAAAATAAATTAATGGTAAAAAAAAACAGGCTTTAAAGGACGATAAGCTCGACAGGAATTGATGTTATTAAAATTAATAAGCTTCAGTAAAAAAAACTCTAGTGCAAAACAAATTAAAAATATTTTCTCTAATTTTGTTCAAGTATGAATAAATGTTTCTTGCCAATTTGACGAATAAATGAAATTGAAATTTCGTTTTTTATACGTTCCCGCAATATCTCTACGTTCAACTCAAAGAGAATGTAATTTGTTTACTGTTAATGCAAAGAAAATGTAGGGAAGTGAAACAAAAAATATACTGGATGTCAAAGTAAAGACTTTTTCTGTCGGTCCGCTTGAGAGAGCACGGGACATCACTGTGTCTCGTTAGCCCCATTCATTCCCTCGCTTTCGCGGACTTTAGGAACTGCGGGGGTTTTTGTACTGTTGGCTATTATTTACGCGTGGCTCGTTCATCCAACGGTTTGACTTTTATGGCTACACATTTTGAGCGCCTTAACGAACTTCATAGTAATATCCCACCCAGCCGTACAACCAATTAGAAAACGTGTTTGTATCGTATTTATAGGTACAATACTAGTCGAGAAAGTAGTAAGAAATAAAAATAAACAAAATTCGACCTTAGTTACTAATCTACCATACCAAAAGTGAAGCTAGGAGTTTTGAAAAGATCGAATCAACATATTTTTGAATAATATGAGCATGAGTTTCAAAATTTTTGTAAAACCATACTACATAGAATACATGTTTCTTTTTACAATATTTTTATTTCCAATAACAACAGTGTTGCTATATAAAGGATTGGCATTTAGTTCGAAGCGTGTTCACGATTAAGGTGATACCGGTTGGCCTTGCGCAAAAATATTTCATACAAGAACATCCTCATTCAGAATTTTAAGCCAATAATTGTCTTTCTCAAAGGTGAGTTTATTACGCTGCTACTACCGAGGCTCGACTTGGTTTTAAATACTGATATACATACACTATTTGTAAGTATATATATGTATAATACTACTAAAAGACCATACTTATCCATGTACATACCAACCTTCAGTTTACATGGTATTCAAATGTTCAACCCTTATTAATTATACTATTTAGTTTATTAAAATGTATTTTTCGTCATTGTCATGTATATTTTTTCTACCTCTTTTAGCGGCGATATGATAGCGCCTAAGTTATATCCAGTAAGGGCCCGTATTGTCCGTATTTCCCAACAATTTGTATTTATACTGTTCCAATAATTACTAAGGAAATAATGTCTAGCAAATTCCGAGACAAAACAATGTCAAAATTCACAAGAAATTAATCGAGAAAAATTCCTTTGAGGCATATGACACGACCAAGAATTCGGTCCGTTCTCTTTGTTAACCAGAGTCAAAGATTGTATTCAACACAAAAGTTTTCTTTGATGACTCAAAGGTCTCAGGTAGTTCATTTTTTTGAAAGAGTTTCGACTATGCCAGGTTAGTGATAATAGTCCTTTTAAAATTGCTTTAAACTGTAGCTTTCTATACAACTATAGATAGTGAATCATCATGTTGTCTTAACGTCTTCGACCTAACGAGCTCTAAAATAAGACAACATGCAATAAATAAAATAAAAATATAAAAAGTTACAACATGTTATAATTTCATTCTCATTATGTAATTATAATTTGAACGTTGTTTGTATAAATTAGATGCTCTTAAACCGATTTATAGTCACTAAATCTTTTGCAACAAATTTCTCAAAATATGTCCCTTAATTTGTTTTTAGAATAATTAATACTTAAAATGTCTAACAAACAATTGTGAAATTGCTGCTATGTAAATTTTCATTTTAAATCTAACCTCTGTCAGCGGACGGAGTTTGAAGGTCTCGCCTAACAAATTAGTTTTTTATATAGTTAATTTGAGTTTGTTTTTTGTATGCCACAAAATTCCTTTTAAATATACAAACGATTATCACTTGCGATTGTTGTCGCTTCGTAAAACTCCATTGTTCTTAAAAGACAAAAGAAAGTAGGACATATTAATGTTATTCTCATAATTAATAATGGGAATTGTACATCTTCGTTAGAATCTTTAAATTAAAATATTATATATCTAGTTCAATATTTGATCTGTAATAAATCCTTTAATAATGGAGATAGTAGGTACTATTATTTAATAAGGGGAAATAATTGAAATAAATATTATTATTATTATTTTGTTACTTTGTGAATCTTTAATTTCTATGCAATTTTTTTTCTTAAAGTATCATACAAATTAACCCAACGTAATCCTTTGTAAATTTTAAACTTAGACTGGGTCAAAATTGAAATTAAAAGGCAGAAAGTAAATTATCTAGCCATTAGCTATTAAGATATCTTTCCGTGATTAATTTTAGGAATTGATAGAGGAAACATCAATAACTGCTTATAAATATTAGCACATTTAAAATAATTGTGCAACTCGCCTACTTTATTACGTAAATTTAAACAACGATATAAAATAAACGTTTCATTTAAATAGGTAATATTCGAGTTCAACAAATATTTTCGTGCGTCGTAAATTATTTTTATTGGAGTTGGTCTAATTTTCTTATAACATTTACTAGCGAAGTGCCGCCAAATCTTTTAATGGAAAGTGATTGCAAGTCAAAAGATAACGTTTCTGCTCCTGAATTTTATGAGCCTTTTCACGAATGCCTTTTTGCAAAATTGCCAAAAATTGCACCACACACAACGCTAAGCAGACGGACTAAAAGAATGTAGGTAATAATTTCACATTCTGAAGTCGGGGCTTTAATTATTAACACTACGTCTTAACACCGATTTTAGAATGTGAAATTTTTTGACTTAAACATTTGTTTTATAAGGGTTTCGATTCGGTATGCACTTGGTAGCTTAAAAATTGAGAACGGAAACATAGCTGTTTTAGTATAGGGTTAAATGACCGTTAACATGATCCTAATACTTACTGTATCAGTAACCAATTGGCCAATTGTTATTTGTGTCATGACGCATGCCTGTAGCGAGAGCCCGATGCGTAAAGCATCTAACGGTGTCGGTTCAATGAACGAAAAGTGATGCTCCTGCTAATAATAATAGCAACACCTGTCGTTATTGAAGGGAAGTATTATCGATATCCAACCATATGTATATTTAACACATGCTTGTGATCGTAAACGCAATTCAATTACAGTGTAAGCGTACTAACGTTGATTTTTTGGGCATCTGACTGCATTAAGGTATTTTGACTTTATCATCCTTTTGGAGTTTCTACCTCACCTCAAAAGGAAAAACGGAAGCCCTTTTCCTCGGGAGCGGGTAGAGGGATCAAGGTGAAATAATTAATAGCAAATACTTAGGTATGCGGTCACTTAGTGGTGTAAAAAATTCAAGCTTCTAAGTCAACGCATGTAAATGATATGGCCATTTATGTCACATATTATGATACTCGAAAACTCACTTATCAAGATATATTGGGTACTTCCCGTTACCCTAAAATCATAAAATTTGGCAAGAAGCAAGGTACTTGTGTCAGCACAAGTAAATTAAATAACACGCAAATCGGTAATTTGTAGTTGAATCACATTAAAAAAGTTTTGCGATTAATGAATTTATAAATGGAGCATCGCCCTGATGTAGACTAATTTATTAGAGAAAATTTTTCCCCTGTAAATTAAGTTTGTTCTTGCCTTATATTTTCGTTAGATCAATGTTCGTAGGTTACTTTACCTATTATTCCCGGGATGGATGAACTACACCACAGATTACCCCCTAATAATCTGTGAACTACACACACCCCCAGGGCGCAAGTCCTACACGCACTTGTCCGGTCTTTTTAATCACTAGAACGTTTAATTTTTTAAATTGTACTACACACATAATATGGCAGCGTGTATTATAAAATTTAACTAATTGTAGGTTATATAAAAAATCTAATCGAAAATTCAACATAGTTCAGATTTGTATGCAAGAAACATATATCTTCGTTTCGAGAAGTTTGCTCAAATACGATTAGTTTCACCACTAAAATACTTTTACTGTGAGTAAACTTACACAACTAGTTTCCAA
Source organism: Parnassius orleans (assembly GCA_029286625.1). Classification (NCBI taxonomy): domain Eukaryota; kingdom Metazoa; phylum Arthropoda; class Insecta; order Lepidoptera; family Papilionidae; genus Parnassius; species Parnassius orleans. The sequence continues at coordinate 2,851,139 of JAGSMP010000027.1, read as the reverse complement.
GTGTTGACTTCCCATTTTCTAACGACATTTTTTCCTCTAAGTACTTCAAGACACGGTCTTCTTAAGCTTAGCTGTAAGGAGTGAAAACATTGCCACTATTTTCTAATATACACTATGTTCATCAGAAAATTAATCTCGTGAGAAATATTTAATAAACTAAATTTATGGGAGTAAAATGTATTGAAATATAATTCTTAGTTGACAAAGAACAGTATGGAAATTTTTACAAAGAATTCACTGACGCTACTGATTGTTTCTACGACAATCAGAAACTACCAGTGACGTGGCAATTGCAAGGAACTGTTAATGAAACACTCGACACAACGGCATACGAACACATTTTCTCATCCTTATTGAATACAAATATGACACACTAACCCACATACACATTTATAGTAACTTTTAGCTGATTAACAATTTATAGCTGACTGCTACTACGTGCGTGAGCATTGTGCTCAAAAACATTTTTAACCTATTTTTGGACACTGCAGCTAATTTTATACAAAGAAGGCTACAGATGCGTTGTCACCTCTGAGGACTTGGATGGAATGCCTCACAACCTTTAACTATACTGGCTCTCTATACAAGCACTGCTGTTTGGCTACAGAAATAGGATAAAGAATATTAAGAGGGTAGTACCTACCCAGATGGACTCCTCGGCATAAAAGAAGTTCAGTAACTAAAGTTTATCAAACTTTAAGAGCATTTTTGTTGAATGACAATCGAAATATTACATTTTAACCAACTACAACAAAATAATACAATATTATTCGATTTTATTTTTAACAATAATGCGGAGGTTAGTTAGCCGATTTAGCAGATTTTTATTTATCCTTATTTTCACTGTAGTATCATTTAAATTTCAAACAGATCCGATGATTACTAACGACGGCATATATTTTTATTTTTAAAATAATTCAATTTAAAAATAAAAATATAAGCCGTAATTCACCTTTATAAAATATTCAAATAGCTCCTCCTTCTTTTCAACCGTGAACGTTTTGTGTCAACTCCTTCACTTCAAAAAATGAATATGGAAGTCGCGTACAACTCCATATTGGAAGGGAGAGATAGAAAAAGGCTGTAACTGTAAAACAGTCAACGGACGAATGTCACTGACAATGAGAAGGCGCGTTCCATTTTAGGCGATCGTCACGTATGCTGTATGTACGTGGATAGTTTGCCGGGACGAGCCTAAGCAGGGCACGTTCAAACTTTCCAAAGCATCAAACAACTGATCCACAAATATGAGTCTACGATAAACCACATATCTGACATATTTTCGTGGATTTGGCTACTATTTGCGTGTCACACATTTACATTATAAGTAAAGCAAATTGATGTCTTCCTCCATTACAGCCTATAAAAGTCCACTATTAACATAGGCCTCCCCCATAGATTGCCTCATGGGGAACTTTACCATAGTTGCCACGCTTGGCAAGCGGGTTGGCAACCGCAGTTTTATTTTGAGTTGTTATCAGAAACATGCCGCTGTCCATCCCCTATTTCATTTTCCCTCTGTCGCCTTTTACGATACCCTCGGGACGTTATGGGGTAGTGATTATTCTTACACTGCCACTACACGGGTCTTACTTTTATATTTTTGTTTAATTTCTTGCTTTTTATATTTTTATTTAACTTCGAAAAGAATATCTTTTACTTGCTTTGCAAATATGAATATTTTACATCAAAGGTGATTTAACTTCCGCCATCTTGTGTTCTACAATCTGCCACGAAAGCATTCCGTTACATGGAGCGAACAAGCCCCGCCGGCAAAAACCGCTACCGCGAGATATTTGCTTGATTTAACTTTGCGCCATAATACAATATTAAATTGATTATAAAATATTATTTTGAATAATCATTCTTTAAAAACGAATTAATACAAATGTTATTTTTTCATTATTAACAAGACAGCTTTAATTATAATATTAAGGTCACAATTACATAATTATTTATTATGATTATATTGCTTACTTCGAGTTCGATCTCCACCATAAATTAAATTGTTTGAGAAAGAAAAATATCGTGAGGAAACCAGTATGTCTAGAAAATTGAAAAATATGGCAATGACATGTGAAGTTCGCCAGTTACCATTAAGCGCTGGCTTGGAATAGTAAAAAAAGCAGCGGTATCTTTTCTCACTCAGCAGCAGAATATACATCATACGTATTGTTATACTTTTTTTTTTGATAGCTTGGGGGCTATAAAACTTGGGCTTGCACAGGATGTTAAGATAAAAAAAAGTCAAGTTTCCCTAGTTTACAAATACTTTCAACACTATAATATATTATATCCAACACACATCTAAAAATTTCTGTTCGTAACTACAATTTATAAGTATCGCCTGGTTCGAAGCCGATAAATGGATACTATTGGAATATAAAAATAATACCTATGCTATCTAGATATTATTTTTGATATTTCATACGAAACGGATCCTATTTAATATGTTAGAGTTAGAAACGAGCTGACAATCCTGAATGCAACCTGATGGTAAATGGCTACTAAATTTGGACGTTGCAACCAACCTATACGTAATAGAGCCAAGCTTCAGATATATTGTGGCTGCGCCATGGTGTCCACTTGACCAGGAAAGGACCACGATCGCACAGAATAGCAGCATAAAGCTGCTGTGTTTTAAATGGTGAGTGACGAAAACCGGACGGACCTTTTACTGGTATTATATTTTCGATAACCCGAGGCTCATTTGTCATCCAAACTTCTTAAAAGAAACTTACAAGTTAGAAATGAGTTCCAAGTTATTACAATCCTTGGTAATTGAGTTCCAAACACAGCATTTGCACAAAACATAAACCAAAATCCATTAATTTTAGTATACAAGCCACGCATCTGCCAGCGTTTCCGCACGGTTTACTCCCGTGTCCAAATGTTGCGACGGATGATATCTGGAAAATAGATTATTGCCGTGCTGTTACATCGACACTACGTGAAGATCACAGTTATCGTTTCCGTAGCGTCAACAGATAACACATTCATTATAATAAAGTGCATAGTGAAGATAACGCAAATACAGCGGCATTTAATAACTGTTCCTACGAAATTATTTTCGTAATAAAATACAAACATTATCGTCTTGACAAATAAGAAAATTTGTTAGACCAACATAATTTCCAATAATAATACTACATTATTGCGCGTTTTAAGCATTCAAATACATTGAGTAAAGAAAAAGTGATACCTCTCACTTTCTTCGAAATACAGCTCAAATTAAATCCCACGGCACGTGTGTAAGACGTGAAAGTGAATATTCGACAATTGCCGGTCAATTCTAACCGTCCGTTCTATGATTATCGCCTACTTGTTATTGCCGTTGATTATCCGTGGAATTATTAGCCAACTTTCCCACCAAACTCGCGTTTTGCGAATCAATTATTGTTTTGTATACAGACAGAATCCGATATAACGATGTAGGTAATGTTCATTGAACAATTTGAGAATTACAAATTAATGATTTGTAATGCTAATAACTACGATGACTAATATTCTTTTTTAATATTAGTGAAATTAATTAACAACGGATTAAGGGATCATTACTGGCACGTTTGACAAGTATAAATACTCAACCTTTGATTGCATTTTCATTAGTTTATATAATTAAAGTGTAAGCTAAGTTCTCTGTGCTAAAACCCAACGAAATAGTTTTAAAATATAAAATTATTAAACATTTTAGTGCGAAAAGCGCAAAAAGTGCGAAAAAGTGCGTAAAATTGAGGTAAATAATTTATTTCCAAATAGTATTTTTTATGATTATATTATGTTGGTCCATTTTTATGAAATTAAAAAATCGCGCCACTTTCTTAAACTTTAAAATTATGGCAAACTTTCCACTTTCGGTCGATAACCACAAAGAAAATATTACAAAAGAAAGTTTTAAAAAATTGAATAGATTAAAAAGACTCGACGCTGGTCATTATATAAGACTTCTTTCACGACAGTGTGCTTAAGAATCTGCGGCTTACTGGAACATATCTCGTACTTTAGTCACGAGTCCCGATCTCGAATCCCAGTTCGGTCTAATATTTGTATATTATGTATTAGTCATTCTTTTTCAGGTCTGGTTTACCGTGTAGTGGCGGTGTAAAAATATTCACTACCCTATATCATCCCGTGGGTGTCGTAAGAGGCGACAGAGGGAAACTAATCAGGAGACGGGCAGCAGCGTCTTCCTAATAACGACTACAAATAAAAAACTGCTGTTGCCAACCCGCTTGCCTAGCGTGGCAACTGTGGCAAATATAGGGGATATTAGTGGCAACTATGTGGAATCCATGGGGGAGGCAAATTATGATTTATCCACCGGGCACAAAGCTTCCTGACCGCTAAATGTTCATGGAGGATTTTATGCACTTGACTCATACCGATGCCTAAGCTTGTCCGAATCTGTTGATAAGTCACTCTTTTGTCAGTCTCTATCATACGCCGCACAACACTGATGTTATCTTCAGTCGTCGCCGTAAAAGGCCGTCCCTCACGCAGATCATCGGTGAGATTAGTGCGACCACGTTTAAACTTATTAAACCAGTTGTAAATAGTGGCACGAGATGGGGCTTCATCGTGAAATTCAATCGAAGTCTATCATAACTTTCTTGTTGACTTAAATGACATCGAAAGTCATAAAAAATCACTGTACGAAAATTTTCTCGCATTAAATTCATGCTGACGTGACACAGCCAATTTTCAATTTGCCTCCAAATCTTAAACAAATGACAAATTAGTAAAATACATACACAATAATATTGGCAAAGAGTTCCATTTTCAAAATTTGAACTTATTTTTTTATTATATCGTTTACAAGTGGCAAGTTCTAAAAACTTTCAGTGTCGCCCTCGTATCCTTCTTATTCAGTTTATGAAATATCTTTTAAATTGGTTCAACATTGGAGGAGGAAATGGTAGAGAGCCAAACCTCGAATTATGCCTTTTTACTTAGGCTATTCAGTCGGATCTGAAGTTGTTCTTATCGGACGCCGAGCGCTACCGCCGCCAGCGATAGTTTCTTCAAATACCTAATTTTCAAAAGTCTCCCGGCCCGCATTTCCTCTTAATAGCCATTGCTTGACTACATCATATTGCTTTTTTGTTTTTGTCGATCCGTAGATGACTGGCCATAGGCATCTCCCGTTGTCAGGAAGTGCAGTGCCAGTTGTCACCTTTGACGCTGCTGCCTGCCGCTAGTCTGGTTATTTTACGTCTGGCGTAAAAAAGATCGTATACCGCCATTTATTTTCTAATTTTTCTGTCATTTCCCATAGTCGCCTCTTACAACCCTCATGGGATGAAATGGGATAGTGGTTTCTCTTACATATTAGAAATTTTATTTAACCCCAACATTTATGACGCAAATTATAAAATTTAATATGATGACAGTAATTTGATATAATATTACGTATTAGAAATTATATTCTACCCTTCCATTTGTTACCTAAAATATTTTAAAAAACTTGATAGGCATAAAAAATCAATCTCATTCTAACCGACGATTTGAGAATATGGGCACCTAAATTTCTGTGAAACGTGGGCAGTAATCAAGAAGTTAACGTTCGTGAGCTGCTATTCAATTATAATAAACTTTGGTGACAAAAATTTCGCGCCCAACGCTACAGTGTGTACATAAGCCTGAAGTGTTTTATTATACAGTGACATTAAAATTCTATGCAGCACTAACGAAATTCCCGTTGTGTTAAAAATCCAGTTTCGGACAGGAATGCGTAACGGTAATTCACTCGACACCAATCAGTAGGTTGCGTTTTTCAGGTCTAAATAAAATTATTTTTACCAGCCGACGCCATTAGTAATGAACAAACGTTTACGAATAGGTATTAAACTTGTAGTTTGTGATTAATACTTGAACAACTTTGTAAAAAATAACAAATATGTCTCGTAAAATTTGCACTATTATAGATTCGCTAAGATATATTTTGCAGTACAAACTTAAAAAGGTTCGTAGTTTAGCATCTAAATATTATAAACTTTCCCCACGTTTCTCCAACGGAATGTTTCTTTATAGGAAGACAGTCATCTATGTGAAAGAACTTCAATAAATAATTTCATAAATTTAAATTTGGAATGTTTATACATATTTTGAAGCGGCCTTCTTTTGTGGCAGTTGTAATGTAGCAAGCACATTTTAATGTGTCAATTCACAGTAGCAAAGAAGTTACTAAAAGCGTGAGAGAGAACGTATTTCGACACCCTTCTATTCTCTATGTTAGCAATATCACATAAGCAGGTCAGTTTGAGGCAATATTCACATTATGACAATGGTCAATTAAGTGGCGCGTCGGTCCAATTTAGCTATATAACCATCTGTGGGAAATCACCGAATTATAAGCTAGGATTTTTGGCAGCAATATTAAATGTTACTCTACATTCATTCATACACATTAATGCAATTAATAAAGCAAACATATTTTTTTTTATTGTCGAAGTAAAGCCAGTTTAGGGACGTGCGTGTAGGGTTACCAGGGCCTGGAATTGGAGATCCGGTTGCAGATGTTTAAAAATCCTGATTTTTTAGAAAAATATCCGGTTTACAGCTGGAATATCGGCAATAAGATTCAATAGATTATATTATTACGTTTCACTTACGATCAACTTATATTTTTGGCTACTAGCAACAGCTTTCAAAAAGTTGGTTTCTCCAAAAAATTCATTGTATATTTCTTCAGAAGTTATCGTGTTTGAAGTCGTATTGACTTGTTCACTTGCACTGATCTGTAGACCTTCCAGTATAGCGGGCATGGAGAAAATCCGGTCTTTATTGAAGTGCGGGCGGTTGCCGGTCTTGGCTCTTAAAATCCAGATCATCAAGACCTTAGTAGGATTTATCCGGTGAGATGATAACGGGCGGCGTGCGGGTTGCCAGTAACACATAGATATTATATTCGGTTCAGTGGGCTTTATGCTGGCCATATGACGAAGCTCAAGGTCACTCAGCAAGCCATGGAAAGGGCTATGCTCAGAGTTCTCTGCGTAAAAGTCTTCGTTATGAAAAAATCCGCAGTAGAACCACAATAACTGACATAGCGCAACGGATCATTTAGCTAAAGTGTAAATAGACCGGCTATCCACCAGCTCGAAGCACAAAATAGGTCGTTCTCGAGTGGCAGCCACGTACTGCGAAATGTGGGGTGGCTACCCACTGGATGGAGTCACGACCTGATATAGAGATGCAGGAAATCGATGTATGCAGGTGGCTCAGGAGTGTGCGTTGTTGAGTCCTATGTTCAGCTGTGGAATTGTGATAGGCTGTAACGATGATGTAAGGAACATTGGTAAATTCGTTGCTTTCATATTTATAGAAATTAATCTTAACTTTTAAGTCTATTAGAGCGACTATTAAAACTACATATATTTAAATTAATGTCATAAACAAATAATGAAAAAATATCACCTTGGTATCTTGCCATTTATTCTTTATTTATTACTACTAAACAGCTAGTAACAAATAAAGTACATATATCGTATAAGTACACCCGCAAAAACAAATATACAAAGTTCGGAAAACATGCAACTACCATGATAAAGCGGAAATTAAAAGTTCAAAAGGGAATTGGCACACTTGCTTCACGTACGAACAATACCCATATACAGCCTTACACTTTTATAACAACAAAATTATGTATTGAACACAGTAACGATAAAAACAAAAGAATGTATAGGAGAAAAATCCGATACAGCATTCAATAAATAATTAGTGATTTATAGCAAGGTTAATCTGTATTTAATATTGTATTCGTGTTATAGTTCTAATTAAATACTTAAGCATCGTAACTACTAGATACAACTGCTCACTGCCAGGGGTTGCTAGCGACCTTTTATTAATAGAACTTAATAGAGCTATTTCCTAAAATACGCAACCCTAATTATCCCAACTTTCCGTTCGTTACATTATATTATAATGAAGTTTGGGTTAACACTAAGGTCGTATTCTAACAACCAATTTAACCCAATCATTTGCGAAGCAAAACTAATATAAGATAATATGTTGTATTTTTAATATTTTGTTTAAGCATGATTTTACTTGTTAACCTTTTTCTAAACATTTGAAGTTTTTATTAGGAACACTTTCTATAAAATTTATGAAATACATCTCAAAATTATTTTCAAAATTTATATTATAACTAATATATCTATACTAAGCAATAGGTTATTATATTAAATTGCATAATATTATAACGACACAAGAACTATCGTATTCTACTTGATTTTCACTAGTGCTACATTTTTATAAAGTCATTAAAACGCTTATACATACTCATACGACTATATGTTTACAACGTAGGTAGATATATATTTCACGCTGACGTGAACGCAGCACTTTTAAATACAATGGAGAGGTGAAGAGGCGCTCTCAGGCGTCGCGTCGTGAGAATGGGCCACGGGGCCACATCATCAAAGAAACATGTCAAATCACAAGGAAGCCTCTTAAAACTTCTATAGTTTTCCTTTTTTATAAATTATCTACACAATTAAGTAGAAAAATAAACTAAATAAAAGACAAAAAATATTGATGCAGGAAATGATTGTAGAATTAACTAGAACCTGCATAATATTTTTTCACAACGTTAGCTAACTCACATTATTTAAGTTTTAAATGAAACAAATAGCTAAATAAAATTTCAATACCTTAAAAACCCAAGAATACCTCATATTGTAATAGAATTTTTATATAAAGAATTCAACACGGAACCGTATGCGTATTTATTACACATAATATGACGGAACTGAATATGGACTCTTTATTTTGCTTGTTCTGAAATCGGGTAATCAAAAATTCAAAGTCTGGCTTACTCTTTTAATTAACAATAACACAGTGTTGTATTGTGTCATTGTTACATAAATACGAGATAGGCTTGCCATGTGGAGGAGGACTAAGAATGTATTACTCCCTATTGTCACGTGAGTGTAGTAAGAGGTCGATTATTCAAAGCGCCAGAAAGATAAAATGGCCTCAGATAGATTACAGTATTAACATTATTTATAATACCTGATGTAAAATAAATAGGCCGACAGCGGGAAACAGCGTCAAAGGTACGAACTACGATTTGGTGATCGTTTGATCCACCAGTCAAGTGTCGCGATTATGGCAAATCCTTTCACTTATCTATATACATACGTGGTAGAGCCATGCTGCAACTATATTAGTAGTATAGTTGTAGCACGAATTGGTCGACTCGACCGGGAAGGACCACGCTCTCACAGAATACCAGCGTAAAATAGCTGTTCAATGTTGCTAGGTAAATAAAAGCTGTGTTTCGTATGGTGAGTGTAGAGAACCGGAGACCCTTTTTACTGGAAAAGAGGCATTTCATCTTACTCCTCACGGGTGACAACGCATCCGCATTTTGATTCTTTATTGAGGATATATGTAGATGTCTATGGGTCACAGCAACCACTTACCATCAGGTGGACTGTGTGCTCGTTTGTCACCCTATCCTATAAAAAAAAGAACTTCGTTTTTGACGTGAAAGGGTATGCAACAACTACTTTACGCGAGCAGCCCTAACTCGATCCCTTACCACGCGCTCGGTGGTGAAGGAAAACATCGTGAGTAAAACCGGCATTTAATGATTTCTCATATTTACGCGAATTCTACATATGGCAAAACCTGCATTTCTGAGAATAAAAAATATTTCGAGGACATCTGAAGTCCGCCAACACGCATTGGCGCACGGCAGGCATTTTATTGCCCTAAAATCCTCTCAGAAAAAGTCATTTTTTTACTTTTACCACTGGCTCGGAAAACCTCTGTCCTGGGTAAATCAGCAAAAAGACCCAGCGGGACTTTTTTTTTTTCAAAGTATATTATACAATAAGAACACAGGTTGTACACACAGCATCAAAGCGTAATCTGACATATCAATTCGCACTAGAACACATCATCAGGCAATTTCTTCCGTGAAACCTGTCAAGTGTTAGGGCCTTTTTGGCGTGTAACTTTTTCCGATAGAATGGTTTTTCGTAGAATTAAATTCGGCATACTCTAGTTGTTAATATCGATAATACGTCGTTCCTGTTACATCTATTACTAATCGGTATTTGCCGCTTTTGCAACATCCTTGCGTTAAATATTACTCGCCGTATTAATCATTTCCCGTCTTACAAAATATCATCAACTAGAATTGCTATATCGACCGGTTTTAAAATATTTAAGTATGCGTATTGATGCGTGTTTTCAACATCTATCGAAATTACTATCTAAGCCACAGATTAACTAATAGGTACTACGTAATCTAAACTTAGCTACAGAGAAACGTCCAACTGACTAGAAATGTCCCACAATGCAAGGTGTTTCTCGTTTATGCCATAAACTCGGTAACCAAACTTTGTACATACGTATTTTATTTATATTACCTATGACAACTAACAAACCAAATCGTTACAGCATAGACATGACCTACGAGCTTAGAATTCCTATACGTGTGCGTCATTATATTATTATCAGAATGAATTTAAAACTTAACGATCAAAACCGGCTTGACCGTATGATATCATCGCATTGAAAAGGTTACAGCGGACGTACAATAACGTTCATTACTTACGCTTGAGTTCTTAGACACAGTTGTGCCATTAAATAATACAAGATTACGTTTTACCCGATGTACATAGATCAAACTGATTATGTTATTCACAAATTTATTATTGCATTTTTGAAACCTCTGCATAAGTAATTCATCGCAAAATATAATGTGATAGAGCTACGCTGCAGCTATATTATAGTTGTAGCACGATCTCATGGAATACCAACGGAAAATAGCAGCTAAATACTGCTGTGTTTCGCAGGATTAGTGTAGAGAACCGGTGACCCTTTTTTACTGGTAACGAGGCATTTTATCTTAGTTCTCAGGGGAGACAACGCATCTACATTTTTATTCTCAATTGAGGATATATGTTACTGTCTATGGGCCACAGCATCCACTTACGATAAGGTGGACTGTGTGCTCATTTATTACCCATAACCGTAAAAAATTAGGTCTATTAAATTTTGAAATTTACGTACTTATAAAATAGCATTAAACAAACCTTCTAAACTTATTTTTAACTTTCGACGTTTCGATTGCTTTGTAGCACCCGTGGGCGGAGGGAGCTGGTTAAATGACTGCTTGACGAAGATTTAATAGACTATAAATCCTTGTGACAAAACATAATTGACGGAGGATTCCTTTCAAGGATAACACATGCGGCTATTGAAATTTATTAAGAACATAATATTAATTTCAATATAGATGGTGTTCGGGACCCCGTTATTACCAGCCTCTACCGTGACCATGTCTGCGCCAAAGCACTCTAAACGTCGGGGTTAAGGATAACTTAAAATTAAACTTTAAATAGTGTTCTAAAATAAGTAGTGTTCGCGTAAATATAAGAAACCATTTATATATTTGGAATTAAAGACTAGAAATGAGTTGGGGGGTGACTCGAACTTTAGGGATAGCCAGTTTGAATAGCTTATCATGTAGAGGATATCATGGGGGTCATGGTTGAATAGGGGCAAAAAGTTCTCATTACACTCCTAGGGGGTCAAAATAGCCAAAAACCAAAAAATTTAAAATCTTATTTCGGCTATAACTCCGCCTCCTTCGGAGGTTCTTACACACTCTTTACTTCCCGCATCCCACTAGTTATATTATGACTAGTATAAATAGCAGCAGTGGAAAATAGTTAAATTGCTTCACCATTATCAGTTTACGTTTCAAAGGCGTTAAAAAAGAATGTAATCTGTCAATACACATTTTACATAAATAACAAAATAAATGTAATGTATTAAATTTACAACAGAGCAAATTTAACGCAAAAACTTTACTTTGTAACCTTAATCATGACACGATGGCAACCAACACAATGTTGTTGGTATTTTCCATTCCCTCGCCCTAGTTCGGTGGTTATACTTACTAAATGAATTTTGTCTTCTCTCAACACCAATTACGACCGTACGTGACTATTAAATAGTTAGAATAGCAAGGGCTAACATTTACTATCCTAAGCTGTAAAAACGTTTTAGTTACTAATTCGTGACTTGAATGTTATTTTAAGCAACATAACATACATTCTTTGCATTTTTCTTCTAACATTAAAGTCATTATTTTAAAACGTTTTTTTAATAACATATTTAATACATAATAAGCAAATTCTTTTTTCAAAAAGTCAGCCGCAAAAGATTAATTTTACATGTTACTTTAAATACTATAGCGTTTAAATGTTGCCAATCACAATTGATTCAAAGAAAACATCTATCAAATAAACAATCAATGCTTCAATAAAATAAGCGCCCGCAAATTCATATATTATTGTTCTTTTTTCAAAAGCAAGGGTAACAAAAGAATCCATAATCCACCTGTTGGTAAGTGGATGCTGTGGCCCATGGACACATACATATCTATCCTCGATTCAGAATGAAAATGTAAATTCCTTACTACCCCTGGTAACTAAAATAAAAAAGCGACAGTAGCCTAATGGCAAGGTGCGGACCGCGAACTCGAAAGGTCGTGGGTTTTAATCCGCCATTCGACTACTGTCGTGAACCTCTCACAATACCAGAATTTTAAGCTTACCAGGAGTGGTTAAAGCGAATATTAGTAATGTTTATAGCATTGATGGTATTAAAAAATATATAATGATTCGATGACAGTAAAAGGTTCTCCAATTCTCTACCCTCACCATGAGAAAAACTGGTGTTCTATGAGAGTTTGGTCCTGTCCCGGTCCTAGCAAAAATAATAAAGATGTAGCGTGTTTCTACCTTGTTATGAACATAAATACTTATGCCTTCATTTATCTACTGTTGAATATTAATTTAGTAAACACGTTTTATACGAATCCAGGAAAATTTGCTTTATTCATTTTATTATCTTTCCTCGCACTTGGAATATTATTATTCTTTTTTTTTTCAAAGTATCACGAAGTTATTTCCTTAGTATCTACTACTACTATGTAATTAATGAAATTAAATAGAAAATTAAAAAGGTATGGCGCTCGAAATTCTCCTCACATGGCATTATATAAGTTTAATATTATTGTTAAATCTCAAATTAAAATATGTAATTGAAGACATTTTGAACCTCTTTCCAAAATATTAAACGCTACATTAAAGTTAGCTTATAATTATTGATGATCAAAATATCAATCTGATCACAACGGTTATTCATACATAATTCAGTAACAGCAGCATGTTAAAATGTGACTAAAGATTTAGAATAATACATAATAAATAACCATTCCATTATCTCTTCTGACTCACATTTATTATTTCGAACAGAAAACTTTATGTTATAATTTCCTAACCAAATATGAGATAATTAATTTTAAAATACTATATTAATTTTGGTGACATATATTTTACCATCATCATTATCTTTTTCCAAATTTCATTCAAAGCGGCACCTACATAAGTTACAAGGAAAATTAGCCTTAACTTTCATTGCCTTTGGATTTTTCTAGTTTTTTTTTATAGAATAAGGAAGACAAACGAGCACACGGTGCACTAAATAGTAAGTAGGTGATGAGGCCCATAGACATCTACATCTATCCTAGGAGTAACAAAGAATCAAAAGGCTGATTCTTTGTTACTCCTGAGAACTAATACGGAATGACTCGTTTTCAACAGCAGCTATAAGTTGCTATTTTACGCTGGTATTCTGTGAGGGCGTGGTCTTTCCTCTGTAGAGCTAACGCATTCGTGCTAAAACCATAATAAAGCTGCAGCGTGGCTCTATTTAATTATTCGTCTACAAATTATTAAATACATGGTACTCGTATATGAGCAGATGGTTAGCGCTCGCTGTAAATTTCACAGTACGCGAGCAAACCGGGTTCGATCCCCGCCGGCACCAATGAAATTGTTAATTGCAATTTTAAGTGCTGTTTTACCATGTGCTTGGCGGTGAAGGGAAATATCGTGAGGAAACCTGCATGTCTGAGAAATAAAAAATATATTTCGAAGACATGTGAAGTTCGCCAACACGCATTGGGGCAGCGCGGCTGACAATTCCTTGCCCTAAAACCCTTTCAGAAATGAGGGAGGCCTGTGCTCAGCAGTGGGACGTATATAGGCTGTAACTTTAACTAACTTTTTTACTACGAATTTAAAAAAAGCACACACACACACGTGCATTACTTTACGCTTTGTAAAAAAATTTATTTCACACTTTTGTGCGTTCAGTATATTTTAAAGATTCACGAACGTTCGAAAAATATTGCTATTAGCTACAACTTACCGCAGAGCTAATAAATATAAAATTATGCTTTTTTTCCAGGTTTACGATGTTGATAAGGCGTGGGGCGACAATGTTTGTCGCCGCGCTCCTGCTGCTACTTACACCGCCCACGCTGTCACAGGTAAGCTTAAAACTATTATTTGTAACTGCTTTGAAAATTATACAATAATTAAATGTTTTTTACAAAGAAAAAGAAGTTTAAAGAATATTAGTATATTAGTAGCGATCCGCCACGGCTTCGCACGGATGATTTGTGGATCTCGACAACAGCGCCACCTACCGGGTCCAAATGTAAATCTAAACCATCTAGGGACCCACTTTAACACACAAAAAATTTCATCAAAATCGGTCGAGCCGTTTTCGAGTTTTAGCGAGACTAACGGCAATTGATTTTCATATATATAGTTATTAAAGTTTTTAGGTTCTGAACGTAACCTTAAATCATAATATTTTTAGAATCAATCCACCACCCAAAAATACAAATACAAATGAAAGATTGGGACACTAGAAGAATCATTGTGCAAAAGAAATTTTTAATTCTGTGGAATTGATAATTTTAAACTTGCTTATTTTTACTCAAATAACAATTTTTCTGAAATATTTGTGATTAAGTAACTAGAGGTTAGGGGGAAATTTACAATTCGTTCCTCTCGTTTGTGTTAAATATATAATGTGTAGATCGAAATGCAATGTCGCATATGAGCAATTTGAAAGCTTAATAAGGAAATACAGTGTGCGATTGCAATTTAGAATGACATTCTGAACTATTTGTTCGTGTTTCAGTGAAAATATCAACATCTGAGCTTGTGTAAGGGCTTAATTTATCTTGTCTCTTTAATTATTTTCTTTCTTCTTAGTATATTTGTTTGTTTTAAATCATGCGACGGCTTTTAAGTGCTTCTTCTAAACCAATTCTGTCCTATCGCATAAAAAATCGTGTCGAATTTTTTCAATTTCAATTGTGAAGATTAACGAAATTTGGAAGGAATGGCGTAATGAAAAGATTGCAAAGAATCAAAAATAAATAGATCATGAAATGTATCTTAATAGCGATGCAAATGCGTAACTTGCGAAAAGAAAAATAACAGTTCATTAAAATAATTGCACATATCATTTGATTCTTTCGAACTATTTTTATTCGAGACTCGAGAGGAACGGATGTTAACCTTACCTCCCGCAGCCTTTCAATCGTGTTCATCAAACATTGCTTTGTATGGTAAATACGGAATAAACCATGCGTATTAATAATGTAGTTTTTTTAATAACATAAATTATTATAATATTTAGCATAAATATAATAGAAAAACTAATTGAGAATAGTTTTATTTGCAAATAAAGCTAAAAAAAGCAATACAATATATTTCATAAAATTAACAATGTTGTTCTTCTTTTATATCTAAGAGGGCTTTGGAGTACAGTCATCATCAAATATTGTTCAGACATGCAGATTTCCTCACGGTGTTTTCTTCAATTTTAAACTGCAATTAACAATTTTACTGATACCGTGTGCCGGCGGGTATCGAACTTGGTTTGCTCGCGTGTTATGATTTTTAATCTTATATATTATTTTAATTTTTAGCAACCTTTTAAGCTAAGCTATCTCCTTGACAAAGATTCAATATGAGACTCCATTATAAACGTCTATCGAATTCAAGGAACGCAACTTACATTTGGTAAAGAAAAGAAAAGAAATTTAAATAATTTTATTTTGCTGGCACTTAGAACCAAATTATTCGTTGTAAGCTAATGCATTACTTGAGATTAAGCATCACTTAGATCATTAAATGAGTTTATATTTCTACAGTTTTAAGCTCTAGGGATGTATCATCAGAAAACAGTTATTTTCACATATTATTTAGCGTAGAAAAGCTTTCATAATATTAAAAATAATAATAGTTCAAATATTGATTCTACATTTCCATTGATAACTATATTTTACAACCGATTTATTCTATTTTTGCATTCACTATTACTTACAAATTTTAATATGCAGCAAAATATTATCCAGTTACCATCTCCGTGGACGCGTTTTAATTTTTATGATGCATAAAATTTTACATCCGAATTTTCCTGACAGCTGTAACTTAATGGCTGCGTGCGCAGTATTTTGCGAGGAATATTAATTAAATTTACCAATTATGTTTTTATAAATTTCATTACGTAAAAATATTAAACTCCAAATTTCTGTATTTTCTTAATATATACTCATTCCGATATTAATAAAACGTGCTATATTTTAAATAGTTTGTTATTTATGCAACCGAAGTCATCTTTTTGATGACAAAAATAACTTCCTTGCCTTTCCCAATGTCATCTAGTTACATTTCTATCTAAGCGCAAAATATGTTATAGTTTCGTACTTATCAGAGCATGACGACCGCGTGGCCTAGTGTTACAAGTACCTGACTGCGGAATTGCAGGTTCTGTCCTAAACAAGTGTTATTCTTTTCCTAATTTAAAGGTATCTCCGATA
This sequence comes from Parnassius orleans, assembly GCA_029286625.1. Classification (NCBI taxonomy): domain Eukaryota; kingdom Metazoa; phylum Arthropoda; class Insecta; order Lepidoptera; family Papilionidae; genus Parnassius; species Parnassius orleans. The sequence continues at coordinate 2,834,428 of JAGSMP010000027.1, read as the reverse complement.
ATGTATCTCAGCCTACTACGGATCTAATCTTTTAAATTAATTTAAGACAAATGATTGCGGATGATGTTCACTTGAGGCACTACATTATGTCCTGAGCACCTGACAACTTTTGGGTGTTATAAAATTATCGACGTGGTACAAAAGTACCAGTAGAATATCATTATCATTATTGGTCCTAATTTTTTTCCTTTTATATTTTATTGACATTGTGTCGTATATTAAACGACTATAATAAGATGACGTGTGTGATGGCGTATGAGAATCAATCAGTCCATTTCGTCCCGTGGATGCCGTGACTATGGAATTGCTAGAAATATCTTATGGCTTCCAAAAGCTGGCCAAAAACTACCTCACGCTAGACGCAAAATATCCAGACCGGTAACAGCCAGCATCATCAAAGCTTAGAGACATCTGGTACTGCATCAATTCGGCTGCGAAGCCAAGCGTGATGATTTAAAAATCCTTCCTACACCACTACACTTTGAACTTTTACGAAATGATGATGAAGAAGAAGATAAAAAACTATCTGAAGCATTATATGAACATTTCAAAAGCATGTTATATATTTTAAATAAATATTACTCGGTACTTCGGTTTCTCAAAATTTGTATGCGCTCTTAGTGTACATTCGCATTGAATTACACATACAAGAACTTTCATTTTATTGCATGCCAATGTAAATTGACGTCTCCATTATTTTGTAAGTTGTTAGACAAACACTACCGATCTCGTGTTTCTTTCAATGTTTAACCAAGTAAAAGCTACGCTATACTGGTATGTTTACAAAATCAGAGTATACACATGACATAACTTTAATCAACAACGCGAGGAACGCGAATTCAACCAAAGTTGGAAATTCGATATAAATCATTTTAATAAACAATTGTGTTGTCGACACTGTACAAATATGATTGTTTTTATAAAGAATACTTTTACTTTTAAAGGCCCTTTTTCCACTGAAGTCAACAATATAGCTTAGATAGTTCAGGAATCTAATCAAAAAGAAAACGGAAGATCTATGGGGGCTTTCAATCTCGATCATCATTACAATCCACCACAAGGCCGCTGAATATAGGCGTCTCAAGGAATGCCACGAAGCACGGTCCTGAGCCACCTGCATCCATTGACTTCCCCATTGGTTGTCGGTTCTTCTTTGATTGCCTCATAGGGGAGTGTTTTTGCCACAATGGCCACGCTTTATTTTGAGTTGTTATCAGGAAAATCTCTATATGTATCTCCTGTCGCCTCTTAAACACACACTGGATGATATGGGGTAGTGGATGCACTAACACCGCCACTACACGGCGAAAGTAAATACAAGAAACCAAGCTGTTTTTCTTTTTCAATATTTTTTGTCGTAGGTACCATGCTGCAGTTATATTATAGTTTTAGCACTAATGGGTCGGTCCAACCGAGAAAGGACCACGCACTCACAGAATACCAGCGTAGAATCCCAAGAGGGGACAACGCACCTGCATTTTGATTCTTAATCGAGGATAAATGAAAGAGTCCGTGGGCCGCAGCATCTACTTTTGTTCTTATAATGTATTATCTAGCTCTAATATCTTCTTTTAGCCTCTCCTTTGTTGAAGCGTAGTATTTTTTTATATCTATTTATAAAATTCCGTCATAATCCAAAAAAATCGTTGCTTTTCGGCCGATTATGGCAGCATACATTCTTTTGGAGTGTTTTACCCTTTTCTTGTCACTGCATTGACTCTTGTTTGGACTCAAGCTAGAAGTAATGAACCCATGTTTAATCATGGCTTCTAAAAGTGCCTAGACACTTCGATTCATTGTAGCATTGGAGGCGGTGAGAGCAATCTCGATACCCATTTTGCACTGGCTTTTGTCATGCGGAGATATCTGGCAGGATCCTCAAAATAGTAGCTAATACTCTAACTAATGCAAATAACTGTTTTCTGACGTTCGTCTCTCATCACTTATTTTTCGACATTTTTGATAATTTCTGACAAAGTAGCCACGCCCCAGTAGGCCGTCTTGGTCGGGGATCGTCTTCAATCGGTTCTCGGTCTTATTCAAATGGATATTGTAAATCATTTCTTTAGGAGGGCACTGACCTCCATAAACTGCTCCCATTTGATTCACTGATAATGGTTTTAACGGATATTTATTGCTTGGTTGGCAACTCTATTACACCAAGAAGATCATTTTGCTTCATTGCTGTACTTATCTTCCGCACTGAGTTTATTTTTGGGCGATTACTTATAAACGAATGAGGTATGACTATATAAGATTAAAAAATTACACAAACTAATAAAGATTTCGCAATTAGCCCGGTACTAAGAAAATCTCCCAACCCCACTTCTTTCCCACATTCGGGGACTTTTGGACCTTCTATCATAACGCGAATCAGCACTACATTATATTCTATTGAAATTATTATATATACTTAAAAATAATGCATTTCACATCAAATATAACTTGATCTCAGTGTAAGTTATTTATTAAATGCAACTAAAAATTAAATTTTCTATTAAATTACCATCTGACCTTTTTGTGTAACATTTTAGATCAATATCAAATCAGTGACTGCTTAGAAGCATGTGCCATCAGTCCATTTATTACTTATTCGTTTTTTTTTCATTCACGTAAATTTGAACTTTAAGCATTTCCAAGCTCATAAGACCTCGATCCCGACTTAATGTCAACCCTCATCTAATGCCAAATAGCCGGGATTGACGGCTGTCTTGTAAAGAAAAGATATATTCTAGACAATTGTCACTAAATCATTCACCTTGCGAAGGACTGACAACGGTACTAGAGTTCGAAATGAGCTAAATACACGTCTCAGATTAAATAAATTTTATATTATTTAACATAACAATATATGCCATCATCATCCTCATTACAGTCTTTCATAAGCCCACTGCTAAACATAAGCCCCCCCTCCCCAAGCAACGCCACAAAACACATTCTTGAATCATTTTTATCTATCGACACCTTTGCGATTTTGTCACTAGATATGGTGACTTTTGACGTTCTTTGGCAAATTGTTATATCATTTAGCAATTTTTTACATCTCCAACCAATATTTGAAACTAATTATCTATCATATAAAATTTCTATCGTTAAGTGCACCGTATGGTAACAACGTTAGAGAATCCATCAATCCATTTCGACCATGAAACAAAGACCATGAAATAAGAGACGACAGATGGAAACAGGCCAGTAGATGGGCAGTACCGTCTTCCTAATATCAACTTGAAAATAAGAAACTACAATTGCCAACCCGCTTGCAAGCCAGGTAGTACAGCAGCAGGACTTTTATTGGCTGTTATGATGATGATGATGATGACTGTGATGATGATGATGATGAAGCGTTACTTTGCCTAAAATCATTATATTAAAGACGTAAAAATTAATTATCTAAGATCCGCGTGAAAAATAAAATTGTGTGTTTTAGCTAGTTTGAAGAGCACCTCCTTTCCTCGCACAATAATTGATTATTTTAATACGGATTGTTTTGTATTTACATACTTATAGTTTGTGGATTTAAATAAAAAGATGTATCAAAGGTTTATGATATTCTTTATATTGTATTTTACTGAAGTAGTTACCTGCTACTACTGCTAAGCCTTGTGATTTTTAGGAAGTGATCAAGCGACTTTAATTTTTTTCAGGTGACAACACTGATCGCAACCAATAATTTGGCTAGGGATGATGGGTGTTCTTGTACTAACTTTTCCCAGGTTGACTATACTTTGAAAATAATTAATGGAATCAGGAATTACTTTGTGGAAATCCATTATATTTAAGATGATCTTTAAAATATGACAATTAGCTAAAATGTAACATCTATAAACTTAAAAATGTAACATCTTCTAAATCATTTGAAAATATTTCATACTATCACAATCATGTATTGCTTTTAGCTTTATAATAGGTTTTTTTAATTGGTCACAATATATTTGAAGATTTAATATATGAATTTCACAATTATAATACCGTATTTGTTTTTGGTATGTTTATAATATTAAAACAACAGCATGTAAATTCATCTGTTTTCAGATTTAATTATGGTGTATTTAAGATAAGTACCTAATTAAAATGTTTAAAGACAAAGTTTTATGTGCCCGCTAATTTAATAAAATCTGTATGCTGTATAACAGTGGAGTATGAATATCCATCATCGCATTACGTCCCGAGGGTCTCGTAAAAGTTTCTCGTGAAACCTCCTGACTGTAAACCAGCTAATAAGCTGAACTCTACAGACAGTATTTTGTATTACTAACCTGCATCCTTTTCAGCTAGAAAATCCTCAAACACAAGTTTTAAAATAAAAATTTAAAAAGTGCTCTAAATTTTCTTTACTTTTCTACTCCGACGCCCAAAAACAAGCGGTATAAAATTATTTAGAAGCGGACTTGAGCCAACGACTAAGTTTTACCGTCCATACCTTTGGGGTACAAAATAAATTTGCTCCTTCTAAATAATAATTTTACTGCTATTTATTATAACTCCTATTTACTTTATGGATAAATTAAAGTTATTTTTTTGTTTCCAGGGCAACCTCTTCACGTGTCCAAATGGTAAGTAATCATTTATAATAAGAACATCATGTACTAAGTTATTTATTTTTGTATTTTTTAATTACAAACATCTTAAATTGAGGGTAACAAAGGGCGAAATTAACCCCATATGGCATATTCAACTCAAGACGGTTTGAGAAACTGTGGCAGTTCAAAACTGTTTTACTTGTAAGAGTCTTGTTGCAGTATAATATAGCTTCAGTACAAAATGGTCGACTCGACTAGGGAAGTACCACGCCCGCACACAATACGAGTGTAATATAGCAGCATAAAGTAGCTGTGTTTCGTATGATGAAATGAAAACGCATCTATACTTAGAATCTCAATCGAGGATAGATGTGTGTGCCTATGGATCACAGCATCTACTTACCATCAGGTGATATTATGTGTGCTCGTTTATTATCTTTAATTTAATTTTCATTTAAATTTAATTTTATAAAAACTGATTAATAAATAAGATATAATAAAACGTAAATAATATAGCAACACATACTTAATTTTCAAACTTTCACAATAATTATTACGATTTTGTAATTACTATTTTACGATTAATATTTTACGATAATAAACAATTATGTATACGAATAATTTTATATGCAAAATATTTTAAAATAAAAACCAGATATACCGGTCGAAGAAAAAATATCAGGAGCTACGCTAAGTTTTGTTACATTTTACTATAAAAAAAACGTTGTTAAGAAGCCTATGCTAGTTTATTCGTTTACTAGATTTAATTATCTGCAAATTATACAACATTTAATAAGACTAAATTTAAATTTACGCTGTGATATCCTACTCTTAATTAACCCCTTTATTCATTTTTAATAATCTATATTTCAAAATTTATTACATTTATTTACATAACGTAATATAAAATATTTTATTATATACAATATTAAAAACTATAATAAAAAAAGCTAAAACTAGTAACTTAATTATCATACAGTCCTACTCCCCGCGGTAACGTGCCAAGAACGCTGGCTGCGTTTCCCGCTGAATGGCTATACAAGTACTTAGCCTTTGAGCGAGAAAAGAACCAGCCCTCTTATCACCAGCAGCAACGACCAGCCGCGGATGGAGTTCCTTTAGGAACTTCACCGCACGTGGACTCCACGGACCGATAGTCTCTACAGCAAATGGCACAAATATGTAGTCACCTCTCAGAGACTTATATTTGCGCCACTTACTCAGTTCAGCTGCCTCTGATGCCGCCCCGGCTCTAAACGTGGTACCCCTGAGATGAGAGGCCACCAAAGTGTCTACGCAAGTAGCATCCCATACTAGGGCTTTACCTCTCTCCCAAGGGACAAATGTCATACCGTCGGGTCTCCAGCCATCGTCTCTAAATATTCCACAAGGCTCTAAAACCGAGGGAACATTTATAGAGAGAAGAGCCCTTCGGATGACATCGTTCAAAGAACCGTGCCGTGAAAACCTACCAGCACTTTTCTTACATGAAAGTCTGTGGAGCCCAAACTTGTCGACGCTGCTACCACAGGGGCACTGATGGGGTTGACAAATCGCCGCTCCTAGTCGGATTCCTACGGCGATGCGCAAGCTTTTCCCATCAAGTAATGTGCCGAGATTACTTGATGGTAAAGCGTGTAACCAGTGACTAGATTCCTTAGTCGAAACAGCTAGAAGGCGTGCCTTATCTTGGTCACTATGGAAATTATGAAACAAATTTTTCTGCACGATCTGTACCAACGGAATATCCCACTGTTTTTTTTGGTTAACTTCCAGTGGGACATTTTCGTCGGGACAGAGCGTTTGCCATGTCTGCCCTGCCTCCGTAGCAAATCACAGGTCTACTTTATTGTTTAAAATTATGTTACATAAATCACTGACACTATGCACGGAAGCAAGGAAAGCAGGCAATGCAACGCTAGAAAGATTTCTCACACCAATACCACCAAATTTTATAGGTAAAGTAGCTTGAGTTCAGGCTGTTGTATTTAAAGTTAAATTTAGAATTTTTTCTATAGCTATTTTAAGATTATTATCAATATCTTTTAAAATATCCGAACATTTCCAGACTGTAGGTACAAGGAGAAAATATTTTAAAATAGTAAGAGCAATTTGGGGGTTTAATTTATACAATTTATCAACGTGCGTTAAAAACTGATCAAATCTTGTTTTTAAAACAGGTTTAATACTCTCGAAAAACAACGGGGCACCTAGCAGGTATAGTGATTCCGTACTGACAGTTTTTATTCCTGGAGAAATATGATTGAAATTTTGAATTAAAGTGTCTCTGTGAGAAGTAGATAAATTATTCGTAAAAAATATTTCACATTTATTGCTATTTGGTTCAAGACCAATATTTTTAAAATTTCGAAAAATATGAGTAGATCACTGAGGACGTCATCTGCTCTACCTCCCAGTGTACCGTCGTCCAGGTACCAGACATTCAGTTTGGATTTTAAATTTGAAATTATGGGTTGAATTCCCAAACTGAAAAGTGCTGGACCTAGTGGGTCACCCTGCTGAACACCGACAGCAGAATCGATAACATGGTTTTCGTAAAACAAGTCAGTATTTTGACTGTAACATTGCCAAACGTAATAATAAATTTCAGGGGTATTGTTAGCCACTTCTTTCAGCAGGGTTACCCTATCGATAGAGTTAAAAGCATTCATTAGGTCAATCTTCACAAGAACATCTGCATCAGAGTTTGTTAAAAATGTACGCACTGAATGTACCACCGCCTCACAGCCACCTCTAGTGCCAAAGCCTAGTTGAGTAGGCTGAAATTTTGTCTTAAGGTTAGATATTATGTGCCTGCAAGCTAATTTTGAAGTTAAGCGTCGAAAGGTGGAACCAACGGCAATAGAACGGATACCATTATCCTTTTTTTTTTGAAGGCACATAATCTTGCCCCATATAAGAATGGAATGAAATTTGGATTAACATTACCAGAAAGCATAAAGTTACATAATTTTGTAATGTCATTAAGAAGTACTCCGCCGGCATCACCGGCAGAAGCGCTTACAAGATCTTTAAGATTTATTTATTTTATCTTTTTAATTAATAAGCACTATGCTATATCAAGTGAGCAATGGTTTTCCCGCCAATCCTACCTAATTATGTCAAACGCAACAATTCGTTATCACAATATAAATACTTGCAGTTGGCAAACAATGGCGGACGAAACTGGCGCACTTCAGCTCCCGGCACGCTCTAATGTGCTTATTAATTTAACTACGCCAGTGTCACACCGCACTAAAAGCCACTTTATTTAAGTCGGCTCAAGCATTCCTTAAATTAAATTATATTCAAAGAATGGGCGGTAGAGTTATTCAAATTTATGGAACAGGATTTACCTTACTAAAAGGACGACTCAAAGCTCGTAAAATATGTAATGAATGAGAGTAATTATATATATATATATATATATATATATATATATATATATATGTGTGTGTGTGTGTGTGTGTGTGTGTGTGTGTGTGTGTGTGTGTGTGTGTTTGTGTGTGTTTGTGTGATAAAATATCTATTCTATTCTATAGATTTATTATAAACTGACGTTAATCTATGATCATTTTACACGACGCATTAGTCTCTACTGGTATATAAAATGTAATCTCTCCTGTGTAACACGTTTTCCATAATTTTCTAATGGCCTTGCTCATTTTATGCACAACGTTCGATTATCATGTTTATCGAGTGAAGGTGTAATATATTTCGGTACAAAATAATTTCGTATAAGAAAAGTGCTGGCAGGTTGTTCTGTCACGTTCTCTGAACGTAGGATTCTTGCCTTTTTATAGATTCTATATTTTACGAGAACTAAGAACATTATGCATCAGCGAAATTTCAAAGAACAGGTGAAAAGATAGCAGCTGTTCTAAATAACGTTTCCATAATCTATAGCATGATATAAATTTTCGCTGTACCTCGGCTCGGCTTACCGTACAATTAAGCACCACCATGAGCGTAAATAACTTTCTAAACGACCGTTGCTGCGTGCGGAAGTGTTCTGTTGGGAGGTCGTCTATAATACGTACTACAAACCCGCATCGAAATTTTAAACCACGTATTTAGTATTGTTCTGTTAACATCAGCAAATAATTACGCGTGTATAAAGATGAGGTAATATATACGCATATACGTGAGATTTTATTCGTAGCGCTTTAAACCTTGTATTTTGAATAAGGAAACAAAATAAATGATGATCTGAGGATGTGATATATGTCCGTACTAGTTGTGCGGGCGATTTCGCTCGCATAGAATTATTTTTAGTAATTTATTATTATACTTCCTTATTTGAATCGGAATTTGTTCACAATTTCATGGGTTTTAATTATTTTTCGTGGAACCCTAATTCTATTTTTAAAATAAAAGTAACCTCAGTTACTTCTTATAACATCAGCTATCTGCCAGTGAAAGTCCCGTCAAAATCGGTCCAGCCATTTTGGAGATTAGCCGGAACAAACAGACAGACAAAGATTTAAAAAAATATATTTTCGTTATAAGGACCGCATATACTTTCATATGCATTGAGTAAAAAGCTGTTATTTTGACATTACAAACAGACACTTCAATTTTATTTATTTATACAGATTTGAAATAGTCGTTGAAACTCCTATACTATTTTAAGATAATTAAATTACTTAGCGGTCAGCCACCGCAGAGTCTACTTCACCTGAGGATGCCTCGTGTAGAGGCGAAACACGTGTCGTATTATCGACGGTGGTGTTTTTCCTAGTGTAGTGGTGTTGGGATTATTGGTGACGGGGATAGTGCACCTAATTGAGGGAGGGCGGGAAGTGCTCTTCAAACTAGGTAAAACACATCATTTTATTTTATTACGCGGATCTTAGAAAATTAATTTTTAAGATCTTTACTATTTTAACCTTACATAATAAATTACTTAATTTAGAATGGACGCGGTGCCAGAGACTGAAGACTAGCATAGGTTGAATTATGCATAATGTTTTGCATTGCACAATTTCAGGAATTCGAAACCAGGACTGAGATGTTTAAGTACTAAACCAAGCTAACGCCAAATTACGTAATAAATAATAATAAGCAAATGTAACGTGTATAGTTTCACATGAAAGTTGTTAAATATTAATGAGAACATTTCAAAATATATTTGTATAATATGAAATATATCTTAGTAAAATCACTTGCAGTCGTGATCTTTGTTTTAATAAAAATTTACTTGTTAAGTTGTAAACTACTGAAATGCAAATATCTCTTGACTCCTTTTAAAATTCGTTTCGTAAATATTCAAAATGTGACGCGTCTTGTTATGGACGGAGTGCCCTTAATTTAAAATCCTTTTTAATTTGAAATTGCCTGAACTCGACAGTGACAGTCGAGGGTAAATGAATTAGGCGGGTCACCGGCTTGCTGATTTTCATCGGCCACATAATTAATGCGAGGAAATTGCCTCTCGTCACACACGCTACACTGAGTTGCTAGGTGAGTTGCTTCACGCTCATGTAACCGTAGAGTAAACTGGGCTAGAGTGTGTTAGGAAAAATGGAATGTAAATCGTTTATTGTGGAATACTATCGTGATGTAAGCTCTATTTGATAGATAACATCAATTAGGTTATACTATTTTACTCACAACGTTATAAAATGTTACCCCTATACGTACTACATCGTTTAGTGTACAATTTCATAGCGTTTTTGATTAATTTTAATTTTTACTTATAAGTCCACCTGGTAAAGTGGTGATGTAGTTCTAGGTGGTACATATGTGCCAGGCTTATTATGTATACGCTCTAAAAAACTCTTATTTGAATTTCGTATTTATGTTAAAAATATTCAATGGTCCAAAAAACTTACCATTTTAAATGGTAAATTTTTTCCCAGTTTTTTTTTATTTGATCCTGTTTTAAATTTAATACAATTTCGCCATAATTTTATATAACGGACATGTACAATAGCTGGTGCGGAAGAGTGCCAACAGTGTATTTAATGTGTTTAAAGTTTGAACATTGCACTACATTATTGAAGCTACATTGCGAACCACATTGCATCGTAATTCTAAATAATTTTATTAATATAAATTTTGTATTTTTATCTAAATCAATTTGTCCGTATAGCACTAACAAAGTGAAGGACATAAAGCTACAAATTCATATCAAGTTACTTAAAATAAACAGTAGGTACACTATGTAACAATAAAATTATAATTTTTCAATACAAAATTTATTTAGCACATTGACAACAAAAATGATCATTATTTAAAGAAAAATATTTTCCTTACTGTTCCCTTTTCAACCTATCAAAAGTCCACAGCTGAACGTAGGCCTTCCCCATAGACTGCCCTACGGTTGTTGGCAACCACAGCGTTTTATTTTTTGTTGTTATTAAGAAGACACTGCTACCCTTCTCCTGGTTTATTTTCTCCTTAATATTATGTAACTTAGTGCATAAAAATAACACTTATAGATCTCAATAAGTTACACAAATTTCCTCCAGTTATAAATTTACTTATCACAAGCTAACCTAATAGCGCTGCTTAATGTAATTTATACTGCGGTGGAATAATTTATAGCTACCGTCTCATAGCTTAAGTCAATCAGGGATGCGCCAAATGAGGCTGTAGACAGATTGAGCCAATTTCAAGTTGAAATTAACAATTAACACATGCAACTTACGAGTCGTTACTTGAAGCTAAGCTATAACAAGTTTATGTTCATCCCGAACGTACGAGTACCGTACTGGTTACATTTATTGCATATGTTAAGTGGTTTAGTACCAAATTAATGCTTTTAAAATGTAGCCTTGCGACCTCACTTTTTAAATGGCTCAACTATAGCGATTTTTTATAATAGTGTAGTAAAATTATGTTAATTCATCATCATCATTATCGTAATGATTGTGATGTCCACATCTCAAATCCACTTCTGAACATAGGCCTCAACCAAGGAATGCCACAACACACGGTCCTTAGCTTTACCTGAGCCTGCATCTCTTAGCAGGTCGTCACTCCATCTAGTGAGGAACCGCCCTAAACTTCGCTTAGCCTCGTACCGGCGAGCGAAGTTTAGAGCGGCCCTTGGGGCAGGCATTTGTTCAGTAGTGGACTCGTGAAAGACTGTAATAATAATGATAGTGATTTAAAGTTATGACCGTCCATGTAATTCGAATTATAATTATGAAAATCAAAAATATATCGAAGAAAGTGTTGATGTTGTCCCCGGCACTTTCACCGCTCATATTCACTATCATTAAATCCTACTTATTAAATCTTCATAAAAGCACAATTACTTTTAACGAGATAAGAAATACTTTATTACCTTTTATTTAACTTTAACTTCTAGTACGGTGTGTAGTTTTGAAAACGTTACCTTACACCCCGAAATTGATGAACGAATTAGTACTAAAGCGGAAAAATAAAAAATATATGTCCAACCTCGAAGATGTCTCGGCGGGCAGTTGTTCTGTGACTGTGGCTTTTTATAAGATGAAATTAAAATCTAATTTATAAAATATGCGATTAAACATAATAAGCCTTGATTTAACTTTTAGACGGTTTCGTTACGGAATCTCTGCATCATTACTTTTACATAATTTTCTATAGCGCTAATTGTTATAAAACACATTTCTGTCTTCACACAATCCTTGTCCATGTGGTCAATTTATATAAAATGAATTGGTTTTTTAAGCAAAAACTACATTTAAAAAAATATCCATCCATCCATCCAACTGTAATGGTTCATACATAACACAATACAGCCTATAAAAGTCCACTGCTAAATGTAGGCCTTCCTCATAGAACTATTTTGAGTTGTTATCAGGAAGATGCTGCTGTTTCATTTTATATTACATTTAAAAAAATTATAGAGGTACAAAGAAGTAAAAAAGTACTGCAACGTCGCCTTGACTTTAGTAATAAATAACAAAAGAAAGAAAATATTAAAACGCGGAAATATTTAAATAATTAAAAGTTAGTGATTTTTTACCTTAAAAAATAAGGATGTACGTAAATAGTATGTCCGTTTTCATAGTGTATTGTGTATTTTATTAAACAATTTAAAGTATATATACCGGTCGACCGGCAAATAATGAGATAAGGCAATAAGGTGTTAACCACAGTTTAGATATTTAAAATACGCATCAACGATTTTACCTATAGATATTTCCCAAAGTCAAATGTTGTTATTTTTCATTAAATTCTTTACGCAAGCGAAGTCACAAACAAGCACCTAAGTTTCGTGATCATTGATAAGAAAGGTCGACATATTTAGCGTCTCACTTTTGTTTCATAAATTGGCATCATTTAAGTGCAGAAGGTCATACTCCACACAAATGCTTTCATCATTTGTGTAGGCAGCCTATAATTTAGGTATGGCAAAGATACCGTCTATTCATGTCAAGAGAGTTACTCTCATAAGCAGCACGCTGTCCGTGTGGAAATCCATTCGATTAAGTGCGTCGATTCCCGATACTCAGTATTCTGATTGTGTCTTAATTAACGTTGTTTCCACTGTCATACGTCAATTTCTTAAAACTTCCGTTAAGAATAAAGGTATCATTTTTAAATGCCTTTTCAAATCAAAATATAAAAGTTGCATCCTGCTAAAAATACTACAGAAGGTAAAATTAATTAGTAATGGAATACAAACAGAGTTTAAAAAAAATGCGAGTGACCTCTACACACGGTTGAAATAAAACTTGTAAATGTTAATATTAATATTTAGTTCGGTAATGCATTTTTTATTGTTATTATTTATTCATTGCCGTGTAGTGGCAGCATACGAGAACCTAATACCACATATCTTTGCGTGGATGTCGTAAGAGGCGACAGAGAAACTGAATCTGACTGAGGTTTGTTCAGTTGTTCCTGCCCTATGTTATGTTCAGCAGTGGTTTTTGTATATATTTATTATTTATAATATATTAATAATTTCTCATTATTAATATAATATTTATTAATAAAACATAATTATTTGTATTAAACTACACAAACAAAAGAACAAAAATAAATTTAAGTATACCTAATGTATAACTGAAAATTGTACTTATTATGTTGTGTATATATTTATAATTTTCAGAAATACATTAAACTTAACTTATGGTGCGTAAACGGGTTACAATTTTTACTGCACGTTACTCGTATATCTGTCCGAAAAAATCTGAGTTATCCTTAAGTCGCACCCACAAGTGTTTTATTTATAAAGAGACAAATTTAATATAAGTGAAAATATAAGAGACAAAAGAAACTAAAAATAAAGTCGGAAACGGAACTAAATTACAATAGTCCTAACGTCTTCTGGTTAAGAAAAATTCATTGATATGCGATCCGCTCTTCGGTAACTCTTTACGTGACTTCTTGATAATTGCAATTCGCACGATCGATAATACGTGGAAATGTTTTTACTCCTGTTTTCTCATCGTTAAAGAAAAATGTTAGAACATTGTACTTAATTCCTAGCTCTTTCTTTACGTGTTACTTAAGCTTTTGTTAACTTCCGAAGTCACTTCTGGAATGGACAAAACTTTTAAAATTATATATCACACTTAGAATTTTGAACTATAATAGATTTGAAACGTCAAAATGAGTTATATATAATATTGTTTATAAAACACGTTAAAATTAAACTGGCCACTACACTTTCGAAATTAAATCAAAAAATCCAATTTGATTTTATTTCGCAGATATGTTGTGAGAACGGAAACAACGCATTTTGTATACGTTCTTGGACATAAGAGTCACATTAATGTCATACTCCAGCCAACCGTATAAAACGAACGCTAAGTACACTACGTTTGCACATATCAATGTGAGAATATGAGAAATATAATATCCGTCAGTGTTTATACCTTGAATATGCATTTCAATTGGGATGTAATGTGGAATCACAGTTTAAATGACGAAGTACAGCAATTAATGCCTTGAAAATTTTGTAGTGATCATTTTGCATGATAAACTTCACAGCTATTTGTATGTCTTGTTCAAAGTAACCACAAATATTGAATTAAAGTACTAAAATTCATCTTTATACAAAATTTTATGACATTATTATTAATGTATGAATCCAATAATTTTCTCGAAGCCGCATTTTCGACTATTTAGACTTAGTTGTACATCGAAAAATTATGTGAAATTTATCGAGAAAAAGATCACCTAGCATTAACCTTAGTCAACGGATTTAGTTATTGTCCTCTATGAGGTAAGAAATTTCATCGCTTTCACCAATACAGGATACAGGTAAGTTTAAAGCCGCAATCCGTTCGAGGTAAATGTAACTGGGGCCGCATTTACCACTCTATTCGTTTTTACTATTTGTAAAACGAACCAAACAAATGCAGAAACGCTTGCAATTTTTATTAGAATGCGCTATTTAATAATTTTTAGCTATTTAAAAAAATCCGTAGGATACCTATCATCTTTTACTTTTTAAAGTATTTTTATACCTTTTACAATTTCAGTATCGTTTAAATTATTTTGTACAACGGAAATACTGGCACGATAGGGGCAAACTGATTAAAACACACGATTTACTTCAGTAATATGCTTATGCATATAAAAACAATAGAAATTGATGTACCTAATTCTTGAATTATTAATTTTATAGTAATGCCTAAATGAATAGATATATATATATATATTGTTTCGCAACAAAACCTATTAAAACAGTTCTTAAAGCTTCGACGGTATTATTGATTTATCGTTATCGCATCCCCCAGTTTATTTCATATCCGGCATAGGTTTTACTACCGTTATACCCGGGCTACTGGGTTAATCAATGATACAACTACACAGCTTAATAACCAGTCGCATTCTATGAGATTAACTACCGCTAGGGTATAACGTAACGATAGTGAAGAAGCTATGTTACATGAACCCATATAAAACGAAACCTTCTATTTGTTGTATTTGAATTTAATTGAGAAAATAGCTTAACTAATCACCTCATTTTAAATTCAACACCTCACCAAATTTCTTTTGAATGTAAAATCTTTTTTTATTCGATATTGGATACCTTAAGAACCTTTAGGTACATCAAATATAAAATACCCATAAATTTAATATTTATTGCAAATTAATAGTGTCTTGCATTATTATTATGTAATAAATCCCAAACAATTTTGCTTTTGATGGTCTCGACAGATGGCGACTTCCAATAAAGCGTAAAGTCGGTGCCGCGTGCAACTGATGACTACTTTAATGGTGGTACATTAAAACTATATTGTCAAGAGACGTTTACGTCATCCTTCAGAAATGAGACCCATTAGCTTTATTCTAAACTAACACATCAGTGTGAGATTTGGAACATCACAATCTGGGTCATTTCAAGTTGCTTAGTAACGCGGACTAGGCGCGCCTGCATGGCAGAGACAAGGTTGACAATTGACGCTTCACCGCGATGTCCAATAATGATAACTACTGGTGTTAGTTATACTGTAACAAAAATTTGCAGTAAGCAACAATGGGCAGTAAATATTTGAGTGTTTAACCATTTTGATGAACTTTATAATAGAATAATTAATATTAAAAAGAATTAAAAATTACAAGTTATGCATTTTGGCTACTATCATTCTCATAGACTTACTATTGTTTTAGGTTTTTTGAACAAAATTTTGACAGAATTTGTTTTATTATCGCCGTTAATATTCATTATTTTACTCGATTAATGCAAAATTATATCTTTTGAACTAAAAGAAAAACACCAAACAGAGCGCTATTTTTTTATTTCACTTCAAATCTTGGGTGGATACTATATAAATTAAATTAAATGTTCGTTTTTCAGCGAATGCTTTGAAAAAAACACGCGCGTATTCGAAATATTGCATTCGAATACGCGCGTTTTGATATATTTTTTTTAAATAAGCCAAGCCGTGTCTACATGATATTTTCGAGAGTCATATGAATCATCTTGCACGCAGACTCTACTTCCAGCCTCCCGAATATAACGGTTATAGACCATAGACCACATATACACCCTTCGGCAAATTGTGCAGAAGACCGAAGAGTACAATCTATCACTATGGCTTACTTATCAATCAATCAATGAAATTCTTAAATATTATTTATTATTCACTAATACATATAAGAACAAAAAACAAGAACGAAGAAGAAAAACAAAAAAAAAACATGAAATATATAAAAAAGGTGCAATAGGCGGTCTTATCGCTCCTGGAAGCGATTTCTTACAGACAACCCTTTTTCACAAAGAACTGTTGTTCACAAACAATGGCAAAGCGGGAGGTGTACATATAAATTATTCATTAAAATTAAAACAATTAAATAATATGTCCTTTTATGTGAATTATGTAAAAGCCTTCGATTCTATCTAACTAAAATTTGGGCGGTGCTTCAGTCGCTTCAGCGGTGCCAAGTCGACTATCGGTATATCAAAGCGTTGAAATGTTTTTACACTAAGACCGCAAAGACTACGATGGCTATCTAGTTATATAACCATAGTACGTAACCTATTCAACTGCAGATAGATGTAAGACAAGATGATGTTATATAGCCGAAATTCTTCTTTTTATTATTATTATTTCATTGCTTGGCTACCGCACCACCGATGTTAAATGTTGATGCTCTTTGATCTAACGAGGGTCTTTGGGCTATCTATGCTCAGAGTGTCTCTGCGTGATAGAATTCATAATAAAGATTTCAGTAATTCTACGTAATAACTATTTTTTTGTTTCACATACTTTCTGTATATTTTTGTATAATATAGAAATATATTTCTTTAAAATTAAATTGAACATAGATAAATAATCTAACTAGAAGCGGAGATATATAAACAATAACAATTAAATTTGCTTCATGGCAGTTTGTTAAATTTTAAACTAATCTTCTGAAAACTAGGTACCAAGGCTGTAATTATCACGCTTGTTTTCTATGCCATCGATGTAATTATATCCATTTGTTTATTACAAAAACTAATAACTTCTGTAGGCTATTACCAACGCTACCGTGCGACTAAATCACGTAGAATCAAATAAAAAGCTATTGGATCGCCATTGATCTTTTGCCGTTTACAATACAGGCTTTGTGACGGCATGTTAGAATCGATTGAGCGGCAAACGTGCGTCGTACTCAGCCTTGGAGTCCGATTTGTAATGAGTGAAAGGTGGTATAACTATATACACAGCGTAGTAAACATGACTCAGCAATTACTCTTAATGACCCAAAACTAATCTTCATTATAAACACCATAGTGTTTCTATACTTTGACATAAAAAATTCACATAAATAACCTAATACGCACACAAGTCTATTGCTAAACATAAGGCTCCCCCGTAGATTGCCACAAAGCAAAGTATTTATTTTGTTTTTGTTTATGGGATTAGGATGACAAACGAGCACATAGTCCACCTGATGGTAAGTGGTTGCTGTGGTCCATAGACACCTATGCCCATCCTCAATTAAGTATCAAAATGCAAATGCCTTGTAACCCTTGAGGACTAAGATGGAATGCCTCGTTCGCAGTAAAAAGGTTCTCTACACTCGCCATATGAAACACAGCAGCGTTAAGCTGCTATATTACGCTGGTATTCTGTAAGAGCGTGGTCCTTCCCCGTTCGAGCCGACCCATTCGTGCTACAAATATATCACTAATATAGCTGCAGCATGACTCTACCACGTAAAAAAGTCCTGAGTCACCTGGATCCATCGACTATCTACATGGTTCGTCAGGTCAGGTCGTCACTTCATGTAGTTGGGGGTCGCCATACACTGCGCTTGCCAATACGAGGCTGCCACTCGAGAACCCTTATTACTAATCGGTTGTCACTTCTTCGGGCTATATGTCCAGCCCATTGCCATTTCAAGCTACTGATATGCTGAGCTATATCAATTACTCCTGTTCTTACAGTAAAAATATTACCGTTACCGTTATCCTTACAGCCTATAAAAAGTACACTTCCAAAAGCTGAGTATAGGCCTCCTCCATAGATTGCCGCATAGGAGATTATTTGCCATAGATGTCACGCTTGGCAGGCGGGTTGTCAACAGCAGTTTTTTAGTTTTTAAGTACACGCTTCCTTGCCCTAAAACCCTCTTAAAAAAGAGAAGGCCTGTGCCGAGGAATGGAATGTACACAGGCTGTAATTGTACTTTTATTAAGAAGACGCTGCAGTCCATCTCCTGGTTTGTTCTCTCTGTCGCCTCAAAAAAACTTTAACTACCTATATTATTTTGCAAACCTTTATACTATAAACAGCATGTTTCTGGCTGATTACTGCCATGGAGGCAACGGCAAATATTATTCTTATTAATACTATATTTAGAAACTATCAAATGCACAGGATTAGGATATTCTGAAGTGTACGCATAAATACAATGTCACTCGTCCGGACTTTCTCGTTCCCAATATTATACTTATACTATAAATCTTAATGTATTAAAAATATTGACAATCACACTACATCTAGCCCAAATCAATTTTCTTTTTCTATTTCAAATTATTTAGACCGGGATTTGAACTCAAAACTTAAAACAAAATTAAGAATGTTATGACTATTGATTAAGTTTCAGAACGCTTTAAAAATTATGTTTTTGCATAAAATATTTGTTTCTGACCAATAGTTTTTAAGTTATCCTTAATAATGCGTATTTAATTGACTTCGACTACATTGATGATGTACTCATTTTATTTATATTGAAGTCGGTTGTACAAAATGTTTAATTTTACCAATTGTTATTGTTTTAAATCATATTATATAATTTCTAAAAGTCACTCCGCCTGAGTTCAGATCCCAAGTCGCATTGAAATCAAATTACAATGGAAGTAGAATCTTTATTGTACGACATTCGAGTGCAAAGCTTTCAAATCGTTTGTGGCGACGTAACTTAATATCCGGTTTAGCCGCATATCCGTGTCTCCGGCAAGGTTGTAGGCTATGCTCTAAGGGCACTAGAATCAATTGTTCCCACCAACTAGGCTAGCTATGGATCAATATTCGATGCCGAGACTTGAATACTTTGAAGAAAGAATTGAACCAGTCAGTCGTGGCCAATATCATGGGAATCGAGTATTGACAATTATTTATTGCGAAATATTTAGGTATTACTTTTATATATTACAAAATATAGTTTTGACACTTAAATGATAAAAGGCCGACGTGCGAATCAAATATCTATATTAAATAAAAGATTGGATCACGTTTTAAATTGAAAAATATTCATTCATAATATTTGCTTTTTTATACATTAGTTTTATATTTGTAAGTTACCCTACTATATGCTTTAGCGTGCAAATAATTTGGAATTCGCATGTTGTATTTTGCGGCACTAAATCTTTGTTTTGCTGTTTGCAAAACATCTGGGTGAGATTAATGAGTAGGTACCATAACTTTGAAACTTACGTCGTAATATTAATTATATATTTATTCGATATTATAAACAAAATATGTATTACTCAGTAGGTACTAGGTTCAATATGCAAAAGAGACATATGTATATTTATTTTATCATATTTTTATAGTTATTGCAATGTTTTCTGAATATCTGTAAGAGGGATTCTTTATTTTTTTAAATATTTCATTAAACTATTACATAGTAGAACCTCTGTAAGTCGAACCTCGATAAGTCGAAAACCTTGACAACTCGAAAAAATGTCTTGTTCCCTTCCCTTCAAAGCCTCAAAACACCCATTACTCGAAATCTCAACCTTCTTTATATCTAAATAATCAGTGAGTCCTTACAAGTCATTTCAGTACATATTTTCCCTCCATGACTCGAAAAATTTAATTGAACCTCTATATCACGAATGTTTGATTTTAGTACCTTTACAACTCGATAATTTGAAACTAATTACCTCTGAAGCTCGAAGAAAAATAAAGTAAGTTACTGACTTTAAGAATTTACCGACAATGTACGTGATTGTTTCTTAGAAAACAATGTAAGAGTATACAATAAATAGGATTACTAATTCTATGAAATGATAAAAGAATTTATGGCCTCAAAATTAGTTACAATGAATCTAACCCTCTACAAGTCGAATATTTTCTTACAAAATACGCCTAAGTCGAAACCCTTCATAAGTCGAAAACTCTATAACTCGAATTTTTTTGGCGTCTCTCTTGAAATTCGAGGTACAGAGATTCTACTGTATTAATAACACAGGTAACCGTCTTCGCAACTTTTTGCAGATGGTATTTTTGTCATTATCATCAATATTTTTAAACTTGATAGTAAATAAAGTGTTTTTCTCGTTAGCAACACAAAATAAGTGGGTCAACAAATTGCATCGTATTGCAACGAGATCCATTGAAGCGTAAATCCACTTCGCTCTTCGCGATAAGTCGTCGAACTCTCACGCTCCATTTGTAAAATATTAGCTGCTTATGTTTTTTTATTATTTACCGTTACCGTTACAACGTATCAAAAGTCCACTGTACGTACATAGGCCTCCACCTTAGGTTTCCCCGTATGGGAAATGTTTACCATTGTTGCCACATTTAGAAAAAAATAATTGGTAAATATTTTATTACCTACTTGTGACTTAAATATAGTTAATTTGTGTATCTTTTTACTACAACGCATTCTAGGAGTGTTATTATTATAAATACGAAACGTGCAGACTAGGGTTTAGGTAATATTTTGAGATAAAAAGTCTAAAAATATTTTTATCAATAAAAATAAGAAGACATTTAGTTTAAGCAATACTTTGACTAGTTTTTGATTCAATCCAAAAGTTAATTCAAGTCTTTGACATGTTCAGAGGATCGCTTACTTGTATAATATTGTACATGTAAATAAAAGAAAATAAGCAGTCGCTTTTCAACAAAATATACACAGATTTCACCTTAGAAGAAAGCGACATCCCTAACGCCGTTGACAGAAATCACAAAGTTAAACATTTACAGTACCTACTTGTACGCAGTTTTGCTTTCACTTAGTATAATATATCGAATTGAATCACCATTCATTTATATCGTATACTCTATAACAGTGCTATGTAAACAAGTATTATTATTACTTTGTTTTCTTTTCGTAAATCATAAAAATGTTAACAATTATATATTTTTTATTTCAGGCTGGGAGCTAAAAGGATTACATTGCTATAAGTTTTTCAATATCAGACATTCTTGGGAAAAAGCAGCAGAATTATGTCGAAGGTAATTACTTATTTTTATTAAATTATAGCAAATAAAATAAATCACAATTATATCTAAGCTTATACTATATAAATGATAAAATTATTATTTCAGGTATGGTAGCGAACTTATAGTTGTTGAAAGCTACACGGAAAACAACATGACTGCCAGTTTAGTGCCTTCTAGTCCTAGTTATAATCACTACTGGCTCGGTCTTGCAACTGTAGATGATCTGAGAACTAACACTCTAGAATCAGCTGCCGGTGGCTTGGTGTCGCAATATGCAGGTTATTGGGCCTTAAGACAACCAAACCCAAAAGACGGAGAATGTGTCGATGTTCACGTCACCTCTGATCAACAATCTTGGGAATTGACTACCTGTGAAACCCTCCTCCCATTTATGTGCAAGAGTGATGCGTGCCCAGCAGGTAATTTATTTACAATTTTTTTATATTTTTTAGAGTCCGTAGGTTCCTTCATCGTCAATATCATCCATCCAAAAATTCTACTAGGTACTTATATTTTTGATAAAGAATAAAATCAAACTTTTGTAGTATGTCAAAGTTGAACTCACGCATATTTAGGTATTTTCTTTGCTCAGATATAAAAAATATAAATTTTAAATCGCCCAGAGATAATAATAGCATTTATTTTAGGAACCTTCCATTGTTCAAACGGAAGATGTATTAACTCGGCCTTTAGATGCGACAAACAAGATGATTGTGGTGATTCTTCAGACGAAATGGACTGTGCTTCTGAATGTCATTTTTATATGGCCAGCAGTGGAGATGTGGTCGAAAGTCCAAATTACCCACACAAATACCCAGCGTTCAGCGAATGTAAATGGACACTTGAAGGACCACAAGGCCAAAATATTGTATTACAGTTCCAAGATTTTGAAACTGAGAAGTCTTTTGATACTGTTCAAATATTAGTGGGTGGTAGAACAGAAGACAAATCTGTTAACTTGGCCACGCTATCAGGGAAACAGGATCTTTCAAGTAAAACTTTTGTATCTGCTTCTAACTTCATGATTATTAAATTTAGCACTGATGGGTCTGTAGAAAAAAAAGGTTTCCGTGCTTCTTGGAAAACTGAATCGTCTAATTGTGGTGGTGTACTTAGAGCTACACCTCAAGGTCAGGTATTAACTTCACCTGGCTATCCAAATGGTTATCCTGGAGGTTTAGAGTGCGTGTACATAATTGAAGCCCAACCAGGAAGAATTGTGTCACTTGAAATTGAAGACTTAGAATTAGAAATGAACAGAGACTACATTGTTATCAAAGACGGAAATACGCCTTCGAGTCCAGTTCTTGCAAGATTTACAGGACCTGGAGAAGAAAACCAAAAAGTTGTAATATCAACAACAAACTATTTGTATATGTACTTTAGGACTAGTCTCGGCGACTCTAAAAAAGGTTTTGATATGAGGTATTCTCAAGGATGTAGAGCAACGATAGTTGCACCAAATGGGACATTTACTTCGCCAGCTTTTGGTCTTAGTAATTATCCCAACAATCAGGAATGTTTGTACAGAATCAAAAATCCCAACGGTGGTCCTCTTTCACTGAAATTCGATGAATTTAATATTCATCCGTCTGATGTAGTTCAAGTTTTTGACGGAACAAGTACAAACGGCTTAAGATTGCATTCAGAAAATGGTTTCACTGTCAAACCAAGAATTACATTAACCGCTTCCAGTGGCGAAATGTTGGTAAGGTTCGTATCTGACGCCTTACACAATGGACACGGATGGAAAGCTACTTTCTCTGCAGGTAAATTTATTTATAATTTTTTAAATATTATTACAGCGCTAAATAAACAGTAGTGTTTAGTAAAATATGACATTTTATAGATTGTCCTCCGCTTAAGTCTGGTATTGGAGCATTAGCATCAAATAGAGATACTGCTTTTGGAACTACCGTAACATTTTCATGCCCAATCGGACAGGAATTCGCTACAGGAAAATCGAAGATAGTTACGCAATGTTTAGATGGTGGAAATTGGTCAACTACGTACATACCTAGCTGCCAAGGTAAGTATTTTTCTATGAAAAGATATTTGTACAGTATTTAACAACGTTGGGATTAAATGACGATTTTTTCATTTACAGAAGTATATTGTGGACCAGTGCCTCAAATTGATAATGGTTTTTCAATCGGTTCAACAAATGTTACATATAGAGGTGTAGCTACATATCAATGTTACGCTGGATTTGCATTCCCTACTGGACAGCCCATTGAAAGAATATCATGTTTATCTGATGGTCGATGGGAACGGACTCCAACTTGTCTCGGTAATATTCATAATTTCTTCATCTATTCATTGCTTAGTAAAAGAAGCTTATTCGTTTATTATATCCACATATTTTATACTTTTAAATACAATTCAACCATTTCGTGTATTACAGCATCGCAATGTGTGGCGCTTCCTGATGTTCCTCATGCCAATGTAACTATACTTAATGGTGGTGGCAGAAGCTATGGTACCATTGTTCGATATGAATGCGAACCAGGCTATATACGAACTGGACAACCAGTTCTTCTTTGTATGAGTAACGGAACATGGTCTGGTGATGTTCCAACATGTTCAAAAGTGTTATGTCCAATATTTCCCGAAATCGAGAACGGTTTCATAGTTGATCAAAGTAGGATATACATGTTTGGTGATGAAGCAAGAGTTCAATGTTTTAAAGGTAAAATTATATTTGTTATTATAATATATCTTGGGTTTAAACTGAGGTTTTGCTTTTAAATTAGCACAAATCAGTAAGAGTTAGCTAAGTAAACCCTACTACGGGATTTTTTCAGGTTATAAGCTTAATGGACCTAGTGTATTAAAATGCCGTTCAAACCAAGAGTTTGACTCACCACCAACATGTGAAGATATTAATGAATGCATTAGCAGCCAATGCAATTTGGCAACTACTGAATGCAAGAACACTCAAGGTGGCTTTTACTGCCCATGTAGGCCTGGATTTGCCCCTGTTCTCGAATGTAGGCCTGTCGGTGATCTCGGATTGATAAACGGAGCTATACCAGACGAATCCATCACTACATCATCATCGGAGGCTGGATATTATAAAGGAGTAAGTTATCGCACATTATATTATCACGCTTAATATATATTCCTTAGCTATTTTCCTAGTTAGCAATTCAATAAGGGATTATTTCTATAAGAACCACGTTACATTAAGTAAACTACTCGCAGTTATTTCTTAACAAAAAATTAATATTATTAAATCATTGGCATAATAGAGTAATTTACATAACGTGACCTAAGAAGACGCGATAATTCAGAATAAATGTCACGAAAGACCTAAAGATTTGATAATCTTTTGGTTTGCATTGAAAAGAGTACCTTTTACAAAAGACAAAGTGGCAGATTGTAACGCATGGTCTTTTTAAAAATTTCAAAAGTATTTAATTGGTCTATCGTGTTAAAGCCTTTTTGAAGCCGACTCGTTCGGGAAGCTGAAAGTCATCAAGTCTGCGTTCGAAACAATTCGTAATGACTCTCGAAAATAGCACAGATGCAGCCCAGAAGGAAATCGGTCTGTAGTTCTTCGATAGGGCGCTGTCACCTTTCTTGAAGTACAACTACTACACTTCTGTGCTACGCTTCTTGAGTGCGCCACCATGAAAATCGGAATCGGAGTATGGAAAATATCCCTCCATGATTAATTGCGTTAAAATTTTACATATATAATGTTACATTACGTCCTTGTTAGCAGATTTTTAATTTTGATTACATTTCCAGATGGTTCGTTTGAACAATGGTGGTGGTTGGTGTGGTAATTATTTAGAAGCTGGAGCAAACTGGATACTTATAGATTTAAGAGCGCCAACAGTAATTAGAGGTTTTAGAACCATGAGCGTCATGCGAGCAGATGGCAATATTGCATTTACATCAGCAATAAGGATTCAGTACACAAACGATTTAACGGATGTCTTTAAAGATTACGCAAACCCTGATGGTACTGCTGTGGAATTTCGTATTCTCGAACCCACTCTCTCTGTTCTTAATTTACCGATGTCTATTGAAGCCCGATACATAAAATTCAGAATTCAAGATTATGTTGGAGCTCCATGCTTGAAATTAGAAGTAATGGGATGTGCACGTTTAGACTGTGCTGACATCAACGAATGCAATGAAAACAATGGAGGTTGTGACCAGAAATGTATAAACACGTAAGTTCATAAAAATCGTAACTATTAAATAATTTTTATTTCTTTATCCTTAATAATAAATTTCACTACCTACTTATTTTTGTTTTACAGGCCTGGAAATTTCTCTTGCGCTTGTAATATTGGATATGAACTATATACATCAAATGGGACAGCTGGATTTACGATAGAAACCTCCGAAACGGGTGAGCGTGACGGGGATACCTATCAAAGGAACAAATCGTGTGTACCTGTTATGTGTCCGTCACTTACATCTCCAGAAAATGGAAAACTACTATCAACAAAAACCGCTTTTCATTTCGGAGACATCGTTCAATTCCAGTGTGATTTTGGATATGTAATGTCAGGTTTCTCATCCTTACTATGCACCTCAAGCGGTACCTGGAATGGAACTGCTCCAGAATGCCAATGTAAGACTTTGCTTCTGACTGTTATTAAAATAAAAAGTAAACCTCACTCTTCCTGCTAATTATATAAGGTTTATTTTTTAGATGCTCGATGTGTAACCCTGTCTGACGACAAGAATGACGGTTTGAAAGTAATAAGAGATGATCCCGAAAGTGTTCTTGTACCATACAGAGACAATGTAACTATAACATGTACATTGCCAGGAAGGCATTTACGAAACACGATAACATCATCTTTTAGACAATGTGTATATGACCCAAAACCGGTAAAACCTTTTCTATTTAATAAAAATTCGTCGTCTTAATGCACTATACTTACTAAAATGTAATTCTTAACTTTTTAGGGTCTCCCTGACTACTGGCTCTCTGGGGCACAACCTCAGTGTCCCCGGAAAGACTGTGGTATTCCAATGCCTACACCTGGAGCTGAATACGGCCAGTACTTAGATACAAGATATCAAAGTTCTTTCTTTTTTGGCTGTCAAAACACATTCAAACTTGCAGGGCAAACTAGTAAACACGATAATGTAGTCAGATGTCAAGCTAATGGCATTTGGGACTTTGGAGATTTGAGATGTGAAGGGCCAGTTTGTGATGATCCTGGAAGACCTGCGGATGGGTACCAAATTGCTCGAAGCTACGAACAGGGATCTGAAGTTTTGTTCAGTTGTTCCAGGCCTGGATATATTTTGATAAATCCCAGACCAATCACTTGTATGCGAGAACCTGAATGTAAGGTTATAAAACCTTTGGGGCTTGCATCTGGAAGAATACCAGATTCTGCAATTAATGCGACGTCCGAAAGACCTAATTATGAAGCAAGAAATATCAGACTTAATTCCGTAACTGGTTGGTGTGGAAAACAGGAAGCCTTTACATATGTTAGTGTTGACTTAGGCAAAGTTTACAGGGTCAAAGCTATTCTAGTCAAGGGCGTTGTAACTTCAGATATCGTCGGTCGGCCAACAGAAATAAGATTCTTCTATAAACAAGCCGAAAATGAAAATTATGTAGTTTATTTCCCTAACTTTAATTTAACGATGAGAGATCCAGGAAATTATGGGGAATTAGCAATGATAACACTGCCAAAATATGTACAAGCTCGTTTTGTTATACTGGGTATTGTAAGTTTTATGGATAATGCCTGTCTTAAATTCGAGCTTATGGGTTGTGATGAGCCCAGTGTAGAACCTTTATTAGGTTACGATTATGGATATTCTCCATGTGTTGGTAAGTACATCAAAAATAACAATTGAAACGTTTAGAGTTGTAACAGCAAAACAAAAGTTCTATTTTCTTACAGATAACGAGCCCCCTGTATTCCAAAACTGTCCTCAACAGCCTATAGTTGTTCAAACGGATGTAAATGGTGGTCTTTTACCAGTTAACTTTACAGAGCCAACAGCTCTAGACAATTCAGGCGCAATTGCTCGACTAGAAGTTACACCGCAGCATTTTAGAACGCCTATACAAGTATTTCACAACATGGTTGTAAGATATGTAGCTTTTGATTTCGACGGTAATGTCGCAATATGCGAAGTAAACATTACTGTGCCAGATTACACTCCACCTAAATTAAGCTGTCCACAAAGTTATGTAATTGAGTTAGTTGACAAACAAGATAGTTATACTGTTAATTTCAATGAGACGAGAAGAAGAATTAACGCCAGTGATGCATCAGGGGAAGTTTTCTTGAAATTTATTCCTGAAAGAGCTGTAATACCTATTCGAGGTTATGAAAACGTCACAGTTATAGCTTCAGATAAATATGGAAACAAGGCTCAGTGTCACTTCCAGGTAAATTTACGCTTTCAAAAAGTTTTTCTTCCGTTTTTATTTGTTTAGCATGTTATAATATAAAAAATTCTTGCAGGTGTCTGTACAAGCAACACCTTGTGTGGACTGGGAATTAATACCACCAGCACATGGTGCACTTAATTGCTTACCTGGAGATAGAGGAATTCAATGTATTGCTACATGTAGCCCAGGTTTCCGCTTCACTGACGATGAGCCAGTTAAAACCTTCATTTGTGAAACAAAACGTCAATGGGTTCCTAGTGCTGTTGTACCTGACTGCGTTTCTGAAAGTACGTATCACTATGAAGAATTAAAAAATGCCTACTTATACTAAAATGTAGCTTCAACTGTTAATCATTGTATCGTTTTCAGATACACAACAAGCTGCGTATCACGTCGTTGCAAGTGTACAGTACCGTGCTCTTGGTGCAGTCTCAAATGCTTGCTTGCCACAGTATAAAGATTTACTGGCTCAGTATGATAATATACTCAATGAAAGACTCTCTCAACGTTGTTCAGCTGTTAATGTAAATATAAATGTTACGTTTGTCAAAGCAATGCCTAGTCTTCTAGATGAAAATGTTGTTAAAATGGACTTTGTCCTTGCTATAACGCCATCTATTAAACAAACACAATTATATGATTTGTGTGGATCAACACTAAATCTCATATTTGACTTATCCGTGCCCTACGCTAGTGCCCTTATTGAGCCTGTACTTAACGTTTCGTCTATTGGAAATCAATGTCCGCCTTTAAGAGCTATTAGAAGCTCCATTTCGCGAGGATTTACTTGCAGTGTTGGAGAAGTCCTTAACATGGATACGAATGATGTACCAAGATGCCGTAAGCTTTTTATCTTTTATGAATATTTTTAATAATATAAGGGAACAGTAAACCATCACAAAATAAACTTTCTGTTTCAGTTCATTGCCCTGCAGGAACATTTGCTGGGGAAAAACAAAAATCTTGTTCAATGTGTCCAAAAGGATTTTTCCAAAATCAAGCAAGACAAGGATCGTGTCTTAAGTGTCCTCAAGGCACATTTACAAGGGAAGAAGGTTCTAAAGACATAACTGATTGCATACCAGTATGTGGATATGGAACTTATTCACCAACAGGCTTAGTGCCTTGTTTGGAATGTCCTAGAAACAGCTTTACTGGGGAGCCACCGGTAGGAGGATTCAGAGACTGTCAAGCTTGTCCAGCAAATACATACACGTATCAGCCTGCTGCTTCTGGAAGAGAAAAATGCAGAGCGAAGTGTGCTCCCGGAAGCTATTCCCCAACAGGGCTCGCTCCCTGTTCCCAATGCCCAAGAAATTTCTATCAAAACTTAATGGGCCAAACTCTATGTATGGAATGTCCAACTAATATGAAGACGGTAGGAACAGGTGCTACCGGACTAGAAGAATGTATCCCTGTAGAATGCTCAAATAGTGCATGTCAGCATGGAGGTCTTTGTGTTCCTAAAGGTCACGGAGTTCAGTGTTACTGCCCAGCTGGATTTTCAGGACGCAGATGTGAAATAGATATAGATGAGTGTGCAAGTCAACCATGTTACAATGGCGGTACTTGCATCGATCTTCCACAAGGATATAGATGTTCTTGTCCGACAGGATATGGTGGAATTAACTGTCAAGAAGAAAAGTCGGATTGCAGAAATGATACTTGTCCCGAAAGAGCTATGTGTAAAGATGAACCAGGTTATAATAATTACACTTGTTTATGTAGGTCAGGATATACAGGCATTGATTGCGATATTACGGTATGTAACTAATTCTTACTGAACTGTTTAAATTAAATTTTACAAATAATACAATAATGTAGCTAATTATTTTTAAAACCAATTGTTTTTCAGATTGATCCATGCTCAGCCAATAGAAACCCATGCACAAATGGTGCTACATGCTCTGCTCTTCAACAAGGCAGATATAAATGTGAATGCTTACCTGGATGGGAAGGACAGCATTGTGAAATTAATACCGATGACTGTATTGAAAAACCTTGTCTTCTCGGTGCTCTTTGTACTGATTTAGTAAATGACTTCAGCTGTACCTGTCCACCTGGATTTACGGGAAAACGGTGCCACGAGAAGATAGACCTATGTTCCAATGAACCCTGTAAACATGGTGTTTGTGTAGATAAACTTTTTGTCCACCAGTGTGTATGTGATCCCGGTTGGTCGGGACCGTCATGTGACATAAACATCAATGAATGTCTTATTTCATCATGTGAAAACGGAGGTCGTTGTGTTGATGGTATTGATGATTTCACTTGCATTTGTGAAGCTGGTTTCACAGGTAAAAGATGTCAGCATACCATTGACGACTGTTCTTCAGAACCATGCCAAAACGGTGCAACATGTACAGATCAATTAGAAGGATTTACTTGCAAATGCCGACCCGGTTTTGTAGGACTTCAGTGTGAAACAGCAATAGATGAATGTCTCACCGAGCCATGTAATCCTATAGGCACAGATAAATGTATTGATCTTGATAATAATTATAAATGTATGTGTCGCGAAGGATTTACAGGTGAAATGTGCGAAACTAACATTGATGACTGTGCATCTGATCCTTGCTATAACGGTGGATCTTGTAAGGATGTAATTGGTGGATACAAGTGTGTCTGCCAGCCAGGATGGACAGGAAAACGATGTGAACGAGACATCGGTAATTGTATGAACAGACCTTGTCAAAACAATGCAAATTGTATTGATCTCTTCCAAGATTACTTCTGCGTGTAAGTTTTTGGTTTTACAAAAATACTATTATCCTTCCAACTACAAATAACAATGTTCATGATTAATATTTTGGTTATAGATGTCCAAGTGGTACAGATGGAAAGCAATGTGAAACTGCACCTGAGCGTTGTATTGGTAGTCCATGCATGCACGGTGGAAAATGTCAAGACTTTGGGTCTGGACTCAATTGTACTTGTTCCCAAGATTATACCGGTATTGGTTGTCAATACGAATTTGACGCATGTGAAGCTGGTCTTTGTCAGAACGGAGCCACATGCGTTGACAACGGAGACGGATACAGTTGCATTTGCGCTCCAGGTTTTAAAGGAAAGAACTGCGATGAAGATATAATGGACTGTAAAGAGAATTCGTGCCCACCATCTGCTACTTGTATAGATTTACCTGGAAGATTCTACTGCCAGTGTCCTTTTAACCTTACTGGTGATGACTGCAGGAAAAGTAAATATATTAACATATGTAATCTATATTTTGCCTATACTGTAATTTCATTCTAAAATATTAAATGTGCTTTTTTCAGCTATCAGTGTGGATTATGATTTCTATTTTAGTGATCCTTTACGATCAAGTGCTGCTCAAATTGTACCGTTTGAAACCGGATCTGCTGACAGCTTGACGGTGGCAATGTGGGTTCAATATACGCAACAAGACGAAGGAGGCATATTCTTCACTGCCTATGGTGTTAGGTAATAATTAAATAATTATTAATTATCTGTGGTAAAATAAAATATTACAGTACAGTCTTCAGGAACTAAATATTACATTACTTGATTTTCAGCAATTCACATATAGCATTAAACAGACGAACTATTCTTCAAGCCCACTCTAATGGTGTCCAAGTGTCGCTATTTCCAGAACTTCAAGACGTATATTTAAGCTTTGGAGAATTTGCAACTGTAAACGATGGTCAGTGGCATCATGTTGCTCTCGTATGGGACGGTAGCAATGGTGGTGAATTAACTCTTATCACAGAAGGTTTGATTGCCAGTAAGATTGAAGGCTATGGCAGTGGCCGAACCCTACCACAATAGTAAGTATTTTTCAGCTTTAAAAAAAACTTAATTCTAAAATCATACATTAACATTTTATATGTTTCAGTGTTTGGATTACTCTTGGTAAGCCTCAGTCAGATAATCCAAAAGCTTACACAGAATCGGGTTTCCAAGGACATCTTACTAAAGTACAAATATGGAACCGTGCTCTTGATGTAACTAACGAAATCCAGAAACAAGTTCGTGATTGCAGAACTGAACCTGTTCTTTACAGTGGTTTAGTCTTGAATTGGGCTGGATATGAGGATATTATTGGTGGTGTTGAAAGGCTTGTGCCATCTCACTGCGGTGAAAGAGTATGTCCTAATGGTTATTCAGGTTCTAAGTGTCAGCAATTACAAGTTGATAAAGAGCCACCTAGAGTAGATCGCTGTCCAGGCGATTTGTGGGTAATCGCGAAAAATGGATCATCAATTGTAAACTGGGATGCTCCAGTATTTAGCGATAACGTCGGTGTTACTAGAGTAGTTGAAAAGTCGGGACATAAACCTGGCGAGAACTTAGCTTGGGGAGCATACGATATCGCCTATATTGCATATGATGCCGCTGGTAATGCTGCAACTTGTAAATTCAAAGTTACAGTTTTATGTAAGTTCTTCACTGATGTTTGAATTACAAATTTATAAATCATGTAGAATAAAATGGAAAGTGTTAACATTTATTAATAATTTTTAGCCGAATTCTGTCCACCGTTGGCTGATCCACTTGGTGGTTATCAATCTTGCCGTGACTGGGGAGCTGGAGGTCAATTCAAGGTGTGCGAGATCGCATGTCGCGACGGCCTTAGATTCTCACAACCGGTCCCACCGTTCTATACCTGCGGAGCTGAAGGATTCTGGCGACCTACTGACAATCCCAGCCTTCCACTTGTTTATCCTGCTTGTTCACGTAAGTTCATTCTAAAGTTACGAGTATGATGTATTAATAGAATTTTTTATTATAATAGTATTCTTAATTAGCCAAACGCGCCGTGTAGTCGCCGTAATGGAATCATAAATGTATGTGTCATAAGAGGCGACAGAGAGAAATAAAACAGGCGATGGGCAGCAGTATATTCCTAATTACAATTGAAAATAATAAAAAAACTGCGGTTTCCAACCTACTTGCCAAGCGTGGCAACTATGGCCAATATCTCGCCTTTGAAACACCCTATGGTCACACGCATATTATATTATTTATAAAAATGGGTCAGTAGGAATACTTAAGTGTCAATGGGCTGACCACATAGCTCACAGAACCAACAAATGAAAAAAGATTGGTTCTCGAGTATCAGTCGCATAACGGTAAGCGAATCGAAAGGCGGCCCCTCTCTCTATCGTACGATCTGATACGACATGCAGCACTATATGGACGGACCGTGTTTTGTGACAGTCGTCAGTCGTTGAGGGGGACCTATGTTTAGCAGTGGACTTGTCTTGGGCTGTAATGATAAAGAATGATGATAAACATGGATATTTGTCGTATTTTACCACACACAAATATATACTTTGATGAATTCAACAGCGGCTACACCTGCACAGCGTGTTTTCAAAATATCCATGTTATTCCCGAGCTCTGTGCTTTGCAACGACGCGGGACAAGCCGTTCTACGTCAGAAAGTGCGCAGTGCAATCAATCAACTGAACAGGGACTGGAATTTCTGCTCTTATGCCATTGATGGTAAGCTTTGAATATTTTTATTAAAAATCTTTATTAAATATTACGATTTTTCCCTACAAGTCAAGTCAGTACAATATAAATAAACATATGTATTTAGGTTGCGGCACGATCCAAAAGTAAATATGATCTGTTTATGACTTTGCCTTGGCATATGGTCTGACACAACTGCTTACTTCGCCTACGCGGATTCCAGATGTGGAGGATCGTACACCTTCCCTGTTGGACCTTCTGCTGACCTCTCATCCGGACGGATATCAAGTTTCCGTCGATGCCCCTCTCGACTCTTCGGACCATTGTCTGATCCGGAGTGTGGTGCCACTCACGCTCCCCTCCCGGTTGCGTTCTGCAGGTTGCCGCCGTATTTGGCATTATAGGTCGGCGGATTGGAACGGAATGCGGTCGTTCTTTGCATCCTACCCATGGTTTGCTTCTCGCCGGATGATCCCAGCGCTGTTGCTGACTCTGTCACTGATGTGGTGCAACAGGGAGTGGAACTATTTATTCCATCATCTGTGGTACCCATCGGAGGCAGATCTCTGCCTTGGTTTGGTCGCTCCTGTAATACTGCATTACGCAGTAAGCAGGAGTGTTATCAGGTCTGGGCTTAGGCTTCGGCGGCTCAGGATGTAAACACCAGCATGCTTAAAAAGAAGTATAACTTCACTTCCAGGTCCTTCAAAAGAGTTTTTGTCAAGGCAAAGTCAGAGCACATAGGCAGAATTGGCGAGAAACTAGTTCACCTTCCTTCGGGAACCGTGTATTCTGGTCTCCCGCCAAGGCTGTCCAAGGGAATTTCTGTAAGCCATCACTACCATCTCTGCACAGGGAGGACGACACACTGGCCCACGCCGCAAAAGAGAAAGCCGACCTTTTAGGCTCCCTTTTTGCGTCCAACTCGACTCTTGATGACGGGGGGAACACACCGCCGACAATCCCACGGTGTGAGTGCTCCATGCCGGATGTGCGGTTCTCTCAGCGCTCGGTTCGCAAAGCACTCCTCTCCCTGGACATCCACAAGTCGAGTGGGCCTGACGGAATCCCCCCAATTGTGCTCAGGACGTGTGCTCCGGAGTTGGCACCGGTTCTAACGCGTCTTTTCCGATACTCCTACTCCCTAGGCGTAGTCCCGAAATCATGGAAGACAGCTTTTGTCCACCCGATCCCTAAGAAAGGCGACCGCTCAGACCCGTCCAACTACAGGCCTATCGCCATCACCTCCTTGTTCTCCAAAATAATGGAATCCATTATAAACTGCCAGCTCATGCGGTATCTTGAGGATCACCAGCTGATTAGTGACCGCCAATACGGTTTTCGTCGGGGTTGATCAGCTGGTGATTTTCTGGTCTACCTGACTCATAAATGGGCGGAGGCAGTAGAGTCCAAGGGGGAGGCATTGGCCGTTAGTTTGGACATTGCGAAGACCTTCGATCGGGTTTGGCACAAAGCGCTTCTTTCGAAGCTCCCTTCCTTTTTTTTTATAGCATAGGGTGACAAACGAACACACACTCCACCTGATGGTAAATGGGTACTGTGGCCCATAGACATCTACATCTATCCTCAATAAAGAATCAAAATGCAGATGCGTTGTCACCCTTGAGGACCAAAATGGAATGCCTCGTTTCCAGTAAAAAGGGTCTCCGGTTCTCTACACTCACCATACGAAACACAGCAGCATAATGCCACTATTTTACGCTGGTATTCTGTGAGAGCGTGGTCCTACCCTGGCCGAGCCGACCCATTCGCGCTACAACCATAATATAGTTGCAGCGTGGCTCTACCACGTAAAAATTCCTATGGGCTTCCCGAGAAATTGTGCAACTGGATCACCAGCTTTTGCAGATCGGAGCATCAAGGTCGTTGTAGACGGTGTATGCTCCGACTACAAGCCTATTAACGCTGGTATTCCACAAGGCTGCGTGCTATCACCAACGCTATTTCTTCTGCATATCAATGATATGT
The DNA here is from genome assembly GCA_029286625.1 of Parnassius orleans. NCBI lineage: Eukaryota > Metazoa > Arthropoda > Insecta > Lepidoptera > Papilionidae > Parnassius > Parnassius orleans. The sequence goes on along the minus strand of JAGSMP010000027.1, from coordinate 2,799,026 downwards.
TGCAAACCGGTAACATTCATTGCTATGCGGATGACAGGACTGGTGATGCTCCTATACACCGGCCGTACCAATATTTCTCGGGAAAACGTCACCGAGTACCGGAACAAACTTGTGTCTGAAGTCGAGTCTTTGCTGAACAAAGTCTCGGATTGGGGGCGACTAAATCTACTCCAGTTTAATCCTCAGAAGACACAAGTTTGCGCGTTTACCACTAAAAAGAACCCCTTTGTCGTATCTCCTCAGTTTCAAGGCACTCCCCTTGTTGCCTCTGCCAGTATCGGAATCCTTGGCGTCGACATATCGAGTGACGTGCAGTTTCGTGATCACTTGGAAGAAGGCCAAATTGGTCTCAAAAGCTTGGCGTGCTCAGCAGAGCGGGACAGTATTTTATGTCGGCACACGGCCTGCAACTTTATAAGGCGCAAGTTCGGCCTCACATGGAATACTGTTCCCGTCTCTGGGCTGGGGCTCCCCAGTGCCGGCTCCTTCCACTTGACCGCATCCAGCGCAGAGCGGCTCGAATCGTCGACGACCGAGTCCTTTCCGATCGGCTCGATTCATTGGCGCTACGAAGAGATGTTGCATCCCTTTGCATTTTCTTTCACATTTATCACGGGGAGTGCTCTGAGGAATTGTTCGGATTAATCCCAGCCGCCAAATTTCACAAACGCACATCGCGGCAGAACTCCCGATACCATCCACACCATCTGGATGATTGGTGGTCCACCACTGTGCGATTTAGAAGATGTTTTCTTCCTCGCACAACTTCCTTGTGGAATCGATTACCACCAGCGATTTTTCCGGACCGATACGACTTAGGGACCTTTAAGAAAAGAGCCTACTCCTTTTTAAAAGGCCGGCAACGCATCTGCAATTCCCCTGGTTCCCCTGGTGTTGCAGTTGTTCATGGGCGGCGGTAGACACTTACCATCAGGTGAGCCGCATGCTCGTTTGCCACCTCTCCTATAAAAAATAAACTTGAAGTAAAATAATTAAGGACTGCGAAAATAAAAACTTTGCTACTTATTTTAATTATTTTTACACGATTGGGTTACGGAGACATATATGACTCTCCCGAGAACCTACTAAAGGCAGTCCAGGAAGTTTATTTACCTTCGACCTTCTCAGTTGATTCGTGAAATCAATGACGACTCCGTGGCGCAGTGGCTTAGCAATGAGTTGCAACGCTAAGGGCCGCGGGTTCGAATCCCGCAAGGTGGAAGTATTAGTATGGCCTACAAGTATTAGTATTTGTCGTTGTGAAATTTATGTATGTAAACTGCCCCTACAATACAAGAGAAAATCCTAGTGTGGAATTAACGATTAAAAAAAAACTAGGAGACAATGAGGGGTAATAAGAGTTAGCTGCTGAGGTTTTCATCATTTACCTAGACAAATAAATATACCAATTACCACTTATACCCATAGATTTGAAACAATATACCTGTTCACTACAGAGATTGCTACATTTACATTATATAAATAAATATAAATATAGTAGCACCTCATCCTTTATATATATATATACCTATACGTAATTTATATACTATAGCCTAAATATCAACAAAACACAAAATAGCCTCTTAAATAAGATTGTCTCCGTATCTCCAACACTGCAAGGTTGACGCAACAACGTCATGAAAAAGCTTTCTGTCATAGGGATTGAAGGAAACTGTATAAATGAGTTCTTCTTCGATTGCGTTAATGACGCATATTATATTCCCTATTATTATAGTACTATAAGTACCCATATTTTTTATAACATAATTGAAGAAAAAGCTTAAATCCAGCTGATGGTAAATGGCTACGGCAGCCCTTGGACAACTGGAACTGCTAGAGAGCGTTGTTGCCACTGCAGACTTAAATGTCCCACATCCTACAAGTATGCTGGTTTAAAAAAAATAACAGTGGATGAACTGCCGTTTGGCGGTAGATATACGCAAAAGGGTGGTACCAACCTAGACGTATTCCTTAAAAAGACCCCTACCGCCTACTATTTCACAGGTAGCATCTTAATGCTGCTGTGTATCGTATGGTGAGTGTAGAAAACCGGAGACCCTATTTACTGGAAACGAGGCATTTCATCGTAGTCCTCAGGGGTGACAACGCGTCTGCATTTTGATTCTTAATTGAGGATACTATGTGTCTATGGGCCACAACATCCACTTACCATCAGGTGAATTGTATATTCTATATAAAAAAGGTGAGATCATAAGTTTTGGAAAATCGGCTATCACAACTGCAATAAGTCAATCATTTTTGTGCTTTAAATAATTGTTTTACTTAAGCTTTTCTCTCGTAGGTACTCGGGAATGTAAAGAATTGGATATCAATGTAAAATGCGACCACCGTGCTAACGCCCGTCAAACTCGACAAGTGTCCACGTCACCAAATGTCAAATCTGAAGATACATACGTACTAGATGCTATCATTCCAGTCGATGAGTAAGTATCCAGTCTTTGATAAATTATAAAATTTTTAATAATATTTCAATTCGCAATAAGATGCGACTTGTCACCTATGTATGGGTAAAAATTACCAGGTGTTGGAGTAGACACCAAATGTAGCACAAATACTTATTTCGTAGTACTACAGTTTGTAGTGCACACTACTTCAAAGCATGCGTACGGTTCGACACAATGTATCTCGCACTATTTCATTTATTTAAAAAGTATAAACTAAAACTTTTCAACACTAGTTTGAACGAAAATATAAAATAATTTAGAAAAGCATGTCTTCCTTCAAACACTTTTTGCATGTATTTTATCTGGCACCTAGGATACGAAGCAGTAGAGAGGGTCGGCAAGCAGGTGACACGTACAGCGTAGAAGTCTCTTTCCCGTCCGTAAAGTGAGTATCTTGTTTACTTTAACCAAGCATTATATTTTTGTAGCAGCATAATTATCTAAACTTTCACTACTTGCTCATGCATAATATTATTGTAATTACAATCTTCGCTAAAGTAAATCTTATTTGACATAATTTCTATTTACGTAATGAAATACCAGTTAAATATTACTTAATATTTTACTTATGACTGCATCGTTGGTCTAGTGGTTGTAGTAGTGCGACTGCTGATCATGAGGTCCCGGGTTCGAATCCCGGGTCGGGCCAAAAAAATATCAGTTATTGAGCTTTTCCATCAAGAAGTTCTCAGTAGCTGCCCGGAGTCAGGAAGTTGGAGGTATCTCACCCCCGTGCCTCGGAAAAGCACGTAAAGCCGTTGGTCCTGCGCCTGATCTCTTTCCGGTTGTGTCGGTTTACCGTCCCATCGGACTATGAGAATGAGGGAATAGAGAGTGCACCTGTGCTTGCGCATACACTTGGGCACCATAATCCTGTCCTGCGCCGAAGGCTAGTCTCCGTTGAGGCTGGCCGCCGTGACCGAAATTCGGTCTGGAAGACATTATTATTATTATTATTATTTTATAGAGTAAATTACATCAAAATGTACAAAATGAACGCACTGTATCTAAACAGAAATAGTCATAAATCAGTATTAAAGAGAGCCTGTTTGAGACTGCCAATTAATGACACTTCGCATAACGCTATTAAGAAATATATATGACAGTTTTATATGCTGTACAATATTTCTTTTTATAATGGATATTTTACTTTTTTTTCTAAAGTAGTGTTTGAATAAAAAGAACACATAATTACTTTACTAAGAAATTCTCAGTCTCAGTAATCGCCCAACGCTAGGTTCTATAATGATGTAAAAATTTACATACTTACATGACACTAGCAAGAAATAATAAAAATAATAAAATGATACATTTTAGTGACCCAGTGATCCACGGTGGCACCAACGAACGATCAACTGTACAACGATTACTCGAGAAGTTAATACTTGAAGACGAACAATTCGATGTACAAAACATTCTTCCGAATACAGTTCCCGACCCCGCCAGCTTGCAACTTGTTTCTGATTATGCCTGCCCAATGGGACAGGTCGTAATGGCTCCGGATTGTGGTAAGTTATTCACTACATCATATATTTCAAATTCGGAAATGACTAACAATAAATCTTTCCATGGATATATATATGCAAAGTTTCAGTACCGAATTATTGCCAAAAACCGGCTAGATTGTGATTTTTCAGTGCCAAGTAGTACTTACAAAAATACTTCTTATTGTGTTGCTATTTTAAAATATACTTATGAAAATATAAAAGTAACAGGCTATAAACTTACTACTACAGATGCCGATATGTCATTTATGAAATACTAAAATCTATTTTATCGTTAATCATTTTACTTCGTATTATTGTATTAAATACGAAGTAAAACGTAATTATTAAAGTATTAAAACTAATACAATACACACTAACTAACTAACACCATAGATACAGTTAATTTTATGAATATTATACGATAAATTATTTTCAATATGTTACAAGAACATATTAAATTATATATACTCGAAAAATATTAATTACCACATAAGGTTCGAGTAATAAAAAATACTTGTTTATAAAGTTTCATTGGTCAGTCATCTTTTATTGTTATCATCATTTTAGTTTTTTTTTTAAATCTAGTCAGGGTTAGGGTCTAGGGTTCGTTAGGGTTTGTTACAATACTGATTTTTATGTTTATTTACTCTTTATTGTACCTACCCCATAAACATTAACATTTAATAAAAAAGTTAAAAACCTACTTACTTAAAAGAACTAAAAAAAAAATTACACTTTATTACAATACTTCAGAATGAAGTCGGTGTCAAGATCATATATATATCTTGTTTGTTTGTATAGAAGAATAAAGCCCGAATTCAAAATGTAAAACTATTTTATTATTTTTAGTTCTTTAAAGCCGACTTCAGAGATTGCGGCTTTGAATGGACTAAGGAATATCACAATCTAAAAGTTACATAAAAAACATCAGCCCCTATTTTCCTTAGGGCTGGCATATTTCTCCAAAATAATATGGGAACACCCTGAAGTAGTCAGTCAAGTCATCAAAATAGATTCACAATTAACGGAGATATCACGCACCACCTCCTTTTTGAAGTCGGCTAAAATGATTACAATGGGCGGACTAAAGTCTTTGGGCATTCTCCAAGTCCAGTAGGGTGACAAAATTCGTAGTGGGTGACAAAATTTAAAGCACCTTGAAATGAAGAGCAACACAAAATAGTATTACATACTAAATTATTTGTTTTAAAAGATAAAGTAAAAAACAATTATATACTAAATATAAAAGTAGATGCAATATTAAGTATATTTTAGTATAATATATACATATATTCTTTGTTTATATTATATATATATTAAATAAACATATTATTTAAAACAAAATAACTACTTAAAGCAGGGATTCCCAAACTATTTTAGGCATGAGACCCCTTTTCCAAAATGAACTGATACCTCAGACCCCCATAGCCAAACCTTTATAAATTCTATCTCTAATTTTTTCCTATTGATACAAAATACTTACCAATTTAAAAACTTTGCGGTTGGTTTAGTGAGTAAACTTGACACTATTTTCTCATCAAAATTTAACAAAATAAATAGACATAAGATTCAGTAAATATCAACTGTAATTAATAATTACAAATTACGTAATATACTTAAGTAGGTAATTATTTTTTGAATAAAATAACATTGGAATCGCAAAGTAAACATAAAAAAAATCTGTGTGATTGATGAACCTGGTGACTTTCTACCAATCTAGCTAAGGTACACGTCACACAATTTATACAGTATCTTGAAAGTTTCAAATAAGAACTTGTGTTAATTAATAGGGGTCGATTTTTAGACCTCGTCGACCCCCAAAATCAGTTTTCGTTTATGTCGACCCCTGGGAAACCGATTTCTACCCATGGGGTCGATATCGACCACTTTGGGAATCCTTGACTTAAAGAATACAAATTTTTAAGCACAATAAAACATAGCCTACCTTTGTCACACGGCAATAGTGTAATTTTCTATCAGCGATAGAACTTTTCAAAATCGGATCAGCAGTTCTAGAGATTTCCTCCTACAAGCAACTCCTTTAAAATATTAGTTTATATAAACAATTATTTACTACAGGAACTGTTTTAATTTCCAGTGTCATGCGCGGTCGGTACTTATCTAGACGCAGCGAGTGACTCGTGTAAACCATGTCCTGCTGGCACGTATCAATCAGAAGCTGGACAGCTACAGTGTACTCCGTGCCCTGTTATAGCTGGGCAGCTTGGCGTCACACAAGCTACTGGAGCCAGAAGTGCAGCTGATTGCAAAGGTTAATATCTCCCTCTCCCTCTTTCTCGATATTATTCATAGAAATTAAAAAATGGTTTTAAATCTATAGATAGAAACAAAGAACGCTACTGCCATCTATACATATGAACTTATAAATTGCCAGTTGGTTAAAATGCGTTTCAGTGAAGCTTTTATTTTAATAATATACTTCTACATCAGTTCATAGAAGTCCACTGCTGAATAGGTATACTCGTACATACACATAGGTCTATTCGTCTCCCATTGTAGAGATGGATTAGCTTAAGTATATCGTCAACTCAGGATTTGCCTTAACATCAGCTACCAAAAAACATTCGATATCCGACATCCTACATATATTTATTATTATTATATACATATATTTTTAATTATAGAAAGGTGCGCAGCCGGCAAGTATTACGATGCTGAAGCAGATCTTTGTCGTCCATGTGGACATGGCTCTTACCAGCCGAAGGAGGGCGCATTCTCCTGCATTCCATGTGCTAGAGGACAAACCACGCGAGCCACTGAAGCTGTATCAGCTGCAGAGTGCAGAGATGATTGTCCTGCAGGTACAGTGAAGTGCTATTATTTTAATTTACCTTTCTTATACCTATAATTATTTCTATTTTGATTATTATTTTATTTCCTTCTAGACATATGGCTCTCACAACGCCCTAGTGAACGGTTTGTTGTTATTGCCATGTAGGTCATAAAAATTTTCGATTTCACGTCTTAGCCGTTTGCTTTACATCAATAATCACGCAACGCACTGAATAAACGAAGAAAACTTGCGCGTAACATGTGAGTTGCGAGTTGCGACGACATTTTAGAATATTATGTGTGATTAATGATATGGATTTCATGTCGAAACTCACACGCATGCATTGTACTTTGCTTCCATTACCATTAGTCGAGATTTACGATATCCATGAAACGAGGTGAGGTGATTAACTGTCTTTTATTTAAAAAATATGGATCTTATTGCGTTGAATTTTATCTAGTTTAACTTCTTGGATTTGGTACAACAAATACCTATTAGTGACTCTTTCCAAACAACCTGATGATGATGATGTTTTTGAAGATATTTTTAGTGGTATAAAATGAAAAAGTAATTAGGGGAACCGTTATTCATTCTACATAAAAATCTTTTAACACGTAGGTACTAAATAATTTGAGATTGAGAACGTTATATTGTAAGGGCACTACGGATGTCGCCGAAGTAATATAAAAGATGCAAGGAGAATGGCAAAAATTAATAATTTTATAGACACGTGGTTACAGTTACAGAGTCACAATATTCGCCTTTAGTCAAAAATACTTTGCATTTAAGTAAACATTTTCTCCGCATTTTATCTTTTTAAACGTCTTATTAATAAAACATACTCAAAGCAAGTAATTATGGACAGTGAAACCAGTATTTTTACCACAGAGCCACATGAGTAATCCACAACATGAGAATCTGAATCGTAACACCGTGCCGCCACCGCGCCGTCGCGTCGTACCGGCGCAGTGATTTCGTGCTCTGTGATTTTCACTAACAATTACTTCAATAAAAAATCTTTATGCCGAACATTTAATGACGGCTCCATAGTCGCGGCGCTGCAGAGAATTGTTTTTGGTCTCGATGTTTGTCCTCTTGCTACTTATGTATATAGACCGTCTCCACGATACAGGAGAATATCCTACTGAGTGTAACTTGTTTTTAAATGTTAGGATGTTATGCGAATCATTGAGTACCCGGCGTGCACTTTTGGATTTTCCAGATTAATTTACAATTTGAGGAATAATATGATTATTTTTCGCAGGCGAGCAACTGGGCAGCGACGGCGGCTGCGAGGCGTGCCCGCGCGGTACGTGGCGTGCGACGGGAGCCGGCGCGGCCTGCGCCCCCTGCCCGCCCGGCACCACCACGCCGCAACCCGGCGCCTCGTCCCCTGATCAGTGCTCCTTGCCCGTCTGCAAGCCTGGTACTTAGTTCTTTCTTTATTTGATAATAGACTCGTGTAGTTGTACTTTTCCCAGTACACACACTACAGCCCTTCACAAGTCTACTGTTGAACATAGACCTCCCCCAAGGAATGTCACAAAGCACGGTCCTGAGCCACCTGCAACCATCAACTTCCTGCATCTCTTACCAGGTCGTCACTCCATCTAATGGGCCGCCCTATCTTTGCTTACTTTGCCAGTGTCAAGTAATAAAAAAAATACTTTTTAATAATTTGTTCAAAAACTTTTTCATTGCGTCACATTGCGAAGTTTTTGAGAGATTTTGATGGAAGCTTGAGTCACTACACAGTCGATGACGTTAGTATCTTAAGACGCCTAAACAGACACCATAACTGTAGCCATCGGAGCACTTCTTTAATCGTTTCCACTAATAGTTCACATGCGTTGACACTTAATACACAAAATGACAACACTCTCAATGTATCAATATCCACTTCAAACCATTATTCAAACAATAATACAGTAGCAGCAATCCGCCGTGGTCAATTTCCTACAAATACCCTTAAACCTTGTTACTTCATCCTTGTAAAATCAAATGCTAAGGTCGATATTCTCCCAGATAATCCATTCGGGCACTAATCTGCTCAACCCACAACCGGTAGAGCCGACCCACAACGCTCTCACAGAATACCAACGTAAAAACAGCTTAACGTGGCTATGTTTATTCTTTATTGTAAACTAGAAGATTATGACAATTAACACGTAAATAAAATGTTCAAAGGCGAACCTAACCCTAATAAGAGTTCTCTTCCAACAAACTCTTGAGGAAAAAGAAATAAAATAATAGAGCAAGTATGTAACAGTGTGCATAATAAATAATAAAAATCGCTATTAGTTATGTTTAATAAATACATATTATATAATATGTATATTAATGAAGATAAAATATACATATATAATTTAAAATAGATAAATATTATGTTCCTTTACTTACTTTGAAATACTTCAAGAGAAAAATTTAAACGTATATCATGTAGAAGTGAGATCCAATTGGCCTTTATGGTAAAGATTCTACCGAATCGACTTGAGAAATGAGAAGGGATTTTAAGAAGTAGCGATTTAGTGGTCCAGCACTGTGTTTCGTAAGGTACTAGACGGTAAGGTACTAAGGTACTACTCAAAACGTTTACAGAGAGGTTTTAAAGGTAAATAAATTATAGTACCTACGTGTAAGTCTCGACGTCTACAGATAGGAAGTCATTTTAATGAACCCTTTACTCTGTAACGTGGTTAAACTTAGGAAGACGTTCCAGTCCGTTCGACAATTCCTCCGAAGCATCCAGAAAACTAAAATCAACGTAGTGAATCAGATGAAGGACAAGTGACACTTGAGCTAAGGTTATCTTAGTTTTTAAAGGTAAAAGCAGCTGGAGACGCTTGAGAGATAATCAAAACTTATGATTGAGAATGGTTAACAAGAATAACAAAGGACTTTGCTCAATTCCTTATGCTATTGAAGTCATTCGGCATATTATTAGCTTCCTCTGTTCCTCTATATACTTGACTTTGAACTGTCAGTATAGATAAAAGCACCTATATGTAAAAATATCAATCTATAAGTGCCATATCAACGTATAGATAAAAGTGTGAGGATATAGGATTGTAAGCATTAATAAAAAGAGAAATGAAAGAGAGAACATCGCCCTGGGGAACGCACTCAGAAAGATCACACCATTTGGAGCCCTTTTAATGACGCATTCCATCTTAGTACTCAGGGGTGAAAACGCATCTGCATTTTGATTCTTAATCGAGGATAGATGGAGAATGTCTATGGGCCGCAGCATCCACTTACCAATAGATGGACTGTTTGCTCGCTTATCACCCTTATTCTATAAAAATAGTCATGGCGGACACACTGCGAGCACCCTCTTAGATAAGAATCAAATCAAGGGATTACCGAGTTTTCTACAGTGAGTGACGAGATCGGAGACCCTTTTTACTAACTAAGCATTTCACTTTAATCCTCAAAGCATTTCACTTTAATCCTCAAAGCTGACAAGGCATCTGCATTATAATTTATATGGGTCACAGCATCCATTACCATCAGGGAGAATGTGTTCTCGTTTGTTACCCTAACTACTATAAAAAATCCTACCGTGTATATAAAATACCGTTATATCGTAATAAAATATCGTTTTTGTATTCTGCAACAAATCGTTGTGAAAGTAACACATTCGAGAAAGTAAGTCAAAATAAATAATAAATTGAGCGCTGAGCGACTTTAGACGAATAAACTTACACATTGATTGAGTGGCGTACAAATTAAAATTCAACGCGGAAACCGCTAGCAGATTGACGAAACAATCGCGTGCCAAGAATACTTAATGGTACGACGCCCTTCCTGCCTAAGGGTCCGTCTCGGTAGAAACCACTTCTTACCCGTCTGTCGCATTGCGGCAGCTTATCGGCTATTGTTGTAATTTTCTATTAATTACAGGTTGTGCAACGTTCCATAATTCTTAGAGAGGATTAAACATTATTTTTAATTTAATTTCGTTACAAGTGGCTATGAGTTGGTGCATCAGAAGGACTTTAAAGCAATGCCTAAATAAGTCAGTAATCAATCATAAGAAAATGACTATATTAAATAAGAACTAGAGTAACAGCCTACATTAAATTCGAATATTTCATGTAGTGCTCGTGGTTTAAGGCAGCGGAACCTATTCACTGCTGTGCATATTTTTGAAAGGAAAGAAAGTCAATAGAGGCAGTAAGGCATTTTATCTTACCCCTCAAGGGGCACAACGTATCTGTGACCTTCATTTCTGAAATTGATTGCAGGTGTTCGTGTACTGCTGGTATACGTGCCACGTAACGTCACGTAGACTCTTTCCTCACGTATAATCGTTTCTTAGGCTACTATTATAAGAAAAATATTACGAAAGATACTCCGGGGAGTAATTACTTCAGTCTAACGACCATAAGCAAAAACTTAATTTTTATTTGTTATTCTCTTGGCCTTCTGTGAGTTTAAAGCTTGTTATCTGTATACAAGATAAAGAGTCGTAATGTTGTCTTCTATAACATAAAGTAATAGCTTATAAACATGTAGTAATCATACACAGTTCACCTTTCATTGAAATATATCTAATCTCTTATTACATATTTTGTACTTATATAAAATTTATGTTTAAAATATTGGTCATTAAGGATCTGTGAGGATTTTTTTTATTCGCACAAGCGGCATTATAATCTTACACACTTGTTATTATTACTACGCAGTTCTTTTCGCAACTAGTCATTGTAGATGACAACAATCTTTTTGAACATTCAATATTTTTTCCTAAACAAAGTTGTAATATTAGTGTTAATGTGGCAGCCAACTCGCTTAATTAGCCTTTTAGTTAACAGTCTAGATATTACATGGTATGGTCACCCTATTAATTTTATTTAACGAGGCGGTCGCTGGTCTGTGCCTAATTAGCGCTACGTGCTATATTATATAAATATATGCGGCTTTAGGGTTACCCAAGGGCCACCCCAGCCGCACCTCATGCTACCGTCGCTGATATTACAAGATATGTGCAATGTTGTATTAGACACATCGGCTAAATATAATTTAGGCCGCTAGTTGAACGGCGCCGTTTAGTAAAAAGGTTAGACTGTTAACTGAAAGGCTAATTAAGCTAGCTGGCTACGACATAATTATAAGTATAACAGTACAAGACCACTTTAATTTACAAAGACCTGTAAAATGCAAATAAAGCCGTATTCTTGGGTCTTAGATGAATCTTGTTTAAAAATTTATCACGGATCAACGCCTCACCAACTTTAAAGGTTATTTCGAAGCTTAACCTGAATTATACTGACAGTAGATCGTATATTTATAAATTCATATAATTAGTAATTACACATAAAATTATGTTATTTTTATTTTCAGTTAAGAAAGATCTAGATTTAAAAAAAATATTGCACTCTAATGAGATTAAGGGATCATTAAATTATTCATTTAATCGTTATTTATTTCAGGTTTATACCTCAACATCACGCTCAATACTTGTATACAGTGCAAGAAGGGAACATACCAATCGGAGGCACAACAGACTTTGTGTATACCCTGCCCCATCAACACCAGCACAAGAGGTCCAGGCGCGGTACGTATTTCGTCCGTGTAACAGTATTTTATTTCTTTTAAATTTATCATCATTTTATTATTCTAACCTCTTTTTATCAAACTCTCAACCTTCCTATACTTTCTCAACAGGTCGTAAAATATTCGTACTTTTTGTTTTGTAGTGTCAGCTCTCTTCTTTATTATTATTATGTACAATCCGGCGACGAAGGATCCAAGATTATTATGTACAGCAGAGGGAGCCAATTGTTGAGATAACAGAAATTAAAAGAGAGATAACTATTGGGTGTATGTGTACCGAATAACTGACTTTACTTCGATAACTTGTTACTGAACTAAGAGGACTATATAAAGAAAAATGGGACAATTTAAAACTTTATATTTAACTATTTACAATAGCGGCAATTAATGTATGTACAAGGGAATATCTACTGGGAGTCTTCTTTCTTGAGAGTCTTCTTTCTTGAGTGCCGCTGTCGAACCGAATGCCTGCGGAGCCCAAAAGGCCCTTATTATATTTCCGCGGCGGCCGTCTCAAGATGATAGTGTTCTCACACGGTGTGCTGTGCGCTCATTGGTTGTCGACCTCACGTGATGTCCGGGCGGTGTGCAGGGTGCGCGGGGCGTAACGGGGTATGAGGGGGCGACGGGGCGGCTGCTCTCCTCGCCGTCCGTAACAATTATATTTTCAGTAGGTAGTTAGATTGAGAAGTCGATAAGTCGAACCGGTGAAACTCGATTTTTCCCTCGCTCTTAATATTTACATTTCACCATGGGCCGCTACTCAGCCAATGTCATTTCAAATTGAATGTGATTGCGGCGTAAGTGAATCCACTACTCCATTTCGTCCCGTGGATTTCGTAAATGGCGACAATGGAGATGCCAGAGAAATCATTGGCTTCCGATAGATGGCGATAAAACCATCTCATTTACGTCCGACGTAAAATATACAGGCCGGCAAAGGAAGACAGGGTCTAAGTCGCGAGAAGTCTTTGATGTCTTCATCAATCTGCCTATTGAACGTGACGATTATGGCTTTACCTACCTAATTATCCATACCTACAATGGAAAAGGTTCATGTACAGCAATGGAATTTTATGGGCTGATGAAGAAGAAGTAGTGTAAAATTATAATAGATACGTCGGTCCATGATGAAAAATCATTCTTATTCTTTTTCCTTGCTTTTGCTTTACGCCACAAGCTCTTCACGTAATGGTGCTAATATTTCGGAATGACATTCATCAAGGACCTTCTAGCTCCAGCAAAATAATCATTAATAATATAAGTTCCTCATTAATTACAAACGAATAGTTCTGGAAATATATATAACTAAATAATAAGTTAGGAAACGTTTGCTACGTTGATTGCGGTTAGGAAATAAAACAATGTAACAAACGGGATAACATATAAATTAACAAATATATAACTGCAGGTAAAATATTGAGCAACATACTAATATTAAGTCGTCCATTGACTAGAGAGAAAACATTTCGTGTTAATATGGGTTCATTTAGCGAATGAACTTCTTTGGGTCTTAACAAGATGTTAATAAAGATTTGCATGTGTGATTCTATAATAACAATTATGTTTTTAAATAATTTTTGGGTTTCAAAAATAGTAAGTGTGTTATACAAGCAAAATAAAAATCACAAGATAAAAGATTATGAAAATTTATCAAGCATTTCGTACTTTGAAAAGTAAATTCCACGCCTTTTTATGACGGCGTCATTCTGTATTTTTCGAATTCTCGAAATATTTACATAATTTATAAAAGAATCTCGAGATTTTCTCAGCTAATTAAATCATTTGTTATACAAAGTTTGTCTAAATCAAAAATGTACACGTTGGCGAATTCGCGCCTAAACGAATGTATAATTAATGACACAGCGTTAATGTTAATTAACGTGTTTGGAATTCAATTATTAATGCCCCAGTAGTATGTACATATCATTAAAACCAACATTTATGGCGTACAGTATTGTTTGTTGGCTTAACGGTATTAAATCTACATCTTCTAAATGTTCAAAATGAGCAAAAACAACAATAGAAAAACAAATTGCCATAAAAAAAAATTAAAATCATAATTCAAAGTGGTAAAGTTTCAACGCTGACTACAAATATTGTCTTTCTAACCCGCAAAACTTATAAACAGTATTGAAGTTTGTTGCTAACTCCATTGTGAACAATGTTGCAAGGTTTCTCTAAAGTGGATAACCGGAACAATTAGGCCCCAAGTCTCGTATTATGCGGGATGTTACGAATAGAATCTTGCAAGTAAAATCCGCCGATTCAACTTCACAAAAGATAAACAACTATAAATGCTAAAATGATACTTAGCTTTCGAAAAATCATTCTTCAAATGAGCTTTGGTTAATTGCCAACTACTTAAGTTTTGGAATACTTAATCCAAATTTAAAAAATAGAAAAATTTGAGCTCTTACTGATAATCCCGTTATTATACACATTAAATGTCTACAACCATCGGAATCAAATTTTACAAACAATGTAATATTATTATACAATCTATAATTACTTATAGGTATATAGAATATGAGAAATAGTTGACTAAGGTATTTCGCATTTTTGGTACTTTCATCAACATTTTGATACATATATATTAGAAAATATTTTAACCGAATTTCCTTCATTATACATATTACATTAAAAACGACTATAAATCTGGAATAAGTTTAAGGATAGGACATTGATTCTTAAGTGTCATATTTATTGAAAAGTAATGCGTTCAATATACGTTTTTGTTATTCATTAAAAAAATCTATCCATTCTTATTACTTTCATCAAAAATATCAAATGAAAGCATTATGTTTCATTAAATGTTTTTATGGTTTTTGATTATGTCCGTTCATATTATTTTACTTATCCACAGACATCGGAATCAGACTGTACGAACCCGTGTGAAATGAGCGGCCCGGAAATGCACTGCGACACAAACGCATACTGCCTTTTGATACCTGAAACCAGCGAGTTCAAATGTCAATGCAAACCCGGTTTCAACGGCACCGGCAAAATCTGTATAGGTAAGTCGGCTTGAATGCAAAACCTGTCAATACTTTAAAGTTTACGCTTTGATCAATTGAAAACCATTACCTCCATTAATCAAAACAAAGGCTAGAAAATATACGATTAGAGCAACAACTCTAAAGAACCAAGTATAATCCGAAACCCTTTGCAATTATTATTGTAATCCATGAGCTAAGCTTGCTTGATTACCCTCAGCTTACGGACGCCTTTTAGAAGTTAGCATAATTTTAAACTGAGATCAACTGTTAATTCTAAATACACGGAGAGTTATTTGCTGCGAGTTCAGAAAATTACAGTAACTAAATATCTCAAAGCTTTAGCTTTAACTTTAGCCTTAATAAATCGCAATCAGAAATATTTACCCATAAGTATATATTATTTATTTAAAAAAAAATATTAATGTTTTCCGTACAGCACCTTCTACAAGCTACATTTTATAAAAATAATAATAAAAGGGCCTTGAAACTATTTCAGTGACAATTTTAACTATAAATACAACTTAAAACCTACGTTTACAATACAATACATTTAAATACATCAAACGTTTCAGTACATAAATATATTCAGGTCGATCCTATTTCCAGGTATTCTCTGACAATAACAAAATCCGTCGAACTAGCTATAAATCATAGCTAGTTCGAGGGATTTATAGATCTCAAAACGTTGTGATTACGTGCTTTAGTCATATGAAATCATACTCGACACTTATTGTTCAATACTCTATATACTATAATACACTAGAATAATACACTAGTAAATTTATGAACGCATCTTTTACCGTACAGGCCGTTCGTTTATGGAATGAACTCCCATTGGCAGTAAAACGCGCACCATCCCTTCCGATATTTAAAAAACTAGTCGAGCATCATTTACCTCGCACTTTAAATTGTAACTTAGTTTCCACACTAGCCATTAAATATACATATTATGTAGTATATTGATAGCATTTAATTATATAATTAAATATATATGTATTTAATTTTTTGGATGTATATATGTATATTGTACATATAAATATGTGTATGTAATATTCTTTTTTACCTCTCTCTTTTCACACCGACTTTCCCTAACCCTGTCATTCTTCTTGCAATTCAGTCCATTAATTGGTTGTCTGGAAGAAATTGCAGTCAACAATAAGACATCCCATCGCATACTTCTTTTGTATTAATAATTTCTGTATGTTTTGTATGGTGTGCAATAAAGAATATTAAATAAACAAAATACTCTGTATTCTGCCACCAGTCCCCACCACGTACCATCACAAGATATTACATAATTGTAATTTCCCCCATGTCTTTACACATCTTTTCTTTATATAGTAGTATGAGTTTCTCTCATGTTGTAAAGTTTTACAAACCGACTAGATTCGACCCGCGATCGCAAGCACTGTAGTCAAATATTGCCACTGTGCGAATTCATACTGCCAACCCTCTACCCATGAGAACGAATTAGTATTTCTGTGTCCGTGTAAGGGTATCTGATTGACGTTTAACAAAGATCTCATCTAATGTTAAATGGTGATAGGATTCTACTATACTAAACGATATTCGCAAGGTGCAAGTTCGGCCTCACATGCCCTCACAATACTGTTCTCATCTCTGAGCCGTGCCACCCCAGTGCCAGCTCTTTCCACTTGACCGCATCCAGCGGAGGGCGACCCGAATCGTCGGCGATCGAGTTCTTTCTTATCGGCTCGACTCAAGGGCGCTACGAAAAGATGTTGCATCCCATTGCATTTTCTATGACATTTACCACGGGGATTGTTCGGATTCATCCCAGCCGCCCAATCCCACTAACGCACATCGCGACAAAATTCACGATAACATCCACACCAACTGGATGCTTGGCGGTGCACCACTGTGCGATCTACTAGGAATTTTCTTCCTCGCACGACTTCTTTGTGAAATCAGCTACCACCAGCGATTTTTACAGGCTGATACGACTTAGGGACTTCAAAGAAAAAACCTATTCCTTTTAAAGGCCGGCGACGCACATGCGTTTTTCCAGGTGTTGCAGTAATTCATGGGCGACGGTAGTCACTTACCATCAGGTGTGTGTGCTGCATTCTCCTTTGTCCCCTTTTCTAAAAAATCCTAGGTAATGAACAAGTTATTCAATTAGCCTCGAAAAAATTTCTATGAGCACTTTCTCTTGCCTTAAAAAAGATTTGTAAGAAAAGATTTGCGCAGGTAAGGAATACTAATCTCTCGCTGTGCGCACCAATACTTAGAAGCTTCGATACTCGATACCGAATAGTCTATAATACTCGGCCCCAATACTTTAAAGTATATAATATAATATAAATTTTATCTTTGGTTTCAAGCTATTATTGAGCGATTGAATTTTTTTTAAATTAAAATACCGGATATAACATGTCTTCGCTATAAGTTTTATTTTGGAGTAATCCATTTTTCATCGATATCGATATTTATTTTAGTCGATATAATAATATCGATATTCTAAAGTCGATATTTTTGAGTATCAATACCGTGGCATCCGATAATTCGAACTCTAGTCTACGTACAATTTAACAATTTCCTATTACTAATTATGAGTTTTCGCCAAGGTAAAACTGGTGGGAGAATATGCAAAATGAATATAAAATTACATTTTTAACTTTGTCTGTACACGGAGTTGAATGCTCCTTTTTGCAGCGAGTATATATATAATAAAAATGCAAATAATTTAAAAATCATTTGTACACGGGGTAGAACCACGCTGCAGCTGTATTAAAGTTCTTGCAAGAATGGGTCGGTTCGACCGGCAAAGGACCACGCTCTCACAGAATACGCTTAAAGCTGATGTGTTTCGTATGGTGAGTGCAGAGAATCGGAGACCTTTTTTACTGGAAACGAGCCATTCTATCTTAATCTTCAGGGGTGACAATGCATCTATATTTTAATTCTTAATCTAAGAGAGATGTAGATGTCTATGGGCCACATCATACACTTAGCATCAGGTGGACTGTGTTCGTAGATCACCCTTGTTCTTTAAAAAAAGCATAAGCCTACTTTTATCAACTAATAAGAACATCATTTTCATTTTTACACTATATACTACTTACGACGTTTATCGTTGGCATCAATATAACCAGGTTTATTCAGTAAGGTTTCATACTAATCCATATGCAACTATGGTTCACATCAAATGCACATTTGAAACATGAAACCGATATCCATGCTCAATCCCAACACTTGTATACGTACTTAATACATAGAAAGTCTAACATCCAACCTTTAACCCCCATATAGCGTCCGACACGATCCCGGTTTATGAAAGCAACACAGGTCAATGGCGTTTAACGTTTATAAAAGTTTGTCACGTCGGCAATTCGTGCCTCAGGGACATAGATCAGTACCGACAAAAGAGAACGGCATCAACAGTTTCATAAATCAAACATTCAAAAAATATCTAATTATAAACAAACCCTAAAATTTAACAAGATATGAAGGGCTATATTGTGCGATGATGTTGAAACGAACGAAGATGTTATAATTTTAATTTTCTCATTTAAAAAAAATCGGTATCACGCCGTGATATCACCACATCGGATTATTTGTATTAAAAAACGAGATCGCCTAAACAAATTCAAAGTTTGGTCAAGGGGAAAAGTTACAAAGGGTAAAAAATAAATATTCGAAACTCACAAACTTTACAACCCAGAGCACACCGCTTTATTTATCTGCATTGTGCTATTGTTTGAAATTCAGTCCGCCGTGTCTGAAAACAACGCGGTGAGACATTCGATATAATTTTATATCAACAGTTTATTTTACATCAGCTATTTCAATCGGACAAAACATTTTCCACGTTTTATTGTGTATTTTTTTAGGCACAGTATAATTAAGTAGTAAATGCGTAAATTCAATTTTATAAAATAAATATAAGAGAGAAAATATTTTATTTATAAGTACATATTTCACATTCGCCACAGATATAGATATAGAAGTAATGAAGTACGTAAGTACATATTACTTCCATGTATCAATACACTAATACTAGAACCCACTACTAGAAGTAACAATTTGAAGTAAGTAGAACATCTCATTATACCATAGACATAGAATATACTGGCGTAGTATATTCTAAGTCTATGCATTATACACACTGAGAACTTGTTATTAGTGTAGGTCATAATCTATATAAATATAATCTGTTTGTAAATATAGTCTGTTTGTAAATTCAAAATAACAGCTTTTTACTAAATGCATATGAAAGTACATACATACGGTGTTTATAACAAAAAAAAAAAATTAAAACTTTTATCTGTCTGTCTATTTGTTCCGGCTTATCTCGAAATCGCTGGACCAATTTTAAAAAATTAAAACCTATGAAATCCAATCGTAATAAATTCCATGCGGACGAAGTCGCGGGAACAGCTAGTATTACAATAAATAATTCCGTGAATATACAAGGTTACCACCAGTAACATTGTCAACGCTAAAAAGTGCTGCATGTCAGCAAGTACTTAAAAGTTGATTATGTAATTTGAACCGGAAACACATACAAAAGCAATTATTTAAAAGCTTGTAAAAACAAGTTAGACGAAAGAGTTATAGCTACACTTTAATGTTTGAGAGCTACAATTGGGGCATGCGAGAATGGCAATATTTTATACGGATGGGACGCAGTGAGTCCGCAGACGGGCACGCCGCACTCCCCTCCACACCGCGTACACACCGTACACCCTCGTCTGGGGTCTTCAGGGTCGTCTGGGACATCGTATGATACGAAACGAGATAGCCGTCAGAGCCGGAGCCTGCCACCCTTGTTCGGTCGGCGGTTAGACAACTCATCCATGTCATGACGTGATCACAACAACACAAGATTATTCGTTTTAGTGCAACGTTGCTTTCGTAACGTTTCACTAAAATCTCCACCCACTCTATAGCTCGCGGCCATAAGCAAGATTTATTTAATGCACTGCATGACTTCTTATATTTTAAATTAAATAAAAGTTTATTCTACCACCATCTGTAGGTACTTAACAGAATATGTATGTCCCTCTCCCTGTTCAAAATGTCGCCGATAGATGACACTTTTTAAAATTGTATGTCATTCATTTAGGGCCTTTTTTTCAATCTTCATATAAAATTTATTCATAGAATAAAATAAATAACAACCTAAACAAGTTAAAATTGCAGTTGTATGAATAAAATAGTTCAACTGTTCCATTTATAAATTCAGTCAGCTTTTAATTTATTTAATGGATAACTCAACTGAAAAACCAGCCCTTAGAAAAGTATTCATGAAATTTATGTAAACATAAATTTTCTCAGATGTATGCTTGGATTACTGCGACAATGGCGGCGAATGTGTGAAAGACGCAAGAGGAGAGCCGTCGTGTCGATGCACGGGTTCGTTCACGGGTCGCCACTGCCGAGACAAAAGCGAATTCGCGTACATCGCCAGTGGTGTTGCTGGTGGAGTCATCTTCATTATATTCCTTGTGCTGCTTGTTTGGATGATTTGTGCCAGGTAAATACATTAATTGGACCGTATAATGACGCGTAAAAAAATCCATCACCCCATTTTGTTCCGTTTGTGTCGTAACTGGAGACCAAGAGAAATGCCAAAAACATTTTATGGCTTCCGATAGATGGCAGTGAAATCAAATCGTTCACCCCAGTATAAAATACTCAGACCGATGATGGGCAGCAGTGTCAAAGGTAAGTGACGTCCGGCACTACTATCGTCCATCGGCTTACCAAGCGTGACGTATTAAGGCAAATCCTCCCTACAACGGGAGAGGTTTATGTCCAGCAGTTAATAAAGGGTTGATAAAAAAATTAAGAAAGCAATAACGTATTTCTAATACAGTCTGTAACTGCTTCCAGGGTATATTAAATAAAAGCTAAACTGAATTCATGTTTCCTATGATACGAGTATACAGAATTCCAACATCCGACAAGAAGGAAAGGTTATCGAGTAGTAACTTTGTATTAGCTACGCAGTGTGGGGCTACATATTTACTCATACTAGAAATCCACGGATGGAGATGGCGAAGGACCATGCTTGATAGAAATTTATGCGGACGGCACTTGTTATGAAATTAAAATACTTATGATGTTGGTGATGAAAATGGGAAGAAACGGTCAACTATAAATTAACAGATTGCCTCTAAATATTAAAATTTTGTATATTTATTTTTCTTCAAAACATTAGCCCCAAAGTAGAACTTTCTCCTGCATCGTAGAGACATAAATTGCACATGGAAAAATATCAAGATTTTTTTACGTGGTAGAGCCATGCTGCAGCTATATTACTGGTATAGTTGTAGCACGAATGGGTCGGCTCGACCGGGGAAGGACCACGCTCTCACAGAATACCAGCGTAAAATAGCAGCTTAACGCTGCTGTGTTTCGTATGGTGAGTGTAGAGAACCGGAGACCCTTTTTACTGGAAAAGAGGCATTCCATCTTAGTCCTCACGGGTGACAACGCATCTGCATTTTGATTCTTTATTGAAGATAGATGTAGATGTCTATGGGTCACAGCAACCACTTACCATCAGGTGGACTGTGTGCTAGTTTGTCACCCGATCCTATAAAAAAAAATCAAGATCTGGAACAATTATTTGTAAGCTATATACAAATAGTCGTTCAGTGCGAAAATCGAACCCGGCTCGCACGGCGCCGCAGACAAATGCTTAATAAGTATTGCGCCCAAACCGTCCAGTACTTTAAATATAATAGATCTGACCTCTCTAGTCTTTTCATATTGCCCAGAAATAAACACAAGGTGGTAGGACTCCTTTTGCTGTCTAAGGGTCCATCTATGTAGGTGACACCTTAACTATTTCTGCAGTCAAGCAACAGTGTGTGTGCTGCTGTGTCCGAGTCTGGTAAATATAGAGAGCCGGTATAGTTACAGGTGGTAAGATATGTTCTCAGAGGTGATAGCGCATCTGTAACCTTTTTTCACTTAACATCACGTGAATATTAGGCTCGTTTGTCTCTTCAGTTTTATAAAAAAATATCATATTTAAATTAATTATTATTCATTCGTGGTATATTTACGTGGTAGAGCCATGCTGCAGCTATATTAGTAGTATAGTTGTAGCACGAATCGATCGGCTCGACCGGGGAAGGACCATGCTCACAGAATACCAGTGTAAAATAGCAGCTTTAACACTGCTGTGTTTCGTATGGTGAGTGTAGAGAACCGGAGACCCTTTTTACTGGAAAAATGGCATTCCATCTTAGTTCTCACGGGTGACAACGCATCTGCATTTTGATTCGCAATCGAGGATAGATGTAGATGTCTATGGGCCACAGCAACCACTTACCATCAGGTGGACTGTGTGCTCGTTTGTCACCCTATCCTATAAAAAAAAATCAAACAACGAATACTTATTCAATATTTAACAGGTCAACGAAGAAGAAGGAACCAAAGAAGACGCTGACACCTGCTATCGACCAAAACGGCTCACAAGTTAACTTCTATTACGGAGCGCATACTCCTTATGCGGAATCAATCGCTCCATCGCATCACTCTACATACGCCCACTATTATGACGACGAGGAAGATGGATGGGAAATGCCCAATTTCTACAACGAGACATACATGAAGGAGAGTTTACATAATGGGATGAGTGGAAAGATGAACAGTCTAGCGCGGTCCAACGCGAGCATCTATGGGACGAAGGAAGACCTCTACGACAGGCTAAAGAGGCACGCGTATCCGGGTAAGAAAGGTCAGTATTATTTTTGCACTTAGATTAGTGCACATTTACGTTATCTTTTATAATGCAGCTTTTACACTAAGTCATTGCTTTTTCTATCTTCTTGCATGACAACAAAGAGATTTAAATATACTTAAATGTCTTTGCATTACAAGGTTTGTGTGGATACGGGGTTAGTAACATAATTTTTTGCAAATTTAACCTATTTCATAACATTACTTAGTGCGGGTATTCATTTATTAGCAATTAGTTTAAAAAATTCAGATTAAACGAATAAGGATCTATTTTACAATTTTCACAGCACTTTTCAATTTTGTACATTATATTTGGCTTTAAATTAATAACCTGTGTAGGTATTGCTGTTGCCTAACAAGCATTAAATGCCTGTGAAAAATTAAAACAAACCAAAATAGTTTATGTTCCAAATTTCAAAGACATTATCTTCTATCTTCTATCTATACTATAGTAAAACTCTAACACGACGTCTGTCCGAACACGCATCACGCAAAAACCTATGAACCGATTTGGATGGGACTTTCACTGGCAGATAGCTGATGTTATAAGGAGTAACTTAGGCTACATTTATTTTTGGAAAAAGAATTAGGGTTCCGCGCAAAAAAATTAAAACCCATGATATCCAATCGCAATAAATTCCACACGGGCGAAGTCGCGGGGAACAGCAAGTGTTAATTAATATATAAATTTTATAATTTATTATTTTGTTTTCAGAAAAGAGTGACAGCGACAGTGAAGGTCAGTAAGCACAATAAAGGACTGCGTTTTGTCGAATTCTGGTCAAACTTACATAATACTGTATGGTATTAGTTATTAGCGGTAATTCATTATACCGGAACAATAATTGTCAACATTATAGACATCACTCTCGTTTACAACTGAGAGTTTTATATAGAATCTTGTACTCTGTTAGCTTTATAATTACCTAGTTTTAGTTATTTTAAAAAATATATGAATTAACACACTCACTGTTTACCCATTACAGCCCCACCAAATATCTATAAATTAAATAAACTTGCAGTTTTACGACCATAAAATTGGTAGACTAAAAATTCAATTGTTTTAAAAAATATTAATAAAATCTGTGAGCAAATGAAAAACAGTGAATGTGTTGATATTCTGAGATTATATCGGCAATGAAAAAATGCTCAAGTTAGTATTGATAGGCATAAAACGCAATACCAGATAGGTAACAGGGGTTTCAAAACTACAAAATAAATGATGCAACGAATTTTTATTCATTCCAGCTACTTTCACATTTAAATATAGTGTAAATATTATAATTATGTTATGTCTTGTATATTTATGATAGACCTCAAAAATCTCGTGGTGTTAGTTTAAGTTTTTAAAGTAAATTCGAATATTTTATAGTTACTTATAAGTAATGTACATGATCATGAAATTGTAATTGTTATACATAATGTTTTATCAAACAAACTGTTAGCTTTTGTATAATAACGTGAATTTTATTTTATAACAATTTGTGTTGTGTGGATGTATAGATACTATTTGAAAAATTGTATAGATTTTTGTTATAAGGGAATAAAAGATTTTGACATGTTTACATAATGTAACAGTACATAGATACATTCCTTTTAAACGTATCAGGAATTATTTTTATTTATATTAAATTACGTACATATAGGTATTATATAACTGACATAAATATATTTAAACCTATTTCTTTTAACTCTTGTTTGTACCTACGTTATCGTGTATCAATACTCAAATGATTCCGCCGTGTTGTGATTTGTCGGTGGTCGGTCTGTTCTCCATCACAATTTATTACCACATTAGTGATTACGTTAACAGTAATTTTTATACAAAAGAAAATAAATTAATATGTATTTAAAGCTTGTTGTTTAATTCTTACTTAAGACATACTAAATCAGAAAATAAGAATGATAAACTTATCCATACTAAACACTCAGAGAAATCAGAAAAAAACCAAACAAACCCAAATGTAGTTTTTGTTCGAAATTTTCAGGCGTCGCATACATAGGTACACACACACACACACACACACACACACACACACACACACATGCGCGCACACGCACAAGCACGCACGCGCGCGCCCGCACACACACACACAGTGCGGTGCAAACACGGCTGCTAGATTGCATAACTAGCTGCAAAACAATATTATAGGAGTAGATTGCATAACTAGCTGCAAAACAATATTAGTTTATCTCGGGTGAAAGTGTTAAAGTACCTACACGGCCCTCGTTTCACAGCCTCGCTACGCATCCTCGCACCGCCTAGCTACCTCGCACATCTCTGGTGGAAACTTCCAAACTTAAATATAAGTAAATATAACTAGCAACGCAAATTAAATCAATACTTGACTTTTTTAGAACAAAAACATAAAACCTGAAAATAAAAAAAAACGATTAATCAATGACATGAATAATAATAATTATTGTAGTATTTGCTCAGAACGTTGTGTCCCCGCACCGGTGTGTACTCAATGTGACGCAATGTGCGCCTCTGAGCACTGTTTGTTGAGGGCTCTCTTAGTTACTCGTATTACGTACAATATGTTGTATGTAATATAAATAAAAAAACATATAACACCCCTCTGTTTTCGTCGAGGGTTAAAACACAATAACTGATTTTTGGCCCGACCAGGGATTCGAACCCAGGACCTCATGATCAGCAGACGCGCTTACGACTACTAGACCAACAAGGCAGTGAACACTTTACATACGGAGGCCACGTGTAGGAACAACAACTATTGTTTGTCATATTGGCACCGTGTGACATATAGTCGCGTTGTCGTTTTTGTCACTCACCGAGGACAACGTCTATAAGACGCAAACGGACATTTTAAAAGGATAAACTAGAACATAAAGGCGAACATATATTATGGTAGAGCCACGCTACAGCTATATTATGCTTGTAGCACGAGTGTAAGACCACGCTCTCACAGTATACCAGCGTAAAATAGCAGTTTAATGCTTCTGTGTTTCATATGGTGAGTGTAAGAACCGGAGACCCTTTTTACTGGAAACGAGACATTCCATCTTAGTCCTCAGAGGTGACAACGTATCTGCATTTTGATTCTAATATAATTAAGGATACATGTAGATATCTATAGGCCACAGTATCCATTTACCATCAGGTGGACTATGTGCTCGTTTGTAACCCTTATTCTATAAAACAAATCTTTGGGTGTCCACCATATTGGATTTAGAGTGACGTCATTTTATTTTCGTATTCTTCTCAGCCTGAGCAAACCCTTTCATTTGATACCCATATCATGGCAGTGAATAGAAAATGTCCCCCATCTTGAGCGATCCGCCATATTGGATTTAGAATGACGTCAGTTAGCTAACCATGCATAGTCATCCAAACTAAACATATAAATGCAAAATTTCAGCTCAATCGGTTGAGGATAACTGCTTTAAAATTCAGTTGCAAGATTTGACCCTAATAAACAAACATTGCAAGTTAAATAAAAGCTTTTAATTATCAACACTAACTCATTGAGGTTTCAGATCTGTATTGTGACCCGAACCTCTATGAGTTTATTTGATACGGAATGATGAACGACAATACCAATTGAAGAGTCAACTTACTACAACGTAAACGTGAATGCAGTATAAATAATTAATCATCTAATATTTTCGAACAGGCGAAATTTTATGTTTGTAATTTGCACCGCAATAATACTTGACTACGAAGGAATGAATTTCACACGTTAATGAAATTCGTAAATACTAGCAATACCTAATTTTCATAACTAATGTGAGATAAAAGTTTATCAGAGGTCATTGTTAACGAACATACAAACATTTGCTTGTTTCTAAATATGCCACATGTCTATCACTACGTCATAAGTTACATCAAGATCATACATTCCAATAAATATTATTCGTCTTTATTGCAATTTTATTTGTTTGTTACACAATGTAGAATAGATAATACCTACGCGTTGACCCAGTAACGCGCTATTGAAAATGAAAATGAAAATGAAAAATTGTTTATTTCTTTAAAAGATCATACATTATATTGGTATGGGATATCCTTTTAAGTAAATATATACTTGTGGCAGGATGCCCTGCTCTTCTATAGCAAGAATTAAATAAACACACAATAAATTAATAAAAGAAATACAAGAAACTAAGCATATATTTAGTTAATGAGGGTTTTATATAAGTGTGCGAGTTTATGTGAGTTTGAGTCTATGGGTGCGCGCACGCGCTTGTGTGTGTGTGTGTGTGTTTGTTTGTTTGTGTGTGTATATGTACACATGTGTGTGTTTGTCTGCGTATGTAAAATTTATTTAATAACTTTTAATAATGCCTCGACCTCATCATACTTAAGTTTGAGGAGCCATTCTGTAACTGTCTTTTTGAACTCATTAGAGTTCAATGAATAAATGTTTAGTTTTTTGTTGACTACATTGTATAAATAACCAGCCTGTCTTTTAAATTGGTGACTAGCAAAATTAGTCTTGACTAGAGTTAATTCAAAAGCTTTTCCTCGTCTATTACTACTTTTGCAGTCGTATAAAGTTGTTTTATGTTTTGTTAACAACAAATTTTAAATGTACAACTTTCTAACACTTAGTAAACCACTAACTGAGTAAAGTTCTTCTGTAGGAATCTATATGATTTATTGTACATGACCTTTATTAATGAGCGTTGACCACGTTCCAGTTGTAGGAGTTTCGTTTTCAGCACCACCCCAAACTGGTACACAATATGTTAAAATCGATTGGGCTAGTGCAGCATATATTTGATTTAATAGTTTATGAGTTGTGACATGTCTGAGGGTTTTAAAGATCCAAATAAGTTTTCTTAATCTGTTATTAGTTGCTTCTATATGTGAATGCCATGTAAGTGTTTGGTCTATCATAACCCCCAAATATCTAGTACAAGCTACTTTTTCTATAGTAGGACACGTGCAATTGTTACGCAAACCACAGTTGTGTATTTTGAGATTATGGGTTGTGGGCTGTGACCGTTTGTTAATGGAAAAGCATATATATTTTGTCTTAGAAGTGTTAAGGGTAAGCAAGTTTATTTCGAGCCAGTTCGCAATTTTGGCTAGCTCAAATTCTGCTGTGTCGTAGACTTCATCCCACGATTTACCCGTGAAAATGATAGCAGTATCGTCCGCATACGAATAAATCTTACCATTATCAAGTTTTAATTTACAGAGGTCATTAATATAAATGAGAAATAAAGTAGGACCTAGTACACTGCCTTGCGGCACCCCAAAGGTTATTTGAAGGTCATTACTGACATAATTGTCTATTCTAGTACTTTGCGTTCTGTTTCTTAAATAATCTCTCATCAATTCTAGTTGGGCTTCCTTATACCGATCTTTTCCAACTTCTTAACAAGCATGGGAACAGAGACAGAACAGAGCTATTACACGAAATGATGAGGAATATTCCGGCGAGTAGGTATTACGATTTACAATATAAAATAATGTTCAGAGCTCAGAATTTAGGTACACAATTTTATTTTCGTTAAATGTTACAAATTTAATAAGAAAACTAATTTCGTTTTGTGGCAATAATAAAAATTTAATCAACGAGTTATTTCCTTTTCGCCATAAATACTCAAGATTCCGCATAAATATGAGCCCACTAACTGGCTCGAAATACTTTTTTCTGCCCTTTTGGACAGGTGACTTGATGAATTTCACTTCAAATTCACTCGACTTTTTATAGTATAAATATAAAATTTATTGATAACTCAACGTATTTTACATAATATTATATTGTGAATTAGAGTCATTTTGTTACATAAATATTATAATATTAATAACTTGACTTTGGCTGTGGAAGGAAAAGGGAAGATCTCCCGCCGGGCAAGGTGTTCTGCCCGGGAAGGGGTTAGCGCTCCTATATGTCATTTCGGAGCTGTTCTATATATAGCGCATTAACTTCTTAACTTTGATAGCGCGATTAAGGTTTCGGTGAGTTTCGATTACGGCGCGACGACAGCGCTGCCAAATCACCCCCATGCTCATGCACATGCTCAGACCGGCGATCGATAGTGTAGTCTGCGGTGAGTCGAGAAGATGGAAAGTAATCTGCGAGAGTGCCGTAATGCAGAGGCGAGCAGTAAGATACAGAGCTGCGCCGAACGCTGTAGCGCAGGGAGTAGCTTGAAGGAACAGGAAGCTTTATTCCAGTGCTGCGATGAACCTTGTAAAGATAGATGGCTTACAGGATCTGAAGACTGCAGACAATATCTGCTCGGGAGCGAATGTTATTCTTGAGATTAATGACGAAGGCTTGAAAAGTTTTAGTTTCCGAAGGTTGTTTTGGTTGCGTGTTCACATCACGTCGGTTGCTCACCAGTGTTGGCCGTGTAAGGAAAAGGGGAGATCTCCCGCCGGGCAAGGTGTTCAGCCCGGGGAGCGGCCAACGCTCCTATATGTCATTTCTGAGCTGTTCTTATTCTATATATAGCGCGTTAACTTCAGAACTTTGATAGCGCGATTTAGGCTTCGGTGCGTTTCGATTACGGCGCGATGGCAGCGCCGTCACATGACTAAAGTGCCATTTATCGGATCCTTCTATATCTATAAACCATCGTCTCGACAAAACAAATATATCGTGTAAATATGACCTCAATCGATGAAATTGTTCAAAAGTTACACCATCACTAACATACGCACATACGATTATAATCACTATCACTATCACTACAGACCCTCACAAGGCCACAGTTGAACATAGGCGTACCCGACAGATTGCCTTAAAGTCGGACCTCAGCTACCTGCACCTATCGACTACCTGCGTGTTTCATTAGGTCCTCACCCGTCTAGTGCTGGGTCACCCAACACTGCGCTTACCATTAGGAGAACTTTTTAAGTTGTTGGTTCTTCAAGCTATATGGTCAGCCCATTGAAAACGTGTAGTGGCGGTATAAGGATATCCGTTACCCCAAACCGTCACGTGGAGTTCGTAAGAGGCCACAGAGAGAAATTAAAACAGAAGATGGGCAGCATCTTCCTGATAATCATCATCATCATCATCATTACAGCCCTTCACAAGTCCACTGCTGAACATAGGCCTCCCCACGGAATGCCACAGCACGGTCCCGAGCCACCTGCATCCATTGACTTCCTGCATGTCTTACCAGGTCGTCACTCCATCTAGTGGGGACGCCCACACTTCGCCTGCCGGTACGAGGCTGCCACTGAGAACCTTTCTTCCCATCGGTTGTCGGTTCTTCGAGCTATATGGCCGGCCCATTGCCACTTCAGCTTACTAATCCTTTGGCTATGTCGGTTACTCTGGTTCTACTGCGGATATCCTCATTTCTAAGTTTATCACGCAGAGAACCCCGAGCATAGCCCTCTCCATAGCTCGCTGAGCGACCTTAAGCTTCCTCATACATACATATCATTCCTGGTAATAGCTCAAAGTAATAAAAAAACTGAGGTTGCCACCCCGCCTGCCAAGAGTGGCAACTATGGCAAAATCGTGAGGCAATCTATGTCGAGAGGCCTATGTTCAGCAGTGGACTTTTATACTTAGGCTGTAATGGGTGGATGGATTGACACTTCAGCTTACTGATCCTCTGGGCTATCAGTTACTCTTGTTCTTTACGGATACCCTCGTTACGGATTTTAAATTCCGAGCATAGTCCGTTCCATTGCACGCTGAACCTTGAGCTTCTTCATACGGCCTGCAGTAAAGGCCCACGTTTCAGTTCCGTTGATGCAGTTTCCCGAACGTAGCCGAGCCGAGTTGGATACGAAATCTTCTTCATTTCATTTTACGTCGGTTGAGCTCTTGGTCGAAGTTGGACTTACTTCGGATATTGTTGTTCCATACTCGTCAACAACTTCGAGTGTAGTGTTCTTAACTACAAACGGTTTAGATAAACATGGACGTTAAAACATGATTTTGTCTTGTTCATGTTCATGCGTACGAGGCGTTCCGTAATGACTGTATATAACAACATATAAACGCTGCTCAGAAGGGAAATCGGTCTGTTACTATTATATCATCATCATCATTATCATCATTACAGCCCTTCACAAGTCCACTTCTGAACATGAGATTCCCCCAAGGAATGCCACAATGCACGGTCTTGAGCCACCTGCATCCATGGACCTCCTGCATGTCTTACCAGGTCGTCACTCCATCTAGTGGGGTACGCCCTACATCATACCTATATAAAAATAATTTCAAAATTACACATTAAAATGCCACTTGGAATTTGCTTTACTTTGTCCTATTGTGTTCTTCAAAAGTCGTACGACAGATCTCTTCAAGTGACATTATTAAAAATAAGTATTTCTTGATTTAAATTGACCTATTATTCCCCGTTTTGATTATTATATTGATCGTATTACACAGCTTAGCAATAATATTACACAGTCAACTTTAAAGTTAAATCTAAAGGCATTATCTACAATTCTCAAATATTTTTATTTAAAAAATACATTCCAACACATACTTAGTAATATATATAAAATAAAATAAAAGACATAAATTTTTATAAGGAAATAATATATTTCATAACACAGCCATTTTATCATAAGGCACTCAAGAATAATTTAAAAAGAGTATAACAGTAAAAATTTGAACAATTTATAAACTAAAACTGCATACAAGTTTACTTGGAATGTTTCTTATGGAATTCTTTCATGTAATTCACTAGCGTCTCCACTTCCCCAATGGTCACTGCATTGTAAATCGATGCGCGAATGCCTCCAACCATGCTAAAAATATATTTATGTTCCATTATAAAATAATAATAGCAGAGTTTAAACACTCAAACAACACGCTTCGAATGATGATCCCAGTAAGAATACTAAGTATTGATGATGCAATTATTGTATTGTATCGATTAATATATCTGAAAATTCAGACGTCTGGAAGTTTAGCAGAGTTTAAACACACTCAAACAACACGCTTCGAATGATGATCCCAGTAAGAATACTAAGTATTGATGATGCAATTATTGTATTGTATCGATTAATATATCTGAAAATTCAGACGTCTGGAAGTGTAGCAGAGTTTAAAAACACTCAAACAACACGCTTCGAATGATGATCCCAGTAAGAATACTAAGTCATGATAATGCAATTATTGTATTGTATCGATTAATATATCTGAAAATTCAGACGTCTGGAAGTGTAGCAGAGTTTAAACACACTCAAACAACACGCTTCGAATGATGATCCCAGTAAGAATACTAAGTCATGATTATGCAATTATCGTATTGTATCGATTAATATACCTATCTGAAAATTTAGACGTCTGGAAGTGAAAAGACAGTGAATTTTAACTGGCGGATTAAGAAGAAGAATAAGGAAACTATGTTTAGCAAACAGGGTTACGTAGTAGAGCCATGCTGCAGCTATATTAATAGTATAGTTGTAGCACGAATGGGTCGGCTCGGCCGGGAAAGGACCACGCTCTCACAGAATACCAGCGTAAAATAGCAGCTTAATGCTGCTGTGTTTCGCGTATAGTGAGTGTAGAGAACCGGAGACCCTTTTTACTGGAAAAGAGGCATTCTATCTTAGTCCTCACGGCTGACAACGCATCTGCATTTTGATTCGCAAACGAGGATAGATGTAGATGTCTATGTCTATGGGACTGTGTGCTCGTTTGTCACCTTTATTCAATAAAAAAAAAGGCTGTTAACTCAGTTGCCAGTGGATTATACCTACTTAATCATTTATTCTCAGTGTAATGAACTGCTCGAAATGTATGGGCCTAATCGTAACGACATTCGCGCACAAGTATAAAATTTTCCTAAGCTCTGATCAAAATCGGACAACCACAACGCAATAATTTGTGTGTTGTAGGTACACTACTGTATGCATCATCTGGGGGTAAAAATCAAAACTCGCAGCATCGTCTCCGTCAGCAGTCGTTACAGAAATATAAAACGATTCTACGGATTCTACTTTTTTGTCGCTGTAATTAATAACTTCCGATAATATTCTGAAGTTGTCATCGTGTAAATCGCAGTAGTTTCTAATACATCGATTTTCACTTATCACACACACAGTCGTGTGGCTTTTTTTAATAATATTTGAGTGATTAACGCATTAGCAGTCCATCTGATCACACCTCTCAGGGCTAAGATGAAATGATTTACAACCTTTAATTATACTGGCTGTCTTAACCTTCAAAGCAAAGTGGCAGAGGCAGTGTCAAAAGAACGAGATGTTAGATAATGTATCAGCCGTTTCTTTTCTAAACATAGTGATTACAACAAATGCTTTCTACAATAGGAAATGCTGATCTTCATCAGGGAACCGTCCATGGGCAGACGATGATAGGAAAATTACTTACCGATGTCCTTTAAGTTGAATCAGACCCTGTGCCTCAGCTCCTTTCAAAAATTCTTTCTCCAATGCTTCGTCACCTTCTGAAGAACCTATTCTAAACGGTACATTCATTTTACTTCTCGCATTCTTAGCAACTGGGGCATAGTAAAAACCGTTAGATTGTTCAATAACGTTGTAAATTAATGAAGATTTCTTTGTTGCTAGCTCCGCCATTTTATCGAGTCCACCTTTTCTTTCTATCCATTGAAGTACTCTTCCCATGACATAAATACTGAAACAAACAGATAAAAATATTTATACCTACATTTATCGTTCTCTATAAAGACATTTTATTATGAATATAATAAATAAACGTGGTAGAGCCATGCTGCCGCTATATTATGGTTGCAGCACGAATAGGTCAGATCGACCCGGGAAGGACCACGCTTTCACAGAATATCAGCGTAAAATAGCAGCTTAATGCTGCTGTGTTTACTGTGGTAAGTGTAGAGAACCGGAGACCCTTTTAACTGGAAACGGGGCATTCTATCTTAGTCCTCAAGAGTGACAATGCATTTGAATTTTGATTCTTATTCGAGGATAGATGTAGATACACAGCGACCGCTTACCATCAGGTGGACTGTGAGCTCGTTTATCACCCTTATTCTATAAAAAATATTCAAAGTTTTATCTTTGCTCTCTCTTGTGCTAAGTTTAGCAGTTGATTGTATTGATTCAGATTGCTATGATAAGAAAATGTTGGGAAGGAAGGACAAAATGTAATTATATTTGCTATTCTTTCTACTTTTTAAAATATTTGTGATAATACCTTGGATATAACTGAAATCAGTATTAACCCATTCCTTCCTAAAATATCGCATATTGTTTAGTCAAAAATTACTATTAGTTTTTCTTTTTGAAGAGAAAGGAGACAATCACAAAGATCTAATAAGCCAATTTTCGTTCAAATGCGTGTGGGCATACACCTTATACACGTTAGGTGAGGTTGAACATATTACCTCTAACACTTTCTGTCTATGTATAAGTTACAATATTCAAGCCAGCAAGTTATTTTACCAAATTTTTAATATATTTAAATAATTTAATATGTTAATCTTAATTGCTAAATGTGGTTGTAACGTTATGATTAAATATTTTAATAAACCTAATTTAATACAACCTTGCACGATATGAAAAGTGAAAAAAAATTAATATTAAAACTGAGACCTCTCTCGAAAGAAAACACTCCCGAATTAGGTATTTGATTCAACCAAAACTCTTGAAATTGTGAAGTTGCAGTAAGTATTTTTGATTTCTTGTATGATAATGAAACCCGAGATTCGTATGGAAAATGCATCAACAATGAGTCAAGATTAGTAACAGCTATAATTGAAACATATTAAATAAATATACAGAATAAAATAAAGGAAAATCCAGAGCAATCACTATAAATAATAATTAATAATGCTGACACTAGTCAATGACAGTCTTATTGTATTACGAAGTACGTCCGTGGTCTTATCTGGGTGAGTAGATAAATCTATAAAAAATAAGATAACGAGCTATAAAACTAAAAAAAAACAAAGCGATAAGATTTTTCTGTTGTTCTGCGTATGTAAAATTACGTCAATCACGTATAAGGACAATGAACCCGCTAAATTTATTATTTATTTATACTTTAATGCACAAAGTAGTACATTTGGCTCACTTAATACCACAGGCCTTTCTCTCATTTCTCTCCCTGTCAACCATTAGGCTAAACAGAGATAGACACATAAGAGGCGGTGCAGCAAAAATTAAAAAAGAAAAGTATAAAAGGGTGAAATTATGTATATAAAAAATACATAATTGTGGACTCTGAGTATGAACAACCAACCCTAGTGATCATTAGTAAAATAAAAACTATCGATTTGAATATGTATATCGCGTATTGGAATTGTTTTTGATCCTCTGATACCAATTTTGTCTCTTCCTTTGATCTTATTATTGGGCATAATTTTTAGATTTTGAAGAGACAATTTGAAACAAAAGAAAAGACAAGACGACACTCAATAAATGACCGTAGTCATAGCGGTCATCACAATATTTACAGACACTGACGTAACATTTAAATAAATGTAAGCAAACTATGAACTTTTTGAGATAACAATTTCAGAATAATTCAAGATTTACATCATACACATTCTTTCTACTCGTTTTATCTTAGTGACGTAAAAACAAGTACCCATGCCGCAGAAAAATTGACAAACATTTCATAAAATTGCACTTGTAGTGAAGCAATTAAGCAGACAATCCATAAAAATCCTACGAAATTAGGTAAAAGTGAATAATTTTATAGGATTTCATTTACTTACGCAAACATAGGTGGTGTGTTTAATATTGAATCATTTTTAGCAGTAACTGTCCAATCCAAAATCGATGGGCATATAGGTAAGGCTTGATTTAATAGATCTTCTCTGACAATGACGAGGGCAACACCTGAAGTACCAATATTCTTTTGAGCTCCGCCATAGATTACACCGAACTGGAAAATAAGGCATAATATAATAAACCTAATTCTTAAAAACATAGTTTATTTTTTGTATATATTATACAATATTTTAGTATATATTATACAAAAGCTTTTTTATTTAATTTCAAAATCTTGGTGGGTCAAAAATTTTATATATATATAGAGAAGTGGTCCACCCATGCAACATAATGTTTTGTTGTGTTGAAATTTCTTGTAACTTGAATTTCAGTATTAGGTGCCTAAATAGCTAAAAAGATACCTTTTTACGATATTACAACATACTCGTATTCCTCAGAACAAGGAATTTGTAACGTTCAGCGTTCTTTATTAGAAGTTGGTTCAATGGGAGCTGTGAGCTGATTTAACTACTTACCGTGAAGTGAACTGTGAATTTCTTTTATAGTACACGGTGACTTAAAACCACGTTTAAGTCACGCTCATGCGGGACTTAACTAGCCGATTATTGTACGGTATGTTTTACTTAAGTCACGCATAAAATTTATAATATTTTATAATTTTTAAAAAATTTAAACATTTATTGAAACATAATAACAAATACAGAACAATAGAACTTTAATTAGTAACATCTATTAGAATACTTTAAATTACAAACAAAACATTAAACCATTTTAATGAAATATAAAAAAATACTTGACATAGTCATTTAAATTTTTTGTACATTTTTAGCTTAAACTGTATTTTTAATCATTTACATATAAGTCAAAATCTGGATCATACAAAACTTCTGTAAATCGAGTCTCGTTGCACCTTTGGTCCCGTTTAATTAAATCTTTAGATTGATGTTGTAATTCTTGTACTGAAACTTTTTGATTGTCTGTATTTACTAACAAAACTTCTTCATTCGGACATGATGTTTTGATAATCATTTAGTATTCTACAATTTTTCAATTAAAAAAGGGTTTATAGTCACTTGTACTATAAAATAATGTACGATACACGGAACTTAAGTAACCGATTATTAAAACGTGTAAAGTTAGTGCGCACGGTACATTGGTCGGCTACTTAAGTCCCTTGTATCGTAATGTAAATAATATTCTTTATCGCTGGACAGGAGCCTCTCCCGATTTAAAGAGGATTTGCCTTAATCGTCACGCTCGGCAGGCGGATATTTAATGATCGCAGTACCAGACGTCTCGTATGTTTGACGCTGTGACCCGTCGCCGATCTGGATATTTTGTCTGACGTAAACGTAAACATCTACTGAAAACCATAAGATTTTTCTAGCATTTCCTCTAGTCGCCTCTTACGACGCCTAGGGAAAGAAATGGGGGTGAAGGTGATAGATTTTCTTACACCGCCACCACAGAGCAGGAGAATTTCTTTGTCATTTTAATATTAAATAGATATAGACTCAGTATATGATAATTTGATAACGTACTCTACTAGGTTAGATAAGCATAGACAAAAATTACAACTGTTACGAAATAAGATTTGATGATAATAGTTGCTAGCTACCGATAAAGATTGATTTATTCTAATAGAAATATTTTTGGGGAAAAAACCAGGTGATAAGCTTCCAATAATTTTCACGTCTTTGTATTATCTTCTTTTATTATATTACGAACCAAGTTGTTTTGTGGATAGCGACAAGTACATTTGTTGGTTCTTTAGCGGTATAAAATTACTCATTATCTTTCTCCAATAATTTAGAATTACAAACTTGATTTAGCTTACCAACTTGCCGAAATAATAATAAGTACAGTCAATTTTCAACATAACATAAGCCTCGTGAACTTTTTCCGATGTATGGTAATGTATGTTTTCTTTTTTTTTAAACAATCATTCATTTATGCCATAACAAATGATATGAAGTAAAACATAATCCTGTATTTTAATTATATAATTTCATGATCAATTCACGTCCACTCCTCGATACTGTTATCTTTAGTTTGAATACGTGAGAAAATAATCATATTCCAATAGTCAATACACTTATAAAATACATAAATATATAGTATAGGAATGAAAACTTATATTTGTACAATAAATTATATAATTAATTACCTTAGAAACATCTATTTTTTTGGACATAAAATTGGATGACATGTCTGCAACCAAAGGCACGCCTTTTGTATCTGGTATGAAGTCAAATTCAACGCCTGAAAAAGAGAAAGTGTTAAATATTTCCCAACACCTAGTTGCATTATCACAACAAAAGGATATAATTTATAATTTAAAATTATACGTCCTTAGAACTTACCTGCCCTATGAAGTATAGATACAATATAGAAAAGGGAGCAATAAAAATGTAAAAGAAATATTACGACAATGAGGTTATAAAAGATGATATCATTACAAACTGAGTGCCCACCTGATGTTTCATAATACCCGGTCGATCCGTACTGGCATCGATAAAATTAATAATTGAATTTTAATTATTGGTTTACTACTAACTAGTAGTCCGGGAAAATTATAAAATATCGATAACATGTGAAGTCAGCATTAGGGTTGCGCAGTGGATTCTTCCATGTTCCAAAACCTCTCAGAAAACAGAAAGTTATGAATGACCATTAGACGTAATGTAAGTTGTTATTTTTTAATAATTTAAAATTAAATTAGAACGATTTTTTCTAAGTAAGTAATGTAGGTAAGACATGCAGGAAGTCGATGGATACAGGTGGCTCAGGACCGTGCTTTGTGGCATTCCTTGGAGGAGGCCTATGTTCAGCAGTGGACTTTTGAAGGGCTGTAATGATGATGATGATGATGAAATGATGATTTTTTCTGATAGATGGCAAATTCCGATTACGCTTAACCGAAAGTCAAGTAAAATTAAGTTACAAGAGGTAATGAAAATCTTACCATGAACAGTTTCATTAGTGCAAATATGGACATAGGAAGCGTTAGGGTCGAAATTCCATGTCGATGGGTCTGGAATTCCCACATAACGGTCTGTTGGAGGTATAACTAAGTTAACTTTTCCATACTTTTTTGCCTCTTTTGCAGCTTTGTCTGACCATGTACCTGCGAAATAAAGTTAAAATGTTATGACTACTACATCTAAATATTAAATTAAAATTGTAAAAAATTTCACAGGTGTTATACGAAA
Source organism: Parnassius orleans (assembly GCA_029286625.1). Classification (NCBI taxonomy): domain Eukaryota; kingdom Metazoa; phylum Arthropoda; class Insecta; order Lepidoptera; family Papilionidae; genus Parnassius; species Parnassius orleans. The sequence goes on along the minus strand of JAGSMP010000027.1, from coordinate 2,760,157 downwards.
TAACTCTGATTCTCGTGATTCTTGAGTTAACACTGCTCTTGTACGAGTGAAAATGACAAATCGAAGAGAAGAACAAAATCTGGCAAAGTGTTTTAAGCATTATGGAATTATTAAAAGTAGTAAGTTCATTGTTAGTTGGAATCGAGAGCCTGGATAGCATTTTTGTTTATTTCACTGTGGAGCAATATTATGATAATTGTGAAAAGAATAATCTCAGACGGCATCATTCAGGAAAAAATTATTTTTATCTCTTAAATGTAGAATCCAGAAATAAAAGTCCCAGACTATGTGGACGGCTTAGAATTATGTGTGCTTGAAATTTATGAACACAAAAAGATATTCCACCAGTTTTAATTCTTTATTTATTTCTCAATTAATTATTATTATTGAAAATAGTTATACAAAAATAACGGTTCATCTTCCTGAAAAAGTCTAAATAACAAAAATAGCCTACAAAGCCCCGTTTGCCAACACGCCTGCTAAGCATGACAACTTTGGCAAACGGGGCAATCTGTAAGGGTACCAGATAATAAACACTATCCCCTCGATAGATAGATAGATAGAGATAACACTTTATTGTACGCCAAAAGAAAACATAAATATTAACAAAAAAGGAGAGAAAGAAATGTGGTACAATGGGCGGTCTTATCGCTAAGACTAAGAGCGATCTCTTCCAGACAACCTTTGGATGGACAGGATTCCAAGAAAACAATAAAAACATGTGTGTGATTTGGCGACAAAAATAACATTATTTTTATTATAAACCATCAAATAGAAATAAAGATGCATAATATAGAATGGTATATAAGTACATAGATAAAATAAATACATACATACTTATTAATATATTATATGTTTATATATATATTTATAAATATAAATATATAAAAGTACAAATATCTAGTCATAAGGAATTTGTAGCTTGGGGGAGGCCTATGTTCAGCAGTGGACTTGTGAAGGGTTGTATAGATGATGATAATGAAAGATTTTGTTGTACGTTTGTAAAATCTTTATTCGTTTTTTGAAATTTACGTAAAGCGATCCATTATCCATTACAGCCTATGAAATGTCTTCCGCTGAGCTGGGATATTTGTAATAGTTGCCACGCTTGGCAGGCGGGTTGGCAACCGTATTTTTTAATATTATCAAATTGTTATCAATAAGATCCTCTGTCGCCTCTCACGGCACCCATGAGATGACTTGGGGTAGTAGTTTCTCTTACGCTACCACTAAATGGCGAACCCCACGCCAGTTTAAACAGACGCGGATTAAGTATTTATTTAGATATTTGTAAAACAAATAAATTCCTCCTGGAATTTTTTTTTTACAAATATCAAATATTACGTAGTTAGCAGCGAAATAAACACAAACGCAGAATTCTAGATACAGATTCTTAATATCCTATTTTACTGACATTGATTTCACTACTTTTTATTATTCATAATATTTCACAACGACGGCCAATTTAAATCCATCAGAGAGGCACAAGCCTATGCTGCACTTTATTACCAGCGAAGATGCCAGATGGCACTGCACAAGAAACAGCTTCTAGCAATTTCATCTAATCAAAATGATTACTGTGACATTTTCAGAAGTAAATACGACATTTTATATTAAAGTTTCTCTTAAAAATACTATTGAAATATCAAATAATTTATGTTTTAACGTATACCTGTCACAACATAATCAGCCGTTCCAGTTCTTGATATCAAGTTCAGGGGTACAGCAGCAAATTGACCTTGACCACCGCCAGCCAAGAAGAGAATCTTGTAGTTACTCGGTACGTTTCTAAAATTATAAATAAATAGTGATTGCACGAAAAATATTAAAAAAGGATTAATTGTTACTTTATGCCGATTGTCTTTATTATGTATGATTGAAATAATGAAAAAAATATATTTATTTAGAAAACACAACGTTCATAATTGTGTAAACTAAAAAAAATTATGAATACTATAAATATCAATTTTATGCTAAAGATTGTGATAAATCTGCGTCGATTATATTAAATAGTCTTAACGTAGAGTCTTAGAGTAATTACATACATAGAGTGCAGTATAATAAAATAGATACTGTTTTACAAGGTCTGAAAAAACTGTAGTCTGTAGCTACACTGTCAAGTGAATGAGAACTGCGATAGAATCTAGAGTAAACATGCATTAGAATTTCTAAGTTGTAGTTTTGTGGAACTTTCTAACTTTCTATGCAGTACTGGTTTTAAGTTAAATTATGGCCCCAGTCCGATATGGCGCGCTGTGGGCATAAAGTAGAGTACTTGTGTGTGTGTGAGTGGGCGCACTTATTATCTAGCAAAGATTTTATAATTAAAACTAATTATTTTTTTAAAAGTTTGACACTTTTAACGTTCTATAAGTATCTTTTTTTATATAGGATAAGGGTGACAAAAGAGCACACAGTCCACCTGATGGTAAGTAGTTGCTGTGGCCCATAGACATCTACATAATTATGTCCTCGATTACGAATCAAAATACAGATGCGTCGTCACCTGTGAGGACTAAGATCGAATGCCTCGGTTTCAGTAAAAAGGGTCTCCGGTTCTCTACACTCACCATACGAAACACAGCAACGTTACGCTGCTATTTTACGCTGGTATTCTGTGAGAGCGTGGTCCTCTTCCCCGGTCGAGCCGACACATTCGTGCTACAACTATACCATTAATATATGTCGATTTTAAAATGCTTTCTTTCATAGGTGATAGGTTCGTTACTCCGTATAGTTACTCAAGAACCTTTCTTCCTCATCAGTTTTCGGTACTTCAAGCTATATGGCCAGCCGATTGCCACTTTAACTTACTGCTCCGTTGCTATGGCTATTTCTGTTACTCTGGTTCTACTGCAAATATTATTATAACAAAAACTATCACGCAAAGAAATTCCGAGCATAGCCCTCTTCATAGCTCGTTAAGCGACAGTGAGCTTCCTCATACGGCAGCAGTAAAAAAACTACGTCTCAGATCCATATGTTAAACATAATGACAACATACACGTGACGAGTACATGTGTTGTTTTTTGTGTGACGTCGTGGCGTACGCCTGTTATCGGTGTAGGCTGAGTCCAAAAAGCAAGCTGCTTGGACCACGTTTAGCCAAAAAATTGAAGATTGTGAAAGAAATTATAGGTGGCCAGCCCATCGCTTACACAATCACAAATCCATTAGTCGCCTTTTACGACATGCTAGAAAAGTAACATGTTTAGTACAAGTAAACTTTTCTTTTGTTACAAGTACTACATAAAGACGGGATCTATAAGTCCCAGAGCAATGTGAGACGATTTTTGCATTATCCGGTAAATTATATTTCATTGAATATGAAATATTATCAAGCTAACAGGAAAAAGTCACGTAGGTACCTATTTTTAAATATTGAGAAATATTTTACATACTATATGTTTATTTACGTTCGATTTTTTTATTTACATATGTATATTTTATTCTAATAAGAAAGGCTAAATCTACTTTTAGTGCAGTTATAAACATTTATTATTATTATTTCATTCTGCGAATGTAAACACAGTCGCTCGAATTGATTCGTTTCTTTCCTCATGTGCCTCGGGCGCACTTATGGGCCGGCCTGAAAAACAGTGCTTTCGGTGAGACCGCGGTCCATTTCGCAGTTTCATGTCATGTTCAGGACAGGATTTTTTTAAATGCCTTCAATGTACTGCCAAAATGCACTTAAACTTAGCTTCATTATTAGTGTTGTATCTTAATGACTGGAATATGAATCTCGGCTGACATATTTATAAAAGCAATGGAGGTTATCGTACGATTTTTCAAGTATTCCGTAACAAAAATTGTGCCCAAACCTAATAGGCAAAATTTGAGACGGCTAAAACCGCTGCGGTCTATATGGTTTATAAATTAATATAAATTTATCTGGACTAGATAAGCGTGGTGTTAATTTAAAACATTTATCTAGACAAATAAATAAAATTAAAGTGTCTGTTTGTAATGTCAAAATAACATCTTTTTACTAAATACATATGAAATTATATACGGTACTTATAACCAAAACACAATTTTTAATATTTTTGTCTGTCTGTCTGTTTGTTCCGGCTAATCACCGAAACAGTTGGACCTATTTTGACAGGACTTTCACTCACAGAAAAATAATCAGGACTCCGCGCAAAAAAAATTAAAACCCATAAAATCCAATCGTAATAAACTCCACGCGGGCGAAGTCGTGGAGACCAGCTAGTTTTTAATATAATTGGCTCTAGAAATTAGTAAATTGATAGTTAGATAGGACACCATTAGAAATGGCATGCATAATAATAATTAGTCACCCCGGCGTTGATCAAGATCAAAATCAAATGATGTTATCTAAAAATCCGTCAAATTATTAATTTTACGTGGTAGAGCCATGCTGCAGCTATATTATGGTTGTAGCACAAATGGGTCGGCTCGACCGGGGTGGGACCACGCTCTCACAGAATACCAGCGTAAAATAGCAGCTTAATGCTGCTGTGTTTCGTATGGTGAGTGTAGAGAACCGGATACCCTTTTTACTGGAAACGAGGCACTCCATCTTAGTCCTCAGGGGTGACAACGCATCTGCATTTTGGTTCTTAATCGAGGATAAATGTAGATGTCTATGAGCCACAGCATCCACTTACCATCAGGTGGACTGTGTGCTCGTTTGTCACCCTTATTCTATAAAAAAATGACTTAAGAGTTTTTAGTGGATTCTTAAAGTACGAGTACATACACAAATTATCTTTTCGTTTATTTAATTGGAAATTTTCCAATAATAAAATTTTATCGATATGAGGCTTCCACTCGAGAATCTCTGATTTATTACGGCTATTTTGATATTAGTGTTTTCAAAGTTCATTTAAAGTTCTTTAAGTAGATAAAGAATTTTAAATGAACTTAGATGTATTTTAAACTTTAAGTTCATTTAAAATATTCTTCTTAGACGTACTTTAATTTCAGAGTTAAAGCGGTCTTTAAGTTCCATCTTTAAACGTTTTTTTAAGCCATACATGTTAGGGTGTACCCGACAGGTTTAACTGTTCAATTCAACTGTAACCGGAGCGTGTATGTTCCATAATTGTGCAGGTTTCCCCACCTGTATAGGCATCCCGAAAATATATGAATTATGATATTTTTGCCCGTGGGTATACCGGAGCAGTTTAATTGTGCAAGCACAACTGAGCGTGTGCGTCAGAATATTTAAGACATTCGTGTGCTATCCCTTTTGCAAGGTATCATAACATCACTGTTAACCTTTCATGAGGCGATGTAGGTTTTTTCATTATTTTATCCTGCTTTTAAATTAAAGGAGCCACCACTGATAACAGTTAGAGATACGTCTTTTCAACCGCTCGTAAATAATTGCAGAAGTCTTTTCCATTCAAATTTTTATTCTTTCAATAAGTTGACGTGACTGTATTGTTTTCTTTGCAGTAACTATGTATTACACCACTTTCCGCGGTATTTTCGTTTAAATTTCCTATTCTTCAATAAAACAAACAATAAACCTATTAGTACGTAGTACTATTATTTATTCTGTGCTATTAGCGCTACTCTGTCGAGATCGAGCGCCGCTGCCGGGGCTAGGTTTCAAATGAGTTTGTACAGGTTTACCACACGTAGTGTGTCCTCTACTTAGCTCAAGCTTACCTGACGGATGTTACTGTACAGGCAAACCTGTCAGGTACACCCTAGCGTGGATTTTTCGAAATGATCAATGACATCAATATTTTTTTTATATTTTCTTCTTTCACTTAATAAATCTCTCTACAGCATCAGGTCATAATTGTGGTTAAAATTTCGTCACCAGTCACCGTAACCGTTCAAAAAATCCTAGGAAGGAGATGATCCTGGGCTCAGCATTAGTTAACCCTAATGATTAGTTTTTGTCATCCAATCTCAACGTACGAATAAAATTTCAAGATATCAGTAACTGAGAAGGAACTCCTCTCAGAAGAATAGATCCTAAAGGCTAAAGCATATTGATACCTAGATACAGCATCAGCAGCAATTTATATAGCCAAATATAATATAGATTAATTGATGAGGTATGTTATTATGTAACTGGACTTGTAAATACCGTATTTGTTGTGCAAAATATAGTAACCCCTGATACTTGTTACTCGTATTTCATTTAAGTTAAAGCTAGAGAAGTGATTAATTAAAGCCCACCTTACAATTACATAAAACATCTAAGTTTATTTGAAATTAAATTTATTTGAAAAGACATTTTTATCAGTAAATGAGAGCTTACAATTAAAATGTATATAAAAAAAGTTACCTTACCGCTAACAATTTCTTTGCCATTAATATTTTTAACTATTTTAACTACATCATGTGAAAAATGGCAACACATACTTAAAAATGCGTCTGATGACCAAATAAAAAAAATATTTTGTATTTTCTGTTCCCGCAACCTCAGCTTTCACTGATAGAGTTTTTTCGGTGATGAAAGTGAAGTGGCGAGAAGAGAGAAATAGATGGTCTATAATGAATTATTTATCTATTTAAATCTAAACTTAGATTGTAAAACTAGTTTTGAAACCTTTAAATAAAAAATTGTTAATGTGTGCTAAAAGCACAAAAAATAAGTGTTTAAACCAATAAAAATTTAAATTTTAAATTTTTAATGATTAAATACGTTTTTTTTTCTCAAAAAAAGTTGGCTATCCTATTCGTATGTATATTCAATTTATTCTGTGGTATAATTTCCATATATAAAATAATTAAATATAATAAAATCATACTTACAATAATCTTCTTACAACATCTTGTACTTCTGCATTTAATTTGAAATAGGTTTGAGAGCGATGACTTGTTTCCAATAAACTTATTCCCGTGCCATCGAAATTAGTCAATTCATTTTTGATTATATCATATACCTAAAAGCAATAAGCAAACCATCAGCTTTTTAGTAGACAAAATATTGTATTGAATAAAAATGTGGAATCCAACTTACTTCTTCAGGCAATTTCGCTGGTCCAGCACCGAAATTATGAATTTTCACCATGATTTAAGTAAAAAAAATTAATACAAAACTTAATATACACAACCGCACCACTTGTAACACCGCGCTGGACTGGTTTTGAATTTGTTGTGTGGTGCAGTTGTGGTACAAACGACGAGCTGAAGGGCAAACAGTCGTCGATGTTTGTAATAGGTTATCGCTTTCAATTGTTTTTGATATGTTTGCCTTTGCACAAGTTTTATTAGTAATTTACAAGATTTTTACACGCTAGTCTCATGATAGTGGAATAAAAAGATAAATAGATAATCTATATTAAGTATCTTTGAAAATGGACGATAATATTATCTTCAATATTAAAATAATTCGCACGTGTTATGTCATAGATACTATTTACTTTATGTTATAAGACTTGTATACTTTATATTGTTTATTTACTTAAAAGCTAACTTACTTTCTTAGAAGCCAAACTAATGTTATGTCATAGGATACTATTTACTTTATGTTATAAGACCTGTATACTTTATAAATCATATTGTTTACTTACTTCCTTAGAAGCCACACTAATTCGATTGTAATATTATATGCTAATGTTTATAGTTTACCATACGTTAACCATAACACCAAGCACAGCTTCCTACACTATTTAAACCAAATCTTTCGATCCCTCAATATAATTCCATTCCCAAGTTCTCTGTATCAACTACTATATTTTAAGTAAGTTTAAAAGTATTAAATAAATTTATTTTTAAAGATTTTTTGTCTCTGCCACATAACACACGGTTCTTCAGTTAGGTTGTTTTCCTTGTGTTTGAAACCCATAAGCTTAGCTAGAAAGTAGCGGTCCCACCTATGAAATCAAGTGCCTCCCCAAAGACCAAATCCACTCGAGAATAAATTCTATATGCACTAAGCAGTGCTTTGCAAGTGCAGTGTCCACTTGGCCCCACCTTAGAAAAACGAACGAAGGTTACGACCAACGAAATTACCTTTATATTATGTATTATAATTCTTCTGTTTGTTACTGAACTCCTCCTAAATGACTTAACCGATTTTGATGAAATTTTGTGTGTGTTTGAATGGGTCCCTAGCTTTTTTATGGCTTAGATTTACAATTGCATCCGGTAGGTGGCGCTGTTTTCGGGATCCAGAAATCACCCGTGTGAAGCCGGGACGGATAGCTAGTATACTATACAATTATATACGACGACATTCCTAAATTATATCCCATCAGTTATACAATCGCACTGCAGGTGGGAGGTATTATCACATTTGATAAGCGATATCTAATCGTCAACACGGGATAAGATGAATAAAATTCGAATATTTTAGAACAACAGGTTCATTATTATTATTAGCTCACATTATTAGTTAATCTTGTGTAGTGGCGGTGTAAGAATATCCACTGCCCTTTAACGTCCCGCAGGTGTCGTAAGAGGTGACAGAGGGATACAAGTTAGGAGATAGACAGGAGCATCTTTCTAATAATTACTAAATATTAATTATATCGTAGTAAAGCCACGATACAACTATATTTTTGCTGTAGCACGATTAGGTCACACTCTCAGAGAATACCAGCGTGGATTAGCAGCTTAATGGTGAGCGTAGAGACCCGACGACACTTTTTACTGTAAACAAGGAATTCCATCTTAGTCCTCAGGAGTGACAACGCATTCTGAATTTTGATTTATAATCGAGGATAGATGTAGATGTCTATGGACTGCAACAACCACGTACCATCAGGTGGACTGTGTGTTCGTTAGTCACCCTTATTTTATAAAAAAATATCATAATAAAATATACTGGTAGGTTAGGTTAGGTTAGGTTTATATATTATATATTACTTATAGTACATACTCATAGTATTATATATTACTTAACAGAATACAAGTAAATAAAGAACTGTTAGTCGTAGGACTACACGTCAGGAGTCAAAACTATCCATCCATCCATCCATACAGCCTATAAAAGTCCACTGCTGAACATAGGCCTCCCTCATAGATTGCCATATGGGGGACTTTCCCCAAGCGTGGCAACTATGTCAAATGTTGCCAAGCTGTCTATTATTTTGAGTTGTTATCAGAAAGATGCTGCTGCCCATCTCCTGTTTAAATTTCCCTCTGTCGCCTCTTACGACACCTTCGGGACGATAAGGGGTAGTGGATATTCTTACACCGGCACTACACGGAGAAAAAAAAATGTATACTCAGCGTGACGGTCACGCGAGTTCATCTGTTTTACCCCATTCCCAAAAGTGCTCAACGTGCCTAAAGAAAACTTCAAAAGTTTTCACTTCAAAAATGCGTTTGGCATAACAACTATTACAACATACCCCCATGAAGAAAAATACAAGGATATGAGCTCTCTTGTATACGGTGGCTATCATGGTAGCAGCGGGGCAGAGGGTGCTAAGAATCTCCCACCCTGAGGACTTACGAGAAGATTAGACAAGTTGCGCTGTGATATTATAGAATTATCTGAAGTCCGAAGAGAGACGAAAAATACGGTAATCCTTGAATCCAGCAACCTGCGCCCAAGCAGATCGGATTTATCGTTAAAACCTATTGTACGGTGATACGAAGATGGGGAAATTCGGAATAGGGCAACGGAACCCGGAAGGAATGGAATTCCATGATGTCGGCATGACCGACTTTATGGAAAAGAAGGAAATCCTTATGACGACCTACAGAATGTGGACCTGGTCAAGCCACGACGGTTCAAAAAAATTATATTGACTTCGTTATGCAACTGTACCGTGATGTCTCCGTGATTGCGAGGGTGAAAACTAGTAGCAATCAGAAAATGGTGTGAAGCACACTAAACCTTAACGTTAAGTTACTTTAAACCAAAGCCCCAAAAACTTTTAGCTTGAATTACAAAATCGTTTACAGTGCTTAGAAGATCGCAAAACAGTTGGCGATATGAATAACAAGCTTGTGGTGACTATCCATGCTGTCGGGCTCAACAGCTCTCCAATGACACTCTTTATCTCATGGCTGGTAGACGGTAAATGAAGATTTAGGCTTTTGCAGACAGATCTCCAAAATAATAGGATACATTATAGGAAGGTTCTCCAAAATAATAGGTACATTATAGAGGCCAGCTCATGAGGTACTTTGTTTAGTGACCACCAATATGGTTTTCGTCGGAGTCGCTCAGCTGGTGGTCTTCTAGTTTACCTAACTCATAGAATAGGCCGAAGCAATAGAGTCGAAGCGGTATGGTACAAAGCGCTTCTTTCAAACCTTCCTTCCTATGAACTTCCCGAGAAATTATTCAATTAGATCACTAGTTTTCTTGCAAATCAAAGCATTAAGGTGGTAGATAGTAGACAGTGCATGCTCCGATTACAGTAACATTAATCGCTATGCGGATGACAGCACTGGTGATTATTTCTCAGGAACACGTCGTCGAGTGCCGGAACAAACTTATGTCTTATGTCGAATCTTTGTCTAACAATATCTCGAACTGGGGTGACTTAATCTAGTCCAGTTTAACCCCTTTAATAGACGCAAATTTTCATTTAAAAGACAATATCATTAACAATAAAATTAGCTCGGAAAATCTTTTAGGCAAAATATCATATTATGTTATTCCTAGACGTAATTCTAGAATAAGAAATTATAGTTTAATTAAAACTAGGTATTGTAGAACAAACGTCGGATTATCAGCTCAAATTATTAGAACTTTAAAAACTTATAATGTAATATCTAAAGTAGTTGATCTTGACATATTTAACGATTTTTTACCATTTTTAAAAATAAAATTAAAAAATATTTTTCTAATAAAATTAAGATCATGAGTTGTAGTTTTTCTTGTTTTTTTTTTCTTCGTGTATCGTAATAAGTTCTCTTGTTATCTTTTATTCGTTCTTCCACTTTAATGTGCGTTACTTATTATTTTTACTTTAACATCTTAAATTAGCCTTTAAGTATGATACGTACTAAACATTAGAATAATCAACTATTTGTGTAAACATTTTTTTTGTACAATATAATGTTTGCGTCCTAATAAACAAATAAAAATAAGTAACCGAAATAGCCCATAGGATCAGTAAGTTGAAGTGGCAATGGGCCGACAATATAGCTCGAAGAACCGACAATCGATGAGAAAGAAAAGTTCTTGGGTGGAAGCCTCGTACCAGTAAGAAGGAAAAGATGTAGGTTGCTTAGGACCGTGCTTTGTAGCATTCCTTGAGGGAGGCCTATGTTCAGCAGAGGACTTGTGAAGGGCTGTAGTATCATAATCACAGACCTTCACAAGTGAAGATGATGATAATGATGATTATTTAACCGTCCACATCATGGTAAGTGGTTACTACAATGTATGAACACCAAAATCAAACAAGGAGGTCACAGATATTTTGTCAACCCTCAAGATTAAAATAATATTTCTCACAGCCTGCAATTATACTCATTTCTCTTACCCTTCAAACCGGAATACAGCAGTGGATACACTGCTGTTTGGTATTGTAAGAAATAGACGGAATCATAGACAGAAAAAAGCCCTACCACCAAATAAATTCTGGTGCCAGCAGAAGCTGGGTGTCGTAAAGGACGACCAAGAGAGATGCCAAGGATAACAACTGCCACATTTAAAATTGCTGTAGTTCAGCTTTGACAGCTGAACTGAATCGATAATGCATCTTCGATTTGTTATCAGTCCAAAAAATAACGTTAGTTACTTATTGTACCTATAAAATTGCCATTTTTATTTTTAGAGTAACATATTAAATTTTATAGATTAATAAAAACTACTGGTCGAAATTAGACAGTAATTCATAAAATTTTTAGGTTTGTTTATTAAGCAAGCTGTATTTCACTTTCAATTGCACATTAATAAACAAAACACAAATCTAATGCACAATATTTTTTTTTCTGAAACGTAATGATTATATTATACTCTTTATGCAAATTATAATTTTAAAATGTTTAGACAATATTAATAATTATTTAAATCTAAAAAATTTATCTCAATAAAATGTTTTAAGTCATAAAAGCATTCAATTTTAACCAATTATACAAATGTTTCTTATATAGTCTTTCTTAATAATTTAAATTATTTAGGTATTTTGTTATATATTTTTACACACATATTTAGGCAACTTTTGTTATATTTAACGAGCCTAGGAATAACATCTAGGACAAGTTTGTCTGGGTCACGTCGGTTTCGAGGATATATATCACTTGCTTTAACAAATAATGACTTATTTTTAAAAACAAACACGCCAACTTCATAAATGTATAGTGACGGGGGGGGGTGGGGGGAGGTAATATATCAAGTCTTATAATTAGCGGTTTACAGGATTCCTCTGGCGATATCTCGCATATTGCACGAATACATTTTTTTTTGGCCAACGAATGTTCTATTTCGGTCAGTACCATTACCCCATACTATAAGTCCATAGCGTAAAATAGACTACGTATGCGTGGTACGTTGCAATTGCCGTTTTAATATTTGTAATGTTTTTGACGTGCTTAAGGGCATATACAAATTTATTAATTCTACTGCATACGTTATCTATTTGTTCTTTCCAGTTTATATCTTCATCTAACGTTATTCCCAGAAATTTTGTACATGTAGCTTATTTTAGTTTTGGTATATTAAATTTCATATTATGATTGGAATTGATAGATTTATTAAATTGTATATAATGGGATTTATCTAGATTAATTATTTATGGCAAGCCATTCTATTAGTGTGTCAATTGTATTAATAATGTCATCTTCATGATTTCTAATTGTATTATTATTTTTATTACATATCACAATAATTGAAATGTCATCAGCGTATTGAATACATTTATGATTCGTAATGTCAACAATGTCATTAAAAATAATAGGAAAAGAATCGGTCCTAATATACTTCCTTGCGGAACACCGAATTTATTATACTTATATCCAGATAAATAAGATGTCAAGTTATTGTTTTTATCTATTTTATCAATGATAACACATTGTTGTCTGCCATTTAAATATGACGATAACCACTGAAGTACTAGTCGTCTAATCCCAACTGTCTCTAATTTTTGCAATAATATATCATGTGAAACGAAATCAAAGGACTTTGAGAGGTCAAAGAATAATCCTGTTGTCAATTGTCTATTGTTTATGTTACTAAGTATTGTTTTTACTAAAGAAAACATGGCAAGTGAGGTCGATTTGTGTTTTTGAAACCCGTATTGTTCACTTTTAACTATCTGGTATTTATCACAGTAATCAACTATTATTTTATACATACATTTTTCAAAAATTTTGGCCAGAATAGGTATCAAGGTGATTGGACGATAATTTTGAATATAATACTTTCTCCCTTTTTTAAATAAAGGTTTTATAATTGACAACTTTAGTGCTTCTTAGAATTTTGCTGATGAGAATGATAAATTAATAAGATGTGTCAAAATTTCGGTTACATTATTAGCGCATGATTTTAAAATTTTCGTGTTAATTTCGTCATATTCCTCTGAATTTGTATTGTTTAATGATAATATTTCCATTTTTACTTCACTTTCTGTCAAAGGTTTTAGGTACATCGAATTCACTTTTGAATTTCTACTTAAATCGTATTTTGCATTAAAAAAATTGTTGAGGTGTGATTTGTGGCCGTATCTATAAAAGTATCCCAATTCGGAATTTTTCAAACATTTAAAATTCATAACCTGAAAATATGAACTTCATCGTAAAAGTTATAGAATCTTTTTATTCATATTTTATTAAAGAATATAAAAATATCTTTTGTATTTTATTCTTTTCCTTTATGTATTTTTAATGGGTCAAACTCAAAAGTATCCGTATTTGAAATTTTTCAAACTTATGAAATTTTAATTCCGAAAATATTAACTTAATCGTAAACAGTCATAGGACCTTTTATTTGTATTTCATTAAAGAATATAAAAATTGTCCCGTTAGAAAATAACCATTCCATGCAATTGAAAAAACAATCGGTATAAACATTATGGCACCGAGTTGCCCCATGGCAACATGCATTATTATCATCAGTAGGATAATTTGAACAGAATCGCATAAAAAAATTACTTGGAATAGCTTTCGATACTCATGCGCCGATTCCTCCTGGACTATTAGGAGCATAGAATACCATAATCATAGACTAATATGATGCGCTATAATACATAGAATGGCTGCCAACCTTATTTTGTACGAGAACCAGTATCGCCGGGTGCACACATACAAGCGGTTACGTCGTATTATCACTATTAGAAACCGAATCCGCTAATTAGTCATAATATATATAAATTTCAATAAATAAATGTTACAAACGCATTTTATTATTTCATAAAATACGACTTTATTCCAAGCCAATAACAACGGATTTAGAACGAATCTTTACGGAGCGTATCTTTCTAGAAAGAAAGTGAAGGAATAACGGTGTTGACAGACTAAGCGAATTTGCACATTTAGACTTGATCGATGTTCACGATCATCAAAAAAAAAAGAAATCGTTTAGATTTTAATATATATTTATTTGTAAATAGTGTGCAATCTAATTGCAAATACAATGGTGGTAAGTATTATTTTTGTTTTTGTAAATAAAAATTTGTTGAATACGTATAAGATGCATAGCGTATAGCGTAGTCTGTGCGTTTAAGCAAACTGTATTATATAATGGTATCACAGCTAAGGATGTAGTCTTGTTTAGTGATTTACCGGTAACCGTAAACCACCAGTATATTTTTAAATATTTTAATATTATTTGCTATTTTATGTTTTAGGAGTAGACAGCACCTCAATTAGTAAGATTTTCGATTAAAAATTCAAAATTAGGTTCAAAATTATATACAACGTGTTACAAAATACCTCGTAAAAATATAATTAATTATCAAAGCCAAAATTTTGTCAACCCTAGTAAGCTGTCATGTCAGGAACCAGATTATTTAACAGAAAGGCCTACGTACCTATTTTACCTAATAATTGTCTACTTTAATAGTTTTCTATTTTCATTCATAAATGTTTGCTACCTCAATACAAGGATGTCATTATACTCAAGTACTAGCTTCAAAAATGTCAAGTTGGAAAAAATATGTTGTCAATTTCAAATCTTTTAATCGATATCCTACAACAGTTTCGAGTTTTTTCCAACATTTTTGCAAAATAACGATGCCTTCTAACTCGGAATATTGCGATATGATGTTATGCGTAGGCCATGAAGATAGCAATTTAAATCGTGCTCGCGAACTGTATCGGCAACGATTTATCGATGGTAGACCCCCACTGAACAGCGATGGCTGCCTTCGTACCAGTGTTTTCTGAACATGTCAAGACGACTACATTCCACCGGCTCTTTTCATCGGTCTACTGGAAGTGGACGTCCAAGCACAGACGCCAGGCAGGCTGAATTAGTGTTAGAGCATTTTGAAAAGAGTCGACCGCAAGTACAAGGCGAGCCGGAACAAGGTTCGGTTTAAACCATGTTGCAGTTTGGCGAATTCTTCGTGACGACAATCGTCACCCTTATCACTATCGTCTTACACAGGAGCTGATAGCCTCCGATTTTGCACCCAGGAGGAACTTCTGCGAGTGGTACCTCAGGCAGTTAGAAAACCCTAATTACGTAAACTATGTTCTTTGGACGGACGAGGCAACATTCACGAGGTCAGGACTTTCAAATATGCATAACGATCACGTTTGGGCTCGCGTGAATCCACATGCTTCACGGCAGGGCAGATTCCAACACCAGTGGCGGCTGAATATGTGGGCTGGCCTTTATGACGGGCATGTCATCGGTCCCTTCATTATACCATCACGTCTGAACGGTAGCAACTATCTAACTTTTTACAAACGGAATTCGAAGAGGCGATTGACGACTTTCCTGTGGCTGACTGGGATTACTTTGAGAACTAAAGAAACATGTTGTTTCAGCATGATAGAGCTCCAGCACATTTTGCTTGCAACGTACGAGAACATCTTAAAGTTCGCTTTCCGCGAGGATGGATCGGCCGCGGGGACCGGTGCTATGGCCTGCTCGTTCTCCAGACCTCACACCCTTGGACTTCTTTTGTGGGGTTATGTGAAGGACAGAGTGTATTTCTCCGATTGCCCAACGGTTGCCGAGATGGAACAGCGTGTTAGATCGGTGTTATATGTTCTTTCATAGCTGACGTGAGGCACCAACGCTCTGGGAAGTCTGCAGTCTGTGAACATGTTCAAGATCGTCCCGCCATTACATCAGATTTGATAGACCACAACTCGCAAAAGAACACCGATTCCTACCAAGGATGATACGCAAGGCTATTGAAATTAAAAACATCCTAATTTTAATAGAGGAGATGGATGGGTGCTGCCATCTGCTTGGAATCCTATAATTAACAAAATTAAATCCAAACCCAAGCATACCACTGCAAGACTTCAAGATACTGTAAGCTCATTCTGCGTAGATCGGACCAAAATTAATATTCAAAAACTGAAGGTAGCCGGGCTAACTATGACATTAGGACGTCAAACACCTCAGTCCCACCCGTGACCATGGGTGCTGTAAAGCACCCGCAACGTCGGGAATCAAAATTAGTAAAATTAAACGCCATAAAATTCGTAAAAATAGTTTTATTCAATATCTTTTTTACTTTTCACACAAAATGTCCTAACTCTTTTTGGGTGATTGGGTGATTAAAAATACTAGATAAAAACCAGAAGATTGATTCTAAAAACTTTATTGAAAATTTTCAATGATAGATACCGATAGAAGGAACAAAATTACAATTTAATAAAAAAATGTTATAACAATTTATTCGTAGGTCATTAAATTACTATTTTCACCGTATTTAATCGCATCTATTTAGCTTGTCATTGTACTAAGTACAATTTTGAAAGCGACTATATTTCCCGGTTCAGTAAAATTTTGCTACATCCCTAGTACTGTTGTTTTTAAATATGGTTTTTTACACGTCAATACTTCTTTATTTTTATTTCTAATATTCACAAAATATAAATAGCTTCGACTTATAGGTGAAATAATATACTACTTTTATTTAAATTCTACATCCGGCTGTTTTTCCGACCCGTAATTATCGCACAATTCGGAATTTTTGAAATAAATTGCACCCAGCAACACTTAACACAAAAACTGGGCAACGAGGAGTTTTGGCGGGAACTTGATCGGCGACGGTTTGCTGCTCCTGTATTATTGTTTGAATAATGGTTTGAAGTGGATTTTGATATGTAAAAGTGGTGCGATTTTGTGTATTAAGTGTCTGCGCATGTGAACTCTTACTGGAAACGGTGATACAAGTGCTCTGATGGTGATGTGATTCTCAAAATAAGGTGTCTATCTGCTTAGGCGCCTTGAGATACCATCGCCAACTGTCAGCTGTCTGCTGACTCAAGTTGCCGTCAAAATCTCCCAAGGGCTGCACAATGTGACGCATCAACATATTGTGACATTGACAGTACCATAGACTTAGAATATACTGGCGTATAGACGAGCTGACAGCCCGAAAACGCGTGGGTGACTAATTTTGATTTGTCATTGTTTGCGTTAGCTAGTGATGTACATTTTATTTACAAGGACTATCGAAAAATATTTGTTAAGGAAGCGGTAAAAAGATTAAAAAAATAGTTTAGTGCCCGAAATTAAATAACTTCAAAAATTAACTGAATTTTTACCATGATACTTCTAAAATAATTAAAAAATATTCATATAACGTGTTACTGGGAATAAGCTGAACCTACCTGCCTTTTGTTGGATTTTAATTCAAATGTAAAAAATCCCAGGTGACTCTACCGATAAACTAAAAAAAAAACTCCCCAAGAATCAGATCGGAAAGTTGTATTTTCGAGATAAGATCTTTGGAGAAAAATATTTACTGCCATGGACAGTTTCCCCGGAATTTCTTTTTTAACATATTGTTAATATAAATTGGTAGATACTTAACTAAGAACCTATTAGTATTTTATATATTTTATAAAATGTTTTTTTTTTATAAGATAAGGGTGACAAACGAGCACACAGTCCACTTGATGGTAAGTGGTTGCTGCGGTCCATAGACATCTACATCTATTCTCGATTACAAATCAAAATGCAGATGCGTTGTCACCCGTGAGGACTAAGATGGAATGCCTCATTTCCAGTAAAAAGGGTCTCCGGTTCTCTACACTCATCATACGAAACACAGCAGCGTTAAGCTGCTATTTTACGCTGGTATTCTGTGAGAGCGTAGTCCTACCTCGGTCGAGCCGAGCCAATCATGCTACAACTATACTACTAATATAGCTGCAGCATGGCTCTACCACGTAAAGAAATATTTGATAAGGAAATAAAAAAACGGGGACACGGAGTACATAAAAAATTAAAAAAAGATTTTAAAAAATTACTTAACCACGAGTTCCTCTTCTCTACGACTAACGCTGTAGGCGATGAACCATGTTATTTAAGCCCTCGGCACAATGTCGTCGGCCATCAAGCATGATTCGGGCATCGAGCGTTGTGAGTATCAAATATTAGGGAATTTATACTATCCTGGCGCATTGAAACGCGCGTCTCATGCGCGGGCGTCTAGTGGCGCTTCAAGAGCATTACTAGATATATTATATCTAACTACGCAAAATTTTTTATCAAAATACAAATAAAGTAGAAATGGCTCCTTTTAATAAAATTGTTTTTATTCTACATTTTCTTTTATACTTCTCAAGTAAATGTTTTCTGCAAATTGTTGAGTTTGTCTTTGGATTCCAACCAACCTGTCCAACCAAACCTTAACCATTTTTCCTAATTATAGAATCCGGAGGGAATCTGTTTGACAAACGGCAAAATAAAATTACATTTATAGAACGGAAACCGAGGATTTATTTTCTTGTTGTGTGGGCAAGTCTATCGATTCAATATAAACATTCAAGACAAATATCGACATTAATTTTGATATAGTTGTGTCAATCCCTAGCGTACATGTAAAATATTTTGTATGAAAATGTATTTTCCAAATTCATGCAAATTATCAACAACGTGACTTTTTTCTTTGCAAAATATCAAAATTAACAAAATTATTGAAAACATTCTATATTTTAAACAGTATATAACATAAATTTTAACCAAAAATAAACGCGTCCTAACATTGACGACGTCTTGAGAATTTACCTGTGAAATGTGCAATTATCAGGATTATTTCTATTATTAACACCATAGTCACTCACAGATCAAGTAAACATTTTGGAAAAAAGTTACTTACTCTAAATTACCACTATTACACTCTAAAAAATTACAAAATATCTAGGAGCTTATTTCTTGCGTGCTGACTTGTGCCGACCTGTCATTCAAAATCGATTACAGAGTCATGAGATTTGGTATCCTTTTCTATCTTGCATTTTTGCCATAAGGAATTTTCTTCTCCCTTGCACACTGTCGGTCTATATGCCAGTAAGTCTATGGGCAGTACGAACGTTAACAAACGATTTTATCCTGAGAGTAATGAATAGCATAGAGGGAATCCTAAAATAAGAACAAAACTCATGTGGTTGAACTCTTTATGCATATGATGTTTTATGTGGTACAAAATAAGATGGCTATATTATTCTCACTTTCTTTCTTTTACATGATTTTTGCCGTTTTTCCATTCCATAGACATCTCTATTGATTTGCCATTAGCGAAACAAACAACTAAACGTAGTTATTATATTCTCATTGCAAACAACGATGTCGATAAATTCAATTAATCCATGACTTAATAAAATTATGGATTTGATTAATCCGGTTCGTAATACTTATTTATATCAATGAACGTTATATGTATAACAATAGAAGTTTCATCTGACATCTTACAATAGGAACGTAGTAATTCGATGTTTTTAAAATAAAATTAATTTTAAATGAGAATTCTTTGTCAAACAAAAATTATTTTGTTTTGAAATGACCATAGGTAAAGACCTATTAAATGTTATATTCTTTGGTAGGATGTAGTAGATTCTCTTACGCCGCCGCTACACTGCATTATCAATCCTGCCTTCTGATAGTTTTATTTTCCGCTAAGCAAGTGGTAAATCACCATATAAAATTGGGATTACAAATGGGATCCAACTGGCTTATATACCGTGTGACTTTCAAGACTTAGTATTCTTACCTGACTAACTATTAGTTTGTAAAGTCTGCGACACGAATATTTTCAATGTAATATAATCATCATAACTTGATTTAGAAAACAATTTACTTGATCGCTGTATATTTTTGGACATATAATAAAGTAATTAATAAGTAGACAAAAACGAGTATATCGAGTATATCGATGTCGATTGTTGCTAACATTAGGAACGAAATCACTATAGATTAAAGACGGCATATCTTGTGAAATAACGTCACACATAATGCCTCCTCTACACTACTCGCGAAGTAACTTCGACGAAGTGCTCGTCGAAGTCGATCGCAGTCCGAAGAACGTGACTACACACTCGTGCTACTTCGCGAAGAGCTCAGTCATCTTGAGTCTCCCGCACCCTTAACATGAATAATACTCAAGAGGTAGCTGCTATAGGTACCTAATTGTGTGAACAGTATGACGTCAATGCGTTAACTAAATAAATAATTATGTAGAAAGCTACATATTTAATATTTATAGTGTACAATAAAAATTATTCATAACTGGCGTACGCCGAGTAGTGTAGTGAGACGCTTCGTGTAACTTCGGGGTACTTCGCGAAATCAGCCGAGCCGAAGCTAGGTTGCACGAAGCGAATCGAAGTACCTCTCTACACTATTCGCCTCGTCCAACTTCGATCTACTTCGCGAGTAGTGTAGAGGAGGCATAATACTACTACAATAGAGATGTATTTTTTTAGTAAATCAGAAGATGCGAGTGTACTTACTCTTATATTTAGCATATTATAAAGAGACCAAAGATTACCACTTGTAAATAAAGCTCTACGCATAAATTACACGCAACATCTTTCAATATGTTTCTCTTTTTGCCTTAATTGAGAATTAAATTAGAAAAATTGAGAGAATCATTTTGACTCAATTTATGTAGAATTGTAGGCTCCCTCTATGCATACATAATATGTATGTATGTAATAACTCTAAGGTGATACCTAAAACGTAGTGATTATATACTCCTTGATGGTAGCCAAAAGGGCATGCACATAGACCTCCATCTACGGGCGTGCATGCGTGTTTGCGTGCTTGTGTATATGTGTGTGCGTGCGTGTGCGTGTACGTGTACGTGTGCGTGTGCGTGTGCGAGTGCGTGTTCTTATGCAAGTGCGCGTTCGGGCGCGCGTGCGTGCGTACGAGCGTGCGTCCGTGCGTTGTGCGAGCGTGTGTGTGGTAAGTAGCTCTTGCAATAATTTGTTCCTTGGGAAAGTTTCGTTTACAATTTGCAATTTTTACTGAATCATAATTATCGGTGTAAGCTTTTGTGTGTGTTTAAAACTAATTTATTCTCATTTCGCTGGATCTTGCTTAATTTTTCTTCATGGAATGTAGAGGTAAGAAGAACCATCTCATATGGGGGAAAAGTTGAAAAAGTGTCCAACTGTATACTGAAAATAGAGGTTCCAAAAGTACCACAATAGCGCTGGCGTCTGAAAAACTACGATATGAACATAGCTGTTGTAGACGGAGTGAAGTGTGCTGATTTCAAATATTTAAAAAAAATCATGACTAGTGTAGTCAGTAAAATGCCAGTATACAAAACCTCAACTATTTACGTAGTCTAAAATAAATAAGTAAATATAACCAAAAACCTGCTGTGTGAAAACGTGATTTTATTAGTGTGACTTTTTTTAAATAATTATTAGTGATTTTTATATATATTTTTACTGTGGTAATAGTTATAAAACGTTATAAAATAATTGAACAATAATGGGAAAAATTTGTATTGTGAAAATTGTCCAAGTGGACGTAAACTAAAATCTACAAAAAGTGGTTCGCCTCAGCTTTTGTCTTTTCCCGACCTACTGTATCTTGAGTAATTCATTTTGAATTATTTATTTAATTTACGACACCCTGATTGAGAAATCGAAATTAAAATAATTCAATCCATGCAAAGTGTATATTCATTTAGTATTTAACTCCTTCTTTATTTCTTCATCTTATTCTAATTACTTTTAGCGCTTTTTTTTTATTTATCCTATGCTACCGCAGCGCCACCCTTATTGGACGTATTTTTACGGACACTTACTCATACACAGAGATGGTTCTCCTTATCTCTACACTCCACATTTTTCTTAACAACTTCTTAAATTTTTAATAACAATTCGTGCTTGTTGATTAATTTACTCAAGCGGATTAAAAAAAACATGTGTGCATTTCACACATGGTGGAAGCGAAACCTTCAGGAAACCAAACTACGCGAGATTGAGACGAATGCAGTGTATCAGGAGTAGGATAATTGTAGGATTTATTTATTAAATATTGATACTAAGTTTAAAAATTATTTTACATTTTATTTTACATATATTACATTACATTTTATACAGACTTCAAGTTTTCAGTTTCATCATCGTAAGTACTTAAATATTTTCTAATTAACAAATTTCGTGTTTAATCCTTACTGCTCATAGATCACATATTATGCACAATCTCAATACATAATAGAAAACACTGTATACTGTATTCTTTCTCGTTCCATCGCAGGCTAAATCCTATAGATGTTTGACTCTTTTTAGTATATAAGGGACCCCAAAACCTGAGAATAAGTCTCATTTATTTGTCTAGTCAGAAGTGAGCAGAAGTTTCATTTAAATCAATTCAAGGGTTGCAATTCGCTGAGTAACCAAGTTCTTGGGAACCCGTGTTGGCCATACAATTGATAAGCGAGATTATAAAAGTTTCACAACTATTTTCGAGTGTGATTTGATGTCTTGTATGGAAATTCCAAAAACCACTCAGCCTGCTAGCAGGATGTGTGTTTTGAAGACTAAATAAATTGAATACCTTTGTTGACAAAATAAATTACTGTAAAAGAAATAATTTTAATTATTTATACTGGCAAAAGTACTAGCCGTATGAGCCCATAATCAAGGGAAAAAACACGGAATTTGAAATTTTGTCACTGGTAGCACTGATTTGTGTTTTTTTTTGTCTATAGTGGGCACACACTATCGATAATGTGGATTATCGACAGTTTTCAAAATCTCTATGTATAAAAATCAATTGCTGTCCATTAATCTTGCTAAAACTCGAAACTGGCTCTACTGATTCTGATGAATTTTTTTATCTGTATTTGAGTGGGTTTTATATTTTGGATTTGCTGGATTGCTTATATTTACAATTGGACCCGGTAGGTGGAGCTGTTCTCGAGATCCTGAAATCACACGTGCGATGCCAGGGCGATCGCTAATATTTAATAGTTATCAATTATCATAAGTACCCTTAACCGACGAGCGTGTATACGTAGGTATATGGATGTGGAGGAGGCGAGAGAGGTGTGTCAGGATCGTGCCAAATGGAAGTCCATAACCTCTGCCTACCCCTCTGGGTGACAGGCGTGAGTGTTTATGTTTATGTTCAATTATCATTTATCAAAAGTACTTTTCAAAATTTAAATAATTCAAATTCAAGGATACTTATACATATTCACAGAGTACATTATGCGCTAGTACGGAATAAGGATGTGAAATATATAATAGATAGCTGCAGCGTGGCTCTGCCACGTATAACCAACGTAAAACTTTAAGAGATAGAAGATAAAATGTAAGAACTTTTTTTGTGTAAAATTGTAAATTCAAAAAGAGTTATTATATTAAAATCAAAATATGACACTTTAATTTTGTATATAACTAGCTTTTGCCTGCGACATTGTCCGCGTAGATATTACACTTTAAACTAATTATACTTTACAGTTTTTGCACTGCACGCCAAAATAGCTCGCAGATGACAGATTTTTTCCGACTTACTTAACACTTATCGTTATATTTTGACCAATTTACACAATATCCTTATTGATTGTTCACAATAAAATACATTCAGTAGTTTTTGCGTAGAAGAGTAACAAACACCCATACATCCATACATCCTCACAAACTTTCACGTTTATAATATTAGTAGGATGTATGGATGTTTAAAAGATTAGACTCTTAGACTATCGATAACACCGAACTATCGATAGTTAGTATTTGAAAATTGAAGTTGAACCCTAGTTTTCTATGGTGGTTCAGATTTTCAATAAAATTTTGATTACATTTACATTTTCAGAGAACTATAACGACGAAGGTGGTGAATTAATGGATTCAACCTTCCAACTTCTAAACTCTTTAAAATAATAGATTAGCTGATTTTCTGTAGACCAGTTCCCGAATCCAAATTAAGGTTTTAATAATTAAGTAAAGTGGAAAATAAAACCTTAGAATCCTAAAAAAATCTGAAAGGATATGCCTCCGGTTAAAGATGAAACGATAAGAGAAATTAATTGTTTTGACATAAACATAGTAGAAAAGAGCCCAGCAAAAAACAGTGCGCTTGTGGATGTAAGAGCTTGTAATAAACCTGCTGCCAAGGTAAGTTTTTTAAACAATAATACCTAATAGTGCTTTCATTAGACAAGAGTGAACACTATCAATTTGAGTAAATTCCACAAGTTTGAATGTGCGATTGGCTTGCTTGTGAGGTTTCTTTTTCTGCTTAGTGTTTAGTGTATTTTTATGACAGTAGTACGTAATATACGTCCCAAATTTATAAGCTACTCTTTCTATACCACTTTATTATTATTATCATACACCAAATTTACGTTACTAATTGAAAAATGCTGGAAATTTAAAAGTAAATGTTCTGAATAATTTATACAAGTGCTAATGTACTTAATGTTATCTGTTACATATTGTGTATATAGTACATCAGCCAGTAAAAGTAATGCTGGTCATGGGCCTCTTGAATGGAAGATTTGCCTTAGTTGTCACTCTTTGTAGGATTATTGATTGCAGTATCAGGTGTTCACCCACCTCCTTTGCACTACTACCCCGTCTTCGTCAGTCTGAGTATTCAAAACCTAAGAGATCTTTCTACCTACCATTATCGAAAGATCTTATGGATATTACAGGCATTTCTTACAGTTGCCTCTTATATTAACCATGGTATGATTTAGGGCCTTCCATTCTCTAACTCTATCACCACTTAACAACATATATTTCTATTTTTTTAACATAAATATTTTCAGCTCATCTTTAGAAACAGCAACCCCGAATATTGCATTCATACTTTTATGGTAGGAAAGGTTAATGAAGATGTATTAAGTACCAAAATATCTAAGTTAAATATCATATCCCAAAAATGTAAATAAACTGTGCCAAAAATCATAACTAAATGTACAAATGACTAATGACAAATGTCAAACGACAAAAAAGTTTCATCTCACCAATACAAGATAAGTCAAATTTTCACACTGGTTTAAAACATTTGGTTTCAAAATCAAATAATACTTTATAAAGTAGTTTTTCTTTTTGGAGTTTATGGCCTGGTATCTAGACCTTTAGGCCAAGTCTTTGGTATTTTTATTCGGTTTATTATAATTTTCTTCATAGTACACTGCTTCACAATATGTTGATGCGTCACATTGTGCAGCCCTTGGAAGATTTTGACGGCAACTTGAGTCAGAAGACAGCTGACAGTTGGCGATGGTATCTCAAGGCGCCTAAGCAGATAGACACCTTATCTTGAGAATCACATCATCATCAGAGCACTTGTATCACCGTTTCCACTAATATTTCACATGTGCAGACACTTAATACATAAAATCGCACCACTTTTACATATCAAAATCCACTTCAAACCATTATTTAAACAATAATACAGGAGCAGCAAACCGCCGCTGATCAAGTTCCCGCCAAAAACTTTATAAAGTAGTGAAATGGAACACATTTGCCATATTCGACATTAGGAAAACATGTATGTCAATATCAGGATGTAAGCATTGATGTCACATGAACATTAAAATACAATCATCAGATTTTGCTGCTCAAATCAACCATTTAAATTTTTTAATATTGAGTTTATTTTCTACATAAATAAAAAATAATTAAAAATTGAGTAATAATAAAAAAGATTATAATTTTGAAAGTAGTTTTCCTTTTTATGTGAAAGTTTCTTTAAGCAACACCTTTTAAAAGTTGTTTGGATATTTTTTTTTACATAATTGAATTGACAAACAAGCTTACAGTCCACCTGATGGTAAGTGCCTACTGCAGTGCATAGACACCTGCAGCCAACTTGAAACAAAGAAGGCTATAGATGCTTTGTCTTCTCTGAGGACTAAGATGGAATAAAAGTTGGGTTGTTAAATTGTTTGCCAGATTGTGTTATAATCTCTTCCGTCTTACCTACACTAACAAAAATTTGTTAAGGCAATTTATTGAGTCCAGGGGGTGTGATGTTAAATTGAGACTGACATTTGAAGTCTTTGGAGACTTAAACTTGGTAATTTCATTAATAGTAGACCAGCACTGTAGTCTAGTTTATGACCCCCGACCCTCTAATGGCCAACACTGATAATTATGTCCCACTGTAATTATGTTATCTACTCATAGGTAGAGTCAAATTATTGCAAGTTGATAATTTCCAATGAAAAATCTCCTACAAAGTAAATTTGACAGAAAAAACTATATCAAAATGTCTTGTATGTCTGATTTGTAACAAACATTGCAACTACCCGCAACAGATCCAGCATTGGGATTTCAAACGAAGCAAGCATTTCAAAAACTTCAGCCAAAACAAAGGCACTAATTACCAAATACATATTTGGAACCTATATTGTAGTTTTTCAAAGTGAAAATCATCTTATTCGAAAGTGGCTTTTACAAGTAATTTTTGTAAAAGTCAAGATCATCATTTCAGCAAGCCCAAATGGATAAGATCTTGTGAGAATCCACTAGTTACAATTTTAGGTTTTGAATTTTAATTTTAGGACAATTTGAATGATACATTTTTTTATGAATTGAGAATCGCATAAAAAAATTGAGGTGGAATAGTTTTCAGTACTCATGAGCCAATACCTCCTGGATTAAAAACCCATATTGTTATAAATATCAAAATGATTTTTTATTCCCCCTTTCTTTTTTGATTTATTGGCACCTTAATTAAAATATTATGTCCTATGCCACTCTCACAACTAAGACGAATCTAATGACACCTGATATGTTAATAATAATAAAAAATAAAAATTACTTTACTTCATGGGCAGTCGGGAAAAAGAAATATAAGAAACACAAACCCGATCTGGGTGTATATTTAGTATCTAATGCAGGCTTAAAATACAATGTAGGAAATTTTTAAGTTTTTTTAAGCCCTGTACAATGCTTCCATAAACCAACTACACCTCCAAGTCTACAAGAAAGCTGTATATATGGTATCATCATTATCATCATTGCAAGTCTTCACAAGTCCTAAGCTAAACATAGGAATGCCACAAAGCATAATCCTGAGCCACCCGCATCCATCAACATAATTTATCACTTCACCCTTCGCTTACCACTCAAGAACCTTTCTTCCTTACGGGTTATCAATTCTTCCAGTGGCCTATTGCGACTAGCTTACAAATCCGTTAAGCCTTGTCGGTTACTCAAGTTCTACTACAGTCTATCACGCAGAAAAACTTTGTATATAGTCCTCTCCATAGCTCACTATCCTTCTTACTTATATCCTTCATACTTATTCAATCAGCAGTGAAAGACTACGTCTCAGATCCATATCTCATCACTGGCAACGAGTATTGGTTGTACTGTCCAGCGGAGTTGGGTCCGTCGATTTACCTCGGTCGAAGTTCGACTTACCTAGTCGGACAATTTGTCTTTAGTAAATATACTCGTCAACAACTTCAAGCATAGTGCTCCAAACAACTACAGGCATGCGTATGACGTGGACGTTACACATAACCTTCGTCTAGTCTAATTTTCACTATTCAGGTCATAGAGCATAGTGCTGAGGTCCTGGTGAAAACGTATTTTAATGCAGCGGTAAAGAGTATCGAGGACATAACTTCACCCTGTCTTACACCTCCTTGCAGTTGGATAGGTTTCATACTCTGATTCTGTACTCAGATAGCCATCGTAGCCATACTGTACAAACACTTTATAACTTCGATATACCAACATTCAACTTGGCACCGTTGAAGGGACTGTAGCACCACCCAAATTTCGACGGAATTTCTTATAGTCTACATATTATGCTAGACCAAGTGGCAAATTTTACTTCTCGGCCTTCTGTAGAACTTACTGAAGAGTATGTATGTGGTCTATGGCACTAAAGTCTTTTCGGAAACTGGCTTGTTCGATAGGTAGGTCTGTTTGCGTGACGATGCGTAATGACTCTCGAAATAGCATGTAGATGCAGCTCAGCAGGGACATTTTTTACGTGGTGGAGCCATGCTGCAGCTATATTGCTGGTATAGTTGTAGCACGAATGGTTCAGCTCGACCGGGGAAGGACCACGCTCTCACAGAATACCAGCGTAAAATAGCAGTTTAAAGCTGCTGTATTTCGTATGGTGAGTGTAGAGAATCGGAGACCCTTTTTACTGGAAACGAGGCATTCCATTTTAGTCCTCACGGGTGACAACGCATCTGCATTTTGATTCGTCATCGAGCATAGATGTAGATGTCTATGGGCCACAGCAACTACTTACCATCAGGTGAACTGTGTGCTCGTTTGTCACCCTTATCCTATAAAAAAAAAGAAATTGATCTGTAGTTCTTTAATATAGCGTTGTCGCCTTCCTTGAAGGACAAGAACACCGCACTTCTGCTATACGCCTACGAAACAGTAATAATATTTGCTCTGGGATCGTTAATCACACTTGCGTGTGGCTCCTACGATACCCCTACGATGTGTACAGCTGATCGTAGAACCTCTTATTCTCACTCTAATTCTCAGATGCCGCGGAAATGTTGGTACCCGCAGTCTATCTTCAAGTTCGACAGTTGGCTCTTTCCGACAGACAGATCACTGGCAAAGACTGGAGCGTTCGTTTCGCTCAATCACTTCTTAAATACGAGCTGTATTGAAGTTGTGTAAGTCTCGTCGCATGTATTTGGAGATCAGTATGTTCACTTGCCCGTAAGCTGTCATATCTACTGAAGACTGCAGTTTCATTTCCCGTCTAACAGGCAGAAGATTAACAGTGTGATTGAAGAGTTTTGGGTTCTTCTGTGACGGTTCTAGCAAAACTGTTATATATTTACGTTTACTATCCAATATGTGTTTAAAATGTAGTTAAGCTAATAACTAGTTTTTAGGACCGTATCGAAATCTAACATAAGCCAATCACAGATGAAGTCTCCTAGAAAGCCTTATATTAGGTAAAACATCACAAAAGTCAATGAGGATGGAAAGAACACCTGCCTATTTTTCTTTATCTTATTACTATTTTTCTAGTTGTGTGTATGTGTGTAGTAAGTGTGTGTTTTTAAGTGTAAAATGAAATGATTAATACTAAAAAATCCCACACTTCGTACGAAATTGTCGCACAAGCGTGCGAAATCTGTTACGTCACATATAAATCTTGTCTGATCTCATTGTTATTTTACTCGTACATACATACTATACAACTATACATATATTATATATATATATGCACACACATATATATCATACGCTTTTTATACAATTTATCAAATTGTGCCGAAATATAATAGGTCCAATCCTTTCTTCAATAGCAGTAGTTGTCGTAGATTCGCGTTTCTTATATTTTATCAACAGAGAGGCCAATGTCGAAAAAGAAAAGAATACCAAATCAAAAACCAAAACATTATGAATGTAATGGGATCGATATTTGTTGTGCAAGGAGAAAAATAATACAAAATATGAATATCCTAAAAAATTATAATAAGTTCGATCCTCTCAGAAATGAAAGGAAGCCTGTACCGCTGTACCTAGCACTAGCAGTGGGACGTATATTATAAATACTTCAATATAAGCTTGTAATTTTACTTTCCTTTTTATTAAATACTTGATAAATAATTTAATTCCGCGCAACATATCAAAGGTTTATTGATAAAGCTTAACTATTTTATGAATTTCGCGCGAATGATTGAGTACGAATTAAAATGCCTCGGGAGCGCAAAATATTTACATACCAATTTTCGTATTTGCACCGTTCATTTATATATCAATAACTTGTATTGAAGTAGAACACTTTTACGCTAAATACTAAAATATAAAATATCATAATGACTTTATTTTAAAGAGACTTTCACTGAACAGTGCGTTTCTCTACTTAGAGACTAAAATCATACAAAAATTTAAAGTTACTGAATACTAAAAGATTTTATGCAGAAAAAGTAATCCTTACATTTGTAATTATCAGTATGGGCCTGATTAGAATAAACGTCCACTGTAGAAAGTAGTGAGTTTATTTCAGTTCATTGTTAATTGATTGTGTGTCTATCGCAAAGCACAATGAATTTAAATTTCTCTCAGCATCACAGACTACAGCAACATTCGTAATGTCTCTTTTCACTTTTTTTTCGTCTGCCGCTCGAAACGCGCGCCTTCGCCTCTGTCATAATCGCACTCGCATCGTAATTACTCTCTGAAACCGGCTAACACGAGCCGTCTGTTATGTAGCGATCATTATATCATTGCCACAATATTGTTTCATTTCTTTATTTCTATTTTTCGCTACATTGAAAGTTTTGGTGTTGTGTTTATTTTTGCAGTTCGCGATGTTGTGGCCTGCTGATTTTAGTGTTACTTGTGTACATGATTTTATTTTTTAAAATGCACAGACTATATGCGCATAGTTGTGAAGTACGACTGTAATGTAGTGCATGCCTTATTTCGCACAACCGTAGTGACGACGTCATGACTAATTCACAGGTATTTCTTTTTCCCTTTTATTTTTGACTTAGTGTTACCTTTTAGCTTAGCTATTCCTTTTTTTTCAGTTGTACTGGCAGGTAAGTCAGTATTGGTCGCTAGTTAACTTAATCTTACCCCTGCAGTATTTTATGATAAATTACAATGAAAACTAATTGAAATTATGGTAAGTCTAAAAAAAAACTTCAAGAACGAGTAGCTCGCAGTAGCAAAGGTTTTAACTTGCACAATGTACTTAATAAAAGCATCGTAATATAAAACGAAATTGTCTTAAATATAGGAATCGAACTAAGGACAGCATTCGACATCGAAAAAGATGCTCGACTTCTTAAATTTATCTATATCTGATTTCGGTGATTCAGTGTAATAAAAAATCAATAGGATAAAATACTTAAATATTTTAGCGGCATAACACACACTGATATGATTACCTTAGTAATATGTATAATTTTCAATTAAATATAAAACGTATCATACAAATTTAAATTAAGTCCTCAAAAAATTTAATGAAATTAAAAAGTTAAAAAAAAAATTACTTCTTGGATAAAATAATTCGTAAGTTATTTAAACTGACGAAACAAAAGTCAATGTATTATTATGCAACGTTGACGCTTCAAGAGAATTAAAGCTTGATACGTACAAAACTTTGCGTGTGGCAACAAGGTTAATTGAATGTAATTGTAATAGACGATTGCTGTTTGGGAACATGGGAAGTTTAATGAAAAGCAATGTGACCGCATTGCTTCGATTATTATTTCTCAGGCATTAAGTACGCGTGCTATATTATATTCGTGTTGGCACATATAATTCGGAATTATCTGTTGAATAGCAAAGCTAACTCGAAACAACAAAACACCTAGGGTATACTCTATTCCATTCTAGAGAAGAAACTTAGTGAACAAACCATCCCGTTTACGGCATTCTTGCAGAATTTCATTTTACTATTCAATATTTTGATGTTTACATTTGAGAACTATTTTATTATCCACAAGTTTTACATTGAATAAAAATAAGAATTGATAAAAATTTAAACACGAAAGTTAAAAGAAGAAATAGAAAGTAAGCCAATTTACCATAAATGAAACAGATACGGACCTGGTAAGACATGCAGGAAGTCGATGGATGCAGGTGGCTGAGGACCGTGCTTTGTGGCATTTTTTGGGGGAGGCCTATGTTCAGCAGTGGACTTGTGAAGGGCTGTAATGATGATGATGATGATGAAACAGATACCAAGAGAATAAGTAACTTCTTATTAGTTTCAAGTTTCAACCACAGATTAATATCATGCTTAAACGCCTGAACGAAATAACGAATAGACTTGCCTACCCCCATAGATTACCCCGTAGGCGGAATGCCTATTTCTACCTATTTGCCAAAGTTGCCACGCTTGGCCGGCACGGCGGCTTGACACTCACAGTTTTTTTTTAAATTATTTTAGTTGTCATCAGGAAGATCAGTTATCAGTTTTAGTAACTTTACGGCCTATAAAAATAAATGACAGTGACGTTCAGTTTCACCTAACCACAATTTAGTTGTTTACAATGTCGATCGAGTAAGCAATATAAACATAAAACGACAGTGATCACAACCGCCCGATTGTATCGTTTAATGGTGAAGCGAGTATTTAGATTATATGGCAGAAAATTTACTCGACGTAATATTTAATCTCACCTTATTGACCCGAATACGTATAACGCCTAAGGCGGCAAAGCTACCACAAAAATGTCTTAAAATTTGTCAAGGTAAAAAATGATATTGGTAATTTTTCCGAGATTTGGCGGAATTTTCTCTTGTCAAATAACACTTTTATAGGAATACTAGCCAGCAGGATACCCGCGACTTCGTCCGCGTTGCTTACACACATCACTGAACACGTAGTGCTTATAAAAATCGTTATTTCTTAAAACTTTAATAGCTTTATATTAAATGAAGATATCGCAATATTTTTTTAGATAAGGGCCAAATGACCGAAATGTTTTATATAAGTAATGAATATTTGATTCAATATCATAGACGCAAAGATCACAATGAATACAGACCCAAAAACCGATCATTACTTATGTGTTCTAATTTTGATCCATCCTCATACTCTCTCTAAACACAGGACCCGCAGTTTAGCGATCATATATGAGAGCATAACAGCGTAGTGCTTAAACATATTTCCTACTCATAAAATTAGTAAGAAGTAAATAATCTTTGCTTATATATAATTCATAACTAGCTGTAAATTTTAGGTATGGTTCCGTGGGGTGAGGAGTTCGAAGTTCCGCCATGTGTACGGAGTTTCTTTTAAGCGGGAGAGATGTTACGACAACATAAAAATTACGAGGAACGCGCATGACTCCAACTTCTGCGCTGTGAATCCCAAGTTTGTAGCCATCGTCACAGAGGTCGCTGGCGGCGGGGCATTCCTTGTTCTACCTTTGGATCACGTGAGTAACAATTTTCATATAACATTTTATCTAATATAATTTTTATTATGATCAATCCGGTCTGGATATTATGAGGCGTGTGGTGGCGGTATAAGAAAATCCACCCATATCTCGTCTGTATATTTATAAAGGTTTCCTTTTTACATACCTCTAAATTGTTATAGCAATAAGTATGATATTTGAATGTTATAATTTCAATATATAGTCACGTTTTAATAATTCGCGTCAGCTCTCAAACTCTCAACGCAACCCCAGCTTCAGACAGTTGAAGTGTTAGGGTCCTTTGTCTTGTGCCGCTCGCGCTCGATAAACGCGTCAATGCATGGATGAGAACAGTCATTGCAATTTTATTTATTTTGCGTCCTTTTGGGCAATTTCAGCCATCTGCGAGGGTGTGATATGATAGAGTATGGCTTTTACAAAATATACAATTTAGTATGTTTGAAGTAATTCCTTTTTTCAAAGCTAACTGTTATATGAATTTGTGATATTCCGTTTGTATTATGCCTTCTAATGATAAGTCAAATATTTTTGACTTAACAATAGATGGCGTATTCCCTGGATAGTAAATAAAGGTTGTTATCACGAATGCATTTAGTCATCTACTTCGTCTTATTTTTTTACGTATTTAAAGTCAGTACTTGAGTATTACCCATCTGGAGGTAAGTGGTGATTATTAAATGTAAACTGACATCGAGACATTCGTTGTAATGAGATTTGAATTCGAAAAATGTTAAGGACCCAATGGTAGGTACCGGCCGGTCGATATTATCTAATGAAATAATGAATAACTCGACTCGACAGATTTTGATCACTCGATCAGCTTGCGATGATTCATTTTGGAAGTAATCAAGTTTTTTCCAAATTTGATTAGTACAAACTGGAATAAAAAACATACACTTTTTATATTTTTTAACCAATATTGAACTAATATTTGAGGTGTAATATTTAATTTTGGGAATGTGATAGTCGAGGTATTGTGGTACAGACGCAATCACGGTATCCCAATTTTTAAAAGCAGTGCTTAGTGTAGTGCGTAACACTACTAATATCCCCTTAACCACTCCAGTTAAGCTGAAAATGCTTGTGTATGGAGTTGTTCGCGGTAGTCGAATCGCGGATTCGCCATTCGAACGAACAAACTCCTAGTAAATCGCACAGTGGCGACCTTTTAGATACTACTACTACTATTAGTTTTTTTTTTTAAATACGACATTTGAAAATTCGTTTGATGATATTTTATGTGTTTGTAAATTGCTTGTTCTTTAAATATAGGACGGATGAACTTATATCATAATATATTCATGTACAAAATGCTTAAAATGATTATTGTCTACTTCATTATTTTAGTATTTAGATTTATCTTAATTATTAATTAAGTGTTACATTCAAGCAAACGCATTTCTTCCAAATCCAATGTTCGATTTATTTCCTTCCATCACAAGAAATATTCCTTATTTGCCGTGATATAAAGAAATATATACACAATGGAAGTTTACGAGGCAAATTCTCTGCGGCAATTTAGACAGACACCTTTCCTTCAGTATGACAAAGGATGTTTCATTTATTTTTATTACGTATTACACTAATTTATGCGTAGGCGGGTTAGTGGTTTATAGCTATGGTTCAATTGTCAGTGTTGTGTTCCTGATCCTACCAATGCACGAGTATAAAACTACACTACTAATACAAACAATACAATACTCTTTATTGTACATCAAGGAAAGATTAACACAACAAAATATACAAATAATGAGGGAAAACAAAAGGCGATCTTATTGATACATAGCAATTTCTTCCAGTTTACCCAAAATAATTAAATAAAATGGGGAGAAAGATTAACGGGTAGAGGTGTATTATGTAATAATAAACGATAACAACTCATGCATTAATAAGCAACGTTATTTTCTTTCAAAATTGTTAACTTTAGTTAGTACAAGTGGTAAAATTAAAAATTTTGTACAACCGACTTCAACATAAATTATTAAGGATAACTTAAATACTACTGGTCACACCTTGATCAAATTTATATGGGACCACCAGCTTTCAAATAAAAAAAGAATCATCAAAATCGGTTCACCTAGAAAAATTATGAGGTAACTAACACACATAAAAAAAAGAAAAAAATACAGTCGAATTGAGTACCTCCTCCTTTTGCACACTTACTACATTTACATTACAATTCAAATCTAAATATGTATTTTGACGTGGTAGAGCCATTATATTACTGGTATAGTTGTAGCACGAATGGGTCGGCTCGACCGGGGAAGGACCACGCTCTCACAGAATACCACCGTAAAATAGCAGCTTAACGCTGCTGTGTTTCGTATGGTGAGTGTAGAGAACCGGAGATCCTTTTTACTGGAAACGAGGCATTCCATCTTAGTCCTCACGGGTGACAACGCATCTGCATTTTGATTCATAATCGAGGATAGCTGTAGATGTCTATGGGCCACAGCAACCACTTACCATCAGGTGGACTGTGTGCTCGGTTTTGTACAATTCAAATCTAAATATGTATTTTGACGTGGTAGGGCCATTATATTACTGGTATAGTTGTAGCACGAATGGGTCGGCTCGACCGGGGAAGGACCACGCTCTCACATAACAATCCAAAAAATATATTTTTTGCTTGCTTATATACTCACTACGTCAGCCTAAAAAAATCATATAAATAGATCACGATTTCCGGGAGATACATTCATTTGAATACGAACTGTCAAAGAGATAACATCAACATGGAGAAAAACGAAATTAGAGCTGTCATCAAGTACCTCTGTTTGAAAAAATGTCTTCAAAAGACATACACAGTGACTTAGTGGAAACATTGGGGGACTCTGCTCCTCCATATTCTACAGTTGCACGCTGGGCCAAGGAGTTTAAACTGGGCAGAACATCCACTGAAGATGAACATCGCGAAGGACGCCCATCCACGTCCCTCACTGAAGACAACGTGAAAAGTCGAAGATGTTGTGTTGGCAGATCGAAGAGTGATCATCAGGCATGTAGCTGAGCTCACAGGGATCTCATATGGCAGCGTTCAAAGAAACCTTGCGAACGAGTTGCATATGAAAAGGTCTCTGCGCGTTGGGTACCCAGAATGTAACCGACGAGCAAAAGAAAAATCGAGTTGACATTTCGAGGTCAATCTCGAAAAGTTCCAAGCAGATCAAGAAAATTTTTGTTCCATATTAGTGAACGCACGTAATTCTTTGTGTTCTTTAACATTTCGTAAGTTTTTAATAGTTTTTCAAATTTCTGAGATGGATTAAGTGCAAGTAAGTGTCAACCGCGCTGCCCTAATGCGTGTTGGCAAACTTTTCTTTGGAATCTTTTTTTTAATTTCTCAGAGAGCCGTTAGCTCGAGGCTACGCGCTCACCGTAAAGCGCAAGCAACCCAGTATCGATCCCTACCGACGCCGATGAAATTGTTTATTGCAATTTTAAGTTCCTATTTACCACTTGTTCAGCGGTGAAGGAAAACATCGAAGTCTGAGAAATTAAGATTTTTTTTTCTAATCCAGATATAATTACTTTAAACAATTAAAACAAATAACGCTTAAACGCTCAAGCAAAAATTATTTGTGTTAATCACTCATGTCGCTGTATTTCACAAACAAAGCATTGAATGAAAAGGAAAGTTACTAAAATATAAGCTTATAACTATTAATATAATGTATTTCATAGTACCAAACATCTGGTATATCATATGTTTATGTATACATAGGGTTATCATGTTAAACGATTCCCGAAATAATTTGGTAAACGGTATATTAAATCTTTAATAACAGGCACAATATAGTATACTATCTAAAATAATAATTAATTACATATTACCTAAAACATTAATATGATCACGGAATAACTAAGTACCTACGCTGGCTGTGTTTACTAGCTAAATTCATATACTACGTCGGTATAAAATGGAAACAACCCACTAAACAGCCGCAAAACTCAGGTTCCTTAAAAAAATTATGCAAAAAATGTTTCCTATAAGACATTAAACACACACAAGATAAATGTATCATTTATTCCATTAAGCCGCCTTCTAGTAAAATATATTTTGTATAATTTTTATCAATTTACTAGAACTTTAGATTTTTTTTAAAGAACAATTAATTATCATTTGTGTGTAAATAAACGACTCTGATGACTCGACTATTTTTGTACAAAATTGGCTTATTTTAAGAATAATTAATTTTATTAATGGAACCAGCAATGTGTCCCGGTTGTTTTTGTGGAGATGTGGGGGGAGGCGGGGGGGACTAGCGGCTCACGTGAGGTAAGTAACGACCGGCGCCCATGAACAACTGCAATATAAGGGGAATTTTTAATTTTTAGTTTTTAACGCCTTACTAATTAGTGTACCTATTTATTACTTCATCACAAAACAACAATTCACTACTTTAAGAACCGGTGGAAACCGTATCATCAATTTTAATCAAGTAGTTTTAAAGTTATAAGATAAGCGAATAATCAGACAAACGCGAGTATGAGACTATATTTTATACTAGTATTTTATGCTTCATCGTCATCATCATTACACCCCAAATAATGCCACAAAGAACGGTCTTGGCCCACCTGCATCCATCAACTTTCTGCGTTTACCAGGTCGTCACACTTCGCTTACCGGTTCCGGTACGAAGTCTGCCACTCGAAAACCTTTTTCCCATCGGTTGTCTTTTCTTCGAGTATATGTTGCCGGCCCATTGCCACTTCAGCTTACTGATCCGTTGCGCTACATCGGTTACTCTGGTTCTATTGCTGATATTCTAATTCCTCAGTCTATGGTATGGTTTATCTTGAATAATCAAAGTTTTAAAGAGTTAAATACAATATTTAAAGAGTTATATACAGTACAAGTACAATATTGTACTTCAGTTTCTCATACAAAAGCATAAATTAAAATCACAGAAGTAGCTCTGGCTTCCAGTGGTTGTTTATTAAAAATCGATATCATGATATGTGCGCACATTGCCCTTTACGTATCGAAGTTAATTACCCATAAAATGAATAAATGTAATATCGATTTTCTATATCTTTACATTTCATTGTGTCTGTAATCAGTTGATCTGACCACATTGGAAAAAGAACAACTATTAGTATCAGCATCTAACTAGAAGCCGAGATCCAATTACTGACAACGGCTACGTGTCGTCAGGTTCCTATGCGGTTACCACCCGTATCTTCTTTGTTAAGAATTCTAATACTAACCAGATGAACCACAATATCAAACCTAGTATTTCTATATTTTAAAACTAGCTGATACCCGCGACTTCGTCCGCGTTGCTTGATATATTAACAAAGTTTTCGTATGTGCGAAGGAAAAAACATCAAGAAGATCGCAAGAAAAATATACAAAAAAAAACTACAAAAATATTTAGTCTCATTTACAGAGTTAGGTATGGATCTCAGCCTTTTAAGTTTGAAAAACCTGTATTAGGATGAGACCGCTCTTCCCTTAATCAGTAAGTCATGATAGATATGACTTGTCTTACATAAATATGTGTGTGTGCGTGCGTGCGCGCGCGCGCGTGTGTGTGTGTGTGTGTGTGTGTGTGTGTGTGTGTGTGTGTGTGTGTGCGTGCGTGTGCGCGCGCGCGCTCGTCTGTGTGTGTGTGTGTGACGGTTAATTTTGGCATTTTATTTTGACGCAGAATTGTGCCGGCGATATAACCTATTTGTTCAGTGCTCCAGAACTTTTTTTTTGTTTGAAATACTGAATGTAGGTATCTATATCTTTGTAATAACGTAATATTAATAGTTATCAAATATAATGTATCGTTTTTAACATGTTGGTTTTAACATTTATCTATAAAACTAACTTGGCAAAGTTACCATACTAGTGACGCCACGATGTGACGATTACTTTGCCACGTTTTGTTACAACCGAGGGTTGTCACTTTCAACCTATATTTTTAACCGATTACAACTATTTAAACAAAGTGTTCTGCACTTGACATTCTATGTATGTATGTATGTATGTATGTTTGTATAGATGTTTCACCGTAGCAGCCCATTAGACCGATTTTACCAAATGAGTCGTCAATCAATTCATCTTTATCAAAAGTGAAGGAAAAGAATAGAGAAATCTATATTATTTTTACTGCGTTGTCGGGCATTAATAATATTATTACTACTCAGTATTTTTCATAATTTCAACTTAGTGTATTGATATTAAGCAAAACATTAATTGTCATTTTTAATGATTATTAATGTTTTGCTATTGTGGGAAAACAATATTTAGATTGATTACAATAATTATGACCTTACATCATTTTATTACGACCCGTAATAAAATGGTGATGATGACTAATAAAAAAACGAATAATGTTAAAAAGTATTGTAGCAAGCGTTTTATTATTTTATACTATAATTAATTTAAGCTTATTATTGCACCAATTTTATTTTTAATTTTAGACGAGAGTTTTTTTTTTATAGAATTAAGATGACAAACAAGCACACAGTCCACCTGATGGTAAGTGGTTGCTGTGACCCATAGACATCTACATCTATCTTCGTTTGCGAATTAAAATGCAGATGCGTTGTCAGCCGTGAGGACTAAGATAGAATGCCTCTTTTCCAGTATAAAGGGTCGCCGGTTCTCTACACTCACCATACGAAACACAGCAGCATTAAGCTGCTATTTTACGCTGGTATTCTGTGAGAGGGTTGCTTGCCATTCGTGCTACAACTATACTATTAATATAGCTACAGCATGGCTCTACCGCGTATTTTTATTTGATATATTTTAGATTTTTCTTAAGAAATTATTGTGACAAGATTTAAATAAAAAAATTAAGTTACGTATGTAAGTAATCAAGGATTTTTGACAACCCTGACACATAATTTCCAGTTTGTATGAATAATTGAAAAATGGGAGGGCAACTTTGCCACAAGCGTACTTTGTTATTTGCAACACAATTAAAGAAGCAAATCATAACTCTATGTGTTGTGTATTATATTATGAGGTAAACTTACCTTCAACCTTGAAGTCAAATCCTATTAGTTATTTTCATTATAA
The DNA here is from genome assembly GCA_029286625.1 of Parnassius orleans. Taxonomy (NCBI): domain Eukaryota; kingdom Metazoa; phylum Arthropoda; class Insecta; order Lepidoptera; family Papilionidae; genus Parnassius; species Parnassius orleans. Next base: position 2,720,005 of record JAGSMP010000027.1, on the reverse strand, counting down.
ACCCTGATGGCAAAGTTGCCACAAAGTTAGGTTAACTTTGCCATTTTCAATTTTTGAATATTTTGTCTATTTAATGTTAATATTTGTTTAAATCATCAATAAATACCAAATCTATGAAGAATATGATGCCACATTTAACATAGACGCCTAGTCTGACAGTACATTTTTTGTTGGAAAATTGGTCTTAAACTTCCTTCCTTAGTCCTTCCAAAAATGGCAAAGTTGCCAGGTTTCACGGTAGCTTATAAAAGTCCACTGCTCTTTTATAAGCTATCGTGCTTATAGACCTCCCCCCCACACATTCAGACATAACACTAGTAAGTACACTAGGGCACACGCGGTGTCGCCGCCGTCAGAATCGTTGCACTCGATAGCTCGTAAGTCCCTAGCTTACGATAGCTAATTCGATGAAGCTGTAAAGGCCGTAGGACCAACAGCATACACTTTCAGAAAAGGCCTCCCCCATAGATTGTCTCATGAGGGGATTTTGCCATAGTTGCCACGCTTGACAGCTGGGTTGGCAACCGCAGTTTTTTATTATTTTGAGTTGTTGTCAGGAAGTTGCTGCTGCCCATCTGCTGTTTAAGTTTCCCTCAGTCGCCTCTTACGACATCCACGGGACGACATGGGGAAGGGGATATTCTTACACCACCACTACTACTTACTGCCGTGTAGTGGGGTGTGTCGCTAGTTAAAATATAAACAACAGTTATATTTCAGTTTATAATAGTAAAAAGTTATATTTCATTTACAAATTACCTAAATATATTTGAAATGTAGATCTTTACCTACTCATTAACACCTTTTAGAATTTTTAGATGATACATTTGCATACGTTTTTTTAGGTCTTAAATTTTTAACAGTTCAAGTCCGTCTTATTTATTACATGAATGTAAGTATCTATGTATATTGTATATGAATGTGATGGACTTTTGTTACTCAGTTTTTATCAATCATCTGTAATTTTGCAGACGTATTCAGAACCGAAACATGAATATGACCTATTATTCTCACAGCTCGTGAGAAATGCGTGTTGTTCAAGTTTTTAAACTATAATATTATTATTTTAATGTTACGTCCACCTACATCATGATAGAATTTTAGGAAACTAATTTAGGAGTTAATACTGCCCGTATTCTAGTAAAAATAGGTATACTTTCAATTTCTTTTTATTAGTGGAGTAGATACTTTTATTTACCCAGATAGACTCAACTCAAAAGCAACTCAGTAAAAAGATTAAGAATGATGATTTTATTCTTCATTTATTTAAGTTACAAGTGGTAAAATTGAAACTTTTGTTCAACCTATTTCAATATAAATAAGATGAGAACATCATCAATGTAGTCGAATTCATTTAAATACGCATTATTAAGGATAACTCAAAAACTACTGGTCAGATCTTAATCAAATTTATATGGGACCACATGAAAAGCACCAGCTTTCAAATAAAAAAAAATATCATCAAAATCGGTTCACCGAGAAAAAAGTTCTGAGATACACATAAAAAAATACAGTCGAATTGAGAACCTCCTCCTTTTTTGAAGTCGGTTGAAAAGTAGTATTTATAAGAAAACATCCGTATGTAAATAGTTCAAACTTGTGAATAATAAAATGATGTAATTTCTCAGCGTAATTGCTTAAAAATTATACTTGCAACTTTTTTAATCACTCACCAGTTTAAAATTACAGTCACCATTCTATTTGAATTATACGCTTGGTAATTTATTTCACAATAAACTTAGTTAAGTAGTGGATTCGTGTGTTTTATGATATTTAAACTTAAAAAAAATCATTACCTCAGTTATGAGACTCATAAAAGTACGTCGGACCCAGTTTCACTTATGTTTTTAAATAGTTTTGCATCTGATTTAAAAACTAATATAAAGGAGACTACTACGGGGAAATGTGAAAATGTCATTGTCAAAGATTGAATGATAGTCACAATTCTGAACATAACCCTCTCCCATAGACTGTCTCATAGTATATAAATGTCCCCCATATTTGCCATAGTTGCCACGCTTGGCAAGCGGGTTGGCAACCGGAGTTTTTAATTTTTAGTCGTTATTGGGAAGACGCTGCTGCCCATATCCTGATTTGTTTCCCTCAGTCGCATCTTACGACACCCACGGGATGATATGTTATTTGTATAATTTTTTTTTATGTTGCACAGATATTTTTGCGATCTATTTTGGTTTGTGTCCCGCCGTTTTGCGAAAAAGCATTTGTTTGTGCATTTGTTTGGCGAAAATGCAAACTATCATGGGGTAAAATACACGTCGGAAAAATTAAAAATAATATGAGAGCGTTTGAAATCTCCAAACGCAGCATTGTAGCAGCATGGTGACTTAAGCCCTGCTCCAAAACCCTCTAAGAAATGAGGAGTGGTCTGTGCTCAGCAATATTCAGGCTGTAAATTTACTTTTTTATATATTTTATAAATATAAATATTTTATTACCAAAAAATTATTACCAAAAAAGTAATCAGGTATTCGCTAGAAACTATTCGCTAGAAACTTTCGTTCTGTATGAGCGAGATGGACCTCCGCGTTAGCTTGTACTTAATATTATTACTTAATATTAGTACTTAATAATTGTACATAATAATAAATCTGAAATCAAACTTAAACTAACACAAGTGGTCTCCGCTAGACGCAAGTAGAGTTTAACTCGACTAAGCGTTCCTGCTGTAAATTGACACGCCCTCGTAACAAATTCAAGTTCCTGGGGGCCCGGGCATTGAGACCGAAAGGATGATGTCCCAATCCTGAGCAATTCGACGTCTCTTGAACTGTAGCTATAGAGATGGCATTTCATAATCTATATACTCTCACTTCATATAAATAAAATTGAAGTGTCTCTCTGTAATATCGAAATAATTGCCTTTTATTGAGCTGAGTGTGTTATTTTTATGTCATTACGACATTAGTAACCATTTCCAAAATGTTTGTGTCTTTCTGTCTGCCTGTCTGTCCGAGTTCATCTTCGGAATGGCTGAACCGATTGTAATGAAACTTCAGAACAGATAGGGATCAATACCAGAAGTGATCTAAGCTCTATTTCATATGAAAAACTTGTAATGATTTCTTATATTTACGCGAACACTACACATTTAAATAAAACTAGTCTTTACGGATTTCATTGAGTACCTGAGTCCCCCGTGACCATGGGTGCTGTAAAGTGCTCGAAACGTCGGGAATATAAATAAGTTAATATACGCGATAAAATCCGTAAAAACTAGTTTTATTTAATAACTTGTAATTTTTTATTAAAATTCGAAAAATTGTCTTTACGGTCTGTATGATCTTTGATGATTACCTTAAATCTAAATAACGCTACATTTATAGATCCCACCCAGTCGAAGGTAAAGCAGGTCGTTAGTATGTAACATAAACCTTTATTTTAAAACTACTCGATTAAGTATAGGTAGTTCTTATTAATTTGTCAAACATAGGAACTGTCTGAACAAAAACAACCTGTTCTCTCTCACGGCGGTCGCGTTTCATCTAATTTGACATTTCCTAAACCAACATCGTTTTGTCACGTACTCAATGGTCAGTAAATTGTGATGTAACCTTCACGTTCGAGAAAATATTTGAAGGCATGTGTAATGTGAACTAAACCGCAAAGAACTAGGGTTGTCAACTTAAAGACTGCTCAAATTTTATAACACGGTTTAAAAAAAGTATTAAGAAGAAAACCGCTCGAGAGTGCTTGTGCACTGACCGCGTATAAAGTAGTTATTTTAATAATTCCACTCCAAATAGCACGTTTGATTTACTAGCATATTTACATTTCTTTCATAATTTAAGTACCTACGTTATTTCTTATGTAATATGTAATTTACATTTATATAGTATGCGTGCAAGTTAGGGCTGAGCAAAAAATGTACGTTTAATAAATAATTATTTATATTTAAATTGTTATTAATTTTACCTAAACATAATTTAAAAATGGCGGATTTCATCCAATGTATGCGGTACTCATACTGAACTCATTCATTATAGCTCTTCACAAGTCCACTACTAAGTAAATATAGGCCTCCCCCAAGAAATGCCACAAAGTACCGTCCCGAGCCGCCTGTGTCCATCGACTTCCTGCATCTCTTACCAGGGCGTCATTTCATTTAGTGGGGGGCCGCCCTACACTTGGCTTACTGGTACGAGGCTGCCAATCGAAAACATTTTTTCCCATCGGTTGTCAGTTCTTCGACCTATATGGCCGGTTCATTGCTATTCAGCTTACTTATCCGTTGGGCTATGTGTGTTACTATGGTTCTATTGCTCATATCCTCATTTCTTAGTCTATCACGCAGAGAAACTCTGAGCATAGCCCGCTCCATAACTCGCTAAGCGACGAGCCGGAGTGAAGGGCCACTTCTCAGATTCATATGTTATCACTGGCAACACTCACTGGTTGTACAATCTTGTTTTCAAGTTTTGAGGTATAAGTGAAGAGAAGATGTGTCGTAATCTCCCGAACGCTACCCAGCCGAGTTGTATCCGTCGCTTGACCTCTCGAAGTTGTACTTACCTAGTCGTACACATTGTCCTAGGTAAACATACTTGTCGACAACTTCAAGCGTACCTTTGTTTTGTCCATGTTCAGTTTTAGACCTTTTCATTGGAAGACACTATTGATATCCGAGTCATTAAGCATAGTGACTAAAGTCCTACAGCGATTCTGCCATAATCGTCTACAGATCGAAGGTTATTATTAATATACTCGCAATTAATGTTGATATCGTATCCTTGCCAGTCCAGTAGCTTGGAAACATCTTCCAATGCGCGGTGATATAATGTCACCCTGTATTACACCTCTCTGCAGTTGGATCGGTTTCGTACTCTGGTTCTGTACTCGGATAGCCATCGTAGCCCTACTGGACAAACACTTCAGCACTTCGCTTCACTTTTATGCTGACAGTCAACTTGGCACCGCTGAAGGGACTGCAGCACCGTCCAAATTTCGACGGAATCATAGGCTTTCTCATATTCCACATACGCAAGACAAAATGGCAGATTGTACTCTTTGGTCTGCTGTACAATTTCTAAAGCAACTAGAAAAATAAAAAAAATGCAAAGCCTGCATCAAGTGATTAAATTTGCTAGACATAAACGATTAAGGCGTCTAATACTGTATTCGCCAATACGCTTCTTGACACAAACAAACATTTAGAATATTCATGTACTACGAGGGGTGATCCAAAAGTAATGATAATGAAAATAAAACACGGTAATTAAAGTTAAAATAATAATTTATTTTTCTACATAGTCTCCTAACAAATCAATACATTTAGTCCATCTTTTTTCTAAACCCAGGATTCCCTTTGAAAAAAATTCTTTGTCTTGAGCCTCCCAAAACGCTTCAACAGCGGCCATTACTTCGCTATCGTCTTCGAATTTCTTGCCTCGGAGGCGTTCCTTGAGCCGAGGAAAGAGGTAGAAATCACTAGGAGCTAGATCTGGCGAATAGGAGGTGTTCGAGCAGTTCGAATCCCGTTTCTTGAATGGCAGCCATCGCAACTGCAACTTTGTGAGCCAGTGCGTTGTCTTGGTGAAACAACACTCCAGCTCGCAGTTTGCCGCGTCTTTTTCCTTAATGGCCTCCCGTAATCTTTTTATTTGGTCTGCGTAGTAAGAGCCCGTAATAGTGGCTCCTTTTCCAATTATTCCACCATAATTATGCCTTGAGCGTCCCAAAAACAGATGCCATAACCTTTCCCGCCGAACTTCAAACTTTGAATTTCTTTGGCGTCGGTGAGGAGGCTTGCTTCCAAGTCATCGATTGTTGTTTCGTTTCAGGATCAAAATGGTGGATCCAGGTCTCGTCCATAGTCACAAAACGGAACAAAAAATTTTCTTGATCTGCTTGGAACTTTTCGAGATTGACCCTCGAAATGTCAACTCGATTTTTCTTTTGTTCGTCGGTTAACATTCTGGGTACCCAACGCGCAGAGACCTTTTTCATATGCAACTCGTTCGCAAGGATTCTTTGAACGCTGCCATATGAGATCCCTGTGACCTCAGCTACATGCCTGATGGTCACTCTTCGATCTGCCAACACAACATCTTCGACTTTTTTCACGTTGTCTTCAGTGAGGGACGAGGATACTAACAATAAACTGAATAATATGCAAGCGCAAACAGTTCTAACCGGTCTTAATATACTTCACCAGAATATTCAGGTCATAAGGTCTAAACTCAACCAGATAGAAGTTCTATTAACTATGGAAAAAATTGATATTATGTGTATTAGTGGGACTTTTTTAAAGAAACAAGATGTTAAATTTCTACAAATTCCAGGCTATAAAGTTGCTGACTCATATTGTAGAAATGAGTCCAGAGGAGGGGTCTGTATTTATGTTAAATATAACAAAAACTAAAATCATTCAATTCAGAAATTACAAAACAAAATCTTTAAATTTAAATATTGCAGATAAAGACACCCAAATAGAAATAGTTGATAACATTAATTTTCTTGGAGTCCACCATAGACTGTCATTTAAACTGGAAATCTCACATTGAGAAAATAAAAAAAAAAATATCTAGCTACAGTTACGCATTATCCATATTAGCAGAAACAACTTCCGTTGATGTATCAAGGGCTGCATATTTCGGCCAGGTGTGCCCTTTATTAGTTTACGGTATTATTTTCTGGGGGTAATTCTACAAACGTGCAGTCAACATTTATTCTGCAAAAGCGATGTCTGCGGATCATTTATAATATGTACTCAGATGAAACTAAGAAATGTATTCAAAGAAAAAGGCTATCTCACTGTTACATTTTAGAAATTTCAATTTTTATCAAACAGAATAACACCTATTTTCAGATTAAATCTAACTTGAATTCACGTACAATACGCAGTCAATATAAGAACAATTTATGTAGAAGTCCCTAGTGGCGGACACCTAAGGTTATTTATAAATAAAACAAAAAATATTTTAAGAAATGTTTATTAAATTATGACTTATATTAGATAACAAAGTTAGAAATCAAATTAAATTAACAAAAATGCAACCTCTGCTAAAAAATAATTAATACTATCAATCAAACTTTGGTAACAAAAAATATAATTTTAAAAAGTGGCACCTAGTACCGGACGAATATTTGTGCCATACCCCTAGCACCGGACATTTCAAAATAACCTGCATCGATCACATATGAAGCCATCTCCACACTCTGGAATGTCTGCACATGCTTCATGTACCCACCCACGACAGGATGAGCACTGGATCCAGTCTTCGTCAGTGTCTTCTAAGCAAACTACGCAAATTGTTATGTTTGTGTTAGATGTTTCAGTTAATGGTTCTACTTCACTTCCTTTCTTTCCTTTAGGTTTCACGTTTGTCGCTTCTTTTCCCTTGTCTACGCTCTTTCCTTTGGTTTTAATTCCTTTGGTTTGCTTTCCTTTACCTCCCATTGCTACTTTAAACTTAGATTTTATTTCCTTCTTTTTATCTTTCATGTTCTTTTCATTTTCTTTTTCTTCTGCCACTTTTTTGTATGGCGATGAAGTTAAAATTTCACTTCGTTCACTCTTTCTTTTTCGAGCTGCTGTTCGTTTTTTTGCTGCGTCAGGCAACGGTGATAAGTTATGGATTATCTGAACAAGATCGGGAGCAGAACTTGTCGACGGTTTGGGACTTGTGGTTATAGGCTCACTAATAGATTGTTCAGATTCTTTCATTTGCTCTTCTATGATTAAGTTTGATATCACGACAGCTTGTTCGTTGTTTAGTGCGTTCGATGAAGTTTCTGTTTGTTCTAGTGGTATATTGGTCATATCTGCAGCCAAATAATCTAGGTCAGAAAATAAATGTCTGTCAAATGGATGGATTCCAGTGCATTTGAATCCAGATACTGCAATATCCAATCGAGCTACTTTTATAAATGCTTCTTTGACCAAACCAGCAATGTCGTAATCCGTTATCCGACATCCAGCATTTGTTCTTATCCACAAGTCGCATCGTTGGCTGTATGCATCTTTAAATGGCTTCATAAATGTCCTGTCCAGAGGCTGGAGCTTGTGCGTAGTGTGTGGTGGTGAACTCATCAAGTGAATATGATTTTCTCTGCAAAAATTGATTACCGCCAATGTCTTGTGGCTGCAATGGCCATCCATTAGAAGCAGCACAGGGTTCTCTTTGGTTGGTTGCGTGTGTTTGACGAATATTCTTAGATATTGCAAAAAAAGTCACTATTCATCCACCCTTTTGGCTGGGCCACACCGATGCTCTCAGCTGGAGCATTCACCATAAGCCTTTCATTCATTCTTTGTCTAGGAAATACGAAAAATGGGGGTATGTAGTGACCGTTAGCACTCATACAGAACAAAACTGTGATGTTTTTGCCTCTCTCAGCAGAAGTGAGCTTACCTACTTGACGGATGGCTTTCGGAGCGAGAACTTTTTGATGTTTGTGCACGCAACTGACACCAGTTTCATCACAGTTATAAATTCTTGAGGTGTGAATTTGTACTCTTTCATCAGCTTTTCAAGGTTGTCATAGAATAGATCACTTGTGGTTTGTTAAATCCTACGGCGCGCATCATGCTTGTCGATTCCGGTGCTCTCAACGAAATGTCAGAATGCCTTTTCATGAAGTCGTAGTAAAAATGTTTACCAGCACTGCCTTTTTCTTTATTAAATCGATGAGGAATCTTCATGACTTCAGCTAAGTCGTATGCTAATTTTAGAAACTCCTTTTTCATGAGCGGCATGCATCTATTCGATAAATCTTTAATGTGGTCCACCAAGACTTGTTCATACTCTGCTGAGAAGGTGCTAGTGAACCTACCTAACTTTGGTTTCATTGTTACTTCTTCTCCTCGATTTAGGGCCTTTATTTTATCATGTATAGTGCTTTTAGGAATATTGTATTGCATTGCAGCTTGTCTTACACTCAGTTCTTTTGACATAACCTTATCAATAGCAGTTTGTAAGCTCTGTGGCTCCCAGGATCCTTTCTTTTTCTTCTCTTCCATTTTAATTATCTTCTTTCTTCTATACTCTAAAACAAAATTAAATAATTAGAATAAATGACGTAAATTCTCACAAGAAATATCAATATGTTTACTGTCCGGCGCTAAGGGACGGCTTAGTGTCCGGTGCTAAGGGACAGACATTTTCGTTCATTAAGTGGTACCTACTAAAATTGTTTAAAAGATCTAATAATATTCTACCATTTTACGGATAACAATCAAGTACTACTTTTATCTTTGAATACCACTCAAATGTAAATGCATAAATATACTAGAATTACTTACATTGATATTTAGGTGACGCCGTGATTTCGCGCCTAAAACAGCAAACGGTTGCTCCCGCCGTGGCCGTGTGCGTCACTGGCGAGGCGCGGCGCGTGATCCTGTACCTGTGTGCCCCCCGCGCCCCTTTCACTTGTATTTTGAATCGAACAGATTTATACTCGCTTAAATAGTACGAGTGTCCGGCGCTAGGTGCCGTCCGGCGTTACGGGACTTCCCCTACACCTAAAATTAATAATTACATGTATTATAAGGCACTTTTGCACAGGTATTAAAATATTCACTCATCTGCCACCTGATATAAAAGCTATGGACTTGCCAAGATTTAAAATACGCCTCAAGAAGTGGGTAATATATAATGTGTTTTATAATTTAAATGAATATTTTAATACCAAACATTAATTTATATAAAGTTTTTATTTCTTAATTATTGCATACCCGATATGGGTAAACTGTGTAACATTTAGTTGCAACGTCACCCGCAAATTGTACATACACAGCTTATTGGCAATAAATATTCTGATTCTGATTCTGATTCTGATTCTGATTCTACATTTAAACCTTCCAGCTTGAGAAGATTTTATCCAACAATAAATCGTAGGTAACGCACTAGGTAAGATCCTCAGTCAGCAATCCTGTCCCATTACAAATACGAACTGAAAACTTAACCTCAAAATTGATTTCGCCAATTTCTACTGGGATCTTTAACATAGTTGATGCCCTGCTATAGGCTATGCATAGACAACCTGATATTGTGTATGTGGATCGGCGTTAGTCGAGAGTAATTTGCGTAGGCAAAACCACATGTGAAAGTGGGAAGTATTTTCTGTATCAATTCTAAGATTGTTCGAATTTCTTTTTATAATTTTATAATAAACTAGTTGGTACCCGGCGCGTTGCAGCCGCAGAAGAAATAATTGCGGAAATATCGTTTTAAATTTGGAAGGGTTATATCGTTTGATAATACATTCATTGAAATTGATTGATATAATATTATGATTACAAATAAATATTTCCGTACGACACGCGCGCTACCTACTGTAATTTAACTGTACTATGCCTTGTAACCTTCGCGCAAGCGCAAGCAATAAGTTTACATTTTAGCGCAACAGTATGGCAGCACATAAAATACGAACAAACAAAAATTATTTTTTATATATTAGATTTTGGTTTTTGGCGGTGACTATGGAATATAATATTTTTGTAGGCATATATATATTTGCAAAATTTGGCAACCCTGATTTGAATAGTTAACTAGCATAAACATTAGTTACCTCCATTTAACGTTACCTCACTGACAACACTTAACGTCCTCTTTTTCATTGGAAAGTACCTACGCATTTTGATTACATAGGATAGCTCTGTTGTACTCCTTAGGCAAGCCGCACCGGAACACTGGCACGCCTTCCTAGTCAATTTTCACTTGTGCAACGGAACGCCCCGTGCATGTTATGCGGAGGCCGTTGGGTCAGGAAAATGCGCACTAGCCTTCCAGGCTCAGATACCCCAGTGGTAGTTGTGGTCTATGGCTCTGTCACTTACCACGTTTTGGACGTAGCGTGGTCCTGCCATCACGGCCCCACCAAAACTGCATCAGCGGTGTAGCCTCGCCGGAGTCGAGGAATATATATATATAACTTAATATACTTGAATCCACCGGACCCCAGCCCACTCGGATTGGGGCGCCCATCTCGGGCCTGCCTTTCGGATTCCTGTTAGGTCACCGTGAGTGACCAAGTAACGGCTACTATAATTCTCGTATATACAACTTTTTTAACAGTCACCAGTTTAAAATTGCAGTCACCATTCTATTTGGATTATACGCTTGGTAATTTATTTCACAATAAACTTAGTTAAGTAGTGCACTCGTATGTTTTATGATATTTAAATTAAAAAAATCCTTACCTCAGTTACGAGACTCGTAAAAGTACATCAGACCCAGTTTCACTTATTTTTTTAAATTGTTTGCATCTGATTTAAAAACAGTAACATAAAGGAGACTACTACGGGGAACTCATCCACCTCACACACCAGGCTCATTGCAATGCATGTTGTTTAAGTTTTCATAAATGTAATTTGATATGTCAGATTGGCACACTAAAATATTATTAATACTTAATTTTTTAATGAATTTTATTGCGTTAACATACATAAAAAGTTTAACTTAATACGTTTTCTCTCAGGTAACTCGTAGTAGATAATATTAAACGTTTATTACGTTAATACATAAATGTGATCGTTAAAAGTTGTACTACCTACCTAATAAGAGAGTAGTAATAAAATGCTATTATTGTTTAGGGAGTATTATAGAAACTTAATTAAGATGTACAAATAGCTTTCCGTTTATCTTGTCTGTAAGGCAGCATACGATAATCAAATCATTAACAGAGAAGTTTTGGTTTCAGACGGGGCGACTTGACTTCAACGCGAGCCGTGTAACGGGCCACAAAGGCCCGGTGCTTGACATCAAGTGGAATCCGTTCAACGACAACATCATCGCTTCGTGCTCCGACGATTGCACGGTAATTTTGAAGCATTCTGTTAAAGACCTGCGGAAATTGACAATCGCTACGAGATGTTCCGTTCGATTATGTTTACCATAAGCGAGATCATAAATCCGGCAACCAGAGCTCAGAATTTACTAGGATTTTTTCAAATTTATTACGTATACTTTTTTCCAAATTTGTAAGTTAATAAAAATAATATTTTGTAATTTGTAGTTGTATTATAAACTATTTAATACAATAAATTTACGATGTGTATCGTTCATGCTGCTTTCTAATTTTCTAATCGCTGCAGGTCTTTAAATAAAAAAAAATTAAGTGTGTAGCGCTGGTGTAGAGATTAGTACCTAAGTAGAACTAATCATACGGGGAACAGCATTTCTTATACTCAGCAGGGCTAGCATGGCCAGGAGACAATTTTATCCCCGGGGAAAGAAGAAAATGTTTGTCCCCTCGCTTAGTTTTATCCACCCTTCGAGCATGGGCACACCGGTGGATATAATATACACAGTAGATAAAATGGGAGATAGACTTAGACTTAGATAGATTTTTTGTATGAATATAAACTTATACCCACGTCCAATGAACTAGGATAAAATTGTCCCATTCAAATGTCAAAAAAGCATAACTTTTCATCTTTCATTTGGCTCCATGCTACGGATGGGGGATATATGTCTACTCGTTATGTCAAACGGGGATATACTTCTCCCCGTTGCCGTGCTTTGGCATAAGGACAAGATAATTTTATCTCTTGTCAGTGGATATAATCGGGGCATATTTTTTTTGTCCCCAGCCCATGCTAGCTGTGCAGGAGTGAAAACCAATAATATGTGTTGTCTACACTACTTTATCTATGCAACTATGAGTACATCCATCTTGGCTGGCCGAATGAGGAAACTCAAGGTCGCTTAGCGAGCTATGGGAGGGGCTATGCTCGGGTTTCTCCGCGTGATAGACTTCGAAATGAGGATATCCGCAGTGCAACCAGAATAACCGACATTATCCAACAGATCAATAAGTTAAAGTGGCAATGGGCCTGCCAAATAGCTTAAAGAACTGACAAAGAAAGGTTATCGAGTGGTACCGTTAAGCGAAGGGCAGGGCGATCCCCCACGATGGAGTGACGACCGTGTAAGAGATGTGCAGAATATCGATTGGTGCAATTAGCTCATGACTGTGCTTTGTAATAGTGTTCCTCGGGGAATGCCTATTACAAATGTTACTATGTTCAGTAGTGGTCATGGAAGGGCTGTAATGATGATTATGATGATGATGACATTTATCTTAAGAAATGTTACTGTAAACAACATTATTAGGTATAAAAACTTATCTATCTGAAAGTATTACACACTACGCAGATACGATAATGCTATATACCGGTCGCTCTGTATCGCCGTATATTTACGGGAGGAAAAACATCGCTTTTTTTATGAAAATTTACAGCTTCACAATCCTCTTAAGTGTAATTGGTGCTATAGTTTTAAAAGAGCCAACTCGTTAAGATAGTCTTTAATTGGCTCTTTTTATATCTTGTACCTTTGTTTAATATACCAAAGTACGTAGTCGTTTTATAAATAAACTGCTTTCACTTGTTGTTTGTATAATACCGAACAATTGTCGTCGATACGTAATGTCTATTGTTTTCACGCAACTTTTAATTAGGCTCTCTTTGCTAGTATCGCTTTATGTAGCTAATTGCCACCATACTAATAAATATTGAAAGTGTTATAGCTTATTATAGGCTTTCACACATGCCTTTTTTCGAATCATGTAGGTTGCCTCACTGTATTTTCTGCACCGATGAACAGGTATTAATCAAACTTAAAATTGCGATCAATTTCAGTGGGTCGGTGAAGACTAAACTCGTATAGCTTTATGGTATTTGGGTTGGAATTCCATCTTATTATTCAAGGATCATTAATGCATCTACACTTTGATTCTTATATCGAGAATAAATTTAGTTGTCCTTGGGCCCATAGCATCCACTTACTATCAGATGTACTGTGTAGTACTTGCTCGTTTGTCACCCTTACTTGTATAAAAAAATGTAGGTTAGATGGTATCTGTTTAAAGAGTTAGGTAATGGTTTAATTTAATTATAGCTTTAGTAAAGTAATAACCTACATACGCCACTCAGCTAGAAACACAGGCCTTTCCACATTAATTAGGAGGTGGTGGTGTTATTACCGTACATACTAGCAGACTTTGTATCATCATCACCATCATTGCAGCCTTTCACAAGTCCATTGCTAAACATAGGCCTTTCCCAAGGAACATCGAAATCCTGAAACTCGCTCCATCTAGTAGGGGGCCGCTCTACAAAAAAACCCTTAGTCGTATCTCCTCAGTTTCAGGGCACTCCCCTTGTTGCCTCAGCCAGTGTCGGAATCCTCGGCGTCGACGTATCGAATGACGTGCAGTTTCGTGGTCACTTGAAAGAGGAGGTCAAATTGGCCTTTAAAAAGCTTGGCGTGCTCAGCAGAGTGGGAATTTCATACCGGCACACGGCTTGCAACTTTACAAGGCGCAGGTTCGGCCTCGCATGGAATACTGTTCCCATCTCTGGGCCGGGGCTCCCCAGTGCTAGCCCCTTCTACTTGACCGCATCCAACGCAGAGCGGCTCGAATCGTCGACGACCGGGTTCTCTCCGATCGGCTCGATTCACTGGCGTTGCAAAGAGATGTTGCCTCCTTTGCAATTTCTATCGCATTTACCACGGGGAGTGTTCTGTGGAATTGTTCGGATTAATTCCAGCCGCCAAATTTCTACATATATCATCCACATCATCTGGGTGCTTGGCGGTCCACTACTGTGCGATTTACTATGAGTTTTCTTCCTCGCATTTTTGTTCGTCTTTGTGGAATCGTTTACCACCGGCGATTTTTCCGGACCGATACGACTTAGTGACCTTCAAGAAACGAGCTTACTCCTTTTTAAAAGTCCGGCAACGCACCTGCAATTCCTCTGGAGTTGCTTATGGGCGGCGATCGACATTTACCATCAGGTGAACCGCCTGCTCGGTTGCCATCTCTTCTAAAAAAAATATGGCCATGAAATATTTCTTTTATTTATCACACACACACACATGCTTCTTCCTGTGCCGTTACCGTTTTAGAGAAACCATCACCGCATTTTTTACGTGGTAGAGCCATGCTGCAGCTATATTATGGTTGTAGCACGAATGGGTCGGCTCGACCCTGGTAGTACCACGCTCTCATAGAATACCAGCGTAAAATAGCAGCTTAATGCTGCTGTGTTTTGGTATGGTGAGTGTTGAGAACCGGAGACCCTTTTTACTGGAAACGAGGCATTCCATCTTAGTTCTCAGGTTTGACAACGCATCTGCGTTTTGATTCTTAAACGGATAAATGTAAAGATGTCTATAGGCCGGAGCATTCACTTACCATCAGGTGAATTGTGTGCTTGTTTCTCATTCTAATTCTATTAAAAAAAAATCGACCCATGGTTGTTCGATTCACAGTTACGACATTTAAAACTGTTGATTATAATTGCAGGTGAAGTTATGGCACATTCCGGACGGTGGACTATCCATGCATTTGACGGACTGGTTGGTGGAGTTGCACGGCCACAAGCGACGCGTCGCCTATATCGAGTGGCATCCAACGGCTGAAAACATACTGCTTAGCGCCGGTTTTGATTATTTGGTGAGTTTTGATAATTATGTTAAGTTTATTAAAATAGTCATACAGTGACTATTTCAAATAGTAGCTTTATTAACGTGTACTGGCGGTGTAAGAATATCCACTATCCCATATCATCCCATGGATGTCATAGGAGGCGACAGAGGGAAACAAATCAGGAGATCCGCAGCAGCGTCTTACGACTAAAATTAAAAAAAAACTGCGGTTGCCAACCCGCTTGCCAAGGGTGGCAACTATGGCAAATATCCCCCCCTTAAGGCAATCTATGGAGGAGACCTATGTTCAACAGTGGATTTTATTACCTGTGACACATAAACTTCACGTCTTTAATGAAAATCTCAGTGACAACCTCAGTATGTCAGTCAGTCAGTTGTGTATAAATACCAATTTTCAGGCAGATTGGTTCATTAACCTTTGAGATATCACAGGATAAACAACTCAATCGGTAAATGAACACTAACTATGGAGAAAGTTGAGTTTCGTGCCGTGATTAAGTTCCCCACTAAGCAAAAAAAACAGCCACATAAATATCATTATGGAAGAGATGTCATCTGTTAACGGGGACTCTTGTCCTGGAAAACCATAATTTATAAGTGGCTTGGCTTTTCAAGCAAGGCAGTGACTCAATTGAAGACGATCAGCGCTGAAACCGACCTATTCAGGCAATTCTTCAGACATTGTCGAAAAAGTAGAAAAACTCTTGAAGATGTCAGAAGAAAAAACAGATCGCAGTAATGAGAGTATCATCTCCCACCGTTTTAAACATTCTCCATGACCATCTTGGCATGTCTAAGGTCAGTGCAAGATGGGTGCCAAGAATGCTAACAGAGTGTTTTTGGACCTGTGAAGTGAGAACAGGGGCGAAATTATGAACCAAATTGTGATTGGGAATGAAACTTGGGTTCATAACTATGAACCTGAGTCAATGCAGGATTCCATGCAGTGGCATAAAAAGGCGCAGCACCGCTTAAGAAGTTCAAGGTGTCACAATCGGCTGGAAAGATTATGGCTTGAAGTGAAGAAGTGAAGAATGTAAGTGCTATGTGTGATCACACCATAAGTGTCTGACAACGACCAGAAGTACAATATGTGTTTCAAATTTCAAACCCTACGTTTGTCGATGTTAACGGATAACAGCGATAATGCTCGCGATCACGCAAGATTAAACGTTTCTTAGTAAAGCAATTGCATCGCGTGTCGCGTTTACTTGCATTAATTGATTATTCCGCGCATTACCGAAGCTATGCCGCTGTCGGTCATTTTGCATTTGTAACTAACACGGCATGTATTATAATCAGGTTAATATTTATATACACTATTAAGAACACTATTCTTGATTGTAAATAACAAGGTGTAGCTGATCCTAATATAACTGACGGCTCCGCGGCGCAGTGGCTTAGCAATGAGTTGTTGCGCTGGGGGCCGCGGGTTCGAATCCCGCACGGAATTAGTATTTGTAAACTGACGATACAGGAGAAAATCCTAGTGTGGGGGTAACGTTTTTTAAAAAAAAAGAGATAAGAAGAAAAAAAGCTATTACTTTATTCTAAATCATGGAATTAGACAAAATATAAAATAGAAAACACACGTCCAGGCGTTAGACAAATGCTCAAAAGTGACACATTATAAAACTATCCCGATAATATATCACGCTACTGTTGTGTTATTATAACGGTTAATATCTGGGTCAACTGTTCATCTTCAGTAACAATATATTTTTATAATCCAATCACAAAAAATACATGAAAAAGAGGGTAGCTCGATTTATTTGCTCACAACTTATTAAACTGTATGTTCTAAGTTGGTACATCCTCTATAGAAACAAAGGGTGGAAATTATTTTGATTGGATAACTCTTTATAATTAATAAGGTTCCATAAAACATTTTAAGTTAAACTAAGTTTAAATTTAGTTTTAAAAAAATCAATCGCCACTCTCTTTCTATTTAAATAACCACCATCACATCCTAACTATTTAAATTACGCAATTAAAAATCTGTTTTTTTTTTTTGAAACTGATCTTATAAAAATTATTTTAAAATTTTGGTCAAAGTTACCCTAAACACTCACTAGCATTTTAATTCTAGAATATAGTACCAGCGCCGGCCGCAGCCAGCGCTTGTGCCAGCTTTGCTCGGCTTTAGAAAAAAATATAATTAGGCACTACAACGACACTACAACAACTTAAATGCCCTTGGAAATTAAAACACACCTTATTCAAAATTTCATCCAAATCATATTATAGGAATATTTTTTATTTCAATTATTTAGAAAAGTATTAAATAGGTTTGATTGTATATCGATAAAACAATTATTTTCCGTAAATATACTCTAATCAAACGTTTTTCGATCTAAGCTTTGACCTAACTCCGCAAACAAAACATTTTATTAGTCTATAATAATTTATTTTTGCCCAGCGGTGGGGGTGCCGTGTGGGTAAGAATACTAAAAAATATAGTACGTTGCGAGCTAGGCCTACGAAGAATACAAATTTTCATATCTTGTAAATTTCATCGAAATCGTTTATAAATATTGTTCGTATACCTTGCGCATTTCTCAACGTATAATTAGGCCTATTTCATTTAATTTTAATTTTTAATACAGTTTCTATTACAAAAAATTCATTAATCATTCATTACGTCCTAGCAAAGTCTGAACTGATGTAGATCAGCAGCAGTGAAAGACCACATGTCTTTTCCATATATCATCACTAGCAAGTGGCAACATGCATTGGTTGTACACTCTTGTTTTCGGCTTTGAGGAAAACATGTCGAATAACGTCACCCCGTCTCACTTTTCTCTGCAGTTGGATAGGGTTCGTACTTTGGTTTTGTACTTGAATAGCCATCGTAGCCCTACTGTATAAACCTTAGATTACTTTGATGTACCGACAGTCAATTTGATACTGCTGAAGGAACTGTAGCACCGCCCAAGTTTCAAAAGAATCAAAGGTTTTCTCATAGTACAAATATGCAAGAAAAGTAGCAGATTGTACTCTTCTGTTTTCTGTACAATATGGCAATGGGTGTGTAATGTGTATATGGTCTATGGTACTAAAATCTTTTCGGAAACCGGCTTGTTAGGGAAGCTGGAAATCGTCAATTCTGCGTGGGACGATTAGTAACGATTCTCGAAAATAGCACGTAGACGCAGCTCAGAAGGGATATCGGTCTGTAGTTCTTCAATTAAGGCGTTGTCGTCTGTCTAGAAGAACAAGACCATCATACTTCTGCTCCACGTCTCCGCAGTAGCGACTTGAAATGCTTGCGTATTAGTTATTTAAAAAAAACTGCAATTATATTATAACGTACATAAATAATAATTATACTAAAGTACCATTAAAGCACGGAAAACTATCAAAGCAAACAGAAGTAAAAATAAGAAAAAAAAAATAAGAATATATTATCTTGATTAGAGATGTAGTACCAAACAGATCTCTGACTCAGCATAATGCATGAAGCCTGACTTCACCGATGAGTCGTTGTGTGGTCTTCTCATTCCTAATTATTTTTATGCTAAAAGAACTAACAGATATTAATATATTGCCCAAGCCGCATGCAAGCTGTATACGAGCTGTATTGAAGTTCGTTTTATATTAGAGGCTGTATTTTCAGGCTGTATAAAAGCTGTATAAGCGCTTATACAGTTCTTATAAGTAAAAATTGGCACAAATTATGCAGCTTTATGCGTTAGTAGCTCTGTACAGTAGCTGTACAAGCATAAAGAGGCTGTATAACTGCTGTATTACAGCTGTTATTTGGTGTGCAAGGAAACTATTACACTACAGATATTGCCTTATAAGTAACTTATAAAGACAAACGCTCTAAATTGGTTTTGAATTGGATTACAAATGAATATAAAACAAAAGAAATTGAATGATGGCGACATTTAATGTACATATATTTACCATATTAATATTATATTCGGATTCGAGTTGAGTTTTGACGATGATAATTGGTGAATTGGACGTGCAAAATTAGATTTACGGTAAATTCGTATATCTTTTCTAACGAAAATTGCCGTGCCAGCAAAATAACATAATAATACAAGGACAAAATACTAAATACGGTAAATAAATATCGGTTGTATAGGTTAGAATAAAAAGAATATTAAATTAATGGATATGATGGCACATTGGGGCACAGTGATCATTAGTCAAACTGAAATAATGGTACAGGCTTAGACTAATGTCTAATATTCCCAAATTTATATTTTAATTTTGTTTTATGGGTCTTAAAACGGCGATAATTTGCTAAACAGCCTAAACGCTATTTCGAGGGTCTTATAGTCTTAGTAGCTGTACTATGTATGTTATGGATTATATAATGCAGTCATTGGTTTTAATCAGTTCTATAATAGGATATTTTTATTATTTACGCTGTATAGCAGTTTTTCAACTTAACATATAACTCTTTAGATATACGTATAAAAGATGAAAAATCTTGTCTTAGGAACAGTGTTGGATAAATTTAATTGAGATTTAACATGTTCTTTTTACTGCACCATATCTTTTTTTTCCACATATTGATAACAAATTAATTTTATTCACTAGCACAATAAAACACGCAGCGCATGCAAAATGGCGATATTCTGTCACTTATACATATTTAAGTCGTACTATGGCTGTTATTTTTTTTTAGTTTTATATTACTCTCATAGACAGAAGTCATAAAACTACTGTATTTACAAAAGTGTACAATGACACCATAAGAATAAGTTTTAGAAGAGAGTTTGCATACACCATTGTCCAGAAATAAGATTTTAGTGATACTATAATAACACTTAAAGTTGTATAAGCAAGGGACAGCATGCAAAAACAGCTTCTATACAACTTTAATGGTAAATCAGATTGAAGTGTTACAAAATACTTAAAGTCGTATACTAGAGATTTCATATTCTGATTAAGAACCTAGCTTACTTAGATCCCATAATACAGGCTTTATACAGCTTGAGCTGTATAAATAACTCATAAACCACTCTTATAAGGATATAACCCCTTTCAACACTCTTGTACGCTTTTAAAAGAACTCTAAGTTCTATGTGGGCTGGTGTATTGATGTTCAAAACGCTTGTGTGCTGCTTGGGTGTTGTTTTTATTCAATTTTCAATGTAATATTTGCGTAAATAGGTTATAACAAATTATGATTAAGAATAAAACTTATTTTAATGTTTCGTGAATTTGCAGATAATAGTGTGGGATGTGGGTAAAGGGGAAGCGGTGAAGGTGATCGATTGCCACAGCGACGTGATCTACTGCATGTCGTTCAACCGCGACGGCTCGCTGCTGGCCACCACCTGCAAGGACAAGAAGCTGCGAGTGATCGAGCCTAGGCGGGGCATTGTGTTGTCTGTGAGTTATTTGTAACGGTAACAATATGTTACGAAGTCGCCAAATAGGTATCATTTGACGACTCCGGAACATAGGGGTTGCAACTCGAAATTTCAATTCCTGTACGTATTAATATAATGAGATGATCATGATCAATTTAGTAATATGTGTATATTATCCTACATCAACATAATATTAAAACGAACAATACGACTAAAATTTAAAATTATAAATTTTGTACAACCGACTTCAATATAAATTATTAAGAATAACTCAAAAACTATTGGCGAGACCTTGATCAAATTTATATGGGACCACATGAGAAGCACCAGATTTCAAATAAAAAAAGAATCGTCGAAATCGGTTCACGCAGAAAAAAGTTATGAGGTAAACCTAAACATAAACACTCACGCCTGTCACCCAGAGGGTAGGCAGAGACTACGGACTTCCATTTGGCACGATCCTGACACACTTCTCTCGCCTCCTTTACATCCATATATCTACGCATACACGCTCGTCGGTTAAGGGTACTCCTAATCTGGCCCATTTTCAATATGACGGCAGAAGTGAACGGAAGAGTCGGGAAGGGACGCCTAGACGAAGTTATGAGGTAACACACATTAAAAAAAAATAACATTCAGTCGAATTCAGTACCTCCTCCTTTTTGAAGTCGGTAGAAAATTAAACCGAGTCGTGTTAGAGAAATTGCGATGCATGTTCTCGAAAATCCTCAAATAAAAATGTACAAAAATGCATAATTTTTCTTGCAGGAAGGTCAGTGCCATCTAGGTACGAAGGCGTCAAAATGCACATTCCTGGGCGGGCAGGGTAAAGTGCTGACAACCGGCTTCTCCCGGTACAGCGATAGGCAGTATGCAGTGTGGGACCAACACGATTTGTCCAAGCCACTGGTTTGTGAAACCATCGATAGTTCCTCTGGCGTCGTCTTTCCTTACTATGATTATGATACTAACATGGTGAGTTTTTAATACCCTTCCTAGACTTTAAATAGGTATCTATATAACTTAACCAAAAGTGTTGTGTCGTGAGCTATGAGTGGTGTGACTCGTTCCACTATGAGGTTCCGTTTCCAACGTTCTAGCAGTTGTGTTATTTGAACCGGACTGTGTACGTAAATAAAGACAAAGAATCCAAAGCGTAACACTACACTTACGGTCAAGGTATAGTAAGATTATTAATATTTTAGTAAAAAGTAAAATAAATATTCAAAAAAGTATTACCATTTCAGTCAAAAGTCCACTGCTGAACTTAGGTACATAAAATACTAACACTTACGTCTATCTACATCCTCGAGTCTTGTAAATTCGTCAGGAAACACCCAAAATTCTACTCGCCTATTACAAGAACTAAAAAAAATAATAGAAATTTATATAAGCTTAGGATACCCTTTCCAAATTAAAATTAGTTTCGAATAGCCCCCATGTTATGTCAATAAAGAGTTATAACCATTTACCGAATTCTATAAAAATCCTAGAAAACCGTACGCAATTTAATAAACAATTAAAAAGATTCCTTATTTGTAAATGTTATTATACAGGGTGGGCCAGAATAAAGTTCACTTTTCTTTGGCAAATAGATCGTCATACGTGGGAAGTAGCGGGGTGCGCGGGGTGTGATCGGGTCACGCGTCTTACGCAATTTTAGTCGCCATGAGTCAGTTCACGGGGGAGCAGCGCGCGTTCGCGGTTCAAGCGTTTTACGAAAATGGTCATTCTTACATTATTGTGCGGCGTATGTTCAGAGTTAAATTCAATTTACGGAGTATCCGGCAGTGTCCTAGTACTCAGTTGCTAAAACAATGGCTGAAGAGGTTCCAAGAAACTGGTTCGACGCTACCAATGAGACGTCAGGTCGCCCCGTACTTTACGCACGGAGCAAGCGATTCAGGTTAATCGATCTGTCCAAGAAAATGCGGAACTCTCTACGCGACGACGTTCAGCGACTTTGGGATTTCGCGAAGCAGCTTAAGGCGAATTTTGAGACAAGATTTGAAGCTTCATCCTTATAAGATCTAGTTGGTGCAAGAACTTTCCCATGATGACCATACAAAAAGGGCGTCATTTTCCACCTTGATGTTAGAGCGGTTTTCCATCTTCGGGAACATCCTTTTCTCGGACGAAGCCCACTTTCACCTGAACGGATTTGTCAACAAGCAGAATTGCCGTTTCTGGAGTGCTGAACAGCCTTTGCGCAAGCATCAAAAGCCACTCCACTGCCAAAAAGTGACGGTTTGGGCTGCCATTTTAGCCAAAGGGCTGATTGGGCCTTATTTCTTTGAAAATTCTCGAGGTCACGCAGTAACCGTTAATACAGACCGTTATGTGGAAATGCTTCAAAAGTTTTTAAGGCCAAGCATTGCTGGGCTGCAAGAGTACAACTCCCTGACCTGGTTCCAGCAGGATGGGGCCACCTGCCACACGTCTAATGCCAGCATGGAGGTCGTACAGGAGCTGTTCCCCGTTAAAGTCATCTCAAAGAGAGGTAACATCGAGTGGCCACCACGAAGCCCAGACTTGTCCCCACCGGATTTCTTTTGTGGGATTTCAAGAATAAGGTCTATTCCAATAAACCGAGGACAATTACTGCCTTAAAGCGAACATTCGAGCAGAAATGGCGGCCATATCGACAACAACGTGCCGGCGTGTTTTGAAAATTTAAAGTCCCGCTTAGAAGAGTGTTTGCGGCGAGACGGGGAACACCTAGACGATGTTATTTTCAAGAAGTAAAATATTACGATATTATTACCTATTTATTCACTTGAACAACAAAAAATTTTACTTACTTGACTACTAAATTGTTATTTATGTAAGGTTTAAACTTTAATTTGAAATCTCGTATTATTATCGCCGCTCCGCATGAATATTGAAGCCACAGTCTAAAGTAAGGTGTACGGATTGCAGTACAGTTCAGATGAACATAGTAAATGTTCGGAATGCGAAATCTAGTGCGTAGTACATATATATCAATGATTTTTTATTATTTTAAATTGTTATCAGGTTATGATGCCCGTCTCTTTGTTTGTATTTTATTTAATTTTTCGTCTAAATTGAATTGTTTCAAATATTTTCAATGTTGAATGTATAATTTTTCCAATGACTTGATAATGTTTAGATTAAACAATGAACTGTGTTCTTACATATTTTCATATACATATGTCGTAAGGCGACTATGGGAATTGACCGAAAAAGCTTCCGATAGATGGCGGTGTAACTCTCTCGTTTACATCAGACGTAAAATACCCAGCTGCATCGCCAGTCTGGCGAAGGGCAGCAGCGTCAAAAGTGCAAGACGCCTGGTTCTGCGATAGTCAATCAGCCTGCCATGACGTAAGACCTCCTCTACAACGAGAGAAATCCATGTCCAATAGTCGACTTTTACGAGCCGATAAAGAATATTATCAAAAATTCTTGTTCGATGTTCCAAACATTTATATTAAGTTAATGAATACTTCAAGTCCCCAGCACTAACTCATTATGTAAATAAAATTATCAAATACCTAAATTAAAAAAAGAAATATAGATTAAGAGACAAAAGAAATGCTCATTTAATTTTAGATTACCTACATATAATAAACTGTTATATTGTTTGAAGGTATACCTTGCTGGCAAGGGTGACGGTAACATCAGATACTACGAAGTGGTCGAGGAGGCGCCTTACGTTCATTTCCTGAATCAGTACCTGTCGGGAAACCCACAGGTAGAGTAATCGTAAATCATTCAGTGTTATGTAACTTGCAACATAATAGTTTATTGCTCTGAGAATTCTTTGTGTCAAATTGTCTATTGATTTCGAGCTCTTAAATATGATATTATATATACATATGTAAACGTTATACATATAAATAAAATTGAAGTGTCTGTCTGTAATATCGAATTAACTGCATTCTATTGAGCTCAGGGTGTTGCATGCCATTACACATCAATAACTATTTTAAACATTTTTGTCTGTCTGCCTGTCTGTCCGGGCTAGTCATCGAAATGGAAAGGAGTGATCTAGGCTATATTTTACCCAAAAAACTTGCGAGATATGTTTTTTGAGAAGTCGAAAAATTTATTAAAAATTATAAGAATGACTCCAAGATACTGTAAACTGAAAGTAACCCGGGTTGACTATGACAGGACGTCAAACACTTGATCACGGAAGACACAGAAGACCAGGGGTGCTGTAAAGCATCCGAAATGTCGGGAATTAAAATATTTCGTAAAGTAGGTCAAATTAAACGCGATAAAATTCGTAAAATTATTTTTATTTAATAAAATGTTTTCTTTTTTCTGTTTGTGCTGTGCCTATAAATGTTTTCTCCCTTAAACGGCCAATATTGCCAAACACAAAATTACTGAATACATATATTTTTTTACTTAAACAGCGAGGTCTGGGCTACATGCCGAAACGTGGCGTGAACACGTCCATCTGCGAAGTGTTCCGCTTCTATAAGCTGCATACATCGCGAGGACTTTGCGAGCCGATCTCCATGATAGTACCGAGGAAATCTGACTGTTTCCAGGTAAATAAAAGTTCATTATGATCATGAAGTCCTCGTCAGCCGATTGCGCCTATGTCAAAAACTTCCGAAGTTCGAAAATGGTGTTTTGTGTTTTCGAAATCATGGCGCTGAAAGACTTCATCAACATTACTTTTGAGTTTACATGATTTTTCATTTTCTTATAGAATGAGTCACAGTCCACCTGATGGTAAGTGGATGCTGTGGCCCATAGACATCTACGTATATCCTCTATTAAGAATTAAAATGCAGATGCGATGTCACCCCTGACTGCGGGCTAAGATAGAATGCCTCGTTTACATAATATCCTCCAGATCGATTTTCGGTCACGGCAGCCAGTCTCAATGGACACTAGCCATCTGCGCAGGACAGGATTATAGTGCTCGAGTGCAAGCACAGGTGCACTCTCTATTCCCTCACTCTCATAGTCCGATGGGACGGTAAACCGACACGACCGGGAGAGATCAGGCGCAGAATCAACGGCTTTACGTGCTTTCCGAGGCACGGGAGTGAGACCGCCAACTTCCTGACTCCGGACTACTACTGAGAATTTCTTGACAGAAAACCCAATAACTGATTTTGGCCCGATCCGAAATACGAACCCGGGTGATCATCAGTTGCGCTTACGACCACTAGATCAACGAGCCAGTTCCATTCACAAGATAAGAAATTGGCAAAGTGCGAGTTGGGACATTATACGCGGAAATGTTAGAAAAACATGACTTGATAGATTTAGGTTTAACCGTCCAGCTTACTCTAGACGTAATATATACCGACTGGGATCAGGAAGCAGCGTCTAAAGC
The DNA here is from genome assembly GCA_029286625.1 of Parnassius orleans. Classification (NCBI taxonomy): domain Eukaryota; kingdom Metazoa; phylum Arthropoda; class Insecta; order Lepidoptera; family Papilionidae; genus Parnassius; species Parnassius orleans. The sequence goes on along the minus strand of JAGSMP010000027.1, from coordinate 2,693,927 downwards.
GCGAGACCTCTGATACTGCAATCACAAATCCGCCTGCCAAGCGTGGCGATTAAAATCCGCTTACGACACAAGACACTCATGTCTATCAAAACTTTTACTGATAATGATGCTTCAGTAATTTTATTTCCTAACGTGATGGAACCAAGCTGCACCTAAATTATAGTTGCAGCATGAACGTGGCTCAACCGGGGAAGGACCGCGCTCTCACAAAATAGCTTAAAATTTCAGCTTAATGCCGCTTTGTTTCGTATGGTGAGTGTAGAGAACCGGAGATGCTTTTTATTGGTAATTAGTCATTCTGTCTCAGTCTTTAGGGGTGACAATGCATTTACATTTTTATTGTTAATAGAGAATAGATGCAGGTGTCTATGGCCCCAGCATCAATATACCATCTTATGGACTGCTTGTGCTCATGTTATTAAAAAAAAGGTATTTTTCACATTTTTTCTAGATTTTCTAGTTGTTTTATTTAAAATACGTTGTATCTATTACTTTTTTGCATTAGTTTAAAAAGTCTAAAGGTGATATATACAACTTTTAAAATTATTATTTCAAAAGACTTATTAGAGATTATTGTCCTTATATGGCAGTGGGGTACCATCACGCAACAAATACAAAGAGGAGACGGCCTAAGCAACTGTGCACTGTGATTCTAACTAGGTCCTGACGTCATCACAATGGGCGTGGCTTTAGTTAGTATATTGTCAGCGTTTGTTCTGTGCGCTTATGTGTCGAAAATCGTAAATCGGTGTATTTTCGTAGTATTAAGAAGAAAAGGATGAAGTGTTGTGTTTTATCGTGTAAAAACTACTCAGATAGACGCTCTGATGCTATGGATGGCATCACATTTCATTTGTAAGTTATTTTATACTTACTTATAATAGTTCTAGAAAAATCTCTTTGCGTTGGCTTTAAAATATAATTAAATATATTCGACACTAGATGGCGACACTTTGTGTCATGGGAACTAAAAATATAAAGGTACGTAGAGCTCAGTATTGGTAAAATAATCATACGAAGGTGCTGAAATTTGTTTTGCATTCAGCCCTAAAGAATTTTTAATCGCAAAAATATTATATTTATAGTTTTTATAATCATTTTGTGAAGAGGCCGCCATCTATCGTCAAGGTAGCTAAACTACATTGCAACATCGATATGGAACGATGTGAGTAGTTTTACTATTTATCGGTAGATGGAAAATAGTAAAGTGGGCGGGGCTTAACATCCCCTCACCCCGCAAATTGTCACGCGTTGTTACATAGTGAAATCTAATTACAACACCTCCTCTTTGTATTTGCTCCGTGGGTACCATTGCCATATCTATCTATCTATCTATATATACTATAATAAAACTCGAACACGACGTCTGTCTGAACACGGATCACGCAAAAACCTGTGAACCGATTTGGATGGGACTCATTGGCAGATAGCTTTAGATTGGCATGAGTAACTTGGCTACTTTTATTTTAGGAAAAGAATTAGGGTTCCGCGCAAAAAAATTAAAACCCATGTAATCCAATCGTAATGAATTCCACGCGGGCGAAGTTGCGGGGAACAGCTAGTAAGGATATAAAAGACAAAATTGAGTATCCAAAAATATACACATTATGAATATGTTTTTATTTATTCCAGGAGGATTTATATCCCGACACAGCAGCTCCCCTGCCTGCTCTCACCGGTAAAGATTGGCTGAGTGGAATGAATGCACCCCCTATTCTCATAAGCATGAAAACTGGTAAGTTTATACATATTAATTTACTTACATCTTACATTTTATATGGCACAAAACAACAATCTAAACTTGTAGTGCTGAAAAGTGTTCGAAACGTCGGGAACATAAAAATAAGTGTATGTAATTATGCAGTGGACTTTTTGATAGGCTGTAACGAATGAACTATATGTTAAAATCGTTTTAAAAGTTAAAGTTACAGCCTATATACGTCCCACTGTTGGGCACAGGCCTCCTCTCATTCCTGAGAGGGTTTTAGGGCAAGGAATTGTCCGCCGCGCTGCCCCAATGCGTGTTGGCGAACTTCACATGTCTTGGAATTTTTTTTTTCTTACTTTTCAGACATGCCGGTTTCCTCACGATGTTTTCCTTCACCGCCGAGCACGTGGTAAATCAGCACTTAAAATTGCAATTAACAATTTCATTGGTGCCGGCGGGGATCGAACCCGGGTTGCTCGCGTACTGTGAAATTTACAGCGAGCGCTAACCATCTGAGCTACCACGGGTCTTCGTTAATTCGTTTTACGCTTTTATAATATAATGGACAATATCATGTTTATAGATTTTTTGTTTAGAATGACACTCTTATTAAGTCCATTAGCTATTATAGCCATACTATTAAATTATTACTAAAATCAGTTTTCACCCCCTACTACTCGATCGAAAGGCCAGATTTCTCTGCTCAACTTCTGTATAAACCTGGCTAACAACGCAAACATAACAGAAATATGACTACTTCTAAAATATCTAAAGTATAGGGGACATATTAACCAAGTACCAATACCTTGTCACATTTTGACACAGAAATATTTCCCTAAAGAAAAACGTCGAGTGCAAATAATTCAAAACCCACATTTTCAAATTAAACCACAAAAGTAAATATAACCTTTTTATTATTCAAGTAATTTTACAAATGGCTAACAGGTTACATTTAATGATTTTAACATTAGGTGTCACGATCTCCACACACAAGCCGCGTACGAACAACAAAGATGCACCAGCGCTGCAACCTCAAGACGCGAATAACAGGAAGAAGTTTGCCTTCCTGTCCCGGGAAACAACTCCGGACTACCGCCCGTTAGGAACATGGCAACCCACAAATGAAAACCATGTCAACGACAACGATGTACAGGTAAATAAATATATTTTTAAAGGTGCGTAAACGAATTAGATGCGTAGCCCGCAGTTTATCAAGTTCCATTCATCCTTATCCGATACATCGAAGTAACTTTTTGCGATATACCTTTTGTATAAATTTTTTTTTTTTTTATAGAATAGGGTGACAAACGAGCACACAGTCCACCTGATGGTAAGTGGTTGTTTCGACCCATAGACATCGACATCCATGTGAGGATTGTATTGAGATACAGAATCAAAATGCAGATTCGTTGTCACCCGTGAGAACTAAGATGGAATGCCTCTTTTCTAGTAAAAAGGGTCTCCGGTTCTTACACTCGCACAACAAAGAAGTTCTTACAAAGAAACACAGCAGCGTTAAGCTGCTATTTTACGCTGGTATTCTGTGAGAGCGTGGTCCTTCCCCGATCGAACTGACCCATTCGTGCTACAACTATACTACTAATACAGCTGCAGTATGGCTCTACCACGTATAAAATTAATTGAATTGTTGAGAGATATTTCTCTATCATAAACAGTTTTGTTTTGGATCAAGCGTAAAACATGCGCTTGTTTCCGCTGTTGTGCTCGCTTGTCACCCTTATCCTATAAAAAAAAACTATTTCTGCCGCCACAAAGGAATGCTTGAACTGTTGTGTTCTGGTCTGAATGGTATAGAAACCCAGTATATTTACTGGCTGTGAAGAATTCCATCCTAGTCATCAGAGGAGACGACGCGTCCGTAGCTTTGTTTCAAGTGCAGTAGCCACTTACCGTCAGGTGGACTGTGAGTTCGTTTGTCACTTCAGTTTTATAAAAAGAACTAAGATAATCAATAATTAAAAACATAATCAATGATCAATAATTAGAAATTATAATATTCATATTTAAATTCACTATCAAATACAATCTAGCTATTAAGTTCCCTTTACTCACAATTTTCCTTTTCTTTTTTTTAAACTTTTGTCTATATTTTTTGTATTTTGTATTTTTATAGTCTACTTTTTGTTATTTTTACCTAGCCATGGTTACCTATAATTAAGATAAAGCTTGATTGCATGTTTCGTTCTATGAAAAGTGTTTTATAAAATAATTGTAAAGCTTATATCTTGTTGGTGCCTAAATAAACTATCCCCTTTGAATCTCCATCCAATTATGTAATCCTAGGCTAGCAGCATAGCAACATCGAGTAAACGTACCCAGTATCAATCTCACAACGTCAGCACCACCAACTAGTTCCTATACGAAAATATTTTCGTGCAGGCTATAAACGAAAAATCGCAGAAGACGAACGCGAACCAGAACACGAAGTTCCACCAGCTTCAGCGCATGTTCGGCAAGCAGTGCGGCGACGCCGAGCCAGTGCCGCTTTACAAGCAGATCAACCAGGGTGATGTCTTCAGCACCGAACATGAGGTATTTTCTATCCCATCCTACACTCACACCAGCTAAATAGAATTATTATCTCTACTGCCTCTAATTGTATATACCAAGTCCCTATCTAAAAGAATGTTTTAAATTACTCAGCTCCTTTCATAATTTTTCCTAACGGTCCAAGGAAAATCATTCCCTCCAATCCTGTGCACTCCTCTACATTTTATGATAAGTAAGACTTTGGAACTTCTTGCCTCTGTAGATTAAAAATGCTCAATTCTTACATTTGCTCAAGAAACAGATTAAGGAACAATGTTTATCTCTTTAACCCCTCCCTCTTCCTTCTTTTATTTCTGGTCACTGAAGTACCGGCTAAAGTATGTTGTCTTTTTATGTCTTTTTATGGTAGAGCCATGCTGCAGCTATGTTAGTAGTATAGTTGTACTACGAATGGGTCGGCTCGACCGGGAAGAACACGCTCTCACAGAATACCAGCATAAAATAGCAGCTTAGAGAACCGGAGACCCTTTTACTGGTAAAGAGGCATTCCATCTTAGTCCTCACGGGTGACAACGCATGTGCATTTTGATTCTTTATTGAAGATAGATGTAGATGTCTATGGGTCACAGCAACCACTTACCATTAGGTGGAATGTGTGCTCGTTTGTCACCCTATCCTATAAAAAAAGATTGCTATTTAGCAATAAAACCTCCTTTGTTTCTCCCTCGATATTTGTTTATTTTTGTTATATTAATCTTTCCTCAGTGTATAATAAAGACTATTGTATTGTATTGTTGTGTATTTGACATAATCAATTGCAGTCCATCACAAGTCCACTGCTGAACATTGGCCGTCATCAAAGACTCGCAAAACACACACCTGAGCCAATTATATTCTATTGTGGATTTTTTTCCTTTGTTGATTGTTGTGTGTGTGTATTGTTTCTTTGAGCTATGTACGATCCTCTGGTTTTGGATTGAGTTTATATTGATTGCGATTGTATGCTAGTGAATAATATTATTATTTAAAAACCTTCCAAGTATTGTGTGTAAAACTATAAACATAACACTGGAAACAAGGGGACATCCTTACTCTTTCTTCTGAGTTTGTGATTGTTTTTATATTTGTTTACCGAATATTAATTGTTTCCATAACAATCCAAAAATAAACTATTAAAAATAGATATGTTCTTCTTGAAAGTTGTCTATTGATTATGTTTTTAGACGGCCTGATTAACTTAAAGGCAAGTATGCAACTGCCTATGGGTCTCATGGTTTTAGAAAATGCATTTTTACGTGGTATAGGATGTTGGAAGATTGAAAAGGGACACTCACAGTAACTAACATAGCTTAATCCAGCCCTATATGTGGAGAGCTAAGCTATTAGCAGTGATTAAAATTAACTTAGAAACACTTGTTTCTGTACCCTTTACCATAATCATCATCACAGCCTATCTTAGTCCACTGCTGAACATAGGGCTCCCCATAGATTGCTTCATAAGGGGATATTTGCCAATAGTTGCAATGCTTGGCAAAGGTTGGTTGGTCGGTGTTATTCGGAAGATGCTGCTGCCTATCTCCTAGTTTGTTTTCCTCTGTCGCGACGACAGCCACGGGACGATATAGAGTAGTGAATATTCTTGCATCTTATTTTTTTACGTGGTAGAGCCAAGCTGCAGCTATATTGTGGTTGTAGCACGAATGGGTCGGCTCGACCGGGGAAGGATCACGCTTTCACAGAATATCAGCGTAAAATAGCAGTTCAATGTTGCTGTGTTTCGTATGGTGAATGTAGAGAACCGCAGACCATTTTTACTGGAAAAGAGGCATTCCATCTAAGTCCTCAGGGGTGACAACGCATCTGCATTTTGATTCTTAATCGAGGATTAATGTAGATGTTTGTGGGCCACAGCATCCACTTACCATCAGGTGGACTGTGTGCTCGTTTGTTACCCTTATGCTATTAAAAAAAATCTTTACTACTTGGTCATCCCCTAACACAGGTTTTTGTCACTAAGGTTTTCGTATCGTCATCATAGATTTAAAAAATATGGAAATATGGGCAGCGTCATCTGGTAAACGTAAATGAAATTATGTTTTGACATACAAAGTTACTTAGAGCGATACGAATTTGATACGATGGAAAACTTGTGCTCTGGGGACTGATCCCTATAATGCTTGCTATGAAACTAACATCATAATAATATAACCCGAGTACACAAAGTCAGTTATTACTAACGTGTTATAACAATTCAAAACACATGACTCAAATTATTCCGACAGCTGCGTCTCGCTTTCAACCGCCAAGGCGAGGAATTGAGAATCGTTAAACGGCAGCTACAAAACAGCCAGCAACGAGTTAGAGAGCTCGAGCAACACGTGGCAGCTCTACAGGCCAAACTGCAGAACCAGTGAACTGACCGCATGGAATTACATAGAACGTCACAACAGCGTGTACCTAACATTTTTGACCTAACAACATTTACCTACAAATATTTCTAAAAAGGTGGCTGTTCACTAAAGCGAAATCGTCATCGAACAGAAATTGTCAATATGTCAAAACTCAAATAAACCGCTATCATTATTTTCTCCACTTAATTTCTTAAACAGCAGATATAAAAACTTTGTGTTAATTTTACCTTTTCATCCACTATGTTTATGAGACTGCTTAGTGGACAAGCACCTTTAAATGTTAGGGCTAACGGGATGAAAATGTGATCATGCTCATCTACTCTAAAATATTTCTTATTTTTAACTCATAAGCTTCTACCGGTGATTACAGCTGAAAGTACAAAAGTACTGTGTGTTATCGGCCATGTTAATATTATAATGTGGGCTTCAATGGGCAAAATTTAACGGGACACAAAGTTTAGTTAGGGAAAATCTACCTAAATTATTTAAGCTATTTTAGCTTATGCTTTTTGCAAGTGTGCCCTATATGCCTTAGTGTTTTGATGAATTTGCTTTCTTTTCTATCAGTGACACAAAATCTGGTGAAAATGATTATAATGTAAAAGAAGCGCGAATAAAATTATGGGAATCACATACACAATATTCTCATATATAAATTGTTAAGTACTAAGTAAAAAGGCGTTTTTAAATAATATTTTCCAACAAAGCAACATTCCAAGTTTTGACATTAAAGGAAAAGAAAGTTTAAAGTATGAAAAAAGTCAAAAGATGTAATAATTAATACGAAAATATATATTATTGATATGAATGTATGTCATAATAAACTGCGACAGTAATAACTGTGCATTTTTTTTTTAATTATTCGTCAGTCATTTATAATATTAGGTCATTGTTAAAGCTTAAAATATTTAATCTTGCAAAGCCCTTAGCTTAGCATTACTTCGCTTAGTAATGAGTTTGGTGATTATATTACTACTTATTCATCAAAACAATAACAATATCAAATGTAAAAAAGTATATGTAAAACATATTTTTAAGGATTCCAGTTTTTATCACTGATTGTTTTTTTTTTTTATAATGTTCGTAGTCATTAATTTTGGTAGAAATAATATTTTCTGGAAATAAAAATAAAATTAGTTACATAAAATTAGAACGAGACTATAAAACATAATGCAGTATTAAATAAAGTATAAGAGATCAAATAATAATCATTCCAAATATATTTTTTAAATAATATAAAAGGAAATAAATATTTTGCAATTTTTCTTTTAAAATGAAATTTCTACCGGTCTAAAATTACGTTTCACACAGAATGTTTTATTAATGTTTAGCATCTTCGATTTTGGTAGGTTTATGATTTTCCATGACATGTCAAATCTAGTTTATATTTTTATTCGTCTCCACTGGTAATTTGATATTATAGTACTCTTGTGATTAACTTCGTGATTGAAAACAATGTGTTATGGCCTACTTATCTTTATAAAAGTGTTTTGTCATATACCATTATAGTGTATGTATTTTAAGCTTAATTTGTAGTAAAGGCTGAGCAACGTTGGAATGGTTGGTGACATCATTGCTGATATGACTTAAATCCTTTGAGCGTGTGGCCGTATAGGCGTAGTTATCATAGACATAGAGAGAATGGACTGTGCGTTCCGTATTCAGTTGTACAGTGACAGTGAATACAGACCGAAAATGCGAGAGAGACAAAGCGAATGTGCGGCCAGTAGTAGTCTCTTTCTAGAATTCTGATTGGTCCACGTCACTGGCTTGCAGAACGTGGACCAATCAGGCTTGCAGGAAAGAGACAGGTATTGGCCGCACAGTCGCTTTGTCTCTTTCTAGAGAATGGTCACTTTTGTGAGGCTAACGTCCATTCTCTATGTCTATGGTAGTTATCCTCTGAGTCCAAGCTCGTAGATTCTATACCAAAGTGTGTAAAAAAAACAATATCTAATGGATTTTACTGCCTTTGGACATGAGAAAGCAAGAACTTATTAAGATACTAGTGCCCTTCTATATTATATTCATGAAATCAAATGTAATTTGATCCGATTTATTACGTACCTTTAGTAGTAACTATGTACATGTGCAATGAATGTCAGGGTTTTATGTTTTGATAATTTGATATATAATTCTTGTGATGTCCAATTATTCTCAATGACACTGTTTAATATCCACACAAACGTATGTTTATTGACATGTTTATTCCCACTTTTATTTTTAAGTTGACATTGTTAGTGATTGTTTTAGTCTTCTTAAGTCTGATTTATTTTAGAATTGTTCCATAATGATTACTTATATTTTATAACGTGTATTAGTTCTCTATTATTATATTACGTTTATTTTAAGTATTTGCCCACTTTTAAAAGTTTGGGTTACGTTGTCAAAAAGTTATTACAGACGATTTTACGAAGTCAGTGCCAGAACCGTTAAATGTGAAAGAGAATGTACAAAAAGGTTACCTGAACTTTTTGTATGCTAATATATTTTTTAAGATTTCAAGCTAGCATTACAACATAGTATAAAATTCTAAGGTGCTAGTGCTACCTTTTTTCATGTAATTGGAACATTTTCAACAATGAAAATATTTAGTGTTCAGCAGTTCTATTGTAATTGTGTATTTACATGTTACTTACCACGCAAAATGCATTAATTAACATTCCATTCCGATTATTCCGAATAGAAGCAACGACTAGTGTTAAGTTCAATGGAACAAAAGTATTATTGCATATTAGCGGGATTAATAATTTAGTTTGTGGCTAAGTCGATGTTAATATTTATTGTGTATTTTTATATCATGCTTGTGTAGCACAAATTTTCATTAAAATGTTTGAACATTGTTCTAGCTTTTTATTAGACAACTTTACAAGAACTTGACGAGAAAATGATAAGAATGAAATGAGACACAACTTGCTAAGTAGACGATGATTTACATCTTTAGCAATATATTACTTGGTCTATGATCTTAAGCGCTGTGATATCTTCACAAACTTTGGTATTTTATTGTAGGGATAAAAGTTAAAAAGATCATAATTTGTAATGACGAAAAATGTTTAATTTCATCTTACATTATAAATAACTAGCTGGCCTGGCAAACGTCTGCATTTTCCGGTAGGTGGCGCGATGAGTTTCACCGGACTTTTTACAGTGTAAATTAATAATTCCCACCTCAGCGCCACCTATCGGGTCCAGATTTATTATATTTTATAACTAAATTGACTTGTATTCATTAGTACAAAAAAAAACAAAATTATCATTTGTAAATATAGAATTTAACTAAAGTGCTACCTATCTGATGCTAGCATAGCCGTGACTATGAACCGTTAGCTCGACTCTCCACAACACATAATATATTGTGTAAATATGACTTCAATCGGTCAAATCGTTCAGAAGTTACATGATCATTAACGCAGTATTAAAATGATAATCTTGCGCGCTCCCCGATGCGTATTTTATTTTAATTTTTCAGACATGCTAGTTTCTTTACGATTTTGAATGAAATTGAAGCTAATTTACCACGAATAAACAACAAAATTTCTTGAAGAGCTTTTCTGATAAAAGATATCACAGCACAGATATAGGCATGTCGGATACCTCTAGCTGCAATGTTACAATGCCATGAAGAAAAATGAGATTGGTTATATTTCCCTTACACTTCATAATGGTAATATTTTATAAGACAACTACACACATGTAGTGGCAACGCAAGCCCTGATTTTGATTTCTAGCCTGAGTCAACATTTGGTCTGTCGCCGACAAGTATATATATACAGGGTATTTTTGAAACGCTCCCGAAAACGAAGACAGACGACAGTACTAACTATATCTTAGATGATGGGTGAAATATAAAATCGATCCTGATGAAAAAAAAATCATCTTTTCACAACGTTTTATTAGCTTTATTCACGCTCCATCGTGTTAGTATAAATCATCGTGTTAAATAAAACGTTAATTTCATTAAAATAAAACATGAAAATACTTAAACATTAAAGCAGCAATGGAATTTAAAATAAATAAACCATAAAATCAGCTGACTAGGGTCAATATCCGCGTCGAAGCCAAACTCAACGTCACGTAAAAGAACGCTGAGCGATAGTGGAGGGTGTGTCTGCGCATGGGTACAGTCGCGTTCTAAAGTACTACATGGTACTAGGCTGTTGTTTTATAATATTATAATAGTAATTAATGGTTTTATTGTAGAATCATAATAGGTACTTTACTAGCTACTTAGAACTTTGGAAGAGGTTGAAATTCAAAATGGATAATGTTTGCTTGAGCATTATTTTTATTTCTATCGTAAAATAAAGTAGTTTGTAACAAGAAAACTTAAGCTAAGGGTGACACGCTGTCCATTATACCATTGGAACATGGAACATGGAAGCCAAATGTCGATGGTGTATTGGTGTTACTGGATGCTACTTCATCATCACTCATCAGAATCATCATCATCAATGCGAATGATAAATGTTTCCGTCATCAGGTTGACCACACGGTAATTTTTTCGGTATTCTTCCTCAATACATTTAACTTTACTGCACAATTTTCCCATTCACCTTCTATTTACCTTTTCGTTCACTAGTTCAGTCATAAAACAATAGATATAAATAATTTTTCTTTCCTTCCTTTTAAAACCAACGTCGCGCGTCGTGCAAAGAAATCTGTGTGTGCGACTGTACATTGGGAAACATCGCTTTTCAAAGCGCGGGAAGAATGAGGAACCAATAGCGTGCGCGCACAGTAATACTGGCGAGCATTCCCCGTCGCGCCCCTTCGTACCACGCGCTGCCGCCGCCCGGCCGACTGTGTGTCACCTCGCGTCAGCGCCAACATATAAATTCCCCAAATTTACCTACTAAGATTTGTTTGCAAGCGACATAAAATTAGAGGCGGCAATTACAATAAAAGTTGCAAGTAATTTTAATAGTTTTGACGTACCTCTTTTCAAATCAAAGTATTGGATGGATTAAAAACGGAAAGTCAATAAAAGTAAAGTAAAATAATTATTTTTTAGATTAATTACCTGTCGATCATAATTGCAATTGATTTTAACTATTAAATTATTCAATACCATTTTATTTCTATTTTCTTGTACAAAATCAAAGATAACCAAACCAAGTAAGTACGTTTATTAATTTCAATATCATTTTTGTAGTAACGAACTGCTTGTTTCGTCAGGGTACAATTGATTGTCTAATTGTAAAAAAATTACAACTATAACTTCTAAATTCCATATGAAAGAGTAGTCGTAGGGATCATATGGAAACTAAACTTATAAAATAAAAGTTGGCAATGTCATAACATTTGACGGTCTGTGGGAATGTTCAAAGTGTAGACTTCAGTTTTGGCGGGATTAATTATTGATTTTAGTTTTGAGACAGTTCCGTGTTGACTTTGGACACGCATGCGCAAGCGACAGTTCAATTGTTTTTATTAAATTCTTATTGTTATTACTTGGTATTACCTACTTGTTATTACGTGTTATTCTTGTTGTTACGTTTTGTGTTTCTTTTTTGTTTTAATAATGCCTAACGCGTACGTTTATAGTGCTCATGAATACGGCAACATGGGAATGCTTCGCGTGCATTACGAATTTACCGAGAGAAATTCCCGACCGCTCGACACCCAGCTGACTCTCGTCTGATAACAGCAGCATTTCAGCGAGTGTTGGAAAATCGGCCCATTGCTCCAGTAGCGGCAGGAGGTGGAAGTCAAATGACTGTTCACTCCGAGGAGCGCATTTTAGATGTCGTTCGCCGGTATCCGAACCTAGGTACACGAAGTATCGCTAAATTGTTAAGACGTCGGGATGGAACAAATGTGTCATACTGTTCAGTTCACAAAGTGTTAAAGCGTAACCGAATGCGGCCATACAAAGTGCACAAAGTGCAAGCTTTAGTTCCCGGCGATCACGACCGCCGACGAGTTTTCTGCCGTTGGTTATTAGACCAACAACAACGTGTGCCTGGTTCCATTGAGCACGTTATCTGGACGGACGAGTCGACATTTACCAGAAACGGCATGTGGAACCGAAGAAATACACACGTGTATTCAGAGGTTAACCCGTACGCTGTTCGACAAACCGGGCACCAAACCCGATGGTCGGTTAACGTATGGGCAGGTTTATTTAAGGATCGCATACTGGGACCAGTGTTTCTGCCACAGCGACTTAACGTACAGGTTATATAAGGTGAATACCTAAACTTTATAAATGAACAGTTGGTTGACATTTTAGACGACCTATCGTTGGATGAATATCGCCGTACATGGTTCCAGCATGATGGTGCACCTCCACATGTCGTGAGGTTCGTCCGTGAGCGCCTTACCGAATTATTTGATGATCGCTGGATTGGCAGACTAGGACCACACGCTTGGCCACCTCGCTCACCAGATCTGACCCCGTTAGACTTCTTTCTGTGGGGGTATGTGAAAGAAAGGGTTTTTAATCGTGAGTGTGATAGTGCTGACGAAATGCGCCAAAGGATCGTGGATGTTTTCGACAAACTACGTGCGGACTGTGTCGAAGACCACACGATAATGCCCCGCCTGCATGAGGAGACGCAACACCGAGCCCATATCTGCCTCGAAATGAATGGAGCACAGTTTGAGCCGCATCTCATAAGACCACGGAGGATTTAGAGCGGTAAGCTGTTTCATACCTATTTTTTTTTAAATAACTTGGTACTGAACTGATCTGAATAGGTACATAACTGAATACATCAGAATAATAAACATACCTACACGATGAATAAAAACGCATAACTCTAACCTTGTTAACTTTTCATTTAAGTATTTTTTTCATTAGCGGGGAATCGAACCAGTTATTTGGTTTATTTAACCTGTGAATTTGAATTAAAGTGGCTACGTGGAGACAAGCACAGTGGCAAAATAGTAGGTAGACAAGTGTTGTAAATTATTAGGTATTGTGGTACCATCGCTAGTTACGGGCCGCGCAATTCGGCGTTCGCGCGTACATTGACCCTAGTCAGCTGATTGTAATTCAGTAATTCCACTGCTGCTTTTATGTTTAAGTATTTTCATGTTTTATTTTAATGAAATTAACGTTTTATTTAACACGATGATTTATACTAACACGATGGAGCGTGAATAAAGCTAATAAAACGTTGTGAAAAGATGAATTTTTTTTCATCAGGATCGATTTTATATTTCACCCATCATCTAAGATATAGTTAGTACTGTCGTCTGTCTTCGTTTTCGGGAGCGTTTCAAAAATACCTATATATATATATATATATATATATATATATATATATATATATATATATATATATATATAGTTATCTGTGGGTCAGTCCAACTTTGGCGTGATAAATAACACTTCGACAACTGTATGGCAAATGTATCCATCACAGACTAATAAGAGGATACTGCGAATGTATCCATGTAAAGTCCGTTACGACGCGAACTGTATGCGGGAATTTCTCGAAACATTACAATAAATCAAGGTGCGTCAACGTATGCTGAGGACTTTATGACGTGTTTGACGATGTTCATCACTTTCACTTTGTTTATCACTTTTAATTGCCGAATTCTAGAATGCCAACAATCGAATTAACTTCCAAACGCAGCAGTGTGCTTTGTACACATAATTCCACTGAAGCTTAAGCTTCGGCCAAACTGAGACGAATCCCGCGCGAGACGCGGGACGCGATTCGCTCGCGCTGATTGCGTCAGCTAACTTGTATGGAAGTGTTGTTCACATTGCCACGAATAGTCGCACGTGTTGCAGTGAAATATACGCGGGATAGTGCCCGATTTTTCTAAATGCCGTTGAACCTTAAATTATTTTTAAAAAAAGTAAAAGAAAACAAGATTCTATACGACCTCAGCCACGAAGACTGTAAAAATAATAGGAAAAAAGATAGGGTGATTTAATTTGTTAGCTTAATAAAGAATTTTAAGCTAACAAATTTAAAAAAAAATTAGTAAATTTATTTTAATTTACAATTTATAAATTGACTAAATTATAATTATAGATTATTCCGACAATTTACAACGACCTACTAAAACTGTTTTAAGTCGTCTTGTAAGGTCCCGGACGATAGTTCTCGTATAAATAGTTTATCTATTTTAGTTTTTGAAAGGTAACACTAGGAATTTCTCCTGTACCGTGGCGGCAGTTTATAAACATAAATTGCACAAGGACGAAATTCTATTTAGTAGTGGCGTATAAGAATATAAATACACCATATCATTCCGTGGGTGTGGTAAGAGACGATAAGTCGAACTATAATAGGAGATGGGCTGCAGCATCTTCCTCGTAACAATTCAAAATAATTAAAAAAACTGAGGTTGCCAACCCGCCAGCTAAGTGTGGCAACTATGGAAAAATCCACGCAGCAACCTAAGGCTTCGGCTAAACTGAGGCGAATTCCGCGCGGGACGCAATTCGCTCGCGCCGATTGCGTCAGCTAACTTGTATGGAGGTGTTCACATTGGCGCGAATAGTCGCACGTGCTGCAGCGAAATATACGCGGGATAGTGCCCGATTTTTCTAAATGCCGTTGAACTATAAATTATTTTTACAAAAAGTAAAAGAAAACAAGATTCTATACCTCAGCCACGAAGACTATAAAAATAATAGGAAAAAGATAGGGTATGGGAAGTTTTATCAAGAATCGAACAAAATATGTTTACGTATATTTTGTTCGTATCTTTCGTAATGTGGGTATCAAAGTGTGAAACTCAAATTCTATGCGTTGAGTACTCAGCTCATGAACCTATTTTCTTCTTTTCTTCCTCACATCTTGAGATTCTTCTTCAGTTAATGCTAATAAAAACAAAACCTCAGCTTCAATATCAAAAGACATAATTTCCTATTGAGGAACCAAAACTAATGACGTGCGGGATTCGCCTCAGTTTGGGAGGCTAAGCGGGCGATAGAATCGCGCAGATTCGCGTCCCGTGCGGAATTCGCCTCAGTTTGGCCGAAGCCTTAGGTTGCCTCGTGGATTTTCCGTCCTAATCCGAATTCGCACGGGAAGCGAATAGGCATTTAGAAAAATCGGGCACTATCCCGCGTATATTTCGCTGCAGCACGTGCGACTATTCGCGCCAATGTGAACACCTCCATACAAGTTAGCTGACGCAATCGGCGCGAGCGAATCGCGTCCCGCGTCCCTCGCGGGATTCACCTCAGTTTGGCCGAAGCTTAAAAGCCCACCGAGATGCAATATTTCATTGCATCTCTAATATTGTTCAAGTTGGTCACTATAGATGAGGACATAAGTAAGACAAAAATGTATATGAATATAAAAAAATGTATTTTAAAATATACAATGTCTTGCAAAATATCTATTTATATTCTAAATAATATATCAGTAGTGAATATTATTTACAGGCATAATAAAAATAATAACACATGATAAAGTTTGTTACTCAAAAGCTCGAAAGTAATTTACTTTCATACCTTACTTTCTTAGTACATACATTAAGTCACACAATAACAATAAAGGGCTAAATATAAATATTATAATCTAATTATACCCTTAATGGATAATGTTTAGAAACAACATATTATAATATTTGAACTTTTTTGCGATAATGAATAGTAATTTTTTTTTTCAAGACATGCTTAAAATACTTCTCATCTATTTACTATTTAGTCATAGTAGCAATTTGACTTAGTTTTGAGCTGTTACCATTTTTTTCTATTACTATTTCTAAATGATATAAAAGAGATCTTTAATTCATTCGGACGGAATTATTCTCATAGTAACATGTATTAAGTCTTAAAAATGTTTTGTAATGGGAAATATTTTCAGCAGCTATAGATTTTTCATTAAATTCAGTCTTAATGAATAATTGTAATTGGTTAAGCTGTAACGTCAGAGGTAGAAAAATAAAATTACTATAAAAGTATAAAATTATTTGAATAATGTTACGAAAAGAATGCATGTGAAAATAACATTAATGTAAATAGGAATATGGGAACTTTTAAGCCCGTTGCTGTGTTACATCCATCAGTGCTACATGTATAAATACATGTTCTATATTCTAACTTGTCTCCGGGTTGCGCCACATAGTTGCAATAATTCCCTAAATCTAATGATGAACAATACCTTTTAGTGCTTATTCCACCTGAAAGGATAATAGTCTTAATTATTTGTAAAAATATTTCAAATGAATAAAATAAGCAATGCAATCATTAAAAAGCACTTACCATTAAAAAAGTTATATTATAAAGTGCCCAGTGCTATAAATCTTTAAATCAAAAGTTAGTGTGTTAGTGGTGAGGTTAGTAAAAAGATTAGTATTGTTTATATATAAGCAAATCAAACTTTTATGCATAATGCCCACAAATCTTTAATGTGAAAATAATAACAGCCATGGTCCATCCCACTGTCAGGCACAAGCCTCCTCGCATTTCTTAGAGTTTTGGAGCAGGAAATATTTCACAACGCTGCTCCAATGCTTGTTGGCAGTTTCATATCCCTTTGAATAATTTTTGAATTAGTGAAACATGCAGGTTTCCCTACAATGTTTCTCTTCAATGCGGGGCACATGGTAAATAAACACTAAAATTGTATGTTACTACTTAATATGCATATTTGAACTTCTTAATAAACATATTATAAGGCAAGTATTTGTCCCCAGAGCCACCATGGCTAATCCTTATATTAGTATGGTATTAAATGGAGAGAAAGTGAAAACAATTCAATTACTTTAAAAATAAAAAATATTATGGGTATTAAATTCTTATTATTATATTGCTTTTAGGTTCTGGAATTCCTTTATAAATTTTGTTATTAAATCAAAGTCAAAACTTGAATGAAGTTATTGTAATTAATATCATCAAAGATTTATAAGCATTATGCAATTAGCTAGGATATTATGATCATCAAATAATGGATGAAACTAAAGGTAGCGAACCAACTTATATCATGAGGTTATCTACTAAGTATGTATTATTTTTAATTGATTTGGGAAGTTAAAGAATATTTGATTAACTATAAATTTAAATTGAAAATGTGTGCTTTTGATTTCACTTGGTCACTAATCATTTGCGTACGTAGCACGGGGCAAGTGAGCTGTGCCCACCTGACTTGTCAAGTGTCCACCCCAGGATGTTACCATGACTACCAATCACAAAATCTATGGTGGGCATTTAAACATTAGGTCTTTACCTTTGAAATTGCAGTTTTGTTTAACTGGCTGCCACTTTGAATATAAGTGTAATATATTCCTTTTCCAAAAATGCTATTTATTTGTTTTTTTTTTAATTTCTTTTTTTACAATACCACTTTTGGTGTAAGTGTTAACACAATACAAATTGGTAAGAAGCTGAATGAGAGGCCCGTGTCCAAGCTAGCATCATATTGCTGGATCAGCATAGGAATGATAGAATTTTGAGTTAAATTGTCACTTGTGAAAAGTGGATTCTATATGCCAATCGCAAGTGTTCATCACACTGATCCAGGTGCCTAAGCCAAACAGTGTCCAAAACGAAAGACAAGTCAGATTTCTGTTGACTATTTGGCAGGCTACTGTTGGTGTTATCCATTTTAGCTTTTTCCATCTGGTGCCACAGTTACTGCCGGCCATTTTTTTATTTGCAAATGATGGTGGAGAAGCTAACAATCAAACAACACAGATTGGTGAACTGCTCCTCCACATTGCTTCTTCATGGCATCACCCAACACAACAGTCGTAGGCAAAATTTAGCACAAACATTGTGCAATGCATATTCATAAGTAAAGACCTAAAACTTGGTTTTAAGTTTCTGCGGCCATTGCTTTTCGGGGTCAGACCCCTCCTTACAAAATAGCCCAATACAATTAAAAAAGCCAATTTTTTTTATAGGATAGGATGACAAACGAGCACACAGTCCACCTGATGGTAAGTGGTTGCTGTGACCCATATACATCTACATCTATCCTCAATAAAGAATCAAAATGCAGATTCATTGTCACCCATGAGGACTAATATGGAATGCCTCTTTTCCAGTAAAAAGGATCTCCGGTTCTCTACACTCACCATACGAAACACAGCAGCGTTAAGATGCTATTTTACGCTGATATTCTGTGAGAGCGTAGTCCTTCCCCAGTCGAACCGACCCATTTGTGCTACAACTATACTACTAATATAGCTGCAGCATGGCTCTACCACATATAAATATAATTAATCCTCCCTACACCAGAAGAGACCCATGTTCAACAGTAGAACTTTACTCCCTGATAAAGAAGAAAGATTCAGTGATAATACACTAATAACTTTGTATTATAGTGCCTTAGAGCATGTAAGCATAAGTTTAAACTGAGTGAGTGCTGAGGTAACCATTACTGTTCATTTCGGTTTATATTTAATACTGTTTAAATGGTAAACAATAATTAATGAACCAGATAAAATAGAAATGCTAATGTACTTTTTTCATCCATTATTTGAAATAACTTTTGTATGACTGTTTATTTATTCTTTATATCTATCACTATAAGTGCACAATGAGCAGACTTAATGCCTTACAGCATTCACTGCCATTCAAACCTGCTTATTACTTGTATCAATACAATATATTGATAATAAAGTAAGCAAATAAAATATAATCCATTCTCTCATTAACACAAAAATATTTTCGTAATATGTTAGTAAGAACCTGACTGTTTAATGCAATACTGAGCATTGTAAACATGATCACAAGGTGTTGCTGTTAAGATCCCACCATCCAAGTTTAGAAGACCATCACCACATTCCATGGAAGAAGAGGAGTTGCACTGGTAACATTCAATTGCTTTACCTATATTAGAAATGGAACTTCTTGATTATAGGCCATTACTTATCTACACCTTATGTTAGTGTTACAACACATCCAGTAGTCTGACCTTTTTCATGGATTATTGATTATTTCTAATATACTCTAATTGTTCAACTGTATAATTTGACACCCAATAACTAATTTAACATTCTCGATTCTTAATCTATAAATTTTGCTGTTATAAAAATGATCACCCAGAATTTCCATTCAGCACAGGGATAAAAAAAAATTAATATAAGAGTTGAAATTTACCAAAATAATTATGGTGGTACTTATTAATTTTAATTGTTATTATATTAATTGCTTTAAATTAAATGTGTTAATTAAAATTATCTGTTAAATGTTATAATTTTTATGAAAAAGGTTTGTGTATGATTTTATGTTGTTAGAAAACACATATAGCCCCAGGCAAAGTTACTACAAAATGTTAGTACAAGTCCCAGAGTATCAGAGCAACCCAGCTCTGTCTCACCTTCATATCTACCGACGTGTTTGATGCAATACTGAGCATCATGAATTGTCGCACAGTCAATTGGTACAATGTCTGTATCGCTATCTAGAAACTCGTTACATTGAAAAGGGTTTTCAGAATCTGTCCCAGAACACTGATAGCAGTTTATAGAATCCACTAGAATAAAATACAAAAACGTAATTTTTACTTTTACACTATTTGGGGCGTTGTTATCGATTTACCATTTCTTACCTGACTTTAAAGTTACAACCAAAAATGTTAAACAAAATATGATAGATGTCGTGAACAACGTCATGGTTATCTCAAGATATTGTAGTTTATTTTTAAATAATATATTTATAAAGTAAAGTTCGTGTTTATCGAACAATTTCTTACTCAGTTTAGGTCAAGTTTAGGTTTAGTAAATTCAAAATCCAAACAGATTGACAATTTGATTTGACACGAATATTGGATTGCCAGTCATAAAAAACCTAAAAATATAAAGATTATTTTAAATTTATTAAGATTTTTGTCCCGGATGCTTGCCTTTTAAGCCATGTCTTCATTTCATTCGGGATCTTCGTTTTTATAGATATTCAATATCAAGTGATAATAATTCTTTATTTTATAGTCCGTTCACAGTTATTTTACCTCTGATATCTGTGATTGTATTTTCTTACTAGGTTGGCATTACTTTTTGTCAAGTACTTCAGACGTATTGAAAAGCTTCTCGGATTTTTCTGTTGTATCGGTGATTTTTAATCTCTTAACATACCAAAAAGATTCAAAGTAGCGGCAGAAAAATTGTGCTATCAGTGCGCAAGTTTTGTTAACAGGAAAAAGTTAATAAAGGCCCAACGATTCCATTTGAAGATGTTCTTCAACGGGTAGCAGTCATGACAGGTGAGTAAAATAGTTAAAAATATTATTACCTGCTATTCGTGTTTTTCCCATACTAGCGAAAACTAAAATTATATATTTTGGTTACGATTTTTGTTACGTTACGTTCGGTTATAATTGGAAATATTTAGTATAGTAACGTCATTTTTTGTATCAAAGTAATAATTCAATGTAATTTTAATAACGAAATAAATAAATAAATAACTGTGTTTGTTTTTTTTTTTTCAATTATATTCTATAAAATATAAATACAATACAAATATAATATATTGTATATATAAAATATAAATATTTGAGAAAACCGTCAACACTATTACCAAAGAAAGCGAAGTTGCTCCTTCCACATCTACAAAAATATCCACACCTAGGAAAAAACGGAAAAAAAAATAGAGTTGGAAGATTTTGATCTGTGTGCAATTAGAAATAAAATACGTCAAATTAGTCTGGAGGTGTCTACTTCGGGTAAATTGTTAGATGAGTTAAAAATTGACATCAACTTTAATACCACATTATGAAAAATAATCCGAAAAATAGGATTTCGATTTAAAAATGTGGCTCTAAAAGAAAACGATTAATGGAACGACATGACATTGTAGCCTGTAGGTACAGATACTTAAATGTTTTGAGACAAAATCGTAAAGAAGGCCGACCTATCATATAAATGTGAAAAAATGTTGGCAAACGAAAAAAAGAATGATTCAGGTGGTGCACGCTGGATTATTGTTCATGCAGGTGGTGAAATGGGCTTTATACCAAATTCACAATTAATATTTAAATCACAGTCGAAGTCGGGTGACTACCATGATGACATGAACAGAACAAATTTTATGGAATGGCTAGAATTACCATTGTTTATTTTACTTTTTATGATTTTTTTTTCATATTTTCTATTTTGTCTGCAATAAAGTAAATAAATAAATAAATCTATAAATAGACATTTGAGCTAAGGCTCAAATGTCGGCTGTTAACGGAGGGCCGACAGCTTAGAGTTATGTATTGGAACCCCGGCGGCATTACAAGAAAGGTCACCGTACGAAGAACGCTGATCCAGCAGCACAACATCCAGATTGTGCTGCTGGGAGAAACAAAGCTGCGCCTACCTGCACAACTGAAGCTCCCTAAGTTCTTCGTGTATCGACATGATGAGGTGTCACCGGAAGACGTCGCGTACAGAGGTACTGCGGCCCTAGTAAGGAGAGACGTCATACATGAAGAAGTAGAGACGGACCCGAATTTCACGTCGACGAGGACAAAGGGGATAAGGATGAAGGTGAGGACCAAAGAGGTAAGGTCTAAGCTGCCTACAGACCTCCCAGCACCTCGTTTGCCCCCAGGACATAAGAACTATTTTCAATGCAACAACACCTGCAATTATCGCCGGAGACCTCAACGCGAAACGTCCTGCTTGGGGCTCCGCAATAATAACTCCTCCTGGGATGAAACTTTATGAAGACGCCGAGGATTGGGCGCTCGGAGATACCCGTCTCCCTGCATCACCTCAACCGGCAGCTCTCGAAGACACCAGCACCTGTCTGTCCACTAGTGGACAACACGGGTAAAAGATGCTATGACGTCCAGAAGAGGGCAGAGATGATGGCACAGCACCTAGAAGATCAATTTAAGCCCAACAGCGTAGCAGAGTGGTACGTTGAGCATGCAAAAGGCATACAAGACCGCGTACAGGAATACCTGTCGAACCCGGCGCCGCCTATACGGGGCGACGACTTCATTTCGCCGGCGGAGGTGAGGCGCGCTATCATGCGCCTACCCACCCGCAAAGCACCAGGATTTCACGGTGATAGCGTCGTTCCTGGAGGGGCGGAGCTTTAAGTCAGCCTAGAAGAGGCTGTTTCGGTAGCACGACCGATCGGAGCGGGAGTGCCAGAGTGGCTGGACAAATGTAGGATGGCGGTCAGCGTCGGGAAGACCACCGCCTTCATGACCAGGCTGACAAGAACACCACCTACGCTACAACTGCGTGAGCAGGACGTAGGTTGGAAGACCACAATCACTTACCTAGGATGCCAGATAGATCGCTCTCTACGCATGAACCCGCAGGTCGATCACGTCGTGAGGCAGGCCAAAGCCGCGCGAGCGAATCTATATCCTGTACTGGCATCCAAACTCCAAATAAGAACCAAGACAAACCTACGTCCGTTCGCGGCGTTGACCTCAGCCACTCAGCGCTGGAAGATGCAAGCCCAGCAGAATCTTGCACTACGGGTGATCGTGGGAGCTGGCTGTTACGTCAGGAACAACTTCATTCACGTGATCTCAAGATAGAGACCGTCCATGAATTTGTGGCCCGTACTGCGAGATGGTTATACGACCGCGCAGATAACGGGTCCCACACCCATCTACACTATCTGGCCCACCTGACGGGCAACCACTCCCACGAGAACTTCTGCGCTCACCTGACGAGGGGGAAGCCGGGGACGAGTGTGAGTTCCGACACCGGATCAGATGGCGTGAAGTAGATACGTAACACACCAACCGACAATCTGTGAGGGTTGCCTCGAGACCCGATAACCTCCTGTCCCCAGAAGGGGGAAGAGAAGGAGAAGAACACTACCGCCCAATTTGCAATTTCGTTCGGGATCAGCAACTGTTACGGGAACTAAAAATAAGAAGAAAGAATATAAGTGAAACGCTCACGCCCACCTCGTTGTCCCGAACCCAGCGTAGTGCGGTTATTGGTCTGTGAATAGAAGGTCAATAGTTGGTTGGTCCTTGATCGGTGACGCAAGACCCGTGTGCACCTGACCGTTTTAGCCGCCGTCTGACTTTTTGTGTTGCTTGCTAGCAAGAACAGCGAGAAAACATAAAGTACACAACAGGAAATTCTTAAACTCCGAGAAATGCGCCTGGTCATGCGCCTGATCTCTTTCAGTTCGAATTGGATTACCGTCCCATCGACCAAACACTTTTACTCCTGGGTCCCATCAAACTATAAGAGTGAGAAAATATAGTGCACACACACATGCTCTACAATTCCGTTCTGCGCAGATGGCTAGTAGAAATTTACTCCGGAGGACATTATAATGAGTTTTCTACGGCGAATACCTGTTGTCTCTATGTTTACATTTACTATTCTATCTCATAAAGCGACCGCGTGGCCTAGTGGTCAGATCCAGTTAATACTGAGCGGATCCTGGGTTCCAATCCAGGTCGTGGCCAATATTTGTACAATAACACTAATCGTTTGTCTCTTATAATTGCGTATAATGTATTCTAGACTATCCCCAACGTAATAAGCGCTAAATTGAAGACAGGTATAGTCCTAATACCTAAAAGATGTTATTTTGCTATGAGAAAGGTACTTATTATGAGTATTCAAAATCACCCAGCACGGCTAGCATGGCCTGGAGACAAAAAATTTATCCCCCGATTATATCCACTGACAAGAGATAAAATTATTTTGTGCTTATGCCAAAGCACGGCAACGGGAGAAGTATATCCCCGTTTGACATAACGAGTAGACATATATCCCCCATCCGTAGCATGGAGCCAAATGAAAGATAAAAAATTATGCTTTTTTGACATTTGAAAGGGACAATTTTATCCTAGTTCATTGGACGTGGGTTTAAGTTTATATTCATACAAAAAATTTATTTAAGTCTAAGTCTATCTCCCATTTTATCTACTGTGGATATTATATCCACTGGTGTGCCCATGCTCGAAACTAAGCGAGGGGATAAATATTTTCTCCTTTCCCCGGGGATAAAATTGTCTCCTGCCCATAGCCCTGCAGGAGAAAAAGCAAGATTTCCATGGTACGAAATGGACTGATAAATCGCGTACTTGTACATCATATAGCAATGGTTGGTATTAGTTGGCTAAAGTGAGCGGATACAGAAATGTTTATTTTAAATAATGGTGACAAACTTGAATACAGTCCACCTCACGGTAAGTGGATGCTGATGGGCCACAGACACCTTCGTCTATCCTTGATTAAGAATCAAAATACAGATGCGTAGTCACCCACTGAGGACTAAGATAAAATGCCTCTTACCAATAAAAAGAATTTCCGGTTGTCGTCACTCACCGAACATGGCAGCATTAGGCTAAGTTCGCTTGAGCGTCCGGTGGCACGCTTTTAGAGTACTTATGACGGTTTGTAAAACAAGAACAAGGTCACCGGAGTGCCGAGAACTGTATGGTATTGCGCGGTCATGTAGGTAGACGACAACATCTATTATTTTTTATTTTTAAATAAGGGTGACAAACGAAGACACATCTATGTTCGTTTGCGAATTAAAATGCAGATGCGTTGTCAGCCGTGAGGACTAAGATAGAATGCCTCTTTTTCAGTAAAAAGGGTCTCCGGTTCTCAACACTCACCATACGAAACACAGCAGCAATAAGCTGCTATTTTACGCTGGTAGTCTGTGAGAGCGTGGTCCTTCCCCGGTCGAGCCGACCCATTCGTGCTACAACTATACTATTAATATAGCTGCAACATAGCTCTACCACGTATAATTATTTATTATAAATATTAGTTTAAATCTACCGCGCGCTAAGTACTTTTCGGGGTATCGCGCAGTTGTGTGAATTTATCCTTACGCTGCTAATACTCTGTGCAGCATGAATGGGTAGGCTAGACAGGGTGTTTCTTTCCCGGCGTGGATGTCGTTAGATTCAAAACGGCAAACCACATAATCTCGCTTTTCGATTGCTTGATGAAGAGAACAATTTATCATAAGAGGAACAAAATGATCTTGCCCTTGTAACACGACAAGAAAAAAGAAGTCAGTCAAGACTCAAGAGTACACCTCACCAAGCCATCACTTTAGTCGTTCTGATTTTGGCAAACATAGGCATTTTGCTCGAGGGTGTTCGTCACAAAAGAAAATTGAAAAGAAGTGCTGGTTCTATCCCGGTCGAGCCGACCCATTTATCTTGCAGTCATTGCTTGCAGTCACTCCAGCCTCAATGTTAACTCCCTGCTTATCAACCCGCTTGCCAAGCGTGCTAGGAACCGACAAATCAAGGGGTCGTACCTAGCGTATTAAATAAAATTTGTTTTAATGTGACTGCCTCGTTGGTCTAGTGGTCGTAAACGCAGTCGTAAACGAATCCCGGGTCGGACCAACAATAATCAGTTATTGAGCTTTTCTGTCAAGAAATTCTCAATAGCAGCCCGGCTTTGGCGGTGTTTCCCCCCGTTCCACGTAAATCACGTAAAGCCGTAGGTTCTGCGCCTGATCTCTCTCTGGTCGTATTGAGTTGCCGTACGATTGGACTATGAGAGTAAGAAATAGAGAGTGCATCTGTGCTTGCGCATACACTTGAACACTAGAATCCCTGCCATGCGCAAATGGCTAGTCTCCGTTGAGACTTTCTGCCATGACCGAAATTCGCTCTGGAGGATGTTATTATGAAATACTAGCTGTCCCCCGCGACTTCTCCCATGTAGAATTTACTACAATTTCATGGGTTTTAATTTCTTTTGCGCGGAATCCTAATTATTTTTCTAAAATAAAAGCATCCTAAGTTACTTCTTATAACATCAGCTATCTGCCAGTGAAAGTCCCGTCAAAATAGGTCCAGCCGTTTTGGAGATTAGCCGGAACAAACAGACAGACAGACAGACAAAAATTTTAAAAATTGTTTTTTTGTTATTAATACCGTATATACTTTCATATGCATTTAGTAAAAAGCTGTTATTTTAACATTACAAACAGACACTTCAATTTTATTTATTTGTATAGATTATGAAGTAGTGGGTTAAGAGGGGCTGAAAAAAAAAGATAAAAACTACATAAAATGTGTTTTTTATTTATTTTCAAACTCCTCCTATTTATCTTCATAATTATATTTATAAGTATATAAAATTCTTATAAAATAACGCTATACCTAAGTTAAGTAATGTTAAGTAAATTCTCAATATTTTGATATTACAAACTATGGACGTTTCTCTTATTAAAGAAATAACTTTATAAATATCGTAAATTCAGTATACACAAACATCTTACAAAACATTATACAAAATACAAACATACATCTTTTATTATAGGTAATTAGAAAGTAATGATGTATCTTATCAAAATCACAATATGCATGAGCAGAAACTTACACTCATGTGAACTTAATTTGTACATTATTATTCTACTTTAAATGCGTTAACTTACGTAGTTACTTCTAAGCACTTAAACTTATAGGCAGTAAGGATTAAAATTTAAACAGATTATTGTCACACATTTAATGTTAATATTATATTTAACGTTTTTCATCACATAAGAGGAATGAGAAGTGGATGGCATTGAATAGTATACTAGAGTGAATAGATCGTTTATATTATACGTTTACACGATACAAAAATAAAGATATGCCCCCTAGGCTTACCTAATTCATATTTCCACAATATTTTAACGACATTAACTTATTTGGCAATTTTGTATGGGATTTTAATTAACTGTATAATTTAAGTATAGCATAATGGGCAAATAAAATGCACTCTTTGTTTTGGTTGAAGTCATCTTTTGGTGGATGTAATTTTTATTCACAAAAGAAATGATAACAAATTCAAAATAATGTAATTTAATGTACTATATAACCTACTTTTTAAAAAAGTATTAATTATAATGGAGTGTTAATAATCTGAGTATCAAAGTTGAAGGTACAATGTGTAATTAATTTCTTAGTTGTTTAGCTGAGGCCTTAACGGCAGAGAGCCTTCCACCCAGAAGTTTGGTCGTTGCATCATAGTCTGCCATAAGGCTACTTCTTTGCCCATACTGTCCATCCAATTGACACTGGCACCCATGTATGTACCTGCAATTAATGCGAGGGATTTTTAATTTGTCAATGTGCAGATTTTCATACGAAGTGTTTCTCCAATATTTTGTAATTGCATGTTGAAAAATTGCACTAACTGAAATGAAATTGTAATAATTTTACATTTCAGTTAATTTTCCAATATTATTGGTGTTTTTTTAAAATTGTAAGTATTTTTTTAAGCACTAGGATTTTCTCCTGTATCGTGGAGGCGATTTCAGAAAACAAACATCCAGACACGAAACAATTATTTGTAGCCCATACAAACACATGTTCTGTGCGGGTTCCGCGGCCCATAACGCTGTGACAAAACACAGCCACCGCGCTACGGGGCGCAGTTTTTACATTAAAAAAATTATCCTGTATTGTGGAAACATTCTACATAGGTACATAAATTCCACATGGACTAAATCTAGCCTTGGAAGTTACTCTTAGGCCATCCAAATAGTTGTTCTTTTTTATAGGATAAGGGTGACAAACGAGCACACAGTCCACCTGATGGTAAGTGGTTGCGGTGGTCTTAGATAGACAGACGTTACTAGTATTACGAATCAAAATGCAGATGCGTTGTCACCCGTGAGGACTAAGATGGAATGCCTCGTTTCCAGTAAAAAGGGTCTCCAGTTCTCAACACTCACCATACGAAACACAGCAGCGTTTAGCTGCCATTTTACGCTGGTATTCTGTGAGAGCGTGGTCTTTCCCCGGTCGAGCCGACCCATTCGTGCTACAACTATACCAGTAATATAGCTGCAGCATGGCTCTACGACATTAATCCGTTACGTTCCATGTGAGAATCGAAGCGCTGGAGCCAAACGCTTACCCACTGCGCTATCGATCCGTGACTAAGTAACTATTTCGTTTATTGACACTGGATATATTGTGTTTTAAATTAATATTGAATGTTAAAAATCAATATCTCACCAGTTCCAAGCGACAATCTAACAGCTCCCATGAAGTCGTTAGAGGCAAGTCTGTCCCTGTCCCAAAGGCTTAGCTCCAGGGCTCTGGTGGCCAGCTCCTGCATGGTCAGCCCCCGGTAGGTAAACGTGTGTTCCCAGCGTGGGTTTAGTGTTCTCCGTACTACATTCGTTTTCTGTTTGGCAAGACGACCTCTTTCTGGCAGAAGATAACTGTGGAAAAAAAGAAAGGTAAAATATTGATAATTTCGCTTTATAGTAAAAAATATTTATTATTTACAATAAAGCTAAAAAGTTCCTGAATATGAAATGAAGATGAATATTTTGATATCACTTTCTTATCAAACTTGTTATTTTCTATGTAAAAAATAGTAAAAAGAGTAGCATTATTGTTTTCCTTACCTGTGGAGGTAAGTAAGAAATTAATTTATTATTTAAATCTATGGATATTATTCTTCAAGACTTGTATTTAGACAAGATTTGTATAGAACAAATTGAAAACGTTCTCGAGTAGCAGCCTCGTACTGGCAATCATTACGACTAACTACAAATCACTAGATGTAGTGACGACCTGATGAAACTCGCAAGTACTTAGTCGATGTATGCAGATGGCTAAAGACCGTACTTTGCGGCAACCTATAAAGGAGGCCTATATTCTGCAGTGGACTTGTGATGGGCTCTGGTGATAGGGATAGTGAAAGTGAACCACAAGCCTGTTTTGTATACAAGCCCTATCGTTGAAACAGTAATTAAAAAAACCCGACTGCCTAAAAATGTTTACTAAAAAGTGAAATTTTTTAAAAAAGCCTCTTACTCCCACAATTAAAACGAATCTAACGACACCTCACATGTTAAAATCCATCAAGCCGTTTAGGCTAAAGAGAGTGCCAAAGAAATAGACGTACATACATACATAGTCTCGAAAAACATTACCCTCCTTCTAGGATAGCCGGTTAAAAAAACATGCCAAATTTTGGTGACTGACGAAAGAGCTTTGGTTGCAGTAGTGGACTGTTGATGTGTTAATGAGAACTTGAAAAATAATAAATAAATATTGATAGTACCTCTTGCAGAAGACATCAGCGAGTCCGTTTGGCTTGGTAGCGAGCAGGTTTTTGGCTTCCTTTACGAGAACGTGAAGTGTGCCCTTGCCGCTATCTTGTAGCTCGAACTTCAGACCTACGATCAGGTCCCCACGTGTACCTTGCTGTTCCTCAAACTGTTCCGTCTGCAATTATTTGTACAAAATTCAAAATTTATATTTTAATAAATTGGTGTGGTGGCGGTGTAAGAGAATCTCCACATTCACCCCCACTTCGTCCGGCGTCCCGTGGGTGGGTGGTAATAATGGACTATAATAAATGCTGGACCAGTCTTATGACTTCCGATGGATGGCGGTATAATCATTTCGTGTAAGTTAGACGTAAAATACCTTGAGACTACCGACGGGCAGCAGCATCAAAAGTGCGAAACCCCTAGTATTGTGATAGTCAATCCGATCGCCAAGCGTGAAGATTGCAAATGGTCTTTTATTTGCATTTAAAAAAGAAAAAAAATTGTAGTGTAAACGTTAGAATCAATGCTTGCGAATGACTTTTTAAGTAATGCGCCCACATTATGCCAATAAGCTACTTTCACTTTAACGTATTAGGCGGACTCGGTCAATTAAAAATCGTTCACCATAATATTCTATTTTAAATTCGATGAAATAAACAACTATAGAATTTATTTAAAGCTATTCGTATTTACAGACATTACACAAAGAAAGGTATTCCATTATGTATATTCACATTTATATATATTCACTAACGCATAAACACACATAGTACATATTATAATCTATTAAAACAGTAGAGTCGAACTCTATGGACTTTAAAACGTGCAAATATGTTGAAATTTAGACTTTGAAATATCGAACCTATTATGCAACAATTTCCAAATTTAAAGTTAACAAAAACATAATATAGTTAAACAGAGCATCAATAAAATCTGAAGAACATATATTTATATTAGGCGGTACTATCAACCACTAGGCGGTAAATATCAAGTTTTACTTAGTTATTTGTTCACCGGATTACCGTTTCATTATTTAATGGAACTTTAATTAGGAAACTGAAAGACAGTCCTCCTATTTTATTTTAATAAAAGTCAAGATTCACTTGAAATTATTTTTTTCCTTTCTTCTTATTAATGCCCTCCTCCTCTTATATCTCCACTCGCTTTCAACTTCCCCTGAACATGACCTTTCCGATTCCTCGTCCGTCACCAGTGTTGCCCTAGTACACTAAGCATTTTTTTTTATAGAAGAGGGGGCAAACGAGCATGCGGCTCACCTGATGGTACCTAAGTGTCGACCGCCGCCCATGAACAACTGCAATACCAAGGGAATGGCAGTTGCGTTGCCGGCCTTTTAAAAAGGAGTAAGCTCGTTTCTTAAAGGTCCCCAAGTTGTATCAGTCCGAAAAACCGCCGTAAACGATTCTACAAAGTAGTCGTGCGATGAAGAAACTCCTGGTAAATCGCACAGTAGTGGACCGCCAAGCATCCAGATGAAGTTGATGGTAACGTAAGTTTTGTCGCGTTGTGCATATATTAGATAATATACGATAATTTTTTTAGATGATAAATGACTGACCCGTTCGTGCAACTTATGCCACATGGGCGCGGGGTCGTCGAAAACGACGTCGGCCAGTGGCAGCGTCACCTCGCCGAGGAAGTCGTTGCGGCCGAACATGTCCGCGTGCCACACGCTCAGCCACAGTGTCCGTGCGGACAGCGAGGCCAGCGGCTGCGCGAAGCTCAGCGTCTCCTCGAACACCGGGTTCAGCGTGTTCTTCTTCACCTTCGTCTTGCGTTTGCCTGCTTTGGACTTGTCTGGTAACAAGTACACCTGGAAGAAACATGTAGCGTTACTGATATGCCATTTGTTGGCGGCATACAAAGTAGAAACTATCATCACCCCATTTCTATTATAATTTTATACAAATGTATCCAGTAATGAAAGTAAATGTCTTTCAGAGTTTGTGGTGACGTCGACTTTCAATTTTGTTTCCGGTTTTTCTAAAGACAATTAGACAACTGTTGTGATCGCCACAGAATAAATTGTAGCATAATTAATATATTATACCATATTGCTTTAATAAAGTAAGGTATATATTTTATACTTTTGTCAGCTCGTAAAAGTCCAGTGCAGGGCATAGACCTCTATAAATAGCATTTTAAATATATTTACTACGAAAATACTAATTATAACAATCGTGCATCCACTATTAAAGTGTTTCAGTTTTTGAATTAGAGGTTTTTAAAGAAGAAAGTAATGCTTCATATCTATGAGTTATCCATGATTTGTAGTGGCCGCTTACCATCAGATGAACTGCGAGGTCGTTTATCATTTAGTTGAGGTTGAGTTGGTCGCTTCCAAGCTGTTTCTGAAATAAATTTTGTAAATAGTTTGTACAACCTATCATATTGTAAAATTTACTTAAAAAAAAGTACCGCTGGGTTTCTTGCTGGTTCTTCCCAGGACAGAGGTTATTTACCGACCCAGTGGTAAAGTAAAAACTGACTTTCAATAAGGATAACATGTGATTTATATTGAATAAAAATTATTCTATTCTATTCTATTTGGTTCCAGAAGCTACAGTGCTTGTTGACATATCCAACAATTGCATCTGTCAAATGTCATTTGATAAACTTCGACATCGTGTGAAATAAAAAGCGACGTGTGAAAAGCACTACGCAACGCGCTGTTAAATCACGAAGCTCAGCGTACCTTGACGTAAGGATCGGATAGGTTGCGTTTGGTGTCGATCGGCACGTGTCACCGAAGCGACGTCAGAATGCAACTCGGTACTAAATAACGAAGTCCGGCGTATCGTACCTTGACGTAAGGATCGGAGCGGTTGCGCTTGGTGTCCACGGGCGCGAGGTCGCGGCAGCGCTTGACGCCGACCTCGAGCGCGCCCAGCCGGTAGTTGTACAGCAGCGAGAACTGCACCTCGCCGCGCACCGCCACGCTGCCGCGCGCGCCCTCGCCCGCACCGGAATATACTGATGCCATCGACTCCGAGCGCGCCTGGAATCAAATTTGCTGAATTAGCACAAACAAATTCAACGAGCGAAAGAGGGCAAATGGCTGCCACAGTTTCATATTTGTGAACAGGTGCTGCTTGTGAGAGCTAATCCGTTTGGGTTTACAATACACTTCAAAGCTGTAGCTTAGTGTTATTGTTTTAACATGTGTATTTTTATTCCACAAGGTCCACTTACCACCAGACGGAGCGTGTGCTCGTTTGTCACTCTTATTTCTATAACTATAATGGATAGATTTTCATTGAGATATTATGTACTATGATTGTCTATTTTTCAACCAATAATAAGGCCAGACAGAGAAAACTTCTGTTTCGTAAGGCGATTTTGATACATTCGGTAATAAAGATGTCTTCAGTCAAAGAGAATGTAATCACTACGTTTATCGTCAGCTTCAATTTTTACTTCTTACGGTTTTAGTTGTCATATTTTTTATTAATAAATAGCGATCCGCCCCGGCTATGCACGGGTGATTTCTGGAACTCGACAACAGCGCCACCTACCGGGTCCAACTGAGTTTTTAAACCATCCAGGGACCCACTCAAATACACACAAAAAATTCATAAAATCGGTCGAGCCATTTTCGAGTTTTTGCGAGACTAACAGACAGCAATTGATAGAAGATGTAGTGACAAACTACGGTCACTGACATTTTATTTAAATATAATGTAATTTGAGCAAGACGTAATAATAAGTGATCTCAATTATAATAATTAACATTTAATACCTAATCATTGGAATTACAAATCATTAAATATGATTGTGAATCATTAAATGTGATATGAGCTCTTACAACAAATCAAACCTACCTACAGTAGGATTAGCCGTTTATCATTTCATTGAGCAACAACACGCCTGCAGAACAATAAACTATTTCCACAAGAAATTAAACAGTGAACTTCCTTGTTGCAACAACACGTACCGCAATAAATAGTTTATTTTTTTAAACCGGTCGACAAATAGCTCGCAACAGCACAATATCGCAAACATATCCCGAGTGCATTTTGTTTGGCTCTCTTGTTCATAACTGGGTGATGAGCTCATGAAACACAAGCCCGCCGTTGTTATTGTTTATCCGCATTATCTTTTGTCACTCGATACGTTACTACATAACATGGCCAACGCTCCAGTACATTGTTTTGTGTATGCACTCATTATCCTAAACAGTACTCACGTAAACAAAGTAGTACCACAGAATAAATATAGTACGAGTACGTATGTAAATGCCTCGCGTAGTTATTCATCTTGCCTTGTTTACGAGTATGTAGGTAAAACTACTTTCTCCTACTTACATAGCTCGTTGTATGCCAGTTGAAATAATGAAAAACATAAAAAGCATTATAATATTTTGATATGGTACAACGCACACATACACTAAGGCCCATATTAATAAACGTTACTCAGCTCAAGTACACGCACTTGAGTACAATCTTGAGGTTATGATCTTATCAATAAACATATCTCAAGATGCGGCTTAGGTATACGATATCAGCTGAGTGACGCACTGATTACTAAACGAAACTCGACTCTCAAGTGTATGTACTTGAGATGCTAAAATCTGAGTGCGGGCAGTCCGTGACTTTAGATCGTGATTGTTGACATGGATATTGAACATACTTTAAGAGAAATTAATTATTACGACGAAATTGAGTACGATGACGATATTTTACGGCCTTCACCATATCGTTTACCAAAAAATTATATAAGGGATGCCTCCAATTCTTTTGAGTTACGAAGTGATCATTTTGAAAAACGATACAGATTTGGTCAAGAATCAGTAATATATTATAATATAAAATTATTAAAGACTCATTGGTGAGATACAGTAACAGAGGTCTTCCAATTTCCCCAGAAATAGCCGTTATATTAACTTTAAGGCTTTTTGCCACAGCATCATTACAGTTATGTACATATTGTATTTAAGTAGGTATAATTTATTTCATTATTTAAATTAATATAATGTATTAAATTTGAAAGTTGGTAATTACGGCATCCACGATTAGTACGATTTGTTATATTGTTTTAAAAAAGTGATATTTGTAGTACTATAATTAATTATATACATTGCTACATATTTTAAATTAATAATTTATCTATGGTATGGAATAGCGTTGTATTCTACAGTTATTTCGCTCCAGGCCTCATTTTTAATACGTAGAGACGTGCCATCGGTCTCCTTATTTTCCACCATAGTCCTATATTTTTTTATAATACCGGGAAAGTATTCTTTCTCAATCGGAGTAAATACATGCTTCTTGCTTTCCATTTTTGTATAAATTAAATTTCCCGCGAGATCAAAGTTAAGTAATCAAGATGTTTTCCAATGTCAAAAATGATACGTCAGTTTTATATTTGACACTGGCGCTGTCGTCGCTCTAATGCGTTAGTTTATTTGTACATATTGAATTAAGTAGTAAACATTTAGTTCGTATTTAGAAATACATACCTATACACATAGACTTAGGATATACTAGCGTATAGACCAACATAGTGTGCAAGGAGAAGAAAATTCCTTATGGCAAAATGCAAGATAGAAAAGGATACCAAATTTCATGACTCTGTAACCGATTTTGAATGACAGGTCGGCACAATTCGGCACGCAAGAAATAGCTCCGAGATATTTTGTAATTTTTTAAAGTATAATAGTGGTTATTTTTAGTAAGTAACTTTTTTCAAAAATGGTTCATTGTTCCGTGAGTGAATGTGCTGTTAATAATAGAAATAATCCTGATAATTTCACATATCACAGGTAAATTCTCAAGACGTCGTCAATGTTATGACGCGTTTATTTTTGGTTAAAATTTATGTTACATACTGTTTAAAATATAGAATATATTCAATTATTTTGTTAATTTTGATATTTCGCAAAGAAAAAAGTCACGTTGTTGATAATTTGCATGAATTTAGTAAATACATTTTTATACAAAATATTTTACATGTACGCTAGGGATTGACTCAACTATATCAAAATTAATGTCGATATTTATCTTGAATGTTTATAATGAATCGATAGACTTGCCTACACAACAAGAAAATAAATCCTCGGTTTGCGTTCTAAAACGTAATTTTATTTTGCCGTTTTTCAAATAGATTCCCTCCGGATTCAATAATTAGGGTTATGGTTCATTGGACGGGTTGGTTGGAATGCAAAGAAAAACTCAACAATTTGCAGCAAACATTTTCTTGAGAAGTATAAAAGAAAAAGTAGAATAAAAACAATTTTATTAAAAGGAGTCATTTCTACATTATTTGTACCAGTAAGTAAAATATTGTTATAATAAGACTTCAAAAATATAATTTTCAAATTCATACATTATAAAACTGTAGTAAAGACAAAAAAAATCTTGAGATTATCCTCTTTAAGCCATTATGAACCCAACTAAGTATCTATTTATCAACCAAAATAAATGTATAACCTTGCTTAACCAACCGCACAGTCTCACGGTCACACTAGTACAATATTCATAGCATCATGCTATTTTCCCCAAGGGGTTGAGCGGAGCTTCGGAACTTCGGATTATATTCCCAAATCATAACGATAAAACTTTTAGCGTAGTTAGGTATAGATATTTAGTAATGCTCCTCAAGCGCTACTAGACGACCGCGCATGAGACGTGATAGTATAAATTCCATAGTATTAGATACTCACAACGGTCAATGCCCGATTCATGCTTGATGGCCGACGATATTATCGCGAGGGCTTAAATAGCGTGGTTTATCCCCTACAGCGTTATTCGTAGAGAAGAGGAACTCGTGGTTAAGTAATAGCTGCGCAGATTAATAGATCTGCGAAATTATGTTGCACTTGCCGCGGTCAGTCCATGAATGAGTGACCATTTTCTTAACATACCGAGATTGAGATAATAGAGAGTGCATCTGTATCCTCAGACACTTGGTGCACTTTACTGTGTTAAGATCATTATGTTTTTAAAATTCATGCAGCTAAAATGATAATAATTTTATTATTACTTTATACTTTTCAGGGACAGATGAAAGAATATAAACATGAAGCATGATGAAGCCTCATAAACATATTGGCCTTTAAACAGAGCAATCTTATTTAACTGATTCCTACAAGTTTCCTTCCTTAAATTATTAAGTTTACATTCATACTTAAGTCGAATGTTAAAATAAACTTCTATAATCTATTTAATTATTAATTATTAAATGTTTGTAATTATCACAAGTAATACTTATATGAAAAATAAAGCAGCCATTATGTTGTACTCCGTGTCCCCGTTTTTGTTTCCTATCAAAACATTTTATAAAATATATAAATATAAATAGGTATATACTTAGTTAAGTATCTACCTATTTATATTAACAATATGTTAAAAAATAAATTCCGGGGAAACTGCCCACGGCAGTAAATATTTTTCTCCAAAGATCATAGCTCGAAAATACAACATTCTGCTCTGATTATTGGGGAGTTTTATTAGGTTCTTCAGTAAAGTCACCTGGGATTTTATACATTTGAATTAAAATCCAATAAAAGGCAGGTAGGTTCAGCTTATTCCCAAGAACATGTCATATGAATATTTTTAATTATTTTAGAACTATAATGGTAAAATTCAGTTAATTTTGAAGTTATTCAACTTCATACACTAAACAATTTTTATAATCTTTTACCGCTTCCTTAACAATCATTTTCGATAGTCCTTTAAGTAAAATATACATCACTAGCTAACGCACACAATGACAAATCAAAATTGGTCACGCGTTTTCGGGCTGTCAGGTGGTCTATACGCTAGTATATTCTAAGTCTATGCCTATACAATAGTTTTAATAATTTAAGGTTTTCGAAAGTAGGAAACAACTTTATAATGTGGCACGGCTCTATTTATTTAAGTTTTATCAAAATAAATGTATTCAATAAATCTCACGATATAGCAAAAACGAAACGTGATGAATGATATTCTAAACTTCGGTCTATGTGACGTAATCGTTCACGAGATCAAGCCCTCAAGTCACAGAACAGTATTCTTAAGTACAGCGTCTTGAAATACTGTTTTTATGTGTTTATTAATTAGGAACGATCTTGAGATGCTGATATCGTAATGAGGGCGTATTGTTACGAGCTTGGGGTTCGAGACAATTAAAACTGCTGAGTGAATTACCAAAATTGACACTTTAATTACAGAACACTAATTACAACTAAAACCACACTAATAACAAAATACAATTGTACTACAGATCACTTTAATTCGCAGTTGTATCGCTTCGAAGTATTCGCTTGTATCGCCAATTCAATACTGACTCGGTCGCGGTCTATACCGGCCTTATATAGGGCCTCAGATAGTTTCCAGAACCTTCTACTGTAGAAACATCTAGAATGTTCGAGTACATATCGGTCCCGAAATTTCTAGAAGGATCTTGACTCTCCTAGTTCTGCTACTCGATACCAGAGGGCGCTAGTGGTAACTAGTGTTGCCATGTATAAACCATGAATAGTGGCGCGCAACAGTATCAAATGAGTACGCACTAGAGTTCGTCGTTGAGTAACGTTTATTAATACGGGCCTAAGTAACAGCTTATATACGTCTCACTGTCGGGTATGTTTTTGAGAGGGTTTGCGGACTTTACATGTCTTCGAAACATTTTAATTATGCAGACAGGCAGGATTTTTCGCGATGTTTTCTCACTGATTTATCACGTGCCCGGCGGTGGAGAAAACATCGTGCCTGCATGTCGAAGAAATAAAAATATTTCAAAATAAATATAGATACGGCGGATTCTTTCAAGGTCAAACACCATTTCAGAAACGAAAGAAGGTATGTGCCCAGTAGCACAGAATAAATAATAGTACAACGTACCAGTAGTGGAACATAATATGAAGGCCGTTAATCAATTCCTACTTTTTATTAACATTTAATGAAAGAAAAGAGCCCTGCTAATTGGAAGGCAGGTATTATGGCAGTTTATTTAAACCACACTACAAACTGCCTGCAATTAATAACCATGAGGTACATAAAAACTGGATAAAAACAATTTACAATATTTAAATATAAAATTATTTGACAGCACCTGCTATTCGAACTTGTCACTAGGGTTGCCATAGAAATAAGTTGAAATGTTTGTCATAGTTTAATACATAGTTGTTATTAGACAGACACTGCTGCTCATCTCTTGGTTTGTTTCCATTTGTCGCCTCTTACGATACCTACGGAACAGTATAGGTTAGGGATATCTCACACCGCCACCATACATACGGTTTACAGAAGTCTTATAACAATAGAATTATCTGAAAACTTTTGTTTACATTAAATCGCATGCTAAAGTGAACAAGGTCCCATAATATTTCCCTTCTGATTAAAATTCTCTCTAAAACTGATTAGTCTTTATTACCGGAGTGTCATTGCACAAAACTACGCTCGCAAAAACCAAAACGATCACTATATAGTGGGGTTCTTTATTTTAAATTATATTTTACCCCACATGTTACTTTAAAGTAATTAAAGTATTTACTAATCTTTACCGTTATTAACACGATATACACGACAAATGCAGCGCTGTTGCCACAAGAAAAAGGCCAAGCGACCGCATATAGCATTGAGCAATACTATATCGTTTCTACCCACACTGTACCTAAACAAGGGAGTAATGTTGCAACATTTCGTGAATAAACCGGTGATACTGGCTCGGCCTA
Source organism: Parnassius orleans (assembly GCA_029286625.1). Classification (NCBI taxonomy): domain Eukaryota; kingdom Metazoa; phylum Arthropoda; class Insecta; order Lepidoptera; family Papilionidae; genus Parnassius; species Parnassius orleans. The sequence goes on along the minus strand of JAGSMP010000027.1, from coordinate 2,654,742 downwards.
CGTTTTACCTTCCGTTTATGTTTAATAAGCTTATTTGATACAACTCACTATATTTTTAAGGCCACATATGTGGTGATGTTAAAGCCTGATTAAAGCACTTAAACCAGCAGGTTCAGTTCTTATATAACAGTTTAATTTAATACGAATAAGAGGCGTATTATGTAGGTCATTCTTTGCCTAGTAAATTATCAATAAGAACAAATGCGGGATTGCGGTGATTTAAGTAACTAATGTAATATATTATACTAAATATACAATATATATACATTTGGAGTCTGTCATGCATGCCGATCACGACACATGCTTATTTATTATTTGGTCGCAAATTCGCAAAACTTGTGACCGTTTACATTTACCACTAGCTGGTACCCGGCGCGTTGTTGCCACAGAAAAAATAATTGTTTAAATATCGTTTTAAATTTGGAAGAGTTATATTGTTTAATGAAGAATGTTAATACATTAATTGAAGTTGAGTGATGTATAACTTTCAAAAAAATTTGTCGGTACGATACGCGCGCCACCTATTGTAAGTTAGTTGTAATATGCCTATAACCTTCTCACAAGTGCAAGCAATAAGTTGACAAAGTTTTAGTGCAATCTGATGAACGCTATGGCAGCACATAAAATACGAACAAACAAAAATTATTTTTTATATATTAGACTAGCTGTTCCCGCGACTTCGCCCGCGTGTAATTTACTGCGATTGGATTTCACGGGTTTTAATATTTTTGCGCGGAACCCTAATTCTTTTTCTAAAATAAAAGTAGCCTAAGTTACTCCTTATAACATCAGTTAACTGCTAGTGAAAGTCTCGTCAAAATCGGTCCAGCCGTTTCGGAGAATAGCCGGAACAAACACAGACAGACAAAAACTTAAAAAAATGTGTTTTTGTTATAAGTACCGTATATACTTTCATATTCATTTAGTTAAAAGCTGTTATTTTCACATTACAAACAGACACTTCAATTTTATTTATTTGTATAGCTATTGATTTATTTTATGCTAACGTTATCTGTGTTACCGGCGCAACTATGTCAAATCGATTTAGATATTATTTGTAAAAATACGACGAATAGTTTATAAGTTAGATAAGAAAAGGATATAATTTTATTAAATTATGTACTGTGTGTATTTTTGTTGAACAGGTAAAAATTAAATATTATTAATATTAAATTTATTTTATTTTGCTATAGTTGACGCGCTTGGCGAGCGGGTTGTCAACCGCAGTTATTTATTATTTTGAGTTATTATTAGGAAGATGCTGCTGCCCATCACCTGTTTCAATTCCCTCTGTTCCCTCTTACGACACCCACGGGACGATATGGGTTGAATATTGTTACACCGCTACCACACGTTCAATTTATAATTATGTTATATGGTGGATATAACATAATTATAAATTGAACATATTATAACATTACTAAAATTTAAATAACGTAACCTTGTAAAACCTTACATGACTGGACTACAAAATATACCTACAATACACGTTGAATATTTGAACACCAATGTGCTCTTAAATGGAGGACTTGAGTCTTGTGGATTAAACTGTATTTTTTGAAATCAAGTAATAATGTCCTCCAGACCGAATTTCGGTCACGGCGGTCAGTCTCAACGGAGACTAGCCATCGGCGCAGGGCAGGATTATAGCGCCCAAGTGTATGCGCAAGCACAGGTGCACTCTCTATTCCCTCACTACCATAGTCCGATGGGACGGTAAACCGACACGACCGGAGAGAGATCAGGCGCAGGGTCAACGGCTTTACGTGCTTTCCGAGGCACGAGGGTGAGACACCGCCAACTTCCTGACCCCGGGCAGCTACTGAGAATTTCTTGATTTAAAAGCTCAATAACTGATTTTTTTGGCCCGACCCGGGATTCGAACCCGGGACCTCATGATCAGCAGTCAAGAAATCGAGTACTATGGAAGCGAAGCTCCAATGATATGGAGTAGTGGATATTCTTATACCGCCACTGTGATGAATTTAGCCGTGTATTCATCAATAATTATTTATTTAAAGTATATTCGATTTTAATTCAAATTAAATACAAAGCACGGAACCGATTGCTTGGTTATAAATAACTTCGCTTTGTTATAAATGTACGTACGTTGACGTTTTGCAACATCTCGCTCGCAGGCCACTGTCGCAAGACTGGGCAGTCGCAACATAAAACAATGGCCGCTTTGCCCCCGAGACAATACATGTTGCTATCATATATACAAATGTAATTCCACGTTTTAGAGGCACCTTTTTATTTTGTCCATTCAAAGTAATGTATTACAAGAGATTTATATGCAAAACATTAAACATTTCACATAACCCGGGTTAGATACCCGCCGGCACCAATGAAATTGTTAATTGCAATTTTAAGTGCTAATTTACCACGTGCTCGGCGGTGAAGGAAAACATCGTGAGGAAACCTGCATGTCTAAGAAATAAAAAAATATTTCGAAGACATGTGAAGTCCGTCAACACGCAATGGAGCATCGCGGCGGTCACTTCCGTGCCCTAAAACCCTATCAGAAATGAGGGGAGGCCTGTGCCCAGCAGTGGGATGTATATAGGCTGTAACTTTACTTTACTTTATGGCTTAGCTTAGGGCCTCCACCGATTCTGCAATAAGAACTATATCGTCGGCAAATCGAAGGTGAGTGATGTACTTGCCGTTGATGTTAATACCGTATCCTTTCCAGTCCAGTAGCTTGAAAACATCTTCCAATGCAGCGGTGAAGAGTTTCGGGGATATAACGTCATGGATATACACAGGGTTATTTTTCAAAGTTCAAGTTCAAATATATAAATAATGATATAAAGTTATTGCAGTTTTTGAAAAACGAGTAAATAAGGCTTCTACTTTTATTTGTAATTATCCCAAATTGAATGTGATTTATGGGCAACAACTACGCGTACGCGCGCTCCTCTGTGTGCGATTCAATTCACAACATTTTTACCGACCGAGCCGAGCGACCCTTACGAACGTGTGAGTGTGTAGTAAAATAGTAGGCGTCAGATATTTATGAATGACAATCAGTTAAAATAATGCATTACCACGCATTCTGAATTGAAAGATAAAAGGACAAAATGTTTGAGATTTTTTTTTAATAAATTTTTCTTTACCATTCGCTTATATTACTTATTCTGAACCTTCTCTGCAAAGGCCGTATATTGCAAAATAACCCTGTATATTTCTGAAATCAACTTTAAATAAAGTAACAAATGTGTTGTATCCTCTAAGGGTTGAATGAAATGCCTGCTTGTAATTATACTGGCTCTCCATAACCCTAAGACCTACACAGCAGTGGATAGAAAAAAGTGAGAGGATCGAACCTACCTAACTATATAGACTCATAGACAACTCAATCACCAAATAAAATGAATATAGACCACATTTTTATTTTATTCACACTTTCGTTGTTGCGAATGTTTACCGATTTTTACCGAAAGCGTCCAAGAGTCTATATTGAATAATTGGTGAAAGATTTACGTATAAAATTAAATAAGTATCATTTTAAAATTTGGTTTTACCATAGATATATTTGAAGTAAGTGACCTTGATAGTTAATATCCCACGATTAGTCTAGTCAACAAGTGCCTTTTTGGTCAACTTTTTTCAGCAGTCTCGAAAAAATATGAACCAGGTATCATTCGATTCGGAATAGCATTTATATGATTTTTGAAAAAAATAAAGATCCACTTGCAAAATGGCAAAAGTTATAAACAATTATTTAAAAAAATAAAAGGAGGTTTAGTTTTTTTGCAAATATCTTAAAAACGAATTAAGATTTTTCAAATCTAAAAAGATTCAAAAGGAAGAGGAAATTTCCTTTAAAAAAAAAGTTCCAACTCCTAGAACTGTAGAACCAATATTTATAATCTTTCCAGAGGGATGAAAATATAGCCGAAAACGGGTGATCTGGCTTGCGCAAGCCACGCCCACTTCGGACATTATCAATAAAAATTATTTAAACATATTAAATATAAAATTTAAGAAATTAAAAAATTCAGGGGCTTACTGGATAGATAAATGAACAATAATCCGCCGGAATTTTATTCTCGCTACTTTTCAATAAATTATGCAATAGTTAATTAATATTTTTGCTGCTTGAACATGAACATTGCAAGTGTGATAATTAATGTAAAACTACAAATTTGAAATTTTATCCTTCCTTGGAGCTATTCTTAAAAGGCTTCAGAATAGATCCCTGTTGGAATTTTTATTTGTTTTTATTTTTCAGCTTTTTATTTACAATTTATGTACGTAGTTGCAAAATCCTTGTTTTTTTTTAAATATTATCAATGATCTGTTATAACGATATATTATGAAAAAAAAAAACTTTCGATGATTAATTTAAGTTTTTAATTTTGCAACTACGTAAATTGTTAATAAAAAACTGAAAAATAATTTTAGTTATTAGTTACATTTAGTTATTTTCATAGCATGTCATATTATGTAATTTTGCTATAAGAAAATGCGACTGACATTGACTGACATGTATGAAAATAACCTTTGGGATTCGCTATAATGCTAGTTCTATTACATTTCAATATAAATAATTGTAAAATATCATCCAGACCTCCAGAGATCTCGGTCACGGCGGCCAGCGGATCGGTAAAGACAGAGGTGGTAGAGCTATGCTGCAGCTATTTTATGGCTGTAGCACCAATGGGTCGGCTCGACCGGGGAAGGATCACGCTCTCAAAGAATACCAGCGTAAAATAGCAGCTCAATGCTGTCGTATGGTGAGTGTAGAGAGACCCTCTTTACTGGATACGAGGCGTTCCATCTTAGTCATCAGGGGTGACAACGCATCTGCAATTTGATTCTTAATCGAGGATAGATATAGATATCTATGGGCCACAGCATCCATTTGCCGTCACGTGGACTGTCTTCTCGTTTGTCACCTTAATTCTATATAAAAAAAGACTAACAAGATTATAGAGCAGGTGTGTGTGCAAGCACAGGTGCACTCTCTATTCCCTCACTCTCATAGACCGGTGGGACGGCAATCCGACAGGATCAGGCGCAAGACCAACGGCTTTATGTGTTTTCGAAGTAGGAGTGAGGCGTATTTATCCTTGCAGAGAAAACAAGAGATTTTTAGAAACAACACTGGAACTGATGTGTCTTAACCTAAATTACTGATTATTGTAGAATTTTATGATCAAAAATAATCACGCTAAATTTCTTGCTGGTGACAGAGATATTTTCCGAACCAGTGGTAAATAATAAAATGACTCATAAGTATTACGTATTAATCTATATTGAATAAATATATTCTATTCTATTTAATAATCTATATTGAATAAAAATATTCCCTCTATTTCTTAGTTTACGTATAATTGTTCTTACCTGTAAACCACTTCTGTTAATCGGGAATCTATCTCTGTCCAGATCTCTTTCATTAGGCAGCGGCGAACTGGATCGCCGCGGCAATGTGGCATTGCCGGATGGCAGGGTGTCTGACAAGTACACTTCATCTGTAAATAACAAACATTGCTTAGTTTGCGAGCTGCAGTGTAATTATGTCAGTTCACATTTAATTATACGATAGGTTTAGGTGCAATATAATAATAACGTATACTCTTAAAGACTAAATCTATACATCTAATATTATTAGAACAGTACAAGTGTATGGAAAAGTAGATGAAAATTATGTTCCAATTTCAATATGACCTAAAGATGTCAAAAGTGACTTGTTGTTAATAATAAAATTATATATTTTAAGAAAATTCATGATGAAAAAACCTTTGAAAATTGTGAATTAAAATTGTTATCGACTTGCAATTGTTAGGTGTACGTTGAAAAAGATGTCACGGTGCGTTGTCGTTATAATAAAATGATGTAGTATAGTATATTTTTTTAAGTGTTGATTGATACATTAAGGAACCATGCGCGGTGCTGGTGCGTGCTCAATAGAATCGCAAGACTTCAATACCCTCGTTTTGTAACTCAAGCCATTCGTCACGTTTAACTTGGCGACATCTTTTTCCCCTTGTTAGGGAGTTATCACACCATTCTAGAGACTTTAAGAATGTGTCACGGCACGATACGACTTCGCGAATGAAGGATATTTTCTCACCAGATCTTATTGTGCTGTTTCGGCTATCAACTTCTGTTTGTTCTGGTTGTTGTTTTTGTTTAGGAGTCTTATTTTCATTTACATATTTTGAACTTGCTTCACGTTCGTTGGACAATAACAGATTCGTCGTAGATTTAATTGATTCACTGTCTATTGTTTTTGTCGTTATAGAGGTAACTGAATCGTTATCAATCGGTCTAGTGATAGTTACTGTAGGTATGGACTGTTGTGTTTGCTTCATTGTTTTAGTGTTTAAAGTATAACTTCTCCCAGTTGGGCCCACTAAAGAAGAATTTGGATCTTCAATCGGAGAATCGTGTTGTTCCTCTGGCTCAGTTTGACAACAGCAAAGAAAACACTTTTGAAAGCACTTACACATTATTGTTTTAAATTTATTTGTTTCGCGACGGTCCGATTGTATATCGTAAATATTAACAGGCTCGTATTGGTAACGGACAATAACTGATTTATATGGTGGACTTTTGCTACTGTTTTCAAACGATAAATATTTAGATTCGGATTTGTGGCTAATTAAAGCGGCCATTTTAAACGCAGCCACCGTTCACAGAGCAACTGAATTGGAACAAATTAAGTAACTTTGTGTAGATTGAATTCAAAATCCACATTTTATCGCGTCCTGCACCGAGTTCGTTTCCTGTTATTCGTCAAGCTAGCGATAGTATCCGCGATCAAATACATTGAATCACAGAACGGCGTATGCGTGGGATGCTAATTATGTTAGCGGGCAATTATTACTGACTATTATAAGGTGATGACAAGTGTACTTGTAACCGGCAACATTACCCGTAGGATTAGAAAATAAAAACAAAATAAGTAACAATTACCTTGAAAACTTAGGGTTTTGGAGGAACCGATAATGTACTCCATCGTTTTGATTTTGATGGTAATTTAATACCAGTATTGTTAACGTTGAAACTTAAAGATTTGGAAGTCGTTGTAGTTTTCAAAATATTTTTTTCGGATATACTGTTCAAGGCAGGTAGAGAAGACTTAAAGTCTTTAACCTTTAAGTTATCCGAATGGCGTGTTACATTGGAATCTTTTCTGAGTCCAGCATCTGTTTCAATTTCATTATAAATGGTATGATTTTCTTTAAAATCTTGTACCGTTCCTGAAGAACCAGCATAACCTGATTCCGAACCATTTGAGCTTGCATTATCTGCTTTTTCAGTAGACCTTTCTTTATTTTCCGATCCTGATTCTGAAAGTTTCATAGATTCACTTTTAACCTGATTGAAATCGGATGTCTTACTTTCTAGTTTGACGGATAAGACCTTGCTTGGATTTATAGTCTCCACTTTAGAAATAAACTCTTCGTTTTTTTCTTTCGCTACAATTACTTTATCAAAATTTTCCTCTGTCATGTTTATATCCGTGTCAGATTCACATATTAAGCTCTTGCCCTGGACCTTCCTTTGTGTATTTATAATTTGACCTTTAATTCTGTTTTTCATTAAAGAGCTTTCTCTTAATTTTAATCTTGTTGCTTTAATTGGCATTAGGTTATCTTCATTAACAGGAACTTTATTTTTGTCCTCAACTTCTTTAGTCTCGGAAATAGTCAAATCTGCACACTTCGCAATAATTTCATCGATTTGTTTTTCAACAAAAGTAGCATTATTTTTACATTCATTGTCAGTAAAATCCGACAGATTACTTGCACCTTGAGAAGCGAATTTATTTACACTTATAGAAGTCGAAGTTTGAATTTGATCACAAATTACAGTATTTATTTTTTCAATATTTTCATCAGTCATAGATTCGTTTGTGCCCAAGTTGAAACTTTTAGCCGACATGGATATATTTCTTTCAGTACTTAAGCTCGTTAAATTTTTTTTGTCAGTTAAGTTCAAACCCGTCTTGTTGCATACATTTGACCGTGGCTCTACGATAGATGTGTGAGTACTTAAAAATATTTTTCTTTTTGGCAATTCTGATTTATAGACAGGAGTACTATCTTTATTTTCTGAACTCTTTGGCTTTGATTTTGTTAAATCTGCATATTTAGCAATTGTTTTATCAATTTCTTTATCGATTGAGTAATGTTCGTTTAAGATTCGTTTAAGTGTTATTGACCTCTTAGATATTTCATTTTGTTGTGATGTTGTATTAAGTACCTTATTACTATCTGTATTTATTTTATTATCCACGCTCGTAAACAATGGTTTTTTGTCAGTTGTTTTGTCGTATGAATATTCAACTGATGAATATTTTTTACTATCTGTTACAGAACTTGTAGACGGTGTGTTGATTAAAGATTTACTTGAATTGGTACGGTTATCTACCCTCGAAAAGTTGTCTACATTTTTCATTATGCTGTATAGCTCTTGGTCTTTTTGAGAAGGCGTCTGTAGCGTAGCTAAGCTAGTTAGATGACATGAATTTCTTGCCATTTCATTTGGTTGACCTTCGTTTGTTTTTTCTTTACTTAGCTCAGGTTCATTTATTGAACTTGTTTCAACAATTTTGGGCGTTACATTTTGTTTATCATTACTTCTTTGCAGAAGAGGTGTTCCAACCTTAGATTTCCGTATCACATGTGCTGATCTTAATTCCGGAGTAGTTTTACTTATAGAAGTTAACTTCGATTTATTCTCTAAGTTTTTAGGAATGGCAGTGGCTAAATCTCTATTTTTTCCAAAATTTTCACCAAATTTGTTATGAGATAAATTAGGTTTAACTAATAGCTTTCTTTTCGGTCTAAAATCAGGTGATTTGCTACTTGACGAAGAGCTATCTGATCTATATAATTTAATTAACGTTATGTTAATTTCTGTCTCGGTTGATTTATCTTCTTTCTTAAGATTACTAGTTAATTTGTTGATTCCTTGAGCAAGTTCTTCAGTTTGTATTGATAAAATATCACACGGTAAATAATGAATATCTGTAATATCGTCAACTTTTGTGTGACTCTGTAAGTATGGAGCAATTTCACTGTTTTGACGTATTTTTTCATCTATCTTTTTACTGACAGAATAATGTGTACTTACTTTTTGTTTTAAAGGTACTGCTTTTGGTTTAGACAGTTCAGATGCCAAAAATGAGTAAAGTTTAAACTTTTCTCTCTGCTCCTCTCTTATTTTAGTTAATGGTACAGGATCCAAATCGTTATGAACATCTTCCGTGGTGAAACAGTTCCAACACAACACATCCACTTCCTTTTTATTCGTAGTTCTTTTCATTTTTAGAGGCACTGTTCACTTTATCACTTATCGTTAACGTTTAAAATTTGACCACGATAAGAACCCGATTACTTGTCGAGTTAGCGTACAAATAAACCAATTTAGAAGTCGTCAAATCTTTATAAAGTGAGTATCGTTTTGTTATTTGAATAATGTATTTCAAACGACTTAAATATTCAAGATACTAAAATGTTTTTGATATAAAAAGATTGCGCAACGCTTTGAAACTGATATCTCGAACACGTTCGACACACCGATGTCGATTATTATGCTATTTTATTATTTGACATTTGGTATTAGTATAGTGTTAATACAAGTTTAAGCAAACAAGTTTTAACACACACATATATACAGAAATATTATTTTCTCGACTTAATATTATTTTTATTTATTATTTTGCAATTTATTCAAGTAAGATTATTAAGGAACAATATGTAAGGCATTTAGATAAACTTTATTAGTAGTAGTTCGTACGTATAAGTACATTATTCTACTTATTGCATATAGTACACGTATTTTAAACCCTTCCTATAGTCTTGCCAGCTCAACGGACTTATAGTATGCCACAATTGCCGTTTATTGAGGTTATAGATCAAATTAATTTGTTTGGTTTTTGTAGGGTTGTCGAATTTAATTTCTATTACTTTTATAATATATTACCAATATTACACTACATTTTATTATTACTTTAAAGAACTTTTAAAGATTTTATTGTTTTTGTTGTTTTTATTGTAATGCTATTTTGAACTCTCTCTAATATATGGGATTCATTCATTCATTTATAACAGCCCATCACAAGTCTATAGAAGTTTACGAGTAAAATAAAGAATAAATGATTACAACACTAAAATTTGTTTCAAAACAATTGTCAATTAATTTTTTTTCGAAATTGAGTTTCGATTTGCGGTTTTACATCATTACTTAATTTATAAAATTAAATATGCCCGCCATTTTATAAAACTAGTTTTAATTTCTTTGTAATGTAGAAAGTAGCATTACACAAGACGTACACTGAGCGAACACCTTTATAATTATACAGTTTTTTCTAGCCAGGGAATCAACTATTTTTTGACAAAAATTGATATGTATATAAATAAAGTGATTAATTATATGAAATGTCACATTAACTCTTTTACACTTATAATTAAATATAATTAGTGCTTATTATAAAAAAGTAAAGTATCAAGCCTATATACGTTCATTACGTTTTTACTGCTGGCCAAAACATTCTCTAATTACGGAGAGGGTTTTGATGCATGGGAGATATACTGAATAATAAGTATTGCCATACTTTTGAAACGTCTTTTAGCAAATCGCACACCGAACCTGCAGCACTCACTCACAAAACAATAACTTCACACAGCTCAATTACAAAAGGGGACATATATATATATATATATATATATTTTAAGCGACTGTACCCTACTAGGGTGCCGACCACGAACACTAAGGTCGTTACCAGCAATGGTTAAAAGGGATATTAGTAATGTTATAGCATTGCTATCATTTTTATTTAGTTAAAAAAAATTGGACATAAGTCGTTGTTCCACTGAGGATTGGCCAAGTTCACGTCTATGAATAATATTATTCATACCTAAACAAATTTCTCACATTTTATTCTTAAAAAAACACAAATCAAAACACTTTGAATTTCTCATATATCATGGAGGCGTTTTACTAACTTAAATTGGGCATGAATAAACTCCCAGATCCTTGAAGAACTTATTCCGTGCGGATATCGAACCTAAGGCTCGCAGCGCTGCAGCCAAACGCTAAGCGTCTCGGCTACGAAGCCTTGCTGATTTATTCTTTATAGAGTACTCGACAAACCTACTACTAAAATCGTTTGTTTTACAGACAAGGTTTACGCACGAGAACTTGAAGATCGATCTGGATCAAGATATTTCATACGGGAAAAAGAAACAATCTGTATTCGTCCTACTGCGGGGTATAGACCTCCTTTCATAGCTGAGCGGGTTTCTAGAGCAGGAATGAGTCCGCCGTGCTACCTCAATGTGTGTTGCCGGACTTCACAATCACATTGCCTCTAAATATGAGAAGCCATGGTAGCTCAGGAGATAAGCGTTCGTCTTAAAATTTCAGGGTAACAAAGAGCAAACCAAGTTAAACACACCACCAGTACCAATGAAATTATCAATTATTGTATTAGCAATGAATGAAGGATAAAGGAAGACATCTTGGCAAAATTATCATACGAATAGTGTTCATTATTTATAGTTGGACAGTTTCGTAGCCTATTGAAGTTTATTGTTTGACTTTCATCAAAATTAAACAGACTTTCCTTAAAAAGTAGTTTTATTCAAAACCATTTTAAAGCAGTTATGCTCGAAGGTGTTTTTGATTTCAGTTAAAAAGTAAGCGCTTTCTTCAATAGGCTATCACGATCGAGTGATAAAATTACAACAATACTTTCAATGACGTAGATAAGCATTATTAATCTGGACGTAAGAACACAGAATGACTAATAGTTACTACGTAAGCAAGAACAAGTTACTTAGTACTTACTTAAAGTTAAAAAATGACTGTAATTCTTAGATCGACTAAAGGAAATATTTCTGAGTAATATTTAAAAGGTTTATTAAAGGAAGGCAGACAAACAATTTTACATGGTAACACACTGGGTACATGCTATGTTGCATTCTAAACACAAATTACTGTCCCGTAAGTCATACATATATGAACATTTCGATTGTTTATCTATTGTCTTTTTCTCGGACAAGGAATTTGTCTATCTCTATTGGTTTGGTCATTATTATCATAACTGTGAACATTTTTTCGAAAAGCTGACAAATAAAAACATTTCGTCATAAATAATAAATAAAATAAAAATATGAAGATTATTTTTAATGTAATTTTAGTCACTCTACATCTTAATTATGAAAATTTTATAATGAAAAACGATAAAAATAATCTTCCTATCTGTCACATGCCCGTTCAAGGAATCAAAAGTAATAAAATGTGTTTGACTTTATAAAAATACGAATAAAGAAACATTTAATTAATAAATGTAAAATGTAGTCTTAAAACTTGTAAACGATATTATACAAAATTAATGTTATTAAAAAATTAATAGGATATGTATGGGATATATAAAACATACATTACATTAAAGAAACAATATTCGGAACGTTTTAATTTATTTTATAAGTTACTAGCTGGTAACCGGCGCGTTTGCTACCGCAGAAGAAATAATAGTGGAATTATCGTTTTAAATTAGGAAGAGTTATATTGTATAATAAGTAATAATAATAATACGTTCATTGAAGTTGAATGATAAATAACTTTCAAATAAATTCATTGGTACGATACGCGCGCCACCTACTGTAAGTTAATTGTACTATGCCTATAACTTTCGCGCAAGTGCAAGCAATAAGTTTACAGTTTTAGCGCAATCTGATGAACGGTATGGCAGCGCATAAAATACGAACAAACAAAAATTATTTTTCATATATTAGTTTTTTCGTCTGCATTATTATAATATTAAGTATAGCTTAGGTATTGTGTTTTTTCCGGAACCACAGAATATGCCGGAACGAAGGGTTATTTCATTTCTTATTCAGAGGAATAATAGTTATTAAAACGTTTTCATGTTATAGATTATTTTATTAATAAAAAAAAAAGATTCCAATAATAGTTGTCCTTAGACAACGATTATGTGTATTCTATTCCATAAACCTTTTTGCAGTAGGTAATTAGGAGTTTTATATGTGTGAACTTGACATTTCCATTGATGCAAAACGACCATTTTATTCACAAGACATGCAAATTCTTGATATTATAGATATGGAAATATAAGCCAGGACTTAATTACCTATGTAGAAAAATAATCTCATCTAGATATGAATACGATAACGATAATGATAACTTTCAAACTATTTTTAAGTTTTACTTTTATTTACACGAAATACGTACTTTTTGCTCCTCTCTTATAAATATTTGAACATGATATTATATTTGTTTGTATATTAGAGTTCCCCTGTTATACATGGAACCCCTATAAATTCGTTTTGTATGGCTGTTATGTGCAATAGCATCACTGGACTTTGTGAGTGAATAGAATAGAAATTAGAACTAAGTATATTGTTTTTTAATAAAGTAGGATGGTTTTATATTAAAGTGGGTCTCATCAATAAAAATAAATTTAGACCTAGCTCTCAATTATTTTAACTTAAGCGTACGTAGTTCCCCTACAATTGTATTATTTAGATTTAATGTTAATTAAATCGGTCCTTTTAAATAATAATGAGGTCCCAAAAATTTACGTTGTCAATGTACTTTGTCCCCCTAAATACCTACCAAGTACCTGTTTTAATTTTGCAAATAAGGAAACATCAGCATATCATTTTAAAATTTAGAAAAAATATAAATAATCCTCGCGTACGCAAGTATATAACATAGGTACGTTATAATACTTTATCAGTATTATAACGTACCTATGTTATATACTGAAATAATCAATTATAAAAGAAAAATAACTTTGCTGCCTGCATGCATTTGTCGTGTTGCAACGCCATCTTACGTTAAATCCAAAGCTTGCTAATAGATGGCGCTACCAATCACTATAATTTATTCACAAATAATGTTCAGTTCTAAACTAAACAGTGTTTGCCTAGTGTTAGTGCCACGAACAAAAAAAAAACGTGAGGGCATCAAAATGTTCTTTCTTTCTTTATTTATGTAAAAAACGTTACCTCCACACTAGGATTTTCTCCTGTATCGCGGGGGCAGTTTACATACATAGATTTAACAATTATTTGTAGGCCATACAAATAATTGTTCCGCGTGGGATTCGAACCCGCAGCCTTTAGCGCTGCAACTCATTGTACTATGAAATACTTTAAAGAAATAAAGTTTGACGGCGCCACGGAACCGTCAAACTTTAGTTCTTTGAAGTATTAATTTAACCAGAAGTTGTAATAAACGTGAATAACCCGAGTTCAAGCTCGGTGCCAGCATAAATATAGATAAAACTGATTATCTGAAACATTTAGCGAAACCTGTAAAAGACGCATTGTGACAGTACGGCGGACTATTTTTTGCCCAATGCCTACCTCAGAAGTGCTCAGATGAAGTAAAAACAAGGGAGAAGAAGCCTGCGACCAGCAGTTGGATTTTAAAAGGTCACTAATTTACTTTTGCTATTATCTATGTGGTGTATGTGAAAAATATCGTCAAGATAGTCTTGCGTTAGGGTACTTGTTGCTCCAAACATTAACAACTTGGCAGCATTGTTTGTGCAACCCAGTCGTTCTCACAGTATTAGTAACTCTCGTTACTGTGATACACAACCAATCAGAGCCGCGGCCATGGCCTCAAATTGCAATCGATCCATTACTAAAACTTACCGCAATACGTTGCCACTGCCAGTAAATAAACGAATACGTAATGAAAAAAAAACTAAAAAATATACTCGGTAGTGTTCCACTCAATAAAATTTAATAAGCAAGCTTGGTTATTTAGTGTATAATAAAAAAAGATAATATTGAAAAGTTGGGAGATTGTTTCAGCTCATAAAATCGGCATTTACATATTATTACGTATGAAATCCCATGTTTTACATAGAAAGTGAAGCCATGTTGATGCGGAATCGATTACTTCCAAGCGACATATCGATACAATAAAAGGCACAAAAACTAATAAGAATTATTTACTTGCAACTTTATTGATATAACTTACAATTTTATTATTAGGTCCTTACATATGAAATTGGCGTTTTGTACGGGAGGAATATTAAGTCAATTTTTTTTTTGTAAAATATATTTATTTAATCAAAGTATGCACCGTTGTTATCTGTGCACTTTTGCCATCTCATAGGTAGTTCATTGATCCCTTTACTAAAAAAAACCATGGGGGCGAGAATCAATAAGCTCTTTGAAGGCGGTTTGGACTGCCGCATCGGAGTTGAATTTTTTTCCTTGTAAGATGTTGTCCAAATTCCGGAAAAATGGTAATCTAAAAATTCCAATTGTAGCTCATCTAACTTAGTGGTTGTTTGTTGTGCAGTATGTGGTCTTGCGTTGTCGTGAGCAGCAGTGGCCTAGAGCGATTGACCAATCTCGGTTGTTTAGTAGCTAGTTCTTCCTTCATGTTTTGCAGTTGCTGACAATAGATATCTGCCGTAATCGTCCACCAAACACTCACAAGTAACTTTTTCTGAGTCAATTTTCGTTTAGGGCAGGATTTAGCTGTGTTTCCAGGGTTCAGCCATTGCGATCAGCGCTTTCGATTATCGTACAGTATCCACTTTTTATCACAAGTAATGATTCGATTTAAAATCCCTTCATCATTGTGTCGGTTGAGCAAAGTAACACAGCAGTCGACGCGTGTTTGCAAGTTCGATTCACTCAATTCATGAGGTACCTATCGTTCAAGTTTTTTTACTTGCTTCAAGTGGATTAATACAGTTTTATCACTTACCTCGAAGCCTGCAGCTATCTCTGAAGTGCTTTGTGATGGATCCGCTTCCATAATAGCCTTTAATTCTTCATTTTCCACTTTGGTCTCCGGCCGTCCACGGGGTTGGTTCTGAAGGTCGAAATTTCCAGAACGAAAACGTTGAAACCAAAAACGTACCGTGCTTTCTTTTGCGACACCAGCGCCGTAAACATCATTAATCCTTCGAGCTGTTTCTGCAGCACTGGTACCACGGTAGAACTCGTACTCGTAAATATACCGATATTTCATGTTTTCCATTGTGCGGTAATAAGCGACGCCAAAGAACAAAATAATGAGGAAAAAACAAATGAATGACTGTTTTCAAAACTCAAATGTACCAGCTAAATGAATTTATAAATTTGAATTTGGAATTCTTAACCAAAGAGGAGATATTTCAGATCAAAGTGGTCAGTACGACAAAACGCTAATTTCATATGTAAGGACCTAATATGTAACGTTTGTTTTATTGTGAAATATTAAAATTAAAAATAGATCTGTAATTTAAAATCTGATGACCACTTCTTTTTTACGTGGATTATAGTTTCTATTGCATTTAGTGAAAGTTCTAGAATAGAATATTATTAATAAAAAAGTTTGCATGTCGTATAAATTATGCAATTTTGTCGGCTAAGTGGAAACACGAATATTGAGTTTATTAATGAAGGCTATTACCATCGGTCGTGGGTAACTGCCGTGCAGAGCCATTACCGATTATAAAAATAAAAAGTGTTTTGTTATCTCTTGCATTCCTTAAGCAATGCATGTTATCGTTTTAGTGCTTACTTAATTTATTTGTATTTGTTAAAAAATAAAATATTCTTTGACAAAGGTTTTTTATTTATTTTTAGAGTAAAGGGTTTAAATTTACATACTACTAGTAAACTAGAATATAAAAGATACCTATGTACTAATATTATTTACAAATATTATAATTAAAAAATTTTTTTTTTACTACTACGTTCTTTTAAATGTTCATAACGAATAAAATCTCTTTAAATTTTTACAATATGTAATAAAAAAGTAAACAGTACCTACAACTGTTTATTTTATCAAAGAAAATTGCACAACAAAACAATTTTAAATTTTTAAATGGAAACAAAAATATTATTCCCCTACCGTATGATTTACGCGGAATTTCCTGCCTCGCACTACCATACTGGAGTTTACTGTCACCAACGGTTTTTCCGGACCGATGTGACTTAGGAACCTTCAAAAAAAGAGCCTACGCCTTTATAAAAGGCCCGCAACGCACCTGCAATACCCGTGGTGTTACAGAAGTTCATGAACGACGTTGATCACTTACCAATAGTGAACCGTATACTCGTTTTCGATGATGACGATAATGATGATTTTTCCATGGAGAAAATAGGTGTGTATTATAACAAGATACTTTTTAATTTATAAGCAATTCTTTACTTAAACAAAGTTAAGTAACAGGCTATAAATGTTCCACTGCAGTCAGTATAACCTGGGTCCATTTTTCTAAATTACTGTTTTAAAAAAATTGTACTGGATTTACAGCGAAATATCGTTATTAAAAAGTATTACTCTTAAACAATTATGTACACGAATATTACCGCTAGTAGTAGGGCATAAATAATCGTGTTCGTTTAAAAACTAAGGTTAAGCAATTCTGTCATTCGATTATTTTACAAAAACCGTGACCCTTGCTAAATGATACGAGGCGGCGACGCAGTAATATAGGCACTCATAAGACTTCAACGCCCCGCATTCAAATAATGCTAACATTTATGTGATGATATAACGGGAAGTGTCAGGTGTAGTGTCAGAAACACAAGCCAAAAATAAATAGAACATCTGAATACGTTTGACAATGGAACCCGGAACCTACACAAAGCAGACGGAACGGTAACAGCTTTGTCACACATTCGCCCTACCAATGGGACCACTTGGGAACTATACCCTTTGAAAAAAAAAAAAATTTTCCAAATCGATTTAGGCGTCTTCGAGTAATCGGTGAACATACGTTTGAAAAGGGTCTCCGGTTCTCTACATACGAAACACTGCAGCGTTAAGCTGCTATTTTACGCTGGTATTCTGTGAGAGCGTGGTCCTTCCCCAGTCGAGCCAACCCATTCGTGCTACAACTATACTACTAATATAGCTGCAGCATAGCTCTACTAAGTAAAATGATTATTATATAATGTTAATTATATAATAATACGACGCATTATTTATATAATATTAGAGTGACAAACGAGCTAAAATTCCACTTAATAGTGTAGCTATTTCAGCCTAAAGTCATCTACACTCAATAGTCCGCAATAACACTGGCTCTTTTCCTTCAAACCGGCTATTTGTTGGTAGAACAGAGTAGAGTAGAGAATGGTGCTGACCTAGATCATCTCCTCCACAGAAAAGAAGCCTATCGATGTGTATGTACTAAAATTGATATCAAAAGTATTTAGCGTAACTTTACATTTTGTAACTTTGATTAAATATATTATTTAAAACAAATTTGTATTTTCGGCCCGCTAGCGCATTAGCTAAAGCGTTCGGTTGCGGCGCTGCGGTTGGCGGGTTTCACAAATAACTGTGTCTGGTCTGGATGCTTGTCTTTATGCAATTTATGTATGTAAAACGCCGTCATGTTACATAAATAATTATAGTGTGGAGTAAAGATTTTGATTGTTTTTAAAAATAATTAAATATGTAACAGACTTAAAGTGCAGTGGCGAAGCTAGCGCTCCAAACTAGGGCAAGCCCAAGATATGGTTTTGTTGTTTTTAGCAGTTTTATAAAAATTTACCTTTTCTCTTTTTCGATTTTACCTTTTCCTCGCCGATTAGCACTTTAACACACTTCAATTTATCACAAGGAACACTATTATCCTCCATTTTCACTAAAAATCTATAAAAAAGCATAAATTTTCAACTCGCAATATTTATTCGCTCAAGTAAACACACAGAGTAAACATTGAAATGTGAAGTGAACTTGCAAAGGTATCGCCAGCGCTTGACTAATGACTAACTTCACACTAAAAGCCGGGCTTTTGGCTACGTACAAATTGCTATATAAACAATCGTAGTTATATTTCATTATAGAACATTTTACCACAGGTTAGAAAGGGAGCGATCGTCTTCTCGAGAGACCAGTAAAAGCCCACGCGTGCGAGAGAGACGACTAATTTTTATGACAATCTAATCACGCAGTTTTGCCGCGTGTTGACGTTATAAGGCCTGTGCATATACAGTAATCTATGGCCTGTGTAGAACAGGTCAGCGACAGCGACAGAGAAGCGCGCGGGAAATTTGAAATAGTTTGAAACAGTTTACGAGTTATTTTATTAGTTGATATTATTGATTGAGCAGTTTGATAGGGCAAGCCCGGCTTCTCGGCTTCTATGGAGGCTTCGCTACCGTTAAAGTGCAGGGTGGGCGACTGTTATGACCTAATTTTTTGACCGACGGTACAATTGACATTTAGCTTTAGCCGCTTAATAGTTACGAAAGGTTTTCTCTCTTTAATCCAATAATACTATACGAGATAATCTTGTAAGCATATACGATCAGTTTAACAGGTTTCCCTTACATCAATAAATTTATAAAAAAAATCGGTCAATGTAAGCTATATTATAGCGTACCCCGCTGAGAGCCCGCCCGCGAAATTGTAAATTGTTCATATCAACTGATATTGCTAGTGGAATTTTACAATCCTGATAATTATGGCTCATTCTGCACCTATTTCGCGATGTTCATGATTTGTCCGATGAAGTGTTGAAGACAGCATTTAGGAGGGCTTTCCCGAAAAACGATTAAAACGCTTAAAATGTCGTATTGTTAAAAATCCTTATTATTTTTTATTTATTCACATTTTCTCAGGGATAGTTTTTTGGGAAACAAATCGAGGGATGGGCAGCAGCGCCTTCCTAAACATAACTAAAAATAAAAAAAAACTGCGGTTGGCCGTGGCAACCAAGGCAACCAAACGAGGTAATCTATCGAGGAAGCCTATGTATGGCTTTTGATAGGCTCTAGAGGTAACGGTAACTGTAATTTTTAAGCATTGTTTTGCAAAAATTTTAAGATAATGAATTAAACGTTTTTGAAAGGATTATACAAGGACCTTTTAATTGACAAATCTCACGATGATACACATGACAATGTTTTTTGTCTTCCTATTTCATCCCACGAAATATTGAACACACGACTGCTTTTAGGCAACTGCGACAGATAGAAAATTTAACTTTTAATAAAAAGTAAAAGAAAACTAAAAATAATAAAATAATTTCCATTTATCAACTTCAAAAACCTGTGCAAAAAAAATGACGTAGAGAAGATTTAAAGCCTAGACTTCAGTCATGGTTTATTTTATATTAAAAGTAAAATTTTTTGATCCTTTTAAATGAAATTTTTCCTGTCATAAAATAGGGTTGAGTTTTCTTTTCATATTATATTGGAAAACGAACTAAAATTCTACACGACGATAAGTTGTATAGCATGATCCTTTTGCAGCGTATATATTTTGCGTTTGACAACTTCAACCAACTACTAAAGATTTATATGAAATGGCTCACAGCATCTAATTACCCTAGTTCTCCTATTTTTTTTAAACGGAAATACAGAAATGATTGCACCGTTGCTTGATGAAGCTATTCCATCATCAAGCAACGGTGCAATTAGTTGAAAAACTGTAAATAAGAACTCCTAAGTTTTTCGGATAAATATAGCCTAGATCACTCCTGTCTTAGCTCTCTATCTATCCATCAAGTTTTATTACAATGGGTCAGCCATTCCGAAGTTTAGCCGGACAGACAGACAAATAAAAAAAAAGGTTACTCATGGTTTGATGGACACGCAAATTACCCCCTTCTCCCTACCTCAATAAAAGGCAATTATTTCGATATTACAGACACACTTCAATTTTATTTTTATGTATAGATTTATTAATATTAGGGACGCCTCGTATTTGTTTCATTTTTTATTTTTGTTAGGTATCTCGAGAACCACGCGAGGCTTTTATGAATTAAGAAGTGTTTTGGATTGATGTTTCTTAATAAAAACGTACCTAATGTTTTATATTTAAGTGTAATCGTAATACATCATAACGTTGACGTCGCAAGAGAAAGTCCTCATCTAGACGTAGCGGGTTCTTGAACGCTGTTTTCCCATGATGACGAGAAAGTCAAGACAGTAACCTTTTCGCGTCTAGTATCACTCGCTTTTAATGATATGTTCGTATTTGCAATAAAAATATTTAATAAACTTCAAACTCTGCACCACATGCGACGTGTTAGAATATTAGGTAAGAGTAGAATAATGAAAGAAAAAGATTTACATTTTTTATAAAGTAAATAGTATAAAATTTCAAAACGATAATAAATTTCTTATTATCGTTTTGAAATTTTATGTATTAATGAACGAGTAGTATTGCTACTTGTTCATATTTATTTTCTATTCATCAATTTACATCATATCAAAAGCAAAAAAAAATGGAAATTCCGCACTTAGCAACATAACACTTTGATACCAATTCTCTATTCTTTTCTTCTTTTTTAAGCTACCACAATTTTAATATAAAGCATACAAGTTTATATAAAAATTATACATACATTTATTTAGATAAAACACCTGCTACTGACACTTTTTGTAATCATTATACTGTTTACTCTGAGATAAAGTGGTTATGTAGGTATAAGGCGCAGTGTCAACATAATGCAACAACAGTCTGCAAGACCACAAGTTGCTATCCACAGTTTAGAAAAGATCTAGTTTAAACGGCTTCTTCAGGGATTAAACGTAACATATCCATTCATTTATTATAACCACAATAGTCAAACTATCATTAAACGCGTATGCTATACTTTAGTATCAAATATGACGTGAATAATGCAATTTGGAAAATAAATGTTTCGTTTTTATATTATAGGTTTGTTTAACTTTGAACTAAAATCTAAGAGCAACAAAGAAGCGAAGGTTACTTTATTGTCTAGATATGAACTCATCTCAAGGAATTGCGTCATTGGTACAAAAGCTAGTTGACCTCGGAGCACACTTTCGTGGCGTACAATATATCAAGTGGGGACAAGATTTGAAATTTAACTTACATCATTTTGACTAATCATAGATGTATCTACAAATGTTCCCTCGGTTTTATAGCTTCAGCTCGATGGTATGACTTTGATACCTTGAGAGAGCGCTAGTTAGGGATGCTACGTGCGTATACACTGGCAACCTCTCATCTCAGGGATACCTCGTTTAGAGCTGGGGAGGTCTGAGGCAGCTGAACTAAGTAAATGCTGCAAATATGAGTCTCTGAGTGATGACTACATATTAGTGCCATTTGCTGTAGAGACTATCGGTCCGTGGGGTCAGAAGCTATTAGGTGAAATGAAATTATTCTTTTTTAGTGCTTTCTTTTGTTAAAAACTTCAAATAAGTCAACTTTTTTAACAAAATATTTTTTTATTTTAATATATTTTTTAGATTACTCAGTGTTACTATAACATAACGCAGTTGTGGAGTAAGTCCGATAGGCAACATTCCACAAAAATTACACAATCGCACTGTAGTTAAAAAATGTCAGATCTACATAATTGTGAATAGTGAAGTAGTCATCCTTAAAAAGGATTTTTTAAGTCCTTGAATGTAATTTTTTATGACTATTGTTTATGGTATAACCTAGTGGTCAGGTAGCCGACATTTGTACAAAAATACACATAATAGATTGTAGAATTTGGTAGTAACTTTGTCATGGGTGTGATGTCTTTGACATTTTTCTTATTCTACTTCAGATCTTATCTTAAAAACGTCATCGATATGCACGGTACGAGTAGGTTAGGAGGAGTTAATGTACACTTGTATACTTTATTACTTCCTACGTAGTTGATAATAAGTTTCTGACTTATTAAGAAGTTAATACCGTAGTTCAAAAAGAGGACATAGTTATAATTTTTTTTCGTTATAATATATATTTCAAATTTTAGGGATGTCTTTTGAGTTTTCTTATCTGTTTTTTTTTACAGAAGTAAAGATGCTAAACGAGTACACAATTCATTCACCTGATGGTAAGTTGAAGCTGTGGCCATAGACATCTATCCTTTAAGAACCAAAATTTAGATGCGTTGTATCCCCTGAGGACTAAATAGAATGCCTTTACCAGTAAAAATGGTAATGCGGATTAGTATGTGTACATAGTAAACAAAATAACATACTTTATTTAATGTAGTTTTATCATTATTTTATTTCTTTGTTAATTATTATTCGTATACAAAACCAAATTTGTTATGTGTCTGATAGATGTGACAATTTAATTTGTCCAGAATTATTTATTTATTTTTATTTTATTTAAAAATACCTATTTATTTTTATTTTACTTAAAATGTACAATTGGCGGACTTAAAGCCTTTAGGCATTCTCTACCAGTCAAGGTCAACCACGAGCTAAGCAGAAAAACTTAAGCAAGTGCCATAAAAACATGAGAATATCTATACGTGAATGTAAATACTATAAAAACATACACATACCATACGTGTAAATACAATAATAAATATAAATAACCTAAATAATATACATCTATACCTGATACTTATTGTACATAATTTTTAAATAATACATAATACATTTTAAGCATACTTACATAAGAACATATTATACAAAAACAATTTAAATAATTTATAATATCGAGCCATACATGAGCAGAAACATTTAAATAAGAAAGTTAGTTGGTGGAAGAAGAAAGGTAGTGATCAGACACCATTCTCTAAAAGGCTGCAACAGAAGTCGGTTTCCTAATGTGAGGAGGTAATTTGTTCCAAAGCCTTATGGCCTCGGCGACGAAAGACTGAGACATAAATTTGGTACGGCGAGGAAAAACACACAAGGTAGTTTCCTCGGAGGATCGCAGGTTACGATCGTGAGAAGAACCCAAATATTAAAAGTTGCATTTCAGGTATTGGGGAGTGCATGGATCATATAGGATTGAAAATAGCGTGCGAAGAATTTTGATGCATCTACGCTATATATAATTAGGCTAAGTATACCTAGAACGTTCTTTGTTTTATCAAATAATAGTTAAGATAATCTTGAATTTATAAAAGTTTGAAAGTAAGCAGAAGCAGAAAGACGTGGATAGAGTGTATCTAAAATAAAACTTGAAAAAATTGATTGAAACCCTTACCCTCCTATCAAGAACGAATGAAGTAACAAACGAAAAGATCAGATATCTATTATTCTAATCAGGCCTATTGTACGCGCATGTGTCGAAGTCGAACGAGTTACTTCACCCACTGAACCAAAAGCCTCATGGCGCAGTCACGACAATTTAGTGGAATGTTTTACACTGTGATACTGACCGACCTTTCTACTTCGACGGTTGTGCTCCGTTGACATTTCGTTTGTTACGAAACCGGCTGTACTAATGCCTCCCTTAATATCCGTCCGATATTATGCGTTATTGTGTACTTATTTGCATATGCATTGTGTTAGCAGGATGATACTGCTTAGTGTATTATTCTATACTATATATTAAACTATATACTATATATTATACTAGATATTAAACTATTTAGTTCATTGGTTCAAAGTTTACTGAGAGTTATAAGATCAAATAGTCGTATTTTCAAAATTATTCAGTAATCACAAAACTACTGGAACTTTATGTAAAACTGTAAGAAAAATATTAATAATAATAATTGACTGCATATTTAGATAACAAATTGAAGATCATACGCATAACAGATTATAAACAATAAAAAATATAACAATTGGATATTCCAATAAATTTTTAAATTAACTGAATTAAAAATAAAAGAAAAATAAATAAGTACCGTTCAAATCAAATATGGCGCCGTGGTAGCATTTAGAAGTCAAAGTGAAAGCATTTAATAATGCGTCGATAAAGTAATCATCGACAACACAATTGGTCACATGGATTGGATAAAAAGTGCTGCGGTCGTAAATAATGGCTTCCGATCATCATTTCACTATATAAAGAAGTCTGATGATATGTAAGAGAAATATGTAAGTTTTAAGCTTATTTCATTTTTGTTCCAGAAATAGGGAGACTTTGAACACACATATAACCGAACTAAAAAAATCTAAAAGTGATCTCGACTCTCTGTCCGTCATTCCGGTCGGATTAAAGAAATAAATTAAGGATAAAAAAATATGATTAATAAATGACACGCTTAATGCAAGCGCTAATATTGTTTTTGCGAGCGTTGTACCGACCGTAACCGATTTTGAACCGATCGACAGTCCGCAGCTGTCGGTCGGCCGCTTAAACTTTAGAGTGTGTTATAATTTATGATAATATACTAGCTGTTTCCCGCGACGCGTCCGCGTTTAATTTATTACGATTGGATGTCATGAGTTTTAATTTTTTGAGCTATCTGGCAGTGAAAGTCCCGTTAAAATCGGTCCAGCCATTTCGGAGATCGGGAAAAAATACACAGACAGACAAAAAATTACTGATTTTTGTTGTAAGTACCGTATGTATATACGTCGTTACAAACATATACTTCAATTTTATTTATTTGTATAGTATCATCGATCACTAATAAAAAACAATACCTTTATATAATAAAGGAAGAAAGGAAGCTAGTTATACTAGTTTTTCGACTCTAAGGAGTCAGTAATTCCTTCACGAATCAATGTATACGCTTTTACTACAAAGTCGCAGTAAATAAGAAGGACCTGAAAAAGTTTAAAATTTTAAATAAGTAAAAGTTGTTTAATATGGTAATATTTCTCTACCATGCTGTTTTCAAATGTTCATATTTAATTGTACCAGATATTATAAAGTAAATTATTATTATTTAAAAAAAGTTTCGCTAGGTTTCTTGCTGGTTCTCCCTAGGACAGAGGTTTTTTCCGAACCAGTGGTAAAAGGATAAATGACACCCAATAAGTATTCTTGTGATATATATTGAATAAAAGATATTTTATTTTTCCTTCTGGGGGCTGGTTGGATGAAAATTACTTTAGTAACAATTTAAAATTTTATTTATTTATTTATCTAACCGGTCAACAAACAGTTGTCTTGCGAGCGTGACAGGGGTGACAACGGGATGACAACTCAGGGGTGACGACGCATTTGCATTTTGATTCTTATTCAAGGATGTGTAGACGTCTGACGGCATCCACTTACCATCAGGTGGACTGTGTACTCGTTTGTCACCCTTATTCTATAAAAAAAACATATACCCAAAAACATTACTTTAATTTTTGGGTCAATTGGGTTAAAATTACCGCAGTAACAATTTTTTTATTAGATAATTTATTTTTAAGGTAGTACCACAAGTAGGTAGTTCTTACATCAAAACATAAAATATATCTATATATAAAGTCATTGGCCGTGTGGTGCAGCGTAAGAGAAACCATCTACTATGAGAAATGCCGGAAAAATCTAATCGCTTCCGGTAGATAATCTCGATTATAGATAGCAGCGTCAAAGATACGAGACTATACTGTGATCGTTAATCCGTCCGCCAAGCGTGAGGATTAAAGAAAACTCTCTCAACTACAGGAGAGGTCCGAGCCCAGCAGTGGACTTTTACGGGCTTATGACAATGATGATGATTATTATAATTAACTAGCTGTTCCCCGCGACTTCGACCGCGTGGAATTTATTATGGTTGAATTTTACGGTTTTTGATTTTTTCGCGCGGAAGCAAATTGTTTTTCTAAAATAAAAGTAGCATAAGTTACTTTACAGCTATCTGCCAGTGAAAGTTCTTTCAAAATCGGTTCAGCCATTTCGGAGATTAGCTGGAACAAACAGACAGACGGACAGACAAAAATTTTTAAAATTGCTTTTTTGTTATAAGTACCGTATGTACTTTCATATGCATTTAGTAAAAAAATATTATTTTGATATTACAAACAGACACTTCAATTTTATTTATTAGTATAGATACACAATCTCCAAAGAAATCTACGTTGTCTACTGTATCGCTTTGTCGCTAAGTGTTTAATAACTTCGAAAAAACTTTTCTCCAAGAACAAACTTACGAATTGTTAATTATATCAAATCATTTTTGATTAAAATGAATTTTAAGGTAAGGTTGTTAAGAATGGACCGCTTGACTTTCATTAATTAATTGAAATAACAAAGTCTATTAAATTTAACATGTAGTGGACCTTGTTAAGTTATATAAGTCGGTTGTAATAGCGGATAAGATTAACAGTTAGTTAATCTTATAAAATATATCACTATTGGTAAATGTCATTTCTTAATAAACAATAAACAAGTGAAATGAAAGGTATAATATAACCTACTTTTAAGATCACATCCTACATTAGATTTAAGTTTAAGTAATAATAACATTACATAATAATAGTCAAGGAAAGTGGCAAAGACTGCACGCTTTGTGGCAAACCCTTTCTTTGGGCTGTAATATGACAACGATAATAATAACTCAACTAACTTTACTTCTATTTTTTACTGTGTCGGGGCTAAGTGGATTTGATTATCCGCAAGTAAATCAATTGCTTCTGAAGAAACTTTAGGCCGGTTTTCAGAGACAAACCCTTAAACTTCACAGTGTCAAAATTTGAGTTTAAACTCGTGATTGTTTCTGAGTCCCGGCCTAAGCATGCGATTAGCATTAAAATTAATTATTGATAAGTGTATGGAAAGATACGAGTATCAAGAAATCCTCGACTATATCATTCCAACAAATTACGAAACTCTAATATGCAAAGGGCTTGATGGGTACTCTGACTAACTGTTCATTAAAACAGAAACATAAACAGAAACTTTTTTATTCAATATAGATTATAAATAATACTTATTGAAAGTCACTCTTTTGTTTAATTACCACTGGTTCGAAAAAAAATACCTCTGTCCTGGAAAGAACCAGCAAGAAACCCAGCGGGACTTTTTTTTTAAAATAACAGCTTACAATCATGTATGTTACAAAATTCGTCGTTGACGCCGCAAAGGGGCGAACCTCAATTTTTCAAAAAATTACAGGAGTGCAAGAAAACATTTATTATTCCCCGATTTCTAGCTTTTTTTCATCAGTAAATTAAATATATTAGACTTAATGGAAAACTACAAATAAGATTAATTTTTCTGATGAAAAAAGCTAGTAATCGGGGAATAATAAATGTTTTCTTGCTCCCCTGTAATTTTTTGAAAAATTGAGGTTCGCCCCTTTGCGGCGTTAGCGACGAATTAACAAAATAAAACAAATTAGAAATAGCTTGGTAGCTATCATCTCATTGCCAGGGGTTATTATCATATATAAATTCCTTAATATTAAAATTTATTAAACTAAGTTTGTATAAACCTTTTTATACAAACATAGTTTAATAAATTTTTTGAACTTTGAGCAGGCCAAATTTTGTATATATTCATTCGTTAATTCATTACAAAAAAAGATCTAAACATAGCTCACCTCATAGATTGCTTCAAAGGGATCCCCCCTTTGTTTTGCTATAGTTGCCACGCTTGTCAGGCGGGTTGCCAACTGCAGTTTTTTATTATTTTGAGCTGTTATCAAAAAGATGCTGCCTATCTCCTGTTTCATTTTCTCACGACGAGTAAAAAGCGACAGAGCACGTGAGGAGACTGGGGTTTTTGACGATCTGATAGGTCTTTGTTAACCCGACATAGCTTTAGCTTTTACTTATTAATGTTAAGGTACGATCGACGCAGAATGAGCTTAGATAGATAGATAGATAGATAACACTTCATTGTGTGCCAAAAAAACATAAATATTAACAAAAAAGGAGAGAAATAAATGTGGTACAATGGGCGGTCTTATTGCTAAGAGCGATCTCTTACAGACAACCTTTGGATGGACAGGATTGCAAGAAAACAATAAAAACATGTGTGTGGTTTGGCGACAAAAATAACATTATTTTTATTATTAACCATAAAATAGAAATAAAGATGCATAATACAGAATAGTATATAAGTACATAGATAAAATAAATACATACATACTTATTAATATATATATATATATAAGGGTACAAATATATATTTTAAAACAAACTATTACATATAACATAAATGTGCCATACATATTAGAGCTTATTTAAATTTTATTTATAAAAGGATCCCAAGCAGATGATAACATCCATCCACCCTCTCTATTAAAATTAGAATACTTTTTCTGATTGATTGTAGAAATCGGTGTTCTTTTGCGAGTATTTGTGATCTATCAAATCTAATATAACAGCAGGAGCGTTCCTAAACATGGTAACAAACTAGCGCCGGGATATTAAATTGCAAATAGTTTGTTCAAATAAAATCTACATAGGACTTTTATAACGAACTAAAAAAAATACTTAACTGGTTAATTAGCTTAACCATGTAGAGGCGGTGTAAGAATATCAACTACCCTATTATCGGTACAACCGTATCGGTGTAAGAATATCGTCCTGTGGGTATCGTAAAAGGCGAAAGATGGAACGAAACCAGGAGATGGGCAGCAGCGCCTTCCTAATAACAACAAAAAAAACTGCGGTTGCCAACCCGCCCGCCAAGCGTGGCAATGTACGAGGGAGGCCTATGTTCAGCTGTGGACCTTTGATAGGCTGTAACGGTAACGCTCTAACGGATAATTGGTTACTGTTGATTTTACAAAACGGTTTCTTTATCAATCACGAATCATGTCCACAAAGTTTGATTTATTTACTTTTTGATTTATTGACTTTCGATGTCATTTAAGTCAACAAGAAAGTAATGATAGACTTCGATTGGCCTTTCACAATGAAGCCCCATCTCGAGCCACTGTTAACAACTGGTTTAATGAGTTTAAACGTGGTCGCACTAATCTCACCGATGATCTGCGTGAGGGACGGCCTTCTACGGCGACGACTGAAGATAACATCAGTGTTGTGCGGCGTATGATCGAAACTGACAAAAGAATGACTTATCAGCAGATTCGGACAAGCTTAGGCATCGGTATGAGTCAAGTGCACAAAATCCTCCATGAACATTTAGTGGTCAGGAAGCTTTGTGCCCGGTGGATACCTCATAATTTGACAGAGACCCAAAAACTCCGTCGTGTTGATTGGTGCCGTGAAATGGTTCAAAGATTTAACGGAGGTGACTCAAATGCTGTGGTTCGACATACTTACGGGTGACGAAAACTGTATTTATTGTTATGATCCTGAAACTAAGAGACAGTATGCTGTCTGGGTGTATCCTTCCGAGGAGTTGCCAACTAAAGTGAAGAGAGGTGGAAGCGTGGGAAAAAAGATGGTGGCCTCGTTTTTCGGAAGGACAGGTCATTACGCAACAATTGTTTTAGAGGATCGAAAAACAGTTACTGCAGAGTGGTACACTAACAATTGTTTGCCACTTGTCATGGAAAAGGTTCGGGAGAAACGACTTCGCAGAAGGATCCTCCTTCACCACGACAACGCCTCGTCGCAAAAAATCTACTACTTGGTGACGTCAGACGTGGAATTACTGGGTCACCCGCCCTATAGCCCCGACCTCGCACCTTGCGATTTTTATTTATTTCCGAAAATAAAAGAAAAACTTCGAGGAAAACGTTTTATGGACGCCGAGGAAGCAGTGGCTGCGTTTCAAAATGCCGTCGAAGAGACCCCCTAAGGACGAGTGGGCAAATTGCTTTTCTCAGTGGTTCCATCGGATGCAGCGATGTATATATGTAAATGGACACTATTTTGAAAAGATATAATAAAACTAATAACTTGCTATTTTGTTCAGTTTTTGATTTTCTAAGAACTTTCAGTGTCACCTTCGTAAAGCGATTAGACTTAACATAAGCCATTAAGCAAAGGAATGAAACCATCATGTCGCAAATCAGTTTGTTGCAAACAAAAGAAATAAACGAAACTTTCATGCAATTATCTAAGTCTCGTCCACATAGTAAGAAAATGTATTTAAAATAGAATATACAATTCTAGCAATATGACATACGTGGAATTAATGTTGCACTACTGTACAATTTATTTGTTGTACATTTTATTTGTTATTAATGGAAAAGCATAAGCACAAGGTCAGTAGGTTGCGAGGTGAGCTCAGGTATTAGTGGAATTGTACTGCAAAACATAAAATCCTGTGTTTATTCAAAACGCAGTTTTTATTTTAGGTATTTTATCATATCATTTAGGTAACGTCATTACGTACGTACGTAAGGAAAAAATAATGTGTCAGTCCAGAGTTTCGGTTTATGTTCTGTCTGTGTTTTCGAAGAAGTGTACACAAGACGGTTGAATTTTAATGTACTGATTTACCACATACTTGACTGTAAAGAAAACACGACAAGGAAAATTTGTTTGAGGATTGAATACTAAATATTTTGAGAAAGTTTAAAGTCAGTCCATTTGGACTAAAATAGCGTAGCAGAAACTTCTTTTATTATCGCTATTTCAAAAATTATGAGATAAATTCGATAACGTTATGTTGTTCCCAACAGAGGGATGCTAAAGCGCAATAACTAAAAATTTCTCGTGGTAGAGCCATGCTGCAGCTATATTGTGGTTGCAGCACGAATGGGTCGACTCGACCAGGCTCTCGCAGAATACCAGCGTAAAATGGCGGCTTAATGCTGCTGTGTTTCGTATGGTGAGTGTAGAGAACCAGAGACCCTTTTTACTGGAAACGAGGCATTCCATCTCAGTCCTCAGAGGTGACAACGCATCTGCATTTTGATTCTTAATTGAGGATAAATGTAGATGTCTATGGGCCACAGCATCCACTTACCATCAGGTGGACTGTGTGATCTTTTGTCACTCTTACTCTATAAAAAAAAATTACCTCATACCGAGACATTATTTTTTCGTATTTATAAAATGATTTTAGGTAAATACAACAACGACTACACGATTTGGCGAAGGCGGAACTTATTTCCATTCATCATCATCAACAAACTTTTTAATATACTTTTTGTCTATTCTCATCACGCTAATTAAGCGGATTGAAGTGCGCAAAGCAGATAGCCTTGCATTAGGTACATTGAGATAAAATAATATTGTAAACAAAAATAGTATTCATGAATTGTTCGCATCATCTTAACAAACCGTAACTCGTTCATTAATATGTAGTTATTAGGATATATTGTAAAATATTCAACACTATAGTTTAAAACAAATGAAATTTTTATTTAATATTTTTTTTAATATATTAAATTTTTTCGCGTTTTTATCATTTTCTTGCATTGTCATCCGAATTTGAGCTATATTCAAAATTTCAAGTTTCCAGCTCATCGGGAAGTTAGTTTAAGAACTAAATTCCACCCGGAACGACAGACAGATAGACAGAGAGACAAACACGAAAATTACTTAGAAAAAACGTGGTAACAACATAGTACATTAAATGCATTGTTACCGAAAGGTGTAGTCAAAGCCATGTGCAAAAGAAACGTGATTATTTTTCATTTTATAATATTTATAATTGTCTTTTCGAATTTTATAGTTACGTAGCTTATAATGAATGGTCTTTTTATTGTTAATAGGTTACATAATAAGTAAGGGCAATAAGTTGTTTTACTTTTGGTCCAAATAAACAATGCTTAAGCCTTTAGGATTATGTGGCAATGTCGCATTATAAAATTCTTACCTTGGTTACAAAGACAAATTAGGCAATATTACATTTCATAATATTAATGTATAGTTTGTTAAATTCAATTGTTAAAATTATAAGAATATAACTTGAAATTTACACCGTTTAGAGTCTCACCAAAAGCACTTATTCTAAGCAGGTTCACATTAATTGTTAAAATTAACGAAATAATATCTTGCTTTCTGTGTTAAACTTAACGTTATGGCGGGCCACCCGTTAGAAATAAGTACTGTGAATTCTAAAAAAGTAGGAGCGTCACGTTGGTCGCACATTATTTGGGTAGTACAAATGAGTTGCTTGCCCAAATTTAAAGTGTTTTGGTTTGATAGCACAATAACCTAGTGCTGGCGTTTTCACTTTGGAAACATATTTTTGAGTTTCAAAGACAACCGCATAAACACGATCACAATCCATGAAATGTTAAGTGCAGCTTGAGAACTGTGTGAACCTAATCTTTGAACTAAGATGATATGTCTCCATAGTCCGTGTTATGCTTAGTTACTTACTCCTTAAAACGTCTAAAATAAAATTTCTAGGTAGAAGAGGAACTGATTATATCTTGGATTTTTTTTAATCACTTTAAATAACGACGTAGGAATTTCAGCTTTAATTACCTATTTGGAACAAAGTTTTATTCTAAATAATAACTTTAAAAAATGTGTAAAGTATAGATTATACAAAACCTTTATCTAGTCTTTCGTTCTAGGACTCCTACTAAAATGTGGTGGTGGCAATATAAATTATTTCAAACAAAGTCTTGTCCTTCATACTCGTACATTAGCTCATACGGTCTTATAACGTCTGGTTTGATATCTTACGTCATACTTGACTTAAACGGACCGGTAAATGCGTAGTGCAAACGATCACAACGTAAGTAAACAAATGAATAGAGTTAGAACTTAAAAATGGAAATGTTGCACATAACATTTCACGTTCAAAATTAGTTTTCTTTTAATAGAATAAGAGTGACAAACGAGCACACAGTTCACCTGATGGTAAATAGATGCTGTGGCCCATAGACATCTACATTTATCCTCAATTAAGAATCAAATGCAGATGCCCTGAGGACTGAGATTGAATGCCTCGTTTCCAGTAAAAAGGGTCTCCGTTTCTCTACACTCACCATACGAAACAGCAGCATTAAGGTGATATTTTACGCTGGTATTCTGTGAGAGCGTGGTCCTTCACCGGTCGAGCCGACCCATTCGTGCTACAACCATAATGTAACTGCAGCTTGGCTCTACCACGTGTAGAAGTGTAGTTCTAAGTGGTGGGACTCCTTTTCTGCTAGGAATCCGTCTGGATAGAAACTAACCTCGTGCCTATTTCTACCGCCAAATAGCAGTGTACTGCTGTATTACGGTCTGAAAGGCGTAGAGAAGCAGTATAATTACAGGCTGTGAGGCATTCCTGCATATACGAGTTGATTCTGCATATATAAGTGCAGCTCAACTCGTATATGCAGGACTGCTCATGTAATAAAACTAATTTTACGGATTTTAGCGCGTTTAATTTTAACTTTTTTAATTCCTTTCTCACAACACATGTAAATTCAAGATTCTCCTAGCGATACGTACACTTTTACAATATCACCTAAAATTAAGCCCAAGCATACCACTGCAAGACTTCAAGATACTTTAAGCTCATCTGGGTAGATCGGACCAAAAATTAATAATTAAAAGTCAAATATAGCCTTCGTTAACTATGACATCAGGACGTCGAACACCTCAGTCTCCGCCGTAGGTGCTGTAAAGAGCCGATAAAATCAAAAAATATAAGAAATCATTCTGGAAATGCTATCACCAATCCGCCTGTCTAGTGTGAATATTATGTTAGACAACGCATCTGTAGTCTTCTTTGTTAAAATTTGGTTGCAGGTGCCCATGGACTGCAGTGGCCATTTACAATCAGATGGATGACTTGTCATTTCAGTTTTATAAAAAATATTACATTGTGAGCTAAGCCTTTGCAGCCATAGCAGCAGTGCTGCACTTTACACTGATAGTTTTATTGGTTAGACATTGAATATGTCAACTGGCATATTTTAACCACGTGAAATCTTCGGAATAGAAACTAAAGTCCTAGATTTTATTAAAAGTCCTAGATTATTTCCAGATGTGCGAATGGCAGACGGGAAAAATGTTTGGCGAAGTAGTGGCCAAAACATTTAAATCATCGATCATGTTGCTGCGAGGAGGGCATAAGGTATATGAAAATCATTACCAAAACGATTGAATACGATTGACTGAAAGAGTGGTGTGAAAAAGGCAGGCCTTTGTATAGTAATTTGAATTTGAGGACTTAGGTTTTATGCAGAATGAATATGTAAAAACATTTTTTTTACAAGTAAGGGAGACAAATTAGCACACCGTCGACTTGATGTTACGAGTAAGAGGATGCTGCAACACATAAAAAACTATACCTATTCTCAATTAAGAATCAAAATGCAGATACTTTGTCACCCCTAAGGACTAAGATGGAATGCCTCATTACACCTGCTAAAAGATTCTCCGTTTCTCGTTATTCACCATACACAGCAGCAGCATTCTGTTATTTCACAGTAGTATTCTGTGCGACTGTGGTCTTTTCCCACTCATCATACAAGATAAAGAAAAACTATGATTCTATTATACACTGAGATCGTGGTCGCTCCTCGGTCGAAATGATATATTCTGCTATCATACTCGTAATATACTCGAAAATCTCTCGAAACAACCAAAAAACTCTTACAATAGTAAAAAAATAGTAAAGAGCCAAACGAGCATGCGGCCTACCTGACGGTAAGTTATTACCGCAGTATATAAACATCCGCTATACTAGAGAAATTGCGGGTGCGTTGATGAATACATAAGTGCTTGATTAAGAAGGATTAGATCTTGGAATGTAAATAGTGTCATTGGGACGAGGATAGTTATAATATAACTAAACTGAAACACAGCGACTGTTCTCAGTTTACATTCGCGTGACAGTGGCTTAACGCACGCATTGAGTGTTTGTATAGCCTGCAAATAGTTGTTCCGGATCTGTATGTTTGTCCTTGTACAAGTTATGTATGCCTCCACGATACAGGAGAATCATAGTGAGGGATTACGGTTTTTTTTAATAAAAAAGAATAACAGGAAAATAACCTTATTCGACCTACTCTACTGAAACCAATGACTATAGAACACGTGCTGTTTATACTAACAATAAATACTTTATTAATATTATCAATTTTCGATATAGTAAAATTACGGGAGGTGCTGTAATATGCGTAATCGGAGTATGCTATCAGCTTTTGAAGGCTTGCGTCTATAAACCAGAAATGTTATCTGGTAAACCGGTTTTCGGAGATTTTTCGAAAGGTATTACGCGCAACCTGATAAATAGAATTGATACTGTGATTGTAAGCAAAGTTATGTATTATAAAATTAAGAGACCTGGTTTCGGAATTAAGATTATTTTTTGAACTCACTTTACTAGATGCCATAAAGAAAATGAGATTAAAAAACCATATACACGTAAAATTTCAAACCGGTTAAACCACCGGTACCAATGAAATTGCTAATTACAATTTTGAGTGGTGATTTATCAAGTGCATGGCGATGAAGGATAACAACGTGAGGAAACCGGCATGTCTGTTAAATGGAAAAACTAAAACTAAAACGCTCTTAACAGTAAAAGAAGTGCGGCATATATGTGAGTTGTAGCTTGTAGCTTTACTTTTAACTTTTTTTAATTTGCACATTTTTGATAATTTTAAGCCAGGAGCTGAATAGACAAATAAGTCACCGAGTTTACTAATATTTCAGTTTACCGGAAATTTCACATTACCCAATATTCATGGTTTGTATCCATGAAAAAAAAAACATGCGTGAGTGTGATGGAACACTTGGTTGGAACGAAGTTCCTTTCGTAGTATTTTTTTTTATAGTATCGGATGACAAACGAGCACACAGTCCACCTGATGGTAAGTGGTTGCTGTGACCCATAGACATCTACATCTATCCTCATTAAAGAATCAAAATGCAGATGCGTTGTCACCCGTGAGGACTAAGATAGAATGCCTCTTTTCCAGTAAAAAGGGTCTCCGGTTCTCTACACTCACCATACGAAACACAGCAGTGTTAAAAAAAGTATATTATTATTGATAAACGTATTATATTATTGATTAACAAATACAAATATATGAATTACGAGCGTCTATTAAAATGAAGCGTCATTTAAAATAAAATAATATTTCTTTCATGGCAAGATAAGAAAAAGTGAGAGGGAGATGGATATTATTCCATCTCGTATCCATAAAGCCGCCAACGCCATCTACACTATGTCAGTAGGGATCGTGACGGAAAAATCTTACACTTTTTCTCGCCCAGCCCCCATCCGCCAAATTAGTACCGTCCGATAAGGAACTTCGTTCCAAAAGTAGATCTTAGACCTTAGTAGACCTAGATAAGCTGACAGACCAGAAAGGCAGGCAAAAATAAGATTAAAATGTACTCAGTACTCGTCTGACTAAATTATAGTCAACCAATTCTCCAAGCTTTCTTGAAGAATACAGTTCAAGTTCTTGTACCGAATAGTCGATATTTTAAGGTTTTATGCTTTTATATTTATACTAAAGTAATTTAAAATTAAATTTGAAATAAAGTAAATATTTTAAAAAATGCCTTACAAATAAGGAATTTATGGCAGCCTAAGTATTGCGAAATGTATTCTACGTGATTATGAATAAGTAACGGGTGTTCCAAAGACACTTGACGTAACCGATTTCAAGTCGTTGGACACTCACACAGTAACCGGTATAAAATATTATATTTGATATTTGTTGTGACAGTTCCAATTTATCGCTTAATAGAGTTTTGTAAAGACAAATAGTTGAAAAAGCAAATTTTATTCTGTTATATATACTCGTAGATAATAATTTTCTTTAGTTTTTAAAACAACTTTGTACTAAATGCATAACTGTATGTTTTAAGGAGTAACTTATGCTATTTTACTTCAGGAAAATAATTAGGGTTCCGCGCAAAAAAATTAAACCCATAAAATCCAATCGTAATAAATTCCATGCGGGCGAAGTCGCGGGAATTTATTACGAATAAAAGTTTCTGTTTCAAGCCAGTAATGACAAAAGACCCAGCAGTGGATTTGGTGTGAAATAAAATATAAGGACCATAAAAAAAAAAATTCAAGTTTGGATATGTACACACATCAAAAAAGTTTGCGATCAGTTTGAAAAATCGAAATCTTTTTGTTACGGTAGACTATATTATAATTTTTTCTTCTTTTTAGATTGTTTACTTAAAAATATAGAATTAGAGTATAAAACAATAAAACAAATTCAATTGTTTTTCCATATAAAATTCAATCCAAGCTTACGCTCATTCAGAAATCTGACTTAGTCAATTTTAACGGATTTAAAATATTTTTTCGAGGAAAGTTGTGATTGAAAAAATGCCAAGAGGATTATCAGAAGTTTTACGAGTAAGAATTGTAACTTTGAGGGAAGAAGGATATTCCACGAGAGAAATAGCACGCAGAGTTGCTGTATCCTAATCCTATGTCGTGGCCACGTTGCAGAGGTACCACGGCATGGATAATTCAGCTGACTGACCCCGCAGTGTTCACTCAACTGTTCTGACTGCTGCTCAGAAGCGCTATATCAGATTGCTGGCAGTCCGTGAGCCAACAATCAACGCCACTACAATAAAAGCAGAATTGCGAGCCGCCTCTGGACTTGAAGTTAGCAATCAGACCATTCAAATTGCTTACACCAGGCTGGACTACGAGCACGGAGGTCGTAGCGAGCACCTCTGTATTCACGGCAACGTCAGCGATGGAGATTGTAGTAGGCAAAATGAAGTAGATGAGAAGGAATTATTTGGCAAAACTGTTTCTTCGTTGACGAATCGCAGTACTCATCCAGATAACCGACGTGTCCGTGTCTGGAGAAGACCTGGAGACTCTGAAAGGCAAAGTACTGCCACTTGGGGTGGAATTATGATTGGAGCTAGAACGCTTTTGATCCCGTATCGAGGCTTCATGACGGCGGATAGGTACAAAACAGTCGCTATTGATGCAATCGTCAGACCATTCCGAGTAAACCACAAGGCACCAATTCGTACTGGTCGATGATAAAGCGCCCGCACATCGAGCTCAACGAGTCAATGCTGCTTTCCGAGAATACGTCATCACAAGGTTAGACTGGTTTGCCGGCTCGCCTGACATAAACCCAATAGAACACGCATGGGATGCTCTTAAGCGAGCTGTTTGGAACCGTCAGACAGTGCCAGATATCAGGAAAGCCGCTATTCAAGAATGGGACAGGTTACCGCAAAAATGCTGGATAAATTGATCCTCAGCATGCCCAGGAGGATCTCCGCATGTGTTCGAGCCAGGGGAAGAGTTATATTGTATTAAATAAAAACCTTCTACTAATAAATTGTTGTTTAAGTTTGGTTAAACAATCTTTTTCTTTCTATCAAATTTCTGTTACAATTACATTAGGATTGAATTACTCAATTTATGTTATTAAAAAATAAATAAGACTTTTATTTTTTAATTTAAAACAGTGTATTTCTATTTAAAAAAAGATATAACGTGAACACTTTTTTTAATAAAGTAAAATTTTAAAAATATATCAGCTTTTGCTAGTGATCACAAACTTTTTTTGATGTGTCTATATCAAAACTGTAACAATATGGAGTAAAATATTTGTACCTAGCAAATATTAATTTAAATCATAATAATAACTAATTTTGATATTAATTCGACTGCTCGGTAGCACAGTGGTTAAGCGTTAAGTTGCGAGATGCGGGTTCGAATCCCGCACAGAATTTGTATGTCCTACAAATAATTGTTCTGGATATTATTTTATGTGCAATTTATGTATATAAAATGCCTCCACAATAGGATTCCAGGAAAAAGTCATAGTGCTAGTAACATTTTTTTTAAAGTTATTAACTCTTTACCTATTCCGGAATGCATATTAATGTGATGCAAGCAAGGTGAAATGACAAATTTATTATTCGAGAAAAGAGCAAGGAAATGTTGATACGATGTAAACGTGCTGGCATTATTCTGTGAGCGTCGTTTTTCCCCGGTCCCCGATCGAGCCGACCCATTCGTGCTACAACTATAATATAGCTGCAGCATGTCTCTACCAAGTAGGTATACACGAAGACTAGTGTGAATTAGGTGTCACTCCTTACGGTCTTCGTTATTTAGGTGTCGCTTCACTCCGCTAGGTATATTAGAGTTGGGCTGCTGTTTTTGTCACTGCAAGTTAATATTTATAACGTAACAATTGGCAGACAGTCGACTTTGGTTTCAAAAGCTGTTACCTGGTCTAACCAGACGATGGGATGACACAGTGGCCGGAACCGGCCAATTGGACGCCATATTCATTGATTGATTGACATCTAATTTTAAATCATTAAAACTTAAATCGTTTATCGCTTGCACGGCATTAAACAAAAAAAAAAACGTAATTTTTAAATGCACTATTACTATAACTATTTACAATGATTCAGAATAAGATAGCGTTAAAATTCCAAGAACGTAACAGTTTGCTCTAAGAAAGTAACAGTTCTTAATTTCAAATTGCTTTGCTTGCTGCTTTTCTGTCGTTTGAGTTTTTTAAGAGCGCAGAATACTAATAAAACGTGGGTTCTAAATCTTATGCCTTAATTTTTGTGTTTGATTAATTCACAGTAAAAAAATACACGTGTTGATTTAACATGTTCTTGGCGGTGAAGGAAAACATCGTGAGAAAACCTGCGTGACTGAGTAGTAAAAAGAAATATATTTAGAAGATAGTGAAGTCCGACCACAGCGCTTCCATAACCCTCTCCTCTCCCTCATAACCCTGAAAGGAGGCTCAGCTAATGAAAGATCAGAAATGCATCTAAATTTATCAAGTAGCTTAAAGTTGCAAATACAGACGTGGATAAGCAAGTTTGATTTAAACTGTCCCATAATAATTAAATTACACGCTTTATGGATTATTATTCTGTTATTTACTTTTAATTTAAAATTTACAAGTTATAAGACGTTTGTCACTTCGCTTCTTGATTTCTTTTTCAATTCTCTATCGGTTCATACCTACTGATAAATAATGATATTGTAAACGTAATGTCTCAAATATATGTATGTATAATTAGCTGTGCCCACGACTTCGTTCAAATAGAATAATTTTTAGTAATTTATTATTATACTTCCCTATTTGAATCGGATTTTGTTCACAATTTTCATGAGTTTTAATTTTTTTCGCGAAACCCTAATTCTTTTACCAAAATAAAAGTAGCCTAAGTTACTCTAACATTTTACTCCTTATAACATCAGCTATCTGCCAGTGAAAATCCCGTCAAAATCAGTCCAACCGTTTCGGAGATTAGCCGGAACAAACAAACAGACGAAAATAAAAAATAAATATTTTTTGTTTTTAGTACCGTATATACTCGTACTTTCATATGCATTTAGTAAAATGCTGTTATTTTGACATTAAAAACAGACACTTAAATTTTATTTATTTATATAGATAATCTATGACGTAATGTCAAGTAATTTTATGATCAATCCTAGAAACAATTCGTTGAAAATTCCGTAATTATTACCTACCAATTATTCGTTCGACAACTAACGACGACTTAAAACATTATAAACAATTTAGGCAAACTAGCGTGTTTAAGTATTTTTTCATGAATTCTGTACATTGCGGAACGGCTCGTCACCTTCCATTCCATTTCCATAATTAATGATGGGATAGAAGCCGAGACGTAATAGCAGAAAATCAACAAATTAGAAAGAAAGAGAGAAAGAAAGCACAAAGAAACACTTTATTTTGGCACAGACCATAGACGTACACGAAACTATACTAATTTATAACATAAATACGTAAATTTAATAAATTTGGCTGTGTACGTCGAATTCATGCTAAAAAAAAGGTCATCACTCAGCATGAGTTGTGCCGAAACCACAACCCTGATTTTCAGTATATATATTTAAAAAATAAAATTTTAAATACTGTACTTTTTTATATTGAACTGCATGTAAAACAGTTTTGAGTCACTTGAAGGTGAACGTCGTAATTATAAATAATCTTGTCATAATCGTTTTTACCTATTTGCCAGCTTCCTGGTTTTAGGTAAACGCGTATAAATTGTTCAGTCTGAA
The DNA here is from genome assembly GCA_029286625.1 of Parnassius orleans. NCBI lineage: Eukaryota > Metazoa > Arthropoda > Insecta > Lepidoptera > Papilionidae > Parnassius > Parnassius orleans. The sequence goes on along the minus strand of JAGSMP010000027.1, from coordinate 2,613,336 downwards.
GTTAACCACACAGTTACTTAATACTTCATCCATCCATCCATCCATTACCTACAGCCTATAAAAGTCCACAGCTGAACATAGGCCTCCCTCATAGATTGCCTCATGAGGGCATTTTGCCATAAATGCCACGCTTGGCAAGCGGGTAGGCAACCTCAGTTTTTTAATATTTTGATTTGTTATCAGGAAGATGCTGCTGTCCATCTCCTGTTTCATTTTCCCTCTGTCGCCTCTTACAACACGCTCGGGATGGGTAGTGGATATTCTTACACCGCCACCACACGTTTAATATAATACGAGTACTTACTTCTTACTTTACAATATTTCGATCTTTGCAAGTAAGCCACACAAAATTTTATTATAAAGATTTGTAAAAAAAAAAAACGTTTGTGTACTTATGTACGCACGTAGGAAGTTATACTTCTTTAGCGTAACAAAACAAAAATTATTAAAAATAACTACCTCAAATATAGTTATCAGTTCCCACGAAAACTTGAGAGACAGTTACCCAATGAAGTTGTCGCTTTGAGGTGTCAGTGTGCGCGCGCATCGCAACAACTTCATGGTGTCGTTTTTAGCTGTCGGTGTGCGCGCGCATCGTAAAAAATTCACTCTCATAATTTTTCCCAAACGCCCCAAAAGAAGTATAACTTCAATATCAAGATTTTTGATGTATTGAATCTTATATTGTACTATTGTTTGTATTGTTTGTTGTCCCAAAAAAAAGCATCAAAATGAAAAACGAGTAAACCAGTCAGCCTGATGGCAAGTGGCTTCTGCACCTATGATATTAAAAATGGCTCACGGCCTGTAATTTCTTAATATCCTCAAGACCGAAACATGAGCTAAAAATTTACACTATTTTGATCACTATTTCTATAGCAATTACGTATGCTATTTTTACAGAAAGTGACCATTGCTGTTATTCAACAAATTTAATTATTTAGCAAATTTTATCTCTTTATTTAATTAATAATCTAATTACCAGCCGACCTTACTAGTGTCGAGCAAAACCCCAAAGCGTCTTTCGGTGTCTCAAAAATACATTTTGAAGTGTGCGCAGGAATTGCATAACTCGGAAAACCAGACGCTTGATCAATCTCCACCCCTTTGTTGTCGATATACCACGCATTCGAATCAAACGATTTACGCGTAGTTTGTCGTTTGTCATGCGTACAGCAAAGTAGTGGAATAAGTACCCAGCAAGTATATCCATCCGATTATCATATCTTTTAGGCGAGAGTGAATATGTTTTGTTAAGATAAGTCAGCCGTAGTAGCTCAGGGCCTAAGCGCCCGCTGTAAATTTCACAGTACGCGAGCAACCCAGGTTCGATCCCCGCCGCCGGCACCAATGAAATTGATAATTGCAATTTTAAGTGCTGATTTATCACGTGCTCGGCGGTGAAGGAAAACATCGTGAGGAAACCTGCATGTCTGAGAAATTAAAAAAATAAATATTTCGAAGACATGTGAAGTTCGTCAACACGCGTTGTCGCAGCGCGTCGGACATTTCCTCGCCCTAAAACCCTCTCAGAAATGACAGGCCTGTGCCCAGCAGTGTGACGTATATAGGCTGTAACTTTGACTTTAAGATAAGTCACTGTGCTTAAGTATCTTTTCGAATGCATCACTACTCCCATCAGGTGGGATAGTGGTCAAGCTCTGACTTATAAAAATAATGGTTTATACACTCTGCGGACTTAACAGGCGCAGCTAAAAATTCAACAGGTCGCGCGATCGCGCGTGGATTCCCATAAGTTCCCATCAAGTTCAGTGTGGTAAGCGTGAGCTGCGGCGTGCGACGAGGCAATGTGAATAGTTTATTGTTATTATTCTTTCCCTTTCAAAAATTTCGTACAAATTGAAGTTTTTGAAATTTTCCTGATTTCCTGACAATGTCAGGAAAATTTCTGCCGTCTGGTAACCCCAAAAAGTATAGTTTCAAATAATATATGACAACTAACTTCAACAAAGAAGGCTACAGGGGCGTTGTTACTAAGATGTATTGGCTCACAGCTTCAGTAGCTCTGTAACTTTCCATACCCCTCAACCGGAACATAACATTGGATTCACTATAGTTAGGCGGCAAAAATATGTAACTTTTATGACTATACATATGACTATACCTTTTGTGTGGTTGTACCTACCTCTCGAACGTGAACTGAAATGAATCTCAACTGACGCAGTGAAGACTTGGAATAACATCGAAATCAGTGCAGTATTTGTATAGACACACGTGTTCTAAACCTCTTAAGAGAAAAAATATAATGAACAAAATATATCTAACTATAAAGATGTTTACGTAATTGAATACGAATATTGTTTTGAATATGAAAAAAATAAACAGAAAAAACAAAGACATAAAATATTTAATCTAGTATATTACTGATAGCTATGAAATTTGCATTATTCAATAAATCCGGTTGCTAGTTTCTTCTTTTTCCACATTAATGGAATAATTTGTTTAAAAGCTTAAAAGAATAGTAATCAATCAAAGGTTCTTTCTGGGTTGAAAAATGGTAAAATAATAGTTTTTGACATATAACAAGTCCGCTGCTTAACAAAGCACACCCCCCCCCCCCCCATAGTTTGATTTTATGGAGGATTTCTGTTAAATATGGGTATACAAATTATTTTGTTCGTAAGCTGAGTAGGATTCACTCGACAAGCATAGCAGCTAGGGCTCATTGCATGATAATTATAATGGTACAAACGCATAAAGTTGGCACATTTATCATTATATATTCTTATATTTGATAGGTTTAGGATTAATTAATTTAGTATATGACTGTTATGCATGGGCAATGAAACAACAGCTAGCTACCAGTCAGAACTGTAATAAAAGAAGTCTGATCGGGGTAAAGAGAATAGACATATTAAAGAATAGAAAATATTACAAGTGGTAAAATTAAAAATTTTGTATAACCGATTAACCGATATAAATAAAATGAGAACATCATCAATGTAATGATTTCTTATATTTACGCGAACACTACACTAACTTATTTTATATTCCCGACGTTTACAGCACCCATGTCACGGTATGGCTGATCTGAGGTATTTGGCGATAAAATCCGCAAAAATAGTTTTATTCAATCATCAATGTAGTCGAAGTCAATTAAATACGCACTATTAAGGATAACTCATTAACTAATGGTCAGATCTTGATCAAATTATATGGGAGCACATGAGAAGCACCAGCTTTCAAATAAAAAAAGAATCATCAAAATCCGTTCACCTAGAAAAAGTTCTGAGGTAACACATTTATGTGTTTTACCTCAGAAAATACAGTCGAATTCAGTACCTCCTCCTTTTTTACTGTTATATAAAACCTAAAGTGGCGTAAGCAAATTTATAGATGTTTACATTATAAGTCATTGTTATTGAGTGCATAAAGGGCTTCCAGTGCCTGTGACCAATTAATATTTTATAAACTTTGTGAAAGTTAAAACGTATCAAATTTTGACAACAACTATTATAAAAATTAACTCACCCTGCAAGCTCGGCGCGGAGGCGGGCGCAGCTGGTGCTGGCTGGTGTGGTGTAGGAGGAGGTCTTCTTCTCCTAGGTACATGGAGACCAGGCGCTGAGGCGGCTCTCGTAGCGGTACGGAATCCAGGTGCACGATACCGTGCTGACTTTACAGGACCTGCTGGCACTGTATTCGTGCCAGTGATCGATGGAAGACGAGGAAGAGATCCTGCTCGTTCCTCTTCTTCTGACTGTAGTAAAAATAAATATTTAATTTCAAAAATAATTAAAAGGAAATCAACGTCTAACAACTTATGATAACGTTAGCTCGCATGCTTAAAGCCTTGTTAGTGAATAATATAGAGTCCCGATATTAATGCAATAATTATTATGATAATTTTGGACGCATGCGCCAATATAATTGAACTGTTAATGAAATAATTTTATTATAATGTAAATTTTATTTGTAAATGTAAAAAGTAAAATACAACTTTTTTATAGTATAGGTTGACAAACGAGCACACAGTCCACCTGATGGTAAGAGGTTGACCCATAGACATCTACATCTATCTTCAATAAAGAATCAAAATTCAGATGCGCTGTCACCCGTGAGGACTAAGATGGAATGCCTCGTTTCCAGTAAAAAATGGGTCTTCGGTTCTCTACACTCACTATACGAAACACAGCAGTGTTAAGCTGCTATTTTACGTTGGTATTCTGTGAGAGCGTGGTCCTACCCCGGTCGAACTGACCCATTCGTGCTACAACTATACCACTAATATAACTGCAGCATGGCTCTACCACGTATAAAAAGTACATCCACCACAACCAAGCACCACACAAGTACCACGTATATAAAGCTTAAATACATCCTATTGCTTGGCACTGGCCTCTACTTATTTTTGTAAGGAATATGGAGCAATTTGTCCGCTGCGCTGTTTCAGTGCGTGTTGGCGGACTTAACATTTCATTGTGAAATATTTGATTTTACAGAATACCTTACGAATTACGATGTTTTCCTTCACTATCGAACACGTGTAAATTAGCAATTAAAATTGCAATTAATAATTTAATTTGCGCCGGCGGGGATCAAATCCTTGCGTAATATAATAATATCTATTGAAAAGTCGTAGTAACGTGTATTGATAATGTATACAAAACAATTATACCTAAGATTCTGCTTTATTTAAATAGTAACAAATAAAACTTGACATTGACTTCATTATATCATTGAAATTTACGTGTGAGGTTGCGAAGGAAAACATTTGGCAATACGTTGCGATTATAAAATTTCCGTTTACTATAACCGAATAGAATAAATACTGAATAGTATATTGCTCGTTGTATTTTCATTACGATTAGCCGGTTACAGGTCTGACTTGAGATGAACACTTATTGTTTTAATAAATTGCCGCTTGAATAATGAGATCATATTGAATCAGGTGTTTTATAAAGCGTATGCTAATAAATGAGCGATGAAATAAAATCTTTTTTTATTTAACTTAGGAACTTAATAAAAATATTATTTTAAAAGTGTTTCTTTAAATCTACTACTGTTTTAAAGTGCGATTTCTCAGACCAAATAATAAATTGGAAGGTCTAATTCTTTTGTCGTTTAAAAAAGTATAAGTATAAAAGAAAAAAATAAATAGTAAACAAGAATTGTTAGTTCTTACCTCAGCATCTGGCGCGGAAGCCCGTCGCCGACCACGCCACAGCCTATCCTCACTGCCTGCAATGGCACCACAACTTCTGGAATGGGACTTTTGAGCTGCTAATTCAGCTCCTGCGGGTGATCTTCGCGCCTCACACCCTGGTCCACCTAATGTGCCACGTGAATCAGCCGCTAATAAGGCAGATTCAAAACTGCCTCGCCATGAAAATCTTTCACAATCACTCGCCACACTACCTCTACTAGCCGTTGCTTCCAATATATCATGAGATCGACTACGTGCCAACGCACCCGGCTCTGACGCACTGTCGTCATCTGTACTAGGTGACGCTCCACCTGATACTTCATGCATTAATGCCACGAGTCTGCCTCCTATGTGCCGCATAACCTTGCCAAATAAGGTGGTGATCCTTCCCCAGCACGGCCCAACGTCGCTGCCAACTTTTGGTAGGCACCAACTGCGTCGCGTTCCAACGACCCTGCATCTTGACCTCGATCAAATTCGTCTATAATCTCACGGCAGCTGTCAGATATTTGTTTTCTTAAAGCGGACCTTGTAGCTGCCGTGCCCTCTAAATCAGACCCGGCATAATCCGATGAGTCATATGAGTCGCTCCAAGTGTCTTCACTTGATAGATATTCTACTATCTCGCGTACCTCTTCGTCGCGAATACCCGGAACTGTTTTCATTAATCTTGTTAACTCGCTCTCAAAATATAAAAGTTGGGGCGGTTTTGGTGGCCTCGAACTCTCTGAATTAGACGATGCGGGTGTAGAAGTTCGTACATTTGCGGAGTTAATCATTTGTTTGAAAAACTGTCTCATTTTCGTCATCATAAGATTGGTTTCTTCGTCAGACGACCAATTGTTAAAGCTATCTTTACGTGTCAATGGACTTGGCGGTGGACGGGAAGTCGGAGGGCGTTCTGTGCGTTCATCTAAATCGGGCCTTATTTCTTCTACAATTTCTTCTAACTCTGTCTTAGGCTCATGAGATCGCGTAAATTCATTACTCGAATCGCCGTTTCTTAGAAGGTCATCGCAGCTTCCTACAAAACCGCTATCTCTACTAGTTTGTTTTTTAGATTCAGATAATTCAGATCCAAGCGGTGGGAATTCGGGTCGGGGTGAAGACCTACCATCTTCGCCCTCTGAAACAGACCTTGTGTCGTCACGGGTTTCCTCCGAAAACTCCATTGATTGTCGCCTTTCGTCTGCTGGCGACCCGCGCGTCTTTTTTGTTTGCTTCTTTCTTTTGGACTCTCCTGGCATGTCAAGCCTTTCCAAGGACTCATGTCGGTCTTCTGTTTCCGTACTAGATCCATCCGATACTTCCTGTGTGTCCTGGGAAGGCTCGTCCCCTGTCAGTAGATTATCTAAAGAAGAAGAATGTGACCGCGGCGTACCTCGAGCGCGTACTAGTCGCTTTCGCCTTTGTTCTGGGCTTTGTTTACCTTCACTATCACTACCGACGCTTCCGGAGCCGTCAGAATCCCGCCTCTCCTGATTAAAGCCCATGAACCCGGACAAGAAGTATTTCTCCAAACGCGACGAAACAAGATCGTCGTTGTCGTTACTCCTTTTCGGCTGTTCATTGTCCACAATTGATTCACCACCCTCACTACATACACTAGACGTTTCTGATACCTGGTCATCGTCATCGCGAACATTTCTTCCGTCGCCTAGGCCAAAGAAAAAGTACTTTTCTAATTCTGTGGCCGAAATTGGTCGAGGTTTCTTCGTATTGTTTTCCGCTTCGCTTTCCTCGCAACTTTCTTCGACGATCGTGTGTAAAGTGAAGTCTAAAGAACGTCTACAATACGCAAAATCCTCTCCTCGAGTGGGAAGAGAGGCCTCATCGCCAGAATCACTGTCCGAAGTTGTAGTACCGTCTTCGTCATGGCTGACGTCCTCGACCCATGAGTCGTCGTCTGCCAATCCCTCCTCGAGGCACACGACCGCCGAGAGAGTGTCGGCGTTGCTAACAACAGTCACTCCGCCTGAAGGCTGCGGCGATTCGTCGTCGGAAACTCGTTCGTTTGTTTCGTTTTGTGAGTTTGAAGCACTGGTGTTGGGTTCCAATTCGTTTTGTGAGTTTGTGTGGTGCACTGTAATATCCCGCATGAGCCGCGTCGTGTCTGACGTGACGACGGAGACTCGGTCGTGCGTTATCATAACGCGGCTAGTGAAGCGCGCGGACCCGTCCGCACCGGGCGTGCGCGAGCGGCAAACTGCCGTGGCGGCAGGTGCGCCCGCGCTCCCCTCTATCTCAGTGCAAACCGGCCACACGCCGTGTGTTTTCTCCTCCCCTTGCTCCTCTAATAATTCTTTCTTCAATAGTGCACTGAGCGTCTGTTCAATACCTTTAAACAGGTCTATTTTTTCTACAATTTGTGAATTTGCTTCGTCAAGTTTGGGTTCCGGCAATGATGCAATTTTTACAAGCGGCTTATTTTGGATTTCATAATTTTTATTGTTGTATATTTCATCCTGTAACTTCACCGACACTTTTACTTTCATACTGTTGTCGGAATTAAAACTATTATCCATTGAATCGCATTCCATATTTTCCGATATTGTTCTTTTACACTGATTATTATCTTCACTATTTTTGTAATCGGAATTATCTATAATGGTACTACAACTTGCATTAAAACTATTATATTTTTCACAAGTTTCACTTCGAAGCATATTTTCGTCACAAAATTTAATAAAATTCGACCTTCCGACAGAGTCATCACTGCTTCCTTCATCACTATTACACGAAGCCACTTGGTGTTCACCCGAAAAGCTCACAGAATTTAGTAATACGATATTATTTACATCACTGTTTTGCGCCACACTTTCGTTTATGTCAGCATTTAAATTATTCTCGTTTTGTTCCAACATTTCCGCTGCAATTATTTCTAGACTATCAGACTTTTTGTCGTAGGAATCATCACAATCGATACCGCTGCTATCTGCGTTGTCTTCTAAATCTGATGAGGAATCGGCGGGGTTAACAACGAACACTCGTGAGAATTGACCTCCACCACCCCCGGAGTCGTCAGAGTCCTCATCTGATGTTGCGGGCTCCTCGGGCGCTCCACTTCTGAGATCATAGCTCCTGTGAGCAACACCTTCTTCCGAATCGCTAGAGTCGGCGGACTCGTTCGATGATGGGAAAGCATTCTCGGCATTAAGGTGTCCCGGCATCGTGTCCGCTGGTTCCGACAATACTGACACACAATCTTCCTCGGCAATCACCTTGATGTCGTCTGACGATTCATGTTTGAATGTGCGTTCAATAGTCTTATCGTCGTTATCGTTATCGCGTTGCTCTGGTACTTCTGACGTTTCAGACTGTATAGCTTTATCGTTGCGTTCAACGGTCATCTCGAGTTTATTTGCTTGTGGTAGAGCAGTGGCAGTGGCGGCGGCGGTAACGGCGACGGCAGCGGCCGTGGTGAGCCGAGCGAGAGCTGCAGCATCGAGAGGCGGGAATCCTGGATAGGTGCTCCAGTGAGGCACGGGCGGTGTTTGTGTAGGGAAGGCGAGTAAGGCCGGCCAAAGTGCAGCGGGTACAGGCACGGGTACTGGCACTGGTACGGCTACTAAGCGTGGTTCAGCACCGCATGAACACGTTCTAGGACAGACTTGCGGCGTGTATTTAGGCGGAGACGGTGGGAGGGACTGTGTTGACGCTGCTCCGGGTTCGAAATAATCCCAGTCGCAGTCGTCGGGCACAGGCGGTGCTACAGAAGAGGCCGTGGATGAAGAGTCCTCCGTGTCCTCGCGGCACGACGAGTCCGAGCTGAGGAACACGAGGCGGTAGTCCTCGGGACGCATGCGACCGGCCTCGGGTTCGCTCACTTCGCCCGGCTCACTGTGGGCGCCCCAATCTGTAAATAAAAATTGTACTGTTAATATATTTTTATTTTTTAGTCTTTATTTTTATATACTAATGGCCAAATACTCAAACGATACTCAATTTTAAGATGTCGTTAAGTCTCGTGGTGTCATAGTCACTTTGAATTAAAGTAATAGAGACAGCAAGAGACTTAACGGCGCCTTGAAATTGTGTAGCGTTTGAGTATTTGGGCATATGGGTGACAAACGATCACATAGTGCAAGTACGTAGATGCTGTGGCCTATAGACATCTACATCTGTCTTTGATTAAAAATCAAAATGTGGATAGGTTATCAGACCTGAGGACGAAGATGGAATGCCTCATTTCCAGTAAAAAGGTTTCCGTTTCTCTACACTCACCATACGAAATATAGCAGCATTAAGCTGCTATTTAACGCTAGTATTCGGTGCGAGAGCGTGGGCCTTCCCCGGTCGAATCGACCCTTTCGCTCCACAACCATATTAAAGTTAGCTGAACCGTGGCTCTACCACGTATAAATTAAAGTTGTTGAAATCACACTTGTAATGAAAAGTGTGACGTTTAGTTTTTCAATAAAATAAATTGAACCTTCAATAACATTAATTCATACAAAGATTTTCTATCAAAAATAAAAGTCAAAAAAGCAACAAATAACAATATCTTGAACATAAAAATGTTCTGTAATTCAAGCGCCTGCCTTTAAGTGGCTAGCAATAATGCTTACACAAGAAACAAGACTGGAACCACATCTAAAATATATATTTCCACGGAGGCGCTTACTAACGAATAAGTTATTTTAATTATTTAGTCTTGAACAAGTTTAAGCGATTGGAAGAAAAAGTATTTAAGTATAATTTAATTTAGAAGATAAACAAGAAAAAGTTAGATGTTAAAACGAAAGGGCATTAACTGTAGACGTATATTTTTTTGCTTAAATTTCATTGTACAATTGTACAAGGATAGTAAAAATTCTTTAACAAAGTATTGCAAATTAATTATAATAAATGACATGTTCTCTATATCGTAATCTTCACTTAGTTTAATAAAATTTGACAAGAACGTGAGAAAAACAAGACGACAAATACAAATTTTGTTAAAAAAACATTTACACATAAAGATTAATATGCGACCTAAACCACAGAATAAATAATAGTACTACGTACTTAAACACTTACAAATAGCTTTATTGTTTTATAGGAAATGAATAACAGATAATAACTACATATAATAAATAGTGGATAAATAACACATAATAAGCCGTAAACAAGGTGAAGAAATGTGGACTTAAATAAAATCCGCCAATCTGCACACGAATGGACCCCGCAAAGATTAGAACTGCTTCTCATTAAATTTAGAATAATTAACATTTGGAAATGAATTTCTACTCTAATTCAATAGTTACATAATACGTTCCCTATTAGTTAGTTATAAGTAAATTTAGTTATTGTACAAACAAACGTTTTAAACGTGGTAGAGCCATGCTGCAGTTATATTAATTGTATAGTTGTAGCACGAATGGGTCGGCTCGATCGGGGACCGGGGAAAAACGACGCTCTCACAGAATACCAGCATAAAATAGCAGCTTAATGCTGCTTTCGTATGGTGAGTGTAGAGACCCGGAGACCCTTTTTACTGGAAAAGAGGCATTCCATCTTAGTCCTCACGGGTGACAACGCATCTGCATTTTGATTCGCAAATGAGGATAGATGTCTATGGGCCACAGCAGCCACTTACCATCAGGTGTACTGTATGCTCGCTTGTCACCCTTATCCTATAAAAAAAAAACTAAATGAAGTCCGCAATCTCGTTTCGGAACACTGGCGGACTACTCTCTGTACACAAGGTAGGTGTTCCAGAGAGGAGCTAAATTATTTGAAAAAGATCAATGTTTATTAAAAATCGCATTAATAGGCTGATATAATGTAAACTAAACTTTTTAGTGTCTAAAAGGTCTTACAAATGAATTTTAAAAATACACCTGAACGATACATTTTTTTTATAGGAGAGGGGGCAAACGAGCATGCGGCTCACCTGATGATAAGTGACTACCGCCGCCCATGAACAACTGCAACACCAGGAGAATTGCAAATGCGTTGCCGGCCTTTTAAAAAGGAGTAGGCTCTTTTCTTGAAGGTGCCGAAGTCATAAAAAATTACATTAAGTTTGTATTCAATTACTAAAGATATCGTTCCGCGCTAAAGAGACCCGGAATGCTATGGTTAAAATAGTAGTGTTGCAAACGCATCTGATGATAAGTAGAAAGCACCACGGCTGGGTGGTCTCGAGTGTCGTGATTTAAAAGCGATTTGCTACATTAATTTATAAAATAAAAACATAAAAAGTAATAACCACAAAATATTATAATAAATAGGTACATTTTCATTTGTTATTGCACGATCAAGCGTAGTTATCTGTTCGTTTTGTCATATACAATTAAGATATGATAAAATCAAAATGATTAGTGACTGATATGAAAAAAGATTTTGCAATTTCATTTGTTTTTTATTTTAGCATTTATAAACGGAGATAAATAACTTTTAAATGTTTCTAGTTAAAATACAATTGTTCTAAACTAAACAAAATCAGAAAAATTGCTTCGCAAGTATTTAGTAACTTGAATTCTTAACTTCCGAGAATAATTTCAATTACCAAGATGCATAGATGAATCTACACGTAAGAAGAGATTTTCTCTAGCGTTTCCTATGCGGAAGATCGGTTTCACTCAACACACTTAACTCTCATACTGTCACAGTAGGCACGGGGCATTTAGCGCATCCCCAGATTTCGCGTAATAAGCATCGGTATGCGTGGTTGCCGATTATAATATAATAAATGCCGTTTACAGTTTGATTAGTGAAAAGAATAATATGTATTTATCTAAAGAGCACATCGAAGTATATTATATAATTTTTAATTTTAGATAAGGACATAGCTTCTGCTTATATATATGGAGTATAAAGAAACACATCGAGTTTCAAACTCGTCTAGAGTAAAAGTTTGGCTGCGTCATGTTTTTTTTTTGAGAAACTTAATGTTTGCAAAAATATACAAAATTACCCATCCTATTTTAACGAAAGGCGAAACTGGTACAAAATGTTAAACAAGAAAAACCAAAAAAAATCGATGCTTATGACGAGGCAATTGTCCACTAGAAGTTATAACATAGAGTCCTACGTTATAGAGACCTACTTATAGAAAACAACATATTATTCATTAAAATAAACAAAATATTATATCCTTTTGCAAAAGGAGTACGTCAAGGCAAAAAGCGTTTATTTTTTATGTTAGATATCAATGTTTGATTTAATAATGTGCTTGCTTAATATATAAAACTAATAATTGTATGAATTACTGTCAAATTTCGACCATTAGGCGACCACTAGGCGACCACTAGTTAGTTTACATTATGTATAGAGCAGATGCGCCTCGATAACACTATACGTGCGTCTCAGACTAGTTAATCAGGAAAAGAAACGACGTCACGCACTAATGATGTTGCTATATACAACAATGTTAAATTTCTAAATATAGTATCACATTTGCAACAAAGTATTTAAGCACTCTGTACACGAAAACACAAATCTTTAATGACAGGGGAAACAGAGCGGGAGGCACAAGCTCCAAGAACTAGTTGGTACCTGTGAAGTTTATCGTTCAGTTCATTTTATTGCTTTCGTGAAGCAATTATATTTAGATTTACTTAAAGTATACTAAAACTATACTTTATATAATTGTAAGCGGTCAAGAGGTAAAGGACGTTCGGACGTCTTTGACTACTGCACCGTCTTCACGTTCAGGTTTTAATTGCCATATAATATAATATGCAAACAACTTTGATCTCGGGGCGAAACGTAAATAATTTTAAAATATTTTTTAAACAAATAATAAATAAATAGTACAAGCACATACGTTATAATAAAATATTTGGGGCCTTAGAAAGAATATTTCGTAATATTGATATTCTTTTATTGTATGTACCTCACATGAAGTGACATTGTGAAACACTAGTGGAAATCATGGTTGGTTTCGTTTCAACATTAATTGTTTTAGTGGTATTGAGTAAATGTATCAGTATCGATTAAAAGACGATTTTATTTAATTATAGTATATTATTTATAAGTTTAGAAAATATAATATTAACACGATGAAAAATCATAACACCGTTTCGGAGTGGTTCCTACTGGCACCAGATTTAAGCAATCGCTTCTGGCTTGGTACATTCTACTGACTGATGGGCGAAACACCGAGCTGATGGTGAAACATCTATCTGTAAATGTTGAGCCTAAACCCACCAACTAGGGATGGGGTTAGCGTTACTATTGCATTTGTATCAGCCCTGCATTCTCTAACTAACCTCATGATGCATGATGAATATGGCAAATCTTTCAGGAAATGCGTACTATCTGGCCCAGATGAAAAGGCCTTGATGATCTCTTCGTCATCCTTAACTTTTTATGTATTAAGGATTCACTATCACTTACTTTGTTTATATATTGGATTACATTGATCACTCTGCTTGTATTAGGAATGGTTCACGATAGTACCTATTCGAATGAAATTAAGAAACCCATGACTTTTGATTCTTGCAGTCCTCTCTACTGGAATTATTATATATTTATATTTATAACAACTTTTATGACGATTTTAATAAGAATGAACACAAACATTTGCTACGTCTTCAAATTTTAGTCTAATGTCGCGTCGGTTTTCTCTTCAGACAGACTAACACTGGGTAATGGTTTACAACCAAAGCCAAAAATTTATTCTTTTTTTTAATGTGTACTTTCAATAGTGTTTAACTAAATATAAGGAAGCAAATGGTATGATAGATTCTCTTGCGCCGTCATCATTGAGAGAGGGAAGATGGCGATATTATAAATGTGAAGTACCCTGTCAGATGCCTGTTGATATTATGTTTCTATAGTTGGTAATCAGTCAGTCAATCCTTGCGTGTAGAGTCCATTATCAGAGTAGCGTAAACGACAACGGGCACATGTTGTGAATGTTAAACTGTACAACACATGCGTTCCTACACTGCTACTATGTACCTCACATTTTATAACATGTTGTATTAACATAGCTTTGACGACAATAGACTTATCATGGGACGTTTTGTTACGTGACAAAAACGCAAACACATTCACACATGAATATTTTCTAAATTGAATTTTTTGTGCGTGATTTTCTTAACGTGTCTTTCAATTTACTCTGGTTAAGTGCTTAGTATAACTGTGCTAGAAACGAGCTGGTAACGAGTTCAATTCCCGCACTGAATAAGTATTGGTATACTTACTTACAACCTACAATTAATTTTACCAGGTCTAAGTTTCTAAGAAATCTAGTGATTGGGTAATGTATGTCAAGGAAAAATAAAATAAGAGAAAAAAATTGCGTGTAAATATTAGATGAATTTATTGATGTAACTATAAAAGTATAATAAATTTTGTTGGAGATATTCGTTTTCTTAACAAAATCCGTTATTAAAATGTTTCCGTATTAATATAAAGTTGGCATACATTATTCTAACTTTTATCATCATTCCATAAGAGTCCACAGCAGTACATAGGCACGTGGAAATTACATCCTAACCACTACGGGCTAATACTTACATACCGAGCCTTCGAAACGTCTCCACGTGTCAACTTTGGGAAACTGGAACCATTGAAGTAACTTTCTACCAAGAAGTTAAAAATGTTGTATATCTAACTAAATATATGAGAGAGCATAATATCTTATTCTAGCTCACAATAAACAACAATAAGAAAGCTTTTCTCCTCATCTCATCTACCATTAAGTTTCAATTTAAATTTTAAAAACTAAAAAAAAATGCACGGCGTAGATATTAGAAATGTTTAATAGTAAGTGCCTTTTTATCTAATTATTTTCCACTTACAATACGTTACAATAATTGCGTAAACTAAAACCATTACGACAGAATGGCCTCGTATGTGACAGATATGAAAAACTTAGGCTTAGGCTTAAACATGTTTTGAAATAATCGGACGTCCTTATTCTAATACTACCACGAACGGACAATGAAAGTAAGAGTTTGGCAAACGTTGGCGCAGATCCAAGGCTTACCTTCCAAGTGGACGTGGGATGCGAGGAGGCTGTCGAGGTCAATCAATCGGCATTATTTTTATCTATGGGCGTTGAGGGCAGACCTAACCTGGCTTGATGTGGGCTGTATTGCAGTGTACTCTGCGATTAACTATTTATGTAATAAAGATTATTTGTAATTTAGTACCAATAATCTATTTGTGTTACATATTAGGAATACTTTGTGACACAAATGATACGCTTATAGATATGATACAATCTGAATGATGAATGAATTAGGTGGTCCTCATCATAATAGGGGCTGATTTCTTTGTTCTTATACCAAAACCATGCATAACTTCTTTCTTCAACAGCTCGTAAAAGTGCACATGTGCAAATGTGTGTGTGAGCGCTTGTTCTAACAATTAGTTGAGTATTATTTTAGCTGGGTTTCGCCACTCAGTAAAAATACGGGATACAAACTCCCATAGACCCACTGGTATAAATAAATATTGAAGTGAAAGACATCAATTTCGAT
Organism: Parnassius orleans; assembly: GCA_029286625.1. Lineage (NCBI taxonomy): Eukaryota > Metazoa > Arthropoda > Insecta > Lepidoptera > Papilionidae > Parnassius > Parnassius orleans. The sequence continues at coordinate 2,597,748 of JAGSMP010000027.1, read as the reverse complement.
TGTTCGTTTATAATAACTTGGCCCCATATTTTTGTAAATGAACATTATGACAGGGACCAGTTGCAGTGTTAATTGTTCTTTAATTCAATGCTTCTTCATTGAAAACAATATCTAATACAATAAACAACTTCTATCACGAATATTATTATCTACGCTATCCAGATTTGATATAATACGTGCCTTATCTAATTAAAATAAATAATAGCATTATTTTTATCCATCTTATGAATATAAATATACATAATATGTGGTGCACAAGAAGTTTAAAATGTTATTATTAGAATTTATCTTTAATATACCAAAGGAAAACTTACTCTAGTTTTAAACAGGTTTTGTTATTGTTACATGGGTAAATCTTGTAGTAGCTATAAAAATTACTAACAAGATATGTTATTTACTCGTTGCTTATAATTTCCTGATTACATAAACAAGTTGTCGTGTAGTGGTGGTTAAGAATATCCACTACCCCATATCTTCCCGTGGGTGTCGTAAGAGACGACAGTGGGAAACAGGCAGGAGATGGGCAGCATCATCTTCCTGATAACAACAATATTACAATAAAAATTGCAGTTGTCAAACCGCTCGCCAAGCGTGGCAACTATGGCAAATACCCCCCCATGATGAAAGTTACGAAGAGACGGCCTCCAGTCCACGGTGGCCCCGCTATTCCTGGCTACGGTGGCGACCATGGTAACGGCGGGGCAGAGGGTGCTAAGAATCTCCGGTGGAGGTTCGGTTGCCATCTAAGACGACTCGACCTGGCAACATACAACGCACGCACCCTGAGGACTGACGAGAAGATCCTGGAGCTGGAAGAAGAGATAGACAAGTTACGCTGGCATATTATAGGATTATCCGAGGTCCGAAGAGAGGGGGAGGACACGGTAATCCTCGAATCCGGCAACTTGTTCTATCACAGGGAGGGCGACCATCTGTCCCAAGGAGGTGTCGGATTTATCGTCCACAAGTCTCTCGTTAACAACGTTGTAAAGATTGTGAGTGTGTCGACGAGGGTTGCTATCTTATACTCAGAATCACCAAACGGTATTCGTTTAAGGTCATACAGGTTTACGCACCAACCTCGGCACATCCCGATGAGGTGGAGAAAATGAATAGGATATCTTTAAAGCCATGCATTCCTCCAAAACCCACTATACGGTGTTAATGGGAGACTTCAATGCAAAACTAGGCACAAGAGAGAACGGTGAGCTGAAGGTGGGGAAATTTGGAATAGGGCAACGGAACCTAAGGGGCCAGCAGCTGGCCGACTTCATGGAGAAAGAGGGCCTCTTTATGATGAACTCTTTCTTCCAGAGCGGCCCCACAGGAAGTGGACCTGGTCGAGCCCCGACGGTTCCACAAAAAATGAGATTGACTTCATTATGACGACAGACAACAGCTGTTCAGTGATGTCTCAGGTCTCAGTGATCGCGAGGGTGAAAACTGGTAGCGATCACCGAATGGTTAGAGGCACGCTGAACCTAAACGTTAAGTTGGAGTGGTCTCGTCTAATGAAGTCAACGCTCCGTCCCCCTCGTGCTCTAGTTCAAAGTCCCTAAACCTTTCAGCTCGAGTTACAAAACCGTTTTCAGTGCCTAAAAGACTAAAAGACTGCAATGAAGTGGATGATATGAATGACAAGCTCGTGGAAACTGTCCATGCGGTCAAAGCTAAGTTCTGCAAGACCCGCCGCAGAAGAACACAAAAATTCTTCGATCACACTCTTAATCTCATGGCTGTTAGACGGGAAATGAAGCTGCAGTCTTCAACAGATTTGACAGCATACAGGCAACTGAACAGACAGATCTCCAAATGCATACGGCGGGACTTACGCAACTTCAATACAGCTTGTATTGAAGAAGCGATCGAGCGGAACCAGGGCTCCAAAGTCTTTGCCAGAGATCTGTCTCCCAGAAAGAGCCAACTGTCAAAGCTGAAGACCGAGTGTGGCAGCATCGTTTCGGGACATCTGAGATTTTGAGTGAGATTGAGAGGTTCTATGGGCAGCTGTACACGTCATCATTGGAGCCACATGCGAGTCTTATCCGACACTATTCCGATCGTCATTCTGAGCGAGATTAGAATGGCTCTCCAACATCTTAAAAACGGAAAGGCCCCAGGTGAGGATGGAATTACAGCGGAGCTTCTGAAAGCGGGTGGAAAACCGGTACTTGAAGTCCTTCAGAAACTCGTTAATTCCGTCCTACATGGTGGGACTACTCTGGAGGCGTGGAGCAGAAGTGCGGTGGTCTTGTTCTTCGAGAAAGGCGACAAAGCTCTCTTGGAGAACTACAGACCGATTTCCCTTCTGAGCCGCGACTACGTGCTGTTTTCGAGAGATTCGACGACTTCCAGCCTCCCGAACAAGCCGGTTTCCGAAAAGGCTTTAGTACCATAGACCACATACACACCCTTCGGCAAATTGTACAGAAGACAGAAGAGTACAATCTGCCACTTTGCCTTGCGTATGTGGACTATGAGAAAGCTTTGATTCCGTCGAAATTTGGGCGGTGCTACAAACCCTTCAGCGGTGGCAAGTTGACTGTCGTATATCGAAGTGCTGAAGTGTTTGTACAGTCGGGCTACGATGACTATCCGAGTACAGAATCGTAGCACAAAACCTATCCAACTGCAGAGAGGTGTAAGACAGGTTGACGTTATATCCCCGAAACTCTTCACCACTGTTGGAAGACGTTTTCAAGCTACTGGACTGGAAAGGATGCGGTAGTAACATCAATGGCGATTACATCACTCACCTTCGATTTGCAGACGATATAGCCCTTATGGCAGAATCGCTGGAGGACCTAAGCACTATTCTCAATGACCTCAATAGTGTCTCCCAACGGATAGGTCTTAAGATGAACATGGACAAAATAAAAATCATGTTTAATGTCCATGTCACACCTATGCCGGTAGTTGTTGGGAGCTTAGTGCTCGAAGTTGTTGACGAGTATGTTTACCTGGGACAAATAGTCCGACTAGGTAATTCCAACTTCGACCGAGAGGTCAATCGACGGATTCAACTCGGCTGGGCAGCGTTCGGGAAACTACGACACATCTTCTCGTCAGACATACCTCAAAACCTGAAAACGAGATTGTACAACCAGTGCGTGTTGCCAGTGATGACTTATGGATCTGAGACGTGGTCCTTCACTGTTGGCCATATGAGGACGCTCAAGGTCGCTCAGCGAGCTTTGGAGGGGGCTATGCTCAGCGTTTCTCTGCGTTATAAACTTAGAAATGAGGATATCCGCAGTAGAACCAGAGTAACCGACATAGCCCAACGGATTAGTAAGCTGAAGTGGCAATGGGCCGGCCATATAGCTCGAAGAACCGACAACCGATGGGGAAAAAAGGTTCTCGAGTGGCAGCCTCGTACCGGTAGGCGAAGTGTAGGGCGACCCCCCACTAGATGGAATGACGACCTGGTAAGACATGCAGGAAGTCGATGGATGCAGGTGGCTCAGGACCGTGCTTGTGGCATTCCTTGGGGGAGGCCCATGTTCAGCAGTGGACTTGTGAAGGGCTGTAATGTTGATGATGATGATAAACAAGTATTCAAAACCAAAATATTTTTTTCTTCAATACTAATAATGAACTTAAACCGTTGTATATAAAAAAAATTTAAAAAAGTAGGTTATAATTAAGGAGGGGTTTATTATTTTGACCATATTTTCTTTTAATAAATCTTACTGGACATTTTTGAGGCTAGTTAATCGATTTAGCTGATTTCCACTATCGAAAGACTATACTTTCACTGGGGCCATATAAATTTGTACCAGTTCCGATGAAAATTGAGTTATTTATGTAGTCAACACTTAAATTTGAAAATATCTTAAATATTAGTTTATAAATCGGAGATGTAAACGCAAGGGACGCCACAGCAACCCCTACTATATGAAGTGAAGAAGATAAGACTCTGTAAGTCGACTACATGTGGCTAAATACCAATAGTGATATATTTTAGGGGAAACCTTATGTTCAGTATTGGACAAATATATGTGATGTAATGATAACAATATATAGCAAATAAACAATGCAATACTATGTACAACAACAAAATAAGATGGCAGGTACACATAATACTGTTGCAATTTTATTCAGTTCCGGGGTTATTTCAAGTTTTACAAAATTTGTGTCGAACTAAAATTAAACTTCGCCGTGCTTGAGCGTTGTAAGAATGATTTGTCACAATCGCCACACTTGACAGGCGGCTCAACTATCGTAAATAGACATACTTAACGTTTCACACCATTGACGCTGTTCCGCGTCACAATTTTGGTTGTTTTATATCTAAATAGCTAGACACTTAAACCGCCCCCTGTCGAATGCCATTTTAAGATTACTATGAGAATCGCCAGAAAGATTTTTTCGACATTTACAATAGTTATAACTTACGAAACCTTCGAACTTAAAAGGGGTAAATGGATTTTCTTGTTCCACCATCTCACGGCATCTACTTGATTACTGTAGCTAAAGTAGGTTTATGTTTAACAATTAAGTTTATTTTATGAGACCAGTTTAATATTAAAACTGCTTACATTAATGGGGAAATAACTGCAAGTTTTACTATTCTAGCGGTAGATTATATTTAAAAAAATACTATTTAATTTTTCTAATTATTTTTTTTAATCTTTAGTTCTTTGCAACAAAACTTACAGAATAACTTACAGAATAACATCAAATAGCAACATAGTGCTGCTGTCGTTTGTATTGTAAGGGGCAAAAACTTAAGATCCTTTTATTAGCAAAGGGGGCATTCCTACAAACTATCAGGTGGACTGTTTGCTCGTTTGTCACCCTTACTTGTGTACATAGAATAAGTCGACTAAAATCCTTATTTATTTACTGCTAGCGAGTATAAAACGGAATTATGGAGAGAAGTTGTAAACGAAAAAAATAAAGTTATTTTTACAATAAATACTCGATGTTGACATCATTGTTGACTATGGCTATCCCTACAGTAAATCCCTTTAAAGTTAAAAGTTAAAGTTACAGCCTATATACGTCCCACTGCTGAGCACAGGCCTCCCCTCATTTCTGAGAGGGTTTTAGCGCAAGGAATTGTCCGCCGCGCTGCCCCAATGCGTGTAGGCGAACTTCACATGGCTTCGAAATATTTTTTTAATTTCTCAGACATGCAGGTTTCCTCACGATGTTTTCCTTCACCGCCGAGCACGTGGTAAATCAGCACTTAAAATTGCAATTAACAATTTCATTGGTACCGGCGGGGATCGAACCCGGTTTGCTTGCGTACTGTGAAATTTACAGCAAGCGCTAACCATCTGAGCTACCACGGCTCCCTTTATCGGGTCATAATTAAATATGTAAGAATTTAAGCCAATAATAGGTATGGATTTTTCTATAGGTATTGAGCTGTGACGATACGCTGGCAAGTATTTGAGGACTTCAAATTATCCAGAATCTTTTGAACGCGATGATACCAAGACTAGACCACCAATTAAATACGTTATCAAATGTAAGGTATCAAAGGTAGGTTTTTACTAATTACTATAGCACGTTTCTATTAAAGGTTTTTTTTATTAAAATATATAAATCTATATGCACAAGCGGAACCATCCAATATTAATAATTCAATAGCGTTACTAAAAAGAAGATTTAAATTATATCTTTGAATGGTCCACTGTATTTGGAATTAACGTGAATCCTTCTAAAAGTCAAGCGATCATTTTATGTAGCTCTAGACACTTATCCAAATTAGATATTTCCACTTTGCCGTTTATTTTGTACAACAACAATGCTATCCCATACTCTCCACATGTTAAGAATCTTGGTCTGTATGTTGATAGCTGTCTTTTATGGAACAAGCAGATCCAGGAGGTAAGCCGCAAAGTTACTGCAACATTGCGATCTCTTTATCGCCTGAAAAATTTTCTTCCTACCTCTACAAAGGTTTTGCTTGTTCAATCTCTTATTCTGCCGATAATAGACTATGTAGATGTGTGTTGCACAGACTAATCTCAACAGCATCTTAACACATTGGATTGTCTCCTCAATAACTGCATCAGATACATTTATGGTTTTCGTAAACATGACCATGTATCATCTTTTCGTTCTCAGCTTAACTTGCTGCCTATCCGTCAGCGCAGATATGTTAGAATACTCTGCCCTCTTTTCACTATCCTAAACGATCCTTGTGCTCCTGAGTACTTGAAATCTAGATTTGAGTACCTAGGAGATACTCATAATTGTTCTCCGTTCTTCGGATAATCTAAAGTTGCAAACGCCTTTATACCGTACTGGTTATATGTCCCACTCTTTCGCTCTTACGGCTATAAGACTCTGGAACGAAATACCTCTTGAAATTAAAAAAGCTTCCAACAAGTTTCTTTTTAAAAACAAAGTTCGTGAACATTTTAGTAAAGCATTGCAAGTGTGAATTAACGCTTTTTCCTAAAGAATGATTCTATTGTCGCATATTTTCTTTATTTATCATGGCACAGATATATGTGTATATAAATATGTAATACATATAATGTATATATTTATATATTTAATGTATTTAAGTAGATTTATGTATTTGTGCACGTCTGTATTAACATATTTACATTTGTATGATATATGTATAGAATACCTTCTATATATATAAATTCTGGTTTATTCGAACTTCGTTACCTTTTTTCTCATTATTAGTTTACTTTTGCTGCACTACCTCTCATATGTTTATCTCAGCTTAGCCTAATGTTTGACTGGGAGAGAATGCCTTAAGGCATTAAGTCCGCCATATGTACGATTTTTCTTTTGTGCATAAAAGTTTAAATAAATAAATAAATCTACGAGTAATTAAAGGAAAACACTAATATGCAAACAGAAATTAGTACTTAATTACAATCCAAAAATCGAAAATGATAGTTCAGTCATTATACTGTAAAGAGTGGCTTCTGTTATACGAATGCAACGGTACATTTTCATTTAGGAAATTGTGGGGAACCCAGCTTTTAGATTTCTTATAATTGACTTTTACAGCCACAAGAGAAATGCTTTATTTATTCTCTTAATCATCATTAAACGACTATTTAATGCTTGAGTAAAATTGTTGAACTTTAAAAAATGCTGAAATATGTATGTATTAACGTTGCAATAATTATTAATAAAATGATTAAGCTAGTTTAATTTAAAAAAATGTTTTGGAGGCTCAGCTAACGATCTATGCTACCATAATAATTCATCTTTGATGCTGACCACACGACCCCAGCCTTACGTCATCTCAAAACCCATACCGAATTGATTTCGTGTCGTTTCCAAAATGCCACAGAAGTTTCAAACCGATAATAATTTGAAAACAATCATTTTCATCGACGCAACGCTCATTATCGAGACGAATTGGTAATAACTGTTTTTAAAGTTCTCAACAAATGCTCAAAAGTTTAGTAGAATGAAAAATGTTAGTGAATTAATGTTCATGGAAAAGGTAGCATGGATTTTTTTATTCAATTAGTTAAACACGTGAAGGGTTTCTATGTTTCAAAACTAAAAGAATTAAGTTACACTATGTAAGTGTTACACTCACAATATGGTCATAGTGAATACCTATCCTATTACTTGAAATCCGATACATACTTACTTTTTAATCAATATAATATTGAAAGGCTTTTCCATGTAGGGCTTCATCGGGGGTTTCGGCAAGAATTCACGGCGAGAAATAAAAAAACTAATTTTAACACTGAGACAAATCTGTTGATGTTTGGCACAGAAAACTGGCACGTTTTCTCAGGCTTCACAATGAACACACACTGTCAGACACACAAATAAAGAATAAAACTTTGCCTATGTCAAGAAATTGATTTTAAATTAGAACGTTAAGTTTTAATAAATTATTAAAAGTAAGTTTTGTCATTCACATCTTATAGGGCTGGTAAGCGGGCGCAGGCCTGAGCGCACAAGCGGATGTGCGCAAGGAACGCCGGCGGACCGCTGCGCTCGCCGCACCTTAGTGATGTCCCCATATCGGCTTTTTACTTTATCGATAATTTATCATTAATAACGTTTCAATGGGTTGTCATTTTGGTCCTTTTTTATTGAATGATAACGCTATACATATTATCGTGCGATTGTGAAAAAAATAATTACTAGTATTAAGTTGATGATGATTGAAAGAAAGTTAAGAAAGCTAAAACAAAAATTCCTAAATGAATAGTATACATACGTAATAGTAACAGACAATCACGGCTTTAATATATTATTAATATTTTACTACCAGACTACCTCGTTGGTCTAGTGGTTGTAAACGCGACTGCTGATCATGAGGTCCCGGGTTCGAATCCCTGGTTGGTCCAAAAAATATCAGTTATTGAGTTAGCTCAGTAGCTGCCCGGAGTCAGGAAGTTGGCGGTATCTTATCAACGTGCCTCGGAAAGCACGTTAAGCCATTGGTCCTGCGCCTGATCCCTCTACGATCGTGTCGGTTTACCGTCCCATTGGACTATGAGAGTGACGGAATAGAGAGTGCTTGGGCATACACTTGGGCACTATAATCCTGCCCTGCGCCGATGGCTAGTATCCGTTGATGCTGGCCGCCATGACCGAAATTCGGTCTGAAGGACATTATTATTAGTACTTTACTGGCAGTGAAACATAATTGATGTATATGATGTAATACGCAAGTTAATTTTTGACACAGCAAAAATTAATTTATCGATAAATGCAAAGTTGACTTCGTCGTAAACTATAAACGTGACTCACCTCGCGTCTCACCGCCAACAACAAATCGTCATTGTGTGGCAAAAAGTCGTAAGTGACCGACAAAGATTGAACAAAAACGCTTTACCTCCACCGAGGGCCAAACTTTAGCACAAAAAATATTCATAAAGCGCCTGGCGTTTACGACCGCTTTAGGTTATTAACGTCAGAACAATGAACTTGGTATGGCGAACTAGACCAAACACCACGAGGTATAATATAGAACACACTGGTTCAGAAATGAAGAATAATTGAACCGCGTCGCTTTAAGTGGTGTAGGAGGACTGTGGTATACGCATCCATGTTACTGTTCACGATTTCTAGTACCTGCTCAAATAGACTTTTTATTGCTGATAGTTCCATATGATATATTTAAATAAAGATCTATTGTAGCACGAAAATGATGCTGTGTGTTACATAAAACAATGTTTCGTACCATATGATTTTTTTCTGTACAGATAAAGAGCTATTACGGCGCGCGTTTAAAATGCAAATAATTTTTTAAGCATCGGTTTTTATTCACTTAGATTCAGACAAATATTTATCAGTGAGAATGAAGGTCAAAAGGTAATATTTTTTATTACAGAAGCTATAAAAAAGTCATCATGGAACGAAGATATGCAATTATTATCCAACAGTTTTTTTGCGGTAGTTGAAATCACGTGGAAACGTTTGACGTGAAATCTTTGACGTATGTATAAGATGAACAAATTCTCTGGCGTTCTAGAGCCCAAAATCGTACGATCTAATTTATTAGCTTCCTTACAACTGTTAAGATACTGTTAGAAATCTAATTAAAGTTTCATCATCATCATCATTACAGCCATTCAAAATTCCACTGCTGAACATAGGCCCCCCCAAGAAATGCAACAAAGCACATTAAGGTTTATTAGAGAGCAAAGAGAGAATCAGAGTAATAAGTAGATAAACAACAGGAGCTTTATCTAAGTTTCACTTATCTCTCAGTCTTATACACCTGTGCCTAATGAAAAAAGGGAAAAACAGCGGGGGAAAGTCGATAATGCAGCAGCACACAAATACAGTATGCAAACACAGAGCGTCTACCAGTGTGTCAATAGATAAATGTCCCGTCAGTTACGTCATCATTCCTTTTTTACTGGTAACAAGGCATTCCATCTTGGTTACCGGGGTTAACAACGCATATCGGTTCTAGATCGATGATAGATATAGGTGTTTAAAGGTCACAGCATCCGATTACCATCAGGTGGATAAAAACATCTGGGGCAGTCTATGTTCGAGTTTTCTATGAGACCTAGGCGGATCTTTTTGTCGTATTACTCGCTAAATTGGGAGAAGATATGCCTATCAGTAGAACATTTTAGACCGTAGTAATTTTATTGGTAAAGCGACATTTTTCGCCTCACTAGCATGTCAGCTCATCACACAACTATGACTGAAGAAAAATATACTCTTCTCTTCGTTGATTGCATTGAAGTACAGTCATGAGCTTACAAGCCTTTGAGTTTTACACAGCAGGGCCATTTAGTTAAATATTAATATATTTAAACATATAAATAAATATTAATTTATTTAAATATTATATATTTAATTATAGCTTAACAGAGACTGACTGCAATTATAGTTATGCTATAAATAGGAAAAATGATATCATTTAGAAAAATTCTTCATTTACCGAATTTAAAAAAAGTAAAAAAATAGATATTGAAATGCATAAAAAAAAATTGAATATAGCTGATCTACGAGTATCTTCATCAGCAAAAATATGATAAACACACACGTACTTTCTATAACCAGTAGTGATTTAAAAGGTTGTTGCGTAATTTCCTTAACCTACCCTTATAAATAAGCCACGCGACATGGCGAAACTTCTATTGAGCGCAATATTCAACCCTTTTGTAGGTTTGGGGTTAACAATTTTTTCCTTTTTGTGCATTTTAATAAAAGCTTGTTTATATAATATGTATTTACTTTTATTGAAACCTTTTTGGATATTTTTCAATCTATCCATTTCAAGTAACTCATCATTGTTGCAAAGTCATTAGACCGTCTAGAGACTTAACCCTACTAAGATCTACATGCGCTTGTCCGGCAGCGAAGAGTTTCGAACCCAAATAAACCATGTCATGGTCAACAGTCGATGCCATATGTATAATAGCAAGTCGTGTGTGGTTTTGTAAAGTTTCATGTCCATGCTACTAACCGTCGAGGAGCGCCCTTATGAGGAGACAATCTTCGCTGCAGCTTCAGTTGAAGGTAAAGATCATGTTTAGCTAAAAAAATTAAAACGTATATGTAAAATTTAGTGTCTGCGCTACAAACTTTTGAGGTGCGCCCTCGTAAGGAAACAATCCTGGCTGAAGCATCAGGTTACTATCATTTTAGTGTATGGTTATTAGAACTAGAGCCGTGGTAGCTCAGATAGTTAGCTCTCGCTTTAAGTTTCACAGTACGCGAGCAACCCGGGTTCGATCCCCGCCGACACCAATGAAATTGTTAATTGCAATTTTAAGTGCTGATTTACCCCGTGCTCGGCGGTGAAGGAAAACATCGTGAGGAAACCTGCATGTCTGAAAAATAAGAAAAAATATTTCGAAGACATGCGAAATTAACCAACACGCACTGGCGCAGCGCGGCGGATATTTCCTTGCCATAAAAGCCTCTCAGAAATGAGAGGAACGAAAAATTATTTTTTTAAGGTTATTCAAATTTATAATACATGTCTAAAACATACATAATAATAATATAATAAAAATAATACATTACGATCTTTATATATCATTTAGAACTAAGCCAATATTGCTGCGGTCATATTTCACAAGAACAAAAGACATCAACGACATTTCATAAAATCGCTACATGACATGACATAGTACTTAAATAATTTAGTGTTAGTAGATAAGAAAAGGGTTATTATAAAAGATTTTTGTTCATATTTAATTAATTTAATAGTTAAATAAATATCAAGAAAATTTCGCTAATAAACAAAAAATAATTTCCCTCAATGTGTAGTGTTCGCGTAAACATTAATCATTATGAAACAAATTTGTTTCATTGTAGTGTTTATATATACATTCACATAATCTTAAAAATTAAAAAATAGAAAACTGAGTTAAATTATAAAAATAACGAAAACAATGTGTATAAATATAGATAATAAAGCGAACAATAAAAAAACTGCGGTTGCCAACCAAGCGTGGCAACGAAGAAAAATATCCCTCCCAATCTTCCATAGATTCCATTGAGGCCACCGTTCAATAGTGGTCTTGTCATATACTCTGTGATTGTTGTTTACTATCACTCTATAGAGACGATAGAGTGATAGTGAACAACAATCACAGAGCTTCTAAATAAAATGATCTTCATGAAATGAATGATGATGAACGAAACTTCTGGAAATTTCTTTGGAAAGAAAAATGAGCACGGCAGCGCGGTGGATTAGTGCTTTGCATTGAAACTACGAGCCGCGAACTTAAACTCGCCAAGGAACAAGTATTTTATGGCTTACAAATCATTGCTAATGCTTTTTATCCATTATATATATTTAACTACGCCCGGGATTGACTGGGAGAGAATGCCAAAAGGCATTCTCTCCCAGTCAATAAAGCATAAATAAATAAATATCGAACCCGGGATGCTAGTACTCTACATATTATTACGGCAAGCGGTTAGCGCTTGAGTTACCACGACTCTATCTTTTTGGTAAATTCTTTATATGTGTAAATTGAGCATGTAGACATTTTTTTGGCAAAACGTCCCTACAATGGTAGAGCCTACTCGTAATTCCATCAGTGGACTTTTATGGGCTGATAATGGTGGTGTAGAAGAATACAAAATTTTAACAGCGGTGCAATAATAGGACTCTAATAAGCACTAGGTGACTTGATGTATGTACCTATATTGTTTTCATAGATGAGATGTGAATTGGATTATAATAAACAGTTCACAATAGATTCGTGTTATTGTAAATGTGCATTTATGTGACGCTGGGGGGAAGATTCCAGAGTTGTACTCGTAAATAACGTACTCGCATAATACACAAGTACCTATATTTTTTTATTATATTTATTATATAATTTTATCTACATATATATATATATATAACATTTATGAATATTCATAGTGTTTTATTGAAATGTTTGCATCCTGGAATTGATAACAACGCAGTGCGATTTGGTTGAAAGAAGTTTACAGCGAGTTTAATTTTGAATTCTTAACACAGAACGCATAATAATACAGGTACATCACGTATTAAAACCGGTTTCGAACTTAGCGGAACGTTAGAGGAAATTAAAGTACGTTTTTTTATAAAACACGCCAAATTATTTAATGGATAATTATAGGCCTTATCAAATATTAATATAACTAACGATTTATTTAAATATAAAAGAAATCGATATGAATATTAAAACAATTCTGATTCACTTTTCCACGTTCTTTCCCATTAGTACGAAAAAGTCTACTGCTGGATTGCGCTTCTTCCATAGTCTGTTCTGTCTGTTTTTTCCATGTCTCTTTGTCGGGATCTCTTATTTGTAATTTATGTAATAATTGAATTGTTTTATAACGAAATTTTAAATTTATTTAAATATCTTTGAAACAACGACAACTGTATATCAACTTTGTACTGTTGTGTTTGCTGATTATTTTTAAAGCCGCACCACGCGTGGTTGCGCGCAGGATGTGATGACTTCCTGTGAGCCACACCGTGGGTAGCAGTCATTGTAAAATAAAATGTAAATACCTACATGTAAGGTGTAAATTATTTTGAACTACAAACGGTAATCTATACATATAAATAAAATTAAAGTGTCTGTCTGTAATATCGAAATAACTGCCTTTTATTGATTTAATTCTAATCTATTTGCATGCCAGACATGAACAACAACTTTTAAAATTTTTGTCTGTCTGTCGTCGGTCTGTCTCTCTGTCTGTACGTCTTTCCGGGATAATCTTAGTAATAGCTGAACTGATTGTAATAAAACTTCAGGAACAGATAGAAAGCAATGCCATTAGTGATCTAGGCCATATTTTATCCGAAAAGCTTGTATATTTTTTGAGAAATCGAAAAATTGATAAAATGAATGGTTTTTGATGATTACTTAAATTTAAATTACGTCACATTAATAAATCCTACCCAGACGTAGCAGGGGCGCGTCACTGGTGTACAATCTTGTAACTGATGTTAAATGTTGAGCCGTAGATACTAATTACAAATCATCTAGTAATGAATATGTAGTAACCGGTAATACATACTTTATTTCTTGTAAATATTGAAAATGTTAAATCAACTCCAATGAACTTCATTATTTATTTGCTAATTAAGTTTAACGTAAATTTTATTTAATTGTATCAATTAATTACCAGATTGACATATTAATATTTATGATTTATGATCTTGCTTCAATATATTTATATGTAATGAATTTCCAAAAAGTAACTTTTTGGAAATTGATTATAATATATTTTTAATTTATAATACATAACTTTCTCGTCATGAAAGTTAATTTAAAAATATTCGCATGCAACAGTCGCAAATTATCAAAATTTACTTTCTATATTTAGTTTAAATAAATAAATACGTAATATAAAAAGCGGTATTAGAAACTATTATAAATTTGAAAAACGATATAATAAAGTAGATATAATGGACATAGATAGTAAATTTAAATGAGGTTATACTATTTAGATAGGCACTAAATTAAACTTGTGTGTGTTTTATAATTTTTAAAGACCGCTTTTAGAGTGCCAAGACCGCCTTTTGTACTTAGATATTGTGGATGTTGTACTGCTTCATTCATTCCATATTTAGTGAATAGTTCAAAATAAATAAATTATAACATAATAAATACACAATATGCTTTAAAACTAAAGTTACAGGCTATGTACGTCTCACAGCTGGGCACTAGCTTCCATTTCTGCAAGGGTTTTAGGATAAGGAAATATCGCCTTTAGGTGGCCTCTGGGCCACCCTAAAGCAATATATATAGTAAAGTATATATATTATAATATTCAATATAACACATTTATTTGATTTGTGTATATTATTTCATATTAATGTCATCTACACTTACTATCATTACAGCCCACCACTAGTCCACAGCTAAACATAGACCTCCCACATAGATTGCCACAATGTAAAGTCCTGAGCCAGCTGTATCCATTGACTACCTGGTACTTGCGTTTTTTATCAGGTCGTCCCACCGTCTAAAGGGGGGTCGCATAACACTCTTTATGCGCGCCATCTACACATATTTCAGTTCAACTCTGCGGCATCGAATACGTCCATATTTAACTTACAGTAGTTAAAATCAATTAGTACGCTAGATGGCTCTGAACAGCAAACGACCGTTTGATTCAAATAACCTAACTCTACCTAAGTATAGCTAAATAAAACTTATAGTGCAAATATCAACCTACATAAATATTCCTCTAATCGTTAATATTGCTATAATATTTAAAAAAATTAGTTATTTAATAACTTCTGACAGACAATATGCTAAGGTTATTCACTGTTACGACAGATGTCGCTACTGTAAAATGTAATAGGTAAATAATAAATTTAAAGTATTACAATTTCGTCTTTTGACTAATTATGTATATGTTTGTTTTTTAAATTAAAACAGTGATTAACAAGAACAAATTTCATCTCATAATATGTACACATACATATTATGGGCATCTACCTTTACAAAAGAAGCGTTTTAACCACATCGCCACTCTTGTGGAGTGTGTTGCTAGTCATTGATTTATGCCTTTCGTCACTCTATATGCAAAAAGTTGAGTGGAAGTGGGTAAGAGCGGCTTTTTCCCGGTCGAGCCGACCGGTTTCGTTAATAAAACAAGTGAGTACCAGGGTGGACCTCTCATAATAGAAAGGATTTGTCGTAATTTCCGTACGCTACCTTTGATGACGTTTGCGGTCATGGGTATGGGTATTTTACGTTTAGTATTAAATATTAAATAGCAGAGGATTCTCTAACAGCGAAATAAACGGTTTGCTTCGTTGTTTATAATGCGTACAGCAAAGGAGTGGTATAATTAGCCAGCATCTATCTTTCTATTTGATTTCAATGTTAATTTCAATGGTTTGAAGGCAAGGGTGAATAAGCTCTTGTAATGCTAAGTCATTGTGGTTTGCCACATTCGACACTGGCTTATAACATTATAATTTAAAAATTAAATATTCGTATTTGTAGAGCCGAATATTTGTAGGTCTTAAGCGCTCACTGTAAATTTTACAGTATGTGAGCAACCCAGGTTCGAAAGCCGTCGGCACATTTCCTCAGAAATGAGGGACGTATTTATATAGATTCTAGGTTTAAGTATATACTTCTTGGAAGTGCCACCGTATCACTGTGCCACCGTGTAATGGCGGCGACCATATTATGACTCATCTAGTGGATGTCTTAAGAGAACACTAAGGGAAATTTCAAAGAAAGATAGCTTCAACTAACGGCGAAATGACAAGTTTCTTGTTCTTTGGTTCTCGCTTATTGGTAAATTAATTAATAACAATATATTAATGGGCTATTTTATTTGTTACTAAAAAGATTTTGTTAATAAAATTGAAGGACAGATTAATATAATAGTACGTAAGTTGAAGCCTAAGTGAAAATGGTGAAAAACGTGATACGGGCGCGGGGCTATCGGCATGCATGACCGCGGGAATTTTGGAGAAAACTCTACTGCAAACAGATGGTTGTCTTATCGTTTTTATAATGTTTTTTTTTGCGTAAATGTGGTGTGATTTTGTGTATTAAATGTTTTCGTATGTGAACTATTCAAAGTCAAAGTAATTTTTTTTTAAATTCAATTTGCAATTGGCTTGTTTGAAACTTTTATGAACGTCAAAATTTACACCGGTTCGCAAAAACAAGATGTTCTCAGAGAAGAATCAGCAAGAAACTCTCTTGCTTTTTATTAACTTGTTAAAATTTAATTTATAAAAACTTACAATAAAATAAATACAATATAATATATTTTTAATTTTGTATTTCATTGTTGCACTATACTTTTAAACATTTTATTTTAAAATTTTAAGCATTTACGCGAAAAAGACTTTCTAGTTTTAACCAATCATAATGTAGGAACCTCATGCGTGTCAATATTCCACACGTGACAGTCTAATTTTATTTCTGATGCAAACATAACATTTTCAAAAATAAACAACGGCGGAGGTGTGTAGTCTCCTTGATAAGGCCGTGTATCGACTTGAGGCCCCAAATTATCGTTTGTACGCATCGCTTGCTTTTGTAAAATAAATGTTGATTGTTTCCAATCTAGCTGCAGATTCTCAAGGTAATACTCCATTGGACATGATAATGCAAAGTAGACTAATTTAACTTTTGCTTCCTCAGGCAGTTTTCTAATGTTTCTAATAGCAAAGATTGTGAACGCAATTTCGAAGCTAGTTTATTAATATGTGCTCCAAACTGAAGCTTGGAATCATTAAAAATTCCGAGAAATACGAAATTTAAATTTTTATCTTGTGTATTAATCACAGCATTCGGGAGCTAATTAGGCTGCAAGGCATTGAGAAATGATATCCAGTATTTGGTTACAAATCGTATCTTTTAACTTTAAATAATAATAAGGCATCATCCGCAAACATCTTACACACACAGTAGTTTTGTACCGTACAAGGAAGATCATTTATATATATTAGTATATACATATAAATTCGCGATCCGCCCCGGCTTCGCACGAGTGATATCTGGATCTCGACAACAGCGCCTACTACCGGGTCCAATTGTGAATCTAAATCATTCAGGGACCCACTCAAAAACACACAAAAAATTTAATCAAAATCAGTCCAGTCATTTTCTAGTTTTTGCGAGACTAATGGACAGCAATTGACTTTTATATATAGGTATATATATACCTATAGATAGACCTAGAAGAAATAAGGCTCGAGTATTGATGGAGGACCCTGAGGAACCCTGAGAATGGAAGTACACCGTTAATTATAACTTTAACCGAGAGGGTTGAGAGATACGATGATAAGATCAAGTAAAGCATATTTATTTTATAGAACAAAGTGACAAATAAACTTATCGTCCACATAATGGTGGCGCGGACTGCTATGGTGGAGAATATCTTAGGCATTCAGAGTCAGAGTCATTAAAATATTTATCAATTTAGTATTCGAATATCCTGGCAAAAATACTAACGTTGTAAATCCATAACTAAAGAAATAATGAAAATGAAAAAGACGGTCTTGTATTAAGAGTTGCAAGCGGCGATCATTCAAAATCCGCAATACACCAAGCCACATACCCCACTTCACACTCATCACTCAGTTTGTACACTTAGGCTTTCCGTTTAATACTCCAAAAAGTGAAGTTAACGCTTAACGGTAAAACCCTGACACGTCAAAGCAGTTGTTTGAATCAGTCCGCATAATAAGCATCTGGCATTTCCGACACACACTAAGTGCAAGTTCCGCTGGCCTTACAGGTAATGTTTAAGGCGCACCACACACTGTGCCTTGCTTTTATCAAGCCGTAATGTTTAAAATTCGCATTACAATTTTTATTAACGAAGCGACAGTAATCTGCAAGGGCTAAGGGTACAAACAACGAAACTAAAAAAAAAAGCTGGGTTCGAATCCGTCATTCGAATATCGCGATACACTCCGGCACATATTTTTGGTTGGAGTGGTTTACTGGAATATATAACTAAGTAAAAAAAAATGAAGCCCATTTGAAATTGAAATGTGAACCCGCAACAGATAAATTACACACAGACTAACACCTAAACTAGGATTGGTTGCTAATGGTTTTTTTACGCAACGGAAATACTAAGTTTCAAAATAACTAGAAAGAAAGAATAGAGATATTTAATTGGCAGTTCCTTACAAAATATGCTGAGTCGTGTAGTGGCGGTATAAGAGATTCCGCTAACCCATATTATCCCGTGAGTGTCGTCAGAGCCCATAGGGCGAATTGAAACAGAATATGGACAGAACCATCTTCATGACAACATCTCAAAATAATTAAAAAAACTGCGGTTGCTAACCCGCTTGCCAGGCGTGGTGACCATGACGCAACAGGAAGGATGGAAGGAAGTTCAGCAGTGGGCTTTTTATAAAGATATATAGGCAGTAATGGTAAAAGTAATAATTTCAAAATATATTAAGTACATGAAGCTATAATATATATATATAATGTTTTATTACAAATTACTATCCAGAGTTTCATCGCCATTTCTCACCAGATGACATTCTAGTCAAGCACTGGCTTATATTAAGTACAAAATATATTTTTATACACAGTAGATACGATATCTGTGGCACGCAAAAAGTATATAATATTATTTTAGTATGCAGCTCCGCGATGGAAAAAAAGGAGCGTGGCTTTATTTTTTTTAAATTTATTTAAAAGTGAAGTTACAAACGAAATTACAGTCCGCCTGATGTTAAGTGGCCACTTCAGTCCATGGTCACCTGACGTCAAACATAACAGGCTAAAATTTCTTTGGATCTGATTTAACAACCATTTTTAAATATTTCGTGACAAAACCTAGTTGAATAGAGTATTAGAAACTTAAGAATTAATTACGTGTAATATTTTTTTTTATAGAATAAAGGCGACAAACGTGCACACAGTCCACCTGATAGTAAGTGAATGCTGTGGCCCATAAACATCTGCATAATAAAATGCAGATGCGTTGTTACCCCAGAGGTTTAAGATGGAATGCCTCGTTTCCAGTAAAATGTCTCCGGTTCTCTACACTCACCATATGAAACACAGCAGCATTTTAGCAGCTGCTGCAGCTGCTATTTTACGCTGGTATTCTGTGAGAGCGTGGTCCTACCCCGGTCGAGCCGACCCATTCGCACTACAACCATAATATAGCTGCAGCGTGTCTCTGCCATGTTTAGAATTAATAGTTAATAGTATGTGATAAAGTCACAATGCAGTTAGATCTGTACGGGGGGTCATGCAGCGAGTTTTTATTGGTTGTGACTAAAAAATGGATCGACATGTCCAAGGAAGGATCACGCACTTGCATAAAATCAGATCGAAATAGCCGTATAT
Source organism: Parnassius orleans (assembly GCA_029286625.1). Lineage (NCBI taxonomy): Eukaryota > Metazoa > Arthropoda > Insecta > Lepidoptera > Papilionidae > Parnassius > Parnassius orleans. Next base: position 2,578,027 of record JAGSMP010000027.1, on the reverse strand, counting down.
TCAGAGAAGCAATTTTTTGTAAATTGTTTGGAGATTAACTGTTTGGAATTTTTAGATGAGAAATTGCGACAAAGGTTTATTACCGCGTAACATTAGTTTCTAAGAATACTTTACCCAAATGATACGGGAAAATACTATAAACATAGACAAGTAAGTACGCTACGGTACTCGGTCTGAATCAATGCCAGTGTTACAGTTTTTGTATTGCGTGCAACGCAGGCCTTACAATTCGATACGTAATTTATGTACAAGTATGTAAAGGTTGAACCGTAATTAGTTTCTGTTGGTATATTTCCTTTAGCTCTATGTGATAAAAAAATTGCTCTAAGAAGTCTTTAATAATGTAAGCTATGACTATTTATAACACTTTTTTGTCGTTAGCCTAGTTTAATGGAATATAATCTAGTAAATAAATAAAACTAAGTTTTTTTTATACATATTCCACTTGGTATTACGGTACTCTAAAGGATAAACATGTGTAATATTGCACTGTCCCGCGCAATTGCGCTAAATTACTTCACTGCGCCGGATGTGTTAAATCACTTCTTCAAAATGTGTTGGCACATTTTGAAGAAGTGATTTAACAGCGCAGGACAGCGTTTTTAAGGCGCTGGAGAGCCATTCTAATCTCGCTCAGACTGACGTCAGGGATATCATCGGAATAGTGTCGGATAAGACTAGCTCTTGGATTGTTATTCACACTTGCGTGTGGCTCCAACGATGATGTGTACAGCTGCCCATAGAACCTCTCAATCTCACTCAAAATCTCAGGTGTCCCGGAGACGATGCTGCCACATTCGGTCTTCAGCTTCGACAGTTGGCTCTTTCTTGCAGACAAATCTCTGGCAAAGACTTTGGAGCCCTGGTTCCGTTCGATCGTTTCTTCAATACGAGCAGTATTAAAGTTGCGTAAGTCCCGCCGCATGCATTTGGAGATCTGTCTGTTCAGTTGCCTGTATGCTGTCAAATCAACTGAAGACTGTATCTTCATTTCGCGTCAAACAGCCATGAGATTAAGAGTGTGATCGGAGAGTTTTTGTGTTCTTCTGCGGCGGGTCTTGCAAAACTTAGCTCCGACCGCATGGACAGTTTCCACGAGCTTGTCATTCATATCGTCTATTACATTGCAATCTTCTAGGTACTGAAAACGGTTTTGTAACTCGAGCTGAAAAGTTTTGGGACTACGGATTAGAGCACGAGGGAGACGGAGCGTTGACTTCATTAGACGACACCTCTCCAAATTAACGTTCGGGTTCAGTGTGCCTCTAACCATTTGATGATCGCTACCAGTTTTCACCCTCGCGATCACTGAGATATACTGAACAGTTGCCGTCTAGTCGTCATAATGAAGTCAATTTCATTTTTTGTCGAACCGTCGGGGCTCGACGAGGTCCACTTCCTGTGAGGACGCTTCTGGAAGAAAGAGTTCATCATAAAGAGTGCCTCTTTCTCCGTGAAGTCGGCCAGCTGCTGGCCCCTTGGGTTCCGTTGCCCTATTCCAAATTTCCTACCTTCAGCTCATCGTTCATCCTGTGCCTAGTTTTGCGTTGAAGTCTCCCATTAACACCGTATAGTGGGTTTTGGAGGAATGCATGGCTTTAGAGATATCCTCATACATTTTCTCCAGCTCCTCATCGGGATGTGCCAAGTTTGGTGCGTAAACCTGTATGACCTTCAACGAATACCGTTTGGTGATTCTGAGTATGCAACCCTCGTCGACACACTCACAATCTTTACTACGTTGTTAATGTGAGACTTGTGGACGATAAATCCGACACCTCCTTGGGACAAATGGTCGCTCTCACGGTGATAGAACAAGTTGCCGGATTCAAGGATTACCGTGTCCTCCCCCCTCTTCGGACCTGAAATAATCCTTTAATATCCCAGCGCAACTTGTCTCTCCCTTCTTCGAGCTCCAGGGCCTTCTCGTCAGTCCTCAGGGTGCATGCGTTGTATGTTGCCAGGTCGAGTCGTCTTAGGTGGCAACCGAACCTCCACCGGAGATTCTCAGCACCCCCTGCCCAGCCGTTACCATGGTCACCACCGTAGCCAGGAATAGCGGGGCCGCCGGTCACTGGGGGCCGTCTTTTTGTAACTTTCTTAATGGGGGGTATATTGCCATAGTTCCCACGCTTGGCAAGCGGGTTGGCAACCGTAATTTTTTTATTGTAATTTGCTGTTATCAAAAAGATGCTGCTGCCCATCTTCTGCCTCAGTTTCCCTCTGTCGCCTACGACGCCGACGGGAAGATATGGGGTAGTGAGTATTCTTACCCGCCACTACACGGTGTAATTTAATTCCGTCCTCCATGGTGGCACTACTCCGGAGGCGTGGAGCAAACGTGCGGTGGTCTTGTTTTTCAAGAAAGTCGACAATGCTCTCTTGAAGAACTACACACCGATTTCCCTTCTGAGCCGCGTCTACGTGCTGTTTTCGAGAGTCATTACAGATCGTCTCGCACGTAGACTCGACGACTTCCAGCCTCCCGAACAGGCCGGTTTCCGAAACGGCTTTAGCACCATAGACCACATACATACCCTTCGGCAAATTGTACAGAAGACCGAAGAGTACAATTTGCCACTATGTGTTGCATATGTGGACTATGAGAAAGTCTTTAATTCCATCGAAATTTGGGCGGTGCTTGTATAGTAGGGCTGTCCGAGTACAGAATCAGAGTACGAAACCTATCCAACTGCAGGCAGGTGTAAGACAGGGTGACGTTATATCCCCGAAACTCTTCACCGCTGCATTGGAAGACGTTTTCAAGCTACTGGACTGGAAAGGATACGGTATTAACATCAATGGCGAGTACATCACTCACCTTCTATTTGCCGACGATATAGTCCTTATGGCAGAATGGAGGACCTAAGCACTATGCTCAATTACCTCAATAGAGTCTCCCAACGGATAGTTCTTAAGATGAACATAGACAAAACAAAGATCATGTATAACGTCCATGTCACATCTATGCCGGTAGTTGTTGGGAGCACTAAGCTCGAAGTTATTGACGAGTATGTTTACCTGGGACAAATATTCCGACTAGGTAAGTCCAACTTCGACCGAGAGATCAATCGACGGATTCAACTTGCCTGGGCAGTGTTCGGGAAACTACGACACATCTTCTCATGAGGTATACCTCAAAACTTTAAAACGAAACTGTACAACCAGTGCGTGTTGCCAGTGATGACTTATAGAGCTAAGACGTGGTCCTTCACTGCTGGCCGTGTGAGGAAGCTCAAGGTCGCTCAGCGAGCTATGGAGAGGGCTATGCTCGGGGTTTCTCTGCGTGATAGACTTAGAAATTAGGATATTCGCAGTAGAACCAGAGTGACCGACATAGCCCCAACGGATTAGTAAGCTGAAGTGGTAATGGTCCGGCCATATAGCTCGAAGAACCGACAACCGATGGGGAAAAAAGGTTCTCGAGTGGCAGCCTCGTACCGGTAGGCGAAGTGTAGGGCGACCCCCCACTAGATGGAATGACGACCTGGTAAGACATGCAGGAAGTCGATGGATGCAGGTGGCTCAGGACCGTGCTTTTTGCCATTCCTTGGGGGAGGCCTATGTTCAGCAGTGGACTTGTGAAGGGCTGTAAAGATGATGATGATGATGACGACGTTGAATATTATTTGAAATTAATGATAACAAGTTCTCAAAATTTTCTCTCGTCATTCTCATTGCTAATCTGTATTCAGAGAGGGATCTTCTGACTCCAGTTGTCGCAAAAACATTGTTGAGCATCTTTTTATATTTGTTCGCTTATCCAATTTCTCACCCAAATCCATTTTTCTTTTTTTAGTTTTTCTTCTACTAATTCAGTGACTTTCTTTAACAGTAGAAATTGAGCAGTTAAAAAAAAACGAACTCCTTTCTTGAACTATTGTCACCATAGTGTTACCGATTCAACAGCTTATGAATAACTGGAATAATGTAAATAATATAATCCAGTCCAACATTGGACTGGATTGACTAGCTGGATTATTCGATTGGGACAATGTGAACCGAGCATTAAGATGTTGAGTTGCGCGCAGAAAGCAAGAGTGTTATTGAACATTGTAGTATTGCACGAATCTTATTTTATGTTTTTTTTTTATAAACTGCTTTATTAATTCCGTGTAATGTAAAAAGAGTGACAGTGATAGGATCTTTCTTTTTTACAATTATTTTACTTACAGGTCACAAGGTTTTATTTTGATAGATGGCTGAGTTGACAGCTGTGTGTAAAATTAGTTGCGCTGTGGCGGAATTTTGAGTTAACACAATGAGCATTATCTCAAAATTTTGCCTAATTAACTCAAAATTGCGCATAATAAAATATTGTAAGGTAAAATTAGATTATAAGAGGACTAAAATATTCTTAGCTGCATGGGAACATCATATTAAAACCTTTTTATATGTGATTGTACAATTATCAATTCTTAAATAAATATATACAAAACTTAAAATGAAATAAATGAGTAAATAGTGTTTGGTTTTTTTTTGCAATATGGGGGAGACGTTAGAGAATCCACAGTTCCAATTCGACTCATGGGTGTCATAAGAAGCGAATAAGGGAAACCCCAGACACAACTTTTACTAAATATTCTGACCGGCTACGGGAAGCGGCATCTAAGCTGCGAGACGTCTAATGCTGCAATCGCCAATACGTACAATAGCGTCGAATAAGGCAAATTTTCCTTCAAAGAGGCACATGTTTAGCAGTGAATTTTTACGTAGGACGTAGTGGTTTTAGTTTTAGAATCAAAGATTAATCAAAAGCTGCTAGTATTCTCGTATTTCTGGAAAACTCACGTTCATCGTCTTTCTGACTGATTTTGCTACTTTATTTTTCTATTCCTAATAGTTTCCTAATTAGATAATTAGTTAATAGTAGTTAAGATGTAAACGAAGCTTCGCTTTAGTACCATTCACGTCATGCCACTAACCTTTTAATTCTAATGCTTGATATGAACTATTAATGATTGCGACAACTGCTCAAAATTTCTTGTAATAGTTGTCCATACCACGCCGAGCGAGTGGATTGGTAAACACAATGCTGGTAAAAAACAATTTTTTTTTTAACTTTATTACCCGTCTTCGAAATTTGGGTTCAGCATTTTTGGGAAATGCAAAGGGAGTAATATTTTATCATTAGTGTATCATACTATTCAGTATACCTCAAAACCTAAAAACGAGATTGTACAACCAGTGCGTATTGACTTATGGATCTGAGATGTGGTCCTTCACTGCTGGCCGTATGAGGATGCTCAAGGTCGCTCAGGGAGCTATGGAGAGGGCTATGCTTGGGGTTTCTTTGCGTGATAAATTTAGAAATGAGAATATCCGCAGTAGAACCAGAGTGACCGACATAGCCCAACGGATTAGTAAGCTGAAGTGGTAATAGGCCGGCCATATAGCTCGAAGAACCGACAACCGATGGGGAAAAAAGATTTTCGAGTGGCGGCCTCGTACCAGTAGGCGAAGTGTTGGGCGACCCCCCACTAGGTGGAGTGACGACCTGGTAAGACATGTAGGATGTCGATGGATGCAGGTGACTCGTGCTTTGTGGCATTCCTTGGGGGAGGCCTATGTTCAGCAGATAATTTGTAAAGGGCTGTAATGATGATGATGACTATTCAGTAAAATGCACCTGGTGTACGATCATAAAGTCCACCATATGGTAAGTATATGATGCGGCGCATAGCTATCTACACATATCCTCGATTAAGAATCAAAATGCTGATGCGTTGATACGTTATGTCATGTAAGTATTAAGAAGGCATGCCTATTAGTAAAAAATATCTTTTAATATAAAGTTAATTGTAATAAAAAGAATAAATAAATTATTTGTAATAAAAAGTAAAAGTCCATATCAAACATTTTTTGGTGTGTATGTTACTCGATATATTCGTCAATTGTGGCCCGTTTTAATGATTCTTTTTCTTTAAATAGGTTATACTTCAGGAGCGGTCCCATATGTTTTAAATACTTCTGAAGGTACTATGCGGAAGTTATTTGATTTTAGGCCTTTGAATTCGGATTTTACTTTTCAGTAAAAACTTTATCCTTTTAAGTGGAATAGGGTATATCACAATCTCAATATCGACTAATTAAATAGTTCAATTAAAAACTTCATCCCCTAATTTGCCACAGGGGAAATTGGGACTTTCCCTCTAAATTTATATGGTTTTAGAAGATATCGCGTTACATACATACAAAATAAACCATACAGTCGAATTGTTCATCTTTTTCTTTTTAGAAGTCGGTTAAATGTCGGTCTCCGGTTCTCTACACTCACTATTTGCTACTCAGCAACATTATGCAACTTCTTAACGCTAATTTTCGTTAAGTAACGTTGGTATTAGGAGAAAAAGAGACATATCCACGAGGACAAGATATCGGGGATATCAGGGAAGTGTAGTACCATTGATTTTTCGGTAATAAATATTTACTGAGTTTTAGTTTAAATACAAATGAAAAAGGAAAACGTTTTAGTGCAGAATTAAACAAGCTGTTTAACATCTGATAAAATTTAACGATCCAATGGTAAGTAAGGAGCTTCTATTTTAGATTCTACAAATTTAAATGTCATTCGAAGTAAAATATACGTCAGATTAAAGATTATAAAGAAATAAAATACTCATTATAAATAGAAAGAACCGTAGCTCAGGGACTAAAAGCTCACTATAAGTCTCCGAGTTCAATCCCCGCCGGCGTCAATGAAATTGTTAATAGTTATTTTTTTATTACTACATGGTAGAGCCATACTGTAGCTATATTACTGGTATAGTTGTAGCACGAATGGGTCGGCTCGACCGGAGAAGGACCACGCTCTCACAGAATACCAGCGTAAAATAGCAGCTTCACGCTGCTGTGTTTCGTATGATGAGTGTAGAGAACCGGAGACCCTTTTTACTGGAAACGAGGCATTCCATCTTAGTCCTCAGGGGTGACAACGCATCTGCATTTTGATTCGTAATCGAAGATAGATGTAGATGTCTATGGGCTGCAGCAACCACTTACCATCAGGTGGACTGTGTGCTTGTTTGTCACCCTTATCATATATTAAAAAAGTGCTGACTTACCATGAGCTCTGCGAGAAAGAAAACTAACGTAAGAAAACCTGCAATTATCACAAATGAAATAATTCGAGGATAAAATGTGAAATCCGCCAACGCGCAAGCAGCGCAGTGGGCTAACAAAATGTAACATTGACAAGTGAAGGTTAATGTATGAACTAATGCTTCAGAATAATAAGGTTTCATGTAGGCGGGTACTTTCAATTTTATTCATTTGATGATGTGACAAATCTAAGGCTTTGAGGACGTTTAGCTCACTTCTGTCAACCATAGAGATGGATAAAGAATACATTCTTTCACATCTATAAATCTACGCATACATGCTCGTCGGTTTTGGTCCATCTTTAATATATCACTAATTTGGTCGGTTAACTTCTGTCTAGAGTATGCCTTGCCGAATTTGTCACTCAAATCGTCAGCATAAATTTACTTTGTCACTCATTCCTCGTTCATTCTTTCTGTGTCCAAACCGCCAAAGCATTCCTTTCTTCTATTGTGGTCATACAGGTCATATAAAACAATGTTAATTATTCTAGCTTTTATTATAAAGTATTTATTTTTATTATAGATAAGAACTTTTGTGACATTTATGTTTAAAAAGCACTGTTCGATCGATTTTGAGCTTGTTGCTTTGGTATTGATAGTTCATCGTTACGAAAAGTGCGTTTAGTGCGTTTAGTTTAGTTTAGTGTGGCTTAAATAATAAACATGAATAATACCGAAGTTGGTTAACGTTTATTGGTTTGAGTTGTAATTATATCGTGAAACATAGATTAAAATTTTCCACGGCTAATGTTAAAGTTTTATCATTACTGCCAATTGTTCCAGAATGTTTTTATATACAATGTTCACAGCTGACCTTACATTACTACAAAAAACTACATAGAGCTACATATAGCCGTCCATGAGAAAAACACTCAACGCTCAGGTTTGAGCCCGCAACGTTCAATGTTTAATTGTTTAACCTTGTGATTTGTTGATCGTCATTATAAATGACAATTTTATGGAAAATACAGTCGTTTAAATTGGAAATGTAGATCCGTTGGTATTAACGGGGAATTTAAATGACTTCTCCAGTTTCAGTAGTTCGCACTCTCTTATGAATGTTTTTAAAGATTTTACCTGTAACATTGCATCATTGCACAATTTAGGTAGTAGTATCCGTAATAAAATAAACGAACACCCTAGTTTTAAAACCAATTTATTTGGGGGTAATCCAGTGGGCTGGAAGGTATTGAGAAATTCTGTTGGGAAATCAACAGCATCTTTCAAGTCGAGAACAGTGTCTGTAGAGTAAGTAGTACGTTTGCGTCAGTGCAATTATATCCGAGAGAATTAAGTCATTTACCTTACCTACTTTATAGTTAGTAGGTATATAGTTTTTTATATAATTAACTTCGGTAAAAGTGATTAACTAAAACGCAAAGATTTTCATTGTCAAGATTATTTCTTCCATTGACTTGCCTATTTCCTACTTTGAGTAACAACTCTGCAAAATGCCAGTTTTCATGTGCAGACAATGAAGGAGGACGCAGCAGTGGCGGTCAACCGTTTTGTTGTGAGCAATTTTTTTTGGTTGCGCGTAATTTTGAATCTGTGATATAATGATAATATCTTCTAAAGTATTCATTTAAATGATATAATTTAATGGATAATTTTAATTATATATCATAATCTGGATCAGTATTAATTTTTTTATAGGATAAGGGTGACAAGCGAGCAAACAGTCCACCTGATGGTAAGTGGTTGCCGTGGCCCATAGTCTCGTTTGTGAATAAAATGCAGATTGGTTGTCAGCCGTGAGGTCTAAGATGGAATGCCTCTTTTCCAGTAAAAAGGGTCTCCGGTTCTCTACACTCACCAAACGAAACACAGCAGCATTAAGCTGCTATTTTACGCTGGTATTCTGTGAGAGCGTGGTGCTTCCCCGGTCGAGCCGAACCATTCCTGCTACAACTATACTATTAATATAGTTGTAGCATGGCTCTACCACGTATAAGTGATATTAATACTGAATTGGAGAAAATAGTTTTGCACATAAGTTAATACTTTTAATAAATATTTTAAATAGATATTGATAGAGATATTTTAAAATATTTTAAAACTAGTTATTGCGTTTATAATATATATAATCATGCCTCAACTAGCTTTTATTTTTAATACTAGTATCGAATATGGTGTGTCTCCTGATTTAATGAAGCATAGTAAAGTAATACCTTTATTTAAATCTGATAGTACATTGGATCCCGCCAATTTTAGACCAATTTCTGTACTGCCAACACTTAGTAAAAATTTTCAAAAAAATGTTCATGATCAAATGTTATATTTTTTTATGTAAATAATTTACTTCATAAAAATCAATTCGGTTTCACAAGGCTTTGCTTGACAACTGATGCTGATGTTGAGCTGATTAAATATATTATCTTCAATGCATGGGAAAATTCACAGGATGCTTTGGGTATATTCTGTGACCTATCCAAAGCCTTCAATTGTGTACACCATGAAACATTAATCAGGAAATTACAACAATACGGTGTAAGAAGCAATGCTCTTAAATTAATTATTTCATATTTAAGTCACAGAACGCAAAAAGTTGTCATTAATAGTATGAGCTCATCCGGGTCAACAGTACAATTGGGCGTGCCTCAAGGCTCAATTCGCGGCCCCTTTCTGTTTCTTATATATATTAATGACTTACCTTACATAGTAGGGGATAGCCATTATTATTTGCTGATGACACTTCATTAATTTTCAAATTAAAACGACAAATACTAATATATGACGAAGTAAATAATGCTATACCTAAATTAGTAAATTGGTTTAATGTTAATCATTTGCGTTTAAATGGCACTAAAACAAAATGTATGAAATTCATGACTCCAAATGTCAAGCATTTACATAATAATGTAATATTAAATGGGTAGGAACTGAGTCTTGTCGATACCACCATTTTTCTTGGAATAACACTAGACGCGAAGTTTCAATTGAGCCCCCATATATCAAAATTAGCAAGCAGACTTAATTCTGCAGCATATGTTGTAAAAAAGATTAGGAATCTTATCAGTGTTGAAACAACTAGACTTGTTTACTTTAGCTATTTCCATACCATAATGTCGTATGGTATTTTGCTATGGGGACACGCGACTGACACTGAAATTATATTTGTTTTACAGAAGAGGGCCATAAGAGCAATCTATTATTTAAAACCTAGAGTCGCTCCGACAAAAATTTAAGGAAATTAATATATTAACTTTGGCCTCTCAATACATTTATGAAAATGTAATGTATGTACACAGAAAGAAAAGTAGTTATACAAAAATAAGTGATATTCATTTTGTAAATACTAGGAACAGACACAAGGTAGTAGTACCAATTACTCGATGCCACCGAGTCAGTAATTCATTCTTGAGGCGATGTATACGCTTTTACAACAAAATCCCAGAAAATACACAAAATTTGACCTGCTTAAAGTTCAAAAACTTTATAAAACAAATTTTGTATAAAAAGGGCTATTATAATATTAAGGAATTTATGGATGATAATAACCCCTGGGAGTGAGGTGATCGCTACCAAGCTATTTCTAATTTGTTTTGTGTGGTTAATTGTGTAAAATACATAATTGTAATCTGTTATTTAAAAAAAAGTTCGAACCAGTGGTTATTAAACAAAAGAGTGACTTTCAATAAGTATTATTTATAATCTATATTAAATAAAAAAGTTTCTGTTTCTGTTTCAAAGTTAAAAATGGTTACTGCCAGTCAACGTTTGGCGATAGATAAAAGACATTATAGACTGTTCGCTAGGTTTTTTAAAGAACTACATTTCTTTACTACATTATTTTGATATACTTCTTAAGGTTCAGCCAGCGTAAGCGATGTAATTGCCCTAAAATTGATTATTTGACGACTTAAAAACAAAACATTGATATTTTTCTATAATACAAAAACTTAATTAGAAGGTTTGTTTTTTTGTACCTTCCGTAAAAAAAAATCTAAATGACAGTTAAACCGTATCAAAATCCGTTGCGTGGTTTAGAAGGAGTAAGCGGAGAAACAGAAATAATGAGGACGGACGCGGATAGGGACTTTATTTTATAGACATTATTAATTATCATAATTTTGTTTTAAGGGCACCCCACCTTGCAAGTAAAAATACCATTTTTTCTATGCATACATTGTACCTTTGTCTTAGCACTTTTAGATAAGATTTTTGGAAAATTTTAATTTCATTATTTTAATACAAAAGAATTTTTACCAATTTTCAAGTTACAAAAATCATTTAATAATTTTTATGCAAATAAGAATTCGCCCCGTAAAATAAAAGTTTCATACAAACTGTAACACGTTATTTCACCTCCTTAGGAGTTTAATTTCCAAAATCATTTCTTAGTGTATGCCTACGTTATTAAATTTCAAATTTCGGTTTGGGCTGTGCGTTGATAGTTGAGTCAATCACTCAGAACATCCTCTTTTATACATCATAATATAGATATTTGTAAAAATTAAGTACTTTCTTGCAGTATCTCATCACAACGTCACAAGGCTTTACACCTCTCAGTAGAGCGTAATAGTGTTCTGTGCTCTATGCCCTTTTCTAGTTAATCAACGAAGTTTAATGATTTCGGTTAAAAGATAACCTAATTAAAAGATAAATAAATTATTTTGTAATTAATCTATTATTTATACGTGGTAGAGCCATGCTGCAGCTATATTAGTAGTATAGTTGTAGCACGAATGGGTCGGCTCGACCGGGGAAGGACATACAGAATAACAGCGTAAAATAGTAGCTTAACACTGCTGTGTTTCGTATGGTGAGTGTAGAGAACCGAAGACCCGTTTTACTGGAAAAGAGGCATTCCATCTTAGTCCTCACGGATGACGACGCATCTGCATTATTGATTATTTATTGAGATAAGATGTAGATGTCTATGGATCACAGCAACCACTTACCATCAGGTGGACTGTGTGCTCTTTTGGCACCCTATCATATAAAAAAAATTAAGAGCTGCCCTTTGATTTAATCAACCGTGAGTCAAGAAAGAATACAAGCCAAATATATTCTCTACTTATTATACTTTATCGCCATACTGTATCCACTTATTGTATATTGTTATTCGATATAGTGACGTCGTAAAAGAATCCATAACTATGTTAAAGTCCAAAAAGAGCTCGTGGTCTACGATAGATAGTATACAATATCTTGTAAATGACAGATGTAAATAAAAGTAGGACTAACTGCTTAAAACAGACATCTCTATTAAGCGCTGCGTTATTTTTAATCTATACATATAGAGAAAACTGAAGTGTCTGTCTGTAATATCTTAATTTCTGCATTATATTAAGGTAAGGGAGTTATTTGCATAAGGCATACATTTTAATTTTTTTGTCTGTGTGTCTGTCTGCATGGCTAATCTTCGGGATGTCTAAACCGATTACAATTAAATTTCACAAACAGATGGAGAGTAATGCCAGGAGTGATCTAGGCTATATTTTATCCGAAAAAATTGAGATTTTTTTTAAAACTAATAATTGATAATAAACGCCACTTTAATAGATTCTACCCAGGCGAAGCTAGGGCGGGTCGCTAGTTCTTGATTAAAACGCACACTTGTTTATGCCTAGCGTTCTTTTGAAATATGATGGATTGGAAACTATGTTGTCGTAATATCTAAGGGAACCAAAAGGTTCACATAAACTTGGATTATTCGCGAACTAGAATATGAGCTTATTTTACACAGCGAAAAGTGCTTTTAATTTTTGATGTGCCTATACGCCTTTTCTGATTCCTGAAGATCTCCAATTAATTAAATGCTAATTGTTTAAGTAGCCACCCGTAGATGTATATTTTAATACTAAAATGTTGAAAATTAATTAGCTACAATTCGCAAGCAAAAATAAAATGTGTGCTTAAAGAATTTCTGCCACGTTTGAAGAACCGAATCGTGTGACTTGTAAATTCTCTTCTCTATTTTCACACTGGTTTAAAATATGTCGCGGTTTCGGAAAATACGGACATAAATCGGAGGCGGATTTAAGTTCGGGACTGTACTTTTTATAGGATTGAAACAATTACAAAGAGAATCTTTTATGGCGGAGCGAGTTTTTTCTTATACATTCCCTAACAATAAACATGTCAATAAGTCCGATATTTTAAACTGAGCGCAATCACTATTATCTAATTTGAGCCGCAATTATGGCGAAATAAAGACGACTGCAATGAAAGGAGTCACGATTCTCAGCAATAAAGGACCGATCATAGAGAAAGAGAAAGTCTTCTCATGTATATCTAATATGGGACATATATTTTTAATATATGTATATAACTTTCATTTAGGCTTGCGGGAAAAATCAGATGCGATTTCTCACCCGAAATCTGGAATTTCTGAATTTCGGGAAAATACAGACGTGTTACATGGAAAATTTCCTACAAACACACTATCATCGTGTATTGCACATTTCATACATTCATTACATCATAAGTGAGATATTTGCCATAGTAGCCACGCTTGGCGTGCGATTTTTTTATGGTTGTTATTAGGTAGGCGCTGCTGCTTATCACTTTTATTACCTGGTTTATCTACCTCTGTCGCCTCTTACGATACCTATGGGACAACATGGGGTAGTGGATATTCTTACAGGATTTCATTCTTAGTGGATACAATAATGTTCTACTATTAAAAGCATATATTTTGTAATCCATATTGCCGTCAGATAGTCGCTAAACAATTCACACATTAAGCTCACAACGAATGCATAAAAATAATATAGTGGGTACACAAGTAATATAATATGTATATTAGCACGTAGAACTCCACACGAAATCTGTTTGCATGAGTTTACACCTACTATCATCTGGCCATCTGCTGATTGGGTAATGTTACTCGGAAAATGTGCAAAAATATAAAACATCTATATTTATAATGCAGAGTAGAGACATTTACTATACATATCCTAATGATTTCTAGATATTATCTACCAGCTAGAATACCAGCGTAAAATAGCAGCTTAATGCTGCTGTGTTTCGTATGGTGTGTGCAGAGAACCGGAGACCCTTTTACTGGAAACGAGGCATTCCATCTTAGTCCTCAGGGGTGACAATGCATCTGCATTTCAAAAATTTACGAAAAACATCATTTGATACGAGGCTGCATAGGTTGTACGACTTCCGACGGCTAGAGAATATGATTCTCTACATTATTTTTTATTACACATTCGTAGGAATTCATTTATATAAACCGGAACGTATTTGATTTACCTTTATATTACAGTTTATCTTATAAAGCAATCTAATATTATTCAGCCTTCATATAGCCCCTTGACCAACGCTACTAAATTCACTCGAACCTTAATTACGACGTATTTCTTCTTGTAGAGGTTTCGAGTTGTTTCTTAGATAGTCTATTTAAAATTACATAATCTGATTTTGTTTTCATGTATCAAAGACGAATGATCGAGAAATAATGCGCCGCGGAATATTCAAAGCATAATTTTAAGTATTTAAAAATTTTCTCATTTAGATTTTTTGGTGGTAAAATTTTTAAACGCAATCAAGGTGGCTATGAATCGAAGTTGTATTATTTTGTTGAGAATGTAGAATACTGCTAATGTAATAGAAAACTCCTCAGTAGCGCAGTGACTATACGTTTTGTTTTGGTTCTGCGGGCCGCGGTTTCGAATCCCGCATGTACGGTCCACAAATAATGAAAATTAAAACACTTGAAAATTAAAACACAAACTAAGCCACTGCGCCACGGACGGCTAATGAGTTGCGGCGCTGAGGGCCGCGGGTTCGAATCCCGCACGGGACAAATATTTGTATGGCCTACAAATAATTGTTCTGAGTCTGGATGTTTGTCCTTGTGAAATTTATGTATGTAAACTGCCACAATACAGGAGAAAATCCTAGTGTGGTGGTAACGTTTTAAAAAAAAAACAAGAAAAAAACTTTATTACTGACTTAAGAAATTAAAATTAATTTTGTCAAACGTTAACATGTTTTTTAATTTACCACTATTAGAAAACGAGTTTCCTCCGTTCGGAGAAGATGCAGCAAAGTAAACTTCGTAGGTATATATGTATGAGCTTTACGTGGTAGAGCTGTGCTGCAATTATATAGTGGTTGCAGCACGAATGGGTCGGCCGGGGTAGGACCACGCTACCACAGAATACCAGCGTAAAATAGCAGCTTAATGCTGCTGTGTTTCGTATGGTGAGTGTAGAGAACTGGAGATCCTTTTTACTGGACAACGCATCTGCATTTTGATTCTTAATTGAGGATAAATTTAGATGTCTATGGGCCACAGCATCCACTTACCATCAGGTGGATTGTGTGCTCGTTTGTCCCCTTATTCTATAAAAAAATTGCTTTTTTTGTTTCGAGCCTAGATGTTTGATCATGTGACCATTAAAACATCTTCACTAGAGTTATACCTATTTTAAAAAACAGTATTTGGTTTTAGAAATGAAGCCTATTATGCAAACCAATAATAAAATCGTTAAATGTCTTTTTCATGATAATCATTGATAACAGACCACAAATTATTCATAACCGTTATTGAAACTAGAATGTTATAACTTATAAAGATTCAAAAAATATAAAATACTCTTTTGATACTCGTAAAAATAACATAAATAAATAAAGATAAACCAACTCAATAACGCTTACCTGTATTTGCAGGCGTTCGGCGACGTCGTGCTGATGCTTTCCTCACGGCGATTGAAATTATAGAATCCATCTCACTCCCGGAATCCCACCTTGGGCGTTGAGGGACTGGCTTTTGAACTCTCGCATCGTCCTCTGTATCCCTATCGCTGCTGGTTGGCGGCAGGTTGGATTCGTCACTTTCAGGCGGCCTTTCTACTTTCGCACTACAAATCACTTCGATACTGACATCCTGAATATCATCCATATAAGAGAGCGGATGCGTCAAAGTCCTCTGTATATTACCTTTTCTATGGCGCACCTTCATCGAACTCTCTGATAAGGACCTTTTGCAGCCTAGTTTGCTCTCCGTTTTCGGATCTCCACGAGCACATTTTAAATCCGACGGAGACAAGGATTTCTTTCTAGAGTTGCGTCTTTTGATGCTCCTTTTTTGCCTGCTTGACTCTCGTGCGGTCTGCATTGTTGCACATTGGTGTTACCTGTAATCAAAAAATAATAACACACTAAATAACTTAGCTCACAGTTAAGTTATATATATATACAAAAGATATTTATGATATCATTCTTTAAACAACTTATTTGGGTAGTTCACATTGCAAAAGTGATAACCGTTGAAGTTGACATATTCTATAGTGGAGATTGCGATTAAACAAGCGTAACGCCACATTTATAGATAGAGTAATTATCCAGCAAGACGGAAGGCAACATTTCAAGATACGAGAAGCTGAAAATTAATCTAAGATCATCAGGGGACTGCCGAAGGCGCATGATGATGATGTTTTATATTTGAAACATGAAATCAAAGACTGAATATACTTATTTTTCAGATTCATATTTCTCTCATTTATTTTAACTTATTTTGAAAACGCGACATTGTAGGAATTTTGCGGCAACCATGGTCACGAGAGGCTATGGAATGTTGTAATCACCTAAATATAAGATATCATTAAGATTAGAGATATCAAAATTACCGCAATTTCCTTGAGTGCAACAAATTTAAAATAATTATTGTTCATAGATATTTGAAAATTCAATTTCGCAAGCAAGCGGGCATCATAAGCAAAAATTACCTTTCAAAAAGAACCGCAACCGCAAACCGAGGAAATTCAATGTTATCTGTATCGCATAATGTCACTGTTTTCCTAAACAAATATCTACGTCAACGTGTATTATCTGTGCAAAATTAATAATGTAATCACGCAAATGATAACGCACATAAATATATTTTGAGCGCGACAGCTGGGTGGTTAAGGTATTTTCAGCCAGCAGCTGAATTAATCATTCACTTTTGTATTTCTTGTAACACGCGTTTGTATTAATTAAAATGATTTAAAAAGTTAAAGGTCATATCACGGCCGCCGCAACGTGACGTCCGCATTGAACGGAACTTTGCACTCAACTGCCTAGTGTAGTGTTTAACTGTACAAGCGGTAACACCAGCCTAACTGTTATTAAGGCTTGACAAACAGGGTTTTCAGTGATAGGTGTGCGCTATTTGTATTAAGATATTTTACAAATAATAATTACACACTTAAGAAGTAGACGTAGTTTTAAGTTATTTTGTTATGTAGCAAACATATTATGTGTAATATTCATGTGTTTTATCAAAAGATTTACTAGCCAAGTCAATTTTAAAATAGAAAAAGTATATATATAAACTAGAGCTACCGAACTATACTCGTAATTCTAACTCTCATAAGAAACACCAAATATCTATGTTGCTTAGTATTATTATAATTATTTATTATTGATTTTTTAATGAGAAATATAGTTATTTTTAAGTGAATCTAAACCATATTATTTAATAAATATACATCTATCACTCTTGAGTTACTTGTATCCATCGACTCTCTGCATGCCTCTTCAATTCATCTCTAAATCTAGGGCACATGATTACCTATACTGCGTTTACCGATATGCGGTTGCTAATCGATAATGTTTCTTCCCCGTTGATTATCGGTTCTACAAGCTAACATATATATAATATTTGTCATTATTTTAAGACCACTGTCCTGTCGAGATGGATCTGCCGTTTCATAGTCTAAGTTGCACTTAGTCGGAAAAAAGTTTCAACTTTATTAACTTCATAAAGGACTTCAAAACGTGACTTAATTGAATTATTCTTTAAGTGATCGTATAATTCACTGACTAATGAAATACCTGAAAGATCTTAGGGATTCTGATAGACTGTTTACGGCATTTCGTTTATGGCAGACGTAAATTAACTAGTTTATGATGGAGAGTAGCTTCAAAGTTGCGAGACGGCTGGTACTCAATCGTCAATGCGCCTGTCAAGCGTGATTAAGATTAAGGCACGTCCTCCTACAATGGGAGAGACATGTACATCAATAAACTTTTACGGGCTGATGAAGAAGAAGAAGTAAAAAAACTTCCTTGTAAGAAAGTAGACTTTCTCGTCTGAGTAGTTTAAAGAGTAAAGGAGACCATGTGACAATTCAACTCCATTTTCTTATCAAGGACGAGTGGGTTTTTTTTCTGGATTACATTAGCCAATTATATTTATATTGGCTTAAAGTTTTTCCTTATTCAATCACAAAATCATAATTGTTAAAGAATTTTAACACTGCAAATAGTCTAGAATTGATTAATTGCATATAGTCAAGAATAGTGCGTGCAGAGTGCAACGTTAATTTGTTTTATCAGCTAGTTAATAGTTACCACTTAAACGCAGAAATTAAAAACGGCCGGCTGACCTTAATTGTTGTCGCAATAGAACACTAATACCTAAATAACGTCACAATGATTCCTTATAATATATTCTTAATTTATAAAAGCGAACACATGCATATTGGTTTATTTTATAATATAATATAAAAAAGAACATTATAATATGATATAGAAAGAATATTATAACCTTTATGAGCGATTTTACTCTTTGGCATTTCTGGCATTCATCCATTGGTATATTAGGAAGCTCAATGTCGCTCAGCGGGCTATGGAAAGGGTTAGGCTCGAAGTTACTCCACGCGATAGACTTCTTAATGAAGTAGAACGGTAAAAAGGAACCGACATAGCGCATTTTATTTATTTATTAATGAATTTATGATACAGTGGTGTTACTTAATTCTAAACTCGCCAAACTTTTACGTTTGATGGCGAGAGGCGCTCTTTTACATAACAATGAACCACCTTATGTACTACTAATATTGGACAAAATAACAACTTGACATGTAATGAAGGTTTATATAAATTCAATGATGTTTTTAATAACCAACTTACGTGTATTTTTTAATTTATTTATTTGACAACAATCAGTCATTTTAAATATTTTGATTAGAGTTATTCTTATAAATAAATATGTAGGTAGGTACTTACCTATAGTGCCGAAAAGAGTTAGTTTTAGATTTCAAGACATAAGATATAGCGGCGTAATTTTAGAATAAAATAATGTGACAGATATAGTTATAACACTAAACAAAAAAAAGTTCAACAAAATGTCGAGAAAACCTGGACCAAAAATACTAAATTAAAGAAAGGGTAAATAATTAGGTACTAAAACAGGCGATCTTCTTTGTATACAAAATAAGGTATCATTTATGTTTTTGTAATAATACAAAACTTGTTAAAGTCTAACACCAATTTATTATTATTTTAACGAGTAAATACCACAGTTCTTAAAGTTTAAATTAATTATAATAAGAAGTTACGATTGATCGGGTAGTCGTTAACAAAAATACTTTATTAAATCCCTCCAATATCTAATTAGCAAATAACAAGCTTTTTGGAAAATGCTTTATTCACTCATGTTATATACATACTTATTATATATTTTGCTTATGTTATATTCCCAGAGCTTAGACATGTAAAATAATTAACAAAAGATCATGTTACTGTTATAATTACTAGTACTGGGCCGTTGTAGTGTGTATGACAAGTTCTTCCAATTAAGCTTCGTTCAAACTGAGGCGAATTCCGCGCAGGACGCGGGACGCGAATCTGCGCGATTCGCTCGCTTGCTTAGCCCCCCAAACTGAGGCGAATCCCGCACGTCATTATTTTTGATTTCTCAATAGGAAAACATGTCTTTTGATATTGAAGTTGAGGTTTTGTTGTTATTAACTGAAGAAGAATCTCAAGATGTGAGGAAGAAAAGAAGAAAATGGGTTTATGAGCTGAGTACTTAACGCATAGAATTTGGAGAGTTTCACACGTTGATACCCACATAACGAAAAGATTTTATATATATTTTCGTATGCCAGAAGAATACATTAACGAAATTCAAGGTTCGACGGCATTTCGAAAAATCAGGCACTATCTCGCGTATATTTCGCTGCAGCACGTACGACTATCCGCGCCAATGTGAACACGTCCATACAAGTTAGCTGACGCAATCGACGCGAGCGAATCGTGTCCGGCGTCCCGCGCGGGATTCGCCTCAGTTTGCACGAAGCTTTATACTCGAGTTAGGTCACGATATTCCCATGCCTGCGACAGCAGCGCCTTATCGCATTCTTACACACCTATGTTTGTTTATCTGTGTCTAGGTTTATTTAGTTTTCTATGACGCGTCAGTCGGTGTTATATTTGGTTGGTCTTCAAATTTTTGGGTACTAGGCAACATCGATAACATTAATGGATTTGCCCTAACTTACTTGTACTTGGTTTGAGGTGTAGTAGGTAGCTTTCAATGTTACACAACTCGAGCAGTCTCACGATTTACCACATCGTTTTAATAATAAGGTCTAAGCTTTAATGGCTTACTATTAGGCGGAGGCGCAATTCATGAATACTGCTTATACTATTCTCTTTTTTTTGTTATTCTTCTAACAACAAAACTTTTATTCCTACACACTTCTTTGGGTTCTATGGTAACTCCTCCACCATTCAGACTACACTTTTCTTGAATTCCTTTCCCGGTGATATGAGGAAAAGATAAAAGCAAGAAAAATAAAGAAAAACAAAGATTGTCACTCCATCACAGTCATAGGGCAGATTACGTTCATTGTTAAATCAACATTATCATTCATCATTAAAACTCATCATAATTAAACAATGTACTTGTCATGTACATTTCTGAAAATTGGCCTTTCCCAGAGATCGCCACAAAGTACGGTTCTAAGCCACCTGAATCTATCTCCTGCTCACATGTCTCATAAGGTCGAAGAGACGACGTAGTGAGGAGTTCGCGAATATTGTGTTTACCAGACGAGGCTGCCACACGAAACCCTTTCTTCCCCATCGGGTGTCATTGCTTCGAGCTAAATGGCAAGCTCATTGTCACTACAGCCTACTGATCCACTGACCTACATATTATGTTACTCTTGTTCTTCTGCGGATATTCTCGTAGTGGTTGTAATCGCGCAAAGAAATTCCGAGCCCTCTGTATCGCTTGCTGACTCGGCCAGCAGTGAACCACTTTCTGCTCCGTAAGTTATCACTGGCATGCAGTGATTGTATATAGTATCTCTCTTTGTTTATATATATTTGTATGCAAATATATTGTACTTGACTTAAGGAAAGATTGCTTTACTCTTGGACAATTATACTATGTTAGTTTCTCTAGGTCTGGAAATGCGGAGAGTCAATTTCTTTTAAAACCTCAGAAAAACGGCATAAGGAATGTGGTATACCATGAAGTTTTTAATAAATTTACCAAAGTAGTGTTAAAGATAGATAACTGTTCAACTAAGGCAAAGCAGGGACGGACTGCAAACTGATTATAAAAATATATAAAATTTAAAATCAAAAATAATAAAGCCCTATTCCAATTGACTTAATAAAAATACTGACCGCCCTTAACTTATTTTAAAATCTTAGTGATAGTTTTAAATAAATGTATGTGAACTGGGAAGAAATTACCTATTTATCATCAGTAATTCCAAACTTTTTATTTTTTTAAATTAAGAATAAATCTCAGCTGAAGTTTACATAAGTAATTTCATTTCCGTCGGTCGGTCCTGAATAATACTTCCCTAAGAATGCGTTCTACTATATCACTGATTTAGTGGTTGAGTTTAAAGTATCTGAATACCCTGTAGCGAATACTGGATTCGAATTCCAGCTGAAACGTTGTACGTGGTAGAGCCATGCTGCAGCTATATTAGTAGTATAGTTGTAGCACGAATGGGTCAGCTCGACCGGGGAAGGACCACGCTCTCATAGAGTACCAGCGAAAAATAGCAGCTTAATGCTGCTGTGTTTCGTACGGTGAGTGTAGAGAACCGGAGACCCTTTTTACTGGAAAAGAGGCATTCCATCTTAGTCCTCACGGGTGACAACGCATCTGCATTTAAATTCATAGTTGAGCTTAGATGTAGATGTCTATGGGCCGCAGCAACCACTTACTATCAGGTGGACTGTGTGCTCGTTTGGCACCCTATCCTATAAAAAAACAACATTTGGTTTTCAGCTTGGTAGTGCTGTACATGTTCCATTGTTTTTAATACTACATTCTGTCTTCATTGTGATAAAACTTATATTCGCATTTGACGTGAGTCCGCTACACAATTGGTAGAGTCGACAGCCGTACAACAATTCAATGGGTGCAGAAGACTCAGGCCGTGCTTCGTAAACGTGTGCAATTCTATATCTTAAAAAAAATTGAATTTGATTGGCAGCAAAATCTTCCTAATAATAATTAAAAATAAACTGATGCTGCCAACCCGCATGCCAAGCATGGCAACTATGGCAAATATCCTCCCTAAGAAGCAATCTACGAAAGAAAAACCTAGGCTTTTTCAGCAGTGGACTTTTGATAGGCTGTAACAGTAACGGAAAAAATATAAATATATCTTTTATCAAAAATATTTATAAAGGAAGCCATATTCTGATATTTTAAACGGGTTCCAAAAACAAGAAGATTCTACGGGTATATATATCCAACGCGTATGTTTTTTATGTATTTTTATCAGATTACTCGGAAACGGCTGAACCGATATTGATGATTCTACTTTTATTGGTTATACGGGGGTGGCCCCATATCAATTTTAAGAAAAAGTTCACCCCCATAGGTGAAAAATTGGGATGAAGTTCTCAATGTAACTATATTATACGACATTCTAGTAGCTACCTTGAATTTTGTAATATTCCTTAGTCTATTTAAAGGGTAAAGTAATTTTTAAAGAAAAACTTAAAACCAACTTCAAAAACAAAAAATCCACATAATAGCTTCTGAAGTAGAGGCTTTAATTCTTCGATATGTTACAGTCAAAACTCATAACAGGTCAAAAGCACTTTACTGTAAAAAATCAGGCAAAAGTAGTTTTGACTATGGCCGTTGGTCAAATCCATTTTTAACTGCAAAAATACAGGGTAATAGTGATTTTGACCAAATTACATCGGTTAAAAGTGGTTTTGCCAAACAATGTTAGTCAAAACTTCTTTTGACTTATACTTTTTGAATTTCTGAAATTAAAAAGTTCAATTTCTTCTAAGTATATTATATTTTATATCATTATAATGTACGCGGCTTTAGGGTGGCCCAGGGGCCACCCCAGCCACACCTTAACCTACTGTTACTGATATTGCGAGTTTTGAACGATAGTCTGAAGTTTAAATCAGACAACACCACTTTTGACTAAGAACGTTGGTTAAAACCACTTTTGACTACAAAAATCAGTCAAAACTGTTTTTGACTAAGGGCATCGGTCAAAACCATTTTTGCCTGATTTTTGCAGTCAAAAGTGGTTTTGACTGGTTATGAGTTTTGACTGTGACAGATACAATATTTAAGCACCGACTTCAGAAGCTATTAAGTGAATTTTTTTACAGATGGTTTAAACTTTTATTTTAAAGTTTGATTGTAGAATTAATTATTATTTAAGTATTCTGATAATAAATTAAAATTATTGCCTGACGCCAAAATATTTTAGTATTTTGTAAAATCTTTGCTTTTAACCAGTCATCGAATAAACACATTAGAAACAAACTAGATATGCAACAATAATATAATCTAGTTTGTTCCTAATGTGTTTCGATACGTATTTTAAATATAAAACAGGTTTAAAAAGAATATTATGCTTGTCTGATATACAGAAGAGGTTTTATACTGTCAACACGAGACATTAGTGTGTGAATTATGTTCCTGAATATTTTCATTCTTTAATAGTTTTTGCTTACATATAACAAATAATTTTAATTAAATGTCGAATCTACTAAGGCATGAACTTTAGAAAGGTTATAAGCATTAACGTTCAGACCTAAAGCTCGCTTTTCACTATGGGATATAATATATATTATATCCCGAGATAGGCTTTCACACTGTGAAATAGATATATATCTTTTAACCAGTGTGCGTTCGTCATTGGATTACATTTACACCGCACTCGTCGTTTACAAACAAAATTGTCTTTCAAACAAAATGGATATTGTTTTGCTTGATAGCCTCGACAGTTCATCAGAGGGAGATGATGCAGAATTCGGTTTATGTGTGTTACTTTTAAGTAAAAACAGGAAGCGTCGATATTGGATATCAAATCATATAAAGTTTAGAGAGGAATATGGTGAATTTAGACCTTTTAATGAATTCTATTAAGAAAAGTTACGAATACAAATGAGTATACGCACTACGCCAAAGTTCATTCAGGTAATGACAGACACGAACTTGAGGACGTAGCGGCGGTGCGGAACGGTGTGCGGGGTACAGGGGGTGAAATATAATATGAAAATATCGCTCGGTCGATCAAAAAAATATTTATAGTATGAGATGTAATATATATTATATCTCAGTGTAAACAGTTCCATTAAAAAGTACGCTGAGCGATATTAATTTATATCTCGAGATATAATATATATTACATTATATCCCATAGTGAAAAGCGGGCTTTAGTGTCTGTTATTATTATTTAATTTCAATATTTACTTGAAGAAAACTTGATTTTAAATAAAGTTTGCACATGTTTGTACAAAAGTGTTAAAGTTTGTTTAAAAATATCAAAATATTAAAACTCATCTTCTACACATAAGTTAGGTAAAGTAAAAGTAAAATTAGGTAATGTTAAAAAGAGCCCACATATGTACGTCACTCAGAGCATAGGCTAACCGTCATTTGCACCAAGTAAAGTATTCTATAGAGTTAAGACTGCTGCGATGCTTCTGTGTCGATGAACTTCACACAGCTCCTTGAAATGTGTTTTCTCAGACATGCTGGTTTCCCTCACGACTTTTTCCGTCGTCGCCGAGTACATAAATCAGCACTTACAATTGTAGTTTACAATTTAATTGGTGCCGGTGGGGAACGAAGTCGGGTTGCTCGTCTTCTACAATATTTACAGCAAGCTTCACTAGGTGGTAGAACTCCTTTCCTGTCTTGGAGTCCGTCGGGGTAGAAACCTCCTTACTTACTTCTGAAGCTGAAAATCTGTGCTTTTTTATAGAATGAGGGTGACAAACGAGCACAAAGTTATCTACATTTATCTTCGATTAAGAATCAAAATGCAGATGCGTTGTTGTTGGACTACGACGGAATGCCTCGTTTCCAGTAAAAATGGTCTCCGGTTCTCTACTCTCACAATACGAAGCACAGCAGCATTAAGCTGCTATTTACTTACTTACACTGCTGTGTAGCGGTCTGATTGCTATAAAGAGCCAGCATAAATTACAGGCTGTGAGGCATTTCAGTCAAGCTTCTCCATTTCAAGTTGGTTGTTGGTATCCACGTGCTGCAGCAACCACTTACCATCAGATGGACTGGAAGTTTTTTAACTTCATTTGTATAAAAAGCGCTTTGCCATTGAGCCACCTATGCCCTATTTTGTTATGAATAATTAGTATATATATTCAGTTATTCCATAAAAGTAGTACATGTTTATTAAATTTAATTATCAACAAAGAGTAGGTAAGTTCTATAAAGATTTATGCCTTTCGCGCGTTAACACTGCGAGCGTGGGCAGGTGGAGTTATTAAGTATCGGCGAGTTTTTATTGCTTATTTTATTAGTTCAGCTGTTGTTACCAGCTTGCTATTGAAAGAATGAGGTTAAATGTAAAACTACAGGCATTGATTTTAAACAACCTTTATTAATAATGATAATGATTATGATACACAGAGTAAAAAGCATAGTGAAATCTAACACGACTTTGTTTGTTCTAGCCTACAAAAATGTTCTAGGCTTATTATTGAAAAGTATTTAAATAAAATAATTGTTGTATCTGCAATATGTTCCAAGGATTATATACAGGGAGCGTTTTTAGGGTTCCGTAGTTACACAACAAGGAACCCTAATAGTTTAACCATGTCCGCCCGTCCGTCCGTCCGCGGTTTTGCTCAGAGACCCTAGGTGTAAATAAAGTAAATCTGTAATTTTTTTTTTTTTTTATACAATAAGGGTGACAAACGAGCACACAGTCCACCTGATGGTAAGTGGTTGCTGTGGCCCATAGACATCTACATCTATCTTCGTTTGCGAATTTAAATGCAGATGCGTTGTCAGCCGTGAGGACTAAGATAGAACGCCTCTTTTCCAGTAAAAGGGTCTCCGGTTCTCTACACTCACCATACGAAACACAGCAGCATTAAGCTGCTATTTTACGCTGGTATTCTGTGAGAGCGTGGTCCTTCCCCGGTCGAGCCGACCCATTCGTTCTACAACTATACTATTATATAGCTGCAGCATGGCTCTACCACGTTTATATATATTTGGCGTAGTTTACTGACGCCTAGAAAACTGTGAAATAAAATCCTAAGAAACATTTTTATTTTGTTTATTTATACCTGTTTATTCCATCATGTGGGATATCGTTGGGTAGGTCTTTCAAAAACACTGGGGGTGTGGAACAACATATTTTCGATTCAGTGGTCCGTGTAGAGTGGGCATAAAAACTAAAGAGATTTATAGGCTTCCAATAAATGGTGGTATACATATAACCGTCTTCTATAAATCAAATATAAAATATCCAGACCAACGACGGGTAATAGCGTCAACGGACTTCTCATATTTCTATCGCCGATCCGACTACTAAGCTGGACCGTTATGATAAAATTTTCCTACTGTCGATAAAGCATTTTCAACAGAGAATTGTTTCGAATATAATCTATAGAGTACATGCATATAAGGAATGTTAATACTTGTGCCATTGAATGCACAAAATTAAGATTTAGGTATTGATATTAGAGGTTACTCAAATACTTACCAAATTTTAAAAGCTATAAACGATGTTACATATTTGTATAGTATGAGGTTTATTTTTTCAATAATTACACTTCATCTGCTTAACCTAAAGATATACTGGAAGTGAATATCTCGATGTTGTTTGTACTTTAAAACATAATATTTTGTACAAAATAAATTTTTAAGTGAATATACAATTTCATTAAAGTTGTGTGCCATTCTTTGAAGTTCTATGATGTATGCCAACCTATCGACCAAGTGTGTATTATCACCTAGAGATCGTACTAAGCAGTACAGCCAGAATGCAATATTTACGTGTTTCACGTAGCGTTTGCCCTCGATGACTAGAATTTCATTTTAAGTATGTTATTACTCTGAAATTTCATTGCCCACCATAAATTATTCATTGCATTGACCAATAAACAAATTTTTCGTTAGGTTATTTCTTTTTAAACGAATAAAAAAGAGAAGGTGCTATATTTTTACGTATGTTCTCCGGTTTTTAAACGATTGAACCGAGAAAAAGTTCCAACCCTAAGGGTGGAAAAATAAAGAATGAAGTTTTTATTGTAACTATTTAGACGATATTTTGGTCGTTACCTTGCACTTGTAATATTCCTTAGACCACTGGTTAAATAATGAAATTTCTAATAAAAAGTACAAATCGACTGTAAAACTAAAAAAATCTATATAATAGCTTCGAAGCTTTAAATCATGGATACATATGCACGTCTTAGCGCCGACTTCAGCAGCTATTGTGTGGAAATTATTTGATTCTATTCAATTATTGAAGCCTGTTTTTACTTTTTATAAAAGTTTTATTTTCATGGTATGCAGCTAATAGCAAAATTTACGTATGAATAATAAACCGTAGCCAGTTATCAAATTAAGAAACATGCTCGTGAGGTCTATTAGTTCAATCACTCGCGCCTTTCTTATAATGGGACATATTATAAACCGAGAACTTACGCTTTCACTAATCACGAGTCCTTCTAACAAGGTTAAACATTGACTAGAAATCAAATGTTTCCAACAACGAGTGCGCTTTCATTTATTACACAATTACCAACATACATATATAATAAACCCCACAAACCGATTAAATGATACATTTCAAATTGTTTTGATTATATTAGTTAATTAGTTATAGGAAAACGAGAATCTTCTCTATGGCATTTTCATATTTTGAGCAGATTTCTTCAAGAGCGAAGGCTCTAAAAGTCCGCACCTATTCTGTAGCATCATCATTCATTTCATCATTACAGCTCTTCACAAGTCCACTGGTAAACATAGGCTTCCCCCAAGGAATGCCATAAAGCACGGTCCTGAGTCGAGCCATAGGAGGACGCCCTACACTTCTTCTACCGGTACGAGGCTGCCACTCGAGAACATTTCTTCCCCATCGATTGTTGTCAGTTCTTCGAGCTATATGGCCGGCCCATTACCACTTCAGCTTACTAATCCGTTGGGCTTTTTTTAAATCTTTATTTCATTTACTTAAGTCTAAAAATACATGTTTTGCTATGTTTGGAGATTCCTTTTAAGCTAAATAAATTGCTTGTCCCAGTAAAAAAGGGGCAACGTCGGTTACTCTGGTTCTATTGCGGATATCATCATTTTTAAGTCTATCAGGCAGTTACACCGAGCATAGCCCTCTCCATAGCTCGCTGAGCGACCTTGAGCTTCCTCATACGGCCAGCAGTGAAGGACCACATACCAGATCCATAAGTCATCATTGGTCATCATCGTTGTACAATCTTGATTTCAAGTTTTGAGGTATGCCTGACGATAAGATTTGTCGTAATCTCCCGAACGCTGCCCAGCCGAGTTGAATCCGTCGATCGACCTCTCTGTCGAAGTTGGACTTAACTAGTCGGAATATTTGTCCCAAGTAAACAAACTCGTCAACAACTTCGGGCGTAGTGCTCCCAACAACTACCGGCATAGGTGTGACATGGACGTTACACACATGACCTTTGTTTTGTCCATGTTCACATCCGTTGGGAGGTACTGTTGAGGTCATTGAGCATAGTGCTTAGGTCCTCCAGCGATCCTGCCATAAGGACTATGTCGCCAGCAAATCGAAGGTAAGTGATGTACTCCAGTCCAGTAGCTTGAAAACGTCTTCCAATGCAGCGGTGAAGAGTTTCGAGGGTATAACGTCACCCTGCCTTACACCTCTCTGCAGTTGGATAGGTTTCGTACTGTACTCAGATAGCCATAGTAACCCTACTGTACAAACACTTCAGCACTTCGATACACCGACAGCCAACTTGGCACCGCTGAATTGACTGTAGAGCCGCCCAAATTTAACGGAATCAAAGGCTTTCTTATAGTCCACATACGCAAGACAAAGTGGCAGATTGTACCCTTCGGTCTTCTGTACAATTTGCCCAAAGGGTATGAACCATGTATGTGGTCTACGGTACTGAAGCCTTTTAGAAAACCGGCTTGTTCGGGAGGCTGGAAGTCGTCAAGTCTGCGTGCGAGACGATTCGTAATGACTTCGAAAACTGCACGTAGACACGGCTCAGAAGGGAAATCGTTCGGTAGTTTTTCAACAGAGCGTTGTCGCCTTTCTTGAAGAACAAGATCACCGCACTTGTGCTTCACTCCTCCGGAGTAGTACCACCAAGGAGGACCGTTTAATTCTGTAGCAATTTCTGACCAAATATTACGTAGAAAATAGTAGTTTCCTTCCTAGTCTCCATAATGTCTACTGTAGTTAATTTTGATTCAGTCCAAAACAATATTTATAGAAATTTACACTTTTAAATTAACAAAAGTTAAAGTGTAAAGAAGAATTAAATTAATTTATTCTTGCATTATTTGTTCTTCAAAGAATATTTTACTTGTTAAATTTTATTTTTATACCTATATATTTAACGTGAAAGAACCACGTTGCAGTTATAACATGGCTGCAAGACAAATATATTTTAAGGTGTGTTGACACTGGTACAATTCTTTCTCATAAAGTTTGGCGCCTTAGGCAAAGCTGTAATCATATACTTATGGATCACAACACACGTGGTGTAATTGAAGTTATTTAAAATAGACTCCAAGTTCTCGTGAGAAGCAATGCCTTGAGAAATTCTTAATGATAAGTTGTCGACGTTGAGATAAGAATAAAAGTGAAAAATTAAATTATGCTCATCTCTATTTAAGGCACTAGTTTAGGCATAAAGAAAAATAAATATTTAAAGGGTATATTTTTAAGTAACCTAATTTATTTTAATTGACATCAATATACATATATCATTTAATATCGAATTCCTTCTCCCAACTAAATATTTAAAAAACCATTCCTTAAGTCCAAAAGTTCCTAATGTTGGTATGTATTTTTGATAATAATTTTATATAACAAACAGGCCACTGTTGACGTAAATCACGCCTCGGCCGAGAATGAATACTAGTAGCACACATCGGTAATGTTTTCTTATAATTATTATGTTTTGCCAGTAAACTGGTGATTGCAGTATTATTTTAACGGTAGAGTCACGATGCGGCGTATTATGACTGTCGCGCCGCACTAATGGCTCGTCGTGATCGGGGAGGACCACGTTCGCAAAGAATACCAGCGTGAAATAATAGCAACATAATGCTGCTGTGTTTCGTATCCATATTACTTCATATAAATCTATTTACAATCTTTTGATCAAATTTTAAATACAGTTTTATAGGGTTTTGAAGCATTATTATTAATCTTTTATGAAAATAATCTATTATAAACATCGCTTACTGAAAGCTGAGCGCGATTGTGAAAGAAAACATCGTATGAGACTTGCATGTACAAGAAATAAAGTATATTTCGAGGACATTTATAATCCGTCAACACGCACTAAGCAGTTCGGCGGATTCATTGCCCTTTCAATAATTAGATCTGGCTTGTAGTAGCCATCAGTGCTAAACTGTAGGATGCAGTCAAGTATATTTTCATTTTCCTTACAAATAAATAAATACTTGTTATCGAAACTTAGTCTGCGGTAAACTTAAATAACGTTTTTAACATTTGAAGGAATAGCTTCATAAATTTGTATTTTTATAAAAAAAGACAAAACACTAGTGTATAAATAAATAACAACTTTATGCAATTAATTTTAATGCACCTAAATTATGAATGTTATGTGCTGCAGGTGGAAAGCATTCGTGCCAACCGGTCTTTTTTATTTTAAAGAAAAATCAATTTCGCTACGTGTACAGGATATCATTATTATTACGTAAGTTAATATCAGCAAGCGAACAGCTTCGAGACTTAATATCTGGGACACAGGCGAACGTACGGCCTAGGCGTCCATAAGCGCCTTGCAACATAAGGCTTGAAGAAATTCCAAATAGGTTTAGTGCGGAACTTGATTGGTATTGTTTGTGTACCTGGCTTCATGCAGAATTTCACTTATTTTTTATTTATTAAGACTTTGTTGCATATAAAAAGACATGTTTTTACAAGCTTGGTATTATATTATACGTGGTAAAGCCACGCTGCAGCTATATCATAATAATTGTAACCCGAATGTATCGGCTCGACCAGGCAAAGGACCACGCTCTCACAGACTCCGGTGTGTAATAGCAGCTTAATGCTGCTGTGTTTTGTGTGCCGTGTATGGTGAATGTAGAGATTCGGAGACCTCTTTTACTGGAGACTAGGCATTCTATCTTAGTCCTCAGGGGTGACAACGCATTCTGCATTTTGATTCTTAATCGAGGATAGATGTAGATGTGTATGAGCCAGACTATAGATTGACTGTGTGCTCGTTTGTCACCCTTATTGTATAAAAAAAATGTTTTAATTTACACATTAGATAGTAGCTAATACTCCTCAGGTCAGTGTATTGTTTACCATATTCAAAGGAAATGCGAGTGAGACAGGCTTATGCCTATGATAGCACGAGAAGTGAGGATGTTCTCGTGTTACCGTTACAGCCTATCAAAGTCCCCTGCTGAACATAGGCCTGCCCCATAGATTGCCTCATAGGGGGGATATTTGCCATAGTTGCCATGCCTGGCAAGCGGGTTCGCAACCGCAGTTTTTTATTTTTAGTCGTTATGAGGAAGACGCTGCTCCCCATCTCCTGATTTGCTTCCCTCCGTCGACATTTACAACACTGTAGATTGACAAAACTCACATTAATATGTGTTTATATTAGACTTAATTTTTGTCATCATGATTATAAACAGTACTCTGCAGAACACAAACTTACTGATATTTAGCATAGAATTTCCTATAATCGCCTTAGTTAATAAGCATAGTAGTATTGTAAGATCATTTGACACTACGTTACCACACTTTGTCAGTGTCAAGCAATTATATATCAGGGCCAGATAATATACATATAATACCCTATCTATACTACCTACCTTTTAATTGATATTATGGATATCTATCAAAGGCAATATTTTTTTGTCATTTTTCATAGCACAATTCAGAACTTTGAAAGCTAGCCACCACAAACAAACGGGTATTAGAAAGTTAATATACGAATTAAATAAAAGCACCATATTTCTAAAAATGTCGCTTACGTAGCGATCACATCATTGAACCGTTTTCGAATACGTGTAGTTCAACACTTTTTGTGCAAACATATTAAGACCTGATTCTATCAATAACGATAATGATATACTGAGCATATCTTTTTCATAACATTCTAGACTCATCATGATATTCACATCATTCGATTTCTCCGTATGAATTGTAGATTGACGTAGGTGAGCAAAGAGCCTGACCTAATTGTCGACTCGTTTAATAAACATTTACTTGACGTCTCGCTAGGCGCTGTAAGCTTTTTTTATTTTATTTGTTATTATCAAAACAGTCTTTATAAAATTATAAAAAGGAAAAACAAAAATTATAAAAAATATTTTTAATCCAAAGTATTACGGCTTTTACTTTTTTCTAAAAGTTTTCTCAATTTTTTTTCTCAAAGTTTTCTTCAATATTATATTAGACTACCACTGAAGTGTAAAAGATTACTAATTTATGTATTAAAATTAGAGCATTGAAGAAATTTTAGAAGAGAAGCACTTTTTTAAATCTGATAAAAGACTAACCCATTATTATTATAATAAAACCTATAATTATATTTGCTACACGGTGAAACGTTGTTACTGGTTCTTAAAGCTAAAAGATATTGTGAAAATCATCCCAGCGGTGATGAATTATGAAGTACCTATATATATTTAGTAAACCGTATTCTATATGACTGTTTAGTACTTTGTTTTCATTCTATTCTACCTGGTGCTAACGTACATAACTTTATTAAATATTATTGGGCTTATTACAAAACGTGATTAATCGATGTCTCGGGTTTATCGCAAAAGAAGTCATTTAGCCAGAGTCTTCGCGAAATTTTACATTTACTGTCAAATTCCATACTTTAGATTATAGTTTGCATATTTTTCATGGGATTTTTTATTAAAACAGACTTTAGTTTAAACTTGAGGCTAACTATTAACTTCTTTTTGTAAGAAAGTATTCTTCATTCATTATTCACTCATTAGGCGAATAATATGTATTATATGTAAATTGTCCTCCTTTTAAAGTATACATATTATATTCTTCTCATGTCAAGAAATAATACCTATAGAGCAAGTTCTCTGCAACCATTCTGCAACATAACATACCTAAAATTGATATATTATTAGGTCTTTATCTATCAAATTGCCGGTTTTTATGAAATAAGTTAACGTAATTTTTTTCTATATTTTTTATTTCTATCTTTGGCAATGTAGTGGCAGTTTATTGATGCCCTTCTTGAAGAAATCAGCTGGACGGGATGCAACAAATTCTTCAAAGGCATATTGTGCTGCCTCTCGGGTATTGAATTTTTTTCCCTTCAAAAAGTTATCTAAATTCTGGAAAAAGTAGAAGTCTGTAGGCGCAAGGTCTGGTGAGTACGGCGGATGACGGAGAGCTTCCAACCCCAGCTTTTGTAACTTGGAGACCGTCTGTTGTGCAGTATGAGGTCGCGCATTGTCGTGCAGGAGCAGCGGGGACGAGCGATTAATCATTGAGTTCGTGGGCACCTATTTAGCTTTTTTACCTTGCCAATATGACGTCAATAGACCAACATTGCTTTGATGCTAACGTCGAAGGCTGCTGCTAATTCAGCCGTAGATTGATTATCATCACCTTCCATAATCGCCTTTAATTCGTCATTGTTGACTAAAGTTTTGGGGCGACCACGGAGTTCATTTTTGAGGTCGAAATTTCCATAACGTATGCGGGCAAACCAATAACAGGTGGTGCGTTCGTTTGTAGTATTCGCTCCGTAAACGTCGTTGATGGTACCGCGTTGCTGCCACGACGGTACTCATATTCCATAATTACTCGAATTTTTGACGTATCTATGATGACGAAAAAGATTCATATGCGATGAAAATATAACGCTAATTAATAATAACTAATTTTGAAAAAAGAAGTCATGTTTTTAAAAATAAAATTAATTTGAAATTTTAATTCTTAGCCAAATAAAAATTATTTTGGTTTGAAATGGCCAATACTGCAGAACGGCATTTTCATAGGTAAAGACCTATCAATTAACAAACCAATTATAAGACAGTACTAAAGGTAACAAATTAATTATAGTGCATTAAATGTTGTAGTTATTTATTAGTGGTGGTGTACATTAGTGATATTACCCGAATAATCTATGATATCAATATTCAATTGAGACGTTTACTTTCTTTAACTACCAGCTTTTATCGCTAATTCCGATAAGAAGTGACATTGAGCCGGTAGTGAAGTGTGAAGATCTCAAACAATGAATATTGTTTATCATTGCGGTCAGTTTTTATTATGGTTTTTATTGGATTGACTTCCGTTACGCGGCGATGATTTCACAAGAACATTATTCATTACCTACGTTGATGGTCCGCCATTTTCTCATAGGAATTAAACGAACTAGTTGCAATTATATGCAGATAGAAACAATTACGTATAATGCAGTTTGAACTTTGTTATAAAGAAAAAGCCGGCCAAGTGCGAGTCGGACTCACGCATGAAGGGTTCCGTACTATCGTAAAACACGTTTCTAATAGGGGAACCCCCTTTAATTTTTTATTTATTTTTATGTTTATTATTTGTTGTTGTAGCGGCAACAGAAATACACATTCTACTATTACGTATAGTCTACCTATTACGGATGATGAGATACAGCCCGCTGACAGACAGACACACGGACGGACGGGCGGACGGACGGACAGACGGACAGCGGAGGCTTAGTAATAGAATCCCGTTGGTTACCCTTTGGCCACGGAACCCTAAAAACTACCTATTTCTGTTAGGGTGCATGGAGCAGTTCATAATATTAAATATCATGTGTTATTAAAATTAGATATGCGTAACTCACCATTACCACAACCTATCAAACGTTCACTATCGAACAGAGTCCTCCCCCATAGATTGACCACCTAGGATATTTGCCATAGTTGTCAAACTTAGCAGGAGGATTGGGTAACCGCAAGTTTTATATTATTTTAAGTTATTATCAAGAAGTTGCTACTGCCTTCTCCTGTTTTAGTTCGTCGCCTATTGAGCTAGTGGATTATCTAATTATCTTACTATACGGCGGCATTATTTCAATGACTACTCCATAACTTAATTATAATTTAACTTAATAACTTAATTTATAATGTAGATAATTAACTGTATTTGTAATTACAATGAAACATTTAAGTATATACCTGTCTTAAATGTAGGTATAATTAGTATGAAGATACTAATTATACCTACATTAATAAATTTAAATCCATTTCAATAATTGGGTCGCTACTTACAGTTTAATAAACGAACGCTAATTTATATTAATAGCTTTTCCATTTTAGAATGTTAAACTCTCTTCAAAAATTTCACATGACAATAATGTTGCTTGTTTTTAAAATAATTCTAATGTTAGTCAAGCGAACTTCAACCTAATTTCCAACAGTAATAGACAATACATATTAAAAGGCACACATGATGTGTACACATATAGAACTCATGTAAACAGAATGGATAGTGTTTATGCTCGTATATATACAGGCATTGTTTTCCAACGCCGTCACCTAGATATTGTGTCGCCTCTCTCCAAACAAAACCAAGGTTTTAGATTCATTAAAATAAACATACATAAATATCAACATTCGCGCCGGTCACCCAAAGGGGTAGGCAAAGATTTTTAATTGGCACGATCCTTACACACCTCTCTCGCCTCCTTTACATCCATATACCTACGCATACATGCTCGTTAGTTACGTCGCCTACTCTTAATCTAGCCCATCTTCAATATATCACAATAGAGTGTAGAACCCCATTTACTCTATGCCCTGCGTTCACTCGTCGCTCTACATCCTTATAATAGGTCGGGGAAAAAGTTTCTTCGTATTTTGTGTTTATAAAATTGAAGAAAAATCTCTTTGGATTATATATAGAAAATTAAGAAAAAGAAAAATAAAAAGTAAAAAAAATTCCCGCCATTTTTCTGTCCGCCAAAAGAGTGAATCTATCGAAGAAATTCGATACATTCTGAAGTTTTATTACAAAAAAAGGAAAAATGCGTCTCAAGCCGCGAAAAAATTTGTGACGTTTATGGACCTAATGCAGTGTCAGTAAGAGTAGCACACACTTGGTTCAAGCGTTTTCAGTTGGGAATTTTGATGTCAAAGATGCAGCTCGCTCTGGTCGCCTTCATACGGATAAAGTGGAGTGAGATCGGCATATTAGTAGTTACGACATAGCCGAGGAAATGAGGATTGACAACAAAACAGTTTTGAGTTTTGACCCATTTGAAAAGTTTGGCTATACAAAAAAGCTCGATATTTGGGTACCACACGAGCTCACTGAAAGAAACCTAATGAATCGTGTACTCATCTGCAATTCTCTATTGAAACGTAATGAAACCGAACCATATTTGAAAATATTGATCACAGGTGATGAAAAGTGGATCACCTACGACTAGAACGTGCAAAAAAGATCATGGTCAAAGGTTAGTCAAGCTCCACAGACTGTAGCGAAACCCGGATTAACACGCAATAAGGTGATGCTGTGTGTATGGTGAGATTAGAAGGGCATCGTTTAATTATGAGTTTTCACCGTCGGGCAAAACCATCGATTCGGATCTCTACTGCCAACAGCTAATGAGACTCAAGCAAGAAATTGAGAAAAATGGCCGGAATTGATCGACAGAAAAGGAGTGGTCTTTCTTCATGATAACGCCAGACCACACACATCTTTGGCCACTCAGCAAAAATTGAGAGAGCTTGGTTCGGAAGTGTTAATCCATCCACCACATAGTCCTGACCTTGCACCCTCAGATTTTCAGCTGTGTAGCAGCTATGTTTCGGTCTCTTCAGAATTCTTTGGGTAGAGTTAGGTTACATCAAAACTGGACTGTGAAAACTACTTGTCGCATTATTTTGATCAAAAATCCCAAGATTTCTACAGCAACGGGATTATGTCACTACCTAAAAGATGGCAACAAGTTATCGAACAAAATGGCACATATATATTTTAATTAAATGTAATTAAACTTTGAAAAAAAAATGTCTTGAATTAGTACCTATA
The DNA here is from genome assembly GCA_029286625.1 of Parnassius orleans. Taxonomy (NCBI): domain Eukaryota; kingdom Metazoa; phylum Arthropoda; class Insecta; order Lepidoptera; family Papilionidae; genus Parnassius; species Parnassius orleans. The sequence continues at coordinate 2,540,700 of JAGSMP010000027.1, read as the reverse complement.
TAAAATATGAAGAAACTTTTTCCCCGACCTAATAATATCTACTATCCCTGGTAAACACACATCCCAAGTACACAAAAACATTCACTTACTCTACCAACTCCCCTTCTTTTGTTACTTTACGCATTATTTTAATTTTTTCTCTCTCAAAAACCATTACTTGCGTTCACTTTAATTCCCCTTTCCTTTAATGACCTGTTTATTAATGTAACCATCATTTGCAATTCGGCCGCTGACGACGTTTTATTGGTTAACTCACCCATTCTTAACCCACATTCTTCAACTTTCAGAGTTTCCAGACAACTGTCAATAAGTAGGTTGAACAGATACGGGGAAGCTACACAACCCTGTCTGACACCTTTATGGATGCCACACCAATACGAGTAGGCCCCGTTGATCCAAACACAAGCACTAAACTCCCTATAAAGACATTTTAATGCCTGTGTCAGCGCATCATCTACCCAAATGAGCCCAGTGTTGGCCTTAAAACATTATTGTCCACTATGTCCTTTTTCAAGTCCCTTAACGCACAAAAAACTTTCTGGATTGTTGCCGAAAATTTCTTCGCGATCATGAGCATAGAAAATACCTGATCCGTACACCCCATTTCTTTCTAAATCCATTATCCAATCCATCCCTTCTAAATCATTAAAATAGTTATTGCAAATAGTTAAAGATGACTACCATTATTTTAAACATTCTAATTGTTCTTTAAAAATGCTTTGGAAACGTTAAGCGAAGATTCGGAATAAACAAGAAGCTCGTTAATAACTTTTACTATGCTAATACTTACTATCCAAATATTTTAAAGTAAAAATCAATATATAAATATATAACTATTAAAAATAAAGGAACATATTAGAAAAATACTACAAGGAAGGTGGGAAGGACTACTTCTCATGCACTCTACTTTCTTGCCTATTTTAGGTATATGGACACTCACAGTAAACCTAAAAAGATATAGGTCTACATTTGCGCCTTGGACACATACATATATGTTCTAGGTACCTGACGAGGGGGAGGGGGTGCTTACATCGGTACGTTACAAGCGCGCTAGCTGTTTTCACCAAACAATATTTGTGACGTAGTGCTTGTGACTGTAAGGTAAAAAAATATGGAAAATAATGCATTAACTAAACTAATAAATAATAACACATTAGAAAATGGGCACTCTACAGCACAATATATTATCAAAAAAGCAAAAAGACAGACCTAACTTTTTTTGAAAATTAGAACCTGCTCATAAAAGTACAGACCCCAAGAATAATTTTATTTTTCAAGGCTCATGAGAGCTCACATTGGTCATATAACAGCACATACTTTTCAGATCAATAAATCAAGATGATAGGGTTAACTGCCTTAAATTTTTTTTTGGTTATAAAATTCACAAATATGGGATCAATTTTATTAAATATGGAACATAGCAGCACAATATTGGCACTGTAAAGCAAAAAGCAGCAATAATACTCGGCCACCTTTTTGAAAAATAGAGCCTCTACATAAAAATAATAACCAAAGAATATTTTCTTCAAATGCGGCACGCACATATTAGCATACATCAGGCATATTGCAGCACAATATTTTTTTTAATTAAAAATCTAAAGTCACGTGGCCATTGTCATGGACGCATTTTTATATTTTCATTCCAGCGTTTTAAAAAGATATTTATGTATCAGCGTATTTTTACATTTCACGCCGGTATTTCGACTAGCATAAAATATAGCATGTTTCATACGGTGAGTGACTATAACCGGATAGTCTTTTTACTAGTACCGATGTATTAAAACTTAGTCCTCACGGGTTACAACTTACATGCATTTTGATTCTTAATAGAGGACAGACGTATGTGTCTAACATCGGATGTACTGTGCGTTCGTTTATCATCATTACTTACATAACAAAAGATCTCAAAAATTATTATTGAATTAACTTTTTATCATATAACTAACTACATTTAAATATTCAACTTTATTTAGAGTGAAAAACTATAATAAAAACGTAATTTTAAAACAGAATTTGCATAATCAAAGGAAGTATTAGTTGTTACACGGATTGCCTTGCAAAAACTGGGTTGGCTATAGCTTTTTATCATGGCCTATGCACATTAAGTAATTCACATTCGATGTTAACTTGCGTAACTTACGTAGTGTTCTTTCTCTTATTGCAGATTGATTGTTATGCAAGGCCAGTGATTCGGTTCAAAGATGCACTTTTCGCTTTCTCTACATTCTACTTTCGTTCGATTGTTTCATTAATGCCAAACTAATGTGAATTTAGGGCTGATTTTTCAATCATCCGATAAAAGTCATACATAGGGACATATACATAAACAAGTTAAAAATTACAGTTGTATGAATAAAATAGTTCAATTGATTCACTTCTATCATTAGGTATTCAGTCGGCTTATAATTTATTTAGTGGATAACTTTCATGTAACGATTGAAAAATCGGTCCGTAATCGCGTTCCAAAAACTTTTAACACTAGTCCAGTTAAGTCAGACATTTTATCCAATTTTTTTTGTATCACTTCGTTAATTGGCAATTATTAAAATTTTATGCATCTTATACAGAAATTATGTTTTTTTTTATAGAATGGGGTGACAAACGAGCACACAGTACACCTGATGGTAAGTGGATGCTGTGACCCATAGACATCTAAATTTATCTTCGATTAAGAATCAAAATGCAAATGCGTTGTCACCCCCGAGGACTACGGTGGAATGCCTAGTTTCCAGTAAAAAGGGTCTTCGGTTCTCTACACTCACCATACGAAACACAGCAGTGTTAAGCTGCTATTTTACGTTGGTATTTACCAACTGGGTGTCACCACACTTCGGCTTTTAACCGTGTGCTCGTTTGTCACCCTTATCATATAAAAAAAAATTACGTAAGTAGCGTGTAACAAACATTCTATTAATTTATTTAATCGCATCCAATTACAATGCTCAAGGTATTTAACATAGATAGTTCTAGCCAAATTTGCAATCATAATATGTGATTCATATAATATGTCGATACATTTATGGTATGTGTAAAATGAAACTTCTGACTGAAAGAAGTTATTTCTTTTAAGTTTAAAGAATAATAATGGAATGTTTTTAAGTGGTAGAGCCATGCTGTAGCTATATCATGGTTGTAGCACGAATGGTCGACTCGACCGGGCAAGAAGTACGCTCTCACTGAATACCAGCTCAAAATAGCAGTTTAATGTTGCTGTATTTCGTATAGTGAGTGTAGAGAACCGGAGACCCTTTTTACTGGCGAAATAGCAGTACGTACTAGATTCGTTCCATACTAGATCGAAATAAATATGTGATAGTTTTATGATATGCAAAGAAATAATAATCTTCGCTAACAGGCCCCACCTCTCAAGTCTAAAGCTTTAAACTCCTGCTGACCATTACTGTTGATTAAATTGTAATAATAAAACGTGTCACGACTTCTCTTTAAAAAAATAGAGTCCTTGACTTCACTCTTTGCTGTGGTTTTATAGATAGAATAGAATATAATAATTTTTATTCAATATAGATTATTACATAATACTTATTGAAAGTAACTTTTTTATTTACCACTGGTTCGTAAAATACCTCTGTCCTGGGAAGAACCAGCAAGAAACCCAGCGGGACTTTTTTTAAACATATGTCACTTTACAATATTTTTTTTTGTTTTACAAATTTTAAATGAGTTTTAATAGAACCAGCATGGTGGCGATCACCTCATTCCCAGGGGTTTTTTTGACTTATGTATTCTTTGATATTATAATAGCCCTTTTTGTACAATTTTTCTTTAATAAAACATTTAAACTTATTTATTGACAAATTTTATATATTTTCTGGGATTTTGTTGTAAAAGCGTATACATTGCCCCATACATGAATTACTAATTCTGTGGAGTCTAGTAACTGGTATTACAAGCTTATGTTTGTTCCTAGTGTTTAAAGTATGAACATCTTTATTCTTATCAAAGCTATTTATGTTTTTATGTACATACATTACATTTTCATAAATATATTGCGATGCCAAATTTAATATGTTTATTTCTTTAAATTTTTCTCCAAGGAACTCATTACAATTTAAGTTATAAATCGCCCGTACGGCTCTCTTTTGCAAAACAAATATAGCTTCGATGTCAGTCGCATTACCCCATAGCAAAATTCCATAAGACATCACGCTATGAAAGTAACTAAAATAAACTAATCTAGCTGTCTCAACATTGTTGAGACTTCTAATCTTTCTTACAGCATATGCTGCTGAACTAAGTCTGCTAGCTAATTTAGATATATGGGGGCCCCATTGAAGCTTCGCGTCAATAGTAATACCAAGAAAAACAGTGGTATCCACAAGACTCAACTCCTCCCCATTTAAGAGCACATTGGTATTTGAATGTTTAACATTAGGTATTGTAAATTTAATACATTTTGTCTTATTGCCGTTTAAGAGCAAATTGTTGGCGTTAAACCAATGTACTAATTTCGATAGATCATTAATTACATTGTCAAAATTAATTAACTGTCGTTTGAGTTTGATAATTAAAGAGGTATCATCAGCAAATAATACTATATCGTGATTGTCCCCTACAAGATAAGGTAAGTCATTAATATACACTAAGAACAGGAATGGGCCAAGAATCGAGCCCTGAGGAACGCCCATTGATACTACTGATCCGGAGGAACCTTTACCATTAATGACGACTTTTTGAGTTCTGTTATTTAAATATGAAATAACTTATTATTTCTAAGCACAATATTTTTGACACCGTAATGTTGTAGTTTCCTGATGATGAACACATTCGAAAGCCTTGGATAGATCACAAAAAATACCTAAGGCATCTTGTGAACTCTCCCAGGCATTTAAAAAATATTTCAAAAGCTCGACACCTGCGTCAGTCGTCGAGCAACCCCTTGATTTTTATGGAGAAACCAAATTGATTTTTATGGAGTAATTTATTTTTATTAAAAAAAAAAACAATTGATCTAAAATTATCTTTTCAAAGATTGTACTGAGAGTTGTTGTAGTACAGAAATAGTCTAAAATCATAATTAGCAGAGTCCAATGTACTACCAGATTTAAATAAAGGTATTACTTTACTATGTTTCATTAAATCCGGAAACACACCAGATTCGATACTAGTATTAAAAATAATAGCAAGATGAGGTGCAATTAAATCTATTATTATATATATATATATATTAATCTGCCGTTTTCTTTACATCAAGGGTTTAGAAATGGGGTGCGAGTCAGAGTCCTCCGTGTGCCTGGTAGTTGCAGGTCCTCTAGATACGTCTGGAGGGAAGAGCAGCTACTAGGCCGGTGCACCCTGGGCAGCAGTAATCTTCCTCGAGAAATGAGAAAGTTCTTACTCCTTGGGGAAGGTTACTGCCGCGGCTAATATTCTGACATGGGTGGGGTCCGTCCGGACCAACGGCGCGTTCACTGCGTGACCCTCTGATCAGCAGAGGGCGCAGAAGGAGTGAGGGCAGGCTCGGTGTGCACTTACCCTGCCTCCGGGCAGACAGTGAAGGATTCATCCTTTGCTGTCACCGCCGGTCTCGTAATCCCAGTATCGAAGTGTCGTGGATCATGTCTCGCGGCTTTGATTGGGACCGAGGGTCTTGGCTTAACCGCCCGGACCGCGAGGGAGAAAACCTCTATAAAAAGTTACCCCGAATCTCAAGCGGCGACGCACCGCGAGGGGATGGATGGCTGACGGGGTTCTACGAACAAATCAGTCGATAGTGCGCTCCTCGCCAGGGTACCTGCAGACCCCCTGGCGAGTAATAAATCCTCTAAATCTGCTTACCTTGGTAAGGGGTCACTGCCAAGGTGGACCTTTAATTACTCCCATACTCGTGGGTACAAATATGGAAAAAAAACAAAAACAAAAAACCAAAACCGCCGACAACGGCAACATAGAGGAGAGGAGGAATGATACGGGGACAGAGTCCGACGCCGCATCGAGCAGCGTGGGGCTCAGAAACTCCCGACGCGTGGAGCCTGGGACCGCAGGTCCAGTAAGTTTCCGCAAGCGGTCCAGGCGGGATGGCGACAGGGTCGTCAGCCGGCGAAAGAGGCTTCGGCCGGAAAATCCCCACCAACAGGCGGGGCGGGCTGAGAGAGCAGGGAGGGCCTCTGACAATCAGAGGCCGAACAAGCAACAAAGCATGCCGAGGAGGGCGCCACCCGGGCGTACATCGGGTATCAGGCGAAGAGACGGATGCGACTGGCGGCTCCGAGGTGGAGCGTAAGGCCAGATTCGTAAAGGAGGTGGAGGCCGCGATCAAGGTCGTGGCCCACAAGCAAAGGCCTCCTCAAAGTTAAAGGCCATTCGCGGCCTCCGCCTCCATCATAGCGGCTGCGGAGGCCAACTTTGTTGGGCCGAGCCTAAAACAAACAGTAGCGGAGCTGCGGGCGGACGTGGCCCGCCTGACGTCCGCCATGGAGACTCTCCAGAAGGAGAATGAGAAGCTCCGCGCAGACCTGGCCAGTCTACGTGAGCCTGCCTCTCGCGCGGCGGCCCAGACGCAGCGCCCAAGCCAGCCCGTGCCGATGGAGAACCAGGTTCTGAACCTGGTCCGGCAGGGCTGGCTGCCTTCAACACCGGTTTTCCGTGCTGGAGGCATCGTCCTGCAGCCCCCTAGGGGCAAATAAGACGGCGGCGAGGCCGGCAACGGTCTCGTACGGCGGCCACAACTGCCGCATCAAGCCGGGGCCGTCAGCCAGCCTTCGGGCGGGGCTGCAGTTGCCCTCCTCCCCTGAAAAGCCGGCTCGGCAAAACCGGTACCGGCTGAACCGGCTCCAGCTAAGCCGGCAACAGGAAGGAGAGAGGCAAGGCGAAGGCAAAGGGCAAAGCGGCAGCACAGGTGGTGGCTGCGCCAGCCCCAGTGCCTGCGGCGAATGCCAGCGCCAGCGGCTAAGCCAGCTGCCGCCGCCGCCACCGCCTCAGCTCCCTACACCTCCGCGGCTGAAGCCGGTTGGCAGTGGTGGGGACAAAAATAAGGGGAAGAAGGCAGCCAGGCCAAAGAGCAGGGCAGCGCGCCAGTTCAGGGCGCGCAAGATCGCGGCTAGGCTCCGCGCCCGAAGACCGCAGCTGGTGATTACACTACAGCCGGACGCGGAAGAAGGGCGTTACCTACCGCGATCTGCTCGCGAAACGAAAAGGCGGTGGATCTCGGGGACTCAGGATCACCGGGGCCTCCAGCTCAAAGTCACCAGACGGGGCCCGTATGCTGGAGATCCCAGGAATCAGTGGCGCGACCGCGGACGCTCTGGCTGCGAAGCTCAGGCGTCCCTGAACGCGGACGAGGCCCGAGTGTCAGGCCGTCAGATGCGCAGACCTGCATCATGGGTCTGGACGACTCGGCTATCGGAGGAGGAGTTGGTGGCCCGTCGCCAGGTCCGGGGGTGCACTACTGACCAGATCAGGTCAGGCGCCATACGCCCGGACCAACAGGGTATGCATGCCGCCACGGTGTGCTGCCCTGTTACGGCAGCCAAAACCATAGTGGGCCGAGGGCTTCTGGTGAGCTGGGTCTCAGCGCAGGTTAAGCTGCTGGGCCAGACCTCTGAGGTGCTACCGCTGTCTCGTGGGGCACCACGTATCTGTGAAATGCGCCTCGGAGGTTGACCGCAGTGGCCTTTGCTTCCGCTGCTGTCAGCGGACACATATCGGCGACCTGCTGCGTCGCCGCACTGCTGTGATGCATGTGCGGCGACCGGCAGGCCAGCCGATCACCGGGCCGGAAGCAAGGCCTGCGTGCCCCGCCAGGCCAGGCCGCGGGTGAGGGGCCCTCCGCCGCCACCGCCTCTGTGGCCACCGCCGCGGTCGCGACTGCCGCCACCGCCGCTGTCGCTGTCGTGCCGCCGCCGCTGCGCACCGACGCCCGCAGAAGGCGCCCCGTGGAAGCTGAAATGGAATGCCTATAACGGCCCCATTAAGCTTCCTCCAGCGAATATCAACCACTGCGCCTGCGCTCAGGATCTGTTGCTCCAGAGCATGGCGCAGTGGTCGATTTATCGCTGTCGCTGAGCCGTATTTTGTCTGGCCTAGGGAGGACTGGGTGGCGGACCTTAACGGCTCAGTGGCCATCATTTCTTCAGCCGCCGGTACCCCGACCCTTGAAGGTGTCAGGAGGGGTCAGGGTGCGTGGCGCACAGTTCGGGAGTTCGTCATTGTGGGGTGCTTCTCCCGAACCGATCTCTTTAGTTCTAACTCTCTTGCAGAGCTGAGAGCAGTCGTCGTCAGGCTATCCCTCCCGTACTTGTCCTCAGGGACTTCAATGCCAAGAACTTGGCTTGGGGTTCTCGTCGTACAGATGTGCGCAGGTAGGATGATGGAAGACTGGGCTCTGGAGACAGGCCTGGTCGTCCTAAATCAGGTTCTGTCCCCACGTGTGTGCGGATGCAGGGGCGAGTCGGTGGTGGACATTTCGTTCTTCAGCCCCGCTCTGTCGCCGCGTGCCATTGACTGGCGGGTCATGGAGGGTGGAGACCTACTCCGACCACCGGTACATCCGTTTGACGTCTCCACCCTCGAGCGCGCCAGTCCTACAGGCCCAGTGGTCCGCGTTGGGCGCTGAAGCAGCTGGACCGGGCTCCTCCTGAAGCCTCGATCGTGCAGGCCTGGGTGTCATCACCGGACAGGCCTGCCGACGTCAATGATGAGGCAGGGTGGTTCCAGGAGGCCATGTCCGGATGTGACGTGGCGTGCGCGTCCGGCCAGGAAGTGCCCGGCGTCAGAATGTATTGGTGGTCGCGTGAGCTGACGTCTCTGCGCGAGGCGTGTGTCGCCGCGCGGCACCTGTACGCCAGGCATCGCAGGCTCCGCGTTCACGATCGGCAGCCATTGAGGAAGCGGGCGTACCGGTACAGGCGGCGAGAGCCGCCCTCGGGAGAGCTGTCCTGCGGGCCCGGGATCGGGCCCGTGAGGAGATGCTGGAGACTCTCAATAGAGATCCGTGGGGCGCCCTACAAGATGGTGCAGGATAAACTCCACCTGGGCTATGACGCAGAGTCTCCGCCTCAGCTCGTGAAGGATGTGGTGAGCGCTCTGTTCCTGCGCGCAGGAACATCCGCCCCGCCTATGGCTCCGCCTGCGGTGCCGGAAGCGGACCACCAGGACGACGACGACGACATCCCGGAAGGGACCGGGAGGTGAACCTGAGTGGCGGTACGTAGGCTCAAGGCCAGGAATACCGCCCCAGGACCCGATGGCGCCTGGCAAGCCTGGGTTCTGGCCTCGGAGCTCTCGGGCCCCGACTGAGAGGGGCTCTAAGCGCATGCGGAGAGGCCAATTCCGCTTCGTTGGAAGACGGGGGCTGGTCCTCATTCGGGCCGGGGCGCCCTGCGGACTCTCCGTCCGCATACCGGCCCGTGGTGCTGCTCGACGAGGTGGGCAAGCTCTTTGAAAATAAGTATGACCGCCTCGCCGAGCACCTTGCGAGACAGGGCCGGATCTTGCGGAACACCAGTTTGGTTTCCGCAAGAGGCGCTCTACAGTGGACGCCATCATGCGCGTGAGCCCTCACGACGGGGATGCAGTGGCCAGGGGTTGTATTGGCGGTGTCTCTCGTCGCCAACGCCTTCAACTCCATGCCCTGGAGCTGCATTGGGAGGCCTCCGGTATCACCGGTGCCGACCTATCTCCGTCGTATAGTCGGGGACTATCTGACGGACGGGCCGTCATCTACAGTCGAAACGGTGAGTGGAACCGGCGAGAGATGTCGTGCGGTGTCCCACAGGGTTCGGTTCTGGGGCCGCCCCTGTGGAACATCGGTTACGACTGGTGCTGCGCGCCGACCTCCCTACCGGCGTCAGCGTAGTTTGCTACGCTGACGACGCATGGCTGGCACAGGGGGTCGTACGGGCGGCGGCGGAAACTATGACACGCGGGGCTGCGATGGTCGTTGAGAGGATCCGGCAACTGGGTCTCGGTGGCTCTGCACAAGTCCGAGGCCATGCACTTCCATGGTCTCGGAACAGGCCACCACTGGGATCCTCAGTGATGGTGGGAGGGTATCCATCGGCGTCGAGTCGACGATGAAGCACCTAGGACTCGTCCTCGACGGCCGATGGAACTTCGTTGAGCACTTCCGACGTTTGGCTCCCAAACTGGAACGGACCGGGGCTGCCTTCAGGCTCCTGCCGAACCTGGAGGCCAACGCCTCCTGCCGGAGGCTCTACGCAAGTCGTGAGGTCCATGGCCCTTGGGCCCCGGAGTGGCAGGCGCGCGGCGGTTTGGCGCGGCTTGCCGTCCACCACCTAAACGCCCCAAGGGTGGTTGCCGTAAGATGGTTCGCGGCTACCGCACGATCTCCCTCGAGGCGGCGAGCCTCCTTGCTGGATGCCGCCATGGGATCTGGGCGATGGTCCTCGCGCCTGCACGAATGGCGCGCGGAGGCACTGCTGCCGGGGAAACCCGCTGCCGCGGCAAGTTGTCGCGCAGCGGGCAGACTTCGGCATGATCTCATGGCGACATGGAGAACGACTGTCGCAACCCGTGCTGGGCACGCCACTATGCGGCGATAAGACCCTCTTTGAGGAGTGGCGAGAGACGCCACGGTGTCCTCACCTTCCTGACGCAGGTCCTCACCGGACACGGTGTGTTCGGGAGGTTCCTGCGAATCGGGCGGAGGAAACGCCCAGTGCTCCACTGCGAGGATCGACCGGAGGACACGGTGGAGCACCGTGGAGGTGTGCCCTGCTGGCGGAGCACCGCCGTGTACTCGTAGCGGCGATAGCGGCGGCGACCTCTCGCGTCCGGCCTGGTCGAACCATGGTCCGGGCGAGACGGAATAGGATGCCGTCACCACCTTCTGCGAAGCAGTGATGCTAGCGAAGGAGGTGGCGGAGCGGGAGAGGAAAGAGCAACAGCTTTCCTTCCCGGCCGCCGCGGAGACGCCCGGGCGTCGGGGGCTACGTCGTGGCCCCTGACCACCGTAGGCGCGGACCTGTGGACGGCGAGCAATGGGTAGCTCGCCGTCCGTCCGTCTAACGACGACAGGCCGTGTCGACGGCGCGTTTGTTCCACGCGCGCCTCAAAGAGCTGTCAGCAGCGTGAAGGGGCCGCAGAATGACGCCTGCCAGGGCTGCGGGCTGTTCGAAAGAGATACCGCGGCTCCGGAACGTAGAACTGAAGGAACACGGATGGTTTTAGTCAGTAAAGTCTGACCTCCCTTCCGCTCCACCCAGCGAAAGGCGTCATTAGATGATTTTCCATCCGCAAAAAAAAAAAAAAAAAAAAAGGGTTTAGAAATATTGTACAATATCTTGTAGTAATACTTTTTCAAATCTAAATTCTCTTAAACAGGTATTAACATTCTGTTTGAGTAATGAATCGGCAACAGTTGGAGAAGTATTCAATGACTTTATTGTCAAAATAGGTACATCAGTGGAATATTTCTCAAACACCGCTGCGACTTCTTGATTTGATCTAGTCAATTCATTATTAATTTTCAATTGATAATTTGTGTTACGAGATTTGTCTTTACCGTTTTCGGTATTAATTATACTCCACGTCATTTTAATTTTATTTTTAGCAGTCTTAATTTTGTTGCTAATATGTAAAGATTTGGCTGTGGAGCACACTCTTTTAAACATTTTAGAATAATTTTTGACATATTCTCTAAAAGTATCGGATAGATTGTATGTAATATTGATCTTTCATGGTAAAGTTCATATAATCTTCGTCTGCTCTTATGAATTCCTACTGTCGCCCACTCATTAAATGCCTTGCGGCTGTTACTGGTGAATGTTTTAGAAGTAAATGTTTTATTAAATTCATTGCTTATAAGGGTAAATAATACTCCCTATAAAGTCTGAATTGTTCTTGTACGAAAGCGATGAGAGGTTTTTTACCATATTACTTCTAAATCTCTCCAGGCGTTTTGCATTAATCGGAACAAACACAATTTTCTCAATTTCCTGTTTTTTGTGCATATATGGTAATGAAACCAGTTGTCCACAGTGATCTGAACTCAGTTTTTGAATTATAAATTTCTTGATTGGTACAACATCTGTAGAAATATTATTAATACAGGTTGCACTACACTCTGCAATACGTGTAGCTTCAAATAATAAATTATCAAGATTATATGATTTGAACAATGAGCAAAATTTAATACTGATGGAAGAAGTTTCCAGGAGATTGATATTAAAGTCTCCGCATACTATAAGAGATTTATTCTGTTTATTAAGCTTAACTAAAATTTCTCCCATAATTTTTTCAAAGGTATCATACCTTGAACATGGGGGTCTACTCACAGCTATCTCACAGCTATAATATTAAATAAGCGTTAAAACTTAAAATACTATATGATAAACCATGACTATGTCTGATTGAGAAAAATACTATATGATAAAACAACACGATCCTAATCTAAAGTATTAACTAATAGCTTTTCATATTATTCCTTTACACATAACATCAGTGTGTCGAAAATTTCATTCTACCTTTTCAAAATCTTTGTTGTATTATTAGCTATATATATATTATATAAATTGGTGTTTTATTTACAGATGATGGAAATAGTTGATTCACAATGTTTTTTTTTTATAGGATAGAGTGACAAACGAACACACAGTTCACCTGATGGTAAGTGGCTGTTATTACCAAGGGACATCTACATCTATCCTCAATAAAGAATCAAAATGCAGATGCGGTGTCACCCGTGAGGACTAAGATGGAATGCCTATTTTCCAGTAAAAAGGGTCTCCGGTTCTCTACACTCACTATACGAAACACAGCAGTGTTAAGCTCTTATTTTACGCTGGTATTCTGTGAGAGCGTGGTCCTTCCCCGGTCGAGCCGACCCATTCGTGCTAAAACTATAATTAATATAGCTACAGCATGGCTCTACCACATATAATCATGTTGTGTTAAGTATGTTACCTAAATAAAACGGATTAAAATGGCAAATCACAAACGTCGTAATAATGTGTCTGCTTACTACTCTTTGTGTTATCTCAGTGGTAGGACATGATTAATTTAAATGCGACAAACCAGTTTGAATGCGTCTATCGCTTTACATGGACAATTCTAGTCCGAGACAAGATGCAATAAGAAATACTAGTTTCCGCGACCACTTTTATTGAGGGTCACTTGAAACATCGACCGAAGATTCTTTCGAGATGATTTTCCCTGTTTGGTATGGTTTTTTATAATAAAACTATATACGTCTGCTATTTTAAAAGATAGCTAAAGAAAAAATACTAGTTTGGGATAACATGTTATAAAAAATAATAAAATCTAAAATAATAACATTGAGAAAATAAACGTAAAATCAAATAAAATTACATTATATGATCACTGTTGCACTTAAACTCGTGTTATTGCAGTGTGTTGTGGAAATCTAACCTGTCTACAATGATAACAAAAGGCCGATATTCCCGTAGCAAGTAATCTTTGTTCAAAACAAACATCAGTGTTAAAATGCGTGCTTCTAAGACTTGTCAGACGTTGAGAATAACGGCATCTGTCGCCATTGACCGTCTTAGTCGTCGAAGTTCGATTTATTGATTAGAATTCTCGACTAGGCACCCAATTGTTACACCATTGCTCGGCATGTCCTAAATTAATTAATATGAACGTATAAGTTTAATTTGTTAGTATGAAAAATTATTTATATTTAAAAATTAATATTTTAAAGTATATTTTAGAATCATTTTAAATTACCAGAAGAATGAACTGAAACTAAAATTGTCTTTTACAGTAAGACTCTACTAAAGCCAATTTACTTCATCACGTATATACATAATATATACACCTTTATCTACTTTTAACATGTTCTTCTTTATCTTCAACTCCTTTTCATAAAAGTTGGAGTGCAGTTTTAATATCAAATTTATTGAAAATATAAAAGTTATCTTAAAACTAAATTTGTACAATAACACATCATCAGCAGCGTCTTGACCTGGTTAAGCACGATAGACGTTTTGTCATTTTGGGGTCAACTAAAAGCAGTGCGCTAAATATTATTTATTATAACCGTCTTATACGTGAGGAACAAACAAGCTCATCATAAATTCAGGTCGACGGTCTGAGGAATAAGTGCAAAGTATTTATTTGACAGTGCGGCTGTAGTATTTGCGTGTACTCATAGGAATATAACGATTTTTTATATTTACGCGAATTAAATCGAAGTCTCTAGGCGGTAGGCGTTAGGTGACGTCCTTTTACCGATACCTGCAGATAAATAGCAGTGCTCGAATTGCCGTTTTCCGGACAAAAGTATAAAGACAGCCTGTATAATAACACACCGAGGGGCACTCCATCTTAGCCCTCAGAGGTGACAACATATCCGAAGCCTTCCTCCCTGAATGTATGCTCCCTTATATTTCCTTTCTCTGTTTCGTTCTTATTTTCGTTACAGCAACTTCCTAGTCATATACATCGGCTTGAGCATTACTTTCAAGTGATAGTAGATTTCGTACTTAAGGTATGTCACAATGGGCACAACTCTGTAGGTAGGGGGGCAGGGGCAGGTGGGTGCAACGTCCTACCGCGTTCGTGTGTCAGTGCCTTGCATACGTAATAAGAAATACAGATCGCCTATTCAATAAATACTGCTTAGTTATATATAGTTTTATTATGATCTACTTGAAACACAGTATATTATCTAATCCCGAAATTCTTTATCGTTAGAATAGTTCTTACGTATATATTGTAAAATATAACTTCTCACAAAACATTAACAAATGACTCTCTTTATGTAAGGTTAAGAACTCTTAAAAGACATCATATAATACATATTTACACGTAGAACCAATTTAAAAGTTTGTGAAATGTAATTAGCAACTTTTGTATCAATAAATATTTATGCTTCTGATTCATATTACTATTATAAACTATTTTCTGTGTACGTCCCATCATTACTAAGAAAGTGTTAAGATGTTAGTAAGAAATTTGCACAATTTAAAAATAATTAAAGTTAATCACTACGAGTATCTTAATGATTTAATCTATTACGATATTTTTTATTACTACTACCTAAATATTTTTATTTGAAAAATATATTGACTTATGAAATGTTTATGAATAGTTATTGAAAAATATATTGACTTATGAAATGTTTATGAATAGTTATACTTTCGGTGTGTGGCTATTTATTCTGATTATACTTTTGATTGATTCTAGATTTAAGAGAAGGAAAATGAACTTTTAATAAAAATAAAACCAAGGCACCGACGTACCTATGGTCGCAAATCGCCATCTATCGGCAATAATTGGCAAATATTGATGTTTGTGTTTTAGTTTATCGTTTAAGTGAATATATTAATATTAATAGTTAGTATATAAATATCTGAAATATATAACATTTAAATTTAAATAGTTATTTGTAAACATAAAACCGTTATTTATTAAGGTCTGATATTTAGTAGACACTGTTTTGACTGATTGAAAATTTTGAAGACGTTTGAGGTTTCATTTATTGTTAAAATACTCATTTTACTGTGTAAATGTTCAAATTAATATCTAATAGAATTAATAGCATTATTTTGTATCAAATTTTATTATTTTATGCAATAAGTCTTGTTTAATTTCATTCGAATCTTGCTTGCAGCGCCACCTTTTGACGGACTATTAGAGCCCGGATTTTGACTGACTATGAAAAACTAATGTTTGTTCAAATTAAATGAACAAACATATAAATCATTTGTAGTTATTTAAATTCATTAAAATATTATGAATATTGAGCTCTATTTTAAGAATTATTTTGTAGTAAGGTCAATGGAGGCTATTGCAACTATGGGGCTAAAGCAACCAACAGCGATATCTTCCATTCTTATATTTTTTAAATAAATTGCCATCTATGGGCCTGGAGAAAAGTCATAATTTAACCTATTATAAACAGATGGCGTCAGAGGGATGAATACTGTTTGACTTATAGAGCTTTTTTGTTAGTCGCCATTTTTACCAGGTGTTTGGTGACGAGCGTGTTATCAAGTTTAAACAAAAAAAAAATACTTTTCGTGCATTTTACGCAAGTTTTTATGCAGAAACGAAGAAAAAGTAAAGGTAAGTACTCTATACACTTATGTTTTTAATGTTATATCTTATATTTCGTAAGATAATGTAATAGTTACATTAGCATCAAATTATGTCGTTGCGGGGTTATTGCGACTAGTTTTTTTGGTTACAATAGCCCCTTCGTGTTTGTATCAAAAAATAAAAACCAGTGATGTCGAATATCGATAATTGTAAATCGATATACTTACAGCATAGTTTAAAAATTCTCGAACTGAATCAATTTCGGGCCTGGGATAAATTGCGTAAATAAATGTTACAATTTGTTTTATTACAATTTCAACCAAGATTTAAATCTATTTTCCTTTCAAGATGGAAATACTATGGTTAAAGAGGACCGAACGAATGCATTTAGTTCACGACTTCACGTGTGCTATACCTACCCATACTACATATCTTAGATACTTTGATCTAATTTGATATTTGACTTGTTTTAGATGGTCCGAAATTATATTAAGAAAAAGAAAGAGCTATTCAAAGAAAAGCTTCTAGAGGCACTGGAGTTGGTTAAAAGCAAAACGTTAAATAGTTATGAGGCAGCAAAAACGTTTAATATTCCGAGATTTACTATAATTGCACATTTATATGGCACACGCGGTCAAAAACAGGTAAACCCTGGAATGAAGACTGTATTTTCAATTGATATAGAGCAAAAAATGGCTTCGTATTTGCATACTTTAGAAAAGTATGGCTTTACTGTGACTAAAAAGAAGTCAAAATACTAGTATTGAAAAAAACGGTTGGATAACTCCATTGAAGAATAATATTCCTAGAGATGATTGGTTTCGTCAGAGCGCTTAGATGGAGAATTATTTAAGTTTCTTAATAATATTGATGTGTATGAAGTGTAATTTTTGTTGTGTATCTATCTGTATTTAGAATTAAGCAAAAGTCATTTGTTAGAATCTCATGAAAATGTGATAACTATGTGCCCTTGATTTAGTTTAAGTAAAGTGAAGTTAATTTTAATAATATTATTTTAGAATTGAAGCATTACAATTAAGAAAAAATACCAAATGAAGTTAAACCAAAGTATAGGTTCCTATGATTTTGTATTTGTCTTTAGAATTAATTACTCTACTTATTTTAGGATCTCTCAAGTATAGTTCAAAGTAAAAACAAACTTAATATTGCAATTTAGAAAAAAATGTTTCCTTATAGATTTTGAATAATTTTAGATAATTTTTTTGTTATGTTCTTAGAAATTTTTGTATTATGTTTTGAGAAGTATCTGAAACTTTTATTTTTAAATGTGATGATTAGCCAATAAAAAATAAAAAACGAAGCATGGTTTTATATTACTTAGGTACCTACCAGTATCGATTGCCTACACATTTTACAATTTATCGATATTTTTTACGTCAACACAACACTATTTCTATAGAAAATAGTCACATTAGCCCCAAACATTACGAAATATACTTTTAGTTTGATCGGGACTCTACTGGTTCAACTCAGAGAATATGCCTGCGTGTTCACACTGGGTGTCTTGTGCTTCGATTGTGATCATATATGCTACAAAAACCAATGAGTTAGTTTAGATAGTCGCATTTACCCCAACATGGGGCTAATGTAACTTTTCCTGTCCGCATGGATCTTTTAATAAGATTTTAACCAAATCCTACGGCTTTTTGACATTATATTAGGTCGAAAGTAATCTCAGATATATGCTCAATCATATAGATATAATAGGTTATCCATAAAGTCAAGTGGTCGTTTTGGTGAAGATTCAAGTTTCAACATATTTTTTTTAGTTGCAATAGCCTCCATCGACCTTACTTAATTTTATTTGTTTGATTTAAAAGAAGTTGTATTTGCTATATCCATTTTTGTAAGGAAACTATAAAAGCGGTTGATTTATGGAAATACTGTTCTGTTCTATACTAGCAATTGTACGAGAATAAACTACGTAATATTTGGTGTGCTATTTCATTGTGATGGACTCCGAGCGTGAAAACCCTGACGTATCGCCGACAGCAGCGGTGGGATCACAGCCCCAAGACTCTTCAGGGCCTCCAGATGGGATGACCTTCACTATGGAACAAGTGATGGGTCTCCTAACCTCCATAACGAAAACTGCCGCGACAAGCGCTGCGAGAGCCACGCTATCTACGGAGACTGCACCTTTACGGCGGCACCATGACTTTTATCTACCGCCGTTCAACCCTGATGAGAGATCACATGACATCAGGGACTGGTGTGCTAACGTGGACGAAACCATTACGAAGTTGAATATTTCGCCCCATGAAGCTCGAATGAAGGCCATCCTGCAATTGAAAGGACGAGCAAAGATATGGGCCGACACCTGGTCACTGCATTCAACCACGTGGGAACAAGTGAAGGAAGAGCTGACTCGTACGTTTGGCAATGAGTTCCGGTACGCGGATGACGTGCAGAAATGGCGCAGCTACACTTCCGATCAAGCGAGCAGCTACGCTGAATATGCTACAACGGCATGGACGCTCTTCAAGAGGGTTCGACCAGAAGCTGCCGATGCCGAGGTAGTGGAAGCACTGACCACAGGTATTTATCCTGAATTTATTCGTTCTGAGTTGTTGAGAAATACCCCCAATTCACTTCACAAATTAGTATCGGTTCTAAAAACATTCCGAAAACGTAAAATTGAAAATAGAGAGAGTAAATGCAATGATGTTAAAAAACCACGTGTTACGGGACCTTCAAAGGAATAAGTCGCATGTTTTAGTTGTAATAAGCCGGGTCATTTCTCACGAGACTGCAAAAATCCCTCTAAAAATAACCCTATTTTGTCACAATCAAATAATAATTCCAATTCCCGTGGCAGTTCTAGTAACGCTAAGGTTATTGAGTGCGAATACTGTCTTCGTAAGGGCCACTTGGAGAAAAATTGTTACCGCCGTCAAAGTGACGAACGTAATGCCTCAAATAAAACTATTAACTATTGTTCATCTATTAAACGTAGCACTTTTAATGTAATTATTGGTAACAAAAATTATAACTGCCTTTTTGATACTGGAGCTGACTGTTCATTAATTCGAGAGAAAATAGCTGGCTCCGTTGCCGGAAAACGTAAACAAGTTGATGTGAAGTTTATCGGTATTGGGGCTCAAACAGTTATTTCAAAACAAAGCATTACAACTGTAGTTGAAATTGATAATGTTCGCTTAGAGCTCGAGTTTTATGTAGTAGGTGATAATGAAACTCAATTTGACATCTTAATAGGTTTTAATCTTCTAAAAATGCACGGCCTTAGCGTTACCCTTAGTGAGGACAATATATCTATTAATCGCGAGTTTTTTATCAATGAGTGTTTAAATTCGACATCCCTTTTTGAATTAGATACCGACCTTACTGACCCAACACAAATCAAAGAAATCTATCGTATTATCAATGAGTTCAAGGATAATTTCACATCTGGAAATCGCGTGTCACAGGTGTACACCGGGGAGCTAAAAATTAGATTAAAAAATCCCGATAAGATTGTGCAACGCCGACCATATCGTTTGTCCCCTGTGGAACGTGAGAAAGTCCGGGATATTATTAAAGACTTAAAAGAAAATGGCATAATAAGAGATAGCTCATCACCGTTCAGCAGCCCTATATTATTAGTCAAAAAAAAGGACGGCACAGACCGACTTTGCGTTGATTTTCGAGAGTTAAATTCGAATACCGTTAGAGACAATTATCCTTTACCCCTTATAGCAGACCAAATTGATAGATTAGGCAAAGCTCGATATTATAGTTGCTTAGACATGGCATCTGGTTTCCACGGTATTCCTATAGCAGAAGACTCTATCGAGAAGACGGCATTTGTGACGCCGGATGGACAGTTTGAATATCTTCGAATGCCATTCGGTCTTTGCAATGCTCCGTCTGTATACCAACGCGCCATAAATGCCGCCTTAGGTGATTATAAACATAATATCGCTTTAGTTTATGTTGACGATATTTTGGTTGTATCTGAATCTGTGCAGCAGGGTTTGATGAATTTGAATCTTGTTTTGACTAGATTAACTCTGGCTGGATTTTCTCTAAATATTTCCAAATGTTCTTTTCTCAAAACTAAAATTGAATATCTTGGTAACATTATTGAAAATGCCACTGTTAAGCCAAGACCAAGAAAAATTCAGGCTCTTACTGACTCTTCAACACCTAAAAACATAAAAGAAGTTAGGCAATTTAACGGCTTAGCAGGCTATTTTCGAAAATTTGTACCCAATTTCTCTAAAATCATGGCTCCTTTATACAACCTTACTAAAGCAAATGTTTCTTTTAATTGGACTGAACGACATGAACTTGCTCGACGAGAAATAATTAACATACTCACATCTTCCCCAGTTCTAACTATATTTGACCCAAATCTGCCAACTGAGCTACATACAGATGCCAGCTCAATTGGTTATGGCGCCGTACTGATTCAGAGACAAGACAGAAATCCTTTAGTAGTAGCTTATTTTAGTATGAGAACTTCAGACACAGAGAGTAAATATCACTCGTATGAACTAGAGACTCTTGCTGTGGTTAAGGCTATAAAACATTTTCGCCATTTCCTACATGGCCGGTCATTTAAAGTAGTCACGGACTGCAATTCCTTAAAAGCTTCGCGTCACAAACGAGACCTAACTCCCAGAGTGCATAGATGGTGGGCCTTCTTGCAAAACTTTCTATTTGAAATTGAATACCGCAAGGGCGATAAACTTGCTCATGCTGACTTCTTCAGTCGTAACCCAATTAAAAATTCTAATGGACGTCAATTAAACCAGTGTTTAGAATTTAATAAATCAAGATCCTTAATTTGGACCGTTAATACCGCTACCCTTGACCATAACTGGCTCCTTATAGAACAAAAGCGCGATTCAACTCTAGCTAGTATTGTAGAACAATTGAAAGGTGATTCGATTCCCAAAAATATCGCAGATACTTACGTTATACTTCAGGATAAATTACTGAGACGTAAAGTACAAATTAATAACAAGACACATAAGTTAATTATAGTCCCACGTAATTATAGATGGAATCTTATATCCCATTATCATGATAATCTTCAACATTTTGGCTGGGAAAAGATTCTTGAAAAATTACGAGAGCAGTATTGGTTCCCTAATATGACCAGATTAGTTAGAAAATTTGTAGAAAATTGCGTTATGTGTAGAGTAAGAAAAGGAGTATCTGGCGCTAGACAGGTTACTTTACATCCCATTAACAAAATAGCTGTTCCTTTCCATACCGTTCATGCAGATATAACTGGAAGAATGAACGGAAAACGTAATGAACCTGAATATGCTTTTGTATTTATTGACGGCTTCACTAAGTATGTCCATATGATTTATACAAATGATCGTACTAGCGAAACTGCTATCAAATGTTTTCAAAATCTGATTGCAATATTCGGCTCTCCATCACGATTAATTACTGACCAAGATAAAAGCATGACTTCTACAGAGTTTAAAAACTTTTGCGAACGATATGGGATTCAACACCACGTAGTTGCAAAGGGAGCTAGTAGGGCCAACGGTCAGGTTGAGCGATTAATGAAAGTTATAAAGGATAACATGTCTGTTATAGAACTAAGTAGGCCATGGCACACAGCTTTACAAGAATTACAATTAGCTATAAACTGCACAATATCAAAAAGTACGGGTAAAAGTCCCATGGAATTACTATTAGGAAAAAGATGTTCCCCACCTGCCGTTAAAATTTTGCAAATTGACGATGACATACTAACAAACGACTTAGAGGAAATTAGATTGATTGCTAAAAAACGGATGGACGAGCGGTCCCTTAACGATAAAACTCGTTTTGATAAAGGTAAAGCCACAATCCACCCATTTAAAGTCGGTGACTTCGTCTTAATGCGGCGCCATGAACGACACACTACTAAGTTAGGCTCTAAATTTGAAGGTCCGATGGAAATTTTAGAAATATTACCAAATGATCGATATAGACTTAAGCATGTTAACCTTCGTGGCTGTTCAGAAAAGATTGCAAGTCACGATGCCTTACGTCCTGCTCCCATAGCTCAATCAGACCCTTTTAATGATTCTGACAACTCGGACGAATTGACCGTATGGGCAGAGAAATCGGTGGAGACAGAGGGTGCTTCCACTTCCTTTGCAGACAATGTTGGTTCTATATGATTGCATTTGTGTTGATAATTGATATGATTTATGATTTATTTTTGTAATTATTAATGTGTGTGCGTGAAATTTATTTTTCCTATCCAATATCCTTCCTAAAACGCTGGCTGGCCACCATGCGTATCCTTATAAACCTGGTCTTGTTGGCTAGATCCCAGGGTGGGTGATGCCTTTGTGTGTTGGCTAGATCCCAGGATGGGTGATGCCTTTTGTGTGTTGGCTAGATCCCAGGATGGGTGATGCCTTTTGTGTGTTGGCTAGATCCCAGGATGGGTGATGCCTTGTGTGTTGGCTAGATCCCAGTACGGGTGACGCCTTGTCTGAAATTATGTCATAAAAACAGCGCAAGGGACGCGCCCGCGTCACCCGCGCTGCCTGCCCGCACCGCCTTTCCTCACCTGACTCGTGCTCGTGCCCCACAGTTCGTTAGTGACGATCGTAATTGCTTGCCGTGTTGATTTGTCGCGTGTGATTTTATTTTTACTTACTAGCATTGCAAAAATGCCTAAGGAAAAGCAACCATTGCGGTTAAAATTGGAAAAGTATATCGAATATTTCCCAAACCAATCCCTAACTACAGATGGAAAAGTACTATTTTGTAATGCTTGTGAAAAATCTATATCCACCGAGCAACGTTTTTTGATATCACAACACGTGTCTACTGGTAAACACAAGCAAAATATTACAAGAAAGAACAAATTTAAGCAACAATTTTTTTACTGATGAAGTCGCAAGCAGCTCCCAAAGTTCTACTTTCTCGAAAGAATTATGTGAAGCGATGATGTGCTGATATACCCTTATGGAAATTGAATAATCCTACTTTTAAACAATTCATGGAAAAATACTCTGGCAAACGTATTCCTGATGAATCCACACTTAGGAAAAATTATGTGTCTGGTATTTATGAAAATTGTTTGGCTTCGATTCGTGAATATATAAAGGATGGCCCTATATGGGTTGCCATTGACGAAACTACAGATTCTCAAAACCGGTGCATTGGCAATGTGATTATCGGACGTCTAGATGAAGAAAATGCCAGCAAATCCTTTTTATTGGCGTGTGAAGAACTTTCTAAATGCAACCACTAAACGTCAGCAAAGCTTTTTAATGATGCAATGAGTGTTTTGTGCCCTGATGGAGTTAAACATGAACAAATTTTCTTGCTACTTAGCGATGCTGCTCCTTATATGGTAAAAGCTGCAGGTGCCCTACAAGTTTTGTATCCAAAAATAATTCATGTGACGTGCTTGGCTCATGGTATAAATAGATTAGCTGAATGCATAAGGTCTCAGTTTAAAAAGGTTGACAGTTTAGTATCAAACGTAAAGAAAATTTTTTTGAAAGCACTAAGCAGGATCTCAAAATTTAAAGAGATGTATCCCGACATTTTTTTACCGCCAGAGCCAGTGCTGACCCGCTGGGGAACTTGGCTGACAGCAGTTGAATACTATGCCCAGTATTACACTGAAATCAAAACTATTATTTTTGAATTGGAAAACGAAGCTGCTGCTATTTCAATCTAAAAAGAACTTCTCCAAGATGACACTCTACGTAACGATTTGCTTTACATAAAAAATTGCTTTTTATCACACCAGATAGCCTGTGGCAGCGGCTTTAGAATCCTGCCACCCCCTCTCTTCCCGTGGGTGTCGTACGAGGCGACTAAGGGAGGAAGGCCAAAGTAAAAAAAACAAGCTTTGGCAACCGACAGATGGCGGAATAACCATCTCAATTCTTATGTCAGGCCAAAATATCCAGATCTGTGATGGGCTGCAGCGTTACAGGTGCGACATGTCTGACACTGCGATCGCCAACCCGCTTGCCCAGCGTGGCGATTAAGGGCAAAACCTCCCAATGGTAAGCACCAAAAAAACACGGCCCCCAGTTCCCGGCCGTCCCTATGTATCTGACCGTGGTGGCGGTCATGGCAACTGTGGGACAGGGGGTGCTAAGAATCCCCGGGAGAGGGCAGGATACCACCACAAACTGGACCTGGCGACGTACAATGGACGAACTCTGCGGCACGACGAGAACATTGCAGAATTAGAAGTAGAGTTGAAAAATGTAAGGTGGCATGTTCTGGGATTGAGTGAAGTTCGAAGAGAGGGAGAGGACACACTAATCCTAGAATCAGGCCACCTACTCTACTATCACGAGGGACATGATCTTTCCCAGGGTGGAGTGGGCTTTCTCGTCAAAACAGTTCTCCGTGACAACATTTTGAAATCTCAGTGTGTCGACGAGGGTAGCGTATCTTGTTTTAAAACTAACTGAAAATATACTGTAAAAGTTGTACAAGTTTACGCACCAACGTCGACACACCCGGACGATGAAGTTGAAGCTATGTATGAAGATATAGCGAAGGCTTTACACAACACTACTAAAGCCCAGTTTAATGTCGTCATGGGGGACCTTAACGCCAAAGTTGGGAAGCATACAGGTGTTGAATCGATTATGGGACCGCACGGTTTGGGAAGTAGAAACCACAGGGGGCAAATGCTAATCAACTTCCTCGAAAAGAGAGGCTTCATCTAATGAATACTTAATTTCAAAAGCCCCAAAGGAAGTGGTCCTGGCGCAGCCCCGACAACGTAATCGACTTCATCATGACGGACAAAAAGTACATATTCAGAGATGTCTCAGTGATCAATAGGTTTAATACAGGAAGCGATCACCGACTTGTTCGAGGTACTCTGAATATCGATTTCAAGATTGAAAGAGCCCGTCTGGTAAAGTCCACGCTCCGACCAAATGCTTTTCAAACCATAGCGGGATCCAACGTTTCCAATTGGAACTTCGGAATCGATTTGATGCCCTAAAACCCACATTGGACATTGACGAGGATCTCACTGTGGTCAAGATCTTAAGGGATGAGGGGAATAGGTTGTGTAGTAGGCAACATATAGGCCGGAAGTCTAAGCTCTCAGACGAGACACTTCAGCTTATGCAAAAGAGACGTGAGGAAACAACAGCCGCGCCATCAGAACAGCTGGCACTCACCAGAATCGTAAGGAAAGCTGTACGGCGGGACCTGCGGCGCTCCAATGCAAACCTTATTCAAGAGGCAATAGAGCGAAACAAGGGTCCCAAAGTCTTTGCTCGTAAGCTCGGGAGCAGCCACATTACGAAACTAAAAACATGCGATGGCAAAACCTCACGTCAAAGCCTGAGATTCTCGCTGAGATCGAAGGCTATTACGGTACACTATATGCCTCCCAAAACCAGCAACCTGACCCGAAATGCGACGATCCCAGAGCCACACTAACCCGCCACTTTACCGACGAGCTGCCCGATATCTGTCTGAGGAGATCGAGTTGGCCTCACGCAACTTAAAAATGGAAAAGCCCCAGGAGAGACGGAGTTACAACAGAGCTCTTGAAAGCGGGCGGACAGCCATTGCTAAAGAGCTCTGTCGAATTTTTAACTGCGTTTTACGACATGGGAGAACTCCAGAGGCGTGGAGCAGAAGCATCACAGTCTTGTTTCACAAAAAAGGCGACAAGACATTGCTAAAGAATTATCGGCCCGTCTCGCTTCTGAGCCACGTCTATAAGTTGTTTTCGAGGGTTATCACGAATCGACTCGCGCGGAGACTTGACGAATTTCAACCACCCGAGCAGGCTGGGTTTCGAGGAGGCTATGGCACCATAGACCACATTAATACAGTGAGGCAAATTATACAGAAGACGAATGAGTATAATCAGCCTCTTTGTATGGCCTTTGTGGACTATGAGAAAGCCTTTGACTCCATCGAAACTTGGGCTGTTATGAATTCCTTGCAGCGCTGCCGGATTGACTGGCGATACATAGATGTCTTGAGACATTTAAACACCACAAGCTCGATGTCCGTTCAAGTACAGGGTGGTCTTACAAAACCTATCCAGTTGCATCGTGGAGTGAGACAGGGGGACACAATATCCCCAAAACTGTTCACAAATGCATTGGAAGATGTTTTTAAGATGCTAAACTGGAATGGACGCGGCATCAATATAAACGGCGAACACATCTCTCACTTGCGCTTTGCCGATGATATCGTCGTCATGGCAGAATCGCTGCAGGAACTACAAGACATGCTTAGCAGCCTAAATGAATCCTCTCAACGTGTCGGACTGCGTATGAATTTAAATAAGACAAAAGTCATGTTTAACGGTCACGTCATACCAGATTCGATTATCGTTGATGGTGAGATTCTTGAAGTTGTTCAAGAGTATATCTACCTCGGCCAGATAGTGCAGTTAGATAAAAACAACTTCGAGAAAGAAGCCGATAGGCGGATTCAGTTGGGCTGGGCAGCATTCGGGAAGCTTCGTCAGGTCTTTTCGTCGCCCATACCGCAAAGCTTGAAGACGAAAGTCTTTGACCAGTGCGTCCTGCCTGTACTCACATATGGTGCCGAAACGTGGACACTAACGGTACGACTACTCCACAAACTCAGCGTCACCCAGCGGGCGATGGAAAGAGCTATGCTCGGAGTTTCTCTGGTGGATAAGATTCGTAACGAAGAAATCCGCCGGAGAACCAAGGTCACCGACATAGCCTTCCGTATTTGCAGGCTGAAGTGGCAATGGGCTGGTCACATTTGTCGCAGAAGCGATAACCGTTGGAGTAGGCGTGTCATAGAGTGGAGACCACGTTTAGGCAAACGTAGTGTGGGACGCCCCTTGGCTAGATGGAGCGATGATCTGCGCAAGGCGGCTGGCAGCAACTGGATGCGTGTAGCCGAAGATCGAGCTAAGTGGCGCGCCTTGGGAGAGGCCTATGTCCAGCAGTGGACTGCCGCAGGCTGATGATAATAAAAATCACACCAGATAAAGGCACTCGAAAATTCTTCCACTTCTCTAAATGATAATTTGAAGATTATCGAAAATATCGAAAAAAAAGTTTTAGAATCAGAAGGTCCCGTTGCTGAAGTAGCGAGGCAAAAATTAAGCTACGTACTGGAAAAAAACAAAGGATTTCATACCCTAAAGAAAATTAACAGCATGCTGTGTGGAACATTAGAAGGCACCATAGATGTGCCCTACTCACTTGCAGAATTATGCAAATTTAAATATGCTCCAATCACATCCTGTGATGTTGAAAGATCATTCAGCCAGTACAAAGCATTATTTCGTGCAAACAGAAAGGGTTTTAATTTTGAAAATTTAAGGAAACACGTAATTATATACTGTAATTCAAATAATAATGAAACAGAAGCTAAGTAAAATTGTATTTTTTTGTTTTTCTTAATAAAGAATCGTTTTAATGTACAATGTCGTTATCTTTTATTACACATATTTTTCCCATATTTTAGGATTTTCAGTCCATGTTATATGTACATATTTTGATATTTTCTATACATATTAATCCGGGTCTTAATGATCATTAATTCAGTTCAGAACTCCTGGGATTAAGGAAGAATAAACTGTGTATTTTAGCAGGACCTTTGACTGGCCATTGTTGTCAAGAAAATACATGGCTATCTTGTGACTAAGCAGTTCAAAGATGTGCCGATTCAGTAAAGTAAAAGTATGAAATGCTTAAACGTTGCTCTCATCTGGAAAACTCCGTAATTAACCCATAATAAGCAAAAATACTCGCAGTTGAGCAACTCCATCAATTCATTGAAAATATAGGGCTTAGCAGTAAACTATACCCATGACAGTAGTCACAATAGGTCATGCTGGTTGCAGTGATACTGGTCTTCCTAGACCTGCATAGCTGCTCACACCAAAAAAATATTTTTACCTTTTATTTATATCTCTACGAAGATATTTCGTAACATACATACAAAAAAAGTGTTGATTCTGAGACCAAATGTGGCAGCATCGTTTTCGGGGCACCTGAGATTTTGAGTGAGATTGAGAGGTTCTATGGGCAGCTGTACATGACATTGTTGGAGCCACACGCTAGTGTGAGTAACGATCCATGATCTAGTCTTATCCGATACTATTGTGATGATATCGTCAGTCTGAGCGAGATTAGAATGGTTTTCCAGCACCTTAAAACGGCAAGTCCTCAGGCGAGGATGGAATTATAGCGGAGCTCTGAAAGCGGGTGGAAAAACGGTATTTGTAGTCCTTCAGAAGCTCTTTCTTTCCGTCCTCCGTAGTGGCACTACTCCACAGGCGTGGAGCAGAAGTGTGGTGGTCTTTTTCTTCAAGAAAGACTGAAGAAAGGCGATAACACTCTCTTGAAGAACTACAGACCGATTTCCCTTCTGAGCCGAGTCTACTTGCTGTTTTCGAGAGTCATTACGAATCGTCTCGCACGCAGACTAAATGACTTCCAGTCTTCTGGACAGGCCGGTTTCCGAAAAGGCTTTAGCACTATGGACCACGTACATACCTTTCGGCAAATTATACAGAAGACCGAAGAGTACCGAAGAGACCGAAATTTTGGGAGGTGCTGCAGTCCTTCAGCCAATGATGACTTATGGATCTGAGACGTGGTCCTTCACTGCTGGCCGTATGAGGAAGCTCAAGGTCGCTCAGCGAGCTATGGAGAGGGCTATGCTCTGGATTTCTCTGCGTGATAGATTTAAAAACGAGGATATCCGCAATAGAACCAGAATAATCGACATAACCCAACGAATTAGTAAACTGAAGTTCCAAAGGGCCGGCCATAAAGCTCGAAGAACCGACAACAGATAGGGATGAAAGGTTATCGAGTGGCAGCCTCGTATCGGCATGCGAAGTGTAGGGCGTCTCCCCACTAGATGGAGTGACGACCTGGTAAGACATGCAGGAAGTCGATGGATGCAGGTGGCTCTGCACAGTGCTTTGTGGCATTCCTTGGGTGAGGCCCATGTTAAGCAGTGGACTTGTGAAGGGCTGTAATGATGTATATGCTATATAGCTGTAGTGATAATGATGAAACAAAAAACATAGTCGAAATGAGAACCTCATCCTTTGCTATAAGTCGGCTAAAATAATTTGGATTGCACCTAAAAAATCGGACAAGAGCCTGTAGGACTCGCGTCGTGAGGGTTCCAAATAAACTTAAATATGTATGGTGATAGTTTATTGTTTTCGATACCGATACACTAATAAGATAAGTACCTACTTTCAGCAAAATTAATTATAAGGTAAGCACCGAAATTTGCTTCAACAAAAAGGTAAGCCGGATAAAGGACTAACCTATCAAACAGTGTAAGAAAACTTTCTCCCACACATCGATCTACATCTCGGTCGATGCTCCAACTGCAAATGTAAGTTGGTAATCGAAAAAAATATGTATTTTTTTATGTGATATAACGACAAATTAACGGTTTTCTTATACTTTCATTTACATGATTTGATGCTCTTAGTTCTTGCCAAATTTCATGATTCTAGGTCTACGGTAAGTAACCCTTTATTGGTGAGTGAGTTTATGAGTATGAAAATATGTGAAAATATGTAAGTGACAATATATTTTTAACCGAGTTTAATAAAACGAGAAGGTGCTATAGACGACGCGTATGTTTTTATGTATGTTCACTGATTTTTTTGTTTATTTAAAACTTCATGGCATGCCACCTTATTTATTCCGTTTTTCTGAGGTTTTAAAATAAATTCATTCTCTGCATTTCCTGACCAACATATAATTGTTCATGAGTAAAGCAATCTTCCCTTAAACCACAGAATAAATAATAATACAAGAACTTAAACTAAGTTCAATATATTTGTATGTTTGACCTTGGGATTTGTTGATGGCGATGGCGAAAGCAATTATTGGAAACTGTAATTGCTAAAGTTCGAAAGGTAAAAGTGCAGGGACCATGGAAATGTGAGGAATATGAGCCAACTGATCTGCCGCTGGCATTGTAAGAATAATACTCTCAATCACATTATATCGTAGCGATAAATGCGTGTCACCACCTCCTAATCAT
This sequence comes from Parnassius orleans, assembly GCA_029286625.1. Lineage (NCBI taxonomy): Eukaryota > Metazoa > Arthropoda > Insecta > Lepidoptera > Papilionidae > Parnassius > Parnassius orleans. Next base: position 2,510,718 of record JAGSMP010000027.1, on the reverse strand, counting down.
ATTTGTTCCTAAGGTGATTGATTGTACAGAGCTCCTTAAGGGAGACGCCTAAGCGAGCTTTAAGTATGTCTGCACGTATTAGTCTAGGCACCACAGGAAGATTTCACCTACATTATTTGACGATAGTCATCGGCAAACATGAAGGTGACGCCTTCAAATGAAATTTTGTCTGAACTTCTTAGGTGTTTTAGTGTACTGTCTGCAGCTTTTATTTGTGAGCAATGGCTCATCAAAATTTGTCCCACATTATGAGACATACCTGAAGAAGTTTGTCCAACGGTCCTTTTTTTTGGAACATACGGATTCTTTCTGGAGGGAGACATTTAAAGGCAGCTTAAATGTGGTACGAACTGTTATTCCACCACTAAGTAAACTCGCAGGCTATTCCGGAAGAAGTCACCGCAAGAGCCAGTCTGCCTATTGATCGAATTTTGGCCAGTATTAATTTTATGTAAATTTTTCCAGTTCCTCCGGGTGCATCGACAAAAAGAATTTGTCTTCATTGTTTTCACCGCTATTTACTATGGCGTCATAAGCGAGTCGTTGATCTGGTACTAAATTTGGTACGTGATTACAAACGTACTCATTCAATTGGTTGCGATAATGTACTTATGTCGTCCTTACAGAATCGTTTTCTCTGTGCAATAAACCAATGGAATCTGAAGGTTCACAAAATAGCAACATTGTCCCAAGGAATTCAGTTAAGGAGCTGAATCCGAAAGTGCAGCATCAGCTACGGTGTGCTTCCAATGTTCTTCTCCTCAATAAGGCAGAGTTCTTTGCAGACTGCTTGATAGGTTGGCATGACCTGCCCATTAACTGTCAAAAGGCTTTGGAAAGATGTTGGACCGCCGACATGTTGTAAAATAATCCTTAAATGAAAGCATTTATATTGGCTAGGATGAGGAAAAACTGTACATTCTATCAAGATCAGTCTTTTTTAATTTCGGGATACCATTCTCGTTTTCTTCGCGAAAACTTGTTATTTGCCCATGTGTAGTACTGAGGAACTTTGTGGTATAACAAAATCTGCGAAATCGTTTGTGCTACATAAATAAAGGAAGCCGTAAGTGTTGTTGCAGGAGGACTTTTAATTCTTTGTTGGAGATTGTTTTCTGTGACATACACTCTCTGGGCGTTTTCTAGGTGCACCGCTAAATGGGTAACCCATCTGGTCGGATCCTTTGTTGATATATTCGCAGATATATTGTGTGCATTAGCTTCTGCAGAGTACAGGGGAATATGGAACTACCCAATTGTTATCAACAGGCACCTTAATTATTTAGTTGTGCAGTTTAAAAAAAAACGGTTACTGTAAGTTATTATCAAAATATATATATATATAATCTGTCGCGGACTTCTTTTTGAATCTTTTCAAGAGGAACGATTCAGCTATACATTATTTTCGTGCAACTTTATCTATTGACGCAGGGCACGCCGTAGAAGCTCTAAAAAGGTACAACTTTTCGGACTTAGTTAATAAATATCATCATATTATTTTAGTCGTAATATACATAATGTTATCTTATATTTACGCGAAGACTACACATTAAATGAAACTAATTTTTACGGATTATATCGCGTTTAATTTAAACTTTTTAATTCCCGACGTTTCGGGTGCTTTACAGCACCCATGGTCACGGGGGGAACTGAGGTGTTTGACGTCACGATGTCATAGTTAGCCCGGCTACCTTCAGTTTTTTAATATTAATTTTTGGTTCGATCTACGCAGAATGAGCTTACAGTATCTTGAAGTCTAGCAGTGGTATACTTGGGTTTGGATTTAATTTTATTAATTATAGGATCCCAAGCAGATGGCAGCACCCATCCATATTCTCTATTGAAATTAGGACGTTTTTTAATTTCAATAGCCTCGCGAATCATCCTTGGTAGGAATCGGTGTTCTTTTGCAAAGATTTGTGGTCTATCAAATCTAATGTAATGGCGGGGACGATCTTGAACATGTTCACAAACTGCAGACTTCCCGATACGTCGGTGCTTCAAGTCAGCTATATGTTCTTTTACGCGGGTTTTTATAGATCTTTTTGTTCTATTATATTAGTATAGATTAAATTTTAATACAAAATTCAATCTACAAACCGACTTCAAAAAAATTTTTTTTCCACATAATTTTTTTTTTTTTATTGAATAAGGGTGACAAACGAGCACACAGTCCTCCTGATGGTAAGTGGTTGCTGTGGCCCATAGACATCTACATCTATCTTCGTTTGCGAATTTAAATGCAAATGCGTTGTCAGCCGTGAGGACTAAGATAGAATGCCTCTTTTCCAGTAAAAAGGGTCTCCGGATCTCTACACTCACCATACGAAACACAGCAGCATTAAGCTGCTATTTTACGCTGGTATTCTGTGAGAGCGTGGTCCTTCCCCGGTCGAGCCGACCCATTCGTGCTACAACTATACTATTAATATAGCTACAGCATGGCTCTACCACGTAAAAAAAATTGATTCTGAATTCGGGGATTTAATTCTTCGATACACTATATTCTAGCATCTACTTCAGAAGCTATTACGTGGAAATTATTATGTTTTATTAGTGTTGAAGGCGGTTTGTACTTTATATTAAAAGTTTGATATTTTTACACCTCTAAGGGACCGTAGACCAAAGTATTGGATATAATTTTACCGTTACATCGCTTAACGTTTCTTAGAAAAAAAACTTACCAATGGGCATACAGACGGTAGACGGATGCACAACAAAGTGATTTAATAAGGGTTCCGTTTTTACCTTTAGTAATATGGAACCCTAAAAAGAAATTCTTTCAATAGTTTAGTGACTAACAAATTAACCTTTGTAAGTGGAAACAGGTACTTAAGAGAAACAATGGCACATTAGTTGGCCCCATTTCTCTAATGAAACAGTACAACGGTAAGTGTTGGAAGCGCTTATAGTAATCTAAAAATCTGAAAAGTGCATTACCCTTCTTTTATAATATAAATGGAGAAATAATCCCAGTAATCTATTTTGTCTTAATAAAGCAGCCTATTAACTTAATTCGTGTAAAAATAACTTTGAATGTATATTAAAATAATATTAAAAAATGTATATTGTGTATATATAATAGGTAATGAATATAGTAATAAGATGTAGAGGAGCAGTCTAATAGTATAATTATTACTAATATTAGCTAAACATGTTATGTATTAAGTAGAGATTTCCAAAATGGGAATGCTTATTGTCAAGTCGCCTACTTTTACGGGTGTTTGATGATGAAATTAACTATAAAAAATTAAATATTGAAAAGTTTAAACTAAAACTCCTCAAAACCTACACTTCTAGAAATAAAGTGTTGTACACTAATATGCCTTAATAGGAAGTCAGTCACACGCCCGTGTAGTGGCGGGTTAGAATACCCACTACCCCATATCTTCCCGTGGGTGTCGTAAGAGGCGACAGAGGGAAACTGAGGCAGAAGATGGGCAGCAGCATCTTTCTGATAACAGCAAATAATAAAAAAACTGCGGTTGCCAACCCGCTCGCCAAGCGTGGCAACTACGGCAATATCCCCAATGAAGAAAGTGACGAAGAGCATTTGATCCCCGGCGGCCGCTATTCCTGGCTACGGTGGCGACCATGGTAACGGCGGGGCAGGGGTGCTAAGAATCTCCGGTGGAGGTTCGGTTGCCACCTACGACGACTCGACCTGGCAACTTATAACGCACGCACTCTGAGGACTGACGAGAAGATCCTGAGTTGAAGAAGAGATAGACAAGTTGCGCTGGAATATTATAGGATTATCCGAGGTCCGAAGAGGGAGGACACGGTAATCCTCGAATCCGGCAACTTGTTCTATCACCGGGAGAACGACCATCTGTCCCAAGGAGGTGTCGGATTTATCGTCCACAAGTGTCTCGTTAACAACGTTAGAAGATTGGGAGTGTGTCGACGGGGTTGCGTACCTTATACTCAGAATCACCAAACGGTATTCGCTGAAGGTCATACAGGTTTACGCACCAACTCGGCACACCGATGAGGAGGTGGAGGAAATGTATGAGGATATCTCTAGAGCCATGCATTCCTCTAAAACCCACTATACGGTGTTAATGGGAACTTCAACGCAAAGCTAGGCACAAGAGAGAACGGTGAGCTGAAAGTAGGAAATTCGGATTAGGAACAGCGGAACCAGGGCTGCAGCTGGCCGACTTCATGGAGAAAGAGGACTCTTTATGATGAACTCTTTCTTCCAGAAGCGGCCCCACAGGAAATGGACCTGGTCGAGCCCCGACGGTTCGACAAAAAATGATATTGACTTCATTATGACGACTAAACGGCAACTGTTCAGTGATGTCTCAGTGATCGCGAGGGTGAAAACTGGTAGCGATCACCGAATGGTTAGAGGCACACTGAACCTAAACGTTAAGTTGGAGGTGTCGTCTAATGAAGTCACCGCTCCGACCCCCTCGGGCTCTAATCCAAAGTCCCGAAACCTTTCAGCTCGAGTTGCAAAACCGTTTTCAGTGCCTACAAGATTGCAATGCAGTGGACGATATGAATGACAAACTCGTGGAAACTGTCCATGCGGTCGGAGCTAGTTTTGCAAGACCCGCCGCAGAAGAACACAAAAACGCTCCGATCACACTCTTATTCTCATGGCTGTTAGACGGGAAATGAAGCTGCTGTCTTCAGTAGATTTGACAGCATACAGGCAACTGAATAGACAGATCTCAAATGCATGCGGCGGGACTTGCGCAACTTCAATACAGCTCGTATTGAAGAAGCGATCGAGCGGAACCAGGGCTCCAAAGTCTTTGTTAGAGATCTGTTTGCCAGAAAGACCCAACTGTCGAAGCTGAAGACCGAATGTGGCAGCATCGTTTCCGGAACACCTGAGATTTTGAGTGAGATTGAGAGGTTCTATGGGCAGCTGTACACATCATCGTTGGAGCCACACGCAAGTGTGAGTAACGATCAAGAGCGAGTCTTATCCGACACTATTCCGATGATATCCCGGACGTCAGTCTGAGCGAGATTAGAATGGCTCTCCAGCACCTTAAAACGGCAGGCCCCAGGCGAGGATGGAATTACAGCGGAGCTTCTGAAAGCGGGTGGAAAACCGGTACTTGAAGTCCTTCAGAAGCTCTTTAATTCCGTCCTACATGGTGGCACTACACCGGAGGCGTGGAGCAGAAGTGCGGTGGTCTTGTTCTTCAAGAAAGGCGACAACGCTCTCTTGAAGAACTACAGACCGATTCCCTTCTGAGCCGCGTCTACGTGCTGTTTCGAGTCATTACAAATCGTCTCGCACGCAGACTCGACGACTTCCAGCCTCCCGAACAAGCCGGTTTCAAAGGCTTTAGCACCATAGACCACATACATACCTTCGGCAAATTGTACAGAAGTCCGAGGTACAATTTGCCACTATGTCTGGCGTATGTGGACTATGAGAAAGCCTTTGATTCCGTCGAAATTTGGGCGTGCTGCAGTCCCTTCAGCGGTGCCAAGTTGAATGTCGGTATATCGAAGTGCTGAAGTGCTTGTACAGTAGGGCCACGATGGCTATCCGAGTACAGAACCAGAGTACAAAACCTATCCAACTGCAGAGAGGTGTAAGACAGGGTGACGTTATATCCCGAAACTCTTCACCGCTGCATTGAAGACGTTTTCAAGCTTCTGGACTGGAAAGGATACGGCATTAACATCAATGGCGAGTACATCACTCACCTTCGATTTGCCGATGATATAGTCCTTATGGCAGAATCGCTGGAGGACCTAAGCACTATGCTCAATGACCTCAATAGTGCCTCCCAACGGATAGGTCTTAAGATGAACATGGACAAAACAAAGATCATGTTTAATGTCCATGTCACACCTATGCCGGTAGTTGTTGGGAGCACTAAGCTCGAAGTTGTTGACGAATATGTTTACCTGGGACAAATAGTCCGACTAGGTAAGTCCAACTTCGGCCGAGAGGTCAATCGACGGATTCAACTCGGCTGGGCAGCGTTCGGGAAATTACGGCACATCTTCTCGTCAGGTATACCTCAAAACTTGAAAACGAGGCTGTACAACCAGTGCGTGTTGCCAGTGATGACCTACGGAACTGAGACGTGGTCCTTCACTGCTGGCCGGATGAGGAAGCTCAAGGTCGCTCAGCGAGCTATGGAGAGGGCTATGCTCGGGGTCTCACTGCGTGATAAACTTAGAAATGAGGATATCCGCAGAACCAGAGTGACCGACATAGCCCAACAGATTAGTAAGCTGAAGTGGCAATGGGCCGGCCATATAGCTCGAAGAACCGACAACCGATGGGGAAAAAGGTTCTCGAGTGGCGGCCTCGTACCGGCGGACGAAGTAGGGCGTCCCCACTAGATGGAGTGACGACCTGGTAAGACATGCAGGAAGTCGATGGATGCGGGTGGCTCAGGACCGTGCTTTGTGGCATTCCTTGGGGGAGGCCTATGTTCAGCAGTGGACTTGTGAAGGGCTGTAATGATGATGATGATGAGGAAGTCACTAAAAGCTTCAAGTGTATTTGTTAAAAATAGAGAAAAATTGCAAAAAGTCACTGCGCTCGCGTTGAAATCTTTTCTTAGATCTTACTTATTAATTTGAGTTCTTTGCTTTTGACATGTTGTAGAATTATACATGTTAAGTCAAAACTTGATTTGCCTTAATGCGATCAATAAACTTTTCTTAAAGATTATATATACGAGTATACAACTACTATTCGTTAATCAATCTATGGTGCATCGTGTGAAAAGGTATACGTAGTGATACACAAACAATTATTTTTTTTATAGAAGAGGGGGCAAACGAGCATGCGGCTTACCTGATGGTAAGTGACTACCGCCGCCCATGAACAACTGCAACACCAGGGGAATTGTAGGTGCGTTGCCGGCCTTTTAGAAAGGAGTAAGCTCTTTTCTTGAAGATCCCTAAGTCGTATCGGTCCGAAAAAATCTCTGTCGGTAAAAAATTCTACAGAGAATTTGTACGAGGAAGAAAACTCGTAGTAAAACGCACAGTGGTGGATAACCAAACATCCAGATGATGAGGATGGTATCGTGAATTTTGACGCGATGTGTGTTCTAGACATTTGGCGGCTGGAATTAATCCGAACAATTCCTCAGAGCACTCCCCGTGGTAGATTTGACAGAAAATGCAAAGGGATGCAACATCCCTACGCAGCGCCAGTGAATCGAGCCGATCAGAAAGAACTCGGTCGTCAACGATTCGAACCGCTTTGCGCTGGATGCGGTAAAGTTAAAGGAGCTGGCACTGGGGTGCCCCGGCCCCGAGATGAGAACAGTATTCCATGTGAGGCCGAATTTGCGCTTTGTAAAGTTGTAAGCGATGTGCCGGCATGAAATACTGTCTCGCTCTGCTGAGCACGCCAAGCTTTTTAGAGGCCAATTTGGCCTTCCCCTCCAAGTGACCACGAAACTGTACGCTATTCGATATGTCGACGCCGAGGATTCTGATGCTAGCTGAGGCAGCAAGGGGAGTGCCTTGAAACTGAGGAGATACGACAAAGGGGTTCTTTTTAGCGGTAAACGCGCAAACTTGTGTCTTCTGGGGATTGAACTGGACTAAATTTAGTCGCCCCCAATCCGAGACTTTGTTCAGCAAAGACTTGACTTCAGACACAAGTTTGTCCCGGTACTCGGCGACGTTTTCCCGAGAAATATTGGCACGGCCGGTATATAAGGCATCACCAGTGCTGTCGTCTGCATAGCAATGAATGTTACCAGTTTGCAACATATCATTGATATGCAGGAGAAACAGCGTTGGTGATAGCACGCAGCCTTGTGGAACACCAGCGTTGATAGGCTTGTAATCAGAGCATGCACCGTCAACTATGACCTCGAGGCTCGAGCAAGGAAACTGGTGATCCATTAGCACAATTTCTCGGGAAGCCCATAGGAAGGGAGCTTCGAAAGAAGCGCTTTGTGCCAGACCCGATCGAATGCCTTCAATATGTCTAAACTAACGGCCAATGCCTCCCCCTTGGACTCTACTGCCTCCGCCCATCTATGAGTCAGGTAGACCAGAAGATCACCAGCTGATCGACCTCGACGAAAACCGTCGGGGTCGATCACCTGGCGGTCACTAATCGGCTGGTGATCCTCAAGGTATCACATGAGCTGGCAGTTTATTTTGGATTCCATTATTTTGGAGAACAAGGAGGTGATGGCGATAGGCCTGTAGTTAGACGGGTCTGAGCGGTCGCCTTTTTTAGGGATCGGGTGGACCAAAGCTGTCTTCCATGAATTCGGGACTACGATTTGAGAGTAGGAGTACCGGAAAAGACGCGTTAAAACCAGTGCCAACTCCGGAGCACACGTCTTCAGCACAACGGGAGGGACTCCGTCAGGCCCGCTCGACTTGCTGACGTCCAGGGTAAGGAGTGCTTTGCAAGCCGAGCGCTGTATAAACCGCACATCCGGCATGGAGCACTCACACCGCGGGATGGTCGGCGGTGTTCCCCCCGTCATCAAGAGTCGAGTTGGACGCAAAGAGAGAGCCTAACAACTCGGCTTTCTCCTTTGCGGCATGGGCCAGTGAGTCGTCCTCTCTGTGCAGAGATGGCAGAGATGGCTGACAGAAGTTCCGTTGGACAGCCTTGGCTAGAAACCAGAGTGCACGGGTTCCCGAAGGAAGGCGAACTAGCTTCTCGCCAATTATGCCGATGTGCTTAGACCTTGCCTTGGCAATGACTCTTTTGAAGGACCTGGAGACGGAATTATAATTATTTTTAAGAGCGCTGGTGTTTACATCCCGAGACGTTGATGCCTCAGCCCAGGCCCGGTAGCACTCCTGCTTATAGCGTGATGCTATTTTACAGGAGCGACCAAACCATGGCTGGCATCTGCCGCCGATGGGCACTACAGAGGATGGAATAAAAAGTTCCATACCCTGAAGTACCACATCAGCGACAGAATCAGCAACAACGCTGGGCTCGTACGGCGAGAAGCAAATACGCCCACAAGGGTAGGATGCAAAAGAGCCCTTTTTTAGTAGACCGCATCCTATAGTGCCATATAGTGCCAAACATGGCGGCAGCCTGCAGAATACAACCGCGACGTTAGAGTGAATGGCACTACACTCCGGACAAGACAATGGTCCGACGAGCCTAGAGGGGCGTCGACGGAAACCTGATATCCATCCGGATGAGAGGTCAGCAGAAGGTCCAACAGGGAAGGTGCATGATCCCCTACATCTGGAATCCGCGTAGGCGAAGAAACCAGCTGTGTAAGACCATATGTCAAGGCAAGGTCATAAACAGATCTCCCCGCTTGATCGGTTGAACGTGAACCGAGCCATTCGGCGTGGTGGGCGTTAAAATCGACAAGGATCACGATCTCTGCGGATGGGATCTGCTGTAGCAAGGAACCTGTAGCCATTTGGACGTGGTCGATGAGTCGGTCTGTTTCGGCATTACCGCCATGGGACCTATAGAGGCACCCGTAGACGCGGGGATGGTCGTCGCTGTCTACGCGCAGCCATAGGATGGACAGGTCCGTAAATTCAAGGTGAACAGCGTTAAAGTTGGAATGAAGTCCCCTGATGTTGCAAAAGTTCACGGATGGCGTGACAGGGGTCGCCTTGGTGTTATTGCTCCGCTTGCCCCGAGCAGGTTTACTCGCGTGCGGAATATCGCCCCCCCACCCCCCAGAATACGTGGGGCAGCCTGATTACCCACGCTCAGGAGTGGAGTCGCTTGGTCGTGGATGCTCAGCGAGAGATTCTCCTGGTACCCAGCAAATATTTTATTACTAGGGCAACAAAAAACAAAACATGTAAAGTCTATAATGAACTATAATCATGCCATCGATTGGTACAACAGAATCTTCCTCAGTATTCGAGCACCTGTGCTGAAGTTACGGCCCATTAATTAGGTCTAACACTCTATTAAATAAAATTTAAATAGCCTTAGCACAATCGATAATTTCCTATTGCATTCCAATCTGGGGAGGAGCCAGCAAGACCAACTTTTTAGATCTGGAAAGAGCACAAAGGTTTCTGATAAAGGTCATGTATTTCAAACCTTATAGATTCTCTACTAATACCCTATATCAGATTAGTAAAATTATGTCAGTTAGAAAGCTTTATGTTCTTAACCTCATTCTAAAATGTTATAAATCCCTACCGTTTAATGAATCCCTTCAAAAAAAGAGAAGAACTGATATTGTGGCCCCTATACCTCTTGTACGTACTGTCTTTGCTATTAGACAGTACCCATGTTAGTCAGCTTTTATATATAATAAATTAAATAAAATACTTAAAATATATCCTATGCAATAAAATATATGCAAAGAAACTTTAATGCATTGGTTGTACAGTATACAGTGACTTATGACGAGGTTGAAAATATTTTAAATAGAATTGTCTGAAATCTATCTCACCAACGTCTTTCATTTACAGGTAACTGTCTAACAGTATGCCGTCTTTCATATTTGATCATTAAAACTTTATTTTGCAAGGCAACTAGTCTTCTTACTTATGCTTTCTTCATCCACCAACACACACACACACCCCACATCATACATATAACAACACTCCTACACTCACATTCACACACTCCTTAATATACACGTACTAACTACAAATTCTCTAGAGGTTAAACTTTTTGTAATCTTACTTATTGTAATCCTTAAGGGAAGTAGCGGGTCATTCCCAACACGAGTATCCTCTGATTACTCACTGGGAAGTCTCAGTAATATGTCTCATTAATAAGGTATATAAGCTAAATCGATATTTCTGAAAAACGATTAAAATTAACTTTACAAAAGTCATCTTTTTGTCACAAAACTATTTGGCACGTCTGTGTCGTGTGTTACGATGATATTACATAAACTTTTCAAAAATTAACCACCTTAAAGTCCTTCGGTTTCGGTAAGTCGATTCGGTTTGACGGTCGCTGCTTTCATCGAGGAGTTCGATCAACTTAGGGGAGATCTCATACAAACTATTTCGTTTATTTCCACACCCATATCAAAACTTACGATAAACCCTTTTTGGAAACGAGGCTTTCCATCTTAGTCCTACGGGGCGACAACGAATCAGAATTTTGATGTTAACCGAGGATAGATAATATGGATGTCTATGGGCCACAGTATCAACTTACCATCAGGTGGATTGTGTGTTCGTTTGTCACCCTTATTCTATAAAAAAAAGTTACCAACAGTTCGACAAGCCTGGGTTGTATCATCAGTGTTATAATAATAATAATAAAACCGTTTATTCCGATCTAAAACATTTAACATTCAAACTCTAAAAATACATGAAGCTACAAACTACAAAATGTCTAATATACATATGACTTAAGTAAATAACATACATTATATAATTATATATTTATATAAATACATAAATAAATACTACTAATGAGATTATTCTGCCAGTTTATTTAAATAATATTCGCGCACTTGCTTCTTGAATACATAACGATTGTCTGCGTTCTAATTTCAGAAGGGAATGCGTTCCAGGGGAGAACAGACTGTACAGTGAAGGAAGAATGCAAGAAGCCAGATTTATGGGAGGGACACTTTCGTAAAAGGTTATTCGAAGAACGCAGGTTAAGTGAGAAGTTAAGTAAGAGAGTGTGAGTGCGCGCATACTACGTCGCTGACGAATGGGTAGCCACTTAAGCTGGACACGATAAGTAGACACATGGTCATACTTACGAAGATTGAAAATGAATCGAATGCAGTTATTAAGAAGACGATCATATTTGTTGAGAAGATCTGCATTCAGGTCAAAATAACCACAACACCATAATCAATCATGGGAAGAATTAAGGATTGCACAATTAATGCTTTGGTCCTGGATGAAAGAAAGTTTTTCAGGCGGTAAAGAGCCCGCAGGGTATCGGTGATTTTTTGGCTAACATTTATCACTTGGGCATGCCAGCTCAAAGTGTATATATACGAGTATGTATATTTCAGCAGCAAAATTATCGCTCCAGCACGGCTCTACCACGTTTAAAAGAGATAACACTTAAACTTGTTGTATATAAAATAATACATAACGCTAGCAACATTACTGGAATTCCCATTAATGATAGTAGTAAAGTTAGCTTAAAATGTTCGTTTCAGGAGTGCTTCACGACAGTAGGCAGATGACGGATTCGAACCAACGATCTTGTATGTTTAGTTCATCATAATCTTAAACAGGCTATAAAATCAATGTCAATTGAATACTTTGTGTAAAAATACAGTAGTCTAAGCCAACATCTAAATTATCACTTTGCAATTTATTTACCTGTTGGACAGCGTTTTCCATCAACTTTATGCGTCATCGCATTGCTTGGTCTGAATCATGTTCATCGTATGCATTATCAGAATATCTGTATATGGGACTTACGTCCGTTCACCACATATTAGAAAATATCGTGGGTTCAACAGTGATAGCGTAACGAAATGTGTATTTTTGTTTCTTTTGTCTTGTGAAACTTATCTAAAAACTAAAATACAGTCATGCGTGGCAATATTGTAATTATCTACAAAATTTGTAAATCGAATGCAGTTCTATTTATAATTGATTTTAACCAGCTTAACGAAATAAGCCACTCCACTCCAGCTTTAACGGTTAGAAAATGTGTTAATTCTATAAAAAAATTGTAATACGGACCTATGCACTTAGCACTACGCACAGTTTTGCAATTGGTGCTAGGAAAACGTAAACTAAACGTAACTACGATAATCTGATGAGATATTTTTGCTTTCGCATAATTAAGTAATTGTTTTACAAAAAATTTTTTTATTAAACAATTTGTAAATTTTAACCATCTATTTTCATTAAGAGGATATCAGGGCGTCGTTTAATCCATATAAACATATTCTTCATATTCCTCTGTTTTCTCCCTGGATAATGATACTAGATTTAATAATAATTAATTAATTGACTCTTGCTATTGAACAGCTAGGATATAGAAAAAAGAGTAAATGCTGGAAACAGAACAATTGGGCTCTTTACTCTATTGTGGGAAGTCAAAATCTGTTAAAAATGCACGTACTATGTATTAACTAAGTATTAACTCCTACTTTAGTATATGGCAGAAGCATGAGAGTAGTAATAATGCTGTACAAATGCAGTCATTAAGCAGTATGTTAGGGGTAACCATTAATGACAATGTGATAAGAGAATATCAATAAATCAACAAAGGAAGAGAGACAAAGCAAATTTATGTTGTAAAAGTGAATGTCAGCGCAGAGTCGCCCTATATGATTTTTTTTAGACCAAGTTGGCGATATATTGAAGAGCGTTCCCCGCGACTTGGATTTCATGAGTCTTAATTTTTTTTGCGCGGTACCCTAATTCTTTTTCTTAAATGAAATTAACTTAAGTTACTTCTTTCAACATCAGCTATCTGCCAGTGAAAGTCCCGTCAAAATCGATCCAGCCATTTCGGAGATTAGCCTGAACAAACAGACAGACAGAGAGACAACAATTTTAAAAATTGTTTTTTGTTACGTAGGACACTCAATAAGTTTTAAGATATACAAAAGTATTCTAGATACTATTAATATTTATTTTACATCTTTTCAAAATATTCTCCATCATGCTCATTACAAAGTTCCATTCGCCTAAACCAACTCTGAAAACAAAACAAAACTGGCAAAAGGCCAGTCTTGATCTGACAGGTCGGAAATCGCTTCTTCGTAGGCAGCCACGGCTTCTTCGGCGCTTGAAAAAAACTTGCCTTTTATTTTTTCTTTGACTTTTGGGAACCAAAAGAAATCACAAGGCGATAACTTAGGGCTGTAGGGTGGGTGACTTAGAGTTTCAACACCAGATTCCTCAATAAATGCTTTTGTTCTAAGGGAGGTATGTGAAGAGGCGTTATCGTGATGCAGCATGATTCCCCGAAGCCCGGTTTTTGGTCTTCTCTCCCGCACAGCTTGAAAAGCTTTGGGTAATGCAATGCAACTGTAGTATACAATTCAGAGTTGACTGACCTACAATTTTCCAGCATTGACGTCGACAAATGTCTACGTCAATGCTGGAAAATTGTAGGAAAAAAAAACTAGCCTCATTTTTTTGCCGACGTTGCGAGGTCTTTGCAGTTTTGTCAGTAACTGTCCTTCTGAGTAGACCCATACCGATGATTGCCTTTTATTTTCCGGATCATATTGATAGATCCATGTCTCTTCACCAGTAACGATTTCTGAAATAAGCCTAGATGCCCCGTTTTCAAAACGTAGACGCATTTCATGGCACCAATCCACACGAGTCTGTTTTTCGCTTTCGGAGAGCAAACGAGGGATCGGATGGTATGAATGCTCCCCGAACTAATGCCTACAATCTTTTCGATGTCCTTATATGTGATTCGTGGGTCTTCTCGCACCAACATTTCAGTAGTCCATACATTTTCTGCTGTTACTGCTGTTTGCGGGGCCCCGGTTCTTTGGTCATCTTTAAGATTAATTTTACCCCTTTTGAATTCAGCAAACCACCTAAAAATTGTTGCGCGTGATGGAGCTGAGTCCCCTAATGCTGATTGTAACCGTTGTAAACTTAATTGTTCGCTTAAACGAAATTTAAAATCATAATATATCATAGCGCGCAAATGTTCACGGTTAAGATCCATCCTTTTAAATGAAAAGCGCGGGAAGTGTTGCAGGAAAATTAATAGAACTTTGTTTTTTTTTAATATTGAGAAATTGGCTTATGGAGTTCTATTTTTAAATAAATTTGCTTTTTAGAAACATATAACACGGGTGCGTTCCATTTTTAAATTTCGAGCATCTCAAAATTTATTGATTGACCTACGTATAAGTATCAAGTACCGTATATACTTTCACATGCATTCAATAAAAAGCTGTTATTTTGACATTACAAACAGATAATTCAATTTTATTTATTTGTATGTATATGTATAGATAGATCCAATTAGGTTTACCCTTAACTGACGAACATGTATGCATAGATATATGGATGTGAAAGAAGCGTGAGAGGTTTGTCAGTACCGTGTCAAATAGTCTTTAGAAAAGCCATAGAGGAAGTAGGTACGTAGTCTCTACCTACCTTTAAGGGTAACAGTTGTGTGAGTTTGTATGTATGCTAATGAGTATAACAGTTACAGTTTTAAACGTGTTTTTCCGCTAATTGTACCCGATTACTCAAGAGTACTTTATTATTAACTAGCTTTTAACCACGACTTCGTCCGCGTGAATTTCGTGGGTTTAATTTTTTTTGTGCTGAACCCTATTTATTTTTCTAAAATAAAAGTAGTCTAAGTGCTTTGTGGCATTCCTTGGGGGAGGCCTATGTTCAGCAGTGGACTTGTGAAGGGATGTAATGATTATGATGATGAAGTTACTCCTTATGACATTAGCTATCTGCCTATGAAAGTCCCGTCAAAATTGGTCAAGGCATTTCGGAGATAAGCCGGAACAAACAGACAGACAGATAGAAAGACAGACAAACAGACAAAATTTGTAATAAATACCGTATATACTTTCATATGACACTTTCATAGGACACTTAAATTTTATTTATTTGTATAGATGTATAGATATATTTTACGAATATATCTATACATCTATACAAATAGTACCTATAACAAATTTTCGATGGTGTACATCGTAAATTTGTTATACTACGCTTTTTACGCTTTGTTCCAACAAATGATTAGTTATTTTAAACGAATTTTAGATAAATTGTTCAAAGTAAGTGAATTAACATTTTAGTTGATAGAAGTACTTAATATCAACGATAATTTTTAGATAATCTTTTAGAATCTTTGTTGTTCCTAGTTCTATGGAGTATTGATGTTCAATATTTTAATTCAATTATGTGATCACTTACAATATCTCATAAGCTAGTTGTGAACTTTTTTTATTTCAAGAACGAGTGAGAAGAATAAAAACAGAACGCTGTTTTTTTATACTAAACTGCTACAGAAAAATGTCTTCATAAATGCAATAATAATTTTTCATTCCAAAACATTCCAGAATTAAGACTAAGCTTAAGCACCAATTTGAACAAGATGAATTTAAAGTAGATAGATATTATATGTAATTAATAAAAATGGCCTTTCTAAAGACCAACCATAGGCTCAGTTTATTTAAATTTAAAATTATACGATGCATATATATATCTTGTGACGCGTCATGAGTACTAGCAGAGTTCATTATATGAAATATGATGTTGTTCTGTGAAATTTTTCTTGGTTGTTTTCATTTACAACATGTATTACTTCTTTAATGTTATAGAAGTTATTTGAATGTTCATAAAGTTTAGTATCTCAATTCTCGGTTATGGCTTCCAATCGAGCCGGCACGACAAGTTATTGCAATATCGGGCAAGTGAAAGGCCATGTTTATGGTACGTCCTATATATTATGTTGATATACAAGTCGCATCTTCAAAACTGTCATGAATAAAAACAAGCAACCTAAACTCACAAAACCATATAGAAACCGGGTATAGTATGGTACCGGGTATTTCTAACAAAATGTCGACAAGTGATTTATAATAGTGGTAAATCGAATTTGTAATTGAGTGTTGCAGAAAGCATCAGAGAAGTGAAATTTTACGCTTGAGGAGGCGTATAATATTCAAATTTCACTTGTTAATTTAGATATTGTAAATTGATTTAAAGTGTAAATCACGATAAGAGTAATAATTTATATATTACCAAAGATAATCTGTCAGTGAATACTAGGTATACTTAGTTAGAAGTTAGAAAATAAATAAAATTAAGGCAGAAAAACATTCCTCGATAAAAAAAAGAAGAAGAAAACTTCGTCGTTAGTTTTAAAACGCATTGGAATTTCATATTGTAACATAAAATGCCGAGAGATTTATACGTAAATATGAATATAGTATACGTGTCAGTGTCAAAAAATGCATTTCAACTAATTTAATTAACTATTCTATACAATTATTACGAATTAAAAAATCAAGTCCATATATCTAATTAATTAAATAAAAAAAATTACTTTAAAAACAGGTATAAACCGATTTCAAAAATTAAAAAAAAAATCTTATATTTATTTCTAACAATTTATCCAGTTCTAACACAGATACTTAAATTCAAAATTTCAATTATATTAACTCCAATAATAAAAACTGTCAGTGCGGTATCGCTATAATCGCCTAGGTGCGATTACGTTGTTTTTCGATAGTATTAAACCTGTTTTAAAAACGAAATTTGATTACTTTTTAAATCACGTTGATAAATTCTATATGTTAAACCCCACATTGCTCTTACTATTTTAAAAAAAATTGTATTGTACCTAGATTTACATAAATATTCCGCTTGAGTCCAGCTGGAAATGTACGGATATTTTAAAAAAGTGTTCCGTTGAAAGTTCCCCAACAAAAACATTGGGATATTCCGTTGGTACGGAGTGTGCAGAAAGATTTGTTTCATAATTTCTATATTGATCAAATCAGGCCCGCCTTCTAGTTGTTTTAACTAAAGAATCTAGTCACCGGTTACACGCTACCCATCATATAATCTCGGCACATTACTTGATGGCGAAAGATTGCGCATAATCATAGGAATCCGACAAGAAGCGGCGATTCGTCAACCTAATCAGTGCGCCTGTGATAGCACTTTCATGTAAGAATGTGCTGGTAGGTTGTCACCTCATGTTTGTTTGAAAGATGTTATCCGAAGATCTCTAGTCTCTATAAATATTTCCTCAATTTTAGAGTCTTGTGGACTATTTAGAGATGATGGCAGAAGACCCGACGCTGACCGACGCATCACTATGGTCCCTTGGGGGAGAGGCAAAGCCCTAGTGTGGGATGCTACTTGCGTAGACAGAGTACAGTAACATTAGAGACACAGTACAGTACAGTAACATTTATTACAGCTTTTATTTCAAAATCTTTAGATTTTTAGTTGCGTTATGTAAACATTTAAGATGGAATAGCAAATTACAAGCCACTTTGTCTGATTTCATAAATCTATAACTCATCATAGCTGCTAAACCCAATTTATGGAAATATCATTATTGTTTTAAATTACCTAAATGATAGGTACTCTACTTTGGAAGAACATAGAAGTAATGTAACAGCACTGACGGGTACAGGCTTCGATGCATTTATGGTACGCCATATTTTTCTTGCTCCGAAATCACACAAATCCTACATAATATATATATATATATATATATAGTTTAATTTCTTCCACGTGTGGGTTATGTATTTTTGTGTTTTTTTCGCCAATGAGTACGCGGTATATTACATGGTAGAAATAATTGCCATTTATAGTTTTAGTGATGAAGGCGCTTGCTGGCGGAGACCAAACTCGAGCTGCATCTGCATGCCTTATCTCTAGATGTTTTAGCGTTTACCGTGTAGCTTTTTGCTAGGAGCTAGTGTTCTGTAATGTAGCGCATAAGGATAGGACAAACATTAGCCTGATTTTGGGTTGCAAAAGTAAATTAGTTGATAATGTTTTGGGATAACAAAGACATAATATTTATTTCTGAAGAAATCTAAATTCTTTGCAAAGTATAATTATCTCAAACTCTACATTATACGTCGCGAGCGTAAAATATGAATAAAGTTGTTAAGAAATTTTACCTGAAAATATTATTCTATCGATATATAATTAACGTGACACGATTTACTTACCCGTCAACTTATGGTCCTCAAAAACTAAAACTTTACACTGCACAAACACATTTATAAATAAATAAGAGCTTTAGATGTAGGTACCAATACCAATGATTTCAAACTTTGTTTCACAGAATTGTGATGCACTAAAACATAAAAATATACACAAATAAACGAATTACGTTAACATTACTCATAATATACTCTATTATAAATTTAACCGTCTTTTATTTAATTTGTTCGTTACACACACTAGTGGTTCGTTCGGTCGTTTTGTGTCGTTCAACCGGTAAAACAGGACACATTACCTGCCGCCAACCCGACGTCGACTAATCGACTGTTTCGTTTCGTGCGATTGGATAGAGATAGACTGTGGTGCATATTCACACGGCGATGGTTTGTGTGAGTGTCTACCTTTGTAGTTGCGCGTGCGAGTAAGTGTTGCCAGTTACTCCTTTTGTACTATTGTTAAATGTAAAATAAAATAAAAAAATATTATTATCACGGAACACCAGTGTGAAATAGCAGCTTAATGTTTCGTATGGTGAGTGTAGAGAAATTTTATTGGAAACGAGCATTCCATCTTAGTCTTCAGGGGCTTTACCGTTAGGTAGACTGTGTGCACCTTTGTCACCCTTATTCAAAAAAAACTTATAAGTGGGGATACCTTGTTATTAAATCGCAGGTCTTAAAAACAAACAGCGGCTATGACGGTATGATAATATGATATATGTTGTACCTATACAAGCAATACCACGTACTGCGTCATCATTACAAAATCTCTGAATGAATTCTACACTTTTTTTTAATTATACTCATAGGAGGCTTTTACGGTTCGTTGCTACTCTATGCTGGTATTTTGTTTCAGTGCAAGCGTGGTCCTTCCCCGGGTAGAACCAGCCCATTTTTGCTGCAACCATAATTGTCTACAACGTGACTTGCCACATAAAAGCGATTTAATATTCAATCTAAATTACAGTATAGTAAGTAAAATTTCAAATTGATTATAAATGGTACAATTTAATTTGTTATAGCTTTACGTTAAACGTATTTTAGACGTTATTTAATTTTTTCGAAGTAATAATGGCATTAGAGTCATCATCGTATTTCATCCCGTTGATGTAGGCAAGATATACAGGGTTATTTTGTAATAAACGGCCAAATTAGCAGAGAAGGTTCAGAATAAGTGATATAGGCAAATGGTGAAGAAAAATTAATTAACAAAAATCTCAAACGTTTTGTCCTTTTTATCTTTTAAATTCAAAATCTATCTATACCACGTGTTACAAAATACCCCGTAAAAATATAATTAATTATCAAAACCAAAAATTTTGTCAACCCTAATAAGCTGTCATGTCAGGGAACCAGATTATTTAACAGAAAGGCCTACGTACCTATTTTACCTAATAATTGTCTACTTTAATAGTTTTTCTATTTTTCATTCATAAATGTTTGCTACCTCAATACAAGGATGTCATTATACTCAAGTACTGGCTTAAAAAAATGTCAAATTGGAAAAAAAAATATGTTGTCAATTTCAAATCTTCTAATCGATATCCTACAACTGTTTCGAGTTTTTTTTCCAACATTTTTTGCAAAATAACGATGCTTTCTAACTCGGAATATTACGATATGATGTTGTGCGTAGGCCATGAAGATAGCAATTTAAATCGTGCCCGCGAACTGTATCGGCAACGATTTATCGATGGTAGACCCACTGAACAGCGACGGTTGGCTTCGTACCAGTGTTTTCTGAACATGTCAAGACGACTACATTCAACCGGCTGTTTTCATCGGTCTACTAGAAGTGGACGTCCAAGCACAGTCGACGCCAGGCAGGCTGAATTAGTGTTAGAGCATTTTGAAAAAGAGCCGACCACAAGTACGAGGCGAGCCGGAACCAGATTCGGTATAAACCATGTTGCAGTTTGGCGAATTATTCGTGACGACAATCGTCACCCTTATCGCTATCGCCGTACACAGGAGCTGATACCCTCCGATTTTGCACCCAGGAGGAACTTCTGCGAGTGGTACCTCAGGCAGTTAGAGGAAAACCCTAATTACTTAAACTGTGTTCTTTGGACGGACGAGGCAACATTCACGAGGTCAGGACTTTCAAATATGCATAACGATCACGTTTGAGCTCGCGTGAATCCACATTCTTCACGGCAGGACAGATTCCAACACCAGTGGCGGCTGAATGTGTGGGCTAGCCTTTATGACGGGCATGTCATCGGTCCCATCATTATGCCACCACGTCTGAACGGTAGCAACTATCTAACGTTTTTACAAACGGAATTCGAAGAGGCGATTGACGAATTTCCTGTGGCTGACTGGGATTACTTTGAGAACCAAAGAAACATGGTGTTTCAGCATGATGGAGCTCCGGCACATATAGAGCAATAGACTATTTTTGGAGATTTTCGTCGTGGACAAAAATCGTTGAGAGTAAATTCAGTAGTATTACCAGTATTATTATCAGTGGTAGAGCCACGCGGCAGCTTTTGCTGTCGCATGGATGGACCGGCTCAAACCGGGGTGATACCACGACCTCACAGAATACCAGCGAGAAGTAGAGGTTTACTTCTGCATTTCGCCTGGTGAGTGCAGGTGGCCGGAGGCCCAATCCCCCCCCCCTCTACATGGCAGCGGAATTAAACGGAAGACTACTCCAGGAGAGTACCAGCATCCCTGGAGAATCCCTCGCTGAGCATCCACGCCCATACTACACTACTTTTTCTGAGCATGGGTGCTCAGGCTGCCTCGCGTATTCTGGGGGGGGGGGGAATTCCACTCAAGACGAAACCTACTCGGGGCAAGCGGAGCAAAAAGACAAAGACAACCCCTGCCACGCTATCCGTGGATTTTTGCAATATCAGGGGACTTCATTCAAACCTTAACGCCGTCCACTACCATCTGGAGACGGCAAAACTGGCCTTGCTCTTTCGAACCGAGACACAGGTGTCCTCTCCGGCTGATACTTCGTATCTCTCCTACCCGGGGTACAAATTGGAACACTCCTTTGTGCCCCGGGCTGGAGTTTGCGTGTACGTCAGAGAGGACATCTGTTTTCGACGCCTCGGCAGTCTTGAAGGTACCTATGGCTGCGCGTAGACAGCGACGACCATCCCCGCGTCTACGGGTACCTCTATAGGTTCCATAGCGGTAATGCCGACACAGACCAACTCATCGACCACGTCCAAATGGCTGCAGACTCCGTGCTACAACAGGTCCCATCTGCTGAGATCGTGATGCTCGGTGATTTTAACGCCCAGCACGCTGAATGGCTTGGTTCCCGTTTAACCGATCATGCGGGTAGATCTGTTTATGACTTTGCCTTAGCATATGGTCTGACACAACAGGTTACTTCGCCTACGCGGATCCCAGATGTGGAGGACCATGTACCTTCCGTGTTGGACCTTCTGCTGACCTCTCTCCGGACGGATATCAGGTCTCCGTCGATGCCCCTCTTGGCTCTTCGGACCATTGTCTGATCCGGAGTACGGTGCCACTCACGCTCCCATCGCAGTTGCGATCTGCAGCTCGCCGCCGTGTTTGGCACTATAGGTCGGCCGATTGGGATGGAATGCAGTCTTTTTGTGCATCCAACCCTTGGGGACGAGTTTGCTTCTCGCCGGATGATCCCAACGTTGTTGCTGATTCTGTCGCTAATGTGGTACTTCAGGGAATGGAATTATTTATTCCATCATCTGTGGTACCTATCGGAGGCAGAACTCAGCCATGGTTTGGTCATTCCTGTAAAATTGCATCACGCTATAAGCAAAAGTGCTACCGAGCCTGGGCTGACGCATCAACGTCCCGGGATGTAAACACCAGCGCTCTTAAAAAGAAGTATAATTCCGCCTCCAGGTCCTTAAAAGTGTCATTGCCAAGGCAGAGCACATCGGCAGGATTGGCGAGAAACTAGTTCGCCTCCCTTCGGGAACACGTGCATACTAGTCTCTCGCCAAGGCTGTCCAAGGGAACTTCTGTCAGCCATCTCTGCCATCTTTGCACAGGGTGGACGACTCACTGGCCCATGACGCAAAGGAGAAGGCCGATCTGCTAGGCTCTCTTTTTGCTTCCAACTCGACTCTTGATGACGGGGGGAACACACCGCCTACCATCCCGCGGTGTGAGTGCTCCATGCAGGAAGTGCTGTTTACACAGCGCTGGGTACGTAAAGCACTCCTCTCCCTGGACGTCAACAAGTCGAGTGGGCCTGCTTTAGTCCCACCTATTGTGCTGAAGACGTGTGCTCCGGAGTTGGCACCGGTTTTAACGCGTCTTTTCCGGTATTCCTACTCCCTAGGCGTAGTCCCAAACTCATGGAAGACAGCTTTGGTGCACCCGATCCCTAAAAAAGGTGACCGCTCAGATCCGTCCAACTACAGGCCTATCGCTATCACCTCCTTGTTCTCAAAAGTAATGGAAACTGTTATTAACTGCCAGCTCATGCGATACCTTGAGTATCACCAGCTGATTAGTGACCGCCAGTACCAGTGGTGATCTTCTAGGTTACCTAACTCATAAATAGGCGGAGGCAGTGGAGTCCAAGGGGAGGCGTTGGCCCTTAGTTTGGACGTAGCGAAGGCCTTCGATCGGGTTTGGCACAAAGCGCTTCCTTCGAAGCTTCCTTCCTATGGGCTTCCCGAGAAATTGTGCAATTGGATCACCAGTTTTCTTGCAGATCGGAGCATCAAGGTCGTAGTAAACGGTACGTGCTCCGATTACAAGCCCATTAACGCTGGTGTTCCACAAGACTGCGTGCTATCACCAACACTGTTTCTTCTGCATATCAATGATATGTTGCAAACCGGTAACATTCATTGCTATGCAGACGACAGCACTGGTGATGCTTTTTACACCGGCCGTGCCAATATTTCTCGGGAAAACGTCACTGAGTACCGGAACAAACTTTCGAGACTTTGTTGAACAAAGTCTCAGACTGGGGGCGACTAAATCTAGTCCAGTTCAATCCGCAGAAGACACAAGTTTGCGCGTTTACCGCTAAAAAGAACCCCTTTGTCGTATGTCCTCAGTTTCAAGGCACTCCCCTTGTTGCCTCAGCCAGTATCGGAATCCTAGGTGTCGACATATCGAGTGATGTGCAGTTTCGTGGTCACTTGGAAGAGAAGGCCAATTTGGTCTCTAAAAAGCTTGGCGTGCTCAGCAGAGCGGGACAGTATTTCATGCCGGCACACCGCTTGCAACTTTACAAGGCGCAGGTTCGGCCCCACATGGATTACTGTTCCCATCTCTGGGCAGGGGCTTCCCAGTGCCAGCTCCTTCCACTTGACCGCATCCAGCGCAGAGCGGCTCGAATCGTCGACGAACGAGTTCTTTCCAATCGGCTGGACTCACTGGCACTGCGTAGAGATGTTGCATCTCTTTGCGTATTTTATCGCATCTATCACGGGGAGTGCTCTAAGGAATTGCTCGGACTAATTCCAGCCGCTCAATTTCAACATCGCACATCGCGACAGAACTCGAGATACCATCCATACCATCTGGATGATTGGCGGTCCACCACTGTGCGATTTAGAAGAAGTTTTCTTCCTCGCATAACTTCCTTGTGGAATCGATTACCACCAGCGATTTTTCTGGACCGATACGACTTAGGGACCTTCAAGAAAAGAGCCTACTCCTTCTTAAAAGGCCGGTAACGCATCTGCAATTCCCCTGGTGTTGCAGTTGTTCATGGGCGGCGGTAGTCACTTACCATCAGTTGAGCCGCATGCTCGTTTGCCACCTCTCCTATAAAAAAATTACTATTTATAAAAATATTTACTTTTTTATTACAAAAATCCTATAACAACCTTACCCATGTATTGATTAAGCTTAGTTAATTTTTGTCTTCTCTGCTTTTGTTTCCTATCTTTTAATTATAAGTAAAAAGATTACCTATGACAACACTGTACCGGTAAAGCTGGTAGTAAAAGTAAAGCTCAAGCTCAATCGTTCAAAGCTGTTGGCATTTCAAGTAAAGCACGTATGGTTCAAATGTTTTCTTAATAATTATGGTAATTAATTGCTGTAAATTCCATTAAATAATGTTCTTTTTATTACAAATATATGTTAATATAAACACATAAATATATTATTAAGTACTATCAGAACGGGTCCATCCGGTTCGAAGCGTTACTTATTACTTTATTTTACCTCGGTCAACGATCCACATTGAAGTTTTGATCTTCTTAACACAATCATAAAAGCTTAGAAAATTTAGAACACGGTGAAACAATTTATATTAGGTCTTTACCTATGAAATTGCTGTTTCTCATTTAGCGTATTATTTTTTCTATATCTTTTATTTTTATTAATCAAAGTAATCACCCATGCAATCTATGGATCTTTGCCAACGCAGTGGCAGTTTATTAATGCCCTTCTTGAAGAAATAGCAACTTGGGGTCATCATCAGCCTGCGACAGTCTACTGCTGAACATATGTTTCTCACTTCGACTGCTGAACATGTATTTGTTTGGCCTATAAATAATTGTTTCTGACCTGAATGTGAGTCCTTGTGCAATTTATGTACGAGTATATAAGCGTGGAGGCACCACTATACAGGAGAAAATTTTACTGTGGGATTAACTTTTTTTTAGGAAATTAAAGGAAAAAATAAGATGACGTCATTACGAATCTTATCCACCAAAGAAACTCCGAACATTGCTCTTTCCTTCGCTCACTAGGTAGACTTGGATACGGAGGTCCATTCTTTCCCAATTATTATATCTTAATATTTGAGTTTTTAAATTCGTTTATTTGTATAGTTTGTGTTATAGCATAGCTCATAACGGCCTATGGATCTGCACGTATGCAACATATACACAATAATTATATTTGTTTTTTATGCTTTACATTTCAACTGGAGAAGCCCATGTCCAGCTGTGGATTTTGACGGGCTACGATCAAAACTAGAAACAAACGAAGAGTTGGTGTTAAACCAATGTAGGTATTCGCGTTTCGCTAAGATTAGTCACAGACTACCTCAAGCAAAATTACATTTATCGATCCTACTAAGGCTTAAGGCCTGAAATTCCGGAAATCCTTTTTTGATATAATTATATTTAAGATACATACTAGTATAATATTTCGATATGTACTTAATATGTATAATATAATACTTTCGTATATACGTTTTAATGTGATTAATGTGTGGAGTCACAAGTTACTTTTGTACTTACATAATATTATGTACCTACACGCATTAGAAGT
Organism: Parnassius orleans; assembly: GCA_029286625.1. NCBI lineage: Eukaryota > Metazoa > Arthropoda > Insecta > Lepidoptera > Papilionidae > Parnassius > Parnassius orleans. The sequence continues at coordinate 2,484,961 of JAGSMP010000027.1, read as the reverse complement.
TATACTTTCGTTATAGTAGCTACCTTGGCATGGGATTAGGGTTAGGTGGATATGGAAAGAAACTGGCGTACGATGCGGACGGTATTGCAGAGCACCGCTTTCTGCATTTGAGCTAGGGGCGGTCACGGGGGCTTCGTCGTTAGATGATTCGAGAGACTGACTGGGATTATCGTGTTCGCAGAAACGGATACAGAAATAATTTAGGTCGACAGACTACCCCACATGCTAGTCACCTCATGAACCAGGTTCAGATATTTTGTTCACTTATCTGTTTCGGCTTTCACGAGGTTCTCGTCATACGGAATGCTAATGTCGTTTACGACCAAAAATATTATTGACTCTGCCCGGTCTCAACACAATCTCAGGATTATTCGCAAGAATAACCCTACTTGTGATGATGGCCCAGTCCCAGAAGAGCCTGGCGCGGTGGTTATTTCGAGCAAGGATTCCGGCAAGTACTTAAGTTAATAAAATTTAAATTAGGGACTTACCTCAAGAAGAGTAGTGCTAACTGCGGCTAAAAGTCATCTTCATTATTACGATTGTCTGCTCTATTATAATAAGCATACTAAACTGCAAAGTGATACCAATAATCACTAAAGAATTCCGTCGAAAGCTCGCTGTTTTTCGTCCAATTTCAATGTTTATAGTATTCTTTAAGAATATATATAAGAATTTTAGAGAAAATAATCGATTCTCGCTACATTATCCGGCCATCGAGGTGTACGTTTTTGTATCAATTCTTAATGTACATATACGAGTGAGTGATAAATAATTCCATCAAGAAAGGACGATTCTGCTTCAGCATAAGGCCATCATTTATCATCATTATCATCATTATCATTACAGCCCTGTAAGAGTGCACTGCTGAACATAGGCCCCGTTTATCGAATGCCACAAAACACGGTCCTGATCTATCCTGAGCATCTATCGACTTCCCGCATCCCACATGTTTTACCAGATCTTCACTTCATCTAGTTGAGGCCATTCTACACTTCTCATTCATGCCTGTATGGTTTCACATAAATTGGATCTTAATTCTTGATGCGAATTAGGTTTTACTTGGTTGGTAAAAGATAAACGCAACTGTATGTAGTAAAAATAACTTTGTATTCACTACACAATCTATAAATTTTCTCACGTTTCTCGTCGTTAGTATGGTCCAATCTGAGTTTATTTAAATTTTATTTCGTCAGTCTTTACGTCTGACGCATTCGTAGTGAAATGAACGTCACATTCAGAAACTAAATGATTTGATAATTTTAAGGGTTGTTTGACTCATTCGTTCGTTTGAGGCGTTTTGGATGACTGTATTAATGAACCCGTTAACACAGTTCTCTAGTGCACTTAGCATTCGTACAACGGAGCCAAATTCTTTATAATCAATTAAAGCTTCGCCTATATGTTAGTCTGTAGTCAATTTCACGCGTTGCCCAGACCGCAGTTGAAGCTCGACTACATAGTCTAATTCTTTTTTAAATTATTGGAATAAATGTGGTTTTTGTTTTCGAAACTAAGTCCTTAAGATCAATTATTATATCCAATTGTATTAATAAATCATTTCCGATTAGCACCTCATAGCGGTCTACGTTAAACAAATAAAATTTATGGAAGTCGTTACATTTTAATGTTGGTATAAGCGGTATTTCTATAACCTCAATATGACTACTAGATGTGTGAGTACTGACTACTTCAAAGAGTTCATATAATGTATAGTATCAATCATCATTTTTGCATCTATTTCAGTGATATAAATGTGACACAATTTAAGCGCGAGGTCACAATTAAATACTATGGACCTTGTTTTTTATGGAGGCTGATAAGGGTAAGTTTTCAGTTAATTGTTCCTGAGGTATGTCTGTCTGTGAGGCTTCATAAAAAGTTTTGTTACTGTATCCTTCATGACCAACGTCTTACACGTTTACATTTGCCAGTAGATATCATAATTTAACTCATTACACTTACAACTGTACAACTGTACCTAACAGTTGTAAGAGAGCCTACTTTAAGAAAAGAGCCTACTCCTTTTTAAAAGGCCGGCAACGCATCTGCAATACCCCTGGTGTTACAGTTGTTCATGGGCGGCGGTAGTCACTTACCATCAGGTGAGCCGCATGCTCGTTTGCCCCCTCTCCTATAAAAAAAAAAGTTGTTGTCATAGCACTGTTCTTCGTCATATCCAATAAGCTCATTGAGTTTAAAACCTTTGCGTAGAATCGGTGTGGTTGTTTTCATAGTCACGTCTAAAGCTCTTGCAAGTGCAGCAATTGAACTTGGGCTGGTTAGTAGCCGAATTGTTGGAGCGCCATCCCTTCATTAAGGGTTGGCCTAAAATCTGATGGTTGCGGCTGATTATTACCAAATTGTGGGCGGTAGTTCAATCGTGGTCTGTATCCGAACTGAGGTAGACTGTATTCAATATGTGGATGACAGTAACCGTAATTTTTTGTTGGGTGGTAACAGAAGTTTTGCGGTTGACCTTGAATCATCATAAATGTTGCAGGTTGATTAATAAATTTAAAGAAGACAATTTAGTTTTGTATCGAGAATTGACCCACCACAAATTGTGGCGTAAAGTAACGAAACACATAGCAATTTATTTCTTTAAATCTCTACATTACAAATGTAATATTAGTTTTACTGTGTCTAGCAGAAATGTTGAGAAACAAATAATTGAAATAGGAATCTCACAAAAACGCTGAAAATTTGTTTTCTAACGTGGATTTCAAAAAGTTTAAAATTGATATTAACGTGCAAACTCGAATAGTTATTAACAATATATTTTCGTTTTAAATGAAAGCTTCCAACATCTGTTAATAAAAAAGAAAGACATTCAGGAGTGTCTGAATCTGAATATATATAAATAAAATGTTAGAGGTTTGCAGTTATGCGCGCATCACGGAAAAACTACTGGATAGATTTCAATAAGGTTTTCTAAGTTTTATTTCTTAGACACTTGGCCCTTATCTAAAAGAAATATTGCGATATATTCATTTAATATAAAGTTATTAAAGTTGTAAGAAACAACGATTTTTATAAGCACTACGTGTTCAGTGATGTGTGTTTTCTTGATATATCAAGCAACGCGGACGAAGTCGCGGGTATCAGCTAGTAATGAAATAAAAGAAGAACTGTTACGCAAAGTTAAAGAGAGTAGGCCTTATAAAAATTATTTAATAGATCAGCTGGCAAATGAACATAGTCATGAAGTGATACGACTGCCACTAAATCATTATCAATATAATCCTATTGAGCTCATATGGGTTCAGGTAAAAGGAGAAATTGCAGCGTAAAACCATACTTTTAAAACAACCGATGTTGAAGTTCTTCTGCATAAAACAATAGAAAACGTTACCAGGGAAAAATGCGTTAAATGTGTGAAGCATGCAGAAGACCTCCAGGAAACGGATTTGAAGAAAGATTTTTAAGAGATCAAGTAAAACCTTTGATTATAAATCTACAGGAAGACGATAGTGACACAGATGATGATAAAATATTTATAAATGTAGATTATATTTTATTTATTTTATTGTGTTATTTTAGAATTTCATAATTTCAAACCTTAAAAATCCATTCATTAAATCTTATCGATATCGACTACCTGCTGATACGCACATCATTATGACGCTCCATAAGCCCAATGAGTGCGAGCGAGATAGACTGATTACAATGATTTATTGCCCAACGACTCAGTTGATAACGGGCACTATAGTAATTTTACGGTATTATAAGTTAAAATAGTGCACTGTTCTTCAACTAATAGTACATATATCGCATCATAACACCTATTATCGCTAATTAGTTATTATAATACTAGTAGGTGATAGTAAACAATAAGTTCTTAGGCCCCGGTGGTAATCGTACTAAAAAGTATCTGGAAACTACTTGGTTTTAAATAAAATATTTTAATCCAAGACATGAATATGTCATCAAATATTCAAAAACCTGTTGTTGCATCGATGATAATGTTTTTTTCCATTTCCATAATATAATATCCAATTAATTCCATTCCATTCATTACAGCCTATAAAAGCCCACAGCTGAAAATAAGCTTCCTCCATAGATTGCAACCTAAGACGACTCGACAGCTGGTAGAATAGATAGACAAGTTGCGCTGGGAAGTTATTGAATTATCGGAGGTCTGAAGAATGGGGAGGACACGATAATTCTCGAATCCGGCAACTTGTTCTATCACAGGGAGGATGACCATATGTCCCAAAAAGGTGTTGGATTTATCGTCCACAAGTTTCTTGTTAAAGATTGGGAGTGTGTCCACGAGGAATACTGTTTGGTGATTATTCTCAGAATCACCCAACGGTATTCGTTGAAGGTCAAAGTGGTTTACGCACCAACCTCGGCATATCCCGATGAGGAAGTGGAGGAAATGTATTATGATATCTCTAGAGCCATGCGATCCTCCAAAGCCCACTATACGATGTTAATGGGAGACTTCAACGCAAAACTAGACACAAGAGAGAACGGTGAGCTGAACGGAGGGAAATTTGGGATAGGGCAAAAACCCAAGGGACCAGCAAATGACCGACATCATGGAGAAAAAGGGGCACTTTATGATGAACTCTTTCTTCCAGAAACGGCCCCACAGAAAGTGGACATGGTCGAGCCCCGACGGTTCGACAAAAAATGAGATTGACTTCATTATGACGACTAGACGGCAACTATGCAGTGATGTCTCAGTGGTCGCGAGGGTGAAAACTGGTAGCGATCACCGAATGGTTAGAGGCACACTGAACCTAAACGTTAAGTTGGAGAGGAGAGGTCTCGTCTAATGAAGTCAATGCTACATCCCCCTCGTTCTCTAATCTAAAGCCCCGAAAATTTTCAGCTCGAGTTACAAAATCGTTTTCAGTGCCTAGAAGACTGCAATACAGTCGACGATATGAATGACAATCTCGTGGAAACTATCCATGCGGATGGTGCTAATTTCTGCAAGCCTAGCCGCACAAGAACCCAAAAGCTCTTTGATCACACTCTTAATCTCATGGCTGCTAGACGGAAAATAAAGCTGCAGTTTTCAGCAGATATGACAGCATGCAGGCAATAGATAGATCTCCAAATACATGTGGCAAGACTTACGCAACTTCAATACGGCTCGGATTGAAGAAGCGATCGAGCGGAACCAAGATTCCAAAGTGTTTGCCAGAGATCTGTCTGCCAGAAAGTGCCAACTGTCGAAGTTGAAGACCAAATGTGGTAGCATCGTTTCCGGGACACCTGAAATTTTGAGTGTGATTGAGAGTTTCTACGGACAGCTGTACACGTCATAGTTGGAGCCACACGCAATTGTGAGTAACGGTCCAAGAGTAAGTCTTAGTACTAGTAGTAGTAGGGCTACGATGGCTATCCGAGTACAGAACCAGATTACGACGAACAAACCTATCCAACTGCAGAGAGGTGTAAGACAGGTTGACGTTATATCCCCGAAACTCTTCACGGCTCATGGAAGTCGTTTTCAAGCTACTGGTCTTGAGTACATCACTCCCCTTCGATTTGCCGACGATATAGTCCTTATGGCAGAATCTCTTGAGGACCTAAGCACTATACTTAATGACCTCAATAGTATCTCCTAACGGATAGGTATTAAGATGAACATGGACAAAACAAAGATCATGTGTAACGTAAGCTTGAAGTTGTTGACAAGTATGTTTACCTGAGACAAGTAGTCCGACTAGGTAAAGTCCAACTACGAACGAGAGGTCAATCGACGGAATCAACTTGGCTGGGCAAAGTTCGGGAGATTACGACACATCTTGTCGTCAGTTATAACTCAAAAATTGAAAACAATATTGTACAACCAGTGCCTGTTTCCAATGATGACTTATGGATCTAAAACATGGTATTTCACTGCAAGCCGTAAGAGGAAGTCCAAAGTCACTCAGCGAGTTATACAGAGGGCTATGCTCGGAGGTTCTCTGCGTGATAGACTTAAAAATCAGGATAACCAGCAGAAGATAATCTGCAGTAGAACCAGAGTAATCGACATAACGGATTAGTAAGCTGAAGTAGCAATGGGCCAGCCGTATAGCTCAAAGAACCGTCAACCGACGGGGAAAGAAAAGTTCGCGTGTGGCAGCCTCGTAGACGAAGTATAGGACGATCCCCACTAGATGGAGTGAAGACCTGTGAAGACAGGCCTATGTTCAGCAGCGATTGACGTTAAATATTTCAATACGTAAAAGAGGTGCGATTCCGTTTATAGAAATGATGAAACAAGTGCTCCAATTGTGCCTTGAGATAATCGTGATAATCTGTCCGGTTAAGCTGTCGTCAAGATCCCTCCCTAAAACTTTGCAGTATTATGCACCAACGTTAAGATTTTTATAAACAAAATTAAACATCAGATTAGGATAGGATGTACGGGTATAGATATCTTTGACATTAAATTTAAAAAAAACATTTATATAATATGCACAGAACCACAAATTATAAAGTTGTATTTACAGCACAGATTACTCTCTACCAAGAGATAATAATTATGTTGAAATGTTGAATATCTATCTCTTTCGTCGTTCGCGGTAATTTGAAATTTTGAAATAAAGATGTTAAAAATAAACTAAGATCCGTCTGAAAAATACCTGATACCATTATTTTTTTATAATGTCGAGCAAAACTCGGTCGTCGGTCGGAAGTACTAAATACGGATACAGATAATCTTTCTTTGGAGTTTCGGTGGGAACTGGGAACTGTATGACCGGCGGATAGTTGCTCCTGAATTATCAAATAATTGTTGGAAGTGTATTATGATATAATATAAAACAGGTGCAAATTTGTGTCTGTGCGTGTGAACTGTAAGAAGAACGATTTGACAGGAGCTACGATGGTAACTTTTTCCGTTTGGGCGGCTTGAGGTATGATAATTATAATAATGTAGGTACTTCAGAGCGAATTTCCATTACGGTGGCTAGTCTTATCAGAGAATAGCTATATGCGCAGAACAGGATTACAGTGCCCAATTGTATGCGAAAGTACAAGTGCACTCTCTATTCCCCCATTCTCACAGTCCGATACTCCGATAGGACGGTAATCCGACAGGTCCGACAGGACCAACAAACATGCTTTTTGAGGCACCCGGGGGTCGTCAAATTCTCCCACACTTCGTAATGTGATGCATCAGCATATTGTGAAGAATTTTGTGAATAAAATACATATTAGACTAGCCTGTATCGTCTAAGAATTTAGCTATTATAATTGGCAAATCTAACATTAACAACCCTCGCTTACTACCAGTAAAATAATATAGTGATAGTACACTTTCTAGACATAGTGATTTAGGTATATTATACTCTTTATTATAAACCACAGTAAACAGAACACTGCACAGCCATTTGTTATAAAATATTTGTCTAATGAATATCAAACACCAGTCTATGTACATAAAGTTTTAATAGTGAAAAATGAGTCTGTTTTATGATATATGAATAAATAGCTCGCCACCCATCTGGAGTAATAGTGCACAGAGTACCTTTAAATTAAGTGTTCTGTAATTAAAAGTCATTATAATATAATAATTATTTTATAAACATATGTTTATTTACTTCTTTATATAAAATGTAGATGCCATTTTGTCTAGTGGAATTTTCTCATTTAGATTTGGTTGGCTTTTTCTTTTTAGCATTATAGGGTATTGTTGTATATTTTAGGTGAAGTACCTAATGAAAATGATTGGTCATATTTTAGTTACAATTATGCACATTAAAGTTAAAACATGTTCCAAGTTGCCAAGTACTCTGTTGCTCTTAGGTTGTTCTATTCCTGATAGCTGTTAATCAGTTCACTGCGTACTTGTATATATAGAGGTCAGTGGTTCACTGCACTATGAACAAAATTTTATGTAGTTTTTTTACAACTTGTCTTGAGTAAAAAAATAAAAAAGACATAATTTTTAAGTTCATTTTATTTTCAATAACATAAAAATGTTATGTTTTTCTCATTTTACACATTTTGAAATGAATTTCAGTGGGTATGAATCCGATTACTAAAATGTTCACATCAAGTTCAAGAGTTTTAACTACAGTACAGTTTGGCTTTGCATGAACTGAGGGTCATGTCTCCTTATTTAGAATTTCTTTTTTCACTTATTTCCAAATGCTGTATTTTACATTTGTACGAGCAAAAATCTACTATACTCCACAGCAGTTTTCATTATAATATTCAACAAAATATATTGTAATAATTCACTTGTATGAATGGATTATTCATTTTGATTTTTGTATTTTGTTTTGTGATATGCAAAACATTTTTATTGATATTTTCCATTTTTATATAAACAAAAATACATAATTTACCTTAGAAAGGTAAAAATGTATAAAATTACTATTTGGTCTCACAAAAATCTATATGATAATCCATCCAACAGCAATATTCACTACAATAAATAGAACTAGCTAACTGGAATTGAAGGTCCCTTAAAAGTATGTAATTTTTAATTTTATGTTAAAAACTGTGATCAACTAATCTCATTTTCTTTTTGCTCAGCATAGACCTTAACAATCCTCATTCATAAAATGTTCCATCCAACTTAAGAATTGACCACAGCTTTTTATAACACTAATTTTATTGTTTTTGTAATAGTCCACTAACTCTAGAGAGGCGTCCATATTCATAATAGCATGAAGATAAGATGTACAAAATTATCAATTTTACACAAGAAGTAAAGATTTGACAGTTTACATATAAACTTTAATAGATAATGAATAAACTGTTTCTTAAACCTTTTAACAGTAAGTCACTGTAAATTTTACATTATGTAAAAGGAATTATGAATTGTGATTGACAGATTTATCGGGAACTTAATTCCATTTAGAAATTTCCAAAGTTAGACAAACTTTTGCTGCACCTCATTAATCATTAGACAAATTAGTTGTATACTTTTAATTTCAATTTTGAGTAGACAATAAGAAAATACAATGCAATTTAACCAAACATTTGAAAATATGTGAAACTAGTCTTCATAAATTTAATGCTCATCTTGGTTTTATAATTTTTTTTAATTGGGAAACTTCCACAAAATAAATGGCAAAATTAAGAACATTTTTATAATTAGATACATAATATATGTATTATTGCTTATAATTCTTTTGAATAAAGGGCAGCAGTTTAATAAATAAGGTGATGTAAGGTGGGCCCTAGACAGTAATGATGGATGACATGCCTTCTGATGTTGTGCATGCACGGTGGTTTACTTGTATTGATTGATGCACACTATACATTTGACATGCAAAGTAGGTGCTGGTATTGATTGACAATTCATTTAATTTTTCATCAGGCAAACTTCTATTGATATGCACACATGATCATCTTTTGATTGGCAAGTTGCAGTAAATCGGCCTTTTTGCACCGCTAGATAACCCCATCATAGTGAGTCTTCATGCAAGCATATTTGATTAACATCTCTAAACAAAAAGGAGATTGTATTATTAAGATTTATGTATAAAGATTCTCTCTCCAAATTGTTGTACCAAAAAAAAATGGTGGACAAAAACAAGAAAAATATTTCTTTAAACAAAATTATCTTTTTTTCCAAAATAGTAATTACAAGAATAAATAAGTCTGCCCTTGACATTGTCACACAAGATTTTGGGGAAACAACAACACAGAAACCGGTTCACTGTAGTACAGGCTGCCTTGAAATCTAATAGAATGATTGATGGCATAGCTTCTGGGGCTGTCATGCAACATGACCATTTACATAATGCATGTCATACTGCATTACCTTCTAGGGTCCGCTTAATAAATTGAGATGAGCATAGATAAGCGATATTTTTTATCTGTGAACGATGGAGCAATGTATGTGTTTAGGCACGAAAAAGTGACATTTCATAAACATGTGAACATTGGCACATGTTAATACTTTAAAATTAGGAAAATTATCTAGTTATAGTAAATAAAGCTACACTGTTTTTTCCATACACATTTAGTTTAACATGTTAACATTTTTTGAAAGAAAAAAGTGGGTATACTTAAATTTTATGCAATTATTGTAGGTATTCTATATTTATTTAATTTGTTTAAAGTAAAGGAGGAAATTAAATACAGAATATGAATATTGTTAAAAAAAGATGACATGCACAATGTAACAAAAATTAATTTGTCTACAGTTAAATTAAAATTATAAATTGCCTTTTTAGATAGGTACAAACATTAAAAATATAAACTGATACAATTAACAATATTCTTTGCTAGTTTTAGTAGTTTTCTCAAATTTACATAGAATTTAGAATATTGTTCAAATTGTCACTCTTGCGCGCCCGAACACATGCATATTGTATAATGGTATTTGTATGTACATGTAAAACCATGTGTAGAATTTTAATTTAGTAATACTACACTAAAACTGGCCGTCATATAAGTATCTGCCATGTTCTCCTAAATACAACTAGGTAATATAATATTCTTAACTAGATTCATATTTACAAATAATACAGTTCATTACTCTTTATATAGAAATTAAAATATATTTCTATCATTCTTCGATTCACATAACGCAAAATAATTTAACAGAGTTCATTTTTGCACTCACATTTACAATATATTTTCGTAACTAGTTTGTTACTGTTTATTTCTTGATTTGAAACAACTCATTTAGAATATATCACCCAATAAGCGAGTAGCGCTATACTCACGAATCTTATCGTATCTTACTTATTTAAAAATGCAGAATATGTGATAACGTCAAGGAATATGTTACAATGAACGGCAATTGAACATTATAGTCCGCTCGCATCAAATAGGAACTATAAGATTCATAATGCCTGTGCAAGCATGGTCATGGTTATTCTATATGTACATGCCGCGACCACGCCCGCTAGCACTACCAAACAACTAGCACAAATAAAAATCTTTATTTACAACCTGGTCGACTATTAACAAAGAAAGGACACAAAAAGAACTCTAATTGATTATACGTATTTTATCAAATTTAATAAGAAGTTGAATTAATATTTATTGTAAATTTGTGTTACTGTTTATGCTAGAGTTTAGAATATAGGGAGCTGAGTGGCGCCACCGTAGCGGCGGTGCGAGGAACTATACATGCGCAACACCGCAGTGTATGGCCAGCGCGGCGCTCGCCTCGCTTTAATACTTTATCTATACATAACCTATTTAATGTAATCCGGCACCGTTGTTGCGACAAGCGATGCCCCCGTTTGTGACGACGTTCAACATTGCAGTATCCAATCTTATAGCATGACCCTAACAAGGTTACAGAGATTCACACTGTTTCTATGACTGCAATGTTCAACGCCCTAACAATTGGAGAAGGAACTAAAATCTAGTATCACAATATCGGGCTTCACTAGCTCGAACAGTTATGTTAACGCCGCACTACGTGCACAAACCAACGAACATCGGAACTTTAACGTAATTAGTAACGTCTCCGTCGTGCTAGTAACTTCCTATAATACTCGTTGAGTGAACTAAGAGTTCCACGTAAAAGTACCATTACCGAGATCTATGGATAAGTCCACTTTTCGTAGTAGCTTGAGAAGTCCTTATTGACTAAAGGTCTTCAGTTCGTTCAGTTCGGGTCTCCTGAGAGGAGTGACAGGGCTCATTCGAATAGTGCTAGTAGATCGTCAGAAGATGGAGCTCTTGGAGGATGCGAACCCGCTGACGAGGAGGAAGATGGTGGTGTTGCGAGCAACTCGCCTAGTGCTGGTGCATCTAGGTACGACAGCAGCTCCATGGGGTCCACATTAGTCTCAGGAAGCAACTGTAAAAAAGGAAATAAATTAATATTTGTTATATATTAATTTGGCAGAAACTTTCGTAATCTCTTGATACTTTCTATATTTCTGTATTTCTAACATATAAATTTGTTTGACATAAAATTTTTATGAAAGGAACGTACTTCGTGAATATTATTGTTTTAGAAACCAAAAATTTTTCACCATAATGTAAAAAAAATATGTGTTTAACTATATCAAACTAAAAATAATCTTGCAACACTGTCGTGTGTGGACAAATCGTCGTTGTGAAACCAAAATCATTATATCATTACATTTAATGTAATGATAGAATGAAAATATTGAAAGTTAGGAACATTTATTATTAATATAGGGAAAAAAAGAGAAGAGAAATATAGACACACCCTTTTTTTAAAAGTTATCATAGTTATTTGTTACATTTTAATTAACTTAGACTTAGTATGATACCTGTTAATTTACGCATCGCATGCAAATAATGTAATAAAGGTTGATATAAAATTGAAAACACGTTTAGGTAGTGTTATGCTGTTAGCATTATTAAATTAAAGATAAAACTCAGGGAACTTTTGAGTCTGTATATATATAAAACACGCTTGGGCAACATTTTTTTTTAAATTCGTGTGTGCGCTTTATAATTGACATTAATGGCGTTTTTTCGTGTTTTAAAAAATGACGGCGCTTACGTTGAGATTGTCGGTGCCTTCGCCGTCGATGACAGCGGCGGGGTCAAAGTTGAGGTCCGCCGGTATGTCGACTTCGTTTAGCGGATGTCCAACTGAAGGCGGGCCCGGCGTGTGACTGGAGCCTGGCGTGTGGGCACCGCCACCGCCGGGCGTGTGCGCGGAGCCCGGCGTGTGCGGCGTGTGCGGAGTGTGCGGCATCTGCGGGTACGTGAGTAAATTAGTTTTGTTTCTAGATGGCATGATAGCACGAATGTTAGTCTTGGCCACTTACAATTGAGTTTTTTTTGCAAAGATTCATTTATTCGTGTATTTCAAATGCGTAAGAGGCTTCCATCATTGGCTACCGAATAACAAAAATGGCTGGACCTTTGGAAACGCTAATGCTACTTGCCTGAGCGCCCATCTTATCTGACATATCTAAATATTTGTTTGTTGCGGAAAGCTTAAGGCTCAAAGTTCGTAATTGTATTTGTACTCTACGCACGTCTCGTAAGCGAAGCGATATATGTGTGTAAATTTGTCATGTGATTGCTTGAGCTATACAAAGAAAACAAGGCAACTGTAAACTAAAATTGCGTTGGATCTTACGTAAACCTTTTTTTCCCCTTAAATTAAGATAATTATATCCTACATTACGTTTTTTTACACAGCTACATGATTCTTAGCGCTTCGTAACTCGAATTCACTTTTTCTCATCTAAAGCAATGCTTATTGAGATTATAACGTAAAAGTTGGTCGCGTAGTCGAATCAATGTCATGACACATGAGGAACATAGTATAATATCAATAGAGGCCCTATCGTTGCGTTGATCACTGCATGAAGTGGCTATATCATGAAATGGTCAGATATTTCACGGTATGGCCAATGAGGACTACCACAACTTTTTCGGCCACCAGGGTGGCGTCATTTTGGAATAGGGTGGAATATTTCACAGATTTCATGTCGAGGAAGTATAATTGTTATAAAAGTGTAAAGATTAATGTTTCTTTCTGACAAATAATTTTACCTCGGTCCCAACTTGCGACATCTGGTGAGCGAAAGATTATTAATACTGGCCATATCGTTCAAATGTCAACTTTGTCGATGATTTGTCCATTCACTTTCGACTATATCATTATCCAAACGTAAAATTGGGCAAATCGTGATGGGTCTGGGCAGTTCATGATACACCGCTATTCTATGATTTAGTCGATAATTTATAAAGCTTTGACTTCTGATATATTTTTTTTAAATACGAAAGAACCTATCAGTAATATCTGCGATAGTAGGTTGAGGTTTGGCTGAAATGTTCCATCAGCCACCCTCGATACAAATACAATTCACCGCCCTTTCATAATCCCTTCAGAGGCGATATGGCAACTCTGTTAAAAATGCGCTGGCAGCGTCCCCAGCGGTAGATAATGTTAATATTTTACGATATGATCATTTATGTTTGGCCACATCTTAAAGTAGCCGTGAGTTTTGGTTTGCCGTATTTCATTGATCGGGCCAAGGCATATCAAGATTCATGATGCAGACAATAGGCTGTGTAATTTTTCATGAAATGGCTGCGTTTCATGAAACGTTCGGCCGATTCATGATGTGATCAATTTAACGATCGGGCCACGACATATCCACAATCAATCTATTTAATGAGTTAAAATATAATTTAAACGCGATCAAGTTTTACGTCTACGTAATAAACTATACGTCTCCACTTAAGAATAAGAACCATCCTGGTATTTATTTATATTATATTTATAAATATAATTTCATTTAAACATACCTGTTCATTCAAACTCTTCTCCATCGCGTTAAGTGGATCTAAGGAATTGACGCTGTCATTTAAATGCGTAAGAGGTCCATTGCCAGTGTACTCATTGCTTCCAGGGCCATTGTTCATGCTAAAGTCATAATTCTGGCTATTTGCGTTTGAGTTCCTGTTCTGTGTACTGTGGTTGTAAGAAGAGATCATAGAACCGCTCGCAATTGTGTTCATGTCTGGAGGCAAATAAGGCGACAGCGCCTGATCCCAATTATTCATGGTAGGCATGTTCATTGACCCAGGAGAGACCGCTTTGCCCCTCTTCCCTAAACTGTTGTCATTGCTGTCATCTTCTTGCTGAAAATTTAATAAGCATATTGATTATAAGATATTAGAAAATATCTACTTGTAAAGCTTTCACTTTGCATCTGTCAATATGCAACATTTTTGCTAATAGAATTCAAAAGAATGAAGAAATATAATCAGTTACCTTAATTCCTGGGTTTGCGGGATTCTTAGCGGCTTTCCAATTTGCCCCGCTGTCGATAGTAACTTCATCAACATCAGAACTGTTGAGCGTGTTGAGGATACCCCACATATACTGATCGACTTCTAGGCCTTCTAATTGAGCTGGTTTACTGAAATATCAACTTTGGTTTAATTATTTTGTACGAATATGCATAAAACCATATGGGGTTAGGTTAACGTATTTATCTTGCTGTTCACCATGTAACCTATTTACGTATCTAAGAATTTAAATTTATTTTATGATTATAAACTAATGTTTAGTTACAGACTAGGTTAAATAGTTCAGACGACTTAAGTAATTTTTAATATGTGTATAGTAGTATATCTTGCTAATTTGCTAAAATAGTTTAAAATGTTTGTAGTGTATTTTAGAATATTTAAGTGCTGTATTCGCGTCAAATTAATTAATATTCTACTCACTTGCACACTGGACACCTCCATGACCCTCGTTCACAATTGAGTTGTAAATATGATTCTAAATCAAAGCACTGTATGTGTTTGCATTCATGTCCACGCGCCGGTAATGTGATTTTCTTGAATGTGATTGGACATTTTAATGACACTTTTAGAGCTGTTTGCTCCACGCTATCCCTGTCATTGCCTGTGTTGGAACTGTTGTTGTTAACTGGAGCTTGGTTGAAGTTCATCTTGATCTTGGCGATACAGTGGTCAGCTGTTAGCAGTCGCTTCCTAAGCAACCCTTGTAGAACACTGCGTACGCTCGGCCGGTGGACCAATTGTAACACGAACAGATGCGACTGGAAATTGAAAGGTTACATATTTACTTTCTTCAACTATTTGCTTCTTAAAATGTTTAGGCATATTAAAATAATACGTAGACATAATGTTTTAGAAAATTACTTAATATAGTACTTACACAACAACACGCGGATACTGTAATCTGTATCGTGTTCCTGCCAGGCTGGCACACTTCTTTCAGGTACAATGGCTTATGTGACGTTTTGTTCTCGCCTCTATCTATGACTAATGGTGTTGCGTTGACCGACACCTGAACACTCGCTGGCCAATTCGTATTCATTTGCCGATCCTCGTGATGGAAGCATTTTAGTTGTAATTCTAGGTCCGATCTGTTTTACAAAGATTAAATTAGTTAAGTCAAATGATCTAGAATAGTTATAATAGAATACAGTTTTTACCAACTACTTGAAACATTTACCTCCAAATCAAAGTTGAGTGGACCGTCGGTTTTAATTGGAATACATGATTGCTAACTGCTAAATTATGCTCTAATCTAAATGGTGGTAAAATAATACCATCTCTTACAGGGAATGTCAACCGGAGCTCGTCATCTGAAAGTAAAAAAAAAGTTTTATTTTATTATATTTAAGTCAACGTTACATTTTTCAAATTAAATTAGAAAAAGCAAACTTACTCTGCATGCCCATCGGTGGTTTGAGCTCGTTAAAGTGGGGTTTTACATCAGCATTAGGGCTGATATAAGGTGGCATACTGCTTGCTGGCGTCAAAGGCGGAGTTGGGTTTCCGGGCACTGGACTGTGCTGGTAAGTCATGCTCGTTCGCATAGCAACTTCTTGCGCAAACTGCCCGCTATATTGCCCTCCATATTGTGTGTTTCCAGCTTGATGCTGAGGAAACTGGTTGGGCACGCCACCATTGAAATATTGCCCTTGGTTGGAATAAGGAGGTGTCGATTGCCGCATACTTCCTCTCATAGCTGCTCCAAAGTTCCCAGTCGGGCCTAACGGCTGCTGAGGTGGATACTGTGATTGAAATCCAGGTCTTCCCCCATATCCAGTAGGGTATTGTGCAGGCCCAAAGCCCGGTTGGCCACCCATGTACTGAGGCTTTCGTTGTCCCATAAGCATAGTCCCTGTTGGATAAGGTGCGTGGCGCCTTTGGTACGCTGGGCCCATTTTCGCTGAACTGCCCATTTGTCCGGGTCCCATCTGCGAAGACATCATATTTGCGTGCATGCCCATATTGGCCATTTGTGCCATCGGATTCATGCCGTTCATGGCAGCGTTTCCCATCTGGTTCATGCCAGTCATTCCGTTCATGCCGCCGTTTCCTCCCATGCCCATGCCAGTCATGGCAGGGTTATGGCTGCGCTGCTGACCGTAGCCGTTCATCGCGCCATACTGGGGATTTCCCATAGTCATGTTGTTTTGCATCTGCAAGTAAGAGCAAAAGACATTACAGATTTGAAATAACAGTTGCGACCAAGAAATAGTGTTTAGGGATAGAATATTTAATCTAGAATACAATAATGCTTTACATCCTTTCGGTAAATAAAACTTCAGTTTTAAGTAAACTTCTATAGATAACATAGATAGAAGACATTATAATGCTGATAATTGCATACCTGCGAGAAGGACTGTGAGTCCTGCATCGCGGCCGTGGTGGCCGCGGCAACCATTGCGGCGGTGGCGCCGAACTGCGCGTTCTCGCCCCCGCCGCTCATCGCGCCCGAACCGCCCGTGCACCCATAGCCGCTGTACACCAAACAAATACATATTAATTATCTTACCCCTTTTGATTAATGATTTATAACAATTAAAGTCATAGTTCCTTCAATATACATAAACTACGGATGATTTCCGACAGAAGTATATTTTTATATATTGATATAGGTATTAAAATGTGAAATCAGTCCGGCAATTTTATTTAATTCGTGATACGAGTAGTTTCTATTCTATTGCAAGCGGCCTTGCAGAGTCGAACATTTTACATTCCACACGTTAACGCTTCGATTATTAATAAACACGGACTCAATATTCAACCCAAATTGTATTGACGCAAGATCTTTTTTTAATACGTTCAGAGATTTTATTATTTTGACGAACAATGAGAGAAAAAATCAATATGGACGTGTAGTGAGTGACGCGTTGTTACCCCTGTGTTTCACTCGGGATGTATTTGATTTTTTGTATGGCATAGAGTGGGAGAACGATTCATGTGAACTGCTTTTGGGGCCAATTCCCGAGCCTTCTCGGAGCCCTTCCTAATAATTCCCATTCGACAAATACCCGACAAACACTCGCACGGGCTACCTATTGTTACACGCGTTTCTGTAGTAGTGCAACAATATTGAATGTGCGAAATCGCAGAGTATAAAATAATGAATATTGAATACCTAGATTTAAATATTATCTAAATCAGAAACATTTATGTTAAAACATTAACAACTAATTATTGTTAGAAAATTTTGATGCACAGTACGTAAATTCGAATTTTGCAAGTTATCTAACAATTTGTATGTATTACATTAATAATAATTATTACACCTTCTAATTGATCGTTTGTATGCTTTTCACAAATCACACTCAAGTATCGCCATAAATAGTTTAACAGATACTTAGTAGAGTCGAAAACCAATAAACACGCAAGTCAACAGCGCTCAAGTCGACGTGTCTTTATTCATCGACGGTGCAGATGATTTACAAGGGTCCTTCCTTAGGTAAACTTCGTCCGACCTGCACTTCTTTTTATAGTTTTGTCTGAACCTTTTTCTTTTGCCGGCCAAAATGTGTAGCCGACAAAAAAATCCTTGTATTCTGTATCCTGGTGCACTTTTTGTAAAAGTGGTACCACATCCGAATAATCACTTACGGCTCGCTCAAAATATTTGGGTTCTTGAATGCGAGCGGTTTGTCGAGGCATCTCTTTGAGATAGTTCTTGGAACGTTCTTTTTATAAGCTTCATTTCTCGGCACAAATGTATGCTTATTAGACGTTATAATAGTTACGGTTAACATTACTATTGTGTTCTGGAATTGTTCTATTTTGTATGTTTACAGATAAAAGTAAATTAGGCGAAATAATAAATGAAGATCTTTAAAAAAAAGGCTTTACTTATGTGAATATAAATCAAAATCGCACGTTTTCTGATATGCGAGACGGCTGAATAAATTAATATGAATGAGTATGTTGCTATTTTGAGAAGCTGGAAGGTGTTTGGCATACTATTGAAAGATAGACGAGAGAAACGCGTAGGAATTTTGATACATAGGCTGTAGTTAATTTTAGATTGTTCATCGGACTCGTCGAGTTCTTAGCTAATTGTCGGTGAAGATACGTTATTATCGAATTCTCTTTTAAAAGAAATTATAGGACGGGAGTTCCAATTAGCAAATATCAAGCGCGAGTTAAGTTTTTAAAATCAAATTACGGCCCTTATTGAGCGCCAAAGGTATTATCGGACAAATTTCAAAGGATCAATTCGTAAAGACATAATATGTACAAAACGCCGTACGCGAAGAAATGCACTGCTGAGTATACGGTTTAACAATTTTTTTAATATTAAAAACTTTTAATCATACACACATATTTTGTTTCGGCTATATACAGAATATTAATGAATCCAAAGTTTAAAATGCTTTAAATTTTTCTTGTCGTTAATCAATAAATTGCTATATCGTTAACAACCTGTATTAATCAACAATTTAGTTTTTAATAAAACAGTGTTAAATAAGGCATTAATTAAGCCTTGTATAGATTACTATCGAAGTAGCGTGAAGCCGTGACGTGTACCTACCACCCCTGTGTTTCGACGACAGTTGGTCACCCCCTATTTAAATACCACTTCACATTGTGGCCTGTGTGCACATTTGTTTATTATATAATAGAATTAAAGGTTTGGTGTTATTGGTCTGATGTTATAGCTTTCTAACAGTTGTATAAATAATAAATATACTAATATAGAATAATAACAGATTGACTACAAATAAATATATAGCATTTGATAATTAGACTGCAATGCGATGAGGGTTCATTGCAGTATGATTTTTATTTATTTTTTATTTTTTAATTACCTACAAATTTTATCATTTCGCGAATTTTATCTCATACTCGTCAAGTGATGTTAGAGGTCGGGAGAGAATGAATCATGCTTCAAGGAGCGAATTCCGGGGGTTACAAATGAAGGCGAGCGTTCTAGGGTGGATACGATACAATGAACGGGAAGGGTCGCCTCACCCGAGTCGCAAGCTTAGGGTAAGTGGGCCCGCTCCCGTCAATATGGGGCTTTATTACGAAGCTTCTGATAATAATTTGTTTCCGTATGACCAAAATGAAACGAAACTTTTAAGGGTAATTTTAAAATACGATCGTAAACATAATTTTGATTCACTTACTTAATGTGAGACAGTTCGCTTATTATTGTTTAATACCTAGGTTGCCGAGCTTCACTCGGCGTTAAAAAAATATCTAAATACAAAATTTCATTCGAATCGTGTCCTTTCAGAAAAATCAATTACGCACTATATAAATAAATGCAAGGATATGCTCTCTTAAAGTATAAATATTAAATAACGTGTACAGTGAAATGGTTTAAGTAAATTCGTTCAACTCTATTGAGCACGTGGTACTATAAATACGATTGTGTCAGTGCATCCGCCCCCGGCCGCTTTGCCCGTTGAAAACAGATTTTTTTCCCACGACTACTTACAAACTGCTACAAATCTGTTATTATTAAGAAATTTAGCCATAAGTGCGTATAATTGTCCTTTTAAGATCGAGTCGAGGGCATGTAAAATATACAGCTATTGTTTTTATTTTAACGATTTGTCTTAGGCAACTGTTTATATTAATTGTGTACCCCGCCGGTACCCTTGATGTGAAGCAGACTTCCTGCACTCTATTCACACAATCACGCTTCCAGTCCCCGTTTTATTATTATTTACTTATTGGTTTTGAATAAAAGGCGCGCAGCCATCAACAATATGTCGCTTGTAAAGGTGACTACGAAACAAAGCCGTTGAGCGCCTCGACTTAGCACCTGCTTATTTTTTAGAGTTATTTACAGTTTCTAACTAATAATTATAATTATTATCGGAAACTGTTGACGACTCCATCGATATTTATGATGTTCGTTTATTTATTTTCGATTGAAATAAAATTATCCTAGTAGAAAAATTACTAAATGAGGCTTTAATTATTTGATGCGCGCATTGTGTAAATAATTTGTTTGTTTGTGTTTATTGTAAGAGCTAAAGTGCAGTCACCGCTTGCATTCCCATCGTGCGTTAATGTGAGTGAGTAGAGCTGTGTGCGTTAAACTTATGTTAGTGTGAGTGTGAGGGACGTTAGTGTGTGTGATAGGCGCCGAAAGCGTTTGTGCGTGTGAATGGAGGAACACATTTCATTTCTTTCATTATAATTGCAGCGATGCGCGCGGTCGGCAATGTCAGTTACTCGTGTACTTTTAAGTAACCATTTGATTATGGGGGATTTCCGTACCGTACAATTTATGCTTACGTGCATACACAAATATTACTTATTTTATGCAGTAGGTAATATAAATCACACTGTTATGTGGTAGCAAATGAGTTATACTTATAGAGTGTATTTGATTTTATTGCCTGTTAACAACGATAAGGTGGGCACAGGTACACAAGGCACGTTTTAGCGTTTTGTTGAAATGTAAACAAACTTGTTCCGGATAAGATAAAAACAGTGAGTGCCTTAATAGGCGGGACGTTTCGTTGACAAACAGGTACCTACTTGTTTCGAGGAAAAATAATCGTAGATTATATTTCAATTAATTTTGTAATGTATAATATACATAATTTAATAAAAACTATTTTGTTTTAAAATAGTAACGAAATGTTCGATATCGTATATTATAGTACTGATCGAAAAGTAACCAGATTAAATTTTAATAACATTGATCAATATCTTTTGTATTCGTTATTACAATAATCATTTTTTTCTCTTCGGATTTAAATCTATGATTATTTTTCAGATTTATTTATTTAATTTGTAGTTTTATGTAGGTACTTACCTATGTGGATTAACTCTGTATCCAATCGTCCCTTGCAGAGGGTTGTGCTTGCCAGTATCGGGAGCGTGTGCTCCCGCGTATGTGATATTGTGCCCCGCGTACCCAGCCGTATTAGCAGAGTTAGCCGTCCTGTCGATTCAAATGCACCCCCTGAAACACCACGCAGCCTGTTGTAGTCACGAAAGTTTTTCTCTTACATTCGACATACTTTTCCAATTGTCAATAACAGTTTTCAATTCGCATCAGTTGCGCGCGAGTTATTCGATTTTTTTTTGTTATAATTTAACTGGCGTTTACGCTCGAAACGTCGTTGAGAACGTCAACAATCAACGAAACGTTCATCGTGGCGAGTTCTGTCCTCAAGACATAATTCACAATTTTCTAGTAATATAAATTATATTAAGTTTAATATCAAGATTTTTTATATATTTTTGTCACTAAGTTCACTTGAAACGTTTTACCATTTTTCGTTAAATTTAATAGGTTTAATTTTTAATGATTATTTTTAAATCATTAGAAATAATTTTCCACTTATTTTATACTATTAAATTTTTTAGAACGAAAATTTTCCAACGACGATGAACGTTTCATCCATGTATCGTTTCTTCGATCAGCTGTGACGAAAAAATTAACTTCTACCATCATATTATTCCGATTTTTTTTAAATGATCGTGAATATTTTTTTATTTGAAGTGATGCAAGTAACTTTTTTTAATTTATGTTAATAGTAAGTTGTAGATATATTTTTATTGATAACACACCTAAAATGGTTTGTCTTTAAAATTCACTTTTATATCACTCGTCCCACCTCTTCAAACAGACACATTTAAATAATGCAATCCAAAAATATTGTTCAAAATCCAAATTTTATCACTAGGCAATCCTTTTTTGGTGGGCCACTGCACTTTATGATCTAAAATTCAAATTGTCACTTAGCACAGTTCATAAGTGTCCAAATCCCATGTATAATTTGTGCACCTGTCACTGTGTTCCAGCATTTGATAATAAATTTATTATTATCGCTCACTCACGAGTACGATTTTGTATTTACCGAAACATCATAGACGTGTAGAGCGAGCGCCGACGCCGACGTCACTGACATCAAGCAACCACACGTTCGGCCGTCAAAGGTAATACTGGCTGGCGAGCCGGCAACGGTGAGTGAGAGGTTGCGCCGCGGGGCGCTCCCACCCCGCGCGATGTTGCCAGCTCGCCGCGATAAAGTGGCGCACCCCCGCGCTCCCCTCTCTATGTCGTCGCTCGTCGTCTCGGTACTCGGCATTCGGCCGCGCTCGGGCGCCACAGTCGTTATGCTTCTGCCCCGCCCCGCGCACTCGACTTTTCACGTAACGGTCCTCAATCGAGCGCTTTACTTTAAGTACGATAGTCCGAGTGGATAGCCGTGTCATCTATGACCGTTTCGATTAATTTAATCGTTCAATGTCAACATTTATTTACCTTCAACAATATTTTTGTATGAACAGAAAAGTTGTAATAAATAATATAAACATCCGGGACTTATTCCCAGGTAGATGATATTTTATTGAATTTTTTGCGCTATACGCACGGGTGGCAGCCGCGGTCGGCATTCGGCAAGCGTCTGTCTGCGTTCGGGCATAATAATTAACAGCGAACAGCGATAAACAATGGACATGTCGTCCTCTGGTCGCTACCTGCGCATGACGACAGAGGACGAGTGACTCGTCCAGCGACGTCCTCGCTCGGCGTTACCACTGTTTTGCACACTTCTTGAAACAATTCTTGATAAATATAAATTGTTCTTTAGTAAAATGTTTTGGGGACTTGTAAGTTCATCAACCATATTTTTAATATATAATTTCAGAAACAAGATAAATGAAACATTTTACGCTGGAAAATAACGTATTGACGTGTTAGTTTATAAGTCGCTACAAGCCTAATACCATTTGTACGTATTTGGGGGTTAAATGATAGTATTTTTGGTGGACGATATGAAAACGACGTAATGTTGGGTGTAACTTAAATTCTCATTCAATGATTCGTCTCAAATATAAATATGTAGCTTGCGACTATAGAGTGAATTGTTTTCTTGTATCTAAATTAGCCCTTTCACGACGGCAGGTATCGAGTTTATAAAACTATATTTTGTTAGTCGGATTGTGTTGGTCCGTCAGCTGGAAAGTCGGGAAAGCGGCAGCGCACGCGCAATCGCGCCTTGTCCGCGTTCCGATGTGTCCGCACTGTCACTGTATCAAATAGGTAATACGTTTATTTTATTGTATGTATGAAAATGCATATTTGTTTGTTCATCTTCTATGTGTTACTAAAACATCCATGCGATTACGATGTAAATTTGTTGCGGTGTGTGCGCGCCCGCGATATTTTCTGACAAATAAATGAATATTTAGTTTAGTTTAGTTTAATAGTTCTTCTTTTCTTATACCATTCATCCGACTACGATGGAACTTCGCAAAGGCTTCAGACAAAAAAGAAGCATTGCAACGCATACCGGGCACAGCACCTATAATATATATTGGTAAACTTTGCACAAGGAATGTACAACAACTATGGTACCAGTTATTCATTCATTAGAAAGGAAAAATTGCCATTGCTAATTTTCTTTTTATATAATATATCCTTAAGATGAAATGCTACAGCGTTCGTAAAAAATTTAATGAAAAGTATGTACTTGTAAACTTATTTAGTTTATTTCCAAGTTTTTAAGTTAAGGTGACTGAACCTTGTCTAAAACTAAGATTAATAGCTAAACGTGTTTTGTGGAATGTCATAATTATTTTGAAATACCATTTTTTGACGTGGTAGATTGACGCTTCAGCTGTATTATGGAAAAATAGGTCTCCCGATTAAAAAGAACCACGCGTTCACAGAATACCAGCGTAAAATGGGAGCATAATGCTGCTATGTCTCGCATGGTTAGTGAAGAGAACCAGAGAAGATGTAGGTAGTTAATGGAGCACATCATCAGTTTACTATCAGGTGGATGGTGTGCTCGTTTGTCACTTACTTGTATAAAGTAAATCTCATTATTTGAATGTGAAAAGTTTAGAAAAAAAAAATTACATCTCCAATAGAAATATAGGGAAAATACAAGTGCATAAAATTCTTAAGTTCCTTAAAACGGACCGCGGACCTAGGTCGAAAGAATTATTATATACTGCTAAATTTCTATCTCATTATTTCAAAAAGTTTAAAAAAATTATGAAGCTAGTGCCTAGTATTTTTCTTCTGTAACGTGGATGCGTTTTGCAAACATAAATTACATATGGACCAAACCCGGGACAATTATTTGCAGACCATAACACTATTTACTGTGGGCTTGAACCCACGAATGCTTAGTTACTGTGCTACCGAGCTGTCAAACTCACTTGATAGCGGAAAGCTATACCTAAAATGTAAATCGAAGAATTACAGTTTTCGGTCGGAAAACAAAAATTCTAATATAACAATTCTAAAATAATATGTTTAAGGAAAAAGTTCTTATACTCATGGACAAAGTAAGAGGAACTCAAAAAAAGTGTGCATAAAACAAAATACCTAATAGTTAATTTAAAATTGCAAACGTCGAGAAACATACGATCAAATGACAAAAATAAGCCAAATTAAGAAAAAGAAAAAATTTACAGGAAAGAAATATTTTTGTACTTAACATTTTATAATTTTTTCATAAATGATTAGGAAAGGCTATAACGTGGGCTATAATCCCCTCTAGCTCTTCGAACTGCTACCAGTCTTCTTGGCATGCTCCCAATCAAGTTATCAATAAAATCTTAAGAGACTGTGTTCCATTCTGTTGTAATGCGTTTTTAAGATCTCTCAAATTAGCGGAGGCATGATTTCTTTTCATAGCTTGTTTTCATAACTGGTGAGCGGAAGATTATTAGCCATCATTACATTAAAACAAACAAAACGAAAAAAAAAACATTTCAAAACTTTATTTTCAATAGCATTTACTAATATTTGTGCCAGGCCAGTACGCACGATAATTATAATAGGAGAAATTAAGATTTTTTTGCGTTCCTCTAAATTTGTCCATGAGTGTATATGATATAAAAGTTTACATGTGTTTAAGCATGTTAAATTTAATTACCAACTGCCGTACCAACTCAGAGTCGCTTAATCAATCAGTAACTACTTTTTACTTATAGATTTTAAAGAGATTCAGATAAAGGGCGAATAAAGGCGAAATAAACAATAATATCAAAGATAGATTAAAATTTCCATGGTCACCCTTGAAGTGAGATACGATACGGACTTCAGTGTTTTCAACAGTTGCGCTATGATGCTAGGATAGGTTATTTTGTATTATAGGATGTTATTATGTGGTTATATTGTTATATCATTTTAAAACGCCAGATTTTTGTATTTACTTTTATCGTGTAAAGTCGAAATAAGACCATTAAATAGGTTAAAGCGTTTTGTGTGGAAAAATCATGTGCATATTTTCACTTTATTTTCCTGTCTTGACGACAACATACACTAATTATTTTCTGCACTTCTATGGCACAGTACCTTGAGAAGATATGAGTTACATTCCGCATTTTTAAAACGTGCATCAATTTTTAATGTTCACGTAGTAATATAATAATATTCTACGTATTTAAAACGGCGACAGTTAAAACGTGTTCAGTCCAACTCCTTCCTGCAATGCTGAAAATCTTATCACTTCAGATAATATTTATGACGTTGTATGGTTTATGATAATGAATTATCTACATAAAAGCACGTAGCGCCTACAGGTTTGTAATAATGTTATGTTTGTATAGATATATGAAGACCTTACGTGATGTTGATGACATTTCAACAAAATAATGTAAGATAGATAAGCGGATAAGCCAATTGCGTTTCAGTGAAGATATCCGATTGAGATACTTATTTTTCACTAATTGACTATTTTTATATTTTACATAATATAACATTATTACAATTTCTTGCTCTGATCATCATCATCATCATCATTACAGCCTTTCTCAATTCCACTGTTGTACTTAGACCTCCCCCAAAGAATGTCACAAAGCACGGGCCTAAGCCACCTGCATCCATCGACTTCCTGCATGTCTTACCAGGTCGACACTCCATCTAGTGGGGGGCCGCCCCACACTTCTCCTACCGGTACAAGGCTGCTACTCGAGAACCTTGCTTCCCCATCGTTGTCGGTTCTTCGAGCTATATGACCGGCCTATTGCCTCTTTAGCTTACTAATCCGTTGGGCTATGTCGGTTACTCTGGTTCTACTTCGGATAACCTCATTTCTAAGTTTATCTTGCTCTATTATAGTAAGTTAATACTATAGACTTTGCAGGGAAATGTTTTGAAGTGTAAAGATGTGGAGCCGTGTGATGGTAGCGTTAAGAGATAAGATAATATAGGTAGGTAGTATAAGAAGGCTGCAAATGCGTTGTCACCTCTGAGGACTAAATGGAATGCCTCACAGCCTGAAATTATTGTTTTCATAAATAATGAATATTTGTATTCAGGAGATATCTAGACTATCCAGTTAAAACAACACACATTAAAAACGCACATGCTGCCGACATTGTTTTACATAAGTAATCTGTACAAAATATTGATGCTGAGTTGATAGGCCTCAACCAGATATTTACGAAAATTTAATGTATGTCCGCAAAAAAATCTGTAAAGACCAGGAACAAACACAAGCTATTGATACTAATTTCTCGATTCCACGGAGTATGTAATTCATACATGGAGCAATGTATACGATATTACCACAAAGACCCAGAAAACATACAAGGACTCTCTATTACCAAGTTTTAATATTTTATTAAACACAACTGTATAAAAAGAGTTATTTTAATATGAATGAATACATGGTTGATAATAACTCCTGGTGTGATGGTCGCTTCCAACCTTTCTTAAATAAGTTTTGTAAGTAGTTTGTACAACCTCGCTCGGTTTCTTGCTGGTTCTTCCTAGGACTGAGGTTTTTTCCGAACCAGTGGTATGAGTAAAAACATGGCTTTTGATAAGAAAAACTTCTTACCCATATTGAATAAAAATTATTCTATTCTAGCCACCGGAACATCGAGTTCCTGAACGTTTTATCAAGTCGTCACTTCATCTAGTACCGATGAAGTTCAGCGCGCCGAGAACCATTCGGTTTTCGTTTTATAGAGCGAAATGACCGACCTACTATTACTTCAGTTTAATGATTAGTTGGGCTTTGCCGTTTTCTCTGGTACTGCAGATATCTATGTTACGTATTTTATCATTGAGATAAGTTCCGACCTTAACTATCTCATAGCTCGTTGATAATTTTTAAGTACTGACAATTTTTAGCGTTTACTATTGCGAAAGTAATATTATTCATGATAAAGATCATAACGTTTCACCCATGATTGAGTCAATAGCTGTCAATAGATATTAAAACCAGTGCGTTATTAAAAACATAAACACTCACGCCTGTCACCCAGAGGGGTAGGCAGAGACTATGAACTTCCATTTGGCACGATCCTGACACACCTCTCTCGCCTCCTCCACATCCATATACCTACGCATACACGCTCGTCGGTTAAGGGTATTCTTAATTTGGCCCATTTTCAATATATGGCCAATTTGGTCGATAAATTTTCACCTAGGGCGTCCCTTCCAGACTCTGCCGTTCACCTCTGCCACATAAATTTGCTTTGTCACTCTTTCCTCATTCATTCTTTCTACATGACCAAACCACCGAAGCATTCCTTTCTTAATCCTGGTCACAACATCATCTTGCAAACCACACTCTTCTCTTATCACACAATTTCTCACTTTGTCATTTAGATTCAGTCCTAACATCCTCCTTAATGACCGCATTTCTACAGCATTTATTCTACTCTCGTGCTTCTTCTGCCACACCCAACTTTCACTACCATACATTAAAGTAGGAACTAACACAGCATTGTGAATTGCCATACGTGCCTTTTGGACACATTCTGACTTTCCACAATAGAGTGTAGAGCCCCATTTACTCTATTTCCTGCGTTCACTGTCGTTCTATATCCTTATCATATCTACCATCCCTGCTAAATACACATCCCAAATACACAAACTCATCTACTTGCTCGACCAATTCTTCTATTCTTATTTCACATATCGTTTTACTTCTTTCAAAAACCATAACTTTCGTCTTACTTGCGTTCACTTTCATTCCCCTTTCTTTTAATGAACTGCTTATTAATGTAATCATCATTTGCAACTCGGCCGCCGACGACGCAAGTATGACTTGATCATCGGCGTACAAAAGGCATTTTACGGTTAACTCGCCCATTCTTAACCCGCATTCTTCAACTTTCAAATTTTCCAAACAACTGTCCATAAATAAGTTGAACAGCCACGGGGAAGCCACACAGCCCTGTCTGACACCTTTATGGATGCCAAACCAGTCCGAGTAGGCCCCGTTCATCCTGACACAAGCATTGAAGTCCCTATACAGAGGCTTCAATGCCTGTATCAACCCAGCGCTCAACCCAAATGAGTTCAGTGTTTGCCATAACACATCCCTGTCCACTCTGTCATAAGCCTTTTCCAAGTCCACGAACGCACAAAAAACCTTTTGGTTTTTGGCCAAAAACTTCTCCGCGACCATGCGCATGGAAAAGACCTGATCCGTACATCCCATTCCCGTTCTAAATCCCGCTTGCACATCCCAATTTTTTCCATCAGTATCTTTCATAACTCTTTCAATTAGCACCTTAGCATACAGTTTTCCCATAATGCTAAGAAGGCTGATACCACGGTAGTTTTTACAGTCCTGCTGCGAT
Organism: Parnassius orleans; assembly: GCA_029286625.1. Taxonomy (NCBI): domain Eukaryota; kingdom Metazoa; phylum Arthropoda; class Insecta; order Lepidoptera; family Papilionidae; genus Parnassius; species Parnassius orleans. The sequence continues at coordinate 2,455,762 of JAGSMP010000027.1, read as the reverse complement.
CCTTTTCCCTTATATATTGGGACTATCACGGCTTTGCACCAGTCTCCCGGTACCCGCTTAAGTTCCCAACACAAATTAAACAAGGTGTACAGCAGGCCTGCCACCACTTCCTCTCCAGCCCTTAGCATTTCGAGTGATACTCTATCATATCCGGCCGCCTTACCTGCTTTCATGCTTTTCATTGCTTTCATTATTCAATCTACACTTATCTCCCTACCTCTCTCCACTTCTTTCGGAATTTCTATTTCACTTAATTCAGACGACTCTTCACTCATAAACACGCTTTTAAAGTATTCCTTCCATCTCTTTAAATTAGAAACTTAATCATTCAGCATACAGCCATTCTCGTCTCGTATAGCATTCATTCTAGGCTGTATTGAATTTCCCCTGGCAGTTCTTACGAGTTTTCAAAACATTTTAATATTTGCCTGGAAGTTATCAGATATCCTTCTATCATTTTTATCTGTTCTTTCTTGCTTTTTCCTTTGAACAACTTCTTTTACTCACGTCTAAAGTCTGCCTTTTTTCTTTCAATCTCATCAATCATACCGTTAGAATTACCAGCTTTGGTTGCTAGTAAATCTAGCCATGCTCTCTTCTTTGCTTCAACTTCCATCCGTACCTCATCATCCCACCATAAAGTGTTATATTTCCTTTCCTTCGTTCTCTTAGTTACACCACATACTTCGGTAGCAGCATCCACCAAACCTTTCTTGACATTATACCACACAGTCTCCAAGTCTAAATCATTCATACACAATTCATCCATACTACTTATATTTTCTCTCAGTCTACATTTGAACTTCTCTTTCACACATTCATCTTGTAACCTCTCTGTTCTTATACGCTGTAACGCAGTGGTAGACACAGATATCTGATGCCGCCAACGTCTGAATAGACCATCAATTCGACATAAGACCAAGTAATGATCCGTCCCTACGTTGGACCCCCGGTAAACCCTTGTATCTACCACTGCGCTCCTCATTCTTTCATCCACAATTATGAAATCTATCATGCTTCTATCACCACCTCTTTCACATGTGAATCTTCTTATGACGAAAGAAAGTGTTCGTTACAAAAATATTCTTTTCCACACATACGGTGAGGAGACTTTATGCTTTCATCACCAAACGTTCCCAATAACCTTTCATAACCAAGCCTCTTCACGCCAACCCTTCCATTAAAATCCCCTACTATAACAATATTTTCATTACCCTTGCATTTCATTAGCACCATCCTTACCATCTCCCAAAACTGCTCTCGGTTATAAGTGGGCTTAGACATGTCTGGGGCGTAGACCCCTAGAACAAACAACTTCTTTAAGCCCACTTTCATTCGTATCCATAGCAGTCTCGGGCTTACACATTCATACTCTTTCACACAATGACCCATTCCTTCTGAAAGGATGATACCGACTCCCTGGCATGCCCGCTCTGTCTCGTCTACACCAGACCAGTACGCGGTATACATGCCATCTGCATTGGCACCCTTTCCCTTTCGTTTCGTCTCATTTACACATAACACATCTATTGCTTTATCATTCATCATTTCGCATACTTCATCCATCTTATCATTCATTGCTCCACATACATTCAGCGTAGCCAGACGGGCCTCCGCAATCCACTTTTCGCTCCTCCGGGAGACAGAACGTGACGGGTGGCGAACCTCGTCGCCGGTTTTCCTCCCGGAGATTCTTCGCACCCCTGCCCCATTAAAGGGGCGCCGGGAACTCGGGGCCATTTCTTTTCTTTTGTGCCTCATGGTGCGAAAGTAGTTGGTGGTATTTTTTACGCCGCTACCACACGGCGAGGAGCCACGTCTGTTCTTTCGGCTTTGTCGCTTGTTTAGCACCACCCGGGGGACACGTGTAGGGTGGGCCTAGGATTAGGTGGTCGAAGCCTACGGACGCGAGCGACTCATCCCCCCCTACGGACGCGGGGGACTCATCCCCGTTCCAGGTCGGATCACAATATTTTACTAGGAACATAACGTTATTTTTGAAGTTATTTCAGCGCTGTACAACGAAATTAAAAACTTACCTACAGTTGTGACACCTCTTAGAAAATCGAAGTCGAATCTAAACTTTATAGTGTTAAACGTAATGTTAAACGTCTTTGCTTTCGGTATCTTTCATGTGAGGGCCAGTAACAACAGTCTATGAGGCATTCAATCTCACACAGATCACAAAAGTGTACTATAATAGATAAAAGGGCCACAGCATCAACTAATCAACAGGGGGCAGTGTGCTCATGCCACTCTTACTCCTATTAAAAAAATGTGTGATAATATGATTATTAATTTTCCTAAATCAATATAATAATCCTAAAAAAAATTTGATTTGAACATAAAATATTTTTATTTGTTGATTTCAACACTAGCTGTGCTCGAATTACATTGCAATGTTTCTTTTTTATTCTTCATCCCTTGAAACTTCGCGCAGAGCTACTCATCAGTGTCATCGTAAACGGATGAAGGTCATAGAAACGCATAGAAAAGGTACAAACATACAAACACACAAAGTTGTTGCAAGCAATTGAGTCTTGTTTAAACATGTGCAGCATAATGCTTTCTTATATTCACGCGAAGACTACACATTAAATGAAACTAATTTTTACGGATTATATCGCGTTTAATTTTAACTTTTTAATTCCCGACATTTCGGGTGCTTTACAGCACCCATGGTCACGGGACTGAGGTGTTTGACGTCCCGATGTCATAGTTAGCTCGATTCGATCTACGCAGAATGAGCTTACAGTATCTTGAAGTCTAGCAGTGGTATACTTGGGTTTGGATTTAATTTTATTAATTATAGGATCCCAAGCAGATGGCAGCACCCATCCATCTTCTCTATTGAAATTAGGATGTTTTTTAATTTCAATAGCCTCGCAAATCATCCTTGGTAGGAATCGGTGTTCTTTTGCGAGGATTTGTGGTCTATCAAATCTAATGTAATGGCGGGGACGATCTTGAACATGTTCACAAAGGGAAGTCTGCAGTTTGTAAGTGAAGTGCTGTAAAGCACCCGAAACGTCGGGAATTAAAAAGTTAAAATTAAACGTGATATAATCCGTCAAAATTTGTTTCATTTAATGTGCAGCATACGTTGGAGTATTCCGCCTTACATCTCCGTTCCAGGTCGGTTCACATTTGTACGTTACAGCGTACGATTATAAGATATATTGGAAAATAAAAAGTAATTTTATAGGAAACATATAAGGACATTCGTAGTATCGTGGTATAAATTAATTATATTAATTCCAGCCGCCAAATTCCACCAACGCACATAATTTCCAATACCATCCACACTATCTGGATGCTTAGCGTTCCACCACTGTGCGCTTTACTAGAAGTTTTCTTCGTCGCACGACTTCTTTGTGAAACCGTTTACCACCGACGATTTTACCGGACCGTTACGGCTTACTCTTTTTTAAACGGCCGGCAACGCACCTGCAATTCCATTGGTGTTGCAGTTGTTCCTGGGCGGCGGTCGACATTTTCCATCAAGTGTGCCGCATGCTCATTTGCCCGATTTTTTTTAAAAAAAATATAGAAAGTCTCGGTCTCGGAAATAAATGTTTATCTACAGATAAATAAAAAAAAAATGTTTATCTGTAGATAAACATTTATTTCCGAGACCGAGACCTAATTTAAGCGATTAGAAAACTGATATTTAGATAAGCTACTAGAACGTTTTCACTGTACGTTTCTGAAGTTTAATGATAAAGAGCATCATAAACACAATAATTCCTTAAAAAAACTTCAAACAAATGACGTAAAATACCTTCCCCTAGGAATGCCACAAAACAATCGTTGGAACTCTGCTCCACGCCTCCGGGGTAGCGCTATCATGGAGGACGGAATTTAACAGCTTGACGGACTTAAGCACTGGTCTTCCACCCGCTTGTAGAAGGTCTGCTGTAATTCTATCCTCATCCGGGGTTTTGCCGATTTTAAAGGGCTAGGGAGCCATTTTGATCTCGCTTAGACTGACGGCCCGGGATATCATCGGATTGAGGCGAACGAAACTTGCTCTTACATCGTTACTCACCCTTGCGTATGGCTCCAATGAAGACGTGTGCAGCTGTCCATAGAACCTCTTAATGTTGCTAAAAATCTCAGGTCGCTCAGAAATGACCATGTAGGAACGCCTTAAAGTACGGTCCGGAGTCACCTGTATCCATTGACTTCCTGCATCAGCTTACTGATTCGTTGAACTTTGTCAACAACACGCACTGGTTGTACACTTTTGTTTTCAAGTTTTGAGGTATCCCACGTGACGAGAAGATGTGTCATAATCTCCCGAATGCTGGATGCGTCGATTAACCATATGGGTAGATTTGCATTTTGAGTTCCCAGTCTGTTCCCAGTATTTACACAGTGAATATAACTTTTTTTTTAACTTGTATTTTTGTGTACATACATTACATAATATATCTTTGTAAATACATTTTTGTAAATATATTAAGAGGCCAAAGATAATATATTATTTTCCTTATTTTTTGTCTTTGACATTGTTTAGGTTTTAAATCATAGATTGCTCTTACGGCCCTCTTCTGCAAAACAAATATAATTTAAGTGGTATGCTTATGGTTGATATTCATTTTGTTTATTATATAACAAATAAAATTAATTTATTTTCAAAATTAATCCAAAGCTACCTCAGCGTTCAACAAATCATTTTAAGTCACATCTAAGGTTTATAAGTAGGCTTACAGATATCTTCTATATTTAAGTAAGGATGTTTTTTGATTTCAATAGCCTCATATTTACGCGAATATTACTCACAAACTTATTTTACGGATTTTATCGCGTCTAATTTTAACGTTTTAATTTCTGACGTTTCGGGTGTTGTGAATCAGAATTAATAGACCACAAATTCTCGTAAAAGAACACCGATTCGTACCAAGGATGATTCGCTAGGCTATTGAAATAAATAAAAAACATCCTAATTTCAATAAAGAAGATGGATGGGTGCTACGATCTGCTTCGGATCCTATAATTAATAAAATTAATCCAAACCCAAGCATGCCACTGCAAGACTTCAAGATACAGTAGGTAAGCTCGTTCTGCGTAAATCGGACCAAAAATTAATATTCAAAAGCTGAAGGTAGCCGGGCTGGTTTTTCAATTTCTTTTTTAAACCATGGCTGAAGCTTAAGGATAGCCTTTGAATTTTGTTCAGAAACTTTTCGAGACGATCGTGCATAGAATATGTCATGTTGACACTAGATTTTTTTATAATGTTTTCATGTTTTATTTAGCGCTTTCAGGAATTTAAAATTTTTACTTGTCTTTTGTAATAATGTAGTTTTGTTTAATAGTCCAATCCATCTTCACAGTAGATACTACCAAGGATAGTCTAAATATTAGGCATATTTTATTTTTATATAATAAATATAGAGATAGAATTGTTTTCTAGACTAGACTTTTTTTCGTGGTAGAGCCATGCTGCAGCTATATTTGTAGTGTAGTTGTATCACGAATGGGTCGGCTCGACCGGGGAAAGACCACGCTCTCACAGAATACCCTAATAATAATCTTTTTCTTTTTATGGAAATGAGCCATTCCATCTTAGTCCTCAAGGGTGACAACGCATCTGCATTTTGATTTGTAATCGAGGATAGATGTAGATGTCTATGGGCCACAGCAACCACTTAACATCAGGTGGTCGGTGTGCTCGTTTGTCACCCTTATCCTATAAAAAAAAGATGTATACCACATAATATTGATATACATATTGTTTAAGGTATAAATATGAAGTGTAATACATTTTATTTTCCCAGCTCTATCTAAAGGAACTATGAGGCCGTTTGCGCATCGAATTCATCACGTTTCTAGTCGCTTACAGTTCTACAATAGCTCATCATCAAAGCGTTGAAAGCGGAGAATTAAAAAGTCAGTTTTGCCTTGTTGACACCGACTATAAATCACGGGTGTGGTGTTTATTTTACAAGCCGGCTATTATCGTCAGCGCGGCGGTTTTGCAATGCAAGCGCCGAAGACTGATGCTCGGGAGTCGTAAAAAGTCGGATATAGTCGAATGTACATTTAAGTATAGTTTTTTGTTATTTTCTTTTTATGAATGCGACGATTCCTTTGAATAATCATATCCTTTCTGTTAATTCAAATTGACTATACGTTTGTAAATTGATGATGATGCCCTCTTAGTAAGACGTTATGCCAACACAATAAACAATATGGCAGTTTCAATCTCAAATCTATTTATCTATATACGAGTATACTCATGAAATACAGAGGAACTCAAAAAAAAAAGGTTTAATTTCTCCTGTTGTAATCATCGTGCGTACCGCCCACAAACATCGGTAAATTTAAAATTAAAAGTAAATAAAGTTTTGGAATGTTTTTTTTTCGAATTTCATTTGTTTGTATGTAATTATTACGTAATATTGCATTCTTTCAATCTGCGGAAAATTTTGTCAACTTTTGAATTTAAGTTTAAATTTAGGTTTTTGCCTTGACTGCTTCGTTTATCGTGTTAAGTGTGAATTGTTACTGCAAATAAACTGAGAAAGCTATATCTAAACGCAATTTAAGTTGATATGGCTGTTACTTTAATTGAAGCTGGGGAAACCTACAAACATATGGCCCAAACGTAATGAGTATCAAAATCTGTGGTACACCGAGTTTTCAAGAGGTATCGCAAACCGGGCAGTATAATATGACTCGCAGGACAGAGACGTAAACGGAAAACTGTGGCCAGTGACGACCGGTTCATCGTTACTAGCGTGCTTAGAAGCCGGAACTTAACTTCTTTAGAGGGAATAACGAAGTTCCAAAAAATTCTAGGGGTTACAGTAAGCACAAAAACTATGAAAAAAAGACTGAAATCGGCCGGAATAAATTCACATTTGCCTGCCAGAGAACCCCTTCTTGCCACATGCCATCGAGTAACTCGAGTTAATTTTGCTCGCAATCACGAAAATTGATGAGAGTAATTCGGAATCCTGATAACACCTTGAGCCACACTGTGTATAGAAAAAAGACCCATACAGATAGATATTTAAACGGTGATTCTCATCACCATCCTTCGCAGTGAGCTACCGTGGGTAGATCTTTGTTTCAGAGAGCACGAGGGATCTGTGACAGTAAACACCTGGCCGCCGAGCTCCAACACGTCAAGCAAGTTTTGCACGACAACAAGCTTCGGGTCCCGCGCCTACGTCACAGTGAACGAGTGAAGCCGGCCACAGTCGAGCGAGTGCCTTGCTGTACTTCCATATGTTAGAGGTGTCACTGACAAGATTGGCTACATCTTGAAGCGTGCTTCCATTAAAACATACTTCAAGCCGCCGAAGAAGATTAGTCAGTTTTTAACATCAGTCAAGTGTAATGTCCCTCTGCAAGATGCAGGAGTGTACAAGCTTGATTGTGAATGTGGTCTCTATTATATAGGACAAACTAAAAGATCTATAAAATAAGTTAATATACGCGATAAAATCCGTTAAAAACTAGTTTTATTTAATATGATAGAGGAAATTGCCACCGCCTGCCAAGCGCGCCGGTTATGGCAAATCCTTCCTGCAACGGGAGAGGCCAATATGCAGCATTGGAATATCAGTAGATACAGTCATAATAAACACAGAGTAGAGTATTTCAAACGCGAGTTCCCGGATTCGATAAAGTTGTAAAGTGTGACCTCACTTAGCTTCAAACAAAATTTGATATTCCGGTTACGCTTAATCGAAATCGAATCGATCGAATTAAATACACCGTACGTGTGTAACAGGAAGAGGGTTCGTGTAAAAAACTTGGGAGGAACATATTTGTTCCACTATTTTTATGGATTATACGAAAATGGCGTCATCTTATGGATCCTTATGACTCCCACAGATTTCTGTTCCCATTAAAAAGGCATCAATGAAGCTTAATGGCAAATATTATAGACAGAGGAAAACCCTAGCCCCTAGCTCTATGTTGCATGTTCGTGTGTCAAATTTTCAAACTCCCCACATCTTGGCGCCCTTTTCTATGTGTGTGATCGGTGCCTGTCACCAGCAAACATTCCATTTCTCCCAATAAAAAAGGCGAAAGCCAAAGAGAAGTTAAGACGAGCGATGAACTTTTGCCAGCTAAAGATTTTGGTGAATTTTATTCTAACAATTCAAAATTATTAAGAACAAATGCTGTTTGAATGGACATGGGTGGACGTTGTAGAGGGGGTTTGCCTTAATCGCCATGCTTGGCAGGCGGATTGGCAATTTCAGAACAGACACCTCACACTTTTATAGTTGTTTCCCGTCGCCGGTCTGGGTGTTTTGCGTATGGCGTAAACATGATAGTTGTACCGTCATCTGTCGAAAGCCATGAGATCTTTCTACCATATTTCATAGTCGCCCTTTACGGACTCACGAAACAAAATGGAACGATGAATTCTTCTTCGCAACTTTTACGGCTTTATTATTTCGAGAGTAATTTCGGCATTAGATGTATTTTAATTTCAATGTTTTTTTTTAGCTTAGTGCAGTGGAGTTGAATGGCTCGACAGCATAATGGTTGAGCCTTACATTATTGATAGGTCCTATCAATAATCTAAGGGCGTTCGAATCCTACACGGAACAAGAGTCTATGTGGCAGCATCGTTTCCGGGATACCTGAGATTTTGAGTGAGTTTGAGAGGTTCTATGGGCAGCTGTACACGTCATTGTTGGAGCCACACACAAGTGTGAGTAAAGATCCAAGAGCAAGACTTATCCGAAACTATTCAGATGATATCCCGGACATCTGTCTGAGCGAGATTAGAATGGCTCTCCAGCACCTAAACCAAATAAAATAAAATCCAAAACGGCAAGGCCCAAGGCGAGGATGAAATTACAGCGGAGCTTCTGAAAGCGGGGAAAAAGCGGTGGAAAACCGGTACTTGAAGTCCCTCAGAAAATCTTTAATTCTGTCCTCCATGGTAGGACTACTCCGTAGGCGTGGAGCGGAAGTGCGGTGGTTTTGTTCAAGAAAGGCGACAACGCCCTCTTGAAGAACTACAGATCGATTTCCCTTCTGAGCCGCGTCTACGTGCTGTTTTCGAGAGTCATTACGAATCGTCTCGCACGCAGACTCTACTACTTCCAGCCTCCCGAGCAAGCCGGTTTCCGAAAAGGCTTTTGTACCATAGACCACATACATACCCTTCGGCAAATTGTTCAGAAGACCGAAGAGTACAATCTGCCACTATGAGAAATCCTTTGAATCCATCGAAATTTGTGCGGTGCTACAGTCCCTTCAGCGGTGCCAAGTTGGCTGTCGGTATATCGAAGCTCTGAAGTGTTTGTGCAGTAGGACTACGATGGCTATCCGAGTACAAAACCATAGTACGAAACCTATCCAACTGCAGAGAGGTGTAAGACAGGGTGACGTAATATCCCAGAAACTCTTCACCGCTGCATTGGAAGACGTTTTCAGGCTACTGGACTGGAAATACGGTATTAACATCAATGGCGAGTACATTACTCACCTTCGATTTCCGACGATATAGTCCTTATGGCAGAATCGCTGGAGGACCTAAGTACTATGCTTAATGACCTCAATAGTGCCTCCCAACGGATAGGTCTTAAGATGAACATGGACAAAACAAAGATCATGTGTAACGTCTATTTCACACCTATGCCGGTACTTGTTGGGAGCACTAAGCTCGAAGTTGTTGACGAGTACGTTTACCAGGGACAAATAGTCCGACTAGGTAAGTCCAACTTCGACCGAGAGGTCAATCGACGGATTCATCTCGGCTGGGTAGCGTTCGGGAAATTACGACATATCTTCTCGTCAGGTATACCTCAAAACTTGAAAACGAGATTGTACAACCAGTGCGTGTTGCCAGTGATGACCTATGGATCTGAGACGTGGTCCTTCACTGCTTGCCGTATGAGGACGCTCAACGTCGCTCAGCGAGCTATGGAGAGAGCTATGCTTGGGGTTTCTCTGCGTGATAAACTTAGAAATGAGAATATCCGCAGTAGAACCAGAGTGCCCGACATAGCCCAACAGATTAGTAAGCTGAAGTGGCAATGGGCCGTCCATTTAGTTTGAAGAACCGACAACCGATGGTGAAGAAAAGGATCTCGAGTGGCAGCCTCGTACAGGTAGACGAAGTGTAGGACGACCCCCCACTAGATGGAGTGACGACCTGGTAAGACATCCAGGAAGTTGATGGATGCAGGTGGCTCAGGACCGTGCTTTGTGGCATTCCTTGGGGGAGGCTTATGTTCAGCAGGGGACTTGTGAAGGGCGGGAATGATGATGATGAATCAGTGATACAATAGAAGAGACTAGCGATTAATCTTTTTTAGTTTATTTTTACCATTTCATGAACTAGACACCTTTAGAACGACTTTAAATTCTGTTTTATATTCGGATACACATGTACTCGTAATATTAATTTTTTCGGCAAATTGCAGTTTTCGGGCAAAACTCATAGCCATGTTTATGCCGGTTCTTCTAAGATTTAACTCGCTAGCTTCTTTAGACAAGTAATGATTATGCTTGACAAATTTAAAAATTCTAATATTTATAGACTACGTAAAGTAAGTTTAACAAACAACGGTTTAAATAAACCATATGATCCTTTGCAGCACATCGCTCTTACATATTTTTTTTGTAAAATGTATTTTTGAAATCTTTGCTATTGTCCCATATCAGCAGTATTGTAACATATCAACAGTAAGATTGTCATAATATTCACTTAGCGCTGCTTGTAATGTACAAAGTGCTTCTTGTATCTAGTTTTGTGTTGAAGTCTCCAATCAACGCCGTATAATGGGTTTTGGAGGAATACATCCTCGGGATTTGCCAAGGTTGGTGCGTAAGCCTGTATGATCCTCAACGAACACCGCTTGTTGATTCTGAGTAAAAGGTAAGCAACCCTTGAGGAAACATTCCCGATCTTGAAAAATAAAATAATAAGTTGGTTATGATAGGACCAAAAATTAAAAAAGGAATTTTTAAGTAGTTCGCGTAAAACCCTGATGAGTTTCCCGCCACCACCAATGATTTTTTTTATATGAGAGGGGCAAACAAGCATGCGGCTCGCCTGATGGTAAGTGACTACCGTCGCCCACGAACAACTGCAACACCATGGGAATTGCAGATGCGATGCCGGCCTTTAAAGGAGTAGGCTCTTTTCTTGAAGGTCCCTAAGAAAATTTAAATTAATTTGTTTTATTTTATTTTTGAAATTAATAATTATTTACATATTCATAGTTAAATTTGAAAAAAAAAGAATAAACTAAAAATAATAAAAATAAAAAACAGTTTTTGTCTTTGAATGAAAAAAATTAAACTTAAAAACCTTTAATTTTTTTTAAATATTCCATTATTTTGTTCATTTCAAAATCGTGTTAAATATTATGTCATTATTTTCTGCTCTTAAATAGACTTTTGACTGATTTTTCTAAAACAGGTTCTTTTTAAGCTAGATTAAAGTTTATTAAAGCTTAGTGTACATAGTGTCTCTCCGATTAATTATTACTTTTCTCATAATCTCTAAACATTGTAATTTTTTCAATTATTTTAAATTACGGAATTTAGTATGAAATTTGAATAGAGTTAAATGATATTAGAGCGGTCGTAAGTGGCACATAATGCAGTGTGGCAAGCGCATGTCGGCATCGCCAGTTATGCACCTCCCTTTTGCACAAACCTGTTTCGCGCTTCGCTCGGGAAATATGTCGCCGTCCGCGCGTGGCAACCGCCTCGTTTCCATCACTGTTTCGTTACGGCGAATTATTTGTATTTTTTCGCAATGGCCGTGTTTACGCGTGTAAGAGGCACAGATGTACGTTAGCGAAGCATGGCACCTGTTATTTTTTTTAAATTAGTTTCGACAACATTTTGTTCATCCGAGGAAAAAGAAAAAGTTGTTTCTTACACAAACACGACGTAAGTCGATAGAGATATCTCAAATATATATTTTTTATAATAGATCGCAAAGACTGAGGACACGTAAACATGGTTATACCGAGAAGAACAATACAGAATATAAAAAATGTAACATGTACTATTTTGCATAAGCAACTTTACCTAGTCTGTAAGGGTTCATGTCTAACTAGAGTTCGTCTGGGTTGATATAACCCTCTTACCTATTTCTGTTTCATAGCAATAGCGCTCCAAGTACTGTGTTCCAGGGTAAGAGAGCCAGTATTGTTAAAGGCTGTGAGATATTCCATTTTAGTCCTCATGTATTCGTCGTCTACACTGCTAACATTTTTTTTTATAGAATAAGGGTGATAAACGAGCACATAGTCCACCTGATGGTAATTGAATGCTGTGGCCTATAGGCACCTTCATCAATCCTCTTTTAAGAATCGAAATGTATATGTGTTGTAAGATAGAATGCCTCGTTACCAGTAAAAAGGGTTTACTCCGGTTCACCACATTCACCATTCGAAACAATTTTAAGCTTGTATTTTTTGAGAGCGTGGTCCTTCCCCGGTCGTGCCAAAAAGAATAATATATATATATATTCTAAGTTACCCCACATGAATTTATCTTTTTTTTGTTCAGATTCTTAAATAATTTTTCTCATTTGCTTATGTGAGACCATAACTAATTTCATTTTAAATATTGGTTGTTTGACAGCAGTCTAAAATCTGGATATTATTTTTCTAACTTTTCCAATAAAACATAAAAAAATATATAAACATATTATTTTAATGTTATCAGCTTGAAATGGAATTGTTATCTGCGTTTTATTGATTTATCGCGCTTACGTATACGTTCGTTTACTTGTTGTGTGTTGTACATTCCTACGTATGGGAAATAAACGTGTAACTAACCATTGTTATACAAAAAAGATATTAAGATCAAAATTATGCTCATTATGCGTTGAAGTTCTTTGTTTGTTAAAGTCGATTTGTTCCATTATTGAAGTTTATTTTTTACATTCATGATTATATTCATAATGGCGGATTATGCGTGTTCCCGGAACATTTTAACTTCTTTTTTTCTTTCTTCTTTCTTGCCTCTAGCGTCGTAGGGAAGATTTTCCTTAATTGTCAAGTTTGGCAGGTAGATTCACGATCGCAGTGCCAGACGTCTTGCACCTTTGACGCTGCTGCCCGTCGCCGGTATTTTAAGTCTGATGTAAACGAGATGCTTATGCCGCGACCTGTCGGAAGCCATAAGATTTTTCTGGTATTCCCCAAAGTCACCTCTTACGACACCCACAGGACGAAATGGAGGGATGGATTCGGTTACGCCGCCGGTACTCGTCGTAATGCCATTTTTTGGTGATATCGCAACCTCCGGTAGTTGTGAAATAGCATACACTTACCAGTCTTAAAATATCCAAATTGACAATCGAAAGTAAAGTCAAGAGCGTGAAAATTATGGCAAATTCTTTATTGTTAAAAGGGTCTATGTCCAGCATTACATTGTTGCTCCTATTCTTTCTAGGAATTCTTACCATTCTACCCCCACTAAGCAGCAGTGATTTCACTTTTCTTCCAGTTGAAAAGGTTGACTAGTATTACGTGTTATTTCTCCGTCTGTCTCATTGGTCTAGTGGTCGTAAATGCGAGAAATTCGAATCGCGGGTCCCGGCAAAAATCATTTGTAGGGTTTTTCTGTCAAGAAATTCTCAGCCCGGAGTCACGAAATTGGAAGCCCAGGGGGGTGGGGGGCAAGTTGATGAAGTTGATGAATTTACACTTGTATTGCGAGTCTTACCTCTACAACTGACTGCGGTCAACTGGTCGCTTGGCATTTGACTACATTTTTTGAGTCTCTAGCCCCTGGCGACGCCCTTGATAGGGGGCTGCCCGGCAGGTGGGCTACAGCAGTTTTTTTAAATATTTTATATATAATTACGATGACGCTGATGTCCTTCTCCTGGTTTGTTTCCCTTTGTCGCCTCTTACACACGGAACCGTGTGGTGGCGGTGTAAATTCATCCAATACCCCTTGTATTGGATGAACTTACACCGCCACTATACGGTTTATACATTCACTACACGGTTTATACTGCTACTATACGCTTTTCGGAAACAATATAAAATCAATTGATTAAACGCGATAAAATCCTTAAAAACTATATTCACTCAATGTGTAGTGTTCGAATACATATAAGAAATCACTTATTTTGGAGTTCCGTCCATAAAATCTGTACCTACAAGTTAATTTTACCCATTTAGATAGCAATTAATAATTTATAGTGGTACAAGCGAAGAAATGTTTACGTCGCTGTTGGCTAAACGACATCGATCGTTGCCTGCAATGGATCAACTTAGCAACAGCTTTTTCTAGGTGCATAAAGATAAATTAGTAATTGCCATAACCAATACTCTAACGTTAGATATTAAAAACAGTTTGTTTGTATAATTCATTAAATAGCTCATAAGCCTACTTACCAATTGTCGCTCGTATATATATCTAGAAGTCGCAGCTCAAATGTGAAACGCGCAATATTTATTATTTAAGGGGTATTTTCATGCACTGATATATTAAATATAGCGAGATATATTTAGTTTACCTATACAAAATAATTATATATAAAAATGTTCTCGAGTACATTCCAGCATACCTCGTACCGCTAAGCGAAGTGAAGGGCGGCCCCCCACTAGATGGAATGACCTGGCAGGGGATGCAGGAATATGATAGATGCAGATGGCTCAGGACCGTGCTTTAACGCGTTCCTTGTGGAAGGCCTTTGTTGTTGAGCAGTGGACTTGTGATGGATGGGCTGTAATGACGATGATGGTGGATAATGATTTTGGACATCAGTCCAAAATGTTAGCAATCGAGAATCGCTTAAGCAGAAAACAGAATTGTTTTCAATGATTATAAATATAATTATTATAATGCCTATATAAAATATTAAGTATGCTAGAATAATTTTTTTTTCTTGTTGACTCCTTTAGGAGAGATGCTTGCAACACCTGAGCATTCCACCACCTGAATTGCTTTAAAAATAATACACAATGAATAAGTGTTCCTTGTCTATGTGTAGAAAATATTAACTGGCTCTCAATGTAAGCGAAAACTGTTACTGTTTTATTATAATCATTAAATAAAAAAACCAGGGTCAATATTAGTTCCGTAAACGAAGTAAGCAGTTACCTTCATTGTTAACAAGATTATATGTCATTGGTGTGATAAATCACACGTCTTGTTTTATGTTCCTATATAAAATAATAATGAATATAAAAGACATAAAATGATTAATTAAGCACAAACTTAAAAAAATAAATTTTTTTTAAAGTAGGAAAATATTATGAGCTGTCAAATTGAGATTATGACAACACGTAATATCTATCCCACTTTGAGAGCAAATTGTTTTTTGTATTGTTGATTGAGGTATATGCTTAGTATGGATGCTTATTGATTAATGATAATAATAACATTGTTTGGTAAAAAAAGTTATATTATTGGCATATAAAGACGCGAAAAAGAAATATAGTGAAAACGCAGCTTTAGAAACTGGCGATGATTTCCATTCTTCGCGCTTGAGAAAGTTAGACAGATGTATGTAAACACGGCTCATTCTTCTTTCAACGATATTGCGGCCAATTTTTTAAATTAATGACTGTGACAGGAAAATAAAATGGGTAAGTAGGTTCAATGGACTTTCAATGTATTTGTTTTACGGAAAAACTATCTGGAATTAGAAATTTGTATTGTTCAAAATCCAAAGTAAACATAAAATATTAAAAAACTCAACGTTGACACTGGGAGCCGATGTTTAATGTACTCGTAATTACATATTTTCATCTTTAAATTCAAAGTAATTAAACCGTATTTATTGGCTGGCGAAAGCTATAATACCATTACTTTCAACAGCAAAGGTAAGAAGGAACAATGATGCTCGCAGAAGGGTTAAGTGATTTACGAAAATAAAGGCTACGGAACGGGCACAATGACTCAGATGGAATTCAGCGGAGCCCGCCATACTGAGCTTCGTCGGAATCAGAAATACAATCCTAATTATAATCGCACGCATCCGTCGAGCACCTCAATCGGTTAGGAACGCTTTAACCGAAAAGCGTCGACACTAAACGCATCACGCGCCGTTTGTGCAACCTTGGGAAAACGTAAGCTTCATTGACAGGTGTGTTCGCAAAGCCTCCTTTTGTAAAACTGTTGGTTGAATCACAAATGTCAATTTGAGATGGCATCTTGGTATAATTGAAGTCGCAGATCATTACAAATACCTACAGATCGGATATTTTATGAAAGATAAAAAGATTTGAAAGAAATAAAAATAATTTATTAATGAGAAACATTATAAAGTATAGAAAATTATAACTTTTAATAGTTATTTTAATAAAATGCCCTTGTAAAAACTTCATGATAATAAAATACCTAATTTTAACATAAATAAAAAAATCAGCTGTTTGAATTCTAAGTTCTTTTCTCATCTAAATCTACTAGTAAGTACTTATTTACTATCGTGAATTCACCGAATACGTATCTCACGTCGAAAGTGAATAAATTTGGAACAATTAGGTACATTGCGTTTTTAATAATAACCTAGTTGTATCATCAGGTTGTCTCGGTGTTCAGCCGCTTCAAATATTTCCAGTGTGCGTCGAATTTATAAATAAAGCGGCAGTATTAGCGAGTGGAGAGTGGCCGTAATATGTATGTACATAGAAGCAACATTGCCGCATTGCGGTGGGCCGGCCATGTGTCGACACATCACTACTGGTACTGCCCTTTACTGCTGCGAACCACTCAAATAGGTACCTATATTTCTGACTAGATGCCCTGCCGTTTAATAGTTTTCCCAATTTATTTATCGCATAGTAGAATACAGTTTGCGTTTGACAGCTAAAAAACCTTGAATTAATGTCATGTCAATAGAAAATATGATTATAAAAGGTGCAATTTAATCATAATTTTTAATATTAATATTGTGAACGTTTCTAAACTTTATTACATTTTAGAGGTTTTGGATTTTTTAAATTTGTACTTAATACATAGGTACCTACTTAATTTTATCGAATAACGACATCTCGGGGTTTTAAAGGTATACATTTAAAGAAAGTTAACAGATGTTTTAGATATTTTATACGTATTGATTAAAAAACTAAATGCCAAAATTAAATTTATTTCATTCAAAATTTATTAAATTCAAAGAACTGTCAGAATGACGATAGTTCCTTTTACCTGTTACGTACTAATTAGATTTAACAGGAACAAATGTGACTCATTAGGTATTCAATAATCTGGGTATCACTTGGTATCCCATTCCAAACTGTGATTTTAAATGAAACTAGAAGCGTTAAGTCGTTTAATAATGAATACAAAATAAGAAATGTTTTGGTACCCACCTCAGACGCCCGTGCATCGAGTTTGTAATACATTAGCCGGGCGTTGATTTACACGGCCACGTATCGTGGGTGCTTCTATTCATAGTACTAATGTACTAAATATAGTACCCATACCTTATTATTTCCCGCGACTGACTCAGTGTGTGAGTGGTTCCGCTTTTAAAAGTATAATTAGGTTTTAGGATTTACCTACATCATGGAAAAATAAGCACAGTTTGCGTGATAATTGGATATTTGCTTCCTTGCTTATCTTTTAAAAGGAAAGGATAACTTAAATCGGTACTTATATTTATATGTACAAAACCATATATGTATATTTTCAATCTAAGCTATTAATCCTTTTTGATTTGTGCGATCATTATTACAGCTTCATAAATATGTATTTATAGCATAAAAAGTAGGCTGATCATATAGTTTTGTTAATGTAAAAAATTAACATAGGCGATTGGTGAGAAGCAGTAAGAGACCAGGTAAGAGAGAAGACACGGGCTATGTCTCCTCTTTGTTAGCTGATTAACCTCGTATGACGGGTTTAACTCACATAATATTTCCCATAATATGCTCGTCCATGCTCGCGCCGACCGCGCGTTGCAACCGTTGCGCCTGTGACTCGAGCCATGAGAGATTTAGGGACAATTCATTTATTTATTTATTTATGTATATAATATGTGCACTCAAACAACTCACAGAAACAATTATACAGTAAGTTCGTACAAAAGTAACACTTATTCCTATATTGACAAATCTTCCAGTAGATCCATAAAGAAAAAGATAAAACTTAGTGCGTAAATTTCTCATACATCGTATATATATTGTTAGGAATGAAGGTAAAAAAATAAAAGGAAATACGAACAAATGAGGGTAGAACTGTAATTTACCAATGTTTCTAGCAGTATAAAGTATCGCGCAGGCGACTAAGAGGGATCAAACAGACATTCCGCTTGCGCTGTCGTCCCGTCTGCTAGTCCCGTCCCGTCCCTCTCAGCTAGCGCCGCCGCCCCGTGCGGTTGTGTTCGCTGTCCACGCTCATCGTCCCCGTACGGTGATTGCCATCCTGCCGCCCCGTGCGGTCGTGCTAGCTGTGTCTCACCGTCCCCGTACGGTGGGAACCTTCCGTCTCCGCTAGCCGCCCCGTGCGGTTATGTTGTGCACCCGCGCTCACCGTCCGCGTACGGTGAGCGCCTTCCTTCCGCCTCCGCTAGCACCGCCGCCCCGTGCGGTTGTGTTAGAAGACCGTGCTCGCCGTCCCCGTACGGTGAGTGCCATACCTTCACTCCAGCACCGCCGCCCTTTGCGGCTGTGTTGGTTGACCCACTTCCGTCCCCGGACGGTTGTGCCACATGCCCCTTCCTAAGGGGTCGGCTCAATTCGGCGGAAAGGCCATACAGGCCAAAGCCGTTCCCACAGGTGTGCCAGGTGTCCCATAAGAGTGCCTTACCCACTAGGTAAGGCACTTCTTCAAAGTGAGTCCCACATAACCACGCAGCCGGCTGCGTGGTATGCATAGTATGCTATGTGGTATGCTAGTATGCTATGAGCATTCACCACCTCCCTCCCCCGCTTCCGGAGGGTGTCCTTGCATTGGGCGCAAAAAAAAAAAACTAAGAGGGATCAGTTGGTAATTCTACGAGTCTCGCCATCGTTATTATGCCCGTTGGAGTAAAACATTACCTCCACACTAAGATTTTGCCTATGTACCTAAGACAAGTGTCGTGGTTCTGTTCGTTGTAGTAGTTCTTCTAGTGTAAGTAAGGAAGATCGTGTTGCTGAGAGGCTGCCCTGTTTTACATTGAGATGGGTAGTGTTGGTGTTGGTTTGCATACTTTGGTGTTATCATGTAATTATGTCCTTCACGTTACACCAGTATGTGATTGTGACGGGGACATATTACGTTTTGGTCGAACCGTAATTGCTCTATACTGAATGTATAGTGCAGTACGCTGTATTATTCCTGATAATGATAAATTGCGTAAGCAAGAGAGCAAGTTGAACACCCGCCCTCACACTTTTATTATTTTTAATAATTAACCTCCAGAATAATTTCTAATATAAATATTCATATAATAATACTATTTAAATACTCCATATTAGCATATTATTGTAAGTGAATGCTGCGGCCCATAGACACCTACATTCCTCCTCGATTAAGAATCAAAATGCAGGGAGTAAGATGGAATGCTAGGTGTCTAGTAAAAAGGCTCTCCGGTTTTCTACATTTAGTTTCCTGATTTAATAAAAAAAACTAAGGTCATACCTTATTTAAAAATTTAGTAGTACATTGGATTCTACTAGTTCTAGACCTATTTCTATACTGCCAACACTCAAGAAAATTTTTGAAAATTTTATTCTACATCAAATGTAAACTTTTTTTAAATGTTTTTAAATATATCTATATATTGCTCCACAAAAATCAGTTTGAATTTACAAGGGGTCGCTTGACTACTGACGCTTGTGTTAAGCTGATTAAACTTATTTTCTTTGCTAAGAAAATTCTTTGGGAATATCTTGTCATCTTTCCAAGGCTTTCGACTGTGTTCATCATGAGACATTAATCAGGAAGCATCATGGAGTGAAAAACATAGCGCTTAAACTAATTACTTGCTATACTTGCTATACTACTATTGCAATAATAGAACGCAAACAGTTGTTATCAATGAGAGTAATTCTTCCGGGTCGGTAGTAAGTATGGGTGTTCCTCAGGGCTCAATTCTTGGCCCATTCCTGTTCTTAGTTTATATTAATGACTTACTTGGTAGAGAATGACAATGATTTACTTTTATTTGCTGATAGTACTTTGTTGATTTTTAGACTTAAACGGCAATTGTTAAAATATGACGAGGACGTGTTAGAACCACGCTGCAGCTATATAATGGTTTTATATTTTCAGTGCTTTCACATATATTATGGCTGCAGCATGAATGGGTCGGCTCGACCGGGGTAGGACCACGCTCTCATAGAATACCAGCGTGAAATAGCAGCTTAGTGCTGTGTTTCGTATGGTGAGTTTAGAGAACTGTAAACAGGGTCTCCTTTTTACTGGAAAAGAAGAATTCCATCTTAGTCCTCAGGGGTGACAACCTATCTGTATTTTGAACCTTAATCGAGAATAAATGCAGATATTTATGGGCCACAGTATCCTCTTATCATCAGGTGGACTGTGTGGTTGTATGTCACCCATATTCTATAAAAAAATGACGAAGTGAATAATGCTATATCAAAATACAAGTGTAGTTTACCGTGTAGAGGCGGTGTAAGAATATCCACTATCCCATATCATCCCGTGGTCGTAATAGGCGACAAAAGAGTGAACAAATCAGGAGTTGGAAGCAGCGTCATCCTATTTTTTTTTTATAGAATAAGGGTGACAAACGAGGTAATAACGACTAAAAGCAAAAAAATTGCGCTTGCCAAGCGTTGGGTAAGCCTATGTTCAGCAGGGGACCTTAATAGGCTGTAACGGTAACGGTAAAATGCAAGTGTACTAACAATGGTTTAACGTTGACAATTTGCTCTTAAACGATAATAAAAATAAATGCATTAGATTCACAACACCAAATGTTAAGCAGCTGAATACAAGTAGCTGGTAAAGAGACACAACCTAACCGCATGAACAGAAAAGGTAAAGAGTAAAAACCAGAATTGTGAACAGGAAAGTTAAGAAAAGTTTTGACAAGGGATCTGCATGGTTCATCCGGAGGATGGGTGAAGAAAAATAGGCTTCTTAGATATGAGTATGAAGGAAAAGATAGATTGTGCAGGATGTTATTGGGGAGACATTATAGTCGACTGTTTCTGCGAAGTCGAATTGGGATGCAACTTAAGCTGCTTGCTTGCGAAATTTAGATTTTCGGCCAAATTTCCTGAGCCTGAGTCTTGTCTATTAAAGAGCTTCTCCTGTAAATCCTCGGTATCAAAATAACAGGCGTTAGCATAATCAAAAAGAGGTTGAATAAGAGTGAGCGCAAATGATATTTTAGGTTTTAGGGGTTAAGATATTTCGAAGGCATTTAAGTGAATGCAAGGTAAAGTGAACTTTACGATTAACTTCAACGATATGCGCGGACCATGATAAATTGTGATCTAATGTAACACCTAAGTTTTAACATTATCAGCAATTGCTATAAGAACACCGTTAAAACATACGTGAGGTAGTGATAAAAATTCTAATTCAGTTCGCAAATGCTTGCTGCCTACTTTTATGATGACTTTCGATTTGATGGAGTTAACTTAGAGTCTAGAGAATGTAGAAAATTTACAAATGTGGCACAAATTCATGGCTGCAATTACTTTTTTAGTATCGCACACCGAAAAGTGACGATACAGATGCCAGTAAAGATGGAAGTTGGATGTGATAAAACTCACAATAGGGCTAATGAAAATAAAATATTTGCTATTTTGATGAAATCCATAATTTCTATTTTCATTTACAAGTTGTAAAAAAAGACAAAGAACACTACCCTGAGATACGTCTGTAGTGATTTCAGGCCAATTAGGAAAAGTGTCGTTAAGACGGCCACAGTGCGAGTGACCTCGAAGATATGAGTCAAATCACGCTAGGATGAGGAAATGATTATGGGTTCAAAGATCCGGAGTAGAATATCGAAGTCTGCTGTGCTGAAAGAACTGCTATTTTTTGACAAAACTAGAATCTTTGAAACTTTTGTCCATGACTCAATGGATATCGTTAGTTACTTTAAGCATAGCAGTGACATTGTTGTGGCCATGGCAAAACCTTGACTGATATGAAGAAAGCTAGAAAGCAAGGAGTTAGAATATATACCATTTATTAGAATATATTACTACGAAGAAGCGAGGAATGGGATTTCTATTTATGTAGACGGAGACGTCACGAGAGGTAGATTAAAGCATGATATGAGAAAAAAACAATTATATGTCTAGGAGCAAAGAAGGGTTACAGTCAGGAAAATGGTGAGTTGCATAGAGCGGAAGAGTGTGAAGGTTAAAAGAAGATACCAAAGTCGGAAGCTTATGCAGCGGTAATCGTTTAAATAAACGGAACTAAAATCAGAAAGGATCAAGTGATCTTTTTAAGTGGTCTTTTTAGCCCTAACATGTGGTGCATAGATTGTTCGATACACTTAGCACTGGGAGAAATTTCGATAAAAATGTATTCAGCAGCCTGATAGTGATATTTTTAATAAAAGAAGAGGCACTGATAATCTTATAGAATATATCCGAGCGAAGGTATACTCGTATTATGGCTAACTCACCGCAGCCTTTTCTTTTTCTTTTGATTAGGAATAAGGATAAAAGCAGGTAAAGCAAACTGTGTAAAAGGGAGTGATGGCTTAAGAAACGACTGATAAGTAAAGTGGGCACTGTTGATGGATACTAGAATATCAGGATAATGGTGGGCAGTTCTGGAAGTTCATTATGCATTAAAATGATAATGCTTATAAAAGTCTAGATTCGAAAAGTTCTTGAATCATTATATTGACACTTCTCAAATATTATAATATACATTAAACACACTGTTTTGTTAACTTCTTGAAAATTGTCTTAATTTCAAGGTCGCGTCACGTTTTGCAGAGTTTGGTTAATAAGTAATTTAAAACGGATGACTGATGTTCAGTAGGTATAATGTATCAACACGGTATGCGAATAATAGAGAACAAACTGGATCGATACAGTACATAGAAAATGTTGTTATCTAAATTGCCTACGTATGAACCTATATAATAAGTAATTTATCATATTATGCAATTCAATTTAAATGTGTACATACATAATTTAAATTAAATTAAAATTATATTACAGCCAGTATTTTTTTTTAAAAATAATCCTTTGAATACTATCACCATTTTACTGATTTCGTTTTACAATTTTTACTTTCATATGACAATTTTTATTATTTGTATTAGCATGATAAACAAACTCAGATGTATTTGTTTTAGAACTAAATGAACCCCTTTTTTTCAAATTATTTATATAAATTAAAAAATATGAATACTCAATACTACTAATCATAAGAAGTAAATACATCATGTACCTAGTGTATGTATAGTACATTCGTTTGTTACTTGCGCCACATTGCGCTCGAGTTGGAGCGAGGCTAATTATAATCGACTAAACATCATCGAGTGCTCGTAACTTAGGGTCGCACCTCGTGCATGTATTTTTAAATACACTTTTTCTACACTCACTTCCTTAGCGTAAACTTAAGCGCCTAGTTGAATAATAGACGGTCACGCATGCGCAAACGGATGTCTGGTAGATATATATATATATATATATATATATATATATCATACAGAATAGATTTTTATAATCGGCGATATTTTAACATGTACTTAACAATCAATTTTCTACCGACTTCAAATAGGAGGAGGTACTCAATTCGACTGTATGTTTTTTTAATGTATGTTACCGCATAACTTTTTTCTGGGTGAACCGATTTCGATGATTTTTTTTATTTGAAAGCTGGTGCTTTTCATGTGGTCCCATATAAATTTGATCAAGGTCTGACGAATAGTTTTTGAGTTATTCTTAATAATTTGTATTGAAGTCGGTTGTACAAAATTTTTAATTTTTAATTATTTTATTTATCTTCTTTGTTAGCCCTTATAAGTTCACAATTGGACATAAATCTCTTTCGTTGTAGGGAGCTTTTGCCTTAATAGTCGATCGTTGTCGTCTCGCACCTTTGACGCTGCGCTCTGACGCCGGGTTGTTTGTTATAAAGATATGGTTAAACCGCCATCTACAGGAAGCCATGAGATCTTTCTTGCGAACTAAAAATTAAGAATTAATGTTCTATGTTTCCACCATCTATAAAAGTTTTTTCGAAACACTTTCCTATCCGCCTCAGACACCACCCTATGAACTACTCCAACGCTGCTGGCGGATCTTCCGGCGTTGAAATCTGTACCACTTTCAGCTGATTGTTTTTTTTTGGGAATAAAATGGAATCACACTGTGCTTAATCAGGGCTGTAAGGACGGTGACTCAAAAGCTTAACCGATGTGTGGTCCAGAAAGTCCTTCGTTTGGAGAGCTAAGTGCGCGGATGCGTTGTCAAGTAGCCCACGGAGCCTCGTGTTCGGTTGCTTGTTGGTCACAACAGTGAACGCTTTTGGCAAGCATTTGGTAGTATACCGTTCAGCATTGATGCTACGTGGATTTCATAAAGGGATTGACAGGTTTGTGAAACCAGGAAATGGCTAGCAGCGTCTTTCTAATAACATCTAAAAAATAAACTGCGTACTTACCTATTGTTTTCTTGTATTGGTGCTCGGTGGCGTCAGATCGGCGATTTATAAAAAATACAGTTTCCAGTCAGCTTATGTTACGCTATGATCATCAACAAAGCGCAAGATAGGACATTGAAGTTTGAGAGTGTGCGGTGAGTATCTCAGTACTAACTGTGTACCGTATAGTCAGTGGCTCTGTCGCGTGTTAGCAATTCAAGATATCTGTATGTAAATCTGTATCAATCCCTGAAGGCTGCACGTTCACTATTTTGTATATAAGGAAGCATTACTGTTACAAATAACATCTAAAAAAGAAACTAAAATGAGATAATTTATATTTTTGACAAGACAAAACTAACTCTTTTTTATGAGCTAGCGTCATTTTTGAATTTCCAATATGGTTGGAAATGATAAGGATAGTGTTCGCTGACTATTTAATATATTGATCGTTTGTTATATAGTGTTAAATAAGTCGTGCGTTCGTATAATTAATCTAGCTACTCGTGTTCTATTTATCCAACGCCTTGGGTCGTTGCCAGTGTTTCTAAAAACCATACACGTTCGCTCTAAAATTTGTCTATAATATAATGCTATATTAGAGGGAGTAAAATACCTACACAATGAAAGCCGTTTTTGGTTCACAATAATCAAGAAAATATTGTTTTATTTTTTTCTCACTATCACACTATCTCATAACATGTCCACTGCTAAATTAGGCCTCCCCCATAGATTCCCACAAAGTAGTCCTGAGCCTACCGCAACCATCGATTACCTGCGTGTTTCATCAGGTCGTCACTTTATCTTGTGTGGGGTCCCACAACACTGCGCTTGTCAGTACGAGACTGCCTCTCGAGAACCTCTCTTCTGCTTGGGTTCTTCGAAGCCAGAATGCGGGGGTACATGATGTACCCAGGCGCCCACCTAGACAGTCGCTGGTTCTTTGAAAAGCAGTTGCAGAAAAACAGGTTAATGTCCTAGCTCACTTTTCACCTCTGAATATATTATTAGCAAACGTGGATGCGAGGGTGTACGATCGGATTCGCTTCCTCCGTTAAAGCTCTGGAAGTGAGTCAGATGAGGCGGTCGAGTCAATTAAACCACAAGAGCCGCAAAACGCTTTGGCGACATGGTGCACTTGTTAGATTTATTAAAATGTAGAGTCGCATAGAAAAAGCTTTAGAATATATAGTTTATAATTTATTGTAGGAATATTAAATGTAGGGTTACAGGAAAAGGCTTTAGAATAGAATAGAATCATTTTTATTCAATATAGTACTTCTACCACTGGTTCGGATAAAACCTCTGTCCTG
This sequence comes from Parnassius orleans, assembly GCA_029286625.1. Classification (NCBI taxonomy): domain Eukaryota; kingdom Metazoa; phylum Arthropoda; class Insecta; order Lepidoptera; family Papilionidae; genus Parnassius; species Parnassius orleans. The sequence goes on along the minus strand of JAGSMP010000027.1, from coordinate 2,429,966 downwards.
GGAAGAACCAGCAAAAAACCCAGCGGGGCATTTCTTTGAAATAAAGTTAATTTACAATATGTTGTTTTATACAATTATTATGAACAAACCAACAATACATAATTCTTAAATACACAGGTTACAAAATGGCACTAACATTTAAAAGATATATAGTATGATAGCAAAATACATAAGTTACTTAACAGTATTCCGGTCCAATAAAATAGGTTACTTAGCTTAAGAGTCTTTCGGCTTCTTACAGCAGTCTAGCAGACTAGCAGAGTTACCCCTTCTCACTTGATCACTTGTTGGCGGTTATAAGACAACTGACCGATCTATTCCTCACAGCCGATTCTTATACCTTTCATTAATTTTAAACATTAACCCAAAACTGATCATTATTATTGTAAATAATATAAATATTACATCATAAATCATAAAACCCCGTGTAGCGGCGATGTTAGAATATCCACTACCCCATATCGTCCTGTGGGTGTCGTAAGAGGCGACAGAGGGAAATTGAAACAGGTGATGGGCAGCAGCATCTTCCTGATAACAACTCTAAATAATAAAAATCTGCGGTTGACAACCTGCTCGCCAAGCGCGTCAACTACGGCAAAATCCCACCTATGCTATGAGGCAATCTATGGGGGAGGCCTGTGTTCAGCAGTGGACTTTTATAGGCTATAATGGATGGACGGAAATTATAAAATAACTGTTAATTAATATTTCAGCAAGTAATAACTGATAATAATTCTTTATACACATTTTATAATATCAATGTTAGGTTCGCCGGAAGCTAACAAGCTTACGGCGCCAGTTGTTTTTATTTAATTGTCATTTATTTATTATTATTAAATTATTTTATAAATATCCACTAGCCCATATCGTCCCGTGGGTGTCGTAAGAGGCGACAGAGGGAAATTGAAACAGGTGATGGGCAGCAGCATCTTCCTGATAACAACTCAATAAAAAACTGCGGTTGAGAACCCGCTCGCCAAGCGTGTCAACTATGGCAAAATCCCTCCTATGAGGCAATCTACGGGGGAGGCCTATGTTCAGCAGTGGACTTTTATAGGCTGTAATGGATGGATGGAAATCATTAAATAACTGTTAATCAATATTTCAGCAAGTAATAACTGATAATAATTCTTTATACACATTTTATAATATCAATGTTAGGTTCGCCGGAAGCTAACAAGCTTACGGCGCCAGTTATTATTGTTTAATTGTCATTTATTTATTATTATTAAATTATCTTATAAATCCAACAAATGACAGTAATTATTTAAGTAATTAGTCAGCACTTAATTATTCGATAAGCTAGTGAACCAAAAACCGGAAGGAGATAACATGGATGCAAACTTAATTTAAATCGTAAGTATACTAACAATCTCGTTTTGTGGGTAGGTAGTAAAAAAATATATCTACTACCTTACAAACCAGCCATTAAATCACCTACCCATCCTATCGTCTATAATAATCTAACAGACTCAACTCCACGAGGGGCGCTATGCACCCAAAGGCGTCTCTGGAGTAAACCTTCGGTCTTCAAAGCATGGGTGCATGAGTAGGGACACTTACCTACAGACTTACACAGATAATTACCGGGGTCGGGTCCATCGGTGATTTTTTTTTAAAAAATACGGGTGGCGAACTAGCACACATCCCACCTGCTGGTAAGTGGATGCTATGGTCCATAGACATCTACATCTATCCTCGATTAAGAATCAAAATGCAGATGCGTTGTCACCTCTGAAGACTTAGATGAAAAGCTTCGTTTTCGCATGAAGCTGTTGTTTCACGCTGGTATTCTGTGAGAGCGTGATATATCCCGATCGAGCCGACTCATTCGTGCTACAACCATGATATATCTGCAGCATGACTACTACGTAACATAAATGTAACATATATTATAAAATTACACACAATGTACATTTAAGGATCTGTCTGATTGCCTGGAAGATCAGTGAAATATTCCAGTCTCATTTCCCGTCTAGCAGCTATTAGGTTAAGAGTGTAAGCAGAGAGTTTTTGGTTCCTGCTGTAATGGGTCTTGAAATATTTTGCTCCGACCTCATGACAATCTTTACTAGCTCATCATTAGTATTGTCTAGCTCTAGCATATTGCAATCTTCTAGGCATTAGAACCGATTATGTAGATCTAGCTGAAAGCTATTAGAATTATGGATAAGTCTACGAGGAGATCGAAGCATTGACTTCATTAGACGATAGGTGTCTAGTTTGATATTAAGATTCGGTGTGCCTTTAACCATTCGATGATCGCTATCGGTTTTTGCTGTTTATTTGGTGCCGTAGATTGAATCCGTTTTTGTAGTACCGTTAGAGTTAATCCTGGAAGAAGAAATTCAACATATAGAGGTTTCCCTTCCACCAAGTCAACCAGATGTTCCTTCGGATTCCGTTCTCTAATCTTTCTCTTCTCTAAAGTTGCTTCCCTAAAGTTGTTTTTTAATATCTGAAAAGGAAATTTGGGATAATTGTCTAGCGGCTTGGAGGAATACTGCGTCCGGCCCTCCCTTCATACTTTAGACAATCCTTTAACATTACAGTGTAACTTGTCTATCTCTTCCTCTAGCTCTAGAATTTTTTCGTCTGACCTCAATATGCGTGCTTTATACGTTGCCAGATCCAAATCTCGTTGGTGACAATCAAAGCTTCGGCGAAAATTCTTCCCACTTCTTGCCCCGTCATTTACATGACTTACTATCAGCTTCAAGATTAGCAGAGCTGGCCGCCATACGCCATAACTGCCCCGCAAGGCAAGCAGGTTGGCAACCGTACTTTCTTTTTATCCATCTGTTATCAGAAACTTGCTGCTGCTCATCTCTTGCTTTAATTACCATCAGCTCTTACTCACCCACGGTACAATAAGGGGTTGTAGATATTACACCGCCAATACATAGTAGGGGAGCCCAAGAGGCAGATAAACATAAGGAAAGATACCTTTCATCATGCTGGGTACCTCTACCATATATAAGTCTTTTATATAGGACCGTGCGTCTAGGGTGGCCCATCAGCTTAGTAAAAAAAAAATCGATCGTCATAAATACTAAAGCGCGTCAGATTAAGGTAAGGTGGGTTAATTACGAGCTAAAAAGAGTGCATTTACAAAATCTGACGATTTGAGCGTAACGTAAGGGAGTGGGAGGGTTACAAAGTTGCAAACAAAAAACGTTGTCTTGACATTCTCAAGCGTAGTTGATTTTTTTGTATTTTGAAGGAAATAATGCAAAAATAACAAAAATAAAAAAACAATCTGCCGATTTCCACAAACAGAAATACTAAAAATCGTCTACGAAGATGAGAGCGTGCAGCTGGAGCTGGAGCTGGATGAAAGCATGTATACCCCACTCCGCGCCTCTCTCTCTCCCTTTCACTTTTTCCCTATCTCTGACTCTCTCGCTCCATCCCCACACTGCTGTCCATCGCCATGACGCCATCACAGCTGATCACAAAACATTTGCATTTTGCATTTTCGAAAATTCGTTACGAGCTTGCGTCACTTCCGAATCGTCAGTGTTTTGAATGGGAGCATTTTTAAGGTTCATTTAACATCCCTTTTGAATGTCTGAATTAATTTTATTATATTTTATTTTCTATCCTTCCGGATGGTCACACCCACCACGCAAGTCGGCAGATAAATATACCTACGATATCAGAGACACGTTGGGGCATCTAAACATAATATCTGACACGCTTAAGTATATCCATGTAATATTTTTTTTATCTTTGCATATTTTTGATAATCCCCCCACCACTGGAAGGGGAAACATTATATAACTTTTTTTTACTTCTTATCAAATAATCTACAAAATCTAATAGTTCCACGACGCTCGAGTAAATCCCCATTTAGCATCATGGGCATGGGTATATTGTTATAAAACATATCCATTTCATTGTATCCTCTATCCTGGAAGTAAGTAACGGTCTTATTTCGAATAGGCCTGTCAGCTATCGATGGAAACCTGTATTTACTGCGCCTTATATATTTTTCTCTTTTTTTAATCAGAGATAATTGGTTCCAGTGTTTAGCAATTTGTTCATCTACCCAGATCTTTGAGCAAATAAGTAATATGTTCCGTCTTGCAAAGCAGGTCCATTTTATTGTTTATGGATATTAAACTACACATGGTGGTTGCATGCGTGTCATGTGGTATTAAAGAGTTAGTGTTATTTATGACAATAAAATAAAATTTCCATCTATGCATATTTATATACTCTATCATGATGGTGGAAGTTTAGTAGATCTAATGAGTAGCCCGTGTAGTGGCGGATAAGAATAACCACTACCTCATATCTTCCCGTTGGTGTCGTAAGAGACGACAGAGGGAAACTGAGGCAGAAGATGGGCAGCAGCATCTTTATCATAACAGCAAAATAACATTAAAAAAACTTGGGTTGCCAACCCGCTCGCCAAGCGTGACAACTATGGCAATATACCCCCCATGAATGAATAAAGTTACGAAGAGACGACCCCCAGTCCCCGGCGGCCCCGCTATTCCTGGCTACGGTGGCGACCATGGTAACTGCAGGGCAGGGGGTGCTGAGAATCTCCGGTGGAGGTTCGGTTGCCACCTAAGACGACTCGACCTGGCAACATACAACGCACGCACCCTGAGGACTGACAAGAAGATCCTGGAGCTAGAAGAAGAGATAGACAAGTTGCGCTGGGATATTATAGGATTATCTGAAGTCCGAAGAGAGGGGGAGGACACAGTAATCTTCGAATCCGGCAACTAGTTCTATCACCGGGAGGGGGCGACCATCTGTCCCAAGGAGGTGTCGGATTTATCGTCCACAAGTCTCTCGTTAACAATGTGGTAAAGATTATGAGTGTGTCGACGAGGGTTGCGTACCTTATACCCAAAATCACCAAACGGTATTCGTTGAAGGTCATATAGGTTTACGCACCAACCTCGGCACATCCCGATGAGGAGGTGGAGGAAATGTATGAGGATATCTCTAAAGCAATGCATTCCTCCAAAACCGACTATACGGTGTTAATGGGAGACTTCAACGGAAAACTAGGCACGAGAGAGAACGGTGAGCTGAAGGTAGGGAAGTTTAGAATAGGGCAACGGAACCCAACGGCCTAGCAGCTGGCCGACTTCATGGAGAAAGAGGGACTCTTTATGATGAACTCTTTCTTCCAGAAGCGGCCCACAGGAAGTGGACCTGGTCGAGCCTCGACGGTTCGACAAAAAAATGAGATTGACTTGACGACTAGACGGCATCTGTTTAGTGATGTCTCAGTAATCGCGAGGGTGAAAACTGGTAGCGATCACCGAATGGTTAGAGGCACACTGAACCTAAACATTAAGTTGGAGAGGTCTCGTCAAATGAAGTCAACGCTCCGTCCCCCTCGTGCTCTAATCCAAAGTCCCGAAACCTTTCAGCTCGAGTTACAAAACCGTCTTCAGTGCCTATAAGATTGCAATGCAGTGGACAATATGAATGACAAGCTCGTGGAAACTGTCCATGCGGTCTGAGCTAAGTTTTGCAAGAACCGCCGCAGAAGAACACAAAAACTCTCGGATCACACTCTTAATCTCATGGCTGTTAGATAGAAATGAAGCTGCAGTCTTCAGCAGATTTGACAGCATACAGGCAACTGAACAGACAGATCTCCAAATGCATGCGGCGGGCCTTACGCAACTTTAATACTGCTCGTATTGAAGAAGCGATCGAGCGGAACCAGGGCTCCAAATTCGTTGCCAGAGATCTGTCTGCCAGAAAGAGCCATTTGTCGAAGCTGAAGACCGAATCTGGCAGCATTGTTTCCGGGCCACCTGAGATTTTGAGTAAAGTTGAGAGGTTCTATGGGCAGCTATACACGTCATCGTTGGAGCCACACGCAAGTGTGAGTAACGATCCAAGAGCAAGTCTTATCCGACACTATTCCGATGATATCCCGGACGTCAGTCTGAGCGAGATTAGAATGGCTCTCCAGCACCTTAAAAACGGCAAGTCCTTGGGCGAGGATGGATTTTTTTTAACGTTACCCCCACAGTAGGATTTTCTCCTGTATCGTGGAGGCAACAAACATAAATTTCATAAGGACAAACATCCAGACCTGGAACAATTATTTGTAGGCCATACATTCCGTGCGCGACTCGAACTCAAAAGCGGGTTGAAAACCGGTACTTGAAGTCGTTCTTCCATGGTGGCACTACTCCTGAGGCGTGGAGCAGAAGTGCGGTGGTCTTGTTCTTCAAGAAAGGCGATAACGCTCCCTTGAAGAACTATACACCGATTTCCCTTCTGAGCCGCGCCTACGTGCTGTTTTTGAGAGTCATTACGAATCGACTCGCACGCAGACTCGACGATTTCTAGCCTCCCGAACAAGCCGGTTTCCGAAAGGGTTTTAGCACCATAGACCACATACTTACCCTTCGGTAAATTGTACAGAAGACCGAGGAGTATAATTTGCCACTTTGTCTTGCGTATGTAGAGTATGAGAAAGCCTATGATTCCGTCGAAATTTGGGCGGTGCTGCAGTCTCTTTAGCGATGCCAAGTTGACTGTCGGTATATCGAAGTTCTGAAGTGTTTGTACAGTGCGGCTACTATAGCTATCCGAGTACAGAACCAGAGTACGAAACCTATCCAACTGCAGAGAGGTGTAAGACAGGGTGATGTTATATCCCCGAAACTCTTCACCGCTGCATTGGAAGATATCTTGATGTTACTGGACTGGAAAGGATACGGTATTAACGTCAAAGGCGAGTACATCACTCACCTTCGATTTGCCGATGATATAGTCCTTATGGCAGAATCGCTGGAGGAACTAAGCACTATGCTCAATTACCTCAATAGTGTCTCCCAACGGATAAGTCTTAAGATGAACATGGACAAACCAAAAGTCATGTGTAACGTCCATGTGACACCTATGCCGGTAGTTGTTGGGAGCACTAAGCTCGAAGTTGTTGACGAGTATGTTTACCAGGGACAAATAGTCCGACTAGGTAAGTCCACCTTCGACCGAGAGGTCAATCGACGGATTCAACTCGGCTGGGCGTTCGGGAAATTACGACACATCTTCTCGTCAGACATACCTCAAAACCTCAAAACAAGATTGTTCATCCAGTGCGTGTTGGCAGTGATGACCTATTGATCTGAGACGTGGTCCTTCACTGCTGGCAGTATGAGGAAGCTCAAGGTCGTTCAGCGAGCTATGGAGAGGGATATGCTTGGGGTTTCTCTGCGTTATAGACTTAAAAACGAGGATATCCGCAGTAGAACCAGAGTAACCGACATAGCCCAACGGATTAGTAAGCTGAAGTGACAATGGGCTGGCCATATAGCTCGAAGAACCGACAACCGATAGGGAAGAAAGGTTCTCGAGTGGCAGCCTCGTACCGGCAGGCGAAGTGTAGGGCGTCACCCCACTAGATGGAGTGACGACCTTGTAAGAAATGCAGAAAGTCAATGGATGCAGGTGGCTCGGGACCATGCTTTGTGGCATTCCTTGGGGGAGGCCGATGTTCAGCAGTGGACTTGTGATGGGTTGTAATTATGAGTAGATCTAATGTGGTGCTTAGCTAAGTATAAATATTTGAAAAAAAGTCAACAAAAAACATTTGTTGTGTTGGTGGAGTGTAAAAAAATCTATTTTAACCAGGTGGTAGGACTCCTTTTCAGCCTAGGAATCCGTCTGGGCAGGTAGATTTTTTATTGCCATACAACCATGATTATTAAATGTACATTATACGGAGAGAGAGACCTTATTGCTACTCGTAATTATTGAAGTTGAAGTTGGAATTACCTTTTTGTATAAGAGAAAATAAGTAGAAGATATTGCTGTAGACCATATAGCTTTAAGAGCTGACTACCGATGGGGAGGGAGATGGGCTCACGAGTGGCATCCTCTTACCGGTAAACGAAGTGTAAGGTGACCCTCCACTACCTGGGGTGTCGACAAGGTTAGAGATACAGGAAACCGATGGATGCAGTGGATCAGGATAGTGCTTTAAGGCATTTCTTAGGGGAGGTTTATGTTCAGCCATGGACTTGTCATGGGCTGTAATGATAATGATAATGATTATCTGTGGAAACAGTATAATTGAAAATTTGTATAAACATAGTTTTTGCTAAATTGACAATGCCAATGTTTAAGCTGCCAGATAATCGCATTTAGTTACCCTAACTTATCTTCTCGATATTTGAGTTCCGTTACAATAATTTCAGTGTAAGGACTCTGCCATACAGTCTTTTAGGAAACATATCACCTTGTCGCTGGGTAGGTAGCTGAGCACTTGCAATTAAAAAGCGAAAAGAGCGCGGATTCCACGGCGAATTTCAAGAAATATCGGCAGGGTTAACGACCCATGTCGACGCATCATGTCCGCGTCTTTTTGCACCTATATATTGTTGGACAGTCCGCATTATATTTGATTAATTCTTTTTTGTCAAAGGATAAACTATTCATATATTATATTTGTTTAAGGTCAAGGAAAAATAACAACTGAAAATTTTTTCATCAGCCGGTAAATGTTCACTGGTGGACGATTGTAGTAGCATACGTCTCGCATCTTTGTTGCTGGTTCCCATCGCTGGACTTGGTATTTTACGTCTGGTTAAGCGTTTTGCTGCCATCTCTCTGTATATTCCATAGTTGCCGCTCACAACCGTTGGAATGAATAAGAAGAAAACCTCCTCCAATCCATCACGGATTTACACTTACGCTGCCGAGATTCGGTAAATTAATGAATCATCATTAATAGCATCATCACAGCCCATCTTAAGTTCACTACTGAACATAGGCCTGCCTCATAGATTGCCACAATATACGATCCTGAACCACCTGCATTCATAACTACGGAGATCTAATGAGAGGTTGTCCAACGCTGCACTCAATTAATGAAGTGCACTCTACTAATTGATTGATATTTTTATGAAATTATTAATAAATTTATTATGAATAAATTGAACTTTTGTCTTTCGGTTTGATATTATATACTGTGGCTTTTAGATTTTTTGAAATATTAATAAAATGAAAAAAGGTAAAGTTTTTATTTGTATGGAAGAAGACACAAATTTTTACGACTGTTTATTTGCATTGCATAATTTATGCTATGGATCACCTTTTTAAATATAAAAAATACCAAAAATATGGACTAACCGAAAACAAAACATACTGTACCTACTCAATGTACTGTACAAATTCATTCATTAACTACCAGACATTGAAAATCTGAGGAATATTGCTTTTCATCGATAAAAAATGGGTTCAAAATGGGTTAAATGTTATTTATCACTCAGTAATGCTTGAATACTTTAAATTTATATGAATAAGCCGGTTTCCGAAAAGGCTTTAGCACCATAGACCACATATGTATGTACATACATACCCTTCGGCAGATTATACAGAAGACCGAAGAGTACAATCTTCCACTTTGTCTTGCGTATGTGGACTATGAGAAATCCTTTGATTCCGCTGAAATTTGGGCAGTGCTACAGTCCCTTCAGTGGTGCCAAGTTGACTGTCGGTATATCGAAGTGCTGAAGTGTTTGTACAGTAGGGCTACGATGGCCATCCGAGTACAGAACTAGAGTACGAAACCTATCCAAATGCAGAGAGGTGTGAGGTGATTTCACTGTTGTCCGTGTAAGGAAACTCAAGGTCACCCAGCGAGCTATGGAGAGGGCTATGTCGAATTGTGGATTTATGATGGGCTGTAACGATGATGATGATAATATTTTGGTATGATGTGTGTTCTTTTGGGTTATGTATCATCACTAATAAAAAACTATATGCACAATCCCATGCAAAAGTTCTCTAAAAACTGTCGCCAATTGTTTTGACGTAATTCTAGTTGAAATAAATATACATTAATGTAAATTCAACCTTAAATGCATTGTCTAAAGTTGTATTCACAAAGCTACGTGCAAATTAAAAGCGCACCCAAATGTTCGAGTGGGCGCTTATTCGGTAAAGACATTTTTTGTCACTGATTGTGTATTTAGTTTTTTATTAGTGATCAATGGGGTTATGCTAATTTTCCTTGGAATAGCAGACCTAAAGCTGTATTGTACTGAATTAGTGACCACCGAATGAACGCTATGCATATATGGAGCATATTATGCGTCCGAGTAGCAGTCGCGAAGGCGAACAATAAAAATATCAGCGAGGTAGAAATAAATAAAAAGAGCAGCCGGTCCAGGTGCGGCGGGGGCAGGTGAAATAATTGGCAATTCTTTGTCTCAGTATCGAGTCACGTTGAAAATATTTTGCATTTGAAAAATAAGTAATTTATGGCGGTGCTTATACTAAGATGATGTAACTTGATTTTTTAATTTGGCGTAATAGATCACTTAAATATTACACAAAATTTATTTAAATTCTAATGAAGATGTAGTCATCTTACAAAATCTTGGAAAGTATTTAAAGAACTGGGAGATATAACGTAAGTCTCGGAGTCAAGTATCCAATGTGATATAATTTAGTAGGTTGAATAAAATGTACGATACCTAACTAACGTGATCAGATCTAAGCTCTTGTGAAATTATCAAAGATGATAAGTCACGTGAATATGATGTTGTTTCATGTGCATTAAATACATATGTGTGCATTAAATGTACAAGATGTAAGTATTTGTAAACGCATAAATCCCAGAATTCATATGTAGCTTAATAAATTTGGAATCATAATTATGGGATATGGCAATGCAAATCAGCTACATTAATCCCTTCTCCCTCTACCATCATTAATTTTTATTCATGAATTATTGTAGATTATTTGAAAAAATTTATGAAACTTGATTAATATGCAAAATATAGGGAAAACGCATAACATTGCATAAAAATTGCTGTCTCACTCTTTTATTTAATAGCGTGAAGATTTTGAGAATTGTGTTTACATTGCTTATGACTTTGTAAAATGCTAATAGAGTTATATTCATCGTTGACGGATCGTATCATCGTGTTTCAGGTTGTCATAAAATTTCACCTGCCCGCCATATCGGGGCAACTACAAACAATAAATGTTAGTGTGCTAGTAACGCTCAACATCTTTCATTTCAAACAAAATTTTTTTTGCATTATTTGTCACATTTAGATACGTAACCGAAAAATTATATTTTAAATATTTCTTTATTCTAGTTCACATAGATGATCCTTTGAGGTCTTATGAGAAATCTTATTCATTCGGCCAAGTACGGTAAAAGGCTGTGCTCGGGATTCCTCTGCGTAATAAAATTCGTAAAATATATCTGCTGTAAAACAAGAGGAACTGTCATTATCCAACGGGTCAATAAGCTGAATTGAAAATTTGCAGGAAAGTTGCTCGAAAAATCTGAATTGAAAACAATGGACCGAATTAGGTACCTTTAGAAAAGAAATAACTGGCTATATGTTATCTAAACTGTCGGTATGTAGTCCTGGATTTTGGTGAAACTCAGATCTAAATTACATCGATGGAAGTTAGATCTGAAAAATAATAAGCGGATATTAAGGAATGTTCGTATTGTATATTATGCTAACCGTTATTATCACGCTTATATATATATAGTTAAAAAGCCATAGATTAGATACAGACGAAGATATTATATTATATGCGACAATATAAACGAGACAATATAAATTTAAAAATGATAAGCGTCAGTTATTTTGAAGAAAATTTGATGGAATTTATCGTGTTGGACGTTCCTAATTTCATAGTTAAACCGGACAACCTTTAACATATTATTATTAAATTGTACACACACATACAGCATGTTGGCGGAGAATGGATATGGTATGGCTTCCGATGACGGTATAACCTTTTCCTTTACGTCAGACGGAAATGACCACAACCCGACCGGCGACCGGCAGCAGTACCTACCTAGTATGATCCTCATTCCGTCTGTTAAGTGTAAAGGTTAAGGCAGTGGATATTGGACTTTAACGGGCTAATTAAGGATAAGATATACGCAAAAAGAGCATAAAGTATCTTGAAATCGTCTTGGAGCGTTGAAGGTTACACTGAAGTTCTGCGAACATATTTAGGATCGCTCCCGCCATTATTTTTGTTGACAACAACAAGCAACTAAATAATTCCTTGTTAAACAACACTCATTCTTGTCAAGGATTTGTGAGGCTAATGTAATTATAAATTATCCTAATTTCAATGGAAAATTGCTCGATGCTACAATCTGTTTAGGATCAAGTTTTATTAAAATTATGACTTGCAGTGGTATGATTGGTATACTACTGCAAGGATTCTACCACACAACAACATAGGGCTGCATGAATTATGTGGTGGTGAAAACTCCCATTTTTCTATAGAATGTTTTGAATGCAGTGTCAGTAACGTTGACAAAATAGGAAAGGAGGATAAAACTGAGAAAAATGCTACGCAAAAAATATTGGAAATGGCCGAGTTTTGAACCTATGAACCACGATATATGGTGGACTGATATGCTAACCACTACAGTCTCATATTTTGTTGGTGTTCATTATGAAAACAAACAAAACACAAGTATTTGATTTTCGGGTCTTATTTTTTTTTTATACAAGTGAAGATGACAAACACCATATCACCTACATCTATTTTCATATATAAAATATAGTAATCAAAATGCTGATTCGTTGTTACCCTTGCATACTAAGATGGAATGCCTTGCTACTAGTCAAAAGACTGGATTATGTGCCGCTACCAAATTCACCAGACTGGTAACCGAGAGCTGCATTACCAGAGTGAGGGTATCGGCTCTGCGCACACTAATCCTATTAGTATTAGTCGATCAATAAAGGCTTTTTTTTAAACGTTATCTTCACGCTAGAATTTTCTCCTGTATCGGTCCCATACATAATTTTCACAAAGACAAACATCCAGACCCGGAACAATTATTTGAAGGCCATACAAATACTTGTTTTGGATTTTGGATTCGAACCCGCGGCCCTCAGCGCTGCAACTCATGCCACGGAGCTGACAGCATCGATAAAGGCTATCGACTACGAAAAAGGAGATTAACAAACTTTGTTGCTTTGTTGCTTGCCTTTTCATCATTATAGATAGTACAAATTTGGCATTTATCGAAATGGACAAACGGGGCGATTGTGTGTGATTTTTAGTCCCAAATATTTAGTTTGTTTATTGACATATTTGTGCGTCGTTGTCGTTGGTACCACGACGAAATTCTTATTAAAAAATAGGCGAGTTTTAAATAAAGACACAAAATCACAGGAAGGCCTGTGATGTTTTCTCTTGTAAGGTTCTCTGGGAAGGTTTTAGGGCAAGGAAATTTTCGGCGCTACATCAATGTGTGTTGGCGGACTTCACGTCTTCGAAATATTTATTTTAAATTTTTCACACACGCAGGTTTCTTCATGATGTTTTCCTTCACTACTGAGCAAGTGGTTAATTAGCGCTTAAAATTACAATTAACATTGTCATTGGTGTCTGCGGGAACGAACCCGGTTTGCTCGCGTTTGTAGCGAGCGATTGGTCCCTGAGCTAATACCTCTCTCAATTGATCTCAGAACTTTAAATATCTTCAAAATAACCAAAATCCCATTATAAATATTTTGGCGTATAGAATCAATATAAACTAAACATCCCTGCTTTATTTGAAAATAAAAGAAAGAAGACTTGTTCATCATCTAATGCAAACATTTCACAAACATTTATGCACTATGTCTAATGGTTGGCGTCAAAATTCTTTCAAAAGAGGTAGTTTGCCAAAAATTGATAGCGATGTGAATAAATCAATTGGCAACAATAAATAATTACGTCAACTAAGTGGCAATTGTATTAAGAGGTAGTGAGCGTTCATATAGGCCAGGAAACTAATCTATTGTTACCTTGTTGTGCCATTGTGACAAAATAATTTAGTATAATATAATAAGCTTAACGCTGTAACACCGAGTGTATGGCTTATTTATCAAATAAATGCAATGCTTAAGATGTCTGTGGGCTGTGGGGATAGTACGTGGTGATTTGGATGTCAATAAGCACTTAATCAAAACGTTGCAAGTGTCAACGTGAGTGAAATTCCGGAAGGCAAGAATGTTGGTGAGGTAACCCCATTCGGCTTGTGCACATGCGCTTTGCTCGACGCGATTTCTGTTGCAACTCGACCGAATCGAGTAGCGCTGCGTTCGACACGACGAGACCTTTTTGCGTTTTTATCCAAAGCTTGGCTGGATGTTATTAGTCTCGTTGTGCGAGTAAATACGTATGGATAACCAGTGATTTAACTAAAACTGTACCATGATGCACGGTAATAAAGGTTATTTTTAATTTAATTTTATGTCTCAACTTTTAGCCCAATGTAACTAGCGCAACCCAGTCACTTAGCTAGTACGCATATTATCTCCATTTACATAGTGCGAACAAATTGTGGTTACCAGCTGTCACTACCAAAGCATTTGCTAAAAATTATATTTGTATTATGTACCTATTTATAAGAAAGGCAAAAGTATTAATTTTTATATCGCAATAACTTAAATGTTAAAACGTATTTTTTAATTTTCCACTAATCCGTAAATCACGTCTTTTTGGGAATAGCTACCTAGTTAAGGAACGGAGTGAGACATAAACCGTAAAACACAGACTAGGTTTATATTCAACATACCTACTCGCATAAAATCGTCTTATCGTATTCTACAAATTACGCTTAAAACATACACGAACAATATTGTTGTTTTTCAAATCATACTAATAAATTTAAACCTGTGCGTATTATTATTTACTCTGTGCCTGTGCTGCTTTTTTTTAGAAGAAGGTTAATATTTAATTTAAATCTGTAAAATTCGGAGTCGGCTAATTCGAGTCAGCCGTTGTTTCGGTGGGAAGGTGCTGTTATTTGTTTTATCGAGACTATATTATGAAATATCTAAAATAATCGCTTCTTACTTCTACTACTCCTTTTCTGCATAGGAGTCTTTTTGGGTAGGTTTTACCCTCTTAAGCCTATTTCTGCCGCTAAACAAAAGCAAAAAAAAAAAGGATTCTTTCTTTGATTTTTGTAAGTTCTCGGTTAGTTAATCCTAGGTATAGGGTAAAACACCCGATAGTCAGCCCCGCACCAGTACTCAGCCTTTACAGACATTATTTCTATATAAATAGTGTTAAAATTTGTACCTTTAAAATAACGTTTAATTGAATCTGTGTCTCCTTATTGACCAATATGCACACCTACGAACCAATAGCATGTCAGGTTGACGAGCTACACTCGTTAATTTGCACTGCTGCCAAAGACATGATTAGATGCGTCGCTGTTGCAATTTTTTTCTTAAGGGAACGTGCTCGAGTTATCGGTTAGTTTTTGTGTGTATTTGCTGTAATTTGTGGTGGATTGTTATACTACGTTACAATAAAATATTTAGTTTCGAATTTTTAAGGTAGATCCAGTACTCAGCCATAAGTGGCTGACTACTGGTTTTTTCGTGATTTTCTTATATGTAGTTGAAATTAACAGAACGAATAGTACCAATTTTGCTCATTACTTTGGGTTTAACTCTTATAAGACGAAAAGTGTATTTTACCAGTAGTCAGCCGCGTGCAAATGTAATTCCATGTCAGGGGCCGACCAATGGGTCTACAAATCCAGTAGTCAGCCATTAGTCCTGTTGCACAAAATAGTACCTTAAAACCTTTTCAATAAGGGTTAAATTTTTGCACGGTCATTTTAGCATGAAAATCATTTGTTTTAGAATTCCATCATGTCAAAAATCCATCCATCAATACAAAGAAGAGCAATTAACACAAGCTAAGGCGGCGATTAGAAATGGGATGAAAAGAATAGGAGCTATTTCTTCCAAAGAGTGGAGACAATTTCAGAAACAAAAAGAAGTAAAGCAACTGAAAAAGAACGATATATTGATTAAAAAAATTAAGAAATTTGAAGCTAAAACAAAAATAGAAGAAGAAAGTCAAAGAAAAAAAAAATAAGAATTACAAAAAAGGAAATTAAAAATAGCAAAAGGAGAAAGAAAAATACGACATGTACAATAAACAAAGTAAGATGTAAAAACTGTGAAGAGGAATTGACTAGCGACACAGAAATTATTGACTTAAAGATTATTAAATGTGACAATTGCCTTGCATGGTACATTTGAAATGTACTGAATTCGCTGGGGACATACATGAAAATTGGACTTACCTAGTCGGACCATTTGTCCCAGGTATACATATTCGTCAACAACTTCGAGCTTAGTGCTCCCAACAACTACCGGCATAGTTGTGACATGGACCTTAAACATGATTTTTGTTTTGTCCATGTTCATCTTAAGACCAATCCGTTGGGAGACACTATTGAGGTCATTGAGCATAGTGCTTAGGTCCTCCAGCGATTCTGCCATAAGGACTATATCGTCGGCAAATCGAAGTCCAACTTCGACCGAGAGGTCAATCGAAGGATTCAACTCTGCTGGGCAGCGTTCGGGAGATTACGACACATCTTCTCGTCAGGCATACCACAAAACCTCAAAACTAGATTGTACAACCAGTGCGTGTTGCCAGTGATGACCTATGAATCTGAGACGTGGTCCTTCACTGCTGGCCGTATGAGGAAGCTCAAAGTCGCTCAGCGAGCTATGGAGAGGGCTATGCTCGGCGTTTTTCTGCGTGATAGACTTAAAAACGAGGATATCCGCAGTAGAACTAGAGTAACCGACATAGCCCAAAGGATTAGTAAGCTGAAGTGGCAATGGGCCGGCCATATAGCTCGAAGAACCAACAATCGATGGGGAAGAAAGGTTCTCGAGTGGCAGCCTCGTACCGGCAGGCGAAGTGTAGGGCGTCACCCCATTAGATGGAGTGACGACCTGGTAAGATATGCAGGAAGTCAATGGATGCAGGTGGCTCGGGATCGTGCTTTGTGGCATTCCTTGGGGGGAGGCCTATTTTCAGCAGTGGACTTGTAAAGGGCTGTAATGATGATGATGATAATGATATTTGAAAATATACATAATAAAGAATTTCTATGCCAAATATGCAAGAATAAGTGAGAGGCTGACTACAGGGTAAGACATGGCTCACTTGTGGAGAAATGGGGCTCACTACTGGTGAAAAGTGCCATAATTTGTTTAATGTTGATTTTTTATATAATTCTATTATAAATATAATGTTTTGTTGATTTCTTTAGTAACTGTGATAAACAAACTTTCTGAGAATAATGATTGTTTTTATTCATAATGTATAATAAAAATTTAAAATACAGTTAAATCAAATTTTAGTCCTCAGTAAATGCACTTTGTCTTATCATGAACCTTGCGCAGGAATATCCAGAGAGGGTAATTTAAATGTGGGATATTATTACTCCTAGTGGTGATTTATTTAAGCATATTTAAATATATCTGGTCAATCCATCATTGTTTTGTAAATACCATCGAATAAGAATGGGTCAACCGTTCTTTAAAAAGTCAAAAATCAAAACGTCAAAAGTTTTTGGCGATATGATATGGTAATAAGTGTTACTAAAGAAAAAATCTTATACCTTCGGGTTCTATATTGCCAATAAATAGAAAATTTGTAAAGAAAAAATAAATTTAGGGAGATAGAAAGGTTCCGTTGACTTAACAACTTGACACATTTTTATTCTAAGCTACAAAGTATCTAAGCAAGCATTCGCATGAGATTGTTAATGACCGCAATTATATTGGGTTCAATGAAAAATAAATTGCTGTTAAACACTTATGAGGCCAATCATATTATTAATAAGAATACATTTCTATGAATAGAACTTGACAGTTTTCTTATCTGTATGCACAGTTCACGTTAAACATAGCTACGTACCTTATAACGTTCTGTGATGCATATTATTAGCCTATGTAAACGTTTCATTGTAAAATGTAATTTTTGCAATCATTGTCAATACGTTCCGTTTTCAATATATTATTAGCAACGACAGATAACTCTTAGGCAGTTTAGACCATCATATCGAATTTTGTTTAATACTGAGAAGCTCGAGGTTTACATTATAATAATGCTAAGAGAGGTGTTTAGTCGTCGCTGACGTCTTATAGTCTACCAGTCTATTTAGAGAAAGAAGTTAATTGGTAAAATTATTTACAAGCCGATTATTATCTTACACATCTTAATACATCGCTTGGGATTCCTCGTTCGCATCTAAGATCTGTTTTGTACTCGTAGTTACCTTTGAATACATAAAGCCGGCGGAAAATAACGTCTAATACTTGAAAATAGGTACTTCGAGCGGCATTGAACAAAACAAGCGAACACAATGGATATCAATGAATGTCGTCCGCGGCGAGTATCTACCCGGATAATGATATTATTTGCTTTGCCTTCCGTCATCGGTGATCATTGCTGCGTTGCCTGCACCTTTTTGCTTCACATGCGACGCCGTGAAAACAACCTAATGAGCGAAATGTTTGTTAATATATTTTCAAGATTCATTTTAATTACGAGATTAGTTTGATTAAAATATCGTGGCATTGAAAACGGTGCTGAGCAAAAACTAGACGTATAAATGTACCTACATTCTAAATAAGCGACTGAAGACCTTAATGTCTCAGGAAATAGCACCAAAGCAAGATGTTTTGTTAAGGGAAGGAGTACACGTGCCCAGATTCTTATTGTTAGCCAGATCATAGAGAAGACATGAGAGTTTAACTAGCCGACTTTCATTTGCTTTGTTGACTTTTTGAAGGCGTTAGACTCTGTAAATTAGCTTAAACTGTGAATGTTTTTATGGACATGAATGGGTGTGGGAAGTAGCGCAACGGTAGTACTAAGTTCATCTTTTCAAACGATTTTACGAAGACAGAACTGCATCTGTTCCGACAGATGACGTTTTTAACTTCCATCCGAGCGCAGGCGTTCGCCAAGGATGGGTAATATCATCGCTTTTGTTCAATGCTTACACCGAACTTATAATGCGCATTACTCTTAAAGCCTGGACGGACGGTGTTGCTGTTGGTGGTTACAAAATATCGAATTTGCCAATACTACATGGTGTTGTCGCCGAAGTAGCGCAAATTCGATTTGCTACTTCGATTTCGATTGTTGATAGATTCAATAATAACTTGATACTCGACATATGCGTATGGCGATATTAAGAACTGCAATAGACAGGCTGAGAAAAATATGTAAGAATAGGGAACATAACAAAAGCTACGAAGCTTGTTTAAAAAAAACCCATATTATTATACGCTGCAGAGACGTAGACCTTACGACAAGACGAGAAGCAGAAAATTTATAGTCTGTAGATATGGTGCTACTTATAGTCTTATGGGTCGAATATCGCAACAACGACTCCATACTCCAAGAACTCTGCATTAAACGTCTATCAGCGTTAGTACAGAGCCGCATATTGAAGTTCTTCGGACACGCAATCCGGTGTGAGAGTGACTCCATCGCGCGTCTTGTCGAGCAGGGCAAAGTGGAAGGCACCAGAAGGCGAAGAAGGTCGTCATACATGCGATGGACCGACCAAATTGAGTCTGCAGAGGGCGTTCCTTTGCACGAGTGTACCAGGCTGTCAGGAAGCGGGAGAAGTGACGAATGCTCGCGAGTCGAGTAACATCTCCTTTAAAAACGTATTTTCGTGATGAACACGACCGTTCTGCCAAGAGTGTAACGACGAAGAAGAAGTTCTTTGAAAATACTATCTTGCTTTGATTTATGATTGCAAGTTTATTAAGTATTTAATTTGTAGTTCCCTTCATATTTCAATTAAAGAAAAATATCTAAATTACAAGATTAACTATCGTATTTTGTTTATTGATTGGCAATAATTGGAGTTACATGTTAACATGTATGAATAATTGATAATATTATTGTTATTTAAGCCAAGTCACAATTTCGTCTAATAAATACGCAGATATTGGTTATACGACAAAATAAGCAATGGCAAATGACCATGCGGCTCACCTGATGGTAAGTGTCGACCGCTGCCCATGAAAATTTGCAACACCAGAGGAATTGCAGGTACGGTGTGGTATCGTCCGGAAAAATCGCTAGTGGGATGGGATCTGTTATAGCACGGCATCTGTAGCCATTTTGGACGTGTTCAACAAATCGGTCTGTGTCTGCTATGGGACTTATAAGGGTATTGGTTGGATTTCGAAGAAATTCACGGCTAGCGTGGCAAGAAGTGCCGTAGTCATATTGCCTTGTTTGACCCGAGCAGTGTACGAGAATGTTGTTTCTTAATGTTTTTACATTTGCAATTTTTTTCATTCTGTCTTTCAGAAAACATGCAATCTTTCAGAAATAGAGGATTTTTTCCGAATCAGTGGTAAAAGTTAAAACTCAATAAATATATATTACTTTCAAATAAACATTACGTTATCTATACTATATTGAATGAAAAATAATCTTTTCTAGTTGTACTGAAAAACATGTTGGAAGTTAAGAAATAAAAAATTGTTTTGAGATTTTTGAAAATAAATGGTTTGTAAATAAATTAATTTACGTGAGATAAATACTGCATAACACAACGTTTACCTACTAGTTTTCTGTAATCTTAAAATCTTTTTCGATCATATCTCCAGCAAGAACACATGTTTTCCATGACACTATTAAATATAACGTAACTAAAGTTGTACTAAAGAGTCCAACTAAAGTTAATTTCAATTACCTTAAATGTTTGCATTAAATAAGTTTGTAAGACAGCTGTCACCAGAACAGTTATTATGATGGATCATTTATTTGGTTCTTTTATTTAGTACCTAGTGTCTAGGAATAATTTATTGGTAGGTCTTTTCGTTTAGAATACGTACCTATCCATTGAAATTCTATACTCTATTGATGTTTGATTTGAAGTAGGTACTTTAATAATAAAATAAAATCTTGACTGAATTAGACATCAGTCGACATTGATCTACGCATATTTTATTAAATTTAATGTTATTGTTAAACATATTATCATATGTATGCACATATATGTTGGGTTTAAAATTTATATTAATATTTCAAGTGACCTTTAGGTACTTAGAATGACAGCACGGCAATAATATTTTAATCATATTGTGTAAGTGAATTTAACATCAACAAAATACCAGATCATGTTTAGAGGTATTTTTGGCGCATAATTATGTATCGATTAGCACGAAAATGAACGAGCGTTCATTACTGAAAGCCTAATGATATTAATATGAGTTGCATAGTAGTCAACGTATACGTTAAACCATAGATCGTTGCACGAAGCGCGAATCTTGTGCATAATCGCGTCCTTGTCGTACCAAGCGTAAGTGCGCATGTGTGCGTGTCTCGTTTGATTGTTATTGTCGAGTATGTGTAAACACGGGTCGAATCATATGCACCGAATGTTGACATTAAGCACTAAATCAAATGCACGTTCATAAATTAACTGCGTGCATATAAATTGGCCTTTCTATATTATCACTGGACGTGTTAACCTGTCTAAATAGTGCTATGTGTTGATATCAGTTCTCTTGTCTATGTAATTGTTTTATTATAAAATTAAAGCTGATTAATGATTTTATAATAAATCAAATGTAAGTTATAAATTTAAATAATATGCAGTTTAGTTAAATCCCATTTACAGAAGAATCACATTAGCTACTTCAGTAATACCTAGGTTTTATCAATCTATGTGGAAAACAAAAACAAATTTAAATGAATTTATTCAAACCAAGTATTATATATTATCATAAAAAGCAAAAACCTATAAACGTCCTATTACTACGATCGGACAACATCAAAGTAATTATTAAGTACCTACATGACGTCTATGTCTTGTGTTAATTATAATCATTATCTAATCTGTGAAAAGTTATTCGGTTTCGATTAATACATTAATTTATAATCGTTAAAAGAAAAGTTGTAAACATCAGTTCGACAGACAACTATTGAAAAAACGATACGGTCCAAAAATTAATTTTTGTTTGTATGTCTGTCGAACAGACAAGTTGTACGCAAAACCACTGGACAGATTTTCGTGTTTCGTGTCAGAATTCACGACCTTAGGCAACATAATATAGGCTTTATATCTAATGACGTGCAAAAAAGGGCTTATTCCACTTTTTCTCACCAACTATCCCACAGGTGGGACAAACTGGACTCTTTAAAATGTTTTCCTCAACTTTTCCCCACAAATCGTTTTTTAGTGGGACCAATTACACTGTTATAATAACCTCGTCCACTATTCCCTCGGACTGGCATAGTCTTTCACTTCCTGAGATTTTTTTTTTATAACAGCTGCTTATAAGTCCACCACCCATTAGCGAGATAACACAGAGTTCTTAGAAAGTATATTTTTAAAAATAAATTAGTTAAATTTTGCAAAGCGTTATGCAATGGGAGTTCTACATTTTTTTAAAATAGCGTCATCTAAGAAAATCTAAGTGTATTAATTTCTTTAAATCTAAATGTTATAAATGAAATGTGTGATGTTTTTTGTCTTCCGTTAATAATCTCTAAATTAATTAATGCATATAAATCGTTGATAAATTTGTTAATGTTTTTATATTTAATTGCTTATAAAATATAAAATGTTGACTATCAATATGTAAGTTATTGTTATAATTTAAATTAATAGCAGCGCCATCTTTCATAATACATAACATAAACACTCACGCCTGTCACCCAGAGGGGTAGGCAGAGACTACGGACTTCCATTTAGCACGATCCTGACACACTTCTCTCGCCTCCTTTACATCCATATATCTACGCATACACGCTCGTCGGTTAAGGATACTCCTTAACCGACGAGCGTGTATAACGCCATCTTTCAATAATGTAAAAATTGGTATAAATTGGTTTGCTTGATATTGTAGCAAAACTCTCAACTGATCTGTCATAAGGGAAATGAAATTATTTTATTGAAAACTAGCGACTTTTAAGATAATTAAAGACCGTCAATTTTATCAATTGTTCTTTTTTTTTTTTAAGTAAGAAGTTTTAAAAATAAAGTTTTTCGGATATCTGTTCGTGAAGTTTCATTACAATCGGTTCAGCCGTTACGAAAATTAGCCCGGCAGACAGACAGACAAAAAATCTAAAAATGGTTATTCATGACTTAAAGGTATGCAAATTACCCCCTCGGCTCAATATAAGGCAGTTATTTTGATATTACAGACAGACACTTCAATTTTGTTTATATGTATGTATGTATTGGGAATAGTCATCGCTTTGTCGCTAATGTCCAAAAATCGTTCATAGTTTTGACTCCTGAGCACAACCAAATTTCGTCGTAAATAACAAGGGTAGATAATATAATGAAGTATTATTCTACAGAATTCTTGCTCGGACAGTTATGGTGCCACATCAAAAATTCTCAGATTTAAAACATACCGGCCTGGTGGCCGGCCACAGGTGGCTATTTTTGGGTAGTTTGCCGTAATCGCCACGTATGTCGAAATAATCTATATCTATACATATCAAATAAAATTGAAGTATACATCTTTAATATAGAAATAACGGACTTATTTTAACCTCAAGGAGTTATTTGCTTGCTATTAAGACATGAATTTGAAACATTATGTCTCTACGTCTGTCTGTCACGAACAAGATAGAGAGAAATGCTAGGAGTGTAGGCTATATTTTTTCTTAAAGAATAGAGGATTTATTTTGGGAAATAGAAAAAACCGATGAAATGAATTAACTGCGTGCATATAAATTGGCCTTTGATTATCTTAAACCTAATACGCCACATTAATAGGTCCTACCCAGGCGAAGCCGAAGCGGATCGCTAGTATCGTAAAATCTAATTTATAATGTAATTAGATAGAGTTCCTTTTCTTTCTAGTTCTCTCATCTGGCCGCAAGATACATTATATAAATATTAAAAAAATATTTGGAAGTTCAGACCAGTTCGGGCATACTTTTGGCTTTAGGGTCATCATCATCAGCCTATAAAAGTCCGCTGATGGATATTTGTTTACCGTTTTAGGGAGGATTTGCCTTATTAGTTAGTCATGCTTGGCAGACGGATTTATGATCGCTGTTCCAAACGCCTTGTACCTTTGGCGTTGCTGCCCGTCGCCGATCTTCGTACCTATACATTACCGACTGGCGTAAACGAGATTACCATATATCGGAAGCCATAAGGTTTTTCTGGCATATCCCATAGTCGTCTCTCACGATACCCACGAGACAAAATGGGTTGATGGATGCGTTTAGGGTACAAAAATATTTTCAGAATGAGCAATTTTAAATGATTTAAATTATACGTGGTAGAGCCACGCTGCAGCTATATTATGCTTGCAGCACGAATGGGTCGGCTCGGCTCGACCGGAGCAGGATGCTCTCACAGAATACCAGCGTAAAATAGTAGCTTAATGCTGGCTGTGTTTCGTATGGTGAGTGTAGAGAACCGGAGACCCTTTTTACTGGAAATGAGGCATTCCATCTTAGTCCTCATCTGAATTTTGATTCTTAATGGAGCATAAAATGTAGATGTCTATGGGCCACAGCATCCACTTACCATCAGGTGGACTGTGTGCTCGTTTGTCACCCTATTTTATAAAAAAATGAGTATATTAACCTTTCACTGTCTCATGAATCATATATGAATTGTTTTACTATTGCGTCTATTTCGCAGACAGGGAACCTGTTAAAGTGAGTCAGTAATTTTGTCTCAGAACGGACCACAACTACGAATGTCATCAAATTCGTCGAAAACGGGCCACAAGCGGACGTAAGTTTGAGCCATCGCTGTGACTAATGTTACCTTTTATATTCGAGGTCTCAAAGAGAAGAGAGATATATGAGAACTACCTACTAGTTTACATAATGATTTCTTATATTTACGCGAACACTACACATTGAATTAAACTACTGTGTGCTTTACAGCACCCATGGTCCCCCGTGACCATGGGTGCTGTAAAGCACCCGAAACGTCGGGAATTAATAAAATAAGTTAATTAAACGCGATATAATCCGTAAAAGTAGTTTAATTCAACTACCTACTATTTTTTTAGGACCCTAGCCGTGTCTAAAATATTACCAATTAATGAGAAAGATCAAGAAATTGGTACCCTTATTACGTCTGAGTATCATTTCGTAATAATTTATTGTCTGTAAATTGCATCTAACTTTAATTACTGAATTAAGTTCATATTTATTTTTCTTATATTATGTTTATATATTACAATTTTTTTTTACCTTATGGTGTATCATCATTATCATTACAGCCCTTTACAAGTTATGGAGTATAACAGATTTATATAAATTATGAAATGATTTGATATTTATGAATGATTTTATTTGATAATTATGAATGATTTTCTGCATAACCATTCTATTTTTTAATTAAATTGTATTAAGTAAAATAAATTTAATACAGACTTTTTTTGCTCAATCGTGATACCACTTCAAAATAATATAATAAATACATACCATGAAACTACGATATGTATTTTTATTGATGCATTCACGGTTACCTTTAAAGGGAATAGAGAGTCAGGACAGGAGAAGTACCTATTTAGTAATTGACTATACTATAAAAATCCTAGTAACATTATATATTTATACCGCATCACAAGAAGTTTTAAGTAATTATAAGTATGTGCTACCTGTAGGATGAATAAGTAGACTTATATTTTATTTTTACCGTTAGGCGAATATGAAACGAAAACGTTTAAAAGAATAATGCGTTTAACTATTTGTTAATATGTGAAACCTATGCTTTTAATTGATAATAGCGATGATAAAACAATCAAAGACATGCAGCAAATGGTACTATACAGAGTTATTTTGCAATAACCGGCCAAATTTGCAGAGAAGGTTCAGAATAAATGATATAGGCAAATGGTGAAGAAAAATTTATTAAAAAAATTTCAATAATTCTCTCCTTTTTATCTTTTAAATTCAAAAGCGTAGTAATGCATTATTTTAACTGATTTTACTGCGCACGCACACATTCGTAAGGATCGATCGGTAGACAAAAACGTTGTTGCCCATAAATAAAATTCAATTTGGGATAATTTCAAATGAAAGTAGAAGCCTTATCTACTCGTATTTTCAAAAACTGCAATAACGATATATCATTATTTATATATTTGAACTTATATTTGAAATTTGGCCACTCTTTGAAAAATAACCCTGCACATATTAACTAACTTGGGACTTTACTACTTTTATGCGAAAATTGCAATTGACAGCGTTAATTACACAGTTATACTGACTATAAATCTGTTTGCCTTCTGCACTATAAAAAACCTCAAGCTGTTAACTGCCATGCCATTAGTGTTCATACAAAATTGAATTGGCAGTTTAAACATGGCAGCTAAACGTTTTATTAGCATTAGAATTGTATGCGTGGCGAGTTTACAAGTTGGTCTTAAAGTTATTGTTATCGTCTAATTTTATGTGTGCACGCCATTTCATAAATTTTTCCACGGTTACAATAGGCGAGATGAAGCTGTTGCCACACTACTACGTAATAAAATTACTTACTTATGTGTGACACTTTTTGAATTAATATATAAAGGATCTTAAAAAGAAAAAAATAGATACTATTCGGTCTGCAGTCTAGACTGACTGACTGTAAATTCGATTTTTATAATTGAAAACGATATTTAGACGTACATATTTGTAATTTTGCCTTCAAATAAGTCCCCCTTGAATATCTAAAATCCCAAATTTCATGAACAAACCTTTACAGTTCTAGAGTTATTAAGATCTGAAATGTGCCATTTTTGTCACTAATAACTGATCGACTCATTCACTGACTCAATCATCAAAAACATAGATCATTTCTAGGTGAATTAGAAATGTGAAATTTGGCATCAAAGTAGATCATAAATGTGTATACGTAGAAAAAATCAAAAAACTACAATTTATAGATATTTGATGTCAACAAAGTTATTAATGCGGTTTGTTTCAACTACTGTATCTACATGAAATTAACCGCATCTATAACACAAACAAAAGAATAAAACTTTTCCAAAAATCAGTGACGTAGTAGTTGCCGCCAGAGGCCGCTAGAACCAGAAATGCCTCAACTCACACCCCGACATAATTTCACCATCGCACTTCGCGACAGAATTCGCGATACCATCCACATCATCTGGATGCTTGGTGGTCCAGTATCATCAGTCATCTGGATGTTGTGCTACTTACCAGAAGTTTTCTTCCTTGCACGAATTCTTTGTAATTTGGCTACCATCAGAGATTTTTTTCGGACCGACAAGACTAAGGGACATCTATGAAAAGAGCCTACTCCTTTTCAAAAGTTAGCCTCTTACGCACCTTCACCTAACATCAGACAAGTTGCATGTCCGTTTACCCCCTCTTCTATAAAAAAACCATTATGTAATTTTTATACATATCTCTACCCTTGGCAAGTGCGTGTATATTATCCCCATTTTCAACACTTCCAAAAGTATCCAGTTCCAGCAAAATTTTAAATTTTTGAGATCTATAGTGGCTTCATTTAAAAATACAGGAGCTGACTTTCATCCCAAAAATGCCGCCCTAAAATCTGCCGCCCGGGGCTATGGACCCTCGCCACCCAACTCCCCTTGTACAGTGTAGTAGCGTACTACTGTGAACATTAATTATATCCCACAAAAACATAAATGTGAATAGTAGGGAGCTAAGTTAATTTTATTGGTACCAGCGACGTATCGTCTATAAAACTTGCAGTTTTATAGCAGTTCTTTAAACCATACCTATAAGAATGTATTATGTTCTTCAATTAATTTTAAACATAACATAAACACTCACTCCTGTCACCCAGAGGGGTAGGCAGAGACTATGGACTTCCATTTGGCACGATCCTGACACACCTCTCTCGTCCCTTCCCGACTCTGCCGTTCACCTCTGCCACATAAATTTGCTTTGTCACTCTTTCCTCATTCATTCTTTCTACATGACCAAACCACCGAAGCATTCCTTTCTTAATCCAGGTCACAACATCATCTTGCAAATCACACTCTTCTCTTATCACACAATTTCTCACTATGTCATTCAGATTCAGCCCTAACATACTCCTTAATGACCGCATTTCTACAGCATTTATTCTACTCTTGTGCTTCTTCTGCCACACCCAACTTTCACCATCATACATTAAAGTAGGGGCTAACACAGTATTGTGAATTGCCATACGTGCCTTTTTGGACACATTCTGACTTTCCACAACAGAGTGTAGAGCCCCATTTACTTTATTTCCTGCGTTCACTCGTCGTTCTATATCCTTATCATATCTACCATCCCTGCTAAATACACATCCCAAATACACAAACTCATCTACTTGCTCGATCAATTCCCCTTCTATTCTTATTTCACACATCGTTTTACTTTCTTCTCTTTCAAACAATAACTTTCGTCTTACTTGCGTTCACTTTCATTCCCCTTTCTTTTAATGAACTATTCATTAATGTAACCATCAGTTGCAACTCGGCCGCCGACGACGCAAGTATGACTTGATTATCGGTGTACAAAAGGCATTTGACGGTTAACACCCATTCTTAACCCGCATTCTTCAACTTTCAAATTTTCCAAACAGCTGTCCATAAATAGGTTGAACAGCCACGGGGAGGCCACACAGCCCTCTCTGACCCCTTTATGGATGCCAAACCAGTCCGAGTAGGCCCCGTTGATCCTGACACAAGCACTGGAGTCCCTATACAGAGACTTCAATGCCTGTATCAACCCAGCGCTCAACCCAAATAAGTTCAGTGTTTGCCATAACACATCCCTGTACACTCTGTCATAAGCCTTTTCCAAGTCCACGAACGCACAAAAAACCTTTTGCTTTTTGGCCAAAAACTTCTCCGCGATCATGCGCATGGAAAAGACCTGATCCGTACATCCCATTCCCTTTCTAAATCCCGCTTGCATATCCCAAATTTTTCCATCAGTATCTTTCATAACTCTTTCAATTAGTACCTTAGCATACAGTTTTCCCACAATGCTAAGAAGACTGATACCGCGGTCGTTTTTACAGTCCTGCTGCGATCCTTTTCCTTTATATAGTGGGACTATCACGGCTTTGCACCAGTCTCCCGGTACCCGCTTAAGTTCCCAACACAAATTAAACAAGGTGTACAGCAGGTCTGTCACCACTCCCTCTCCAGCCCTTAGCATTTCGAGTGATACTCTATCATATCCGGCTGCCTTACCTGCTTTCATACTTTTCATTGCTTTCATTATTTCATCTATACTTAATTTATTTTAAATAATTGGGTTACCTTATTTGACAGTGAATTTGTAACTTGGCAAGATCCAACTAAGTCTCTATACATAAAAATCAATTATTGTCCGTTAGTCTCGCAAAAATTCGAAAATGGCTTAACCGATTTTGATGAAATATTTTGTGTGTGTTTGAGTTGGTTCAAATTCACAATTGAACACGGTACGTGGCGCTGTTGTCGAGATCTAGAAATCATCCATGCGAAGCCGGGCGGAGGTCTAGTCCATATAGTGTCTGTTTGTAATATCAAAATAACAGCTTTTACTAAATAGATATGAAAGTGTACACGGAACTTATAACAAAAACACAATTTTTAAAATTTTTGTCTGTCTGTCTGTCTGTTTGTTCCGGCTAATCTTCGAAATGGCTGGACCGATTTTGACGGAACTTTCACTGGCAGATAGCTGATGTTATAAGGAGTAACTTAGGCTACCTTTATTTCAGAAAAAGAATTAGGATTCCGCGCAAAAAAAATTAAAACCCTAAATAACACGCGGGCGAAGTCGCGGGGAACAGCTAGTTTTAAATATATGAGTTGTAATTCTTGGAACAGTAATTAGCAGCGGCTTACTGACATACATAAATCTCAAGTTACGACTTGCTCGTTTGGGACTATCAAGCTGGCTAGGCATATAGAGATAATAGTATTGCAATTTGTAATATCGGTATTCCACCATCTAATAGAGGTCTCGAGACTTTTTTGATATTTTTCATAAACGCCTAATATTTATAATATACTAATAAAGGGATAATATTGGTAGAGAAAATAGGAATTGGGGCGATAAATAAAAAACATAGTCAACGTTTCATTGATTAAATTCAATATACCCTCTATCTATATACCCCTCTTAATTCAATATACCTTCAATACTAGTTCAACGTTTTGAATGTATTTTACTCTATGTGTCTTTTGTCTATATGTATCACATGAAGGTGATATTTGCACAACTTGCAAAAACAACTTGCTACTTCACTATTTCCAGTGTCGTGTTTATGGGAAAAAGAATTAGGGTTGCGCGCAAAAAAATTAAAACCCTAAATTGAACGCGGGAAGTCGCGGGAAACAGCTAGTTGTAGTATAAAATAGAACAACTAAAAAAAATAAGCTTGTTTTAAATATCATCATGTTGACGTAATTCAGTGACTATTACCTATAGCTATGATTTTAGGTGAATAAATCTCCTAAAGTAAGAAACGAAAGTAAAATTCGATTATATTTAAATTTGCAGTTCCCGAGTAAGTGCTCAGGTTCTGGCGATAGTCAGGCACCCAAACGCCCAAGGTCTAAAAATAATAATAAATTTTAGAAAAAAAATTACTAACTATGACTGATGGTAAGGATACTAATTAATCACATAATACAACATATTGTACCATAGTTGCACTCTGTAAGAACGATTACACGAGCCTAGTTCAGTTACGAAAGCACAGTATAGATCGCTCTGAAACAAATTGAGCAAGCTGCTAAGAGGAAATCGCTCAACACCAGCAAGTGCTGACGGCATAATGATTGCTGGATGTGCCGAAGAAAGTTCCATATTCGTACTGCTTTTAAATTAATTTAGCCTGTTTTATTCTTATTGTGATTTACCTTCTATATACTTAGCAAAAATCATCGATTATATTCATTTGCTTTAGTTTACTTTGAGTAATGGACATTGCGATAATACAGGTGATTAAAATTAATGTCAATAATAATTGAACAAAACTAATTTTACGGATTTTATCGCGTTTAATTTTTACTTTTTAATTTCCGACATTTCGGGCGCTCGACATCACCGATGAGATGTGTTTTACGACGACCTTGATGATAACTGGATGTCAATAGTTAACGAAGGCTACCCTCAATTTTTCAATTTTGACAGTCCGAAACGATCTAACAGTATCTTGAAGTCTGGTAGTAGTGTGCTTGGACTTGGATTTATTTAATTAATTATGGGAGCAGATAGTAGAACCTCAACCAAAGCCACCAAATATGTATATAGCCATCTTCTCTATTGAAATTAGGATGTTATTTTTTAATTTTAATGGGTGATCTTTTGGGAGGATTTGTGGTCAATCAAATCCGATGTAATAGTTAAGACGATCCTAAATATGGTCGAAACACTGCGCTGAGCGTACGTTACGTAATAATTAGTTTTATTTATTTAATTATTTATTATATTTTCATAAAAATACTAAAATCTCATCTGGTATAGTGTACCACTGCTGTCAAAATACTAGTACATGAGTGAAAAATAGGATATAATATTTAAATAGTTGTGCATCGCAAAAAAGGTATTCGAAAAATATTGCCATCTTCTATTAATAACAAACAGAAAAATTATAAATTAAAATGTCTCTCTGAATCAGTATCGCTGTTAATATGTAGAAAAACATGATCCATTCTAGATGGTCTATCTCTGAGGTGCATTTGGCAAGACGCGTAGTGAAAGTGATTGCGCGGATGTCGCGTGCGAGCCTGACGACCTTGCCATATACGAATCTCGCACCCGCCTCGACAGGCGCATCGTCAGGGTTGTCAGGTGGAAAAACATCCGCCCAATCCGTGTGAAACCAGAAAACAAGGGCATGGATACAGCTAGCTTTGTATCCATGCCCTTGTTTTCTGCTTCAAATACTTCTTACGATAATGTTTTATTCGAAGCTAAAGTTATAGTAGCCACTTATGCTGTTGTGAAATTTTAAGGCGATGTTGCAGTCCTTTTTAACTTTTTTGAACTTATGTAAATCAAGTAATTTACGGACAAGTGCTGTGTGAAGACAGAAACGCGAATCACCTACGAACCCTATTTAAACGCGCACCTTGCAGAGATTCCATTGTGAAAAACTTAAAATGTTAAATCAAAGAGAAAAGTTTATTTTTTTGGGCCATGTTGACAACACATTTAATTAAATATTTTTATTTTTATCTTATGAAAAAAGTAAACAAAATCGAACAGTTCGAGCGCTCGCACCCGCCCCGGTCAGTGCCCGTTGAGAAATCCTCGAGATTGGACGTACGTGGTTTGCTCTAAAATTCTCCCCTCTTTATTGGTTTTTGCTTGAAAATTGAGGGAAGTGAGGTAACGTTTTCATACCTAGCCAAACAACAAGACGGCCTTAATTATTTTTAATTAACAGAAGACGAATCAATAATATACCATTTGGTGATTATAGGATGGACACCTGCACTTCTGACCCCGATCTGCATTTATTTTTAGTCTACTCTGGTAATCTTGATTTCCATAAAGCATAAATACATTCTACCTTTATAAAACATACAACAGATATTATTTAGAATTGTTTAAAAAAAGGAGGAAGCATGTAGTGCAAAAGCCAGTGTCACCGCCTATTTACGTATCGGTTAAGGCCGACGATGCTCCGTCCGCATGCATTGTTGTCATAATTGCGAATAGTCACGTGTTAAACCGAGGATTGATTTTTTTAACCGACTTGTTATTTTGCAACCATACCTAATTGAAATGTTTATTTAATTGTTTTGGATTTTTGCTTTTACACACCTACCGTCATATTATAATTTCGTCGCAAGATACATTATCATTATTACAGCCCTTCATAAGTTCACTGTTGAATATACGCCTCCCGGAATTTCACAAAGCTTGATTTTGAGCCACCTGCATCCATTGACTCGCATACTGCATGACGTCACTCAATGAAGAATCGTCGTCATCTAAGATGAAGATGTGATGTTGTGATGTGTCTCCGAACGCAGCCCAGTCGAGTTGGATCCCTCGATTGACCTATTAATCGAAGTATTTACCTAGTCCTAGTGTTCCCAAGAACTACCGGCATAGATGTGACATAGACTGACGTCCATGACAAAAGTCATGACTTTTGTCTTATGCATGGCCTTCCTAAGAACTATCCATTGGGAAACACCATTGAAGTCATTCAGCATAGTACTAAGGTCTTCATACGATTTGGTCCTATTGATTATTTTATAGGAAAATCGTAGGTGTGTGATGTATTCGCAATTGATGTTAATACCGTATCCTTTCCATCTTGAAAACGTTTTCCACCTCAGCGGTCAAAAGTTTCAGGGATTTAAAGTCATCCTAAATCTCTAGACCAACTACATATATTTTCTTTAAAATTAATATTAAAAACTCATCTTTTATCGAACCATACGTATCAATTTATTTGAAACATGTTAGTACTTACACCAATTATGTCGCCACAAAAAAATAATTTCTCCACCTCGTCCGGTAGCGACCAATGCACCTGAGAGTAAGTAGCTATTGCAGGCTGCAAATATTTAATATCAGGTGGACTGTAAGATATTTTTTTTTTAAAACTGAAGTGGCAAACGAAGGGGAAAAGAGACAATACGTAACCTCTATGAGACAATTCATTTTATTCCTCACGGATAAAACACGTTTTTGTAGATTTCGGATGTAAGATGTGAGTGTGTTCTGAGTGGGTTCAATTGTCACCCTAATTACATATTATCAAAATATTTTTTTAATAAAATTATTTAGAATAATCTACTAATCATCAAATTGTTACGAAATGTAAATAAAATGGAGTCGCCAGTTCTCAGTCCAGGAGGCTTATATAATTTTATACGACATGAAGCGCATATTGGCAAATAGTGCGTATTTGTTTCGGGGCCGCGTTAGAACGGGCGACCTCTCGCCTCCGCGTCCCGCGCTCGCTTTATAACAACTAGCATTGAGGCATTTACCTTTCCTAGGTTGGACTTGTCCTCAATACAGTCTTGAAGCGTTGATTTATTGCGATGCATGGAATGCTGCCTCGGTTGATAGACAAATTTTGTAATAAACGCTTAAATGACAAATTAGTTTCTTTGTCCAGGATCTACATAGTTTTCGACATAAGTTGATGATAAACTGTCATTCTTCTTTGAATATCGGTAAAGAATGTGAGAATATTATCTTATTGTCATTATCACAGCTTTGTTTTCATATCAAATCACACTTCAAGTTTGTTTTAATTTATACCTGGGCGTAGGTATTTTCTAGAATTTGCCGTCTCGCAGACTTTACTTAGAAGATTTTCCTATAAACGCGACACTGGGTAGGCGGGTTGTTAAGCGAAGAGCCGATATCCTCGCATACTGAAAATAGTGAAATAGCAAGTTGTTTTTGCAAGTTGTGCAAATATCACCTTCATGTGATACATATAGACAAAAGACACATAGACTAAAATACATTCAAAACGTTGAACTAGTATTGACGGTATATTGAATTAAGAGGGGTATATAGATAGAGGGTATATTGAATTTAATCAATGAAACGTTGACTATGTTTTTTATTTATCGCCCCAATTCCTATTTTCTCTACCAATATTATCCCTGTATTAGTATGTTATAAATATTAGACGTTTATGAAAAATATCAAAAAAGTCTCGAGACCTCTATTAGATGGTGGAATACCGATATTACAAATTGCAATACTATTATCTCTATACGCCTAGCCAGCTTGATAGTCCCAGACGAGCAAGTCGTAACTTGAAATTTATGTATGTCAGTAAGCCGCTGCTAATTACTGTTTCAAGAATTGCAACTCATATATTTAAAACTAGCTGTTCCCCGCGACTTCGCCCGCGTGTTATTTAGGGTTTTAATTTTTTTTGCGCGGAACCCTAATTCTTTTTCTGGAATAAAATTAGCGTAAGTTACTCCTTATGACATCAGCTATCTGCCAGTGAAAGTCCCGTCAAAATCAGTCCAGCCGTTTCGGAGATTAGCCGGAACAAACAGACAGACAGACAGACAAACATTTAAAAAATTGTAGTTATTTTATAAGTACTGTATATACTTTCATATGCATTTAGTAAAAAGCTGTAATTTTGACATTACAAACAGACACTTTAATTTTATCTATTTTATAGATGTATAAATAATATATCGACGATATTAGTATTCCTTAAAAAGGGAAAACGACTTCAGATTCCATTCTTCCATTTCTTTATTTATCTATACACTAGAATCAATGCCATATTCTATATTTTAAAAGAAAGAGCATTAACGAAAAAGGCATTAATTGAGCAAAATTCCAAGTAATTGCTTTTAGGTTCTGGCTTGTGTCGTGATTATCCCCTTATCTTGGCACTAAATCCGTCCTAAGCGCGTAAGTGTTACATTGGTCAAGAGTTGTTTCATCCATCCATCTATTTATGACAACATATAAAAGTCTACTGCTGAACATAGGCCTCCCTATAGATTGCCTCATTAGGTGTGTTGTGCCATTGTTGCCACGCTTGGCAGACTGTCTGTTTTACATCCAGCCCATCTCCTTTTAAAGTTTCTCTCTATCGCCTCTTACGAGATACACGGGAAATGATTGGTCACGCAATAATTTTCCTTTAAAAACGAAAAGTACTGCGTTTGCAATTATCTATGATACTCTTAGATTAGGGAAAATGCGCACTATAGGCGGTTGTAAATATAGTTGTAGTAAATGGTTGTTACCTAATTGTCAATTCTGTTTAGGCCAATGACAATATGGAAATGAGTATTAGAAAGGTTTTTTACACATAATATCTGTCACGCTTCTCTCGTTGTTTTCGCGTAATCGGAGCATGTTTGCTCCGCTATTTTAAAATTATTTACCGATGCACGACTGAAAATAATTCAGTCAATGTGACTTTATTTTATAACAAGTGACAACGCAATACTCAAGATATCTTTAGATAATACATTTGCTTTTTATTAAACAAGTAAAAAAATGTTACATGTAATTAAACTTCTTTCATTTTTGGAGGGTTATGCAGAATATTGTCCGCATGCTAGCTCGCACACGATATTTTCCTTCACCGCCGAGCACGTGGTTAGTCAGCACTTTTTTTGCAATTAATGACATTTCCGTCCATTATTGAACCTGGGTTGCGTAATGTGAAATGTACGACGATCTCTTAGCAACTCACCCTGAGCTACCATTATTGTCTAATGAATGTATGTTTCAACTCATTCGTATATATGCACAAGTATATAGTTCAGGGACATAGTACATTAGTAAAGTTTTTCATACGTGGTAGAGCCAAGCTGTAGTTATATTCATTGTATAGTTGTAGCACGAATGGGTCGGCTCGACCGGGGAAGGACCACGCTCTCACAGAATACCAGCGTAAAATAGCAGCTTAACGCTGCTGTGTTTCGTATGGTGAGTGTAGAGAACCGGAGACCCTTTTTACTGGAAATGAGGCATTCCATCTTAGTCCTCACGGGTGACAACGCATCTGCATTTTGATTTGTAATAGAGGATAGATGTAGATGTCTATGGGCCGCAGCAACCACTTACCATCAGGTGGACTGTGTGCTCGTTTGTCACCCTTATCCTATAAAAAAAAAAAAAAGGTAGATTCCTCATAAATCATGTTTCACTGGTTGATTTCTATGGCGACAACTCGCTTATTTTAATGGAAATGCTGTTAGAAGTATTAGCAGACATTGGCGCTTACACTACATTACATATCTGTGACAAACATGCATCATCATCATCATCATTGTTACAGCCTATTTGCCATATTTTAAACGCTTGGCAAGCGGATTGGTAACCGCAGTATTTTCATTATTTTGAATTGTTATCAGAAAGATGTTCCGTTTCAATGTCCCTTGTACCGTATAGTGTTACCGTATAGTGGCGGAGTAAGAATAACAAACCAGGAGATGGGCAGCAGCAGTTTTCTCATAACAAATAAGATATAAAAAACTGCGGTGGCCTACCCGTCTACCAAGATCGGCAACTATGGCATATGAGGCAATCTATGGGGAGTTCAGCAGTGGACTTTTGATAGACTGTAACAGTAACGGATGTGATATGTATTGTTATTGAAGAAATTGCATGGAGTTTGTTTGCTATAAATGTTAAATATATTGGAATTAATAATAGGGGAGTGCTCTTAGTAATTGTTCCGAAATATTTCAAGCCGCCAAATTGTACCAACGCTCATTGCGACAAAACTTTCTTTATCATCCACATCATCTGCGTTTATTAGGAGTTTTCTTCCTCGCACAACTACCATGTGAAATTGTTTCCCACCGGCGATTTTTCCGGACCGATACGACGACCTCAAAGAACGAGCTCACAACGGCACCGCATCTGCAATTCCCTTGGTGTTGCAGTTGTTCGTGGGTGCCGGTCGACACTTACCATCAGGTGAACCGCATGCTCATTTGCTTGCCTCCTCTTCTTAAAAAAATGTGAGATGATTTCTACAAACATTCAAAAATAATACTCAAATCCGAAATCAACCATTAATGAATTTTCATAAATTTGAGGTTTTTTTTTTTCATTTAAAATTTTAAGTTGTAGAGTATCGTTTAAAATCTTGACTTTGCCTCTATTAACGACATTATCTGTGAGGAAGTGATCCTTGTCCGACGTTCATACCTATTGTAGTACTTGATAATAATACTGACATAGAGTTTGTTTCAAGTTGTAAACTTATGCGATTGCAAATTTTTTGTATACTTACATTTTTACAATTACAATTTTTTCACTGCATCGGTATTTCTTACAGCAAAAAACAAGAGCTTAATATATGTTGATGTTCAACATATATTATAGTAGTATTTTAGATAAAATAACACAAAAACGTATGCTCGAAATATATCCTAGAATCGTCTTTTATAAC
Source organism: Parnassius orleans (assembly GCA_029286625.1). Taxonomy (NCBI): domain Eukaryota; kingdom Metazoa; phylum Arthropoda; class Insecta; order Lepidoptera; family Papilionidae; genus Parnassius; species Parnassius orleans. The sequence continues at coordinate 2,392,312 of JAGSMP010000027.1, read as the reverse complement.
GGTCAAAATAGCATTTTCTCTAAGAAATTGTAGCAAATACAAATAATTTATACCGCTACCTCTTGTAGAACAGTAATGTAATGATATCTATGACATTGAACGCTCGACCCGATTAAGCACAGCAGATGAGTCGCGAGGTCGGACTGCACTCGCTGTCCTATTCTATCTCACATCACATTTATCCATTATAGCAAGAATATTCACTCTTAACTAGCATATCACTAAGAGCTACAACTCCAGGCGTTGCAACGGTTGTTTGAAGAGCACGCAAATTAATTATATATTATAGTAGTTATAAAACGGCGTATTTATTAAAATTGTAGTAGCAATATATTTACGTTTCTTTACTCGTACACTAGTAAAAGTGACAACCGGACACAAGGTCGGTCGACCTGATGGTAAGTGGATACTGTGGCCTATAGACCCCTACGTCTATCATTTTATATATTTTATATTTTTCTAAGACAGAGCTTGACTATAATCCCACCTGATGGTAAGTGGTGATGTAGCCTAAGATGGTGAAGCGCACTGACTTAACAAAAGCCTATTCACTCTTGCCTTGAAGACACCCACACTGTAATCGGAAGGAAAGACAGATGCTGGCAACTTATTCCACTCCTTTGCTGTACGCATGATGAACGACGCAGCAAACCGTTTGGTTCGAATGCGTTCGAAAGTCAACAACGAAAGGGTGGAGACTGGCCGATTGTCTGATTGTCCGATGGTGGAAGGGAGAGGGAGGAATTAAATTATGCAATTCTTGCGCACACTCTCCGAAATGCGTCCTGTAGAAAACCGAAAGTAGAAAATGTGGCTACTTTGTGCCTGTGTTCGAGGCTGGTAAGATTGGTTTTAATTAATTCGGGTGACCAATAAGCCTCTTAGCACGCCTTTCCATTGAGTCCAAAGCTGCTAGGTGGCATTTTGCAGCTCCAGCACATATATGGCAGCAATACTCCATGCACGACCGGACTTGCGCTTTATATAAAGTAAGCAGCTGTCCCGGCGTGAAGTATCGCCGCACCTTTGCAAGGACTCCTAGCTTTCTTGCAGCTGCTTTAACCTTGGACCCAATGAACCGCCCGATGTTCATATTTGAGGATATCTCAATTCCCAACAACTGAAGGCGGTCGGTGTATTCCAGTGATACATTTCGGTAAGAAGGAGCCAAGGTGAGTTGGCTCCTTTTTGCAGTGAAGAGACAAGCTTGTATCTTGGAGGCGTTGAATTTTATCATCGATTAAGATTCGAAAAGAAAAATGATCTCCATTTCGCGTCACCATACGTAACACAGCAGCATTACGCTGCTATTTTACGCTGGTATTTTCTAAGATCGTTGTTCATGTCTGGTCGAGTCAACCCATATATGCTTCAGTCATGATAAAGCTGTAGTGTGTCTCTACTACGTAAAAATGTTTTTATGATGTGTAATATTTTGATAACTGCTTATCCTGGTGATGGTAACGCCTGTCCCGCGGGTGTCATATAAAACAATTATAGAAAATACCAAAAAATACCTCTTGGCATCTGTTAGATGCCAGTTTAATCATCTCTTATATGCCAGAGGTAAGATACCCAGACCTGAGATGAACAGTAGAGTCAAAGATGCGTCGACATTTGACACTGCGATCGCAAGCCCTAACGCACATCCTGGCGATTATGGCAAATCCTAACTAATGGCAAATATGTCCAGAAGTAGACTATACCGGTCTGATAAACAAGAAGAAGTACTCAATTATTTTGCATTTAGAACGTTTAAGTGCTGTTATGGAATTGATAATCGTTTTATAATTTCCATTAGCTGTTGCGAAAATAAATAGTTACCAGTTGTTATCAAGCCGCTTTAAAGATAATAATTTTACCACTCTATTCGTCCTTGCATTTGACCGAAACAGTAAATATCACTGTGACTTTAATGTACACGTTAGCATGATGAATGTTGTTTATACATTATCCTTATATATATATATATATATATATATATATATATATATATATATATATATATATATATATACATATAGTACTTAAATAGTTTATTATGATGTTTCGATGGGTGTTACTGAATCACGCATAAACGGGTAATCGGTTTTGGATTAATTCTGGCATCGATAGACCATGTTTTGTATTAATACGTGGCTACTTTTTAACTGCCTCTTTGGTATCGGGATCTTTTTTATGGTCCCGTGTGGGTTCGAATCCCGGGTCGGGTCAAAATTCAGTTATTGAATTTTTCTGTCAAGAAATTCGCAGTAGCAGCTCGCGGTCAGTAAGTTGGCAGTGTTTCATTTACGTACCTCGGAAAGCACGCAAAGCCGTTGGTCCTATTTAGTTGGTTGGTAGAGTCGAATTGCCGTCTCATCCGACTATGAGAATGAACCTGTGCTTTAATAGAGATTGCACTTGTACTTGCGCGTATACTCAGGCGCTATAATCCTTTCTTGCGCAGATTGCTTGTCTCCGTTGAGACTGGACGCCGTGACTTAAAATTCAGTCTGGAGGACATTACTTTTTAAAGTTTTGCCACGGGAAAATAAACATGAAGGCGTTTCTGTTTCCAAGCAATCAGAAGCTAATACGTTATAATTATTATTAACCTTAGCTATATGATATTACCTTTAGCAAGGAAGTCTTGTTCTGCCTAGAGTACACTTAGAACTTAGTTATTTAAATAAGTTTTATAACACGCCCAAAATGGTCATTATTATCTTATTGCGACATAGGTACTTATTCTTGCTTATAGCACGTAAAGTTTCCAAGGCGCCTCTTACTTGTCTCATATAACAATCGATTGTTGACATACCGTTTGTCTGGCGGCCCGTCAAAATATACCTGCGGTATCAAATTCACTCGTCTTGCCACCAATTTATTTGCCGATTAAAACGCCAGAACTGCAGTGCGATTGTGTAACTTTGAGAATCGGAGAATCGTGGTTAGCTTCGTTTTGACGTTTAACGTTTGTTTTCATTGTAGACTGTGTAAATTTAATTAAATAGTAGTATCGATTATAAGCTGACATCTTTTTGTTACCGTTACACCGTTACAGCCTATTAAATAAACTCCACTGCTGGAAAGGCCTCCCCATAGATTGCATCATAGTGAAAATATTTGCCATAGTTGCCACGCTTGGCAAGCGGGTTGGCAACCGCAGTTTTTATTTTGGGTCCTTATCAGGAAGACGCTGCTGCCCATCTCCTTATTTTTTTCCTCTGTCGCCTCTTACGACCCACGGGATGATATGGAGTAGTGGATATTTTTACACCGCCACTACACAGTAAATCATAACGGACTTTTTTTTTATATTAACACATTCACTGTCCAGTTTTCAGACACTATAGTAAGACAATAGCAATGACCTATATGTAGTGCACGGTACAGCGAAAGGGTTAATACCTTATTTTAGGTTACAAAATATTATCACAATGAATTAACATAACGCAATTGCGGAGTGTATTCTCATCCACAAAATATTTACACTAGTTTTTTTGAATAACACTAATACGCTTTTACAGTCTTGTACGAGGGCGACACTGAAAGTTTTTAGAACTGGCCACTTGTAAACGATATAATTAAAAAATAAGTTCTAATTTTGAAAATGGAACTCTTTGCCAATATTATTGTGTATGTATTTTATTAATTTGTCATTTGTTTACGATTTGGCGGCAAATTGAAAATTGTCTGTGTCACGTCAGCATGAATTTAACGCGAGAAAACTTTCGTACAATGATTTTTTATGACTTTCGATGTCATTTAAGTCAACAAGAAAGTTATGATAGACTTCGATTGGCCTTTCACGATGAAGCCCCACCTCGTGCCATTGTTTACAACTGGTTTAATGAGTTTAAACGTGGTCGCACTAATCTCACCGATGATCTGCGTGAGGGACGGCCTTCTACGGCGACGACTGAAGATAACATCAGTGTTGTGCGGCGTATGATAGAGATTGACAAAAGAGTGACTTATCAGCAGATTCGGACAAGCTTAGGCATCGGTATGAGTCAAGTGCACAAAATCCTCCATGAACGTTTAGCGGTCAGGAAGCTTTGTGCCCGGTGGATACCTCATAATTTAACAGAAGCCCAAAAACTCCGTCGTGTTGATTGGTGTAGTGAAATGGTTCAAAGATTTAACGGAGGTGACTCAAATGCTGTGTTCGACATACTTACGGGTGACTAAAGCTGGATTTATTATTATAATTCTGAGACTAAAAGACAGTCTGCTGTCTGGGTGTTTCCTTCCGAGGAGTTGCCAACTAAAGTTAAGAGAGGTCGAAGCGTGGAAAAGAGATGGCGGCCTCGTTCTTCGGAAGGACAGGTCATCACGCAACAATTGTTTTAGAGGATCGAAAAACAGTTACTGCAGAGTGGTACACTAACAATTGTTTGGCACTTGTCTTTGAAAAGTTTGGGAGAAACTACCTCGCAGTAGGATCCTCCTTCACCGACAACGCCTCGTCGCACACCGCCAAGCAAACAATCGACTACTTGGCGACGTCAGACGTGGAATTACTGGGTCACCGCCCTAGACCCCACCTCGCACCTTGCGATTTTATTTATTTCCGAAAATAAAAGAAAACTTCGAGGAAAACGTTTTATGGACGCCGAGGAAGCAATGGCTGCGTTTCAAAATGCCGTCGAAGAGACCCTAAGGACGAGTGAGCAAAGTGCTTTTCTCAGTGGTTCCATCGGATGCAGCGATGTATTGATGTAAATGGACACTATTTTGAAAAGATATAATACGTAGGTCACTCAATAAGTTTTGAGATATACAATAAGTATTCTAGATACTATAAATATTTATTTTACATCTTTTCAAAATATTCTCCACCATGCTCTATACAAAGTTCCATTCGCGTAAACCAATTCTGAAAACACTTTTGCCAGTCTAGATCTGACAGGTCGGAAATCGCTTCTTCGTAGGCAGCCACGGCTTCTTCGGCGCTTGAAAAAAACTTGCCTTTTATTTTTTCTTTGACTCTGGGAACAAAAAGAAATCACAAGGAGATAAGTCAGGGCTGTAAGGTGGGTGACTTAGAGTTTCAACACCAGATTCCTCAATAAATGCTTTTGTTCTAAGGGAGGTATGTGAAGAGGCGTTATCGTGATGCAGCATGATTCCCAAGCCCGGTCTTTGGTCTTCTCTTCCGCACAGCTCGAAAAGCTTGGGGTAATGCAACTGTAGTATACCATTCAGAGTTAACTGACCTACAATTTTCCAGAATTGACGTCGACAAATGTCGCTCCGCGAAAAAAACTAGCCACCATTTTTTGCCGACGTTGCGAGGTCTTTGCAGTTTTAGGTAACTGTCCTTCTGAGTAGACCCATACCGATTATTGCCTTTTATTTTCCGGATCATATTGATAGATCCATGTCTCGTCACCAGTAACGATTTCCGAAACACGCCTAGATGCCCTGTTTTCAAAACGTAGACGCATTTCATGGCACCAATCCACACGAGTCTTCTTTTCGCTTTCGGAGAGCAAACGAGGATCCATGGACAACAAAGCTTCCTCACTCCAAGATGTTGGTGTAGGATGGTATGAATGCTCCCCGAACTAATGCCTACAATCTTTTCCATGTCCGTATATATGATTCGTGGGTCTTCTCGCACCAACATTTCAGTAGTCCATACATTTTCTGCCGTTACTGCTGTTTTGCGGGACCCTGGTTCTTTGGTCATCTTTAAGATTAATTTTACCCCTTTTGAATTCAGCAAACCACCTAAAAATTGTTGCGTGTGATGGAGCTGAGTCCCCTAATGCTGATTGTAACCGTTGTAAACTTAATTGTTCGGTTAAACCAAATTTAAAATCATAATATATCATAGCGCGCAAATGTTCACGGTTAAGATCCATCGTTTTAAATGAAAAGCGCGGGAAGCGTTGCAGGAAAATTAATAGAACTTTTTTTTTTAATACTGAGCAATTGGCTTATGGAGTTCTATTTTTAAATAAATTTGCTTTTTAGAAACATGTAACACGGGTGCATTCCATTTTTAAATTTCGAGCATCTCAAAACTTATTGAGTGACCTACGTAAAACTAATAACTTACTAGGTTGTTCAGTTTTTTATTTTCTAAGAACTTTCAGTGTCACCCTCGTAACCAACCGGGTATATTGTATTACAATTGCATGTTATTTTGCGTTGCACTACTTTACAAGAAGCAAAGGCGTCGTAAAAGACCGTAAAATTGTAATACTTATCAAATATTATCTATTTTGCATGCTTCACCAATGAGAACTGGATTCAACCATTTATTTCAGTGTTACCAATCAAGGATTTTTTTAACTAATTAATTAATGTAAATTGATTAATTAGACCAAGCAAGCTACTACTTTTCTTTATTCTGTAAATTATAAAATTAATACGAGAATAACGACAATTGTTGTACGATTTGTTATAATAAATTATAGCAGGAGCGAAATTAAACTTGTATCATTCGAAAAGTACTGTGCCATAGATGTGCAAAAAAAATCATGTATGTATTACCGTAGTACTATTATTTATTCTGTGGTGTTACCGTTAAGGCAGGTAAAACTAAACTTCTACTTATCCAGACTTTCATATTACCCATTATTGATTATGCGGAAGTGTGTTACCCAGATCTATCTCAATATCTTCTCGATAAGTTGGAGCGCCTTCTTAACAATTGCATTAGGTTCATTTTCGGCTTACGTAAGTATGACCATGTTTCCCAGTACCGTTCTAAGCTTAAATGGCTTTCTATTCGTCAAAGGCGTAGCTCCCGAATTTTACAAGTACTATATTCAATTTTAAATGACCCAAATTCTCCTTCTTATCTTAAGGATAACTTTCAGTACCAATATTCTAATCATGATAGAGTTTCCCGTTCCCAAAATAGTCTTAAAATTCGTATTCCACCACATAAGAGTGGTTTTTTTAATTCCTCTTTTACTGTGCCGTCCATACTGCTCTGAAACAAACCAGTAACAAACATTATTTTAAAAGACTAGTTCGAGAATTCTTTAAGAGGAATAATACCACCTGATTTATCCGACTTTTGTTTTTCTCTCTCTTTCGCTTTGTAATTGATATTTTGTATAATATGTATTTTAATATGCATCATGTTATTTAATTTTTGTATTATATTATTTTATATTTATGTAAAGATTTTGTATATATAAGTATCCGTTTATATATTTACTATTCATTCTTTCTTTATTACAAAGTAGATATTAAGTTTGTATATTTTAAAAAATTTTATTTATTTGCATTTTGTTGTAAGATATAATCTTTTTACTTATTTATTAATTTATGGAGTGGTTGTTACACCTGCCACAGCTTCTCAAATCATCCAGGGTTGACTGGTAGAGAATGCCACAAGGCATTAAGTCCGCCCTTTATATCCCTTATTATAAGGTAGATGTAAAAAATATTAAATAAATAAATAAAATAAAGTAAACAACGAGACGCGATGCTAGTAGGTAATATCAAATACTCTACGAGTATCTAGACTTGAATGCTATGATAATAGAAACTTATTTTATTTGTTCATCGGTCATCTTTTCCGGTTCCGTTGAAGCCTTTACCCTTGTAATTATTCTTGATGTCTGTTTATGAATGACATCTTAAAACATAGAACAATAGCTTCATTCATACTGTTTTGTAAGAGTCTTGGCAAGCGTATCGTTGATAAGAAATTAGTTGGATAAATGATTACTTTGTATACGATGTAATGCTTGAAAATCTTCTCCTGTATTCTTTATCCCCGGAGGACCAACAGCTTAACGTGCTTTCCGAAGAACGTAGGTTAAACACCGCTGCTACGACTCCGGGCTGCTACTGAAAATTTCTTGACAGAAAAACCCAATTACAGATTTTAGCCCAACCTTGGCTCGAACCCGGGAACAAGATCAGCAGTTGCGCTTGCGGCTACTAGACCTACGAGGCAGTCTTCTATTATAATAATTACATTATGCACTATTGTGCGTTTCAAATTTTTGAAAGAAATACATTTGCTCATAAAATTTATTGTTACTTAATTTTTTTTACCTGGAGTTTTTAGCATTAATTAAAAAACAACGGAGTACCATTCTTAGTTTTAGTTATCCTTTTATTAAAATGGTTGAGTGAAAAATGAGCTTATAGTTACATTACCCAACTTCAGACATAGAAGGTCAAACGTGCGTTTCTATACTTGAAGACGAAGATTACAGCCTGTTCTTGTATTGACTGACTAAGATGAAATGCACAGCCTGTAATTATATTGACTTTCTTACTCTTAGAACAGAGCACAGCAGTACTGCTCTGTGATTGAAGTAGGTAACAAGATGCTGCCAAACAAAAAAGCAGCCTTGGATCTTGTTTAATCCTGTTTGTTATAAGCAACATTTAGCTTAAATTAAGACATCATAAATAGCTCAAAACAAAAACTCGTTCCCTTGATTGACATGTAAGTGCCGCTGTCAACGCTCACAGTGGCCAATTAATTGACAACAAACTTTAGTTGTAACAGTTCGATATATTTATAAGGTAGCAATAAATCAATATGACAATAAAGTAAACCGTCTCGATTGTAATCTCGGCCGCAGACGTATGATGTCATGAACGACACGCTGATCTTCAGGGCCTTGCACAGACCAAGCGACCTCTTATTATTACAGTTAACTGATACGATAGTGTCGGTATTGCTTAAAGTCTTTTGTAGTCTTTTGTAGAACGCTACCGCCAAGTTTTTATGCTTTAAACCCAATTTTAGAAATGTTATTTCTTCCAGTGCATAATTTTAAACACAAATACTTGTGTTAAAAATCTATTTTATTTAATATTCTTTATGGCACACCATACAAAAATTACAGAAATTATATATTATATATATAAATATAAAAGAAATATGCAATGGGCGGTCTTATTGCTGACAGCAATTTCTTCCAGACAACCAACGAATATGACAGGGGTAGGGCAAATTGGTGTGATAGAAAAAAAAAGAGGTAAAAAAGAATAAACATATATATATACATACTACAAACATATACATACAAAAATAAAATACATATATTTTGAATTATTTAATTAATTAAACGCAATCGATATGCTACATATAATATTATATTTAATGGTTAGTGTGGAAGCGAAGATACAATTTAAAGTGCGAGGTATTGATTCTTGACAAGTTTCCTAAATACCGGTAGGGATGGTGCGCGTTTTACTGCTAATGGGAGTTCATTCCATAAATGAACAGCCTGTACAGTAAAAGACTTGGTCAAATTTTCTAGTGTATAGTGGAAAATTCAACTTCCAGCTCTCTGCTGATCTCAAAATACGCGAATGGGAATCACGAAGAAACTCAAAACAATTTTTGAGGTAAGAAGGGTAAGAAGGATTAAAGAGAACACTATAGAGAAGATGAAGTATGTGAATATTCCGATGAAGTCGTATTGGCAACCACTTGAGATTAGTACGAAAAAGAGAGACATGGTCATATTTGCGCAATCCAAATATAAACCTTATGCAAAAATTCTGAATTCGCTCAAGTTTATCAAGCTGAGCTTCAAGTTTATCAAGGTGAGATCTAGATAGCTGACGTCTGCATAGTCAAAAATAGGGAAGAGAAGGGACTTGGCAAGCATAGTTTTGGTGGAAATGGGAAGAAAGTTACGTAATCTACGCAAGGAGGCTGCCGAGGCATAAACTTTACGATTAATTTCTTTGATGTGCTGTCCCCACGACAGATTATTATCTATGTGGATCTCCAAGTTCTTTACTGAATTTCTGTAAGGAATAATAGTTTTACCAAATACTGTATGAGGCACGTAATCTAGGCTCTACTTAACCAACATTTGTGCGCTGCCCACGATAATGCCTTGCGATTTTGCTGGGTTAACGTGAAGGTCGTATGCATTACTCCACTCAAGAATTCGATCGAGATCTGCATTAATGACATTGATAGCATTGGGGAGATCGTTGGGACAAGCTTTTGTATATATTTGTAGATCATCTGCATAAAGATGTTAAATTGATGATAAGATGTAAAATTATTGGATATTGAGTTTATAAAAACTGCAAAAGTAAAGGAGATAAAACGCCTCCCTGCGGTACACCAACACATACGTTACACCAAGATGATAATGTATCGTCGATACGTATACGTTGCTGGCGACCAGACAGGTAACTCCGAAACCAACCAATCGCTGTTGGAGATACGTTAAGAGAGCGCATGATGCCGAGTAGGACGTCATGGTCAACGGTATTAAAAGCATTACTGAAATCTAATAAACAAAGAACAGTCACTTCACCGTGTTCCATTCCTAATCGGATATCATCGGTGATTTCGACTTTCGACTTTTTTTGATTCCGACCTGGACACAATACTACCAGTGCTTTGGTAGTACTGTGTCCAGGTCGGAATCCTGACTGTGAAGGATTAAGAAGAGCATTTGCGCAAAGAAAACTGTTGAAATATGTGTATAAACAAGGCGTTCAAGGACTTTAGATAAGAAGGGCAGTAAAGAGATAGGACGATATTCAGAAAAGGATGCAGGATTACTTTTCTTTGGAATAGGAATAATTTCAGCATTTTTCCAAGATGATGGAAAACTACTTGTAGAAATGGAGAAGTTAAGGATATGACAAATAATAGGAAGAATAATATCAAGAATGGGAAGAATCATGTTACGACTGACACAATCACTTCCCACTGCATTGGAAGTAATAGATAGAACGCTCTTCTTAACGTCACAAACAGAGAATGCTTTGAAAACAAAAGAGGAATAATTGGGAGTGGGAATAGTTGAAAGATATGTTAGTGTATTAGCCTTAGTGGTGCTATCTAAGCAGGACGAAGAAGAGAAATGTTTATTTAAACGATTAACGTTTAAATCGTTTGTCGTTGGACTATTCTTAGATTTCCCAACACCCAATGATTTAAGAAATTTCCAGACCTTTGTTGTATCACCATTTTAGAGTGACTTATGAATATGAAGGCGTTGAGCATCCCTACACACCTTATTGCGAATGTTAATATACTTTTCCCTATTAAACGCATTCGGCTTACGTTTAAACTTAGCCTTAGCTATCGCTTTTTTATTGATAATAGATTTAATATTATCAGTAAGCCAAGGTGATGGACGATGTTTAATTTTGACTACACGTACAGGTGCATGCATATCAAAGATTTTTATATAAGGGCAGAAGTAAAGATTGAAACCTTATTATCTAGATTATCTGCGCTAAAAAGATTTGACCAGTCCCAAAGCAACGCGACCTTACGGAGACTGTCTATATTCATGCCACCAAAATTACGCTGCAGTAGAATTTTTGGCTTAAATTTGGGAGATCGGATTTTATAAGATAGAAAGATTAGGTCATGAAATGAAAATGCATCGACTGTATATTGACCATGCTTCGTGACAAAGTTACAAGAGGAAACAAAAATAAGGTCAAGGAGAGAGGGAGTCGAGTTTGGAAAATGATGCGTGGCATTTAGCGGTAAAATAGAGAGATTACTACAATATAAGATTGACTGAAGAGAAGAAGCCCTGGTATCTTGTTTAAGGAGGCAAGTGTTAAAGTCACCCATTATAATTGTGTGTGAATAGTAGGGAGTAAGTTTATGTAAGATATTTTGGAATGAGTTGAAGAAGTCAATACGCATAGAAGGGCAGTAATTAACACCAAGAAGAACTTAAGAGTGAGATAGTCTGACTTCAATAAAAAGATGCTCACCGGTATTAGGCGGCGGTGGTTGTGCAGACACATCGACAATAGTGAAAGGAATGTGTGAACGTAGATAAATGGCGACACCTCCACCGCCACCTACCGAGCGATCGTTTCGTATTAATTGGAAGCCAGGAAGATTGTAACAGGTAGAGGGAGACAGGGCTTCAGCCATGATTCAGAAATAAGAACAGCATGTATATTTTTACAAGTAAACATATCGGTGAAGTGGCCCGGAATGCTCTGTGCATTTATATGAATAACATTGAAGTTGTTAGGGACATCAGAAAACTGCGAAACAAGAAACTCTGAGAGAGGAGTGGAAATAGAACTTCCACTATCACTTACCATAGAACCAAAACTGTCATCATCAGCAGTGAAAAACATCTCACTTTCGCCACTTATATCGTTAATAGCCATTACAATACATATACTTATAATTTATTTAAATTAAAAGTCTAAGTTATTAAAAAAAAAAAAAACTACTAAATTAAATGTACTTCTTATAACAAGGCAATCATGTCCACCCACCAGTCGAGTGTTATTACAAATTATAACAGAACTAAAAAAAAAACAACAAAAAGAAAACAAAATTCCAAAATAACAAAATGAAGAAAAAAATGCAATTTTGGCAATATCGCTACACAAATACACTATTTACAGACTATTTTAATAAATCTATGGTGACTATTATAATCTAAATGTAATTAAATTAATAAATGAAATTCTAAACTTAGCAGTAACGCTATCAACTATCATGTATATATATATAAAATAATATGATTTGTCTTACCTAATGTTTTCTTATATTTACGCGAAGACTACACATTAAATGCAAAAATTTTTAATATGATATTTTATCGTCAACTTTTTAAAAATAGACAATGAGACATTTTTAGTTAATATAAGACTGTATAACACATTTTTAGTTAATTTTGGTAATCTGCCTGCTATGGTGACGTTTTGCTTACAATCCAATGCGACAAACACGCTACATTATATAACTGGTTACGAACTGAACTTTTTGTACACATTTTGCTTTGTTGCGCATTTGCAACTATACCAGCACAATTGTTTGTTAGGAATGAACGGGTAACGCTAATTCTCTCAAGACAAACGCTTAGAAAATGCTAATCTTAGTGATCATGCTAAAATTTACTTACATAAGTTTAAAAAAAAATGAAATCCTATGACTCAATCTCTGGAAATACAAAATAACTAACTTATTAAATCAATGATTTTAACTTATTTTTTACCCTATACGACATTGACAAATGCTTAGAAAATGCTAATCTTAGTGATCATGCTAAAATTTACTTACATAAGTTTAAAACAAATTATGAAATCCTATGACTCAATCTCTGGAAATACAAAATAACTAACTTATTAAATCAATGATTTTAACTTATTTTTTACTCTGTACGACATTGGTAACCTCAAAATTCTGTAGCTACAACGCTGCGCTGCTGCAATGCTGGTTAGATAACTTGACATCTTTTAAGTATTACAATGTGGGTTCAGTGAGAATTTGTATGTTACGGGTATTTGTATGTAACTTTTATGTTATTTTATTTTACGACATGGTGACTTTTTAGTGGCAACGCAATTAAAATATGCCTTTTTTCGTAGCTTAAATTTCCTTGTCAATGAACTCTTCGTCATGCGCACCTAAAAATTGCTCTACTACAGCAATTACTGCTTGATCATTTTCAAATCTTTGTTAATTCAGATAGTTCTTCAATCTCGTAAATACATAGAAATCACTTTGTGCAAGGTCCGGTGAATATAGAGGATGCATAAATATTTCAAGACAGTATCTCGAATTGAAGCCGCCATCCCAACGGCGGACTTCTGATTCGGGGTGTTATATTTTTATTTGTTCTTCATACAAAGTACCCGTAACAGTAGTATTAGGGTCGAAACATTTAGTCATTGATCAATCTTGACTATTCTAGAAAATAGTTCATCAGATCATTCAGGTCTTACTGGTGGAAGGGTTCGCGTTGAATTGATTGATTGAGCTGTGATGGTGTCTGAAAATTCATGTCTAAGCACTTATTTTGGGTATTTCTCTAGCCTTGGATATTTTAGGAGTTGGAGATGATCGTCTTTATTAAATGATAAGACTATAATTTTGTTTCCGTGATGTAAGGGTGACTCAACTTTTCATCCATTGTTATAAATCGAGCCAAAAAAAGAACAGGATTTTGTTGCAACAGTTCCAAAAGCCTCGGTAAACTTGCAGTGTAGTTAGTTTCTGCGGATTGGTAGGCTTTCTAGATACCCAGCTCACGGATACATTTTTCATCCCAAGCGTTCATGTAATATGTTTTCACACTGCCTGTCGAAATATTTGTTACTTCTTCAATAAAAGGTATCGTGATACGATGATCTGCTAAACAATTTAGTTGTCATAGGATGCCTCTAGCTAGAGTTATATTTGGTTAATGTTCTTTCACGTTTAAATTCGTCGCATCAATGTGCAATTGCAGAATAAAGCAGATCATTTAACCCGTAAATATTGATTGTTTCGTAGTGAAATTTTACAATCACCGATACTTTCTATAGTCTCTACTTTACAATATAGTATTTTCTGTTTTCTCCAATACGCTAGAATAACCGCAAACAAAACTTATTTTTGAAAAACAAAAAGTAATTTGTTTTTTTAGTAAAACCGCAAACAAAAATGTCCTCTATTTTTTTAAACAAAAGATAATCTGTTTTTCAGGTATCTTACGGATATTTCTGCTTTACCAGCCAGTATTAATTTTTTTTAGTTCCAAAGAGTTTGTAGCGCATTCTCACTTTATTGAATGCCTCTCGTGTGTTGGTGGCGTGCAATAATATTCTGTTATCTTATACTGAACACAAATATTTAGATTAACCTCACGCTATAGCCAGTAAATCTGTACATTATCAATTTAAAATACATCAAATAGGATATAAATTGGCGGCTCTACTAAAAGTATAAAATATCTTTCTACGTCGTACTGAAGAAGAGATACTCCTTACTCCAAATAAGATGCCAACAACATAAAGATTAGTTGCCTTAAATCAATTAGAATACCCATATCACCCTCTAGGTGTCATAATAGGCGACAAAGGGAAATTAAACAGGAGATGGGCAACAGCATCTTCCTGATAACAGTCAAAATAATAAAAAACTGCGGTTGCCTACACTGATATGCCTGATAAGCGTGACAACTTTGGTTAATATTCTCCCTATGAGGCGATCTTTAGGTGAGGCCTATGTTTAGTAGTGAACTTTTGAATAAATGATTAATAATATCAAAGTAAATTGAACAGAATAGAATAGAATCATTTTTATTCAATATAGATAACAAGAATACGTATTAAAAGTCATTTAAATTTTACCACTGGTTTGGAAAAAGACCACTGCCCTGGCAAGAAACCCAGCGAGACTTTTTTTTAAACGTGAATTAAAATATAATATTTTATACAATTAAGTATGAAAACATTTGGGAAAAGCATGGTAGCGATCACCTCATCAATTGGATTATTATCAATTATGTACTTTAGTAGTATAAAAACTATTATAAAACAATATTTGCTTAGTAAAAATTATAAACTTTTTGATAGATATAGCTCCTGCATAGTTCCATGTTATTTTGTTATTTACTGACGATACTCGCGAATCACATAATCTACACATGGATGTATAAGTGTTTTGCAGAGTATAGTTATTTCCGTCATGTAATAATGAGCAAGCTTGCAATATTGCTGAAATAGTTAAGTTAAATTAATCCGAGTGTAACTTTGTAAAGAAACATGTTTTTGTAGTAGTTATAGATTCATGAACGAAGTGATGTCATTTTTGCTTGTTACTACTCGTATAATTATTTTATATTACGAATAGAAATTATATAATATGATAGATGATAATAATAATTATTTTCCTTCAATAACCATGCATATCTGAAAACTAAAGTATTTTATCATATGTGATTTTGTCAACAAATAATAGAGAACTACCCTTCAATAAAAATAGGTTAGATTTAATTTACTGATTTGAGTCGTACATTGCGTAGACTATATATAATAATCAATAGATTAAATTTAAATTGACGGCTCCGTAGCGCAGTGGTTAAGTGTGTGACTACGATGTTATAGGTGTATGGCCTACAAATAATTGTACTGGGTTTTTTTTTTACGGAAAACCTTGTGACTCCGATCAGCGCAATTAAACCATACCTATTATTATGTTTTAGATGGAAAATGCATATATTGTCGAGTGTCTAAGTATTTTTCAATAGCGTTGAATCACGATCGCCAATCTGCTTGTCAAACGTGGTGATTACGTCATACTTCCTTCATTGGGATAGGCACTTGTCCAAGTAATAGGCTGTTGACGAGTATGAGGAGTTAAAAGTGGCAGAGCCATACTGCAGGGTACTATGGCTGCGGCACGAATGGTTCGGTTCGATCGGCGAAGGATCACGGTCGCACTAATACTAGCGTGAAATAGCAGCATCGTGCTAGTATTTCGTATAATGAGTGACGTGAACCGGATCACCTATTAAATGCTAAAGAGGCTTTCTATTTTAGTCCTTTGGGACCACAACGCGTCTGCATTTCGATTCCTGATCTAGGTGGACTGTGTGTGTGTGTGTGTGTGTATTTTTTTCTTTATAAAATTGAAGTGACAAGCGAACTAATAGTCCACCCGATGGTAGTCCTTGGACATCTGCATCCAACTTTAAACGAAAAAGGCTGCAAATGCGTTGCCACCACTGAGTACTAGTGTTGCCCAAATGCAAGAACAAGACGAGACTCAGCCAGTCTTGGTCTTGGTCTTGCGTCAATACACCTGGTCTTGGTATTGCGCTCTTAGTCTTGGTCTTGGTCTTGCAACAAGTCTCGCAATTACCTATTAGCCTATTGCTATTTATTAAACGTTACTTTAGATCTTAGAACAACTTAACAGAGTAGGTACATTTTGAGCTTGAATTAACATAGCCATAGTAAAGACCAACCAAATTAATAAATGTCTAAACATTTAATGAAAAATTCGAAAAATCAACTAACACCGGGTGGGGTTTGAACCCACGACCTAAGCGATCCGTGCCGATGCTCTAACCAACTGAGCTATCTACCATGTCCCACGGCCACAGGAGTCAGTCTGTTTCTTAATAAACGTTTACATTTAATAAGCTTACATGTGCTAAAACATGGTTAAAACATATAAAAAACAAATTAATCTGTCTAGAAAGAGATTGATAGACCCTCACCTTATATGAAATGGAATAAAAGAGTTATACAACAATTTACCATTTATTTAAATATAAAATAAAATACAATCAAATTAAATTACATAACAGTATACAATAGCTTTGACATTACTGTTACTTTATATTAATTCTTTTGACCTAGAATTAATACAAAGTAACCATCTGGCTGACTCATCACTTAACCTATTTCTATGTTTTCTAATTAGTAATGATGCTTTAGAAAATAATCTCTCGGCAAGTACTGAAGTTGCAGGTATTGAAAGAAAATCACGGGCCATCTTCGATAAAGTCGGATATTCTGTCTCATACGTCCTCCACCACTCTAAAATGTCTTCCGAGCTGGCGGCTCTGGGTTTACTTAGGTACTCCTCCAACTCGTCAATAACTAAGCCTTGAAGACAAGATTCGAGCTCTTTGTGTTTTAAAAACACACACTTCCAAAAATCGAGATTTGCAGTGAAATTATTGAACATGTTTATCTATTATGTAATAATAATAATGATAGTAAATAATAATTATTATTATGTAATAATAATAATAATAGTAAATAATTATTATAAACCCATATAGTTAATATTATAATAATTACTTACTAGAATAAATTATTATGATATCTACTTATCCTTACCATTATCTACTAATTACAATTTTCCTTGCGAGATCAGCATAATGTATTCGTGTCCATTCTGAGCACCCGGAAACTTATTTTATTCTTTAGAACATGTACTCTGTGGCGGCAATCAAACAGTGTCAAATGTTGTGCGTGCGGCGCGGCGGCGACGATTGTATGCGATTTCAATAGAAGCCGCAGGCGTTTGTATCTTGACCTTGTACTTCCGAATAGCTGAAAAATTTCAAAATTAAAAAAAAAGACTCAGTCGTCCTAACTGCAAGACGCAAGAGTCTCGCAGGCTTAGTCTTGTTCTTGCTCAAATCTTGCACGGTCAGTCTTGGTCTTGGTCTTGCTAAAATTAGTCGGTCTTGGTCTTGGTCTTGGTCCTTCAAAAATGCAAGAACAAGACCAAGACTGCAAGACCAAGACCGATTTTGGGCAACACTACTGAAGACTAACGCGGTAACTATATCGGCTCTCTGTACCCCACAGACCGGAAGACAGCAGTGCGTGCACTGAAATAATCGTTGGTTATTCTTACTTTTGTAAAAATAGAAAGTCACAAAAGTAGAATAGTGAAATTATTTTAAAAATTCGACAATAAACATTTTCGACTAATTAGATATTGATGTCAGAAAGTCTTGCAAGGTGTTTGGATAGTCAAGTGTAGTTATTACGATAAAATGATTGCTACCAGCTTGGGAGGTTACGTCTGCTTAAAGTTTTTTATAAATAAATAATAGGGTAATTCCGGGAGAGATGACCGTAAGGGAAAAATGGCCAATCAAAAAAAATCACAGTCACTTCGTAAATTGCACTACTTTCTAGTTAGTACACTTCGTGCAGTGCGTGGGATCGACATTTCGGTTTAACTCCGGCGACAAAATAACAAAAAGTAAATAAAATGTACCTATATTGATTTGTATGGAGCTTAAAGTATTCAAAGGGTTTACGTTACACAGTTTTGGTAATAATGCATCATACAAAATAAGTATTTTTGTAAGTTAAGTGTTCAGTTTATGACCCAAACTTTAATATAACCGCAAAATGGCTCGTGGGTTGTTTATATTTTATTACAAATAATGTGTGGCCATCTATCACGGGTGATTAGGAGAGATGGCCATACATGGTCGGTACGAAAAGGCCATATCATATATACATGTAATATGTAATATTGAAAGTTATGTTATTATAACTTGTAGTATTTTGCTTCATCGATGGTGAATTATACTAATTATGTTTTAGTAATAAATTATAGTATTTTTATTTAGATACGAAAAGAAAACCAATGAAAAGCAGTCAGCTCACTAAGCAACTGGATCGAAAAATCATTTAAGGCAACCTTGGACGCTGTTTAAAGATAAAATGACTACTCAGCTTTTATAACGAGTATAGAAATACGATAGAAGTAAAATAATGACCAAAAAGGATCCATGGAATCATCATCTTCATCCATCCACCATCACATTCAGCAAGGAAAATGAGAAGAAACTCCCTAATTACATGAAAACTATGCAAAAAAATCATCAACAATGTTATTTGAAAGTAGTGATGAGGATGAACAACCAATATTATGTGATTCGGCTGATGAAGAAGGTGGAAACAAAAGAGTGGACAACTGTGTAGGCAGTGGAGAAAATTATTATGAAATGTACCTCATCAAAGACTGGCTTCAATGCGTTTTATGCCAACTGTGTACATGAAAATTACACCGAGTTTGATGATAAGTGTTCATTATGTGGACAGAAAAGAAGAATGAGCTAAGACTCAGAAACCTAAAGGAAAAGAGTGGTTAAAATGCAGATGAACAAACTGGCAATCTCTCCCTTGCTATTATGGCCATCTCTACCGGGTACTACGGGAGAGATGGCCAATCGTGATTTGAAGAAAAAAGTAATTTATGACACTAATTATGCTAAAGTTACAATATTTTTATGTGATATTCTAAGAGTTTAATGTCGAAAGTTTAATTAATAGTTGATTTTTGTTAATCAATCTTTGTAGTTTTAATTTAACTGGTTTCTTAAAAAACTATGGCCAACTCCCCCGGACTTACCCTATAACATTTTTTAACTACCCTATAACATTGTAATATGTAGCCAAAGTTAGGTATGGCTTAGAAATAACAAAGTGTTCAGTGACTTGCGTTTGCAAATCACTAGGAGAATAGCATTGTCGTCATCTACCTTCACCTTTACCACATTATATTAACATTCAGAGTTTTCAAATTTATAATTCCAATATAAAAAATGTATAATTATGTAATATAATAGCGAGACATAGATGTATAAAACTGTGGTTTATTTTTAAAGAATCCGTTAAAACCAATATTTTGCCAAGGTCAATAATCTTAGGCTCAGTATTTGCATTAAATTATAGTTGTCAATTTGTTTCTTTTCGTTTCTTAATTTCGCTATGGTTGAACGGCTGAGAGCAACGAAAAAAAAACCTAAAAAAAAATTAACACGTGTATTTTGATATTGTTATTAAAGGTTACATTTTTATAGTCTGCGGAAAATCCGATTATTTAAAACGAACCGGTATACATCTTATAGTAAATACTATGTCTGGAAAGATAACTAAGAAAATTAAAGAAACAACATGAATACGTCCCACTATAGGGCATAAGCCTCCTCTTATTTTAGAGGGTTTTAGGGCGAGGAAGATTCTATGCGTGTTGACGGACTTCAAACGACTCGGAAATATTTTTATTTCCCAAGTTAACATTATGTTTTCCCTCAATACCGATCGTACTGTAAATCAGCACTTAATTTTACATAAAAACTAACAATTTTATTAGTTCCCGGCGCAGAATACACGGCTTGCCCGTACAACAAAATTTAAAGGCGAGTGCTTGTCCCCTAAGCTACCGCAGCTCTACCCTTACCAATTATTAAAACGTAATTTTATGTATAATAATTATATTATTATACATAAAATTCGCTCTCTTATATTAAACTGTTATATTAAAATAAAAACTCATTGGAAGCAAGCAACCGCAGATGAAATCGGTGGCGCAGGATCGTGTTTTGTGGCATTTCTTGGGGGTTAGCCTATGCTCAGTTGTGGACTTGTGAAGGGCCGTAATGATGATTATAATAATCCAATACAAGGATTTTTTTTATATTTTAGATATCGGTGGAAAACAAGCTCACCCACACCCATACCACTGCTGGTCCTACAGACTGCTATATTTATCCTCGATTAAAAATAAGATACTCGTAAAATGCCTCGTTACCAGTAAAAAGGGTTTTCAGTACTCGTCATTCACCTTATGAATCTAAATTTACGCTAGTATTGCGAGGAACATATTTTATTTACAATGTAGCATTGACAAACGTGACTTTTTTTTAAATTGGCTATAAGTTTCGATTGAAAACTGCAGTCAATCGAAACTTGTAGCCAATTTAAAAAAAAGCTACAAGTGTGTTAACTTCCTTGATGATAAAATGCCCCACAGCCGTTATTATCTCTCAACCTTCGAATCGGAACACAGCAGTGGTTGCACTGCTGCTGAGACGTAAAAATAGGTATAATGATGGTAGAGGGGTAGGTAAGAGGGTACTCCTGATGTTTTTATTTTTATAGGTTAAGGTTAAGGGTGACAAGCGAGCACACAGTCCACCTGATGGTAAGTGGTTGCCGTGGCCCATAGACGTCTACATCTATCCTCGTTTGCAAATAAAAATGCAGATTCGTTGTCAGCCGTGAGGACAAAGATGGAATGCCTCTTTTCCAGTAAAAAGGGTCTCCGGTTCTGTACACTCGCCATACGAAACACAGCAGCATTAAGCTGCTATTTTACGCTGGTATTCTGTACCTAGCAATGTGTACGTTCTAACACGGATGCACTCACTCATCTCAACTTACTCATGCTAGATGTCGAGCTGACGCTGTGTATGGGTTCTTACGACATTCACGAGACGAAATGCGATGATGGATTCTCGACGCTGCCACGGCGAACAACCACCACAGCAGGTAAATGAAAATAAATAAATTAACACCGACGATAGGCAGGATCTTCAAAGGTGCGGCGCATCTGGTACTGCGATTTTTAATCCGCCCGCCAAGCGTAGCCATTACGCCATATTCTCTTTACAACGGAAGAGGCCCAAATCCAGCAGGTTACTTTGACGGGAAGATGATGAAGACTATTTAAAAAAGAAAAGCATATGTAATAATTATTAGGTCTTCAACTCAACTCAATCGTTCGCAAAAAAATTGTGTTATAAGAAATTCTTTGATGATTTATATTATTTTATAAACCATTGTTATAAAGCGATGGTGGTCACTATTTTGAGCACGGGTTGAACCTAACGCTCAATTCCGATACTCATAACATATTAACCTATAACAAAAGGCCCAACATCGCTGTTTTGCTATATTGGTGCAGTGCTTCTAATTGCCATACTGTAATCTGTAATGCCGTAAGGTCAGTCCATTCGTGGACACTGCGCGGCTACGGTCACAGTTGGCGAGAGAAATGTGAGGTTCAGTTACAACGCTCAATGGATACAACGATCATTTTAATTTCTTTGCTATCAACGCGTTAATGTTTTTATAAACACCGTAATCGCTATTGAATTCATTGACCGTCTGGCAGGTCTTTGAAAAGATATTCTCATTTTTATCAAAAGTGTATTTGTTGCGAGTTAGTGCTACTTCTTTATTGGTTTGAGGTCAGAGCGTTCATTAGCGTCTGTGATGATATTGATTCTTAAAATATGTAGATCAATTCTTAATAATAATATTTTCTTGGACATATTTTTTCGTATCATTTACGGGGTATATTTTGATATTCAAATTATGAAGAATATAATAACAATCTCGGAGAAATTATAAAAAATTATATTATAAAACTTTATAATAGCTTAATAGTAATAAAGATAAAATGTAAATATTTTGATGTGAGTTCATTATCTTTAACGATAGAGTAATAAAAATAGTGTTAATTGCGTGTAGTGCATGTACAATGACTTTAATTCTGTAATTTTCACTGCTTGAAAACTAATAAGTGTATTACGACTACCTGTGGTGCCTGTGTGTGTTGTTTTGAAAACACACATGTAAACATCCTGAATGTCACGTGATATGTTGCTAAAATGATAAGAATGCATATATGATTATTATCATTACCATTTATCATTACAACCTATCAAAAGTCCAATGCTGTAGGTACATAGGCCTTTTCCATAGATTTCCTCATAGGAGGGATATTTGCCATAGTTGCCATGCTTGGCAGGCGGGTTAGTTACCGCAGTTTTTTATTTTTTTAGTTCTAATTAGGAGGAGGGTGCTGTCCATCTTATGGTCTGTTTCCTTCTGTCGTCAATAGACGACAGAAGGAACAGACTGATAATTGTAGTCGCATTGGTATCATAATATGATAATATGATACCAATGCGACTACACGGTTGCTACGATTATCTTGTAGTCAAATGAAAACAAGAACGATAGTTTGTCTTCTTTAATAATATCTATTAAAAATATTATATAATTATATAATATAAATATAATTAAAAATTAATATACAAAAATTGTGAATATTTATTGCATTCGTATACCTATCTCTAGGTATACTAGGTATTAATACCAAACGTTACCTACTTTTCAACTTTTCTCATGTATCGTAAATGCGTTTTGCATATGACGGCGCCTGCGCCATTGCACGTTCAGGCGTGCACCGCACACCTGCGCCATTTTACCTGCGGTGGCCCCCGTTTTGCTTGTATAAAACGGACGGGTCATATAGACCGAAGTCTGAAGGGTCATATAGACCGGACCAGACGCTGTTTTGTCAGGATAATCGAACGATGTTTTCCATCTACAGATAACTAAGATTGTGATGGAGGGCGTGCGAGGACGCACGTATGTCAGCATGGCCTTGATGGCGCCTGCGCCATTGCACGTGCAGGCGTGCACCGCACACCTGCGCCATTTTACCTGCGGTGGCCCCCGTTTTGCTTGTATAAAACGGACGGGTCATATAGACCGAAGTCTGAAGGGTCATATAGACCGGACCAGACGCTGTTTTGTCAGGATAATCGAACGATGTTTTCTGTCTACAGATAACTAAGATTGTGATGGAGGGCGTGCGAGGACGCACGTATGTCAGCATGGCCTTGATGGCGCCTGCGCCATTGCACGTGCAGGCGTGCACCGCACACCTGCGCCATTTTACCTGCGGTGGCCCCCGTTTTGCTTGTATAAAACGGACGGAGCGGCCGCCGTTAAGGCAGTCTTGGCTCTGGCGTGGAACGGTGCACTTGTCGTATTCCGTTACTAGTTCATCCTTGACACATTGAATAATTAATTCGTGCAAACAAATTAATTATTGTTCCCAACTAGGAAATTGGTCTCGGTACAATTTATAGTTTATATTAAGTGATATATTGTAAATTAACCTTGTTGAAAAGTCCCGCTGGGTTTCTTGCTGGTTCTTCCCAGGATAGAGGTTTTATCCGAACCGGTGGTAGTAGTACTATATTGAATAAAAAAGATTCTTATTGAATAAAAATGAACCTTTTCATGTGACTTTATACATCATAATAACATCCTTCATCAGAAGTGGGAATAAAACTTTCCACTTAAGTTCTCTATATTTTAATGACCTTTCTACACATACATAAATTGCACATGGACATGAACGCACAACAAAGTTTTCGTGCGGGATTCAAACCAGGGTGGCAAACGAGTATACACGGTCTATCCTATGGTGGATGTTGTGGCCTATAGATTAAGAATCTAAATTCACATGCGTTGTCATTCCTAAGGACTAAGGTGGAATGCCTTGTTACTAGTAAACGGATCTCCAGTTGTATACACTCACCATATGGAACCACAGCCTTATTATGATGCTATTTTACGCTGTTATTCTGTTGGCCGTGCTCGTTTACCGGACGAGGATGAGTTTTTTATTGTATCTTCACCGAAATCGCGGAAACGGCTTAACCAGTTTTAATGATCCTTCTTTTATTAAATACGTTATACTTCAGGAACGGTCTCATATAAATTTTAAGTTTAATTTAAAAAAATCAACATTAATATTAATGTAACTATTCAAACAAGATTCTTCTTTTTTTACCTTGAACTTGCGATGTTTCTTAGTCCACTCAATAGGGTAAAATAATTAATCTTTTAAAAACCTACTTCAAAAACAAAAAATAATAAAATAATTTTTTAAATAATAGGTTCTGAAGTCGGGACTTTATTTCTTTCATTTTATTCTATTTTGTTTTGGAAGTCAGTTGTAATTCTTTTAAAGTTTAATTATTCATAGAGCTATAAGATTAGACGTAAACCTCTTGCAGTATTAGCCACTTCACACACTACACTCTTGCTATGGAGATCGATTATTAACTGCTGCGATGGGCATATAAATTATTACTGATCAAGACACAAGACACGTGCTTTTCATAAGAGCTTTAACGATGTTCCGCGCTTCAAGCGATATTTTTCCCACATCCGAATTGGTGTTGACGTGCAGTAAGTACATTCTGTATTGGGCAACAAAGGCTCTTATTTTACTATGATATACAATCATAGTAAAAATATTATTATAAATCGTAATTGAATTCATATGAATTATAATAGAATCAGCATGGTAGCGACCACCTAATTTCCAGGGGTTATTTTGATTTTTAATTCCAAGAAAAGTGTGTAAGAAGTGAGATTTATAACGGAATCCCTCTCCATTTAAGAGTATATTGGTATTTAAAAGTTTGACATTGGGTGTTAGTTAGTTAGTTGTAAATATGATATATTTTGATTTATTGCCGTTAAAAATTAAAATTTTAGCGTTAAGTCAATGTACGTTGAAAATTGTTCAAATCGTCATAATTTAATAATTGCCTTTAGAGTTAAAAAAATTAATGAAGTATCATCAGCAAATGCATACATCGTGTTATTCCCTACTAGGTAAGGTAAATCATTAACATTAGATTAAGAACAGGAATGATCTGAGATTTGACCCCTGAGGAACGCCTATTGATTCTATCGACCCGGAAGAACTTACCATTGAAAGTGACTTTCTGAGTTCTGTTACTAAAATGTAAAAAATAAGTCTAAGCGGAGTATTTTTTACCCCATAATGTTCTTAAAATTTCCTGCTTGATGTCTCGTGGTGAAACGCAGTCTAAGGCCTTTGAAAGATCACAGAAAATACCAAAAGGATCCTGTGAATTCTCCCGGAATGATTAATATATCATCATCATCGTCATTACAGCCCATCACAAAACCACTGCTGAACATGGGCCTTTTTCAAGGAATGTCACAAAGCACGGATCTGAGCCACTTGCAGCCATCGACTTTTGCATCTCTTATCAAGAGGTCACTTTATCTAGTGGGTGCTGCTCTACACTTGGCTTACCGGTATGAGGCTGCAACTAGAGAACCTTTCTTCCCCATCGGTGGTCGGTTCTTCGAGTTATATGGCCGGCCCATTGTTTCAGCACTTCGATATAACGATAACCGACTTAGCGCCTCTGAAAAGACTGTAGCTCCGTCCAAATTTTGACGGATTAATATATACTATAGTGAAGTGGCGATGTAAGAATATTCAAAACCCCATATCTTCCCGTGCGTGTCGTTTGAAGCGACGGAGGGAAACAAACCAGGAGATGGGCAGCAGCGTCACGCTTATAACAACTGTAAAATAAAAAAGAACTGCAATTGCAAACCCGCCTGCCAAGCGTGGCAACTATGGCAAATACCCCTCTATATGGAAATTTACGTGAGAAGTCTATGTACGGCAGTGAACTTTTGAAAGGCTTTAACGGTGTAATGGTAAAATATATCGACAAAAGAAAGTTTTGCATTTTTCTCTGTCTGAATTATTTATCGTATTCAAATTCTTGTAGACATGTGCAGCTCATGAACAGCGGTGTAGGTGTTCTTGTCTAATTATAAATAGCGGCCGGCCGATTGCACCGGTTAATGCATTCAATGCTCAATGTTTCGATCCTCTACTTTACAATTTAAAGGAAGTACCCCCTGATTCGCGGTAATTGTGCAAATTTTCAAATAATTATGAATGTTGGAGATGCCTGCATTATCTTGTAACATCTTTATAATCTCTTTTTATCATCTTTCATTTCCTGGTTAAAATATGTTTAATTTCAACCTCTGTGAATCTTCTATGTTTGTCTTAGAAGAAAATATGCGACACTTATGTAATCGCATGCTAACTTTATTACACAATCTCATTATTGTGCAGTCCTAAAATTAACTGTGGTAGAGCCACACTGCAGTTGTATTTTGGTTGTAGCACGAATGGGTCGGCTCGACCTGGGAAGGACCACGCTCTCACAGAATACCAGCGTAAAATATATGCTTAAAACTACTGTGTTTCGTATGGTGGGAGTAGAGAACCGGAGACCTTTTTTGCTGGAAACAAGGTATTCCATCTTATTCCTCGGGTGTGACAACTCATCTGCATTTTGATTCTTAATCGAGGATAGAGATGTAGATTATCTATGGGCATCTGTATCCACCTACCATCGGGTTGACTGTAATGTACATAATATCACCATTTAAAATTTGGGATCCATAAGATGATAACACCGCGTAACGGTAGGTAGTTTCAATTAATGATAATCTCATACCGGAGTGTTTGTTTTATAAAATGATACAAATGTGTGAATTACATTCGAGCATGTGACGTCTAACTAAATGAACAGCAAGTACGTATAAATTTCTCTGGCATTCCCACACACTATCGTCACGGCGTACCTACGCAGATGCTTCTTATATTTGTGTGCGTGAATGTACCTCATAACGTTTCCTTTCTGTATGAGTGCACGTAGCCGTCAACACGAAAGTCTTGCACCGAATAGTTATATACTTTTTATTCATATACTTTATTTCAAGGGATTAAGATGTAAATCCGAACGGCATTTTAATTTTATACGTATTATTAAAGTTGTTCCGCTGTACCGTATTGTTTCATGTTTACGCGTATCTGTGTGCCGAGGTTAAGTAGAGCGGCGTTATCTCGGAACAGAGATTCCGTGGAGTTCGGATTAGAGACAATATGTTTGAAAATAAACAAAAACTTCGGTATGAATAGTATGAGCTTTGGGCATGTTTAGCAATCTTGTATTGGGTTCAGTTATCAATTCATCTGTGATAATAATGCTAACAATAGTAACAGGTCATATCTGGGATAAGGATGAAATGTCTTCTGATGTAAATATTTTAATCCCAAACATTTAAAGCAGTGTCAGTTACAAATAAGAGCATTGGGTGGCAATTGCAAATAATAATATTTCATAACATTTGAGGGTTTAGCTTTAGCATGTCGGCCATCGAGTCTAAATGTCATCGAACGGGGTTTCGCAAGAGCGTCAATCACGGGCGGTCACCTACTTTCGCGATCGGTCGATGGCGATTAGTTGACTACGTACATTCACTGAGGCCAGCTCACCTCTACGCAACAATTGTTTCTGTAAAATCTTTTATTTATGATAGCAATGACGCTTTTGTGTGTGTGGGCAGTAAGCGTCGCCGCTCGTGTTTTACCTGTACCGTATAAATGCAATGCAATTTTACTCTGTATATAGAAAGAATAAGGTGCATTTTTGCTTGACGGCATCGTATACAGAAATGCTCTACCGATAATAAGTCAACGCTCGAACTCGCCTGTTTGACAGGATTCCAACCGCGTCTGTCCCTGTTTGTTTATTGTAATCGGTTTGACAATGAGCTTAAGGTGCGGTTTCGAGTGATCTCCGGGCTCACGCTCTCCCGTGATTGTTCTCTCCGCTTCTCGGCGCGGCTGTGTTTGTGTTAGTATGATACGTCATTGTATACTGGCTTGCTGTAGATTTGCCTCTTAGCATCCATAATTGCTTGGTGAACTACCAAAATCTCTTATTATACTAATTATTATAACCAAACGATTTATCACCATTTTTATTATTATTGTTACCTCTCGAAGTGTATTTTTAGAGATATGATTTCAGTTTAATTACAATTAATTAGTTATAATTCAAAAATCTAATGATCAATAAAATCTCGTGTTTGTATTCGTTGTTACTAATATTTTAAACGATCCTATCAATAAATGTTTGATAATATGTCGTAATTAATTTAAACCGAAAGATATGGTTATTATTATAAATTGTGACGTTAAATCATTACAGGCTTTGTCAATCATAAAAACCGTTGACAATTCCGACAATCCCACAGATAACGGAAGGTCAATGAGGAGACGTCAGACGCGCGCCGGGCGCGGGATGCGGCGATAGAGTGAGCGCGATGCACCCGAGAAGGCTATCGTTGTCTCGTTTACTCGCGTGCCCGACCTCCTTGCAAGTGCGGCCCGCAAGGTCGGCCCGACCGCCTTAATTAATAAACCCACCGTAAAGTATTTTAGCCGATCGGAGAGGCTACTACAATCTCACTCAGTCTTTTGTCTAGCTATTGACCCGTTGGTGTCGGTACAACCAAGGTTTTTTGTTCGTTCTCAGCGAACTAGGTATATAAAATTCAAATAAATATTGCACAGATAATAAAACTGAGCAAATATTCTTACCGGCGCGGGTCATTGTCGCTAGATTTTGCGCAGATAGGTAGCGATTTACTCTTACTATGTAACCTGTTTATGTTGCCAAAGTAGCGGTTTTAAAAGACTATGCTTTCCAAAACATTTCAATACATAAAAATATAGACTATAAGCTTATAACAAAATGATAAATATTTATCATAATATTTTAATCACATGTTTTAATATATGAATACGTAATATAATTAAAATATAATAAATTAAGGTAAATATTTGTATTGTAGCGTAAACTGTAATTCAGATAAACTATTCAGATATTCAAATAAACTAAATACCTACCTATTGCTTGCTAAAAATTTCCCGAACTGACAAACTATTTATTTAGTTTGTCAGTTGAGGTGTGGGTGTACCTATATGTCTAATTATATATTACCTACTTATTTCTATTTGAGGTAACATTACATTTTTTTTGGTTGATTGATTGTGATTAATAGATTTAAACAATTTTAAAATAATTTTTAACCAACTTTGAAAATGGAGGAGGTTCCCAAATTGTTGTATGATTTTTATTATCTTCGTCAATTATGAATGGATTTTAATGATTCTACTTTTATTAAATAGGTTATACTTCAGGGGTTGCTTTAAACATTTTAAGTACAGTCCCATATAAAATTTAACTCCTAAGGGTAGAAAAATAATGTAACTATTTAGACAACATTCTTGTTGTTACCTTGAGCTTGTGGTGTTCCTTAGTTCACTTAAAAAGTCAAAATTAAATTTTTAATATAAAAATATAAGCAGAGTTCAAAGAATTAAAATAAATACTTATAATAATTTCCACATAATACCCTCTGAAGTCGGCGGCTTTAATCCTTCGTCTATGTACGAATACGTGTATAACGAATGTAAAGTCCTACGCGCCGACTTCAGAAGCTGTAATGTAGATATTATTTTATTCTTTTTAGTTCTTTGCCTGTCTACTAAAAGGAAAAAAAACGGAACCCTATAGAAACTGGAGATATCAAGCTGAAATCAATATTAAACAAAAATGCCTACGCACCTAGAATTAGAAAAAAAATTAAGCTTCTTAGTCAACGCAATGAAAAGATACGGTTATTTATCTACGTATGTCACATATTTTGATATTCGCCAACGAATTAAAGAATTGTGTGCTTACTTAATGATTGAAGAATTTGTTACCAGTTCGCACATTATGTAAACGAGTAATATGCGTATCGCACAGGTGATGATCACTCCACCTGACAATAAGCTGTCAACGTCACATTTAAACACCTGCAGTAATGCTTTCGACTTTAGTTGACCTTCAAGCATAATTATAACGTCGCGATGAAGATGATAAATGAATTGTTATTTTACAATAACTGTCTTTAGAAACCCTTTTCATCTTGTTTTTGTAGGACAACTTTGACATTTGAAGAGGTGAGGAAACTTTTTAAATATAACTACTGATAGGAGCAAGAGCGTAATCGGAATATGCCGAAATGAAAATAATGGTTCAACTCGCATTTTAATGTGTTATGGACTTAAAATTGAGTAAGATATTGGCTATTAGACCTAACTTGTTACTTTGGTTACGCATTGCTGGTAACGTAATGAAACGATCATTTTAGCCATCAAACCGAAAGACTTAATAAATAACACGATTAACACTTAAAACAATTAAATTTATTATTTTGTCCGTAAAATTACGAAATATTTAAAAGTATCTATTCCAGTAGTATGTGGGATATGGTAATTTGTTTATATTTATTATTAGCTATATGCATTCAAATTTGATTTGAGTATACCTAATATCAGCTTGCTTATGGGATTGCTATAAATAGCGGTTTTGCAAATAACTGGACTGACGCCGAGAGCCGTGGCCGTGTCGAGCAAGAACTGTACGATCGAGTATAATCCACTAGATGCCCCCAGAGTAAGTAACGCAGATTCGTTTATATAGATACTATTAACAGGACTTGTTTTAAGTAATTTCTTTATATTCTGGTAAGTTTTATGACTAAAATTAACATTTACTAAAATCCTTATGATCGTGAAACAAGGAGTATTCATCAAAATCGATATTATTATCCACTGGTTTGTATTGATTATTTTAATGAAGTTACGAATTGAAGTTTCAATCGTGAATACTTTATTGTATTCATGTCATTAATAAATGTCACATCCGCTAAAACAACAGTATAATCTGTGGCAATGCTTCGGTGTGGCTCACATTGTTACTTGCTTATGTAAGTCGGAGCGTCTTCCACTTTCGAATCAAGTTTATTGACACGGCAAGCTCGACAAATGCTTGCTTCACAGTTACATCGCCGCGGCTCTTTGATTATACGTACGCATGTACCGAAATGCGCGATCTTATTCCACCGTAATGTTCCGATTTCGAAGAAGAACCGGATCTGAGCCGACCGCGGGGTTGATGTTAAGTGAATACTGACGTCTACCTGCTTGACATTTCCAGTGTCATCCGCTCTCTGCAGTAGCTGAATCAAATGCAGTTCAAATATAAAATTTAGCTTTTTGAAATTAATTAAAAATAACCATAAGGTTTTCGTGTAAGGAAAAAATGTTGGGTAGTGTGTGAATAAAACTGTAATTTTTTTAAATTAATATAATTTTAATAGAATTAATATAAATCAATTTTAATATAATTTTACCCAGTGATAATTTAAAGTAAAACTTAACGCTAAAACTCACCTGTTTTCTTTTACATACACGAAGGTATTTCAAGATAATAAAAATAATATAGTCTAGCTTCTTAGTTGACATTGCTGAATCTCATCATCGTCATCATCATTACATCCCGTCAAAAGTCAACTGCTGAACATAGGCCTCCCACAAAGAAGAAAGAAGCCACAAAGCACAATATTGACCATGAGTCACCTGTATCCATCGACTTCTTGTATCTCTTACCAAGTTTTCGGAATTTAACATAATCAATTCACCCTCCATAGTATAATTCAGAGTATTTTGTTAGTAACATATATATGTAAACATATTGATACAATATATGGATGTAAAATTAATAACATAGCATGCGGCAAGATAAATAGAGATTAATAAATTGACATAGATTTATAAAGTTTGTATAATAAACAAGTTTATGCAAATTTTATGTACGAGCTGTCCGAAGTATCAATGAGTTAGTTTTCAAGCGTAGTCATTAAGTTTTTAATAGCAATAAATCTAGCTGTGTAAACGCGACCGATGCTAAACGCTCACTAATCACTGCTTAAATCGCTAAGCTCCTTTCGTCAGGTTCAGCGCGAGTCACATAAGACGCCGCCTGTCTACGTCGAACTTTAACGTGTTCGTTTTGATATTTCCTTTTTACTTTTATAATATTGCCATCGAATGAATTAAACATATATTTTTACATAAAATCATCGCTCTATATTTTTTTAATATTATTTCCCACTCTTGTCAATTGCTGGTTTTATACCATACAATCTTTATACAAATCTTTTTATATTTTTAGTAAAACTTATATTAATCGAGAATATTGCATAATAATCATACGATCGTGGATTTTTTGTATAAGGAAGAGAATAGAAGACCCATGTTGCACCATGCGTGAATGATCCTTTCGGCGCCTATCAGTCCGATGGGGTCGGTAATAGATTCTGTTATTATCGACCGCACGACTCGTACTAAGTTTAGTTATAAATATCATAAATTTCTTCCCGCGGTCCGCGTGAAGGGGAGCATTTTAACTTTTTTCCTGGTAAACAAGGCAATAACAACGAGCAAGCAGGAACCTAATGGTAAGTGGATGCTGTGCTGCTGTTTTACGCTGGTATTCTGGGCGAACGTGGTCCTTCCCCAACCAAATAGACGAATTGGTGCTGCAGCTTTAAAATAGCTATGCATCCTGCCAAGAAACGGACGAGACTCAGTCATGCGACCAAATGTTAGTGGAAAATTTATCTATAAATGCCAAATCAAAAAAGCAGAGGATGGTGATGAGAAATAGCATTTTCTTTACTAGGACATCGATATTGCAGCTTAGAGAGGGAAAAATCTTCAAGAAACGAACGCCAGCTGGCGTATTCTTGGCATGAACTATATCCGACAGTGGTTTTTAAAAACCCTAATAAAATTTATATTATACAAGTCATATTCTAACTTATACTCTGCTTATATCTAAACGAACAAATCTTACAGCTAAATCCAAAATTATACATGGCTTTTAGAACACATTCTCGCATTCTCGTGTGCAGATATAAAATAGTATGTGAGATAGATACACGTTTATAAAGCACTGTTGTTAGGCAGGCAGTAGGCACTGACATCGAAACTCACAGCCGAGTGAAATCGAACATAAACGATACGCTTCTGATTCTAAATTATTTCAATGATGAACTGTTTTTATACGTCTATAAGTATTACGTTAATTAATGATATATTTTTGTATATTAGACTCTGTCTTAATACAAATAAAAATAATTTTTGATAATAAATATTAATCATGTTTTAAGGCATAATTAAAAAATATTTAAGATTCACTGGAAATTAGACGTCATAATATCGCAAGTGAAATATACTGTAAACAAGTGAAATAACCGGATTACTAAAAACAGTTCAGCTTGTCATTTCTGCTCATAAAGGTGTGTTTACATCGTTCCTGATAGCATCTCGAAAGTATCCGAGGGCGCAGGCATTTAGTTCGCGCCCACTCGGCTGCGGCCGCGGCTGATTTTTACTCGCACCCGAGCGAGTATTACACGGTCAAGTGGAAGCGTTGATAATATGCGAGACAATGTAGTAAAGATGGCCGCTCTTTTACATTTCAGCGTTTGATTTCACCGGCTCAGACAGGTTTTGTGGCCGATATGTACACTATTTTGGACTTGGGAGTGACCGGACCTTCGTTTTGTATACTAGGACTTATCGTTTATTTTAACGCCAATGATTTGAATTTCGCAAGTTTTCAACATAAAGGTAATTTGTTTTCAGGAATAAGAGGAGGTTGTAACTTTCCTTTTTAACATACGAGTACATAATAAATTCATGTTTATAACTAAAGTTTCATGTAACCACTACTGATGAAGTAAAATAAGTAAGTAAGTAGTATATAGATGTAGATCAAATAAAGCTGGTTTTACCGATTTTATAGCGTTAAATTTTTTTTTTCCCGATGTTTGATGTTTGACAACCTCATGACATTGTTAACGAAAGCCTTCCTTCAACTTTTAAATATAAATTTTTGTTATGATTTACGCAGGGCGAACTTACAGTATCTTGAAGTCGTGCAGTAGTATGCTTGGCTAAATTAAATCCAAACCCATCAACATCAGCCCCCCCCGTAACCATGGGTGCTGTAACGTGCCCGAAACAAAAATGATATATATATAGAGTTTTCCGTCAAGAAATTCTCAGTGCCCGAGTCAGGAAGTTGGCGGTGTCTCACCCCCGTGCCTCGGAAAGCACGTTAAGCCGTTGGTCCTGCGCCTGATCTCTCTCCGGTCGTGATGGTTTACCATCTCATCGGACTTAGAGAGTGCATCTGAGCTTGCGCATACACTTGGGCACTATAATCCTGTCCAGCACTGATGGCTAGTCTCCGTTGAGGCTGGCCGCCGTGACCGAAATTCGGTATGGAGGATATTATTATTATCTATACAAATAAATAAAATTAAAGTGTCTGTTTGTAATGTGAAAATAACAGTTTTTTACTAAATGAAAGATTATACTGTACTTATAACAAAAACACAATTTTTAAAATTTTTGTCTGTCTGTCTGTCTGTTTGTTCCGGCTAATCTCCGAAACGGCTGGACCGATTTTGACAGGTCTTTCACTTGCGGATAGCTGATGTTATCAGGAGTAACTTCGGCTACTTATATTTTGGAAAAAGAATTAGGGTTCCGCGCAACAAAATTAAAATCCTAAATTACACGCGGGTGAAGTCGCGGGGAACAGCTTGTTAAGTAATATGTACAGAATAGGTCCAACTTTAAACATAAACTTTTTAGTTTCTTCTTTTAATTGTTATTCTTATAGTAATGCTTTCTTATATACAATATTGGGCTCACCGGCATTTGATGTTAATGCATACATATTACATACTTCTTGCTAACACGCGACGTAGCCACACAGAGCTGGCCGTGCAAAAAACAGTCCGCACCGGCCACTCACAGCGTCTGCCCATGCGCATTGTTGATGGTTATAGAGTAACATAAGCTGATTGGAAACTGTACTTTTTAGATATCCGCATAGAAGTAACTAACTTAGCCTAACGGCTCAGTAAGTTGAAGTGGCAATGGGCCGGCCATATAGCTCCAAGAACCGACGACCAATGGAGAAGTAAGGTTCTCGGTAAGCGAAGTGTAGAGCGGCCCCCACTAGATAGGAGTGACGACCTGGAAAGATATGCAGGAAGTTGATGGATGCAGATGGCTCCGACCGTGCTTTGTGGCATTCCTTGGGGGAGGCCTATGTTCAGCAGTGGATTTGTGAAGGGCTGTTATAATCATGTTGATGAACAACACACTGAGATTATACTTTTACGAGCTAATGAAGAAGAAAAAGCCTTTTAAAAAGTCAGATTTATGCGTTTGATGGTTAAGAAAAGTTATGTTGTAGGTGTACTACTAGGAAAACCCGGCAGATGCTGTCCTGACTGTAGTGCTATCTAGTGGTGAGCTACAGCAAAATCAATAGTCAAATTACTATATTAAGTGCAGAAAATATTTATTGAGTGATATTAAAGGTTCAAAACACGATAAATTGTACTTTGCTCGATCGAAAAAAAATCCGAAACAGTGTCAATTTTAAAACCGTTTTACATCGTAATTACAGCACGAAATTATATTAAAAAGTGATTTTAATGGATATTTTTTTGAATATCAATAGTTTTTTAAAATTATACAACGGCTCACGCGGAGACGCGCGCCTCGCGCTTAGTGTCCAGCCCTCTTGGTAGAGAGTAATTGTGTTCTGTGGTCCAGCCGGACGTCGTTAAGGTTGGACCTGTGTCAAGTTTTTTTAGATACACCTCGCGTTTTTTGAAAATGACATGTAAAAAGATATCAAATTTGAAAAACGAAAAACATCAACTGACATAATTATTCTAAGTAAATCAGTACGACCATTATTGTTTCCAAAAATGTATTTCTATGAAGATTTTATAACATGACCATTATTGTAGCCGAAGATGTGTCTAAATTATTTTAGTAAGTCTATGTAAACAAATAAAACATACTTTATTGATTACAGTGCATCAATACCCTGCTCTGAGAAAGGTACCTTGGCACATAAAAAATGCACAGAATAACAGTAAGTTAAGTACCAAACGGGCTTTTTTTTTGATTGAGAAATAAAATGAAATATACTTTATTATACGCCAGAAATACATATGAGAGAAGAAAAAACATAAATTATTTAAAGGTACAATTGGCCGCCTTATCGCTTAGAAGCGATCTCTACCAGGCAACCATTGCAGAGGAACCATTGCAGAATGAAATGAAAACCTGTGACCTGTGAGAAAGGGTAAGGGTGTGCGTAGGTTGTTGGAAAATACATATGCAAATTGATTTTATTTCCACGCAAGTCATACAGACTTTGTTTTGCTAATATCGATTATTTTATGAGTTGACAACTCTCTGAAAAAGAAATCACAAAGTTTGACTTTGTGATTTCTTTTTCAGAGAGTTGGAACAAAGTCAACAAACATTGAAGCTGATGTACCTGAAAACTCCTTTCTAACACTAGATCCTCTAACATTGAAAGCCGACCTGTCGATTATGGTTGATAGTCATTTTCTAAGACTCGATGTGATGTGATTCATGGCCGAGAACTATATATATAATTTACTAGGTTGATCAAAAAGTTTTAGGAATAGTACACTTATTGATATGCTTTATAGAAATGCGTTCTATATTTTTCGGATCTTAAATTCGTTAGTAGCCAAGGCCAGAAATAACTAAATTAAAAACTATACCCAATTTTTTTCAAAATTCACTTTTGGCGGGAATTTGATTCGTAGGCTAAATGGAGAAACTCGAACTGATGCGCTGAATTTAAATGTGGCAGAACCGCCTGCAATGACGACACTTGCTCCGGGCGGCCAACAACGGCCGCTACGCAAGAAAACTTTAAAAAAATTGAAGAAATTGTTAAAGTAGATCTACGTGTGACTATCCATTATTTAGCTGAGATTCTAAAGCTTTCGTTGGAGAAAATTCAGTTTATTTTAACTCATAATTTAAAAAGGTGTCCGCACGCTGGGTTCCTCGAATGTTAACAGACGCCCAAAAAGAAAGCAAGAGTTGACATTTCAAAGCTAAATTTAGCAATAATTGAAGAAGATCCAGATTCTTTTTGCGCTCGTTTCGTAACCGTAGACGAAACGTGGGTACATTTTGACCCGGAAATGAAAAACCAAAGGAAGGTGTGGAAAAGACCGTCTTCCCCGCCAGCAAAATACATAAACAAAGATCGGATTCCATAAAGGTCGGAGGCCAGGAGATAAAAGAGAGTAAACTGCGAGTATGAGGGTTTATGACGCGCTTCGTAGTCGCCGTAGCAGTGTCGTAGGGCTTTGACGTCATACTACTGAGTAGAAGTGCTACGCGGTTGTGCGGACTACCATCTATTTATGATTTTCAGGCGACCACACGCTTATTTTACAGGGACAACCTACATGTTTAAGTAGGTATTGAAAAAAAAATTGAGGATACGTTAAGGTTTGAATTGTAAAACTGGTGTGGTCTGTGGCTGAATTTTTCAACTGCGACAACTAAATGGGATTAGTAATACGGACGTTAATTTCTTATCATTATAAAATAAAAAAAAACTTGATCATGGTTTCAATGTTTTTCAATTCGTCGATTTTTGCAACAATAATTCTTTAATCTATCAAGATTAAATAATTGTTGCAAAAATATAAGCATAAGAAAAGAACGTGACAAATATACAATATATACTTAAATTATAATTAATGAACGTGTAGTTGATCAGATTTAAATTAATAAATATATTATACTATGCATATTAAAAAATTCAAATTCGAATTTACATTTTTCTAATATATATCACATTAACACAGAGAGTGGTCCATGCCCAATAGTGGATTTATGGATTATAACGAAGAAGAATCATCACAATCACATCACATTTGAATAATTAATTTAAATGAGTTTTTTAATTGCTGATAACTCGCTCCTAGTGTTGTTTCCGCGTTCTCACTAAATCATAATGTGGATTTCTCACCGAGATCATACGAAGAGGTTCTATATTCGACGCGTATGTTTTTTTATGTATCTTCACCGATTTCGCGGAAACGGTTGAACCGTTTTAAATGATCCAATATT
Source organism: Parnassius orleans (assembly GCA_029286625.1). Lineage (NCBI taxonomy): Eukaryota > Metazoa > Arthropoda > Insecta > Lepidoptera > Papilionidae > Parnassius > Parnassius orleans. Next base: position 2,353,941 of record JAGSMP010000027.1, on the reverse strand, counting down.
ATTAAATAGCTTATAATTTTGTGGTGGTGTCGTATAAATTTGATGGAAAAATATATTGCTAAATATATCCTGTTCAAATTATCAAAAAATCATCAAATCAATTTACTTTAAAAAATCAAAAATAATTCGGAAACTTCTCAGATGATGCTACAACCTAACTATCCTGTGGAGTTTTAAATTCTTTGGTGCTACCCAAAACTAGGAGCACCCGTTTTATTGATGTGTAACCTGGACCTAATCTGAGCGTGCAGTGGCGGTATAAGAATATCTACTACCCAATATCCCGAGCTGCAGGTGTCGTAAGAGGCGACACAGGGAAACAAATAGTAGATGGACAGCAACATATATATCTGATAACAATTCAAAATGTAATAAAAACTGTGGTTGCCAATCCACGTGCCAAGCGTGGCCATTATGGCAAATATCTCCGATATAGGGCAATCTATGGGGAAGCCTATGTTCAGCAGTGGAGTTTTCATAGTCTGTAATGAATGCAAGGATGCAGGATACCATTGAAATACACTTCTACACGCTAGCTTTGCTCATATGATTTGCTATGCTCATTCACCAGTAACATTAAAATCCTCTTTCTCTACTAGTCGGTTAAAAATTACTTGTGTTTATTTTACCCCAATGCCAAAGCCATGTTTTCTATCTATTTATATTATGGAAAATTATATTATTCGATCAGTGTATCACATTAATTGTACTTATGTAAAAACATATTTTATCAGTTGCTCGACAGGTATATCAAATATTGCTCGCCTCGTTGATCTAGTGGTCGTAAACGCGGTTGCTGATCATGAGGTCCTAGGTCAGGCCAAAATCAGTTATTGTGTTTTCTCTGTCAAGAAATTCTCAGTAGCAGCCCGGAGTCAGGAAGTTGGCGGTGTCTCACCCCCGTGCCTCGTAAAGGACGTAAAGAGTCCAAGTCTAAGTCCTGCGCCTAATCTCTCTTCGGTCGTGTCGAATAACCGTCCCATCGGACTACGAGAGTGAGGGAATAGAGAATGCACCTGTGCTTGCGCATACACTCGAGCACTATAATCCTGTCCTGCGCAGATGGCTAGTCTCCGTTGAGACGGGCCGCTGCGATCGAACTTCAGTCTAGAGGACACTATTATATCAAATATTGGTAATGTTTCCAAATTTTATGTTAATAAATCGAACATCAAATTAAATTATTCTAACAGTTTTTTATTTCTCATGTCATTTTATACAAATACACAGTGAGCAATATTCAAATGAAAATATGCAAAATGTATTTCGAACAATGGAGACGCACCTATTTAGGAGACGTGATATTTAAAAAAAAAGACAACAAACATGTGTTTATATTATGATAAGATTTTGCGTTGGTCTATAATTGTATTCATCATCGAGAGTAACTGAAAGTATCGTGATGATTTCTTATATTTACGCCAATACTACATATTGAATAAAACTATTTTTACGGATTTTATCGCGTTTAATTTACTTATATTTAATTCCTGACGTTTTGAGTGCTTTACAGCACTCATGGTCACGGGGGTATTGAGATGTTTGATGTACCGATGTCATAGTTAGCCCGGCTACCTTCAGTTTTTGAAGACGACAAGTTCGGGTCCCGCGCCTACGTCACAGTGACCGAGTGAAGCCGGCCATGGTCAAGCGTGCGCCTGCTGTACTACCATATATCAGAGGAGTCACAGACAAGGTTGGCTACATCTTGAGGCCATTTACCATTAAAACATACTACAAGCCGCCGAAGAAGATAAGTAAATTTTTACCATCCGTCAATTGTAACATCCCTCTACAATATGCAGGAGTGTACAAGCTTGAATGCGAATGTGGTCTCTCTTACATAAGACAAACAAAAAGATCTTTAAAAACCCGCGTGAAAGAACATATAGCTGACGTGAAGCACCGACGCTCCGGGAAGTCTGCAGTCTGTAAACATGTACAAGATCGAACACCGATTCCTATCAAGGATGATACGCGAGGCTATTGAAATTAAAAAACATCCTAATTTCAATAGAGAAGATGGATGGGTGCTGCCATCTGCGTGGGATCCTATATTTAAGAAAATTCAATCCAAACCCAAGCATATCACTGCAAGATTTCAAGATACTGTAAGCTTGCTCGTACTGCGTAGATTGGACCAAAACATAAAATTAATATTTAAAAACTTGAGGTAGCCGGGCTAACTATAACATCGGGACGTAAAACATCTCAGTCCCTACAGTCCAAACAACCCCGTGAGCATGGGCTGCTGATGGTTCATTTAATGTGATAACCTTATCGCCACTCTGTATAAATATTTAGGATGTCTACACTGATTAGCCTCTGTGTTAGCCGTGGAAGCTCGGAGGCAAATTTCACAGTAGATACGTGGGGCATCGGGGGTTCGACCCCCGCTGGCACCAATAAAATTGTAAATTGCAATTTTTAGTGGTTATTTACCACGTGCTCGGCGGTGAAGGAAAACATTGTGAGAAAACCTGCATGTTTATTTTTAATACTTGAAATCCGTGACCATGGGCACTGTAAAGCACCCGAAACGTCGGAAATTAAAAAGTTAACTTCAACGCGATAAAATCCGTAAAACTAGTTTAATTTGATAAGTAGTGTTAGCGTAAATATAAGAAATAATTATCCGTGAAGTGGTACGACTCCTTTTTTACCGACTTCAAAAAGGAGGAGGTTTCAATTCGACTGTATGTTTTTTATGTGTGTTACCTTAACTTTTTTCTAGGTGAACCGATTTTGATGATTCTTATTTGAAAGCTGGTGCTTCTCATGTGGTCTGGTCCCATATAAACTTGATCAAGGTCTGAGCAGTAGTTTTTGAGTTATCCTTAATAATTTATATTGAAGTAGGTTGTACAATTTTTTTTAATTTTACCACTTGTATGGTGCTAAAACCTTTCGGAAACCGGCATTCGGGGCTGGAAGTCGTCGATCTGCATGCGAGACGATTCGTAATGACTCTCGAAAAAGCACGTAGACGCGGCTCAGAAGGAAATCGGTCTGTAGTTCTTCAAGAGAGCGTTGTCGCCTTTCTTGAAGAACAAGACCACCGCACTTCTGCTCCACGCCTCCGGTGTAATGCCACCATGTAGGACGGAATTAAGAGCTTCTGAAGGACTTCAAGTACCGGTTTCCACCCGCTTTCAGAAGCTTCGCTGTAATTCCATCCTCGCCTGGGGCCTTGCCGTTTTAAGGTGCTGGAGAGCCATTCTAATCTCGCTCAGACTGACGTCCGGATATTATCGGAATAGTGTCGGATAAGACTTGCTCTTGGATCGTTACTCACACTTGCGCGTGGCTCCAACGATGACGTGTACAGCTGCCCATAGAACCTCTCAATCTCACTCAAAATCTCAGGTGTCCCGGAAACGATGCTGCCACAATCGGTCTTCAGCTTCGACAGTTGGCTCTTTCTGGCAGACAGATCTCTGGCAAAGACTTTGGAGCCCTGGTTCCGCTCGATCGCTTCTTCAATACGAGCTGTATTGAAGTTGCGCAAGTCCCGCCGCATGCATTTGGAGATCTGTCTGTTCAGTTGCCTGTATGCTGTCAAATCTGTTGAAGACTGCAGCTTCATCTCCCGTCTAACAACCATGAGATTAAGAGTGTGATCGGAGAGTTTTTGTGTTCTTCTGCGACGGGTCTTACAGAACTTAGCTCCGACCGCATGGACAGTTTCCACGAGCTTGTCATTCATATCGTCCACTTCATTGCAAAATTCTAGGCACTGAAAACGATTTTGTAACTCGAGCTGAAAGTTTTCGGGACTTTGGATTAGAGCACGAGGGGGACGGAGCGTTGACTTCATTAGACGTGACCTCTCCAACTTAACGTTTAGGTTCAGTGTGCCTCTCACCATTCGGTGATCGCTGCCAGTTTTCACCCTCGCGATCACTGAGACATCACTGAACAGTTGTCGTCTGGTCGTCATAATGAAGTCAATCTCATTTTTTGTCGAACCGTCGGGGCTCGACCAGGTCCACTTTCTGTGGGGCCGCTTTTGGAAGAAAGAGTTCATTATAAAGAGTCCTATTCCGAATTTCCTACTTTCAGCTCACCGCTCTCTCTTGTGCCTAGTTTTGCGTTGAAGTCTCCATTAACACCGTATAGTGGGTTTTGGAGGAATGCATGGCTCTAGAGATATCCTCATACATTTCCTCCACCTCCTCATCAGGGTGTGCCGAGGTTGGTGCGTAAACCTGTATGACCTTCAGCGAATACCGTTTGGTGATTCTGAGTATAAGGTACGCAACCCTCGTCGACACACTCCCGATCTTTAACGTTGTTAACGAGAGACTTATGGACGATAAATCCGACACCTCCTTGGGACAGATGGTCGCCCTCCGGTGATAGAATAAGTTGCCGGATTCGAGGATTACCGTGTCCTCCTCTCTTCGGACCTCGTATAGTCCTATTATATTCCAGCGTAACTTATCTATCTCTTCTTCCAGCTCAGGATCTTCTCGTCAGTCCTCAGGGTGCGTGCGTTATATGTTGCCAGGTCGAGTCGTCGTAGGTGGCAACCGAACCTCCACCGGAGATTCTTAGCACCCCTGCCCGCCGTTACCATGGTCGCCACCGTAGCCAGGAATAGCGGGGCCGCCGGGGACTGGGGCCGTTTCTTTGTGTCGTCGCTCATGGGGGTATATTGCCATAGTTGCCACGCTTGGCGAGCGGGTTGGCAACCGCAGTTTTTATTGTTTTGGCTTTTATCAGAAGATGCTGCCCATCTTCTGTATCAGTTTCCTTGTCGCCTCTTACGACACCCACGGGAAGATATGGGGTAGTGGGTATTCTTACCCGCCACTACGGGTACTTATGTAAAACATATTTTATCAGTTGATCGACAGGTATATCAAATAGTGCTCGCCTCGTTGATCTAGTGGTCGTAAACGCGGTTGCTGATCATGAGGTCCTAGGTCAGGCCAAAATCAGTTATTGTGTTTTCTCTGTCAAGAAATTCTCAGTAGCAGCCCGGAGTCAGGAAGTTGGCGGTGTCTCACCCCCGTGCCTCGGAAAGCACGTAAAGCTTTTGGTCCTGCGCCTAATCTCTCTTCGGTCGTGTCGAATAACGTCCCATCGGACTATGAGAGTGAGGGAATAGAGAGTGCACCTGTGCTTGCGCATACACTCGAGCACTATACTCCTGTCCTGCGCAGATGGCTAATCTCCGTTGAGACGGGCCGCTGCGATCGAAATTCAGTCTAGAGGACACTATTATATCAAATATTGGTAATGTTTCCAAATTTTATGTTAATAAATCGAACATCAAATTAAATTATTCTAACAGTTTTTTATTTCTCATGTCATTTTATACAAATACACAGTGAGCAATATTCAAATGAAAATATGCAAAATATATTTTGAACCATTGTTCGAAATACGAGTACATTGCATGCGTCTCCATGAGACGCACCTATTTAGAGACGTGATATTTAAAAAAAGACAACATACATGTGTTAATGTTATGATAAGATTTTGCGTTGGTCTATAATTGTATTCATCGTCGAGGTAACTGAAAGTATCGTGATGATTTCTTATATTTACGCCAATACTACATATTGAATAAAACTATTTTTACGGATTTTATCGCGTTTAATTTACTTATATTTAATTCCTGACGTTTTGAGTGCTTTACAGCACTCATGGTCCTGAGGTATTGAGATGTTTGATGTACCGATGTCATAGTTAGCCCGGCTACCTTCAGTTTTGAAGACGACCAGTTCGGGGACCGCGCCTACGTCACAGTGACCGAGTGAAGCCGGCCACGGTCAAGCGTGCGCCTGCTGTACTACCATATATCAGAGGAGTCACAGACAAGGTTGGCTACATCTTGAGGCCATTTACCATTAAAACATACTACAAGCCGCCGAAGAAGATAAGTAAATTTTTACCATCCGTCAATTGTAACATCCCTCTACAATATGCAGGAGTGTACAAGCTTGAATGCGAATGTGGTCTCTCTTACATAAGACAAACAAAAAGATCTTTAAAAACCCGCGTGAAAGAACATATAGCTGACGTGAAGCACCGACGCTCCGGGAAGTCTGCAGTCTGTAAACATGTACAAGATCGAACACCGATTCCTATCAAGGATGATACGCGAGGCTATTGAAATTAAAAACATCCTAATTTCAATAGAAGATGGATGGGTGCTGCCATCTGCGTGGGATCCTATATTTAAGAAAATTCAATCCAAACAAGCATATCACTGCAAGATTTCAAGATACTGTAAGCTTGCTCGTACTGCGTAGATTGGACCAAAACATAAAATTAATATTTAAAACTTGGTAGCCGGGCTAACTATAACATCGGGACGTAAAACATCTCAGTCCCCACAGTCCAAACAACCCCGTGAGCATGGGCTGCTGATGGTTCATTTAATGTGATAACCTTATCGCCACTCTGTATAAATATTTAGGATGTCTACACTGATTAGCCTCTGTGTTAGCCGTGGAAGCTCGGAGGCAAATTTCACAGTAGATACGTGGGCATCGGGGTTCGACCCCGCTGGCACCAATAAAATTGTAAATGCAATTTTTAGTGGTTATTACCACGTGCTCGGCGGTGAAGGAAAACATTGTGAGGAAACTTGCATGTTTATTTTAATACTTGAAATCCGTGACCATGGGCACTGTAAAGCACCTGAAACGTCGGAAATTAAAAGTTAACTTCAACGCGATAAAATCCGTAAAACTAGTTTAATTTGATGGGTAGTGTTAGCGTAAATATAAAAATAATTATCCGTGAAGTGGTACGACTCCTTTTACCGACTTCAAGGAGGAGGTTTCATTCGACTGTATGTTTTTATGTGTGTTACCTTAACTTTTTTCTAGGTGAACCGATTTTGATGATTCTTATTTGAAAGCTGGTGCTTCTCATGTGGTCTGGTCCCATATAAACTTGATCAAGGTCTGAGCAGTAGTTTTTGAGTTATCCTTAATAATTTATATTGAAGTAGGTTGTACAATTTTTTTTAATTTTACCACTTGTCTGTCTAGAAGTCCGTTTGGGTCGGTACCACCCTCTTACTTATTTCTGTCGCCAAATTAATAAATTACATACACAATAATATTGGTAAAGAGTTCCATTTTAAAAATTTGAACTGATTTTTTTATTATATCGTTTACAAGTGGCCAGTTCTAAAAACTTTCAGTGTCGCCCTCGTACCGTTACCGTTACAGCCTATTAAAGTCCACTGCTGAACATAGAACTCCCCTATAGATTGCCTCATAGGGGGGATATTTTCCATAGTTGCCACGTTCGGCAAGCGGGTTGGAAACCGCTGTTTTTTATTTTTGTCGTTATTAGGAAGACGCTGCTGCCCATCTGATTTGTTTCCCTCTGTCACCTCTTACGGGACACCCACGGGATGATATGGGGTAGTGGATATTCCTACACCGCCACTACACGGTAAAAAGCTTTACTATGTGTCTTTTTAAAGCTATCTTTTCTAGTTATTTAAAGTTATCTTAATAGATAGACGGTGAGAGTAATAGACAGACATCGAGTGACGCAGACATTGTGTTTCTTTTTCATTTAACTTTTTTACGCTCGCCACGGAAGCTCTCATGAGGCGTAATTTTTTCCCTACTTAATCGACAATTATCACAATGACTTACCTAATTTGCACAAAATATTCATAAGAATACTTAAACCTTCCGTCTGTCAAAAATGTAATAAAATATATACATACCTACTTGTTTTATTTAAATATTTAATTATTTTTACTTTTGAATGAACTTAGGAGTATCAAAAGCTCAAGGTAATAATTAGAATGTCGTGTTAATAGTTAATTTAAAAACTCCATGCGTTATTTTTTCCCCACCCCTAAGAGTGAAATTGTATATGAGACTGTACTGATAGTACTTAAAATTTATATGGGACGACTCCCGAAGTTTGATCTATTTAATAAAAGAAGTATCATCTAAATTCTGTTTAGTCCTTTGCAAGAAAGCGGTGAACATACATAAAAGTATACACATCGAATATAGATTTTTTTTTTGTAACTCGGTTAAAAATAAAGTAGCGGATCTATAAATGTTTCACGGCTGAATCACAACGAATCGTTTATCTTCAGTGCGTGTTGGCGAACTTTAAATCAAACTATATTTTAGTTACAAGTAATTTTTCTTCACCTGCCAAGATGGTAACTTTTTCTTTAAATGTGCTAATTGATCTGTCTTCCTGTTAACTGATTTGTCTACCGATATGTATATGGCTGACAAATATTGCCAATTAGAATGCTTGATTGATATGACTTAGAAAGGTTCAAGAAAAGAGTCTCGTCCTTCTTCAAATATCGCAAATGCTATGGTCACTTACAATCACGTGAGTAGCAACACATTTGCTCTCTAAAATAAACAGCTTCAATATAATTAATTTTATTTTACATAAGTTACTAAAAGCGTTTCGTGAACCAGTTTAATTCCAAGTTGAAAAGAAGAAGAATTGTGATTGTGTGTGCTGCAATAGCCACCTACCATTAAGTGGACTGTTTGCTCTTTTGTCACTCAGTATATTATTCGTGCGTGCTAATCAGCGCGGACACTATTATTAACAATTTCCGTGATGTCCGGTCGATTCAATAATACATGTTATGATTTATTTACTGATAATATTTAAATCTTTTTTTACCAATTAACATTGGCAACATAGTTATTTTGATTTCAGCAAAGTTTTTACCTTAAAGGACTAACGACAAAATACAACTAAAATGAAAACAGTTTTAAAAACTTTTTCTTGTGTTAAATATTTCAATTTGAAACGAAACAGTTCTTTGAGTAAACATATCTGATGATAAACGCTTTAGTAACCTGTCGCGAACACGCCGCAGGTTTCAATAATAAGTGATATTGCGATGATACGGACTGGAAAAACTCGTTCGCTGGATGTCGATATCCTTAAATGTTCACCAATCTGTAATTGTCGAAAGCCACTGTTTCAACGTATTGCTTTACATTGCGCCGCTTGTCAAACCAATTGTGGTTACGGTGTTGCATATACAGAGCATTGTATTAGGGGTACACCAAGAAGGGCGTTATTTGTTAGTTTCATGTTGAGCACACAGTAACTGTTAGTGCGATGCCAGTGAGCGGCTTTCATTCATACCGCCTCCGGCTACGTTCTTCGCGATCTCATCTTCCAATTACACTGCGTATACTCTGCTCAGCGATCTTTATAATTGTCGATTGATAATAGCAATATTTCTATATAGCACGATAATGTAATGACGCTTTAAATAATTCCCAATTGATTTATGCTTATGCTTGCCCATATTTTGGGATGTTAATAGGTTTCATGAAAATATATTGAGTGATTTATCGGTTTGTTTCAGTTTTTGCATTCAGGTATATTATGTCCAAGTGTTGTGTTCTATGTATTCTTTTATTTTTATTGTATATTTTATAATTTATTATTTTTATATTCTTATAATAAATTTAAAAAAGGTTATAAAAGTGTAAGTTAAGTTATTACTAATTACATACACATTTTCCTCCTTATAACAAAACAAAATTAGAATTACTTTAAAAATTTTGGCAAATAACAGTGGGCGATAATACGTTAATATGTGGCGAGTTGCCGTGTAGAGGCGGTGTAAGAATATCCACTACCCCATATTATCCCGTCGTAAGAGGCGATAGAGGGAAACAAATCAGGAGATGGGCATCAGCGTTTTCCTAATAACGACTAAAAATAAATAACTGCGTTTGCCAACCCGCTTGCCAAGCGTGGCAACTATGGCAAATATCGCCCCTATGAGGCAATATATGGGGGAGGCCTATGTTCAGCAGTGGACTTTGATAGGGTGTAACGGTAACGGATGTGGTGGGGTGTGTGGTAGGGGCTGGACCCATTCTACGCGCAGCGCTGTTTATTATTGTTGCCTGCGGTAATGAGTTATTGAAAAAGCATTTCGTCATAGGTGAGTATTTTTGAGGGCCAGTAGATTTGGCGCAGCATTGTGCGCGTGGATTACACAAATTACACCAGCGCAATCGGCCGGTTTCACAACCGCTGGGTCAATGCCCGACACCAATACCTAAATTAATTTTTCTTTTCGGGCCCGCAACGTCGACGCTCATTGTTCAATTTGTGACTCCGATTTTGGAGCATCGCCGGAGCCGTTTTGGTGACACGGATTTACTTTCGAGATGGACAGACGTGAAAGCAAACGTCGCATAAACATATTTCTGACTACGCAAAAACATTTCTCGTTGCTTCGAAAGTCTTATCGTTTTGACTGCTACTTAGAAGAAAGCGAATAGCTGTTAACAAATATACACCCGTAGCGTAGAACACAAACGTTGAGAGGAATAGTGTACACAATTAATGATTGTATTATATATATTTTTTTTATACTTTTATACAGTAAAAGTATTTTTTATAAAATTCAATTGACAAACGAACTCACAGCCCACCTGATGGTAAATGGCTACTTCAGGCCTATCTCATAGTAGGGAAGATTTACCATAATCTATACGCTCGGCAAACGAATTATCGATCGCAATATCAGATGTTTCGCACCTCAGATCAGATGGTGGTATCGCCATTTATAGGAGGCCGTAATATCTTTTGAGTATTTCCTGTAGGCGCCTCTTCCTACGGGAAGTCCGATACGATACGACGGAAGGGCGATGGATAGTCTTAACTCGTCACCACTTAGGTTAGGTGCGTTATAAATATATTTGAGAGGAAAAGTCTTCTGAGTTCCGGGCAGTATCTGGCTCCTATAAGTTTAAATATCGAATTCCTATTAACTTATAGGTACTCAAAAAGTTTCAAGATTGGGCTTTATAGCATTTTGTAAGCGGTGGCTTTAATAGTCAACCCTCAATGTATGCCCTTCGATGAGGTCACTCTATTTTTCTCTATATACCTTCCTCGTACCCTATGCTTAAGAAAGACTTAAATTATCATGATTATACAATGGGCTAAATTGCTCACTTATCGTCTAATACATAATAACGGTTAGTCTAGAATGTTTTAAGGAAACTACAAATAGTTTTCAAGAATAATAATACTCATAGAATATTTCGTTAACGTAAGGTAAGAAAGGAAAATTTCGACCTGTAGGTACTCGTATATATACAGGCAGACTAGTTCTGTCCTTTTGGACGACCCTTTTCTACCTATAAAAAAATCGCAATAAAAAATATTGAGGGTTACTTAACGGGATATAAACTATCCTATCTCTCAAGTTGGACCAAACTGCACACAGTGTGCAGAATTTCATTGAAATCAGTTCAGTAGTTTAGGAGTTCATCGCGGACATACAATGTGACACATAATTTTTATATCTAAAGATGTTTTATACGTGGTAGAGCCATGCTGCAGCTATATTAATAGTATAGTTGCAGCAAGAATGGGTCGGCTCGACCGGGAAGGACCACGCTCTCACAGAATACCAGCGTAAAATAGCAACTTAAAGCTGCTGTGTTTCGTATGGTGATTGTAGAGAACCGGAGACCCTTTTTACTGGAAACGAGGCATTCCATCTTAGTCCTCACGAGTGGCAATGCATCTGCATTTTGATTCGCAAACGTGGATAGATGTAGATGTCTATGGGCCACAGCAACCACTTACCATCAGGTGAACTGTGTGCTCGTTTGTCACCCTTGTACCAAAAAAAAGTAAAGGAAAACTATTGACGTAGCCTAATTATGAGAGTAATTTTAATATTTTAGTATTGAATGAATTAAGTGGTGGCGTAAGAGATTTCACTACCCCGTATCGCCTCGTGGCTGTCGTAAGATGCGACTGAGGGAAATGAAACAGGAGGGAGACAACAGTATATTTCTGTTAACAACTGAAAATAATCAAAAAATGCGGGTGCCAACCCGCCTGCCAAGCATGCCAACTATGGCATATATACATCTATGAGGGAGACCTCTTCAGCAATGGACATTTTATAGGCTGTAATGAATGAATTAAAACTGACAACTTTAGAAGAGTTACCTAGATGATGTTGCGTAAACGACGGATTGTCTAATGTCGTAAGCAGACAGCGTTCCTCAACACCGATGGAGCGACTTGGAAAGCATCGCGGTACTAATGACACGCTTCAGATAACTCGATTGATATTACTTTAGAGTAGAAAGTGAGTGCCCGCTCTGTTGAAGCGTGCAGCGGAGCGGGGTTTTAGGCGTGCATGACAAACATTAGCTGTTTTTACGGTGTCCTGAGTAGCGACCGCTTGAGGTTTTTATCTCACGCGCCGTATATTTATTCATGTGCCGCAATGTCGCAAGCCAAATGCTCTAGTCAGGCTCGAGTGTCAAGTCTCCCCTTTTGTACGATTGGTGTTGTAAGAATATCAGTAACAATGAAAATTATAGGATCCCACATACGTAATGATTATATCGAAACTGGTGATGAGAAGTTAAATAGGTGAGACGGGTCAGGTTCGAGCGCCAATTTGCCTGCCAAGAATTAAGATTACAAACTTTTCAAAATTTTTTTTACGTGGTAGAGCCATGCTGCAGCTATATTAATAGTTTAGTTGTAGCACGAATGGGTCGGCTCGACCGGGGAAGGACCACGCTCTCACAGAATACCAGCGTAAAATAGCAGCTTAATGCTGCTGTGTTTCGTATGGTGAGTGTAGAGAACCGGATACCCTTTTTACTGGAAAAGAGGCGTTCCATCTTAGTCCTCACGGCTGACAACGCATCTGCATTTAAATTCGCAAACGAAGATAGATGTAGATGTCTATGGGCCACAGCAACCACTTACCATCAGGTGGACTGTGTGCTCGTTTGTCACCCTTATTCTATATAAAAAAAAATTTTTTTGATCACTAGAAACTTAAGGGTCATTACATTCCATCGTTATGTCAATGTTAGCTCTATAATTTATTTAATTTTTGTTTAATACATTTTTATTTTAATATGTTAAAGTTTATTGTGGTACGCAATTAAATATATAAAGACAGCTGCAATTGTTTTGTATGAGTAAGATTTTGTATTGAGCTGCGTTAATATACTTGGTTACAAGGTCACCTTTCATCGACGTGATCCGCAGCCGCCCGCATGTCAAAACCTTTGCAAGGGAGGCCTTCGGACATTCCAATCCATTAAACCTCATCGCTTGGTCCACAGCGTTGGACTACATGATAATGCCCCAATAAGAAAGGTAACGTTAAATGACCTTGTTGCTGATACAAAATGTCATGAGCGTTGCGCTAATGAGTCTTGAATCAAAACCGTGGTTACCGGAACACGGTACAACTATTTTGAGGAATTTGTTTATATTTATTAGGCAATAAAGCTTGTGGTTCATTTTATATGGAATTATCTTTGAATTTGGTTATCATTTATATATTTTTATTTAATTAAATAACTAATCTATTATCATTATTACTTTTAATTTATCAACAACACACGCGGTATAGTGCTAAGAACGTTGTGTGCATTTACTTTAATTAGGCTAGCCCAAAGGCGAGAAAACAGCCTTCTTAATACCAGTGGGGACGACCAGTTGCGGAAACAGTTTCTTAGAAACTTCATTTATTTTGCATTAAAAAATATAATAGAGAATATCTACAAAGTGGTAATGGTATCCTTTTGTTTTCTAATAACTTAAACCACTGACTAGAATTACAACAAAATTTGTCCTTACAGTTGAGAACCTGTCTTCCCATCGGTTATCGGTGCATCGATCTATATTGCCGGCCCATTGCCACTTCAACTTACTGATCTGATGGGCTGAGTCGGTTACTCTGAAACGTCGAACATAGCTCTCTCCATAGCTCGCTGAGTGATATTGAACTTCCTCATACGGCCAACAACAAAATGTTTCAAGTATTCAGCCGAGTTGGATCCGTCTATCGACCTCTCGGTTGAAGTTGAACTTACCTAGTCGGCCGATTCGGCCTAGGAGCGTAGTGTTCAATTACAGCATAGGTGTGACATGGACATGGACGTTACACGTGGCCTTTGTCTTGTCCATCTGCATATTAAAACTTATTAAATCGCTGTCGTTTAGACGAATTAAAGTAACAAACTTTTAATCTTAAGATTATCTCGCGTTGATCAAGCAAAATAAGGCATATCTATTAACATTAAATGTTCCTGTTACATGTCGATGCGCGCCAGCCATTCGTGTCTATTGTTACATGAGCCAGTGCTGCGGGCCGCTTACTACAAAACAAGTGGAGAAAGTTTTACAATTTTATTTTTACCTCGGCAAGTTGTTTCCTAGTAATATTAAAACTATTGTAATGCGCGGTGATGATAATAACATTGGTCGAATAAATTTATGGCCGACGATGTGATGTGGATGCTTTAGTAACGTTTATTTTAGTTTCTTCGTGATTAAAAACAATTGTGCGTAATATTGTTAAATACAGGGTTTATTGTAATATACCAAAAAACTTTTAGACGTAATTCCTATATTTCAATCTAACGAATTTTATTCAACGACTTTTGATAATACGCTCATAAATATTGGCATAGAAAATTAAAATATTTTTTTATTTCTCTATGTTTAATTTTACTCTTGTATAATATTATAAAACAATAAATTATTTTAGTCCAAGGGTTTCTATACTATATGTCCTACATTAAAAAATCAAAAACTTTTACTACTAATCAGTTTAAATTTGCCGTTTCCGGTTATATATGCGTTGTTAGCCAGGAGGCTTTTACAGCTTCATCGGATTCAGATGCTGTTATGGTAGGACATTTTGGAATTATGCAACGGATTGCCTACATACGTTTAGGATCAAAATAAACAACCGGGTGGATAAAATTTTAATTTTTAAAAACAAAATTCATAGTTAATGTTTAAAATGAATAAGTAAAATAGATATAAAAATAATGATATGGTAATTTTATGTTCAGAAATCTATGACATTAATCTCTACATAGTATAAAACAAAGTCGCTTTCCGCCTTCTGTACGCTTAGATCTTTTAAACTACACAACGGATTTTGATGCAGTTTTCATTAATAGATAGAATGATTTAAGAGGAAGGTTTAATTAATATAATTAATAAATGCATATTATATATTATATAATTCTTCTGTCCGTGTGTATGTGATTGAACTCCTCCTAAACAGCTGGACCGATTTTGATAAAATTTTGTGCGTGTGATTAAACTGATTAGAGAATGGTTTAGATTCAAAATTGGACCCGTTAGGTGGCGTTGCTGTCGAGATCCAGAAATCAACCGTGCGAGGCCGGGGCGGATCGTTACTTAATAAATAAAATAGGTAATAATAAAATAGCCTATATTTTCTCTGACCTTTCTTCTACACAGAAAATACTTGAGAAATACAAAAGCTAGTTAACAGTTACAGTAATTATTATATATATGACTAACTATAGTTAGTTACAAATATAATCTATATTTTAATATTTATTTTATCTATGTTTTTCAGCTTTCAGGTCAGACTTGTTCCGGTCAACTGCCGTTCTTCCCCAACTCTTTTGCAGATCATCCTCCCACCTTTTTTACCTGCCTTTCTCTACGTTTTTTTCCATTCCTCAGTTACCATCCTGTTGCTTTTTTAAGTCTATTTTTCTGTCTTCGTTCTCGTCATATGACCTGTATATCTCCATTTTATTATTCTTATTTTTACCCTCACGTCTGCCACTGATGACGTTTCTAATTTTTGTAGCCATTCATAGCTTGCCTTTTATTTATCATCCTAGCACTCATTTACTAAGTATTCATTAAATATAATACAAAAAGAAATGGCACTCATCGCTCTACCCGTCTCCGTAAGCTTATGCGATAAATAAGAAAGAAACATAATAACATTAACATCTTTATTTAAAGCTACAAAGAAGTAAATACAATGAATATTTTATAAAATGTATATTTTATTAACATGATTATGGCAGTAACAAATAGGCATCCAACTCAGCATTATGCCGCAGTGGAATAACCACAGCGCCGATATGTCCAAAAATGTCCAAAATGTCAGCATACGACAAACATAATTATATTTGTCTATAAATTTATAATAATGTCCTCCAGACCGAATTTCGGTCACGGCGGCCAGCCTCAATGGAACTAGCCATCGACGCAGGACAAGATTATAGTGCCCAAGTGTATGCGCAAGCACAGGTGCACTCTCTATTCCCTCATTCTCATAGTCCGATGGGACGGTAAACCGACACGACCGGAAAGAGATCAGGCGCAGGACCAACGGCTTAACGTGCTTTCCGAGGCACGGGGGTGAGACACCGCCAACTTCCCGACTCCGGGCAGCTACTGAGAATTTCTTGATGGAAAAGCTCAATAACTGATTTTTTTTGCCCGACCCGGGATTCGAACCCAGGACCTCATGATCAGCAGTCGCACTACTACAACCACTAGATCAACGAATTTAATAAGGAAAACTATATGTAAAAAAATTGGAATAAAATAAGTGATAAATCTGATAATAATTCTAAAATAAAGACTATAATACTAAATCTTGAAAAAAAATTACCTAGAATTGAGGGATAATTGCAACAAAGAAAACAAACATATTTTTTCTAAGTAGTTTGATGCACGCTTTTTTATAATTATTCTATACTAGCTTTTTACGCGCGGCTTCGCTCGCGTGAGCTTTAATTTAGGAACATCATTAAATGCTGTTCCGTGGCAAATTTAGCAAAATTCGATCACTTTTAAAGTCACCTCGGTGTCTGTGTCTCTATGTCTGTCAAAGATTTTTTTTTAAATTCTAAAAGACTATTAGACGTAGATTAGGTATTTGGCATGGATATAATATGCTACAGGAACACGTGAATATATATGTCTAGAAACACCTACTATTTTTTATATCGGGCGTGTCTTCCTGTGTATCCATAAGAAAGGTAAATTGTCTCGGAATCAAAATTTATTATTATTGTTTACATTTTACTCTTTACATTCATTCATAATTAAAGTTAATTTAGTTTTAACAAAATAATGATGAGTTTCATGGTCTTCTATCAATTTACGGCATAATGTTTATTTGAGATAATTTATTCATATCATTGATCCTATTTAATATTGATTGGCACCATAAAATAGATGTAAATATTTTTTTTACGTTCGAGTAGACTTCAATATTGCATAACTGCAGTTCTATAATGATGTATACAGTATACATCATTATAGAACTGCATTTATGAAATTATAAAATTTGGTATACAGTATACTACACATGGAATAAAATTAATGTTACGGATTTTATCACGTTTAATTTTAACTTTTTTTACATGGGGTTTTTTACGCATCTTTGGAAGAAAGTTCCATAAAAACCCGCGTAAAAGAACATATCGTTGATGTGAAACACCGACGCTCCGGGAAGTCTAAAGTTTTTATTATATCATTATATCGCATCAATGTAACAAAGTACCATTATATCGGATCTGATAGACAACAAATTCTTGCAATAGAACACCAATTACTACCAATGATGATTCGCGTGGCTATTAAAATTAAAAAACATCTTAATTTTAATAGGAAAGATGGCTGATTGCTACCATCTGCTAAGGACCCTATAGTTAATAAAATTAAATTCAAACCCAAGCATACTACTGCATTTATTATATTCTATTCTTATTCTATTCTATTCTAACTGATATTAGGTCGTCAAACACCTCAGTCCTCCCTTGACCAAGTTAAAAGTTAAAATTAAACGCGATAAAATCCTTAAAATTAGTTTTATTCTTTATAAATTTTATTCACAGTGAACGTGGAAGCACTACACACATGAACGGGAGTAGAAATGTTTGCCTTGTTGTGGCGGTGAAAGAGAATCCGCCATCTCATATCGTCCCATCGTAAGAGGCGACATAGGAAAACAAACAGGAGATGCGCAGCATCATCTTCCTGACAACAGATCAAAATCAGTAGACTTTTGATAGGCTGACGATAATGAGTTCTACTCATTTTGCAACCCTTAATATTTACGGTAGAGTGAAAACAAAAAGTAACATACCCGAAAATATGAATGAAATAAAACTGCATATATTGCCCCATGAAAAGTAAAAATTTAGCAGCTTACATTCATGTTACTACTGGGCACAGGCCGCAGAGAGTTTTGGCCAAAAAGTGTTCGCTGCGCTGATTCCAACGCGGATGAACTCAACTGGGAAACTTCTCAGATATGCAGGTTTTCCTTCACTGCCGAGAAAGTGGTAATCGATACTCAAATTGCAATTCAAATATATTATGCTAAAATAAATAATAAAACTTACGTATCATGAAATAGAATTTCATGTAAATCGGTCCAGTAGTTTTTGCGTGAAACCGGAATACATAGACAGACAGACAAAAATTCTAAAAACCACTGATTTGACTTCAGAACCCTTTATTTAGTCCCCTGGACTTGTTTTTTCAAGAATATATTAGAATTACAGACACGACTTTTCTACAGATTTATTATACATATGTATAGATTCTATTATTATTCTATAGAATAATGGTGACAAATGAGCACTTAGTTCACCTGACGGTAAGTGGATGCTATAGCCCATATACATCTACACATAACATCGATTATGTATCAAAATGCAGATGCCAGTAAAGATGCCAGAAACACAACAGCATTATTCGGCTGTTTCACGCTGATATTCTGTGCGAGCGTGGTCTAACTAACTAACATAGCTACAGTGTGGCTCTACCACGCTGATATTAAGTAAAAGCTGTGGTCCATAGGTACTTCATGGACGTCATCTATTCTCGATTAAGAATCAAAATGTATGTGTTACAATATTTATATATAATAAAGACATGATATGTGTTGTTGTAATTCCACTTAATTGTTATAAACTTGACAAAATTTTCTTCAATTCAAACATCTTGAAATCTCCATCTGCAGTTCGTAATTATTAGTGAGTTACTTTTTATTGTGCAACAGCGGCCTTTCGACAATTAGACTGCCGACCATCGAAACGTTTCATAAAACGATTGTTACTTTCATTTCAATACCCGACAGTATAACTACCAAGAGCCAATCACTGATTATTCAATGAGTGCATTTTATAATCAATTTTAGAAATCGTCGCCGCAATCAGGCTTTTTTTAAAATCAGATTTACATTTAAAGAAGTCACATCGTTCTCAAATCCAAACCAATATTTTTCTACAGATTTAGCTTATTTACTTAGTCTCCTTTTCATAGTTAAATAGCATATGGCGATGATCTTGTTGCTTAGTGCTTAGAGTAACGATTGCTTCGCCGCTGATCTTCAGTTCGTATTGTACCCGAAATCATAATTTGTAAAAAAACACAATTGACTGATTTTAAAATCTGGATAATCATGTTGTCGGAGGCCCCATGTTCATGGCAACATGTTCGACTTTATCACGATATTATCGTATATTAAGTTTTGTAACATATACAGGTATAGTCAGAGTTGCTCTGTGCTTGTTCGTACATACCCAAGCAGCACACAAGCGTTATGAACATCAATATACCAGCCTACATAGAACTTAGAGTTCTTTTAGAAGCGTATAAGAGTGTTGAAAAGAGGTTGTAGCCTAATAAGAGTGGTTTATGAGTTATTATCTCAAGCTGTATAAAGTGTGTATATTGGAATCTAAGTAAGTTTTAGAGTTCTTAATCAGAATATGAAAGCGTAAAATAGCAGTTTAATACTGCTGTGTTTCGTATGGTGAGTGTAGAGAACCGGAGAACCTTATTAGGTACTGGAAATGAGGCATTCCACTTAGTCCTCAAGGGTGACAATGCATCTACATTTTGATTCTTAATTGAAGATATATATAGGTGTATATGGGCTACAGCTTTACCAACCCGCCTGCCGAGCGTGGCAACTATGGTCAATATCCTCGTATGAGGCAATCTATAAGGTAGGTTTTGTTCATCAGTGAACTTATGATATGTTGTAATGAAAAACATATGTGATAGGTATTGTAAAAGCTTTTTTATTATGGTTATTAAAATTTTGTAGTGTATAATAATGTAGAACACAATATTGTAAGTATGTTTAGTCAAGTAAACATTTTTATTTTGGTTTTAAAGCATTAATCGACTGTATATTTTAATTATTAAATTGTTAATAAAGTCATCATCACGAACTAAGCTAACTGACATTTTATCATATTCAGTGCACACCGCTCAAAGTACAAAACTAAGTTAATCCAGCTAACTCCACGACGTGGACTAGGTAACCCGACGGTCATAGATAAGTGAACTCTGACGCCCTTTCGCCTCGCGAAAAAATTCGTATACATAGTTGTATTCAATGTGTAGTGTTGGCGTAAATATAAGAAATCATTAGTAAATCTAATTTTTATTATAATATTTGAGCTGCTATTATGAAGATGCTATTGCCCATCTCCTGTTTCAGTTTTTCTCTGTCGCCTCTCACGACACCTACTGGACGTTATAGGGTAGTGGATATTCTGACAACGCCGCTACACGGCAAACCTATATATGTATATTAAGAACCTATAAAATATTAAGAATGAACTTGATATTGTGACGATGGACCAGGGACAGTCAAGCATGTTTTTGTCAATATTACCATTCTCGAAACAGTTATGAAGGCAAAATATCTGGATCTGCCTCAAAAGAGGCCGAATCTTAACCAAACGAGATGATAAAAAGAAAAGAAAAGAAAGAAAGAGCCATAACAATGGTTAATACTATACTAAAAATGCATTTGCATGGAGAAATTTTTGCCAATATGCGTCACGATTTTTCACTTGACGACGCTGTTGGTGGGTTTAAGTGCCGTGCTTCTTGACTTACATAATTACAAGTAGGTTCGTTCATAACATAATGCGATAATACAAACAGGTTATTCCGATCACCAATATCGTTGGAGTTGTTTAATCATTAATATTTAATTTCAACACATTTGGCGTGGGGTACCAGATTATTTAAATACAAACTAGTAATCGTATAAAATGATAAATATCTTGAGAAAATAATTAGGTTTTTACCAACGAAATCGCCGTTTTGAATTTTACGAACATCGAACACTTTCGCCATTTTAGTGGAAGTTTATTGATCCCTTCCTATAGAAATGCCAAATACATTTACGGGTATCAATGAGCCAAGTCGAATGCAAGTTATCAAACTTGAAACTAGATGCATAGTATAAAATAATGGTAAGACTATAATGTCATCCAAACCGAATTTCAGTCACGGCGGCCAGTCTTAACGGAAATTAACCATCTGTCATGTGTCATGTGTATGCGCAAGCATAGGTGCACTCTCCATGGTCTCACTTTCATAGTCCGATGGCATGGCAATCCGACATGACAGAAGAGAGATTAGGCGCAGGACCAATGGCTTTACGTGCTTTTGGAGACATGGGGGTGAAATTCCGCGAACTTTCTGACTCCAGGCTACTACTGAGAATTTTTGACAGAAAACTCAATAACTAATTTTTATTGGCTCGACCTAATGAGACCTGGTAAGACATGCAGGAAGTCGATAGATGCAGGTGGCTCAGGACCGTGCTTTGTGGCATTCCTTGGGAGAGGGCTATGTTCAGCAGTGGACTTTTGAAGGGCTGATGATGACCCAGCGACCACTACAACACGAGGCAGTAAAAGATCATAAGCAAGGATCGACGGTTTTTTTCACTGTCGACTCTACCGCAACACTACACTTAATAACTCTATCGCTTCTACGAGGTAACAGCTGGTTCATATATTTAATTTTAATAGAAAGTGGCAAATTGTTTACATTTCTATGGAAATTTATTATACACGGATATTATCAGGAATAGATCAAATGTAGAGGTTTGTTTAGTAGAAAATAAAAGATTAAGGGTATAAACGGTCATAGTTGTATAATATATAGTATAGTAACATATTTATAAATGTAAAACGCTCTGATATTGTATTTGGGTATGTTAAATTAATATTCATATATTAATTGAACTTCGGCAGAGTTTTAAGGTATATTTATGATGATAATTATAAATTGCATCTTACATACATCAACTTTAATCTATCAACTGTTCACAAGAAACTAAATTATAAAACAGATCACAAAAAACAAAGAAAGTACAAATTATAAAGTGAGAGTAAACAGAGAAACTACTCCAACTGCAAAGAAAAATAAATGTCATTACAATTATGAAATTCAAAACTCGAATCAAAATATTTTCTTACCAAATTTGGACCAAAAAGTCCATTAATTAACTTTATACTCGTAGACTGGTGTTCCCCTAGTTCTATTTCCTAAAGGCACCAACCTTTCAACTGACAGTCACCAAGAAGGTTTCCCATGGCAGAAGGTTTTGTCATAACAAAATATTACCAAGGCTAAAATACTCACGAAATCACCAAAATGTTTAGCGTGAAAGAAAAAAAAATATTTCACCGCATTCAGAACTTAACATTATCAAAAATTAATGCTTAATCCGGCCATGTGTCTTCCTGATGAACACTTTGGAGCACCTGATCAGGGCTAGCCCTGACTGGAGAATCGCAAGCGCATCCTGAATGATTGATTTCAAATTAAGATACTTCTGAATGGTTTAGAGTTGCCAGTATAAGAGCCGAGAACCCAACAAATACCGTTACGCGCAACGCTACAGAGGCTTCCACCTTCACACCCTTTTCCGCCGTGGAGCATCAGTGCGTCTTCTACTATATTATGTTCCGGTTTGAGGGGATTTATTTATTATAGGAATTACTAGGCATAGGCATGCATGACATTGAAGTATAGAACATTGCACATTAAAATCATTAAATTCCATTAAAACCATTCGTGTAAAAATATGGCTAGTTTTTATGACATTTAAAGAAATTATGACATGTAATTTACAGCCAAGTCTATTCCTTCTTTGACTCTAACACTTTCGTAGAGAATTTTGGTTATGTCCTTTTTATGCTTTTTTCACTTGTTTAGACCTGATTAAGTTTAGTTGACATTAAACATCAGTTGCAAACGGAAGGATACTTGTTTTAAGTGGCTAACTACGTGTTTTTCTACGTGTTTTCCTTGAAATGGAGGGCAAGTGACTTTTTTATGCAGATGTTACAAACCTTTTTTTCTATTTTTTGTTTTAAAATATTATTTTTTCACTTAAATAAGTAGGTACAGCTAAATCACTCTGAACAATAAAAACCTTGGTTTTTATCAAATTAAATTTTCAACGTTACAATATATTTACAATAATAACGTTTGTAAATATCAAAGAATCAAGAACCTTAATTTGGAAAAATAAGGTTAATGATTCATTGATATTTACAAATGTTATTATTCGGCGAGAATGTGACTATTCTACGATACCGAAGATACTCTTCTTTCTACTTCTTCTTCATTCGAACTGTTTTAATCAAAAATAAACCTTATACCATACAACAAGCGCCCGTTCGTAGGCTCATTTGGCCACATAATAATAATAAGACGGTAGTTTAACCATTTTAAGTAAACTTAAACCATAGGACAAACGCATCATGTTTTTTTTTAACAGGAGACATTCCAGAAACTTCTTTACAGCTTTAGTTCGTGAGCGATCGCGATGAGTGCTATAATTTGTTACTTATTAGAGACTATTTTTCCACAACATGGTTTAAAAAACCCACACAGTAAAACAGAGTGCCATCCACAAGTTAAAAAAGGTTGTCAACCACTAAAAATTTCAAATTCAAAAAATATCCGGAAACGAAGGGTACTATAGGCGTAAACTACTTGCAAAATAATGAATATTTTGCTTTTGATGAATTTTCCAAAATTCAATTTCAGCGAGTTATAATGATTTTAAAATGACAGGAATCGCGTGTCAAACGCCACACAGAAAAACTAATCGGTTAATCGAGTATAGATGTAGATATCTGTGGGCCACAGCATCTACATACCATCAGGTGAACTGTGTGCTCATTTGTAACCCTTGTTCTATAAAAATCATTGCAATTAGAAAAAAACAGATTATTAAGATTAAAAATTAGACCATAAGATGTCCCTTAAGTGTGGATGTTTTGAGAAAAATTGTGATTTACATACACCTAATGGGCGCAGCGGTATGTATACCTAACTATTGAAATGATAAGTTTTTAGTTGGAATCAGTATTTGCAGAATATGTAAATTGTCATTGGCTTGAGCCTACTTGTATTATGATTGTTCTAGTTGTATGGATATTGCCTATATGCTTTATGTTTGAACAGCTAACATTATATCCTATACTTTATACTTGGAGTCAGTAATTCTTGTTTATTTATATGTCCCAGGTATATTATAAAACCTGTTTTTTAATCAAAAAACTATACTCAACCAAATCTAAGACATAGGTACCTTTGATGTTTCATATTAATCATTCCGCAATAACTTTATACAAGCGTACTCACACGAATAAAAAACATTTTACGTAAATCCAAAGAATTACAAAGTTATCTATATTTCATTACAAAATGTCCTTTATCACTAACTTAAATTCGAATCGTTCAAACAAAGCAAAATATTAAAAAAAATAACCAGAATCAACTTTTATGCTTGACGTTGTTTCAATGATATATCGTTATGCACCTTACCGTAGTGTTTGTATAACTCAAATTAATGCTAATGCGAATAATCGGTAAAAATATTCAAATAATCTAACCAAACTAACTGAAAAAATATAATTTTTAATTTATTATTTGTTTATTTAAATTTTTAATTTTAGAGTTGAATAAATTATATGAATCATGAATTAAACAAGTCTATTTTTTTTTATTTCTATGAATTCCACTGTGGCGTATTTGCAAGTAAGTTTGGAATATGCCGGCTTGTATAATGGTAGTATGATGCTATGGAGTCAATGAGAACCATTTGCAAAGAAATTGGCTTCCGATACCAAAAAAATTGACAAATGTAAAATAATTATTTAAAGACATGAATGCAAAGAATAACATATTAATGATTTCTTATATTTACGCGAATACTACACATGGATAAAACAAATTTTACGGATTTTATCGCGTTTAATTGTAACTTTTTTAATTCCCGACATTTTGGGCACTTTTCAGCACCCATGGTCACGGCGGGGACTGAGGTGTTTGACGTCTCGATGTCATAGTTAACGAAGGCTACCTTCAACTTTTAATTATTACATTTTTTTATCCGATCTACGCAGAACGAGCTTACAGTATCTTGAAGTCTTGCAGTACTATGCTTGGGTTTGGATCTAATTGTATTAATTTCGGGATCCCAAACAGATGGTAGCACCCAGCCATCTTCTCTATTAAAATTAGAATTTCCTTTAATTTCAATATCCTCGCGATCATCCTTGGTGGGAATCGGTGTTCTTTTGCGAGGATTTGTGGTCTATCAAATTTGATATAATAGTTGGGACGATCATGAACATGTTGACATACTGCAGACTTCCCGGAGCGTCTATTCTTCACATCAGCGATATGTTCTTTCACGCGGGTTTTTATGGATCGTTTTGTTTGCCCTATGTAATAGAGACCACATTTACAATCGAGCTAGTACACTCCTTCATCTTGTAGATGAATATTACACTTGTCGGATGGTAAGAACTGAATAATCTCCTTAGGCAGCTTGTAGAATGTTTAAATTTTTTTGGAGTATTTCTTTAAAATTAAATCTCGACGTAAATTCGATAATACCACCGTGTAACAATCCACCGAGTTTGTATGGGTTACCCAAAATACACAAACCGAACGCTCCACTTCGTCCCATAGTGAGCCAAATTGATTCACCAACGTATAAATTAGCTCAACACTTAGCACAAATACTGTCACCACTGAGAAGACAAACAAGAGCACATACAAAGGATTCATACCTTGATCTTGCTGACAATAAAACTATGATCAGTTTTGATTTCCTGTCACTATTTACATGCCTACCTATTGAAGACTGCATCTCAGTTGTGACTAGGAAGCTAAAAGAAAACAACATGCCTGCGGAATATGCAGTACTACTCAGACTTTGCCTCACAACTGGCTATCTATTGTGGAAGGAAGAGTACTACAAGCAAGTAGATGGTGTGGCTATGGGCTCACCTGTATCTCCAATTGTCGCCGATATATTCATGGAGGATTTCAAGGAAAAAGCCTTCTCACTACACCTGTGTGTCTAAGATTATACAAGCGGTACGTAGACGACACTTTTACAATTTTACCATCCGATAAAGTTACTGCATTCTTAGACCACCTTAACTCCATTAACTCCAAATTCACTATGGACTTAAAAGCAAATAATTCTTTAGCTTTCCTAGATGTTTTAGTCATTCGAAATCCTAATAACACCATCAATCATACTGTGTGTAGAAAAAATACCCATACTGACCGATATTTAAATGGTGAATTTCACCACCATCCTTCTCAGTTAGCTACCGTGGGAAAAATCTTTGTTTCCGCACAAGGTATCTGTGACAGTAAACACCTGTCCACCGAGCTCCAGCACGTCAAGCAAGTTTTGCACAACCAGTTTCGGGTCTCGCTCCTCCGTCACAGTGACCGAGAAAAACCGGCCACAGTCGGGCGTGTGCCTGCTATTCTACCATATGTCAGAGGAGTCACAGACAAGATTGGCTACATCTTAAAGCGGGCTTCCATAAGAACATACTACAAGCCGCCGAAGAAGATTAGTCAGTTCTTACCATCCGTCAAGTGTAATATTCCTCTACAAGATGCAGGAGTGTACAAGCTTGATTGTGAATGTGGTCTGACAAACAAAAATACTAGTCTGTGTGACAAATAAAAAGATCCATAAAAACCCGTGTGAAAGAACATATCGCTGACGTAAAGAATAGACTCTTCGGGAAGTCTGCAGTATGTCAACATGTTCAAAATCGTCCCCGCCATTATATAAGATTTGATAGACCACAAATCCTGGCAAAAGAACACCGATTCCTACCAAGGATGATTCGCGTGACTATTAAACCAAAAAACATCCTAATTTTAATAGAGAAGATGGCTGGGTGCTTCCATCTGCTTGGGATCCCATAATTAATAAAAGTACATCCGAACCCAAGCATGCTACTGCAAGACTTCAAGATACTGTAAGCTCGTCTGCGTAGATCGGACCAAAAAAAAATAAATAATTAAAAGTTGAAGGTGGCCTTGGTTCACTATGACATTGGGACGTCAAACACCTCAGGTTCCCCCCGTGAGCACGGGTGCTGGAAAGTGTCCGAATCGTCGGAAATTAAAAAGTTAAAATTAAACGCGATTAAATCCGTAAAATTTGTTTTATTCCAAAGAATAGCATTTTTAGGAGAAATTAAAAATATAAATAATTGGGACAACGTTATATTTATTGACAAAATATGGCTAAACGCCAACCTCACTGCGCCGCAGACATGAACAGATGACATGTGCCCGTGGGAAAAGGTGGGATCTGCCGGAGGAGGATTTGTAGAAAATACAACTACTTCACAAGCGACCACTGGCCCAAAGTGATGAAGAAAACAAAGACAATTGTTATGGATGACTATGAAAGAGACATTCATTTTGAATTCATTATAGAAAAATAAAATAATAATTAATAAACAACGATGATGACGATGACAGCTCAACTTGTTGTAGTGGAAGTGATTAAATAAATTTGTTTTTAATATAGTGCAGTCTTTAATGTCTATAATTTTATCTTTATTTTATTATTATTACGATATTACGATTACCAGTTCTAAGGAATCGATATTGCTATCTCTTAAGAATCAAATATTGTAGGTACCGATTTTTCACTTGGAATGCCTAGTCCAATAAATGTGACAGCTGTAAAAAGATATTCCTTAGATTTGGTGGATTATAGGCTTTTAATCAAGAACCAGAAGAAGACAAAATTATTACTTTATATTATCATAATCCTAAGAAAATCTTGTTTTTTGATCAAAAACCTAGACTAATTTTTAGATACTGATTCTTTAAAAAAATCAATTAGATATCCTACCTAACCTAACCTAAGCTTAAATGTTATCCTAACCTAAAAAGTTCAGATTTTTGATCAAATAGCAGGATTTTTTCAGGTTTATGATAAGATTAAGTAAAACAAAATTTTCTTCCGATTTTTATGATCAAAAACCTGATTTTACCATAAACCAGCGTATATATGTAAACAAAAATATATATGTACTTAATTGGTATCTCGAAAAGGCTCTTCTAACGATGTCTATGAAATTTTGTATTTAAATAATGTTTTACTTTCCATGTTTATCTAGATTTCAATCCTGAGATAATTATTTTTTCTAACACTGAGGAAATCTCCGTCGTCCAGGTATTTTCTGCGCTGATTACTTATTATCTGCGCAGTTGATAGCTTTTAGTCGTTTACGATCTTAACTGGATAGAAGTTCGTCATTAATGTCAAATTATTTTTAAGCCTTCATCATTTCATATGTTATTTTAATCTTAGCGAATACGTCGGTTTCAAAATGAACTTATCGAATGAAGTTGGCATAATGAACAGTCGCAATACATCTGCGGCTTAATTATTGTTCATCCATTCATATATCATTAGTCATAGTTGCCAATATTAGAGTATTATTTGTTTTCGAATGTTTTCAAGGCTGAATGTCTCAAGCAAACTCTTTAGTAAATTTCGTTTACAATTTGGCGTATAATCACATAAAGTTCATGATGACAAGTATTTTTATTAATAAATTAAAATAAATGGAATTTAAAATATATTGATATCGTGACCCTCTTATTATTAGTTTTAGATTTTAGGGTTTTAGGATAGTCTGCCGCTCTGCCGATGGCGAATTTAACATGTCTTCGAAATATTTTTTTTAATTTCTTACACATGCTTGATGTTTTCGGATAAATCAGAGTTTGCAAAGTCGCTAGTACCAATGGGGTTCCAGCTGGTAGGTTTGAGGATCTATATATTTAATTATAAATTCACACCTCGTCTTAATAATATGCCATACAAATCGTGTTAATGTACACAAGCCCTCATAAACGCGTAGGTATACAAAATCTAAAATAAATTCCTTCAGTCGCAAAACGTTTACATTGCAATCTGTCAGACAGAGTTGTAAGTCAGTTGCATAAAATACGGTATTGCAGTGCAGTACGCGTTGAACTGCGGGCAGTTAGCCGGTTAGTCACTGAAACATTCCACGAGTGCCGATCCTCTGCGTAGATCGCCGCTTGTCATGAGCCGTTTAGATATTATTGCTTCGTTTTCTACCAAGCAAGTGTCGTCTTTGTTTTCTGTCCGCAACATCAGTTCAAGGGCAATGTCAATACTAATTAGAGATGGAGATGAATGTAAACTTTTGGTTATGTTTAGATTATCTAGACAATTGTATTTAAAATGTAATTTTAGTTCTATATTTTATTGCATAATTTTCTTATTAATTCCTGCCTATGTACCTTAGGCACGAATTAATAAGAAAATATTTGTCAGTGGATAATAAAATAAATGTTATTATCCACTGACAAGATATAAACTTATCTTGTCCTTATGCCAAAGCACGGCAACCGGGAGAAGTATATCCCCGTTTGACATAACGAGTAGGCATATATCCCCCGTCCGTAGCATGGAGCCAAATGAAAGATAAAAAATTATGCTTTTTTGACATTTGAAAGGGACAATTTTATCCTAGTCCATTGGACGTGGGTTTAAGTTTATATTCATACAAAACATCTATCTAAGTCTAAGTTTATCTCCCATTTTATCTACTGTGGATATTATATCCACCGGTGTGCCCATGCTCGAAGAGTGGATAAAACTAAGCGAGGGGATAAACATTTTCTCCTTTTCCCGGGGGATAAAATTGTCTCCTGCCCATGCTAGCCCTGCAGAGGACTTTTGATAGACCGTAATGAATCATGCTTGAAAAATATTATTGTACTTCAGACTCTTAATATGACATTAATTTTACGATTAACAATCTTTAAAATCCTGTGAAAAGTAAAAAAAAATCGTTCACTGAATAAACAGTCGGACATAGGAAGTGATTAGCGCGGGTTATATTTGTTGAAGTCGGCGGGCCGTAAAGGTGGCGACACATTGCACCGACGCCAGCATTGCACAACGTCACCGCCCGCCGCCCGCCGCGTCGCAAGCGCCGAGTGATTTATGGCCGCGATGGAACACTAATATTGTGAGCTGTTATGATAGCACGGATCCTTGTATATTATCTCAATAACAGTCGCTTTGTATCGTTCTGAGTCGGAAACGTTTAATAAGACTTCAACGCTACTTTGTATATTAATTGAAATGAACCCGTTTCTTTATTTGCCTTATTAATATTTGTTTACATAACATAAATAATACGATCTTTTCAGAAGTGGGAGGTCTGTTTCCAGCTGTGGGACATAATATATAGGCTGTTACAATACATTTTATTTAAAAAAGAATACTAGATATATTAACGTTACTAATACTCCCGTTAACCACTCCAAGTATACTTAAAAACTTAAAATGCTTGTGTTAAGAGTGGTTCACTACTGTAGTCGATTGGCGGACTTGAACCCACGACTTTCTGTTAAGGGTGTGCACACTCTTAACCCTTTAGGGTACTAACGATTTTTAGCATAAAATTCACATAAGTCGCAAAACTTTTCTGCTATTACAAATGTATCCATTTATAAGCTTAGCCATTTACAACCGAATTCCCTATTGTAACAATTATTGCAAAAGCATCTTCCGAACGCCTAAACAAGATTTGGTTTTTGAATTTAGAATTATTAAAAATGTCATAGATGATGACGTATTCTTGATCTAGTCAGTAATAGTTTTGAACAAGAATATATAGAACGGTGAATGCGAACGGAACGGAACGGCGACGTAGTGTACGTTAGTTCGCGCGTACTCGGCATCTGCATAACTGAGTGCTCCGTTCTCATTAGCTAGCGCCCGTTAACCCATTGCAGGGCTGCCACATTGCGCTTCCTCTGCAAGATAGTTAAGACCTTTTTGTAACAAAAAATAGAGCATATACTTTTCTTAATTCAGTTATAAAGACAGGCTAGTATCTTCTTTTAGAAGTTGTAGTCGATCAAGCTCTTAAAGCTCTTATAACTTTTTTTTTTTTTATAGGATAGGGTGATAAACGAGCACACAGTCCACCTGATGGTAAGTGGTTGCTGTGACCCATAGACATCTACATCTATCTTCAATAAAGAATCAAAATGCAGATGCGTTGTCACCCGTGAGGACTAAGATGGAATGCCTCTTTTCCAGTAAAAAGGGTCTCCGGTTCTCTACACTCACCATAAGAAACACAGCAGTGTTGAGCTGCTATTTTACGCTGGTATTCTGTGAGAGCGTGGTCCTTCCCCGGTCGAGCCGACCCATTCGTACTTCAACTATACTACTAATATAGCTGCAGCATGGCTCTACCACGTGAAAGACGGAAAGAGAAACTGCCGTAATTGTTGCCATCGTCAGTCATGTAGTCTGGGAATATTCCATTGAGTATATTATTTACTCTATATTTAAGAGGATTGTGAAGCTGTAAGGTCCGTACGTTTTTATTTTAAAGAAATATTGCGTACGATATAAGCTATTAATTAACATCTAAATATTTATATTTTTGGCTTAAAAACTTCCTCGAGCCTTTTTATTTTTTTGGATTAAGGTGTACAGAATCTAATGAGACCATTACTCATTTTGTAAATGTTTAGAGGGGTGAAAACGTTATCGCCCGAAACAATATTTCAAAAAGGAAATGTAGGTAATTGCTTCCAAGCCTTGCAACCCTCTCTATCGCACGATACGGCGATACGGAGAGAGTGGTATGAAACAGATAGCATTTTTGAAAATACCTACTCGCGCCGCGTATCGCCTCTTAATCCAACAACGTACTTTTCTTAAAACAAGACTTACTGGCTAGTTGAATTGAGTGCTGTTAAAAAGGAGGAAACAGCAGATGAAGCTTATGCATGCATTAGGATTAAATTTGTTTTTGGTAGCCCTGCGTAGCATTTCCCGAACAACGGGACTGCAGGCGACCCCACGGCCGCGCCGCGCACAAATCTGTGTCTTTATCGTGCTTGAATTCCGCCAGTACTGGTCAATTCGGACAGGTCACGTGTTTGGACTGTCTGTTTCTAAGTCGACTTAACTGCTCACTAATTGATCTTATTCTGCATTTGTTTTAGATACAGGAAAGGAGAAATATGGCATATTAAATCGACTATTAAACTTTTAATTTTTTACTATGTTGGTAGTTCAGTTGACATCTGGGTATAAAAATGTATATAAACTATTTTCTGTTGTTACGCTAAAATTATTGTTTGCACGCGTCTGTGTATGTGTTTGTGTGTGTGTGTGTGTGTTAGATGCGATGCTTTAAGATTTTTAATGACAATTGTTTTTAAAAAGTGTTATTTACTGCTAAACATCAGTAATTCAGGGTTAAACTAATCAACACATCATGATTCACGTAAATTGAAAATTCAATAATCGTCACTTAACTCCAATTTATGAATATCTTAACATTAACTTAACATGCAAAAGTAAAACAAACACAACTTAGCAAACAAGCCCTGTAGGTGGAGGTCAAAGGCTTTATCCGTAGGCAGCGTACCTATCCTCCATCGTTGGTGAGAGGGAGGCAGAAAGGGGGGAAGAGGCGGGTCGCCATCGCACGCTTGAGTAGAAAGTACTACAGCTATTGTTTTCTTCATTACGACACTTATTTATCAGCTGTCATTTTATGTTCGCTTATTGCATTTCTTATGCAAATGAGAAACGCTTGACTCTGATATTGGAGTTGAAACATGTTACGCGCCAGCCTAATATAAACATATTTGTAACTGATAAATAAAACTGTAACGTACTGACATATCGGTCTTTCGATTTATTAAATTTCAGAGAGAAGTGTATAAGCTCAATCTCAAGGCTTCTGAAATCAAAGTATAAATGCTTCATGCAAAATGCATCATTTTATTGCACCATCGATTGAAAATTCTGCATATCTGTGGCAATAAGTATTTCAAGAACATATGTAGTCTAGACATCGCGTACTGGAGGAACGCAGTGGACTAATTCCTCTATAACACTCTCATATTAACATTTTGTACTTATATCATCACGAATATTGGTTAAGGTTGTTATGGCTTTCTTCTTTTTCAGAATAAGTCGATTGTAATTTTCTAATTGTGATTATGGGAGAGCGATTTGATGAGAACGTCAAAGAATCGACGTTGGTATTGTTTCCGAATGTGCGCTGTCGAGCAGTGTGGCGACGTACCGTGACCATAGGTTTTCGGGTAACACATCGCTCGTTGCCAAACAGATTGGACCATTCTTTTGTCCGCGTGGGAATGATGCAAATGAGACGCTTCGCTATTTCTTTGTTTGATTTCGTGAAAGTTTACACGATCGACGAGGAAACGCGGCCACCGGTCCGATGTGAACGCCATTTTTATGTAATTGTTACGTTACGAGGGATGGATAGCACAAGCCTTAAGCGTAATGCGGTTAATTTTGTGACAGTTTAGTTATACATTGTATATGTGTAATTTATATTTTATACAATTGTTTTTTAAACATTTTACGTTTATGAAACTCATACTATGCAAAATCTAGACAACTTTTTTTAGAATGGAAAAATTGTAACCTTAATTAATCTGTTCCTTCTACACGTCTCGTCTGTTCGTTCCACATGTCTCCGATTTTTTTTTAATTTCTCTGTTTTTTTCTTTTACCGCCGAGCATATGGTAAATCAGCACTTAAAATTACAATTAATAATTTCATCGGTGCCGGCGGGGATCGAACCTGTCTTACGTACTAGAAATCTTAAAGCGAGCGCTTAGCCTCTGAGCTACTATGGCTCTGTGGTATAAGATGTTTTATTAATATTTTAATTTATAGGTGTTATAGATGTTTTATTTTAATATCACGCGTAATGTGAAAATTATGCATTATATTAAAAGAAATAAAATATATACGTTCACATCGGCGCCTTGTACGTTGACGATCTCAACCTTGATCAAGCCTTGTCGACGTCAAGTGTATTATTGAGTCCATCAGTTGCAAAACCAACCTACTTTATATGATAGGCGGCACATTGCGGAAGTCCTCAGTTAATGAAGAAATATACGTAATAAGTGATTAGACGTATGGTAAAGATTTTTTTTAAAACGAGACAATATTTCGTAGCTGAGGTTTTTTCTTTTATTTTTTTAGTTTATATTTAAGGTAACAATTTAAATTTATTTTTTGTTAAAATTGATGAAAAATTCTTATAGGAGATTTTTTTTTATATAGTATAGGGTGACAAACGAGCACACAGTCCACCTGATGGTAAGTGGTTGCTGTGACCCATAGACATCTACATCTATCCTCAATAAAAAATCAAAATGCAGATGCGTCGTCACCCGTGAGGACTAAGATGGAATGCCTTTTTTCCAGTAAAATGGGTCTCCGGTTCTCCACACTCACCATACGAAACACAGCAGTGTAGAGCTGCTATTTTACGCTGGTATTCTGTGAGAGCGTGGTCCTTCCCCGGTCGAGCCGACCCATTCGTGCTACAACTATACTACTAATATAGCTGCAGCATGGCTCTACCACGTTAACATAGGAGATATTGTTACTTAGGCTGCAATTAAAATATTCTATGTATGTAGTTCAATATGAATCTCCATGAAAATATAAGCGTAACATTTTAACGCAAAGGTGTCGTAATTTACACATACATTGTATTATGCTTCATTAAAATTTACTAAAATCTTTGTAAATTCCGTAATATTAACCGCTAACTTCTTATAACATATAACCCGAACCTCGTAGAGGGGAACGCCCTTTTAAAAACCACCGCACCCGGGTCAAGCAAACGTAGATTTTTGTTGTTCAAAGGGGAAATAGAACTACGAGTAATTGTGATCCAGAAGATGTTATAGAACTTAGAAGAAATATTTAACATGTTATTTGTATCGGCTCGTATAGATGTAAAACATGACATTTGAAGACCACAAACCGTGTATGGTTGAGTTATTCTACATCTAGGTTTCTGCTGCATGTAAATAGGTAGTCAAAACCAGGATTGAACGCTCTCCTACAAGTATTATTATTAGAATGACTGCCTCGTTGGTCTAGTGATCGTAAGCGCGATTGCTGATCATGAGGTCCCGGGTCGGACCAAAATCAGCTATTATATGTTTTCCGTCAAGAAATTCTCAGTAGTAGCCCGAAGTCTGGAATTTGACGGTGTTCACCCCCGTGCCTCGGTAAGCACGTAAAGCCGTTCGATCTTGCGCCTGATCTTTCTCCGATCGTATTGGATTTCCGTCCCATCGGACTATGAGAGTGAGGGAATAGAGAGTGCACCTGTGCTTGCGCACGCATGCACTATAATCCTATCCTGCACAGTTAGGTAGTCTCCGTTAAGACAGGCCGTCGTGACTAAAATTTGGCGTGGAGGACATTATTATTAGTAAATAACATTATTATTATTAGTATGTAACATTATCATTTGGTTTCGTTTTTTGTATAGTTAGAGACGGAGAGAAGAGATAATGTACCTTTACGTAGATTCTATATGAATAATTAATATCATCTATACCAATTCTTCTGTAAGTGTCGTTTTGATTTGAAAATGAAATGAAGTACCATCAGTAAATAATACTATATCATGGTTATTCCCTACTAGGTAAGGTAAGTCACCGAAAATCAACCCCACCAAAAAAACGCCCATTTGTACTATTGTCTCGGAAGAACTCGTAACGTTGATAACATCAACGAAGTTATAATATATTGACTCCCTAAATTCCTCACTAGGTATTTGCCTCATAGAGTGCAGTAAAAATCACCCTCGCGCTTAACTGTGCTATGAGGCTGTTCATAAATACCCTTTGTTCACCAATAGTTGTTGGCACCTCGAGTTATAATAAGAGACTCATACAAATAGTATTTATTTGATTTCAGACATGAGTTTATATTATAGAATAGAATAGAATAGAATAATTCTATTCTATTCTAGTTTATATTATAGAACAAGGGTATTAAACAAGCACACAGTCCACCTTCTATGCTGGTTTGTAGATTTAAATTGGTTAGCGGTCGGGTAGGACGGCGCTAAAAAACATTCCAGATGATCTTAACTTATAGACGGGAATTCACAACAGCACTTTCAAAGAGTTTGTATATTACCTATGCAGATCAAAAAACTCAAAAAGCCTATTTTCCTTGGGGATGTTAAAATAGGCTGCCCATCTAAAGTTTATCCTTTAATGTAAGACTTTATTTCATCTAACAACAATTTTATTTCTGGAAAGTGTCTGTTATTTAATGTTTCTTTATAAGGTTTCTTTATATGTTTCTTAAGGTAGAGTGTTTTAAGTTTCTAGAGTTCAAAACATCCATCAAATCGTTGTAACATCTGAGTCCACAAATTGCGGCAAGTGGATGCTGTGGCCCATAGACACCTACACACCGACACAAACAGAGAAACTCACTGTAAAATAAAGTAATTAAGTACTAACCTTATTTATTAAACTTTCTATTTTCACTCCTCGTTTTCACCAGCGCGCAAAATATTATAGAAGAAGATGTGAAACTCTTCCTAGCTGGAAAGTATCCATGTTCAGATTTTAGGTTGAACGTTATTCTGCAACGGTATAAAACTGAACTGGATCGTGCAGGTTGGCATAATATTACTAACGATACGCACACTCGGCTGCTAAACAGCGCGACAATTCAGGTCATCTTTGAGAGCGGGTGTGCACGGTTTTACGGCTTACTAGTTGTATAATAACTCTATAGTTTATCTTGTATAGTGTATCAAATGTTTTTGTTGTCGTAGTTTGGGTGCGTGTGTAATTTTATTTTCAGGACTGTTTAACACGAACTTAAGAAAATAATACTCTTTTAAGTGGATTCAAATCAACTCAAAACTTTAACAAATTTGCAGTTTTTTTTTACCATAAAAATAAACTGTGAGGATTATTAAGGGCAGAGTACACCAAGCGATCGCGTACATACACAGCACGTGTACATTGCGCCACCAGTTCTAAATTATTAGATAGAATGGAAAACGTCACAATGTTTACGTCCACACGCACTGCACACGGAACACAGGCGTTAGGAAGTCATTCCTTAATAGAGTTTCAGAAATATGATGGTCATTTTGACAATGCGATTGACATAAGCATTACTGTCTTATAAGTACATACTTGTTGTACCCTTCATTTTTAATCTCTGCTAGATTCATTAAACATTTTATGTCGTTTCGGCAATTTTCCAGTGAACACAAGACAGAATTTTCAATTTTGCGTCGCTCACACTAGTTGCAATGCATTGGTGCTGCGCACATGACGCGCGCGCCCTCGATGTGCTCCGGCCATTATGTATCTGCTAAATGTCCATACCATAAAGTTAGGGGCGCTGCCAATCCAGGAACTGTTAGCAAATAAGCAGTTACGAATGCAGAAATACTGAACAGTCATGTTATGTACAACACTTTCTATATGTTTGCGTAGACTTTCTCGATATGTAATGTTACATCAAAATTCAACGTGGGTCCCCGTTTCGTAACGCAGTCACCACTAGAGCTTATTATGCCACAAATCCGATTGTTTTCTCAACTCTACAGTCATTCACTTAAGAGCTATCTGTCATGAAAACGGAGCGCGCAATTAATCGACCATCGTACTGTTGCGCCACTCGCTTGGCCAAGACGTTTGTTGAGACTAACCACCCGTGACCTGGGCGTTATTATTTATTTGTTATGAATACATTGCTCTTCTAAATGTTTTACAATTAAAATTCAGCTAAGAAAATCAGTAATGTACAATAAAGGGTTAATTTTTGTTAGTTATTTGTTTAACAGAAAAATAGCGACGAGACGGTATGTCACGGCATCTATCCACTTACCTAGCGGGCGAGTAAAATCAAGTTGGTAATATATTTACTAGTACTTGGCGCGTTTTGTAACTTTGTACCTTTTTGAGATGAATATTATAATCAGTCGAATTATGGAACGATTACTAACATTGGTATTTCTTAAACGTGCAACTATACCAATGCAAATTTATTTTAAAAATTCAGTAAATGTTTATTGTGAAAGTTGAGGACTTTTTATTTAAATTTTAGGATAATTAGATTTGTACTTCGACGACAACGATGATAATTATTAACGTAAGATCAGTTTAATCTACGGCAATATTCATCGCTTTAATTCAATAGGTTAGTGGTCACATTATTGTTGTGTGACTTACCAGGCATACTCCCGCTCGGACATTAAAAATGGCTTGGATTTGTTGTAATTGTTTTTTGTTTTCTAATTACGAAAATACCTCCGATTTTATCTGTTAAGTGTATTATCAGACACGGTTATATTTGGGCAAGAGTACCAACTCTTGATCTTGACCCGTTGTAACGTCTCCTGCGTAGTTGCTTGCTTTCGATAGTATTGGGAAGTGTTCGCTATGGTGAAATGAACCAAGAAGAAGAATGAAAGAATATTAACTATATCATCATTACAGTCCTTCACAAGTCCACTGCTGAACATAGGCCTCCCCCAAGAAATGCCTCAAACCACGGTCCTGAGACACCTGAATCCATCGACTTCCTGGATGTTTTACCAGGTCGTGACTCCATCTATGGGGACCGCCCCACACTTCGCCTACCCATACGAGGCTGCCACTCGAGAACATTTCTTCCCCAACGGTTGTTGGTTCTCCGAGCTATATGGGTGGCCCATTGCCACTTCAGCTTACTAATCTGGATATTACAGTCCTATAATATACTTGATCCGTTAAGGATATACTTGATCCTTAACGGATCAAGTATATTATACCTAGGAGTTATTTTGCGTATAATAACAATTACTGTAGTGGTACTTATGATTTTTGAAATAGTCAATGGCATAATCGGCCTGCCATATAGCTCGAAGAACCGACAACCGATGGGGAAAAAAGGTTCTCGAGTGGCAGCCTCGTACCGGTAAGCGAAGTGTAGGGTGACCCCCCACTAGATGGAGTGACGACCTGGTAAGACATGCAGGAAGCCGATGGATGCAGGTGGCTCATGACCGTGCTTTGTAGCATTCCTTGGGGGAAGCCCATGTTCAGCAGTGGACTTGTGAAGGGCTGGAATGATGATGATAGTCGGCGGTGTTAAGGTAAACATAACGCGATAAAATCCATCACCCCATTTCGTCCAGTGAGCGACTGTAGAGGCGATTGCGGGAAATACCGGAAAGATCTTACAGTTTTATAGCGGTATATTTTCCTTATTAAACTTACTTTATTTTAGCCAGACGTAAAATAATACCCAGACCGGCGACAGGAAGCAGCGTCAAAGGTGGACTTCTAGTACTGCCGAATCCAACTGCCAAGTGTGACGATTAAGGCAAATCTCTTAGGAGGAGAAGCCCATGACCAGTAGTAGACTTTTACGAGCTGATAAAGAATATAACGACATTATAAAATACGTAATTTTATTGACATTTGTTATAGATACAAAGTTATATCCTTGTATTGCAAGCCAAGGAAGTAATGAAATAAATAAAATGGTATATATTTTTTCCTTCTTACCTCGGCTTTAGTTTTCTACCTGAAGATTTATTTATATCAGTAACCTTAAAGTGTCTAATTTCGTAATCAAGGCAACGTTTCATTTGTTTAGAGTGACACTGCTATTGTCATTATTATATTTAATACTGTTTGCCTCAAGAATTATTTCATTGCGTATAAAATATTTGATTTACAATTTTATTAGGTCTATTAATATTTTTGTAATTGTTTTCATTATCGTTTATAGCATAGTCTGAGTATACATTTGTCTGTCTGTTTGTCTACTTTTTCGGTGATGATCTGTTAGCTAGGAAGCTTAAATTACAGCTATTTCGGACTCGGGGATGGAACAGTATAGGGTTATTTATCAAAGAGTAGCCAAATTTCAAACTTAAGTTCAAATATATAAATAATGATATACAGTTATTGCAGTTTTTGAAAATACGAGTATATAAGGCTTCTACTTTTATTTGAAATTATCCCAAATTGAATGTGATTTACGGGCAACAACGTTTTTGCCTACCGATCGACCCTTACGAATGTGTGCGTGCGCAGTAAAATCAGTTAAAATAATGCATTGCCACGCATTTTGAATTTAAAAGATAAAAAGGACAGATTGAGATTTTTTAATTAACTTTTCTTCACCATTTGCCTATATCATTTATTCTGAACCTCCTCTGCAAATTTGGCCGGTTATTGCAAAATAACCCTGTATGATTAAGAAGTGACTAGCTATGATGGTGAATGGTATGAGTCTATTGTCAGGATTTCCGTGCGGAGTTTGCTTAGTGTATGGATGACTTTACTCGTGTACCCATGTCGTTTTGGGAAGTAAGAGCCAACCAGGCTCGCGGCTACAGATATTTTTTTAATAGTATAAGGGTGACATATAATATAATTAGTGTTCCGTAGTTAAAAACTGCACTCTCTTAATTTCACCTCGGTCTCCTATCTCTCTGTTAGTTTTTGTTTATTATTCCTTAAAAACTTCGTTGAAAACTGTTTTGCTAATAAGGCGTAAGATTCAAAATTATCATTTTTGAATAAATCTCAAATATCGAAGAAAACCACTAACCTCACCTTGAGTTTGAGCTCGTTTTCATCCTCCTTCTTTCTCTCTTCTTTCTAGTAGTAGTTCTAGTCTTTTGTCTCTTCATCAGTCTGAATCTACAATGTCTTAAGAGGTCTGTTTTTAGTACTGTTTACGTACAAGTTTCAGCTCTTGTAATAATTTGAACGGCGACTCGTCATCACTACAGTCCATTACGAGTCCACTGCTGAACATGGGTCCTACCTCAAATGCCACTTAGTAAGTAAACTTATGAGCCACCGGCATTCATCGAATTCCTGCATCTCTTACGTGACGACTTGGCGTCGCTCCATTCAGTGGGGGAGGGGCATTGGATACGGGTACGAGGCTGCCATTTGAGAACCTCTTCTTTCTTTCCCATCTATTGTCGGTTCTTCATATGGCCGACCCATTTCCTCGTGAGATTACTAATCCGTTGAACTACGTCTGTTACTCTGGTTCCTCACGGATATACCCGTTAGGAAGTCTATCACACAGAGAAACTCCGAGCATTGCTCACATAGATCGCTGAGCGACTGTTCGATTACTGTGGTGTTACCACTCCTAAAATAAGCATTTTAAGCTTACTTAGAATACTGAAGTAGATTACTAAACTGATTAAACGTTATTTGACGTCACGTAATAAAAATAGTGATTTACAGTAAAACAAGCATTATACGTTGTATCGGATGTCACACTCAAGTTAAAAAATAGGGAAATAGGTCAGGGAAGCAGAGGAGGGCGTGCAATCATTATGTGTGCCAGTTAGTATCAAGGTTGTCTCTTCGACACGCTATTAATCGTTTTAATAAAACAATAAGGAACAGCAGATCCACGTTTTTTCAGAAGTTCTAATACGTTAATTTTATTTTTAAAAAAAACGCATATCACTTGTTTGTCAGAACGAGGAATTCGATGTTAGTCCACGCTACTGTATTTTTATTTTAATCTAGATAAAATATAGGAAATCAGGCGTTACTTTGCGGAAATACATTATATAACATCCACTTACCACCAAGTGGAAACTGTACTCGTTTGTCACACTTATTTCAATTAAAGACATGCTAACATGCTTCTCTTAGTAGGAATTGTCAAACAGATTAATTGGACTGAAAGATAAATAAAATAGGCTTAAGAATAATAAACAACGAGACATTCCATCTTAGTCCTCAGGTATGACAAGGTATCGGAATTTTAATCTATGAGAGTATAAATATAGCTATCTATGGTAGCATTCACTTACCACCAAGTGGAGAGTGTGTCCGTTTTTTTTACACTTCTTTTAATAAAATCCTTGCCCTCAGTGGTGACTATGGGTTCCAGCGTACACTTAACATCAGGTTGACAGTTGACTCGTTTTTTTTTAAGATTAATTTATAGCATAGTACTAATTTTGTAACGTAATGCAAATATAAATTACCTGTCAAATGTTTAAAGTTCTAGCCGGCCGTACACGGCGACATTATATATTTATGGGTGGTCAACTTGTTGCCGTTAGTTGCCGCTACTACTACTACAACTAGGCATCTGTCCGTACATTTCTGCTATCAAGTAGAACGGCTTTCGTTATTGTGTTCCAGTATGAAGTTTATGAAAAGCCAGTTTAATTACAAACTGCCATGACAACGCTTCTGTAGCCTTCCTTGTTTGTCCATGGGCGGAAGTAGCCACTCTCAAACTATTAACTCATTTGTCAGTTTTAGTTTTAGTTTTAGATAAACGAGCAGGCAGTCCTCTTGATGGTAAGTGGATGCCATGGCTCATATATACCTACAACTATCCTCGACTATGAATTAAATTGACGATGTGTTGTCACCTCTGAGGACTACAGCAGAATGCCTCGTTACCAGTAAATGGAGTCACCAGCTCTCTACACTCACCATACGAAATACAGCAGCATTATCTAGCTATTTTACGTTGGTATTGTGACAGCGTGGTCCATACCCGGCCGAGCCGACTGTTAATGTAGGCATAATATAGCTACATACAACGTAGCTCTACAATGTAAAGGATTATTAAAATAAGATGAATGTGATTTTTAATAGTAATGTTATAAGCCGGTTAATAGTTTATATCTCTATCTTCTTTGTCAGCTCATTTAACCACTGCCATTAGTCCACTGCTGGAAAAGAGCCTCCCACGCGTTGTATTTAGGAGTAGCCTTAATCGCCACGCATGTCAAGCGGATTGGCGATCGCCGATCCTGACGTCTTGTACTTTATTTGGCGTTAACAAATCAATTTATAAAATATAGCATTGGAATTATACAATAGTGCGATAAATAATATAGTCATGCTATAAAGATAATTTCTGTGCACGTGTAAAAAAGACGCTAACTTTGTTACAAGAAATATATTTTCGTTAATTGAAATCAGTAAAACGCGACTCCGTAGTGAGCAAGCTACAGCGACATCTTTCGACCTATGCCATAAACTGTTAACTGCATATCATATGGGAAATTGAGTTGAGAGAATGTTCGATTGTGCATGATAAGTCTATCATTATTATTATGTATGTACTAAGTAGGATGCAAAATGTAGTCAATACTACTGGCGTTGTGAAAGGTTACGATTACGATGCTGTGGTAAGGACACAGACCAATGTGCAAGTCATTGTGTCTATATTTTGTTTATCTTTATAAATAAAATGATAGAGGTTTGCAGTTGTGCGCGCATCACGGTAAAACTACGGAATAGATTTCAATTAGGTTTTATAAGTTTTATTTCTTAAACACTTGGCCCCTATCTGAAAAAAAAAATTATTGTTATATCTTCATTTAATATAAACTTATTAAAGTTTTAAGAAACACCGATTTTTATAAGCACTACGTGATGATGTGTGTTTTGACTTTGTTAATATATCAAGCAAAGCGGACGAAGTCTAGCTAGTAATCAATAATTCGTTTTTGTTACTGTCATTGTGGTGCTCAGGTGCTTACCGTTAGTTACCGCTACCGTTACAGCCTATTAAAGTCCACTGTTGAACATAAGCCTCCCCCATATATTGCATCTAGGGGGGATATTTGCCTGCTTTGTCACGCTTGGCAAGCGGGTTAGTAACCGCAGTTTTTGATTGTTAGTCGTTATTAGGAAGACGCTGCTGCCCATCTCCTGATTCGTTTCATCACACCTCCATTGACTTACACCGCCACTGCACGGTAACGGTAGGTACAGGTGCTTACCTTTTTGGTATAAGTAATATTAGTGTTACAATCGAAGCAGCAGTGCACGTAATGGTAAATGGCTATGCAATCAATAGACATCAACACCAACTCAAAATAAAAAAGGCTATATATGGGTGGCCACGTCCAAGGTCGAATATTAAATGCCTCACAGCTTGAGAATGCAGTGTAATTGTTGGTTTCAGAGATAGGTTAGAAGATATCAACATCCCAGACGGACTCCTAGACAGTAAAGGAGAGAACCCATACGTAATCACACAGTCAATTAATCAAATCAGTCGTTGTCAATCGCGATCAACCAGCACAACTGTGCTCAGTGCTCAGCGTTAAAATAAGTATTAGAAAACGCACAGAATTGATTACTCTGTGCTTTCAATTCTTCAAAATTATCATGAGTATTTTTTTACGGTAACCAAAAACGTATTTTTATGATTAGTTCATCAAAACGTGTCATCCTTTTGTATGTATTCGTGTATTTGTCATATCTAATGAATTATGTATTCCTGAAAAAATGCAATTTTTCATGAAATTTATATATTTTCATTATAGAAGAAATAAAATTATCTTTCCAAAAGCCAGAATAATTATTGTCCATACGACGTTGTCACAAAGCATCGATTATTTGATAAGTGGCATTGTTATCGTGCAACGGGGCAGTGGGCACGCGCACGTGTAAGCCTTCCGTTGAATAATAATTGCTGACACCATAATTTTTTATGAACAAAAATTGCCTTTTTACTTTAATATACTACTACTCGTATTTATACACTAGTGTTCTAATAACATATTTGTTTTAGACAGTTTCCATCAAGATTTGAATTATATATTGCTCCAGGAATAAAAATTCGCGGAATCGCTGTAGGCACTAGGTGCTCCGTCGAAAAAAGTTTTAATAACAAAAATTATCAGCTTTTAAAGCATGTCAAAAAATTATCTCTACCTTAAATGCGCACATTGCTAACTAATTTAAAATATTCTACTTTTTATAATTAGATTTACATACTTACATAGCTCGCCTCCGGTCTGGAAATGTTCAGATATTTTAAAGAAATTGAAATTAATTTTAAAGTAGCTATTGATAAAAGCTCTAAATTTATCTTTAAATTCAACAGCTTGGACCCAAGTTACTTCACTTATAAGATTTGGAGGTATCGGTGTTAGAAATCTTTCTGGCATGAAAGGCGGGCTAGAGCCC
Source organism: Parnassius orleans (assembly GCA_029286625.1). Lineage (NCBI taxonomy): Eukaryota > Metazoa > Arthropoda > Insecta > Lepidoptera > Papilionidae > Parnassius > Parnassius orleans. Next base: position 2,309,156 of record JAGSMP010000027.1, on the reverse strand, counting down.
GCCTTACATAATTCGGTGCATAGAGTTAGTAATTTATGTAACAAAATTCTAAATAATATATCAAACCTCTGCTTTGCTTTGTAAGCAATAAAAACACAAACTTGTGTCCCTATACATCTCATTTTCCGTTTTTATTCGTCACAGCATCGTAAATTGGAAGTGGAAGTGTAAGTGGAAAACATTGGAACAATTGTTCAATTTTTTCTCTTACCTTAGAATTTTTGAATCTATGATTGTGTATTTTTTATATTCAAGGCCATGTAAAAAGAAGTCTATTTAATAAAAACAAAAAAGAGAACTGGTTGATTTTAACATTTTTTTTTGTTTATATTTAAGTAATTATAATATGTAATACTAGCATCACCTTCTACGGCTGGCTTTGATAGCTGCATGAAAACTGATTCAAAATTTTTTTTTTGAAAAATGTTGATAAATGAACTCACATTCCACCTGATGGTACAAGAATGCTGTGGCCCAGAGACACCTCCATCTATCCTCGATTAAGAATCAAAATACAGATGCCTTGTCACCTCTGAGTGCTAAGATGAAATGCCTCTTTTCCTGTAAAAAGCCTCGATAGTTTGGTGGTCGTAAACGCGGCTGCACAATACTTCTGTGTTTCGTATGGTGAGTGCAGAGAACCGGAGGCTCCTTTTAGTGGAAACGAGGCATTCCATCTTAGTCCTCACGGGTGACAACGCATTTGCATTTTGATTCTTAAACGAGGATAGATGTAGATGTCTATGAGCCACAGCATCCACTTACCATCAGGTGGATATGTGCTCGCTTGTCACCCTTATTCTATAAAAAAATAATATAAAATACATTATAAAATTAAATTATATGAAGAGTTTTTTTTTAAATTAAATTTAATCCTAATGTGATGCAGCAAGCTATTCTAAATCACGAAATTTTCTAAAATACTGATTTTATTTCATGGTAATTATGATTATATATCATCAAATTATCATTTTAATCGTATTTATTATCGATATATACTTTGAATATATTTAAATCATTCCTGATTCATTTTATATTGATAACGATCTTTTTAATTTATTTTGCATTCAATTTTTTTTTGGTGGATTTTGTTAGCTTTATCCTTTACCTTTAAAACTTTTCATACGTTTATGTAATCAGTAGTAAATGAGGAAATATTAAGATTGAAATTTCACCGCACGTGTTTGTAAATTAATTAATTAAATTAAAATTTATACTTTTTTTTTGGTAATTTGTTATAACTCTTTCTTCACCAATTTACTCGTCCCATTGGCCACCGTACTTGTGCATTTAAAAGCATGTTTTAAAAACCCATTATTTACGTCACTCATTAATAATTAAAATGTAATAAAATATATAATTTTGATTAAACCAACATGATAATTTTTAAGATTCTTGCATATCTGTAAAGATTTTTATCTGAATACAAGTGGATAGCGTTGTCATCCTATTGAGCAGGTACGTGTTACTTATCTGCGGACTGCATATCATTATCTGAAGCGTTCAGGCAGTCATAATATTAATGAATGCGAACACTGCTAAATGGAAACTATAATATGATATTGCTGTTTGATTTATACTTATTAAGATATACTTACCATTTTTAATAAATACCAGAAAATAATGAATTAAGAACGAGAAATCATGGCTCACCTTCGACATATTATTTTTATAGAACGGTAGGTCTGATCTGGAACCTGTGAATAGTTGCGTGTTTTAGGAAAGAATGAATTTAACTGTTCGTTTAATCCTGATCCTGATTGATACGTGCTCGATTCAATGATTATATATACTAAAAATTTAAGTGACGAACGAACTTACAATCCACCTGAAGATAAGTGTCTGCTGCAGCTCATGGACATCTCAAAAAAGGCTACAGATGCGTTGTCACCTCTAAGGACTAAAGGGAATGCCTTACATCCTGTAATTATACTCGCCCTCTATACCCTTCAGACCGCGACACAGCAGTGCACGCACCCTTATTTGGCGGCAGAAATATGTAAGAGGGTGTTGCCTAACCAGAAGAAATAGGTTTATTAGAAAATATGGCACCAATAGCCTTCTTTGTTTTGAAATCGTTTGCAGTAGACATGTGTCATTCATTCATTTCCAGTGACCCGATCATACAAGTGATTCGTCTTACGATCCGGGTCATTCGGGTCGATCATTCAAATGGATCATTTCAAGTTTCATTACTCTGTGATCTGTGAGTAGTATTCTGAGTGTAGTGCTGTTAATGTCGGTCGTCGGACATTACTATACTCTTTGGTTTTAGGTCCTGCCAATCGTTTGATCCGTAACGTTCAAAAAAATGTAATTCCAATCATCAACACTTTGATGCTAACCGGGTCAATTAAACGAATCATTCACAATGACACATGTCTAGTTTGCAGTAGTCTTACAGCTGAAATAGCCACTTGCCGAGCCGAAGATAGTAAAGCGCACTGACTTAGCTTAGCAAAAGCCTATTCACTCTTGCCTTGAATACACCTATATACATACTTCCCCTTTACAGGAAACAGAACTATTATCGTTCGTCCAGAAAGTGTTAGGGCAACGAAGAGTCCGCCTTGATGTCTTAATGTGTGTTGATAGACTTAATATGTTTCTTCACGATATTACTTTAATCCACCAAGGAGTTGTTTAAACCAAAAACTTAAAATATTCTCACTGATGACGCAACCTGAACAGTTGAGGCGTTCGGTACTGTATCACCAATGCGTCTGCCATGCGTGCTAATTACGGTATTTTATAGAATTAGGATGAGAAACGAACACACAGTCCACCAGATGGTAAGTGGATGCTGTGACCCATAGACATCTACATTTATCCTCGATTAAGAATCAAAATGCAGATACGTTGTCACCCCTGAGGACTAAGATGGAATATCTCGTTTCCAGTAAAAAGGGTCTCCAGTTCTCTACACTCACCTTACGAAACACAACAGCATTAAGCTGCTATTTGCTGGTATTCTGTGAGAGCGTGGTCCTACCCCGGTCGAGCCGATCCATTCGTGCTACAACCATAATATAGCTGCAGCGTGGCTCTACCACGTAATAAAAGCTGATGAATATAGAAAACTTTTCTACTTGTTGTACAAAAAGTTTTAGACACATTTTAGAATAATATATAGGAAAAGAAACATTAATACTGTTAAAGATAAGAACAAATTTTGCGTATCCAGCAGAACAAAGATTAGTGGCAATAAATTATACAGTCGTAAATATGTGGGAAACGGCGTTTTAACGCGTGAAGATCATTGTAAATTATTAACCGCCAAGGCGGCTCGTGCGCGCCTCAACCTTGCGAATTAGTCGATGCAACGGTGCCGCCTCATCATGGCCGCGTGCTCACAAAACAATGACGCACGACAAGTGCCTAAGATAAAATTATGACGCACCATTAAGCTACGATCTAATGCTGTTCACATTTAAGATTTACTTCTAGAATTTATTAAGACTAAGTTTTAATATATACCGTTTATTCTTAACATGTGCCCAATTATACAAGCCCCTTACAAATTAAATATGTATCCTCACATATACTTATCTAGTAATTCCTTTCAGTTTATTTTTTCTTCACACTCAACTTTAAAAACATACATTTTCAAGTCTACTCGACTTAAAACCAATACCGAAAATTATACATTTTTAAAAGCTTTTATCTGTCTGCCTGTGTCTGCGTGTTTACCAGAGGCAATGGCAGGGTCGATTTAGTCTCTGATTTTGTTGGGTTATTGCGAAACTAATAAACTGGCTTACTATAGTAAGCGAAAATAGAATTAAATCGAAGCAAGACAGGTAAATATTATTAAATATCGTTTGAAATTTAGTAGGAGTATTCCTTTCGCCGAGTAGAGGTCAGCTAAGAACGGATTTTACAAAATTCCACCCGCAAGGGGGTTGCGGGGGATTTAATTTAAAAAAAACATACTTTCAAACTATAGCTCTTATATGTATAAAACTTGGTCGCAATATTCTTTTTGGCATGTTAAAAATTACCAAGAATGGATTTTATGAAATTACACCCACAAATGGCAGTGCGAGGGCCTAAAAAATTTAACTTTTAATGTCGCTTCTCGCCATCTGTACGGATTTTGTCGCGTTTATTTTACTTATTTTAATTTCCGACGTTTCGGGTGCTTTACAGCAACTCATGGTCACGGGGGACTGAAATGTTTGACGTCCCGATGTCACAGTTAGCCCGGCTACCTTCAGTTTTGAATATTAATTTTGGTTTGATCTACGCAGAATGAGCTTACAGTATCTTGAATTCTTGCAGTGGTATGCTTGGGTTTGGATTTAATTTTGTTAATTATAGGATCCCAAGCAGATGGCAGCACCTATCCATCTTCTCTATTGAAATTAGGATGTTTTTCAATTTCAATAGCCTCGCGTATCATCCTTGGTAGGAATCGGTGTTCTTTTGCGAGGATTTGTGGTCTATCAAATGTTATGTAATGGCGGGGACGATCTTGAACACGTTCACAGACTGCAGACTTCCCAGAGCGTCGGTGCCTCACGTCAGCTATATGTTCTTTCACGCGGGTTATAATGGATCTTTTTGTTTGTCCTATGTAAGAGAGACCACATTCGCAATCAAGCTTGTACACTCCTACATCTTGTAGAGGGATATTACACTTAACGGATGGTAAAAATTTACTAGTCTTATTCGGCGTCTTGAAGTATGTTTTAATAGAAGCTCGCTTCAAGATGTAGCCAACCTTGTCTGTGATTCCTCTGACATAGGGTAGTACAGCAGGCACACGCTCGACTGTGGCCGGTTTTTCTCGGTCACTGTGACGGAGGCGCGGGACCCGAAGCTTGTTGTGCAAAACTTGCTTGACGTGCTGGAGCTCGGCGGAAAGGTGTTTTCTGTCACAGATCCCTCGTGCTCTTTGAAACAAAGATTTTCCCACGGTAGCTAACTTTGATGGATGATGATGCGATTCACCATTTAAATATCGGTTGGTATGGGTCTTTTTCCTATACACAGTGTGACGAATAGTGTTATCAGGATTTCGGATGACTAAAGCAAATGCTTTCCTAAATAGGAAAGCTAAAGAATTGTTTGTGTCTAACTCCATTGTGAATTGTATTTTAGAGTTTATGGAATTAAGGTGATCTAAAGATGCAGTTACTTTGTCAGGTGGTAAAATTGTGTGCCCGCTGGCGATCAATGAGTTCGTGAGCGTGGCGAAGTACGCGTCGAGACGTGCCTTGCACTGCTCAGCACCTAGACAATGTGATGGTCACTGTTTGGTGGTCTAGCGCCGGTGTAATTCATTACAGCTTCTTACCAGACGGGATGAGCATTACTGCAGATGTGTACCGTGAAGGACTGAACACAATGATGGAGAAGCTCGCACGTCTCCAACCAGCTTTGGTCAATCGCTCGTCACCGCTGCTCCTGCACGACAACGCGCGACCTCATACTGTACAACAGACGGTCTTTAAGTTACAAGAGCTGGGGTCAGGCTCTCCATCATCAGCCGTACTCACCAGACCTTGCGCCTACAGACTTCTACTTTCTCCAGAATTTGTATAAAGTTTTGGCGGAAAAAGTTCAATACCGAGAGGCAGTACAAAATGCCTTTGAAGAATTCGTTGCCTCATTGCATGGGTGATTACTTTGATTAATATAAATAAAAAATTAAGAAAACAATTACGTTAACTTATTTCATAAAAAACGGCAATTTCATAGGTAATGACCTAATATGATCTTTGTTAATTTACGGCATTCGTATATAGGTGTTCAATATTGGCAAAAATCGTTGAGGCTCGAATCATGGAATAGATGAACTATTTTCATTCATAATGATTTTTTGAAGTTAAATTAAACGCGATGAAATCCGTAAAATTTGTTTTATTTAATATCTTCATACATAATTAAGTTTATATGAAATCTCAGGGCGTGCGTCCTTTTAGCACTTGTCCGCTTTTTTTATAGGATAATAATTCGACATAAAGGGAAGTTGTTTTATGAAAAACATTTGGTACTTAGCAGTTGGTGTGAGTGATAATCAGGGCGCGCGGGAATCGTCCTCTGCGTACTCACTAAAATTACAGGTGAACTCATTATTCGAATGAAACGATTCTATGAATGAATGAACGATTTTTACCTCAGAAATAGGAATTGAATGTTCGATGCTAAGTATAAACTCTAAATAAACTGGTTGCACCGCCGGCTTTACATAATCGATTTCTAATCGACGATAACTCGCGTAATCCGACCGCAAGGAAAACGTAACGTTAATAATGAAAAAAATCTGCGATAGTCCTATACAATTATTTTGCTTCAGCTGGTTTCGTTTAAAATAAAAAGCCGATGATCTAATAAAAATTTATAAAAATATTATTTTAAACAAAACGGCAACTTTGGTGAATATCAATTACCAAAGTGGCGAAAATTTTGCCGAGTACGCAAACCTTGTTATATTAAAGGTCATTGAATATATTAAGAATATAAAAAAAAATAGAAGTTGAATAATTCTTTAACATCCTGTTGACAGCGATTTGACCAATTTAACGACTCCGATACTACTATTTGCTTCGTCGTTCCCCGTTCAACGCGGAACTCTTATTATCGGGGTCTACTACTAATGTTCTTTATAATATTTAGGACAGGTTTATTAAAACTGCACGCAAAGTAACGTTTTTAGATTCTATCCGGTATTTAAAGAAATTATTTTAATGCAGCTAGTAAAAATTATTTTATCGTTTGGCGATTGTTTCTTATATAAGTATCAAATGTTGAATTTTATTTTATTTTTTCTACTTATTTGTCAATTCCATTATGAAAGACATGGGTATTTTCTATGATATATTTAATAATGGATTCTCTTTCCGTCACCACACGGTCAAGGTTGGGCTATAAGTGTGTAGGCAAATTGACTTGTCTATATTCTGTGATGTTGTTGCTGTTAACCTATACGACTCTTAGAGCTTCATCTAACACAGGGCTCGCGGCCTGAAAGGCAAACTTACTTGTATATATACACCTGAAAAATGTTAAAATTTACTAAAAGTATATCTATCGATCTGTGGAAGGCTTTCTCAATGGAAGTTTGGCAAATTTCAAATTACCTCAAAATATTATGTTTCATTTCATAGACGTTGATTAGATAGTTTTATTTAATTTTACGGATTTTATCGCGTTTAATTTCATAGTTACCCATTGTCCTTTTGGGGTGATCCTGAACATGACACAGATTTTTTAACAAATTTATTTATTTAGTTTACGTTTAATTTTACAAAATCATTTACAAAAAGGCTGACTTATTACCACAATGCATTCTCTCCCAGTTTACCTAAAGGTCAAACAAAAAATAATTGTAGGGTGCAAAGTGCAAAAGTTTTAGAAATAACTTAGATAACAATTAAGTACTAGGTATAAAAGTAGAATTTAGAAAGTTTAATATATATGTACTACTATGCGTACACAATATGTAATACTATAAACGTATGTATGTTTATAAATACAGAAATACATATGAAACTATACATATTTCGAAAGTTGCACAAATTACATATTATATTAGTTTTCGGATATATGTAAAGTATTATAGGCATTTACATAATTAAAGAAGAGAAAGAGATCAACTACTCCCGCAGTGTTAGGTTGTGATTCCAAAGCAGACGTTTAAAACATGCCTTACTGGTTATATATTCACCTTAACCATCAAGCGCGTGGCGAATTTTAATTTGATTCGCCAAATAGTTCTGATAAAGTAATTACCTGGTATTTAAATATTTGGTTTGGAAAATATTGGTGCACATCATTTTAATTTCTGTTAATGTTTCTTGTACTTTACTAATTCACATCATAAATGCTAACATTATTAAATTACTTTCGGTATTCTATCAATGTTTTCCTGTTTAAACTCGATCAGATATTTGTGAAGTATTTTCTTAATAATAATCTAAACAATTATTTAGTGTCTATCAATCGTGTGATAAATTTAGACAATATCACATGACATGCATATACGACAAAAATATTAAGAACATTGGAAACTCTTTGAATATTCTCCGTACATTAAGAAAATCATCCAAAAACCTAAATCAATCAAGCAAACCTTCTGTTCAATTATCTCAAGCACTAACCTACACGTATTTGGTGGTCAAATTAAGTTTTTATTATAGCTACATACTGTAAAACTATATATTACTTTAATATATAAAAAAGGAACAACAAAATGTGACTTATGTTAATGTAGCAATGAGGAAAAAAATAAACTAATTGTTTTAATACATACATATTAATCATTCTATTAAAAAAGAAAAGTTATATGAAAAAAAACACAATTATTCCTATTGCCCTAGCAAAAAGCTACGGTCGCGATGAATTTATCTATGGTGCTTAAAATTGTAAATTAATCTAAACATATCTTCTTTCCTTCTTTCTTTCTTCTTCTTTATCAGTCTCCAAAAGTCCACTGCTGAACTTGACTTAACTGGCTTCTTCCCTTGTAGGGCATTTGCCATATTCTTCACGCTTGGTATTTTACGTCTGACGTAAGCGAAATGGTTAAATCATCTATCCCAAGCTATACATTTTCTCAAATCCGGACTAAATGGGGTGATTTACGGAATTATCAGCCTTAAGGCAATCAGTTTTAGGTTAAAAATTAATCGAATGTGCTCGCTTAGATGAAGTGATGGACTGATGACGTATGTTGGATATTGATGGATGCAGGCGGGTGAAGCCGTGCGTTATGGCAATTAATGGGTGCAACCAATTTTTGCAGATTACTGTTGTAAGATTACGATGATCGATCTACTAAGTGAACGGGTCTTTTCCGTACTGTTACTAAGCAGCTTGCTCTACTCTTAAATAGAGTAAGTTGCTTAGCGACTGTACAACAAATTGTAATATTATGAGCAGTTTGCACAATCTCGCTCTCACTGTGTGTACGATAGTAGTCACTTTTATATGCGGTGACCGTTTTTAATATGATTAATATTTCAGGAAAAATATTAATCTCAACACTTTTATAAGAAATTTATTTCCCTCGCTATAAAATCTGTCAAATATTTCACCTCATTCTTAAATGGCGCCGCCCTGGTGACAGAAAAAGTCGTGGATGGGGGCACCATTGACGCATGATCACATGAAGTTACCTATAATTTTAAAAAGAAGCAATGTGCAACATTTCTGATAACAATAATAATTAGGGCACTAAATTCCGCTGATATAATTATTTAAAAAATTATTGTACTCTTCTTCTTGTTCATATAGCGACGATCTCGTGTCAAAGACCTGTACGTTTAATTAGTAGGCGAAAAGGCGCCACAGAGCTGTAGGATAGAGGAACACAGCTACATCCGATTTGTAGTGACCCCTGTCTAACAGTGTGATTTGTTGTTTTGTGTGTAGAATGAAGTTAAACGGAGGTCAGGCCGGCTGGTCATTGTGCAGCGTGGGTGTTTTCAGTACGGCCTGCGCGGTCACGGTCACCGCATATAAAAGTGACCACTATCGTACACACAGCGAGAGCGAGATTGTGCGAACTGCTCATAATATTACAATTTGATGTACAGTCGCTAAGCAACTTACTCTATATAAGAGAAGAACAAGCTGCTTAGCAACACTACGGAAAAGACCCGTTCACTTAGTAGATCGTTCATCGTAATCTTACAACAGTAGTCTGCAAAAATTGGTTGCACCCATTAATTGCCATAACGCACGGCTTCACCCGCCTGCATTCATCAATATCCAACATACGTCATCAGTCCATCACTTCATCTAAGCGAGCACATTCGATTAATTTTTAACCTAAGACTGATTGCCTTAAGGCTGATAATTCCATAAATCGCCCCATTTAGTCCGGATTTGAGAAAATGTATAGCTTGGGATAGATGATTTAACCATTTCGCTTACGTCAGACGTAAAATACCAAGCGTGAAGAATATGGCAAATGGCCTACAAGGGAAGAAGCCAGTTAAGTCAAGTTCAGCAGTGGACTTTTTGAGACTGATAAAGAAGAAGAAAGAAAGAAAGAAAGAAGATATGTTTAGATTAATTTACAATTTTAAGCTCCATAGAAAAATTCATCGCGACCGTAGCTTTTTGCTAGGGCAATAGGAATAATTGTTGTTATTTTTTCATATAACTTTTCTTTTTTTAATAGAATTATTAATATATATTAAAGCAATTAGTTTATTTTTTTCCTCATTGCTACATTAACATAAGTCACATTTTGTTGTTCCTTTTTATATATTAAAGTAATATATAGTTTTACAGTATGTAGCTATAATAAAAACTTAATTTGACCACCAAATACGTATAGGTTAGTGCTTGAGATAATTAGATTAGAAATGTATAAAACAAACTACGTATATTCCTAAAAGTAGAATAATTTAAAAAAAGTTAAAAATTTGTAAAAAATTAACGAATTCAGCACAGCTTTTGTATATACAGTACACATGCACTAGAAACCCAAACATTTTTAAATAAAAGGCAAACTTTCAATGATGATGACACTGTGTGACGATCTGCGTAACAAATAAGTTCACCTTAGTCCCAACTAGCGACATCTGGTGAGCAGAAGATTAGTAGCCCTCATTGCTTGGAGAGTTGAAGTTGAAGTTGTTTGAAGTTTGTCTGCGTATGATTTCTTATGTTTGCGCGAATACTACATATTAAATGACACTAATTTTACGTTTTCTGTCGCGTTTAATTTTAACTATTTAATTCCCTACGTTTCGAGTAGAACAACCCAACCTCCCCGTGGCCATGGGTGCTGTAAAGACCTTAAACGTCAGGAATTAAAAAGTTAATACTAAACGCGATAAAATCCGTAAAATTAGTTTCATTTAAAGTTTCTCTACGTGATAGAATTCGTAATAAAGATATCTGCAATAGAACCCGAGTAATTATCATAGCCCAACAGATCAGTAAGCTTAAGCGGCAATGGGCCGGTCATATAGCTCAAAGAACTTACAACCGGGGAGTAAGGTTCTCGAGTGGTAGTTTCGTACTGGTAGTGGCGGTAGGTCGGCCCTCCATAAGATGGGGTGTCGACATGATTAGACATGAAGACTAAGTCAATGAATGCAGGTTGCTCAGGATCTTCTTTTGTGATATTTCTTGGTGGAGGCCTATATTCAGCAGTGGACCTTTACTAAAGAAGTACAGATAATGATTTCTTATGTTTACGCGAACACTACTAATTGAATGTATACGAGTTTCGCGTACCTTACAGCATCCATGTTCGTGACGGGACTGGGGTGTTCGACGTCCTTATGTCATAGTTTACCACATCTATCTTCAGTTTGTTATTAATTTTTGGTCAGATAAGTGCACTTGGATAAAAGCGTAAAGTAACAAACTACATACGTCCCACTGTCAGGCAATGTTCCTCCCATTTCTGAGAGGACTATCTAACAGGAGAAATCTATCCCGTTACCCCACAGTTTATACTAGAGCACCTTTTTCGGGCAATTTCCTATATTATAAATTTTTCCCTTGATCCAGGTCAGTATTCTATTCTTCGGAAGAGGGCTTTTATAAAGCCTCTCCCTAAAGTTCCTACTCCCATTCCTCCCAATCGTTTTCGCCCCATATCCATACTACCCTTTCTTTCCAAAGTTTTAGAATCCTGTGATTACAAGCAAATTTCTACTTTTATTGCGTAAAATAACCTACTGAGTATATATCAGTCTGGGTTTCGCGTTAGTCATAGTACCACTACTGCTTTAATTAATGTTACTGATAATATTAGCCAAGGTATGGAAAAAAAAACAATACTGGTACTAGTTGATTTCTCAAATGCTTTCAACACAGTTGATCATGAAATCCTCCTTTCCATACTGTCTCATCTGAACTGGCCTACTGCTTTGAGATGGTTTGCATCTTACCTTCGCGGCCGACAGCAGTCAGTCTGTGTGAGGCAAATGACCTCAGCTTGGGCTGATGTGGAAGCTGGTGTGCCGCAAGGCGTTATTCTTTCTCCTATAATTTTGAAATTTTTATAAACTTTATTACCTCCATCCTCAACTACTCGCTGAAATTGGGGATATCCATAATGGGATCAAAAAACTTAACTACAACTTATCATCTATCAAATATTGGTCTACTCGTTATGGAGTTTTGGTCCATCATTTGAAATGCCAAGATATACTGGTGGGTAGCTCAAAGATGCTCGCTAAGATTGATCTTGCAAACTTACCTTCTATTTATTACAATAGTATTATAATTCCGTTCAGTAATTCTGTTAAAAATTTTGGCCTCACCGAGTTCTATGGTAACTCCTTCACAGTTATACGCAATAAGTATGATTTTTGTTTTGTGTTCTTTTATTCTATATTGCCACACCTACGTCAAATTATCACCACTCTATGGGTTGACTGGTAGAGAATGCCTCAAGGCATTAAGTCCGCCCTTTGTATTTTTTGTTTTAAGGAATGCAATAAAGAATAAATAAATACCCCACAGTGCGTGTCTGCGGGTTTCACTACTTTCTTAATATTTTATCTCAACCCCGAACACATGACATAACAGCACTTAAATTAACAACTTCAGTGGTGCCAACAGAAGTAGTACTTCGCGTACTATGAAGCGAAGCGCTTTCACCTATGATACCAAGTCTATTCAACGGGTTCGGACGAATGAATATCTGTGTTAGCGTATTATGTATAACATATGTGTATTATGTCTATAATTTTGATATAGCTGCGCAAGTGACTTCGATAATACGTATTTGAAAGTTGTCATCGTGGTCAGCTCAGGGAAAAAGTAAGAATTCGGCAAGCTGTCGCCGTATTCAGTACCAGCTAGAATAAATATATTATTTCTCCATGTATTCTAATCTGTTACCGGTGCCGTTATAGCCTATCAAAAGTTCTCTGCTAAGTATTGATCTCCCCCATAGATTGCTTTATAGGGAGGATTATTGCCATAGTTGCCATGATGGCAGGCGGGTAAGTAACCACAGTTCTGTTTTTTTTCCCAAAAAGTTGTTATGAGTAAGACGCTGCTGGTAGTCTCCTGGTTTGTATTATTCTGGTGCCTCTTACGTCATCCAAGGAACGATATGGGGTGGTGGATAATCTTACACCGCCATTATACGTTACTCTAACCGGCCAAGAAGAATTGAAATTTATCCCGAATAACAAGGCCAAACGAGCTTACTTAGTCAGTTCTTTAACATTTTATTATCAAACTTACCTTTCTTTTAATATAATAGAAACGGATGCAATCACTAAATCTGCAGTATCGTCATATATATTACTACTATTTACATTAGCACATGATATCATTTGTTCAATGGAAGAATAAACGGATTAATAAGTACTTAGTTTTTTAGTATACGGAATGAGGCAGCTTATTACGACATTACGCGGATGGTTTTATACGCACGCTCTGTGGTTTACGTCTGACTTGAATAGTTGTTTACAGGTAGTTCTTCTTGTCGCCTGTACAGCGCTTAAATATTGTAGTACAATTGTAAAGATACCGCGGGGATTTACGACATGATCTTTTTGTTATAGAAATATGGTACCAAACGGGCACACAGTCCACCTGGTCGCAAGTACACGTACACATCTACATACATCATCCCTGAGGATTAAGATGTAATGCCTCATATCATGTAAAGAGTGTCATAGCTATCGCTTATTTTTGTATTTATTATTATGTAGTAGTAGGTAGTATCACTTCATCTCGTCACGTTGGTATCGCAAGAGTTGACTTAGAACGATACGACCGACGATACATAGCGGTGCAGCTATCTCGTATACGTAGGACATAATATACAGGAGATGGGCAGCAGCGTCTTTCTAATAACAACTAAAAAATAAAAAACTGCGGTTGTCAACCCGCTTGCCGGGCATGCCAACTATGGCATATATGATATATCCCCCTTATGAAACAACTTATGGAGGAGGAATGTAACGTTAAGGTGTTCTTAAAGAAGTACAAACATAATCAGATTTAAAAACAATACTAAACAACGGGTCTTACATTAAAATCATCGAAAAACGACCAACAAATTTAATATATTCATTTGACTGCAATACATTTTTAAAACGCTTGACGCTTGTCACTTGCCTCACTACCCAACGGATATGAGGTCTTACTGACCATGACCGGCAATCGCGGGACGAAGTATGTAGGTGACCTCACGGGAAAACCTTCAGCTTTTCGGAATAAAGTATTGACATCTTCGTGGAGCAAATAATAAAAACAAAGTAAATATCTCAAATGGAACTGTTTCGAATCCAGAAAACCATACCTACGAAAACTAGACTAATCTAGCCTACACAATTTCCATTTTATATTTTCGTTAATCTTTTTTAAACAGAACTTTTCATACCTTTTCATACATACATTTTTAATGGTCTACCATACAGACTTAGAACAATAATTTGTAAACCATTCATGTCCGAAACTCCGCCTCGCAGTGGCGCTGCCAAACGCTTAGCCTTTGTACTAAATAGCAATCAGTCACTTAATTATTGTTGTATTAACAACTTAATATCAAGGGATTTTTATTGAAATAAATGACGACATTATGACTCCATAGATAAAATATCTGTCTATCAACTAAGAATGCCAAATTTTAGTTGTTATCAGCAACTTATATAGCTTATAATCTCCTATCTTATTTTAAATAAACTATTTTTCTTTTTATAAGCTAGCGCTTGACCACAATCCCACCTGGTGCCCTAGATGGTAAATCGCACTGTCTCAGCTTAACAAAAGCCTATTCACTCTTGCTTTGAAGGCGCCCAGATTATATTTGGACGGAAAAATAGACGCCAGCAAATTATTCCACTCCTTTGCTGTACGTATTACAAAAGAAGAAGCAAACCTAGGTTCTAATGTGTGAAATATCGACAATAAAGGGATGAAGACCCGCCGACCGTCTGGTTGTCCGATGGTGGAAAGGAGAGGGAGGAATTAAAGCGTGTAATTCCTGCGCACACTCACCGAAATGCATCCTATAGAATAGTGAGAGGCTGGCTACTCTGCGCCTGTTCTCGAGGCTGACAAGATTGGTTTCAACCAAATCAAGGTCAATAAATGTTTGTTTTGTTTTTGAGTTTTACACTAAGTTTTGGCCAAGTAAGTATTTTTATGTTAACACAACACTTTGTGTACCACCCATTCATCCATACATCATCATCATCATCGTCGTCATCATCAGACAA
Organism: Parnassius orleans; assembly: GCA_029286625.1. NCBI lineage: Eukaryota > Metazoa > Arthropoda > Insecta > Lepidoptera > Papilionidae > Parnassius > Parnassius orleans. The sequence continues at coordinate 2,294,001 of JAGSMP010000027.1, read as the reverse complement.
CTGTTGGACTTAGGCCTCTCCCAGTCTACGTCACTTAGCCCGATCTTCAGCTTCACGTATCCAGCTGCTGCCAGCCGCCTTGCGCAGATCGTCGCAAGATCCATGCATACAGCCTTTAAAAGCCCGCTGCTGAACATCGGCCTCCCCCATAGACTGCCACGTATGGGGAATTTGCCGCAGTTGCCACGCTTGGCAGACGCGTTGGCACCAGCAGATTTTATAATTTTTAGTTGGCATCAGGTAGATGCTGCTGCCCATCTCCTGTTTCAGTTTTCTTCTGTAGCCTCTTAGACAGCTACGGGACGAAATAGGGCAGTGGATATACTTACACTGTCACTACACACTACACTATGGCACTATTTTAAGTAAGATGTATAGTAAGTTTAGTTCGTCCCCCCATAGACGGAGTGAAGATTGTAAATCATGAAGTGCATCAGCATGCAGGTGACTAATTTAGATTCATGGTGCTGTTGTGAGATTATCTTACTGAGAGACAGCAGAAGAAAGAAGCATCTAAAAAGGTTGTTATGTTAAGTTGAATGTAATAGAAAGCATTTCTTGTTGTTAATTGTGACGATCAATTAGAAAAACTATTGCTTAATTTGAAAGAAAATTTTGTTCTAACTGTCGAGATTTTTAACACACATTAAAATGAAAAAAATAATGTAATGAGATGAATATTTCAAAATTTTAATAAACGTAATTATCACACAATATACAGCAGTCCCTAAAAATTCATCCGCTATACACAAAATGTTCACGCGTTGACATTGTATAATATTTACGTAACGGAAAGCGTTATAGCGTTTGTAGTCCACGTTTCGCAATTGTTGCATTTCAAAATACGAATTTTGCAACAATCCTGCGACATACTATTATCAATTAGGTATCTTCATGTGCTCGGTTGCAAGTTAAGCAACATCACGTGTTACGACGAAATGAGAAATCACGATAAAAAATTAAATTCTAGTGCATCCATTACATCAATATAATTATATCGTAATAATTTTCAGTTCTTTTCTACAACTGAAATATTATTGATGTTTAAGCGGTTCAAATAATTTTGTAATTGGTCCTATTCAAAAGAGCTTTCTTTTCTCCTAAGTGTGCGTTCGGTGGTAGTTTTATTGTGTATATAGCTCTATAGTTAGTTCCTTAAAGCGCCGACGGTAGAAGCTGATGGGTAGACGGTAGCCGCCGACCAAATGCAGAGCTGGCATACGGTGCGTGTTATTTTTTTCAGTTCAGTGCAAATAATGTAGGAGCAAGAGCTATGAAAATTCGAAAACAAATTCAAATATTTTGAACATGTTTGTGTAAACGTGCAAAAAAGTAGGGAATTGGCAAGTTTTTTTTAAGTGCTAACATTTCATCTACCCATAATCATCAAAAATTATTAAGAGAGAATCTTTTCCAGGGTTTTCAGTGAGTCTTCTTTTAAACTTATTTTGCAACTGACTCTTCTTTATATATAAAAATCATTTGGAGCATCAAAGTCTCGCAAAAACTCGAAAATGGCTCTACCAATTTCATTAAACTTTTTGTGTGTATTTGAGTGGTTCCCTTGATAATCTCGATTTACAATTGGACCCGGTAGGTGGCGCTGTCGAGATCCAGAAATCACCCGTGCAAAGCCGAGGCGGATCGCTAGTATATAATTAAGTTAGAAGTTTGTCGCGAAGCCTTGGCTTGGTGCAGCATCGAGGCGACAGCCGCCGACGCTACGCGTCGATGGCAACCACTGACAAGCGGCGTCGTTAGCAATTGTCCTTGTCATTGACAAAGTGCTACAAAACGCTCATTCGTAGTAAAGTGCTGGCTAGCTGATTATATTAGTACACAATAATAATAATAATAAAATTAATAATCGTTAATATTAATTAATAAATTTAGTTAATATTAATTAATTAATAATAATAAATTTGTTAATATTATTAACACATGCCGGAGATTAGGACACAGGGTGAGTGGCTTCTTTTTGGGTCAAGAGACACGCTTGTGTTTTGGAGGCATTGAATCTCACAAGAATGACTGCAGTCAGAGAGAGATTCACGCGCTCAATCATAGCTTCTCTTTCGGACTGGATTTGATCCCGTCTCTTTACAACTCTGCATACCTATCGATACTGGGCATAAGCAGAACATTAATATGCAAAAGATTGCAATGCAGAGTTACGGAGAACGGACACGCTGAGGGATTAACATATGAGGATATTGAATCCTCATATGTTAATCCCCAGCGACAACAACACTTCTTTAGCCTCTTTTGTTTAAATAAGAACACTTCATTCCACTTCACGACACTGTAAAGGTATAGAGAATTTCTTCTGATTGATATATAGTTTTATACGCGTTTAAAAAAAAACTTTACATCGTAGAGTAACGCTACAGCGTTTCTGGCTGTAGAACGAATAGGTCGTCTCAACCAGTAAAGTATTACCTATATTATAAGCTCCTGTATCAAACGTATTTTTTTATTGGACAGGGTGACAAACGAGCACACAGTCCACCTGATGGTAAGTGGTTGCTGTGACCCATAGACATCTACATCTATCCGCAATAAAGAATCAAAATGCAGATGCGTTGTCACCTGTGAGGACTAAGATGGAATGCCTCTTTTCCAGTAAAAAGGGTCTCGGGTTATCTACACTTACCATACGAAACAGCAGTGTTAAGCTGCTATTTTACGCTGGTATTCTGTGGTCCTTCCCCGGTCGAGCCGACCCATTCGGGCTTCAACTATACTACTAATATAGCTGTAGCATAGCTCTACCACGTAAAACCACGCATATAGTAGCAAAATGTTGTTATGTTTCACATGGTGAGTGACAAGAACCGTTTTTACAGTAACGAGGCATTCCGTCTAAGTCCTCAATTAAATTGAATTCTTTATCAAGATGGAAGAGTTTATGGACCACACCATAGACAATCATCAGGTTGACCTCTGCTTAATTATGTGAAGTATGTCTCGCTTAACTGACGTATTGGTAATCGCAGCACTTTAGACATCTTTCTTATTTTATGTATGTAAAAGTAACAGCTTATATACATCCCACTGATGGGCACTCTCAATGGATCTTAGGATATTGTTAGATAGTTATTTCAGGATCAGTTTGAAGCCAAACGATTTTAGCCTCGTACCTAAACTAATAATTGACAATAGTTATGAAAAGATATGAGGTATTAGCAAGTCATTTATTCAATCACCAAATGGCATGAAACATTAGAAAAGTGCAAATAGTTCATGAACATTATAGTATGTCAGCGAAATATAAATTATTTCTTCTAAATTACAAGTTTTGATAAAATACAACAAGTTTATGCTTATTTGTCTATGTTTAGTAGTAACATACGATAGCTAATAAACCTCTCATGCGTGTGACCATTTACGGTTCGTTCCAATAAGAGACTTGACATTTTATTAGATACTATTGACTTTACACCTAAATCATATGTACGCGCTTAACTACATCACACGCAACACCATAATCAAGAAAACAGGTAAACAAAATGTAAGAACGATTGTCAGATAACGTTAAGTTTAAAATAGTGTTTTATGTATTTTACTTGTTATAACCGTGTAATGGCGGTGTAAGAATATCAACTACCCCATATTGTCCCTTAGTTGTCGTAAGAAGCGGCAGCAGGAAACTAAAACAGGAGATGGGCAGCAGCATATTCCTGATAACAACTCAAAACTAACTAACGGCTGCTAACCCGCCTGCTAAGAGAGACTATAACTTTGATAACATTAGGAAGTTTAAAGAATGCCTGAAAAATTTGTAATGGTCGGAAGCATACATGGAAAATGATGCTAACACAGCATTCAGCCGATTTCATGAATTATTTTGCCTTTTCTACTATCTCTGTTTTCCGAAACAACGAATCAAAATAAATTTACAAAATAAAAAACAAAATTGGATAAGCAAAGGTCTCAAAGTAAGTTGTAAAGCAAAACGAATGTTAAGATTTAAATATTATAAAATAAAAGTAATGCCAACAGAATACGTTACCTATCATATTCTAAGCTCTTAAAAAATGTGTATTTAACTTAAAAAGAATGCTAATATTAAGTTTATAAATAAAATGATAACAAATGTAAAGCAACATGGACCATTACGTGGTAGAGCCATTCTTACGTGGTAGAGCCATTCTTACGTGGTAGAGCCATGCTGCAGCTATATTAGTAGTATAGTTGTAGTACGAATGGGTCGGCTCAACCGGGAAGGACCACGCTCTCACAGAATACCAGCGTAAAATAGCAGCTTAACACTGCTGTGTTTCGTATGGTGAGTGTAGAGAACCGGAGACCCTTTTACTGGCAAGAGGCATTCCATCTTAGTCCTCACGGGTGACAACGCATCTGCATTTTGATTCTTTATTGAAGATAGATGTAGATGTCTATGGGTCACAGCAACCACTTACCATCAGGTGGACTGTGTGCTCGTTTGTCACCCTATCCTATTAAAAAAAAAAAACATTATCAAAAAGAAATATCTAATCCATATGACAAGAAAAATATAGAAAAAATTATAGCTAATAATAAAGTTCTTACGAATCCTGTAGATATAGCTTCTGCTTTTAACAATCATTTTATTGATTTGACCCGTGAATCAACAACACACACTACAGCGAAAAATGTAACTATTAACGGCGCGAATGTCAACTCTATGTTTCTTAGACCTATGTCTGAAAATGAGGTTACAAGGGAAATAATGCTATTAAAAAATACTAGCTCTGAAGGCTACGATGACATAAATACAAAATAAATAAAAATGTATAATTGAATTAATTGAAATCTTGACATATTTAATTAATTTTTCATTTTCTTGTGGAATCTTTCCAGATGCATTGAAACTATCAATAGTTAAGCCACTGTTTAAAAAAGGAGAGAAATGTGATATTAATAATTATCGACTTATAACCCTAATATCTGTTATATCAAAATATATGAAAATGCATGTATAAAAGACTTATTGAATTTTGTAATAAATATCACATTATATCAAACGAACAGTACGGCTTTCAAAAAGATAAATCTACAACTTTGGCAATTTTTTCACTCATAAAAATAGTACTGTCAAATATCAATAATAATAATTTTACCACGGGACTATTTTTGACCTATCTAAAGCCTTTGACCTAGTTTCACATGACCTATTGTTACAGAAATTGGAAAAGATTGGAATTAGAGGACCACCACTTCAATGGATTACATCATATCTTTATAATAGGCAACAATGTGTTATTATTACTAAAGCTGATGTAAATGGGGACATAATAACGTACTCGTCCGAATACCGAAACAATAAATATGGCGTTCCACAGGGAAGTGTTCTCGGTCCAATTCTGTTTTTATTGTACTTAAATGACATTATCAATATGACGAAGCATAAATGTTTTCTATTTGCTGATGACATTTCCATAATCGTGACTTCCAATTAAAAAAAATATTATGAGTGATCACGAAGCTGACATAAATAATACAATAGATACTTTAATTAATTGGGTTGACATACATAATTTAAAAATTAATTTAGACAAATCTTTATATATACAATTTAATAAATGCACTAATAATAAACATAATCTTAAACTTAACATTCCAAAAATAAAAGCAGCTAGTCATACGAAATTTTTAGGTTTAATTATAGATGACGATATAAATTGGAAACCACATATAAACGATGTCTCTAACAAAATAAATAAATTCGTGTATGCACTTAAACAAATAAAAACATAACAATAAAACATAAAACCGCTGTCATGTCCTACCATGCATACGTAGAATCTTTACTGCGGTATGGTCTTATAATGTGGGGCAACAGCACTGATCAAAATAAAGCATTTGTCGCGCAAAAATGCATTAGAGCTAAAACCGAATGAATCGTGTCAACCAGTGTTTAAAAAACTTGGCTTATTACCACTACCATCACTTTATATCTATGAAGTATGTATGTTTGTACAGAAGCACAAAACGTTGTTTACAACGGTAGATGATTTAAATCCCCGCAGTCGTCGAGATCCATATAGACTTGTACTAAACGATAATCCTAAAATAAGAAAATATAATAAAAGTTGTTTATTTATGTGTGTTCAGTTATATAATAAGATACCTAATTACTTAAAAATATTAAATACAAGATCATTTAAATTAAAACTATATCAGTGGCTAAATAATTGTAATTTCTATAGTGTTAAGGATTTTTGTAGCCAAAAATATTAATGTAAAAAAAAAAATTTGCATGCTATGAATAACCGTAGCAAAACATGCTGATCTAAAACGTTTTGTAAAATCTATCATATACCATGTTTTATGCAAATAAAATATTATTATTATTATTATTATTATTGGGGTATTTATATAGTATTCTCATCTGGTTGGGCTGAATAAATATTTTAAAGGAATAATAAATAAACATAAATATATATTTAATATACTAACATAAATAAATAAATAATATAATTATTATTATTATTATGCTTGGCAACTATAGCAAAATCTCCCCTATGACGCAATCTATGGGCAGGCCTATGTTTAGCTATAGTCTATTATGGTCTGGATGAATGGAATTGTTATGAGAATTTTCTTTCGTTAACTTTTATATGAAGTAATAAATCATTTCACAGTGTAAATTTCTAAATTGACCACTTCCGTTTAAATTATTCATACAATTGCTGTTTGTTTTATAAAAAATTATTGTATAAACAAAAAAGTCGCTGCAAATTTGAACGATACTTAATTTTTTCAGTCTAAGAAAGCAAGGCTTACTGCGCATTTAGAGAATTTAGATAAGAAGCCTTAATTATCTTAAACTTTTCCACTTTCTGTTATATTGACAAGAAAGTTGACGTAAAAGTATTATTTTTAATTTTCTTACACTTTCGTTTTAAACAATATTGCAGGTGTCAGAGATCGTGTTTAACTTAACTTCAACCTGAAATTACTTGAACTAAAATCAACCTGAATTAATAAAATATATAGCCACAGGACACGTAAATTTCACCACCTCTTACAGCAGTAATATGGCGAATGAATTACGGCAAAAAAATAGAGAACACAGCTTGATTCGATGTTATACTACAATTGAACTTACAACAAGAATTTTACATGACAGAAAGAGTTTCTCCAAAAATTGATCTATTCTATGACAAAAACAAAAAATTTCGATCCTTTTTAGAAGTCTGCAGATCTACGGATATTTTGAAATAGCATCTACGGTATTCTATGGAATTTTTTATACCGATCTACGGATTTGAATAAATGAGTATTTTTTCGAGTATTATATTATTCGAGTATTCGAGGCAACACTGCACAGGCCGTAGATTAATATTATAATACTTGTTAGGATGAAGCACTGTGTAAAAAAAGCACATGTTAGATCTAAATAAGGACGTTTTTGCTAGGCTCTAAATTAAAACATTGCTAAATTGGCTTTACTGTACTACTGTACTGTGAATTGCACGTGGCTACCAAGTATGACTAGAGGACCCACGACCTAAGCACATGAGTAAAGAAATCGTACCGACCTAAGCCACAAGTAAGTGTTTTGTTTTCGAACGTCAAATACATTAAGTATTTCTCGAATTACAAAAATATGTTATGACTCTAGCTGTTGTTACAAACGTGATACCTATGTACTTTAAATTATTATGATTATTCAACATTTTAATACTTATTTTCCTGTTGGGAGTTTTTACGACATCGCGTTTATTATCAATGTCACCGATTGTAAAAGAATGCGTAATAAATACTGTTAGTAGCGTCAAACGTTTTAGAAGTAAAGTAGCTATGGCTAGTCTAGGATGCTGTACCTGAGCCATGGGAATAATAAGTAATTTCAAGTGGCTTTGGATTAGAATTCAGAATAATTTCAATAATATAATGTTATATTGCTAACATTATTAATCCAATGTGATGAGAAGTTGAATCTGACTTAACGATGATAGATGTAGGCGTCGATGGATCACAATATCCACTTACCATCAGGAGGACTATGTGCTCCTTACTTTACTCTTGTAATATATACTCGTATATAAACAACATCTGAGGCTCAAAAGGCACCTTACCCTTCAAAGTGTAAACGTTCAAATTCAACGTTTCTTTGTTGCTTTCTTTCTCTCTTGTTAAAATAAATGATGTTAATAAAATTTGCAAGGAGTTATCGTATTCATTGAAATTAGTATCAGTAATTTTTTTCGCCATATTAATATGAAATGAGTAAGTCAGGAAAATACACAAGAAATTCTAGTTAAAAATAATCCATCTCAGTCCAAATAAGAAAAAATAATATCTGAAACGTATTGGGCATGACCAAGATGTTCAACAAATATGATATCATAACGCCGTCAGCCGATTACGTACAAACCGCACCCGATACCGTGCTCCGTACGCATTTATCACTGTTATCAAATGTAGTCAAGCATGTTATCCATTACGCGCTTAACAACACTATATAACAAAGAGTATCTACTTGCAACGGCATTATTATCGCATATTATGAATTCACACATTTCAAAGACATGAAGCAGATGATATTAGATATTTGCGGTATAACGATAATTGTTACGTAAATATTTTCTGTTAACGCACATTATAGTTCATTCCGCTTATTGTGGAACATTTTTCTGATGCTAACTAGACATGCGGTACTTTGTAATTTATAAATTAATTAAATATATTTTGTGACTGTCTACTGTGAAATCAGCGTTTTCGACGAATTTTCCACTAAAAGTTGGTCTCCAAAGCCATTTGACATTTAGAGAAAAAGTTTGACATTTAAAGAAAAAGCGACGTATTCCGTGAAGTTTATAAATAAGTAAGCAAGGGCTATTAAAACGTTTTTGTTTAAACACTGAATTTTATTTTGAAAAAGCCAAAGAAACTCAAAAAAGCCTGAATAAAGTAGAAAAAGCGAAGCGATGTTTACGTTATAATGAACTAATGAACTTCTTACAATTTATCTTTTTTATCTACGCTTATCTTTATTTCTATCTTACTTGCGCAAGAGCGTTTATTTATAATTTCTATTGTTATATGTATTATTCTATGTGTAATATTATTTCGAATAGTTCGCGTTTCCACTACAACTCATAGGGCTATGCAAATATCTTATCAACATCCTGCCTCGTGCGCGGCATTTTAAATGAAGTTGGCACTAAATTTAGCCGCGGCTTACTTGCTAATACTATAGTTTGTCTTGAACCAGATTCTAATATTTGGACAAATATTTGATAAATTCGAGTAATTTTGATCGTGTTTTGGTTTAAAGAGTTTTGAGAACCGTTCAAATTACTGACTGTAAAGCATTATATTTTGTTCATAACGAGTCTGTAACCTTCTTCGTTTATAAGTCTAGTCCACCTGATCAGCACCCACTTAGCAGCTATTAGATGTGTCACTTTTTTCTTTGTCAGATTAAGTTATATAAAAGAACAGTCTATGAAATCTGTTCATGATCGAAACTCGCACCGACTAAAACCCCATGGTGTTCCACCTTCGTCGCATATTGGCAGGGCCACGGGAACGCTTTCGCACACATCCGCGGCCCCACCAGCGCCGGCCGCCCCATAGCGGCTCCTCCTCGGGAGAGAACTACTCCTCCCCCATCTCCTTCTCAGGTAAGGCGCACCAGAACACACGGCGCGCCTTCCTCCACGGCCTCCAACTACACCAGCGCAACGGACACCCCCGTGTCCGATGCGCGAAGGCCATGGGGCCAGGAAAAACGAGCACTCTGAAGCACTAGCCTTCCTGACCCCAGCGGCGGATCTGGTCTATGGCTCCACCGCCAACCAAGATTCGGCTGCGGAGGGTAGGGAGAGCGGCGCCTCGCAATACCGACACTCCTCTCCCCACAGCCCCACCACCACCGCATCAACGGTGCGGCCCCGTCAGAGTCGCGAAGGATAGGGCGAGTGGCGCATCGCCATACCAACACTCCTCTCCCTCCGCGACCCACCTCGGCTGCAGCGGTAGGGGAGAGGGCACCCCTCTCGCCGCAGACCACCGACACACATCCGAAGTGGGCTCGCCAAGCCCACTCAGGTGGCCACCTCAGGCCGGTCCTATACCACGGGCCAGCCAAGGGGTTCCTCTTTGTTCACCGCGGGTGACCAAGCCACGGCTACTAAGCCCCCCCGCCACGACAAGGCGGGAACCCGTTCGGGGGGGGCCAGTGTTATGGCTACCTACATATAAAGATACATGAAAAAGAACAACTTAAAATATAACAATTGATAAAAACGCATACGTTTCATATCAGGGACACAGGAAATTCTCACGCAACGTGAAAGACCAGATACATTAACTCAAAGATACACGTAAGTTTCGAATTTTCCAATCGATAAATGTGCATTACACAAAATTCCGAGTACTTTACTAAGTGATAAAACAAGACATCTTTATTCAATCAACGCCATGTTCCAGCCAGTGGACCACACGGACGGCGCAGGTACTGTCCCAGTACAGATCGGTGCAGAGGAATGCGACCGCCTAGACCGGCGACCAATTTGATTAATTTGTTCGATGATTCAAGAGTGACATTTTGTAACGAATCTACATCACTACTTTTGATTTTAGAGTATGCTTCTCTTTAGGATTATCTATTTTATTTTTTTCGATAATAATAAAGATTTTTTTTTGCAAAAGCTTTAGTTAAACTTAGTGAATCCCCAACAAAGTTATTGGATTCCTAGTATTAGTAGTTTGATTGAATATCTGAATTAGTTATTGAGTTCCTTTGAAGGCGTTTATATTATATGTATATTAAATATCTTTAGTCGATGCTTAAAGCACCAACTCACAAACTTTGACGTACAGCCGTTGATCAGAGAAAAACAAAGAGAGTTAATTTTGTCTGTCGCTGAGATCCATGATAATTATTAAGATGGAAATTTAAATTGATTTATTGGTACCAATAAAATATAAAATGCTATTTTAATTAATTAATAAAAATGCTTTAGTAGAAATTATTCAGTATTTTCATTTTTGGACTTCGAAGTTATTAATTATGTTATGTGTGAACGAGGAAAATGTAGAATAAATACCATTTAGATAAACATTATCAAGAAATAGAATACTTCAATATTACAAGGAAATTCCTTAAAAATTTAGCTGAACTTATACATATATCCGTTTTTTTGATGAATCATGCAGGTCCATAAACTTTTGATTTTTGGATAAAGGAGCAGGTAGTAATAAAAAAAGTGTTTTGGCTTTGCCGCAACGTCGGTGGCTTTGATAGCCGCCGACCCGGTGATGCTACCACGACATGTTTTTTGAAACATAGTTGGTTTTCAAAGGCCCCAAATACTATTTTTTACCTGTTATCTTTAAGTGCTCTATATCAATCTATCCCGTTTATTCCGCAGTTTCACATCGAATGGTGGCATGCCTTTATTTTGAAACATCTTCATCTAATTGAGTTTTGTCCTGGTTTTGTCATAATTTTTACTTTCTCTTACTTAAATTTATACACTACACGTAGCAATAAATCAAAAAGAAAGACTCTCGATAAATTTACAAATAGCTTCCTTTCTTTGGTTCAAACGATAATTAAGTAACTTTCAAAAATACTTTTTCTTAACCGAAAAGTGTGGTTTGCAATATATCCTTACCGGGATACCGGGATTAAGAAAGAGACGCTTCGGTGGTGCGGATACGTTACCGTTACAGCCTATTAAAGTCCACTGCTGGACATAGGCCTCCCCCATTAATTGCCTCATATGGGGGATATTTGCCATAGTTGCCACGCTTGGCAAGCTGGTTGGCAACTGCAGTTTTGTTTGTTTTTAGTCCTTATTAGGAAGTTGCTACTGCCCATCTCCTGATTTGTTTCTCTCTGTCGCCTCTAGACATGAGTGATAAATAACATCACCGTGATCATCCTAAAAGTCACGATGACTAACTGCGTTCCAAAATAACGTTGTTCCTTCGCGCCACCACGTATTTTCTCCGTTACTCCTGTCACTGATTTAACCAAGCAAAAGGAACTACGCGTTCCTTGCCCATCTCCTGATTTTTTCCCTCTGTCGCCTCTTACGACACCCACGAGATGATATGGGGTAGAAGATATGGGGTAGAAGATATAGAGTAGAAGATATGGGGTATAAGATACCGCCACTACACGGTTTGGATCCGTAGAAAGAGTGAATGAGGAAAGAGTGGCGAAGCAAATTTATACTGCAGAAGTGAGTGGCAGAGTCCGCAAGGGAAGCTCTAGGCGGAAGTTTATCGGCTAAATTGGCGATACATTGAAGATGGACCAAATTAGAAGTTTGCTTGTATGTGAAAGAAGCGAGAAATGGTGTTTGAATCATATAACTCATCTACATTCAATTTCATCTATTCAATTCTTCTTTCATTGAAAAACACTGATAAATTTTTCAGTAGTTTTTGTATACTCTCTTATCTTCCATTCATAACTAGAACGTGAAACAATAAAGCTATTCGGTTTTAATAATAGTTAAACGTTTATGTGTATCAATATGCATTACATAATGTTTATACAAGGTAAATACAACCTAACTAATCGTAATACTATGTTATTTTGAAAAGCTGTTCCTAATTACTGTAACTAATGTTCAAAAACGAAACCGTTCGTTTGATCATTTCAGTCATGTTTGGTCTCTTTAAGTGGGTTTATACCTCGCTTTATAAAGTTTGTTTCGTGTCGTGTTCGGTGATTTATGTATGAAGGTGCACGAAAGACGCTCGAATTCCTCGGTGAGGCGCATCATCATAAGCCACAATAAAATAAACCGTGCTTACTAATCGTTGCAGGTTAAAACCGGCTACAAATGGTAATAAAATAAAGGTACATACATACGTAGCATGTCGAAACGCAGTTCTCTCTTTCCGATATAAATAGTGCGAGGCGAGGCGAGGCGAGTGCGGCGCACTGACCGACCATCGACAGCGATCCCGATAATCGGACAAATGTTTGTTGAGTTTCTCTATTTTCAAATCGGGTGAACGTTAGTCGATAGATGCTTAAACCAGAGACGCGCGCGTTTGCGTTGCTCTCGCCACGTGTTCAGCGTAAAGTGGAATGGGTTAACGCGCGGCGCTCGGATGATCGCGGGTAGGGTATCGGCCAAACGGGCGGCCGTGTGAACTCGCCGCGTTAATTGGCGTGCAGAGTGTCCGGCTGTCTTCTCGCCACGCGCCTGCGCTGCGTCGCGCCGTTCATCTTGCACTCATTTAAATTTGAATTTAGAATAATATTTTTTCTTATCAACGAATTACTTTACTAAAACACATGATACAATAAGATTTTAAAGCGAACCCTATATCCATTTTTGTTGTTGTTGATTTCGAAAGCGATATTAACTCTAAATATATTTTTTTAATTTATATGTACATTTAAGTTTGGCTAATAATGTTGCCAGTGATGACCTATGGAACTGAGACGTGGTCCTTCACTGCTGGCCGGATGAGGAAGCTCAAGGTCGCTCAGCGAGCTATGGAGAGGGCTATGCTCGGAGTTTCTCTGCGTGATAAACTTAGAAATGACGATATCCGCAGTAGAACCAGAGTGACCGACATAGCTCAACGGATTAGTAAGCTAAAGTGGCAATGGGCCGGCCATATAGCTCGAAGAACCAACAACCGATGGGGAAAAAAGGTTCTCGAGTGGCGGCCTCGTACCGGCGGACGAAGTGTAGGGCGTCCCCCTACTAGATGGAGTGACGATCTGGTAATATCGTCACTCCATCTAGTGGAGGTCCTAAGTTCAGCAATGGACTTGTGAAGGGCTGTAAAACGATGCTGCTCTTTCTGGCAGACAGATCTCTGGCAAAGACTTTGGAGCCTTGGTTCCGCTCGATCGCTTCTTCAATACAAGCTGTATTGTAGTAGTGTAAGTCCCTCCGCATGCATTTGGAGATCTGTCTATTCAGTTGCCTGTATGCTGTCAAATCTGTTGAAGACTGCAGCTTCATTTCCCGTCTAACAGCCATGAGATTAAGAGTGTGATCGGAGAGTTTTTGTGTTCTTCTGCGGCGGCTCTTGCAGAACTTAGCTCCGACCGCATGGACAGTTTCCACGAGCTTATCATTTATATCGTCCACTTCATTGCAGTCTTCTAGGCACTGAAAACGGTTTTGTAACTCGAGCTGAAAGGTTCCGGGACTTTGGATTAGAGCACGAGGGGGACGGAGCGTTGACTTCATTAGACGAGACCTCTCTAACTGAACGTTTAGATTCAGTGTGCCTCTAACCATTCGGTCTACGGTCTACCAGTTTTCATCCTCGCGATCACTGAGACATCACTGAACAGTTGTCGCCTTGTCGTCATAATGAAGTCAATCTCATTTTTTGTCGAACCGTCGGGGCTCGACCAGGTCCACTTTCTGTGGAGCCGCTTCTGGAAGAAAGAGTTCATCATAAAGAGTCCCTCTTTCTCCATAAAGTCGGCCAGCTGCTGACCCCTTGGGTTCCGTTGCCCTATTCCAAATTTCCCTACCTTCAGCTCACCGTTCTCTCTTGTGCCTAGTTTTGCATTGAAGTCTCCCATTAACACCGTATAGTGGGTTTTGGAGCAATGCATGACTATAGAGATATCCTCATACATTTCCTCCACCTCCTCATCGGGATGTGCCGAGGTTGGAGCATAAACCTGTATGACCTTCAACGAATACCGTTTGGTGATTCTGAGTATAAGGTACGCAACCCTCGTCGACACACTCACAATCTTTACAACGTTGTTAACGAGAGACTTGTGGACGATAAATCCGACACCTCCTTGGGACAGATGGTCGCCCTCCCGGTGATAGAACAAGTTGCCGGATTCGAGGATTACCGTGTCCTCCCCCTCTCTTCGGATCTCGGATAATCCTATAATATGCGAGCGTAACTTGTCTATCTCTTCTTCCAGCTCCAGGATCTTCTCGTCAGTCCTCAGGGTGCGTGCGTTGTATGTTGCCAGGTCGAGTCGTCTTAGGTGGCAACCGAACCTCCACCGGAGATTCTTAGCACCCCCTGCCCTGCCGTTACCATGGTCTAAATATGATGATATGAAATCAATAAAATATCGATACTGTATAGCTTTAAAAATAAAGTATGACGCGTAAGGTGGTTTGTTATCAATTACTGTGTTATCGATGTTGGCAGTAAGTCGAGCAAGGACGCTGATAGCGGCACCGCATTTGTCCTGTATGGCCTCACCGCACACCTACATCGCTACAGGTCACATAATAAACTTGTTTTGTTATACCATCCCAAACTTAAAAAAAAGTTATCAACGAGGTCGTTGACTGAGCGTGAAACGACTTGTCGTGGTTTCAGTTCTTTTTTCTCGAAGACACTCGTTAGTTAACATTGTTATTAATTAAGTAGAATAAATTTTATGTTAGAATACTGTATTGTTTTAGATGAATTTAATATATTGTGGCCAGATGTGCAAATACAAATTTTGAATTTATAATATAACAATAAAATCTCGTTGAATAAATCATCATCGGAACTTTTCCTTTTATAGATGCATAAAAGTTATCATGAATTTGGAAATATAATGTATGCGGTGGCAGCGATAGGTCATTAATTCAGGTCATCATCTAGATGTCTTAAAATATTTAGATACCTAGATATCTTAAGATGTCCAGATGATGCCAGAAAGGATTCATAGCCTCCGATACGTGCCAGTATAACCATCGCTGAACTATTGAACTAATGACGGGAAGCAGTGAAAAATATCCAAAACATCTGGTTCTGCAATAGGGTTGCCACCTTTTTTTGAACAAATACAGTATTTTTCCCAAAAAAGATGCAAAAAATTTAGTACTTTTGGGAAATTCAGGAAAAAAAGTATATATTTATTTTTAATCTTTATGCATATTTCGAATTTATTTTATTTGTTATTGGTCTTCGCTTTGGCCATCAATGACCTATTACATATTATATTAAAAACTATAATAAAAAAAAACTAAAACTAGTAATTTAATTATCAAACAGTCCTACTCCACGCAGTATCGTGCCAAGAACGCTGGCTGCGTTTCCACGCTGAATGGCTATACAGTACTATATATATATATATATATATATATATATATATTATATACCTTTAAAATAATATTAGGAATCCGAGTAATTTAGATTAAACTAGAAGAACTAGAGAAATAAACTAACAATTCATTTTTAATTAAATTAATACATGCTCTATTTCTTTCTGCTTTCCATTTTACATTAATGACGAAAAAAAATTCCGTATAACTTACTTGTTCCAGACTTCCAGCCACAGTTCATATAAAAAAGCGCGACAGTTGAATTAGGGATAAAAATATAGTATTCTTCGTATTTTATTTTTCTATAATATATGGTACAATTGACTGAAATATAGTACGATACTATATATTATATTACGGGTGTCAACCCTAGTCTGCAATCACCCAACAGTCACAACGACACTATAGCAAGACGCCACATGAGTAAAGAATTTCTGTACTCATGTCACCTCGCCTAGCAATGGATTGTCCATTGCCTATTATGACGATGAAAATGAGGAAGTAGTATGCTAGATAAAAAGTTGTGTTTTTTTTTAAGTACCTGCCCAATAAATTTAGTTATTACAAGCTGTACCAAATTTTATTTCTATATATCACTGAAAAACAAATAAAAATTGGTTCAGACACACTAGCGTGCACAAACGCACAGACAAACAGACAAAAAATTTGCTTCATATTTGCATAGCGGCATAAGAAAAACTTTTATTATGAATAACACAACACATTCCACCTGATGGTAATTAAGTGTTTTTTTTTTTATAGAAGAGGGGGCAAACGAACATGCCGCAAACCTGATGGTAAGTGACTACTGCCGCCAACACCAGGGGAGTTGCAGGTGCGTTGCTGGCCTTTTAGAAAGGAGTAAGCTCTTTATATGAAGGTCCCTAAGTCGTATCGGTCCGGAAAAACCGCCGATGGTAAACGATTCCACAAAGAGGTCGTACGAGGAAGAAAACTCCTAGTAAAACGCACAGCGGTGGTCCGCCAAGCATCCAGATAGTGTGGATGGTATCGTGAGTTTTGTCGCAATATGCGTTCGTGAAATTTGGCGGCTGGTGTTAATCCGAATAATTCCTCAGAGCACTCCCCGTGGTAAATACGATAGAAAATGCAAAGGGATGCAACATCCCTTCGCAGCGCCAGTGAATCGTGCCGATCACAAAGAACTCGGTCGTAGACGATTCGAGCCGCTTTGCGCTGGATGCGGTCAAGTGAAAGGAGCTGGCACTGGGGTGCCCCGGCCCAGAAATGAGAACAGTGAGGCCGAACTTGCGTCTTGTAAAATTGCAAACGGTGTGCCAATGTTGTCGCCCATTTGCACTTATATCTATCCTCCTTATATAACTTAAGGCCTTTATATTTAAGTAAAAATATCTCAATAACTGTTAATTTAATCCATGAAAATATAGAATGACTGATTAAGATTTGATGAATGTTTCGAATTAAATAAAATTGTATTATAGTCAACCTCTTTTAAAAAAATATTTTAGGAAAAATACAAAGCGACATTTTTAGCGGGTTGGCAACTAAACTATACAGCTGGCCCCTGAAAATATTTTTATGTAATATTTTAATCATATTAATTTTCTTAAGCGATTGCCATAGTTGCCACGCTTGGCAAGTGGTTTGGCAACCGCAGGTTTTTATTTTTAGTCGTTATTGGGAAGACACTGCTGCCCATCTCCTGATTTGTTTCCCTCTGTTGCCTCTTACGATACCCACGGGATGATAAATTTTTCTTCTAAATAAAGGCAAAACGGTAAAGGTATAATAAAGTAATGATTACAGAAACTGGTCGTTTGGCAATTTCGTATGTTTTATTTCATCTGCTTCTGTATTATATGCCATATTAATTAAGATACCGTGCTAATGATATCGGTTTAACAAAAGGCGATTATAATAATGAGTATATTAAAAAAATACTGATATCACCTTCAATCGACATACCAAATTTCCTATTGAATATACATGTACATACTAAAAATTTGGAAAGGAACTGGATAACAGGAGAAATAACTAAGTATTTCAACGAAAATCTTAGCCTGAAATGTAACAGTTTCTTAACACTTACAGTCCGTAAGAACGAATATGTCATTGGCTTAAGAAGCGCATCTTATAACAAAGGTATTACATTCTGCGACATCGGGCGTCTGTCATGTGGAAAATAACCGAGTTTGTCGCTTGATGGCGGACCGCGGAGCTTGTGACGCAGCGTCTGGCTCCATACGATCGGAATACGTACCATCACTGTAACTACAGACTTGGAAAATTTTGTCAAGCTACGTAAATGCAGTTGCATTTCAAAAATTTCGACACACGTGCCCGTTTGGTTCGCAGAAACTGATTATAAAAGTAGTGGGAAAGTAGCAGTGGTAGCAGTGATGATTTAGAATAAAATGGAATAATTTTTATTCAACCTAGATTATAAAATAATATGTACTTGTTGAAAATTTGTGTTTTTACTTTTACTGTTTTATTAATAAAACAACATTTCTTTACTGTACACCAATATAAAAAAAATGATTTGTGATATCAAAAGCAGTTTTTATCCTGCTCGCTTAATTAGGAGCCGTGTAGTCCCTCGGTGAGCTATGAAGAGTGCTGTACTTTGGGTTAAATAAAACACAATGAGGATATCCGGAGCAGAACAAGGGTAACTTACTAATATAACATAACAGATTAGTAACTAAAGTGACAGTGATCATGTTGCTCAAAGAACCTATTATCTTTTGGTTAGAAATATTGTAGAGCGGCAACCCCGTACTGACAAGTGAGTATTTTGCAACCCCTCATTAGATGGAATAACGACCCGGTAAAGGTGTTGGGATGGTTTGGTTGCCAGTAGTTTAGAATATTTACAAATGTTATAATTTCTTATAATATTACTAGCGATCCGCCCCGGCATCGCGCGGTTGATTTCAGGATCTCAACAACAACGCCACCTACTGGATCCAATTGTGAATCGAAACCATTCTCTAATCAACTTAATCACACACACAAATTGTTATCAAAATCGGTCAGGCTGTTTAGGAGGAGTTCAGTCACATACACATGGACAGAAGAGTTATATAATATGTAATACATAATATGCATGTATTATACATATAAACCTTTCTATTGAATTATCCTATCTATTGATGGAAATCGCAACATAATCATAGTAGTAGTTCAAAAGATCTAAGCGTACAGACGGCGGAAAGCGACTATGTAGAAAAGTTCAAAGTTTTAGTATTTGGTAACAAATACTTGCAGCAGCGTTAGTTTTCCGTACTACATGCATGTGCGTATTTGTTCAATTAGTTATATATTACCCTGATTATCTATACAGATCACAATTCCTATTCGCAGAATATTTAGCTAAGTGGGATATATATATATATATATATTGTTCTTTTTATAGAATAAGGGTGTTATCCTCAACTTTTCCAGTAAAAAGGGTCTCCGGTTCTCTACACTCACCATACGAAACACCATACGTGCTCGTTCTTCACCCTTATTCTATAAAAAAATTTATTTCTGCCACCAAATAACAGTGCTTGATGTGTTCCGATCTGAAGGGTATAGAGACCAGTTTAATCACAGTACAAGTGCAGTGCAAGTAAAGACAATGTGTCTTGTAGCCTCCTATGTTGTTCCTCGTTTGCGAATCAAAATTGCAGATGCGTTGTCAGCCTTTAGGACTGAGATAGAATGCCTCTTTTCCAGTAAAAAGGGTCTCCGGTTCTCTACGCTCACCATACGAAACACAGCAGCATTAAGCTGCTATTTCACGCTGGTATTCTGTGAGAGCGTGGTCCTTCCCCGGTCGAGCCGACCCATTCGTGCTACAACTATACAATTAATATAGCTGCAGCATGGCTCTACCACCATACTGTGGTTGCCGACCCGCCTGCCAAGCGTAACAACTTTGGCTAATATCCCCCCGAGGAGGCAATCTATGAGGAAGCCTATTTTCAGAAGTGACTATAATAGGTTGTGATGATGATGATGATGGCTACACTGAAATGGTTAATTACAAATCAAAAAGCTGGTTTACCACTTGCTCAACGGTGTAAGATATGAGAGAGTGTGAACGTGAGGTAATCTGCATATAAGTCAGAAATAAAAAAAATGTGAGGCATGCCCTATGTAATATGCGGCAACACCATGGGGCTTAAGTCGGTGCAAGTCCGACATAATCCGTCCTTACACCAGCGAGGCGTATTCTCATGTAAAAGAGGCTACTGTAAAATAGATCAACATATTGAGAACGATCATGTGTGGAAATAACTCTTCCTCTGAACTCAAGTTCCCTAGCTACTAATATTATTTTTCTTAAAATCAAAACTGATATTTAAAAATTATTTATAGATGATTGACATTGTATTATTTTATTGTAAGTTGTAGTTGCAGACGAAATTTTAACATGGCTTTAAAATAAAACCCAGAGCTTCTATTGGGTTCTTCCCTGAGGTCTTGTTTTCCGGACTGGTGTAGATTTTGACGGTCATTAGAGCTTTAAACAAACCTAAATTAATAAAAGTTTTAACTTTGTCTTTGACTTCGGCTGTGTTGTATTAAAGTTTTTAAATTACCTACTACACACCTCGTCCGGTAATACAAAAAGTGTATTTACAACCTGTGTGCGTCACAGTGACAACGATGGGACGTGATTTTTTATTGCCAGTCGTATAATTAACTCCAAATTTTTCAGCTGGTGTGGAGAGACGAAGTCTCGGAGTTTGATTCGCGACAGAATTTATAAAAATAGACCCCGAATAACCAATGTCACCAGAAGGATAAATAGGCTGAAGTGATAATAGACCATAAGCTGTTATTCCGCTCCGGATGTCCTCATTCGGGGGAATTCTATCACGTAGGGAAACCGTAATAGCCCGTACCATAATTTGTTGAGCAATTTTGTTCTTCTTCATACTACCATTATCGCCAGCATTCACTAGCTATACACTCATATTTATATGCTTCACTCATATTTATTGCAGGTAGAAGAAAGGATTCGGAAAAACAGTTTGCATTTTTTTTGTAATTTACTACAGACATGCCTCAATTATAAGGGTCTCCGGTTCTTGCCACCACACAAAACACAGAAGCGTTATGCTGCTATTTTACGCGGGTATTCTGCGAGGCCATGATCCTTTCCCGTTCGAACCAATCCATTAGTGCTTCTGCTGCACCTATAATGTTAACCAGTTGTTGAGTAGCTTTACCACAAATAAAAATGTTTTTATTACATCTTTTTTACCTTTATTACATATTTCCTCCAAAACGAGAAACAAAATGGTAAACCATTTTATTTCATCGAGAGCACTTTGCCTTCTAAGACACAATAACAAATATACATTTTTTGGTAATTTTGCTATTTATGTGTTCACTTGATAATTTTTGTAACAATTGTATAATATTATGTGAACATTAATATCAAGTCCAGTTAGAAATAGCTGCAGGAATGGTGCAAAACAAGATGCGCAGTTCAATGCATGATCGAGCTCTATGTTATTATTTTAATACTCGAAGCTGCCTAATGATTGGCATTGAGCATTCGCGGATACGCCAGTAGTCGTTCTTCGACCACTTGAAATAAATTTACGATTATTTTAAAGCACGATGCCAACGCGTCGTTCATGGAAGGATGACGAACGTGGATGAATGGCAAAAGACGTGCAAATTTTGGATGTGACAACAATATTACTGATACCCAATTTTACAGTTTTCGTTTTAATGAGTTCGTGATTTAATCGATATAACACATAGAACTTTTAAGAATGCTTCATCTGTATTTTTTTTTAAAGTTGTCTCCGTTTCAGTTTATGGAGTTCCATATTTTTAATTGAATATTTACCTTTAAGAGTATATCGGGCTATAAGAAACAATATGAAGAATAGGTTTTAACGATCTTTTGCAATCGCGCTGTGCCCAAACGTACGAAGTAGACAACCGCAACTCGTACATCTATGACATCTCTAAATCATCTGGATAGACTGGACCCGATTTAATTTTTTTCCAATCTCAAAGAATACCAGCATAAAATAGCAGCTTAATGCTCTTGCGCTACGTATGGTGAGTGTAGAAAACCGGAGTCTCTTTAATGGAAATGACGCATTCCATATTAGTCCTCAGGGGTGACCTTTTTAATTGATTTTTAATTGAGGATAGATGTAGATGTCTATGGCCACAGCATCCGCTTACCATCAAGTTGAATGTATGCCCGTTTGTCAACCTTATTCTATAAAAAAAGGATTTTGGCTAAGTCTCTTTGTTTTTATTTTCAACCGACTTCAAAAAGAAGGAGAGGTTTACAATTCGTCGGAATCTTTTTTTATGTATGTTTTTTTATATTTAAAAAAAAAACGTTACCCTCTACACTAGGATTTTCTCCTGTAAATTGCACAAGGACAAACATCCAGACCCGGAACAATTATTTGTAGACCATACAAATACTTGTTCCGTGCGGGATTCGAACCCGCGGCCCCCAGTGCTGCAACTCATTGCTAAGCCACTGCGCCACGGAGCCGTCATGTATATCCAACGATTACTCGAAGACGCCTGAACCGATTTGGAAAATTATTTTTTTTTGTTTCAAAGGGTTTCTTCTTCTAAGGTGGTCCCATTTAAATTTTATCGAAATCGGTCGAGCGGTTTTAAAAAAATCAACAATAAATTATATTTATATTGAAATCGGTTGTACAATTTTTAATTTTACCAATTGTTAAGTGTTTAAAAGACTAAATAATTAATAACTGGCAAGTTATAATATAAAGCTTCATAAATACAATATCTACTATATATAGCTTTTATATTTTTAAATTTAATCTCAACTTTCAAACTTTACTTAATTTATATTTTTAATGTTCGCTAATTTCTAAAACTCGTATAATGCCATCATAAATTCCATTTACTTTTAATAATTGATTATTATTTTATCTCTTTTAGTGTTGCATTAAAGAAGTATATCACCAACTTCAATTCAAGATATAGCAAAATATTAATGATATATTTTTATTTCTTCTTTATAAGACAGAAATAGTCCACTGCTGGATATTAGTTGTTGGTGGATGGTGTTTTCCTGAACCATTGTAGGAATGACTTATCGTGATAGACATTCTTGGCATGCGTTTCGCTGCACCTTCATCATCATCATTACAGCCCTTCACAACTCCACTGCTCAACATAAGCCTCTCCCAAAGAATATCACAAAGCACGGTCCTGAGCCATCTACATCCATCGACTTCCTGTATGTGTTACCAGGTCGTCACTCCATCTAGTGGGGGGCCGCCTCACACTTCGCCTACCGGTATGGGGCTGCCACTTGATAACCTTGCTGAACTGCACCTTTGACCCTCTTTAATGTCTCCGGTCTCGCTGTTTCACATCAGGCAAATACGATGCCACGTGGCGGCGGCGTAAGAAGAGTGTCGCAAGAGGCGACTTTGAAAAATGCCTGAAAATGTCATGGCTTCCGATAGATGGTGGTATAACCACCTTGCTTACGTTAGACATAAAATGGAACAGTAATGAAAAGCAGCGTCAAATATCCGAAATTTCTGGAACTTCGATGTTACTCCGCCTGCCTAGTGTGACAGTGAAGGCATATCCTTCTTACAACGGGAGAGGTCAATGCCCAGTAGTGATTTTTTATGGGATGATAAAAAGGAAGAAACAAGAAGATAATATACAATATGGTATACCGTCTTTTGGAGGTCATAACTACTTTTCCATAGTCACATCTTACGACACCCACGGGACGAAATTGGGAGGGTGGGGGCAATACGGCATGATATCTTTATTAGTCCATAAACAGTCCACGGCTCGACCTTATTAGTCAAATTTTTCATCATACATCGCAACCAGGTTTTTCGATGGCACTAACAGACATTTGCACGCCTCATAACGTGAGGGAGTGCTCTACTCTCGATATGTGGCCATACCTCAATTTCGCTACATAAAATCGTTCTTATACTTTTAGCTAGACATCAAATCCATATTATTATTAACGTTACAATAACTACAGACATTGAATTATAAGATTAGTTTATTTTCTAATTGATTCACTTTCGATTACATAACAAAAAATGTAATTGAGAAAATATATGGACTGCCGTCCGTTGGTCTGTGCGTCGGTGAGTCTTCTCTCTTAATAGAAATGTTAGCAATAGATTGAGATATATAGTATTAAATAAGACTCTATACATTCTAAGGAACATCCCTATTGATTTTTGTTATTGAACTCAACACCGTTTAAAAGTTATTTATTTTTTCATCATAATTTCATTTAATTTTGATGAAAAAAATAAATACGCTGATGAGGCGTGCACTTTTAGATTTTTCAAACTATTGATTTATTTGAATATATATAAATTGCACGGCTCTCAGACAAATTACCATATCCACACAAACATGTTGATTGATTTTTCGGCGAGTACTGTTATAGTTTAACGACGTAGCTGACATTTTGTATTGGCGGCCGCCGGATGCGCGTATTGTGGTATTTGTGGATTCTTGAACCTGTGTAAGGTGTAGTATAAAAGCACATGTTGATGTTGTTAATGCAAAAGATATATTTATATTTTAAGACATATACGATGTTGATACACGTTCACTGAAGTCAGGGTATGAACGACATTTTTAATAGTAGCCAGCTGCAGTTTTAAAATTATAATAATCGTCATATTCTTTAATTGCGTAAATCTACTCTTATACATTTCCGCGTAATCGAACCAAGCTTCAGAAATGTAAAGTGCAGGCGTCTGTATATTTTATATTTTTGGGACGAAAATGATGTAGAGAGACTAAAAATAGGTACCTGATAAGAAATAAAAATACGCGAGTACACACAGAATAATGTTCTAACAGAAGTAGTAATTGTAACATTCCATAAGGTTAAAATAATCAAAAATTTCTACAGTAATTATATTCATTTGAATCAGAATTTTGCTCATTGATGTTGGTTAGTAACCAATAAGTGCGGTCAAAAAAATGGAATAAGTTGGGCAAATTATTGTCCATGGTATTTGTGCTAGGTTACAGGCCAAATATTTTTTTATGTTGAAAGAAGATTACTTAGTTAAATTTCAAGAAAATATTTTATTTTATTTTTAAATATATCTACTTTCAACGTGCTCCGTACACACTACGCTCTTATCGCACCGCACGTGAATATGTTCGTGCAATAGCTTACGCAATCGGAATTTAACACACTGCGCTATGGAAAGTAATGATTTCTAATCTCAATGCCATTGTTATCTTAATTTGTTCGCTGGATATATTCGAAACGTTAGCTTTATGCAAATAAAAATCAATGTATAATCTTCGATGCTAATTGTAAGATTGAATACACTCATTTAACTCGATCTGGGCTAAGGCTCACTGGTGATTACGTGATCTGAACATTATGCATTGTGTACGTACACTAAACGTTATTGATTAACTGTAAATATTTTTTTTACTGACCACTATGGATTTTTCTTTAGTTTATAGAACAAGCCAGCTCTTGGAAATGAACCAGACATTCAGAAGCATTTATACAAAAAAAATAGTACACATTATGTAGATCTTTAGAGAAAATTAATAAGATACGGGTTACTTAGATGTCCATCATCTCGATGTGTTCTGACTCAACTTTTACACGATTTATATAAGTCTGTCTTGTATGTATTCCCCGTATGTATGAATAATGTAATCATCATCATCATCATCATCGTTAATGTCTATCAAAAGTCCACTGTTGAAAATAGTTCTCCCGCATAGATCTACTTCAGTTTATTTTATTATACCTTGATTTGTTATCGGGAAGAAGCTGTGAATAATTGTAATATAATTTCATCAATCAGTTTTCACCCGATATCAGAAGTCTAATCGAAAATTGTGCTCACTAGGATCATCTTAGCTCTTGATCAAAACGTGATGTTTAAATTTTTTTGAACTCCTTTATTATTATTTGAACTCTATTTTTATATACCAAATGTTTTGGTTTTATTTTTGGTGTATTATTTGTTTATTAAAATTTTTATTTTTAGAGTTGCATAAATTAAATGAATCATGAATTAAACAAGTATAATTTTTATAACTTCTGTGTATAGTTCTAGTAACCCACTGTGGCGAAGTTGTGAGGAAGTTTTTTTTTATAGAATAAGAGTGATAAACGAGCACACAGTCCACCTGACGGTAAGTGGATGCTGTAGCCCATAGAAATCTATATTTATCCTCGATTAAGAATCAAAATGTAAATGCGTTGCCACCCCTGAGGACTAAGATGGAATGCCTAGTTTCCACTAAAAGAGGTTTCCGATTCTCTACATTTACCATACATGGCACACGACACAGAGCGTGGTCCTTCCCCGGGCGAGCCGATCCATTCGTACTACAACCGTAATATAGCTTCAGCATGGCTCTACCACATACAAATTATATATTACAGTAGGGTAAATGCTCCGTATTCTACAGCGCACGTTGGTGCGCAGAATTTAAACGTAGAAGAACATCCACTATACACATAACTTTCGTTTGGGATCATCTACGACAGCAAAGACTTATAAATGCTTATAAAAGTAGCAAAAAATTATTTTAGCAGATCATCGGTACACCGATTGTTGAAGAAACAGAGATTTTGACAGATAGTGCACAACATTTTAGATGTACGCATGAAAAGGTATCCGCGCAGCACGCGGTGTAGGTACCTACAATGCTTACCGATGAGCAGAAACTAACTTTTTGGAGCTATTGATACAAGATTCTGATTATATTTTTTGCTCAATTAATAATAAAGGATGAAACCTTGCTCCACCACTCCACACTACCCTGAAACATAACCATAATCGACTATGACATCGAAGACTATGTCCATGCATTAGAAAAGATGCATTTTTTTTACGCAGGCTTTCACTTCGCAGGATAGAAGACGAACCGGAAAGGACAGAGGTTCTTGTACTAGTAATGCTACTCCACATTACTGGTTTTGAGTATTCCATGGTGAAATGATTAATTTGCCGGTCTATTGTGACAAAAAAGGGTTAATATTGTACAATCACGGCTGCTGTGAAGTGGCTTAAGAATATCCATTACCCCACATCCTCCCATAGGTGTCGTAATAACAAACAAAAAAATCAAAACAAAAATGCGGTTGCCAACCATTTATTATTATAAGGAAATCTATGGGAGGCCTATGTTCAGTAGTTGACCTTGATATACTGTAATGAATGAATGAATAGAAAAGTCTATTGTTAAATCTGAAACACCCTGTTTTAAAGAAAGTTGGCGAATATACTTCTACCCATTTTAGATATATTGTTGAACTAGCTGTTCCCCGCGACTCGCGTGTAATTTAGGTTTTTAATTTTCTTGCGCGAAACTCTAATTCTTTTTCTTAAATAAAAGTAGCCTATGATACTCCTTATAAAATCAGCTGTCTGCCAGTGAAAGTTCCATACAAATTGGTCGAGCCGTTTCGGAGCCGGAACAAACAGACAAACAAAAATTTTAAAAATTGTGTTTTTGTTATAAGTGCCATATATACTTTCATATGCATTTAGTGAAAAGCTGTTATTTTGAAATTACAAACAGGCACTCAATTTAATTTATTTGTATGTATAGATATAGATTTAAGTATTATTATTATTATCGTCATTTGTATTTCCATCGATTTAGTACACTGATCTACGTAGGCCATTTCAAAAATACGTTAGAACTCTCAATTAATTAAATAACTTTTTTCGCATGGTAGAGGTACGCTGCAGCAGCGTTATATAGCTTCATTAAGAACAAGCCGGCTCGACGATCTTAGGACTACCCTCCCACAGAATACCATCGTGAAAAAGCAACTTATGCTGCTGTATTTCGTATGGGGAGTGGCTCTAAATCTAAACGGACTCTTTCACGGAACTTTACAGGTAACAAGGCATTCCATATTAGCATTCATAAGTGACAAAGCATTTGATATCTAATAGAATATAGATGTAGTTGTCTATAGACCACAGAATACACTTAGCAACAAATGGATTGTGTTCTCGTTTTACTATTTCAACTAATCAGGCTCGTTGGTGAGCGCAGAGCTCTCGCACTAGTATTGCTGTTTGTCATTATCAGTTCGAGTGACACTTGAGTGAGACAATTTTTGAATGGATATTCCACCAACAGTCAGTCGCGCCAAACTCGTTCCTCAGTCAGAACTTCACACAGTTATTGGGAACATTTGGAGAAAAGTTCCGAGTTTCTCCTACGTTTCAGTAAGGCTTTACTTTGTATAAATATACCTAAAGTAATTGTTTGTGAGCATCTGACTTGATCTGATGAAAGCTATTTTCTCACACGAGCCATAACCTTTGTTATTAAGTTGCTTTTTTTATTGCTCATAGCTCGTATGTATCGTAACGTTTATGCAACTATTTTATGCTATATTTATATATATTACATTATATTTGATAAAAATCATACAAGACAAGCTTGTTTCTTTTTTTTATAATTGGTAAAGTTTTGTCTAAGTTATACAAGCATTTACTAGGTAGTAGAGGATTCCTACTCACGCGAACAGGAGTTTGAGTAGGTGTAGAGAGCCAATGCAATTGCAGGTTATGAGGCCTGCAAACAGGTAGTAGGTCATACCAACCCAAACAGGCTGTTGGGGACAAAAAAATATACTATGATATTTTAAATAATTCCCTACAAATAAATTGAATATTTTGCATGATGATTTTGAGGTTTTTACATTTTTGGTTTTCAGATGTAATGGACAGTTTAGCTAATATTTTGCTTAATAAAACTTTTATGACAATATAACCTAAGCAGGCATGTTACACTATGATGCACCGCCGCGTAGTGTTGGTATGTAAAAACCCATGAGCCCGTAGGTAACATAAAGGGTGACTAGGGCAGGGAAATATCGGAAAGATCATGTGGCCTTTGATATATACCAGTATAACCATAAAATACACACTCCGGCGTCAAGAGAGTAAGACATCTAATTCTACGACTGCTCATCAGCAAATCCTTCTTACAATGAAGGTAGCCCTGTTCAGGAGTAAAATTTCATGCGTATGTTTATTTACAATGCATTACGCTTATAAACTTTTCTATGTAATAAAATAAACTATCGCTATTAGCGCCTTATTTAAATATAAATAGTAGTTATCATATAATTCAAACAGTTTAAAAAGGCGAGCAAGAACAACACTAGCCAAGTCCGATGCTTAAGTACATAAACAGTGAGAGAGCGTCATACCGTATGTTTTCACCGCCGATACAACGCGCTCCAATTTGAAAGCGATATGCCTTTCACCTTCCGACCGGCGCGACGGATGCGGCGACGCGGTGCGTTATGTTAAGGACAATCAGATCTCCTAGAACCAGATCTTAGAAAAGGGCATATAAAAATAAATCGATATTTATTCTATAGCTACGTCTAAGGCCTATGTGTCAGTTAATTCTGTACACTAATTTATAATTAAATCTGTATGTCCGAAATTAAAAAAGTTATGTGATAAAACTTCATTACCTTCTTTTAAATAAGAACCCAAAATAAATGGATATTTTTGACAGAAATATATGAGCAGTGTAGCAAATGTACAATTTGATTTGATTAGCAAACAAAACTTGTTTTGTTTTTTAACTGAATGTTTTTTCAAGAGCGTTTAATTATTTACTTGCCTACCGCTGGATAAGCTGATGCTAAAAAATTTAATAAAACCTCGCTTTGTAACCTTTACCTGCGGCATCAGATTCTCGTAATCGATCACGAAAATTCGCGGAAGCGGAGCCACTGTCGCGTGGAAAATCAATTGTCAAGGTCGATCGCAATGAGAGCGCCCCTCGGTATTATTGAGTCGCAATTTTAACTAATACTTCTGCTTGGGTCAGTGGGACACTTAGTGTGCGATGATAATAATACCTTGTTTCGTCCGCATCTTAATTTCAGTCTTTCTTAACATTTGTTATTAATAGGTATAGTTATGGGTAGAATGTTGTACGACTATATCCTCAATAATAAATTAGTCGGTTGATTCGTTGGATGTTGCATGGCAAGCTCAGTCTGATGACCTGATTGACGTAACTAGGTAAATAATGGACTTACTCATTTAATATAATTATTTTTGTTTACGTAAACGAATCTTAATAAGTATTGAATTTTTATATCATTAGTTTAGATATTGGTAAGTTTTCTACCGACTTCAAAAAGGAGGAGGTACTCAATTCGACTGTATGTTCTTTTTTTGTTATGTGTGTTACCTCATAACTTTTTTTTTGGGTGAACTGATTTCGATGATTCCTTTTTATTCGAAAGCTGGTGCTTCTCATGTGGTCCCATATACATTTAATCACGGTCTGACCAATAGTTTTTGAGTTATTATTAATAATTTATATTGAATTCGGTTATACAAAATTTTTAATTTTAAATTATCTTCGAAGTTCTTGAATGTAGGTACTTCATTTCTCTCAGAATAATTGTTTCATATAAATAAGGACAAACGAAAGAAATGTTGGATCGCTTCAGAAGAAATTTATCTTTAACATTGAAGACTAAAATATGTAAATGACCAACTAGTGAATATAAGCCGTTTCTGGTATCAAAGGCGAGATTTTCTGTTATTCATAGTCACAATAAAACCGGCCCTTAGCGTCAAATGAAGTGTGATGGAATAAGGAGCAAAGCATCAACTTACAGTGAAAGTCCACTTTCTTGCCGTCTTGTCTATTGCGAACCGTGGAAATGATGCCATTCGACTAGAAGGGCCAGTGAAGGCAAATATTTTTTTAGATCGTCTTTGTATACATTTTTTTAAATAAAATTTATTTAATTTTCTTGTATTGTGATAATAGAGTCCATTTTCTGTATGTTATACAAAAGCTTGTTACCTTACTTAACCTCACTACTTACTAGAACTAGTGGATAAATCGCACTAATATATCCACTAGTTGGTGATGGCGGCGTCTCTATCCCCCTTTCGTCCCGTGAGTTTTTTAAGAGGCTCCTATGGTAATGCCAAAAAAGATCTTATGGCTTCCGGTAGATGGCGTTATAACAATCTCGTTTACACCTGGCGTTGTATACTCAGAACGGCGACGGAAAACAGTATAAATGGTTCGAAACTTCTAGTACTGCAATCGTAAATTCGCCTACCCAGCGAGACGATTATGGCCAATTCTCCCTATGACAGAAGAAGCCCATGTCCAGCCGTGAACTTTAATGGGCTGTCGAAGAAAACGATGATGAAGTTCTGATAATATAAAATTATGGACTTGGCACATACCGCATGTTAGTTATTAATATTGTATTCGTCAGTAGGAATAATCCAAGATAATACTAAAAAAAGTAAGATTATTTTCCAGTTAATAATTAATGTTTATTGTATACACAGAACCGAAAAAGAAATAAGTGATCTTTTACACGATTCTAGTGTTTTTTGCATCTGCGTATCATTATAATTGAGCAAAAGTCGTGTGACGGTTTTCCCTACATCAGTGTAGGTTAATGTATTGTCGCTTTCTTAGCTCCACAGGCCTCGTCGGACGCATCGTTAATTGTTTGATTGTTAACCCACTAATTTAAATCGCCTGCTTGTTTTAGAAAATGTTCAATTGATTCACGGTCAGCTAGAAATCGTCTTGCACTCTAATAGTGATTTTTAAGGCTAAACAAAAGAAATTCGAATTCGAAACTGAAATTGTTCCATGTAACAAAACATTGTTTATGAGTTTATGACTTGATTGCGTTTTGATGTATTTAAATACCATGTTAGTAGATGTTAGAATCTGCGTTTTTGTTATAATACCCTAAAACATGATTATCTTATCTGGTGATAAACAAGAACGCGGATTTTTTCTATCCTCCAAAAGAATAAAAATAAAGTTGATTTAATTAATTAATATCATACATTTATCGTTTTTAATCTAATGCAGTAGAAATAACTTAACATATATACCTATTTAGGTTTTAATAATAGAGATTCTTTTGCCGTTTCTTCTCCAATTGAAGGAACGTCATTTCAAAATGTTAGAAAAATAAAAACGACGTTTACAATAATTTTAAATTCTCACATTGATAAAATAGAGATATTTCATTTAGTAAGAACACATATCAAGATTTTAGAACAAAAATGTTAGCTTGTTTTTGGGAATAATATAAATAAACCAAGCTAATGACTCTTATTTTCTCATTGTCACTCTTGAGGACTAAGATAGAATGCCTCGTTTCCAGTGAAAAGGGCCTCCAGTTCTCTACATTCACTATATGAGACAGCAGCATTAAGCTGCTGCCTACCCTGGTCGAGCCGACCCATCCGTGCTACAACCATAATAAAACACGGTATACAGTGTACCCTAGTTGAGTATTGACACTTCTTGAAGTGATGATATCTGAACTGGACTCTGCTTGTAGACAATATTGACGACTCAATAGCGTTTTATATAAGTGTTTGGTTAAGGTTTTACTGGGTAGCGGGTTTGATTCCGCACGAAATAATTGTTTGTATGACCTAGAAATAATTGTGCCGGGTCTGAATGTTCGCCCATGTGCAATTAATGTATGTAAAACACCTCCATGGAGTAACGTTTAAGAAAATGTATCGTAAAACTTGTCTTAAAACTTATAAAAGTATCAATTAAAATCTTATGTTAAATGTTTACAAATATCTTCTTTAACGTAAAATGGCGATGACTGAATTGCGGGTAAATTAAACTAAAGTGAATTCAACAGCTCAATAAAAATTTACGTGCTTTATTACCAAGGAAAATCAGTTCGTTGAAAACATGTTATAAATCGGTGCAGTTGGAGGTCTTATACTGATTGAAGTCCAGCAATCATTGCCAAGTATTCGTGTATTTTTATCGCAAATATTTACCTGTCTGCCGCAATTTGATGGCACTCAGTCGAATTGTGTGATCGTGTGTTTGTTTACAACTAGTTGTTTAGGTGCTGCGTCTCTATTTAGGCGGATTGTATGAACGGGAGTTTTTAGCGAATATAAAATTAGATACGTTCTTTGGCAAGCATTTCATTAAAAAGTATCAAATAATGTGTGTTAATCAGATGTGCATAGGTCGTAAGCGCCAGGTTTTTAATTTGTAAGTATATAAAAATTATTTCTTTAAAATAAATTGAAATATATTCACAAGGACGTTCAGATGAATGAAAAATACGTTTCGGGTGGACGGTGGAGTCGCGGATCCTGGGTTTAAGTCCACACGCCATGACATATTGCGTACGGTCCTTTCTTTCATTACTAATGGCTAAATTGTTTTTAGTTAATAGTTCATAGTTAATATATAAACTACTAGCAATCTGCCCCGGCTTCGCACGGGTTATTGCTGGGTCTCGTCAACAGCGCCACCTACCGGCTCCAATTGTAAATCTAAACCATCCAGGGACTAACTGGCAGCAATCGATTTTTATTTATAGCGAAATGTTTATTTATGTTCATATAATATAATCAACGGAGAAGATAAAGATACTTGTGTTTTGTTCATTACTTCAAACCCCTAACAACTCTGATTGCACTGCACCTGAATGTCGCCCATGAGGTCTGAGATTGAATGCCTCGTCACCAATAAGTAGGGTAGGGGTGTGAAAGCGTGGTTCTTCCCCAATCGAATCGACTCATCAATTTTGCTCTTATTCATGTATAAATCGATGTTAAAACGAATTAACCCTGTGATAGATTCTACGCAGTTGACCTTATTATATAATGGTAGTGTCGTTGCAGTAGAAATCAATGAAATGTACATCATTACGTCATCGTTTCAGTTGTCAATGTTCATTATATAACATAAGGTTAAATGAATTTAACTGTAGACGGTTTTACATCGTTAAAATATTAAACTAAATATTTTGTATAATAAATATAAACCTTACAGACAATTTAAATAAATAATTAGCGCAGTTTACCGTGTTGGATCAATGCACCAATTATTGTCTTCTCAATTGTAACTTCTTCAATGGCAAATTTGTTTTCCGCTTTGATAAAGAATTAAATATTTGTAGATAAATATAAAATAATTATCATTTAGAAATATGCGCATACGGTTAATAGTTGTAATTACAAATTTTACGTGAAATTATTGCAGCTAAACCAAAATTATACCGCCATTAATTACAGGTTGGACAGCAATCATCATCTGGTTTGAAGAACCACATGATAAAGTGATTTACTTAAACGCACTGTTAACACATCTGATAAATAGTAATATGTGTAAGTATGTTACAAAGATACGTACCGTACCTACATAGCTCTATGTATTACTTCGAAATACGTATTTAATAATAATTTAAAAAAAGTCCTCGAAGTTGACAGGTAGATTGGAAACAGTACCGTGATCAAATTTTTTATCGATCTCCTTTATTGATATTTGTATTAAGGCGGTGGTTGAAGATTTTGCAATATTTCCTTTTTTATTATATCTATGTAAATAGTAGTGTGTGAGACAAGTGCGTCAAATTCTGAACCCCACAAATTATCGATGTTCGGTGTCGACAGGCATTGGGTTTTTCCGTGCGGAGTATGCCTGCCTTCGAAAGCAAATTGTTCCTGCACCTAATCCCTTCGTTCGTATCGGATTGCCGTCTCAGTCTTCGCTGAGTCTGACCACCGAGATCGAAATTTGGTCTGAAGGATATTGTTAATATAGTTAAAATTATTTTAAATTAAATAAAAGAAAAGAGTGAAATGTAAACGCAGACAAAAGTTAGATTATGTTTTTATTTAGATTAATAAGAAAAATGTATTATCCATACATTTTTTTTCAAAACAATAATTATATTTCACCAAAAAAAAATTGAAAACGGGGCAAGTTCTCACAGAATACCAGCGTAAAATAGCAATGAAAATGCGGTGTTTCGTAGGGTGAGTGTAGAAAACTGGAGACACTTTTTACTAGAAAGGAGGCATTCCATCTTAGTCCTAAGGGTTGACAACACATCTGCATTTTGATTTTAAATCGAGGATAAATGTAGATATCTATGGGCCGCATCATCCACTTACCATCAGGTGTACTGTGTGCTCGTTTGTCACCCTTATTCCAAATTAAAAAAAAAGTTTGGTTCAAATGACGTTCGCGGTAGTCGATAAAAAGAGCTGGGATCTAAACGGGTGCCAAGATCCATAGCAATTGTTAAAATCATAGGATCTATAGCAAAGTTCTTGAAACTGATATGAAGTTAGCCTACCCCAGAAGTCGTTTGTACCAAACTTGGCCCGCCTTTTAATTTTTTTGCTGTAGGATATGATACATTTTTAAGAAAAATGTTTCATCCTCTTAATCTAAATAAAAACATAATCTTAAATTTTTCTCCGTTTATGCTTTAATGTTTTCTATTTTTAATTTAAACTTAGCCCCCTTTTAAACTTTATGTATTTAGTGGAATTAAAATTTACACTAACATACACCAAAATTTCATAAATACCACTTCGTCAAAATAAATAAATGTGGTAGCGGTGTAAGAATATCCACTACCCCATATCATCACGTGGGTAACAAATCAGGAGATGGGCAGCAGTGTCTTCTTAATAACGGCTAAAATAAAAACCGCTTGCTAAGCGTGGCAGCTATGGCAAATATATCCCTATGAGGAATCTATGGGGGAGGCATATGTTCAGTAGTGAACTTTAATAGGCTGTAACGGTTTTTTATTTCTAAATGTCCAAATTTGATTAAAAAATCTTTCGTGTTCGTTTAGTATTCGAATTTGCCAAGCAGATGTGATTACAGATTACCAATGACCGTCGATTTAAATGTATTTTTTTATTTAGCTACATACAGGAACAAAGCAAAAATATCCTTTTTGTCGTCAATAAAAGCTATGTTAGTACCTATGGATAGGATTATAAGGAATCGATGTAGAAAGAGGTTGTGCGTTGGTCGGAGCGGCAACCGAGAGGCGCAGTAATAAGGTCGCGGACGCGGCGTCGCGGCGCCGGTCGACGCCCCTCTCCACTACCTACCGCCTGAATACCCTCGCTTCTTCTGATAATTGCATCATACGAGTTCATACCGAGCCGTGGGAGCCGGGTAAGTATATTTCGCATCTAAACATAAGCACGTAAATAAGATTTGATGAGACACACTTGGTAGATGTTGCATCCTAATTTAATCATATTGATAGAGCGAACTGTGTTCGTTGTTTTGTTGTTAAAATTTAGTTTAGAGGACAATATTATAGATTGAAGTATATTTTTTTAAATAAAATAAGTGTGTCCAATGAGCACACAGTCCACCTGATAGTAAGTGGATGCTGTGGCCCATAGACATCTACATCTATCCTCGATAATGAATCAATTTGCGTATGCGTTGTCACCCCTGAGGACT
Organism: Parnassius orleans; assembly: GCA_029286625.1. NCBI lineage: Eukaryota > Metazoa > Arthropoda > Insecta > Lepidoptera > Papilionidae > Parnassius > Parnassius orleans. Next base: position 2,257,711 of record JAGSMP010000027.1, on the reverse strand, counting down.
AAGATTATAATGTCGGAACGTATTGAATGAATAGGAAACGTGTTGCTGGTACTAAGTCTTTAATTATACTCATCCTTATTCTACCTTAACACTAATATATATTGTCGTGGTGGCTATACTACAAGATGATGCCTCGTTTCCAGTAAAAAGGGTCTTCGGTTCTCAACACTCACCATATGAAACACAGCAGCATTGAGCTGCTATTTTACGCTGTATTCTGTGAAAGCGTGGTCCTTCCGCGGTTGAACCGACCCATTCGTGTTACAAGCATAATATAGTTACAGCATGGCTCTACCACGTAAAGTGTGTTTTGAGCGGCGACTTTGGGATATACTAGAAAGATGTCATAATCTTACATAACATGGCCGCATAGCAGAACGTTTTCACGGTAATAAAAAGCATAAATGACTTTCAATAAGTATTGTTGTTACCTATAATGAATAAAAAAACTAGTCTATTCTATTCACACGTCACCATTTACAGAAGATGAATAGCGCTCGTTTGTCACTTTCATCAGATTTCAAATAAAAAAAGAATCATCAAAATCGGTTCACCTACAAAAAAGTTATGAGGTAACACACATAAAAAAAACATACAATCTCCTCCTTTTTAAGTCGGTTAAAAAACTCAACCTCAAGATAGATTGGGAGGTGCTTTTCAAACTGGGTAAAACACTGTAATGGATGGATGTATGGATTTGTAATATAATGAATTTCCGCAAAGTAACGCCTATTCTATTAATTACCAATATCATAGCCTAACAGATTAATCCTCTGTTGAGCCTTTAAACTTTAGCCCGTATGTAAATACTTATTTAACGTGAAAGCGACTATGTAGGTCGTTGAATATCTTTCTTTAAAGTGGCTCGATCTGTAAGCCTAATGAGACAGGCCCTTGCCCAGCTTTGCCTAGCCCACTTTCTTTTGCTCTACGGCCTAGAGTTGCTAAGTATAGGGAAATGCAACGTGACAGGAGAAATAAGGAGTTACGCTAATGGTGCGCCGATTTCCGTCGATAGATCGGTTTTATCCTAGTAAGAAGATAATAATGTGCTGTAATGTTAAGGGTTTTTCTCGTAAACAATTATATGTCGTATGTGAAACAGGTAAGATTAAATAAAATAAATCTTGCCGCATGACTAACATTAGGTATATGTTTTGTATGTATGTATATATCGTTAATTGTAGCTGTATATATCGTTTGCCTCCTCTTCAATTAAAAATATATTTTATTTTTATACTATGGTATGTAACTAAAGGTACGATTTAAAAATAAAGGGACTCACACAGTTACCTTTCAATACTTTTGATACAAAGAGATGAATAATAGGTGTCTATTTTTCTTGAGCTTGATAAGGTCTTATTTTAACCGACTTCAAAAAGGAGGAGGTTCTCAATTCGAGTGTATGTTCTTCTTTTTATTGTATGTATGTTACGCGATATCTTAGCAGATTGTGAACCGATTTTAATGGTTATTTTTTATTAAATAATAATATACTTCAAGGGTGGTCCCATATCAATTTGGAGAATAAATTCCACCCCTAAGGGTGGCAAATAAATAAATTCTTTTTTAGCAATTTGTAGTTGGTTTTTAATTTTTGTTAAAAGTTATAATTGTCACTGATAATATTTATTTAATATAAGTTACATCCGCAGTAGAACCAGAGTGACCGACATAGCCCAACGGATTAGTAAGCTGAAGTGGCAATGGGCAGGCCATATAGCTCGAAGAACCGACAACCGACGAGGAAAAAGTTTCTCGAGTGGCAGCCTCGTGCAGGTAGTTGAAGTGTAGGGCGACCCCCACTAGATGGAGTGACGACCTAGTAAGATATGCAGGAAGTCCATGGGTGCAAGTGGCTCAGGACCGTGCTTTGTGGCATTCATTGGGGAGGCCTATGTTCAGCAGTGGACTTGTGAAGGGCTGTAATGATGATGGTGATAATAATAGGACAGACACTTTCGTTTTACCTTTCATATAGACGATCATTTAAAAAGATTATTAAAGGATTCACTCTACTATCTAGTCTAGTGCGGTTACGATATCCAATAATTGAGTTAGGCAATTTACGAAATGGGACACACAACAATCGCAACGTCTACTTGTTTATTCAAAACTAGGCGTGACCGCTCCATTGTTATTCGTACAGTATTGCAGCAACTTGCAAATGACATCTTCTTGTAATCGTAAATTTGGGGTCCACGACCTGAGTAGATCCGAATTCCGGTAATGGCGGCGCAATGGTGACGAGATCGCTTCCGTTCTCGGGCTCAAGCGTACGCGCAGCACAGCTGATAATGATAAGGTAAGTGGGACACGTATGCGACTTGCGACTTCCACAGTGTTCACTTTCTAACGTGCCAGTTTAACTAATTGTTCGTAAGTGAAGCTATTTGGAACATGTTTCTTAATTTGTATGCGTTCTGTGGATTTGTTTAAATTTGGATTTAAAAAAATCTTTTAATAGTATAATTTTTAGAGTCATAATTATTAGTATAATAATTATAAATGTCGACTAATAAGGGTATTAGATGGAATAAAATAAATATATGTCGTGTAAGTAACTGGCAGCTTAAGAGAATTCACTACCCCATACCATCCCGTGGGTGTCTAGCGGCGACACACAGAAATAAAACAGGTGATGGGCAGCAGCATCTTTCCGGTAAAACTCAATATAATAAAAAAATCGTGGATGCCTGTCAACCTTGGTAACTATGACAAATATTCCACCCAATGTAATGGTTGTTCAACAGTGAACTTTTGATAGGCTGTAATGATGATGATGATGAAGGAGAAGGTATATCGGATCGATTTTTCCCACATAGATTGTCCAAAAACACGGTCTTGAGCCACCACCATCTATTAACTATCACGGTTGTCACTACGTCTAGTGAGGGGGTCGTTTCTTTGAACTACATATATGGCCAGCCCATTGTTCTTTTCAGCCTACTGATCCGCTGGCTAATTTATATAAATACGAGTACATCAAAGAAATCATTTTAATCATTATTATCATCATTACATCACATTACAAATCCACTGCTGAACATAGGTCACTCCCATAGATTGCGAAAAAGCCCGGTCTTGAGCCACCTGCATATTTTACCAGGTCATCACTCCATCTACCGGGAAGCCGCCCTGCACTTCGTTTACAGGAGACTGAATCTCGAGAACCTTTTTTCTCTTCGATTAAATCATTTTACAAAAGTGAATAAATCATTTTACAACGCGTAAAATTTTAACGAGTGAAAAATTCAACGACCAATACTCGGCGTGTCGTATTCTACTGATAAACGCCTCTAACGTAATATTTCCGCTTGCAAATAACATTGTTTTGCTTGACGTACACACATGCGTAGGTATACTCGTATATAACTTGCATTCACGTTTACATTCATTCGCGGTTAAGTTATTTTTCCTCATGACGTTCAGAAAATTAATATTTGTGCCATCTTATACATCCTGACAATATAAACAGTAACGTCGTGATCTTCGTTTCCATTTAGAGCAATGGGTTTTTCGTAACTCAATCACACAAAATATTCATTAAAATCAGTCGAGCCATTTTCGGGTTTTAGCAAGACTAACGGACAGCAATTGATTTTTATAATATAGATAGATATTTGACTGCCTCGTAGTAGTCGTAAACTTGATTGTTGATCATGAAGTCCTGGGTTTGAATCCCGGTCGGGCCAAAAATCAGTTATTAGGTTTTTCTGGCAAGAAATTCTCAGTACCAGCCCGGAGTCAGGAAGTTGGCGGTGTCTCACCCCCGTGCCTCGGGAAGCACGTAAAGCCCCCCGTCCTACGCCTCATCTCTCTCCGGTCATGTCGGTTGTTTGTCGTCGTCACGTTGGAGAGTGAGGGAATAAAGAGCACTTGTGGTTACGCATGCACGCAGGCAATATAATCCTGTCCTGCGCAGATCCGTTGAGACTGGCCGCCGTGACCGGAATTCGGTCGGAAGGACATTATTATTAGATATTGATACGTTAAATTTATGATTGTAAGTCTTTGTGAAGAGCAGTTCCCTGCGCGTCAATAGTGAAAGATGCTGCGAAAATAATTACTTCAGAGCGCGAATCGAGAGAATAGAAGATCGTATTTAAATAGTTAAAATGTTTTTTTTTAAATAACAGCGGATACACTTGCATTAAAATAAAATTAAAGTGACAGTCTATAACTAGAGCTGGTAAAGTCAAATATAGTACGTGAGGGTAATATGGTCATCCGGTTAATATGGTCACTTTCTTATAACTCAAAACCACAGTCTTATTTGCATAGATGGCTATGTGATACGATACCTATTCATCAGTCATTCAAATAATAAAGGGTAAAAACAGTTCAGCTTGATGGAAGCTATTTTGAAAGTTGATATTATAGTACCTAAATATTTTAGTCGATTTTAGTATTGCGTAGTGTAGTTAGGTTTTTTATTTGATTTTTAAGTGTTCCTAATTATTACCAAAGCTTGTTTGCTATTTTTTTCTTCATATATTAGTTATAGTAAACAAATTTGTGTTTTTGTTTCTGTCCTCCTCCTAGTTTTGGTTATATAGGGCGGCAAAACTTAAGGCGACCATATTACCCTCACGTACCTTACTAGGTATATATTATGTACGTCCTACTCAGAAATGACCTCATCTTGGAAAAGGGAAAAGTCCGCTACGCTCCAATTGGTGTTTACGAACTGTAAAATTCAAGAGAACACTAACTGTAAAATTTAAATAATGAGGATGGGTTATTTCATCTCATCCGTCGTCCGTGGTGGTCAGAAAAAAATTAACGAAACTTTAAACCTCCCGCGGTCGAATGCCTCTTTTTATTATTGTGAGGGAGGGTAATGGTACTCGTAAATACGAGTAAGGCTGCCGGACAGCTCTAGGCTCTAGTGCGGTGCAGTAATTTCTTATAAGTGTTTATTTGTACTAAGTTTCGACGTACGGCGATCGTAGTATGATCATACAGTCTCCAATGTCAAGGCCGTATCAAAAGCCGGTCTATATATTTTCCGTCTGGTCTGCACACGCGCACGCGCGAGTGCGCGCACACACACACACACACACACACATACGCACGCACGCACACACGCACGCACGCACGCACGCATGCACACACGCGCACACGCACACACGCACGCACGCACGCACGCATGCACGCACGCACGCATGCACGCACATTTTGCACAATTTAATATTCATTTATGCAATCTTATATGTATCTAAAATTGTTATAAAAGAGCGGGATTTCCTAACAGTATTGATAAATATACTTAAAAGGAGACCCCAGCCTACTAATTGTATTTTAAAATTAAAATACTGAATAAAGAATTTTGAATTGAATTTGGTGTAAACGAGATAATTATACCACCATCTATAGCCAGCCATATGATTTTCTCGCCTAGTCTCCTCTTACGAGCCCACGGAACTAAATGGGGTGATAGTTTTCCTTACGTCGCAACCGTACGACCGTACGTCTAATCAGAAGGCTCATGGCGTAATCCACATCTACCGGGGATTATTCATCGCATTTGTAATACATGAGAGTATTTGGTTAAAGAGCATGGGTAATCACAGTAAGTGTTTATTATTGTACGTCGTATTAGAGACTAATTGAAGGCTGATTTGGTGGTCTGCGCTGTCTGCTTCGGAGTGTTGTTACTTGAAGTCGATAAACACTCGACAATGTATATCAAGGATGGTGCTTTCGTCACGTGTGTATACGGTGGCCATCATTTTCGATTCTTTCTAGATTGTCTTCGTATGGTAACGTTACTTTGGTCACTTTCTAATAAAAAATATATTATTTGCAAAATATTTTATTTTTACCAGTTTAAATATGCTCAAGAGTTTATCATCAAATAGTGAAAAAAAAAGACTTTTGGAAGAAAATCTTAGCTTATTTTTTTTATTAAGGACAACAAACAGTTGTATAATAAAAATTCAAATTCAAATCTTATATAAACAGATTAACTAATTACACAACCAACACCGTTATCCACAAAAATACCGTAGTAATTAAAAAGCTAAAAGGCACATATAACACAAAAATAAAACAAGAGGCAAAAAGGCATACCTAGCCGTTAACAGCAAAATCATGAAAGTTACACGTATAACTTGGAAAAAAAATTTTTTTTGATTAAAGTTATAACATTAGAAAAAAAAAAAAATTACAAGTCATTCAATACAAGTTTTATAGCTTTTCTAAATTGAGGTAGTGACATGGTAAATAAGTCTACATCGGAGAAGCTGTTGTCATACAGTTCCATTATGCGACGCAAAGGCGCACGCTTGCCCGCATTTGTTTTACACAGATTAAGGAAGAACAAACGATGCACGTGAGTGTTTCGTATTCTTTGCGAGCGACTTAGTACACGAAGTATATACAATTAAAAAATTGAGGACAATCAAAAAAGTTACGACAAATTTTGTAAAGAAAAATACAGTCAAGCAAAAGTTATTATTGTTTTATAATAACCAAAAGAGTGACAAATTAACATTCAGTCCAACTTTGCTATGTGGCCGCTGCAGTTCATTGACATTTGCAGTAATTTTTGAAGTTATACTTCTTTTGGGGCGTTTGGGAAAAATGATGAGAGTGAATTTTACGATGCGCGCGCACACCGACACCTTAAAGCGACAACTTCAGTGGTTAGTTGTCTCTCAACTTTTTTTGTTTTGTTACGCTAAAAAGTATAACTTCCTACGTGCTTACATAAGTACACACACACACATTTTTTAACAAATAAAGCTACTGATGTTTAGTTATTCATTATCGTGTGGGTACTGAGATGAAATATCTCACAGTCTATTATTATTCTGGCTCTATAGTGGCAAACGAACTTACAGTTGACCTGCAGCAGCAATTTACCATCATAAGTGGCTACTGCAGTCTATGGACACCTGTAGCCAACTTCAAATAAAGAAACCTACAGATGCCTTATCACCTCTGATGACTAAGATGCAATATCTCATAGCCTGTAATTATACTGGCTCTCTGTATCCTTCAGATCGGAACACAGCAGTGCAAGCACCGCTATTTACATTATTGCTCACAATCATAGTTGCCTTCACTCGTCTTGTAAAAACACTTGTAGTTGCCCCTCTATAGAACTCGTCAATACCCAGACATATCTCGGAATGCAGATCGATAGTAAGTTTACTTGGCATAGCCACTTCGAGTATGTTTGTAACAAGTTAAGACAATTCTTAGCTAATATTATAATACTGAAAAACAGAATTCCGTTCCCAGTTAAGATGATGTTATATAACTCTCTGGCAGAATCTTATATACAGTATGGTTTAGGTAGCTATGGTCGTACATTTAATACTTATTTAAACAAAATATATAACCTCCAGATAAGAATCCTTAAAAACATTGTAACAGACAAAATTCGACGTCAATTTCATAATGACGATAGTATGCTCTTTAAGCACTGCAATATACTACCAGTTCATACGCAAGTCAAATATTTACTTTTAAAAAAACACTTTTTTAATGAAGACTTAAAATTAGAAATCAAGCACCCCGTGTGTACGCGCGCCGTAAGCAGCCGCAAGCTGCAGACGAGCCGTGCAAACAATATGTACGGGGAACGAACGGCAAGTTACATTGTTCCACGACTTATAAACAACCTACCCCCAGAATTCCGCGATAACTTAAATATAAAAAACATTAAAAAAAACTTAAAATGTACTTTTTGGGTAATTCATAAAAAAAAATGTTACTACTTAAAACAGCGTATATGCGTTTGCTCAGGTCCTAATTACGCTGTAATGTTTTCTTTTTACAAACTAAATTAATTATACTTTAATATAACGTCGACTCAGGTCGCGTCATCACAAACCTTAGTGGTTTTCTGTATGCGACTTTTTAGGATAGTTTTTTTGTAATGCTTTTTAATATGGTAAATAAATAAATAAATAAAAAATAAATAAAATTTGGCGGCAGAAATAGGTGAGATGAGGTGGTTTTTACCCAGACGGACTCTTAGACAGAAAAGGAGTCTATCCACCTAGGAAATTATTTGTCTTGCTGGATTCTTATCACTCAATGGGCAAGATATTAGGCTTTTTGCTGCTTGCCGGGGGAAAGAGTAAGTAAAGTTTAATAGTTAAACGAAAAACTACACAGTTGAGGGATTTTGATAGAATTTGCCCAGAACCAGAGAAAGAAAAAATTGCAATTTATATTTGTCCTTGACTGGTAGTTGTAACAGTATTTTATCAGACCGGTTATTAGATGATGCCAAAAATCTTAATTTATTAATATTAATTTAAAAAATTTAATTAAAATCCAACCTTCCATTACAGCCTATAAAAGTCCACTGCTGAACAAAGGCTTCCCCCATAGGTTGCCTCATAGGGGAATTCTGCCATAGTTGCCGCGCTTGGCAAGCGCAGTTTTTTATTATTTTCAGTGTTATCAGTAAGATGCTGCTGCCCATCTCCTGTTCCAGTTTTTTTTTTCTGTCGTCTCTTACGACACCCACGGGATTATATGAGGTAGTGGATTTCTATGGTCTTTATTTGTTAGTAATTAGTTTATTAAACATTGTTTGTAGTAACTACCAGGGCGTCATAATCGCATCAGCGACAAAGCCCTTTCTTATGAATAAAAAAATAAGCTTTTAACGAAATAGTTAACTCAAATATTTACAAAAAAGTAAAACCGACTTCAAAAAAATAAAAAGAATAACATAACTTCCTCATAATCTAATTATTTCATAAACTTTGTCTTAACATCAGTACTTTAATTGTTTGAAGTTGTTTATTGTGTATGGAATTTATCCTTATTGTCCGCTTTTTAATTTCGTAGATAGCGAATTGGTGATCCTACATGAACAGCGGGCGCGGACGGGCGATTGAGTCATTGCTTGTGTCGAGTTCGCTGTAACCGTGTCAGTGCGACCGTCGCGGAATAGAATCAAGGTTGTGCGATACGAATCGCCGCGCGTTGCACCTGAATCGGATGAAACTGAAACTTTCCATTTGTTCAGCCAAATATTAATAAGCAATTAAGACCTTTAATACCGGTACAACGATAATATTTAAAATTCATTAACAGATATATTACATAATATACAAATTAGAAAATGAAAACCCATTTAAGTTCTACTTTGTATAAAGAACGGTACGAAGAATACAAAGTAAAACATTTTATGTTTTTCTTTGTATAAAATTTTTATTTCGCATAAACTACTTTGTATAAATTTAAAAGCAGATTCAATATCTACCCTTTGATATTGACTAAACTTAAACATGTTACAACTCAATTTTATTATCACTATTTATTTTATTATTTTTATTACACGCACGCACGCACACGCATATACACACAAGTATTGCATTCCAAATTGATATTATTCCCTAGTACTAGCTAGCTTTTGCCTCTTGTTATTTATTCATTAACAATACAATCTAAAATAACTTGGTGGATGAGCAGGAACACCCAGTAATACATCATGCCTCCAACCTAGTACAAAATGTATCATTGTAAATTCAAAAATCATTTTTCATTTAATTTAGATTTCAAGATTTGATGGAACTTTTGGTGGACTTGGGCATGACGACACCTTCCGGATAAATACTAGCTATTCATTACGCAGAAGATATTATTGTACTTACCTGAGTCCGACTTTTGGTATATATAAACACATACATATATACATAAACACTAACGCCTGTCACCTAGAGGGGTAGGCAGAGACTACGGAACTTCCATTTGCCACGATCCTGACACACCTCTCTCGCCTTCTTTACATCCATATATCTACGCATACATGCTCATCGGTGACTGGCTCTCCTAATCTGACCCCTTTCAATATATCACCAATTTGGTCGATAAACTTTCGTCTAGGGCGTCCCTTCCCGACTCTGACTCTGTTTACAGCTGCAACATAGATTTGTTTTGTCACTCTTACCTCGTTCATTCCTTCTAGATGACCAAACCACCGAAGCATTCCTTTCTTAATCCTGGTCACAACATCATCTTGCAAACCACACTCTTCTCTTATCACAAAATTTCTCACTCTGTAATTCAGCTTCAGCCCTAACATACTCACAAATGACTGCATTTCTACAGCATTTATTCTACTCTCGTGCTTCTTCTGCCACACCCAACTTTCACTACCATACATTAAAGTAGTGACTAACAGAGCATTGTGAATTGCCATACGTGCCTTTTTTGACACATTCTGATTTTCCACGATAGAGTGTAGAGTCATCATTAACTCTGTTTTAACTCTAAATAAACATCCCAAATACACAATCTCATCAACTTGTTCAACCAACTCCCCTTCTATTCTTATTTCACATATCGTTTTACTTAGTTCTCTTTTAAAAACCATTACTTTCGTCTTTCTTGCGTTCACTTTCATTCCCCTTTCTTTTAACAGTTCATTAATGTACCAAAACAACATTTGCATCTCGGCCGCCGACGACGCAAATATGGCTTGATAATCGGCGTACAAAAGGCATTTGACGGTTACCTCACCCATTCTTAACACACATTCTTCAACTTTCAAAGTTTCCAAACAACTGTCCATAAATAGGTTAAACAGCCAAGGGGAAGCTATACAGGCCTGTCTGACACGTTTATGGATCCCAAACCAGTCCGAGTAGGCCCCGTTGATCCTGACACAAGCACTAGAGTCTCTATAAAGAGACCTTAATGTCTGTATCAAACCAGCGCTCAACCCAAATGAGTTCAGTGTTTGCCACAACACATCCCTGTCCACTCTATCGTAAGCCTTTTCCATGTTTATGAACGCACAAAAAACTTTCTGGTTTTTGGCCATAAACTTCTCCGCGATAATGCGCATGGAAAATACTTGATCTGTACACGTAAAATACCTGTCGAGAATATTTTATAAGAAACTTTTTCTGTTTTAGATAGCAATTCAAATTGATAGGCACAAAGATATTATAATATGTCAATGGAAGTACGCTTATGTGTAAGCAAGCTTACTAAATCCATAGTAAAACATAAAAATTGCTCTAATTAGTTGGTTCAACACAAGCTTCAACACAAGCACAAGCAACTTGTACTATTAGTATCTTTTAACTTTCGATTTTATATCTATCTTTAAATGAACATGGATATGATACTAACTTGTCTTAAAAATGTATTTTCCATCAAGATATAGTGTAAATTAGTTATTTGATGTTTTTGTAGATTAATACGTATGTATATTCATAGATATGCCGAAGACCTTTTGATGTTGTCAGTAATATGATGTATTTAACGCAGACAAAAACGAAACGCTTTTCTAACATTTTAATTTCTTTATTAAACTGAAGAATGAAGATAACGTTGTGAGTTCTCAAATCATGATGTAGGTATTCCTAGAATACTACGCAATTAATTGCTCTCTTTGTTTGATATAAGGTTTGTATTTGTAGATACATAATACTTTATATACTAATTCTTGTACACTGGTTGGATTCGTTAAGCAATATCGATTGATGTATTACATATGTTTATTTCGCTACGAGATTCTTGGCTTCTTATATTTTGCAACACTTGCTGATCGAGAAGTACTAAAGTGATAAATTCTCTTATAACGTCATTCATCACTTAGTACCAATATTGCTACCTCAGCATACTAGTCTGTTGGATTATGTCGGTCAATATAGTTCTAGTGCGGACATTCTGGTTGCGGATTTTTTAACGCAAAAGACCCGGTTTTTATTATAAAATATCATTATCAGCCTGCGGCAGTCCGCTTCTGGACATATGCTTCTCACAAGGCCCGCCATCTTGCTCAGATTTTTCGCTCCATCTAGACCAAATATATACATAGGAAATTGAAACAAGTAAAAGAAACAAGATTATTTGTTTTATAATATAATGTAAATGAAGTGTTCAACAAATCTAATAAATGATTGTTTACAATAAAATAACGTTTAGAAGCCGCACGCTTTAAAAGCGGATATAGTAACAGTGTTGTGATTTCCATCGTATCCGGTCGTGTCGGACGCTTTCCCGCCTTCTTCCCTCAACCTTTTATTCCTCCATAGTGCTTAAAGCGGAGGGTTCGCTTGTTGAAACTTCAACCTTATTTACTGTTTTTTTTTCATGAATTAAATACAAAAAATACAAAAAAAATCATTTTTTCGGGGTCCTTAGCTTGTTTTAGTATTTTATTAGTATTGTGCGGTTCCTTAATTTATTAACAATAGTTACGCTACACTTCGTCCGCGTTAGATTCTCATAAAATTATGCTTATTGACAGATAATTGGAACAAGACGAAAGATTCATGATGGTTCCTTTACCTACAAGATGTGGCTTTAGACCAAAATATAGTTTACTTTGCGACAATGAAAGATCCTCTGCACATGGATGTATATACATTTTTATACATATTTCTAAATTCGCTTTACCAATGTAAAAAAAAAATAAGAAAATACAATAATTCTTAAGACTGTGTCAAAAAAAGTGAAAGAATTACGCTCGTTACGCATCCGAGTGAATGCTATAATTAACATGTTATAATGTATCCAGTGAGTGTGAGTCGATTAGAGGTTTTTGCCCTCCATTGTAAGCCTATCATGGGCAAGAATAATTTGCGCTGACGCCTTATAGTGCCGTGCGTAGAGTGCAAAAACACTTGCCTTATCTTGAGCGTATTCCAAGTATTTTCAGTAGATAAATAGAACTAGAGCATTTCTTTTTTTGCATTTTTATTTATACCCAATGCATTTTATATGATTTAGGGGATCTCCTTTTTTATGTTGTGTTTATAATGTAACCATAACATTAAGTAATCTGATAGTCTTTACTGTTTTAGTGGGAGTACTATACAGTTGATGGCATCTCTTTAGTCCTAGACCTTCAGTAACATTAATATTTTTTAATTTGTAATAAGAAACATGATATCTTATTTATTTATCGTATCAAATTATTTTTTATGATAGCTCTTATCATGAATAATAAATTGATACGTTACATAGACCTTATCTTTTATATTGTCGAAATTAGTTGACTGGAGACCTTATAGGAGGTGCATTAAGATTTAATTGTATATTACAAATAAATTGTAAGGCAACGGACAATAATAAATTAAATACTTATTACAAATATTTCACAGAACATAATGTCAACAAGTGAATGTAAAAGTACGAGTTTGTCATCTAACTCTAGGGCCGCCCTGTTAATGTTTGAAATATGTACGTAACGGAGGGTATTTATAGATATTTTCGGAGAGCGACCGGGTGGCGGTCGAGGGTCCCAAGATTTATGGCAGAACGGGAGAGTTCCATCTAACTGGGCTCTTCGGATTTTTGACGCAAGTCATTAGTGGTAGAGGGAGCGGGCTAAGAAAGCTATAGTTATATTTTTTGTCCGAATTTGTAAACTTTCATTATGGAAAATGTCGGAGAGATTTCATGAGCTCCGATAAATGGCGGTATAACTGTTATATTACATGCGAAAAATAAAATAACAATGCGACGTTTAGCAGCGTCAAATGTATGAGATTTTTGGTATTGTGATCCACCTTATAAGCCTATTTATTATAACAAATTCTGTCGACGGCGAGAAATATAAAACAAGAATGTTTTAGTGGAATACATTTTAATAATCTTATTATTATTTTTTTGTGGCGGAGAGTCATAATTCCTCAGGGGTAAATTTCACAGTACAGGAGCAACCCGGGGTTGTTTCCCAACGGAACCAATGAAATTGTTTATTGCAATTTTAAGTGCTGATTTACCACATGCTCTCGGCGATGAAGGAAAACTTCGCGAGAAAAATGCATGTCTGAGACAGAAAAAAATATTTTGAAGACGTGTGAAATCCGCCATCATCACACACACACACACACACACACACACACACACACACACACACACACAGAGAGAGAGAGAGAGAGAGAGAGAGAGACACACAAACTGTAGTACTAAAAAGTGAAGAAAAGCATTTATCTCCTTAAGAAAGTCACAACAAGTTTTAAGCTTAATAAATTATTATTATTAATAGCAGTACTAGATGCCCCAGAAACTCAATGATCTCCAGCGCGAAGTACGCGTCGAGACGTGCCTTGCATTGCTCAACAAGCATACAAACGAAGGAATTTCGAACCGCATTGCCGCAGAGCAAGCGCTCAGCAAGTTGGTTGGATCCTGGTTCATCACCTAAACAATGCCCTAAAAAAGTGACCCAAAAAAGGGATGGTCACTGTTTGGTGGTCTAGCACCTAATTGATTTGTCACAGCTCCTTACCAAACGGCATGATCAGTACTGCAGATGTGTACTGTGAAGAATTAAATACAATGATGGAAAAGCTCGTACGTCTCCAACCAGCTTTGGTCAATCGCTCATCCCCGCTGCTCCTGCACGACAACGCGCGACCTCATACTGCACAACAGACTACCTCCAAGTTACAAGAGCTGGAGTTGGACGCTCTCCGTCATTACAGACCTTGCGCCTACAGACTTCTACTTTTTCCAGAATTTGGGTAACTTTTTGGCGGGAAAAAATTCAATACCCTAGAGTAGGAATGGCGAACCAATGGCACATATGACATGACATAATATTTTGGGCACGCCACCGGTCACAAAGTTCATTATAAAGTATTATATTACGAACGAACGCGAGTGATCCTACGCTACGGGGCGTTCGGGTGCGGTACGCGGAGCGGCGGTAATCACGAAGTCAAAATTATTTTACGGCACGTCTTTGGCCTCACTAAACATTTATTTAGAAAAATGGCACGTTGATACATAAAGGTTCACCACCCCTACCCTAGAGGCAGTACAAATTGCCCTTGAAGAATTTGTTGCCTCCCGTCCAGTTGATTTCTTCAAGAAGGGCATCAATAAACTGCCACTGCGTTGGCAAAGATACATCGATTGCATGGGTGATTACTTTGATTAATAGAAATAAAAAATATACAAAAAAAAATACGTTAATTTATTTCATAAAAACGGCAATTTCATAGGTAAAGACCTAATATTAAATTATTATATGCCGAAGATCTTTTTCGACCATTAATAATTTTTTTCTAAAATTAATTTAACGGACGGTTGAAAATACTAACCACTCTTCAAGTTCATTTTTCGTAACATGAAAATCCAATATACATGAAAACATTTTCTATAAATACAAAATTTAAAATAGGACGCATACGTATAACATGCAAGGAACTATTATGATCGGTCAGTGCATTAACATCCAGCCAGCGAGACGATAATTGTAAATTTTGACTACGAAATTGAGAGAACCTGCCAAAAATTGTGAGTTTGTGAAATAAAACTTTAATCGAGTTTTATGTAAGGTTTAACAACTCACTCTTATACGTGATAGAGCCATGCTGCAGCTATATTATGGCTGTAGCACGAAAGCGCTGGCTCGACCGGGTAAGGACCGCTCTCTCACCGAATACCAGTGCGAAATAGGAGCTTAATGCTGCTCTATTTTATATGGTGAGTGTGGAGAACCAGATAGACCAGATATCTATGGGCCACATCATTTACTTTCTATCAGGTATGTATGTTTTGTGACGCGGATACCCTTTTCCTGGTCCACATAAAACTCTCCGAAATTAACGGCCTGTATTCAACGGCGAGGCGTCCATAGACTGGTACATGGATTCTTCTTTTTTAAGAAAAGAACATTAAACCTAGAAGTGGATTATTAATAAGCCGATCTAAACCGATTTGTAGATGAAAGTGGAAGAAAATCGCTAGTAGCTTCACACTTGTACCGTACAAAAATTTCGAACGCCTCACACCCTCACCGGCTAAGGGCAACTCATTTCGCCACCCAGTACTATCTACGTTTCCAGATATTTTTCCTGTAATGCTATTGTTAGAAGAAACCGACGATTGACGTTGTAAACTTCTTAAATACGCAGCATTATAATGGTAAATGTTAAATTCATTTAGCTAAATAAATCATATGATGTTGTTTTCTTAGTTGTATGGTGATAACGTAAAAAAAACTCATTACCTCATCACCTCTCATAGGTGTATAAGGGAATTGAATTCAAGTAAGAGAAATGTCAAAAAATCGTTGGTACTTCTTATTTATCATCCCTTTATAGTCCACTTACAGACGTGGGACTCTTCCATTATAGGAAGGATTTGTCGTTACGCTTCGCAGGCGATTTTGTAGTATTAGTTTATTAGACATATCGGAACTTCGTCGCTGCATTTCATAGCTGGTTTGGATTTGTATTACGACCATATTAAACGGTTATCTAGAATTTTTCGGCGACACACGACCAATTGTGGTATGGTACTGCTGTCGGCAGTGGTTTTTACCGAACTCTCCTCCGAAGAAGTTTTTTTTGAAGATCCGTCAGTAATATATTTCTGGTTCTTCTATCTTCTGGTGTTGCGAATGCCGCGTGCTCGTTTTCCTTCCCTTCCACTATATAAAAGAAACGTTAAATTGCACGTTAGTACCCTTACCGTGTGGTGGCAGATTAAGAGAATCAATCACTCCATTTTGTGCCGTTTACAGAACATAGAAAGGGGCGATTATTTAATATACCAAAAACATCACATGGCTTCCGAATGATGGCAGTACAGCCATCTAGCTTACACCAGCCGTAAAAAAACTATAGACCGGCGACCGGAAGCGTAGAGCTGGAATACTGGATACGAGGCATTCTATCTTAGTCCTCAGGGGTGACAACGCATTTACATTTTGATTCTTAATTGAGGATGGATGGAAGTGTCTATGGGCCACAGCATCCACTTACAATCAGGTGGACTGTGTGCTCGTTTGTCACCTTTATTCTATAAAAAAAGCAGTATAAAAAGTGAAGTACTGCAACCATTAATCCGCCTTTCAGGCGTGACGAATAATACTACTCCTCCCTACGACGGTAGACAGTAGGTAAACGGCAAGTAGGACCATGTCCAGTAGTAGACCTTAACGGGCTGAAAAAGAAGAATAACCTTAATTTAAATTGGATTTTTATATAATTCAGGCCATATTCTTAAGCCCGCTGCTGGATTCTGAAGATCGATAAGGTAAAGTATTTAGTGTATTACTTTTTTATGTCATTGGTTACCTGTAAATATTTTATATTTGTAGAATGCGATATAGCTACGATATCACTAGTTACGTTTTGTTAAATTAAATAATATTTAATTTTATTATTAAAAGCACGAAGACAAGTGGGTAGTAGTGGTAGAAAGCTATTCATAAATTTAACTTAATTTTTGGTATATAAATTAAATCACGTTTTACTTACTTTTCGGAGTATGTATATAATATGAATTATGAATATAATTTTTGTAAAATTTTGTACCATTGCACATCTTTTAACATACGTACTGTTATTAAGGCTACGGTATGCATTGAACTTTTGTTCATACAAAAAAGGGAGGCTTGCGCCGTGTCCGCAACTCGCAAGCTGCGGGCGGGACTCGGCGCACGTGGCAATCCTCGTTCCCGTTATTTAACAGCAGGTAAAGAATTTTTTTCAACGACGAATTTCAATCTATGGAATATTCCAGGCGTTTACTGGTCACAATGTTTCGTTTTAATTCAAGATTCGTCTCTTCCCACGCTTGTTTAATTTGTATTCGATACTTTAAATAACAACATATTTATTTATGTAATATTTTCATTAATTATTATGAAACAGAAACTTTTTTATTCAATATAGACTATAAATAATAGTTATTGAAAGTCGCTCTTTTGTTGAATTTACCACTGGTTCGGAAAAGACCTCTGTCCTGGGAAGAACCAGCAAGACAAACAGCGGGACTTTTAAAAAAAAATAACAGCTTACAATCGTATATTTTACATGTTTAATGTATGACCATAAAATGGTAAGACTATACATACTTAGTATAAAACAAAGTCGGATAAAAGTCGAATAAAAGTAAAACACTTGTAGGCGGATTGTAAGTTCGTATGTCGCTTCACTTTTATTTAAAAAAAAATAAGACTAAAAAAATGTGTTTATATATGACATGAGGTAGTCTTTAAAGTTGTATGGTCAGGTTTTACCGTAGCCATAGAAGGCTTATTTTTAGTCTGCACAAATAGATTTATTACAAGAGCGCCTTACGTCAAGGGTGAAGCATTTCGATACCCATTTTCTAATTTGTGTTTCTCTATGCTTTTTGTCGACTATTAAGGATGGCGGTGTATTCTCGAAAGGTTCTTTTGTTTCCTCAGATAAAGAAGCCCCTAACGGGACATAATACAATATGATGGTTCATGTAGGTACAACATCAAGATAGATAATTTAAAACACCATAATAAATACATACTAACAGTGACTTGGAACATTTTAATTTGATTTCAAAACAATAAATGTATAATAATAGTATAGTATATGTTAGATTAATATTGTGAATTTACGTTGATTTTAAATTAACGCGTAGAAATTATCTCGAGACCAAACCGGAATGCTCCTGCCCCGGAGCGTCTGTCGCTCACGCCCTCATCGCCTTAACATGGACTCTCAATACCCTCGGATGTTATCCGAGCCAGGTCTAAAGTTAACTTCTGCGCGTAGTAGTTGAGCAACACTGCAGATTTATACAGCTGCAACATGAATGGGCAGGTTCGTTTGGAAAAGGGCCTCCATCTCAGAGAATACCAGCGTAAAATATTAGCATAAAGCTGCTGTGTTTCGTTCGGTAAGTAACGAGAATCGGAGTCCTCTTGTACTGATGACACGTCATTTTGTCTTAGTCCTCAGGGAAGACAACGCATCTGCATCATAGATTATTATAATAGTCTACATTTATTTTATTTCTTAATCGAGGATACATAGTAGGTGCCAATAGGATAAGACGCTTACCTCGAGGTGGACTGTGTGCTCCTTTATCATCCCTACTTGTATAAAAATTACAACTCACTAACTGAAAAATGTTTTGACGCAATAGGAACTTATCAAACATGTTGTCAATTTAGTCCATTACATTTTTGGTAAAACAGGTGTGTAAGGGGAATTTGATTAACTTATTTACTTAGTGCACCCCATTGATTGACGGATAAAGCTTTAACAACTGGTTGATGACTGAAAAATGCCGAACCTAAACCCCATAGATTGATAAGGATATCAGCATTAAAAACCGCGAGGGTATCGGCTTTTCCCTCACCAACCAAATTGTGTGTACGTACGAAAATACCCAGCATCGTGAGGATGGGCATATTGTGACAAAAATATTTAATTGATGTGTTCAGCTGTGGACTTAAAAAGGCTGACAATGTAAGGGTTTACCTGCTTAGCTAAATCAAAGCATCACATTTTCCTGACAAGTGGCCGGTCAGTGTTTAAAAATAAAAGTAATCTGGTCTAATATGTTTGCCTTAGGGAGGTCGGTTCGGCGTAAGAGACGTCCCCCAAGAATTACCCCAAGTCTAGACGTACAAGCGTCTGATTTTCTATTCGAAATTTATATCTGCCCTCTATCTCAACACCGCTACATATTGGATCTGCTTATATTGAATAAATTTTATACGAGTATGAAATTAGATTTTATTAACATTTTTTTTTTCATTGAACTTACTAGGTACATGATTTAACTAACCAAAATTTATAGATAATATTGCGTCCGAATTTGCATAATTTTGTCATTTTTAGATTATGTAATTCTCTGTTTCTTTCTAGGACAAAAATAAAGAAAGAAACTATTCACTCCTACAAAACAATGTACCTACAGACATGAACGATACGGGAAATAAATATCAAATAAAACTTATCGGATTGCAACAACGATAGGCCACCGACTCAGCATTATGCTGCGGAAACAAAAGGTTTTATGCTTAAAAATTTTCTGGCAATTCCCGTAGTCGCTTACGATACCCATGGGACGAAATGGGCTGAAGGACTAAATGACCAATAAGAGGTGTATTTTACGTCTGTCAAGATACATAATATAGGCAATCTGCCAAATGCACGAAAATTCCTTAATATTTTTTATTTACTTATAATAAATACTTCTATTTTCGTATTAAGGGAGCGTCTTAAATTTACACATTGGTTAGGCTAGCAATCGACAGTACGGAGCTATCGGAACTCTTAAAATAACTCCATAAGTTCACGAATAGAATAGAGTGATCGCCCTCGTACATGCTATTTTCAGATAAACTATTATGCTACCAGCAGTTAAAATGTTGCCGTGGAGAATCCAAGTTAGTTTAAGTTGATTGTGATTAATTAATCTTCTTAAAACATTTTACGGTTTTACCAAGTTACCAGTTTTTCTGTGTACGTACGAAAATAAATCACAAAAGTACGCATGCACTTTTATAGTTAATTTATAATGATGTCAAGAAAAATAAAGAATTACAAAAAAAATAAATCCTTCAAATAATCCACACTTGGTTGGGATTGACGATCGCAGTACCAGCCGTCTCACACCTTTGTCATTGCTGCCCGTCGCCGGTCTGTAATTTATGTGTGACGTAAACAGGATGGTTCTATCGCTATCTATCGGAAGCCTTAAGATTATTCTGGCATTTTTCATAGTCACCTCTTACGATACTCACCGGACGAGTGGGGCTATGGGTTTTCTTAGGCCGCCACCTCACGGCCAAACGATCTAATTAGAAGCTGATTAAGTTTTGAGATAAATAAATTAACTGAAGAAATCGTAAACCACGGATTAGTTAGTACTTAGTTTTGTTTCTACCGACTTCAAAAAGGAGGAGGTACTCAATTCGACTGTATGTTTTTTATGTGTGTTACCTCATAACTTTTTTCCATGTGAACCGATTTCGATGATTCTTTTTTTATTTGAAAGCTGGTGCTTCTCATGTGGTTCCATATAAATTTGATCAAGGTCTGACCAACAGTTTTTGAGTTATTCTTTATAATTTATATTGAAGTTGTTTGTACAAAATTATTAATTTTAAATTATTAAATATGTTTCATATTCAGGGTTTCTTATTTTTATCACTCACTTTTAGACCTCTCGGGTCACACCCATTTTATTTTTTATTGTTTTGGTTACAGTTTTTGTTAGGTACAAGTTTTTATAGAAGTAAAGATGACAAACTAGCACACAGTTCAAAAATCCAAGTTAGAAAATCATTAGGACAGTCTCCCTGATCGTAAGTAGATGCTGTGGTCCATATACACCTCAATCCATCCTCAAGTAAGAATCAAAATGTAAATGCGTTGCCACCCGTGAGGACTAAAATAAAGTGCGTTCTTGTCAGTAAAGAGGGCCTCAAGTTCTCCCCACTTATTGTCTGAAAGAGCAACTTTATGCTGCAGCTATTTCACGCTGCTATTATGTGCGAGCGTGGCCTTACTCCGATTGAAATGACTCATTCGTGCTGCAGTATCGCTGCGCTGTATCATGGCTTTTCCACGTAGTGATATTAGGACTGTTTGAATTGTATTTTATCATCACATATTATGGTTTAAGACATTTATTCCTCAAAAAGAATACAATTCACTTATCACGAGAAATAACAAGTTAATCTATGATACTAAATACATGAACTTATGAAGAACGGCAGGTACTTGTAAATGATCTATTATTTACCTGGATATGCACAATCTTCTTGCAATGTTGAGGGTAACAAGAAAAGTAAGTGTACAATTACATATCGTTATTGAAAGCAAGTTTATAGCAATTACATATTTGCAAGCAATTTATAATTAAGTTTATATTTTATATTAAATGTACATTAATAATACATTAATAATGTATATTAATTTACAAATGGTATAATATTTTAGTTGAATATATTTTATACCTATATATTTCTATTAATTAAAAGTTTAATGTGGTAAAATCAAATTAGCTAAAGAAATTACATTCGCCTTTTAAATGAGTTATTTAAAATTTACTTTTATATTGATAAAGCTAATAATCTTTTAGCTGTGTATACTATAGATTTTTTATGGAAGAGGAGACAAACGAGCAATCGGCTAACCGGATGGTTAGTGATCACCGCTGCCCATGAACAATTGCAACGCCAGAGGAATCGCAGGTGCGTTGCCGGCATTTTAAAAAGGAGTAAGTACTCTTTTCTTGAAGGTCCCTAAGTCGTATCATACAATTTGGAGGAAACTTATTACTTTTAACTCAAAATCATCATGATTGTTTGACTTTTCCGTCATAAAACTGCTATAATCTTTTACCCCTAGTAGCTAAATATTTCAAGCATTAAGTTATAACAATCTTTTAAACTTATTCCAAGCAAAATCAAATATAGAATAAAAGGAAATGTACAAATTAGACAACTTGCTATTGTAAGTAGTGACTACACACCAATTAAAAAGGTTTCGATTATCATTGGATTTAGTTGAAAGTATACTCTTTCGGCGAATAAAGAAATAGTTTAACTATAATCTCTGAGGTGTTATTAAAAAAAAGAGATACAGTCGAATTGACAACGGCTTCATTATATCATATCTGTTGATACATTTATCAGTTCTGTTGATAGAAAATTGAGTTATTCTATTTGAATTTTTTTTTCATTTTGTTTTTTAAATATTCAAATAAAATTTTATATAATGTTACCAACATGCTCATTTTTGGTATCCATATTGTCGGACACAATTTAACTGAGTTACTTTTTATTCTGTTAATTTCGGAATGTTCTACGGTTTCCGATAAATTCAATTCTAGCGAACTCCTCAATATTGATGAAGGTGAACGTCGATTATTTGTAGGATGACCACTTCTTGATAGTCAATATCTTTAGGGAAACAAGAAAGTTCGCCGGCGCCCGATGCGAAGGGAGGCCGGAACGGGGGTTAGGCAGTGCCTTAATTTCCCCTACCGCTTGCATACCTAGACGGATAATAGAATTCGAGTCAACTAACTTCGGCGTCATTTAACGGCGTATCATTATATCTGCTTAGTTTGGAAAATCATCCATACGTTAATTTTCAAATAATTTTATAGGTATTATATTTAAATACGAACTCAACATTATCGTTGGAGACCTCAAAATATTTATCTCGTCAAATAACAAATAACAATGCAATGGTGGCAAAAAGACATCAAAAAACCAACAATGCCGCGGGAATGTTGTTGAAACAAGATAATTAGCTAGAGCAGATGTCACAATAAGCAATCACTGTTGACGCCCCGCTGTTAAGGTCGTGTAAGACTGATTTATCGGTTTGTCAAACAGTAACACAGTACATTAGGCGGGAAACTGCAACGTCGTTTACTTCGTCACCAACCACACCGACAAAATTTGTCTCTGTGAATAAATATGTCCAGGAAAACATTTCAAACGCTTACTCAGTATATTCGCCGTATGATACTTGCCTGATTCATACTTCATTTAAAAAAAAATATATTTGGTTAAAATTATTAATAGAAAACCTCAAATAAGATTGTTTAATAAACAGACTCTTCTTAAGTTGCATCTCCGAAGACAATATTTGCGTAGTAATGGGATAAATAAATATTAATTATGAACTACGGCTGTGGCTACCGGAAAAAACGAGAGCTAAATAGGGCAGAGAAATGGGAAGCTACCTAATTGTAAATTAAAAAGTTCGCGGAGTTACGACACCACAGTCCACAATGACACCCCGCCAGTTGAAAAGGGGGGTGACGTTGCCGCCTCTGCCACCCTGCCCTCACACCCCTAAGAGTCAGACTGGTGGGCTAGGGTGTAGACACCCGTGGAAAGCGTGTGACATTTTGTTTTAAAATATTGTCCGCACGAATACATTCACGTGGGTCATTTTATAATCGTCGGTTCGCTTTCTCCCTTTTTTCGTTTTGCAAATGGCCGTTTATTTGCCACGTTACATGAAAAAAAATCAAACATGTAGGTATACTTCATAAAGATCTATGTGTTTTTAATTACATTAATAAACATAAAAAAGCGCATTTGGCTAGACTATTACTAAAGAAGCGTTCAGCAATACACACGTTTGAGGCGTCTTAATTACCGCGTATGATACAAGACGCCGCGCCGGCGCACGGGGCGTGGAAGCGCAGTTAACGCGCTTTACCCTATTATTACTTACCACAGACTGACTACGTAGAACAGACTACAGACTGTAAATATTCTGGTAGTTCCGTGTGTTACTGTTCTTGTTAAGGATTGTCGAGCTAGTCGCACCAAATATTGTAGTGTCAAGGCCGGCAGCTTTCCTCCGGCATTCCGTTCCCGCCGCCCACTGAGGGATATCTCACGTTCACGTTACGTAACATAACTAAGATTTCGTTACGATTGACAATGTACATTCACCTGTTACCATACTGGAATCTTGTCTTCATTTACTTAAACTAATCTTTTTTTTAATTACGCTGTGCTATAATTTAGGTTTGTGATTACTGAAATTGATTTTTTAAATTAACTCCGGACTCCTCATTTCAGTCTTTAATATTCCAATTTTTTAGTAATTGTTCTAGTATGACAGTTAACAAAATATAAAGAGATTATTAGTTGCTTCTGTGATTGAATGAATGTACGTATGATACGAGTACATAACATTTTTGTTCTCTGATATTGTGATCAAAGTAAATCATGATGGTTGAAAGGCAATCCGTAATACGAAAAACCGGTTATCTTCAAGTCTAGCTTGAAGCGATTAGGCTTCCGTGACGCTTAAATTTGCATACGATTAAGAATTTACCAGCAGATAGTTGGCAAAAGAAAAATGCGTAAACATTATTATCACTTAATTTACTTGCATTTTACGTCTCCGTTCTACATCGATTTTTAAAATTTCACTTTTGTTCCTTTTTTGTAATAATTACTTTGTTAATGTTGGTAATTCATTTTAAAAAAGGAATTTTTATATCAGAGTTCTGTTTCGTTTTAATTTGAATAACAAAAAAAAATGTATAATTATAATTGTATAATTAATACCTAAATATTAAATCACTTGTCAAACATAAAAAAAAATTTGAATAAATAATTTCCTTTTTAAATCTTCATTAGAAAATACTGATTGCAACACTCGGACGTAGCCAGTAACTCTTTTGTTCCAAAATACTAAATAAATAAAAGTCATTTATAAAATATATTAAAATAAAATACTGTTGCAGTTATAAATAAAATTTGTATGATTCTTAATATAATAAAATACTCTAGGATCAGTGACATCTTAATTTTCGTTTCTTTTTCCTTTCTGTTTTCGACTATAAATAAGCGTCTCCATTTCAGTGATTAAAAGTTATTTGACGTTTATAGTTTTTGTCTTGCTGATAAATTATATTAAGGCGGGATTTTAAAGTCGATTTTTTTTTGTATACTGAATGTAAGTAATTAAATTAGCTAATAAAGCTAATAAAATGTTTCACTAACAAGTTCTTCAAATGTCTTAAAATTGCTATCCAAATCCAATGATCTAGTAGGTACGAAGGTATCGGGCTTGCGTTCACCAACCCACCTGCCCAGCATTAATCTTTCTAAGTTAGTAAGTAATTGTGTTATGCTAAGATTGAAATAATGCTAATTATCTCTACATATAAAAATCAATTGCCGTCCGTTAACCCGCAAAAACTCAAAAATGGCTGGACCGATTTTGATGAAATTTATTGTGTGTTTTTGAGTCCCTGGATGGTTTAGAATTACAATTGGACCCTGTAGGTGGCGCTGTTAAGGAATAAAAAACAAATTTAAAAGTTATTTTTGATTTTGTAAAAAAATATTACTAGTGGAGCTGATGTGAAAATTGCATCTGTCGAATAAAAAGTAAAAACCATATATTATCACAAATAATAACATCTAACAGATTTCATTTTATATAAAATTTTGATATTTTCAAGAAAATTGTTTAGAATTCGTAGACAGTTGTTAAATCGATACAGAAGCTCAGTGTAATGCACTCACACCACTCGATTCGCTTATAATTCGAGATTCATAGCGGCTTATTTCTCATAAAAAGTTGTTCCCTTCAAATGTAGTAATTTCGCAGCGAGGGTGGCCCTCCTCGTCCCCTCCTCTAATCTTCTCGGGCTAGCCTTTTAACGCCGGAGATATTGTCTCTTTAGTTAGATCTGTATTTACCATAGTATAAGTAAAGTTGAAAAACAAATCATTTTTACGCGAGTTAAGAAAAATGGGTTCACCTCCGTTTAACCTTTTCTAAATACAACATATATTTAATAAAATTTATAAAAAATATGTAAAGAATCCTACGGAGTAATCATCACTTTTCTATCATATTATTATCATTCATTCATATATTTAATTATCATCATCATCATCATCATCATCATTACAGCCTATCAAAATTCCACTTCTGAACATAGGTCATTCAATTTGATTCAGATTATATATTATATTTGCCATAGTTGCCACACTTCGCGGGCGAGTAAGCAACCGCAGTTTGTATTATTTTGAGTTGTTAACAGGAAGATGCTGCTACCCACCTACTGTTTCATTGCCCTCTGTCGCCTCTTACGACGCCCTCGGGATGATATGGGATAGTGGATTCTCGTAAGCCGCCACTTCACGGAGAATATCTGATATAATTATGTATGAATAGTAATGATATTTTACACGCATAACTAGTTTACAACAATATTGTTTAATATATTATAACAATATGACCTTTATTTCTGTTTCTGCCTGTTTATGTTTTTTTATTCATCTTTTTAATTTTTGTGTATAATTTTTTCCTCAGCCGTTGACTTTAAATATTTTATTAGAATAAACAAAAACGGAATCACCTAATTGCTTTGTTTGATATAGAAAAAAACTGCAATCTGATTTTTAAAAACGAAATCTTAATATTTTCGTTTAAGGATAACAAAACGACACAAAGTCAACATGCAAGTGAAATATTTCACGCGGCTTCATAGAAAAGCTGTAATTAGCAAATATAAATTAATTTAGGCAGAAATAATGACAACACGAGATAATATTCGATTGAAATTCATTCATTCCGATTTGTATATTAGTGAATTTAAATTAAATCGGAGTTTGCCGCCATCTTAATCAACGCCAAATGAATCGCGTTATTAACTTTTTAAAATCTGTCCCAATGTTGTAATACGTTATTGATATAATATTTGTGAACGGGCTGGATAATAATATTTGTATATTATTCCCCAGCATAACTTGACCTTCCCTGCCTCTAAGTTTTGCTTCGTTTTAGGTGGGAAAGGGGTTCCGGTAGGAGTGATAGAGAGTCTGTGTGCGCTGGGCGGAGTATAGTGGTGTCCACAATGGATGGAGAGGTAGGGTCGCATCACAATGAGCCTGCCGCGTAATTGTTAAACTGAACGGGGGTTGAACGCCTTGTCAACTGTTCCGTCACAGATTAAGCTGATAATTCAACAAGTTTTTGTTTTGCTGCCTATAGACTGAGCCCGCAATAAAACAAATTTCGTTAGTATTTTGCAATTTTACTGTAAAGAAAACTATAAACTTTTAAGTTAAATGTTGTAAGTTAATTAGGAATAAAAAAACTTTTACATTTTATATTTTTTCCATAAAAATAAAGTTACATAATATCGATTGCTTTTATTAAAAAATATTTTATAACCATTGCTCTCAATTGTGTTAGGGCCTCTTATCTAGGTTCTTGTTTCGCAAACCGGTAATAATGCGATCCTGTTTTTTTAAATATTGTTTAAGTAAACAGTGAAGTAAGAAATACATCATCATCACTATATAGTATACTGCTGATTGCCCATTGTAGAAAGTACACTGCTGGGCAAAGTTTCTCTTTATTTGCAAGAAGTTTTGCAAATTACAAAAAGTCAAAACTTACTTAAGACCTTTTAGAATAAATATTTTTTTAAAGCTCATGAGCTGTTAATTTCAATGAAGAAAACAAAACAATAATTGAATAGGGAATATAGTTAAAACAATACCCGCTTTTACAATAAATACGTCCTAATGAACTCTATCGTAACCTTTCTAAAGAGTGAATGAAAGTACTGATACCGATCGGGAACTGCCGCGCAACAATATACTTCATCCCTTATTAATTATTTTATTGTAAGCATAAAGGATGCCGTAATCGTCAGAATAATAATATCATCGCGCATAGAGAACCCCAAGTAGCAGCAACACAAGCGTAAATATGACACGCCGTGCCACCAATATGTTTGTGTGTATTACATTAGATTTATTCGACTGGGTCACACATACAGAGACACGGCTACCCCGAAACGGGGTGCGCTTTGGTGTGGGGGCGACCCGCACACAGGCGCACACTGCCACCCGCCAGATGGCCACGCACACATTCAAAGGGCGAAAGGGAAAGCTACACTGAGTAAACAAATCGCGGGAAGTGCCGTCCCTCTCGGCTACAAAGTCGATGTGTGTCACACGGCTGTGTGCTGTTGACGCGATCCGACGTAGATTGTTCTGTGAAATTGCCAGGTAATAGGCCGGGGGACTATATAACACATACTTATTGGTGGGTTTAGGCGCTCAACGTCCTAATCGAATTGAATATTGGCGACACATTGACGCCGTTGACTTACTAATTTATTTAACATGCAAGTTAATTTGATACACCTTTGTCTTTTTTAACCGACTTCAAAAAGGAGGAGGTATTATTTTATGTTTTTTACCTCATAACTTTTTTCTAGGTGAACCGATTTTGATGATTTTTTTTTTATTTGAAAGCTGGTGCTTCTCATGTGGTCCACCAAGTTACCAAGATTAACAAATTTGATCAAGGTTTGACCTGCAGTTTTTGAGTTATCCTTAATAATTTATATTGAAGTCGGTTGTACAAAATTTTTAATATTACCACTTGTTTAAAATCTTTCATCGAATACGCATATTTTTTTTTCTTTTATTTGGCCAGTACTATCTCTTTAAAAACATCTCACACAAACACACATTTTTTGACCAGTTGAGTCCCACCGCAGAATAACAGCCTCCTTAACCTATTGTCACTTCTTATTAAGGCTCTGTGTGTCCTGCCGGGACAAAAGATGTCCTATCCGGCCTTGCTTAATTGTAGTCTAACGTAGAATTGGACTCATACCGTGGGAAGTTAAACCCACTACTAAGTCTGACACGCGACAATGTAGAGGGCATTTTGGCGTCTATGATCAAAGTTATTGCATTTTTGTCTTGCTGGCATAGTACAAGTGCGGACTTGCGATGTTTCGTCAATGACCAAAGGTAGGCACCTGAGGTTATACAGGGTTATGTTTCAAAGAGTAACCAAATTTTAAACTTAAGTTCAAATAGATGAATAATGATGTACCATTATTGCAGTTTATGAAAATACGAGTATATAAGGCTTCTAATTTTATTTGAAATTATTTCAAATTGAATGTGATTTATGGGCAACAACGTTTTTGCCTACCGATCGACCCTTACAAATGTGTGCGTGCGCAGTGAAATCAGTTAAAATAATGCATTACCACGCATTTTGAATTTAAAAGATAAAAAGGACAGTATGTTTGAGATTTTTATTAATTAATTTATCTTCACCATTTAGCTATATTACTCATTCTGAACCTTCCCTGCAAATTTGACCAGTTATTGCAAAATAACCCTGTATGATTTTTTAACTATAAATAGAAATTAAAAGCATATTAGTATATGGGCGACAAACGAGTACGCAGTCCACCTGATGGTAAGAAAATGCTGTGGCCCACAGACATCTACATCTATCCTTAATAAATAATCATAATGCAGATGCGTTGTTACCCGTGAGGACTAAGATGGAATGCCTCTTTTCCAGTAAAAAGGGTCTCCGGTTGTCTACACTCACCATACGAAACACAGCAGTGTTAAGCTGCTATTTTACGCTGTTATTCTGTGAGAGCGTGGTCTTTCCCCGGTCGAGCCGACCTATTCGTGCTACAACTATACTACTAATATAGCTGCAGCATGGCGCAACCACGTATATAATAATAATGTCCTCCAGACCGAATTTCGGTCACGGCGGCCAGCCTCAACCGAGACTAGCCATCGGCGCAGGACAGGATTATAGTGCCCAAGTGTATGCGCAAGCACAGGTGCTATCTCTATTCCCTAACTCTCATAGTCCGATGGGACGGTAAACCGACACGACCGGAGAGAGATCAGGCGCAGGGCCAACGGCTTTACGTGCTTTCCGAGGCACGGGGGTGAGACACTGCCATCGTCCTGACTCCGGGCAGCTACTGAGAATTTCTGATGGACAATCTCAATAACTGATTTTTTTTTGGCCTGACCCGGGATTCGATCCCGGGACCTAATGATCAGCAGTCGCACTACTACAACCACTAGACCAACGAGGCAGTTACGTATATAGCTACTCTGTCAAGAAAGTACCGGGAAAAGATCAATAATACACAAAATTCATCATCCAAGTTTATTTTATCACCTTCAAAGTATGCTCCTTCAGTAACGATACACTTTCTCCAACGAATAATCCAATCATCAAAACATTTTTTAAACGCTTTTTCCGGAATTGAGTTCAGTTCTCGCTGCGAATTATCCTTTATGTCTTTTACCGATTGAAAACGGGTGCCACTAAGTGGTAATTTGAGTTTAGGAAAAAGAAAAAAGTCGGCTGGAGCCATATCTGGTGAATAAGGTTCGTTCACAATGATGGCCTTGTGCGAAGGCGCATTATCGTGGTGCAAAATCCAAGAATTTTCTTTCCACAAATCTGGCCTTTTTTGTCTAATTTGCTCTCTTAAACGCCACATAACGCTCAAATAATATTCTTTATTTACCGTTTGACCTCCCGGCAAAAAATCCGAGTGCACAACACCGCGATACTCAAAGAAAACGGTCAACATGACTTTGACTTTTGACTAGTTGACTAGTTTGCATGTCAAACTCGTAAACTCATATCTCATCACCAGTAACAATGCGTTTCATGACTGTTGGGTCGGAATTGACTCGTTCTAGCATATCCTCAGCGACTCTTATGCGATTGAGTTTTTGGAGAAAATTCAGGTCTTTTGGGGCTAGCCGAGCGGCAACATGTTTCATACCCAAGTAATCAACTCTTGAAACACTGAAAGTTCGGCGGCTATCTCTCTCAAACTTGAATGAGGATTTTCAGTCACTATTTCCTTCACTTTTGCGATGTTAACTTCAGTTGCAGACGTTGATGGCCTACCAGAGCGAGGCAAATCTTCCATCACATCTCGACCGCTTTTGAACGCTTTGTACCACTCATAAACACGTGTTTTTGATAAAATCGATTCACCGTAAGCCTTTTGTAACATTTTCAGTGACTCCGAACACGAAATCCCATTGGCGATGCAAAATTTGAGACAAACTCTTTGTTCGATGTTTTTGTCCATTGTGAAATTCGCAATACACACTAGATATGATATAACTAAAAACAGCACTGTATTTAATCTAAATAACAGATGTAACTCAAACTCCACGCCAAAATAGAAAATAGTTGTGCCAATCTAACAAAAACAAAAAAAAAGTTGAATTTGGAACCGTAAACAAATTATCCATTCCCGATACTTTTTTGACTGAATAAATTATGTTTTCGTTACACTTCCCCGCAACACTAATGAAAATCACTTCAGGATAATTTTCATAGATGTACTTTTTATCATATTTATTAATTAAAAATGACTGCCAGATTGTCTTTAGTTTCAGGAAAATAATCACACGGAACCATACCTGGTGAACATGGTCGCTTGGAAATTGTTACAGTGGTGGTGTTTGACAAAACCTTTATTATGTTTGTCATAACCATATACGTGGTAGAGCCATACTGCAGCTATGTTATGGTGGTAGCACAAATGGATCGGCTCGAGCGGGGAAGATCTACGCTCTCAAAATACCAGCGTGAAATAGCAGCTTAATGCTGCCGTGTTTCGTATTGTGAGTATAGAGATAGAGAACCGGAAACCGTTTCTTCGTCGTCAATAGTGACAACGCGTCGGCATTTTTAATTCTTAATTGAGGATAGATGTAGATGTCTATGGGCTAAAGGGCTGTGTGCTCGTTTACCACCCCTATTCTATAAAAAAGTTTACAATTTATCAAAGAAATTAAAAGCAGATGCGTTATAGTTGTACAAATACAAAAGCTCAGAATTACAATTTCACGAAAGTTTTGTAAGTTTTTTAACATTTGCGAAAAACAATCCTTAAAATTGCTGTCTGCTGTAAAAATCTTAGAAAAAATAAAAGAATTTATGCTGTGATTTAAAATCTAAAAATAAATCTTAAATGGTATATTAATAAATATATCAGATTGTGGCACTGGAAGAGTACTGACGTTTACTGCTCAGGTTTTGTGAAATAGAATAAGTAAACATTTTGTATTTATTAATTAAGGACTTTATACGGTGCGCAAATAAATATACCAGTAGGTGAACTGAATTTTATCATTAAAATCTGGCAAGACACTACCCGTGCACTATTTTACGTGGTAGATCCACTGTTGCTGTATTGTGTATTATAATATGGCTTGTCACAGCAATGTCTGAACTTTTTTTGATTATTGCTGAATCCTCACTTGTCTTTCTTCTTGCAGTTATTTCTAAGCAAATTTCTTGATGTTAGGGGAGAAGAGCTCTTATTAGACATTAATCCCACCATTCATTAATAAATAGGTGTCATATTACGAGTATTTCGTGATTTAATAAGCCATACATCCCCGTTATCTAATATCGACTTCCCGTCTGTTTGTTCAAACATGCTTAATCTTTGTACTTAAATTTAAAAGTTTTATAACAAATCGTTATAACGAAAACCACCTGTGAGAGACAGCATGTATAAATATAAAATAAGTTCATACACATCGCGTTCTATTTGCTATTTTGACTCCGAACAATTTCAGCGACAATAATCGTGTTCTTATAATTTAATATAGCCGTCTTAAATATTTTTATAGTGTATATTGCGTACAAAATGACGGAAATATCATCCCAATCAAATACCAACGTAGACATTTATAAACGTCTACTAGAAAAACGTTCTCTTTATAGATCAGAAGAGATATTTATATTAAAATATAAAATGTTCACCGCGTTATTAACAAATCTCTCAAACGAGTGACAACATAAACAACAGACTAAAAATGCCACCGCCTACAGTTTGAGAACAAAGAAAAAGTAAAGTATGATTAGGCGCTACGTCACTGGCCAGTGTGCGAAGCGTCATGAGCTCTGCGACGACAGAAATATATGCAGGCGCCTCCAGCCGCGCTTGTCGTGAATTTCTGAAAAGGGGACTTCGCTTCAATTTTAACGCCGTCCAGTACCATCTGGAGACGGCGAAGTCATCCTTGCCTTTTTTCATCGATATACAGGTGCCCTCTGATGTGAGGCTTATATCTCTTAACTATCCTAGCGGGAAAATGTTGCTAACCAGTAACATTTATTGTTTGTTATACAGATAACAGAACTGGTGATGCTTTTACAGTGGCCGTGCCAAGATTTCTCGGAATATGTTATCAAGTGCCTGAACAAATTTGTATCTGAAGTCAAATTTTGTTTAACATATTCTCGGATTGGGAACGATTAAATCTGATCCAGTTTAATCCTCCAAAGACACAGCTTTGCGCGTTTACGTTAACCCCTTTGTCATGAAGCTTCAATTTGTCATAAAGGGCAACACAGGACACAGGGATACCGATGCTGCTTCAGTCAGCATCGGAATCCTCGACGTCAACATATCGAGTGACGTTCAGTTCCGCGGTCACTTGGAAGCGAAGACTATATTCCCTCTTAAAAGCTTGTCGCTCAGTAGAAAGAGATAGTATTTTTTTTGCCGGCGCACCGCTTGTAACTTTACAAGGCGCAAATTTGGCCTCACGTAGAATATTGTTCTCATCTCTGCGCCATGGCACTAAAGTGCGGACTTGACTGGATCCAGCGAAGAGCAGCCCGAAGCGTCGACGACCGATTTACTTCTGATCGGGTTTATTCATGTATCGTTACGATACATGTCAAATTTTTACTATTTATTAGTATAAAGTTTTTTAACTTATTCTTCGGTAAATTGGAGCTATGTTTGGATAAAATATCATCATTCATCATCACTGTTTGATAGTCGACCGACTAATTGTAATACAGTTTTTATTTGTTGAAACTATTCACAGTCTCTAATTTTGTTTAAACAAAGTAAAAATTTAAATTATTTATGGGCGGGTAGTCTAAATCTTTTAAATCATCATCATCATTACAGCCCATCACAAGTCCACTGCTGAACATAGACCTCCCCCAAGGAATGCCACAAATCACGGTCTCGAGCCACCTGCTTCCTGCATGTCTTACTAGGTCGTCACTCGATCTAGAGGGGGGACGCCCTACACTTCGCCTGCCGGTACGAGACTGCCACTCGAGAATCTTTCTTCCCCATCGGTTGTCGGTTCTTCGGTTGTCGGTTAATATTTTTGATATTAAGTGTTGGAACGCTCTTTTGCCATAATAATTAGCACATTTATATTGTAATTTTATTTACTTTACACGGTCTGCGCATATTCTTATTTATGGGATAAAGCTACTCAAAGCGTCACATGTCGCAAATGATATTTTAAGGTGTTAAATTACACTCCTGGAAGAGCTGCTCATAATTATCCCTAAATTAAATTTTAGCTTTTGGGTTAGCTAATATTTTCATACATCTAATTTGAAATTGCTTTGATTTATTTAAATATATTTTAAAAGTCCTTACATATGCTACTAATCCATATTGCAACGTTGACTCAACTAATGCGTAATAAACAACATACATTACGGCTTTAGATGTTACTTTCTTCAAAAAATAGAATTTACCTAATATAGCTCTTAATTTATTACACACCTGTTCTATATGGCTACCCCTGTTCAAATTTCTATCTATTGTAACACCTAGATATTTGAAATGTTTTACAAGTACTATAATTGCACATTTACATTTAAGCATATTTTCGTGTATACAATGATTACCATCATTGTATACACGAAAATAGTGTGGCACTAGATATCTACATTTATCCTCAATTAGGAATCAAAATGAAGATGCGTTGCCACCCCTGAGGACTAAGATGGAATACCTCGTTTCCAGTAAAAA
Organism: Parnassius orleans; assembly: GCA_029286625.1. Taxonomy (NCBI): domain Eukaryota; kingdom Metazoa; phylum Arthropoda; class Insecta; order Lepidoptera; family Papilionidae; genus Parnassius; species Parnassius orleans. Next base: position 2,222,860 of record JAGSMP010000027.1, on the reverse strand, counting down.
GGGTGTCCTGTTCTCTACACTCACCATACGAAACACAGCAGCATTAACCTGCTATTTTACGCTGGTATTCTATGTGAGCGTGGTCCTACACCGGTCGAGCCGACCCTTTCGTGCTACAACTAATATAGCTGCAGCGTGACTCTACCAAGTATAGGATTTGTGCCGTTCTATCTTAGTCCTTCATTCGGAGTCCTACTCTTCTTCATTCGAAGTTTGTATTGTCATAGGCTACAGAAATCACTTACCATGAATCATTAGATATGAGCTCACTTGTCATTTTAATGTTATAGTAATCTGAGTTTAAGTAGTTTAAGAGTTTTCTTCCTCGCACGACTACTTTGTGGAATCGTTTACCACCGTGTGGAATCGTTTACCGATTTTTCCGGACCGGTACGACTAAGGAACTTCAAGAAACGAGCTTCCTCCTTATTGAAAGGCCTGCACCGCATCTGCAATACCCCTGGTGTTGCTCGTTTTGCAGTTGTTCATGGGCGGCGGTCGACACATACCATCAGGTGAGCCGCATTCTTGTTTGCCCCCTCTTCTATAATTTTTTTTTATAAAATGGAGCACAGGTGTTCAAGAATAGCAAGTATTCTTGAATTTAACATTTTAAATTTACAGGATGATAAAGAGACATCGTAATTCAGGAACACTACAGACGTATACATCAAGACACAGCAACTCGATACAGTGGTATAGTAGCAATAAAACGGATTTTTTTTTTACTGAACATATATCAGTAAAGGGACGATCAATGCGAGCTGCAAATTGTGAGTATAAAAATTTCCGGACTGAAAACGTTTGAATCAATTTTGTGCTACATTTAAAGATAATGCATTAGGTCGACAAAGAACAAACGTTGCGGCTTGTATTACTTTTGTCTGTATGTAATGTAACATCAAAATATACCAACTGAATTTCTTCGCTGCAGCTGCAGCGTGTCTTTACCACGTGCAAAAAATTGACTAAGTCACTAAGTCATAAAATTTAGATATTAATTTTTTAATCTTTTAAAACAAAACAAATCGTACGATTTAACTGTCTTGTTTTAACACCATATATTTTTATAATTCTTATTTTAAAAAAAACAGTGTTAATAATTACTGTAATTAGAAGTCTAATTTTTGATCTTCGTACTTCACAGCACATTATGCTTTTTGGTGAATTTCAACGATATAGAACCGATGATTATTGTGAAGTGAAGTTAAAAAGTAAAAGTTATAGACTTCATAAATCCCAAAACTGATCAAAAGTCTCCTTTCTGTCCTCTTATTTCTGTGAGGGTTTTGGTACAAGGAAATATCCGCCGCACTTCTGCATAATTTTGCTGCAGCGTATCTCTACCACGTATAGCCAGTAAATCGGATAAATTTTTAATCACATTTCATCTTATAATATCATTATATACACGATTTAACTCTAACTTGTATATCACTTTACTGAAATTTACTATCGTTTATAACTAATAATTACCCCGTCAGAAATTAGGGTAGGCCAAAACCGTTGGACGCATATAGGTTTTAATTTTATTATTTTTTTAAATCTGAATAACCTTTGTCTCTTTAAAGTACTAATGTTTACTAAAATATTCTGCGTATTTTCTAAGCTGGCCCCGACATATTGTCACAAGAGATGACTTCAATTTGATAGAGTCTAATCATAATCGAATCTCGAGCGTCGGATTTAAATGAGGCAATCAATCAGCGCGGCAGCGCTTACTGACGGGAGGGCTAAAGAGTCTTGCGTGCTTAGATACATGACATTCTCATTCTTTTAAATTGAAAGTACCTTAAACGCTGATATCCAACTATAGCACATACCATGAGGTGGACTTTAAGTTGATTTGTCATTTCAATTTCATAAAAAAATATTTAGGACGAACTAGTTCCAAATTCTTTTTGCTTTAACATTGCAAATATTATGTAGAGTCACATAACTCCGTTGAAAAAACGAGTTAAAAAGATAATTAAAAAGTTAAACAAATTCACACGAAATACTCGTAACATGTTTTCTTTGCCTGATTAAGTTAATGAAATTACGATAACAATTAAAAATATGTTATCAGCGATGTGCGCTAAATGTCAACGACACTATTCGGATAATGCATCCGCGAGTGACATCGGCGTAGAAAGTTGTTTGTATTCAAATTAGCTTGCTTAACTCTACCGAATTAGTTAAAGTTACTTCGCTTATTGATAATAAGCAGTGCTAACGATATTGTTAGCATTTATTTAATATGGTGACTACATGATTTAGTAAAGATGCTGCAGGTGATTTTCTTGTGGATCTACATAGATAAACACTCACGCCTGTCACCCAGAGGGGTGGGTAGAGACTACGGACTTCCATTTGGCACGATCCTGACACATCTCTCTTGCCTCCTTTACGTCCATATATACCTACGCAAACACGCTCGTTGGTAAGGGGAACTCTTAATTTGGCCCATCTTTAATATATCGCCAATCGATAAATATCCGTCTACGGCGTCCCTTGCCGATTATGTCTAATAAATTTCCTTTGACTTCTGCTACATAAACTCGCTTTGTTTCTCATTAATTCTTTTTACATGACCAAGCCACCGAAGCATTTATTTCTTAATCCACCTGGATTAAGAAATGAAAGCAATCCATACTTTTCTTATTACATAATTCCTTACCATGTCATTTAGAGTCACCCTTAACATACTCCTTTATGACCGCATTTCTGCAGTATTTATTCTATTCTTATGCTTCCTCTGGCACACCCAACTTTTACTACCAGGCATATAAAGGTAGATAAAGGTGCCTTTTTCGAAACGTTCTGATTTCCCACCATAGAGTGAAAAGCCTCATTTACTCTTTGTCCTACATGTAAATCTAAATATCTTTTAGTGTTTCTTGCCACATTAAGTTAAACGGCACTAAAATGGAATCACTTCCATGTCTGTCTGTCTATCACATATGTTTTTCCCTGAGAAGCTTGAAATTTGTAATAATTATAAAATGAGATTGACCAACAACAGGAATGAGGGTAAAAATTATAATTTTCGACTTAAGGCTATAGGTCTGGAGGGCTAGAAGCAAGTTGCATTTTTTGAGATTATTTTGTAGGACCTCATTTTATAGTATAGAATATAATAAAATTGAATAGAATAGACGCACCACGGATGACTCATATCATGAACCCGTCCGATTTTTTATAATTTACTGAATTACTGTTAAGTTGCGGTGTAAAAGGCGACAGAGGGAAACAAACCAAATGAGCAACAGCGTTTTCCTAATAACGTTAACGTTAATGGTGTAGTATGAGAATTCGGTAAATTAGCAACACAGCTAAATGTAACATGATTTTTAAGTAGTAACGGGATTAAACGAGCACATATTCCATACCTATTGGTAAGTGGGTGCTGTCGTCCATAGACCCGTCTATCTTCAATTAAGAATCACCCTGAAGACTAAAATAGAATGTCGAATCGAAGCGAAATTTTACTGGTAATGAGATCAGTAAAATTTCGCTTCGATTGTTCTATGTGATGTGAATTTACAACAATAATGCAACCATAATTTCGATTTAAGCCAAGTAATCAATAAGCTAAAGTTACATAGAGCAGGCTTCATTATAGCTCAGAGAAGCAAAAATCGTTGTTGAAGAAAAGGTCTTCGAACGGTAGCTACGTACGGACGAATAATTGGAAGTTTGATGTAGGGATTATAATAAAGCAAATACTCAGAAAAATATGTTTAAAATGTTTTTACGTGGTAGAGCCATGCTGCAGCTATATTACTGGTATAGTTGTAGCACGAATGGGAAGGACCACGCTTTCACAGAATACCAGCGTAAAATGACAGCTTAATGCTGCTGTGTTTCGTATGATGAGTGTAGAGAACCGGAGACCCTTTTTACTGGAAATGAGGCATTCCATCTTAGTCCTCAGGGGTGACAACGCATCTGCATTTTGATTCGTAATCGAGGATAGATGTAGATGTCTATAGGCCACAACAACCCCTCTTACCATCAGGTGAACTGTGTGCTCGTTTGTCACCCTTATTCTATAAAAAAAATGTAAAATATCAGTGAATAAGTGTGTTTTTAACTGTTGTAGTTTAATTTTATAATCCTCTAGCAAACTAAGTTAGATCTCCGTTGGCGCCACTGAAATTGTTAAACACAATTTTAATTGCTGATTTACCATGTACTAAGTGAACGAAAGAGGAAAACTGGCGTTCTCAGTAAACAAAAATATCTTTAGAAATTAAAATACTATTTTTATTGCTTCATAAATAATTTCATGTTGAGTAAATGACAGAATGATAGTTGTTAAATTAATGATTGAAAACAAAGTAGTGAATGTTGTAAGTGTATGCTCCGCAAACAGGCTGTGAAGAGAGGTGAAAGAAGTTTTGGGAGGAATTTGATTGTATGATGATGGGAATACCTGAGCGTGAGGATGTTTATATGGGAGGAGATTTTAATGGACATGTAGGAGAGTGAATGACGGGTATGAAAGAGTACACGGTGGATGGGGTACGGAATGCGGAACCGTGAGGGGAAGTTCTTCTGCAAGCAGCATGTGCTTTCGACCTGGCTGTAGTAAACACGTGGTTCCAAAACGAGATCAGCATCTTGTTACTTATAAAAGTGGCCACCACGCGACACAGATCGACTATCTTCTGATAAGACGGAACCAAATCAAGAGTGTAAAAACTGCAAAGTGCTTCCAGGTGAAGACTTAGTATCCCAGCACCGAATCCTGCTGGCTGACATCTGCTTAACTGTTCGACTCAACAAACATAAGGATCGTCCCCACCCAAAATAAAGTGGCATTTGTTGCATAAGGAGGTATGCAAGTGAATTTAGAGAGCTAGTTGTAAACAAGATGATAGAGATGGGTGATATGGAAGGAATGAGTGTGAATGAGTGCTGGAAGGAAATGGCTGATTGTATCCGAAGTGTGGCAAGGAAGGTGTTAGGAGAATCAAAAGGAAGCGTATGATAGATAAGGATGGGTGGTGGTGGAGTGAAAGTATTAGAGAAGTTTTGAGAAAAAGAAAATGCCTTTAAAGAATGGCAGAGCGTAGAAGACCAGAATGAATCCATAAAAGAAAGTAAGAGAGGGCGTATAAAGAATGTAAGAAGAGAGCGAAGAAGGAAGTTGCTATTTGTAGGGCAGAGGCGCAAGATAAATTATATCGGTCCTTGAAAGCCCTGAAGGGCAAAACGACTTTTCAAATTGCAAGAGCGAGAGAAAGGAATGGAAGAGATGTTTCACATGTAAAATGTATAAAAGATGATTCTGGAAGGATTTTGACTGACGATGAAAGTATAAAGAAGCGATGGAAGGAGTATTTTGAGAAATTGATGAATGAGGAGAATGAATGGAATGGTATGCTTGAAACCCACCAGTGAATATGGGCTTAGTGAGAGAAATTAGTGGAAGAAGTAAAATGGCTGTTAGGAATATGAAGAATGGGAAGGCGGTCGGCACAGATGGAATACCAGTAGAAGTGTGGAAGTTGCTGAGGGCGGATGGATGGAAGTGGTTGAGTTTATTTTTCGGTAAATTGAAAGTACCTTAAACGCTGATATCCAACTATAGCACATACCATGAGGTGGACTTTAAGTTGATTTGTCATTTCAAATTCATAAAAAAAATATTTAGGACGGACTAGTTGCAAATTCTTTTTGCTTTAACATAGCAAATATTATGTAGAGTCACATACCTCCGTTGAAAAAACGAGTTAAAAATATAATTAAAAAGTTAAACAATTTCACACGAAATACTCGTAACATGTTTTCTTTGCCTGATTAAGTTAATGAAATTACGATAACAATTTAAAATATGTTATCAGCGATGTGCGCTAAATGTCAACGACACTATTCGGATAATGCATCCGCGAGTGACATCGGCGTAGAAAGTTGTTTGTATTCAAATTAGCTTGCTTAACTCTACCGAATTAGTTAAAGTTACTTCGCTTATTGATAACAAGCAGTGCTAACGATATTGTTAGCATTTATTTAATATGGTGACTACATGATTTAGTAAAGATGCTGCAGGTGATTTTCTTGTGGATCTACATAGATAAACACTCACGCCTGTCACCCAGAGGGTGGGTAGAGACTACGGACTTCCATTTGGCACGATCCTGACATCTCTCTTGCTTCCTTTACGTCCATATATACCTACGCAAACACGCTCGTTGGTAAGGGGAACTCTTAATTTGGCCCATCTTTAATATATCGCCAATCGATAAATATCCGTCTACGGCGTCCCTTGCCGATTATGTCTAATAAATTTCCTTTGACTTCTGCAACATAAACTCGCTTTGTTTCTCATTAATTCTTTTTACATGACCAAGCCACCGAAGCATTTATTTCTTAATCCACCTGGATTAAGAAATGAAAGCAATCCATACTTTTCTTATTACATAATTCCTTACCATGTCATTTAGAGTCACCCTTAACATACTCCTTTATGACCGCATTTCTGCAGTATTTATTCTATTCTTATGCTTCCTCTGGCACACCCAACTTTTACTACCAGGCATATAAAGGTAGATAAAGGTGCCTTTTTCGAAACGTTCTGATTTCCCACCATAGAGTGAAAAGCCTCATTTACTCTTTGTCCTACATGTAAATCTAAATATCTTTTAGTGTTTCTTGCCACATTAAGTTAAACGGCACTAAAATGGAATCACTTCCATGTCTGTCTGTCTATCACATATGTTTTTACCCTGAGAAGCTTGAAATTTGTAATAATTATAAAATGAGATTGACCAACAACAGGAATGAGGGTAAAAATTATAATTTTCGACTTAAGGCTATAGGTCTGGAGGGCTAGAAGCAAGTTGCATTTTTTGAGATTATTTTGTAGGACCTCATTTTATAGTATAGAATATAATAAAATTGAATAGAATAGACGCACCACGGATGACTCATATCATGAACCCGTCCGATTTTTAATAATTTACTGAATTACTGTTAAGTTGCGGTGTAAAAGGCGACAGAGGGAAACAAACCAAATGAGCAACAGCGTTTTCCTAATAACGTTAACGTTAATGGTGTAGTATGAGAATTCGGTAAATTAGCAACACAGCTAAATGAACATGATTTTTTTAAGTAGTAACGGGATTAAACGAGCACATATTCCATACCTATTGGTAAGTGGGTGCTGTCGTCCATAGACCCGTCTATCTTCGATTAAGAATCACCCCTGAAGACTAAAACAGAATGTCGAAATCGAAGCGAAATTTTACTGGTAATGAGATCAGTAAAATTTCGCTTCGATTGTTCTATGTGATGTGAATTTACAACAATAATGCAACCATAATTTCGATTTAAGCCAAGTAATCAATAAGCTAAAGTTACATAGAGCAGGCTTCATTATAGCTCAGAGAAGCAAAAATCGTTGTTGAAGAAAAGGTCTTCGAACGGTAGCTACGTACGGACGAATAATTGGAAGTTTGATGTAGGGATTATAATAAAGCAAATACTCAGAAAAATATGTTTAAAATGTTTTTACGTGGTAGAGCCATGCTGCAGCTATATTACTGGTATAGTTGTAGCACGAATAAAACTCATGTCACATACGATGAAAGTCTGGGAAAGAATAATAGAGAGAAGAATGAGAGAAGAGTGTGAGATAACACAAAACCAGTTCGATTCATGCCCGGTCGAGGTACGACAGATGCCATTTCGCACTACGCCAATTGTGTGAAAAGTACAAGCGCGTGCATAAAGATCTGCACATGGTTTTTGTCGACCTTGAAAAGGCGTATGATCGGGTTCCCCGTGAGGTTTTGTGGTGGGCGTTAAAGATGAAAGGTATGCCTGGGAAGTATGTGAGGTTAGTCCGTGCTATGTACAGAGCATCCCGTACATGTGTACGATCTGCCGTGGAACTACGGGCAGTATCGATGTGGCGGTAGGGCTGCACCAAGGGTCGGCATTGAGCCCTTACTCTTCCTACTGATTATGGACGCTTTGACGTCGGACCTGCAGGATGAGGCACCCTGGTGCATGCTCTTTGCCGATGACATCGTGCTTGTCGGGGAAGAAGGCATCGAGGTACAGAGCAGACTGACGGGGTGGCAACGGAGGCTGGAAAGTGTTGGCTTGAAGATCAGCAGATCCAAAACCGAATATCTGTGCTGTGATTTCGGCGGCCTTTCCAGTCCTGTACCCATGTCGTTGGATGGCGCTATACTGCCTATCTGCTCAGATGCCAAGTACCTCGGTTCCCTCATTCAAGGCGACGGCGGAATAGATAGAGCTGTGCAGCATAGGATTAACGCAGGGTGGATGAAATGGCGACAGGTCACAGCCACAACGTGCGACCCCCGAATGCCAATAAGGCTGAAGGAAAATTTACAAATCGATCATCCGACCTGTCGTCATGTATGGAAGTGAATGCTGGGCCGTCAAGAAGAAGGATGAAAACAGACTGCATGCGAATGAAATGAGAATGTTACGATGGATGTGTGGTGTGACAAGGATGGATAAGATAAGGAATGAGTATATAAGAGGAAGCCTGAAAGTAGCGCCAGTGGTAGAAAAGGTGAGAGGAAGCAGATTGGCATGGTTTGGGCATGTGATGCGGAGGAATGAAAGTCATGTCACAAAACGAGTGTTGAATATGAATGTGGAGGGACACACGGGCAGAGGAAGGCCGAATAAAGATGGATCGATTGTGTGAAGAGTGATATGAGAATGAAAGGAGGTATGGAAATGACGGCTGATAGAGAGGAATGGAACAAAAGGATTTACTGCGCCGACCCCAGATAATGGGAAATGGTTTAGAGAATGATGAAATAATTTCATGTTAATCAGATTAATGAAAGTTTCAAAATCAAATTTGCAATATAAGAGTGAGATTTTGTTTATATGTTTAACTCTCTATGTAAGTTAGAATCCATGAATTATATTCAGAGACTCTCGTATATACTCCAGGGTACGTGAGGTCTGCACAGCCTTCACCCCAGGATACTATTCCAACTAGGGTGTTGTTAGAGACTAGAGGCCCACCAGAGTCCCCTTGGCAAGCATCTCTTGGAGGGTTAGTGGCGTTTGCGCAAAGCATCCCAGTGGTGATATCTGCGATGCGGAGGTATGCGCGCGCGCAACTATCCTGCTCGACAATTCTAACGCGCGCTGCAAGCAAAACTGGCGATGCCGAACCTTCGTACTGCAAAATATTTAAATAAGATGCCACAATAAAAATATTTAAAAAAATCAATATGTTGACTAACGTAATTTTACTTTTTTACGTCGTAGAGCCATGAATTTGTCGACTTTACTGGGAAAGGACACCGTACGCTCTCACAGAATATTAACGTGAAGTAGCAGCGTAGTGCTGCAGTGTTTCGTGTGGTGACGTAGTGTTACAAGTAACGGGATATTTCATCTTAGTATGCAGGGATTACAACGTATCTGCATTTTATTTCATATTCGATGATAGATGTAAATGTCTTTGCACCACAGCGTGCACTTATCTTTAGAAAACAGTGCACTTGTTTGTTACTCTTTAATAAAAAAAAACTTGTTTATTTTATTTTTAAAAAACTTTACAATGAATTCATTTATTGTTGTGACCTTACAAAACAACGCTTACAATGCGTGGATTTAATGCGTTGGTGGCATTCTGAGCCAGTAAACCCTGGGATAGGAAGAAAGTGGTGACAAGTGCAGACTTCAAAGAAAAGAAATGGAAAAGAAACAAATAATTATAAATCACATAAATACAGAACATACAATTATTTACATACTTTGTAACAACTTGTACTACTATCTGCCTATTCTACATGCAGAGAAACATTTGTCGAAGATTCAAACTGCCTAAAAGAAATATTTTTGTGCAAAATAAAATTCATTAGAGATCTGTTTTAACATATTTTGCGTATCATAGCGTAATGCTACGGCCAGACTACCGTGATATGGCAATAATTATGGCCATAATTGAAACAACACCTAGGTGTAGCCACGATTTATGGATATGATTTTACAATGTCAATCAATATGGCATATGACGGTAGGCAATAGCTCCGGTGTCGGTCTTTTTCACATATCAAAGACGATTACCGCGGTAATTTTTGCGTCAAGTGCCCACACTACAGTTCGTTCAGTCTGCGACACTAACTATATATATATATATATATATATATATATATATATATATATAGTACTACTGCAGGCGGTAATTTAGGCAATAATTTAATGCCATAGGTAGTGTGACCGTAGCATAAGGGAACAGGAAGGTGAAAACGAGTCTTTTTATCGACGCCAAAATTTATATTAAATGTATAATACCTTTCGTCATGGGGCGAATATTGCCATTATTGCCACGCTTGGCAGTTTTTTTCTCATTGCAATTTTGTTGTTATCAGAAAAATGCTGCTGCCCATCTCCTGGTTTGTTTCCCACTATCGACTCTTACGACACCCACGGGACGATATGGGGTAGTGGATAAGAGATGCAGGCAGTCGATGGATGCAGGTGGCTCAGGACTGTGCTTTGTGGCATTCCTTGGGAAAAGCCTTGTTCAGCAGTGGCCTTGTGCAGGGCTGTAGTGATGATGATGGCCGTTAACCAAAAATTGTCTGCAACTTACCGAGACACTACCGTATCCAGAAACGATAGCTTCAGTACCAACAGGTAGCACATGAGTAGCACTTGCAAAATTTACTGCTCTCACACTCTGACCAAACCTCATCCGCTTACTGGTCACCAGCAATGAGATGTCATTTTCCAATGAAAATGATGAATAGTTCTCGTGGATCACGACCCTTGATAACCCGTACGATTTCCCTCCGGACAAACGGAAGGCTGTACCTACGACGGCACGTAAAGAAGGTGGATCTGCCACAAAACTGAAAAAAAAATTGTTGAAGTTACTGAATATTACAAAAAGATCTATTGCTTGATTATTAATTTTTATATTATGTTTCATTTTAATGTCGAAGAGACCGAAACCGATGAGATGTAGCACGAATGGGTCGGATCACGCTCTCACAGAATACCAGCGTAAAATAGCAGTTTAATGCTGCTGTGTTTCGTATAGTGAGTGTAGAGATCCGAAGACCTTTTTTACTGGAAACGAGGCATTTCAACTTAGTCCTCAGGGGTGATAACACATCCGCATTTTGATTTTTAATCGAGGTGACATGTAGATGTTTATGGGCCACACCATCCACTTACTATCAGGTGGATTGTATGCTCCTTTGTCACTCTTATTCTATAAAAAAGAGGAAGAAAGGATCTCAAGAGGCAGCTTCGTACCAGTAGGCGAAGTCTACTCCATCTAAAGTGGAGCCGCCGTCCTCGAGTAACGACCTGGTAAGTGATGCAGTAAGTCGGTAGATGCAAGTGGTTCAGGTCCGTGCTTTGCGGCGTTTCTTGAGACAATCCTATGTTCAGCAGTGGTCTTGTGTGTGGGGTCTATAATGATGATAATGCTGATGATAAGCCACCCTTACTGATGAAAATAGAGTCCGCCTGTTAGTGGATACCGTGGCCCATTTACACCTTTTCCTAAAATATCTGGTTTTACCACACGAAAAACAATAGCATTATGCTACTATTTTACGCTGGAATTGTGACTGATAATGTTATTTTCTTGATATTTTCTAATCTATTCAAGGACCAGAAACTTTATCTGATACTGTACGACCCACTAATAATTGGACTAATAATTGGAGTAGATGCAGGAATTATTATTCATTCTTTTAGATATATTGTCAATATCCTATAATTTCTGAAGCTGACTTTATTTAGGATATGTAGTGCTAAACATACACTACATATAAACATACCCTAACATTTGTAAAACAGTGGTTGACCAAAATTTTGTAAAAGCCGCGGGACAGCATAGAGTAATACATTATTTTACACTTCCATTCTTCCAAGTAATGCATACCAGCTGGTACATACTTTGAGAAGCCTATGTCTAGTAATCGACTTAAGAAGACTGTTGATGATAATGACGATGATGACTGATGACGCTACAACAGTAGGGTAGGGCGGGGCCCTACCCTACTGTTCTAGTTGGGCAATTTTTTACTTGAGCGGTTATAGCTCCTCAACGATAAGTCTTAATGACTTGTTATGCATGCAAGTCATTAAGACTTATCATGATGGGTAAGTCATCTATCCCTTTCCAAACTGTCTTTAGTAATTTATTTCTTACAAATCACATTTAAGAGCTGCAGCCGTTTAAGTGAAGAAAGTCAAAGATGCTCATCGTACCACATAGGTGAGGTAAGTTGAGCAAGAGTATTGGGTAAATTGAGCAGTTAGAAATTCTAGCCAAACCATGGGTTCAATGTTTACTAGAAATGAAATAAAATTTCTGTTTTACAATCAACTTTTTATTTATAGTATTTTTGTGACATAACAGTGAAATAAAAATAATTTTCTTTTAATATTAAACAAAAATAGAATCAACAAAAACTCAAAATATTTTAACTTAACTTTTGGATTAGAACTCAGTCTTTCTACTTAAAATCACACTTGAACATTGATATAATTATCAATAAAGATTACATTAAAAAAGAAAATACTAATGAGATCTTGGAAACTTAATTATCATTGTCGCTGTTGCAATAAATACAAACGAAAGTAAGACCAGCAGCTGGCGCACATTTTGTATGTCCCCACTCCTTGCAAACTTGGCACTGGATCCACATTTCCCCTGGTAAACCTTCAGAATAGTCTTCGCAACAAACCAGGCAGGAATAGTCATTATCATCATCGTTGCAACACTCTTCTTTCTTTTATTATCAATGTTCTTCTTTGGTTTCTTAATTTTTTTGGTGGTTTTATTTTGTTCCTCTTGCAATGCGTTCTTTTCGTGAGTGTTTGTTAGAATAACAGCTTTCCTCTTTCTTCTGATAGTTTTGGCTGATTTTCTAGGACCTGCCTTTGGGTATGGCCGAAAAATTTCTGGGGAAAATGCATGAAATTATGAAAAATGGACGTTGAACAACTATTGCTCAACTAACCCCAACCCAAAATTTGAGACAAAAGTGAGGATATAAAAAAACTGTTAAAATTATATCCAAATCCTTTATACATACCAAAAATATACCAAATTTTTGGAAGTTTAAAACTTACCTGATTGAAAACGGATAATATTTGACTCGTACAGAAGAAATATTCCCACTCACAATTTTTTACTTTTTGATCGCTAAATAAACAAAGCGTGACAAGTCGTCACTTGTAGTCGCGCGATGAGTTCCTCCCCCGCGATCGCTTCTTTCCGCAATTTGATGCGTTAGCGTACGATGTGTAGTTTCTGAGATATTTCGATTGCCCAACTTACCCCTATGCTCAACTAGCCCCGCCCTACCCTACTGACTACAATAATCATTTACCTTGTAGTACAGTGCGCTGCGGTCAACAACGTCTTTGTACTGATTATAACAGCGCCGCACATATGCGCCCAACCTGCTACCACCCTTCTTCTGAGAGTTGCTTGATATGGAACCTCTGTTATATCAACTTCGTAACCATTAACTATTCGAGCTGCAGTTTGTTCCGTTGAAGAAGCGTTAAATGTGGGAAATGATGTTAGATTCTTGGATAAGACTGCAACAAATACATATTTTATTAGAGTTATGAAAAGTTACTGCTTAACTTGGGTCTTATCTGTAGCGATTGCCAGATATGGTTAACCGTAATGATTTCTAATATTTACGCGAACACTACACATTGAATAAAACTACTTTTACGGATTTTATCGCGTTTAATACTTACTACTTATTTTTAATTGGCAACGTTTCGGATGTTTTTTCCGTTTAATTATTACTTTTTGACCGATTTACGCAGAATGAAATTAGGATGTTTTTTTTTATTTCAATAGCCTCACGTATCATCCTTGGTAGGAATCGATGTTCTTTGGAAAGGATTTGTGATCTATCAAATCTGATGTAATGGCGGGGACCGTTAGTATATGATCACAAACTGCAGACTTCCTGGAGCGTTGGTGTTTCACGTCAGCTATATGTTGTTTTACGCGGGTTTTTATAAATCTCTCGGCACCGCTATAAAATACTGGCTAGATCGAGAGTAAAGGTTTTACTCTAGCGAAGCGTCGTTTCTTTGGTAACGTGGCAAGCGTTGTTGTTTGTAGGATTTTTGAGAAAAACATCATCGAGAAGCATACTATATATTTGCGACGAATTGCTAACAATCTGTTAATTATATTTTCTTGTATTTTATGTTATAACGCACGCATATTTGCGCCATCCATCATGAGTGCATCTGAGGATGATCCTCTTTCGCCTACAGATCTTTTTGTTTGTCACATATACGAGAGACCACATTCACAATCAAGCTTGTATCATCAAGTGTATCTAGATTTTTGAGGAGTAGTTAAGGCATCCTACCTAGTGATGAAGGGTGAAAACCAAGCACACAGTTATCTTTATGGTCCATAGATGCTTTGGCTCATACTCTATGAAAGTGCCTCTTCACTAGTGAAAAAAGGTCTTCAGTTTCCATCACTCAACATAAAAACACTGCAGCCTTATGCTGCAAATTTGTACTATATTCTGTGACAGCGTGGTCCGGGTCGGGCAGACCAATTCGTGCTGTAGCCGTAATATGCTACAGCATGCCTCTTTTACGTAAAATGCATTAAATTTTATTACTCTATGACTATTAAATTTCAGTATCATAAAATTTTATCATTATGGTGATTTAAAGCAGCAATGATAAAAATTATAACTGTCTTAAATGCTCTGTTGCACTAAAACGAGACTAAAGAGGCGTGAAAATCACATAACTATAATATATCAAAATTAAATACCATAATACATTATCAAAATCTGTAAATTGCCGGGAAAAATAACTAGTGGAGAGAAATTTCTTATAATCGTAATGTCTGTCGTTCATACCAAGTCTCAAAATTTTGATACTTTTTCCCGGTATTAGTCTAAATATTTTTGGTCTAGATATTACAGTCATTTTTCCGTCCTCTGTCTGTGACCACAATATTTCCCTTACACTTTAGTCATCTTTTACACCCCTCAGCACGTCGATGACAATCTGTGTTCCAATTATTTATACGTAAATTGAGGATTCCGCCGTGTCATGTGCAGGAGCTATTATTAGAAAGAGAAGAGGTAAAATTTTGTTTTAGAGATTGTTTTGTCTGCAATTGTGCATAAAATAAAAAATAACTTCAGCCAAAGAGTACAACTGGCATAATACTCAGGCCCATCAAATGGTATGGAAAAAAATGTAATTTTACCAGGTTTCAAAAAATCTATCGAAATTCAAAAATCAAAATAACAAAATCAAAAAATTTAGATCTGTATGTCTATACATACATATATTGCTTAGTAACTGACGGTTACTCAGTACCTATATAACATCCTGCAGTCACGCCAAAACTAAGAGGAGAGAATCACTGTACAAAAAGTAATAATTTATTGCAAAAATTTTGTGATAAAATGAAAAAAATTACAATCTTATCCAAGATACCTAATACGTTACAGAAAAAAATATAACAAATAATAAACTAATGGGTTTGTGTCAGTTTTTAAAAATATTACAAGATATAACAAAAAGACACAAAAATAAATGTCAAAAAAGTTCAGGATCTGATTAACGATATAGACACTTAATCATGCTTTTGGAAACCACGCCAGTTGTAAACATTACTTCTGTGAAAAGTGGTACACAAGAGAATTAAGAACAGACAAAATCTTTCTTTTCAAATTTCTGCCGAGTTTTAAGTAGAAGGCCAAATACGCTATGTGCCAATTTAATTAAATATATTTTATATAAAGTAAACTTGACTACGTTTCATCAATTCATCATTGATAAAATGAGAACAGCAATTTTACAATTGTGTTTACAAGAAACACTATCAGTTTGACCTTGCAGCTTATTCATTATTTTTACTATATTATATTATTAATAAATCATTCCCATAATATTTTGTATTATTTTTTATTTTGCCCTATCTGAAACGTTCTAAACTCTATAGAAAATGTGGCGTATGAAATGACTGACAATCACTAGAACATTTTATCTAGGTACAAAGATGTTTTACATTTTCGTGGCCTCCACATGATATTTTTGTCAGCATTAGGTACCCTTCTGTATCTGAAACGAATATGAATATTGCATATTTATACGATACAAAAGTAAAGTAACAGGCTATGTAAGTCGCTATGCTAGGCATAGGCCTCCTCTTACTTCTGAGAGGGTTTTAGGGCAAGGATATGTCCGCCGCGCTACCCCAATGCGTGTTGGCGAACTTCACAAGTCTTCGAATTTTTTTTCCTTATTCCTCAGACATATGCAGGTTTTCTCACGATGTTTTACTTCACCGCCAAGCACGTGCTAAATCAGCACTTAAAATTGCAATTAAAAATTTCATTGGTGCGGCCACGGATCAAACCCGGGCGAAATTTACAGCGAGCGCTTAGACTCAGAGCTACTGATACGACACAAATAAGTACGATTCAACGAATATAATAAAAACTCTTACGTACATAAAACTTAAACACTTGATAGCTCGTGATGCCGAACGAAGCTACAGCACCACATCGTGCAATGTAATTGAAGATGCTTAACCGCGACATAACTCTCAGTGACGCGCAAGCATAATAGGCAGTATATCACTTATATACTTGTCACCTCTGCAGTCTATTTATTAATCTTTGCACTTTTCTAAGTAGTACAGAAAGTAGTCACTAGACGGTGTTGACGTTGGCTAAAATCTCTGCGGTCGACGTTTCATCAAGGTCATTCAGGCTTCTTAAAGCCTTAATCCTAGGAGGTCAGGGCGCATGTGTAGCCTTCAGCATTGAAGTTGTTTTAAGGCGACACCGTGAGAAAATGCACCTCCTTTCATCGAATAATATAGGATTATGATACGACTAACGAAACTGAAGTTTTGATATAGGTAAATTCATGTCTTTATCTTGAATTTGCTTGTTCAAAAACACGATTGTATAATTTTGACTCGATCATAATTATTTGCGAAAACACCTCTAAAAAATCACTATAGTTGAAATTACAACGAAATTACTTAATCTATATGCTTCAGAATCACTCAAATACATTCATAACATCAATATTCGTAATTTGCTTGCTCATTATTTTGATTACTTAAATCAATAATTTTTTAAAAATATTTTAAGATTCTAAGGGATTTTTAAGCGGTCTTAATCGTCGTCGGCGCTACGCAATTTTAGACCTAATGACGGCGTTTTTTAAGTTTTTATAGAAATTATGTACTAACTCGGATTCAGTCGCGATAGCCCGCTTAAACGGTTCTCGATGTGTCGTCTTAAGTATCTATGGATTGTAGTAGTCACTTCTGTAGTTCACTGTTAACTAATAAATAGAAAAATAGAACGTAATTTATCATACTTCAAGCCAAGAGTGAATAGGCTTTTGTTACGCTAAGACAGTGCGATTTACCATTTAAGACTACATAACCACTTACCACCAGGTGGGATTGTGGTCAAGCACTGGCTTATAATAAGTAAAAAAAAACTTACCTAACACAAAAAATGTCACTAACGTGCACGTATTCATTTTTGTCTGTAACTACTTAAAATATTGGTTTCGTACGAGTATAAATGCGACTGTTAACATTTTTATCAACATACGCTCTTCAATAATTTATCATTTCACACAGAATCTCATCGAGTGGCCGTCTGATAAGATCGTTCAGAAAATTATTTTAATGGACAGGAAGACTTAATATATAATAGTCAGTAATGCGCTAACAAACAGGCTATTTGTAATTAAACGGTCGCAGTAGGTTTTTACTTGATCACGCCGTGTAATGACGAGAATTGTAGGTTTGGTTATAAACTCGGAAAGCAAAGGACTATGATAGTGAGGAAATAGAGAGTGCACCTGTGCTTGCGCACACACATTCATGTAATCTTGTTCTGCGCAGATGATTAGTTAGAAAATGGCTGACGTGATCGAAATTCGGTCTGGAGGACCTTATATTTTCGGTCAGATAAAGAAAAAATCCAAAACTCCCTTATTATATTTCTGTTTTCAGACACTTATAGACTTAATTATTTTCAGCATACATGTTATGCACGTGCTTTCAAGTTTATTTCGAAAAATTTTCAAAGAATAAAATCATGATTGAGTCATAAATATCTTAACTTCTAAAGACCAGTTGAATTGAAACGTTATGGCTGTACGCTTTGCGATTTCGGATTATTGCTTGTTAGCGACGTTAAGTTTGCAGTCGTAAAAAAGGTGCAAATTATATTAATAGCGTTTTAATATGGTTCAGTCAGTGCGGTTGGGGTTTTATTGGTAATCAAACTGATGTCCCGGACTCAGCGAATTTATAGAAACATAAAAGCCATCGGAAATTGAACGGTAATGAGCTTCATTTCACAAATGAAACTTCGTTACAAAGCGATATCTTTTCACGGTTACGAATATAGCGACATAATTTCAATATTTTTATCATTATAAAGGCGCCGAATGCCTTGTTATGGAGCGTTATCATAGATAAAACGCGTGCCAGTCCTGTTTAAATCAGCTTATATGTATAGCTTATTAATATACAACAGAGAAGCGAATAAAGTTCCTTTTCGCTGCTACCTGAAATGAAACGTAACGATATATATACAGAGTTATTTTTCAAAGAGTAGCTAAATATTAAACTGAAGTTCAAATATATAAATAATGATATATCGTTATTGCACTTTTTGAAAAGACGAGTAAATAAGGCTTCTACTTTTATTTGAAATTATCCTAAATTGAATGTAATTTATGGGCAACAAACGCGTACGCGCGCTCCTCTGTGTGCGATTCAATTCACAACTTTTTTGCCAACCGATCGACCCTTACGAATGTGTGCGTGCGTAGTAAAATAGTAGGCGTTAGATATTTATGAATGACAATCAGTTGAAATAATGCATTACCACGCATTTGAATTTAAAAAATAAAAAGGAAGGATCTTTAAGGTTTTTTTAATTAATTTTTCTTCACCATTTGCCAATATTACTTATTCTGAACCTTCTCTGCAAATTTGGCGGTTATTGCAAAATAACCCTGTATTTTGTACATTATTTTTATTTTTAGTATTAATGTGACAAACGAGCTTATAGTCCACCTGATTGCAAGTGCCTATCTATAGCCCTTTGACATAGTTCACCGACTTCGAGTAAAGAAAACTACAGATGCTTTGTCACCAGGATTGCTAGAACAAACTGACGATGTTATTAAACATTGTCTGGTTAAAATTAACCTTTTAAAATAAAGTAAACAGACTTCAAGCAGCTAAAGCTAATGAAATAAGTGACACATAATAGGTTTAGATGTCAGTGCTCAGACATAGGAGGATTGTGAAGTGCCGATACGCGGCGCGAGTAGGTATTTTCAAAAATGTTATCTGTTTCATACCGCTCGCTCCGTATCACCGTATAGTGCGATAGAGAGAGCTGCATGTCTTGGAGGCAATTGCCTACATTTCCTTTCTCAAATATTGTTTCGGGCGATAACGTTTTCACCCCCCTAAACCTTTAAGAAATGAGACAATTTTCTCATTATATTAAGTACACCTTAATCTAGGTGTGTACGTTTTTTTTGGTAATTTAGTTTAGTTTAATTAAAAAAAATAAAAACGCTCGAGGAAGTTTTTAAGTCAAAAATATAGATATTTATAGGCTAATAACTTATATCGTACGCAACATTTCTTTAAAATAAAAATGTACGGACCTAGTTTTTTTTATTACAATTACAATATTTCCAAAAATTATCAAAATTAAACTATGTTCACGGGGGGCAAAACGTTGTCACTTTTTGTATGAAAATTTACAGCTTCACAATCCCTTTAAAGTCCCGATATCAGAAGTTATAATATGGAAATTATTGCTTTCTATCCTTTATAATTTATTTCGTTTTAATTTTTTGAAGCTAGCTTTTACTCTTTGGTGCACTAGGGAATATCACAAGCTTGAAGTAACAACTAGAATGTCTTCTAAATAGCTACTATTAAAAACTTCATCCCCTATTTTTCCACCATAAGGGGTTGTTTTTTTTGAAATTTATATTGGACCATCACTGAAGTATAACCCTATTAAACCAACTTCAAAAAGGAGGGGGTACTCAATTCGACTGTATTTTTTATTTTATTTTTATGTGTGTTACCTCATAACTTTTTCTAAGTGAACCGATTCTGATGATTCTTTTTTATTAGAAAGCTGATGCTTCTCATGTGGTCCCATATAAATTTGATCAAGGCCTGACCATTAGTTTTTGAGTTATCTTTAATAATTTATATTGAAGTCGGTTGTACAAAAATTTTAATTTTACTATTTGTTAAGAAAGAAGAATTATCAATCCAAAATCATCCTTTTTTTGAAAAAAATAAGCTTAATATAGTAATTTGAATATTTGATTTGAAATATATTTAGGCAACCTCTATACATAGAATGAAATTTATTTGACAGATTTTATTGCGATGAATTTTAATTTAAGTTTCGAGTGGTTTGTTACACCCATGGAGACGCACCTATCTGTAAATGAGCGTGTTATGATATGATTAAAAATCGAACCTCAAATACTTCGGTATTTTTGTCAAAACAGGCACGGGAAACCTGTAATGTCGGTGTAATAATATCCAGTATCCCATAATATTATTCCGAAGGCATCGTAATAGACGACAGGGGGAAACTGAACCAGGAGATGGGCAGCAGCATCTTTCTGACAATTAAAAAACTTTAGTTAATAACCTTTCAAAAAGATAAAATATCCGAAGAAACAAGACCCGATAGCTACAGGAAACATAACGATTTTAATAAAGTTTCCCACTTTCTATACTACCTCGGAACAATATCGGCATAAAGTCGCTTGGCGCCATCTATTATCCACTAGAGCGAAACAATGTAGTA
The DNA here is from genome assembly GCA_029286625.1 of Parnassius orleans. Taxonomy (NCBI): domain Eukaryota; kingdom Metazoa; phylum Arthropoda; class Insecta; order Lepidoptera; family Papilionidae; genus Parnassius; species Parnassius orleans. The sequence goes on along the minus strand of JAGSMP010000027.1, from coordinate 2,201,996 downwards.
TCAACTAAAGGACAAGAATATAAACGATTTGGTTATCGCTAATAAATATTGTTGAACAAGACAGCTTATGTATTCCACGGGCCATGCTAAATAATTGCTTTTGTAATAACTTAATATCTTTCATATCTTTAATATTCAATGAACAGGCAACTTCATGCTTAAATTATTGCTCTATTAATGTTGTTAAAATATCAATAACAGAACATTTATAATCCATGTACAAATTTTACGTGTTGCAAAGTTTATTCTGTTGTAAATGGATGGACAAATTAGTAACTCGGAAACGCTTAAACGGTGTAATAAGCATATTGAGTGAGATAAGATAGTGTTGGTTAAATGAATGGAAAGTCAGGCGCATGGGAGCAGCGCCCACGCGGCGCGCATTCCGTAGGGAGCCAAAGACCTCTCGCTTCCTGGATCACACACATCGAAATTGTGAATTGTATAGATGAACTATGGGATATATAACAGGTGATTCAGTTTTTAGTGTTCAAAGAACTGTTTCGCTTTGATAATAAATATTTAAATTGTCAGACAAAAGAAACGACTGTGATAATTAATGACATTATTATATATTATACATTATATATTATTTACATAATATATGTAAAGTATAAGTAAGTACAGTATTTGGAGGGATTATTACTATATTGACTCGAATTTTATCTGATTCAGATCATTTATTTGGGTGGTTTTCATCATGACAATTTTGCTAATTTAAATTTACGTTAATAGTCTGTGAAGAATAACTCTCTGACAATAACATATATTACATATCAATAACATGTGTGAAAATATTATGTGCAAAAGCAATATAAAATATCAATAGTAATGTATAGTTTATAAAACAATCTGTCTGCTATAAATAAAATTATATAACTATACCTATTTATAGTTTTATTTTATCCCACATGCTAATCTAAAGTATATTCAAGTAATTTTGGTGCAACCTCTCAAATGTATGGGAATTTACCCCATAGGTTTGTGAGGTTTATGAGCTATGTTATCACCTAATTATACTAATTATGTAATATGATCCTTGTTGGTCGAAATAAAGATATTATTATTATTAAATAAAAAGTTAAAAGTTACAGAATACAAAGGTTTAAAATTCCCGCGAAAAAAGTTTCATATGGGCGCTCACTGTGGCGCTAGAAGCATACACTTATAGACGAGTGTTTCATTTTTTTAGTTTGGAGATGGCGTTCTTCTCTCGGTAGAAAGTAATTGTGCTCTCGGTAGAGTGTTCTGTGAATATGATCATATTAGTCTGTGTTACTGAAGTGAACTGTTACCTACCCTTGCAGCGTTGCCAATTCTACGGATTTTTCAGTAGATCAACGGAATTGTTTCATCGTCTACGGAACTACGGAATTCGAATTGAAATCTACGGAATTTGATTTCCATGTTAATTATTTTTTTTTTGTACTTCACAGTCCTTTCATAATAATTAGATTTTAAAAACTTAACAAAAAAGAAACATTTTTATCATGGCAGTACTATTACAAATTTCTATGATTAATTGTTTTACAACATAATATACTGCCACACCGTGGTAGATTAGGGTTACGCTCTCGCGTAGGCGTACAAACACTTGTTCCGTGCAGGGTTCGAACTGACGGCCCCGAAAGAACGCAACCGTATTATGCTGACCACTTACGTTATCTGGCTGCAATAGCCATCAGTTAATGTTAGCGTTAAAAATAACTTTTAAAACGGACAAATTATTTTATTCTTCATAATTCTTTGAAGTCGGCCTTAATTTTTATTAAATGTTTAATTTTTTACCCTTTCGAGTCTAGAATGTCTTCTAAGTAGTAAGTAGGGTTTGGGACCCGGGACGTCTCGTGTCTCGAAGTTTTCATAATTTTCATAATTTTAGTTGCCTCGAGTCCCGGGACTTTCGGGTCGAGTCTCGAGACGAGACAAGATTGTCGAAATTGTTATGTAATCATTTTTATTTTGAAATAATTGAAGGAACCTACAGCCACCTGTTCGTTTAATGAATAATTACTTGGTCTACTACGTAACTACTGAGTACACAACACAATAAATGCGTTTGCCGCGCCGCCATCATGCCACCATAAGACGAGACAAGATTGTCGAAATTGTTATGTATTCATTTTTTAGTTTATGTAAGCAATAAAAAATATCCAAGAAAATGTACCCGAGATTCTGGAAAAAAAACCAAGATCAACTTTAAAAAGGAGTTTCAGTTGTTTGAAGCAACCGGAAAACGTACAGAAAATTTGGAACTACTGTATAAAGCCTTTAACACAATTAAACCGATATTAGTTGAAAACGAGAAAGTGTTCTCCTTGTCCGGTGGCATTAATACAAAAATCAGAAACAGATTGACGGACAAAGCTGTTGGACGCTCTGATTTTTTTAAAAGCCTATTTTATTAAATCAGCAAAGAAGTCTAATTAATGTGTTATTTGATTATTTAAAAGACTGATTTGTAAGTCTGTTTTATTATTTATATTTAGATTATTTTATTATGAAACAAATCTGTGATTATGAGAATTAACAATATTGTGATTATCACTAATGATTAGATACTAGAATTACTAGATAATAGTAAAGTCATTAAGAATTAGTATGATTTTTAACTAAGTTCGTTTTATAACTATAAGATTTAACTACTTATAAGTGAATCTGTGTGTGATTAAAAGAAATAAACAAAACAATTATTAAAAATGAAATAAACGTTAAAGTTTTTTTTTACAAAAAAAAATTGCCTTTTTTAATACGTTTCACCAGAATTTAACTCAATTAAAATTCTTTAAAAAAAGACTTACCCCTCTTTAAACAAATATTTTTCTTTACAGTTCCGGGAATATCCGGGACTTTGATTGTAGGCTGTCTCGTGTCCCGGGACTTTGAAATTGTCGGGAATTCCCAAACCCTAGTAGTAAGATCACAAACTTCATTCCTTATTTTTCCATTCTTAGGCGTGGAATGTTTTCTTCAAATTTATCTAGAACCACCCCTGAAGTATAACCTATTTAATAAAAAAGAAACACTAAAATTGATTCACTACTGACAAAGATATCGAGTAACATACACACAAAAAGTAACTTCCTCTTTTTATTAAAGTCGGTTAAAGTCGGTCATTCATTTCTAGTGACCCGATCATTCAAGTATTGATTCGTCTTACGATCCGGATCATTCGGGTCGATCATTGAAATGGATCATTTCGAGTTTCAGTACTCTGTGATCTGTGAGATCCGCACGATAAGGTCAGTCGTCGGACATTACTATACTCTTTGGTCGTAGGTCCTATCAATCGTTTGCAGGGGCGGACCGTGAATTTGTGGGGCCCAGAGCTAACACTACTTGGAGGCCTACCAAATAATAGGTCTTTACCTATTAAATTGCCGTTCTCCAGTACTGGCCATTTTAAATCAAAATAATTTTTGTTTGGCTAAGAATTCAATCAATTTAATTTAATTTTAAAAATATGGAATACTTTTTTCAAAATTAGTAAATTGTTTATTGATTAGTGTTATGTTTTCATCGCATTTGAATCTTATTCGTAAATCATGGATACGTTAAAAATTCGAGTAATTATGGAATATGGGTACCGTCGTGGCGGCAACGCGGCACAAGCGGCCCGCAACATCAACGACGTTTACGAAGCGAATACTACAAACGAACGCATCAACGCAGAACGTTCTGGAAATTTCGACCTGAAAAATGAACTCCGTGGTCATTCGAAATCTTTAGTCGACAATGACGAATTAAAAGCGATTGTGGAAGCTAATACTCAATTTACGGCTGAATTAGTAGCAGCTTTCAAAGTTAGCATCAAAACAATATTTTTGTCCATTTGCGTCAAATTTCCAAGGTAAAAAAGCTTGACAAATGGTTGCCCCACGAACTCAATGATCGCCAGCGCGAAGTACGCGTCGAGACGTGCCTTGCACTGCTCAACAGGCACACAAACGAAGGAATTTTGAACCGCATTGTTACCTGCGACGAAAAATAGATCCTGTTTGACAATCGCAAGCGCTCAACAAGTTGGTTGGATCCTGGTTCAGCACTTGAATAATGCCCTAAGTGAAAACTTACCCCTAGAAAAGTGATGGTCACTATTTGGTGGTCCATCGCCGGTGTGATTCATCACAGCTTCTTACCGAACGGGATGAGCATTACTGCAGATGTGTACTGTGAAGAACTGAACACAATAATGCAGAAGCTCGCACGTCTCCTACCAGATTTGGTCAATCGCTCGTCCCCGTTGCTCCTGCACGATAACGCGCGACCTCATACTGCACAATAAACGGTCTCCAAGTTACAAGAGCTGGGGTTGGAAGCTCTCCGTCATCCGCTGTACTCACCAGACCTTGCGCCTACAGACTTCTACTTTTTCCAGAATTTGGATAACTTTTTGGTGGGAAAAAAATTCAATACCCAAGAGGCAGTACAAATGTCTTTGCAGAATTTGTTGCCACCCGTTCAGCTGGTTTCTTCAAGAAGGGCATCAATAAACTGCCACTGCGTTGGCAAAGATGCATCGATTGCACGGGTACTTACTTTGATTATAATAGAAATAAAAAATATAGAAAAAAAATACTGTAACTTATTTCATAAATAACGGTAATTTCATAGGTAAAGACCTAATATATCAAACTAATGATCACTTTGTCAAAAAACTGTTTCCTATACCATATATATGGTATTGAAAATAATTGGGACAATGAAATATTTTATTTATTTAATATGACTTAGATACATAAACAGCGACTGTAAGACATTACTGCAAAAGAAATTAACAGGTTATGTGTACTTACGTTAAAAAAATGCGTGAGTGTCGTGGAACACTCGGTTGGAACGAAGATCCTTTCGTAGAATATTATTAATGATAAACGTATTATGTTATTGATTAACAAATACAAATAAATGAATTACTAGCGTCTATTAAAATGAGGCGTCATTTAAAATAATATTTCTTTCATGGCAAGATAAGAAAAAGTGCGAGGGAGATGGATATTATTCCATTTCGCTCGCACTATAGAAATGGGTCGTGATGGAAAAATCTTACATTTTTTCTCGCCTAGCCCCCATCCGCCAAATTCGTACCGTGCGATAGGAACTGGCGTTCCAATAAATTATTAAGACTTTTCTAGATTTTTGCGCGGCTAAATCCTTTATTTGCTCTCACATTGTAAGTCCTTTGTTAAATCACAATTTATGGACAGAAATGATAAATTATTTAGTCGATTGTTCAACATTGTTAAGAGCTGTGGTAGCTCAGGGGCTAAGCACTCGCTATACATTTCAGAGTACGCCAGCAATTCGGGTTCGATCTCCGCCGGCACCAATGAAATTGTTAATTGCAATTTTAAGTGCTGATTTACCACGTGCTCGGCGGTGAAGGAAAACATCGCGATAAAACCTACATCATTCGAAGAAACGTGAAGTTCAGCCAACACATCGCCGGGGCATCGCGACGGCATTCCTTGCCCTAAAACTCTCTCAGAAATGAAAGATCTGTGTCCAGCAATGTGACGTATATAGGCTGTAACTTCAATATTGTGGTCCTATATTTGTTTTCTATATACGACATCCTGGAGAAAGAGCGCTCTGCTTCACAGCTAATGCTTGACAACATTAAAAAATCTATAAGATAGTAAAGCAATTTAGGCAAACATCAATAAGTTTCTTTTCATTAATTAGCATAAACATTTCACTGCAAGAGGTGTAAGACTCTAGCTTAGACTTTAGTAACATATTAACCGAATGCACTCATTCACTAAATATTCGTTTACGTCATCTGGATAATAATCAATTATTTATTACTGGATAATAATATTACCTACATTTTCCAAATCTACATATGTATTCCATATTATTGTCTTGCGAATCCATTAGAAATTTGAATTCCTTACAGTATGTCTCATAGACTTGGCTTCTTCTATTTAAATCCAAAATCCAAAACAGATTATTCAACGCAACGTTTAGAGTTGCTTAAATATTTCTGCGCCGTAAACTGAGACTTTATCTGAAACATTTGAAGTAATCCGTCTCTTGTTTATGTCATGTCTGTTGGCTGCTCCCACAATAGTATTTAATTTTTTAGCTTTTTCCTCGTATATTTTTAATTACTAATCCGATTGGTGTCATATTATGTTGCTCACGAACTGTTTAAATTACATAATTAACGCGTTGCCTTCACTAATATCCTCTCTAAAATTTCGTCTGGAAAAATATTATCAAGTATCGCCAAAATTCGAAAAGAGAACTCTTTTCGAAAATTAACTTTCTCATCTTCATTTCCACTAAAACGCATGAAATTTTTATAATATCATCATAATTATTTTTGAAGTTTTGACAGCTATTGTCTTCAATGGGGGCTGGGCTGGCTTTATATTCACGGGGCCCTGGGCTACAGCTCAAAAGCCCCTGATTGTTTGATCCGGAACGTTCTAAAAATGTAATTGCAATCAATACTTTGATGCGACCCGGGTCAAATGAACGAATCATTCACGATTGACACATGCATACATAATTAAGTTTAATTTATGCATAACTATACAATAACATAATATTTATTTATCCATGATTCTTATCGCGCTCACCCATCTTAGCGATTACCGGTATTTCAAGTGTTGTCATTAACCTTGAAACTGATAGAAAAGCCGCTAAGTATAGATCTTATTAGATTATTAGACTTTGCATTGCCTAGAATAAATGTGGGAAACGAGCATTCAGTCCACCTGATGGTAAGTGGATAGTGTGACTAATAGACACCAACAATTATCATCAATTAAAAATCAAAATACAGATGTATAGTCACCCCTAAGAACTAAGATGGAGTGACTCCTTTAAAGTAAAAAGTGGCTCCGGTTCTCAACACACAAAACCAAACAGCATCAAGCTGCTATTTTACGCTGGTATTCTGTGAGAGCGTAGTCTTTCTCCAGTCGAACCGACCCATTTGTGCTACAATCATAATATATCTGTAGCATGACTCTACCGTGTCATATATTAGATTAGGGTACATCAAGTTTATCGTGGGAAAATACAAACAGTTTACCAGCCTCGCGGGAGTAAGGACGAATTATGTAGAGTTTTAACCAATTAAATCCCACTGTCTTGCGCACGCTAGCGCACGAGAGAGCAAACTAGAGATCGGAAAAGCAAATCAAATACGAAACACAGCGGCATTAAGCTGCTATTTTACGCTGGTATTCTGTGAGAGCGTAGTTCTTCTATAATGTCACGTATACCACGTATATGTATATGTTAAATACAATACTCATGTCTTTAGTTAAAAAAAATGTAGGTGGCTAAAAGTGTACCAATTTTTTAATAATTAATTAATAATTAAAATATTGCATCGGATGTTTCGTGTACTTTTAAAGAGAGCAACGAACGTTAGAGCGTACTAATTCCGACGTCGAAGGATAATGTTTTTAATCACATAATGTTTTAACAATGCACAGCGATCGTTGTTTTCGGCCCCGATATCACCGGAAGCTTTATTTTCTGTTTACGCATGGTTTACAGCTGTTTTAACGTGTTTAGTTGAAATATTTGATTTGTATTAAGCGATTATTTCATTATTAATGGGTTACCAAAATAGAAACACCGTGTAATGGCAGTGTAAGGATATTCACTACTCTATATCCGTGGGTGTCGCAATAGTCAACAGAGGGAAACAAACCAGGTGATGAGCAGCCGCCTCTTTGTAATAACAACTAGAAAATAAAGAACTGCAGTTAACAACCTGCCTGCCAAGCGTGGCAACTATGGCAAAAAGCAATCTATTGGGAAGTCTATTTTCAGCAGTTCAGTTCAGCACTTTGATAGACTAGTGTGATGGTGATACAGTATAAGTACTTCGTAATGGATGGTATATATAATATGTTGACTGTCTCGTTGTTCTAGTGGTCGCTAGTGTGACTGCTGATCATGTCATTGACCCGAAGTCTTTGAAGACAGCTTTGTGCACTCAATCCTTAAAAGAGGTAAAATCTATATCGTCTATCGATTTATATCGCTATTACCTCCTTGTTCACTACAATAATAGAATCAATTATCAACTGGCAGCCCGTGGGGTAGCCCAAAAAGTACGAGCTGATGATTGACCGCTGTCGGAGTCGCTCAGCTAGTTATCTTCTATTTTACCTGACATGTCGATAGGTGAAGGTAGTCGATCCCAAGAGGGAGAACTTAGCGATTAGTTTTTATATAGCGAAGTCCTTCGATCGATAGATCTTATGGGTTTCCCGAGAAATTATGCAATTGGGTCACCAGTTTTCGGTGCATGCTCGCTCTCCCTCGATCGGTGTTATTATTACCTACTCTGTTCCTTCGGGATAACAATCATGTGTTGCATACTCGTAACATTGTTATGCAGAAGATATCTCTGGCGATGATTAATACACCGGCCGTGCTAATATTTCTGAAAAATACCGGAACAAGCTTGTGTCTGAAGTCGAGTCTTTGGTAAACAAAGTAGTCTATGCGTGGTAGAGCCATGCTGCAGTTATATTAGTAGTATATTTGTAACACTAATGGGTCGGCTCGACCGGGGAAGCACCACGCTCTCACAGAATACTAGCGTAAAATAGCAGCTTAACGCTGTTGTATTTCGTATGGTAATTGTAGAGAACCGAAGACCCCTTTTACTGGAAACGAGGCACTTCATCTTAGTCCTCACGGGTGATAATGTATCTGCATTTTGATTCTTAGTCAAGGATAGATGTAGATGTCTATGGACCACAGCAACTACTTACTATCAGGTGGACTGTGTGCTCGTTTGTCACCCTTATCCTATAATAAAAAAGTCTCAGATAGGGGGCGAAATCAAGTCTACTGCAACCTTCAGAAGACACAAGTTTGCGCATTTACCACAAAAAAGTACCTTACTGTCGTATCTCCTGCAGTCGGCGTCGACTCATGAGTGATATTCAGTTCCGCGGTCACTTGCGAGGGGAGGCTAAATTGGCCACTAATACGCTTGGCGTGCTCAGTAGAACGGGAAAGTATTTCGTGGTGGCACAATGCTTGCCAGTTTGCATGGTAATAGTTCGGCCTCATATGGCATACTGTTTCTATTTCCCAGTGCCAGCTCCTTTCACTTGACCGAATCCAGTGAACAGCGGCCCGAATCGTCGACGACCGAGTTCTTTGTGATCCGCTAGACTCAATGGCGTTGGGAAAAGATATTGCATCTTTTTGCTTATTCTATCACATTTACCACTTGGACTGTTCAGAAAAATTGTTAGAAATAATTCCGACTGCCAAATTTTACCATCTTTCATAATGACAAATTCACGATACCATTCAAACCATCTGGATGCTTAGCTCATGCTTGTCCCGTGTGCCAGAAAAACTTATCGTTTTCGATAGCTGACAGTACAATCATCTCATTTACGCAAGAAGCAAAATACCCAGACCGGTGACAAGCACCAGCTTCAAAGGTGCGAGACGTTTGGTACTGCGATTAACAATCCGCCTGCCAAGTGTGACGATTAAATCTAACAAAGGAAGAGATTCACATCCGGCTGTGGACTTCTACGAGCCAATCAAGAAGTTGAAGATATATCTATTAGTATACAACAATTATGTGACATATACATATAATATTTATGTAATTTAAACATCAACAACGTATACATAGCAAAAGCTATTACTTAAACACCGGAAAATAGACAATATCGGTCTTGTCTGGTGCTGACTTAAGTTAGATTATATATATTATCTGCTTGCTTGTAATCCGTCTTAGGATATAAATAGTTCTGGAAACTGACTACGAGTTACTATTAGTACATTTTACGTTAAGTAAGACGAAACAAGCGTGTTTATTCATCTTATTCTATAAATTATTATTTTGAAAATTTTATTTCACCAAGGTTTTAAATGAATAATATTTAAAAAGTAAAAAGTTAAGGTAGTATTTGACTTAGGTCTGCCAAAATTTTTCGAGAAGCGGTTCCAAGAAGTATATTAAATCGTTCTTCTATTTTTTTTCTTTATAAGACTTGTTTAATGCACTGTTCATTTGCCTTTTAAACAGTGCATCAACTATCATGCAGGACTTTAAAATTTGCTCATACTCAATACGCTGCGCATGATAATTGCAACAATTAAATATATCTCGATAGTTTCGGGTCGAACACCCCAGTCTCCCTGTGACCGTGGGTGCTGTAAAGCACCCGAAACGTCGGGAATTAAAAAGCTAAAATTAAACGCGATAAAATCCATAAAATTAGTTTCATTTAATTTTATGGATTTATCATTATCTTGTTAGCATTTCCCTAAACCTAAATAGGCAACTTACTGCACCCACGTGATGGGAAGGTAATGGATTCTCTTATGTTTTCATATTTATTTATTTATTAACAAACTTGATGGCATTTCTAGTGAATGTGAAATATTTATCTATAGACTGAATTCTAGAAATAATGCTAAATTTGAAACTCTTCAAAGTCCACAGCTGAACATAGACTTCTTCCATAGATTGTCTTATAAGGGAGATATTTGCCATAGTTACTACCCTTGGCAAGTTGCTGACCAAAATGCTGCTAACAATCTCCTGTTTCATTTTCTTCGGTCACTTCTTACGACACCCACGATAATACGGGGAAGTGAAATTCTTACAACGCCACAAGATGGCATTCACTTATAAAATGCAGATCATTCATTACCTCTGATGACTTAGATAGGGAAAAGGGTTTCTGTCCATTATACCGCTATTTTACGGTGGTATGCTTTGAAAGTACTTTCCTTCCCTGGTCAGGCTGACCCATTCATGCTGCAGTCACAAAGCTGCAGCATGGCTCCGTCACGATTCTAGAGAGCAAACATTTTACTTTTTTAGGTCTTATTTATTTAAGTAGCAGATATTAAATTCTTACTAACAGGAAAAAGAAAATTAAAGTTTGAAACGACAGTATCCTAAAGGCAGGGTGCCGACCGCGTACTCAAAAGGTCGAGCGTTTGAATCCGCCATTACTGTGGTGAATCACTCCTAACACAAGCATTTTAAGCTTACGAGGAGTGGTTAAAGGGAATATTAGTAATGTTTATATACTAATATTCCCTTAAATTAATTATTTTAATTATTAAATAAAATAAAATAAAAAAATAAAAATAAAATTAATTTTATATATATTAAAAAAAAATTAAAAACAAGTAAATATTTACTGTGTTGTTATATTGCTGAAAGGGAATGATGGAGGTATGCATCTATTTTATTATAATGCACAAGCGGTGAGTTTCGCATGCAGCTAGTGAAGCGTGAAGGACGGGCTGTATCGACGCGCTGTGATTTGATGGCCGACTTCTAACCGCACCGTTTTACCCTTCAGTACGAGTCACTAGCGACGAGCGTTTTAATGAATTCGATTTTTTATTTTTCTAACTTAAATGATTTTCCCCTTTTTGTACCGACTTCAATAAGGAGGAGGTACTCGACTGTATGTTTTTTATGTGCGTTACCTCATAACTTTTTTCCAGGTGAACTGATTTCGATGATTCTTTTTTATTTGAAAGCTGGTGTTTCTCATGTGGTCTCATATAAAATTGATTAAGGTCTGACCAATAGTTTTTGAGTTATCCTTAATAATTTATATTGAAGTCGGTTGTAATTTTTTTTTAATTTTACCACTTGTGTTTGCCTACATTTCTCATTCTACAAATTCCTTGCCGTCTTTGACGATTTGTCAATAAGTCAAAACTTTAAAAAATGGAGTTCTATACTTATTTATAGTGCATACACAGACAGAAAGACAATTATCAAGTAACTGAAATTTAAGGTAAACAGCAATACCTAACATATTTATGAATGTAACGGATAAAGTGTACAATAATATCACATTCTGAAGTCGGTGCAAAGGCATTGTATAGAACAATTAAAGCCCCAACTTCGGAATGTGAAATTATCTTTTCTATAAAGCTTTTCCATTTTTTAAAGTTATTTTTTTACACTTTGGAATATTAATTATTCTTTGAATTATTCTGCCACCCTGGTGGAATTTTTTTCTCAAATATATTATTTATTTACCCCTAAAATATAACCTATTTAATAAAAGAAGGATCATCAAAATCTATTTACAATTGACGAACATATTGCGTAACATACATACATAAAAAACATAGGTACTGCGTACAGGTAATTGTTAACCTCCACCTTTTTTGAAGTCGATTGAGGGACTACCTTTTTAAAGCGCAGTTAGGATTGACGTAAATATAAAAAATGAAGAACTGAAAGAAGGTACAACCATAAACGAATTAAAAACTTTAAGTCCAAAAATAATATAAATTGTTTGTACATATTGATTTTATATAGTAAACGATCTTGAAGCATATATAAAAAAGAAATATTATGAACTGAGATGATGTGGATTAAACAAATATAATTAAAATTTTGTAAGCTTTTCACGGAGTTTCATTTAAATATATCTATTATAATGCTCCTGGCCTCCTGGCTTCTTTTGTCTAGTTTTAACCGATTCGTTGATATTACAATGCTGTAAGGAACAGGATCATTACTGATATCCGCTGCAGCCTATATTATACGATTAAATAAAGAATCAACTAATGCGGTGGGCTCCCAGATAGGTGAAAAACATCCAATAATATTAGTGTTTTTTACAAATATCCAGCTGTGAATTAAAGTTAAGACCCATTACTGCTGATATAAACGCTGGTATTAATTACAGTAGAAGGTAACCATACCATAATTTTGTATTAATTGAAGCGTAAAGTTTTAAATACGAATAAATGATGTCATTAGTATAAAATGCATTTGTGTCACAGCCGAAACAAGGTATCAGATGTCTAAAACAACTTGTTGGTGTTATCATTGCTGCGACTTATAGAACATTATATTGACATTAATGTGACATTTTTCACGTACAGTTTATAAACATTCGAAATGATTTTAATTAATTATCGTTTATTACTTTCAAACGAACTTAAATCGTTTAAATGGCGTTTAACTAATGATTACGAACATGAATTAATACCGTTACAGCCTATTGAAGTCCACTGCTGAACATAGGCCTCCCCCATAGATTCCCTCATAGGGGGGATATTTGCCATACTTGCCAGGCTTGGCAAGCGGTTTGGCTACCGCAGTTTTTTTATTTTTAGTCGTAACTAGGAAGACGCTGCTGCTTTTACGACACCCACGGGGTGATATGGGGTAGTGGATATTGTTACACCGCCGCTACACTGTACTTATGAATGAATAAATGTAACACTTTCATGTTTGAATATGTTCTTTCATTTATTACCACATACATGAAATTTTCTCCAGAAATTTGATTTTGTTCTCGACAATTATTAAGCTAATTTTCTGTATGCAATGAGTACGTGGTAAAAGTAGGTTGTTTATAGAAATTGGCACGAAGCCAGTACCAACTGTTATGGTCAGTGCCGTCTGGACTCATCCTAGCAACATATTAAGCTGTCTTATTCTGAAACAGATGCAAAATTATGGTCCTGTAATAATCCGAATACAAAAATACATACGAAAAATGTATACGCCTATTTAAATTTGTTCCCTATTTAAAATATCCTTAGCATAACGACATTTTCATCATTACAAATTGAAGTGCACAATGCTTCAATTTGTCTTAATTGAATTAATTTTACAGTTAATTTAATGAATTTATTATATATAGAAAATATTAGAAAGAGATGGTAAGAAGTATGTAGTTTTTCTGGGATTTCCGAACAAAAAAACAGTAAGGTTTTTTATTCAACAGTACTTAAAAGTTCACTGCTGGATACTATAGTCCTTTAACCATTGCAGGGAGAATTTTCAAAAATCACAGGCGGTTTGACGATCGCAGTATCAGACTTCTCAAACCTTTATCGCTCGCGGTTGCCTACAAGTTTTTCCGTTGTCTGTTTCTTCTTTTAAAACCGTTACTCCCTATATTAGGATTATCGCCTGTATCGTGGAGGCAGTTTACAAACATAAATTGCACAAGAAATATCCAGACCCGGAACAATTGTGAGTCAAACCTTTCCTAAGCCACGCCGCAACTTATTGCTAAGCTACTGCGCCGTGGAGCCGTCAAGAGTCTAGATATTACGTGCGGCGCAAATGAGATGGTTACACCTCTATCTATCTAAAACCATTGGGCATTTCAAACAGGTACACTGACCGATAAGTCAAGTAAGGGTCGTATGATGACGTATTGTTAAGAAGTATTGCAAAGTTGCGAAGAAGATTCCGAGCGAATCATTAGAGTAATCGTGAATCCAATTACCGTTGGATGGCATGTACAATCACGATGTTTATGTCCAACGAACATGTTTTGAATATTTATAAAGCAACCTTTGTCTATAGTGACACTTGTCGCACGTCACTCGGGCAATTGCGATCTTCTACCGCTTTTGTTTATGCTGAAGCGAATTCTTAGCGTTTTGTTTACACTTCAGGTGCTCTGTTATAAGAGTTGATTGGTTTTTCTTTTATTATCTTGCGTAAAACAAGCAACTAGAAGGTTGTTTGATAAAAACCAAAAAATCTATTTAGTTTCCATGTTTTAAAATATATTGAACGGTGGTATATACCTGAGTCCGTTTAAAATTGTAAAGGCAAGAGAAAGGCTTACATCAATACCATCTTACAGTAAGTTCAATTTGCATACGAAATTACAATTTTCATGTAGAGCTGAGGTTCTTGGTGAATTATCCGAGCCAGTGGAGCGACGATTTCCTATTTATGGCGCTTTGGCATTATGTCTTTATTGGTATCAAGGTAGTCAGAGTAAAGAAATACGTATTGGATAACAGTAATACTTCCGACGCTATGGGTTAGATCTTGGGTCACAACTAAGGGTTCGATTTGCGACTCGAGTTCATAAAAGTTATTTATTATACTTACCACGTTTTTATTAATTCACTTTCTTGTTTGTCTGTCTGTCTGTCGGTCCAGGTGGAATCTTGCAACTCAAATTTCGAGCACTTCTCAATGAGCTAGAGAGTTGAAATTTTAAACATAGCTCAGAATCGGATGACAATATGCAATGACAATATGAAAAAAACGTGGTATATTTTTTTTTTTTAGAACAACATTTAAAAAGAAATCACTTGTTTAAAAGTCCTACAATAATGACTTTTGTACTTATCTAAAGTACGGCCTTTTATTTTATATCATTATTTGGAATTTTGTTGTGTAAGAGGGAATATCTTTATATTATTTATTTAAAAAACGTTACCGCTAAAATTTTCTCATGTATCATGGAGGCGTTTGATAAAAAAAGTTACAGCACTGTGCGATTTACTAGGAGTTTTCTTCATCGCACGACTTCTTTGCGGAATCGTTAAGCGGTGACCACCTAGAGCCTTACAAAAAACGAGCATACTCCTTTTTAAAAGGCCGGCAACGCGCCTGCAATTCCCTTGGTGTTGCAGTTTTTCGTGGGTCGACACTTTCCGTCATGTGAGCCGCAAGCTCGTACGTGGAGTACGAGCTATATTCTATAAAAAATTACATGGACAAACATACAGAGCCGAAGCATACTATATTATACCCGAAGCATAATGTCCGTATTGCCCCAACAAATATTTTTCCATGCCGGATTCGAACACGTGGCTCCGTAGCGTCGCAATTAAACGTTTAGCCATTGTGCTACCGAGCAGTCAATTTATCTTGAAATATCAAATCAGAAATATGTAAAAATATGTATATTAACGCTAGAACCAAATAGTACTTTCAT
This sequence comes from Parnassius orleans, assembly GCA_029286625.1. Taxonomy (NCBI): domain Eukaryota; kingdom Metazoa; phylum Arthropoda; class Insecta; order Lepidoptera; family Papilionidae; genus Parnassius; species Parnassius orleans. The sequence goes on along the minus strand of JAGSMP010000027.1, from coordinate 2,186,304 downwards.
GTAATGTGTTTATTTCAGGTATACTTATGCAATTATCATAAGGACTGAAAATTAAAACCCGACTTCAAATAACTACATATAATAAAATAATTTAAAGTCGGCGTTAATACAGCGTATTCAAGGATGAGAGCCCTGACTTCAGAAATGTGGAAATTATTTTATTCTCTTTAGTATTTAAGACGGTTTGGACCTTTTTTAAGTTTAATTTTTAGAGTAGACTAAGGAATATCACAAGTTCAAGGCAACAACTAAAATGTCCCCTATTTTTCCGCCCTTAGGGGTGAATTTTTTCTTAAAAATTTTTTGGACTACTCCTGAAGTACAACCTCCTTAATAAAACAAAAATCATTAAGATCATTTCATTACAATAGAAGTTGTGAACATACATAAATATATACAGACGAATTGAGATCCTTCTCCGTTTTTAAAGTCAGTAAAAATAATATTTTAAATGTAATTTTCGTCTATGCGGATTTATAATTAGATTTGTTGCTAGTGTTTACACTCCTAAAATTAGTATTCGATGAAAGTAAACCGAGACTAACTAGGTATCACATAAGACATCTCATAACAATAGTACGGCACAAACTTCCTAGCGTTACGCACAATACATCTCGTATTTATATGCACGTGTGTTTGTAGAGCATAGTCAGTACACCGAACGTTTTCTATTTTTCAATCGCGCCGTTCCGCCTTTCGATACATTCCTATACATACGTACGCTGCACCAACGCTTCCAGCCCCTTCCTGATTTACTTATTCGTGTACTGTTCAAACGTAATGAGCGATCGAGGAATGTAAGGCTAGAGGTCTAATTTAGGTGGTCGTTGGCAAGCGGAAGGCGGCGAACCGACGCCGATCACCGCTACGTTCCCAGCTCATTACGTATTTACTATAAAACTTCTGCTTTAGACTCGCGCTGTTGTGTGAACTAAACGCTTTATTTTCTTTATTTTTTATTTTGTAGTTAATGGAATCTCGCTTTGAGGAAGTTTGCAACGGTCATTTCTCGCAAGAGGACGCAGAAATGCGGCTAATGATTATTCTAGTATTATTATTGCTTAACTTGTTGCATTACTATAAGACTCATTTATTTCATACGCAAAAATTGAATGCGCAATAAAATCTTATTAATCAGTATAATAATTGACTTTTTATCTTTCTCTTTAAAAGAAACTATACTCACCTCTTACAGAGTTTTTTACTATTAAATTTTTTTGAATAATTTTTTTTAATTTTTTTTTATTTGTGTAAATGTTAACGCCGGTTTAATTAAGCCTATTCGCAATTTGAATACTTTAAAAATTAGTAACTTAAAATTAAAAAAATATATATGGTAATGAAAATAAGTACCTACGTTTTATTTACGAGTGATTGTAGTGTAATTACACATCGCACAGACCTAATGCCAAGTGTTAGCTTGAATAGAAATCGTCAGCTTTAATATTCGTAGCTTTTGAGAACAACACTTCGAGGACAGCGACAGGTTTATTGCTTAGTCTTTGTTCATACTGTTGGTGTTTTATAATTGTTATCAGTGTGATTTGTATGAGTGTTTGTTGTTTTAATAAGACCGGGATAGTAAAAAAAAATTGTTTCATTTTTATATATTTAAAACATTAAGAACGAAGACTGCGTGATTCAAAATACCTGATTTAGAAGTCTATTTGGAGTAAAAATTCAAAAAAAAAGTAATATTTAGCCTTTTGTTTAGGATAAGTGTGACAAACAAGTCCACCTGATGGTAAGTGGATGCTGTGGCCCATAGCATTAAGCTGCTATTTTACGCTGGTATTCTGTGAGAGCGTGGTCCTTCCCCGGTCGAGCCGACCCATTCGTGCTACATCTATCCTCGATAGCGAATCAAAATGCAGATGCGTTGTCACCCGTGAGGAGTACGATGGAATGCCTCGTTTCCAGTAAAAAGGGTCTCCGGTTCTCTACACTCACCATACGAAACACAGCAGCGTTAAGCTGCTATTTGACGCTGGTATTCTGTGAGACTGTGGTCCTTCCCCAGCCGAGCCGACCCATTCGTACTACAACTATACTACTAATATAGCTGCAGCATGGCCTTCAGGGCCCCCGTGACTGACTAATGCAACCTAGACTCTATCCGATCCTATTACATCAAAAATGTTGCAATAAGCACGGGTCAGTTACAACGACTGTCTTCAAAAGTCTATGTGACACAATAATATTTTTATCCAACGAATCTGATATCTTTCAACAGTTTTTGAAAATTGTTTTGGTGGCCAAATGTCAATTGAGAAGAATTGATCATTGAAGAAATGAGAAAATTTCATTTAATATAACTGAAATGTTACAAATTTATAACAATATAACTAAAATGTAAAAAAAACACAATGTAAATTAAATTAAATATATGTGATATTAAGCCAAATAAATTAAAAAAAAAACAAATGGCCAAATGGAAACTAAACTTTAGCGTCCTATGTGTACACAACCTTTAATCGTTATGCAAGTCGGTCACTCATCAATTCACGTCGGCTCAATGTGCCCGCTATTATTGTTGGTAGGTGAATCTAATGGCATTTGAGCCCGGACACAACATGCTGTTGCATTAACTGTATAGTACGACTGACATTTGTGACTTACTCGAATGTTGGTCAATTGCCTTAAGTGTTGCCCACTGTCCGGTATAATTATTTTTCGAATTAAATTTTCTTACTTAGATTGCGAAAGAGTTTTATTTATGTGGATACTGAAAATTGTATCATTTTTGCTTTATATTCGAGACATTACAATGGGACAATACAACTTGGACGCTGATCTAAAACTTCAGAGTACGTGAGCTACCTATTAGATATTTCGAGCATTCCTAAAATTACCAAACGCAATTTCAAGTAGTTCGGAATTGAAGTAGGAAACACCATGTTCAACGATTGGACGTATAATATAAGATATTTGTTTATTCCAATGAAAAGGGCTGAGACTCCACTAATTATTTGTAAGCACATTAAATATACTTTACCGTGGTGTCTGTGTAAAAATATCCACTACTCTATATCGTTTCGTGAGTAGAAAACAAACTAGGAAGGGGGCAGCAGCGTCTTCCTAATACAAACTAAACTTTTTTAAACATGGTGGCAGTTTACATACATAAATTTCACAAGGAAAAACATCCAGACCCGGAACAATTATTTGTAGGCCATACAAACAGTTGTACCGAGCGGTATTCGAACCCGCGGCCCTTAGCGCTACAACTGCTACTGCGCCACGGAGCAATGCATCATAGCCAGTAATTACACAAGATTTCTATTCCCTCCAGACCGCAACAGGCACAGGAGTGCAAGCAGCACTACTTGGCGGCAGAAATTAGCAACAAAATAGCAATGTATTTTTATTCGCAATTCTACATATTATGTTAGTATTCGTAGCATATAAATAAGTAAAAAGTACAAAAGACTATATATTAATTTATTTGGTATACAGCGATCATTTCAAAAAAAAAATACCAGAATATAATCGAAATTTCAGATTATTACAGAATTTTGACTAAAAATTTCCAAAAAATCTGCTCTCCTTTACCATTGCGTAGTGTTAATTGGCGGTGAAATATTTATTCACGGCGGTTCTGTAGACAGTAAAAACCTACATAGATGACTAATGGAGCTCGCCCGATAGAGTCGATAATAGGAAATGAATATATTGGTATATTGAACTCCGGTTGAAGGTATAACGCTATAAAATATTAAGGATCCCATGTGTAGACTTAAGTATGTACCTTATTAGGATTTGGAAAAGATTAAACTATCAGCTTGTAAGAAATTTAATGAGTATATTAATTTTTTATTCCACTTTGCTCCCACATTGTGGTGTGTTTGAGATAATAACTGAATTTCTAACATTAATACGTTTTAGTTTAGTTCAATTTAACACGAATTGGTTTGCGCAACTAAACTAAACACGAATTTTAAAGGTAGACAGGAATTAAAGTTATTCGAGCCATCCTAGCTCCTAGAGGAAACTTCTTAATATCGCTAAAAATCTCGCAGAGTGATCCCGGCACACTGAGGTACTTAGTCCGTAGCTGGCGACCACGATACACCCAAAAAGGACTTGAACCGCCGTTTCTTCACACTCCATGCAGGCTCTGCAATGAGACCTGTAGCATTCTTTGTTTGAAGTCGGCCGCATGTGTCCATGGACTGCAGTAACCACTTACCATCCGGTGGACTGTAAGTTTTTAAGTTCGTGTGTCACTTCAGTTTTATAAAAAAAAATAATATGTATACCTAATAATACATAAAAAAGATGTTTTTTTTTAAATTTATCAGCCATTAGCTACACGAGGAGGAACTTTTTTTGTTACTTAAACTAAAAGAAACTGTCATTGGTGTGTCAACCTACGTGCTAAATTAATGGCCAATTTTTTTAACGTTGACGTACAGCTAACAGTAAGCTTTGACCTTGAATTGCAGATACAAAAGAATAGTTACTTTAACTACTAAAATTAACTATTATTTACAAGTAAATGAATTGTATGAATTTATTATTTCATGCCAAATTTTAGTTACGTATAACGTTTCTAAGCCGAAATTGTTTTTTTAATAGAAGTTAGGAAGACACCCGAGCACTTAATCGACCTGATGGTAAGTGGTTGCTGCGACCCATAGACATCTACATCTATCCTCGATGACGAATCAAAATGCAGATGCGTTGACACCCGTCAGGACAAAAATGGAATGCCTCGTTTCCAGTAAAAAGGATCTCCGGTTCTCTACATTCACCATACGAAACACAGCAGCATTAAGCTGCTATTTTACGCTGGTACTCTGTGAGAGCGTGGTCCTTCCCCGGTCGAGCCGACCCATCCGTGCTACAACTATACAATTAATATAGCTGCAGCATGGCTCTACCACGAATAAGATTGCCTCATATGGGGGATATTTGCCATAGTTGCCACACTTGGCAATCGGGTTGGCAGCCGCAGACGCTTCTGTCCATCTCCTGATTTGTTTTCCTATGTCTTTGTATTTTGTTCAAGTGTTTCCTTTAAAGTTCGATTTGAAGTATACGTGCTGCAGCCATAGTACGCTGCACTTTGGCATTACTACGTTAGAAAGACTCGTCTATTCAACTATAAGGTTGATTAAAATAATATTATACATATATTAAACACTACAATATATTAAATTGTACCACTATGAAGGATTACTCAATAGTTTTTTTTTTAAATATAATTGAAGAGACAAACGAACTTACAGTCAACCTGATGGTAAGTGGCCACTGCAGTCCATGGACACCTGCTGCCATCTTCAAGCAAATAAGGCTACAAGTGCGTTGTCAGCTCTGAAGACTATGGTAGCGATTTGAATAGCCCACACCCAGTAATGAGGGCTAATAATTTTCTGCTCACCAGATGTCGCTAGTTGACACTGAGGTAAAGTTTTTGTTACACAATGTAATTTAATTGAGAAGTTGTTTTTTAATAAAAGTTTATCAGTTTCTAGAGTATTATATTAATACACAAAACAATGCGTCAATGGTTTGCTCTTTAACTTTTTGCATATTTTTAACTTTTTTTTAAATTTTTCTACTTTTATGAACATCTGTGCTTTGGTTTATTTATTTTTAATGTTATTAATATAAAATATAGTTAATAGTACAGAAAGAAACAATAACCTTTACATTTTTCGAACAAATTAACTTCCCCGCTATGAAATCTGTCAAATATTATACCTCACTTTCTAGTGGCGCCGCCCTGGTGGCAGAAAAAGTCGTGGATGCCCTCATTATACTGGCTCTCTATACCCTTCATACCGGAACACAGTAGTGTACACAGTGCTATTTGACGGCAGAGATAGGTGAGAGGATGATGCCTACCCAGACGGACTCCTAGGCAGAAAAAATCTGAAAAACGGTTGACCCTGCACGCTTATTTTCGAGCACAACGCTCGAAAATCTATTTAATTTATGTTTTTTTGGTTTTTATTGTTTGAAAATCTTTGAAACCGATTGACTTGAAAATCTAATCTGCTCGAAGTCTCAATGAACACTTTCGAACGCCGTGTCGCCCATCTCGATCGGTTGATTCGTTCTAAAGATATCGTACGACAAAATTTTATTTACTTATATAGATACATACACACGGCCGGACGTCCAGCCGGGAATAGTCGAAACGGCTTCCTAGGACCTCAAAACGTGGAGATCTGATGAAAACTCGCATTCTCAAAATCGGACCGAAATCTATTACTTCCTACTTTTGAAAATTAATAATTTTCAAAGCGGGAAGTTAAAAAAGTCCTACCATCCAGTGATAAATAAAGAGTCATCTAAATTGATTAACTAAACGCGGCGATTACACGTTGTACATCCATAAAAAAGGAAGGAAAATAAAACCAAATTGAAAAACACTTCCTTTTTTGAAATCGGTTGAAAATGTGCAGGTGTAGTTGTCGTTTGGTAAGACAAGTTCTAAAATACATTATTTTGTTACTCTTAACATTAGTTACAACCAGAAGGAACATGGTAACCGAACATAATATGTATATATACATCATCATCATCATTACAGCCCTTCACAGGTCCACTGCTGAACGTAGGCCTTCCCCAAAGGATGTCACAAAACACGGTCCTGAAACACCTGCATCCATCGACTTCCTGCATGTCCTATCAGGCCGCCCCACACTTCGCCTACCGGTACATATACAATTATTATAAAAAAATATATATTGTTAAAAAACAAATGTGAAGTGTGTAGTGTGTAAGTGAAGAGTTTACCAATCCTAGGTAACAAGCAAATCGTCGTAAAAGGTCGTAAGAAATGGACACCCGAAGGTGCCACGATCGTGGGCAGAAGTAACAAAACTTAATGAACTACATTGTCTTATTGCTTTAAATGGCGGTACTGGTTTTTTTCTCCAAGTCAGTCCACTGGACACATGTAAATAGCGCTGTGGGCGGACGGTTTCCGCTGTTTCGTACGTGCCGGCTACTTTTATATTTACTTTAGGTATTCACGTCAGTTTTGATGGGATATTTATGATCTATTACGTCACCTATCAATGTAGAAAATAATTTTGAATTCCACGTTGAAATAAACATTTGATGATTTATTTTGAAAAAAATATTGTAGTTATGTTTTCTACATGTCACTACAATTAGTGAGGGCGGGTGGGTGTCATTGAACTAAATTTATTACTCTGGTTCTTCTGCAGATATCATCGCTGCGGATTCTATCACCAAGAAGAAGAAGTACTTTTTAAGTACTTCATGGTGAATAAGTTAAAATAGTAACATTACTATATTTCGTATATAACGTCCGACACGCGGAGGCCATGGGCCAGGAAAATCGAGCGCACAGTAGCACCCGCTTTATTATTATTATTATTATTTATTCTTTATTGCACCAAATATGTGTACAAAAGGCGAGCTTAATGCTATATGGCATTCTCTACCAGCTAACCTTGGGTAGAACAGAGAGTGAGTTATGGGCAGTTAAGTAGTTAAAATCAAATTAAGTTAAAATATATACATGCAACACATACATATAATATACATATATATATATATAAAATATATATAATTGATACACATATATAAATAAATACACACATTTATAAATATATATCTCAATATATAATATATATAATATATATCTCGCTTTCCCGAACCCAGCGGCGGATCTGGTCTCTGGCTCCGCCGCCAATCAAGTTTCGGCCGCGGAGGGTAGGGAGAGCGGCGCCTCGCAACACCAACACTCTTCTCTCCCCGCAGCCCCACCAACACCGCCTCAACGGTGCGGCTCCGTCACAGTCGCGGAGGATAGGGCGAGCGGCACATCGCCATACCAACACTCCTCATCCTCCGCGACTCCACCTCGGCTGCAGCAGTAGTGGGAGAGGTCACCCCTCTCACCGCAGCCCACCGACACAGATCCCAAGTGGGTTTGCCAAGCCTACTCGAAGTGGCCACCTCGGGCCGGCCCTACACCACGGGCCTGCCAAGGGGTTCCTCTTTGTTCACCGCAGGTAACCAACTATGCTATCAAAGAAAATTATTAACTTTTGCCGTAATCCGTGCTTAGGAAATTCGCTCTGGCAGGTGGCAGCTTCTTTGCGTCAAGCGCAATGCCGGATGATAAAATATACAATGAGCACAGCGGTTTTTCCCGACGGATATGTCTTAGTAACCTTCAGGAAAAGAAGCAAGGTGTTCAGCCCGGGGAGCGGGCAATGCTCCAAGTGGTAGTTCGGAGCTATTCTATATACACTGTTTTTACTTCGGAACTTTGATAGCTGATTTAGGCTTCGATATTATGTTTCACTTGTGGCGCGATGATAGCGCCGCCACACATGCAAATAATTTATGAAAAGGAACACATAATTAAATTCATTATATTATAATTAATTATGAAGTGTTATTTGAAATTAAATAATAATATATTCCAAAGTATGCTATCAAAGAAAATTGTTAACTTTTGTCGTAATCCGTGCTTAAGAAATTCGCTCTGGCAGTTTCTTTGCGTCAAGCGCAATGCCGGATGATAAAATATACAATGGGCACAGCGGTTTTTCCCGACGGATATGCCTTAATAACCTTCAGGAAAAGAGTCTATCTCTTTCAAAAAGGCCGACACATCTGCGATTCTCTTGTTCATGAGCGGCGGTAGTTACTTACCATCATGAGCAGCATGCTTGTTTGCTCCATCTTCTATAAAAAAGCTTAAAATATGCTTATTGTATATTTTGTTTCGTACATAATAAACATAATAAATATTTAACAAATTTGTGATGGTTGTTAAGTTATTAAAAGTACAATGTAAAAATGTCAATATTTATATTTTAATCTTGACATTTTTACATTGTCTGTCTATAATTATCTGCACTAAGGTATTTATCGTCTATTTCGATAGAGGTGTTTTCTAAACTAATTGCATAGGGTTAAACTCCCAGACCCGGAAAATTATTCGTACACTGTTTAAAAACTTGTTTCTTAGATTTTGGGTCTGCTCTTACATATCCGGCTACTCAGTGTGGTGATAGTGAGCAAAACTTTCAAGGTTGACTGCTAGTAATAGCATTCTGAAAATGTTTATGCCCAGCAGTGGATTTAGAGAATTGATTAAGTAAAATTGTGTATGAGGTAATGTAGAAACCCATATTATCGTGTCACGTTTAAAGTAAGTTATTTTTAATATGTCAACTTATATTACTTTTTCATACATTTTTCTTCCTGCTGACTGTTTGATATCTATTAACTTTTACAGAGGTGGTTCTATATTGTCAATAGGCTTTATTATGTTCAATTTTAATTTGAATATCGGTGCAAAAAGGCGCTTAGGTATTAGTAACTAAAGCAGTCACTAATCCAATAAATGACCCAGCAAAACGTAACCATACACGTTTCTCGGTAATCGTTTGTAGCTTAGACTTTTCAACAAAGCTATGAATAATTATTAATAATATTTAATGTGTAGTTAACATGCTGTCTACTGTTAGACTTAATGTTGTTTGTTCTGAAATGACATTTTTCAATGTAACTATAAATCATTGCGTCAACTACTATCCTGCAGACATAATAACTAATAGTGATTTTAAACATTAAATATTACACCATCAATAATAACATAGTTTTATCTGCTTGTGTTTTCCGTAATAGATTTTTATCATAATTAATTGTTCCTTGCAGTTATAAGTGCAAAATACAAGTTGTCACTAATGTCATTCAGCGACACGGGCTTGTTCCCATTTTCTAGTTTCCGGCTCATTTGAAGAACATTGTTTCGTAAATGCATTGCCTTACGTGCTTATTATAGTCGCAATTTCGCCATGTAATAAAATAATTCACTACCTCATATCGTCCCGTGGGTGTCGCAAGGGTGAGGTAAACTGAAACATGAGTTCATCAGCATCTTTTTGATAACAACTCAAAAATTATTAAATTATTTAAAAATCTCCGCTTGGCAAGCGTGGCAACTATGGCTAATTAAACTACTGAGGCAATCTATGAGAAAGGCTTACGTTCAGCAATCGAGTTTGATAGGCTGTAATGATGATGAGGAAAACAAATGTCTTAACATTATTTTACTAGCGACTAGCTTTCGCCTAGTTAGGTTGTTTTATTCAACAATTCTATTAAAATCAATCAAATATGACCTATATTCATCTAGATAACATGATTATAAGTAAATATATCATTTTTCTTCGTCTTCGTCAGTCCTTTTTAATGATACTGGTGGACAGAGTTTTTTTCCAAAGGTACGCCAACAGACATAGATTTTTGGAAAGGGTTACTCATACTAATCACGCGAGGTAATTTGGTGGTAGAACCGGTACTTTTGCACTAGTAATGCAGCTCTCCATTACCATCCATCCTTACCCTTTGCAGCCTATCACAGTCCACAGCTAAATATAGGCCTCCCTTTATAGATTGCCCCATATTTTTTTATTCTGTAGTTGTTGTTAGGAAGACACTGCTGCATATCTTCTGGTTTGTTTCTTATTGTCGCCTCTTACGACACCCATGAGGCGATATAGGGTAGTGAATCCCCATTACCAGTCTGTGAAGTTTGTATGTGCCTTTTTAGATATACGAGTATATAATAGATCTGGATATTTCGTCGTCATTCGGTCTATAAAGCATCGTCTGTTCAGTCAACAGGGTGCACCGCGCGCAGGTACTATTGCACCGATTTTTATCATTTTCTAACGTACTTATTACTTTTGAGATAATTACTTCATTCTTTTTTTATTTAAATTGGCTATTTTTAAAGATTAATATGTAATTGTATTAATTTTACTTTCTGATTTCTAATATTAGAGTGAACACTAAACATTGAATTAAACTAGTTTTTTACGAATTTTATCGCGTTAAATCAACTTATTTTAAGGTCATGACGTTTCGAGCTACTTTGCAGCACCCATGGTCGCGGGGGCACTGGGGTGTTCTACGTACCAATATCAGTCAATCACGCCTACCTTTAGCTTAAAACTATTTTAGGTGATCATGGGTGCTGCACAGTACTCGAAATGTCGGGAATATAATATAAATTGATTAAATACGAAAAAAATCCGTAAAAAAATCGTTTTATGTAGTTTAACTCCTTTTGAGTTTAAAGAAAAACATTAACATAAATGCTATTTTAGTTATTTCTGTCTATGCATGTTTAATTCTATCACGTACTGTTGACAGCTTAAATATTAAACTTCCATATCATACGTAACAATATTTTCATTGTTTCTGTATTCAATAGTGATTACTTAATTGCTTATCGTTAACACCGTTTTCGGAATTTTCTGGCATTGCACTCCCATTGTTAACGACTGTAACTTCAAAAAGTTAAATGAGGATGTGTCATTTGCAGTAGCTCAATTAACAAATAACTTTAATCGATTTCGAAGAACTGAGTCTTCATTGAACCAACATTGTATGATTAGCTTGTTATTTTATTAGAAATTATTTAAACTGGTTCAATATTATACATATTAGTCTAGTAAAAACATTTGCAAGAATATTACGGAGACATTATATACGTTTACATTGACGTCTAACAAGAAATGGTCGATTTGAACACAAATGAACATAACAAAGAGGTATCAACGCACGGTGTATTACGAGTAAGACACAATTCCACCAAACAAGGGCATGAGCCTTGGCGCCCACGCGACATCGTTATTGGTAGTTTTAATATGGGTAATTGCCGGCTTATTGAGAATTGTGTCGGACTGCCAATCCTCCCACGACTGTTTAATAGTCGACCGACTAATTGTAATACAGTTTTTATTTGTTGAAACTATTCACAGTCCTCAATTTTGTTTAAACCAAGTAAAAATTTAAATAAACTATCCACGGAATTCCTTTCTGAAGAGAAAGATCTCTATCCTTTTTAATGGCAGCGTAACAATATATTTTATTACCCATTATGTGTTACATGCATATTGATAAAGTCGATAAGAAAAGTCTCGAAGCTCTCGACGTCGGTCATCTTAAAAATTGTCAGACCAGTGACGAGGGAGCAGCGGCAAGATACAAGGCATATAAATTATTTCTTCTTACTTTGTTGTAAAACAATTATTCTATGAACAAGTGGTAAAATGAAAAATTTTGTACAACCGACTTCAATATAAATTATTAACTATAACTCAAAAACTACTAATCAGATCTTGATCATTTGATATATTGATATGGGACTACATGAGAAGCACCAGCTTTCAAATAAAAAAGAATCATAAAAATCGGATCACCTAGAAAAAAGTTATGAGGTAACACACACAAAAAAAAATACAGTCGAATTGAGTACCTACTTCTTTTTGAAGTCGGTTAAAAATTATTTTATTAACATCATTTTTAATCGAGTTCAAAAACGAAAAGGTTGTAGATTCGACTTATGTTAATATGTTCGATGTATGTTTTTGTATGCCTCTGTTAACCAATTTCTCAATAACAACTGAACCGATTCTAATGTTTTTTTTTTAATTAAAAAGGATAAATATATTTTAGGGGAGCCCATATATTTCAAGGAAAGATATCTATCCATAAGGGTGGAAAAATAGGATATGAAAAAGTTTTCAATGTTACTACGACATTGTTTTTACGACATTCTAGTTGTTCACCTAGGATATATTGACATCACCTTGAATTTATGATATTTCTTAGTATATTCAAATGGGTAAAAAATTAACTTTTAATAAAAAATAAGTAACGACTACAAAAACTAAAAAGAATAAAAAATTATACGCATAAGATTCTGAAGTCGAGGGCATTTTTTTCGATCTTAGCGGCGATTTCTGAAGTTATTTTATGGATTTTTTTTTTATTTGAAAAAAAAATTTACGTTTTATTAATAGTTTTATTTTGCAAATAACAATAAAATAAAACAATTTGTTTTTCGTAATTATAAGTAAGATGGCGAAAACGTGTTATGTACTTAAAGGAATAAGCTGTTGTTAGAAGAATGAGCACCGGATATGAGGTCTGAGATGATGACAGAAGAAATAAGAGTTCTAAAGATCTCTATTATATGTACACAGTTTCTGTCCTGTTTTCTTTTCATTACCAGTCTCATTTCCAGTACATCATAGCCACGGTGAAACTATAAGTTGTTTGACGTTAATGTATTTAGACCATCTAAACTCCATAAATCGTAAGATCCGATTCAGAATGGAACTAGGTATAAGCGAATAACTCTTCAGTTTCCTAGGTATAAAGTCCATTATATCAATGCTTGCAAATTTTAAAAATAACCATGCATATTTATATCAATTATCTAACCATAGAAATGCATAACAGTAAACTTTATTGATACCAGTACTTACACGCGTAGACCGATTGAATAAGACGTAACTAAGAAGACTTAGAAAACAAGATTTACGTAATACTTTAGCGGTCATGGCTCAAATGGTTGTGTTAGTTTTACTTAATGGGGCGTGGATATATAAGCGGCAAATAACAAAGCAGTGTTTTGTATTTACATAAAATCTGTCTTGGTGAAACCTGCCTTCACACAGCGTATTGCACGCTGTGTGAAGGGTGATGTCATTGTGTCACAGATCTGCGAACATCTAAAGGTCGATCTGCGCATCAAATCAATCAGACGAGTTTACTTGTGACGAGGACATAATTAAAATTAATATATGGGATTTAATTACGTATATACGTAGTATACGTGGTAGAGCCATGCTGCAGCTATATTAGAAGTATAGTTGTAGCACGAATGGGTTGGTTCGACCGGGGAAGGACCACGCTCTCACAGAATACCAGCCTAAAATAGCAGCTTAACACTGCTGTGTTTCGTATGGTGAGTGAGATAACCGGAGACCCTTTTTACTGGAAAAGAGGCATTCCATCTTAGTCCTCACGGGTGACAACGCATCTGCATTTTGATTTTTTTTGAGGATAGATGTAGATGTCTATGGGTCACAGCAACCACTTACCATCAGGTGGACTGTGTGCTCGTTTGTCACCCTTATCCTATTAAAAAAAAAAACTTATTTTTAATTCTTGGCCTTCTGAGTGCTTTGCACCACACATGTTAGCATAGTTACTCAGGTCATATTGATGTTACAGACATCTTTTAATTCCAAACAGAGAGGGATATGGTCCGTAATCTTATTATTATTCAATGCATATTGTTCCCGTAAATAAGAAAACGTAATTAATTAATGATGCTTTCAACTTTTCAAACGTAATTAAATAATGATGCTTTCTTTTATAAATATGACAACGATTAAATGTTGTATTCCTATCGATCGACTTAAGATTTAAACCGAGTTTGAATTCCATCGGCCTAAATGAAATATTAAAGGTGTTAAGATAATTAATAAAATCAGTCGTTACTTTGCGGAAATCCATTATATTAAGGTTGTAAAAAAATTATTTGCCAAGATCCGCGTAATAAAATAAAATGATGTGTCTTACCTAGTTTGAATCAATGATATCAACAATTATGGTATTTTCCATAATAGTCGTTATGAAACCTGTAGGACAAAAAAGTGTAATGGATTCGTAAACCTACCACCACACTACAATAGTTGCTTAAGATAATCAATTACCCCAAGTAATCCCATAAGTGGGCCGCCTCTTTTAGAGGGAAACTAAAACAAGAGATATGGGCAGCAACATCTTCCTGATAACAGCTCAAAATTATTAAAAACTGCGGTTACCAATACGCCTGTGTAGCGTGGCAACTATGGCAAAAATCCACCTATTAGGTAATCTATGGGGCAGGCCTATGTTCCGAAGTAAACTTCTGATAGGCTGTAATGAATAAATGAGCTTAGCATGCGGGTTGGCAACCGCGTTTTTTTATTTTTATTGTTATCAGGATGATGTTGCTGCCCACATCTTCTGGTTTGGTTCCCTCTGTCGCCTCTTACGACACCCCTGGAACATAATAGGACAGCGGATATTCTTACACCTCCACTACACGGTGTATTGTTTATTAGCTTTAAATAAGTTATATATACGTTTATACACCTATAATTTATCATCGCTGATGCTATTTGTTAAACTCGTCTACCACCTCTCGGTATGCACTTAGATAGCTTTTGTTATGATCCGTGTACACACGCGCCTTTAGATGTTACGTAGCGTTCACGATACGACATGTGTTGTAGAAAAGAAAGGTCATAGCTTACTAAGTAGTTTTCTACTATTGGTAGTTATTTTTTAAAGTAATTATAAATAAAATTCAAAATTGCATAAGGATTCTAAGTTCCAGTTATATTTTACTTAAATTTCTTTACTTTAACATATTTCGAAAGGATTGCCTTATTTTAAGAATGAATGACATGAAACCTCTTTATTCTATTATAACTCTTCGACTTAAGAAATTAAAAATTCATTTGTCAAACTGTAAGTATTTCAATCTAGCAGTGATAATTTTATTTAATATTAATGTAGCAGTCGTGACGTAGTCGGGTCTTGAGTATGTAAAGGGATGCGATCTTGGGCACGTCTCACGTGTGCGTCGTTTTGTGTCCATTACCTGCTCTCGGCGACCCACGGGACCGCGGCCGCCGACGCCTTACCGCTGTCGCACGCTGTGTCACTAGTGTTTTTAAAACGCCCGATATGTGTGAAAATATAAAAGTATGATATTTTTCAACACACTCGAGATTAATAAAATAACGACTTATTTATTTTATAAATCTCGTTTTTTGTAAAATCATATATTAACTCATGACCATGGAAAATTAATATACAGAACTAATGAAACTTATATCATTTGTGAGGTAATGGCATAGAATATGTACACAAAAAATAAACTCATGAGTGTAATATATTGTCGGCATAAGGCAAGTAAAAAAGAACATATTATACGCATATTTTTTCATTACGATGAAACGAATTAAATGAAAACATTTTGAATACGTTCATGGCTGTATGAGTTATGATCTCTTTGCCTTCCCTGCACGTTAAAACATTGCAAAAAAATATTGTTCTGAGACCTAGGCTTGTGTAACTGCTATCAAGATTTTAATATTTTTGGAAATATGCGATGATATTACTAGGGAGGATCCTTTCAACTAGAGAGACCCTCAAAACACAATCACGAGCTGATAAAGAAAAATAATTAAGTACTAGTTTTAATTAAATTGTAATAAAATTATATTTTCATCTCAGCGTTTCTCAACGCTATTGTGAAACTCCGAATTTGTCTTATTGGGCAATGAGAATGATATGCAGCAACAAAAGGGTTCTGAGAAGCACCCGTCCGGACTTGTTCGTCCCATTGACTCACTCGATACGTGTTGTTTAATAATAACCACGCTTCCTTTTACAGGCATTTTGCCTCGCTAAGTATTGTTACGGTCGAAATCATTTTGTATAATTGCAACAAATATTACCCGTGAAACTGCTTTAAAATATTATTATTCTACATGTTTCTTAAATTATAATGGTTATGTTATTAAATGTTAACTTAATATTTAGGATCAAAGTTTATTGCATAGCACACATAAATTCGCAGTATTAAAACGTCGTTGTAACTATAAAATCATATTATAGAGGACAACAGAGCACACTAACTTGCTGCTTTAATCTCATAACATATATGAAAAGGATGATAGATAATTTAACGGTGAGAGTCGAGAAAGAGCCGTGGCAACTCAGGAGCTAAGCGCTCGCTGTTAATTTTAGTATGCGAGCAACCGGGTTCAATCTCCGTCGCCACCAATGAAATTGTTGATTGCAATATTAAGTGCTGATTTACCACGTGCTCAGCTGTGAAGGCACGCATCGTGAGGAAACCTGCATGTCTGAGATATGAAAAAAAATTCGAAGACATGTGAAGTCCGCCAACATGCAATGGGGCAGCACGGCGGACATTCCCTTGTCCTTAAAACTCTCAGAAATTAGAGAATGCCTGTAGCCTAGCTGTGGGACCTTTATAGGCTGTAACTTAACTTTATTTACAACGGCGTGTAAGTTAATTATAATAAAACTGTAACTGGAGTAAAAATTAGGTTTAAAGATAAAAAAAATCGTAAATGTGAAAAATTATGACGACTTAATTTGATAATTTCGTTATTGGTGTTGCCATTTTAATTTTCACTCAAAAATAACATTTTGAAATATAGATTGTACCTTTTCCAAATAACGTAATTTCTGATGATTATCTTGCTTTTCAATTGTTTCTTTCTTTAAGTTAACTGTGACTTTTCAACTAATGTAGTGACATGACCGTATAGTGACGGAGTAAGAATATCTACTACCCAAAAAAACAGCGTTTTCCTAAAAACATCAAATAAATTAAAAAAACTGCGGTTGCCAACCCGCCTGCCAAACGTGGCTATGTTTATCAGTCGATTTTTCATAGGCTGTAATGATAATGATAATGGTTTTAACTAATAAATATTCAAAACAATTTAGGCTTTTTTTTTAGACGATACATTTCTATCACTCACAACGTTACGGCTATATGGCAGGGCAGATTATACAACTCACTTTCACCGTGCGTTAGACGAGAGAGAGTCCTTGAGATTGCCTATTACTACATTACCATGGGAGTTAGGAAATAGAGTGTTGCACGTACGTAACACATTGCACGAAACTGTTTAATAGTCGTGCAAATTGTTGCCGCGGGTCTTTGTGTGATTGATTTAAAATAATAACACAGAAATCAATATCAAAATTGCTTAATGATTTCTTGTATTTAGAACCCTCTCAGAAATTGGAGGAGGCCTGTGCCCAGCAGTGGGACGTATATAGGCTGTAACTCTACGCGAATACTACCCATTAAATGGAAATACATATACATACATACATAAACATTCTGTCACCCCTGACAGGATGACTGGGGTAGGCAGAGACTACGGACTTCCATTCGGCACGATCCTGACACACCCCTCTCGTCTTTACATCCATATACCTACGCATACATGCTCGTCGGTTAGCTAAATGAAACTAATTTTACGAATTTAATCGTGTTTAATTTTAACTTTTTAATTCCCGACATTTCTTCGGGCGTTTCACACACAACACCCCGTGGCCACGGAGGGGACGGAGGTGTTACCTACCTCAACTTTTAAATATTAATCTGAACATTGCTATTTATACATTATTAAAATCAATGTTTTATTTTAATATATTAAAAATAAACTTTTTTATAGGATGAGGGTGACAAACAAGCACTGAGTCCACCTGATGGTAAGAGGTTACTGTAGGTGTAGCCCATAGACATCTACATCTATCCTCGATTACGAATCAAAATGCAGATGCGTCATCACCCGTGAGGACTAAGATGTCTCCAGTAAGTAACTAAGAGACTCGTTTCCAGTAAAAAGGGTCTCCGGCTCTCTACACCCACCATACGAAACACAGCAGCGTTACGCTGCTATTTTACGCTGGTATTCTGTGAGAGTGCTCTGTGAGCTCGACCGTGGTCCGACCCCGGTCAAGCTGACCCATTCATGCTACAACTATACCACTAATATAGCTGCAGCATGGCTCTACCACGTCAAAACCTGTATTAACTTTTGACTCAATCTGTTTTGTATCAGTCGAGTGGCTAGTTAGTAGTTGCTATAACTACCGACTTTATACACATTATAAGGAATCATTATGACTTTATACACAGTTATATTTACTATTTTTCTTTTAAAGAAACTATGTGTCGCTTATTTTTATCCAAAGCATTCTCTAAATAGTGTCATAATCAATTTCCATTTGCAAACGGAATCAACAAGTGGCATTCACTTGTGATTTAAAAAAATATTTTAAGTGTGATTTACCATTTTCCGCTACATCACCACTTACCATCGGGTGAAATACTAGGAAAGCATAAGCTTATAATAAAGTACGTGAGGATAATATGGTCATCCGGTTAATATGGTTACTTTTTTAAAACTCAAAAACTACAGCCTTGTTAGTATAGATGGCTCTGTGATACGATAGCTCTTTATCAGTCAATCAAATAATAAAGGGTCAAAATGGCGCTGCTTTATCGACGCCATTTTGACAGTTGACAATATAGTAACAATTTTAGTTGATTTTAGTATTGTGTATTGTAGTTAATTTTTTATAAGTTGATTTTTCGAAATGTTCCTAATTATTGGCAAAGCTTGTTTGCTATTTTTTTTCTTAATATATTAGTTATAGTATACAACTTTGTCTTTTGTCTCTGTCCTACTCCTAGTTTTAGTTTTACAGGGCGGCAAAGCTTAAGGTGACCATATTACCCTCATATACCTTAGTTAAAAAAGAAGAAGTCAGAATATTATTTCTATTAAGCTTAAGCAGTAGTAAGGAATATTTTTGACAATGTAAGATGCCACTAATATACTTTCTAAATACTTTAAACACTGTCAATTAAAATTACGGTTTGTATTACATTCATTGCTGTTAGTGAGAAGGTGTTATGAAGCTATTTTTATTGCGTGTTATATTCGCGACGAACAAAAAACAATCGTGATAAAGTATTTAGAAGGCGACCTCTGGGGATGAGCAAGGCCTTTCCGTGTAGCGGAGGGCAGGAAGGAGGAAAAATCATACAGTAGCCAATGTGAATACCTAGCCTCGCTATGACATCGAATGTCAAGATGCACCACTACATATTTTCAACCGACTTCAAAAAGGAGGAGGTACTCAATTCGTCGGAATCTTTTTTTTTACGTATCTTCACCGATTACTCGAAGACGCCTGAACCGATTTGAAAAATTCTTTTTTTTTTCTAAGGGTATATTTCCCAGGTGGTCCATTTAAATTTTATTGGAATCGGTCGAGCGGTTTAAAAAAAATCAACAATTAATTATTTATACTGAAGTCGGTTGTACAAAAATTTTAATTTTACCACTTGCATCGTGTAACATAATTTATAAAGCTTTCATATCAAGCTTATGTCCTAATGAAGGACACAAATTTAGTAACACCATCAGAGATTGCTTATTGCAATGTTTAACTACAGATGTGCGGACTCTATAATCATTATCGTCAGCCTCTAAATAGCGTATGCCCAATACTAGATACAGCTAATTTTTATTCCTTTTAAAAAGTTTCCTTCACACTAGGATTTTCCCCTGTATCGTGGATATATGTGTGGTGGATATTTAGATACAAGATACAAGATATTTATTTGTGGAAACATGAGTATACATACAAAGCATGCAGATTGTTCAGATACATTAAAAGGTTCAGTCATGTTTGGCTTTTGTGGCGTACGAATGTATAAATCAATGAAAATATTATAAATAGTTTACAATTGAAAATGAAATTATTATTAACACATTATCGAATTACATTATTATTAAACTAATTTTAACAATTTTATCAATAAATCTAAATCTAAGTAATAAATTAGAATTAAATATCTGGTAATATTATTTGCTATGAAGATACATTATATTTTATCTGCTTTATAATACAATTTCCGTAAAAGAATTGCTTGTTCTGATTTAATTTTTATTATTCAAAAATTCTAATAATATGCTAAAGCATGCTTTGCCTTCCAAATATAATTTCAACTTATTTTTTAATACACGGGCATTCTGCTCCTTCCAACATTTCGGAAGCTTATTATTATATATTAAAGGGGCCATGCAAAAACACTTTTTCGCATCAATGCAGTTTTTGAGCTATGCAAACAGAGAATAGTATCATCGCGTCTGTTGCGACTAACTACGTCTGATAGACGTGGAAATAAGTGCCGATTACATTAATTTAACAAACATGGCAATTTCTAAAATGTATAGAGATGGTAATGTCAGTATTTTATGTTTTATAAAATAGGGTTTGCAGCTATCATTTGGCTCCAGTTTAAACAAGGTCCTAATACATCGTTTTTGTGCTTTGAAAGGTAATTCCTTGTAAGTCAAATTGCCCCAGAAGATAATCCCGTATCTTAGGTGCGATGAAACTAAGCCATGGTGCGCTGTACGCAACGCATTAATGTTAAGCACTTTAACCAATTTGTACAGGGCATATGCCGAGCTACTTATTTTTTTACTAAGAATTTATGTGTGTTCTCTCCAATTCAATTTCTTGTCAATCGTCACCCCGAGGAATTTGGCAGTGTTGACTTCTTCAATTATTTTATTATTATATTGGACCTTAAGATTAGTTGGAGTTGATAAACGTTGACTGAAATGCATTATACAAGTTTTATTCAGATGTATTTTTAAGTTATTATTATTTAACCATTTTATTATTGATATAAGAGAATTATTAATGTCGTTATTATAGCTATCATTATTACTGCATTGAATTGTTATGGTGCTGTCATCAGCAAAGAGCGGATTTAGGTAAGTCCTTTATGTATAACAAGAATAGTAGGGAGCCTAACACACTTCCCTGTAGTACTCCATATTTAACAACTCGTTCATGCGATTGAAATATTTCTTCATATTTAGTTTTTATATTTATTGAGGCTATTTCAGTGATTTGCTTTCTGCCGGATAAATATGATTGTATTAGTTTTAGCACGTTATCTCGAACCCCATAGGCCTCCAGTTCATCCAACAAAATATCGTGTCGGACATAATCGAATGACTGGGTCACGTCACAAAAAACTGTACAGACAGGGTTGGTTTTATCAACGCTCATTATAACTTTATATAAGAAATCATAGATTGCCATGTTTGTAGTTCGGTTTTCTCTGAATCCTTTTTGCTTGTTAACAAGTATGTTATTTTTTTCAAGGTACTTACTTAATTCCTTGTAGATATATTTTTCATAAATTTTAAGATAATACTAATAAGCGTAATTGGTCTGTAACATTCCATGGATTCTCTATTCTCTTTTTTAAACACTGGTTTTACGATCGATTTTTTTAAGGCATCTGGAAAAATGCCAGTGTTTATGGTTAAATTAATGAGGTGACTTAAATGTGTACATATTTCTACAGAAACAGATTTAAGAATTTTCGTACAGATTCCGTCATGACCCACGCTGTTCGTGTTTTTTGAACAATCACTTGTAGGTCATTAAAATAATAGTTCCGTGCGATAATTTTATTTTTTAGTTTTTATAATTGTATTAACTTTTTATTAACAGTTTTATTGTTATTTATTTTATAGCTATCTACTCATATGCCACATTTAGCTTTTTTTTCACTTTGGAAATTTGCTTTTACTTTTTGAAATAGTTTTACGAGGTTTAATTTATTTTTATAACAGTTTAAAAATACTAACTCGCCTATGGAGCAAAATAAATATAAACTAAGAAATGTAACTAAAATTAAAAGTTTAATTTTAGTAAAGTTGTTTACTGCATAATTTTACGATAATGTTGATGCTAAGCATACCGAACGTCAGTCGTACCATAAAAATTATAAAATAAAAGTATTTAATACTTTATACTTGGGGTGACAAAACATTTATGTTAGGCGATTAACATGTGCGTACGATTTACAGTTCGTGAACAGTGATCGTAGTCTCGGATACAAGTTGAGTTCCACAGAGCGGAACGGCTGCCGGCTTTTTTACACAGTTCCCGCTTGCCGTCCCGCTGATATTATGCGCGTTTTTCATTACTTACAACCGGGCCTATCATAGACATCTATTTCTTTTTTTTAACAATGCAGAAATAGTAAGATAGCACCTTGCTCCTGTGCCCCGTAACAACTTGATAGCATTTTGTCACGTAAGACGATTTAATTAAATTTACCCGATAAATTTATAATTTACGTTTGCTTATATTCGACCAGTGTTTTGAAATTTAAGAAATCCATCTTTGAAGCGAAAGGTCAAAATACATCCTGTTATTGGATTACAGTTAATATACATTTTTATAGACGTAATGTAAAGAAATACTAATTACTTTAAGGTATAGTTAATGTAGCTTAGACTTCTGCAAGATGGGATTTGGTAAATAAGTCAGTAACATCCCACATCTATATATTAATATATGAAGAGAAAACTTTGAACATCTCTTTTCTCTTTTCTTTTTAAGGATATTGTGCGCACAGACGAGAGTTGGCATAGTTAAAGTTTATATGGAGACGATTATAAACTTTAACTATGCCAATTTTATGGATTAAAGGTTACAGTGCAGAAATCTATATTTATATATAATATGTATTACAAATACATTAAATAAAACGTTTACGTTCATACTGCCAATGTCAATTGTCAAACACATATTATATAATATAATATGGTCAAACAGTCGCACAGAGTAAAGATTGTTAAAATGACCAAAGAATTTTAAAATGTTGCTAACAAAATTATTATTGACTGAATGTGCTGTGAATTTTGTGTGATTTCTAAAGTTACTTTCTTAAAAATATATTGTAAAATATATCTAAATTTTTTTTTTATATATTGTATATTAGATATCCACGTTTTGTATATTAATTTGCAGTTGAGAATACTTAATACATAGATATATTGAGAGTTAAATACAGCTCACTAAAATATACATACTTAAAAATTTAATAAAATACGGTCGAATTTGACCACAGAACTACCACTAGTGTTAGTAAATAGTTAATTCAGCCTATACCTATACAATTTCAGACAAAAAAACCAAAATGCAATACTAACGCAAAGATGAAATTCTTCACAGACTGTATTCATACTGACTCGCTTTCTCTCACCACCACCCGAAACCACTTAGACGGGCTCCCAGACAAACCATAACCCTCCTTACTTTTTAAATTTCCGATTTTATGTTTAAATATCTAAAATATTTCTCATGCAACTTTTTGCTACGTGCCTACTGCTGAACATCCTCCCCTGTAGATTGGCTAATAGGATGACTGCAGTTTTTTGTTACTTTAAGCTGTGATCATTAAGATGCAGCTGCCCATTTGTGAAAACAGTGTAATGGAGTAGTGAATACTCTTACGCCCCCACTACAAGGCGTAGACATAATAGCTATGTAATATATGTAGTATGGCAAAATGTATATTATATGTAATATGCTTGGCGGTCTACCACTGAGCGTTTTATTAGGAGTTTTCTTTCTCGTACAACTTCTTTGTGGAATCGCTTACCACCGGCGATTTCTTCAGACCGATACGACTTAGGGACTTTCAAGAAACGAGCTTACTCCTTTTTAAAAGGCCGGCAAAGCATCTGCAATTTCCCTGGTGTTGCGGTTGTTCATGGCCGGCGGTTTACAATTAAAATCAGGTTAGCTGTATGCTCGTTTGCCCCCTATTCTATAAAAAAAACTATGTATAAACATACATACACCCAAAAATCATTACACTCCTTTTTAAGCTGTTGGGTAAAGCATATACAGTTGAATTGAGAACCACCTTTTACTATGGAGTATATTCTAAAAACTTGGATACGTATTAAAGTTTTAAATCTAATTGAACACTCAGTCTCTACAGTGATTCTCTGGCTGCGAAACAGTAAAGTAAGATATTTCTGGCATTTATAGATATTCGTAAAAAGCCATCTTTTTACGAATATCTATAAATGTATAATAAAAAAGGATTAATTTAAGAATTAGTATTGAGCAGCTCACAGAATTACTTATTTTAATTGTTTGTTTCTCGCGCAACTGGTTTAACTGGCAATTACAGTGTATGGCGACGGCCCTAGTGGCCGTGGAGTAAAAACGACCTTGTGTAACAAACATCAAAAATCAATTGATACAAAAAAATGGTACATTGTGCAGTTATAAGCTGTTCATTTGACAATCGACATAGTGATCTGGATTGATGAAGGATATTTCAGTAGTAAATGAGAAATTTCGATAATAATCCGATTTAAATTATCGATGGAAGTAAATAAAATAAAAGTAAATACGGTGCAGTGTCCAGTGGATTTCTAGTGGACAGTGCATCGCAGAGCATTGGATTCTCACGGCCGTCGACGATATTCGCGGCCATTAGCCCCGGAGCTGCTAAACGTTGGCATGGCGTTGGAGTTGGCAGCCGTGACATTAAATCGATTAACTTAACTCTGAAATATTTATGAATAAGAGAGCTGTGGTACTTCAGAGACTGGGCGCTTGCCCTTAATGTTTACAGTACGCTAGTGACCCGAGTACGAACCTGACCAAGAACACTAGCTTAATCGGACTGATGGAAGAAGCTGTGTAGTCGACTGGCTAGAAAAATACTGAGTAGTAATAATATTATTAATACCCGACAACGCAGTAAAAATAATATAGATTTCGTTTTTGATCTTTCCTTCACTTTTGATAAAAAGGAATCTATTGACAGCTCATTTGGTAAAATTGGTCTAATAGACCGCTACGGTGAAACATATTTACAAACATACATACATAGAATGTCAAGTACAGAACCCTCTCTTTGCATCGCCGTAATCGGGGTAAAACATGGCAAACTGCAGTTGGCAACACGCCTTTCAAGCATGGCAACTGTGGAAAATATCCCCCTATGAGGCAATTTATGAGTGAGGCCTATTTCGGCAGTGAACGTTTAATATTGTAATGAAGGGTTTAATTGAAATATTTGCTTATTATTACTACGGAAATATATTTCAAGAAATAGCTTAATAAATAATATATTTCTAAAAATTTGCATGATTTCATATTAGTTGCTATTTTTAAATACCATATCCATATCGTAGAAGTGATTGTTACTTTCTTTACAAGATCCGCGCGTACACCTCGCAGCGCTCTTCTAGGTGAGTTTATTTATTTAAATATGCGTGAACTTCGCTCGCCACTGCTCCTTTGTCTCGGCCTTTGTGTTGCTAATATAGCCAGTTCTCTTCCTGTTCATCTTAACAGCGTTATCTTATTGGCTTTTCGTCCATACTAATGAAGGTTAATATTTTTTTTTATGGAAACATCCCATTTACAATAATGTCATTGTGTTATGCTCAAGCAGGAACCGCCTCATTACTCGTGTTACATTGTTAATAGTGAATCTGAGTTTAAACTGATGACTTAATCCTTTTCGATTAAAATTCACAGTAGCCTTGGTTTAGTTGGCACAACTGCTTTACCTGAAGGCCTGTAGTGCGATTGTGTAACTCTGGTGGAAATTGTGGTTAGCTTCGCCATGACGTGTGACGATTGACGTCTGGTTTCGTTGTATTGTATGGATGTATCAGTATCTATTATAAGTCAATGTTTCTTTTATATTATAATCTCATTTTAGGGCACATAATATTATCATAATGAATGCATGCGTGCGCGTGAGTAATGCATTTCCAGAGTGATTACCACCGGTAAGCGATTCCCACTAGATTGACATAATCACACTGCTTATGGAACAAAACTTCAACTAAAACTAGGCAACATTCAAATAATTGGCTTTTATATTGTTTGGATTTATTTTATTAAGTCCAGTATGATGTATCTTGCCAACATTATATTATATTATATTACTTTGACATTGTATCTCCCTGTTTTTTTAAGTATTTAAGCTCTATAAAATTGTTGTGTTTATAATATTGTATGTAAGGAGAGTACCTAAGACTGTTTTATGTAACAACTAGCCTTGTAGAAGCCGCAAGCAACACGTCACGTGTATTATATACGCGTTGGATATAGATTTGTCGTCTTTTATTTATAGCTGATTTGTTCAACAACATCACCACAGGCACAAAGATTGAACAAAATGTACATAAAACTGACACGCAAGCTTAAACGCATAAAATACTCGCATTCTTAAAAATAAAATATTTTAATTTTGAGGTACAATAATATGGAGGTAAATGCACAATGTCTTTAATTTACATTCCTGTTTACATCCTTTGACCAATGAGTTAAGGTCGAAAGTACTTTGGAGGGGGGAAAAGTTTTGATATATTATGCATTTAAATTGGTAACCTCGTGGTGGCGGTTTTGCGCTTTCTCAGCAATCAAAGACATGCCTTTAAACGTTTTCTTGGGAACCGTCACGTAAATTAATGAAGAGCGGGTTTTTTAAAACGAAGCAAACGTCGCAATGGCAAGCCAGTCACCGCTCAGGCACGGCCATAAACTCGACCACGATGATCCGCACTCGTTGTAAAACATTTTGTAGTTAATCTTTTCAATAAAAACTTAAAATGAAATACGTGGACAATTTATTGAAATCTCATTCATAAAAAGAACTCCGATCTTCATTATTCACGATATTCTGAAAATAAATTGGTTCTGTCTTTAATTAGTACGAAATTCCACTGCTGGGCATATATCTCTATTCATTGGAGTACCACTGTCGGCAGCAGTAGTGGTGGCAAAAGAGAAGCCATTATCCCATTTTGTCCTGCGGTGTTTCACAGCATGCAATTATGGAAAATCTCAGAAAGATCTCATGGCCTATAATAGATGGTGGTATAATCTCATGTTTATCAGACGTAAAATGCCTAGACCATCAAAGGTGCGAGTCTGGTACTGCAACCGTCAACTTTCAGCCGTTCGCTAAAGTCTCGTCATCGATCAACTGACATATTCAGTAGAAAAACTTACATGTTCTCCCATAACCCAAATCAATCAACATTTTAGTAATTATTATTTTATATTTTAACATTTGACTTATATTGTTAACCGTACTAAACCCCCGGACGATTATTTAAAATTTTACATTCATTTATTGATTCAATACAACCTATCAAAAGTCTACTGCTAAACAAGTAAGTCTCCGTCTTAGGTTGCCTCGTGGATTTTTCCATAGTTGCCACACTTAGCTGGCGGGTTGGCAACCTCAGTTTTTTTAATTATTTTGAATTGTTACGAGGAAGATGCTGCAGCGGATCTCCTATTATAGTTCACCTTATCGTCTCTTAACACACCCACGGAATGATATGGTGTAGTTGATGTTCTTATACGCCACTACTAAATAGAATTTTAAGCTAACAAATTAGAAAAAATATTTAGTAAATTTATTTTAAATTACAATTTATAAATTGACTAAATTAAAATTATAGATTGTTCCGACAATTTACAACGACCTACTAAAACTGTTTTAAGCCGTCCTGTAAGGTCCCGGACGATAGTTCTCATATAAATAGTTTTATCTAGTTTATCTATTTTAGTTTTTGAAAGGTAACACTAGGAATTTCTCCTGTACCGTGGCGTCAGTTTACAAACATAAATTGCACAAGGACGAACATCCAGCACAAGGACGAACATACGAAATGGATTCTTGGGATAGGAAACAGACATCAGTGTATTATCCGTAACGGTTCCATAAACAATTAGGCATTCTGTTTTGAAACTGCCTTTTTATAATTTACAGTCTGTGTGTCTACGTCAAGCCTGCAGGACAGGACAGAATATTCAGCCAGTCTTTATGACATATGCGTGCATAAATTAAATTCATATTTCACCATGGTCGTACAAGGTGAACAGGAGGGTTTCAATCTTGTGTTATTGACATCGCGTATTCGAATTCGAACGTATTGTCTTGTTTTATTTTTGTATACTTGCTCAGAGTTGTTTGTCACTGTTTCTGATTAAAAGCCAATTAAATTAGGCTGTATTATTAAACAATAGGAACTCCACGACTTAAATTCGCGGTTCGTTAAATTTGCTATTCGATTATTGTTTAGTTCATGCATTTTTAAGTTAGTCAAAATAGGAAACAGGAACACCAGCTTTGGTGAGAGCGTTGCTAGTACACGTCGTAGTAGAAGTAGTTCTTTCTAAAAAATTGTATTAAATATGAATAAATTTTATGTTTCTATAAACGTGTGAATATATATCCTAAATCGATAGCAACATAAAGTCACAGCCTAAATACGTCCCACTGCAGGGCACATGCCTCCACTGATTTCTGAGAGGGTTTTACGGCTAGGAAATGTCCGCTGCACTGCCTCAATGCGTGTTGGTGAAGTTTACATGTCTTCAAAATATTATTTCTTTCTTATTTCTTATACAAGGTTTCTTCGCGATGTTTTCCATCACCGCCGAGCACGTGGTAAATCAGCACTTAAATTTGAAATTAACGATTTCATTGGTGCCGCCGGGATCGAACCCGGGTTGCTTGCGTACTGTGAAAATTTACAGCGAGCACTTAGCCCCTGAGCTACCATGGCTCTACAACGTATACAAAGCTATTTAAATATGAACTAATCTTGAAAGATACTATTAATTCTATAATATGAACCACTGATAGTATGGTGGTAGATGTATGTATTTATTACCAATACCAATTTCTTCGTCCATTCTCACCGTCATGGTCAAGTACAATCACAGACATCATAACAGAGCAACTGCGCAAACAATTTACTGATCTGTGTCGTAGAAACAGTTTTTCTTTCTTAATTTTCGGCCGGTACGTGATTCAGGGCGCGGCTAATCTCGCCGTACACCCACAGAAACGCTGAGATCTTTACATTTCAACACCACGGCACGTCCGTTGCGTACAACGAGATGAGAAAGTAGTTTCTGTGTTTATGACAACTCGGTGAAATTTTCACAAGTTATTATAATAAGACCTTTCGTCTTGCGCTATCTATACCCCTTTCTAATTAAAGACGCGTCATGACTACAGTCTAAGCACAAGAAAGTCAGAAGACACAAAGTAAAAATTTTAACACGAACAACTTTAGTTAATGTAGATATCATTATAATTTATTTTAAATTCATTATATTTATTACATGGGTGTGCATTACGTGTATAATTGTTGCATTTTATGGCTCTACAAAAGGTCGGTTCGACCGAGGAAGAACCACGCTTGTACAGAATATTAGTGTGAAATAGCAGTGTAATGAATGTGTGCTGTTGTGTTTCGTATGGTGAATGACGAAAACCGGAAACCTTTTTTTAGTTGTAACGAACCATTTTATCTTAGTCCTCAGGAATGACAATAAATCTGGATTTTGATTCTTAATCAAGAATAGAAGTAGGTGTCTGTAGGCCACAACATACATCAAATGGGATCAGGATCAGGTGGGAAGTGTGCCCGTGCATCACACTTGCTTTTTTTTCTTCCCAAAAACAGTCTTAAATAGTCTCCGACTGACCTGTGCCTTTCTTATTTATAAGTCATTGAAGTCATACCAAAATTGACTAACTGATGAATTTTCTTACACTATATTATCTTAAAACTCTAACACGACGTCTGTCTGAACACGCATCACGCAAGAACCTGTGAACCGATTTGGATGGGACTTTCACTGGCAGATAGCTGATATTATAAGAAGTAACTTGGGCTACTTTAAAACCCATGAAATCCAGTCAAAATAAATTCCACGCGGGCGAAGTCGCGGGGAACAGCTAGTTTACTATAATAAAACTCTAACACGACGTCTGTCTGAACACGCATCACGCAAGAACCTGTGAACCGATTTGGATGGGACTTTTACTGGCAGATATCTAATGTTATAAGGAGTAACTTAGGCTACTTTTATTTTAGGAAAAGAATTGGGGTTCCGCGCAAATAATTTAAAACCCATGAAATCCAATCGCAATAAATTCCACGCGGGCGAATTCGCGGGGAACTAGTGTATAATATGAAAATGCTGACTTAGTTTTAATGTCCATAATTTAAATCTTGAGTTAAAATAGGAGATCTATAGGATATGTATAATGGGTTGCCTGCTTCAAATATTGATATGTTAGTTATAAAGAAGATTACTTATATATATTTTCAGTTCTAGTTATTCTTAATCGTCTATTATACACTGTCGTTACTAGGAATAAGGAGACGAGGAATCTTCACTGATTCCCTTGTGTATACCACTATAAGCATAAAATTGGCTGCGACACGTGGTTAAGTGTGTGGGTGAATATTATTGGCAGCACTCCGGCACAACAAATACATTTAAAGACGACTATTCATTAGGCGACTACAATGTTGAATCCCTTTTGTAGCGCATTCGCCAAAGCGAAACAACATTAGTCAAGAACGGAGCGAAGTAGCTATATCGAAATCGATTCGGACGCTTTGTGTATGGGGAGCTTTAGCCCGTTCTGGATGCAGGAAGGCTCTACAAATAAAATATGTGACTGGAAGGCGACGGCGAGGTGCCGGTGATATGAGGCTGCGCAGGGTTGTAAGAAAGGAATGGATGCTTAGACTCCATGTGGGTTCGAAAGAGACGTGAGACACTCGCTTGGCTATCTAGAGGAACGCGAGCACCTCATTTAATCGGTACGCGCTTCGTTATGTACCTAGAAGAAAGGAAAATTTGCGATGTTCCTGACTCAGAATTATTTCGACGTATTGTATTACATGGGACGGATATTTTTATATTTGAACAGTCGTGGTGTTTAATTAATAATTTATAGAATTTTTTACTCAGTTTATTGTTTTGTTATCGTTCAATCAAGTAGTTATATTTTTATTAATTTTACAATTTATTTAATTGAACAAACGAACTTACCGTATATGTCATGGTAAATAGCTACTGCAGTGCATGGACACCTGCAGCCAACTTGAAACAAAAAAAGCTACAGATGCGTTGACCTCTGAGGACTAAGATGGAATGCCGCACAGTCTGTATTACACTGACTTTTCATAGCCTTCGGACCCGAACACAGTATTGAAATCACTGCCATTTGGTGGCAGAAATAGGTAAAAGTGTAGCCTACCCATACGGACTCCTTGGCAGAAAAGGAGTT
The DNA here is from genome assembly GCA_029286625.1 of Parnassius orleans. Classification (NCBI taxonomy): domain Eukaryota; kingdom Metazoa; phylum Arthropoda; class Insecta; order Lepidoptera; family Papilionidae; genus Parnassius; species Parnassius orleans. The sequence continues at coordinate 2,154,917 of JAGSMP010000027.1, read as the reverse complement.
CTGCCACTTAATGAAGATAAAGATTAAGAATAAAAGTTTTCTATGTTATAAGATTACCTATGTAAAACCCAAGTTTGCTGTTTGATAGTAACAGCGTGTCCTTTTTTTGTGTGTAAAGAAAAAGTCGTACGGTCTCTAACAACTATTTTCGTGGTAGAATCACCCTTCAGCTATAATTTGGCTATAGCGCGAATGGGTCGGTTCTTAAGGGAAAGGTCCAAGCCATACAAATTTTTAGTGTAAAATATAGGGTTATTTTTCAAAGAGTAGCCAAATTTTAAACTTTACTTCAAATATATACCGTTACTGCTGTTTTTGAAAATACGAGTAAATTAGGCTACTAAATATCTACTTTCATTAGAAATTATCCCAAATTGAATGTGATTTATGAGCAACAACGTTTTTGCCTACCGATAGACCCTTGAGAATGTGTGCGTGCGCAGTAAAATCAGTTAAAATAATGCATTACCACGCATTTTGAATTTAAAAGATAAAAAGGCAAGAATGTTTGAGATTTTTTTAAATTAATTTTTCTTCACCATTTGCCTTTATTACTTATTCTGAACCTTCTCTGCAAATTTGGCTGGTTATTGCAAAATAACCCTAACTGGCGAACCTTTTTACTGCTATCGATAGATTCCATTTTAGTCCTCAAGGATGACAATATATCTGCATTTTGATCGAAAAAAAATCTTAATCGAAAATAGATGTAATTGCCCATTAGGCCACATCGTTAAACATAACATAAAATAGTTCGTGTGCTCGTTTGTGACCCTTATTTAAAAAAAACAAAACTTCCAATACCCAGTGCCCACTTCTGCCTACTAACATGGAGACATATGTCAGGTATATATGTCTCCATGTTAGGGGATGGTGATAGTTATGCTAAAAAAGATAAAATTTTAGTAAGAATATAGTTATTAATTAAAGCCATATTTGTTACAAATGAACGAAATGTACATCATATATTTTACATAAATTGGAGCATCTGAAATTTTCAAGTGCACTATAATTTTAAGCGTTTACAAACAAAAGTAACTTATTACCAGATGCCGAAGGCTCGACGCAGGTTACATATTGTCATAAACTTAGTCGGTATAACCCTACCGCTAAGAGCCCGAAGGAACTACGAAATACCGTTAAGTATGGCTCAGTGTTGTTGACTCGTATCGTACCTAATATAAAGCGAATTAGTAATTTGTACATATACGAGTACATCTATAATTATACGGGCTTAATTTATAACTAAAAACGTTTAAAAATACTTTCTAGATTATTGACTGTCACTTGTTTAAAAAATAATAACAAAATATTGTCTTAATATAATTAATATTAAACTTATATCCAGCGTTATATTAATTTATTTTGTTCTATAATTCCAGTTTATTTTGGGTATAAATAATTGTACAGGTAAAATACCAAATATTTGAAAATTAGAATTATTTGAGTTTTATGCAATTCAAATAAAACATAATTCAAATCGCAAACATAGTTCTTTATGATCATTCATAACGCACCATAACCGCGTACCGTTCTTTCATTTTTAACCCTGATAGTAAAGTTGCGACTAGCGGTATTTCTACGGGTCAATTAACCTAAAAATATACGTAACAATGAACATTCAAAGATTTAGCTGTAAAATGATCTCAGACTACAAATGTAAATTTTGGGAACATATATGTGCCATATGCTAAGATGAATTAAGAACATGATGACAACTCTAAAATTGTCGCATTGTGTAATTAGAGATCAGATGTACAATTGTACAGAGAACCTGGTAAAATCTCTATCGTAATTAACTGTATGTTTAAAATATTTTGCGGTGAATATAAATCTTGAATACCGGTATACTACGATACCGTTAAAAATAACAGAAACATGTTATGCCTTAGCAACTTCGATATTCATACAAAATATACAAAGAAGGCATAAGATGTCCTGTTGGCCGATTTCCTCCACAGATGTATCTTTCCTGTTAAAGCACTAAAAGTTGTTAATTGCGCGGGATAGACTGTATTGTCATAACCATTCGCTCAAGTAGCTCGTTCACATCTTTCCTTATTTGATGGGAGAAATGGCAGATACAGAGAAAAACGGATACATAATCCCAGATTAGATAAACAATAATTAATTGTCTATAACATGAATTATGATGACTAGTTTTAGAATCTAGAGTTATCTAATGCAACGTTATTCCTGACAAGTTTTGATGGAAGTTCTCTTTAAAAAGCGTACTAATTCTGCTAATGCGCTGTTGAAATTATTAAAGTATTTTATTGTTCAACAAAATAATATAATCAATAAAAACGCTAAACCTTCGTACAAATTCGCGGTCCATGTTTGCGAATTATCCCACAAAGCTTGGTCGCATTGACTAGAGAACGCATCAAATCCCTACATATGCTTATAGAGGCAGACGGGCGTTTGCCCTCGCTTGGCATTCCGGTCCACCGTCCACCTCGGGCCTCGCTTCCATTAGACACATTTACTGCCTGTTGCTGTCTTCATTTTATTCTGTAACCCGCCTTTTATTACGCCAGTACATACTGGCTTAAGGAAAGGCATAAAATAAACATAGTCTTTAAGCTGTCGTAACCGGTGCTATTGTTAAATTATAATAACGAATTAATTAACGGAAATTCTAGATCAAAATTTGTATTAAAAATATATGTTATTGAGAATTTTAAAAGAAAACAAATTATTTTCATGCCGTAATACCAACTTACTATCTCAATGACACATTATAGTGCATTCTTCGTGTATTTTTCCAGTCCTATCCATTAAAAAGACGTACATTGTGTGTAAATAAAAACTTATTTATTGAATAATTATCTTTGTTCCTTTACCAATAGTTTACTTTCTATTTCTTTGTGAATGAGTTCTTTATTTACATCGTCATAAAGATAATTTTAGCTGTTGCCATGTTGCCATGCCATGGGAGGCCTATTCAGCAGTAGACTTTTGATAGGCTGTAATGAATGAATCAACTGAAAGACAATTTTATAATATTAGGATTGGTTCAACAAAAATGGAATAAAATTGGAAACAAAATGTTATACAATTCGAAAATCAAGAATGGTGACAAATTATGTATAATTTAATATTAAAAAAAATATATATATAATATGATAATATTTATGTTTTATTATTGTCCAAAAGCTTGTATACGAATCTATGAACATACAGGTATATTTGCAATCGATAAACTTTATAATTAATGGAGTTCGATTTGTAATGACATAATCTAGAAAGTGGCATACAATAATATTAAACAAAGTGGCAGATTCTTATGATATTAAAACATCTATTAATGTAAAGTTTCAGTAATCATATTTGGAGGATTCACTAAATAAAGGTTTCGGGTAAACAAAGAGGTCGGATCAATGAAACGGATGCATGCTAATGTGGGATAAATACCAACACATCGCACGGTGGCCGACTCACGCAAACATGCCCAGCTAACTCACACATGATCGCTTTGTACGTATTGAACATACGAAGGCATTCATGCAGGGTTGGCGAATCTGTTATTGCTTTTTATTTTTGTTTTGCAAATTTAAATAGTAAAATTATTTTTTACGGTATTAACTACGTCGCATGATTAATGTAATAGAAAATAACCATCCATCCGTTACAGCTTATAAAAGCCTCGTAGCGGGGATTTTGCTATAATTCCCACGCTTGACTAGCGGGTTGGTAATCGTAGTTATTCACAATTTTGAGTTGGTATGTTGACATGTTGCTGCCCATATCCCATTTCAGTTGCCTCATACAACACCCACCCACCCATGTGGTAGTAAAAATTCTTACACCGCCACTGCACGGCTTATAGGAAGTATACTACCAAATAATTACGTGAATCTTGCTAATTGAAAGATGAAGCTTTAGCATCCTAATGATGGTAGAGAAAACCAAAAAACTCATCCATACATGCGGGTCCCAAAATAATATACATTGATAAAATAACGGGTTATAGTAATCATACTCGCATGATTAAAACTTTCAAAAAGTACGTCCTTTTTTTCTTTTCGTATGTATTTTTAATCCACCGCTGAATAAAACTATTTACGAAAGTTCAAATTAGCATACATGATCAAATCTTTATCTAACAGACCGATGACAGCGAACAGCGTAAGCAGTGCGATGGTATGTACTATTATGGAGGCACCGTGCTCACTACACCGCTTTAAGATAACTGTTCATTTGACGTTTCCATTAAAAAGCCTTTACAAAGCAAGGGAATCAAAGGGCCAATAAAGAAGACTTTAGAGTAAATCTTTGCAAAGCTGACAATGTATCTGTAGCCTTCTTTGTTTTAAGTCGGTTGCAGTCCATGGACGGCGGTAGCCACATACCATCAGGTGGACTAAGTTAATTTGTCAGTTTTATAAAATAAAAAATACATTGAGAAACATTGTATAGCAACGACGTTGCCATATTAAATGAGAATCTATCACTTTTTTTTTTATAGGAGAAGGCTGACAAACGAGCACACAGCATCCTGCATCAAATCACAGGAGCTCCCTATTATGTGAGGAACGCGGATCTTCACTGCGACCTCGACATGCCCTCTAACCATTCGTATCTTAAGGAATTATCTTTAAGATATTTCGATTCGATTAAAGAGCACAAAAATCCGTTGGTGAATGAGGCGGGCTCATACTCCTCATAGAGAGATGCTGCCTCGCAGGAGACGTCCTAAGAACGTTCTTCTTGATCCCGACGACGAGATCACTTCCATGAATAGGTCGATCCGTCCCCCTCAATAGGAGAGGAACCCGATTAGTTAACACTAACAGACACACACTCAGATACTACTCTAGCAGAGAACACTAGGGCACACCGCGTTCGCCGGCGAACGCGAGGTCACAGACACGAAGGTACACGAGGTTCAACACCCGTGATACGGGGCGTTTCTAATTTTGCAACCCGTAAACAAAATTGCGATAGTGATTTAAGCCGAGGTTCGTACCTCCTTCTGAGGGGCCCTTGAATCGCATCGAGCCCTCTAGCTTGAGGAACCTCACCCGAAAGCAGAGTTCGGGGTACCTCAGGACTGCAGCCGCCAGCAGAATCGTTGCACTCAATAGTTCGTAGGTCCTCGCTTACGAGCCAAATTCGATGAAGCTGCCAAGGCCGCAGGGCCAACAGCGTACACTTTCAGAAAAATAAATACCAATCGGCTGCGCCCCGTTCCTGGGGGTCGCTTCCGATTGGCGGAAAGGCCATACAGGCTAAAGCCGTTCCCACAGGTGGTGTTTAGTGGGTGAGCACTTCTTCAAAGTGAGTCCCACATAACCACGCAACCGGCTGCGTGGTATGCTATGAGCATTCACCACCTCCCTTCCCCGCTTCCGGAGGGTGTCCTTGCATTGGGCGCAAAAAAAAACTACCAATCGAAGTGTTGACTGCTCCCCGGGCAGAACACCTTTCCTGGCGTGAGATCTCCCCGTTTCCTTCCACGGCCAAACTGGTGACCAACCGAGATGATATGAACACGCATCCAACAACCTTCGGAAACTTCGACTTCAAGCTTTCGTCATCGTCTTCAAGTACCCCATCCATTCTCTCCCGAGCAGATATTGTTTGCAGTCTTCAGATCCTGCAAGCCATCTAGTTTTATAAGGTCCATCGCAGCACTGAAATAATGCTTCCTGTTCCTTCAAGCTATTCTCTGCGCTACAGTGTTCGGCACGGCTCTGAGCCTTACTGCTCGCCTCTGCTTCATGTAATTCTAGCAGATTAGTTGCCTTCTTCTCGACTGACCGCAGACTACAAGGCAATCCCTGGCAACTTGCACATGCGTCGACATCTAGACTGCACTATCGACCTCCGGTCTAAGCAGGAGGGTGATGGTTCTGAAGTTAACGCGCTATACATAGAACAGCGAAATAACACATGGAGCATTATCCCCTCCCCGGGCAGAAAACCTTGCCCAGCGGGAGATCTCCCCCTGGAAGGAATTCCAAGGCTAAATACATAATAATACAATCGCGCAATATCGCTTCATAACACATTACCGAATTGATAAAAGTAATCCATTAAACTTGGTTTCATCCAATTTTCATCAAGGAATTATATTGGAGATATAGTATTCTTAACAAAGATGTTTAATGTGCTGTGCTAGTTATTTTTACAAATTGAGTCTGTTATGCGGCCAAATAGCAGTACATGCATTTCTGTGTTGCGGTCTGAAGGGTAAAGAGAGCCAGTATAGTTGCAGGCTGTATAGCATTTCATCTTAGTCCTCAGAGGTGATAACGCATTTATAGCTTTATTTGTTTGAAGATGGCAGCAGGTGTCCATGGACTGCACTAGCCACTTAGCATCAGGTGGACTCGGTGCAAACGGTCACTTCGCTTTTATTAAAAAATAAATAGTTTTCATCCGGTGATTTTCAAAATCCAGGTGCCACCATCTTTTGAGCCTCGTAGGTGTTGATTTTTTAAAAGTGGTCAAGATGCATTTATATATTTATTTTGAGTTGGTAATTTTTTTTTTAATTTCTAATCTACTCTATCTTTGTTACTTTTTAAACTATTAGGAGTTGCTTTTCCAGGAATCTTTAGTGCTCACCTAGATTATATAATGAACTTCTGTGAAAAGGTTGGTTTGAGCTATAGGCTGAATCGCGCCATTTTTCAGCTTTATGTGATCAGATCAGTAAGTAAATTTTTTTACTCGTGACTAGTGAGCGTCGGTTTCTCACTGACACAACTAACTAGAAGTGTTATTTTACTACAAAACACAAAAATTTACCTCCTAGCGTTAGATGAAATACGCATGTAAGTATTATTAAACCTACCCCAATAAATTCTTAAAAATCTGTTTCAACCCTAAACACGAGGCCTGATTTGAAGAACGATATGTGCAGTGGCTCACTTCCAACTTCTTTTGGAATATATTATACACCCATACGAACAAACTATATTATACCCACTATGTACGTAAATACTTTTTTAATTTATATATTACATTTTAACAATAAGATTATTAATGTATAATTTTACAACAAACTTAATGTATAAATATACAACAAACGTGCAACACAATTATTAAATGTAATCATGCTTAAAAAAGTGTCATATGGTAAACGTGTTTGCACACACTCGCAAAAAAGGTAGCATACTTAGTTAAAAAATTCACTTAGGATGCTTACATTGCTGCCTCTACAGAGCTTAATTTTACAAATTGTTTAAGAAACAATTCAATGTACAGCAACCTGTATTAAAATCTACACATTGCCTGATTTCTAAGTGATGTTATGGTAGCGATCGGTAACTCACGCCGCCTATCTTGCAGGTTGATTTTTTCTTTATTTTAGAGGACACATCGCCATTTAACATCTGAGATCCTCTTGTCATTCACTTTTTTTAATTTACCTGTCTGAGGACAGAAGTCGTTTCGGACATTATGAAGGCATGTATAGATTAAGCATCTTTAACCTTGCTACGCGTTAACACGTCCCTTTATGAATATGACAGCAGCAAAAACAAATGCACTTGCTTGAAGGTAACGTTTAAGCTTTAACGGACTGTATCGCAAATTTAAATAATTTTGTTCATCTGTGACGTCATTCGATAAAAAAAATTAAAAAATTGGTTGCTAAAATATTCTACAATGAACTTTCGTGTTTACGTCCTGAGTCATCTTTTAAAAGATTGAGGGAACTGAGAAATTCAAGGCTATAAATTAATGTAATGACTCCATTCCATTCCAGAGACTCCATAGTCTCACACAACAACAAACGTGTCATGACTTCATTGTTTAAAAGACTATTTATTTCTTTAATAATACTGTAAGAAGAATATAGACATAACTGTAACTTAATTTGCAATCAATCTTATTGTATAAATTCAGCAATCATTGAAAACAATAACGACAGCGGCGCCACCTCTAATTCTCTATGCTTCGCGAAGCGCGTTCACTAAGCGCAGATCCTAAAGACGCGATTCCGTATTCGCTGGGAGTCCGCGGGGTCAGCGCGTTCCCTAGCGCGCCCGGAGGCAAACCCGTTCCAACATTTCAATATCACACCGATATAACCGATACATGCTACCAGTTTATTTGATACGTATTTATCTAATCGTATAAGTATAGGTTTATCGATGTATAGGGTATTAGATCAGTGAAAAGAGTCCTACAGTTTTTATTAAAGTGTTATAGAAGATAAGAAGTGTTAAGAACTTTTAGTAAAATGTAGGCAATGAGATGGGACTTTTCATTTGTTAAACTTTTCAAAAATCCTTATAAGCAATTAAATTAATCCTAGACTAAATAATTTATTTTTTATATAGGTGACACACGAGCACACAGTCTTGAGTAAGTGGATGCTATAGCCTACATATACGAATCAAAATGCAGATGCGTTGTCGACCCTGAGGACTAAAATAGAATGTCTCGTTGCCAGTAAATAAGGTCTCCGGTTCTCTACACTCACCATATGAAACACACAACATTATTCTGTGAGATGTGTGATGTGTGTTTCACGCTGGTATTCTGTGAGAGCGTGGTCCGACCGACCGTAGCCGACCCATTCGTGCTGCAGCTATATATATAGCTGCTCTACTATATATAGCTATATACAGCATGAATCGGTCCACCAACCTACAATATTTGCGCCATTCCTTTTTATCCTAATAATTTTAACAACTGCGATGATTTGATAGGATTATAATAATGTTCTCAGGACCAAATTCCGGTTACGGCGGCCAGTCTCAACGGAGACTAGCCATCTGCTCAGGACAGGATTATAGTGCTCGAGTATATGCGTTTAATAGGATGATGACTAATACCGCTATCACGCTATTCTCATTGAACAAATATACATTAGCAGCGATAATTCTCTCCACTCTCGCCTTTTGCGATACCCACGGGACAAGTTGAGGCGATGAATTCTCTTATGCCAAAAATTCCAATCGATTTCAGTATTAACCATCTCATCTCTCTCATCTAATGTAAGCCAGATTTTAAATTATTATTGACAACGGGGAAGAAAAATCTCTCTGCAATGGGAGAGACTTAGTAGTGAACCGTTACGGGCTGATTAAGAAGGAGAAGAGTTCCCTTTACACCATACTGAGTTATACTCGTAATTTTGATTGCGAGTGGCGCTCTGCTTATTACATGAATTGGTATTACTATTAACGCAATTTCCATTGCTAAGCTCTTGAAGTATTTTCAAATCATGTCACTCGTTGGCGTGAAATAGTAAGAAAAGAAAATAAAGAAGACATGACAGGGCATCCACTTTCCTTGAAAATGGTCGGTGAGGGTAATAGCTGCAATATTCATCATACTTGTGAATAGATCTTGTGCAATTCATTTATAAATAAAAATGTTGTATATTATTTTATTTTCTTCTAGAATATGCTTTAATTTTCTATAGATCTATTTATTTCCTTTTTCGTGAATAGTATTATAGTGTTACTGGCCGAAACAATTACATAAAAGAGGATACCTGATAAGGTACTTGTCCCACCGCCAACGATGAACGAGAAGCGAGTAGAGTAGAAACTAGATAAGAGTTGGTGAGCAGTGAGGAGCGAGTATGTAGTTCCGATAGTTTTGTCGCTAGGCTATAAGCGAGTCCACTCAGATCCGCACTGTAGAGCAAAATGACCGCTGGTTGGTCTCTGGTAGGTAAGCTGAAGTGGCAATGGGCCCGCCATATAGTTCGGCGAACCGTCAACCGATCGGGAAAAAAGGTTCTCGAGTGGCAGCCTCGTACCGGTAGGCGAAGTGTGGAGCGACCCCACACTAGATGGAGTGACGACCTGGTAAGACATGCAGGAAGTCGATGGATGCAGGTGGCTCAGGACCGTGCTTTGTGGTATTCCTTGAGGGAGGCCTTTGTTCAGCAGTGGACTTGTGATGGTCTGTAAAGATGATGATCTCTTTTATTGATATGGGATCTATATTTAATGTTCGTTTCTTGAACGAGAAAATAGTCGACAGCTAATAGGTTCCTCGTCAGTAGGACAAGAACCTAAGACCTTGAAAATAACGCTTTTTAAAAATGTTTGTAAAATAATGACATTTGTCAAAGTAGTGAGATATAGAGTTTACATTTAATTTAATTTCAAATAAGAAGCATATTCTTTAATGAATACTATTTTGATATAAGCATTCGCTTGTTGTTGTTTCGCCTGATTCCGTGACACGAAGATATACATGCTTGTATGCATAAATACATGATGATGTGATTTCTTTCCTGGCTAGGAGGCATGTATATCATCTTAATTCTCAGATGTAGCAAAGAATATATATAGCTTTCGTTGTTTGAAGCCTGTTACAGGCGTCCAGGGTATGCAGTGCCGCTCTTCATAAAGTGGACTGTTAGCTTGTCTGTCACCAAGTTATCTAAATAATAAACGAGAACGTGTAATACTTAGCAGTTTTATGGTATTAACGCAAAATATCATACGACTTTGATAAATTTTCACTAAACGATATCCCGTACAGTTAAATCGATACGGACTTGAATCTGACACGAGTTTGAAATTAATGAAGCGTTGATGGCATGAGGAATGTAGCAGTTATTAAAGAGCGTATTTGATTTATTTCCAAACCTGTTCTTAAATTTAGTATAACAGTACTGTATATTTATTTCGTCAGCGCTTTACTTGCGAGATACGGATGTGATCGATACAAACCCTCGTCATACTCGACAAACTTATCGCCTTTGCTCGATTTAGAATACTATTTCCTGTTCACTTTAGCATGGGATTTTATATAAACAAATCATAGCTACATACGTGTCTAGTATAAACACATTCTGTGATATTTTAAATCTTTTATATGTATTTTCTATTAGATGCCACAATTCCACCTTGTGATTAGTGGTAACTTGTGAAGCCCTAGATGGTAAATCGTACTGTTTTAGCGTAACAAAAGCATGTTCACACTTTTCTTGAAGACACCCAAATTGTAATCGGACGGAAAGACAAACCCTGGTACATTATTCCACTAATTTGCTGACTATATCTTATGTGACATTCACATATTTTTATATGAAAATTGTTATAAAATGGTAAATAAACTCTTAATCTTAATCGAACTATCTTGTACCTGATTGACTGACTGATATATGCATATTGTTGAATCATGATTTTAGATCTCATCTTGAAGATCTTTGAAGGATATATAAACGAATAGAATATTTACCTTGCTAATTAAAAGATGAATTTCGTCTGTTTTGTCATTAACAGATAATAATTATTATATCAATAATATTGGAATTCTCAAGCATGCAGGTTTCCTTACGATATCTGCATTTATCGCCGGGTACATGGTAAGTCAGCACTTAAACTTACAATATATTTTCTCACGGTTCCAACTCGGTTAGCTCACGTTATATGAATTTGTGAGGAGAGTTCTTACCTCCTGAGCTATTTCGGATTAAAGTCATAATCAAGTCGTAAGAATTTGCTTCAGTCAACACAAGTACCCTAAGAGAGTTCCATATCAGTTCTCTTATTGCGAGCAGCATTCCAGAAAGTTAGGCACAGTGAGCGCGGAAACAAGCTCTAAGCTACAATAGCCCGAGACGCTCATTGGCTGCGATTCGATAATAGTGAATAAATACTGCGATGAGTTATCGACTGTGATCTCGGGTCGTCGCCCGCGGTACCGTTCCACTTGCCCCTGAACGCGACTAAACGAACGACTCGGATGTTAGAAAATGCGCATTGAGAATTTGGAGTAGGTTCTTGGGATAAAACTATGATTTGAAACGCTTCGAAGCTTTTTGATTTACCACGCGGTCAGCGGTGAAGGAAAATTAGCTTAAGGACCTGTATTCTTCCCTGCTTCAAAAATATCGCAGGAATGAGAAAAAATCTGTGCCTAGCAGTAAAATGTGATTATGCAAGCAGCAGCTCCTTATTTTTGTACTAGTTTAATTCAGTATTTTCTACGCAATTTAGGGCTTATGTTCAACATACTGCCTAAACTCAAATATTGTGAAAAATATATTTAAATGTGAGATCTTAACAATAAGTCGGGGAAAAAGTTTCTTGATATTTTTTTGTATAAAATTGAAGAAAAATCTCTTTGGTTTTACTGTTTGTATCTAGCAGGTTTTAATATCAATTCATATAGGACATTAAGAAAAAGAAAAATAAAAAGTAAAAACACTTTCCCGCCACTTTTCAATTGTTTTGCTGTCCGCCAAAATAAGTGAATTTAACGAAGAAATTCGATACATTCTGAAGATTTATTACAAAAAATGTCTTGAATTTGTATATAAAATACGAACAAACTTTTTCCCTAGTAATAGAGTAAGATAATCTTATAATTTAACTATAAGGCCAAAAGAGTACAAAATATTCATATTGCCTATGATCAGAAGTTGATTTTGTTCAAATTATTTTTGAATGAAAATCATTTCTCCAGTTCTTACTCTTTTCAATTAATCAATCAATCGATATATTATTTATTGTACATCAATACAGATTAAAACGAAAACAAAATGAAATAAATTATATAGAAGGTACAATAGGCGGTATTATCGCTCTGAAAGCGATTTCTTCCATATAAACTTTTGGCGCAAAACTGTTGTTTACAACGAATGGCGAATAGGGAATATGAACATAAATTAGACAATGAAGTAAAAGAAAAATCAATAAATATAAAAACACAAGATGATGACAGTTGAGGATAGTTATGATAGATACAATGTGGTTGCCTGGTAGAGATCGCTTCTAACCTTTAAATTTCTAAACTTTAAAAATCATTTGTTGTTTTTTTTCTCTTATGTTTTCTGGTGCACAATAAAGTATATTTCATTCATTCATTCATTCATACAATTAAGGACGGGAAAGATGATGGGAAATATTAGAGCTCCAACCTATGAGTAGATTTTTGAAGGAAAAAGGAACTCAGGAACTAGGCAGAAAAGGAGTACGACCACCACTAAAATTGTATTGTTGTATTTTTTGTCTTTCTTTCCGCCTTTGTCCAGCCGTGGACTGTTACGGACTAGTGCTACATTTCTAAAGTCCTCTTATATATTAAACATAAATTGACGCATCCATCGAATCGTAATCATTACGTTTTTCTGTTCTCAGGAACGTTTTTAGACGAATTCCGACGTGACCATTCTGCTAATCAAATTTCGTAACTGCGGTTACAATACCATTATATTTTTTTCACTTGATCAATTATTTTATACCGTTAAGTAGAGGCAGATGAATATCACTGGTCGCTATGTAGCTCTCATGGGATAGTAAATTGTTACAAGAAGCGGTATTGCTGCCTACATTGTGCCGCATCGCAGAAAGTTTATTATAATACAAAAAAAAACCTAAGAAATTCAAGCGTTAAACATACTTCGTGTTATTACGTCTTAACCTTAGTTCAATTGATAGTCAAGGGTCTAAAAATAATCTTACCTAACCTAAGAATACCCTTAGGTCTTCTATTGAGACAAGCCGTAAGTTCGTAGCCGTAAGGTAGTAGTTTTGTGGTAAGCCACACTGCCTCAGTCTTCGCGAAATTTGAAAATACCTGTCAAATTCCATACTAGACATTTCGGTTCGTAGGACTTTTTTATTAAGAGAGACTCTAGTTTTTTTTTATATAGGATAGGTGACAAAAGAGCTTACAGTCGGCATAAAAGATACCTTTACAATTACATCTTTTTCTACTTTCTAGTTTACTAAGAAGGTAACTGCGAAAGCTACATCACGTCGCCCTCGAATCAGCTCGTGACTGTCCACAGCTGTGTGTATAGACGATTTGCTTTTATCGCCACTTTGTGTCCCACAACTTCCAATTTTATCTCTACACACTCTAGAAACGAATTATATCGTAATTTCCCCACTTAAGAGAATATTTTTTTGGTTGACTCATTTGATTGATCTACACACACGTATCTATGCAGCAACGAAAGCCTATGCACGGCGTGTAGTCTGGAGCGGCGCGCTGAGCGGAATGGCTACTCACAGCGGGTACTCTGTCACAGACAGCGAATTCTCGCAGCGAGTGCACATTCGCAAAGAGTAAAATTGAACATGTTCCATTCAAATCGCGGCGAATTCAACTCGCGGCGAATGAATCAATTCGCAGCGAATAGCCTGTCACACACAGCGAGTTCTCGCTGCGAGTGCCTAATCGCAGCGAGTATTCGCTGCGTGTGACTGAGTATTTAACCGGCCTTTCCATAGTCGCTTCTTATGTCCTTGGATTATCTTACGCCGCCACCACATGACAATATTCTTTATAGAATATACTAGCTGACCCGGGGCGTTGCTGCCGCAGAAGAAATATTTGTAAAAATGTGGTTTTAAATTTGAAAGAGTTATATAGTTTCATAAGGAATGAAAATACATTCATTGAATATATTTCTATAACTTTCAAATACATTTTTCGGTACGACACGCGCGCACCTACTGTAAGTTAATTGTACTATGCCTATAACCTTCGCGGAAGTGCAAGCAATAAGCTAATAAAGTTTTAGCGCAATCTGATAAACGGTGTGGCAGCGCATAAAATACGAAAAAAAAATTAATTTTTATATATTATAGTCATGGGTGCATTTGTTAATGATCGAGTATTTTCTGAACGATGTGATCGATTTGGGTCGTAGTCACTCAATATTTTTGTTTTGTCGAGACGATGGTTCTTTGCTATTCTAAAATCCGAAAGTTGGCGCTGTAGTCAATTGAAATTAAAAATTAACAAATTTTATATTTGTGGACAAAATGATGCTTTTTCAATATGTAGGTAATAACCACCCCAACAAAAATGAAAATCATAAATTCTGTTCCCTATAGGCGGCGCTGTGGTTAGTTATTAATAAATTTATATCCTAAATCAAACTCATGGCGCTACTTAATGAAAAACGCAGAGCAACTTCTGCCGGGCAAGTTAGTATCTTATATAAGACAAGACATATCTCCACTTAATAATAGTCCTGCGTAAACTTCAATTTTGATAGTATTCGAAACATTACGTTACTTTTATTTTTAAAAAAAATCTATGTTCTTGGTTAAGGGATTTTCCCGAAACGTCACTGAAGTCGTTCAGTATCGTTTTGTCAGCTTGTTATGGTAATCGAGAATATGTGTGAGAAAATGATATTAAATTAAGGTGTGATAACACAATAAAATAAGGTATTTATTTAATGTGTTTGGTGTTAATTTATAGAGTGTAAATCATGAAAAAGTTATGCAATGATCTTTTATTAGTTTTCAGCCTAAGATTTTTGTAACATCAATGTGATAAGCGTAGTAAGTGGTTACTGCAGGACATGATAACATTTTTTATACAATTAGGGTGACAAACGTACATATAGTCCACCTGAATGTACGTGGACGCTATGGCCTATAGACATTTACATCTACATTTGATTGAGAATAAAAATGCGTAGCTTTAGTAGCTTGGTTTTTGATGACGCGTTACTTTTAAATTTTCCTCTAATATCCTGTGCACTTTTCATTTATTTATTTATTTATTTATTTATTGACACACCAACAGCATAACATACAAAACATTACAATAATCTTCGTCTTATGAATAGTTTGGTATGCATGCCACCATTGTGCATACATCACTCTCATTAGAAGACATTAAATTAAATTAAGTTCAAAATACATTGCAATTTACAAATTTTGAGTTGCAGCAAATTAATAAGTAAAAATCAAAAATCAAAAATCAAAAGTATCAAAAGTATAACAAAAAGAAGAAATTTAGTAGCATAATATTAAATTACAATTCTAATTTACCAACAGAAATGTGCGGTAAGCTTTTTTTTCAGATTTGTCACTGAGTCATGAAAAATATCAAAATCTTTAATGGACGCGGAAAATCGATTGTACTCAGAACACATCCTTGATAATGGAGAATGTTTTAGAGCATTTGTTCTACTTACTGGTACAACAAGTATGTTAGTGAGAGGATTTCGGATATCTGTACGGGATTTTGAAATTTATTTCATTAAGCAATTCACTGCATGCCATCTGTCCTGACAACAGCTTTTTGAGGAATGTTATATCTAATATTATGGCGATTATAAAGTGACATCATTTTAAAGTGTTTCAGCTGCAAGTCATAGGTGGCCTTATGAGAGATGCTTGAAGTGTGATATGTCAGGTATCTAGTAAAGGATCTTTGTAGTCTCTCCAGACGTTGAGATGGTGCTGCGTATTGGGGCTCCACACAACTGAAGCAAATTTAGTTTATCATGAACCAGTGAGTTGTAAAGGATTATTTTGGTTTGAGGAGAAACAAATCCTTTGGTATTTCTTTTAAGGAAACCTAACATCCTGGCCGCTTCTTTTACAGTTTTGTCCATGTGCACTTTGAATTTCAATTTCGTGTCCATTGTTACGCCCAAATCACGAATCTCTTAACCTCCTGTAACGTATCTAGCTCTAATTTATACGATGATGGCAATTGAACTTTTTTCTTTGTGTACTTAATGTGATAAGATTTCTTCGTATTAATAATCATGCCGTTCAATTTGCACCACATATTTATTCCATCGAGATCAGCTTGGATGAGCTCCACATCATTATTTGATGTAACGGTTTTGAATATTTTTAAATCATCGGCAAAAAGTGAGTATTTACAGTAATTTATAGATGAGGTAATGTCATTTATAAACACCGAGAAGAGAACAGGGCCTAAGTGGGATCCCTGTGGTACTCCTGAACATGCAACATACTCATGTGATATGTGACCGTTCAGCACCACAAACTGAAGTCTCTTTGCTAGGTATGAATTAAACCATTCCAGTAAGGTCCCACCAATACCAGACCCGCTCAATTTTTGTATAAGAAGCGAGTGACACACCTTATCAAAAGCGCTCGAGAAATCCATGTATATACAGTCTACTTGTTGGCGTCTATCTATTTTTACTTAGATAGGACATAAATGACACCAAGTTCGTTTTGATAGAACGTCCTTTCGAAACCCATGTTGAAATTCTGTCATCCGACTTTCCAAGTGGCGCGTGACAATTGGGCAAACAAGGATTCAAACAGCTTAGGTATACAAGAAAGTATGGATATAGGACGGTAGTTTTGATGTCACTGCTGTCACCCTTCTTGTACACTGGAACGATCTAGCTTTTTCCACAATTCAGAAATACCCCGTCATGCAAAGATCTATTGAAAAGAAGTGAGGCAGAGTAAGAGTAGGACCGCAGCGCTACAAAAACAGGAGGGATCTCATCCGGACCAGCACCCTTGAAGATATCTAGTTTTTTAATGGCACGTTTAATTTCATGTTCACTGAATCTAATTACACTCAAATATGGCAAACCGTGCACTGCGGACTCTAGGCTATCAGGTAATACTGTGTTACTAAACACTGATGAAAAATTTTTAGCAAATAGTTCTGCAATCTTTGTACCAGTGTATGCTATTTCGTCATCAAGGCTCATTTCAGCAGGTATAGTAGTTTCACCACTCGCCTATCCTTAATATAGTTCCAGAAATATTTAGGATCCTGACAATATTACCTCGACCCGTTTTTATAACTTTGTAGGCATGCGTCTATTATTTTCTTCTTCGCTCACGAAGTAATTCATACTCCAACCTATCGCGTGGATTTTGTATTTCACAAATTTTTCCTCTTGCTTTTATCCAAGATTATTCTGATCAGAGACCTGCTAAACCATGAGGGAACCTACTTTTTTGGTTTGAAATAGGGACGTATGTTTTCACGGCATTGTTTAAAATACGGTAAAATACTGTGGTCATCTCATTAACGTTTTGACACCTATCGAACTGTTGTGACCAATTAATTTCCTAAGATGAGCCAAGATTAGATCATAGTCGCTTTGAAAAAGTTGTGTCGAGGTTCTTGGGCTGGTTTAAGCAAGTTCGGTTTTAATTCCGGTACAGTAATCAATAACGGAGGATGCTTTCGGTCAATTTTACTTATAACATTTAAGGAGTTAGAAACCTCTAAAGGAACACAGTTGGTTAGAACAAGATCCAGCACTCTGCCATCCTCGTTAGGAATAGGGTTCATTTGTGTAATATTATTTAGCGCCATGAAATCAGTGAGTGCCAGACCCTGTGGTGAATCATAATTAAATGCACTGCATGAAACACTGTCCACACTGCGAGACCAACCAATGAAGCCCATGTTGAAGTCTCCCAACATTATAACTTGATCAGCTTTGTCCAAAATATTGTTAGTATGCTCCAAGAACCGAGTAAGGCTTCCAGGTTTACTTTGGTGGAAGGTATACCACACAAATTAGTATTTTGGTAACTATGTTATTTGTTTTATATCAATTGAGACCCATAGATCCTCCGCATCGCTCTCCCAGCTTGAATGTCTGAAAGAAGGTATATCCCTAGAAACAGCGACTAAAACCCCCCCTCCGTCTTTTTTAGTAGTTTCTGAGCACAATCGATCTCTCCTATAAACAGTATAACGCTTATCTATAAATTCTAAGTTCGTTATATTACTATTGAGCCACGTTTCAGTAAATAATAACGTTGTAGTTAGTAATCAGAATATTTTAAAGACATCCTCTGTTTTAGTTTTAAGCCCCGCACATTTTGATAATAAATATTTACAGGCATTGTGGCAAAAATTTCTATTGACTACTACTTGGCTAATTTTAAAGCAATAATTTTAAGCTCTCGTCGTCTTTAATATAAATAGCATGACTTTGTTCGTTTTTCCTCGCAAGAATTCTTCCATCCCGTATCCACAAACATGAACCCAGCCTCCTTGGCTTTCTCGGGCTGCAGTAAATGTTTATTTGTGGGCGTCAGGTGTTCAGATACGAATACGGGCTGCGACGTCCTCCGAGTCCAAGATGCTCGGTGTTGAGCTTATTATCCTTATTCTTTTGTTGAATCGTGTCACTGCAGCCAATAATTCATCGCGGTGTCGCTGACTGCGAAGCTTTACGATGACAGAACGAGGACGATTGCTCTCCTTGTTTAATTTGGCAATTTTGTTACATGTATATCAGATTCAGCAATAGGACCTCGACAATTCTACCAAGTTGTTCAACAGTGCTCAGGAGGTTCTCTGTCTGTCTGGAATACCTGTAATTTCCACGTTACAAACGCGCATATTTCGCTCTATCTGCCCTAGTCTGTCCGTCAGGTTTTTAACCTGTGTTGTTAATTTTTCGTTCTTTGAAACCAGTCTATTGATTGTTTCTGATTTCTCGTTAACAGACTGCATAAGATCATCGTATTGTTTGCTTATAAATGACAGGGACTCTTGAAACCCAGATACTTGAAGGTTTAAGTTCGCCAGGTGCTCGGATACTAGAGATTTAATAGTGTCGGTAATTTCCTGTTTTATAATCATGCGCAACCTCCTCAGTTACACAAGAATCGCTGTTACCAGACTTGGGACATTTATTTTTATTCTCGTAGTAACTTTACCTCTCACTAGGGCTCAGGATGGAATCTTCCTTAGAAGCAATGGGATGATTAGTTATACGTATAGAGTATTCGAATTACCTGTTTTGGTAGCTTACTGCGACATTGTTGGCAGTTCCATTTATTCCTACTTTCTGCATCCATCTGATAGAAGTGTTTAGATGTCAAGTTTGCGCAAAGCAAATCGTATCCAAGCTTACACGACACAAATCATATACTCCCTCCTTGGCAGTGAATTATGACACCCGGCACAAGTCTTCGTGACATCAGTATATAACCAATTTGTAAAATGTGGTTTTAAATTTGAAAGAGTTATATATATATATATATATATATATATATATATATATATATATATATAATAGCAGTTTAACACTGCTGTGTTTCGTATGGTGAGTGTAGAGAACCGGAGACCCTTTTTACTGGAAAAGAGGCATTCCATCTTAGTCCTCACGGGTGACAACGCATTTGCATTTTATTCGTAATCAAGGATAGATGTAGATGTCTATGGGTCACAGCACTACCATCAGGTGGACTGTGTGCTCGTTTGTCACCCTATCCTATAAAAAAAAAAAAATAAGGAATGAAGATACATTCATTGAATATATTTCTATAACTTTAAAATACATTTTTCGGTACGACACGCGCGCAGCTACTGTAAGTTAATTGTACTATGCCTATAACCTTCGCGGAAGTGCAAGCAATAAGCTAATAAAGTTTTAGCGCAATCTGATAAACGGTGTGGCAGCGCATAAAATACGAACAAAAAAAATTAATATTTACATATTAAATATTATATAATAGTATATATTATTATATATTCATTCCTCATTACTTAATATATATATTAAGTAATGAGGAATGAATTGTGGTCAGCACTGTCCGTGAACCGTGTGAGCAGTATCCTCATACGAGCACTGCAATCTCTTTATAGGGATTCTAGTGCTTGTGTAAGGATTAACGGGGCATACACTGAATGGTTTAACATCGAAAAAGGTTTTAGACTGGGATGTGTAGCGTCACCGTGGCTGTTTAATCTGTTCATGGACAATTGCTTGACAGATTTAAAAGAGAATGAAAGTGGGTTGAGAATGAATGAGTTACTCGTCAAATGTTTTCTCTATGCTGATGACCAAGTACTACTTGCGTCTTCGGCCGAGGAGTTGCAGGAGATGGTAACTGCTATGAGCGGAGCTTTTGTTAGAAAGGGAATGAAGATGAATGTAAAGAAGACGAAAGTGATGGTGTTTGAAAGAGATGAGGCAGTGACAGACTGCATGATCGTGATTGAGATGAACAAATTGAACAGGTGAAGGAGTTTGTGTATCTGGGTTCAAAGTTTACAAGAGATGGAAAGTGTGAGAGTGATATCGAAAGAAGAGTAAATGCAGGAAACATGGTGAATGGAGCTTTGCACTCCTTTATAAGCAGTCGGAAGTTGTCTAACAAGGCTCGTTTGGCTGTGCATGAGGGGGTGTTGGTTCCGACACTCATGTACGGAAGTGAAAGTTGGGTATGGCAGAAGAAACATGAAAGCAGAATAAATGCAGTTGAGATGAGAGCGTTAAGAAGTATGATAGGAGTTAAATTGAGTGACAGGATAAGAAATAGTGAGATAAGGAAACGTTGTGGTTTGAAAGAAGATGTAGTGACAAAAATTGAGAAAGGTATGCTGAGATGGTTTGGCTATGTCGAGAGAATGAATGAAGAACGATTGACGAAAAAAGTGTATAAGGCGAGTGTGAATGAAAGTGTTGGAAGGTGGAAGGGTTGACCTAGGAGGACGTTTCGACCAGATCAGGGACGTCTTGAAAAAGGCCAGGTCAAGAGTACCCTAAACCGAAGAGCATGTATGAAGGGAATAATGAAAGTGGACGAAGCGAAACAAGTATGTAAGGATCGTAGCAAGTGGAAAGAAGTGGTCTCTGCCTACCCCAACGGGAAAGAGGCGTGATTATATGTATGTATGTATATTATAGTCATGGGTGTATTTGTTAATGATCGAGTATTTTCTGAACTATGTGACCGATTTAGGTCGTATTCACTCAATATTTTTGTTTTGTCGAGACGATGGTTCTTTGCTATTCTAAAATCCGATAGTTGGCGCTGTAGTCAATTGAAATTAAAAATTAACAAATTTTATATTTGTGGACAAAATGATGCTTTTTCAATAAGTAGGTAATAACCAACTCAACAACAATGAAAATCATAAATTCTGTTCCCTATAGGTGGCGCTGTGGTTAGTTATTAATAAATTTATATCCTAAATCAAACAAAACGCAGAGCAACTTCTGCCGCGCAAGTTAGTAGGCTTATCCATACATAAGAAAAGACAAGTCTCTACTTAATAATAGTCCTGCGTAAACTTCAGTTTTGATAGTATTCGAAACATTTCGTTACTTTTATTTAAAAAAATCTATGTTCTTGGTTAAGGGATTTTCCCGAGACGTCACTGAAGTCGTTCAGTATCGTTTTGTCAGTTTGTTAGGGTAATCGAGAATATGTGTGAGAAAATGATATTAAATTAAGGTGTGATAACACAAAAAAAAAGGTATTTATTTAATGTGTTTGGTGTTAATTTATAGAGTGTAAATCATGAAAAAGTTATGCAATGATCTTTTATTAGTTTTCAGCCTAAGATTTTTGTAACATCAATGTGATAAGCGTAGTAAGTGGTTACTGCAGGGCATGATAACATTTTTTATACAATTAGGGTGACAAGCGTACATATAGTCCACCTGAATGTACGTGGATGCTATGGCCTATAGACATTTACATCTACATTCGATTGAGAATAAAAATATGTAGCTTTAGTAGCTTGGTTTTTGATGACGCGTTACTTTTAAATTTTCCTCTAAAATCCTGTGCACTTTACAAGAAAAAGATTTGTAATGAAACATTATTCTGTATCTCTTATTTCTCTCTCGTGCAGTGGCAGGCAAGAATATCCGCTACCCCATATCTTCCCGTGGGTTTTGTAAGAGGCGATACAGGGAAACTGAGGCAGAAGATGGGCAGCAGCATCTTTCTGATAACAGCGAAATAACAATAAAAAACTGCGGTTGCCAACCCGCTCGCAAAGCGTGGCAGCTATGGCAATATACCCCGCATGATGAAAGTTACGAAGAGACGGCCCCAGTCCCCGGCGGTCCCGGTATTCTTGGCTACGGTGGCAACCATGGTAACGACGGGGCAGGGGTCCTAAGTATCTCCGGTGGAGGTTTGGTTGCCACCTAAGACGACTCGATCTGGCAATATATAACGCACGCATCATGGGGACTGAGGAGAAGATCCTGTAGCTGGAAGAAGAGATTGACAAGTTGCGCTGGAATATTATAGGACTATCCGAGGTCCGAAGTGAAGGGGAGGACACGGTAATCCTCAAATCCGGCAACTTGTTCTATCACAAGGAGGGCGACCATCTGTCCCAAGGAGGTGTCGGATTTAGCGTCCACAAGTCTCTTGTTAACAACGTTGTAAAGATTGGGAGTGTGTTAACGAGGGTTGCGTACTTTATACTCAGAATAACCAAACGGTATTCGCTGAAGGTCATACAGGTTTACGCACCAATCTCGGCACATCCCGACGAGGAGGTGGAGGAAATGTATGAGGATTTATCTAGAGCCATGCATTTCTCTAAAATCCACTATAAGGTGTTAATTTTTTTTAAATAAACGTTACCCCCACACTAGGATTTTCTCCTGTATCGTGGAGGCAGTTTACAAATATAAATTGCACTAGGACAAACATCCAGACCCGGAACAATTATTTGCAGGCCATACAAATACTTGTTCCGTGCGGGATTCGAACCCGCGGCCCCCAGCGCAGCAACGCATTGCTAAGCCACTGCGCCACGGTGCCGTGAAATGGTTAATGGGAGACTTCAACGCAAAACTAGGCACAAGAGACAACGGTGAGCTAAAGGTAGGGCAATTCGGGATAGGGCAACGGAAGACAAAGGGCCAGCAGCTGGCCGACTTCATGGAGGAAGAGGGAGTCTTTATGATGAACTCCTTCTTCCAGAAGCGGCCCCATAGAAAGTGGACCTGGTCGAGCCTCGACGGTTTGACAAAAAATGAGATTGACTTCATTATGACGACCAGACGGAACTATTCAGTGATGTCTCAGTGATCGCGAGGGTGAAAACTGGCAGCGATCACCGAATGGTAAGAGGCACAATGAACCTAAACGTTAAGTTTGAGAGGTGTCGTCCAATGAAGTCAACGCTCCGTCCCCCTCGTGCTCTAATCCAAAGTCCCGAAAACTTTCAGCTCGAGTTACAAAATCGTTTTCAGTGCCTAGAAAATTGCAATGCAGTGAATGATATGAATGACAAGTTCGTAAAAACTGTCCATGCCGTCGGAGCTAAGTTTTGCAAGACCCGCCGCAGAAGAACACAAAAACTCTCCAATCACATTCTTAATCTTATGGCTGTTAGACGGGAAATGAAGCTGCAGTCTTCAGCAGATTTGACAGAATACAGGCAACTGAACAGACAGATCTCCAAATGAATGCGGCGGGACTTCGCAACTTTAATACAGCTCGTATCGAAGAAGCGACTAAGCGGAACAAGGGCTCCAAAGTCTATGCCAAAGATCTGTCTGCCAGAAAGAGACAACTGTTGAAGCTGTTTCCAGGACACCTGAGATTTTGAGTGAGATTGAGAGGTTCTATGGGCAGCTGTACATCATCGTTGGAGTCACACGCAAGTCTGAGTACGATCCGAGAGCAAGTCTTACCCAACACTATTCCGATATTATTCCAGACGTCAGTCTGAGCGAGATTAGAATGGCTCTCCAGCACCTTAAATCCGCAAATCCCTGGGTGGGGATAGAATTACAGCAGAGCTTCTGAAAGCGGGTGGAGAACCGGTACTTGAAGTCCTTCAGAAACTGTTTAATTCCGTCCTCCATGGTAGTACTACTCCGGAGGCGTGGAGCAGAAGTGCGTTGGTCTTGTTCTTCTAGAAAGGCGATAACGCTCTCTTGAAGAACTACAGACCAATTTCCCTTCAGAGCCGCGTCTACGTGCTGTTTTCGAGACACATTACGAATCGTCTCGCACGCAGTCTCAACGACTTCCAGCCTCCCGAAAAAGCCGGTTTCCGAAAAGGCTTTAGCACCATAGACCACATACATACTCTTCGGCAGATTGTACAGAAGACCGAGTAGTACAATCTATGAAAAAGCCTTTGATTCCGTCGAAATCTGAGCGGTGCTGCAGTCCCTTCAGCGGTGCCAACTGTCGGTATATCGAAGTGCTGAAGTGTTTGTACAGTAGGGCTACGATGGATATCCGAGTACAGAACCAGTGTACGAATCCTATCCAACTCCAGAGAGTTTTAAGACAGGGTGACGTTATATCCCCGAAACTCTTCACCGCTGCATTGGAGGACGTTTTCAAGCTACTGGACTGGAAAGGATATGGTATTCACATCAATGGCGAGTACATCACTCACCTTCGATTTGCCGATGATATAATCCTTATGGCAGAATCGCTGGAGTACCTAAGCAACGACCTCAATAGTGCCTCCCAACGGATAGGTCTTAATAAACATGGACAAAACAAAGATCACGTGTAAAGTCCATGTCACAGCTATGGCGGTAGTATTTGGGAGCACTAAGCTCGAAGTTGTTGACAAATATGTTTACCTGGGACAAATAGCCCGACTAGGTAAGTCCAACTTCGACCGAGAGGTCAATCGACGGATTCAACTGGGCTGGGCATCTTCTCGTCAGGTATACCTCAAAACTTTAAGATGAGAGTATACAATCAATGCGTGTTGCTACTGATGACTTATGGATCTGAGACGTGGCCCTTCAATGCTGGCCGTATGAGGAAGCTGAAGATCGCTCAGCGAGCTATGGAGAGGGCTATGCTCAGGGTTTCTCTGCGTGATAAACTTAGAAATGAGGATGTCCGCAGCAGAACCAGAGTAAGTGACATAGCCCAACGGTAGTAAGCTGAAGTGGCAATGGGCCGGCCATATAGCTCGAAGAACCGACAACCGATGAGGAAAAAAGGTTCTCGCGTGGCAGCCTCGTATCGGTAGGCGAAGTGTAGGGCGATCCCCCACTAGATGGAGTGGCGACCTGGTAAGACATGCAGGAAGTCAATGGATGCAGTGTCTCAGGACCGTACTTTTTGGCATTCCTTGGCCTATGTTCAGCAGTGGACTTGTGAAGGGCTGTAATGATGATGATGATGATGAATTCTCTCTCGTACTGCTTTCATTTATGGTAACTGTTGCGCTTCGTATTCACATCTATCGCTAAATGTTTATAGTCTTTTTAGTGTTTAAGTTGATAAAGCTTTATTATTAAGAAAGCTTAACGGGTAGGGTACCAAGAAATTGGTTGGTAGTAATAAGACAATATTTCAGTTAATCTTTACTTGGTATACAATTAAGGGAATTATAACGCCTAACTAAGTAAAATAAATAGTAGGATAAAAATATACATAACGTATATTTTATAAAGTTTGTAAAAATTCCTAAATCGAGACTTATTTTTTTACTAGAAAATGAACTTTGTGGCAGTAAAGTTAATAATTTCTCATATAAATTGACAATTTGTTAACATCTTTCGTTAAAATACAATAAATATGTATATTTCGCAAAGAGTTGATTGATATCTTATGTCGGCTGCCAAATTGAATAAAATGTTGTCATCGATTTATCAGAGAATGCAAATCCATTAAAAAAAACCTGTAATGCAAATGTCAGAAGATTTATTTGAATTGAGGTGAGAGAAAAATTAATTAAATTATGTCTTTAATATGTAAATACAATTATTTCTATTATAATTGCGTTCATAAAAAAATCATTAAAACAGCGGTTGTCTATTATTTCACGCTCTTTTGTAATTTCAATGCAAATCTTATATTTTTGCATATTTTTTTTATAAATGCTATTATTATTAGTTCTGGCTTATATTATAAAATCATTCAGAATACAGTTGTTTCTGTATTCCGAGTGAGATCATTCCGAGTTAACTTGGTAGGGAAGGTTGCATAAAGCTTATATGCGGTCCTAATAAAATATAAAAAATTGTTGAATTAGAAATATAAAAAAAATAACGTTCGGCTTAACCGTAAAATATCAGAGTTACTAGAACTAGGAGACCTTGTAACAGGTAACGAGGCATTCCATCTCACACTTCAAGGGTGACATCGCATCTGCATTTTGATTCTTAATCGAGAATAGAGTGTAGGTGGTCTATTGACGGCATCCACTTGCCATCAGGTGGACTAGCTCTACTCTCCTACATTACCATCAGAGTATAAATTTTATGACTTTAGCATTACACTATAGGATTAACATCCTTACCTGATTTTAATTAGCTATGCGCTGGTGACACTCCGTTAAGTTATAGCATAAGACAACCACTAACAAGATTGGTTGTCCTGCTTCTTGTGAGTGTCGTAAAAAGCAATTTAAGGAAATGTCTTATGGCCTAGTCAGTCTCTTGGTATATGGCTTAATCGTCATCTTTTAATTTTACCTTGTTACCTTGCACACCCTGCGACTTCCCAACCCGTCTGCCAAGCGTGACGATCACGGAAAAACTTAGCTATTATGGGGGAGGCCTATGAAAAAGTTTTGG
Organism: Parnassius orleans; assembly: GCA_029286625.1. Lineage (NCBI taxonomy): Eukaryota > Metazoa > Arthropoda > Insecta > Lepidoptera > Papilionidae > Parnassius > Parnassius orleans. The sequence continues at coordinate 2,127,949 of JAGSMP010000027.1, read as the reverse complement.
TAGGACGATCTTAACAAAAGCCTAGACATTTACGTAGATTCGCGCACTTTAGTTTGGACCCATTTGAGGGCAAATATCGTACAGCAAACATATTATAACTGAGGAGCTACTATTTTAACATGTAATTTGGTAATGCTGGCACAACGCATTGTGCACATTACTAGGGACAACTATTCTTATGTCTATTTCCTATATAATGATCTTTGATATATAATAATAATATATGACTATATTAAAACTATAACAACACACATGAGCCTTATGGAGTTATTAAATAAAACTAGATTATTGAACGTCTTTAATACATTATACGCATATAACTATTGTTTTGGAACTTTTGATCTTATTATATTATGAGTGTTCTTGGAGATATTTAGAAAATGGGTCCTATATTAAAGTTCGGCACTGTACTTCCTGTCATCATAATAAGCAACATTATTATATATATACACACAATCAAAATCAGTTATTGGGCTTTTTTGTCAAGAAATTCTCAGTAGCAGTCCGGAGTCAAAAAGTTGGCGATGTTTCAACCTTGTGCCTCGGATAGCACGAAAAGGCCTTGGTCCTCCGCCTGATATCTCTTATATCGTGTCGTCTTTCTGTGCTATCGTGCACTATAATACGGTCTCGATGATATTATAATTATAATTTAAATAAAATTATTAGTCACTTTCATAACACCTCACCAATCACAAAGTAATTACTATTAATGTTTCTTAAGTGTTTATTTAAATTGGTAAATATAAAAGGTACTATAGGATGCTTGAAATTGTAAATAGCCTGTATTTTTTTCTAATAATGAGTTAACATACTTTTTAGGATCTCTACATGAATAAAATTTACTTATACAATAGTATTTAGTTACATGTTTTGTTTTTAAAACTTTCAATAATTTTGTAATGTTATTATGGCTGCATCGGCTGTAACAAGAATGGAATCGACTCGACCGGAGAAGAACCACGCTCTCAAAGAACCAGCGTGAAATAGCAACATAATGCTATTTTGTATCGTATGGAATCATCTTAGTATTCAGGGATGTTAACGCATCAGCATTTTATTTCTTAATCGAGGATAGATGTAGCTGTCTATGGACTACAGCATTCACTTACTATCAGGTGGATTGTGTGCACATTTGCCACGTCGTCTTATCGACATATAAAAAAAGTGTTTTACTGATATACTGTTGAAAATATTCTATGATTTTCGATTATACTGTTTCAGAAAAAAAAAACCTTTTTTATATCGCGCGGCCTCAGTCTATTTGTTCTACGATAGTAAATTCGCCCCCAAAGTTTAACTGTTGTAACAAAAACACCCAAATTAGAACCGACCTTGACAGAAACAGGTTCGATTCAAAACTGCATTTCTAAAACTTGATAAACTATATTACATTGAAGGCTAATATATCACAAAATTAAGCACAGTGAATACTTTAAACACATTATTGACCAATTATGCGGTAGATACCGCGCCGTCCCAACAATAGCTATAATAAAAGCCATAAACGTCACGATGTTTGGCATCCCATGGCGCGCAGGGAAGATCTGTTAACGAGACCGAAACACGTCCTAGTACTAACGTCAAAGAGTAAGAAATATTTTAAATTGTAGAGTTGTCCTTATAACTTAAAAGCTTACAGTTACGTTCCTTTTGAATGACATAAATAGTGACATGAGTCGTAATAGCGTAAATTACTAGATCTAATTTTCATAGTACGCAAACAACCCAAGTTCGAGTCCCGCTGGTTCCAACGAATTTTTTGACAATTTTAAGGGTTTATTTTACACGTGAACGGTGTTAAAGGTAAACATCATAAAGATACCTGCATGTCTAAGAAATTAAAGATAAATATAACTTAGAAAAGCTTAAGGCTAAGTGTGGAGGCTATTATTTTTATTTTCACACATATATATATATATAATTATATAAAAATTAATTGCATGAGAATCTAGGTATTTTATATATCTAGGTATATAGATATTCGAAGACCATAATATTTTTCTGACATCTCGCATAGTCGCCTCTTACGACGCCGACAGGATGAAGTGGTTTGATACCGCTAATACGCCGCCATACGGCAAGTATTTGTTAATCTATTTATGTAAAATAAATTTATAACAATCATTTAATATTTGCTTTATATTAACGACAGATTTTTTTAAATGTTTAGAATAAATAATTTCTGTCATTTAAACTGTATGAGAGCGGCGTCTAAGTTGTGTCCATCTGAAAATTCTTCATTGGAAGAAGCCAAGTACATACGAAAACTAATTCTATTGGAGGAGTTGTTATACATTTACCTTACAGAGATGTAATGAGCTTATTTATTAGATAAGGATAATGCCAAATTTAAGTCTAGAACTACTTGTAAAATTCAACTCTTCTAAACAAACTTCCAAATTATTATTCACGCTTTAATTTTGGTCACACTATATGACGTATATAATAAATATTTAAAGTGCTTATTTTGTTTTAAATAAATGAACGTCCGACTGAAGTTTTATACAGTTAATTCATTATTTAACTAATACTTAAGTAGCAGTCTCTTGTGTTTATCTATAACAGGCGCGTCGGTCGAGTAGGGCGACGACAGGCGCGCGCGCAGGTCGCCGTGGGGTCATTGACCGGCCCGTTACGCGGCTTACGTAATAACGTAGCTTACGGGCTCGTACTCTCGTAACTCGTAGCGTTTGCATTAGCTCGATTCAACCCCGTAGCGGGACCAATCAGCAACACCGTTGCCGGAATTAAATCTTTAAGTTTTCGTGATTTTGGAAATTATTTAAAACCGAGTCATGCGTTAAAAGGTTACATTTTGTGGTTTGTAATTGAGCTACGGTTTTAATTATTGCCTTTCGACAAACTCAAAACTTAAAATAAACTCTACTTTAGTCTAGAACTATAAGATCTTTATTTTTAAGCTAATGGCTTAATCTTGACTATACAAATGACAAAATAAGCGAAGGTATCACAGTGCCGTTCTTGCCAAAATAATGCTCACAGAAAACACACTGATGTCTTACTTATAACATAATATTATTCGCACACATCGTTCCGTATTCTTTCAGTGATTGCTTTTTCTTCAGAATATTAACATATTTAAATGGTGGTTAATTATAAAATCAATATGAATTAAAAATTAACTATTTAGCCTTTGTTTAAATATAATATTTAAAAAACATTTTATGACTATAATACCAATTAAAATACTACCGATATAATAGAGTAATGAATAAACGTAACAAAGGTCATGTGTAACGTCAATGTCACTCCTATGCCGGTAGTTGTTGGGAACACTGCGCTTGAAGTTGTTGACGAATATGTTTAGGAGTACCTAGGGCACATTTTGCGACTAGCATCTTTACACTATCAGCCACGCTTGGTGGGCAAGTTGGCAACCGCAGTTTTTTATTATTTTCAGTTGTACCGATGAAGATACTCCTATTGCAGTTTCCCTCTGTCATGTTTTACGACACCCATGGGATGAAATGAGGTATTGTATTCTCTTACGACGCCATGACACAGTAACTAACCAATTGAACGTTTTATTTGCATATAATATAACTTAAGTAAAAAAAATTAAATCACCCGAAACAAAAAGAGCTAATGACCTTCAAACGGCTGAACAGATTTTCTTGAAGCATAGCTAAGAACACTATCGATTAAGAAAGGTGTCATCAAACGAAAAAGACTTAATCAAAATCGGTTCATCCGTTCAGGAGATATGATGCCACAGACAAATACACATATACACACTACAAACTTATAACACCTCTGTTTTCGTCGGGGGTTAAAAAAAGTAAGAAGACGTTTAATATGTTAAGACTGACAAAGTTGTTGACTAACACAAGCATAAACAAGTGGTAAAATTAAAATTTTTGTACAACCGACTTTAATATAAATTATTAAGGATAACTCAAAAACTACTGATCAAACCTTGATCAAATTTATATGGGACCACATAAGAAGCACTAGCTTTCAAATAAAAAAAGAATCATCGAAATCGGTTCACCGAGAAAAAGTTATGAGATAACACACATAAAAAAACATAAAGTCGAATTGAGTACTTCCACCTTTTGAAGTCGGTTGAAAATTCATATGCATTGTTAATTATACATCGATTTTTTATAATTTTTTATAATTACTTATAATCGGAAACCTTCCATCGAATTAGGAGCCATAGTAACTTTTGTCTACAATAGATGACGCGCAATATCTTGCACAAGTACTACTACCATTGTGCATCATTTTTTTACACGTTTAGCTTGTTAAAAGTGTGAGTGCAAGTTGCTTAATTGAACTAGTAACTTTAATCCTTGCGCAAGCGAATGTCTACGTGAATCTATGACCTGTTTATTGCTGCGGTTTCTCCATTACTCAAATTACTCACAAGTTTAATGTGCATCGTCTAAACACAATGTACAACTGAGTGAAATAATACGAATATATTATTGTTCCTCTGCGTTTTTGTAAAGTTTTTTTCTACGGTCATCTATTATGTACTGGCACCGAACAAGCCGGGTGTGAGTCATCAACTACGTTCGAACGCTGGCGCAAGTACGAATGATTTGTTCTTGCGCAAGCTGCTGTTGTCGGCAAACGACAATGTTTGCGGGCAATGAGAATTAAGTTATTTGTTGGAGCGACAGAAGCCTAATGTTCTGGGGTTTATGGCACAGTTTTCTCAGCTTGACGGTGTAGGATTGAACTCGCTATTCAACTTTGTCGTGAGTTACACCTGGCACAAGCATTTAGATTTATTTTGGATGGTTAAACGGATAACTAGTAAAGTTATTATAACATTATTTGTATTTAAAGCAAAAAAAATATTTTTTTATAAATCAATTGTTTATAACTGCTGGACGCTACAACTCAATCGCTCCATTAGAAAAACATTTAAAGCAGGATCTCGAATCTTCTCTATCCGCTAGTTACATACTTCACCTTATGTCATTTAAAATAATTTTCTATAATTTCTAGTATATCTAGGTGGTAGAACTCCATGTCTGCTTACAAATCATTCTGGGTAGGCAGCAGAAATAGGTAGATATTACCTACAGTAAAAGGTAATAGGTGATAGCTGCCTATTTCTGCCGCTAACTAGCAGTGCTTGGGCTCCTGTGTTCCAGTTTGAAATTACAAGTGTGGAGCATTGCACCTTACTCCTAAGAAGTGACAACGCATCTGTAGCTTTCTTGGTTTGGAGTTTGCTCCAGGTGTCCATAGAAGGCAGTATCCAAGTGGCTAACCATTCAACGGACTGTAAGTTCGTTTTAAGTTCAGTTTTTTAAAAAGAATATTCGCTTATATTACTTAAACATAATATAAAAACATATCTAAAACTATTTATTACGGAAATATGTAAATTATTCAAATAATCCTTTTATTAACATGCAATATATTAGAATGTTAATGTAGCAACAAAACGTAGTTTGTATTCCAATTATTCTTAGTTTATACAATTTTTCTAATAGATAATCTCTCTTACTGTGTACTAATTAAAATCATTTAGTGAAATGTTAACAAACAGGTTTAACAAAGTAAGATTAGATTGTTATCGAGCCTGAATTCGGCTAGTTAATTAATTCCGCAAGTTTAAATATAACAGCGCGAACAAAGAACTTGCGTAATAACTCACAGAGATTAACATACATCACATTTATATGGTATTATGCTTAAATTATTTAAACATTTTTCCTTGTACATACGAAAATGGTCATCGTGTGAATTTCATCATCTTCATCATCAACGTTACAGCCATTGGTGAACATAAGGCCCTTTCCGCACTGCGATATTTGACCGCGCGATATTTTTCTCGCAATTCTGTAACACATAGAATCTTATAGGAGTAGCCGCACTGACGGTAAAAAAATCGCGCGGGAAAAAAATGTGTGATTTGATGCAAATTGAACGCGAAGCGGTGCGATTTATTTCCGCACGAATATTTTGTGCAGTATAAAGTAAGTATGGCTATGTCCGCACTGCGGAATAAAATTCGCGCATTTCGCGTCTCTCTCCAACTAAAATTATTTTTTTCCAATTCTTATCTTGATAGGTAATAGCCCAACCAACAAGTCGTAGTAAATTATCGAATGATTTTATAGTCATTCAGTAATATCCGAAAAACTTTTTACTGTATTTTTGCAGCCTTTTATGTTTTATGTAGAAAAATACTTTCATAGGTCTCAAGGCCGTAAATTAGTGAATCCAATGTTCATGACATCTTTTGATACGTCTATCACGCCGCCGCCGTAGTATCAGGTAAATTAAAAAAATTCTGTTGTTCATTTTTAGACGTGAGTTTCAGCGGGGAACTGCATCGAACTGTCAAAAATCGTACGAAATTTTATTCGCAGTGCGTACTAGGTGTAATTCCTATCACGGAATATAATACACCAGAATAAAAGTCGCGCGTTGAAATATCGCAGTGCAGACAGGGCCTAAGCCTCCTATATAGATTGCCTCATAGGAAGAAAATTTGCCTTAGTTGCCACACTTGACAGGCGGGTTGATAACCGCAGATTTCAATAATTTTGAGTTGTTATGAGGAAGATGCTGCTGCTTATCTCTTGTTTCAGTTTCCCTCTGTCGCCTCTCATGACATCCACGGGCTGGTCTGGGGTAGTGGATTCTTTTATGGCGTTACTACTGGCATGCTTTCGACCGCAAGTTTGGATACCACCGGTAAACGCTTAGCCATTGCGTTATTGAGCTACCTAACTCGTTTGTCTAGTGGTCGTAAACGTGCTGATCATGTGGTCCCGGGTCGAGCCAAGCCAGTTATTGGGTTTTCTGTCAAGAAATTCTCAGTAGTAGTTCGGTGTAATGAAGTTGGCGAAGTTCTACCCCAATGCTTCGGAAAACACGTAAAGCCGTTGGTTCTGCGCTTTTCTCCGGTCGTGTACGCTTACCGTCCTATTGGTCTACGAGAGTGAGGGAATACAGAGTGCACCTGCGCAGATTGATAGTCTCCTTTGAGAATGGCCACCGTGACTGAAATTCGGTCTGGAGAACATTCCCTTATTATCGTTTTTTTTCGGACCGAACTTTATCAAGCCACCTAAGTAAAAAAAAAACATATTACTTTATACATGAAATTCTATCTCAGAATTATGATCGAAAAACACTAATATTTGGATTATTATTGGGAATTGGAGAATACTAACTATAAAGTTATTACCAGGTGATCTGTGTTCTTTTGCAATCTCTATTTGTAAAAGTAGATTGGATACACCTTCAATAAATTTTTTGTTACAGATGTTACTGAGCTGCTGTAATTTAGGCGATAAGCACTCATCTTAAAATACCATATTATGTGAACCAACCGATTTGAATCTCCACTGGAACCAAACTTCCTTAACAGCTGTAAAAGTTTGCAGCAGAACATTTGCCAGCCTCGTTGTAAGGAAAATTTGCCTTAATTTTCATGCTTGGCAGATAGATTAGCGATAGCAGAGAAGGTGTGTCGCATTTTTTCTACCGACTTCAAAAAGGAGGAGGTACTCAATTCGACTGTATGTTTCTTTTTTATGCGTGTTACCTCATAAATTTTTTCTGGGTGAACCGATTTCGATGGCTTTTTTTTATTTGAAAGCTAGTGCTTCTCATGTGGTCCCATTTAGATTTGATCAAGTTCTGACCAATAGTTTTTGAGTTATTCTTAATAATTTATATTGAAGTCGGTTGTACAAAATTTTTAATTTTTAATTATTTAAAAATTACATTCTGACAAAGATGATTACGTGGAAGATCAACATACAACCAGGCCACTTTTTACTTTTAACAGTTAATTTAATGAAACTGCCATAAATTAGAAGTGTTTAGTGGTCGTACGTTTTTAAGCTGTAACTTTGATACATTTCTTCTAATGTTGATATTTGTGCTTAAACTTTAGATTCTAATATACATATTTTGCTATAGTTTTAATTTGACTTTCATTGTAATCTACTTGAGATTCCAGACAAAACCAGTGTCAGACTTAAAACCTTGCATTAAACTGATCTAGACACATATTTGGTTAGCAATGAGACTTACACAATGCAAAGTTTTTTCCTAATATTTTGTATGTGCTATGTATAGTTTTAAGATTTCATATGATTGTTTTTTTACTAACTTTTTTTTCGTAACTTGCTCTTTTATTAGCTCGCGTTTTTCTTATGCCCTTTCGATTCAGAATTTGTAACCAATATTAAAGCACTTGCTGACATCCGATTAAGCTGAAATTTGGCATACTCTACTGTAACTTTGATGACAATGCAATAATATACCATGATGCTAAATTTGAAAATATAAATTTCAAACTTATAATACAAGTAAGTAAATATTTTTTTGGATATAAAACTACATTTAAATAACAAAACGAAATACTGATCAAAAGTCCTTCATTCTTAACAAAATAATTTTATATAATTATATCGTCATTCATTTTTTTAAATTCATTAAATTTGTTTCATCATCATCATTACAGTCTTTCATAAGTCACGACTGAACATAAGCCTTCCCCAAGAACGCCACAAAGCACGGTCCATCGACATCTCTTACCAGGTCGTCACTCCATCCAGTGTGGGGTCGCCCTACACTTCGCTTACCTGTACAAGGCTACCTTTCGAGAATTTTTCTTCCCCATCGGTTGTGGGTTCGTCGAGCTATATAGCCGGCACATTGCCACTTCAGCTTACTGGTTTATATCGGTTACTCTGTTTAGTAAAATTTGTTTGTTATATTACTTTCATAGCTTTTCAAGATCTACTCATCGATATACTGCAAATTACTTTTCGCGATAGCGCACATACCAGGGTTGATTTTAAAATAATGATTTGTGGATTATCGTCTTGTGGCGTTGGCGGCGTAACCTTTTGGGGAGCTTTTAACTTTGATAGGCTGTAATGGTGATAACAATGAACAAACGTTCGCAACGCTCACCTGTTGACAACTTTAATTTATATAATATCCTAGATTGAAAATCACGTCCGCGAGTCATCTTAATTACTCCTTGTAAGGCTATTGTTCTCTGCGTATGCATTAACTTCCTATGTTATTAAATATACACTCAGATTTTTCTACTCAAAACTTTCATTCGTTCTTTATTCATTATAGCCTCGTTTGTTCTTTATTCTATATCAAAAGTCAACTGCTGAACAAAGGCCTCACACTAAATTGTCCATAGCAGGGATTTGTCATAGTTGCCACACTTGCCAGACGGTTAAGCAACGGCAGTTATTTACCCTTGGAGTTGTTGTAAAGGGGATGCTGCTGCCCATCTCCTGTTCCATTTCCCTATGTCGTCTCTTACGACACAAAACACACAGAGTTTTTTTCGACAATTTTGTTTAAAAAATTCCGAGACTCATAACTAGTATTTTTATTAGTACTTTGGATGTAGTCCTTCGACTTTGGTCAACGTAATTTGCGAATACAACAATAAAACATCTCCCATGCGTTATAAAAATGTGATCTTTTCATGTAAGGGTGAACTTACCCTCACTACTACGCTTTGGTCTGGGATTAACAAATGCATCTTAACAATGTAATTAGGCGTGTACTAGTACCTATATGAAATAATGTGTCTTCTGCTTTCTTTCTTTCTTCGCCAGACGTTAGCCAGACCGGAAACAAGCAGTAGCGTCATAGGTGTGGCACGTCTAGTACTGCGAATGCCAATCCGCCTGCGAAGCGAATCAATAAGGGCGAATCCTCTTTACAATGGGAGATGATCATGTCCAACACTGGACTTTTATGCGTTAGAGGAATGCAAGAAGATAATTATCGCTTAAATAATGTTTTGCTTGCTTATTTGCTTGTAAATATTTATAGTAGTCATGTTATTCAATTCATCCTATTAATAATATGTGTAAGGAATAATTTCATACTTATGTAGCATTAATCATATTATCCCTTTTATTAAGACGCAAAGACCAGCCAACTTCAACTATTATGGGGATCAATATCCGATACAATGGGACTATAAAATGGGGTCCCATATTTTATATTTCCAAAAAAACTAACTCTTCCACGGGTTCCCTCCGGAGTAACGCGCGCCCTCTCCGTGTTATTTTCCTTTGATATAGGAGTGAATCTTGTCTGGCGCAATATTTGTTGTTCACATTGTCTAGAGAAAAATCAATCAATGCAATATATGAACATCCACCTTTGTGCTTTCGGCTTAAGGACGAAAATTGCTTAAAGATTGTGAAGAAGCTTTTAAATCAACCATCCACTAACATGTATTGATTGAAGTGACTCCCGTTAGGTTTTTACATACTTGTAATATCTGTGCCCGTCGAGGGTGGGTCACACGTGCGTTAGTTTGGTATTCAGGATTTTATGCAATACTTTAGACATGGTTCTAAAACATATAGTACTTTTATTTTTAGTCTGTTATTACTGATAGGTACCTAGTAAAATATTAATAAATACATAAACTTTTAATAAAAATTAAGAACCAATGTCCAAAACTACAAAAAAAATTCCACATAATAGCTTTTGAAGTCGGTGCTAACCCATAGTGTATCGAAGAACTACGAGTGAAGTCCTGATTTCAGAAACTATTAAGTGAAAATTGTATTTTTTTTTAGTTTTTGAAGTCGGTTTTTACTTTTCATAAAAGTTTAATTATTTTACCCTTTTAAGAACGTTTATACGTAGTTTTAATTGGTACAGCCAGTTGCAGCTATATTATGGTTGTAGCACGAATGGGTCGGCTCGACCGGGGAAGTACCACGCTCTCAAAGAATACTAGCGTAAAATAGCAGCTTAATGCTGCTGTGTTTCGTATGGTGAGTATAGAGAACCGGAGACAATTTTTACTGGATACGAGACATTCCATCTTAGTCCTCAGAGGTGACAATGCATATGCATTTTAATTCGTAGTCGAGGATAGATGTAGCTGTCTATGGACCACAGCAACCACTTACCATCAGGTGGACTGTGTGCACGTTTGCCACACTAATCCTATTAAAATAATATATGTACTTAAGGATTTAATTTTTTTTTCTTCTTGAATTTATTTTACGATAAGACCATTAATGGCGCGACAAGTTAAAAAACGGATTTCAAGTTACACTCAAACTTTTTTATCTCGTAATGACTGTCCGACCGACACTGTCGAACATGGGCCTTCTGCGTTTCTTTTTAACTAACATCCCGTTTAGTGGCGGGCAAGAATACTCACTACCCCATATCTTCCCTAATCCATCCCTTCTGTGATGAAACTGAGGCTTCTGCCTTAAGCAGCATATTTCTGATAACAGAAAAATAACAATACAAAAATACGGTTGCCAATGATGAAAGTTACGAAGAGACAGCCCCCAGTCCCTAGCGACCCCGCTATTCCTGGCTACTGACTCGACCTGGCAACATGTAACGCACGCACCCTGAAGAATGACAAAAAGATTCTGGAGCTGGAAGAAGAGATAGAGAAGTAGCGCTGGAATATTATAGGATTATCCATGGTTCAAAGAAAGGGGGAGGACACGTAAATTCTCGTAATAAAACGTTGTAAAGATTGGGAGTGGAGTGTCGACGAGGGTCGCGTACCTTATTCTCAGAATCACCAAACGGTATTCGTTGAAGGTGATACAGTTTTTGGCGCCAACCTCGTCACATCCCAATGAGGAGGTGGAGAAAATACATGAGGATATATCTAGAGCCATGCATTCCTCCAAAACCCACTATACGATGTTAATGGGATACTTCAACGCAAAACTAGGCACAAGAGACAACGGTGAGCTGAAGGTAGGGCGATTCGAGATAGGGCAACGGAACTCAAAGGGCCAGCAGCTGGCCGGCTTCATGGATAAAGAGGGACTTTTTATGGTGAACTCTTTCTTCCAGGATCGGCCCCACAGAAAGTGGACCTGGTCGAGCCCCGACGGTTCGACAAAAAATGAGATTGACTTCATTATGACGACTAGACGGCAACTATTCAGTGATGTCTCTGTGATCACGAGGGTGAAATCTGGCAGATATTACCGAATGGTAAGAGGCACACTGAACCTAAACGTTAAGTTGGAGAGGTTACGTCAAATAAAGACAACGCTCCGTCCCCCTCGTGTTCTAATCCAAAGTCCCGAAAAATTTCAGCTCTAGTTACAAAATCGTTTTCAGTGCCTAGAAAATTGCAATGCAGTGAATGATATGAATGACAAGTTCGTAAAAACTGTCCATGCGGTCGGAGCTAAGTTTTGCAAGACCCGCCGCAGAAGAACACAAAAACTCTCCAATCACACTCTTAATCTTATGGCTGTTAGACGGGAGATGAAGCTGCAGTATTCAGCAGATTTGACAAAATACAGGCAACTAAACAGACAGGTCTCCAAATGCATGCGGCGGAACTTACGCAACTTTAATACAGCTCGTATTGAAGAAGCGACTGAGCAGAACCAGGGCTCCAAAGTCTTTGCCAAAGATCTGTCTGCCAGAAAGAGCCAACTGTCGAAGCTGAAGACCGAGTGTGGCAGCATCGTTTCCAGGACACCTGAGATTTTTAGTGAGATTGAGAGGTTCTATGGGCAGCTGTACACATCATCGTTGGAGCCACACGCAAGTGTGAGTAACGATCCGAGAGCAAGTCTTACCCAGTCCAGTAATATTCCAGACGTCATTCTGAGCGAGATTAGAATGGCTCTCCAGCACCTTAAATACCACATTCGGCAGGCGCATTGGCGATCGCAGTATCAGATGCATATGATTCTACTTATGAAGCTTCTATGAAAGATTTGACTAGAAAATTAGGATTTAAAATATGAAGTCCGCCCGTTATTATTATAATATTTTGATGTAAGCAAAACAATAAAGTATATACTACAACTGCAATAAAAATTGAAAGAACAGCTGCTTTCAATAAAGTTAACCATCCGCCACGTTGTTGAGCACCCTGAAAATGTTAGTATAAGTTAGTGTTTGTCATCTCATAGACATCTCAAGCAATTGTTAAATTGTTAAATTTGACCATTTCATTACAGTCTATCAAGAGTTCAGCAGTGGACATAAGCCTCAAAAATAAATGAAATTACTTCAAAATATTATTTTTTGATGATTGTGAAGTAGTTATTTGTGTTAGTGGCAGCGCTTGGGAGAAACCATCGTCCCATTAAGTCGTAGATGCGATCCACTACCTTCTTAAAAGTACATGCAAACTATATTAGTGGTTTGACACACTACTAAGCACGCTTATCATATAACAAGAAAGGGCAACGTAACATGAAAAAATAATTTAATTTAATTTTTCTACTGACATCTTCAAGCCGTTGAACTGAATTTTACGTGGCTTAAGATACTTAAAACTTAATTTTCATACTTAATACGTTATTCTTATGAGAGAAAGATAAATATTTATTTATAACCAATAAGTAATTGTAGTATAATTGATTACACAAACAGATTTTATACTATCCGGGCAACTATGTCTTTTAGTGTGATTTGAAAATAGTTGCAAAAAGGAATACATACACAAACACACCTTTAGTACGACTATAACATTAACAACATTACGACCCCACATAGTAATTAGTAAAATTGTTATATAACGGAGAGGATAAACTCAAATATAAACAGGAAAAACCGTGAAAACATCAACAATGAGGTCGAATATAACACAGGAACGTCGGCGCGCCTGCGAATGTCTCTCCGCGCATTTTATTGCCCCTTTTATTTATTACGGTGAAGATTGAAAGGGGACGGCATTCTGGACGCGAGAGATGATTGTAAAGAACCCCCACAACACGTCGGCCTTATGGATCAATCTCATGTAAATAGCTTTGACTCTGTATTCATATACATTAAAAGTAAGAGGACCTGAGAACAGACATAATAAAAATATACGTACTTAAATGTTACAGCAACGTTAACATCATTTGAACATTCAAAATTTTGAATGTTCAAAGTTTTTATGATAATTTATATGACACAGTCTCAAAATATTAAACTCTACGTATTGTTGATATATTACGAAGACCAAAATTAATGAAAAAATATTATTTTATATAGTAAATAGAAGTCGGTATAAAAGTAGTCAAGCACTGAATGCAAATAACAACTGCGTATTGAAAACACGCATAAATGCGAAAGTGTGTTTGTTGGTTTGTTCTTCTTTCCTTTGTATGTATGTATGCATATTATAAAATATAAGCGTATATAGAAGTATATAAACTACATATTTGTAATATTTTATTTTCTTAAAATTGACATCTATGTCCAACGAGCATATGTACATATATCCGAATATTTTTATATTATTTGGCTTAAAACTCTATAATTTTAATGCTGTGGCATACTAGGATAATCAGACAAAACGAACTTCGCAGTCATCCAAATAAAGGGTAAGCGAAGCGAACCCCTAAATTAACTTTTTTTCGATTTTTATCAATCGATCTCTTTTTGCAATAAACAATTCTTAATTAACACAGTTTACTTAATTCGATAACCAAACGCGAATCAATACGTTATATCATAGAACATTTTACCTTTCCATAAAAGCACTGCACTTCTCCAAATTTATGTAGCTAGGGTGGCTCCCCATAAAGTTCAGATGTGCAATAACGACTCGGCCAGTTTAAACCGCCGATATTACCCGCTCACATGAAATATTGATGTCCTGCGTTACTCCGCACAACACAGAGTAAACATTGAACAGGACATTGGGACACTGGCAGAGGGATAGTTGATAAATACTTAACAACACTTGGTGGCTTAGGCTGAATCGTTTGAATATGAATAGTTACTAACAATCTTTTGTATTAAAGCTAAGATAGCAATCTTCCTATAACATCGGAGTAATCTTATGTAAGTTGGTAACATAAGAGATACCTTCTCCTCCTGTGAGCAATTTTAAAAATCAATTTAAAAAAATAAGAACCACTTTGACCTCCAAATGTTAAAGGAAATTCGCTAGATCTAAATATTTTATTTTATCAAAATTAATCCACATTATTATCATAACAATCCATTACAAGTCCACTGTTGTACAAAGGCCTCCCCCACTGATTGCTACAAATCATGGTTGAGTCACCAGCATCCATCGACTCTTCGCATGTTTCATCAGGTCGTCACTTCATTTAATGAGGAAGGTTTGGGCATCATTGCGATTGCCAGTACGCGACAGTACCTCGGGAACCTTAAATAAATAATTAATTTAGATTATCTTTTATTTCAAAAAAAATGCATTCCAAAGGGGAGAAAAAATGGCAGTGAACGAATACAGTTGAGTAAAAAAGCAAGCAACATGAATGTTATCCATCATAGATTAAAGAACAGTTCTATAATGTACTTATATAATATTTGAAAATATTTTAAGAATATTTTCTGCAAAATAAATCTACGTTTAAATATTTGTATATTATTCATACAGGGGGACGGAAAGCAGCATCAAATATGCGGAAAATCTGTTACTGCAATCGACACCATTTGATAACGGCAAATCATCACCACAATAAATGAGGCTCATATACCTACAGCAATGTATTTTTCAGGCTGATGAAGAAAAGTAAATTTCAACTGCGCTACATAATTCAATAGTTTTACTTCAAGGGTATCCATTACTATTACAGCCTATTAAAGTCCACTGCTGAATATAGGCCTCCCCCATAAATTGCCTCATATGGGGAATATTTGCCATAGATGCCATGCTTGGCAAGCGGGTTGGCAACCGCAATTTTTAATTTTTAGTCATTTTAGTTTTTAGTATACGCTGCTGCCTATCTTCTGATTTGTTTTCCTCTGTCGCCTCTAACGACGCCCACGGGATGATATTTTCTCATTTGTCTTTTGTAAAAAATCATAAAAGGGCCTATGCGGGACAAACTGCTCCTACTGTCACGTCGCTCATTTCTGAGAAGGTTTTGTCGGATATAGTCCACCATATTGTCTCATAGTATGTTTGCGGACTTCCACACGAATGTTTGATTCGATCTTACGTGTCAAGTAAATAATCTATATTAAACTGTTTTTACTAACTTTCATTTACACATGATTTAAGTGCACCGTGCAAGTGTACAATTTGTTTTAAGTAACGGGTTAACATACTAAAATGGCAATGGGCCAGCCACATGACTTAAAGGAACTAACCCATGAGGAAGGAAGCTTCACGATTGACGGCGTTTTACTGATATGTCCAGTGTGGGTGACGCTCCACTTGGTAGAGGGGCGACCTCATGATCATGCTTTCTTTGCTAAGTTGTAAAGCTTCCCTTCTGACTAGGAGTCTTATTAGATAGGTGTCACCCGCTTACCTCTATCTGCCGCTAAGAAACAGTACATAATGCTTTGTTCAGTTGTAGTTTTCTTTCTTTGAAGTTGATTGCCGGTATCCATTGGCTACATTCGTGATTTGTTTTGATTGGTCGTGATCACCCTTGACACGTGACCCTTTTTACTGGAAAAGAGGCATTCCATTTTAGCCCTCACGGGTGACAACGCATCTGCATTTTGATTCTTTATTGAGAATAGATGTAGATGTCTATGGGCCACAGCAACCATTTATCATTAGGTGGACTGTGTGCTCGTTTGTCACCCTATAAAAAGATCATAATGAATAATAATAAAATTAAAAATTTCAATTTGCAAAATTAATTCCATTTAACATTGAGTCGTTATCACGTGGAAAATAGCTCATTTTACCGAAACCTCTAAACATAACTGCTTCCTAAATCACTGCATACTCTTTGTCAACAAGGTAACTAGATTATCGTCCGCCATAGCGCGTGGTGGTGCAATATATCGCAACGATTGAGCCGTTGGCGTATGTTGTATCATTCGCGGAATGATTTCCAGCCCCTGTACATACGTTCGCTCACCACCCTCCCGCTTTTTGGGGTGGCGGTCGTCATAGAGTGCTCTTTAGTTACTCTCGCAGTATTTTTAGTTTTGTTTACCGAGGTGAAAACAAATCAGTTTCAATTTGAATTGCATGTTTCGCGTATTTTTGTATTGACATTAGTTTTAAATAGATAAAAATATGATAATATTTTGTTACTGTTTTTACGTCGCTTTTACATTAGAAGAAATCTATAATTAATGTCCTACAGACCGGATTTCGGTCACGGCGGCCCATCACAACGGAGACTAGCAAACTACGCAGGAGAGGATTGTAGTGCCCGAGGGTGTGTGCAAGCACAGGTGCACTCTCTACTCACTTACTCACTTACACTCAAAGTCCGATTAGAAGACAAGACCGGAGTGAGATCAGGCGCAAGACCAACAGCTCTACGTTATTTCCGAGGCACGGGGGTGAAAAACCGCCAACTTCCTGACTTCGGGCTACTACTGAAAATTTCTTGACAGAATAACGCAACAACTAATATAATTTTACTCGACCCGAGATTCTAACCCGGGGCCTCATGATCAGCGGCCGAGTTTACGACCACTAGACCAACAAGGCAGTCAATGAAAGGTATAATTTAAAGTGTGTGGAGTTCATTGATGCGACTGGGGAAGAAGAACTGACGGCTTCGTGGCGCAGTGGCTTAACATAGCGACACTTGAGGGCCTCACGGAACATATTATGGCCTACAAATAGTTGTTCCGGTCTGTATGTTTGTCTATGGCAATTTATATTTATTAACTACCTCCACGATACAGGAGAAACTTACTTTACTAACTTACTAACTTTAAAAAAAATAATTTTCTTAGTCCGTATAAGTCCACTGATGGTTTTTCCCTATGTTTGAAATGAAAATTTACTGCAATGTCGTCATTAAATATGTGTGGTCCTGTGATCGCTAAACCGGTGCACCTTTAACGCTGCTCCTTTTTGCCAGAATTTGTATATTTATTTTTGTACTTGTGACGGACGGTTATTAATCTTTTCAACCGACTTCACAACAAGGAGGAGGTTCTCAATTCGACTGTATTTTTTTATGTGTGTTACCTCAGTCCTTTTTTCTAGGTAAACCGCTATTTATGATTCCTTTTTTATTTGAAAGCTGGTACTTTTCATGTGGTCCCATATAAATTTAATCAAGATCTGACCAGTAGTATTTCAGTTATCCTTAATAATGCGTATTTAATTGACTCCGACTACATTGATGATGTTTTCATTTTATTTATATTGAAGTCGTTTGTACAAAACTTAAAATTTTACTACTTGTCCAAAGTTACATATTGGGACATCCATTTGGCAAAATTAGTATATAATATACATGGCGACCGAATTAGATCAAGTTTTTTTCATCATCATCCTCTAAAATTTACAGATAGAATTCGCTGTGATCTTTACGCTTGGCAAGCGGATCGGCGGTGGAAGTAGCAGACATCTTGCTTTTAGAATTGAATAAAATAGAATCATTTTTATTCAATATAGATTACAACATGTAATTCTTAATGAAAGTCATTTTTTACTTTTACTACTGGTTCGGATAAAACCTCTGTTCTGGAAAGAACCCAGCGGGACTTTTTTACAATATATTAATTTACGCAATTAGTATGAAAACATTTAGAAACAGCATGGTAGTGATCACCTCATTCCCATGGGTTATTATCAATCATGTACTCTTTAAATAGTATAATAATCCTTACTAAACAATTTTAAACTTTTTAATAGTGGCCTGTATATTTTCAGGGACTTTGTTGTAAAGATATGGTTATACTGATTGAAGGAATTACTGACTCTTTGGAGTCGAGTAATTGGTATAACTGACATGTGCTTGTTCCTAGTATTTACAGAATGTACATCACTATTTTTAGTAACTTTGACGTAGCTGCCCGACGCTGAGGTTTAGAGAACCGGATACTCTTTTTATGGCTAACAAGGCTTTTATCTTAGTCCTTAGGGGTGACAGCGCATCTACATTTTGATTCTTAATAGAGAAATACATGAAGGTGCCGTGGGCCACAGCGTACCCTTACCATCAGGTGGACTCTGTGCTCGTTTACCATCCTTATTCTGTTCTATAAAAAGCATCATAGCATGGAAGGGTACATGATTATGGGTAGGTTGCAGACGAAAACGAAGCATAAGTTATATATTAAATATATTTACTCTATATAATATGAAAGCAGGGACCCGGTTTTATTCGACACTTACTTGATATTTTACGCCTGGCGTAGACCAGAAGGTATACTACCTTCTATCGGAAGCCATAGGATTTTTCTGGCATTTCCCATAGTTGCCTCTTACAACGCTGAGGGGTGAAAGTGGGACGGTGCACTCTCTTAAGCCGCCACCACACGACAATTTGATCTACAAAATTAACTATGTCAAATGCAAGTTTCATGCGTACTTTGTTGTGTACAAATAACATAATTACAGTAGTCTTCATAATTTTATGGCTTTTTCAAAGACAACGTTTCTTTGCATTAGTACAAATGAAACTTATATTACAATAATTTAAAATAAAAAATTTTGTACAACCGACTTCGATATAAATTATTAAGAATAACTCAAAAACTATTGGTCAGACCTTGATCAAATTTATATGGGACCACATGACACGCACCAGCTTTTAAATAAAAAAGAATCATCGAAATCGGTTCACCCAGAAAAAACATACAGTCGAATTGAGTACCTCCTCCTTTTTTAAGTCGGTAGAAAATTGTTGATATATCGACCCTTTTAATAACAAATATCGTAAGAGCCAATATGGCAAAAATTTAGACTTGCAACGAATAGTATATTCGGCCACACGCTGAATACCTTGAATAATTGTATAGCCGAATATTAGGTAAAAGTATTCGGCGTGAAATAGCCGAATATTCGTTGCAAATGTACCAAAATTAGTTTTTAACGCCTTTATGATCAGTTTCGCGCGCTCTATCGACCTATTTAAAAAGTTGATATTCGCAAAAAAGGTGTCTTTTACGACGCACCCTGATTACGGTTAAGAATCTGGTTTGTTTTTATAATATGTCGTAATGATCAATTTGCAGAGGGATTATTTTTATAATTAAACTTGTAAGAGACATGTTTTTTTTTTCTTTGCATGGCTTATTCCACATAATGTGATAGAATCTATAAAAAAAATTATCTAAATATTTTAAATAAAAGATTATCCTTGTCGTAAAATCAACAATATTATCAAATATGGTACTTATGACAATTTTTTAAACCGAATATTTCAAAAAAGCAATGTCAATTTATGTCGTGAAAGCCATTACCTTTTAAAATATGGTATTTGCACCATAAGCTGCATTACAGTGTATAACACTATACTTAAAATTATGGCTTTTACTGCATTCATTGTCATCTAAAATGTAGAAATTGGCACGGTGCGGTGGCGCGGGAAGTTACCTCTCACTCCACCGTACCGCGCGCGTGTACGCATTCCCCGGCCTCAGCGTCTCTGCCATTGATAAGCTAATTAAGCTAGTAGCTTATTAAAAAGCATGGAGGATATAAAAAGTACTTTAGATTCCCTTTTACGAAGAAGGAAAACGTTGGAACCTATGTAATACCACAAAAAACCTCAGGCTAGCAAAAGAAAGGTAAAATTATTATTTTTAGCCATGTAAACTAATTATTTTTCAATTAAATTACTTTTTAAAGGTATTATCTAAATTACTGTCCTCTTCAAATAATTACGATAAGTTTACTAACCACCTCCTGCTAGGGTATCAACTGGCTTTTAATACAAAAGTCATCTATTGCGAGAGTAGTGACTGGATTTAACTACAAACGGTTATCTACTGCTATTATAGTATAAATTGGTATTTACTTCAATTAATTCATTTAAAATAGTACGCACTTCAACAAAACATCACAATTATACTAAGTGCTGCATAATTAATAACAATACAAAATCCAGCATTTATAAATGTTCGTTCTTTAATACAATGTAAGTTAACGGCCTTCGGAACCTTTACTACAAAAAGTAAGCATTAAACATATTTTATTTTTATATTATACTTACACATGCCCATTGCTTTAAATACAGCATAATAGTTTATACCACAGAAATTGCATTTGCAAAGACGAGTTATGGCTTTTACTCTAAACTCTAAATTTACAGGTGTGATAGTATGTGATAGCGAAAGTTATCAGCGCAACAACGGCCTACCGCTCACATGCGTCTGCTCATTATTTAGTAGCCGATGATCATCTCCATCTTCCTTTTATCGGACCAGAGAGACAAACAATGATGCCAGAGTGAACACGTCAGTTTCATTTAAAGAGCCATTAATTTACTGTGTATCTGTTAATTTTAAATTTTAACAAAAATTTGTTAAAAAAGTAATTAGTAAGCAGTATTCTGGTAAATTAATTCAATACTTTTAAATAACATGTTTATTTCTCAAACGTGTACTGCAATTACTACAGTAAATTACACTTACTTTTGATAAC
This sequence comes from Parnassius orleans, assembly GCA_029286625.1. Lineage (NCBI taxonomy): Eukaryota > Metazoa > Arthropoda > Insecta > Lepidoptera > Papilionidae > Parnassius > Parnassius orleans. Next base: position 2,106,675 of record JAGSMP010000027.1, on the reverse strand, counting down.
ATTTGTCCTTTAATACAAAATGCCCACCCATCCATAAAACCATTGTTGACGCATTTAACAACAAAGGCTACAGTTATAAGTCTGAAAAATTTGTCGTTATAGCCAGTTGCAACTATTCAAGCTGTGTTATTTTCAGTTACTTAATATAAAACAACTCGAAAACCTAAACATACCAAGCTTAAATGGTATATAATAGCTTTAATATTTAAAAAAAATCGCAGATAATAATTTCATCTTTGTTTTCTGCTCGTCCTGTAAAATGGCGTTTTGGTTTTTACGACATTTGTTGCTCGAAGTATCGATATCTCCCACAATTTAAAAATTTAGAAGGACGCATAAACTCTAGTTTTCCATTTCAGCGCTGGTTGACTTGTTGCATCTTATAACAGCTATGTTTTGCATGATGGAGAAACTTGCTTTCCTACCACAATGTGACCACTATCGTAATGCGTAAAGTTTATAAGGAATAATGGTTTGCTTAGAAATGTTTTGAGGTCGAATTGGCAGTGATCGCAAATAAAATATACCTACTTGCGTTCACTGCAAAATAGTATACCTTTATATTTTATATACCTAAACTTAAAAGAACAAATATTAAAGTAGGTATCATAAATTATATAATTTTTAACGTTTAAAAAAAGCAAGTTATGGTTTAATACCTTTTTTTAATACAACAAATATCTAATAACTCTAATAAATATTAACAACAATTTAATTAATATAGATTTATACTACCTGTCTTTTATTTTAAAATTAATTAATTCATGCATTATAGCCTACTAAAAGTCCAGTGCTGAACACGCGTCTCTCCAATAAGTTGTCTCACGTCACAGTTGCTACGCTTGACAAGCGGGTTGGCAATCGAAGTTTTTTAGTATTTCAAGTTGTTATCAGAAAGATACTGTAAAAATTATGATGATATCCTAATATCATTACGTTACCTTTTTAATACTTAATTTTTAATAAATTGATTATAAATTAATGATTATCCCAATACGGATCATCAGCATATAAAAAGCTAGACACCGTTCTGAACAAAGATATTTAAAAAGCTTTCGAATGTATTACGGATCAATTGAGGTTGGTGTAGTAACAAAGACTTGGTACGAGCCGTCCGTCAATAAGTCTCGCCTCGGATCGGTCAGGGTTGGTAATTGACGGGGGGCGGGGAGAGGTGGTGCACACAGGGCTGCCAATTTTATTTTAACTATTATTTTTCAAATTTCTATTTCAATAAAAAAGAAATATCTATAACAAGGACATTAAAGTAAGTATTTTAAGTTTGACATGAGTACAATTTTTTCGTCTTTTGGGTGTCGTAACAGCTGGGTAAAGGAAATGCAAAGAAGTGTGATCGTCGACATGTGGTGTAATAACCATTTCATGTATTCCAGACAACATAACTAGTGCGGAACCGTCTGCAAAGGATTTCAGAAAGGCGTCTAGTCCAGTATCCACCGATGGAATGCCTATGAGTTGAAAAAGAAGAATAATTGGTGCACTGCATAGAACTATTATCATACGTTTCAATAGTATAGAACAAAAATGGCGTAAAAGTGGTAAATTTATTATTTAATTTCTATTTTATTTGTATTATTGTCGATACGAAATAAATATAACAACGAGCTCGATGGTTCCGTCGACCTTGGTAGCATTGAAAACAATTCTGCATTTTAGTTGACTTTCGCCTCGCTCGAGATAAGAAATGACGTGAAAGCTCCTTCTAGTAATTTTTTTTTTATAGAATAAGGGTGACAAACGAGCATACAGTCCACCTGATGGTAAGTGGTTGCTGTGGCCCATAGACATATACATCTATCTTCGTTTGCGAATTAAATGCAGATGCGTTGTCAGCCGTGAGGACTAAGATGGAATGCCTCTTTTCCAGTAAAAAGGGTCTCCGGTTCTCTACACTCACCATACGAAACACAGCAGCATTTAGCTGCTATTTGACGCTGGTATTCTGTGAGAGCGTGGTCCTTCCCCGGTCAAGCCGACCCATTCGTGCTACAACTATACTATTAATATAGCTGCAGCATAGCTCTACCACGTATAAAATAGCAGCAATTGTAGTAGGGATTTAATATTTTTGTTATCTCGCTTGGAATTTTAATACAATTTTTTAATAGTATTATTACAATTCAAAAAGTACCTACCTACCTGAATGCTAATTATCAAAGTACTTGAATTTAATAGTTAAACATTTTTTTCTTATTACACTTAATCAACCCTGCGCGCACAACGTGAGGCAGTAACGGAGCTCCTTCCCCTAAAACATTGTCATCTGAATTTGTGCCCGGAGTAAATAAGAGTCCCGGGGAGTCCTCCGCTCTAATGGCGGCAGATTTATAGATTTTCCTGGATGCCCCGCCGCGCCTGGATTAAATTACGCCGGGCGTATTGGCCGGGAGGAATATTAGCGCTGCCATTTGTTTCGTCGCTTTGCTCTTAACCGATTTCAATGGACACTGAGATTTTGACAAGGATGATTTAACGCCTGATTGATTAAATAAGAGTTTTATGATTGGCCTGCTGTATATTTAATTGACTTGTTATTTTACATTAAAGAGAAGTTTTAGTAGCATTATTATTGGCCATATTGTAAACGATTTATATTGTATCTAAGATTCATTAATAGATTGATCAAATTTCATATCGAACTTCAACTCTGAACTGTGTAATAGGGTGACGATTTGTTACACAAATCACATTAGCAAGTGCTGAGTGGCCACAAGAGCAACTTTCTTTGAAGAAATTGGACTTAAAAAAAGCTTCTGTATTAATTTATTGATTTGGATCATTTTTTAAAAGACTTTTCTTCTTATTCCAGTTCAACGCGATGTTACAGTGCAATAAAAAATACGAACGGCTTTTAATTAATTCATTGATCATTCATTCACTACAGCCTGCTCTCTCAAAAGCCTGCTGATCAAAAGTCCACTGCTGAACATAAGCTTTCCCATAGATTGCCTCATATGGGGATATTTGCCATAGTTGCCACGGTCGGCAGACGGTTTAGCAAAAGGATTTTTTTATAAAAGTATGGGTGACAAACGAGCACACAGTTCTTCTAATGGTAAGTGGATATTTGTAACTCATAGACTAAGAATCCTCTAGCATCTATCCTCGATTAAGAATCAAAATGTAGATGAGTTGTCATTTCTTAAGACTCAGATAAAATGCCTCGTTACAAGTATAAAGGGTCGGGGGCCCTTCTCGTCACTCACCATACGAAACAGAGCAGCTTTATGCTGCTATTTTACGCTGTTATTCTGCACGAGCGTGGTCCTTCCCCGGTCGAACCATAACCCATCTGTGCTGCAATCATAATGAAACTATGACAGACATGGGTTCAAGGAATAAACAATGCCTATTTTTAACAACACAATTTGTTGGCACAAACCTCCATTTAGCGCTTTAAAATGCATTGCTCTATTTAGATACAGTTCGTAGGCTAAACAGTACAACTTGTTCATTTAAAACAAAAAAGGTATGGCGGTAATCTGTAGCGTTTTAATAACAGTTTTCTTCTACTTTGTCCCCTCGGTCGCGTTCAACCCTTCGTCTGCAGAGGATGAGAGGCGGGAGGGTCGCAGTCCCTCCCTCCCTTGATTTTTAAAATCGCGGCGGGTTAGGTCACGGAAGCGTGGTTTAATACTTTCCGCTTATTTGTTTTTGGTTTAACTATAACATTTGTGCCCATAAAGCCATAAAATACATTGACAGGAAATAAATATAATTTTATATGACTAAATCTCAGATTTATGTATTCTATTTTTTTAATGAAGCTTTTTAAATCAATATCATTTTTTAATTTTTTAATTTTTAAACATTATTATAATTTTTAGTATAATTTAGGGGTATTTGGGCATATAAACTTTCTCATATTCTGAAATGTCCGTGTACAAGACAACAACAGCTTTAGAAACAACTTTCAAATGTAACTAACTATATTTATGATAGTCGTAAAATTCAAACAATAATAAATTGACAACATGTTGACCTGTGACAATTAATGATCTCCTAAAATTTATTGTATCATGTTAATTGGTCTATCAACAAATTATTTCGACTTAATTATAATGTAGGTATAAGCATAAAATGTAAATAAGAACAATACTAAAAAGATAAAATTCTGTTTAAATAAAATTAATGTTAAATTCCTCCTAAAGTAAAATACGCTACCTTACTAATTGTAACTAAATTAAAATATAGCAGGCAGGGTTTACTTTTAATGAAATCAGTTTCCTAAAACCGTGGTAGCTCCGCGGCTAAGCGCGCCAACACGCAATAGGACAGCGTGGACACATCCTTGCCCTAAAACCCTAGACAAGGGAGTAGGCCTGTGTCCAGGAGTGGGAAAAGTACATAGTGCTATAGTAATATGTGTGTATAGTACTCTAGTACTTTAACTGAAATTCGTAGATGAAGTAACAATCCTTAGTAACAGTCAGTATTTCATGTAAAATTTATTGGATAACTAGCTGTTCCCCGCGACTTCACCCACGTGGAATTCATGGGTTTTGATTTTTTTGCGCGGTACCCTAATTTTTTTCTAAAACAAAAATAGCCTAAGTTACTCCTTATAACATCAGCTATCTGCTAGTGAAAGTCCCGTCAAAATCGGTCCAGCCGTTTCAGTAATTAGCCGGAACACCAGACAGACAGACAGATAGACAGACAAAAAATTTTAAAAATTGTTTTTTTTGTTAAAAGTACCGTATATATACATTTTCTTTCATATACATTTAGTAAAACGCTGTTATTTTAACATTACAAACAGACACTTCAATTTTATTTATTTTATGGATTTAATTATATTATACAATAATAAAAACAAGTAATTTATTAACTTTATATTTTTTTCATACATTCAGCAATCATTTAATAAATTTATATATATCATTATTATCATTACAGCCCTTCACAAGTCCAAGGCTGAACATGGGCCTCACACAAAATCTGCCACAAAACACGGTCCTAAGCCTGCATCCATCGACTTGCTGCATTTCTTACCAGATCGTCACTCTATCAAGTAAGGAGCCGCCCGACACTCTACGCACCCATATGAGGCTACCACACGAGAACCTTTCTTTACCATATGCACTATATATAAAAAAATAAGAAAAATGGGTGCGACCACAGTACAAACTTCCCCGTAGGAATTGATAAAAACAGGAAACTTGGTATACACTCGTAGAACAGGAAAATAAGAATACCATTATTATTTTTTAAGTATTAAAAAAATAATATCTTCATGAGCAAAAAGCTAAAAATATTCACAGATTATCCATTTAAAAATTTTGTTTGTTTGCCATTTCTTAAATTAGCTGTTTCATAAAAAAAATTATATCATTGAATAAAACTACTTTTACGGATTCTATCGCGTTCAATTAACTTATTTTTAAATTCCCGACGTTTCGGGTGCTTTAGAGCACCCATGGTCACGTGGGACTGAGGTGATTGATGACCCGATGTCAGAGTTTTGGTCCGATCTACGCAGAAGGAATCAATGTTCTTCCTGCCAAGGATGATATGTGAGGCTATTGAAATTAAAAAACACCACCTGCGTGGGATCCTGTAATTATTAAAATTAACACCAAACCCAAGCATACCACTACAAGACTGAAAAAAGCTGCAGGTACTCCGGGTTAACTCTGACATCGGGACGTCAGGCTAACCCCCGTGACCATGTATGTTTTAAAGCACCCGGAACGTTGGGAATTTAAAAATAAGTTAACTAAACGCCATAGAATCCGTAAAAGTAGTTTTATTCAATGTGTAGTGTAGTTGCAGTGTAGTTCGCGTAAATATAAGAAATCATTAAGAATTATATAAATTGGAATAAAAACTTAAAGGTTATGGGAAGGAAATTAAGAAAGTTTTCTCCAGATGTTAACCTCATCTGTATGCATACCCTGCTGACTGACGGGTGAAGCTCTGTCGACTGATGACGGCAAAACTATCCAAAATTATCGAACCCAAATCTCATTATCGGTTAAAGCAGCATTTTTATTGCGCGGATATGAAATAAAACTAATTTCACGGATTTCATGGCGTTTAATTTTTTTTTATTTCTGACGTTTATTTCGACGTTATTATTCCATGCGTAGTATTCGCGTAAATACAAAAAAGTCATTATGCGAGGATATGAGCAAAAAATATAGTAGTCATACTTTAAACATATTTTAAAATCTTAAGCATTGCTAACCTTCATCCTCTTTATCAGTGCGCAAAAATTAATATAAGCAACTTCCGATGTATGCAGGAATTGCCATAGGCGTCACGGTTGGAAGCGGATTAACGATCTCAGTACCAAACTTTTCGTGCCTTTATGGCTACTGTCCGACACCGATCCAGTTATTTAACACCTGGCGTAAGCGAAATAGTTATACCGCCATCTGTCGTAAGCCATTAAAATCTTTCTGGTATTTTCCATATTTACTCTACGACACCCACATAATGAAATAGGGTGATAGGGTATCTTACACAACCAAAATTATCTACTAATACAAATTACTTATAGTATTTTTACCGTCCTAATAGTATTCGTAAAATGATTCACCCAACCACAAGAGTTACTTTCCCACTTAACGTTTCATGGTCGGAGAGAAATAAAAACACTTTTAAATTCTGCTTCTAACATAAAATTAAAAGCATAATATACATTTATTATGATTAATGACAACAATTTTCCATTTATTACAAACATATGTAACATTTTTGTAACAAAAAATGAAAACAAATTTATTTGATACATTAATTAAGAAATATAGTTGAGGAATGTGTATTCAATCGCATGTGTCCACATTTGCGTTACTGCAACAGCTTTTGTAATCAACCGCTGGATACCTTTTTACAGAACACGCTTATTGACCTTGCAGTTTGATAAAAGATTTAAGTTACGTTAGTTTTTTATTTATAGAATAAGGGTGACAAACGATCACACCGTCCACTTGATGGTAAGTGGTTGCTGTGGCCCATAGACATCTACATCTATTCTCGATTACGAATCAAAATGCAGATGCGTTGTCACCCGTGAGGACTAAGATCTTCTTATTAGTTTGTGACTAAGATGGAATGCCTCGTTTCCAGTAAAAAGGGTCTCCGGTTCTCTACACCCATATGAAACACAGCAGCGTTAAGCTGCTATTTTAGGCTAGTATTCTGTAAGAGCGCGGTGCTTCCCCGGTCGAGCTGACCCATTCGTGCTACAACTATACTACTACTATAGCTGTAGCATGGCAAAAAGTAGTTATTTCTACGTCACCAGAGTCTTTTACATTAGCTAGCTGAGTGAACGGAACCAGATAGGTGGGGAAATTGGAAACACAGTGTGGTTCTTGTAATTTTGACAGTAGACACTAGAAACACACTGTCTTTCACAACCAATTGACAAAATAGAGATATAACCTAATCTAAGCTAATTTTGTGCAAACATTCCCATACAATATAGTCTAAATTTACTTGATTCAGGCATGGCCGATTAAGATATATCATCAAACCTGCTCAAAAATGAGTGGAGGCCTGTGCCCAGCAGTGGTACATATATAGACTGTAAATTAAATGTTTTGATTAAATGATTTTACTAAGACGTGGTTTATGGTTCGCACGAGTTTCTCTTAGGTTTGGGCGAACGTATGTACGATTACACGATCGTGTAGTGCCAGCATTATATTTAGCTGAAAGATATATATTGACACTTGACAGTAGGTATATTAAAATACATTTATGTAACGTTGAGATGTAACGTTTTAGATGAACGATTTTTCTAAATACCGCAAAAGAGTATACCGTACCTTTACCTTTAATCCTTAAGTACCTTTAATCGAAAATACTTGTAATTAATCATTTTAGTATAATTTAAAACCAAAAATAAAATTGTATTATCATAAGACAGGTCAAAATCAAACAGACCTGTATTGATATTAGATAACTCTCTTATTACAAATCAAGGTTAGTGCAGAGTTAAATAAACTCAATCTGTTACAATAATCTAAAAAATAAGCTCTTGTTTTATTTTATACAAGTATGTAAGTAAACACTATGCGGTATAAATATGATTTTAGATATTGTTCGCTACGGTATATTACAGGTGTTATCTATGGCCATGACACACCACCACCACGATTTCGGATAGAACATCATTTTGAATAACATCTCAATATTTAACCATGAATTCACACAATAATCTGAAGTGGCAATGGGTCGGCCATATAGCTTAAATAACCTACAACCGATGGGGAGGTTCTCGAGTGGCAGCCTCGTAGCGAAGTTTTAGCGGCCCCCATTAGAAAGGTGGCTCAGGACCATGCTTTGTGGTATTTCTTGGGGAAAATGAAAGGGTTGTAATGATGCATTACGTACATTACGCAACTTCAATACGGCTCGTATTGTAGAAGCGATCGAGCGGAACCATGGCTCCAAAGTCTTTGCCAGAGATCTGTCTGCCAGAAAGAACCAACTGTCAAAGCTGAAAACCGAGTTTGGCAGCATCGTTTCCGGGACACCTGAGATTTTGAGTGAGATTGAGAGGTTCTATGACGATTAACTCATTTACCTTCCATATGCACGTTTTTATTAATTTCTATTCAGAAAAAGTTACTACTATCTCTAAAAGGGCTATAAGCAATTAGTCCGTTGCGCTGGACCAGAGTACGTCGTATTGTGACAGCAATCATGGCAGCGTGTTGTGACAGTGGCATAAGAAAATCACCTACCACATATTATCATCCCGTGGGTGCGTCAGAGGCGATAGAGGGAAAATGAAACAGGAAATGAGCAGCAGCATCTTTGTGATAACTACTCAATAATATATGATATATTAACAGACCCGCCTCCCAAGCGTGACAACTATGTCAATTATCCTCCTATGTGGCAATCTATGGGATTGTCTGCGTGCTTTAAAATTTATTGAAAGCGCTTGTCGCCTGAATCACCACTGCTTAATTACACAGCTTATTTATATAACGCAGACTGTATTATCTATAATACAATATTCACTGTTGTGAAGTACGGGTAGAGATATACAATACGTTTGTCATTCACTTTTAGTCTTGCATTTTTAAGCGGTGTGTTTTGATTCGCCTTTCAAATAACCTTGGCTGTCGAAAAACGCGCAGTAGAAAAATGTTCTGGAAAATATTATACCAAACATTTTAAGACAATATAAATATATAGTCAAAAATATACGAAGACTATTGATCATATTATATCTCTATATATAATTTAAAAAAAGCCGGCCAAGTGCGAGTCGGACTCGCGCATGAAGGTTTCCGTACCATCGTAAAACACGTTTCTAGTAGATTTAGTTTAATTTATTTTTATTATTTGTTCTTATAGCGGCAACAGAAGTACTCATTCTGTGAAAATTTTAACTGTCTACCTGGTACGGATCATGAGATACAGCCCGCTGACAGACAGACGGATGGACATCAATTGCTGTCCGTTAGTCTCGTTAAAACTAAAAAACAGCTCGACCGATTTGTCTTTATTTGTCTATACTAAATTCCTATGCATTACGTACATTACGCAACTTCAATACAGTTTATATTTAAGAAGCGATTGAACGGAACCATGGCTCTAAAGTCTTTTCCAGAGATCTGTCTGCCAGAAAGAGCCAACTGTCGAAGCTGAAGACCGAGTGTGGCAGCATCGTTTCCGGGACATCTGAGGTTTTGAGTGAGATTGAGCGGTTCTATGGTCAGCTGTACACTATGTGCAAGTGTGAGTAGCGATCCAAGAGCAAGTCTAATCCGACACTATTCCGATGATATTCCCGACGGAGATTAGAATAGGTCTCCAGCACCTTAAAAACGGCAAGTCCGCGGGCGAGGATGGAATTACAGCGGTGCTTCTGAAAGCCGGTGGAAAACCGGTACTTGAAGTCCTTCAGAAGCTCTTTAATTCCGTCGTCTATGGTGGGACTACTCCGGAGGCGTGGAGCAGAAGTGCGGTGTTCTTGTTCTTCAAGAAAGGCGACAACGCGCTCTTGAAGAACTACAGACCGATTTCCCTTCTCAGCCGCGTCTACGTGCTGTTTTCGAGAGTCATTACGAATCGTCTCGTACGCAGACTCAAAGACTTCCAGCCTCCCGAACAAGCCGGTTTCCGAAAAGGCTTTAGCACCATACCCTTCGGCAAATTGTACAGAAGACCGAGGAGTACAATCTGCCACTATGACTTGCGTATGGGAACTATGAGCAAGCCTTTGATTCCGTCGAAATTTGGGTGGTGCTGCAGTCCCTTCAGCGGTGCCAAGTTGACTGTCGGTATATCGAAGTGCTGAAGTGTTTGTACAGTAGGGCTACGATGGCTATCCGAGTACAGATCCAGAGTACGAAACCTATTCAACTGCAGAGAGGTGTAAGACAGGGTGACGTTATATCCCCGAAACTTTTCACCGCTGCATTGGAAGACGTTTTCAAGCTACTGGACTGGAAAGGATATGGTATTAACATCAATGGCAAGTACATCACTAACCTTTGATTTGCCGACGATATAGTCCTTATGGCAGAATCGCTGGAGGACCTAAGCACTATGCTCAATGACCTCAATAGTGCCTCCCAACGGATAGGTCTTAAGATGAACATGGAAAAAACAAAGATCATGTGTAACGTCCATGTCACACCTATGCCGGTAGTTGTTGGGAGCACTAAGCTCGAAGTTGTTGACGAGTGTGTTTACCTGGGACAAATAGTCCGACTGGGTAAGTCCAACCTCGACCGAGAGGTCAATCGACGGATTAAACTCGGCTGGGCAGCGTTCAGGAAATTACGACACATCTTCTCGTCAGGTATACCTCAAAACTTGAAAATGAGATTATACACCAATGCGTGTTGCCAGTGATGACTTATGGATCTGAGACGTGGTCCTATGTGGAAGCTCAAGGTCGCTCAGCGAGCTATGGAGAGGGCTATGTTTGGGGTTCCTCTGCATGATAAAATTCTAAATGAGGATATCCGTAGTAGAACCAGAGTGACCGACATAGCCCAACGGATTAGTAAGCTGAAGTGGCAATGGGCCGGCCATATAGCTTGAAGAACCGACAACCGATGGGGAAAAAAGGTTTTCGAGTGGCAGCCTCGTACCGGTAGACGAAGTGTAGGGCGACCCCCCACTAGATGGAGTGACGACCTGGTAAGACATGCAGGAAGTCGATGGATGCAGGTGGCTCAGGATCGTACTTTGTGGCATTCCTTGGGGGACGCCTATGTTCACAATTGGAATTGTGAAGGGGTGTTATGATGATGATGATGATGATGTACATAACCTAGGTTTTTTATATTACCTAAGAGAAATCGATATTTTATAAATTGAGTAAGTATTCTTTAGAATACATGATTATATACTTGTTTTTTTACTCATACACACATGGCATTAAGGGGAATAATGTCGTGCTCGGGGTGCATCTTAATAATTGAATGTAACTGGCGACCAACGTAGAACCCTTATTCTACAGACTCATTATGGAAAAGCAGCGTTACTATTGCTACGCTATCAATAATGATCTTCTAATATAAAAGAGCCGAAAAGCAATTGTAACTCAGAATGAATGAATGGCCGCCCTGCCGTTTGCCGGCACCAATGAAATTGTTAGTTGCAGTTTTAAGTGCCGAGTACCCACGCGCCCGGCGGTGAAGGAAAACATCGAAACAAAACATTAAAAATATTTCAAGAGATGTGAAGTCCGCCAACACGCATTGGGACAGCTCGGTGGATACTTCCTTGCCCAGGAGTGGAGGTATAAGCTGTAACTTTACTTTAATTTAATACACACAAATGAATGTTTTTTTGTTCGTCTTTTATGGATTCCTGTCATTCATTAAACTAGCATGAAGCTTTGGTGAATTGTTGTTTGCACGCCCGCGAAGATGTCTGTGTGAAAACAAGTGGTAAAATTAAAAATGTTGTGCAACCGACTTCAATATAAATTATATAATATAATATTTTATATATATATATATATATATATATATATATATATATATATATATATATACATATATATAGACATTAACTTGACTGTATTTTAAAGAACATTATCTGTCTAGAAAGAAATTGATAGACCCTCACCTTATATGAAATAGAATAAAAGAGTTATACAATTTATACAATTTACCATTTAGTTAAATAAAAAATAAAATATAATACAAAGTAAATTACATAACGGGGAAGGACCACGCTCTCACAGAATACCAGCGTAAAATAACAGCTTAATGCTGCTGTGTTTCGTATGGTGAGTGAAGAGAACCGGAGACCCTTTTTACTGAAAAAGAGGCATTCTATCTTAGTCCTCACGGCTGACAACGCATCTGCATTTTAATTCGCAAATGAAGATAGATATAGATGTCTATGGGCCGCAGCAACCACTTACCATCAGGTGGACTGTGTGCTCGTTTGTCACCCTTATACTATAAAAAAAAAAACAGTAGCTACACAATAGCTTTGACGTTACTGTTACTTTATATTAATTCTTTTGACCAAGAATTAATACAAAGTAACCACCTGCCTGACTCAACACTTAACCTATTTCTATGTTTTTTAATTACTAATAATGTTTTAGAAAATAATCTCTCAGCAGGTACTGAAGTTGCAGGTATTGAAAGAAAATCACGGAACATCTTCCATAACGTCGGATATTCTGTCTCATGCTCCGTGGCGCAGTGGCTTAGCAATAAGTTGCTGCGCTGGAGGCCGCGGATTCGAATCCCGCACGGAACAAGTATTTGTATGGCCTACAAATAATTGTTCCGGGTCTGGATGTTTGTCCTTGTGCAAGGTGTGTTTGTAAACTGCCTCCACGATACAGGAGAAAATCCTAGTGTGGGAGTAACGTTTTAAAAAAAAAAGAAAAGAAAGATAAGAAAAGAATAAAAAAAATGTCTTCCGAGCTGGCGGCTCTGGGTTTATTTAGGTACTCCTCCAACTCGTTAATAACTAAGCCTTGAAGACAAGATCCAGATCCATTTTTAGACGTTTCAAGTGTGTTAAAAGTGTCTACAATATTTATCAAATGTGTGACGACATATTCGAGCACTTTGTGCCTTGAAAACACACACTTCCAAAAATCGAGATTTGCAGTGAACTTATTGAACATTTTTATCTATTAGGTAATAATAATAATAAGTAATTATTATAAACTCATATAGTTAATATTATAATAATTACTTCCTCTAATAATATCAAGGAATATTGTAATTAGATAATGGTAAGCCATTATCTAATTACAATATTCCTTGCGAGATCAGCATTATGTATTCGTGTCCATTCTGAGCACCCGGAAACTTATTTTATTCTTTGGAACATGTACCAGAGTACAGATGGTGGCAATCAAACAGTGTCAAATGTTGTGCGTGCGGCGTGGCGGCGACGATTGTGTGCGATATCAATAGTAGCCGCCGGTGCGTGTATCTTGACCTTGTACTTCCAAATAGCTGCAAAATTTTTTTGACAGGTCAGTATCCGACCTTTGACGATACCGACAACAAGACGCCGCGCACTATCAAAGTGCCGATGGTCAAAACTAGGGATGCACTCTTTTTTCTTTTAATGGATATTTCGCTATGTATGTTTATGGTATTGTTCGTAATGCGCATAAGTCCAAGTTTCCAAATCTAAAAATCTAAGCGTATACCCGAACTCCTATACTCCCTGAAACGACACTCAGTCCTAACTGCAAGACGCAAGAGTCTCGCAGGCTTAGTCTTGTTCTTGTGCAAATCTTGCACGGTCACTCTTGGTCTTGGTCTTGCAAAATGCAAGAACAAGACCAAGACTGTAAGACCAAGACCGATTTTGGGCAACATTAATCTGTATTAAGACTAAGGCACGAATAAATCGAATACACTCTCAGCGTACGCTTACAATGAAATGGAATATGCGAATCTTTGTCATCTTTTCTTATATAAACATATGTTGGTAATGTTAGTGAACAATCATTAAACGTACGAAAATAACCTTAACTTACTCAATTGATGTCGCAACCATTTTAAAATCGAACAATGAAGTTTCTTATATTAACGAAGAGTTTTTCTGCCACACTGCTTGAACTTGAGTGTCTTGTGGAAAATATTGTAACTCCGAATGCACCTGCGCTAACGCGACTTCACTTTCAATATGGGTCTAAACTCTAAACAATATTATCGAAGAGGTTTAGTAGAAGAGTTGGTATAACTTCGTTGTGGTCTCGAACCCAAATCTACAAAATAAATGCATAAGTGCAATACCTACCTATTTAGGTATATGATTCTTTTAATGGGATACGTAAGAAAATAACACTTTGTTAATTGATAATTAATAGTATAAAAACTTTTTGAAACAATCTTCTTCTCTAGCCTTAAGCTATCCATGGCCAGATCATAAATCAAATCGAGAGCAATGGTTCGCGATTTCTTGTCGCTATTACATCAGTGTACAGGCACATTAATCATTTACAATTACGTTAAACGAGCAAAGGATCCAATGGGCCAGACTCCGGCCGCATTGTGAATAGGTACTCGACTGACAGTGGACAAATAACAAAACTGGGTTAATCTTTTACCTCCCACGAGGGGAAGAGAATCCCCCTTAGCGCCGTCTCTTTCCGTAGCAATTGAAAATGAAAAGGGCAGCTGCCTTCAAATCGCCTCCGAAAGACTTTATAAGAGCTTTTTTTATTGATCTTTATTTGTAACATCTTTAGGTTAACACAATTTTAGAAAAGTGGTTTTTGTTAGATTTTTAAAATATACCACACTAGAATGAGTTTCGATTGAAATTTTTCTATCGAATATAAAGAATACTAAGATATATTTTTATATCATATATTAATGCGACACGTCTGCGCTTTAATTTTTTTTTTGAATAAAAGGTCGATCTTCCATTGACTTCTCAAACTTATTGCAATTTACTTACTCATCCATTAAAGTATAGTCTTGATATTTTGATCGTATATAACTGTATTTTTTTTCACCTTCAAAAGTTTAGACATTTACTATTCGAACAGTAATTACTTTTGTATTCTTCTTACTTTTGTATTCTGTTTGAGCGTGGTATTTTTGTGTTTACTTAAATGTCGATAATATTCTTAAAAATCGGATGCACTTTCGGTATTTAACAACAAAAAAAAACAAGTGTTTTACTAATTTACTTACATTTTGATAGAGTATAATTACACAACATGCTACGAGACATCCCAACAGTACAAAAGAATAAGGGAACAAAACGTTTTTTGAAGTTTACGGGTGCCCATGGACGTTTTGTTCGCTTACTACGTGTAGACAGTAATCACTTATTACTGGTAGCTTATCTATGGTAGTGGAGTTTATTATTTAGCAGCTTCCTAATACCCAAAAACTATTAAATGCTATAAGGATATAAGGGAGATGCCAACTTCCCCAAATTGTTAACCTCGCGGCAAACTCTTTTGATTAACGGACGAAGATCTGGGATATAAAAAAACCGCAGCTGCTAAGCATGGTGTGGACAAATCTTTCATATTAGCATGCCAATCGCAATTTTAATTTTGACAATGGAATAAAATAGTAAGGTAAAGAGAAAATTTTTAAGCAACTAAAATAAAAACTATAAAATCCCAAAAAAACTGAGAGTTTAATAACTTAGTGAATTTCTGATGATAAATTAAAAGGCGCACCCAATAGCTTTTTGTTCGGTCTAGACCGTCAAAATTATACCGAAACAAAAATAAATCGAGTAATAAAAAGCTGAAATTCCACAAACGATATCGGTTGAGACGTATTGAAATATTATAATACGCTTTAACCTATAATTTGATTAAGTCCGAGGCGAAAAAGAAAAGGAGTTCATTGAAATGGGTCATTAGAATTCGGGTCGGTAATGATCGGGCGCGCATCGTTCGTTTTGTTTGTTATGTTAGTGTTGTAAAACGTCCAGGTACTGTCATTAAATGAGTTTCGAACGTCTTGGAATGTCTGCCGTGAACCTGGACCTTGGTTTTGCTATACAGCAATGCTGTTTCCCATGAGTGAGAACATCTGCAGTTATCATTGTGTTGCTTAAGGAACTGACGTCACACATCCTTCACTGCGGGCCATGTGAGGAAGCTATAGGTTGCTCAAAGACCTATAGATAGGGCTGGCTCCGAGTTCTTCTGCGTTATAGAATCCGCAGCACGATGATAATCTGCAGTAGAACCAGAGTAACTGACATAGATCGACGGTTCAGTAGATAGACCGGCCATAGATGATAACCGAAGAACCGAAAACCGATGGGAAAAAGGTTATATATACAGTGGCAAACTTGTACCGATAAGCGAAGTGTAAGGCGGCCCACTAGATGGGAGTCACGACCTGGTAAAAGATGTAAGGAGTCGATGTATGCTGGTGGCTCCGGACCGTGCTTTTTAGCATTCCTTGGGGGAGGCCTATGTGCAGAATCGCTGTAATAATGAAGATGATGATGATTTTACCATGCAAGGTAATATGGTGTATTGAATTAGTGCAAAATAGTAAAAATACTCCATAGCTGAGTATGAGTCCTACTAATTGTAGAAAGAAAAATACATAATTGCCACATTTGTACGGCCATGGTCCTTTTGCCGGATAGCAAACACAAATACGTACGCATTACCCCCCCATTAAACAACTATTTGATTGTCTTTTGGTTTTCAACCTCTAATCGTACACGTGATCTATGCAAATATGAATCCCAATATCCTGTGCAGCGTTGCGATATTATTGCTCCAGTATACAGTACAAGCAATTCCAAGAGGAGACTTTTGGCATTGGGCCAGTGGAAATAAACTTTCTACGACACTCGGAGAGCAATACATGCTCCGTGGGTATGTTTACTGTGTTCTTTGCTCGCTAATTGTTAAACGGTAAAAATGGTATACTATAAAACTCTTTTCATATTTTTTTTGTTAGGCAGTTAACATTTGTTGATTATTGAAAACATTTTATAAAGGGATAACATAATGAGCATGCATTTTTAAGTTTTTACAAGATTTAGTGTAAAATATATGACATCTTCCCATAAATCTACGCTCGAGCCTTTCCCAAATCAATGGCAGCACCCACGCCTATCAGTTTGGTATTGACTGCCTCGTTGGTCTAAATGCGGTTGCTGTCATGATGTCATAAACACTCACGCCTGTCACCCAGAGGGGTAGGCAGAGACTATGGACTTCCATTTGGCACGATCCTGACATACCTCTCTCGCCTCCTCCACATCCATATACCTAAGCATACACGCTCGTCGGTTAAGGGAACTCTTAATTTGGACCATTTTTAATATATCGGCAATTTGGTCGATAAATTTTCGCTTAGGGCGTCCCTTCCAGACTCTGCCGTTCACCTCTGCCACATAAATTTGCTTTGTCACTCTTTCCTCATTCATTCTTTCTACATGACCAAACCACCGAACCATTCCTTTCTTAATCCTGGTCACAACATCATCAAGCAAACCACACTCTTCTCTTATCACACAATTTATCACTGTCATTTAGATTCAGCCCTATCATACTCCTTAATGACCGCATTTCTTCAGCATTTATTCTACTCTCGTGCTTCTTCTGCCACACCCAACTTTCACTACCATACATTAATGTAGGGATTGTATGTAGGATTGCTGTCATGATGTCCTGGCTTTAAATCCTAAGTTGGGTCATAATCATTGGGTTTTTCTGTCAAGAAATTCTTAGAAGCAGCCCGAAGTCAGGAACTTGGCAGTGTTTCACACCCGTGCTCCGGAAAGCACGTAAAGCCGTTGTTCCTGCGCCTAAACGTACTCCGGTCGTGTCGGATTACTGTCCCATCAGACTTTGAGAGTGAAGGAATAGAGAGTGCACCTGTGCTTGCGCATACATTTGGGTACCTATAGTCCTGTACCGCGCAGATGAGTAGTCTCTATTGAGACGTGGCCGAAATTTGGTCTGAAGGACATTATATTCATTGCCTTCGGGTCTTTTGATTAATTAAATAAATCCGAAGCCAAGCAAACTACTGCACGACTTCAAGATACATCACCATTATAGCCAAGCACGTCCTCCATGACCTATTTTGATGAATGAAATGAAGAATTAATTTGAAATGTTCGTTCAAATCAATATGAAAGTCACAGGAAAGATTCATGTATTATTTAAGTCAAGTATTTTTTTCCCAACCGGTGGTGAATTATACAAAAGAGTGAATTTCTATAAGTATTATATTTATAATCTACATTAAATAAAAAAGTATATGTTCCTGTTTCTAAAGTTTTTAATAAACTCAAGATGTGCTTTGAATGCTTGATATCAGTGCAACAAATATTTTAACGAAAAGAAGCAAAGTGTTCAACTCCTTTTTTAACTTATAATAAGTTTGTGCTTGACTTCAAATTCCACCTGGTGGTAAGTGGTGATGAAGCCCTAGATGGTAAATCGCAATGATTTAGCGTAACAAAATCCTATTAACTCTTGCCTAGTAGACGCTCAGATTATAATCAGACGCAAAGATAGACGCCTGCAGATAATTCCAGTCTCTTGCTGTTCGCATTACGAAAAACGAAGCGAAACGCTTGCTTCGAATGCGTGGAATATCGACAGTAAAGGTGTGGAGACCCACCAACCATCTGGTTGTCCGATGGTGAGAAGGGAAGAGAAGAATTAAGGCATGTAATTCCGGTGCACTCTCTGAAATGCATCCTATAGAATACCCAGAGATTGGTTTCAACCAACTCAAGGTTACAATAAGCCTCTTAGCACGTTTCTCCACTGAGTTCAATGCTGTTACGAGGCATTTTTCAGCACTAGCCCATATTTGACAGCAGTACTCTATCTTGACCGGATTTGCGCTTTATATAAGTGTGTGAAGTATCGCTGCACCCTTTCAAAGATACCTAGTTTTCTTGCGGTTGCCTTGACCCTAGACTCGACTATGGGCGGTCCATAGAGATGGACCTTTATGGTATGGACATTAAGGTTCGGAGGAATATCATTCTAGAAAGTAGGAACCATTGCGAACCGGCTCCTTTTAACGGTGAAGAGTCACGTTTGTGTTTTGGAATCGCCCCATTCGAGAACTACCTGCGCTGCGGTGAGAAATTACTTGCTGCGTCGTGAACGTGATTCGTCGTTATATATAATATTATTGTTTTTAGAATTTTACACATAAGTCATAAAAATAAGAATCATCAAAGAAAATATTAAGATTAGGACAATTTATATCCTTCGATCACATCCAATTTTTTACTTTAATTCTGGCCTATTATTCCTATTGTAGACATTGATTTGCGTCGCCTATATGGGAGAAAATCATGAAAACTGTGTGAGAAATGGAAGCAATTTAATGCAAAGTAAGTTGGCCACAAGCCAGATATCCAACGGTCTTAGCTTACGACAATGTTAGGCATTGGAGATAAAAGTTCAAACTATATCATCGCGTAACTTTTGAGTGCAATTTCCGTGAGATCTGTGCAAATCGGTGAGATCACGGCGACTTAGATGTTTTTATGTTCAAATATAATTTATAACGTTGGCAACATGTCAAAAAGACAATTATTTCGAATACGATTTACTATAATTTGCCACATAAGATTACAGAACTTTCATCATATACATATCACAGAACTACTTACTAAATATTATAAACAGAGATGTGCCCTACAGGCACAATTGTGTGCTGGGTTGGTGGGGAATAAGACCACTGAGATCTTCTTCCTTGTAAATTTGAAGAGTTTCTTCCGAGGTAGCTAGCCGCCGACTGTGTCGAACGACGGAAATGGCCCCCTTTTTATACGACCTCGGTTAGGTCGACAAAAACGGTACAAGCGAAGGGGGAATGGTAACGACCAATCAGAGCGAGGCGCGAAAGAGCAAGGCACGATGCTATGTAATTACCTTGCTGAGTCGCGTAACAATTGTGTTGTTTTCTATATATTAAAGTTATACATTTCTATATTAAATACTTGTTATACATTTCTATGTAGCTATTATAAATTCAATACATAACTTAAAACTAATTCTACTATTAAATTATGAGATAAAACTCTAAGCTATAATGATTATTCACTAAACTATAATATCAAACGCTTATGACTATTTATGTATTGTCCTATCAGTGTCTATATATCACTATTTTCACTTGTCCCGCACATCGCTCCCGCCGTGCGACCGCGTCGCATCAGCTTCCGGTGCGGGCTCGACGTCCGTAGGTAGAGGCAGGATCACCAGCTTCCTCACTGGCCGGCGCAGGACACCCCCCTTGGTCAGCACGTCCACCGTCCGTACGACGTTGTCGGAACCTGGATATGTAGCGACGACTCTCCTCGTATCCACACGTTGCGGGGCAGGTTGGGGTCGACGATCTGTACGAGGTCGTCGACACGTCCTGCTTGGCCTCGTCTATGGGGCTCCCGCCGGTGTTGGAGCCCAGGAAGGTACTCCTTCACCCAGCATAGCCAGAAGATGTCGGCTAGCCTCTGCGCAGCTCGCCAACTTGACCATGAGATGGTGTCTTGTTCAGTGAAAGTGCCTGGCTGTGGTACACGCCCCGGTACCCCCAACAAGAAG
The DNA here is from genome assembly GCA_029286625.1 of Parnassius orleans. NCBI lineage: Eukaryota > Metazoa > Arthropoda > Insecta > Lepidoptera > Papilionidae > Parnassius > Parnassius orleans. The sequence continues at coordinate 2,086,166 of JAGSMP010000027.1, read as the reverse complement.
TGGTTAGGAGTGAGGGCTTCAGGATCTTCTGGGCTGACTGAAACGTGGATCAGCGGGCGACTGTTGACGGTCTACTCTACTTCTACCAGTAGTGTCGTGAGGACCTCCTCTGTTGGATGATGTTCATGTAAGGTCGCGGTGAGCGCGGTCTTGACAGAGCGAACCATTCGCTCCCAGGCTCCGCCCATAAATGGAGCTCCAGGCGGTATGTGGCGCCAGGAGATGGTTCTCTTCGCCACTTCTTCTTCGGTCATTGCGTCGACCGCCTCTCGTAGTTCCTAGTCGGCGGCCTTCAGGTTGGTGCCGTTGTCTGACCATATTTCAGTCGGGCAGCCTCGCCACGCGATTATTCGCCTTATTGCCATTACCGCGGAGTCGGCGCTAAGTGAGCCGGCCACTTCCAGATGTATGGTTCGCGTCGTGAGACATGTGAAGATGGCCACGATGAAGATCTCTTTTGTCGAGTTCGTCCGACGGTCACCGAGAGAGGTCCGAAATAGTCGACCCCGGTGAAGGTGAAGGGGCGCTTGTGATGAGCTAAGCGACATGCTGGTAGGTCCCCGGTTCTCGGATGCGTCTTCATTCTGCAGAATAGGCACCTTCGTAGTATTGTGCGTACGATAGGGCGCAGTCTTAGTACCCAATACTGCTGTCTGCACTCGTTGACTGTGGCCCCTACACCGGCGTGATGGAGTTGCCGATGTGTAGCCTGCACTCAGAGCTTGACCGTATGATGATCACCGTCAATTACCAGCGGACTCTTGAATTCCTCTTCCATGTCGCCGACCGCTCGAATACGGCTTCTAAGTCGTAGTGCGCCGTTTATTGACTCAACGCTGAGCTGGCGAAGGCGGCTTTCTTTGTTGATCGGCTTCCCGCTGTTTAGGCTGTCTATTTCTTCCGCAAAGGATTCTTCTTGGGAAGACCGCATCAGGAGTTCTTCAGCTGTTTTAAGCAGCTCGGCTGTGACCGTTAGCAGCTTCATGTCTTCTGGCGACCGCTTCTTTGTCGTCGTGGGCGCCTGATATTTCGCTGTGGCTTTGTTCTTTTTCCAAGCGGGATCAGCCTCTTTATTTTTCTTTGTTCTTCTGTAATTGACTCTCTGTTTGGTGATTCTGCAGAGTTGAATGAATTGCAGAATACGTGCGGTTGAGTATCGGAGTCGGTCCCAGTTGGAGAACTTCGCTGGATCAGGTAGACCCTCTGCAAGCTTCAGTCTTTTTTTGTCGCTCACGTGATGTGTCTTCTCTTCATCGGAAGGTTCTTCCGCTGTTGCTATTGTGGTTTCCGTCGGCCAGGAGTCTTCGGTTAGGTTTAAGAAGTCAGGCCCTTTGAGCCATCGATGGTCTTTATTAAATGCTGTTGGTACGTCTCGTGTGGCGTCGTCCGCCAGATTCAGCTTTGTCGAAAGCCAGCGCCAGTCGTTGACTTTTGTACTCTCTTCTATTGCTGCTAGACGATGAGCTACGTAGGGTTTGTATGAACGTGACCCTGTCCTTATCCAGGTTAGTACTGTCTTGCTGTCCGTCCAGAATACTTTGCGGTCAGGTTTCCTCTCGTGTTCTTCGACCACTGTTTCTGCGAGTCTGGTGCCCATGACTGCTGCCTGTAGCTCCAACCTTGGGATGGACGTCAATTTTAACGGTGCCACCTTTGCCTTGGCTATGATGAGGGGTAGGTGGACCTCGCCGTCTGCTGTTACTGCTCTCCAGAAGAGAAACACAGAATAGGCTGACTCACTGGCATTGCTGAAGACGTGGAGTTCTAGGGAGTTTATGCAGAGTTTTATGCAGAGCGTGTCGAAGTATCGCTTCACGAGGTCTTCTAGATTCTCGTCTGAATCCTCTGTGATGTGTGACACGAAATCGATCTTCTGTCCGAAGGTTCGTGTCTGGCTGCCGTGGAGTACCCAACCTAGCGGCGTGGGGGATGCCACTGGGTGGTTCTTGTCTCCTCTTCTTACTTCTGATGACAGCAGAAGATGTCAGATATCTTGACCGATCAGTACTCGTGGCTTCGCGTTTGCATATGTGAGATGTCCTCGGATGTCAGAGAGGTGTTGACACTATTCCACTAGTTCCTGTGGAACCCGTTGAGATGAGACTTGCAGGTTCTTCACTATGCGTGCTTGTATTTGCTCTTCATGATCGTTGAGCCCCTTCAGTTTGATGGTGACTCTCCTTGATGCTGACTCTGATACCTTCTTGTCGTTGATGTTTTCTATCTTCAGTGGATCTATGGGGCCCGTTGCTCCGACGCTTGTTACTATGCTATCGTCGACGAGCGTGAATGTTGACCCGTCGTCCATCAACGCGAAGGTGTTGACAGCTCCTGTTGGTCCCTTCACCTGGATCGGTAGGATTTTTAAGTATGATTGCTTCTTGAAGGTCCAAGTTGACCTCTGTTGCCTCTTGATTTTCTTTTGCTTCTGTATCTTCTGACTTCTTTTTGTAGTGCAGCATCTCGTGATGAGAGTACTTGCAGCTGTTGACATTACATGACTTGGGTCGGCAGTGGTGTGTCTTGTTCCTATAGCGAAGACACCTGAAGCAGAGGCGCTTAGACTTGGCCATGTCCCATCTTGCGTTTGCATCTAACTTCTTGAATTGTTCACATTCTGTTGCATTGGTGTGCCACGTATCTTCACATACGACGCACCTCGGTATGTGTGTATTCTCAGTCACATTGTTGACCCTTTGAGTCTTCCTTTGCGGTGCGGCTATAGTAGGTGTTGCCATCTGTTCGGGCAGCGCGTAGGGTCCGCACAATTCTTTTTGAAGAATTTCTCTATCTTGATGAGGCAAGGATCTTCACGTGGCTTCGTGGCTGAGAAGTCGTAGTATCTATATCGCAGAGTCGGTGTTAGTTTGTCTACTATTGTCTTCGCGAGTTCAGAATTGTACATGTAGTTGAAACAACCCAAAGTCTTCAGTGTCGCCACTACGGTGGAGACCTTGGTGGTGAATATGCAGACGTCCTTTGGTAACTCTTGACTTCTGGAGAAAAATGACGTCACAGTGCCATGACCTAGCGTCACGGTTTGTGTACATACTTACTCGGGGAAAAAGCAACACGCTGGCCCCTGAGGACTTCGTGCCGCTGGTGCAAGACGTTGTCGATACACATCCTGGTATCTCGTTCCTAAAAGAAGCCACCGAATTCCACTCCAGATATGTGCATACAGTGATAGCTAGAATATTTTACTGCGTTAATCGATCATGGTCGGGACGGATATCAACACCAGAGCTGAGAAGATCAAATCTTCTCCAAGTGATTCAGTTGTTAGAAGACGAGGAAGATATTAATCAAGTTACACAGTATTTTAGTTACGAGCACATCTACGTAATCTATTGCAAGTTCTGGGAGCTGGACAGGGACCTCGACCTTTTCATAGACAAGCACGATCTTGCGCGGCACAATGATCACGCTCTGTCAAGCCGTATAATCGATCGCGTGTTTTCCGGCTGCGTGACACGCGGCAACCAGAACCGGCTAACGCCAGATGGGGAACCCAGGATGTCTTACACCGAGTTCGTCTGGTTCCTACTAGCTGAAGAAGACAAGTCGCACCCCACCGCAATCGAATATTGGTTCAGGTGTGTGGACCTAGATGGCGATGGTTACATATCTATGTATGAACTTGAATACTTCTACGAAGAACAGATGCAGCGAATGGAGGCAATTGGCATAGAGACGCTACCATTCACTGACTGCTTATGTCAGATGTTAGATATGGTAAATCCAGCTCGGAGGACCATTAAATGTCCTACAGGCACAATTGAGTGCTGAGTTGGTGGGGAATAAAACCACTGAGATCTTCTTCCTTGTATATTTGAAGAGTTTCTTCCGAGGTAGCTAGCCGCCGACTGTGTCGAACGACGGAAATGACCCCTTTTTATACGACCTCGGCTAGGTGGACAAATACGGTACAAGCGAAGGCGGAATGGTAACGACCAATCAGAGCGAGGCGCAAGAGAGCAAGGCACGATGCTATGTAATTACCTTGCTGAGTCGAGTAACAATTGTGTATTGTTTTCTTTATATTAAAGTTATACAATTCTATATTAAAGTTATACATTTCTATGTAACCATTACGAGTATAAATTCAATACATAACTTAAAACTAATTCTACTATAAAATTATGAGATAAAACTCGAAGCTATAATGATTATTCACTAAACTATAATATGAAACGCTTATGACTATTTATGTATTGTCCTATCAGTGTCTATATATCACTATTTTCACTTGTCCCGCACAAGAGATGTCAATTTATTGGACTCTGCCTAAAATATATTACGGTTTTCTTGTTTGATAGGATTTTAAATGCATGAATATTAATATAAAAGCATCTGCCACTACTAAAGAAAGACTAAGGTCTCTCAAACTTCAGTTCTCTAATCTAATAATGAGTAGATGAAACAAAACCGCATTTGTTTAAAATAGCGATCCAAATACGTCGTATATTTTTAGAGTTTGACCGCTCCCTACATAACAGCATAAAGCATCGCTCACTAGTAGTTCCAAAGCTGCTGACCAGTATATGAAATTCAAAATTAATGAATAAAACTAGCTAATATGAATATGAAACATACCAAGTCGTCCAGTTACGATCGCCTGAGTGTGGAGAACCTAAGGTATACCAGCGTTCACTCACCCGAAGAGCTCACCGTTTATTTAATTTTTAGGAATATTTTTAACATCTCAAAAATTTCACGCTTTACTCGTTTCCATTATTTCTAAGGTACCGGACAAACTGCTTGATAAAGCATAGACAAACATATAAAGGGACAAAATCCTAATAAATTTGGTTTTAGTCGATTTGTGAACCAATAACACAATTTTTATCTCAAGTACGTTATCTGATGTAAGTTTCCTAGATCAGACATCACATCACGGCTTCGTGGCTGAGAAGTCGTAGTATCTATATCGCAGAGTCGGTGTTAGTTTGTCTACTATTGTCTTCGCGAGTTCAGAATTGTACATGTAGTTGAAACAACCCAAAGTCTTCAGTGTCGCCACTACGGTGAGACCTTGGTGAATATGCAGACGTCCTTTGGTAACTCTTGACTTCTGGAGAAAATGACGTCACAGTGCCATGACCTAGCGTCACGGTTTGTGTACATACTTACTGGGGAAAAGCAACACGCTGGCCCCTGAGGACTTCGTGCCGCTGGTGCAAGACGTTGTCGATACACATCCTGGTATCTCGTTCCTAAAAGAAGCCACCGAATTCCACTCCAGATATGTGCATACAGTGATAGCTAGAATATTTTACTGCGTTAATCGATCATGGTCGGGACGGATATCAACACCAGAGCTGAGAAGATCAAATCTTCTCCAAGTGATTCAGTTGTTAGAAGACGAGGAAGATATTAATCAAGTTACACAGTATTTTAGTTACGAGCACATCTACATAATCTATTGCAAGTTCTGGGAGCTGGACAGGGACCTCGACCTTTTCATAGACAAGCACGATCTTGCGCGGCACAATGATCACGCTCTGTCAAGCCGTATGATCGATCGCGTGCTTTCCGGCTGCGTGACACGCGGCAACCAGAACCGCCTAACGCCAGATGGGGAACCCAGGATGTCTTACACCGAGTTCGTCTGGTTCCTACTAGCTGAAGAAGACAAGGCGCACCCCACCGCAATCGAATATTGGTTCAGGTGTGTGGACCTAGATGGCGATGGTTACATATCTATGTATGAACTTGAATACTTCTACGAAGAACAGATGCAGCGAATGGAGCAATTGGCATAGAGACGCTACCATTCACTGACTGCTTATGTCAGATGTTAGATATGGTAAATCCAGCTCGGAGGACCATTAAATGTCCTACAGGCACAATTGAGTGTTGAGTTGGTGGGGAATAAAACCACTGAGATCTTCTTCCTTGTATATTTGAAGAGTTTCTTCCGAGGTAGCTAGCCGCCGACTGTGTCGAACGACGGAAATGACCCCTTTTTATACGACCTCGGCTAGGTGGACAAATACGGTACAAGCGAAGGCGGAATGGTAACGACCAATCAGAGCGAGGCGCAAGAGAGCAAGGCACGATGCTATGTAATTACCTTGCTGAGTCGAGTAACAATTGTGTATTGTTTTCTTTATATTAAAGTTATACAATTCTATATTAAAGTTATACATTTCTATGTAACCATTACGAGTATAAATTCAATACATAACTTAAAACTAATTCTACTATAAAATTATGAGATAAAACTCGAAGCTATAATGATTATTCACTAAACTATAATATGAAACGCTTATGACTATTTATGTATTGTCCTATCAGTGTCTATATATCACTATTTTCACTTGTCCCGCACAAGAGATGTCAATTTATTGGACTCTGCCTAAAATATATTACGGTTTTCTTGTTTGATAGGATTTTAAATGCATGAATATTAATATAAAAGCATCTGCCACTACTAAAGAAAGACTAAGGTCTCTCAAACTTCAGTTCTCTAATCTAATAATGAGTAGATGAAACAAAACCGCATTTGTTTAAAATAGCGATCCAAATACGTCGTATATTTTTAGAGTTTGACCGCTCCCTACATAACAGCATAAAGCATCGCTCACTAGTAGTTCCAAAGCTGCTGACCAGTATATGAAATTCAAAATTAATGAATAAAACTAGCTAATATGAATATGAAACATACCAAGTCGTCCAGTTACGATCGCCTGAGTGTGGAGAACCTAAGGTATACCAGCGTTCACTCACCCGAAGAGCTCACCGTTTATTTAATTTTTAGGAATATTTTTAACATCTCAAAAATTTCACGCTTTACTCGTTTCCATTATTTCTAAGGTACCGGACAAACTGCTTGATAAAGCTTATAGACAAACATATAAAGGGACAAAATCCTAATAAATTTGGTTTTAGAGTCGATTTGTGAACCAATAACACAATTTTTTATCTCAAGTACGTTATCTGATGTAAGTTTCCTATATTCATTCAGAGCATTTAACCTGGTCTTCAGTGAGTTAATCCTTTTTTAGTTATGGGACAAAGATTTCCCGATGACAGTGCGAAGAAGGCGACCGTAGAAAATATTTTAAACAGCAAATTATGGAATATCTTTTCAAATGCTTAAAATTATACGGAGTAAAAAGTGTATCTCACTTGAAGAGGATTATATTGAAATATAAATAAAATTAAATCATACTTTTCTTTCATTAAGTAGTTACCTTACGCCGAGAACTTTAGTTGTGAATGTTCCGTGCCGTTTTCCAGTATTGGTACCATGACTGAACTCATAATATTCGAAAATAATGTGATCTTTTTTAATATTATTTAAATTTTAATGTTTAAAAATAAGTCCCGTTGGGTTTCTTCGTAGTTCCTCCTAAGACAGAGGTTTTTCCGAACCAGTGGTAAAAGCATGAATGACTTTCAATGAGTATTCTAGTAATCTTAATTGAATAAAAATTATTCTATTCTATTCTACTCACAAAGTCAGAATTGAAGACTCAGTCTTACATTTATACGCGATAGAGCTACGCCGCAACTATATTATGGTTGTAGCACGAATGGGTCGTTCGACCGGAAAGGATCACGCTATTACATAATACCAGCGTAAAATAGCAGCTTAATACTGCTGTGTTTCGTATGGTGAGTGTAGAGACCCGGAAACCCTTAATACTGGAAATGAGGCATTCCATCTTTGTCCTCAAGGGTGATGACGCATCTGCATTTTGATTCTTAATTGAAGGTAAATGTAGGTGTCTATGGGCCACAGGACCCAGTTACCATGAGATGGACTGTGTGCTCGTTTGTCACCCTTATTCTATAAAAAGTCTACCTGATACGTTTTAGTGATCCTGATACTCCTAGTGTAAGTGACCCTATATTTTCATTATGATGTCCGTTTGATCGATTTTCGACCAAGGCGACAACTTCCATACAATCGAAAACCTTGAACTGTGCGAGAAACATTATACCGCTTCATCTACTTCTTCTTCTTCACCATCCCATAAAAGTCCACCACATGGGTCTCTCTCTTTGTTAGGAGAATTTTCCATAATAACGAGATAGAGAAATCAACATAGAGTTAAAAATACTGTCTATGTGACATAGCTTTTTGTCTATGTGATTTAGTTTTTTTGGCGGTTTGTGCCTGTTTACTAGCTTGTAGAGTTCCGCTTTTGTAAAATATTCCTGATATTCAATTTTTTTTCTCTCAGCTATGACTACATTTCTGCATTTTTCGAATTCATATTTGGGGGCTCAGAGGCTTCCATGCTGTTGTAAGGGGCATTTTCCATGACAATTATTACATTTTTCGGGAGATGAGGTATTAATCGTTCATTTATCCGTTTAGTAAAATAAGCACAATTCATTTCGTCATGATAGTCACCCGTTTTTAATTTTGACTTAAACGTAAGAATCGCCCCGCCTACGTAACCATTTTTATCTCCAGCGTGAGTGATTATCCACCGACGTCCTGCGCTATCGTTTTTTTTTACGCCAGATATTGTGCTTGCCTCCCAACACTTCTTCACTGTGTAGTGAGGATTCACGTCTCATCTAAATATATTACGGGTTTTTTTGTCAGCCCCTAGCACATCATTTTGATGAATGCGTCGTAAATATGTGGCACGCCAGGGTTTTATATTACGGCTTTGTATAAGAGCTAACTTACTCTGGCACTTTTTGAATTTATAGCCCAGTGGCTCTGATATTGTTCAAAGTAGGCATTTCTTTTTTCAATTCTTCAAATTTATTATGTTATGCAGAGCAGCAATTTCAAAACATCGCCTCGTTTACTCATCATTAAGCACTGACTGCTTCGGTCAGTGATATAAAAACAAATAACAAAAACGGATCACAACAAATTTAACAAAAACGGATAATACAAATTTAACAGGAAACAACCGCGTAACAAACAGAATTATCAAAATAAACAGTACCATACCACAAGCACATGCGCTCAATCGCACGACGAAGCACAATGACATGACACACAGGACAGATGGCGTTCTCTTTGCTTTTTGGCAAAATCTTGCCAACAATGAAAATAGAAAAAAAAACAGTTTGATATTATTTTTAAATCTAATTGCGACTTCAATAGAGTTGTTAATACTAAGACTCAGTTAAATAAATATAAAAGTGGAAAATTAATTTTCTTTGCAAGATGTACTTTTCAAGTGACAGTTGACAGACCGCAGTCATTCGAGGTCATTGACGTTCCTATTCTTATTTGAATCGCATTGTAATATGGCTTTGCTGACTTAGGTTGCATGAATATTAAATAATCAAATAGTTAGAAGAAAATAATATTTTAGGCTGCATTTATATATGAAAAAGAAAAGATCATAAACTAGTAGTTCTTATTCAGTTGTTAAGTAAAACTGTTTTGTAATTATTAAGAAAATTAAATCATAAAATTAATAAATATTGAAAGCATCGGGAGTGAAAACTTTTGGTACAACAGCGCAGAATCAATTTGAGGCCAGATTATTGGCGACTGGCCAGCCGGCGTCCACTATTCAACAACCGCAGAACTGCATATTATTATACACCTATGATACATATTCTGATATCAATCACGAAATATTTATTACCGTAACAGAAAATATGATTTTTAATTACAAAAATGTATTCTCATTCATATATGTATCTCCATACAATATCTACCCACAAATGAGGGGACAGTTTTACGAAGCCTGTACTTTGGTATAGTAAGCTTAGATTTATTACTCCTGTTAAAATTGAAATTGAGGACATCACACATTTTATGATATAATTTTATTTAAAAAAGTGTCTTTGTGAGTCCCTTGGTAGGTAATATTGTAAACAGCACAAAACGGCTCTTTTCTCTAACAAAATTATGTTATCAATTGATTACCCACAACAATAATGCTTAATCATAACACTGTGGAAATAACTAAAATAAACCAATTTGTATTTACATCAATTAAATAATAAGGCGTATTTTTAACTGAATTTACACCAAAACTGAGATCTCCATTGTAGGAAAAAGTCAGTGAAGCCAAAGAAAGCTGTGGAATCGACTTATTAAAGTATTTAATTGTTTAACTTATTATGTAGTAGTAACTTGCCTTACATTTGGTCAAGAAAATTTAAGGCATTTCAATTTTTTGATATTGAAGAGCAATTTATTTGAAGTAAAATAGTGTAATACTTCAGATACAATATCATTTACATCGTCAAATGAATTTTTACCTCTAACCTTAAACGACAGTGAAGTATCATAAGCTATTAATACTATTTCACTTAAGTGTTCAGCGTCGAAGGCTACAGAAAAGAAAAGTATATTAAAAGAGTAACGGCCCATATATTGATCCTTGGGGTACACCTATAATTAAAGGTGCTCCAAAAGACTTAATTCCATTAAAAACTAGTTTTTGCAACCAGTCGAGCAGGTATGATTTTATTAAGTAAGCCTCATTTATTGAGACAACATAATTTGTTATCAGTATATCATGATTTACGCAATCTAATGCCTTACATAGGTCACAAAAAACACCTATAGTACCCTGTTTACCCTCTTAAGCTTCAAACATTTGTTTGAGAAGTGCAATGCCTGCGTCATAAGTGCTGACTGGTCAATGCGAAATGCTCTTGTTTTAAACCCCACAAAGTCAAAATATATTGTCATGGGTACAAAGAAGCAGATAAGTAGAATTTGTGATGACCTAGTCGTTAAGATTCTGGGCAAACATATAATGCGCGTGGATGAAGCCAAAAACCTTGGTATAACCTTCGACTTGGTATATGGCAACGAAGTGTTAGAATAACATCCCACCACCAATAAGAAATCTTCAAACCAATTACAATTTTAAAAATAAAGTTAAAACATATCTTCTAGATAAACAAAATCAAGATATTCCCAAACACTTCGTTTTTCACCTATAAAACATGGCATTTTCATTCTTCTAAATCATCATAGCTGCCTAAGCATTTTAGGTACTGGCTTTAACTTGTATGCAATTTTTCACACTTACACACCTTTTCAGTAATTTTAATAAATTGAACCCAAGATACAAGTCGTAGGGCTTTAACACATAATTCATACATATTTACACTGATTATACTATTGTGCTTATTTTCGTCTCGTCATCTCGAGTGTAATAGCTGAAAATCAGTGTTTGCTCTCTGAGCAATATTAATCGCTGAGCTAGGAACCATTTGTTAAACTACAACACACATGTATATTTAGATCTTAAGATTGTTTAACTTTTTTTTGTAATACGTTATTTTGTACCTGAATTTACGTGTGTGATTGGAGAAACAAATAAATGCTTTATTTATCTATCTATCTATTACCTCTAGAGAAACCGTACTGACTGCTATGAAATAATTTATTTATCAAAAAATTACATAATAACTGATATTAATCTACATTCTCAAAAACTTTGTTAAGTACTAGTAGCATGGATAGAGATCTAAATTAGTCGGAATCATTTTACTAACATATTCAAAAAGGGGAATTCTATTACAGTGTTTCATTCAATTTGAGAAAGAAGCAATTTTAACACATCTTTTAAAAGTATGACATAAAGCCGATTTTTCATTCTTAGATAACAAACAGATAGCGTTTATTCGACAGGTAGTAATAAATTGAAATTTTTAACTGAACAATAGGCTTTAATTGACGAACAACGAAAAAGAATTACATTTATTCTTTTATCTTCTTTCCCTTTGACGACCAGATAACCAGTTATCCGAAGGATAGGTTTTTTTTTAATGACAGATGACATTAAACAAATCCTTAGGTATATCCTCAGAGTAAGTTGCATACACATATGTATGTAATTAATCTGAGGGTATATCTAAATTTTGCGTTTAACACAAAGTTAAGTGTTATTGTTATGGATATTTTAATAAAGTTGATGACATCGATATATGATGATATGATCGATATATGTAGATCCGATTAATGAATTAATAAATATCACTGATCACTTTTATATGGGGGATTCAAAAACATTTCATCGTCTAGTCAGAGTTTTGAAAGAGATTTTTTGATGAGACGATAAGTTTTCAATTCAAAATAAAAACAATGATTCGACAGTTAATCAGCTAAATAATTTTATTCGTTAAATAGTTATTAGACATTTTATTTGAGAATTGAAACAGCAACCTTTAATTTAATTGGAATCATCCATATAATACATACTATCTTAATTATGCCCAGAAAAACTTTATTCAGTCTCTGAAATAGAAGATAATTTATGTATCAATAAAAAAAGTAAATTTTACAAATTATTCCAAACTTCAATATCAAATTTTTCTAAATGGGGCAATAGCATGCGCAGGAGGGTAAATGTCACTGATAATACATGGAAAAATTGTAGTACTCTAATGCAAGTAAATACAGTAATTTTGTACTGTGTCCAATTTAATCGAATTTTTCTATAAAACAAAAGCGAATAACACCGTCAAATCAAATTAAATTTGATATCTGATTTCATATATGTATCTAATAGGTAAGATAGTATAAGCTCTTAAATTTTTTCTAGTAATTAAAATTTAGTGGTGTATAGTTTTAGTATAGACATTGGCCACTTATTAACGGATTTAGTACAGATATATTATACGTGTAGCTAATCTAGCACTTGACTATAGACAAATGAGGTTTTCTCCTCAGCAGTTCATGAATTGCTATTGCTCAATATTTACCTTTTTTTACATGTTTTATATTTGCTTGATCTATATACATATTATATCTATAAATGTAATTATCAATGTAATGGATTTATGTGGTTTTTACACGTTTCCAGAATTCTCATCATTAATGTCATTACAGCTCTTCACGAAGGCCTCACCTAAAGAGTGCAAATCACGGTCATGAGCTACTTGCATACATCGATTTCTTGCATGTCTTTCCAACTTATCACGCCATCTAGTGGTGAGCCGCCCGACACTTTGCTTACCGGTACGAGGCTGCCACTCCAAAATCTTTCGTCTTCATAGGCTGTCGTTGCCACTTTAGCTTACTGGTCCGATGGGCTATGTCGGTTTATCATATTTTACTGTGGATATTTACGTATAATTTGATATAAATTAAAATACAACACTATTCTTGTGATCTTTATTTTATATAAAAATTAAAAGAATAAATCACCTCCAAAAACAGGATTCTTTTTAGAAGTATTCCAACAACCTATATATTGTGAAAATTATACTAATTTATACTAAATTACAACTGAGTGAAGGAATATTTAAAACGATTCGAAAGGAATTTCACTTTCCCGGGAGGCTCGTCTGTCATTCATTACAGAATGTAACTTATGCGTGTTGTGCCATATGCGTGATTGCCAACTGCTTCTGAGGAAGCCGAAGGCAATCACACCATCGAATACTACAAATCATCTTAGCCAATTGTATGTTAATCTTAATTATATCATATCGAATGTGAATTTATCTACTTATAATGTAAGATTTATAGGATATCATCATTATCATTTATAGGAGATCATAAGTAAATGTATTTGTTTGAAGTCAAATTCGTTTTTAATATACCCTAAGATGTACCTTGCACCATATTTAAAAAGTTTGGATAAAAAAAATTGCGACATTATGATAATCACAGTACAATTAGTAATGTAATTTTTGAAACTCGCAGTATTATAGAATAATCGTTCACATTAAAATACTCAGTCTCTTAAAAGAAATGAATGTGCGATGTGAATTTACTACTACTACACGTAGGTATTACGTAGACAAAGATAGCTATTTTCCAGCAGACAGGCAATGATCTAGTAAATGCCACTTCTTTAAAATTACGTGCTCAATCGGTTGATTAGCTTTTCTTTTAGATTTTTATTTTCGTGTACATCGAAAAATATTTCTACGCAAATCGCATTTGAATTTGATATGAAGTACTAAAATGATATTATAACATTGTAATAACTCATAATTTAATAAACAGAGAGATTTGTGATCAACGAGTAACTACTGATTTTTCGTGACATACACCTTGAACTGGCAAATGTATATAATTTCCGTGATCATTATTTCATCAATATTTTCTGCGCATTTATAACTCAATATACACACTGAGAACATCGATTGAAACCGTTCCGGTACTTTACGACTTTATTTCTGGCCGACGTGTTTTCTTTGACTGCGTCAGTTAGCTTGGGACCGAGCATTCGGGTGTGTATTGGATAAATATTAATAAAGCCGGTGGCCTCGTTTCTGGGAAGTTGGGAGGATCTTATTATAACCGCAATAGCACCTATAATTAGCACCATCCAAATTACCCGTGGCGTGTAGGTACAAGTAACGCCGCGTCGGCGTAACGTGTCTGCTACTCGAAGTCTCGAATCGAATTTAGCGTTACGAATTGATTTCAAACGGACTCTCCGTACGATATTTGGCGATCATGTTATTATCCTTGTTGATCACGCTACTTTTGTTTCGACAGAAACAAATAACTTCTTAGCTAATTTTATAATATTTATGGATGACTTAAGTCAACACAACCAGTATTTAGATATTTTATACATCGATTATCAAGTGATTTTGATACTATTTATGTACGTATCAAACAAATGGCTTGGTTGCTATTAAATTTATTATTTCAGAAGAAAACGTACAAAAAGTCATGTGTAAGTGTAACGTCTATTTCAAAACTATGCCGGTAGTTGTTAGGAATATTACTCTCGAAGTTGTTGACGCAGGACAAATTGTCCGAATTGGTAAGTTCAACTTCGACCGAGAGGTCAACCAACAAATTCGATTCGGCTGGGCAGCGTTCCGAGGAATTACGATACATCTTCTCGTCAATGTACAATCAATGCAGGTCATGCTATGCATGCTACTCATGTCATGACGTATGGATCTGAGACGTGGTCCGTTACTGCTGGCCGTATGTAGGATGAGCTGGGATGCGGTCACTCAGCGAGCTGTAAAAGGGCAATGCTCGGAGTTTATCTGCGTGATTGACTTTATTATGAGGTCCGCAGTAGAACCAGAGTAAACGATATATCCCAAAGGATCAGTCAGCTGCAGTAGTAAAGTCAAGGTTCACGAGTGTCAGCCTAGTACCGTTAAGCGTAGTGGAATTAGAGCCCGTATTAGATGGAGTGACGACTTGCACGAAGTCGATGGGTGCAGAAGGGTGGTCAATATTCAGCAGTTAACTTGTGTTTGCTGAAATGATGATGAAGGTAATGAAAGCGTACTTATTATATATGTGTATAGATTTTCAAGAGTTATGTTAGTACATTGTTAGAGCTTAACCTAATCTAAACTAAAAAGATATGTTTGTCTATAACAAAAGTATGAGTCAGAGAAGCCAACGACCGCCGCTCCAGGGTGATCTTTCGAAATTCCCGAATAATTGTCGACGTGTAAGGTGGCGACGAAAATAACGTGCGAGACGAACCGAGTCGTTCCCCTTACAACAAATTAATTTTATTTTTATATTGATGAATTGCCTTATTTGTTTCATGCGCTCGAAAATCTCGGTCTTAGATATCTTTGTTTACGCAATGTCTGGAACTAGGCCAGCATAAGTCCTTATGAGCATCGACTTACGTTTTTTAGAGTAATGTTTCCGCTACTGTATTGACAGTTAAGTTGTATATTAAGTATTTAAAAGAAATCTAGGAATTAAAATAAATTTGCTTCACAAATTTTAAGAAATTTTTAAATCTCAATAATAGTTTGGATTGTTATTAAAAACATTGTCACTTGGGCTTATATACTAGATTAATATATCGAAGGAGTTGAGCACTATGATGCAGCATGAAGTCGATTTCAACTACAACTAAAATTCAAACCCAGGAACTGCAACATTACAACCAGAAACACTGACTTACTTATTTTCTACGATTTTTGATTAGTTGATTATAGAATGATTGGACTAACGAATATAGTTCGTGTCTTCAATAATATAATATTTAGTTATAATAGTACGATTTACCTCTGCAGACATCGAACAGGATATTGCATGTACCAGCTCTGGCTGCTCCACAAATAAATAAAATGTATAATACCTCTATTAGAGTTAATCTTGAAGATACAAATAGAACATAAATGATTATGTGAATTCGTATGTAGGACGCAGGTTAAATTAAAGAATATAATATTCTGACAGTGACAATGAACACCTATACACCTATATTATAAATAAACAAAAGAAAACTATATTTATTGTGGTTATTAACCCGCTCGCTTACAGAAGCCAAAGTTCTCATATATTTACACATAGCATGAGGCGTTTTAACAATAAATATGAAAGTATAATGTAGTAAGAGGATGACACCACTTTGAATGCTAAGCCCGTACTGAACTACAAACACAGGACAGCGCGGGCGGTGGGTAAATGTGAGAAGGGAGGTACAGGCAACAAACCGTGGGAAAAGCCTGCGATGCCGCTTTAACAGTCCGGCATGAAACTGCTACCATTTGTTATTTTGATGCGAATTCTTTCGAATTGAACGCTCCGTGACAAAATTAAAAACTGTCTATTTAAGTTCATTAGGAATTGTTACTATTCAAACAGTTAATTCATACACTTAATATAAAAATACATCAATTTTAATTTCATTAAGAAGATTGTACGGACTCTAAAGTGCTTATTCATTAGGATAATGATATGCGCGAATTACTACGTGTTTATACCCACAATGGTTCTCATGTCAGTGTGTCTGAATCGAGGTTACACACATACAAAACGCGATGGTACGATTTCACGTGGCAACAACGATCACGTACAGCGTAAAATGACCATACACGCCTGGTCCTTGCAAATTCACGTTTTGCCCCGTTTACATCAATTCTATTAGGATATCAGAGGAGATGAGTAGCTCAGACTAAACTGGTCACGAAGCGGGCGGCAGACGTCATTCGCACACATTTGTATCTCCTACACACAAAGGCACATGACCGTGGCATTCCATCGGCATTCACGCACACAAACACAGCGCACCTTATTAAAACGAGACGCGAATCGACGACTTATCGGGCAATTAGTTGTAGACGGCGTCAAATATTGCAACGTGGTTTAGTCGAGTTTTGATTACATTGAATATAATATATATATAATATAATGACGGGGATATTAAAAGTTCTAAATAGAAGTGAGGTTTAGACATAAAGTACTTGTTGCATTACAGTTATTTAATAGTAAGCTCTTAGTTGTTTCAGATATCTTAAACGAATTAAACATAACGCAACCGTTTTGAAAATACATTGTTTAGAATTAGGTTCAGAATAAGTATACGCATCCATGTAAATGGTACATCGTATTAAATCGACCGTCAGTTAGCGTTTCGAAGTAGAGAGGAGCGAAGTCGGCACGCGCGGGGACAGGCGGTACGCATGCGCCCGACCGATAACAAGTCTCATCGCAAAATATCACATGTTGACAGCTTATGAATAATTATTATTTTTAACAACGATGCAGTATAAATCTAATACTTATATAAAAATTAATTTTCGTTTGTTCGTATTTTATACGCTGCCATACCGTTCATCAGATTGTGGTAAAACTTTGTCAACTTATTGCTTGCATTTCCACGAAGGTTATAGGCATAGTAAAATTAACTTACAGTAGGTGGCGCGCGTTTCTTACCGACAAATTTATTTGAAAGTAATATATCACTTAACTTCAATAAATGTATTATCATTCCTAATTAACAATATAAGTCTTCCACTATATTTCCACAATTATTTTTTTGCGGCAGCAACGCGCAGGGTACCAGGCTAGTTAAATAAAAAAAATAGTTTACAGCTTTTGTTGTTGTTCTGTTCTATTCTTTATAATAAATGCACTGAATATTTTACAAATATAAATATAATAATCATTTCAAAACTTAGTGTTAACATATTATATAAAAAAGAAACGTCACTCTCAAACCTTAAACTATGTATAATTGATCTAGAAAAGTCTATAATCTGACAAACTTTAAGATTATACCGTCGATTGACTTCTCGGTCGGAGTTGACTCACCTATTCGGACAATTTTTTCTAGGTAAACATACTCGTCAACAACTTCGACCGTAGTGTTCGAAACAATTACTGGCGTAGGTGTGTCATGGACGTTACACATGATCTTTGTTTTGTCCATATTCCTTTTAAGACCTATCCGTTGTAAAATAGTATTGAGGTCATTGAGCATAGTGCTGAGATCCACCAGCTATTCTGCCATTATAAATACATCGTCGGCAAATCGAAGGTGTTTTCTAATGCAGCGGTGAAGAGTTTCGGGGATATAACGTCACCCTGCTTTACACATCTTTGCAGTTGGATAGGTTTCGTACTCTACTCGGATAGCCATGGTAGCCCTATGTACAATCACTTCAGCACTTCAATATACCGACAGTTTACTTGGCAGCGCTGAATGGGCTGTGGCACCACTCAAATTTCGGCGAAATCAAAGGCATTGCGTGGCAGATTTTACTCTTCTGTCTTCTAATATATTGAAGAATCTATGGTACTGAAGTTTTTTAAATATCTTCTCTCTTACAAACAATTTTTATTTGTAATGATAGCTGATAGTTTTCGAGAGAAATAAAAAATAGTAACTATAGCCTAATCACAGTCAATTCGTGGCGGCGTTTGAGAATCCATAGCGAAATTTCGTCCAGTCGTAAAAAGCGACTATGGGAAGTGCCAGAAAATTTTGTGGCTTTTGATAGATGGTGATATAATTACCTTGCCTTACGCCAGACATAAAATACCCAGACTGTCACCGGGCGGCAGCGTCAATGGTGTGAGATCTCTGACACTGCGATGGTCAATCCACTCGTCAGGCTTAACGACCTGTTAAGCATGACGATTAAGGCTGGGATTAGCCTTTTAACGGTAGAGGTCCTTGTCCAGCAATGGACATTATAGGTTAATATAGAAGAATTAGTTAAAGCACACCATTATTAACTTTTTTATAGGGATAACAAACTCTATAGAAGGATAACAAACGAGCACACAGTCCACCTGATAGTAACTGGTTGTTGTGGCCCATAGGCATCTACATCTGTCCTCGATTACGAATCAAAATGCAGATGCGTTGTCACCAGTGAGGACTAAGATGGGATGCCTCGTTTCCATTAAAAAGGGTCTCCAGTTCTCAACACTCACCATACGAAACACAGCAGCGTTAAGCTATATTTTACGCTGGTATTCTGTGAGAGCGTGGTCCTTCCGGCGTCAAGCCGATCCATCCGTGCTACAACTATACAAGTAACATAGCTGCAGCATATCTCTACCACGTAACATAATTGATTAGTTAATTTAATCTTTATATTACTGTAATGTGATGTAATAGCTTGACTGAAAATACCCCGCTACGACCGGTAAATCTCAATAAAAGGAGACAAATGCATTAAAAATATTGCTTACCGATAAGATTGCAATAGTAATGTGCATATCATCATCCTTTCCGACAATTACATGTCCATTGGAAAACATAGTTTGCGACTGTCGACTTCTTGCATTATTAGGTCGTCACTGCATCTAGTGATGATCAACGTACTAGTTTGCTAGTAAGCATTATTTGTATGTGTATTGGAACGAAGTTCCTTATCCTTATAGGGGCTAGGCGAAAAAACTGTAAGTTTTTCGTCACGACCTTGGGGGCTATAAGGAAGCGAGATGGAATAATATCCATCTCCCTCGCACTTTTTCTTATCTTGCCATGAAAGAAATATTATTTTAATTGACCCTAATACGTTTATCAATAATAATATACTACGAAAGGAACTCCGTTCCAACCGAATGTTCCACGACACTCACGCATATTCTTTTGTATGTATGTGTGTAATGTGCATTGTTGACATTATGTAATTTAAGGGTGTATAACAGTGAGGATCAATGTGCGGATAGCTGACGGACACAGCTCAGAATAATAAATAGACGATTAAATAACTAAATTAGAACGCTGGTATCATATAAACACAGAAATTAAAAAAATCACCCACAAATTAATTTAAACAGCATGTAAACAGTTTCGGCAGACACGCTGGCGAATAAAAACTCTACAATAACAAATGACACTGAATGTATCGCGTCACACCGACAACAATAGTTCCGAGATGTATTATGATAATAAAGACGTGTAAAGTGTTCACTTTGGTTCGACCTTTCAGTTTTTACAACACGATACAAAGTTTATAGAGATATTTGTATTCAACATAAACTAAACACATGTATATTAATTTAGCCGGAATAAATTATTATTAATACAAAGAACTCTACTGCGGTGATCTATTGTTAATAATTTATATACGAATACGCTATGTGTCATGTATAAATTATATATACTATTGGGAATTTCATCATTAAAACTTTCCCGTGATGCCATATTTTAGGTCGCAAGTATTGGACAGTTCATCTATACAGGGTTATTTTGCAATAACCGGCCAAATTTGCAGAGAAGGTTCAGAATAAGTAATATAGACAAATGGTGAAGAAAAATTAATTTAAAAAAATCTCAGTAATTCTGTCCTTTTTATATTTTAAATTCAAAATGCGTGGTAATGCATTATTTTAACTGATTTTACTGCGCACGCACACATTCGTAACTGTCGATCGGTAGGCTAAAAAGTTGTTGCCCATAAATCACATTCAATTTGGGATAATTTCAAATAAAAAATAGAAGCCTTATATTTATTCGTATTTTCAAAAACTGCAATAACGATATATCATTATTTATATCTTTGAACTTAAGTTTGAAATATAGTTACTCTTTGAAAAATAACCCTGTATAGTCTGTGTTACCCGCACAACTATGACCAATCAATTGGCATTTATCAAATTCCGGCCCGGCAGACTTGACTTTGTTATACCCTTTCCGGTAAGTGATGCAATAAGTTTCACTCCGAATCATTAATTTAAAAAGAATTACAAGTCAATGCTCCGCTCAGAATTATTCACTCCGGAATTTTTACAGTGTATATCAAATTTATTAAAAATCAACCACAGCGCCACCGTCCCAATTTTGTGATTTTCTTTTTCGGCACATAAACAACATATTGTGTGATTAATGATACTTACATATGCATTAATGGTACATTACATACGTATGAGTAATTTTGATCCAAAAATCTAGAATATGTTTAAAACTTGACTACAACGCCACCAATTGGATCCTAGGACAGCTATGAACCATCTTCTCAACATAACCAAAGTATATTGTGAGAAAATAAGCTGATATATGATGTGCCACGTAGTGGCGGCGTAAGAAAATCCACTATTCATTTTTTTTTTATAGGAAAGGGTGACAAACGAGCACACAGTCCACCTGATGGTAAGTGGTTGCTATGGCTCATAGACATCTACATCTATCCTCGATTACGAATCAAAATGCAGATGCGTTGTCACCCGTGAGGACCAAGATGGAATGCCTCGTTTAAAGTAAAAAGGGTCTCCGGTTCTCTACACTCACCATACGAAACACAGCAGCGTTAAGCTGCTATTTTACGCTGGTATTCTGTGAGAGCGTGGTCCCTCCCCGGTGGAGCTGACCCATTCGTGCTGCAACTATACCAGTAATATAGCTGCAGCATGGCTCTACCACGTATTATTTGAACCGTTTATAAGGTCTGTGAAGTATCACAAGCTAAAAATATTATGTTGTTGTATAAGTTTATCTTTACCACGTATTCAGAGGTGAAGGAAACATTGTAAGGAAACCTATCTGAGGAATAAAATATTTCGAGGAAATAGTGAAGCACGCAAACATTGGCAGCCCGGCGGACTTATTGCTTTAAATAATTAATAAAAAAAGGTGGTGCTGATAATTAATTTTAATATGTATATAATTAATTATAGAAGGACAACTGCAAGAAATCCATGTTTGACGGGTAAAGGATATTGTAATATAGTTGATAATTGATAAGGCATTTAGTCCACCCTTTGTAAGCCTTTTCATTATAATCATTATTACAGTCCACCGCAGTTTTTTACCCTTTCGTTAACTTGTATTTACAATAAAGTGTAGATAAATAAATAAATACTTAATATTATATTAGATATTACATTACAATGCGAGAGAGGTGTGTCAGGATCCTTCCAAATGGAAGTCCGTAGTGCTTACCCTTTGGGTGACAGGCTTGAGTGTTTATGTATGTATGTATGTATGTATATTACATAAAATTTCATCAAATTGTCATTTTTAAATCATACCAAACCTATTATTAAAATTTATATAAAACTAGCAACCGGCACCAGCTTCGCCTGGAAAGGATATATAAATGTGGCGTTATTTATATTTAAGATAATCAAATACCATAATTTTTTCAATTTTTCACTTTTGCAAGCGGAATTTTAAAGTTTTTCAGATAAAATATAGCCTAGACCCTTCCTGGCATTACTTTCTATCTGTTCGTAAAGTTTCAAATTGTTATTCATGTCTTAATGACGTGCAAATAACACCCCCACCTCAATAAAAGGCAAGTATTTCGATATTACTGACAAACACTTCAATTTTTCTTTCCGAAAAGTAACATAAAATACAAAAAGGGAAAGAAAACAAGAAAAAAAGAAAGGCAAGAAATGAAGATATTTTAAAAGACAAGAGGAAAGTAACGAGGGTTACATGATACACTGTAGATGACTTGATCATCTCACTGATAGGTACAGAGCGCCATCTGTTGACGTAAAGAGAAAGTTTCTCACTACGATGGTAATTTTTCCTTTATACATCATTGAAAATTAAAATTGAACTACACACACGCTATGAGAATTAATTGAAAACATAAACAATGATAGAACAACAAATTGAATAATAATGGTATATCAGCGATAGTCTCAGGTTTACGACTGCGGAACTCACGGACTATGAGACATAAAGTAGCCAACGCATGTGGTTCTCAACATGTGACTTATTTAGCCATTTTGATACAAACAATAACCACACCAAATAATTGCACGACTCACAACGTCAGGGAGTGCTCTACTCTCGATATGTGGCCATATCTCAATTTCGCTACATAAAATCGTACTTATACTTTTAGCTAGACATCAAATCCATATTGATTCACTTTAAACTACCGTCCTGCCGTGACTGCCGTCCGTTGGTCTGTGCGTCGGCGAGTCTTCTCGCTTAATAGAAATGTAAGCAATAGATTGAGATAATATATGGTATTAAATAAGATTCCATATAATCTAAGGAGGATCCCTATTGATTTTTATTATTGAACTCAACACCGTTTAAAAGTTATTAATGAAAGTCGGTCAGATTCTCTGTTAACATAATAAGCGTGTGAGGCGTGCACTTTTGGATTTTCCAAATATTTGATCTTATGATTAAGGACATTTAGGTAAACTGTTTTTGTTTATGATTTGCTGCTTTTTTATCTTGTTATAATGATATTTAGTATTATATAAATTAGCGATTTCGATAAATGTCTTTAGTCTTAACTCTTACTTATTGTGGTGTTTAAGAAGAGTCGCTTGTTGCTTGCTCTTTGTCCTAAATATCTGATCTGTCATCCAACTTAAGGAACGTTATAAAGATGTGCAAAGGGCACAGGGATAGTCAGAATTGTTCGGATGACCCAAAATGGAATCATACCTCTGAATCATATTACTTGTATCCGAAGCCTATTCTATATTCGAGTATATATAACAAAGGGTAGGATAACGTTCAAGAGCTCGTGTTTAAAAATATAGTATTCAATTATATAAAAGATTGAGAAACACAGATCTAGCACACCATTGAGGGGAAAATATCCAGTGTTCTGAATCTAGAATCTTCGCTAGCTGCGGAGTGCACGATAGGACAACGCTCGTAAACTCTCCTCAGAAACACACACAAATGACTCTAGCAAAACCTAAGAAAGTAATAGAGTAGACTAGACCAGTAGTAGTAGTACATATTATCTGGAAAATTTCTTTACAAATTTATTTCATTTTTTTTAGACCTAAGGCTCTGTACGATTTAAGTAACCATAACGGTTAGTTAAATAGCTTGTTTAATTAGGCAGAACTAATTAAAAAAAATATTTCCAAATAATATATCCATTATACATAATATTAAGTTATTTTAGTCCTAAAGTAGATAATGGATACAGTTTAATACAATGGCTAGGATGTAACAGCATTAAAGAGTTATTATTCTAAAATTAATGTAATCACAAATCAACAGTTTTTTTTATTTGCTTTTTAAGGGAAACATACAGTACATTATTAAATTACATTATAAAACAAATGATACAAAATTATTTGAATTTGGAGAAATAAATCTGAAAGCCGGAAAATAAGAGATTTTTGGGTTTAAGAACTATATATTCACACTCTAATATGGCTATTAGCTTGGATATTTTTTTTTAATACGTATATACAGGGTTAGTTTTCAAAGAGTATCCAAATTTTAAACATAAGGTGAAATATATAAATAATGATATACTGTTATTGAAGTTTTTGAAAATACGAATAAATAAGGTTTTTACTTTTATTTGAAATTATCCCAAATTGAATGTGATTTATGGGCAACAACGTTTTTGCCTACCGATCGACCCTTACGAATGTGTGCGTGCGCAGTAAAATCAGTTAAAATAATACATTACCACGCATTTTGAATTTAAAAGATAAAAAGGACAGAATGTTTGAGATTTTTTTATTAATTTTTTTTCACCTAGTGCCTATATTACTTATTCTGATCCTTCTCTGTAAATTTGGCCAGTTATTGCAAAATAACCCCGTAAATAACCCAGTTATTGTTTTGACATTTAACTCAAATTGATCGGCTTGACCGAGGAAGGACCAAGCCCTCACATAATACTAGCATTAAATAGCAGCTTAATGCTGCTTGCTGTGTTTTGTATGGGAACCGGAGACGCTATGTACTGTTAACGGGGCATTCGGTGTTAGTCCTCAGGGGTAATAACGCAATCTGCATTTTAAATATTAATCGAGGATAGATGTAGATGTCTATGGGCCACAGCATCCACTTACAGCAAAGACTGTGTGCTTGTTTGTCATCTTATTCTATTAAAAATTGAAAAAAAACATTTTCTTTATCGAAAAATTGTTATTTGGAATTAAAGGTATTCAAATAGTTACAAAGACATGAAAACACGAAAAAGCAAATACATGTTACCAACGAATTTTGTACTACTCAATGGAAACGAACGAACGATTGTTTTAATTACCAAGCTGTCTGTCTACTCACAAATTATATAGTAAATAGTTAATAAATGGGAATTGAATTTTTTTTTTAATTTTTATATTCGAATACATTTATTTACATAACATAATATACAATATTTTATTATATAAATAATTAAATAAAGAATCAATTCCTAAATATAAATATATTCTCTCAAGCACAAATATTCTCCGTTGTGGCTGAGGTTTTTTTTTTATAATTCCTTTCTTTCTTTAAGGTTTCCTTCCCAATTAAATTTTATTTCATCAAATAGAAAAAATGCAAACATTCTAATCATTGATCTTTTTTTTGAAAGGATAGGGTGACAAACGAGCACATAGTCCAGCTGATGGGAAGTGGTTGGTGTGACCTATAGACATCTACATCTATCCTCAATAAATAATCAAAATGCAGATACGATGTCACCCGTGAGGACTAACATGGAATGCCTCTTTTCCAGTAAAAAGGGAGGGAAGATTTTTATCTAAACAACAAAATCAATTTATTTTTGAACAATTAAAATCTAAAATAAAAAATTAAACAATTTGTACTTTCTTTATAAGTATTATGTTATAAGTCTATTTTGCACAAGATGTGTGAACGATTTAGCAACTCATTTGACTTAGTATCATACGTATCATGCCTATGTTAATTACTCGGGATAGTTAAAACTTCATCGCACAACAATCGATTAATTGCGCAACAACCTGTATACGGTTGGCCACTCCGATAGTTTTGAGAAACTAAAAAAAAAGTTTGTATGGATCATTATCTCTCTATGCAAAATTTCGTTCATCTGAACCAATTTTTAAATTCTTTTTCCAGCCCGCCTTTTCACGACCTACTCGAACGCCGCTAGCGAATTTTCCAGCGATTAAAACTGCATCCCTTTCTGCTGATTTTTATTGAAGGGAATATAAAAGAGTCAAGTCAGGGCAGTAAGGAGGGAGACCCAAAAGGTTAACCGGTGTGCTGCCGAGGAAGTCCCTCATTAGGAGAGATGCATGCGCGGGCTCGTTGACATGGTAAAGTCCGCGGAGCCCCGTATTCCGTCGCTTGCTGCTCACAGCAGTAAATACTTCTACAAGCATTTGGTAGAATACCATTCGGCATTGATGCTACTTCGATTTCGTAAACTAGAATTATGAATATTCTTACCCTGTAAAAGTGAAAAAACTAGCGATCATAATCTTCCCTGCGCTTCTCGATCGCTTCACATTGGTAGGTGTTGGGTCATTTTGAAACAGCTAAACCTTTGACTGGCATTTCGTTTCAGGATCGTACTTATAACTTCAATATTGCTTCAAATGTAGTAATCAAATCACGATACTATTCCATGCGGCCCTGCTTCTGAGCATCGGTGAGGTTGTACCCAACGAAAGACTATCCTTTTCACGCGAAGGTGTTCGTGTCATTAAGGCTTCAATCCAATCTGCAGCATGTGCTGAATCTCTTCATGCGTAATTGGCCTATTCTCTTCCATAACAACTCCATAACAACCGTCATCATTCATCTCTCCAAGTTAGTCCACCGGGCTAAAATTTGTTATACCAGCGGTACACGGATGCCTTAGAAGGTTCTTTATCCATAAATGCCATTTGAAGCCTATCTAACGAGTCATCTGGTTTTAGGTGACATTTTGAAATCGTAAAAAATCATGGCTCGAAAATATTCCCGATTCAGATTTATTTTTCAATGAAACAATATTTCAATTAAGCTCGTAAAAAACTAGGAATGAAATTTGAAATTAGAACATTCGTATTTTTTACTTGTTATTTACAACCGTATTTTCATTAAAAAAATATAACTGGCCAGAATCTCATACAAAATAAACTTTATGCGTATTATTAGAAATATATGCAGGGACTTAGGCGTTTGCCTCTAAATATCAACCACACTTACAAGCAGTGCATCCTGCTAACTAATAAATGAGAAACGGACGGCAAAAGATGGTTTACCCACTTCAAAATATTAAATCAAAATCCCACAGACTAGTAGCTTACAAACCCGCCACTTGGCGCATTCCGAAAGTGGTATGTATTTGTAGAGCAGTGGATTGAAAGAGAGAGTCACAACGAATATAACATACCTAGAAGTCAAGTAACTAAATGCAGGAAATATTAGATGGCAAAAAATATACCAGTAAGTTTCATGCCTGTAGTCTGCCATATTTATCAAGAACAATTACTTGGAAACCACTTTCGAATATATTGCGTTAAAATTATACTCAATTTATATTCGTAGATCTATGGGGAGTCCTCTGTACTGGTCACTTGGTGGTTGGCGCTGTCCGGTTCCAACACGATATGCGCGCAATTGTACTATTGCTATAGAGATTTGTTTTATAACACATTTAATTATCTGAGGGCTGATTTTCATCAGATAAAAGTTATTGGTGGGATGAAAATACAACATAACAATTTAACAAGCTTAAAAGTTAAAAGAGTAATTAGAAAAATACCCGATTGCGTAAAAAAGTTTACTGAAAATATAATTTATATCCTATGTCATGTTAGACAACTAAGACGAATTTAACGACACCCATATGTTATAATAATATAATTTAAAATTAAAATTTTTGTACAACCGACTTCAATATAAATTATTAAGAATAACTCAAAAACTATTGATCAGACCTTGGTCAAGTTTATATGGGACCACATGTGAAGCACCAGCTTTCACATAAAAAAAGAATCATCGAAATCGGTTCAACCAGAAAGAAGTTATGAGGTAACACACATTAAAAAAAACATACAGTCGAATTGAGTGCCTCCTCCTGTTTGAAGTCGGTAGAAAATCCATCAAGCCGTTAAAGATACATACACACATACATACACTCGAAAAACATTACCCTATTTCTGATGCAGTCGGGTAAAATTACGGATCATCATCATTATCCTCATCATCATCGTTAAAGTCCTTCAATGCAGTGATGAACATAGGCCTCCCCCATAGATTGACTCGTAAAGGGGATGTTTGACATATTTGCTACGCTTGGCATGTGATTTGGCAACCATAGTTTTTTATTAGTAGTATAGTTGTAGCATGAGTGGGTCGGCTAGACCGGGGAAGGACGACGCTCTCACAGAATACCAGCGTAAAATAGCAGCTTAACACTGCTGTGTTTCGTATGGTGCGTGTAGAGAATTGGAGACCCCATTTACTAGAAAAGAGGCATTTCATCTTAGTTCTCACGGGTGACAACGCATCTGCACTTTGATTCTTTATTGAGGATAGATGTAGATGTCTATGGGTCACAGCAACCACTTACCATCAGGTGGACTGTGTCCTCGTTTGTCACCCTATCCTATATAAAAAAACTTTTTTGATAAAATTTGATTTAATCTGATGATTGAAAAACCAGTCCCATTTCTAGTTATTTTATTGGGTTGACTTTAATTTAACGCCTTTCGTTAAAAATTATTTTTTTTTCGTTTATTTCTACATATTATTCTCTCATCAAGGAGAAAGTGGTGCTTAAATTCCTAAGTTAAGTAATACGTCATGTGGTGGTAGCATAAGAGAATCCATTACTTCCCATGGATGTGGCAAAGGCGACATAGAGAAATGTCCGAAATGTTGTGTGTAAACCGGACCCCTACAGCCATCTTCATCCCACCGGCCTTAGCTAGCTACCGGGATGAAGCGGCTAGACTTAATCAGCCGTTCCACACTCTACGAACCAGACCGTCTAGACCTGAATGCTACTTACGACAGATACTCTCAAGGACGGTACCTACCTCCT
The DNA here is from genome assembly GCA_029286625.1 of Parnassius orleans. Taxonomy (NCBI): domain Eukaryota; kingdom Metazoa; phylum Arthropoda; class Insecta; order Lepidoptera; family Papilionidae; genus Parnassius; species Parnassius orleans. The sequence goes on along the minus strand of JAGSMP010000027.1, from coordinate 2,057,342 downwards.
CTAACATCAGCGAAGTATAAGTGCATACCTTAAATAATGAGACAAAGTCCCGAAAGCACGATCTAGCCGTGGCTTTAATTTTATTCCGTGAAACCAATTATTTTTATTCTAGTCCTTAATTCAAACCCCTACTTACCTTCATCCCAGAGCTTCTGGTAAGTCATCCTTACCTGTTTTGAAATTGCAATTGACTGCGAACTACAACTGTAATAATAACTGAACTTAGGTTGCTCGTGAACTATGAAACTTTAGGCGGGTGTGCTGTCCCAGAGCTATGATAGTTTACAATATTCAAGTACAATATTCACTAATATTATAAATGTTAAAGTGAGTTCGTAAGCTTGTTACCTTTTCAAGGCTAAAACACTGAATTAAACTGATGTTTATGAAGTTTGCGAGATAGCATTAAATAGTTTTTTTTTTGGAAAATTTATTTTTGTTTTATTTTGATGAAATCGCTTAACTAGCTTTTATGAAGTAACAAGCGAACTCTGAATCCTGATGGTAAGTGGCTACTGCAGCAAACTTCAAACAAAGATGCCTTTTAGCATGTAGTTATACTGGCCCTTTATGCCCGAATCAGATCGGAACACAGCAATGCACGTACTGGTTTTTAGCGGAACAAATAGGTAAGAGAGTGGTACATACCCCGACGGACTCTACTTACCTCCTACTTAGAAAAGGAGTGCTAGGAGAAGGTAGTATAAATGTATGAAATCATTAACAATACAAATTTAGTGAAGTAATTGCTTTGTGGCATTCCTTGGGGGTTGCGTAAGTCCCGCCGCATGCATTTGGAGATCTGTCTGTTCAGTTGCCTGTATGTCAAATCTGTTAAAGACTGCGGCTTCATTTCCCGTCTAACAGCCATGAGATTAAGAGTGTGATCAGAGAGATTTTGTGTTCTTCTGCGGCGGGTCTTGCAGAACTTAGCAGCGACCGCATGGACAGTTTCCACGAGCTTGTCATTCATATCGTCCACTGCATTGCTGTCTTTTAGGCACTGAAAACGGTTTTGTAACTCGAGCTGAAAGGTTTAGGGACTTTGGATTAGAGTACTAGGGGGATGGTGCGTTGACTTCATTAGACGGGACCTCTTCAACTTAACGTTTAAATTCAGTGTGCCTCTAACCATTCGGTGATCCCTACCAGATTTCACCCTCGCGATCACTGAGACATCACTGTTGCCGTTTAGTCGTCATAATGAAGTCAATCTCATTTTTTGTCGAACTGTCGGATCTTGACACACTCACAATCTTTACAATGTTGTTAGCGAGAGGCTTGTGGACGGTAAATCCGACACTTCCTTGGGACAGATGGTCATCCTCCCGGTGATGGAACAAGCTGCCAGATTCGAGGATTACCGTGGCCTTCCCCTCTCTTCGGGCCTCAGAGATCCTATAATATCCCAGCGCAACTTGTCTATCTCTTCTTCCAGCTCCAGGATCTTCTCGTCAGTCCTCAGGATGCGTACGTTGTATGGTCGATTCGTCTTAGGTGGCAACCGAACCTCTATCGGAGATTCTTAGCGGCGGGACTTACGCAACTTCAATACAGCTCGTATTAAAGAAGCGTTCGAGCGGAACCAAGGTTCCAAATTATTTGCCACAGATCTGTCTGCCAGAAAGAGCCAACTGTCAAAGTTGAATACCGGGTGTGTCAGCATCGTTTCCGGACATCTGAGATTTTGAGTGAGATTAAGGGATTCTATGGGCAGCTCTACAAGTCATCGTTGGAGCCACACGCAAGTGGGAGTAACGATCCAAGAACAAGTCTTATCCGACACTATTCCGCTGATATCCCTGACGTCAGTCTGAGCAAGATTAGAATGGCTCTCCAGCACCTTAAAAACGGCAAGTTCCCGGGAAAGGATGGAATTACAGCGGAGCTTCTGAAAGCGGGTGAAAAACTGGTACTTGAAGTCCTTCAGAAGCTCTTTAATTCTGTCCTCCATGGTGCCACTACCCCGGCGGCGTGGAGCAAAAGTGCGGTGGTCTTGTTCTTCAAGAAAGGCGACAATGTTCACTTGGAGAACTACAGACCGATTTCCCTTCTGAGCCGCGTCTACGTGCTGTTGAGTGTTGAATACGTGAGAGTCATTACGAATCGTCTCGCACGCAGACTCGACGACTTCCAGCCTCCCGAACAAGCCGGTTTCCGAAAAGGCTTTAGTACCATAGACCACATACTTACCCTTCGGAAAATTGTACAGAAGACCGAAGAGTACAATCTGCTACTTTGCCTTGCGTATTTAGACTATGAGAAAGCCTTTGATTCCGTCGAAATTAGGGCGGTGCTGCAGTCCCTTCAGCGGTGCCAAGTTGACTGTCGGTATATTGAAGTGCTGAAGTAATTGTACAGAGGGCTACGATGGCTATCCGAGTACAGAACCAGAGTACGAAACTTATCAAACTGCAGAGAGGTGTAAGACAGGGTGACTTTATATCTCCGAAACTCTTGACCGCTACATTGGAAGACGTTTTCAAGCTACTGGACTGGAAAGGATACGGTATTAACATCAACGGCGATTACATCACTCACCTTCGATTTGCCGACGATATAGTCCTTATGGCAGAATCGCTGGAGGATTTAAGCACTATGTTCAATGACCTCAATAGTGTCACCCAACGGTTAGGTCTTAAGATGAACATGGACAAAACAAAGATCATGTGTAATGTCCTTGTCTCACCTATGCCGGTAGTTGTTGGGAGCACTAAGCTCGAAGTTGTTGACGAGTATGTTTACCTGGGACAAATAGTCCGACTAGGTAAGTCCACCTTCGACCGGGAGGTCAATCGACGGATTCAACTCGGCTGGACAGCTTTCGGGAAATTACGACACATCTTCTCGTCAGGTATACCTCAAAACCTGAAATCGAGATTGTAAAACTAGTGCGTGTTGCCAGTGATGACTTATGGATCTGAGACGTGGTCCTTAGCCAGCAGGCCGTATGAAGACGCTCAAGGTTTCTCTGCATGATAAACTTATAAATAAGGATATCCGCAGTAGTACCAGAGTGACCGACATAGCCCAACGGATTAGTAAGCTGAAGTGGCAATGGGCCGGCCATATAGCTCGAAGAGAACCGACAACTGATGGGGAAAAAGGGTTCTCGAGTGGCAGCCTCGTACCGGTAGGCGAAGTGTAGGGCAACCCCCACTTGATGGAGTGACGACCTGGTAAGACATGCAGGAAGTCGATGGATGGAGGTGGTTCAGGACCGTGCTTTCTGGCATTCCTTGGGGAGGCCTATGTTCAGCAGTGTACTTGTGAAGGGCTGTTATGATGATGATGATGATGCATTAATCTATTGCTAAGGTCAAATTATCGATTATTTCAATTGAAAAGAATTTGACTACGATAATTTGACCTTCTTGAAAAATAACACCGTAAGTAAGTAGTTCAATCGCTTATTAATAAATTAAGACTAAGAACACTATGATTTATAAACGATTGCGTAGTTGAATATAACACACCGGATCAGTTTCACGTATCGACTGCTGAGAATTTGAAGAACGCTTAAAATCATTCAAAGGGCCTTCAAACTTGTGTGCGTTTGGTTTAGAAAAGTTGTACTGGGTGGTTCATACGAATAGTATGTATTAATATGGTGGTTTTACATTCCTTGGAATTACCTATACAAGCAATTTTTAATCTAAAGTACATTTTATGTTGAATTTGATCTTTTTTAATTAAACAAACGTACATAAATAACGCCGATATTAATTTGAAATTGTAAAATCCAACAGCTATTGGGACAGCGAGCAGGAATCTGTGCTTCTCCAAAACCAAAACATCCGCTCAGCTTGTTTCCAGCAGTACAACGTATGGAGGCTGATATTATTGAATTCATTTTGTTTTCATTATAGTTAACACTACTTTTGGCACCAATTTGCATATTACATGTTATAACTAAACTTTCATAAATTTAATTAAAGTTTTGAACTAAATTGATATTATAACTATAAGAAACTATGACGTCTTTTACTAGTACAATACTCATAGAAACTACAATATTCATAGAAAGTTTAGTTTTGAGAGCCCACAGAAAAAATTTCCACTGACATGAGTGTCAACTAGCTAATTGTTAATAACAATTTAAATATTTCGGAGGCACACGCAACACGCATTGAATCAGTACGGTAAATTCTTCCTTGCGAGAGTTTCAAACCCTCTCATAATTGTGAGGAAGCCTAAGCCCAATAATGGGAGGTATGTAGGCTGTTACAAAATGAAGATAATTTAATTCATAGTCAAGAAACAGATTTTTTTCTTTTTAAAAAAACGTTACCCCCACACTAGGATTTTCTCCTGTATCGTGGAGGCAGTTTACAAACATAAATTGCACAAGGACAAACATACCCGGAACAATTATTTATAGGCCATACAAATACTTGTTCCGTGCGGGATTCAACCCGCGGCCCCCAGCGCTGCAGCTTATTGCTAAGCCACTGCGCCACGGAGCCGTCAATGTTACATTATCACATTACAAATATATATTATTATAGATTCCGATTATCTGTCGGTAAGTCGTTCAACTCTCAGCAAGTTATGTTTTATATGTAATAATCTCCAATTGGGTAGTCCTTCACTACAACTACGCCACTGGGTCGATGAACACACTTAACGTTATTAACCTATTAGGGATATTGATTCTGTTGGCAGTAACCACGTACCTACTAACTTGATTAATCTAAAAAGTGCTATTGCTGTATTCACTTACGTAAATTTCTTACTACTTTAGTAAAAGTATTATCACCTTTTATTGTGATAGTTGTAAAAAACTCAACATAAAAATAGCTGATAATATGTATTTGAATCACAATGAATTTGTCGATGTGAGACATAGTCAAATTTTTAGATCTAGCTATGGTTATTTGGAGCGACATTCGCGCAAGGTGGTTGGCATCAAGGCTAAGTGGATCGCCTTAAAAAAGGTATGCTCAGCTGTGGACTACAGCAGGCTGATGATGATAAGGTTTATGAAGATTATGATGAATCTTGATAAGGTTTATGAAGATGTGGTGAGGTTTCTTCTTCTTCTTAACCAGTACGTTATAGTCGAACGATGGATATAATTTAGGTACTTCCTTCTATTATGGATAGAAAATATTTGCCAAAACCGTCACGCTTTGTTGTCGTTTGATGCTGCTCCTCGTCGTCGTCCTAGTGTAGTAAATTATTCCAAGTTCATCAAGACCCATTTTATACAGAGAACTGCTGCTATCAGTAAGATGATAGAGTCCAATGTAATCTTTGATAAATTTTTCTGTTCCTATTATGTTTTATTTTTAGAAGATAATTAATCCGACACTATATATGTGACCGTATTTTTTGTAAATATTTAAAAGAAATTCTTAATGTATAATATAAACCGTACGTTTTTAAGAATAGACAAATGATTTCTAGCGGGCAAAGGATAGCGGTAATAAGTGCCTCCACGGCTAAAAGTTAGTGTTATCACGCCCACACGGCTAGAGATAAATTTCCTCCTTGTTTCTACATCTCGCTCATGCATCGAAACACTTTATACACAGTAGGCTCTCGGTAGGCCATCCAGTCATACAAGTCATAGCAATGTAGCGGGTATAAAAAGGTATAAAAAGCAGCTGTCTATGAAATCTCAGATTTTAAATTAAAGTAGTCAGAATAAAAAGGTTATGATGCAAAACAGGAAAAATAGTTTTATTATATATAAGCACTAAAACATTATTTGTTTTGGGCAAGGATCCTATAATAAGAATATAATATTAACTAATAATACTTTCAATATATCAGTTTAAAAAAAAATCAATTTGAACGAACTAAGGTCTATTTTATGTGCAATATAGAAAAACTATATAATAATAATGGTTTCCTTTTTCAAGGTTAGCTTAAGCTTGCAACTTGCGCCACATGATAAGTTAGACATGCGTATACCACTATGCAGCAGTCAATGAACTGGCAGAGGTCAGGTGAAATTATGTTGTACGGGCCGCCTTACGCGACATCTAAGCTACAATGGCCGGATATACTTTTGTCTTCTCCATTGGTGCTGAGAATTTTCGGAAATGGTCGTCTTCATGTACTAACCGCCACCAGCTATAAATTATTGTTAACGTATTGGAAACAAATTTATAGCTTAAATGCTACTATGTCTGCAATTTTAAAAACATCACCAAGGTCTTTGTCTCGTATTGCGTTTTGCATTCTTTATTAAACTCGCTATGAGCCAGTCCTCAAGACGTTCAATGACACTCGAGGGGAGAGAGGGGTTAGAAAGGCTGCGACAGTGCAGTCGACATCTCGCCCGCTATCGGACCAAGATCTGTCCACACATACAAATAAGTAGCTGCGTATAATGTCACTGTGCCACTGAATGTTTTGGTGTGAAAATACATATATTATAGATAATTTCCAAGTTTAAATATCACTATACTCAGCTTTAGAATAAAATGTTTACAAAGTCTAAAGCTTGGTTGTAGATCCGCCTGTCATTGTGTTAATTTCGACAAATCGTCTCTATAATGGGAAAGCACCATGTCCATGTCATGGCTAACAGCAAAATTTTTAGTTAGGGAAGTATGTAGGTTTTACATTTTAAAATGATTTAATAAATGTTATATTTTATGTGTTTTAAGCCTAAAAGTTTCTAACTAGTTTTATGGATTTTATTGCGTATATTAACTTATTTTATATTCCTAGTTTTATTTAAATGTGTAGTGTTCGCGTAAATATAAGAAATCATTATAAAAGTTTCTATATTAACACCGTTTATATAAAATTTTAATTTTTAATCACATTAAATTGTTTTCCTTTTTATATTAAGTTACAAACTAAAGTAATAAAAAAATATATATTTTTACAGCTCTGAAAAGATACCCCTTAATCGGCATACATAGCTCTGCACACCGCGACTGCGTCGATAAACGCCGCACTGCCCGCGCCTTCGAGTCTTCGACCGTCCGCCCTCCCCCACCAATATGCGTTCACTCTTACACACCCACTGTATTAGGCTCAACATATACTAAAACATCGCTATAATAAACAAGCAAGGTCAATCTGTTTTAAAAAACCCGACAGCGTAAAAAATAACTAATAATACCCATTATACGATTATATAAGAACTCTATCATAACTTTATTATAAGTTACACAGATATATTTGTTATAAGAAGCACAGAACAACTAACAAATGTTTTTGACGAAGAGTTAAAAATAACCATCAACAATTTTTTTTTGGAATTTAGATAATTTTTAACAGGAAATATTTCAACCTGACAAGATGATAAACACAGCTTTATTTTTTTTAATTTTACATCATTTTAAGAGGCTATTTTATTTTTAAAAAAATGATAATAATTAACCTGTTGAATTCGGTTATGTACAACTACAACTTCTAAATTAGTAACATTATATTATTTAACTTTGCAAAAATTATAATAGCAATACTGTTACAGGATTCCAAGGTTTATCTGTACAAAAAATTGTTCGGATGTAATTAGACTAAAGATGCGGTAGAGCCGTTACTTAAATCACATTTAACAAGGCGATACTAATGGTAGCCGCGTAAGTAAAAATCAAATAAAGGAATGCCGGAAATATGACATGATGTGTATGAAATATGCGGTTGCCCAAATGGACTAGGATCATCATGGCCATCTTCAAACTAAGAATTTCGCCCTATATCGTGGAGACGCTTTACATTCATAAATTGCATATCAACAAAAATCCAAATTAGGAATTTATTTTTAAACCATACAAATAGTTGTTCCGTGCAAACTGGAGATCCGCAACGCTATAGCCAGATGCTTAGCCAACTTATTTGTAAATATTATTATTATCAGTGACCCCAATATGGTGAAAACCAGTCTTGCAAGTCTCGAGCATAGCCACCCTCTCGGTGTTCTACATTTCAGAGAGTGAGCGCAGGATTTGCATGGTTTTATTCCTCCCTCTACTCATCAGGTGGGATAATAGTTAATCATTGGCTTATAATAGTTAAAAATATACAACTTTGTAACGCTCCACGTAATCAGTTTTAACGAGGTACGGTTTATGATTTCTTGTTAATCTTCTTAAAGTCCAGAGATCAATAAATTCTGTATATTTTATCAGAGGACTACCATGTCTCAACTTCTTGCATATTATGTTTTATTCTTATATAAATATTTTAACCACTGCGTAGTCTAGCAGTCGAAGCGAAAACTTTTGATTGAAAAAACCAGCTATTTGGTTAGCTCTAGTACTACATCCTAATTTACCTTTAGTTGTATCACTTAAAAGTTGCATCGAACACGAGCATCGAAACGAGCACACAATCCAACTAAAGATGAGTTGATGCTGTGGCCCATAGACACCATCGTCAATCCTTGATTAGGAATCAAAATACAGATGCGTTGACACCCCTGAAGATTACAATGGAATGCTTCGATGTCAGTAAAAAGGGTCTCCAGTTCTCGTAACTGACAATACTAAACACAACAGCGTTATGCTGCTATATTATTCTGTGCGAGCGTGGTCCTGCTCTGCTCGAGCCGATTCATTCTGTGAGCGTTTATTGGAGCGTACACTGGTGATGCAAATGCCTTAGTTATATATGATTTCTTCCGATTATATTCTAAAGTAGTTTCCACGGTCAAACTAGATTACCTTCTACATAATATGTTTGTGTAATGTCCTGGTTGAATTCCCCTATACGCGAAAGCTCCCGATGATTAACGTACCTTTCCATAAAAACGTAACCTTTTTGTCCGAATAGCTACAAATACAAATACATTAGTAGCCAGGTATTTAGATAGTACCACACTGACCTTGCGGTCACAAGGTTGCTTTTATTATTTTTAATAACATTAGAGAACAAACAAGCTAACAGTCTACCTAGTGGTAAAAGGTTAATGCAGCCATTGGAAAGTTGCATACTACACACGAAGATGATTTTTAGGGTTCCGTACCCAAAGGGTAATCAACGGGACCCTATTACTAAGCCTCCGTTGTCCGTCCGTCTTTCTGTCAGCGGGCTGTATTTCATGATCCGTAATAGGTAGACAGTTGAAATTTTCACTGAATGTGTATTTCTGTTGCCGCTATAACAACAAATACTAAAAATAAAAATAAATTAAAAATCAAAGGGGGCTCCCCAACTAGAAACGTGTTTTACGATAGTACGGAACCTTTCATGCGCGAGTCCGACTTGCACTTGGTCGGGCTTTTAATAAAACAGCACACATTCCAGCTGACGGTAAGTGGATGCTGTAGCCCACAGACTCCTAAATCTATCCTCGAAGCAGAATCAATATTTGGATGCGTTTTCACCTCAGAAGACAAAGGTAAAATGCCCACTTACCAGCTAAAAGAGTATCTGATTCGCTACACTCACCTAAACACCGCATCATTAAGCTGATATTTTCCGCTGGTATTCTGTGAGACTAGAGATGCGTTGTCAACTATGAGGACCAATATGGAATGTCTTATATAATGTGTAGGTTGTGTCTGTTTTCACCTCGTACTGGCGGCGTAAGAAAATACACTACCCTATATTATCTCGTGGGCGTTGTTAGAGGCAGCAGAGGGAAATAACACAAGAGAACAGCTTTTGCCAAACACAGAGGTTGCCAAACGATCTTTGTTTATCAGTAAGTAGGTTTTGATAGGCTAAGTAGTGTAGTAGCAGTGTTAGAAAATCCACTACCCCATAACGCCCGTGGGTGTCTTAAGACAGAGGAGACAGAGGGAAAGAAACCTGGAGATGGGCAGCAACGTCTCTCTAATAATATCAATGAAATAAAAAATAAAAAACTATGTGAAAAAATGTTCAAGTGCGAGTCGGACTTGGACTTTTTTCACAATTAAAAACAAAAAGTGCATGAAGGGTTCCGTAACATCGTACAAGATTTAATACTATGTAGGTAAAAAACACGTTTCTAGTAGGGGAGGACCCTTTAATTTTTAATTTATTTTTATTTTTATTATTTGCTGTTATAGCGGCAACAGAAATACACACTCTGTGAAAATTTCAACTGTCTACCTATTACGGATCATGAGACACAGCCCGCTGACAGATAGACGGAGGGATAGTGGAGGCTTAGTAATAGGGTCCCGTTGATTACCCTTCGGGTATGCAACCCTAAAACTGGTAGTATTAACTCCTACCACAGTGAAGGAGTACATGACTTGGACATTTACCACCACATACATGGAAACAATAGTATAAGAAATTAAATTTGATTGAGTAACATTTTATTTAATAAAATTTTGTGATAATTTAGAATTCGGAGCGTATTACCTTATAAAGATTTCTGTATCTTTTCTAGTACGCTGTTTAACAAGGTCGTGTCACGAAAGTACTTAACTTTATTTAACATTTGTCATTCAGTTGCAACCTTGTGGAAAGACTGGCGCGATGTGTGACCTAGGCATCAATGCTGGGTATAACTTGTAGTCACGCAATGGACGACTGACGAAATAATTAAACATGGGTTTACTATTAACTTTGTTAATTATTTACACTATATGACATGATTATTTCAAATATTAATTAATTTTAAGATTATTATATATTCGATATATATAATAATCAACAGTTGGGCCGTTAGAGCTTAAGGGTGGTGGTAGGCTTAAATTTAAGTAGTCTGGCCATAAATAACGTAAGAATTTAAAAAAATCTTTTTGCAGTTCGTTACCTCAAATGTGGAAAAACGAAAAACCGTTGTCCGTCCGTCCGCCTGTCCGATTGTCAAGGGCCATTTTTATCAGGAATGGGTAAAGGTACCTATAGAGTTGAATCCAAGAATCGTTAACATAAAAAAAATATTTTGTGATTACATCTTACATTTTCAGTAGGAGCATCGACTGTGATGTAGACCGATGTACGGGAGAACATTTTTTCCCACTGCAAAGTTTGTCCTTATATCTGACTGATTGACCTTTTTGTTTGAGAAATGTTTGGTGCTCATACCTTTCCTATGATTCTCGGGATGGATGAACTATCTATATACTTTAAGTTTATACGGAACCCTCAGGGCGTGAGTTCTACTTATCCAGATTTTTTTTCTTTTTCTGAATTCTAATTTGGGTTCATCATGTCAATTTCGATCTAATACCGCCGTTCTACATGATGTTTTTTACGGTTTTTCATTGTTGGATCACTTTTGCAAAATTGCGGTAAATGCTTTACTTAAAGGGTATGTGGATCCGTCAGCCATTTTGAAGATGCTTCAAAATCTAGGGTTTTAGCCGTATATTTATGAATCGCACTCTCAACCGGTAAAGTAACAATTCTCCTGTCGAAGACCATAAATGGTCGTGGCGATGCCATGCTATTAAGACCGGGCGAGCTGTGAACGCTGTTAAAACCAGAATTTAAAGAAACCCATACGTAAACAAAAACGAAAATATATATTATCACGTGTATTGAGGATTCTTACTTGAAACTTGTCGCGAATTATTAAATAGAGACCTAAAGCTAAGTGCTTATCGTCGATACACAGGACATACTCTAAATCATTTCCTGCAGCTTAAAAGAGAAGATCAATCAAAACGCTTACTGTCTCGATAGTATCGAGTCGATACGCTGATGGAAAAAAAATTACAATAAAAGTGCAAAATAACTAATTGTATGCTTGCTTACAGCTCTATTTTTAGAGACCGAAATATTTTGGAAAAGTTCAACATGGTCATCATCCTGCATCAATATTGTTTTGGTGGGTGGTGTCCTACTAAGGAACCACACGCTTAATTTTTGTGAAAAAGGAGTAAATATTTCGGCCAATGTCCTGTCAAAGTAACACTTTTCAAAAAAAATGAACAGTGGTCTTTCTCCCAAGACTATGCTTTTGGTCACAAGACACGAACAAACCTGTCCCGAGAACAATAATTCGGAATAATCCGGCTACGAATTGTCCACAGTACTAGAGTAGCATGCTCAAAACGTTACTCCGGCATCGAGTCTCTCAAGAAATGTTTCGAGAGAGTCGTTGTTAAATTTTCAATGGAGACAGTGCGTAAATCAATAGATTCGTGACCAGAAAGATTAAAAGCCACATCAAAGACAAAGGCGGCCACCTTGAATAAAATTGGTTTTAATTACATCCTAGCTTAGACTTTATTAGATAATATTTAGACATAAGTTTTATTATTATTATTAGAGTGTATATTTAATAATACTCGGTAAAAATACATTTATCGCCACTGTATATCAGCTACGTAAAGTGCAGGTAAGCTATTGTAAAGAGGAGCTTTCTCTTTACATAATAAGTTAGCTGACAGTCGCTTTGTTGACGAAATCAGTGCATCATGTTATGTAAGGGACTTGGGTAAGAAATTATGTGAACTAGCAGTTGCTTGGCCTCATGCTCCGTGTTTATACTTAAAGTTTAGAAATGCGTGGAATATTATCCCTAGCTAAGTTTTGATATGGACTCACCTCCTAGTTCCTACACGCTGCATTTAATTTTTATCTATATCTACATACATATTTATAATATTCACTTTCATATAATGCAATTTTGAGATAGTAAACTTTTATATATTTCCGAAAAATAAATAGGTTCGTAAAATACAATTCTTCAAGCTACATCCTAAACAAAGAAAAATATTTTTATAGGGCAAATGTTACTCAATATATTTTTTATTCTGGTCAAAATGGCGGATGTAGTTATTCTTTCGAGTATATTATCTTCTAAAACCCATTTCTACTAAAATAGTGCAAAACTGAAAATACCTCATAAATAGCTATCTTTAACTGTATCATTAAGTTAATTTAAATATCATAAAAACTTCCAAATAATGAATTATCATACTGAGCGTATTTCAGCTTTTGTAGAACATAAATATTCTTCGGTAGAGGTAAGTTAGAATGAGTAAGTATGCATATTGACTATATGTCCTTTGCATTTCTCACCATTCAATAATCGAAATTGGTCAAGATAGCATTATTGCTTAATTTAATCACCAAGCAAATGTTATATTTCATCTATTTTTATATGACTGTGGCGGATCGTAAAAGGGAGCCAATATTTTTGGCTGTGACGTATGTAGTATATGTACCATACGTATGAAGAAATGATAACTTGATAAAAATTTTGCAAAATAATAATTAGCAAAGGCGTCATTTATATTAAACACATGAAAAGAATTATTAATTAACTTTTAATAAATTAGTTGTAAATTCGTTACAGTCTCACTTGTATATCGTAAATTGAGCACAACAATTGAACTAAATAAAATGTTATAACATTCGCAGACTGAGAAATTCCACGCGCAATATTGAAGTGATCCTGAATAAAGAGAGATGTGCCAACCAAAATGTATATAAAAATAAACGGGAAAGGTTTTACGGAGTGAAATCTACGTGGAAATATCAGCGTGGCTCGTGCTGTGATGACGAGTAGCTAGTGAAGGGAATCAACACGATTTGTTTATCGATAGCAATTCATTTAAACTCACGACTAACGTCTGAGTAAACACTACACAAAGGAATTTATTTTTAAATCAGAGCAAAATGTATTGAGATGCGAAGAGCCGGTATTAAAGTAATTACGAAGGTGACTACGACAATGAAGTATGTATGTAATTGTTATTGTCTTGAAGGTACGTACAGAGGTCAAAGCAGACGCTGACATTTAATGAAACCTGTGCGCTAATTCAAGATCCTGTTTTATTAGTTAAGCGGTGCAATTTGGCTTGAATAAAGTTAACAAATCACAGTGCTGTGTGGTCGGGTATACATGACAATGGCTTGTCATTGCGGCAGATATAGTTCTTACTTCACGCGTGACACTTATCAGACGTGAGCCGATTTATTAATTTGCGGTCAGGTAGTTACTTGGCAAAGTTGACTCATCGCTGTCGTGAATAAATAAATGACGCCTTGTTTTCGGATTCAAAGAGGCTTTTGTATAAAAATGCTAATACCAGTATAAACTTTTTCAAAATTCTTCATCATCATTACAGCCCTTCACAAGTCCACTGCTGAACATAGGCCTCCCTCAAGGAATGCCACAAAGCACGGTCCTAAGCCACCTGCATCCATCGACTTCCTGCATGTCTTACCAGGTAGTCACTCCATCTAGTGGGGGGACGCCCTATACTTCGTCCTCCGGTACGAGGCCGCCACTCGAGAACCTTTTTTCCCCATCGGTTGTCGGTTCTTCGAGCTATATGGCCAGCCCATTGCCACTTCAGCTTACTAATCCGTTGGGCTATGTCGGTCACTCTGGTTCTACTGCGGATATCCTCATTTCTAAGTTTATCACGCAGAGAAACCCCGAGCATAGCCCTCTCCATAGCTCGCTGAGCGACCTAGAGCTTCCTCATCCGGCCAGCAGTGAAGGACCACATCTCAGTTCCATAAGTCATCACTGGCAACACGCACTGGTTGTACAGTCTCGTTTTCAAGTTTTGAGGTATACCTGACGAGAAGATGTGCCGTAATATCCCGAAAAAGTATAAGATCTAAACACAAGACTAATCTTTCGTTTGCCAATGCGCCTGGAAAGCATGGCAGTTACGACTTTGTTCTACTGCAACTGATTGTTATAATGAAGCTTATTTTCTCAAAAAAAAAATGTTTTGATTACTTGTAAATAGGGCAACGACTTAATTATATTACAAAAATAAAGTTATAAGTTATTAAACGTTTGTTTTATTTACAAGACCTTTATAAGTTTTACATTATTTTTAATTCTGTAACTACCATTGTTTATAATGTTTCAGCAACGTTCCTTCACTAATGGCGGTTTTCCCCGTTGTTGCTTTTTTCCCATTTACGAGTTTCACGGCGACCGTTGCCTGAAACTTACACGTACCCAGAATACAAATGCTGTATAATTTTATCCCGTTCTAGCTTATGGCTTTCAACTATATGCGTTTCCCTCTTCTCACAAATAAAAATGTGTAGCCAGTACAAGGTTTAATCTGAACAACAGAATATATTTTATACATCTATTTGAAAATGGGCTTTATTTATATAGGTTTAGTTTCAATTCAGCTGAGCTATGCGTAACGCTTAGATTCTTTTTGTTAAGAAATAGGAAAATGTTGTCTTTTTCGAACCAGTTGCATTTAAAATCCTCTATCCCTGTTCCCTACTCCTGTGCCGGCATATTTAAAATGATCTGAACCAAGAAAAGCGTTTACTATAGTACGGAGTTTATGAAAAATGTAACGTTATCAATTTTACAATTTCATTTCGAGAAAGATTAAATTCTTTTATTAAATGTCTGCTGATGATTGCTATTAGTAATTTTTGTGTTACATAATTTTAAAATAAAAAAATCGGATGTTATAAATACTAACAATAAAATATACATATTTTAGGATATTGATTGAAATTTTATCTATCTATATATATAAAAGGCAAACCTGACTGACTCATCTATCAACGCACAGCCGAAACTACTGAACGGATTTCGCTGAAATTTGGCATACAGACAATTGTAATGACGTAGGCATCCGCTAATTTTTGAAAATTAGCCCATTAAGGGGATTAAAAAGTGGTTAAAAGTTTGTATGGAAGGCCGTCATTTTCAGAGCTAGAAGCCTGAAACTGTTTTTAGGTTAACGATTAGAAATAAATAGTTACGTGTCCTAGGGTTTTTGAAAATTCAAACCCTAAGGGGGTGAAAAAGGGGTTGAAAGTCTGTATGGGGAAACAAGATTAGTTAAACTATTTTATTCGAAACTTCACAGGTGTACTTCTATCAATAAACAAGTGTTTCAGGCTTTTTCAGAATTCAACCCCTAAAAGGTGGAGAAAGGGTGACAAATTCTGAAAATGAACATGGGTATTTATGGTTTATCGGGTCGCTGATTACGAAAACAACAACTATTTCAAAATCCAACGTAGTAGACGGGAAATACCTACCATCATCCCCTGTGGGGGTGCGATGTGGTTGAAATGTCAATATGGATGTCGTTTTATGGTTTTTTGGGACGTTAATTACGATAATGGCATCGATTATGGTTTGAAACCAACATGGATGGAAGGATGGAGGGATGTATGTTTATATGTAAAAATCATCATGGGTTTGGGTGACTTGGGTGTCATTTTTAAAGTTTTTGGGTCGTAAATAACGTAACTGATATTGATAAATATTTTAAACTTAATTTATTAGAATAGAATAGAATATACTTTTATTGCACAAAAATATAAAACAAAATAGACAAGAAGATTTGTACAAAAAATTTGCACAAAATTACACCTGAATAAAAAATACTAATTTAAAATTTAAAAAACAATGAATATAAACAACCAAACCAAATATATTATTTACAAATTAATAAAACGGCAAAACCAAAAGAAATACTTAGGTACCTACCTATTTTGTATTGATCTTCAAGTTCCAACAATCTACCAATAGATGGCGTTGGTATCGTTTTAGAACGCGGTAACGTTGTGTCAATCTGTACCACATACGGTACCTATTCACTGTTAACGGATATTTGACTAGACTTCAACTTTGTTTGCTTGCTTACGGTTTAAGATTTGCTTCGTGTTTCGGATTAGTTGCTTGATTTTGTCTTTCTTACAACCACTGTTCAAACTTGGAATTCGATTTGCTTTGTGATTAGGTATTGTTGATAGAAATATTTTTTCTCACTGAAAATGACTACAGAAACTCTTAATATTAAAGGAAAAATGGAAGAACATACTGTCGTCCCCATTATAGGTGACGGCGCCTGTTTGTTTCGTGGTCTTTCATTTTTAATGTACCGAACCCAAGAAAATGCGATGGTGGTGCGTTCAAAAATTGTTAGATTTGTGGTAAATGATTGGCCTAAGTTTTCAATTATGACCCACGACAGAAATGGCGATAATTATTCAACAGCAAATGAATATTCAGCCGATATGTTAAAAAATGAAACTTACGTTGGACTTTGTGAATTGGTAGCTGCAGGATTAATATTTCCGTTTCGGTTTGAAGTATATCAAAACGGTCTGCTATACACAGAGTCCGGAACAGATATCTGTCCAGTAAGGCCATTACGATTTAGCCATGATTTATCTAATGGAAATTTTGACGCCTATATGCCTATTGTTGCGAAGAAAATTACACATCGTCGCATGGAGGTACCCGACGAAGAGCGTGATCCTTTTTCAGAGCTTGACCATTCAACTGTTACATCTTTTGTAAACAGTGAAACATCATCTCCCATTAGCGGAACAGATCAATTTGTATCGTCGACATTAAAATATGAAAAAAAGAAAAACAAACGAAGATCGAGATTTACTAATTACACAAGAAAAAGTAAATTAAAAAGTGCACAAGAAAGATATAGACAGAGCAAGCCAGATTCAAATCGTAAAGCTGTGTCCACTTATCAGAAAAATAATCCCGATGTACACAGGCAAGCTGTTGCAAATTACCAAACTGAGAATCCACAAGTGCATAGAGCAATTCAGTTACGGTATGAGGAAAACATTACACTGCGTTTATGGAAAAACAAGGTCCATTCCGCTATGGAGTATGACCCTGATATTGCATATACAACTCACAGCAGTGTAGCCTTGGGTTCTATGACATACGATTGTCAATGGTGCAATGCGCTGAAATGGAAGAATGAGACACCTGATATGTGTTGCAGCGCTGGAAAAGTGCAACTTGATGGGTTGAAACAACTGCATGAAACACTCTTTAGTTTGATTAATGATCTACACCCAGATCATGACCATTTTATGGGTAATTTTCGTAAAATAATGCCTGTTTCCAGATGACTTCCTTTGGTGGTAAACAGGTAACAGCAGATGGTTTTTCATCAATTTTTTAAGTGCAAGGCCAGGTCTACCATTTAGTTGGAAGTATATTACCAGAAGCCGAACATGACGCTCAGTACCTTCAAATAAATTTTGTAGGTGAAGATGATCGAGAAGCAAAGATTCTATGTTCTAAATTTCCTAACTTAAAGCCAAACTTAATCAAACAATTGCAGAATATGCTGCATCAAGTGAACCCGTACATAAAAGATCTGAAAAGTGCCATTGATAAAGCCCCTCCTTCAGAGTTATACAAAGTTGTCATACATGCTGTTAAAAACCACCAGAAGAACATAGAGGTAGGCACAATGCACCAAATACAAATGAAGTGGCTTTAGTGTTAGTGGATCAACAATTTGATCAAAGGGACATCATCCTCGAGAGCCGAAGTAATTCACTTCAGCGTATTAGTGAGATACATCGAGCATATGATGCGCTACAGTATCCATTGATGTTTTGCTTGGGGGATGATGAGTATTCAATCAACATACCACAACGCGATCCCACAATTAAGTTGCCGCTTAATAAAACTGTCTCTTCTGCAAGTTTCTATTCGTATAGAATAATGATTAAAGAAGGAGAAGATAACTATTTAGTCAACTATCGTGCCCTTTTTAGTCAATATTTGGTGGATGAATACGCCAAAATAGAAACAGAGAGATTAAATTATATCAAAAATAATCAAGCCAAATTACGTGCTGATAGTTACATCTATTTAAAAGATGCTGTTGGACGACAAGACTCAGAAGCCAACCGACTAGGACAAATGGTTGTCCTTCCATTATCTTTTACGGGGGGACCTAGGTATATGCACGAAAGAACACAGGACGCTATGACCTATGTTAGGAATTACGGCTGGCGTGATCTTGCCTACAGAATATGCAGTATTACTATAACACTGCCTTACATCTGGCTATCTATTGCGGAAGGAGGAGTTCTACAAGCAAGTAGATGGTGTAACAATGGGCTCACCTGTATCTCCCATAGTCGCCGACATATTCATGGAGGACTTTAAGGAGAAAGCCCTTCTTACTGCTCCTGTATATCCAAGATTCTACAAGCGGTACGTAGACGATACTTTATTTATATACAATTTTACCATCTGACAAAGTAAATACAATTCACAATGGAGTTAGAGGCAAACAATTCTTTAGCTTTCCTAGATGTTTTAGTCATCCGAAATCCTAATAACACTATTGGTCACACTGTGTATAGGAAAAAGACCCATACCAACCGATATTTAAATGGTGAATCGCACCATCATCCATCACAGTTAGCTACCGTGGGAAAATCTTTGTTTCAGAGAGCACGAGGAATCTATGACAGAAAACATCCAAACTTAACTCCAACAAAATTAAATCCAAACCCAAGCATACCACTGCAAGACTTCAAGATACTGTAAGCTCATTCTGCGTAGATCGAACCAAAAATTAATATTCAAAAAACTGAAGGTAGCCGGGCTAACTATGACATTGGGACGTCAAACACCTCAGTCCCCCTGACCATGGGTGCTGTAAAGCACCCGAAACGTCGGGAATCAAAATTAGTAAAATTAAACACGATAAAATCCGTAAAAATAGTTTTATTCAAAATCAACACATTTTTTTCGTGCCGAATGGGAACCCTAAAATAGTTGGCAAATAAAAATACCTATTAATATGCGCATAGTGTAGGTATTTTTATTTGCCAAATAAAAATACAACAATAATAGTTCCATATTGGCAGCATATAATTATAATAATAAGGAAAAATGGGGTAAAATATTTTACTATGCTTAGCAACATTTTCATTATATTGGTGTCTGTCAAATTTACAATTTATTATTTTGTTTTGATGAATGTTTTTACAAAATATAAGATGCTAGGCAGTACTTAACCGTGAAATGAGATTTTTAATTTTTTTTCATGATTATGTGATGAGTTGTGACACCCTTTCACAGCACAGTACGTCATTTTTTGCAAAATTGCGGGAGCTCTTCACACGCCTATGTGGACTCGATTACTGACGCGCCAAAAGTCGTACTTAGCCTTAAAAGGCTAACTTGAAATGGCTTCACTTTGCGTGCGCCTACTGCGGTTCTAAGTCTAATAATTCTATATATGGTACGCTTTTCCGATGACGTAAATTTCAAAAATCCTATATAAAAACAATGGTTGCCACGTTACCACAGATACGACGCTTCGCTAGAGTAAAACCTTCTCTGGATCTGGCCAGTATTTTATAGACGCGCCTACATATATTATGCATAATAATATAGTAAAGTAAAGTAAACTTACAGCCTATATACGTTCCACACATACCTCGTCTCATTTTGGAGAGGGTTTTAAGGCAAGGAAATCGCCGCCGTGCTGCTTCCTTCCTTCACCGCCGAGCACGTGGTAAATCAGGGCTTAAAATTGCAATTAACAATTTCATTGGTGCCGGCGGGAGGTTGCTCGCTGTGATAGTTACAGTGAGCGTTTAGCTCCTGAGCCACCAAGGCTATCAAATATATTATGTATCTATACCTATACCTATTGATATATATATATATATATACGTGTTTATAAAATTACATATATATTTTAATTAACACTGAAAGCACATTATTATTAAAGCATGTTTGACAAGTTTTGCGACTCATATCATTATTTTACTGCTGATTCCAAAGGTTGGCTGGTATATAATACTTATTAAAGCATGAAGTCCATATGTCATATATCCTGGGATAAATTGCTGTTACGGCATTTTAGTGTTTTAAACAGTTGTTAATAATTTATAAAAAAATATAGTCGGCGCTTAATATAATTTAACTTAATATAATAACTTATATTCTACTATCTACTTCTTCATAATACACAAGTTTAAAGCATTCGTTTGAGAAGTTCGAAGGAAGCAATTGCGAGGTAATGCGTGCGCAAAATCAGGAATGCTGGGACGTCGCCCGCTCACTATCGACCGGTTCCTAATACCGCTCTGCACTATTTGCGCGCACGCCTACTTATCAGGCGCAAGGATTGTAATGGGTTACCCTTAGAATACACTCGGGTCACATAATTTTAACATACAAGCTGCTTTGACAGTGGCTGTATTATAATTTATTGGATGTTTTTGTTATAGAATAAGGGTGACAAACGAACACACAGCCTACCGGATGGTAAGTGGATTCTGTGGCTCCTAAACATCTACACCTATCCTTGATTAAGAATCAAATCTGATGCGTTATGACCCCTGAGGATTAAGATGAATTTCCTCATTTCCCATAAAAAGGGTCTCCTGTTCTTTATATTCACTATTCGAAACACAGCAGCTTATTATGGAGCATATGCATTAAGCCCTGTCCAGTAGACTCATTCGTGCTAATATAGATGCAGCATAACTTTAGCAAGTATAAATCTGGGTATCAATATATTATATGCAATGTGAATTTAATTGATTAAAACTTGTGTTGTACAAGGCGTTAGTTAATTTAATTTAATGTAAACTACCTGTCGCAGCTGGAGGCATGGTAGTTCAAGGGCTAAGCGATCGCTCCAATTTTTTTTTTATAGAAATAGGGAGACAAAAGAGCACACAGTCCCCGTGATAGTAAGTGGATACTACCATAGACGTCTTCATATATACTCGATTAAGCATCAACATGCAGATACATTGTCACCCCTGAGGACTAAGATGGAATGCCTTGTTTCCAGTAAAAAGGGTATCCGGTTATCTACACTCACTATTCGAAACACAGAAGCATCGAGCTGCTATTTTACGCTGGTATTCTGTGAGAGCATGGTCCTTCCCCGGTCTAGCCGACTTATTCATGTTAACCTTAATATAGCTGCAGCATGACTCTACCACGTGTACATTTCACAGTACGTGAGCAACCCGGGTTCGATCCCTACCGGCACCGATGAAATTGTTAATTGCAATTTTAAGTGTTGTTTTACCATGAAACTTGCATATCTGATAAATTTAAAAAATATTTTCGAATATATGTGAACTCCACCAACACGCCTTGCGCGGTGGTCACTTGCTTTCCCTGAAACCTTCTCAGTGATAAGTGGAATCCTGCGTCCACGAGTGGGACGTAATAAGCAGTAACTTTACTTACCCGTTTCAGATTGATGTAAAATAACAAAAAAAAAATCACAAAAATACATTAGAATTTAATGACTTCAAAGCCCGCAAATAGTCAATGTTTGCACGTATGTCTCATCCAATCGGAGACTACTCGTACCAATGAACTTATCTATTCGGAACAAATATCTGAGTTACTTAAATGAATATAATCTTAGCGTAACCAATAATTACCTCAACGGACTTTCTCAGAATTATTACATCATTACAGCCGTAAAGTCCTTGGCCAGATTACATTTTTATATTACAGATAATACAGAGTTTAGTATTGGCATTATTGAAGTAACCAATACATGGATAATGGAGACCTTTAAACTTGTCACATTAATATTACAATAGAATGGCCTTTTAGTCTTAAACACAAAATTTATTATAATCTACCAACACAAAAGAAAGGTCAGTATGTAAATAAAACATTTTTTGGCTGTTACTATTCTTATTAAGTCGTCTTTTTTAATCCTGCTCGTTTCAAAGTAATAATAATAATAGGAAATATAATAATAATAATAAGAAGAAGAAAAAGAAAACTACATGAATAAGAAATTTATTCACTATACTTGTTACAAGTGTATAAAATAAGAAAAATAATAACAGCATGTTCAGCACTGAACACTGCAACCCTGTGAACGCGTTACCAAAATTCACGCACACTAATAGTTGTTGCTGAGTAATCTTACTTTATAATGTAAAATTGTATTACTACTAAGTTGTATAAATTGTAAAAAATTGCAAATTAAATTATCTTTCAACGCTGGACCACGACATCTTTATTATCGCCGAGACTGCTGGTAAACCTGGTCTTCCTCTCACTGCGGCCAAGACACCTTTAGCCGTCAGAGCCCTTGATCAGTCTTGTGAGTCTGCTTGACTGGCAGTCATATAACCCCATCACCTAAACCTGACATCCTGTCAGGTTGCCTCTGCATATCTGTTACGTTGGGTCTCATGGTGTAGACATCCCGTACTTATCTAATATATTTATATGGTAGGGCTGGGGTATTAGGGACCGCTAGGGACTGCTAGGTATAGGGAACTTAGGGTCTGTAGGGTCTAATACTCGTGCCATATTCATGTACAGCCAGGTAGCCTTCTATTGTGTAAAAGAAACAAATGTGACGATCTTGACGTGTATAAACTTACACGACGTTCAATACATACAACACCTTACTCTGGAAAATAATAAGCTCTACGAGCTATTGTATAATTGTATTTAAAAAAAATTACGTGTTTTTATAAAGTAAATACATAAAGTAAAATTAAAGTTATATTATTTTCTAAATATAAATACAAATCGGAACAAAATAGAAACAAATGTGACAAATACAATAAAATATAGAACACCAAACTCAAGAAAAATATAAAAAATATTAATTCTGCAAGCTATTGTATTTAAAAAAACAATATATTGAGTAGCATAATCAATCAATAGTATAATTTAATTAAGTTTTTTACGTAGTAGAGCCATGCTGCAGCTATATTAATAGTATAGTTGTAGCACGAATGGGTCGGCTCGACCGGGGAAGGACCACGCTCTCACAGAATACCAGCGTAAAATAACAGCTTAATGCTGCTGTGTTTCGTATGGTGAGTGTAGAGAACCGGAGACCCTTTTACTGGAAAAGAGGCATTCTATCTTAGTCCTCACGGCTGACAACGCATCTGCATTTAAATTCGCAAACGAAGATAGATGTAGATGTCTATGGGCCACAGCAACCACTTACCATCAGGTGGACTGTGTGCTCGTTTGTCACCCTTATTCTATAAAAAAAAAAAAAAAAGTTACATTATATACCCATACACATATTACGTACACACATACACCTATACACAAATATGTATACAAAAAGTAGCCATAAAATCAAGTTGTTTTTACTTCACTAAGTAATCCGACGTGGTTATTTTTGACATTTCTGTATAAAAAATGACAATTTTGTGAAGTTCTAATTAAAGGGTTTTTCAATTGGCGCGGGTTGATTTTGGCGGCCTGTGGCAGCCATTTTGTTTTGGTGCCATTTATCAAATCTTTTGTTTATTATTCAGTTACTTATGCCAAATCACCTTGGCAAGTTACACGATTGAACGCACGGTAAAATGATAAAACTTTATTATCAAAAATGAGTGTTCGTTAGTGCAAACGTTGCGCACATTGCGCCCATTTTACGGTAGACGTGGTGGCCCTTGACAGTCGACTCTTCAACGTTTGGTGGCCAAATTTGAAATGACCGGTTCGGTAAACAATCAGCCAACACCCGTACGTTCAAGTAACGCAAGATCGGCCGAGAACATCATCGCAGTTCGTGAAAGTGTGCAGCAGAACCCGAGACAGTCGATTCCTCGCCGTGCATTTCGCAGACTTCAACTTGGCGAATTTTACGTCGGGACTTAGGCCTACACCCGTTCAAGATACAACTGACCCAGGAGCTCAAAGTTCATGACCATAGACAACGCCGTTTTTTCGCTGACTGGGCTTCGAATCGTTTGGAAGAGGACCCCAATTTTGGCCGAAAAATCATCTTTAGCCATGAGGTGAATTTTTGGATGAATGGCTGTGTTAACAAGCAGAATTGCCGTATATGAAATGACACCAACCCACGCGAGGTTCACCAGGTGATGATGCATCCTCAAAAAGTTACCGTTTGGTGTGCATTTTGGGCCGGCGGTCACCGTCAACGGCGAGCGCTACAGAACGTATGGACGACATGTGGTTCCAGCAGGACGGCGCTACGTGCCACACAGTGGATGCCACGATTAACATTCTCCATGAGCGATTTGAGGGTAAGCTTATCTCTCGCAAGGGTGATCTGAATTGGCCACCAAGGAATTTTCTTGTGGGGTTTCTTGAAGTCGCAGGTCTATGCAAACAAACCACAATCGACTGATGCCCTAAAGGTGACACAGGCCATCGCTCAAATTCAGCCGGATCTATGCAGAAGAGTCATTGAAAATTGGACCACTCGGATCCGTGCCACTCTAAGAAGCCGAGGCGGGCATTTGAACGATGTCATATTCCACACTTAATCGCACATGTGGGCCTTTCAAATACAATAAGAATTTTGTTAATACCACACACACAGCTTGTTTTATTTTATTTCAACATCTACCAGCCCTTATTGAAAAACCCTTTACTTAATACTTAAATTAAGATATCATGCAATTCATAATAGAATATGGGCACCTCGCAGTCGGGTCATTTTGCCATAATCGTCATGGATTTGGACACCTTTATAAATCCAGACGTTGCAGTACTTGATTAGTTTTGAGAATTATAAAATTATCGAAATTACGAAAATATGTTATAACTGTTAAGGCGGAGCAATCCCAAAGCAAATTACAACGGTTTAAATATGAATGACGTAATACAAAGTCAAATATATTAATCAAATAATATGACGCTATTGTATTGTATTGCTTAGTCCATAAGCATACATAATAGTGATAGACTCATTAGCAAGTAAATACATGCTCAGTGTCCGTACTTATGTAAATTGATCCCAGACTCGCTTCATTCTATAGATCTATGTATTGTTATGTTCGCCTAAATGTCACATTTACAAGGTATGTGCTTGTCTTACATACTCTGCGGTCTGGTATACTATTAAACATAAGTTTATTGAATATGCAATGTGCAATTATGTATTAATTAATTAATAATTAGTGGTAATTTATTTGTTTGACGTAGTTTGCATAACATTTTGGCAATTTTTAGTACCTACTAGTAATCAAAGCCTACTAGGTACATAGTATTATAGTGACATTTAAAAAAAGAACTACTCCATTTTAATATACCTACATTATTATCATCATTGGTCTGCAAACTGTCCACTGCTGGGATTCAGCCCTTGACATACTTATACAGATTTTTTGTAATCACCACAGATGTTGCAAACCTTTCGTAGTCAATAAAACAATATATTTAATAGAATAAATAAATTATAGACGACAAATAATTTTGTTTTCCATGTTAATATTATGTAAGCTTACTAAACTAACCTAACCTTCACTATCTTCACGCAAAATTTTCTAAATCTTCATCAAAACCACCCACATTAATTTAAGCTTGTATTAAGCTCTAACTTGAAATCATTTTACTTAGTTTGGACTTGTATAGAGCTCTTAAGAAAATCATCACTCAAGAACCTTCAGGGTCTTTGTTTTTTTCTCTGTAGAGAAAATAATAATTTCAATATATCAGAATTAATGACTAATGAAAGAAATGTTGTTACTGTTACGGCTATCTAAAGTCTACCGCCGTTTTTCTAATTTTTCATTGTATAAATATTTGTCATAGTTGCCACGCTTGGCAGGCGTTAGTTAGTAGGCGTAGTTGTTATTGGGCCTTTTACGTCAATATGGCACCCCTAAGAATGTTAATTTGCCAAAAAAATGCATATATTAATTTGCATACTTATTTAGAGAAATAAATATATTGACACCTCTCTCAATATGTTTTTTATGATAGAGCTACGCTGTAGCGTATTGTGGTCGCACCACAAAAATGTTAGTTCGACGGAGGAAGAACCACGGTATTAGATAGTACGAGTATAAGCGTAAAATAGCTGCAAAATTCTACTGTCTTTCGTATGATAATTGACGAAAACTGGACCCTCAGTTTTTAAGGTACGGCAAAATTAATTTAAAAAAAGCATCTGCATTTTCATTCTTAGGGGTGATATTAGGATTTATTTTATTATAATAAGCAATCTTACTAAAGACTAACTTAATAAAAATTATATCGCATTTATGAATTTCTTGATACCCGCAAGTAAACAAGATTATTACTACAAGATTTTCATTTTAGTCACCCGCTGCTATCATGCTATATTTTCACTATTTTCTTATTACAACAGAATGTCTACATGCAATTCTTAAAATAAATTAATGTATGTTTTTTTCAATTATTAACATTTTATGTTTTCCAGTGTTCTAAAAATATAATATTATGCAGTTTTATCGCCCATGCATATAACTTCTCTCTTATAATACCAACCTCTAATAATTAAATGCTGACTGCCTTTTTAAGACCGCGCCAACTGGCATAATAACTTGAAAGTTTTGTTCATATTCATCGCTCTCGCTCTGTTCCCCGCTACCGTCAGTGGGATATAAGCCTGGCATTTTGAATGGATACCTATCACCAGCATCTCACTCGTTATATAGTGGGGTGCATCGAGACCTGGTGAACATTAAAAGACAGAAAAATAACATGTTGTATTTATTTATAACTAGCGACCCGCCCCGGCGTCGCCTAGATAGAATCTATTAATGTGGCGTTGTTTGGATTAAAGATAGTCATAGACAATTTATTTTATCAATTTTTCGTTTTCAAAAAAAATCTTCAAGTTTATCGCATATAATATAAAGCCTATATCCTTCCAGGCATTGCTCTCTATCTATTCGTAAAATTTCAATACAATCGGTTCAGCCATTCCTAACATTCGCCAGACAGACAGACAAACACTTTAAAAATGTCGGTTTTATCTTGCAAAACCCCCTGAAATTAATAGAAAAGTTCAGGGGGGTCAATTCAATATTACAGACAGACACTTAAATTTTATTTACTACATGTACACAGATTTGCATGTATTATTGAATTGCCAAAAATGTTACTGTAATAAATAGATTACAAAATAAATAACTTGTATAACATATCTGTTGTGTGTCCTTACCTTAAGTAAAATAACCATAATATAATATCATATTATATTAGGTATATGATATAATATTCCGTTTCACTACAAGCAATAGGTAATTTACAATTGGATCAAATGTTGCAGCCACCGCGTATAGGTAATCTAAACAGAAACTTGTTTATGACTGCATCAATTATGCCTAAGCATATCCTAATTACTGTAATGGTGTTCGTATGAAACTCAGAATGGGAGGGATAGGGGGAGTGATGGAGGGGAAGTTAGGGAGTGTGCTCACGTGCCTAAAACACTATAATACACATGTATATTGTAATTATATCGCAACTGCTAAGTATTTCATGAAGCACTCGTTAATTAGCTGAAAGCTTGAAAACAATAAACCTCGCATGTCAATAGCCGACACGAGTACCATGCCTATAACATCGAATATTACCCAATTATGTCATATAGCTATAACCTGTGATTAGTAGGACAGTCATGCAATCTTAATAAGACTGCTATTAGTTGAATGGATTTAGTAATAAGGTATTAGGCCTTAATGAATATTATATTAAATATTGAAGCGTTTACTCCATTTTCGATTCCTTTCCAATTACTTATTGAAATTCAATAAAGCAGCCCGTATAACCAAACAGTTTTAGTAAAGAAAGGCTCTCGAATCTCGTACGTGTGCAAGGCCATTACATTGAGATTCTCGCGCTACATCAAATTGTCACTTAATGAAAGATGTAGGAAGTCGATTTATTTTTTGCTATTTGAGTATATAGTTATTTTTGTTATTTGAGTATAGCATTAAATAATTAGCATTTACTTTGTGACTTCGTTCGCGTAGAACTTAAACTTAAAAACGTACAGATCTTTATTAGTGGTCTTTGGGCAAACATAACGACAAACAGACACTCACACCTGTCACTCAGATGGGCAGGCAGAGACTACAGACTTTTATTTGGCACACACTTCTCTCATTCGTGAGGTTTCATCATAATCGGTTCAGCCTATCCGAAGATTACTCCAAACACACAGACAGACAGACAAACATTTTAATAATGGTTATTCATTTTTAATAGCATGCAAATAACTGGCTAAGCTTTATAAAAAGCAATTATTTCGATATTACAGATAGGCTCTTCAATTTTATTTACATTAGGTCTTTACCTATGAAATTGCAGTTTTTATGAAATAGTTAACGTAATTTTTTCTATATTTTTTATTTCTATTAATCAAAGTAATCACCCATGCAATCGATGCATTTTTGCCAACGCAGTGGTAGTTTATTGATGCCCTTCTTGAAGAAATCAGAACGGGAGGCAACAAATTTTTCAAAGGCATTTTGTGCTGCCTCTCTGCCTCATGGGTATGGATTTTTTTTCCCCGCCAAAAAGTTGTCCAAATTCTGGAAAAAGTAGAAGTCTGTAGGGGCAAGGTCTGGTGAATATGGCGGATGACGGAGAGCTTCCAACCCTAGCTCTTGTAACTTGGAGACCTTCTATTGTGCAGTATGAGGTCACGCGTTGTCGTGCACAGCAGCGGGGACGAGCGATTGACCAAAGCTGGTTGGAGACGTGCGAGCTTCTCCATCATTGTGTTCAGTTCCTCACATTACACATCTGCAGTAATGCTCATCCCGTTTGATAGGAAGCTGTGATGAATCACACCGGCGCTAGACCACCAAACAGTTACCATCACTGTTTTAGGGGTAAGTTTTCGTTTAGGGCATTGTTTAGGTGCTGAACCAGAATCCAAACAACTTGCTGAGCGCTTTCGATTGCCAAACAGAATCCATTTTTCGTCGCAGGTAATAATGCGGTTCAAAATTCTTTCGTTTGTGTGCCTGTTGAGCAGTGCAAGGCACGTCTCGACACGTACTTCGTGCTCTTTGATGGCTGTGATCATTGAGTTCGTGGGTCACCCATTTGTCTAGCTTTTTTACCTTGCCAATTTTACACAAATGGACCAATATTGTTTTCATGCTAACTTCGAAAGCTGCTGCTGATTCAGCCGTAGATTGAGTATCATCAGCTTCCACAATCGCCTTTAATTCGTCATTGTCGACCAAAGTTTTCGGACGATCACGAGGTTCATTTTTCAGGTTGAAATTCCCAGAACGGAAGCGGGCATACCAATAATAGGTTGTGCGTTCATTTGTAGTATTTGCTCCGTAAACGTCGTTGATGTTGCGTGCCGCTTGTGCCGCGTTGCTACCACGACAGTACTCAAATTCCATAATTACTCGAATTTTTAACATCATCGATCCATGATGACGTAAAAGACTCAACTGCGATGAAAACAAATGAATGACAAATTTTGCAAACAAATGACTAATTTTGAAAAAAGAATTCAAAAAAACTGCAATTGCCAACGCGAGATTTACAAAAAGATAGCCCCCAGTCCCCGGCGGCCACGCTATTCCTGGTAACGGTGGTGACCATGGTAACTGTGGGGTAGGCGGTGCTAAGAATCTCCGGTGGAGGTTCGGTTGCCACCTAAGACGACTCGATCTGGCTACATATAACGCACGCACCCTGAAGACTGACGAGAAGATCCTGGAGCTGGATGAAGAGACAGACAAGTTGCGCTGGAATATTATAGGATTATCTGAAGTCGGTAAAAGAGAGGGGGAGGACACGGTAATCCTCGAATCTAGCAACTTGTTCTATCACCGGGAGGGCGACCATCTGTCCCAAGAGGTGTCGGATTTATCGTCCACAAGTCTCTAGATAACAACGTTGTAAAAATTGTGAGTGTGTCAACGAGTGTTGCGTTACCTTATACTTAGAATCACCAAATGGTATTTGCTGAAGTCATACAGGTTTATGCACCAACCTTGGCACATCCCGACGAGGAGGAGGAAGAAATGTATGATGATATCTCTAGAGCCCTGCATTCTTCTAAAACCCACTATACGGTATTGATGGGAGACTTCAACGCAAAACTAGGTAGAAGAGAGAACGATGAGCTGAAGAGAAGTTTGGGATAGGGTAACGGAACCCAAGGGCCCAGCAGTTGACCGACTTCAAGGAGAAATAGAGACTCTTTAGACTCTGTGAGAGACACACCGAATCTAAACGTTAAGTTGGAGAGGTCACCCTCGTACTCTAATCCAAAGTCCCGAAAACTTTCAGTGCCTAGAAGACTGCCATGCAGTGAACGATATGAATTACAAGCTCGTGGAAACTATCCATGCGGAGCTAAGTTTTGCAAAAACCGCCGCAGAAGAACACAAAAACTCTCCGATCACACTCTTAATCTCATGGCTGTTAGACGGGATATGAAGCTGCAGTCTTCAGTAGATTTGACAGCATACAGGCAACTGAACAGGCAGATCTCCAAAGGCATGCGGCGAGACTTACGCAACTTTAATACTGCTCGTATTGAAGAAGCGATCGAGCGGAACCAGGGCACCAAAGTCTTTGCTAGAGATCTGTCTGCCAGAAAGAGCCAACTGTCGAAGCTGAAGACCGAATGTGGCAGCATCGTTTCTGGGACACCTGAGATTTTGAGTGAGATTGAGGGGTTCTATGGGCAGCTGTACACGTTATCATTGGAGCCACACGCAAGTGTGAGTAACGATCCAAGAGCAAATCTTATCCATCACTATTCCGAAGATATTCCGGACGTCAGTCTGAGCAAGTTTATTATTATATATTAGAGATTATATGAGTAAGCTCAAGGTCGCTCAGCAAGCTATGAAGAGGGCTATGCTCGGGGTTTCTGTGTGCGATAAACTTAAAAATGATGATATCTGCAGTAGAACCAGAGTGTCCGACATAGCCCAACAGATTAGTATGCTGAAGTGGCAATGGGCCGGCCATATAGCTCGAAGAACCGACAACCGATGGGGAAACAAGGTTCTCGTGTGGCAGCCTCGTACCGGTAGGCGAAGTGCAGGTGGCTCAGGATCGTGCTTTGTGGCATTCCTTTGGGGAGGCCTATGTTCAGCAGTGGACTTGTGAAGTGCTGTAATGATGAATGAAGATGATGAAATAGTTTTTGCCAGTAAAGGTTTAAACATCAATGTCGTGTTAATGACTTTGTGTCAACACCGATTTTTGATTGTAATAATATATTTTAAAAGTTTATCATTAGGTATATAATAACCGAAACATTGCTGGCCGTAAGAGGAAACTCAAAGTCACTTAGGGAGCTGGAGAGAGAGCTATAGAGAACCCAGCTTTGTGAGCTTGATGAGCTGTGATGTTGATAGTAGAGATGGGCCGAATATTCGTTTTATATTCGGTATTCGGCATATTCGGCAGCTTTACCGAATATTCCTATTCGACGGATATTTTTTATAGGATAAGGTGACAAACGAGCACACAGTCCATCTGATGGTAAGTGGTTGCTGTGACCCATATACATCTACATCTATCCTTAATAAAGTATCAAAATGCAGATGCGTTGTCACCCGCGAGGACTAAGATGGAATGCCTCTTTTCCAGTAAAAAGGGTCTCCGGTTCTCTACACTCATCATACGAAACACAGCATCATTAAGCTGCTATTTTACGCTGGTATTCTGTGAGAGTGTGGTCCTTCCCCGATCGAGCCGACCCATTCGTGCTACAACTATACTACTAATATAGCTGCAGCATGGCTCTACCACGTATAAAATTCGGCTAAATCACCGAACATTCGTTAAAGTGGTATTGAAATGTACGAACATGTTTGTCCACATGTCAGATGTAGCCGATAGACATTTGGCCTTAGATAGCTCACCTTGAATAGTGCTTTTAAATTTTTCATACAGTTGTGGAATCACTGTTTTACCTATACATTTTCCTCTCAGTATTTGGTATTTGGGCTTTGCCAACTGCATGAGCCGATTAAAGCCTTTATCTATTGCTATCATTTCAGCAATTGAATTCGTAATTGGAAGTGATCTGGGGTCGTTGATTCGCCATTTGGAAATAATTTAAACTCGACGACTGTTTTTGTGAGAAAAAAAGTGTTTCGTTGTGTTACTCTTAGTGAAAATTGATAATTATATGATAAAAATGAGTGGCGGGAATGAAACTGACGACCAAAGTAAAGTGAAATGTACGATTTGAGAAAAAATACTTTCTATAAAAAATAATTTATCTACCGACTTCAAAAATGAGGAGGTATTCAATTCGACTGTATGTTTTTTTTTATTTGAAAGCTGGTGCTTCTCATGTGGTCCCATATAAATTTGATCAAGGTTTGACCAATAGTTTTCGAGTTATCCTTAATAATTTATTTTGAAGTCGGTTGTACAAATTTTTAAATTTTAAATTATTTCCAAATCGCGAATGCACGTGCCTGCAATTAGCTCAGTACTAAATGATGCAATAACATGTCAGGTGTGGCGGGGGAGTGAGGTGCAGGGTCCGGTGCTAATCCCGCGCGCTTTACGTAAACAAGTTTCGACATGATTTGGTTAGGTACCGAGGTGATCCTGCCGAATAATGTTCGGCCGAATATTCGGTTCGGTAAAAGTTTTACCGAACTTTCGGCCGAATATTCGTATTCCGTGAAATCCATATTCGGCCCATCTCTAGTTGATAGTGATAATGATGATGATGATAAATATGATGGTAACATTTTGTGCCTGCTCTACACGGGTCATACAACCCTCCAACGAACTTGGTTGCATGTTGGATGGTTTGGTCGAGTTCTCTAACTCGCACGAACTGGCCCTTTTACATTAGACTATTTATTATTGTTGTTTCACGGATGCTTTTTGATCTTGCATCGTAAATGGCTTATATTTCGAACGAGTTCAATCAGGTTCTGCGAAACCTAAGCTTACTTGAAATGAGGCATTCCATCTTAGGATATTTGAAGATAGATCTAGATGTCTATGGGCTACAGCATCTACTTACAATTGGTAGGACTGTGTGCTCGTTTATCATGCATATTCTATGATTTTTTTTTCGGATTTGGGCGATTAATAGATATTGCAGTGGCGCTGCCTACCAACCAGCATTTATATTAAACTCCATTATCAATTTATACATCGTAGAACCATGCTGTAGCTATATTATGGTTGAAGCACGAATGGGTCGGCTCGACAGGGGTAGGACCACGCTCTCACAGAATACTAGCGTAAAATAGCAGCTTAATAATGCTGCTGTGTTTCGTATGGTGAGTGTAGAGAACCGGATACCCCTTTTTACTGACAACGAGGCATTCCATCTTAGACCTCAGGGGTGACAACGCATCTGCATTTTTAAATGTAGAGGTCTGTGGGCCACTGCATCCACTTACCATCAGGTGGACTATGTGCTCGTTTGTCACCCTTATGGTATAAAAAAAAGCTTTTCATCCACTAATAATGGAGTTTTATCTTTGTAAGATGTGATGAATTGTGGTGGCATAAGAGAATCTATCAGCCCTTTTCGTCTCATGGGTGTCGTTTGAGGCGACTGTTGGAAGTTTCAGAATATCTTAAGGCTTCCGATAGATAACGCTATGACAATTTCCTTACGCTAAGCGTTAAATATTCAGATCAGCGACGGAGAGCTGCGTCAAAGATGCGAGACGCCTGGAACTGCAATATTCAATTCGTCTGCCAACAGTGATGCTTATGGTAAAACATAACTAACACTTAACTTATCATACAGTGAGAAAGGTCTATGTAAGACGTTTCATTTGGTTTGAAATGATCACTGTTAGATAAAGCTATACTTATATTTTGAAGCCTTAGAAAAACACCAAGTTTTAAATGTCAGCTTAACAATTACAAATGTTGATAGTACGTAATTCTAACTGAAGAGTAACGTAGAATAGAAGTGACATCACTGCTTGTCATCAATGTAATTTAGCAAAGGAGGCGTCGGAAGACGGCGAGCTGCGCTGTCGAGAATGTTCCCCGATCTCATTTCCATGCAAATGAGCGTAAGATGTGTTATACGTTCAGCACTGTTGGGTGCTCTCAATAGAACAATGCCTTACCTATAGCATACTACTGGTATTTAGCCGTATTGTACTCGATCGATCAGCAAATTCACAATACAATGTAAATTGTTTTAATTATAGATGAGACGTGTTTAAATAATTTTAATTAAAAGCCAAAAATCGCCTAAACACTTATAGAACATAATTTATAGTATTTATTAAGTAATTTTCAGGAATAACTTTCGGCCGTACTAATAATCGTTGATCATCGCTTAATTAAATTAAAAATAGTTAGTGAAAAAAGAGAGAGCAACTTTAAACATCTTTAAGTTGCCGTTGATTTTTAGAATAACGGCCTTTATGTATTACGGGTGGATTTATTTTTAATAACATAACAGTGACTAACGAGCTAACACCACCTTAAACTGTACACCTGATGGTACACGGTTACTAAAGTCAAAGGACGCCAGCAGTCTAATATAATCATCTCTGAACGAAAAAAGTAAAAAAAAAAACTAAAACGAATTGCCTTATAGATGTAATTTTACCTTTTGGTACTCTTCAGACCATATCACAAAATTAAATGGAATGCTGCTGGACGATAAAAATAGGAAAGAGAAATAGAAAAGAGAGAGAAATATAAAAGGAATACATAAGAGTGTGAAGAAGAAAAACCACTTTCTCAGACAAAATCCTAAGCTGAAAAGGAGTCCTACGAGTCCTACCACGTGTAGGATCTCATTTACATATATTTGAATATCATAGCATCTTTTGGACTAACACATTGTAAAAAAATATAAATTCGTAATTGTTTTAACGGTGGAAATTACAGTAGGACAAGAATTCTAACTTTATGCACGTTAATCACTCAACTCTTCAGTTCAAGTTTTTTCAATTGTTTCCATGTTGTTTCCAAATAACAGATATCCATTATAACTAAAAATAAATCGCGAGTTTCAGATGACAGTAAATGACAACAGAGCTAATGAAACAAAAACAGAAACAGAAACAGAAACTTTTTTATTCAATGTAGTATTACCACTGGTTCGAAAAAAACCTCTGTCCTGGGAAGAACCAGCAAGAAATCCAGCGGGACTTTTAAAAAAAATAACACCTCACAATCATGTATGTTACACAATTAACAATACAAGACAAATTAGAAATAGCTTGAAGCTTCGCGTCTAGTCTGATTCCAAGAAAAATAGTGGTATCGACAAGACTCAGTTCCTCCCCATTTAAA
This sequence comes from Parnassius orleans, assembly GCA_029286625.1. Lineage (NCBI taxonomy): Eukaryota > Metazoa > Arthropoda > Insecta > Lepidoptera > Papilionidae > Parnassius > Parnassius orleans. The sequence continues at coordinate 2,021,761 of JAGSMP010000027.1, read as the reverse complement.
ATTACATTAGTATTTGAATATTTGACATTTGGAGTCATGAATTTTATACATTTCGTATTAGTGCCATTTAAATGCAAACTATTAACATTAAACCAATTTGCTAAGTTAGATATGGCATTATTTACTTCTTTAGAAAATTAAAGAAGTGTCATCAGCAAATAATACTATATCATGGTTTTACCCTACTATGTAAGGTAAGTCATTAATATATACAAGAAACAGAAACGGGCCGAGAAATGAGCCCTGAGGCACTCCCATTCGTACCATCAACCCGGCAGATTTCATACTTAAATATGAAATAATTAATTTAAGAGCATCACTTCTTACACCGTAGTGTTGAAGTTTCCTGATTAATGTCTCATGGTGAACACAATCGTAGGCCTTGGATAGGTCACAGAATATACCCAAAGCATCCTGTGAATTCTCCCATGCATTAAAGATATATTTAATCAGCTCAAAACCGGCATCAGTTGTCGAGCGACCCCTTGTGAAACCAAATTGATTTTTATGAAGTAAATTATTTATATTAAAAAAAATTACATTTGATTAAGAATATTTATTTTCAAAAATCTTACTAAGTACTGGCAGTACATAAATAGGTCTAAAATTTGCGGGGTTTAATGTACTACCAGATTTAAATAAAGGTATTATTACTATGCTTCATTAAATCAGGAAACACACCAGATTCGATACTAGTATTAAAAATAATAGCTAGTTGAGGCGCGATTGTATCTATTATGAATGAAAATGGAAAGTGCTAACTTTGGTTATATACTTAGTCATTGAGAAAGAAGAAAGAAAAACAAAGTAGGATAAGACGCCATCTGTAAAATTCGTTTCTAAAAATGAATGAAATCTTCGCTCAACGAGCTATGGGAGGACTATGCTCAGAGATTATCTGCGTGATAGATAATGAGGATAACCACAGTAGAACCAGAATTACCGACATAGCCCAACGGATCAATGAGCTAAAGTGGCAATGGATAGCCGGTCCGATAGCCATAGCTCAATCAATCGCCCACCGATGTGGAAGACAATTTCACGTCGTGAACTTGTCTGTCTGTAGAACCAGAATTACCGACATAGCCCAACGGATCAGTGAGCTAAAGTGGCAATGGATAGCCGGTTCGTTAGCCATAGCTCAATGAATCGACCACCGATGTCATCAACTTTACGAGTGACAGGTAAACGAAGTGTAGGGAAGGTAGTTGGAGTAAGGACCTAATAATAGTTGTTTATTAATTCACCAAGTTAAATTTTCTTGATTATAAGTAGCGTTAACCTTTTTCTTAATTTTTATCCAATAGTCACTATAGTTATTACATAGCTATCAATTAGAGTTACTCTTTATACTTATCTTGGTATTCATCCACAATCATTATCAACATGTGATAGACACTATTGGTACTTTGAAGGAGGAAGTGCCATGATCGAATATTTCTTCCCTCTGCGCCTTGACCTCTGATCTAGTTATAGCATAGAGATACCAATTGCTCACACACAAAAAAAATTTCTTTAAGTTAGCGATAAGACCCACCTGCTATATTAAAATATTGCACTCTATTACATCATCTTTGATGTCAAAGACCTGCATAGTGAATAACGAGAAACAGTATGTTTGCTACTTGACATGTAATTAATACAATTTCGAGTTATTTTAAAACTGTGTTTATTCTATTTTGCCATGTTTCAACAACCACAACAACAGCGAAGACTTATTACTTATTATACTTTATTGTTTCTACAAAAAAGTTTAATAGATATTATATCTTTAATATTTCAATAAAGTTTAAAATTAAGATATTCATCAGCATCTTTACGGTCTAATAAATGTCTCCCATTAAGTGTGATTTTATGTTACACATTTCAATTAAGGACACACATTTGTTTCCTAAAACTTATGTGTAACATAAAATCACTTGTACCTAAAATTTATTTACATCATTCTCAAATTTTGGATAAATGTATAACGTAGAGAGAAAGCTTTAAAAAGACTTGGCTAGTAAGACATTGTTTCAGTCACAGGAAAACAAAAAATAAAATAAAATTACTATGTTGTAATTGTATATCATTATATTCAAATTGTGCATATCTCCTTAATTTCAATGTCCTAACCCAATGTATATATATCGCATCGAGCAATAGAAAAACTGCAAGAAATTTTTCTGGCCTATGAGGTACCTGGTTCTTCTCTGTAAACGAGGAGCATATTAATCCCGCATTTCCTACCCTAACGCACCATACGCACCAGACTGTAATATCTTATACAAAAATATAATTACTAAAAATGTAAAGCTATCGTTTAAAATTACACTATGCGGGTTAAGAGCATTAAAATGCAGTGACCTTCTACTTTTCTTATAGTACACAGATGCGCCAGGAGCTTCGCTTTTCTCTCAGTCGAACTTGGTCGAGAGAGCGGGACAAATATAATCGGCGTCGCATCGATGCAACGCCGTTTTGTCGACAACACAACTTTGCGACATGCCTATTGTCACCTATTGTTTGTTTTAAACTTATTGCAATAAAGTTAAACATCAGTTGTATCAAAGTTTTAATTATGATTACTGATTATCATTTGACATATTTATGAATAGACGTACTAGCTTTTGTCCCAAAAAATTTGAAAGATTGCGTTGAAAAATTCGTGAAATCTTCAGTCTCAGAAATTATCAGAAATCTTCAATTTTGAAATAATCCGATCTCTTCAATTTTTTTCTATAAAATAAAGTTTCAAGCAAACTTATAGTCCACCTGATGGTAATTAGCAACTGAAGCACATGGAAACCTGCAGCCAATTTCAAATAAAGAAGACAGATGCGTTGTCTCCTCTGAGGACTCACACAGAAATTACCTGTTTGCCTGTTACTATACTCGCTTTCTATACCCTTTACACCGAAACACAACAGTGCACACTCTTTTTTATAGAATTAGTGTGACAAACGAGCACATAGTCCACCTGTCCACCATGGTAAGTGGTTGCTGTGGCCCATAGACATCTACATCTAAATACAGATGCGTTGTCAGCCGTGAGGACTAAGATAGAATGCCTCTTTTCTAGTAAAAAGGGTCTCCGGTTCTCTACACACACCATATGAAACACAGCAGCATTAAGCTGCCATTTTATGCTGGTATTCTGTGAGAGCGTGGTCCTTCCCCGGTCGAGCCGAACCATTGTGTGTAAGATGGTAGTAGAAACCGGTAAGATGGTGTAAGATGGAATACCTACCCAGACGAACTCCTATGCAGAAAAGGAGTCCTACCAGCTGGTAAACAATATCAATAATATAAAAAAACGCAATCTTTCAATTAAAACATATTTCTAAAACCGCTTTATTATCTTTTCTGAGACAAAATTACGATATAAGACTTATAATAATATGTATGTTTTAAAACATATTGTAGTTCCCAACCCGCTTGCCAAACGTGGCAATTATGGCAAATATCCGCCCCATGAGGCAATCTATAGGGGAGGCCTATGTTCAGTAGTGGACTTTAAAAGGCTGTAACGGTATAATATTATGTATCTAAACAGACGGACAAAGAGCAACAGCGACTGTCATGCATTTGTTTTAAAAATAGTTCTGGTCATACTAAAAAATGAGCACGCCATCGATTATACCATGCATGGCGCAGGACAAATAGAACTACCAGTTTTACAGTACTTTTTCGGATATTTAGATGATTCTAAAATATTGATCATAGTATACTGCTAGCCTAAGTTATTTCCGATACTGGTATCACAAACATTTTTAATTAAAGTTTACGTTGTGTGCTATTTGTTGTGTAGAATAAAAACATAGTGAGGGTATAAACATGCGGGGTATATATAAAATAATAAGAAATATATTTATGGGACATTTCAAGTCAACTAACATACTTAAACAGGACATAAAACTGCGATTGACAATTTAAGTGATGCCACTGGAGATTTTACTCAGTTTGTTCGTGTATTATTACTTATATTATGTTGTTGTTTGGGTTGTTTTGGTCGTGCGCCATGATTCTGAATTTTTAAGCCTCAGGTAAACGGATTAGTTATATCTGACTAATCTCAAAAAAATTGGAAATTAATTTCATTTATCGACTGCTTTATTTAGATGGTCAACACTATTACTATTTTTTTATAACATTAGAATGTTAAATTACCTAAATATTTACCTGAGTCAACTGTGCCTAAGTAAACTGTGTGTAAGTAGCTACTGTAGTCTATATGCATATACTGCCAATTTCTAGCAAGGAAGCCTGAAGTAACATATCGCAGAACATATTATTTGACTGACCTTTCCATTGCCTTTAAAACGGAAACACAACGATGGATGCACTACTTGTGATGGGTTATAAATAGATACTGTGATTTTTGCAGCCGATAAGATCTGATATGACAAGCACTAAGAAGGTTCTCTCGAGTCTCTCGAATGTCCGGCATTTTCCCGGTCAAGCCTGGTCACATTAGGTCGTCAACAACGCGACATCTGCCGGAGCAGCGCACGTGGCGGTGGCGCGAACACCTTTTGTCTACGAGCGACGGTCGCGAGCGGCTGTGCCCACCTTTTTTACCTGACCTATTTTTGTACTGGCACAGTTCTATTTTAACACCGCATATTTCTCTAGTGCATTATCCTGGTGTTTACTGAATGCTTATTAATAAAAATGTGACTTTTGTTACTTATTTCATTAAACGTCTGGTTTTAAATAAAATTGGCTCTCATTTGCACAATATTATACTTTGCTATTTTCAGTTTAAAGTTATGTGTTACTATTTACAATGTACATTGTCGGCGAACATTAATTCATATTCGTTTATTAAAATGTATATATGTGTATATTTACATTGTTGTTTTACTGCTTATTGTTTTATTCACACTTTTTATTTCTTATGTGGAAAATAAATATCTTGACAATTTACAAAGTAAATTTTATATTACACTAGCGATCCGCCTCGGCTTCGTACGGATGATTTCTGGACCACGACAACAGCTTCACCTACCGGGTCCAATTGTAATCTAAATCATCCAGGGACCCACTCAAACACACACAACAATTTCATCAGAATCGGTAGAGCCAGTTTCATATATAGAGATATCCCTACAAGTACCTATAATTTTCAATTTAACGTTTTTAATGTTTTGCTTTATCAACCTACCATAATAAATAATAAATGAGCCAACTGGAATTTATTTCTTGAAAGATTTTATCACTTTTAGCATATTTAAAAGACACGTTATACGTGGTAGTGCCATGCTGCAGCTATATTAATTGTATAGCTATATATATGCTCGACCGGGGAAGGACCACGCTCTCACAGAGAGGTGGTTTGAGGTTTGACATGAAATTGTTGCACATCTAGAACTATGTCTGTAGGGTTAGTTAATTTATCTTGTATAATTAATAAAATATGTGGTATAATTTTTGTACGCCATAAATGGCAAAACATATAGCTCGTTTTAAGTTTTTAACACCTTTATATTTTTACTCATGTTTTATAAAATAAATATCTTTATCTTTTATTTTACAGAACACCAGCGTAAAATAGCAGCATGTGTTTCGTATGGTGAGTGTAGAGAACCGGAGACCCTTTTTACTGGTAGCGAAGCATTCCATCTTAGTCCTCACGGCTGACAACGCATCTGCATTTTGATTCGCAAACGAGGATAGATGTAGATATCTATGGGCCACAGCAACCACTTACCATCAGGTGGTCTGTGTGCTCGCTTGTCACCATTTTCCTATATGGGCCGTGTTGTGGTGGCATAAGAGAATCCACTGCCTCCTGAAACGGAAGATGGGCAGCGGCATCTTTCTGATAACAACTAAATAATAATAAAAAAATTACAATCACAGTCACACCAACCTTCTTGCCAAGCGTAGGTAACCTATTAAGCAATCTATGGAGGAGGCCTATGTTTACAGTAGACTTATGATGCTATGTAGGTTTTAGAGAAGGGATGAAAAAAGATGCGATAGAGCGATATAATAAACACAGTTTTCATTGCACCAAATCGCGCATTCTTTATATATTTTTATTTAACGTCCATGTTGATAATATTTGACGGTCTACAATGAACACTTTTAAAGAGAAAAGGATACAAAATAAAACATCGACGTTTTGCGAATCATCGACAGGTGATTACATATGACTGTAATAAGACAGGTGCTCTAAGCAAAGCACTCACCTAAAACTACATCGTTGCTCGCAATATGTCAGTGTTTTCGTCACATTTGTTTTGCATGAAGACGATAATAAATTGTACATCAGTTATTTATATGAAAACGAATCAGTTGTTTCTGTTTAATGATAAACCTTTATTATTATCGCCTATACTCGTAATAATTATACAAAAAAAGAGGATAATGTTAAAAGACATATAATATAATGCTTTTGCATTGAGATGTTAAATGCATACCGGGTGTTTGTGAAACGCTCCCGAAAGCGAAGACAGATGATAGTACTAACGATAGCTTTGATGATGGGTCAGAAATAAAATCGATCCCGAAGAAAAATAAATCATCTTTTCACAACGTTTTATTAGCTTTATTCGCGCTCCATCACGTTAGTACAGCTTAATAAAAGGATAATTTCGTAAAAAAATCATGAAAATACTTAAACATAAAACCAGCAGTGAAACTTAAAATAAAATCAGCTGACAATAGGGTCAACATTCTCGCGGACGCCGAACTCTTATCTAGCTCGGTACGAAATAATGCATATTACTACTCACACTACCCTTCCCTTTCACACACGCGCTGCCACCGCCCGGCCGACTCGTGTCGCCTCGCGCTGTGTAATTTACACATGTCAGCGTTGCCAGCATGTGGGAATTCCCCAAATTGCGGAGAGTTTTAAGTTGGTTGGGGATGGGGATTGGTATTATGCGGGGAAAATGCGGGGATTTTGGATTTTTGATGGATTTTGAATCGATAGCCAGGGCCAAGTCAGAACCTTTTTTCAAAAAATCTAAATACAATTAAATTAAATATCAATATCGAATGACTCCCTTTTTTAATTATCTTCATTGCACCTCATTTAATTTTCGGATTTATTTCGGCAACTTTTGTGTATCATTTAATGCTTCTCATTTCTTTATTTTTTAATTTTAAAGAAAAAGTATTTAGTTAAAACGTAAATCTTATAAAATTAGTTGAAAATTGTTTCATTTCTTAAAATAAAATTGAGGAGAATTTGTGGGGAATCTGTTGAAGTTTTGTCCTTAAATTAGGGAATTTGACATGAAGTTGTAAATTATTAGGTATTGGTGGTACGATCGCTAGCTGCGGGCTGCACGAATTCGGCGTCCGCGCGTATATTGACTCTAGTCAGCTGTTTTTATGTTTAAGTATTCCACTGCTGGTTTTATGTTTAAGTATTTTCATGATTTTTTTATGAAATTATCGTTTCATTTAGCTGTACTAACATGATGGAGCGTGAATAAAGCTAATAAAACGTTGTGAAAAGATGTTTTTTTTCCTCGGGATCGATTTTCTTTCTGAGCCATCATCAAAGGTATCGTTAGTACTATCGTCTGTCTTCGTTTTCGGGAGCCTTTCACAAACAGCCTGTATAATGTCTAAGATGATTTAAGTAATACTAAATATAAAAGTTACGAATTAACTGACAAATGAAAGAGCAGATTAAATTACATAATCACAAAAGTAAAAAAAGAACAAGACTTTAAAGGCTTGTGTCCCACTTTTGGACACAAGCCTCCTCTAATTATTGACACAACTATTGGTATTGAAACGGAAAGATTTCGCCGCACTGCTCCAATGAGTATTGATTAAAGGTTAAAGGCGCAGATTCCCTTATTAAAAGCACTCGCGCCTTATCCCTGACGGTACCTTAATTTGATTACTATAGCTAAATAATAAGGATTTATAATTATAGCAGCTGTTCGTACAGATGTAGAAACATCATATTAGTAAGGAGAATAAATTACATACGAAAGAAACTTAAATGAATATATTTAATTCAAAATTAAAAAATTAAGTTAGTGCAGTGGCGGCGTAAGAAAATGCACTATCCTAAATCATCCCGTGGATGTTGTAAGAGACGACAGCGAGAAACTGAAAAAGGCGATGTTTAGCAGCTTCTTCCTGATAAAAACTTAAAATAATACACCACTACGGATGCCAACCCACCTGCCAAGCGTGGCAACTATGACAAATATCCCACCTATGAGGCAATCTGCGGGGGAGGATGATAATGGCTTAGTGTAAACAATAAGGATACTTAAATTTAAACGTATACAAGAAATCTTTTATGTATAATCTTCTAAGTAAGTATAAAAGTTAACTATGAAATCATCATTTCTGTTCTTAAAGCTACATTTTTGAAAATACCAGCGAAACTTTCCCTCGGCAAATTCAATTAATCCAAAAATGCATTTGAATCGAAAACGTAATCGGTTCGAAAATGATGCAGACATATGTTCGACACCTTTCATAACCGGTCGAACGAAGGACATCCGCTTTTTGGAGGGTAAAAAAAAATCGGGTTCGACATTCTCACAGGAACCGCCGCGTATCCGGTGCGCAGGCGCGGAATAAAAACGACCATTTGTTAACGTCGCACTATCGGCCCACCAGGTACGTGGACTGGAGTTTTCACACGTTACTTATGATTGTCATTTGTATTATAATGACTAATAACGATATTAATAATCATGGTACATTAAAGATTGTCTTCACTTGAAGAAAGGAAAATAGTTCGTATCCTTAATATTAAAGAAGGTAGATAGGCTCCTTTTCTGCCTAGGCGCCCGTTTCAGTTAATATAATTCTTGTTGTTAAGAAAAATATTTGTTTTGTATTTATTTCACGTATACATAAGTGTAGTTTTTATTCAATATATGATATTATTTTATTTAATATTTACCTATATGCAATATGTATTCATTTATAGTATGTGTGAAATGGCAAAATTAGTAACTTTTTTTTAAATTTAGATTTCTACTGTCACGGCTGTTTGCTGCTCCTTCGTGCATCATATTTGTAAACAAGAGCTTGTGGGATCCAAGGGCTTCGACTTTATCAACTGATTTGTGTATAGTAGGTTTAATTTTTTTGTACGATTTTCTTATTAGATTATTATTGTATTGGATGATATCTTATCCTCTAAATTAGTATTATTATGAGATGTAAAGTTTTTAATCTTATTCCTCAGTAGTAACCACCTATCTGCGTCCTTCTATGTTTGAGATTGCTTGCAAGAGTTTTTTTTTCCATTACCCTCAACAGGACTCTCAACACGTTTATCGCTTTTGTTTTTATATAGGGTAACAAGCAAATACATAGCCCAGGTGAATGCTGTGGCACATAGACAATACATTGTTACCAGTTAAACGGTCTCCGTTTCTCGTCACTCACCATACGAAATGTTGTTATTTCATACCAGTGTGGCCCTTTCTCGGTCGAACCAATACATTCGTACTGCAGCTATAATTTGCTGCAGCGTGGCTTTACAATATACACGTACGGCGAAGCGACGCGTCCAGGATACAATGCGAGTAGCAGCCCAACTGAATACTATAACATAAGAGCGTGAATTTGTCATGTACGCTAAACGCCCAGCCCGCTGTAAGATCTTGCAGAACGGCCACTCAGTACTTACTTTTAATGTGATAATATATAGGCAAATTAAAACAAAAATTAAATCAAAGAAAGTAATTCTCATCGTTACGATATTCCTCTTTTGAATGCCTTTCGAAAAATAATGTGGAACTTTCTAGAGTACGGTATGATGACTTCAATCTACATACATATAAATGGCTTCGACGCATGGACAACAACGATAATACACTGAACAAATTGAATATGCGGATGAAAAAAAAGTAATCATATAGTTGTGATAATGATAAGGTTCAAATTTACTCAAACCGAATGCATCGGAAAAGCGGTTTCTAACAAAACGTCGTTTGGCAATAGCCAAGTGAAAGGCTGAATACATGAGAAAAGTAACGCCTATTCTAACAATGCCATATTTTGCCGTCTTCTGAGCCAATGATCGATCTACTTGAATGTTTCTACTGGCATTCAAAGTGACTGTGAGTTACCACACTGGCGGCTATAAAAGCTTATGGTTGTATTAGTATGCTCAATTTAGATACATACGTTTTGATAACAAAAATTGTGCAATTTATGCGTATTGTGATATCGATTTCCCTCTCAAAATCTTTATGATTGTGATGGCATATTATTTAAAAATACTTCTTTGTGTATATTTATTATGCTTACGCTAATAATACACATTGAATGAATCTAATTCTTTATTCTGAAGTTTTGAATGCTTTGAATTGTCATAGTATTTTAATGGTCACGGCGGCCTAAGGTATCAATACAAATGAACTGAATGAAATGAACAAATACAAATGTACAGATATAGCATGTAGCGTTGACCACTAAGTCGAATCCTTAAAGTATCTACCGATACCAGCTGGAACAAACATTTGAGCAAAATCGCAAATGATTGGTTTATGTTATGTAATTGTCCCAGTTGCTTCTACACTGCATCCTAGCCGAAATCTGATTAGAGACTCACTTGCCTTATGGTACTATAATATATGTTACGCTATTAATAGTTTTCAGCGGTATTCTGCTCATCATAACACATAACCTTAAACTAGAGTAATTTTAATAAAAAGTCCCGTGAAAAATATGAAAACTAAAACATAAAGTGTGGAATTTGCAAGGACTGGGCGCTGTGGCTAAAGGACTTCTCTAGTAAGAAGGAAACCATAGTTTAAGCCAAAACTATCACTGAACCACTTTTTGAAATAAGATTGATTCTGTTTATCTTCTTCTTCTTCATTATCATCAGCCCGAAAAAGTCCATACATGGGCATAAAGTAATAGCCTATATTCCCAATGCTGGGCACAGGAATCCTCACCAGAGAGGGTTTTAGAGCAAGGAAATGTCCGCCAAGCTGCCCCATTGCGTGTTGGTGAACTTAAAATGTCTTCGAAATATATTTTTTTCTTATTCCTCAGATATGCAGCTTTCCTCACGATGTTTTCCTTCACCACCAAGCACGTGGTAAATCAGCACTTAAAATTGTAATCAACAATTTTAGTGGAGCCGGCGTGGATCGAACCCGGGTTGCTTACGTACTGTGAAATTTACAGCGAGTGCTTAGCACCCGAGCTACCACGGCTCATACCACGGGCCTTCCATAATAGGGGGGATTTGCCTTTATTGTGACGACATGTTTCTGGCATTTCCCATAGTCGCATCTTACACGGGACGAAATGTAATGATAAACGATGTTTTCACAGAACATCATCATTAGAAAGCAGCAAATAGCCGTTGTGTTTTGTTTGAGCGTGGGAATCGAACACCTTATTACTGGCAACTAAGCATTTAATCCAATCTTTAGGCGTTGGTATTGATAACAGTTCTAGTAGTATTATTAAATGTAATACTTCAAGAATTTCACAGCAATCTGCAACAATAGATTTGACTGGTGACGACTCTTCCACTTTAGGAAACACAGTAAGGATTAATTGCAGTAAAACCAAATTGAAGAAGTATATAAAAGTTAATAAATATATAAGGAAAGTACAAAAATAAAAAAAAATAGGATTAATACCAAAAATTATGTTAATTTATATAAAGAAACGCAAGCATTGATATATGAACTTAAGTTGTATTCAATTGAGGTGGATAACATAACGTTAGGAGACTGACGTAGAGTGCCTTAAATTAGAAATATTATCACTTACTAACTCCCTTCAAACTGTGTCCAATAAATATAAATCAGCCAAAAACGAAATAAAAGAACACATACTGGCTATGGATAATCTGGTAAAGACATGTAAATACAATGAGGAGCGTTTCGACTCCTTAGTTAAACATCAATGTGAGTGTCAGCATTCAATACCAACTTCTTCAGAGTCGATGTGTGCTGATAATATTATACCACCACTGAAACTCTATGACAGTGCCATAGCAGAGGAGCTAAAAATAAAAAACAACTCAAATATTAACAAAAATAATATAATTGTGTATAGCGATGACATGGGAAAAAATCTAGGCATAACTTTAAATAACTCTTTAAAGGGACAAAAAATTACAAATTGCTGCATGCCTGGAGCATCTTTTAGTGACATCCTAAATAAAATTATAGTTACAAAATTTTGCCCAAATAGTACAATAATAATTTTTGTTAGTAGAAGAGGCAGTGTAAACAACAAACAGTTATTAAGATATATTGAACAACTTAATAACTTAAATGTACACAAAATTGTCTTGTTCACACTGTCTTACATAAAGGAAACACCAGGAAAATAATCTAAGACATAAATTAAATATACAAATGAATAATTTAATATGCAACAATAATTTAAATTTGACATATAATTGTAATGATAATAATGACAAATTTCATTTAATTGACATAAATAATTTACAAATTTATTGGACAAAAGATAGGTATTACCTATCCAAATATAATTTAAGACTGGTAGCAAATGTGTTATCTTATTATTTACTTTTTAACTCAGCCAAGTTTTTGGCTACCAAGACTGCTTTTATTGAGCATGATAATAATTTGACATTTAATTTGGAATCAGTTCCAACTAATTTAAATTAGTAAATGCGACAATAGAGGCAATCTCTAGCAATAATAAGAGTTTAATTAATTTTGTATGCAGCCCACAAATAAGTAATAAAAATTGTTTACACCTGGTGCATCAAAATATACAAGGCATGATGGGCAAAGAATTGGAAGTTGAATTGTTTTTAAATAGTAACAATAAACATATCCCTTGTATTATTGAACAAAAAAGAATATAATTTCATGTTTAATTTCAGAAATCACCAGGTGGTCAGTTCCTTCAATAGAAAAAAAAGTTTACGTGGTGGCTCCTTAATATTAGCAGATAAATCATTATTATATAAAGAACTTAAGGATATTGTGAGCCTCTCTGTTAAGCGAACTGTAGAAATGGCTTGTGTCGAGCTCGGTCACCTCGTTTTTGTAAGTGTTTAAAGACCCCCATGTGCTACTTATGACTATTTTGAAAGGATTGTGGAAGAAGTTTTGCTCAAACTTAGTAAACAGAACAAGTCTGTTGTAATATGTGGAGATTTTAATTGTTTTGATTGATATTGTTTAAATCGTATAATTTTGTTAATTTATTCTTAGAACCAACACGTATTGCTGGGCCTAGTGCGACCTGTATAGATAACATTTTAAGCTCTTGCATAAATCAATTATTCAAAATTTAAGTTCAGTTCACTGTGGACAGTTGATATCATTGCCTTACATACACAAAAAACAGAAAAATAATAAAGTTGTGTTTGTTCCAATATATGAACATCGCTTGGAGAGGTTTAGAAGTAATATAATAAAAAGACTTCCATCACTTTCATTTAAAAATAGTGCTAATTATTTGTATGGTACGTTATTTGAAAATTATAACTTGTGAATTTAGTAGAATATTTACTTCTAAAACCTTCTCTTTTAACAGTCGCAAATCATTTAATGAATGGGCGACAGTAGGAATTTATAAAAGTAGGCGAAGGTTATACGAACTTTATAATGAAAGATCATATAATACTAGTGTTATATTTAGAGATTATGTAAAAACATATTCTAAAATATTTAAAAAAGTGTGCTCCACAGCTAAGGCTTTACATTTAACTGACAAAATTAAAACTGAATCTAACGAAATTAATATGACCTGGAGAATAATAAATAGTGAAACGGGCAAGGTCAAACTCGGATTTTCAATTGAATATTAACAATAATTTAACTCGATCTGATCAAGAAGTTGATATGGCTTTTGAGAAACATTTTACTGATATTCCTTTTTTGACAACAAAATCATTACATTCTTCTCCTACTGTCGTCGAATCATTGCTTAAACAAAATGTAAAGGCTTGTTCAAATACTTTTAAATTCCATAGAGTATTGCCAAAAGATATAATAAATAAGATTAAATATTTTAAAACTATTGATGTTAAGAAAACGGCAGACTTATGGGCGATTTCCGTTAAAGATATTTTATCTATAATAGATATAATAGCACCTTATCTAGCCACTATATTTAATACAAGCGTCAAATCTGGTGTGTTTCCTGATTTAATGAAACATAGTAAAATCATGCCTTTATTTAAATCTGGTAGTACATTAAACCCCGCCAATTTTAGAACGATTTCTGTACTACCAACATTTAGTAAAATTTTTGAAAAAATAATTTTAGATCAGATCTTAAGTTTCTTTAATATTAATAAATTTCTACATAAAAATCAATTCGGTTTTACAAGGGGTCGCTCGACAACTGACGCTGGAGTAACGTTATTAAAGAGAATTCAGAGGATGCTTTGGGTATATTTTGTGATCTTTCCAAGGCCTTCGACTGTGTTCACCATGAGACATTAATCAGGAAGCTACAGTACTATGGTGTCAATAACACAGCGCTTAAACTTATTATTTCATAGTTAAGTAATAGAATGCAGAAAGTTATTATCAATGGTAAAAGTTCTTCCGGGTCACCTGTACCTTACATTCCTATTTCTAGTATATATTAATGACTTATCTTCCCTTGTAGGAGAAAATCATGATATAATACTATTTATACCCGTAAATGTACCTCAAAGTTGAAGTTGATTTTTAATCTATCATCTTTATAAGAATTTTCAGGATTTTTTTTAAATAAATATATATTAAGCGATATCAATATCTAACGAATGACTATTTTATGTCTTTATATTTATGAAATTATATTTCTGCCACTTTCCTCATTCGCCTCTAAACAGTAAACAGGAGGAAGATGAGCCGTGGTTGCTGAGGGGTTTAGCTATCACCGTAAATTTCAAGTGAAGCCACCCGGCTTCGAGCTCCACCGGCACCAATGAAATTCGTAATTGCAATTTTAAGTGCTAGTTTACCAAGTGTTTATCGGTGAAGTATAATATCGTGAAAAAACCTGCATGTCTTAGGAATAATATATTCCGAAGACATTTGAAGCCCGCCCACACGTTCTTGAACTCTCTCAGAAATGAGTAACTTTCGATAATTCGAAGTGCTTATACCACCATCTATTGGAAGGTGACAATATTTTCCACGCATTTTTGATCTTTGCTACTTAGAAGATTATTGAGGTGATTGATTCTCTTACAGCACTAGTAAATTATTTCATTGTCTTTCGAGGATTCATTAATTCATTCATTCATTACAGCCTACAAAATCCACCGCTAAACATAGGCCTCCCCCATATATTTATTGATGCAGTAATAAATTTCTATATCCTATGTGCTCCCTGTACATGAAGGCGGAGTAGCACTGGCACCCAACGACGCGACACCGCAATTTAGTGTATACAACCAAAAATCGAATGGGGCCGCACTGTCACTGCACCGCAACCACAGATTAACTAATAGTTACTACGTAAACGCAACCGCGTTAGCGCCGCATTGCTGCCATGTTAACGCCGCACCGCTGCCGCGCCGTCACATTAATCTCAAAGATGACCAAAGAACCGGGGCCCCGCAAACAGTAGTAACGGCAGAAAATGTATGGACTACTGAAATGTTGGTGCGAGAAGATCCACGAATCACATATACGGACATCGAAAAGATTGTAGGCATTAGTTCGGGGAGCATTCATACCATCCTACATCAACATCTTGGAGTGAGGAAGCTTTGTTGTCGATGGATCCCTCGGTTACCCAAAGCTTTTCAAGCTATGCGGGAGAGACGAGCAAAGACTGAATTTTTTTTATGTTTAGATTTCTTTATCTATCTGCCAGAATATAACTGCATTGGAACCTTAAAAAAAGAAAAACTTTTTACTTGTCTCTGCCCCTTTTTGAATGTCCAGTGTGTACGACGTGTGTTTTTCTTTCCTATATTCAAAAAAATTATTTCTATTGTTCTACAAGATCTTGTGTTATTTTGGTAATTACCCAACGGGTTATCGGTCCAGGATTAATACTCTGAGCAAAATTAAATTAGGTAGTATAAAGTTACAACTTCGTGTAGGTGAAACTTAACCACAAGATGGCTTCGACAAACAATGGAAATTCATATATATTAGAAAAACTTCGGGGCATCCAAGATTACCACAACTGGAAATTCGGTATGCGGATGGTTTTGATACACGAAGAGCTCCGGGATTGTGAACAAACAAAAGTGGACGATGAGAAAAAGAACTTAAAAGCATTGGCAAACATATGTTTGTCGGTCCATACATATGTAAGAAACGCAACATCTGGTTTCGAGGCCTGAAAAAACTTTGAAAAAGCATACGGGGACAAGGGTTTATGAAGACGGTTAAGTCTTTTGAGAAGTCCTTTCAGTATGAAGCTGTGTTATCATGAAAATATGGACATCTACTTATCGGGTATTGCCATAGTTGCCACGCTTGGCGAGATGGGGGAAGATGGGGAAGAAAGGTTCTCGAGTGGCAGCCTCGTACCGGCAGACGAAGTGTAGGGCGTCCCCCCACTAGATGGAGTGACGATCTGGTAAGACATGCAGGAAATCAATGGATGCAGATGGCTCGGGACCGTGCTTTGTGGCATACTTTAGGGGAGGCCTATGTTCAGCAGTGGACTTGTGATGGGCTGTAATGATGATGATGATGATGAATCATTCTAAGTGGATTGTCATCCGATCATAACCCATTGATTATAACACTTGAAAACAACAGCACCAAGTTAACAAGTGAGACAGTTAAGGCGAAATTGCTTCAAGAGTACCAGCGACGTGTTGATGGTGGTGGGGAGTTTCAGCCTTATTTTTTAAAAAGATTTTGAAATGTTTGAAATGCAAAAAACCTGGACATATTACGAAAAATTGTCCACAAAAACCAAACAAACTCAGGAAATCACAGTAAGCAATAAAGACAAGGCATTGTGGCGGCTCTTTCAGCTATGGTAAAAGAAGACACCTGGTGCATAGAACAAACCACATGTGCCACAATAGGACTGTGTTCAATAATTATGTGAAATTGATCCAATCGCGGTGAATGTTGCTAATGGTGAAAAGCTGTACGCTGTTGCTAAGGTTAATGTTAATGTTAAGTTAGAACTGTGTAAAGAAAATTAGTGATGTATACTATGTAGCAAAGCTAATGGCAAATCTTTTGTCGGTAAGTGTTATGACCAAAAATGGTTTTGTAGTTTTGTTTGATTCTGAAAGGTTTTGTTTGATTCTTCAATATAAGATAAAAATGAAATAATAACTTCTGCAACTAATGTTAATAATGTGTACCAATTAAACATGGTAGGTTATTTTATATGTAATGCTGTAAAGGAAAGTGTCTTAGTTCTCTCATGTTCATTTATAGAAACAATGCCTGTAGAGAATACTGAGATAACTCCATGTACAGTAGGAGAAGATTTAACTTATTCAAAGTCAAATTGTAAGGTGAGTCAAATTAATTGTTGAGGTTAGTACACTCTGATTTGTGTGGGCCTATGCAAAAACCTTCTTTAGGGAGTGCAAAATATTTCCTAATATTTACAGATGATTATTCCCGAAAGACTTTCGTTTAAAGCTAAAAATAACGCTTTATACTATTTCCAAAAAAAATTTAAAGAGTTAGTGGAGAATCAGAAAAACAAAAAAAATTGAAAATTTAAGAACTGACAATGGTCATGAATATATAAATAATGAGTTTCGATTTTTTTTAAAGTTACATGGAATTTTGCATCAAACAACCTTCTCATACTCTACGGCACAGAATGGAGTCAGCTAGAGGATTAGAAGAACGATTATGGATAAAGTCCGGTGTATGCTGCAAGATTCTGGTTTGGATAACCGTTTCTTGGCAGAAGCAGTACAGACAGCAGTGCATATAAAAACAGAGCTCCAACAAAAGCTGTAATGGATGTACTCCAGAAAAAAAATGGACTGGTAAAAAGACAGACATCAGCCATTTTAAAAATTTTGGGTTATTCAGCTTATTGCTTAGTGCAAAGCAGAAAAAAGTTAGATCCAAAATGTTAAAAGTATATTTTTGTAGGATATTGTGAAGAAAGCAAGGGATTTTGACTTATAGATCCTGAATGCCCAACCATATGTATAAAATCAAGAGATGTTGCTTTCTTTGAAAATCAATTTATATAAAAACATATCATACACTGATACATCAGTTCCCCTGATTTATTGTGCCAATAGTTGGTGCTATTGGCACAATAAATAATGGTACTAGCAGATACCAGTCAGAGTCATTTTCTGTTACTCAACCCTTAGTTGAGTGTAGTGATGATGATATTAATTTGTGTGATGACATATTACCTAAGTCAAAACAGAGACGGTAGGAAATCAATGAAATAAATGAAACTGAATATGAATTCCCTGACAGAATTACAGATGACCCCTTAGTTAAAGCTTATGTTCCAGGTCATCTAACTTTAATTCTGAAGACTCAAACTATCCAATTTTTGAAACTACAGAAATCCTGAGCTCTGTAGAGTTTTCCAACATTGTGGCAATGTTTAGCGATGATCAGCCAACAAATGTACAGGAGGGATTGAGTGGCAAAGATGCAAATCACTGGAGAGAAGCAATGAAAGATGAATATAATATATAGATATAGATATAGAATAGATGAATGAACTACTCGTCCAGGAATTCCAGCAGTATTCACCGAAGTACACCATCAGGTCACTCTATCAAGTCCGGAGGTAAGCTCTCATCGTGACTAACAAAACGAGCCCAAACTCGGCACACCTAGTTCTACTCGTCCAGGAATTCCAGCAGTAGTCACCGAAGTACACCATCAAGTCTCTCCATCAAGCCTGGAGGTTAGGTATCATAATAACTAACAAAACGAGCCCAAACTCGGCACACCTAGTACTACTCGTCCAGGAATTCCAGTAGTAGTCACCAAAGTACACCATCAGGTCTCTCCATCAAGTCCGGAGTTTAGGTCTCATAATAACTAACAAAACGAGCCCAAACTCGGCACACCTAGTACTACTCGTCGAGGATTTCCAGTAGCTGTCACCGAAGTATACCTTCAAGTCACTTCACCAAGTCCGAAGCTAAAGTCTTATCATAATTAACAAAACCAACCCAAAGTCCACAGCCACCATCTCACTGCTAGTAGTGGGCTTCTAGTGCCTAGCAGTCTCTGGAGCAGCTATTCGTATTTCGTATGTAATATATTTTTGTAGGTATAAGAAATGAGAAAAAAAAATCAATCTTTCAAATTATCAAAATGTTTTTACTTGATTGCGATTCCCCACCCGCAGCTAACCGTGCGTACACTTGTGTATGTGACCCGTGTCAATGTAATAGTTCGATTCTATACCTATCAATTTTGCAAACGCGTCCTTAAAAGAAATCAAAAGGCTGTCAAATGTAAATGGATCAAGATAAAAAGAGGTCTTAATGGCAAGATATTGAAATATAAGGCACGTTTGATGGCAAAAGGATTCATACAAAAATATGGAATAGACTACCAAGATACATTTGCTCCAGTTATTCGCCAATCAACTATTAGAATGCTATTGATTATATATTGATTATACGCGGGGGGCTTTCAGTGCACTCCGAGTACAGTATAATAATGCCTTCAGGGTGATGTTGGGTCTGCCGCGATTTTGCAGCGCATCGGGCATGTATGCGCAAGCGCGCACTGATAGCTTCGAAACGGTGTTGCGTAAACGTGTAGCCTCGCTCATGCGCAGAATACGTGGTAGCTCCAACACCATACTGAGGGCTATTAGTGGCAAACCAGATTGTCCTATTATGGGACACTGGGTGAATATGCATGTGCATAAACCTAGTGCCTCGGGTAGGCCTGGTTTGTACTTAAACTAACTAACTAAGAACAAATTATAACTAACTAATTATTCGTGTCTGCGCTTAATTATTACTAACATAGCTATAACTTTCTTTGTACCTACTAACAATTATGGATGTTTGTCCGAAATAAAGAGATTTTATTTATTTATTTATTTGCTATGGCTAGAGAATATGATCTAAATATTGATCAGTTTGATGTGAAAACGGCTTTTTAAATGGCGGTCTTAACGAAGATGTTGTGATGGAGCAACCAGTAGGATTTGTTGTTGAGGGGAAGGAAAGTAAAGTTTGTAAATTAAACAAATCCATTTATGGCTTAAAGCAAGCAGCCAAATGTTGCTATGATAAAATTAATGGGGTTCTCACAAAATTAATGTCCTTTTAAAAGTCGTCAGTGGAACCCTGTGTATATTTTAGACATAATATTAACACTCTATGTAGATGATAATCTTTTGTTATCATATTCAGGAAGAGAAAAAGTGAAATTAAAAATCAACTATCAGAAAGATTTGGGTCAAATTCATAAATTTTTAGGAATGAAAATATGCAAAGAAGAAGGAAAAGTAACACTTGATCAATCTGATTATATAAAAATTGTTTTAAGTCGGTTTCAGATGGAAGATTGTAAACCCATCTCTACACCTATAGAAACTGGTCTCAAACTTACCAAAACTAAGAGATCTAAAAATTGTGGATACAGAAATTTAATTGGCTGCCTCATGTATATAGCTGTCTGTACCCGGCCCGATATTGCCCATGCGGTGAATTTCTTAAGTCAGTTTAATGATTCTTTTTCAAAAATCTGGTTTGAATATTAGTGGGTATGTAGATGCTGACTGGGCATAATGTGAAGTTGATCGTACATCTTATACTGGTTTTTTGTATAAAATGTGTAACTCAATTGTCTCTTGCGAGAGTCGAAAGCAGAAAATGGTGGCACTGTCCAGTACAGAGGCAGAGTATATTGGGCACTTTCCGATGCATGCAGAGAGGCTTTGTGTATAAGGGCTTTCTTTAAAGAATGTTTGAATTTAGAATTGTATAATTACATTATTCAATGGTATTCAGTCTGAACAGAAATTGTGTGAAAATTCGATGTTTCACTGAAGGTCTAAACATATAGACATCCGTCATCATTTTGTGAGAGATTTCTTTATCTGTCAGCCTTAAAAAAAGTTCTTGTCTCTGCCCCTTTCTGAATGTCCAGTGTCTACCACGTGTGTTTTTCTTTTCTATATTCAAATAAAATTATTTCTCTCGTTCGTGGTAGCTCTGATGGTTAGCGCTCGCTGTAAGTTTCACAGTACGCGAGCAACCCGGGTTCAATTCCCGCCGGCACTAATGAAATTGTTAATTGCAATTTTAAGTGCTGATTTACCACGTGTTCGGCGGTGAAGGAAAACATCGTGAGGAAACCTGCATGTCAGAGAAATCAAAATAAAAAAATATTTCGAAGACATGTAAAGTTCGCCAACACGCATTGGGGCAGCGCGGCGGACATTTCCTTGCCCTAAACCCCTCTCAGAAATGAGAGGAGGCCTGTGCCCAGCAGTGGGACGTATATAGGCTGTAACTTTACTTTATTTTTTTTTTTATAGAATAGGGTGACAAACGAGCACACAGTCTACCTGATGGTAAGTGGTTGCTGTGACCCATAGACATCTACATCTATCTTAAATAAAGAATCAAAATGCAGACGCGTTGTCACCCGTGAGGACTAAGATGGAATGCCTCTTTTCCAGTAAAAAGGGTCTGCGGTTCTCTACACTGACCATACGAAACACAGCAGTGTTAAGCTGCTATTTTACGCTGATATTCTGTGAGAGCGTGGTCCTTCCCCGGTCGAGCCGACCCGTTCGTACTACAACTATACTACTAATATAGCTGCAGCATGGCTCTACCACGTATAAACTTTAACTTTAAACTTTACTTTACTTTTTACAAGATATTGTGTTATTTTGGTAATAACCCAACACTCTACAACATAACATATATTCCAAGAAAGGAATATAACATATAGTCCAAGAAGGGGAATATGGCAACCCAACGACGTTGTTACCAAATTCAAGCAATGAACGCTACTGAACGCTCCTCGGAGCTTGTAATTTTAATGCCCTCTCTATATTCTTGGATGCGCTACTGCGGTGACAGAAACGTGTAGTTAAGTGGATAGTACCTACCCAGGCGGACTCCCTAAATAGAAAGGTCACCAATGACCTGTCTAGATAAAAGTATGGTACCTACTTTATTTAAAAATATAGAGGTGGTTAAAAGTACCTAACATACTCAAGACAAAGGTAACAGGTTATTTACGTTGAAATAAAGCTAATCTAAATTATGATTACTGATTCCATTTCGTCTACGTGTTAATATTTCATTTGCCAAATTATGTAATTAAAGATCATGTATTTATGTTGGATGTTTCTGTGGAATAAAAATAGTCTATGACGTTGTACCGCACCTACGGCACGTATGTCCACGGGGCGGATAAAGGAGATCGAAAATAAAAACCACCCGCTGGGTGGAGAGGTTTAATCCCCAAACATATTACGAGAATGTTGGGAAGTCGAGGTTTCTTCCGGATTTTTTCTCACGTTACAACACAAAGACACACTTGTGTAAGTTTTATCGACCACAATTCCTTTACCTTGTCCGCTATTAAGTATTCTGTGACCTTGTCTTAAAAAGCTTAAAGGATACCCCCATTACGCTTTAACTTAAAACGATATTAAATTGCAAGGTTTATACATTATACAAATAATAGTCACCACAATAGTCTTAAATAATAATAAATTAAAGGATAAAAATCATTTACAATTTTAAAACTTCAGGTTATTTATTTAGTGGTATTAATAAATACATGTAATACGTTAAAAAAACATGTCCGATAAGGTCAGTAATCTTCGTATGGGTAACTCTGTCGGAAGTCAATAAGGCAAACAAGTGTTTACAGCAAAATGGAAGTATTTAATCTCATCTTCATATTAAAACAATGATTCACTTTGTCGAATAATTTATTTCTCGAGTAATTCTCAATTCTGTGGCGCGCTGTCGATAACGATGAAGGTTAAATAGGTATTGTCATTGATAGCGATAATTATTTATTGTTTTTATATACGGTAAACTAGTTCTCTGTATACATTTAGGTGGAAATGACTTTTATTGAATAAGAAAATAAATGATTGCCAATTTGTCACAGACAACATATAATTTTTCATGTCGCATAGTTGACATAATATGAGATAAGAATGTAGCGACAGACAAAAAAATCTAATTATTTTACGAAAATCTAAGTGCTATAAACGTCTTATTAAAGAAATCGTCAAAACGCAACCTTTTCGGTAAATAAAATGAAGATAGCCGTGAAAGCGAATGCGCATCGTATCAACAGATTCGCGGCAGTCTCCGAAATGGCTTTTCTATTCAATTTTCGATAGAGATTTTTTACCAACCCGCAGTTTTGCGTACGGCGGAACCAATAAATCTCCTCTTGAGGTAAGGGGCGAATTAATCAGTCGAGAGATCGCTCGACTCGTTCGACAACTTACGTTGTATCCACCAACAATTGTGCACTCAATGTAGTTGGCATTTGAGTTGAAAATTGTATTCACGTTACAGTGTTAATACTGTTCGCAAGGTGAAAATAAGAAGTGGGAATAAATAGTAGGGTATTCTCTCGAACTCTCGATACACTCGGAGGAGATTAAAAGCGTTTGGGATCAACTATGTAAATTAAATTGGCGAAATGACTACGATATTCGTTCGCAATGCATGTTCACTTTTATTTATGTATCCAAGAATTAAATAAGTCATTATTTTATGCAGATACCGCGTGATGGCGGCGTAAGAATATCATCCCGTGGGTGTTATAAGAGGCGACAGAGGTAAACTGAACCAAGCGATGGGCAGCAGCATGTTCCTGATAACAGCTGAATAAAAACAACGAACTGCGGTCGCCAAGCCGCTTGCAAAGCATGACAACAATAGCAAATACCCCCATTTGAGGCCATCTTTGGGGGAGGCCTATGTTCAGCAGTGGACATTTGATAGGTCGTAATGGTAATTGTATTTTATACAGAAACCAAAAAAGTAATTAAATATATTTCAAAAGACTAAAGAAACTTAAAAGCTGTTATTTTCCACCCGTTAAAGGTAGGGTGGGTGGTTTGTAGGGTGGTCTTGTATAAGGCACGAATTAATAAACAAACCGGCCAAGGCCAACCTTTGCCTTCGGTATCATCCTTGTCCCCTTTACCTGTTCATAAAATTATGAAACGCATCGTTACATTTTGACCATCAATTTACGCTTAATATCGTCAAGCATGCTTAAAAATGGCATTAATAAGAACATCCTGAAGGAACGAAGTTAAGTGGTTGACATAAAGATCTTTACGCAAAGCAAATCCTCAATACCCTGTAAAACGTCGCGTTGGAAGTAGGTGCTCCTGTGCGGTCGTAAGAGAACGTTGTCATTCAAAATCAGACCACGTGTACAATATTTCATCATCAGGAAGGGCGGTGGAGTTGCCACCCCTCTCTCTCCACCGTCACAACGTTGTTCCCACCCCCGCAACAACCCGCGCCCGACCCAAAAAGTCTATCTGCACTTGACACGGGAGGAAACGGGACAGATTAACCGTAGTGAAGGGAACAAAGCTAAATATGTTTCAAGCTGATACTTACCGTTAGTATAGTATACGGATAAGTTTCAGAAAACCTCGACACGTCGTATTAACAAAGTGTAATGCATCTGTTCGGATTTAATATTATAACTACCAACACTTATCAACCAGTATAAATTTTATTGTAGATTTATTTTGTGATTGATGATGAAACTACACTAACTAATGTACGTTATTATTAAAAAGTTATAATTTTATTTAACGTTGAATGTACGTTGAATGTTATTTTACGCAAAATAAAATATTTTACAATCACATACATTCCATGCAATCTTAGTTAATTATATTTCTTATGTAATTTATATTGCAAAATATTTATTTTCTATTTATTTAAAATAAATATTTGATATGTCAGAAAATATATATCTTTAAATATAACAAATATTTAACAACATAAATTTCACCAGCATAAAAATAACATTAAGCATTGTATCAAAAATACAACAAACTTTCATTTTACAAATAATATATACAATACACAATTCTGAAAAAGGATAGAGGAGTGAAATGATGGAACCATTTTCAGCCCACGGCGAGATACGCACAAACACTACGACACGTGTTACGTCAAGCCTTACGCCCACAGGCGCGACGGCCCGACGTGAAAAGTTTCAGCAGTAATTTATATGACGGTTTAAATAATTACTTCGCGTTTTCGGCTCAATTTGTAGATGAGGCTGCGTATCGGTACCGGTGGCATTTATGTGCATTATACTTGAGGTTGGAGTGTGATGACATCTCTTATCTACAACGATGGCAGTTTATTGCTTATTTCTCTATTCTATACAATGGACACACCATTCGAGTGTTTATTATGCGCTTTGTCATTTGAACAGTTCTCGTGATGGTAAATGTACAGCCATAGTTATTGACTTAACAGAATAATCATTAGCTTATAATATATTTTATAGCTTGTAATATTAAATTAACGTTATAAAACTTATTACAATAAATTAATAAATACACAAAACCGTTTTATTGTCTTTTACCATTTTTGCGAAAATTCGTAATATACTTTATACGAATATGTAAATAGGCAGAAATATAAAATGTACCAACATCAAACCATAATGTAAAAAAAAAAACTTGTTGCAAATGACGTAACAATTTCTACGGTGATCGCTTAAAAAATTCGCTGGCGCAAGTCGTTCGGAACGGTAATACAGAAAGTAGTATCAAAATTAAATTAAGATTTTTGCTATGTAAAAGATTTCTCCCTTCAATCGCCATCAACTGAAAATAGATCGCATGTCAATAAAAATGTAAATTCGCCGCTTCAGCTCTCAGCTAATTCATTTCCCAATGGAAAATCCGGGAGCGCGTCACCGGAGATCGATCGACCGTTCATTTCGACAGCGTTTTCCCCTTTTTTTTGCTAACGAGTTCATACTGGCCGGACTATTAGCTGCTTCGCATAAGAAAGTACACACGCTAGCTAAATCGTCCTCAGCGAAAGTTTTGAAAGACTTTTAAATCGACTATGAGAACTTCTTTGTAAACTTTACCTCACTGATTTATACACAAACTACTCACATGTAAAACAGACTCACGATTAGAATATTAATGGATCTGCACAATGAAACGATAAACAAATGTGTTATTTCTACACGTACACATTTATTTACACAAGATATCGAAAACAATTTCACGTCAATTTCTGATACGGAGGGTGCAGTAGGAGCGAAAAAAATCGAAATACGCAAATTTGATCCAAAGCCTCGGGTACGGCTCTCACACTCGCGGTGATACGTCTGACACCCTAATCAAATAAGTACCTTTTACCGAGATGCGTTAAAAGACACTTTAAAAGAAACCTAAAGGTGTTAAACTAAGGTTTCCATTCGAACAAACGAGTTGAGACTGACTAGCTTCCGCATAAAACGTATTTGTAGGAAGGACGACCCAGAAAATGGGTATAATATACTCACACTACCGCGGCAGCTTCCTCGCCTTACTCTCCCGACGCGTCCCCCAGGAGTCGGCAGAAATTTATATAACAAGCTATCTCGTCCCGGCCCGGTTATTGTCGAGAAAACACTGCCTCAGACATTATTTTTAATTAAACATAACCGCTAACCGACAAAGCTCCTGGTCAAATACGGTATATATTGATTTCTATTCTTGAAATCAATTATTTTGAAGAAAAATACTGATGAATTCTTGCATTAAATACCTAGAACAATATTGAGTACTACAACTTAAGTCAATTTCCATTATCACATTCCAATCCAAAATTTTAGCAGACCTTCCAATACCCGTGGGAAATACAACAAATTATATTTTTGCAAAAAAAAAAGTACCTTTTATAAAACAATTGTATTACTCAATTATCTTAAAAGGTTCATTTATTATTACCAGCCGACGTCGATGGAATTATAAAATCTGTAACTATAAACATTTCGCCACTTAATCACGTAAAATGAGTGGGGGCTGCCTCCCTCTGCTTCGAATGTTCCGAGCAACGCAATCTACCAAGAGGTATAAGAGGTAATAATACGGGTTGGGTGTCCAGACGGACGCTCTGCGAAAAACAAGTAGCTATGAAACATATATATACACATTTAAACAAATCACTGTTATGTATACCAAGTTGCACAATTTCATATTAAAGATTTATCGTTATAGTGTAATCAAAATATTTTTTGATAAACACTTTCTCGACTTACTCCTGTACATTCATCATGTAGCTGTGCATTTGTGGAACTTTTTCCCCTTTATTGTCAACGAGCCAAGTCCTCTTTTTTCTCTCAAAGGTCTAGTTAAGGATCACTGTTCAAAACTGTATCATATTTTAGATCGTACTTTATTGTAGTATCTTTCAGATTTAGACGATAATGTATGGTAATAGCCATCATTTGTGAATTGTATTTAATTATAACTAATTACTAATATTATTTAGAACAGAACTTTTATTATTACTCATTATACCTAGTAATCGATGTTGTAATATATATAGCATAAATTATTGTATATATATTTGAGAATATATATTAAATATATAAATGGCACATAATGGCCTCCGACAATTGACCAATCGTCTTATAAAATGTCTACCCATTCTGTTTATCATAATATTTTTATTATTTATCATAATATATCAAAATAGTTTTCTTTCGCGATCCTATTCTAGAAGGCATACGAATAAAAATAGTATACACAGTTGTAGCGCATCATACCAAATGACCCTTAGACGACCTGCAGACGTTCTCCGAACGAAATGTTACCAAGATTATTGACTGAATGTGACCTTAAGTCTCGTTACGAGTACGTTATTTGTTAATTAGATGACAAAAATAATTTGACTATAATATACTAATTGTACTAATACCGCTTTTACACCTGCTATACACCGCTTTTTTATTTATTATAAGCCAGTGCTTGACCACAATCCCACCTGGTGGTAAGTGGTGATAAAGCCCTAGATGGTAAATCACACTGTCTTACCGCAACAAAAGCCAATTCACTCTTGCCTTGAAGACGCCCAGATTGTGTTCGGATGGAAAGATAGACGCCGGCATATTATTCCACTCCTTTGCTGTACGCATTACAAAAGATTAAGCAAACCGTTTGATTCTAATACGACAACGAAGGGATGATGACGATCGCCTGGTTGTCTCTTGGCAGGCGAATTGACGATCGTAGTACCAGACGTCTCGCACCTTTGACGCTGCTACCGTCGCCGCTCTGGCTGGAACTATTTTACGCCTGGCTTGATCGTTGAACATAAATTCCACTTCCATTTACTGGTTAAGATATTCGTGAATTTAAATCACTGCAAGAATAAAACATAAACTGTAATATAAAAAGTAACAACCTTTATATATCCCACCAATAAGAACAGGCATCCTTCCATTACGAAAGAATAACAAAACGAGAAGAGTCCGCCTCACTGCTGCCGTACATCTTATAGAATTCAAACGTCTTCGAAATATTATATTTTATTTCTCGGACATGTTATTTACAGTTATTCTCGCGATAATTTCAATTACCACTGAACACTCGAATTCTGTATGTATGTGTACATATGTACTCGTATATGTGTGTGCATGCATGAATATATTTACGTATATATGTGCAGATATATGTATTTATTTTATTCTTGTTTTCTTTAGTCCTTGTTGTATGTGTTGTATTATAGCAAAGTGCACACATTATTATCTTTTATTTATCATATATCTTTGTAACTGACCTCCTGGAAGAAATTTCATTATGAAATAAGTAGTGTCTTTGTACAAAATCTTAATCAGGATGTGTTTGACTAAGGATTTCGCTTACTTAACATATTGATTATAAAATTAAAACGCAGAAAGAATATAAGAATGGAAATAAAAATTTATATTAAAAAGATATATGACTTGTCAATAAAACATCACTAACATTAAAAAACATTAAAAAAGTAAATAAAACAGTAGTTTTAAATTAAATCAAAGCTGCTAATCAGAATGGTGCACCTAAAGTTTAGTTACTGGTTTCGGGTAGAAACTAATTACCTTAGTATATCCCTTACAGTTTTATGTAAGCTAGTAATTGGCTAGCGCCTAAAAATGTTTCTCATAATCCTGGCGTTTTTCATAATACAATTTTTTTTCTTTTGCTTCCCTGTCTCAAGGAGCTATATGGAACTGCGTTTTATAGAAAAGTTTCAGAAAATTATCCTTTCTGTTTGTAATAAGGTTATATGTAAACGTAAGTAAACACCGAAGTGGTAACCCAGAACTTAGCATTGTAACCTCAATACAAGGCAGATAGTATTGGTCGTTTACTAGTTTTAGTGACAAGTCATTGACACTGTATTATTAAAAGGTCACCCAATTCAGACGGTACACTTCCTTTATTTATTTTTTAAAGAAAGAAATTGTAACTGGCGTACAATTAAACTAAAACAAAAACACATAGACGCGCACACACACACGCGCACACACACACGCGCGCACACACACACACACACACACCCACACACACACAAACACACACACACACATGTGTACAATACTTTTTCATAGTGATATAACAGTACTAATAAGAAAATTTGGTACCATGCTTCGAAAAACGCAGAAGGTCACACTGTAACTTGGTTTCATGAAAAAACGACCCATTTAAAAATAGAACAATGACCTTATTAAAATAGTGTAAGACCGTGTTTTGTTGAAATAAAGGAGCGAAAACTTTATTCGGTATAAAATACACATACACTAATAATAATTATCACGGAATAGATCACCAGCTTATGGGTACCGGACCTACGGAGCCCCGTGACTGAAAAAAAACCTATGTTTTTGTTAATATTAATTTGCAACTATTTTATGCCACGAAGATACGTGACATGTGATACATTAATAAAAAAGACTTTAACTTTGACAAAAGCTTCATCAAACTCTATATACAGAATAACAAAATATTTTAAATTTACTAATTAAATATTCAACCAGATTAAAATTGTTAATATGTCCATGCATATGATTTGAAATCTTTTGAATCTAACATCACTAATATTATTAATTTACAATACACCATCACTGAAACGCTAGTGTTAATGTTGAAACTAATTACAGTTTGCTAAAAATGTGGACACAGAAAGAACGGTCGGGAGTTGAGCAATAATAACGAGGGAATAACGTGCCGCTCCATATACGTGATCTGCAATCTTATCAGCAACATTTACGCTTGCCTGTCAAGAGGGACCAGCCAGTGTGCTTAGTTGCATCAACTTTTAATATTTTATAGTAATTACTGGCAAAATTGTTGATATATGGACCATAAATTCAAATCCAGCAATGATTTGAAAAGGTTGATGAAGAAGGGAAGGAGACAGATGAGCTCTTGTATTTTTTTTTGCGTGTTTTGTTCTTACTCTACTCTCAACTCTCTTCTAACATAGCTTAAGAATCCTTCAAACTAATAGCCTTCCTATACACACAAAAGTCTCATCTGCACTAATTTCCGTCGTTAGACTCTGAATGTAACAGTGCGTGATGATTTATGGCATCAGTATTCATCATTAAAGCCCTTCACAAGTCCATTGCTTAACAAAGCAGTGGACTCAAGGAATTTCGATACAAAAACGGTCCTGAGCCACTAGCATCCATTGACATTCTGCAAGTCATACCACGCCGACTGGTCCGAGTCAGCCACTCTAGAACCTTTCTTTCCCGTCAATTACGCTTATTAAAAAATAGTTAATTGCTTGATACTAACACCCACCCCACCAACCGGTCACGTGCCTAAGTTCATTGTTGTTGACTCCATTCTCACGTACATGCACTTTGAATTAGACAGGCCCTCCTCGCCCCTCCCGAACGAATTCCCGCGCATGTCGCGGAATGGGTGGTAGCCGTAGGTTGGTTACTTACGGTAAACTAAGAGAAACCCATGTGACTGACCCGAGGTAGCTACTCCAAATGGGCTTGGCGAACCTACTTCGGATATGTGTTAGTGGACTGCGTCAAGAGGGTTAACCTGATAAGGGTTACCGCCACAACCATGGTGGATTCGAGGTGGAATGAAAGATTGGAAGCAAGCTCGAAACAAAGTTATTTTTACTTGCGTCGTACAACGTGTGAATCTGCGGGCTAAAATATTGCTTAGAAGCGATTATTTAAGCTTAAGATAACCTAAATCATTCTCACTTACTCGGTGACAGTCATCATGATCATGATCATCATCATTACAGCCCATCGCAAGTCCACTGCTGACCGTAGGCCTCCCCAAGTAAGTCCACAAAGCACGGTGCTAAGCCACCTGCATCCATCGACTTCATGCATGTTTACCAGGTCGTCGCTCCATCTAGTGGGAGTCAATTTACACTCTATTTGCCGTAACAAGGCAAGCGGAGTTTAGGATAAGACAACTGTTCCGTACTCAGTGAACGCTATGACCCAAATAAACTCCACATCGCCCCAATTCAATTCATTCCAATTTATTGCCCAGTAAATCGATGTACATAAAAAAATTATCAGCGTCTAGAAATATTTTTATGTTGGATAAGTAAATAAAAACAGAACGCTCACATTGTTCGTGTATTGGTGTTCCTTTTAAAATTAGTGTCACGGAAAGTGCAACTGTAAGCCTTTGTTTTTAAAGTATTCATGTTTAAAAACTTGAAACTATTTAAGCATTATTCGAAAACACACAATTTAAAAGTGATAGACGTGAAACAATTTTTTATTACAGCATTATTATCCCATAATTTCTAGCAAAAGTAGTTTCTTCTTATTTATCAGTCCGTAATAGTCAACTGATGACTTGGATTGCGGATTACCATATGTCTCGCACCTTTACGTTGATCCCAACCCTTAGGGTATTTGACATCTGTTATATTCGAGATGGGGGGAAGGGTACAGATTAGTAAGCTGAAGTGGCAATGGGCTGGCCATATGGCTCGAAGAAAAGACAACCGATCGGGAAAAAAGGTTCTCGAGTGGCAGCCTCGTACCGGTAGGCGAAGTGTAGGGCGATCCCCCACTAGATGGAGTGACGACCTGGTAAGACATGCAGGAAGTCGTGCTTTATGACATTCCTTGGGGGAGGCCTGTGTTCAGCAGTGGACTTGTAAAGGGTTGTAATGTATATATATGTATATGTATATATGTATGTATATATATATATATATATATATATATATATATATATGTATATATGTATGTATATATGTATGTATATTCGAGATGGTTATACTGCCACCTATCGGAAGCAACGGGGCTTTTTGGTCTTTCCGCAAATTGCCTCTTATAATACAATCATTATTATAAAGTGATGTATTTTTTTACGTCAAAAAGTAGATTGATCCATTATCTTTTATTATTGCTGTTTAGTAAAGGTGTATTATTGTAAGAATATTAACATTGTAGTTTTATTTATTTTCAGTTTTTTTTTTATATTAGCCGCCATTTTCCAACAACATATGTTGACAATTACAAACGTAGATAAATAAAAGTCTCAGTATCGCTATGAAACAAAGGCCTAACGAAATTCGTTAAAACTTAATGTGGGAACGTCCACTAGAGGTCAGTACAAACGGCGACCTAAATACACTCCAGTCAATCCAATTACCACGAATATGGATGGAGTGCTCCCGTTGCGTATGCGAGTCGATTATTGAAGATGTGCACGTTGTGTTCGTACATTATTGAGGACCATAGGTTACGTAGTTACTGAATACCAGATTAATTGTCCATCTATTTTATTGGGCTTTATTAAATGAAAGATTTATATAAATAAATACAGATATTGCTTCTCGGATGATGACTATACATACGTCTATAAATTAAAACGAATATGTGTGTGATTATCATCTTATGACGGCTCCGTGGCGCAGTGGCTTAGCAATGAGTTGCAACGCTGGGGGACGCGGGTTCAAATCCCGCACGGAACAAGTATTTGTATGACGTACAAATAATTGTTCCGGGTCTGGATGTTTGTCCTTGTCCAATTTATGTTTGTAAACTGCCTCCACGATACAGGAGAAAATCCTATTGTGGGGGTAACGTTCTTTAAAACAATATTAAATATATTAAATATGACTATTTGTACTAGAATATTATCTAACGTTGCAGGAGTAGTTTCTGGATTTACATTTCTTTATGATGTCCTTAAATTCCAACTTTTCGCTTTTCCTGTTTTTATTTTACATTTTTTATTGGATTTTGAATCAGAAACTATAATATATATATATATACACATACATACCAGGCCCAGGCCAGGCCAGGCTTATACGTGGTAGGGCCAAGCTGTAGCTATATTAATTGTATAGTTGTAGCACGACTGGGTCGGCTCGACCGGGGAAGGACCACGTTCTCACAGAATACCAGCGTAAAATAGCAGCTTAACGCTGCTGTGTTTCGTATGGTGAGTGTAGAGAACCGAAGACCCTTTTACTGGAAATGAGGCATTCCATCTTAGTCCTCACGGGTGACAAAGCATCTGCATTTTGATTTGTAATATTATTAGATGTAGATGTCTATGGGCCGCAGCAATCACTTACCATCAGGTGGACTGTGTGCTCGTTTGTCACCCTTATCCTATAAAAAAAAAAAAGAAAAGAAAGTAATTTTCGGTAAATGTGGAAATTGAAATTTAAGTAGCATTATTATTTAATCTACATTGATAAAAAATATCCTGTTATATTCTATTCTGTTCTACTCTGGTATATTCTGTTCTAACCTGTTCTATCCTTTCCTACCCTATCCTATTCTATTCTCATCTATAATATTCTAGTCTATTCTACTTTACTCTACACTACTCTACTCTATCTTGTACTATCCTATTCTATTCTATACTATTCTAATCTATTTCATTCTATCCTATCCTATATTCTGTTCTATGCTGTCCTATTTTGTTATCTTGT
Source organism: Parnassius orleans (assembly GCA_029286625.1). NCBI lineage: Eukaryota > Metazoa > Arthropoda > Insecta > Lepidoptera > Papilionidae > Parnassius > Parnassius orleans. The sequence goes on along the minus strand of JAGSMP010000027.1, from coordinate 1,987,977 downwards.
TCTTTCCAGTTCTATTCTTTTCTATCCTGTTCTTTCCTATTCTATTCTATTCAGTTCTATTCTATTCTATAGCATTCTATTCTAATCTACTGTTACAGGAGAATTTCAGTGTGTATATAAGCTAGTGTCATTATTTTAATAAGATCACACGTACAGTAAATTATATTAAGCATTTCATTAAAGTTCAAAGCTTTAATAACTGTTTAAGACAGTAAAATTTTAAGTTAATTCCTATTAATTAATAAGTATTTAAAGTAAAGTATGTATCATAGTTATTTTCGAAAAAGTTTTATGAACTTATAATTGGGTTCATTTTAACCTGTAGGGTTTTATTTTAATAATTAAGAAGCAATTCATTTTTCAAGTAAATCATTTTCGTAACAACAAGCAGTCTTAAAGATCGAAGAGTTCTTACTCCTTTCTACCTGTATTTCCCCTGGTGTTGCAGTTGTTCTGAGGCGGCGGTAGTAAATAATTGAAATATTTAACAAATAGGTTAGAAATTTCTAATTTAAAAAAGGCCACTCTTAATGAGGCATTCGATATCGTGATCGTCAATCTGCCCACAAAGTATGACGATACCGTTATAGCACCATTCTAGGTTATACCCAACTGTGAACTTCTTGTGGGCTGATGCACGAGTATGAAGAAAGAAAACCAAATACGTGCTTTTTATTAAAAGTACAATGCATTAATTCTCTAAGGTGATAGGTGTTAGCAATTAATGGTTATTTAAGGTAAACAAAACAAAACAAAAAACAAAACAAATAAACAAACCTCGATTAACAAAACAAAATTCTTTATAAATGGTGTTAAAATGGATTTTATTGTGTGAACAAATTATAGGTAAATATTAAATATACTTAGGTAGTAATTAAATATGGGGCAACAGGCGACAGAGGGAAACAAATCAGGAGATGGGCAGCAGCTTCTTCCTAATAACGACTAAAAATAAAAAAAACTACGGTTACCAATCCGCATGCCAAGCGTGGCAACTCAGGCGGATCTCCTCTATGAAGCAATCTATGGGGGAGGCCTATGTTCAGCAGTGGACTTTAATTGGCTGTAACGGTAATAATTAAATAGGCTAATGAACCACCGTAGCTTTTATTTAACAGTTTTAAAAATGGCACCATGTCGCTTACGTTGGTGACCAATAGTTCCTAAATAAATATTATTTTATCATTTGTTTTTGCGTAATGCGTAGCGTCTCGGTAGCGCAATGGATTAGCGGCATTATTCTGGTATTCTATGAGAGCGTGGTCCTTCCCGTCGAACCAACTCATTTATGCTGCATCCATTATATACATGGAGCATATCTCTAAAACGTTAGATGGTACCATCAATTTATGTATGTTAAATTACCTACATGATACAGAATAAGTTCTAGTGGTATAGATTAAAAAAGGAAAGCAATTTTTACCGGATTAAATTCCGATTCTGAATTTTATGAATACTTAGTACATCTGCGTGAGTTGTTTCTACAAATTCCGCTTACTCATCATCTGATTTTAAGCAGCTCGAAATTGTGTTTCTATTAATGTGGCAATTGGTCTTTTTGGCCAGTATTCAGAAACAATCTCAAGTTTAAACTCAAACATCACCATGTCATAATTTAAGTTAAGACTGTATAATGTTAAACAAATTTTGATTGTGCTTAAACTCCAGATTGTGTTGGCTTGAATATCGGCCCTAATGATTTCCTATATTTACGCTTACACTAGACATTTAATAAAAGTAAATTCTTGTAAGTGTTTCATTTTTAATTCCCTTTTCGAGTCCTATGCAGCGTCTATGTTCACGGGGGACAGGCGGACTTCATGTCATAGTTATATGCCATCAGGGACATCCTATGACTTCAGGATTTTAATCCAGTGGTCTCCTTTTAGTCTCTACATGGTCCTTCATCATCTTCACCAGGCTGTTAAAATCCACTGCTGAACATGGAGTTCTAATGTTAGGAGAATTTGCTTAATCGCTACGTTTGGTAAGTGGATTAGCGAGCCTTGGATCGCAGACTAAATTTTGTTCTTGTTGTTGTTTAGTAAATAAATTCCGAATAATACTAAAAACTAAAGTAAATTTTACTGCTATTAAAACCATATGTATGTAAACCTCTTATTTAAAAAAAAAAAACCTTTGCTTTGTTCTCAGTTCTGTGGCGGCTTGCAAGGACGGGCCGGCTTCAAATATTCATACTAAGATCGATATGAGTAGGTACAGCTCTATGCGCCAGCCCCGAGGTCGGACTACACTAATCAAAATGTAATTCCAAGCTAATATTGTATTCGGGGCAATATCAGATACTTACCGCAGCCGACTACAAATGTTAAAGGTTAAACTTAATGAATTAATTTATATTTCGAAAGTCCAGCACTTTGCGACGCTCTGCCGCCATTGAGAAATATTTCTATTTTCATACATTACATTTTACGTGGTAGATCCATGCTACAACTATATTATGGTTGTAGCATTAATGGGTCGGCTCGACCGGGGAAGGACCACGCTCGTGTGAGCTGTTCACAGAATACCAGTGTAAAATAACAGTTTAATGCTGCCGTGTATCGTATGGTAAGTGTAGAGAACCGAACACCCTTTTTACTGAATACGCATCTGCATTTTCATTCTTAATCGAGGATAAATGTAAATGTCTATGGGCCACAGTATTCATTTACCATCAGGTGGACTGTATGTTCGCTTGTTACCCTTATTCTATATATAAAAAAACACATGAACGTATTATCTACTGCTCTTATTATACCCGTAAATTATCGACTATCGTACATAGTCTTGGAAAGTAATTATAAAACCATGGTGCAGTGATAGAAGTAGAAAAATCCTTAAAGAAGTTGACAGATTTAATATATTACTCATTTATGGCTCCATCGACTAATTTTCATTTAAATGACAAATTACAATTAAAACATTAAAAACATCTGAATTCTACTGCAACTACTCATCGTGTGAAATTATCACCTAATATTATTTGAGGTGTCGTAACCTATGATAAATAGCGAAATAGCTATGTCGTATTCATACCATATGTGAGTTACAGTGTCCATCGAGCTTACCGTCCAGGTGAGGTAAGTGGCTACTGCAGACCATGGCCACCTGCAACCAACTACAAAGCGTTGTCACCTCTGAAGTCTAATGTGTAAAATTCTTCACAGCGGTAATTATACAGGCTCTTCCTATCTTTCAAACTGGAAACTGAGTATAATGCTAAAGCTGAAATAGAATCTGCAGGATAGTACCACAGCGGGAATTTCATCGTTCATATTTCTACTTATTCCAAGCAACTGATAACCTGATAAACTTTATAATATCTGTGTTATCTTTTATGACTAAAACATATTAGCGAGTAAAAAGAAATTATTCACAACAAATATGTAAAGAGATCTGCTTATTCAACTTAAGTTCGTTGATTTTTTTGTGATGGCACCTTTTAGCCCAATTGGCGTTCGTAGTACGCTTTGTAACTTTAAGCTCTTCTTGCTCACCGTCAGCGATATAAGCTGAATTTACTCAAAAATTGATGAAACTAACTTTTAAGCCTTTGATTTAAATCGAAAATAGAGCAATTTACAAATTGTGTCATATGTAACATTAACATTCGGAGGCTTTGTTCACACCCATGACTTACTAAATATGAAATTTTGTGTTAAAATTAGAAGAACGGAATGTCCTTAAATTACATGATTGGTGCTCACACTCTGTTTGCCTACCGTGAATCGAATAAACACATTGTCGAATCACAACAAAGCAAGGTCACGCTTCTAAATCCGTTCATCGTGTACCTTTGAACTTCAGCAAAACCTACACCTTAGTAATATATTTAAGGTCACGTCAAAGTGCTTTCACATTTTCTTCAAATCAACTACCGTTTCGCTGAACGTAAACGACATTTATCACGTTGAGACAAGTTTTAGACTTAAAGCACTAACGACCTAAATAATCAATATTTGTGTTGTTTAAAATTAAAATCTTTGTGCTGGCTTTTTATTTTAATACTTTTTCTGAATTATCTAGCTGGAAAAGGCATATCACAATAGTACATACGAGGAGGTAATTACCACTCTTCCCAAGTCCATTAAAGAGCACAGAAACTGCCTGAACGCATTCATACCACAAACCAATATTATTAAGTTTTGCACGTACAGCTATGATTTGAACACAGAACCTGCAATTTAGTAAATAACGCGTTACCCTACGCAAGAGAACTCGCATCAAAAAAAAATTGGGGTGTTGCTAATATATCAAACAGTTACAGCCGCTTGAAGCTTCCGTGACCAAATGGCCGCAAAGTGTAGTGCGGCGCGAGCGAAACAAACGCCATCCATCGGTTAAATATTTTGTCATGATTTAAACAAGGTTTGCGACTTATACTGTCGTAGATTCCCATCCACGCTGTTGCAGAAATAATATTAATGTCCTCCAGACCGAATTTCGGTCACGGCGGCCAGCCTCAACGGAGACTAGCCATCGGCGCAGGATAGGCTCATAGTGCCCAAGTGTATGCGCAAGCACAGGTGCACTCTCTATTCCCTCACTCTCATAGTCATAGACGTCTCATAGACGGTAAACCGACACGACCGGAGAGAGATCAGGCGCAGGACCAACGGCTTTACGTGCTTTCCGAGGCACGGGGGTGAGACACCGCCAACTTCCTGACTCCGGGCAGCTACTGAGAATTTCTAATGGAAAAGCTCAATAACTGATTTCTTTTGGCCCGACCCGGGATTCGAACCCGGGACCTCATGATCAGCAGTCGCACTACTACAACCACTAGACCAACAAGGCTGACTGTTGCAGAAATAATTATTAAAAATTATCAATATAGTGACCGTGTATGAGTGTAAGAATATGCACTAACTGTCATCCCGTGGGTGTCATAAAAGGCAACAGAGGGAAAAAAACCATGAGATGGGCAGCAGCGTCTTCCTAATAACAACTGAAAATAAAAACTGCAGTTGCCAAACCGCTTGCCAAGCGTGGCAACAGGCATATTTTCAGCAGTGTACTTTTAATAGGCTGTTACGGTACAGATCAATATTAGGTCTCCCTATGCATTTTTGGCATAGTTTCCACCGCAGTTTTTCATTTTGTAGTTGTTATTGGAAAGACGGCAGTGGCCTTTGATACTCTGTACTGAATTAATGAATGAATAAAAATCGATATTAGTTATTGCCGTCTGGTGGCGGCGTTAGAGACCCCATGCTCTATTTCCAGTACGGAGGATGTCGTTATAGGCCACTATAGGAAATACCATGATCTTACGACTTTCGATAGATGGATGTATAATCTTGTTTACGTTATACGTAAAATACCAAGACCAGCGACAGGCAGCAGCGTCAAAGGTGTAAGACGTCTGGTACTGATATAGTAAAATCGCCTGTCAAGCGTTACGATTAGGACAAAATTTCTGAGACTAAAAAACATCGTGAAATGATACAAATGCTATTAACAATGTATTAGTTACGAATTATGTATGATTTCTAGAATGCTGCACTGCAATAATAATATCAGAAGAACATTAAGCGAATCTAAGGTAAGCCTCCACTCTGTTGCAGTCGAGACCGTAGGCTGTGGCGCCTCTCGCTTCTAGAATTAATAACTTTCTCACCCCTACCCATACCTCCAACCCCGTTCGCACCCTAACCCACCTTCCTCACCCCACAATTTTTTACCACTACCTCATTCCCCTTTCTCGATTACTTTTATTAAATAATTTATGTTACATTTTTTATCTATTACTATGGTATCATGAAGATATAATTTTAATAAAATATTTGGTTATTGGTCACCTTGAAATCGAATTTGCGTTACAAATAGCTACAATTTAAAGCGATAATTATTAATTCGAGTTTCTATGGTAGAAGATGTTAAGTCCTCCGTCTCTCTCTAGCGGTCGGAAAGCCTTAGGAAGTTTTAGAAGTGTTTCGGTTTGGCTCTTTGACTCTGTTTGGGTGTGTAATGATTTGGCGCGCGTGTAATTTGCTGAAAAAATGTCGCCGCCTTTCACCGCGGGGTTGTTACATCACGCTCATGATCTTTTGATTATTATTATTACTCGGTTTATTACAAGTCGTGAGCGGATACGCGTATTCGTTCTTTGAAATAGAAATATACGATATGACGTTATTACATAAGCTAGTAAGTTAGAGAAGGTAGACTTTTATAATGTCATGCCTTTATGTATATGAACATAGCATCATATTATTACATTTTAATTTCCATAATGCATTTTTTTTACATATTTGAGGACTGCACTTGGTGATAATCATTCGATTATTCTGTTACAAACGTTTATTGATTGTCTGTTAGACCAAAAATAACACAATTAATAGTAGTAATAACTTAGTTGTAATGTTTTAAGTTAGTAAACCTTGTGATCGCTTTCGTAACACTATGTATAATTTACAAAATATCACAATCTTAAGGTCAATTTGATGGTTTTTTTTCGATAGTAAAGCCACACTGTAGTTGTATTATGACTGCAGCACGAATAGGTCGCCTCGTACAACAAAAATTACACTTTCATAGTATACCAGCGTGAATTAACTGCATAATACTGCTGCGTTTTGTATGGCTATTGTCTCTTTTTAGCACCAAATAGTAAGATAGTATATGCATTCCCTTAGAATAGAATGGAATAGAATCATTTTTATTCTATATTGATTACATGTCATTCTTATTGAAAGTTATTTTTAACTTTTACCACTAATTCGGAAAAAACCTCTGTCCTGAGAAGAACCAGTAAGAAGCCAAGCGGGATTTTTTTTAAAGCTTAACTTACAATATAATATCTATACAATTGTTATGAAAACATTTAGCATGGTAGCGATCACCTCATTCCCTGGGGTTATTATGAATCATGTATTCTTTAGTGGTATAATAACCCATACTAATTTTTGCTAATTTATTGCAGTTACCTAGGGGTTAGAGAATTCACACACGTTGTCACTCCTGAGGCAAAGTTAGAATGCCTCGTTTCCAGTAAAAATAATCTCTGGTTCTCTATACTCACCATACGAAACAAAGCAGCATTAAGTTACTATTTTATGCTGGTACTGTGAGTACCCCGGTCCAACCGATCCATTCGTACTGCAACCATAATATTGCTGCAGCGTGGCTCTACCATGTTAACACTACACTAACCATTAGGGCATTTGTGTGCTCGCTTGCCTCTCTTATATAAATGAAAAAAAAAATAACTAAGTGATAGAGCAATAATAATCATCATCGTCATTACAGCATACCAATTTACTGCTGAACAAAGGCCTCGCATAGATTGCCCCATCATATATTCACCATAGTTGACACTCTTGGCAGGCGGGATATTATTAAGGCGCCACTACACTGTCGTAGAGAGGAATAATATATCTATTAAATTTTTACGTGGTAAAGCCATGCTGCAGCTATATTAATAGTATACTTGTAGCACGAATGGGTCGGCTCGACCGGGAAGGACCACGCTCTAACAGAATACCAGCGTAAAATAGCAGCTTAATGCTGCTGTGTTTCGTATGGTGAGTGTAGAGAACCGGAGACCCTTTTACTGGAAAAGAGGCAACCTTAGTCCTCACGGCTGACAACGCATCTGCATTTAAATTCGCAAACGAAGATAGATGTAGATGTCTATGGGCCACAGCAACCACTTACCATCAGGTGGACTGTGTGCTCGTTTGTCACCCTTATTCTATAAAAAAACTCATTATAAAAAACTATTTACCATAGTTGCCACTCTTGGCAGGCGGGATATTCTTTCGGTGCCACTACAGTGTCGTAGAAAGGAATAATATATCTATTCAATTAAAAAACTCATTGAAAAAAAAACTATTTACCATAGTTGCCACTCTTGGCAGGCGGGATATTCTTACGGCGTCACTACACTGTCGTAGAGAGAGGAATAATATATCTATTCAATTAAATTATTAAAAAAAACTATTATTGAACCATAAGCAACAATTTAAAAATTTACATCAATTACAACATAATTTACATAATATATGACAAACCTTAAAATTTTATACACTAAAACAAAGAAAAACTGAAATGTTATTTCACAGAAGGCAAATCATAAGTATAAGATAGTATCTCCTTCATGGCGTAGACGGTGATTTTCTCGTATAAGTAACCAGAAAGGGGAAAAACGAAAAGAAAAATCTCGGAAAAAATTTATCGTAACGAAAAGACGATCTTTATCATTAAATCACAATTATTGAAGTATACACCGTTGATATCGAGGAACGACCTAGGCATGTTAAATTATATATAGCGAACTGATGTTGATGATGATGATGTATTTGTTCGTTTCAACGTACATTTTTTTAAATGTTAACAAGGTTTATCTCGTTATTAAAACGAATAAAATAATATAAAACGAATCCTACACCCCAGAAACATCATCTTGACTATGTCGTGTGGTGGTTTCCTTAAAACTACCCCATCTCACTTATAGATATCATAATTTTTTTTTGATATCTAGTTTTAATTCAAACAAACAAAAGATTTTGTGGATATACATAACACAATGATAATTTTGTAACTACAATCCACTACTTCATTACTAGTCCATCATCACCTTTTGAAAAATAATCACTCGGCCCGTACTTCGCAGTCAAACACTCAGCCACTGTACTATTGTTTTTAATACTTATTCAAGTTGCGCTAACTGGCATGCAACCTTGACAGGTTTCCTCACACCATTAAGCCGATACCACCACCAATCACTTTGATTCGTGATCGACGTTTTTGAAGAGATATCGTCATTATTCGGTCATCAGAACCGTGTTGGTTAATAAGCAACCGCATGAAAAAGTGGAAACATATTTAGAAAATAGATTAGTATATTACCAACCCTATTAAATGTCAGACCTAAAATAATCAGACCGATGACGTCGAAAGCCTTAAAGGTCTGCATAACTTTCTATCTATGTGAAAGGCCCATACTCACGAGTGGAGTTTTAGGGGATATTTTTTGTATGCCAACACTAATTAAGTCCTTTCTCTCAAGATTATTATATATGTTACCACTATCTTGCTGGCAATGTGCAAAATTAACGAAGATGTATATATTATATGGTAGTCAGTTGAAATAAATAGTATAAGAAGTCCTTTTAACCATACTTGAGCCTTGATCAATTAATTCAATGCATTAACCTAGATGCCAAGTATATATCACTCTCAACTTCGTATGCTATGCATAACTAGACCATAGATCTCGTAACCAACGACAGGTGAACGTATTTATTATATACATGCAAGAAGTACATACGTTGCATTTATCAACGAGAGCCTGCCTATGCAATCAATTTCACAGATCATTAGGTGCATAGTGTGGAAATCGGTTTACGAATTTTGTGCATTTCCTTCATTACTTTGATTACGAGTACAACAAAATCACCTCTTATGACATCAACTGGAGGAAATAGAGCAAAAATAATAGGAAATTATCTTAAGCCCGTCACTAAGGATGTAATATTAAATTTTAACTTTCCATTACTTCACGTCGCAGTATCGCCTTCAAGAGACGTGACGCGACATGCCTACATAGTACAATTTACTTAGAATCCTTATGACTCAATTTAAACCCGTAACATTAAGCTCTCTACTTATTCTGTGATATAAAGATTTTGCACTTGGGAAGGTGACACTTGGAAAAGATTTTGTGACTTTTCCCATAGGCCGCATTCTCGACCACAGCAGTGAGCATAATGTCTCACAGCGCCATCGCTTACGTCCGTCTTATCTTCAGTCATGTCTTCACTTTACACGCTAAAAAATATTTCAATTAATACAGATTAATATTTTTGTATTTGAACCGTGTAGAGGTATTTCGTCCCTTGGGTTTCGTAAGAGGCGACAGAGGGCACTGAAACAGGGCATGGGTAGCAGCATTTTCATGATAACAACACTAAATAATAAAAACTGCGGTTGTCGACCCTGCCTATGGCAAAATTCCCCGTTTGCGGCATTGAGTTATATGTACTACGTACTAGAGAAGCTATTCCAAACAAAAAATGTGCGCTACTCTATGTCTTCGCGCATGAGCGGTAGTTAGTAAAATATTACGATATATTACCTATTTATTCACTTGAACAACAAAAAAATTTACTTACTTGACTACTGAATTGTTATTTACGTAAAGTTTGAACTGTAATTTGAAATCTCTGCATGAATATTGAAGCCACAGTAAATGACACTAAAGTAAGGTGTACGGATTGCAGTACAGTTCAGTTGAACATAGTGAATGTTCGGAATGCGAAATCTAGTGCGTAGTACATATATATCAATGGTTTGCGGCAATCTATGGGGATCCTTATGTTCAGTAGTGGACTTTTATAGGCTATAATGGATGGATGCGTGGATTATTTATAAATTTAACTATAGTATTGACAGTAAAATTTAAAACTTGAAAAATCTATAAAAATTACAAATTTAATAATAATCTAGTATTTGATTATTATCACTTCTGTTTCCATAAAATACAGACGGTAATATTTAACACTAAAAGCAGGAAATATAAAACAAAGGAGCCTTAGAACTACTGACGTGTAATCAACCTTCTTTTGTATATAAGGCACTCAGTTTTTTCCCTAATTTCACCACTGTGCAACACGACGATGGTTAAGCGTTGCTTTGGTACTGCTCTTAATGATTCGTGGTTTATGTTTGCATGAAATAATTTGAAAAATGGAAAGCTTATTGTTCTGAAATAACTTCGTGTTCTTTAATGTAAAAAATATTGATTGCAAAATTCCAGGACATACATACAAGTGAAGTTAAATAAAAGCTTTTAAAAAGAGTAGAATTGTTTGATAGACTGTAGTGCATGTTCTACAGTCATTTTATATATTGCATGTAATGATATAAGATACTGAATTAAAAAACGCTTTTATAAAAGACATCAACAGTCAGCTGTTCATAAAAAATAAAGTTAAAAATATTTGAACAACGGTGTAATTATTTGAATCAATACTAAATTTTAATACAATATTTTAAGTAATTAAATAATATAAATATTTCTTAATTATTATAATATTATTAACAATATTTTCACGTACACTTAAAAGAAGCCAAGTACGTAGTTTGTAAACAATGGAAAGCATATACAATTTAGAGGAATGTAAACAGGAAAGTAGGAAAATATCTTTAGACGAGCATGAACGTCTCGCTGCGAGTAGGCTCCTGTATCCTAGCTCCTAGCTATCCTGGCTCCTTATGTTAGGAGGCAGTTTCCTCCATTAAGTGATCTTATTTTCCGTGTACAATACAGACTTTAAAATATAAAACAAACAAAAAGTGTGTGTGTGTGTGTTGTGTGTGTGTGTGTGTTTGTGTGTGTGTGTGTGTGTTTGTGTGTATGTGTGTGTGTGTGTGTGTGTGTGTGTGTGTGTGTGTGTGTGTGTGTGTGTGTGTGTGTGTGTGCATATGCGCGCGTCTGTTTTATTAAAATATGTGTACATGACTTAAAGTAGGTTTTCACAATTTTCATAGTCGTATTCTTTTAGCCAATTTAAAATAATTTGTTTAACTTGGTGACTTTTAAGTTATTTAACTTTATTTTTTATTAATTATATTATATATTTATTAATTATATTATATTATATTATATAGTGCTTGGTAGTCATATTGCCTTTTCGCAAATGCGCTTTTCACAAATGTTACTGGACATTTTGTGTTCTTTTGTTTTAGCTACATATACAGGGGAAAAATTATGATATCGTTGTATACATTTGTATATATACGATTTTCGTACACTGAGGACATTTCACAATTCGTAAACTTTAAATGTTGGGTATGTATAAGGAAGATGTAATATTAGTTTTAGTATAGATCTTACAACTCGCTCGGCCTCAATAAGATATGTTTTGGGAGCTCCACCCCATGAGCAGATGCAATAATTTATGAGACAATGACAAAGGGCGTTATATGTTTGAATTAGCACTTTTTTAGTCGTTACCGTTCTTAGGTTCTTAAATACTATAGTGAGTCCCCGAATTCGTTTAGATATATTTGATATATTTGATATATGAGGATATTACCCCAAGGTATTTTATCGTAGATGTTCGTTCTAATATTGTACATTTACATCTCTCCTTTATTATTGTGTTACAAGGGTACGTATGCATGGTGACAGAGAAGCTGTGTGGTGGTTTTGAGAATCTTTGTCTACATAAGATGTTATTTTCGAAATTAGTTGTAAAATAGCGTCTTCTGTTGAACGATGTGCCCTAAAACCAAATTGATTCGCAGCTAGATATCCATAACGCTCTAGACATTTTATAAGTCTGTTGTTCACAATCTTCTCAATTATTTTTGAAAAAGTAGGTAACAAAGAAATCGGCCTTTAATTCAAAGGAGCGGACTTATCACCAGATTTGAATATTGGTGTTACTAAGGCCTGCTTGAATGGTGATGGAAATTGCCCTGTCTGAAAACTACTATTACATAAAAATATTGAGACGACATTCTAGATTTTACCTAGAACTTGTGATATTCATTAGACCACTTAAAGAATAAATAACAAACCGTTAACAAAACTAAAAAAAAATATTTTCACTTAATAGCTTCTGAAGTCGAGGTCCTAATAATTCGATACATTGTTATTCTTCGATATATTCTTACCATTTATTATAGCCTATTTAATAAAAGGAGGATAATAATTAAATTCGATACCGTTTCTGATAAATCGTCGAACATAAATAAAATACTTACTTAACTTTCTGGTTTTTGGAACTCGATTAATAAAATACAAATAGTAGACGTTTCGTTTTTCCAATTTTCAATTTCTATTTATTTTGCATATTTAGCAATTTAAAAAAGTTAACCTTCGCTGAATTAGAGAAAGCATCCACTAAAAACAAAAAGCAAACAGTTTTATTTTTATCGTTTACAAAAATACTGTACGCGTATTTTTTATACGTTCATTTAGTTTCAATGATTTTCTCTCCGACAGAAACGATTAGTTACTGCAAATCTCATCTCTTTTCTCAGCTGCCAACTTAAGAAATATTTATTTAAAAGCTTTTGTACTCTTCATGCGTTAATTATTTTATTATATTTTCATTAAATTTATTATATTAATTAATTATTACATTATAATTAATTAAATATTACCTTCTTGACTAAACAAAACAGTACGATCAGGGCGACTTATAGTTCATACTACGATGCTAATCCTCGGCTAGGCATATAAAGACAAAAGCTTAAAAACTCGCCTTGTATTCTTCTTGTTACTCATTCGAGTAAATTATCGATTTACTTTTTAAATTCTATTAACAGTTGAGAGGGAAAGAGCATGTAATGTGGAAATATAACTTTTGAGGCTTAGTGCTACGAAAATAGCGCGTTGAAATCTTTCATAGGGTATTTATTCATACCCGGTATATTTAGTGGAAATAGTGATATTATTTCAATAATAATTGTAAATTTATAAAAATATGGCAGTTCGAAATGGAAAAAGCATTTTAAATAAATTTAGTAAGTAATTGTATGACTTGAACAGTTTTAATACTGTGTTCGTAGCTTATTACACAGTGTAGCATCTACTAATATAAAAAAATATTACAAATCAGTAAACGGGCTTGTGTTCGTCAGATTTTTTAAATTCATTTCGAAATTAAGTGAGAGCCAAAAGGCAGTTGATGGATGCATGTCGTTCGTTGTGGGAGTCTTTGACTCTATGCTCAGTAGTGGAATTGTAATGATCGGCATTATATAATTAATCAGTTAACCTTTCTATCTGTACGTATTTCACGATTCTGATAAAATTGTAGTGTATAGCTTAAGCTTATTCTCATTTAAAACTATTTTATACAAATTCAACCGTTTCCTTAGATCCGAGGTTAGAAGCAGTTTTAGTTTTTCGCACTACGGAAAAGGGGTCAAGTGTGTCTGATTATATATCATAAATATTTTTTAAATAATTAAATTGTAATACGGGTATAGCCGCTATACATATTAAATTAATTTAAGTAAAATTAAAACGTAAGTCAAAAGGTTTTTAAAATGCGATATATTATAGAAATAAGAGCGGATTACATCTTTAAATAATGAAAATGTTTTAATATTTTACATGTATTCTCAGAGACTATCACGTTTGATTAAAATTTTATGATATACTATAAAAATTACGTATACAAATCGCTAAAGTTATTCACTCGTAAGCTAATCTGTGTCTAAGTTCCTCTTTGCAGCACAGGGCTTTGGCATCAAAATTAAAGCCTACATATAATAAGCAGAAAACAAAGAAGCGGCAGGTAGCGGGGGGCGGAGGCTTGGGCGGGAGGGGGACGCACCGTACGTACGACGTACGACGATATGCATCACTGCAGTCGCGGAGCTGCATTCCTGGTGCAAGCGAACAGCGAAATGCAGTGGATAATCCCTCCCTAACGATTTAATACAGTTAAGTTTAATTTTCGACTTCGGACGGACTACGCTATAGTCGATAAAATCTATGTTACGGTAGTACGATAGGCTAATTTGATACGATATTATTTCAATATTTACATTAATAATAATGTCCTCCAGACCGAATTTCGGTCAAGGCGGCCAGCTTTAACGGAGACTCGAATATCAGCGCAGGATAGGATTATAGTGCCCAAGTGTATGCACAAGCACAGGTGCACTCTCTATTGCCTCACACTGATAGTCCAATGGGACGGTAAACCGACACGGCTGGAAAGAGATGAAGCGCAGGACCAACGGCTATACGTGCTTCCCGCCAACTTCCTGACTCCGGGCAGCCACTGAAAATTTCTTAATGGAAAAACTCAATAACTGATTTTTTGGTCCAACCTGGGATTCGAACCCGGGACCTCATGATCAGCAGTCGCACTACTTCAACCACTAGACCAACGAGGCAGTTATAAACATGAAATTTATCAAACTTTTGTCCTGTATACAAGATAAACCAATTGCACAGCAACATAACAACATGGAAGACTCCTGCATGATAATTTTCATGAGTCAACATGTACTGGATTTAAGGCTGCTTCTTTTCTTCATTGTCTTTTACACACAAGATTACAGAAACGTTGCGGCGGTGGAGGTCCAATGCTATTGCGGCATCCTATATGTATACAAACACGTAGCATGACTCACTGTACGGTGCGTTATGACGTACATACATGCAACCTGGAGTATCCTATGTCTAAAAATGACATACGTAGTATCTACCTCCCTACGAAATGTTTCAAAGCTGCGATAAGAAACAAATACTAAATGCCATAGAAATTATTGTTATAAATTAAATAAATACGTACACCAATCTTAGCTTTTTAAAACAAGAGATCTTGTCAGATATAAACTTTTTCAGGTTGAGGCAAATTTAACGCTTTTAGTGTTCGATCTAGTGCTGTGTTGTCGAAATTTAATTTTACTTACGTGGTGGCTGCAGCACGAATTGGCTTAACCAGGGTAAGACTTTCTCAGTACACCTGCGTGAAACAGCAGAATAATGCTGTTTCGTATGGTGAGTGTAAGTATAGAACCGGGGACCTTTTTTATTGGTAACGAGGCATTCCATCTTAGTCCTCAGGGCTAACAACGTATCTGCATTTTGATTCTTAATCAGGGATGATGTAGAGATGTAGATGTCTATGAGTCACAGCATTCACTTACCATCAGGTGAAGTATGTGCTCGCTTTGCCACAATTATTTTATTAAAAAATGTGTTTCAGTTATCTACCACCGATGCGTTGCATTGTTAAATCGCACCAGCCGTGTGGCATTGTCTTTTTTCAAAGAATTAGCCATCGAAGTTAGCTTTACAGACTACAAACGGGACTTAAGCAAAGCAAAAGTGAATAAATACAATATTCTATGCCAGTGCGAGCACAAGTTTTACATTAAATCCATGACATTATCGTCACTAAATATTCCAAGATATTTTTATAGTATAAGGGTGACAAAGGAGCACATAGTCCACCTGATGGTAAGTTGTTGCTGTGGCCCATAGACATCTACATCTATCCTCGTTTGCGAATCAAAATGCAGATGCATTGTCAGCCGTGAGGACTAAGATTGAATGAATGCCTCGCTACCAGTAAAAAAGGGCCTCCGGTTCTCTACACTCACCGTACGAAAGAACAACCTTAGCATTAAGCTGCTATTTTACGCTGGTATTCTGTGAGAACGTGGTCTTTCCCCGGTCGAGTCGACCCATTCGTGCTACAAGTATACTATTAATATACCTGCAGCATGGCTCTACCACGTATAAAATAATGTTCAAAAATACTATATATATTAAATTCCAAAAATATGGCATATATTAATCTTGTGATAGAATTTTAGTTACTACCAATCCATTTCAATTGCATGAAGCTAGTTGCTATAGAAACTAGTAACAAACTGGTGCATCCGTCATTAATTTGAGTGTGAAATTCTTCACGCATCAAATTCCCTATGAATGTACATTCTAAGTGAATACTGCTGCTCTTATAATTGATAAGTTCCGGATTGCGCGTGAGTCACTATGAAAAACACATAAGTGAGTCATGGTGCTTTCTTTGAAGTGTTTATATTTTAAGCATGGCGTTATTTATTTGGCGGCTCCGTGGCGCAGTGGTTTAACAATGAGTTGCTGCGCTTAGGGCCGCCGGTTTGAATCCCGCACCGGACAAATGATTGTTACGGGCTATGGCTTATAAATAATTTTTACGGGTCTGGATGTTTGTCGTTGTGCAATTTATATTATTGTAAACTGTCTCCACGTTACACAGGAGAAAATAATGTGGGGGTAACGTTTTAAAAAAAATATGGAGCTTCGTAATACACCAAAATAGTCAATATTTGATTTCGACGCATTTTCGACAGCTCGACGCGTAATGAATGACATAATGACCAGCATTTCCTGACCAGCAAGTCTTTTCAATGTATTTGATCATTATTTATTATTATAAATAATAATACGTACTTATATCTTATACAAAAATCTAGAAATTAGAACGATAAGATTTAGTTCAATAAGATAATATGTTTGTTTATATTAAAACAATCATCTTAAAATTTTCTCAATTTGAGCTTCAGTGTAACAAAGTTTATTTTAACTAAATTTAATTTTAGGAAATTAACACTTTGCTAAAATAAGAAACGCAAGTTTTATAAATCAGATACATAATGAACTAAAAGGGCAGATTTTTGATAAAATAGGAGCGTATCCACACTAATCTTGCCTTAGTGCAAGTTAAACTTTTAGTTATAGTCTGGTCGCTCTCTAATTTACTTGACCGCCGCCTGTGGACTTCGCCATACAATAACATCGCTATCTTTAAAACAATGTACTAATAACTACGTTTATTCCAATCACATGGGAAATTAAAACTTACACCGTTTGGCATAAGAATTTGATTAAATAAGTATTGTTTTAAATTTTAAAACACCGTTTATTTTAAGTAATTTTATCTAATACAAAATTTAAAAAGTGAAATATGTACAGAAATGTATGTTCATCCAGATAGCCATATAATAGCCGAAGATTTTTAATTAATTTAACAAGAAGGAAAAACGGCTTCATCGGCAAATCTAGTCTATGGCGAGCCTAGGGAGAGCGATGCGTAGTAATACCGTCACTCCTCCTCCTGTGTTTCTCCATTTCGCCTGTAGAGGGCATGTTGATAGGAAATCCCTCCCGCCGCAGTTTAACAACACGCATACTGAGGAGCTTGCCAAGCCATTTCAAGCCAGTCATAAAAGTCGATGAGACGAAATTAAGACTTCATAACCTCTTACAGATGGTGGTATAATCATCTTGTAAAAATAACCAGCCCATTTATTTTACAGCTGAAATATTATACTATTAACATGGCATTCCACTATCTACCATCTAGTTGTCTATGGGTCACAGTATCCAATTACCGTAATATATCGGAGGCCATGATCTCTTTCAGGTATTTTCTATGGCCTCTTACGACACCTAAGTGATAAAATGTCACAATGTCATAGCTAAAGATAGGTTTCCACCATAAATCAGCCCATCACCACATCACCCCATAGTCAAGAGTCACTAACACACACCTACTCCATAAATTACACATAAGGTTATTACTTCATCTAGTGGTAGGCACTATTAATCACCCACTCTATAAATCACCTTATTGACGAAGAATCAATATCGTAGACATTTATGAACCGTAAATATTTCTCGCCCTCGTTTTTCTGCGCATCGTTTCATACAATCATGGAAGCGATTAATGGATACGTATCAGGTATCGATTTTTGTTGTAGCTCCATTGTACGGATTGGTTTTTACGAAAGACAACGTTCTTAGTAAATAAACACATAAAACTAAGGTATTAAACACTTAAATATGTTTCTTGTACATTACTTCGATAATTTATTGAAGTTAAATGTATGTAATCTCCTTGGCGAAATGGTCAACGTAATACTCAGTCAACTAAGAAAAAATGCATACGCAGGCAGGCAATGGAAAGTAGAGAGAAAGACGTAACATGCCTAATCCATGGAAAAGGCCAAGAATACATTACCGATACAACTATCTCGCATGACAAATCTAAAAACCAGATCAGTGATGTCGGCAGCATCAAAGGCTACAATCAATTTGTCGGTAAAACTTGGCGATTATGCAAATCTGCTCTTCTCTAGCAGATACAGAAAAGCACATATCTAGCATTGTTTCGATATCAGACGACTGCTGCTAATGCGCTGCTCTCGGTTATGATGATTATAATGTATATACACAAAATGCTAAATTATAATTCATAATGACAAAAAAACAAACAATTTGAAACTATAATTTATTTGCATAAATACAAATAGTTGCTAAAAGTCACAAAAACGCTTTACCCAACTGTTAAATCGTAAGCAAATTAAATGGACAGTATTATAACAATTCAATTTATCGTTGTTGCCAGGTCGCCGGTTCGAAAGCCATATCGCGGCCCACTCCAAATTGTGATTAAAGTAACCTAATACACACAATAACAGGTCACGCGTTTACCGACAGCACTCGCTCTTTCTAAAAAAAAGATCATAAGCCAAATTTAATGCTGATAAAGTAATTTCAATCTTATGTTAAGGCATTAAAGTTCATAGTGTAATAGAAGCTTACTGATGAAACATTTCTACGCTTGTGTGCTCTCGTGAAAGCTACACATTTCATTTATAATAGTAGATACAATACGAGCACGTCATATTGTACACAACACGTCTACTACCGCGCTCATGCATATTGCTTGTGTGCGACATCATTCCATTGAGAAACGTCTTATTCGACTATTACGCAAAATTGAGTTTTAACACAAGTACAAAAGAATTAATTCTTATTTAGTACTATGAAGTATTAAGGCAATAAGAATGTGTTTTGTAACAGTGTGAGAGCCGCAACGGTTTAAGCGGAGTATTGAAGAATGCGGAGCGTGAATTACCATGTTTAGGGAGTTGTCAGTTTTACAATTTTAGTCTTATTTGGTTTTGTTTTGATTAACGCAATTATTAACTTAGATTCATTGAATTAGTTAAGTTTTTTTTTTAAATATATGTTTGTATATATATATATATATATATATATATATATATATATATATATATATATATATATATATATGCAGCAAGTGTTTATGTTGAATATAAATTAAATTAATTACAAAAAAATAACTCAATATAGATATCCTTGATTACAAGGATCAATTTTATTAACAGTAGTATAAATGTATGCAAATATACAATTAAAATATGTACATAATATTATTTTTTTATTTAAAAAGCGAGATAAAATACGTATATACCGACGTTGACTTTAGAGTAAAAATATGAAATATTAATAAATTACCAAAATAGAAATAATTTTACTTTCATTCTGACCATGTTTAATTGTTAACATTGATATGGAGATGACAAAGTCAACCGACAAACGTATCAATTACTAAATTGAATTAAACGGTATAAACCGCGCGGGCGCGTACCGTCACAAAGCGATCACAGCGCATCGCTCGCATTAGCTACTGACAGCTAACGTACGTGTGTGTATCACGCTCGTTACGCTTACGTGACGCTCACACGCGCCTGCCAACTTATACCTGCCGCCTGGACAAGCCAATAGTACCTTTAAACCCTTAACATAAACATCTTTTGAAATCCTATAATAAACTTTCCAATTTATAGACTACCGCCCGCCACCGCACCGGGTGGCGAAGTCCGGCAACGTCGCACCCAAATTTATTGTGACATTTAATTCAAACAAACTCCTAAACGGTACTGCTAGCGACATCTATCGAAAAATTGTGAACATAGGCTTCGGTTCTTAGAGAGAGATGGCTATATTTGACAATATCACTTTCACGGTCCGTACTTAAAGCTAAGCGGTTTGCAGTGTACAGTTTGTTTGTGTCTGTAAACAGCGCGTCCGTCGAGGTGTACCGCGCATGAATGAAATGGACAATCCGCGTAGAGAGGGCGCACTAGAAATTGCATGAGCGCGTAAAGGACGGCAAAAAAGCGCGAAGCGTGCAGCGTACATCGTTTATCAGATTACATGCGAAGTATCGCGAGCGTGGCGATGTTTTGACACGCGATAATCACAAGATAATGCGGACGATCTCGACGACGTTTAGGTTTATATTGGCTTTTTATAGTGCCAAGTGTTAGCAGCGCCAAGTAAATAGAATAATGTCATAGTAATAATAGTGCGCCGTGTTCAAATATGACGCATGCGGCCACCAGATGATGTAGCACGCGATCACCATTTACTAATTCTGTGTTGACAAATACTTCCTGTACACAGCCTGTATATCCTGTATGCTTTGACTATTATAACAGCTGATTTATTTAAACGGGTTATTGAAATTGTATAAAATATAGGATTTGTATACATTATATATATTTGGACAGATTTCTTAAACTCTATCGCTCTTTAACGTTGTGATAGAGCTGAAAAAGCATTACGCCTCGGTAGCTCGGTACCCTCTGATTAGATTGAAAATCGTGGGTTCGATGCCTGTTGCAGGATAATATTTTATACCTATAAATATTAGAATATTATTATATGCCTCTATTCGTGATCCGGATTGTTGTTCGGAATTAATTATATACTAACATTAGAATGTGTTTATATTTATATCGCAACGTTTCATAGTTTTTCCATTTGACAAAAACAAAAAATGTTTTACCTAAAATATTCATGTTTATTGATTATTTTCTGTTATCCTCATAGTCAATTAAAAATAGACGAATAGAGAAAAAAGAAATAGCCACTTTTAGCATACTTGAGTTATTATTAGTACTTGATAAGTCCGCTCAGTGCCATCTAGCGTCGAGTAGCAAGCAGTATTACGATAGAATGTTAAAAATAATGTTAAGTAAAGATCAGACGTTAAATTTAATTTTTTAAATAAAAGTAAATATTTAATCTTTCACTCGTATAAGCGTTAGTAATAATATGTATGTAATCACAGCAACCGCACTAGAAATTCCTTGACCGTTATTTCTGGAGGAATGATGTTTATCTTATAGTCGGCACCGTGAACGTAACGTGTTATTCTAGTATCCAATTTGCTTTCATTTATTCAGTAATTTTATATGTTTTGCAGTTTAATCGATTTTTAATTAAATAAGAATGTATCTAAAAAGCATGCTGAGATGAACTATATACCAACATTTTTTTTCGAATCTTATTTCACATGTTTGTACAGTCATGTAACTGTAAATGTCACAATCTTCATGTCGTCTAAACAGTTACATTAAATTTTATCTCCCAAATTTATATGGGACCACCCCTATAACCTGTTTATTACAAAAATCTTCAAAAAAACTGTTCATAATTTACGAAGATATCGCGTAACATACATACAAAAACATACAGACGAATTGTAAGTCTTCTCATTTGTAGAAGTCAGCTAAAACGAATAACAAAGGGATCTATAAACATTTATTTCTATTTATAAGTGTAACAAACGACCTTGAATCCAACATGATAGTAACGTCTAGTGAACTGTCTGAATAACATCAGTTGGGCTGCAAATTCGCAAATGTCGCTAACTCCAAACAACATAGTATTATTTATATTCGTGGTAGAGCTAGGCGACAGCGCCTTTTAGCTGCAGCACGAATAGTTCGGTTTGACCGGGAATAGACCACACTTACACAGAATACCAACATAAAACAGCAGCATAATGTTAGAGCGATATGTTTCGTACGGTGTGTGTGAAATGAACGGGATACCCTTTTTATTGGTATGGCATCTGCGTTTTGATTCTTAATCACAAATAATAAGTCACAATCTCCAACTATCATCAAGTAAGTCCACGCTGGCCTGCTCATTTACCATCCTAACGGTACTACTGCACTTGAGTAAGAAAGAAATACCCACCCGATAGGTCTTCTTTGTATAGTGCTGTATATTCGTCTTGTATGTATAGCTAGTGATATAACAATCGGCTAGGTATTCTGGTTTCACGAACTGATAGCCTTATGGTTAAGGGTACCAAGCGCTAACTTAAAACAAACACTTAAAAAAACTTCAAAGTCGTGGGTTCGAATTCGCCATTCGACTTCTGTCGCGAATCACTCTTAACACAAGCATTTTAAACTTACTTGGACTACGGGATTATTGGTAATTTGCATTACTAGTATTTTTTTTTGCTCAAAATGTTAGAGCTTAAAGGTAGGTAAGTCCTAAAGGGCAAGGCAGTTGTTATATATGAAGTTAGTTTGTTGCTGCAATAGTTACTTGATCTTAGAGAGAATGTAACTTACATTCTCCTGTGATCAAGTAGTAAGTGTTTCTCATTTAAATATTACTAAAATTTCAACACACACTAGTCTTCTTCTCTTTAGTCGATTTTAAAAAGGAGGAGACCAAAGAGTGCATCCATGACTATTTCTGCCACCTGGGCCACTTTGAAATGAGGTATTTTTTTATAGGATAAGGGTGACAAACGAGCACACAGTCCACCTGATGGTAAGTGGTCGCTGTGGTCCATAGACATCTACAGCTATCCTCGATGACGAATCAAAATGCAGATGCGTCATCACCCGTGAGGACTAAGATAGAATGCCTAGTTTCTAGTAAAACGGGGTCTCAGGTTCTCTACACTCACCATACGAAACACAGCAGCGTTACGCTGCTATTTTACGCTGATATTATGTGAGAGCGTGGTCCCTCCCCGGTCGAGCCGACCCATTCGTGCTACAACTATGGCTAGCCATGGCTCTACCACGTAAATAGGTGTAACATTTGAACGATTTCATGGCGGGGGAAGTTAATTTGTTAGAAAAGTGTAAAGATTTATGTTTCTTTCAGAAATATTAGTAATATTTTATATTAATTAAATTAGAAATCGATAAACCACACTACGGATATTCCTAAAAGTATAAGAATACTAACCTTCGAGAGAATGAGACGAATATAAGAAACACTTTATACTGTATTCTATCTCATTCTCTCGCAGGCTAAATCCTATAGAAGTATACGTTTGTCTCTTTTTAGTGTCGCTTTTTCGTTTCATCGAGTTTCAAATCACAACGATCCTAAAGAAGTTTTTTCACTTCAAAAAGTTAAAAATGTGTAAAAAATTAAAGAACACAGCACTGATGCACTGTTTTGTGTAAATACATAAAATACAAACCAAAAAAAACTTTCATTTAAAACGCAATTTTTCAATGATGATGACACTGTGTGACCATTTGCGTGAAAAATAAAATCACCTCAGTCCCAACTAACGAAATCTGGTGAGTGTAAGATTTTTAGCCTTCGTTCGACTGTATGTTCTTTTTTTAATTATTTTTTTATTTTTTGTATGTATGTTATAACATGGATGTAAACAGGTATTCCACCTGAGGATGGAAAATGGAGGAGGAAGATTTTAATGTAACTATATAAAAGACATTCTAATTGTTAAGAGCTTGTGATATTTCTTAATATAGATAAAAAATCAAAAACTTAAAGAACTAAAAAGAATAACATATTTTCACATATCTTCTGAGGCTTTAATTGTTCTATAGGTACTATAAAATATATCAAATATTTTTTTTGTTTTTTTTTTGAAGTTGGTTTTTTATTTTTACTAATAGATTCATTGTTTAGAATTCGCTCCCTGACGTAGTAATCAGTTTTAAGTGCATTATTTATTACATATCTTAATTTGTGTAACATTCATTCTATTAGTTATACTAACGACCCATACCTCTTTTTAAATAAATATAGCTGTTTTTAGAATAAAGGTGACAAACGAGCACACATTCCACCTGATGCTAAGTCGATGCCCATAGACATCCACACATATCCTTGATTAAGAATCAAAATGCAGATACGTTGTCACCCCTGAGGACTTAAATGGAATGTCTTATCTCCAGTGAAAAGGGTCTCCGGTTCTCTAAATTCAGCATACAAAACACAGCAGCACGAGACTGCTATTTTACGCTGGTATTTTATGAGAGCATGGTACTATCTCGGTTGAGGCGAACCATTTGCAAACATAATATAGTTGGAGCGTGGCTCTACCACCTATAAGTGTGTATTTAATTTAATTGTTACATACTAGTTTTTTAGTTTAATGGCTTTTATAATTTTATGCAGCTAAGTAAAACCCTTTTGGAAAGTATGGTACAAAACAACGCCATGGTCAATAATGCAATAACTTCAAATACTGTAAATTGTATGGAATCGCAATAAAATGTTTGTCCAGCCTATCCAATCGAACTAAAAGCACGTGTATCGGCAAAACATCGGATCAAGTCCGATTCAATTATCGATTTCGACGTGTTCGCGATAAAAGATAGCTTTATCGCTGGAATTAGATCGTCACGTACGAAACGCGGCTTACATATTCTTCCCGCGCGGACGTAAATCTTCCATTGATTTACGTGTGAGCATGTACTTCAATTTATAACAGTCCGATTTAGCGGCTCGAGCTCACGGCAACCAAATAGCGTCCAACGCAACGTATCGTATTACTCACGATATTCCGAACGATGTAACGCTACCGTATTTTATTACGTTTCCTCATCTTATGTATATCATCAGCAATGGGATTAGTTACGCTGAATTATATTGTATCAATGTCTTTAATATACAGGGCTATTTTGCAATAACCGGCCAAATTTGCAGAGAACTTTCAGAATAATTAATAGAGACAAATGGTGAAGAAAAATTAATTTAAAAAAATCTCAAGTATTCTGTCCTTTTTTTCTTTTAAATTGATAATGCGTGGTTAATGCATTATTTCAACAGATTTTACACATTCGTAAGGGTCGGTCGGTAGGCAAAAACATTGTTGCCCATAAATCACATTTAATTTGGATTAATTTCAAATAAAAGTAGAAGCCTTATTTTCTCGTATTTTCAAAAACTGCCATAACGGAATATCATTTTTTTAAACGTTACCTCCACACTATCATTATTTATGTATTTGAACTTAAGTATAAAATTTGGCTACTCTCTGAAAAATAACCCTGTATATGGGGGATGACTGCTGAACTTAGTTCAGCAGTGGACTTATGATAGCCTGTAGTGGATGGATGGATGTTTTTCATGTAACGACACTTTTTTTCTATCGTATCCTTTAAAGTCTAATTTTTTAGACGAACGCTTACCTCTTTTCCCTTCTTTGGCAATGCCTCTATTACTTTCATAAAACAAAACTATATTTTTCTTTTTTTTATATGATAAAATGCCTTGTTACCAGTAAAAAGGGGGTCCGGTTCTCCACACTACTACCATACGAAACACAGCAGCATTAAACTTTTGTTTTTGCTGGCATTCTGTGAGAGCGTAGTCCTACTCGGGACCCATTCGTTTCTATTATTATATAAAAAAATAATATGCAAAAAAAACAACTTATATTACGAAATCAACGCACATCCTAAAGTAAATTTAAATAAAAACTTATTAATACATAAATTCCATAAAGTTTAAAGACATTGTATAATGTAACATTTTTTTTTACTATTCTAAGCCAGCGCTTGACTTGAATCCCACCTGAAAGTAAGTGGTGATGTAGCCTAATATGGTGAAGCGTACTGACTTAACGAAAGCCTATTCACGCTTCGTTGAAGACACCAAAATTGTAATCGTATGGAAAAACAGATAATGGCAACTTATTCCACTCCTTTGCTGTACCCATGAGGAACGATATAGCAAACCATTTTCGTTAATCAACATAAGGACTTTATGTTGATTACTTAAGGTCGTAATTATCATTCTTAGTCTACAGGGAACTCACAACTAAAAATTAACTATTAGCAATCAGTCAGAGAGACAAAGGCACTAAACGTACGTTTCGACGCTGTTCTCAGTACATTGTTGAACAACGTTCCTTCCTCCTTAGATGAGAATTAGCAGATGTCTTACGCCTTGTCTCTTACATCGTACTCGTATGCTATTGTATATAATGACCATCTATCCATTAAAGTCTATAAAAGTCCACTGCTGAAGATAGGCCTCCCCCATAGATTGCCTCATAGAGAGTATTTTGCCATAGTTGCCACGCTTGTCAGGCGGGTTGGCAACCGCAGTTTTATATTATCTGAGTTGTTATCAGGAAGATGCTGCTGCCCATCTCCTGTTTCAGTTTCCCTCTCTCGTCTCTTACGATATTTGCGGAAAAATATGGGATAGTGGATATTCTTGCATTGCCACTACGCGACTAATGTATATTGCGATATATAATGTGATATTGCCATATCGCCAAATACCAGATGCCATGAGATCTTCCTGCTGTTTCCCATAACCGCCTCTTGCAGCGCCCACGGGACGAATGAGAAGATAGATTATCTTAATATAGCAATCTTTATTAATGCAGGATAATTCTGCGCTTATATATTTTACGGCTGTGCTGTTACTCCTAGGTTTAGCCGGCTAAACACCTATGTATTAGATTTATCCGAATATTTTATAAATAACTAGCGACCCGACCCGGCTATGCCTGAATAGAATTTATTAATGTGGCGTGATTTAATTTGAAATAATCATACACTATTTATTTAATTTTTTTTAGTTTTAACAAAATAGAAGCTTTTACACTTAAGCGTTTTTGGATAAAATATAGCCTAGATCATCCTGGCATTGTTTTCTATCTGTTCGTAAAGTTTCATCGTAATCGGTTTAAGCTCTTATTGTCTTTTAATTTTTATATTACTTAAATTTCCTTCAACAAGTAAAATTATTACTGGGTAATCATAATACACATAATATATAAAACCAATGAAATAGTTCAAGGAACTTTGTGTGTAATTTTTGTACAGCTTTGCGATTTATTGCACCGTTCTATTCAACAAAAATAATATTTACTGGAACATGAGGAACTTCCTCGTCTTGGCCTGAATCGACACATCATGAATTCATGAACATACGGTTTTCGACATTCGCAGCGCTGATTTATTACAGATATAAAACCGACCAGACGTTAGATCATTGTGTTGACCACAGATTACGCATAATTGAAGAACAAATGGGTGGTCTGCCAAAAGGCGGTGTTTATACGACTCCAGATGGAAACCAACCGCTAATAAAACGTAGAAAGAACATTGATTGTATCAACTGGATAAATTGTAGTCACATATTGAGAACATGTTTCGGAGCTTCAATCTGGTTCAAATGTTATTTTCCATTGGCTATTACTACCGAGTGTAAGTGAATCTATAACCCAATTCATCCTATGCGTATCGTAGGAAGGAAGGCAAAGATTTTATGGTTTCCGATAAATGGCGGTATAACTGTCGTCGACAACTAGCTTAATTAGCCTTTCAATTAACAGTCTAGCCTTTTTACTAAACGGCGCCATTCAACTAAACTGTCCCGTTGAATGAAATTAATAAGGAGACCATGGCACATAACGTCGTTAATATTATACTATTATGCCGCTATGTGCATTATTATATAAATGTACGCGGCTTTAGGGTGGCCCAAGGGCCATCCCAGCCGCACAATAACCTACTGTCGCTCATATTACAAGATAGGTGCAATGTTATTAGACACATCGGCTGAATCTACCTGTACACTAAGTTGCAGGTTTGTGGGTTCGACCGCATCCAAAGCAACCTTTGGCAAAAAACACAAACTGTTGGTTCCCAGATCAGGCTATGTTGTAATTGACCTGTATCTCTGATACTTCATCAAGGTAAACAACATTAAACGTTTATAGAGACAAAAGCCCTTCAGGTGGCATTGTTCAGAGAACCGTGACGGGACAGCCTACCAGTATTTTACTTACGTCCGTGGAGCCCAAACTCGTTGACGCCGCTAACATAAGGGCACTGATGAGGTTGACAGATCACCACTCCTAGTCAGATTCTTACAGCTATGCGCGAGCTTTCCCGTTAAGTAATGTGCAAAGATTACTTGATGGTAAAGCATGTAACCAGTGACATTCCCGTTTCCTCAATCAAAACAGCGAGAAGGTGAGCCTGATCATGATCACCATGGAAATTATGAAACAAATCTTTCTGCACACTACGTACCAATGGAATTTTCCACTGTTTCTGTTGGTTAACTTCTAGTTGACTTTAAGTATAACTTCAAAAGTTATACTTCGATTATTGAAAGTTATTTTTTATAACAAATAATTACACAACAAAAAAGCTTTAGTTAGGTATCATTCTCACTAAAAACAAACTTATCTATCGCAAACAGTTATGCATTTCTTCATTATCAATCCCTTAAATTCCACTGCTGGGCATTGGCCTGTCCCATTGCAGATAGGATTTTTCATAATCTTCACGTTTGCGGATGAAATAGTGATTGCAGTATCGGAATAATTGCACATTGAGGCTGCTTGACGCATGTTTTTTTATGGCGGTTATATCGCTACCTATTAAAGTCATTCGTTTCCAGGAGTTTTTACCATATCTATCATGGAGGACTAATTTATCTATAACCCGAAATCATAGAATTATTGAACTGCATATTATTTTTTGTATGTTATTTTAATGTAGCCCTAACATAATATGTGAGAAAAATAAATAAACTAGAATACACACTAGAGAACAAGAGAGAACGGTGATATGAAGAGGTAGGGAAATTTGGAATAGGGCAACGGAACCCAAGGGGCCACCAGGTGGCCGACTTATGGAGAAAGAGAGACTCTTTATGATGAACTCTTTCTTCCAGAAGCGTCCCCACAGGAAGTGGACCTGGTCGAGCCCCGACGGTTCGACAAAAAATGAGATTGACTTCATTATGACGACTAGACGACAACTGTTCAGTGATGTCTCAGTGATCGTGAGGGTGAAAACTGGTAGCGATCACCATATGGTTAGAGACACACTGAACCTAACCTTTAAGTTGGAGAGGTCTCGTCTAATGAAGGCAACGCTCCGTACCCTCGTGTTCTAATCTAAAGTCTCGAAACCTTGCAGCTCGAGTCACAAAACCATTTTCAGTGCCTAGAAGACTGAAATGCAGTGGACAATATGAATAACAAGCTCGTGGAAACTGTGCATGCGGTCGGAGATAAGTTCTCAAAGACCCGCCGTAGAAGAACACAAAAAATCTCCGATCACACTCTTAATCTCATGGCTGTTAGACGTGAAATGACGCTGTAGTCTTTAGCAGATTTGACAGCATACAGGCATCTGAACAGACAGATCTCCAAATGCATGCGGCGATACTTACGGAACTTTAATACTGCTCGTATTGAAGAAGCGATCGAGCGGAACCAGAGCTCCAAAGCCTTTGCCCGAGATCTGTCTGCCAGAAAGAGCAAACTGCCGAAGCTAAAGATAGAATGTGGCAGCGTCGTTTCCGGGGCACCTAAAATTTTGAGTGAGATTGAGAGGTTCTATGGGCAGCTGTACACGTCATCGTTGATGCCACACGCAAGTGTGAGTAACGATCCAAGAGCAAATCTTATTCTTAATCATAATCTTATATTCCGATGATATCCCGGATGTCAATCTGAGCGAGATTAGAATGGCTCTCCAGCACCTTAAAAACGACAAGTCCCCGGGCGAGGATGGAATTACAGCGGAGCTTCTGAAAGTGGGTGGAAAACCGGTACGTGAAGTCCTTCAGAAGCTCTTTAATTCTGTCCTCCACGGTACTACTACTCCGGAGGCGTGGAGCAAAAAATGCGGTGGTCTTTTTCTTCAAGAGAGGTGGCAATATTCTCTTGTAGAAATACAGACCGATTTCCCTTCTGAGCCGCGTTTACGTGTTGTTTTCGAGAGTCATTACGAATCGTCTCGCACGCAGACTCGACGTCTTCTAGCCTCCAGAACAAGGCGGTTTTTGAAAGAACTTTTGCACCATAGACCGCATACATACCCTTCGGCAAATTGTACAGAAGGCCGAAGAGTACAATCTGCCATGTTGTCTTACGTATGTGGACATTGAGAAAGCCTTTGATTCCGTCGAAATTTGGGCGGTGCTGCAGTCCCTTCAGCGGTGCCAAGTCGGTGCTGTCGGTATATAGAAGTGCTGAAGTGTTTGTACAGTAGGGCTACGATGGCTATCCGAGTACAGAACCAGAGTACGAAATCTATCCAACTGCATAGAGGTGTAAGACAGGGTGACGTAATATCCCCGAAACTATTCACCGCTGCATTGGAAGATGTTTTCAGGCTACTAAACTGGAAAGGGTACGGTATTAACGTCAATGGCGAGTACATCACTCATCTTCGATTTGCCGATAATATAGTCACTATGGCAGAATCGCTGGAAGACCTCAGCACTATGCTCAATGACCTCAATAGTGCCTCCCAACGGATAGGTCTTAAGATGAACATGGACAAAACAAAAGTCATGTTTAATGTCCATGTCACACCTATGCTGGTAGTTGTTGGGAGTACTAAGCTTGAAGTTATTGACGTGTATGTTTACCTGGGACAAATAGTCCGACTAGGTAAGTCCAACTTCGACCGCGAGGTCAATTGACGGCTCGGCTGGGCAGCGTTCGGGAGATTACGACACATCTTTTCGTTAGGTATACCTCAAAACCTCAAAACAAGATTGTTCAACCAGTGCGTGTTGTCAGTGATGACCTATGGATCTGAGATCCTTCTCTGCTGGCCGTATGAGGAAGCTCAAGGTCGCTCAGCGAGCTATGGAGAGTGCTATGCTCGGGGTTTCTCTGCGTGATAGACTTAAGAACGAGGATATCCGCAGTAGAAGCAGAGTAACTGACATAGCCCAACGGATTAGTAAGCTGAAGTGGCAATGAGTCAACCATATAGCTCGAAGAACCGACAACCGATGGGTAAGAAAGGTTCTCGAGTGGCAGCCTCATATCAGCAGGTGAAGTGTAGGGCGTCCCCCCACTAGATGGAGTGACGACATGGTAAGACATGCAGGAAGTCAATGGATGCAGGTGGCTCGGGACCGTACTTTTTGGCATTCCGTGGGGGAGGCCTATGTTCAGCAGTGGACTTGTGATGGGCTGTAATGATTATAATAATTCATCGAATCAGTAATTATTAGGCAATTTCAATAAAAATATTCTCTTTTCTTTTCTTTAATATACCTGGTATATATGAATAAACTTTTAAATCAAGTGATGAAATATATCAACAATACTTTTTATTAGTTTATTCGATAATATATTTATAAAGAAGTAAGGTTGATAAACGAACACGCAGTCCACCTGATGGTAAATGGATGCTGCGATCCATTATCACCTATATCGATCTTCAATTAAGATTCAAAATGCTGCTTCGTTGTCGTTCCTAAGGACTATGGTGGAATTTCTCGTTACAATTAAAATTATCTACAGTTCTCGTCTCTCACCATACGAAAATTTGCCCATAATTTACCGTTGCACTCTTATATTCTGTGCGGGCGTGGTCCTTCTCCGGTCGAACTGGCCTCTTCTGCAGCTTGACCCTAACACGTAAATATTAAAAAAGCCTTAATTAAAACGTTACAAAATCTTTCTATGTGCAAAATACAAGAAAATTTAAATATAACGCGACCTCGTCATATCTAAATATCATTTTTCGCTAAGGTTCCGTTCGGTAGCTTAGACATTGTAGTGTGAATAAATTACGAACGCTCCAATCTTTTCTCTACCAGTATAACATGATCTTCGCTGCCGTCTTTTACATTAATAATGTAGCAACTTAGTAAGGAAAGGAGTGAGTTCACATAAGGTCCAAATATACTGGTCTACGCGTGACCTACTTATAGCAAAAGTTTCGGTTGTATAGTATATGATCTTTGGTTTAACTCTATTAATTGCTACAGCTCTGCTTACAGATTTTTATTATGATATTTTAAGTAAACGATGATATTCTTTTGGACGATTTTAGAAATTCATGAACTGCGTGGGATATATTATATAGCGCCAAATGTGTAAATACAAACACAGCGGCCAGGTCTAATATCTGGTATCGGATCGGACGCTTGTGCCTGATACGCTTAAGATCGGTGGTAGGCTTAAAGTAACTAATATTTATCTAACAATTAATAACTATCTGGTAATAATTATCACATAAGCATTTTTTTTAAATCGGCGTGGTTTATATGAGGGCCGTAAGTGTTTTACAAATTTTGCTCCCATTGAGATTTGAACGCACGTGGCCGTTACTCGGACGGACCTTTAAGAAACGAGCTTACTCCTTTTTATAAGGCCGGCAACGCACCTGCGATTCCCCTGGTGTTGCAGCTGTTCGTGGGCGGCGGCTGATACTACCATCAGGTGGGCTGCATGCTCGTTTGCCCCCTCTTCTATAAAAAAAGTTAAAGCTAGGTCACGCGTTCGACATTTTAAAATATGAGAAATATTTCATTTCTTATTAAGCAGACATTCATAAGAGCTTTAGGCAAGCTTAGCAAAGTCCACAGCTGGTCATGGATCTTTACCGTTTGTTCCCATCACCGGTCTCGATATTCCACGTATGGCATAAACTCGATTGTCATAACGTCATTTATAACAATCTAGTTTAGTAGAACTGGAGACCCTTTTTATTGGAAACGGGGCATTCCATCTTAGTCCTCACGGGTGATGGGTGAGGATAGATGAAAATGTCTATGGGCCACAGCATCCATTTACCATCAGGTGGACTGTGTGCTTTTTTGTCACCGTTATCCTATAAAAAAATATCAGGTTTCTATTAAAAAAAAATGCTAAAAAGATCACATCTTTTTAGCATTTTTTATAGAATAAGGTCGCAACTGAACACACTGTGTCCACCTGATAGTAAGTGGACACCTACATCTCGATTACATTCCATTAAAGCCTATTAAAGTCCACTGCTGAAAATAGGCCTACCCTATAGATTGCCTCATAGGGGAGATATTTGCCATAGTTGCAACGCTTAGCAAGCTGGTTCGCAACCACAGTTTTTTTTATTATTTTGATTTGTTATCAGGAAGATGCTGCTGCCCATTTCCTGTTCAAGTTTCCCTCTGTCGCCTCTTACGACACCCACGGGATGATATTATGGGATAGTGGATATTCTTACACCGCCACTACAAGGTAGCACCTATATCTATCTTCGATTAATAATTAATGATCAGATGCGCCGTTCTCTACATGGCGATACGAAACACAGCATATACGTGGTAGAGCCATGCTGCAGCTATATTAGTAGTATAGTTGTAGTACGAATGGGTCGGCTCGACCGGGGAAGGACCACGCTCTCACAGAATACCAGCGTAAAATAGCAGCTTAACACTGCTGTGTTTCGTATGGTCAGTGTAGAGAACCGGAGACCCTTTTTACTGGAAAAGAGGCATTCCATCTTAGTCCTCACGGGTGACAACGCATCTGCATTTTGATTCTTTATTGAAGATAGATGTAGATGTCTATGGGTCACAGCAACCGCTTACCATCAGGTGGACTGTGTGCTCGTTTGTCACCCTATCCTATATAAAAAAGCAGCATTAAGCTGCTATTTCACACAAATTAGAAGTTCCTTTCCTAGTCGAGCTACCTATTCGCGTTTCGCGCTACAACGGTATAGCTGCAACATGGTTCCACCACGTGAAATTCCAAAAATCCGTGTAATTTTTAAAGTCGCATCTTACAACAACCATGGAATATGATGGGGTGATGGAGTATCTTACGCCGCCACCACACAGCTGTATTATACAATGTGTCAGTAACTTTGCAAATATCGTGACGCGATGACCCAGTTAACGCGTAACATATAATATCATACGTAACAAGACCAAACAAGTTGATTGATTTATCGCCACGGATTAGAAACCTATTTTATCATTTATTATCTTTACCATTGACTTTTCTAACATAAGTATATTATTATGGTTACCGTGGTTTGACTCACCGACCCCAAAAACTCCTATTCAAACAATCCTAATGGTGGGTGCAGCTTATCAAACGATGTTTTTCTAAGACAGTGAGATATCTTGGACCGGTAACAACATGGTAGGTTTCTTGGATGCTAAAGTTACTTGCATCTATACTTGCTCTCCGTTGAATACGGTCAAGTGGAAGGATCTGATACTGGGGTGCTCCGGCCCAGAGATGGGAACAGTATTCCATGTGTGGCCGAACCTACGCTTTGTATAGCTGCAAGCGATGGGCCGGCATGAAATACCGTATCGATCTACTGAGCACACCAAGCTTTTTGATGCCAGTTCAGCCTTACCTTACTAGTGACTATGGAACTGTACGTCTCTCGAAATGTCGACGCCAAGGAGTCCGATTCGCGTATGCGAAGTTCGTTGACACATGCGTGCTTAGGTTATTCTACGAAGTAAATTTTTCCTGGATATATATGCAATAAGTTTTAATAAGTACTTGCTTCAGTACCCCATCTCAGGTACTGTTTAGTTTAAGAACAATTCTGTCTACACTCCATTCATTGAAGTTCCATGCTAATTGCTTATTGGTTTCGTACATGGAATGCACAAGATTAGTTTTGTACCGACTTCAAAAAGGAGAGGGTACTCAATTCGACTGTATGTTTTTTTTTATGTGTTTCGATGATTCTTTTTTTATATGAAAGCTGGTGCTTCTCATGTGGTCCTAATTTGATCAAGGTCTGACCAATAGTTTTTAAGTTATTCTTAATAATTTATGTTGAAGACAGTTGTACAAAATTTTTAATTTTAATTTATAAATAAAGGTAAAGTTACGGGCCTCTTTCTTTCAGCACTTAAAATTGTTATCAACAATTTCATTGGCGTCGGCAGAAATCGAAACCGGCTTGCTTGCATAGTGTGAAATTCACAGCGAGTGCTTAACATCTAAGCTACCATGGCTCTTATTGAAAGTAGTTAAGTTTTACATGACACACACACACACACACACACACACACACACACACACACACACACACACACACACACACACACACACACACACACACACACACACACACACAAACGCGCGAGCGCGCGCGCTAAGATTACTAAAACAAATAAATAATTTGGCACAAAAAAGCTTTCTAACAAATTTTTTATTATTAAGATAATTTTAAATGAATAAAAGGAAAGGCTTTAAGTGCGATTTGGTCTACCTTCATTATTAACGTCCTATTTGGTGACTTATCTTTTTTTTTTAAATGACAGTAACGCTATGAACATTACTAATACTGGATAATTAGTTACATCATTCATATTATTGTATATTAAATGACAATATTATGCGAAGCACTCTAATACGAGTATAATTATAATAATATAATAAAATAATTTAATTGTAGAAGCGTAGTAGATTTAATTATAGCCGAAAAAAATTTTTAAGGGTTGAATGCAACGAACGTAATTTTTTCAAAGATCTATTCTATTTCATTATCTATATTCACAACAAAAAAAAAACAAAAAAAATGATGAATATGTTTACACCGCCACTTACAAACACGCACACGATGAGTTAACCTCTCCAAGTAAGCTTGAAACACTTATATTGTAAACTAGTTGTTCCCCGCGACTTTGTCCGCGTCGAAATTATTACGATTGGATTTCATGGGTTTTAATTTTTAGCGCGGAACCCTAATTCTCTTTCCAAAATAAAAGTAGGCTAAGTTACTCCTTATAACATCAGCTATCTGCCAATGAAAGTCCCGTCAAAATCAGTGCAGCCATTTAGCCGGAACAAACAGACAGACAGACAAACATTTTAAAAATTGTTTTTTTTTGTTATAAGTATCGTATATGCTTTCATATGCATGTAGTAAAAAGCTGTTATTTTGACATTACAAACAGACGCTTCAATTGTATTTATTTGTATAGATTGATTATTTTTATCTAGACACATGGCAGTATGTCAGCTAAGTTCGGAAAAAAAAAAGGAACGCACCTTTACTGTGTATATTACTCGAACCATTTTGAGCTTCTTTCGACTCACTCCCACCAGCTGATTACTCGAATACTATTAGACCTAGCACTTGTAATTTTTAACCGACAAAAAAAAAGGAAGAGGTTCTCAATTCTACTGTATTTTTTTATGTGTTACCTCAGAACTTTTTTCGAGATCTTTTTCTTGATGTAAAAGCTCAATAACTGATTTTTTTGGACCCGACCCGGGAGTCGAACCCGGGACCTGATTATCAGCAGTCGCACTACTACAACAACTAGACCAACGAGGCAGTCACAGCACCAGACATCTTGCACCTTGGACGCTACTGCCAGTCGCCTGTCTGATTAATTTACACCTGGCGTGAACGAGATGATAATACCGCCCTCTATCGGAAACCATGAAATTGATTTAGCGTTTCCCATAGTGGCCTCTTATGTCACCCATGGGAACAAATGGGTAGTTAACATAGAACACTATAATTATAGAATTCTATGGTAGTTAACAATAGTTTGTCAATTCTCTAAGAATGCTACTGGGTAGATTTTAAATACAAATGCCGAGTACTGAAGCGTGTAAGGTATACGTTGTTATATCTCTTTCCTCAAAGCGATTGCGTCATGATACATGAAAACAGGAAAATAAGGAAATGGGATCAACATACAGCTGTGTAATTTTGAAACTACTCCCAAAGGCTTTGTCCCTTACTGCAAATACTTACGAACTTGCGCCAGTCCAGCAACCCAAGTTTTAATAAAGGACTGATATAATGATAAAGATTAATTATTATAGTTAATAAAAATAATGAGCGGTTTAATATAAATTTTATATCTCAATCTACATATTATATATAATTATTAAAAAATATTTTCTTAATAACAATCAGCGTTAAAAAGTATATAAGTATAGTTATAATATTATGTATACGTGTGCGGGGCGTGTTTGTATCCTATGTGTATTTATCTTTATGTTTTAATTTACAAATAAATATTCGTTTTCTTAAAGTAAAGTGTCTCTTAAAGTGCAATAAGCTGACATAAAATTTAAACAACTTGTTAAGGAAATATTGTTAAAAAAATCATTGTCCTGCTATAAAATAAATTACTATCTTGAGGACAATGACGTGAAAATAACTCTTACTTTTCACTCGCAAGACCCCTGGCTGCTGGTAAGTTGTCAAAATGATTGCCTCGTCTGTCTAGTAGTCGTAACTGCTAATCATGTAGTCCTGGATTTGAATGCCAAATTATCAAATGATGTGTTGCGATAAAGACATACTTAATATTTTTACTTGATAATGTTACTTCGACAGATAGTTAGTTAGTAAAAAGTACATAAAAGTACTACTATTAATAGATCTTTAATAAATCCGAATGAAACACAATTAAGTTAATACAGTACCTAAAATGTGAACTAACTAATCAAATAACGTACACTAGTAGTTCTCTAACACTCATAAACAACTTAATAATAAGTTACATTTGTGGAAGTAAGTTTATTAGGACAAGGAGTTTGTGGTACATAATTTAGTTGATGCAGGAAGAATATTTATTGCCGCTCGATCATAGATGGCGCTTTCGCTTAAGAGCGAACACAGCTGAAAGTAGAAGAACTAAATATATTTTGATTATGCATATTCAAACGATTCGAACTATTAAATTAAAATGTATGTAGCATATAAATCAATGTTTTTATTTAGTATTCTCGCTATTTTTATTTTTAATACAATAGTTTAACACGCGCGTACTGACTGCCACAAAACGTTACAATCGACCCAAAATAACATCTTCAACCTAAAAACATTTAAGGTAAAAAGGGAAGCTATGTTATTTAGAGAGCACTTAACCTCTTTGTTTATGACAACGCCGGTCTAATTCGGTAATAAGACGCAGTGATTGGATTTTTATCCGCCTCTTACGAAAATCATAGACATAATATCTAAGTACCAGCATATATTAGTGAACTGAATTAAATGTTAGAACAAAAAAAACTATTTTAAATATAACTGTTATATCGGATTGACCATTTTCAGCCCTTCATTCAAAAAAGCAGTCCTTTTGTTTGTACAATAAACTCTTTTTCTTTACTTTGTTACAATTGCTTGTGTTTATGTTTAAATTATTTAATAAATAAACATTAATTTATTGTGTGCTTTTTAAGAGGCGACAGGGCAAACAGGTGACTTATACAAACCAGGAGATGGGCAGCAGCGTCTTCCTTATAACAACTATGTTGCCTAAGTTCATACTAATATTTTGTAAGAAAAATTGTGAAAGGTTTTCATTGTTTGTTATTAATCAATGACTTAAAAATGAAAGTGACGGTGAAATGAACATGAAGACTTATATTGTGGACAGAAGCTAGGTTAGAATAAAATATCTAAATAATTTGAAGAAAAAGAAAATGTGTCCCCACTAAGTACAACTTGAATAAGCTTTATCCACTTACACTCACAGCATTTGTTTGTTACTAATTTTTCTTACTATAGATATGAGGAAACCAAAAAGACATTTTCTTCTAATTTCGACCATTTTCCGATATGGAGGATCTCATTTAAACATTTAAAGTATTACAATTAAATTAATGTGTCGTGTGGTAGCGGCGCAAAAGAATCCATCGCTCCATTTCGTACAGATAGATTTCATGACTTCCGACAGATGGCGATAAAGCCGTTCCCTTTTTAACGGCATAAAATATAAACATTGTCGGGAGTAGCATCAAAGGTTCTAAAGTGCGAAAGGCTGCGATCGTCAATCTGTCAAAAGAGGTCAATGACCAGCAGTGGACTTTTTCGTGCTAATGATGAAAAAGAAGAAGAAAAATATTCAGTGCTTAGTACCGTACTGCTCAAGCTTCGTCTGAGACTCATCGAATGAAAAAGCAAATAGTACCAGCGAAAACATATTTTTTTTATAAATAAGAGGTACAAACGTGCATGCGGCTCACCTGATGGAAATGACTACCGCCGTTCATGAACTACTGCGACACCAGGTGACTTGCAGATGCGTTGTCGGCCTTTTCTAATACTATATATATTTTTATTAACCAGATCTATTCGAAAATAATGATTTTTTTTATAGGATAGGGTGACAAACGAGCACACAGTCCACCTGATGGTAAGTGGTTGCTGTGACCCATAGACATCTACATCTATCCTTGATTACGAATAAAATGCAGATGTGTTGTCACCCGTGAGGACTAAGATGGAATGCCTCTTTTCCAGTAAAAAGGGTCTCCGATTCTCTACACTCACCATACGAAACACAGCAGTGTTAAGCTGCTATTTTACGCTGGTATTCTGCGAGAACTACTATTTGCAAAAGCACAACCAAAATAGACATATTTACTTACAGCGCCATCTACCAATTAGTTTTGAACTTGACTTAAGATGTTACGCGCTAAAAGTTGTATTACCTATATAACGTTAAGGTAGGTTATACTATACACACATTTCAAACAATTTTAAACGAATTTTCCAAAAAATTATGTATTATTGAAAATCTCCTTTTTACTAGAACAGAAAGGCTGTAAGTGACATGAGAACTTTTGAATAAAAATTCACTTTACGAATTTTATATTTAATATGTTTAATTATAAGTAATTTTTTGAAAACTTAAATACTTACATAAAATTAAACGCGATAAAATCCGTAATATTAGTTATATTCCATATGTAGTGCTCGCGTAAATATAAGAAAACATTAAAAGAACTTTTTCTCAAAATATAAATGCTAACTTTACCTAAGTATTGAATTTCTCTTACTAACGAATTATGATTTACATCAACATTACCAGAGCGAGAGTGTTGGCCTTGCGGTCACCAACCAGACTGCTTTGGGTTGTGATTATGGCCAAATCTTGCGTTCCTGCTTACGCGCTTATGTTCAGAGGTGGGCTTATGATGGGCTGTAATAATCTTTTACTTTTAAGCGCTCATCCAGTTTAGCTCCATCTTGCACACTGATAAATTTTTATGGACGTTAAAATTTTTCTTCATATAATTTTCCACAACACTCAATCACCTCAAATTCGTTCTACCGCTAAGACTTTGGCCGAAAATATTGAGATTGAGTGTTGTGTTAACGTCGCCTTTTAAAGTGGCCGAAACATGCAGGCGATTTTCTAATGATGATAATAATAATGATGAACGATGATGATAATC
The DNA here is from genome assembly GCA_029286625.1 of Parnassius orleans. NCBI lineage: Eukaryota > Metazoa > Arthropoda > Insecta > Lepidoptera > Papilionidae > Parnassius > Parnassius orleans. Next base: position 1,947,655 of record JAGSMP010000027.1, on the reverse strand, counting down.
TTATATAGGTTGCTATGATCAGGCGAATGAAACAATTTATCCAAATGTAAACTTTCTACTGACGGAAGAGGCTCTGGAAAATGAGTCAAGTCGCTAAAACCCTCTTAAATATGAGAAACCCAAATCCACCACGTAACCACAGCTTAATGAGGGCATGTAAATTTTTAAAACGATCATTTGGTGCATTAATTGTAAGTTCTGATTTCGCAATGAATTCAAAAAGCTGTTAAGACCTTCTTGAAGTACCTACAATATGAAAATACTACCTTACTCCCCGCAATCGTCGAGCGAAAAGCACTAAAGCGTGGCGAGTTTTAGAACAAGCAACGTACTTCCAACCTCAAAGATGAGAGAAAGGCACTGGCTGGGGCGGGCACGAGCGCTGGAACTGTTAGATTTTGTTTATTTTTTCCTAATATAAAAATAAAAACGGCTTTATAAAATCTGTTCACAAAAGTAATTAAAATTATAAGCCTTTTCATTTGATATAACTTTAACTCGGTTGCATTAGGGAATCTCTGCATTTGTGTATTTTTTTTTCAATTATTATGATTCGCGTTTCAGTCTTCACACAGCACTAGTCCGTAAATAAATTTTATAAAAGATTTAGTTTTTGCGCAATAATCATAAACGGAGGTTAAAAATTTAAAAGGAAAGTCGGCATCGCCTATTGGAGGCTGTGAAATATTTGCTTGCGGCATTGCACATATTGTACATAATATATGTTCCAATCTTATGAAAATTACGATATGAGATGTGGTGATGAATTCTCTTGTGTCATCATTACAACATGGCATCTTTTTATTGTGATTTTATATAGTGAGGCAATGATCGTGTTAAAAAAAATGAAACAATTATCTACAACTGTGATAAACACTCTTGTCTACAATGATTTCAATCTAAAAACGTGGGTGTGGGCAATCGTTAATATATAGAAATGTTCAGGAAACGTTATTGACGTCACGTGGGGCGTACCACTGTGGGCTTGGCGCCGTGTCGCGTCCCGTATCATCTCCTTATTTGTAGTACTTCACATGTAATACATTTAGTACACTTGACACAACTATAAAATATACTAAGTAATTAATCAATTTCAGCAGTGAATATTAACTGATTAAAAAGTTATATAATAACCTTTTCGCTCAATATATTGATATTTTTTGCAGCCACTTAATAAATTACACGTAATTGCATTGATATTATTTTGCAGATATTTAATGGTATGACAAGTCAGCAAAATTATTTAAGTTAAATATTGGACCGTCATCGAAACCGCACGGAATTGATTTCAGTGGTTCTCTGACTTTGATTGTAACTGAAAATAGAATAAGTTATTGAACTTAAAATCATATATTTATGGAATAACATATAATTTTAATTTCAACAATTATTCTATTTTCTAATATTAATATATTAAAATAAATATTGAACTATATGATGAATAATACTAATTGTTAAATGTATTTTTAGTACTGATTTAAAAGTATAAATTCCTATAATAAACTATGAAGAAACACAGCGCGTTAATTTTGGGATACTGAAGTGAGTAACAATGTGCGGTAGTGGCGTAAGAGAATAGATCACCCCATTTCGTCCCGTGGATATTATTATAAGAGACGACTTGGTAATGCCAGAAAATCTTATGGCTTTCGATAGATGGCGGTACTACCATCTCGTTTACCTCAGACCATAGATTAGTATATACAGGGTTATTTTTCAAAGAATGTCCAAATTATATATTTATTTAAAAATATATAAATAATGATATACTGCAGTTTTAGAAAATACGGGTAAATAAGGCTTCTACTTTTATTTGAAAATATCCCAAATTAAATGTGATTTATGGGCAACAACTACGCGTACGCGCGCTCCTCTGTGTGCGATTCAATTCACAACGTTTTTGCCGACCGAGCGACCCTTACGAATGTGTGCGTGCGTAGTAAAACAGTAGGCGTTACATATTTATGAATGACAATCAGATAAAATAATGCATTACCACGCATTCTGAATTTAAAAAATAAAAAGGTTTAAATTTTTTAAATTAATTTTATTTTCCCATTCGCCTACATTACTTATTATGAACTTTGTCTTCTTCTATCTTTATTCTATTCTTCTATATATATTTGAGACGCCAGACGTAAAATACCCAGACCGGCGATGGCTGGCATCATCAAAGGTGCGAGACGCCAGGTTCTGCAATCGTCAATCTGCTTGCTAAACGTGACGAATAAGGCGAATCGTCCCAACAACGGGAGAGACCCATGTTCAGCCCACAGCGGACTATTCCAGGCTGATGGAAGAGAAGATATTTAAATGAATCTATTAAATTAGACTATGAAATTAACACGTTTTTTTTTAATTCTCACAGATTAAATAGGAAATTTGTAATTTAACAACTACGAACGTGACGAGGCTCCGTAGACTGACGTTTATTTTTTATTGAATAAAGGTCACGCGTGCACACAGTCCACCTGATGGTAAGTGGATGCTGTGGCCCATAGACATCTATCTCGAATAAGAATCAAAATGCGGATGCATTATCACCCCTGAGGACTAACATGAAATGTCTCGTTACACTAAAAGGGGTATCCGGTTCTCTACGAATACGAAGCACAGCAGCATTTTGTTTCACGACGGTATTCTGTGAGAGAGTGATCCTACAGAGGTCGAGCTGATTCATTCGTACTGCAACCATAATAAAGCTGCAGCGTGTCTATCGGTCTCTCGATGTATGATGTTCGTACATCCATTCTAAATTGCCTAAACCTTACAGACTGATGATGGAAGCAGCGTTACTGGGCATACCAATCCGCCTGGACAGCGTATATAACTATGGGAATTCTTTCAAAATATGCAGGCCAGTTGTGGGCAATAAAATTAACAAAAATATATTACTCTGATATGTTTTGTTTACCTCGTTGGTCTAATGGTCGTAAGCGCAACTGCTGTTCATGCGTTCGAAACCCGGGTCGAGCCAAAATCAGTTATTGGGTTATTCTGTCAAGAAATTATCAGTACAACCTGGAATCAGGACGTTGACAAGCACGTAAAGCCTTAGGTTCTGCGCCTGTCTCTCCGGTCGTGTTGAATTGTCGTCCCATCGGGCTATGAAATTGAGGGGATAGAGGGCGCCCCCGTGCTTGCGCATACACTCGTACACTATAAATCTGTACTGCGCAGATGCTTAGTCACTGTAAGACCGAAATTCGGTCTGAGGAACCGTAAAAAAAGAACTTATTTTAGCATATATACACTACTTAGTATTTTTACACAACAAGGGTGACAAACGAGCGCACAGTTCTGCTGATGGTAAGTGGATGCAGTGGCCCACAGACATCTATATTTATCCTCAATTAAGAATCAAAATGCAGATAGTCACAACTGGGGACTAAGATGGAATGATTCGTTTCCAGTAAAAAGGGTCTCCGATTCTCTTCACTCACCATACGAAACACAGCAGCATTAAGCTGCTATTTTACACTGGTATTTTATGATAGCATTATATACTAGTAGTGAAATAGTATTATTCTTTTCGTAAGCATTGAGCGGATATTCTTGATCTCCAGTTGTTATTATAATAATATGTAAACGAATTCCATAAAAAGCAGCGCAGACAAATTAAAAAGTAAATGATTACGTAAGTCGCTCGTTTTATTTACAGATAGAGCAATTTGTTGCCGGGCCTCCGTCGCGACGATGTATGCAAATCGTTTACTTATGCCACATTCGCACTGCAGGGGACGCCCTTCTATCACAATTAAAATATGCAAATGGACGATATTACCCACTACTTTTCATTCCGGCCCGATGGAGTTCGAATCAATGGGGAGCTCACCCTCGCCGTAATGATAGTGTCAGAAATATGGATTGAACCGCGCTCCCTTAGGCACGATCATCTTTTCCATTTGATATTTTACATAAACAATTTTATTGTTCTTACAAATGCCCTTACGCGATAGCATACTGTTAATATTTCCTTTACAGTTTTGAGAGTCACCCAGTTACGGATTTTTCCGCATTACGGAATCAACCTTCGTTTAAAATTATAAGGACCATTTTAATACATTTAAAATGATTGACGTAAGCAAAACCAATAAAACGTATTTCAAAACAAAGTATCGACGGCCTCCAAGATCATGAAACTGTTTTAGTCGTGCACAATTCGGTGAAGTTTCTTTGCCAATGTAAACAATAATTTTCCAGCGTACAATTTTCTTTTAGTTAATTTGATTTTAAAATAAAACAAACCTCAATTTCTTTTGAATGTTACTTTCGATTTTATATTATTTAATAAATACCGATACCTAGAGTTAATTTAAGAGAATTTATAAGTACATAAACACTGTTGTAACGAAATAATTAGTTAATATTTTTTTATTTTTTGACTTTATTCGATTGAAACAGAACGAATAATCTACTTGATGGATATTGGATACTGTGGTCCATAGTTTTATTCATATTTATCTTTGATTTAAGCATCAAAATGTACATGCATGAGGACTAAGATGAACTGCTTTGTTACTTGTAATGTGGTCTTCGGTAATTTTTACACACCACACGAAACACAGCAGCATTGTGCTGCTATTTTACGTTGGTATTCCCCGTTCGAGCCGACCCTATCGTTTTGCGGCGACAATATCTAGCTGCAGCGTATCTCTACAACGTATTTTTTTTAATAGTATCGGATGACAAACGCGCACACAATCCACCTGATGGTAAGTGGTTGCTGTGACCCATAGACATCTACATCTATCCGCATTAAAGAATCAAAATGCAGATGCATTGTCACCCGTGAGGACTAAGATAGAATGCCTCTTTGCCAGTAAAAAGGGTCTCCGGTTCTCTACACTCACCATACGAAACACAGCAGTGTTAAATTGCTATTTTACGCTGGTATTCTGTGAGAGCGTGGTCCTTCCCCGGTCGAGCCGACCCATTCGTGCTACAACTATGCTACTAATATAGCTGCAGCATGTATTTGTTTGTATTTGTTTATTAATTTTATTATGTTTAAATTGAATAGACAGTGCGGTAAGAAGTTTTTGCATTTACTTCATAAGGTCCTATTATAATTAATTAACATTGTACATTTATTATTAATTTTGTTAACATTAAAGATGTAGAGATATGTACACCTATCGATCCCTGTGCCCTGTGACCCTGTTACTGATATCGTAGTATAAATATAATAAACATTTAACAACGTTTTGACTTGACCTAAAATTTTACAAATCGATTACCGAAAGCAGCGCGTCTTTTACAGTAAAGGGTGTAGGGTGATGGAAAGTGACCACCTTTGCCTAAAAATATGGTTAGGATCAGACAAATTTTGAAGAAAAGAAGTACATCAGAAGCAAATGGCCCCATTTTTGCAGCCAATTGTCAAGTTTTGCAATTTGTGATAGTTGTAATTTTATATTAAAATTATTTATTTTTTATATAATATAGAATAAGGGTGACAAACGAGCACACAGTCCACCTGACGGTAAGTGGATGCTGTGGCCCATAGATATCTACATTTATACTCGATTAAGAATCAAAATGCAGATGCGTTGTCATCCCTGAGGACTAAGATGGAATGCCTCGTTTCCAGAAGGGTCTCCGGTTCTCTACACTCACCATACGAAACACAGCAGCATTATGCTGCTATTTCACGCTGGTATTCTGTGTTATGTAATTAATATTAATCTTTTATAAAATAAGAGTGACAAACAAGAGCGCAATCCACCTGACGGTATGTGGATGCTGTGGACCTAAGGAACCTACTATCAAATAAAATCAAAATGTGATAAATAATAATGTCCTCCAGACCAAATTTCGGTTACGGCGGCCCGTTCAATAGAGGCTAGGCATCTGCGCAGGACAGGATTATAGTACTCGAGTGTATGCGCAAGCACAGGTGCACTCTCTAACTCTCTGGGGGTGAAAACATCGCCAACTTCCTGTCTCCGAGCTGCTACTGAGAATTTCTTGACAGAAAAACTAATAACTAATATTTGGCCTGACCCGGAATTTGAACCCGAGACCTTATGATCAGCGATCCAGTTTACGATCACTAGACCAAGAAGGCAGTAACCCTTGCGAACGAAAATTGAACGCCTCGTTACTAATAAAAAGGGTCTCCGGTTCTTTACACTCACCATACGTAACACATCAGCATTAAATTGTTATTTTAAGCTAGTATTCCGAGCTCTGGTCGAGCTAACTCATTTGTACTGCAACCATTATTATACTATATGTATACTCAATATTTTAATGATTTTCTTCATTAAAAATCTCATTAGGTACTAACTAAGATCATCGTTCAGTGCTCGTTTAAATTTAGTTACGCTAAATAAACTCGTTGCGACGCATTTACATCAGGCAACAAGCTCGCTAGCGTTCTAGACAACTACTAAACACCCGAATTACACAGATTGCGTACCGTTGGGGGCTGTGTTGCCATGTAAATTAATAATATGTAAATTTCCACGCCCGTTTCGGGCTCAGAAAACGAGGGCTTAGCCTACGTTCACGTCACTCGTATACGTTACTAAGCCGCAACAATAGATTAATTTAGATATGTTATACTTTTGGGACGTAGTTAACTACCACTTAACAGTGCGTTGTCTATCATTTTTACGAAGCTAAGTTCAGTAATTTACAAGACACAATTACACATTACTTACGTGGTAAAGCCATACCTGCTATAATATGGTTGTAGCACCAATGGGTCGGCTCGACCGGGGAAGGACCACTCTCTAAAACGAATGCTGCCGTGTTTCGTATGGTGCGTCTAGAGAACCGGAGACCCTTTTAACTGGAAACGAGTCATGCCATCTTAGTCCTCAGGGGTGACATGAACATACAGTGATGCACCTCTATTTTGATTCTTAATCGAGGATAGAAGTAGATGTTTACGGGTCACAGCAACCACTCATCATTACGTTGACTGTGTGCTCGTTTATCACCCATATTATATAAAAATACACATGACGAACATAGACTCCACGCGGTAGCGTAATACTAAGCGTCAGGTGTAGTGCTACTGGCCGCGTTTGATTTCCGCACGGAAAAATAATTTCTATGGCCTACAAATAATTCTCCCATGCTAGGTCGTTTATCCATTGTAGCATTTATGTTTGTAAAATATCTTCACGACACTGGAAAAATTTCGAGTGTAAAAGTAGCTTTCAAAAAATAGAAAAACCATTTTGAAATCTATTTCAAGAAAGTCTATTTAATACAATCGTAGGATAGTCAAATATAATATTAGAAATAGCTAGAATATTAGAAATACTTGGAAGTAAGATATTATCTAAATATAAAATTTCATCCAAATCCTTAGAACCGTTTCTGAGAAACCAATTACATAATTTTATATTAACCAACTAGCTGTTCCCCGCGACTTCGCCCGCGTGGAATTTTTGGATTTCATTTTTTTTTGCGCGGAATCTAATTCTTTTCCTAAAATAAAAGTAGCCTAAGTTACTCCTCATAACATCAGCTATCTGCCAATGAAAGTCTCATCCAAATCGGTTCACAGGTTTTTGCGTGATGCGTGTTCAGACAGACGTCATGTTAGAGTTTTATTATAGTAAAGATGACATAAACAAGAATTGCTCACTTAAAGTACACGATTTAAATTATCCCAGGTCACACCTTAAGTTGTAAATAAACCGAGCAAGGCTATCCTAAAAATAAGTGAAATAAAGTAGCGTGTTGTATCTTTAAAAAACAAACTTATATTTACTAAACATGCGCAGGCGTTTCACATCTTGCGATGGAGTGCCCCGAAGCGATCAATTTCTGTCAACTGCGAATAAGTCCAGCGGCGACTCTCCACTTAACACGTATCCAATATTGCGTAGGTAGGTACTATCGAGGAAATGAGACCTTGGCGCTTATCTATAACCCAGTTGCTTCATTTGGGCATACTTGTGTACATATTGCGTGCGGTTTAGTTTTATTTTAACTGGCTAATGTGTTGTGTAAACAAATGATGTCAGGTAAAACAGCAAAATATTTTTTTAAAGGACTAAAAAGAATTATTAAATACGGAAGTATTTAAACATCTACATTGACAAGGTTTACGTACAATAAAATCGTACTTTCGCTGTTATATTTGGTTTCCTGGAATTTTAGTTAGTAAACAATACAATTGCACAAGCCTTGGAAGCTCGGGGACTAAGCGTCTATATATATATTCGAGACTATCGTCTCGAAGTCTACATGTCTGTAAATTTCATATTACTCCCGTTATATAAACTAACATCTTTTTTGATGAACAAAATCAATAGAAAACTTAAAAAATTATTTACGTAGCTTTAGTGCAAGGAAGGGAGAAAAGAATAATCAGTAATAGTTATCGAATTCAAATTTGAAGCACTACCAGCACCATTAAGTTTGGAAGAGTTAGAGGGGTTATGATAGTGCGTCTATAAAATGTCCTTTGCAGTTACATAAGTTTTTTGGCAGGTACTTTATTGTCGCCACGAATTGGCTTAAAAATTCATTACTCCAATCTAAATCCTTTTGATGCATTTTAAGTCGACTAAAGTTATACAAGAAAATTTCATTGGCTTTAATATTAAGCATAACAAAAAAAAATCTAAATTGTCCACGACCTGAAGCAACTCGATGTCCGACGTGCCGGTTACATCGATTGTCAATCTTTTATCGATGAAAAGACTCAAATCTTTATTTCCTTTATTATCGTCATTTGCTAAACATTAAATTACGTAATACATTTTGTTCGTTTATCACAAACAAAACATTTTGTTCGTTTATCACAAACAAAACATTTTTACATTGACATTATAAACATTTTTATATTTAGTTAAGTAACTTAGAAAATAATTAAAACAAGAAAAGACGTATATTAATAATTGCAACAAAAAAAAATTAAAACTAAAATATTCAAACAGTTTTACTTCCCGCAGTACACTGTCTACGTTTCCTCGCTGAATGGTTATACTAAGCTTTCGGAAAAGAACCAGCCCTCTTTGTTTCCAGTGGCGGGGACCTGTCGCAAATACAGTTTATTTAGAAACATAACCGCGAGGACTCAACGGTCCTATAGTCTCAATGTCATAAATATGTAGTCAACACTCAGAGACTTATATTTGCGTCATTTATTCAGTCCAATCGCCTCTGATGCCGCCTGGCTCTAAACGAGGTACACCTGAAGGCCGCCAAAGTGTCTACGCACAAAGTGCCCCATGTTAGGGTTTTGCCTCTCTCTCAGGGGACTAAAGCCATACCATTGGATCTCCTGCTATCATCTCTAAATATTCTATAAGGCTCTTAAGTCGAAGTAGCATTTATAGGGAGCCATTCGGATAACAGCATGCGAAACCATGCCGGGAATGTTCGTGGAGCCCAAATTACACTGCAACCACAAGGACACCGATAAGATTGACAGATCCGCGATTGACGGACTCCTACGACTATGCGCAAGCTTTCCCCGCCAAGTAATGTGCCCACAATGTCATACAACGAGAGGGCGGGTCTAATCTTGGTCATTCTTGGACTTTTTTAAACTGAAGTGATAAATGAACTTACAGTCTACCTGATGCTCAGTACAGACACTGCTAAATGGCGGCAGCAATAGGTGGGAGAATGGTGCCTACCTAGATAGATTCCTAGACAGAAAAGGAGTTGTAACACCTAAAAAATTATAAAACAAAACTTTCTGCACATTCCGTACTAACGGAATATCCCACTGGTTCTGTTGGTTAGCTTCCAATGGAAAATTCTCGCTGGCTCAGAATGTTTGCCATGTCTGCCTTGCCTTCGCAGCGAATTGCAGATCTACCTTTTTATTTAGAACTAGATGTTCCCCGTGACTCCGTACGCGTGGAATTTATTACGGTTGGATTTCATGGGTTTTGATTTTTTTGCGCGGAACCCTAATTGTTTTTCTAAAATTAAAGTAGCCTAAGTTACTCCTTATAACATCAGTTATCTGCAAATAAATTCATGTCAAAATCGGTCCAGCCATTTTGGAGATTAGCCGGAACAAACAGACCGACAGACCGACAAAAACTTTTGAAATTGTTTTTTCGTTATAAGTACCGTATATACTTTCATATGCATTTAGTAAAAATATGTTATTTTGACATTACAAACAGACACTTCAACTTCATTGATTTGTATAGATTTTGTTATATAGATCACTAACACTATACACAGATGCAAGAAAGGTCATCAGTGCAATACTATGTAGAAAGATTACTTACACCGATACTTCCAAATGTTACAGGTATTACAGGCAATACCTGTAACATTTGGAAATTAAATTATATTTCATGGAAAAATAACTTGAGTCCAGGCTGTTTAATTTAAAGATACATTTTAATTTTTTATCATAAGTAAATATTACTTTAATTATAAACTTATGTAGGTAACATGTACCATATTATTTAAACAGCATTGGCGTGGTAGCTCGCGGAAACATGTGACAAGCCACGCGGCGCACCGTATGATTAAGTTTATATGTGCAAGACGCGTGGTCTACTTACGTCTAAACGGTATAAAATTTGCTAATAATTCTACCCAAATCTAGAAATAGATTTAACAGGTTAAATAAAAGGGACAAGTAGTTTATAAATAAAATAAAATTATATATATGGCACTATTGCTTCTTCTGAAACTAAGATCAACAATTCTCCACATTAATGCATATCAACTCAACTCGTTACCGATATATGACTAACCTAGTTACCACGGTATCCAGTTGAATCCAAAGTAGAGCAAACATTTGTCCAAAACGCAGATTATTTTTACTCAATTTTATTACCATGGCTTCATACAGCCAAAAAATTAACTTCAAAACGAATATTTCAAAAGATACAATTATTCACTAAAAATAACTTTGCTCTACAATTTAGAGCCTAGATCTATGGAAAACATAATAAATTAAAAAATAAACTTAATTTAGAGACAACAACATTACAATTTCGTCTTAAAACAGTGTCACAGACGGGATGATTCATAAACTGATGGAGAATTCGTAGGTGAACACACCGAGGGGTCGCGCCAATATGTCGCGAGGGTGCAACCACGTGCCGAAGGGACATTAATCCGTCGGAAAAAATACGCTCGTGTCCGGCGTAATTGAAAAAAGCCCCGTTGAAGACTTATGCAGTTGCAGTCAACTATGTCTAGGTACTATTTGTATGAGTAAAAAGTAAAAATATAACGTCAGTTTCAGACAAGCTGACAATCCACTTGATGATAGGCTACTGTAGCCAATAGACAAATACATAAGCAATCAATTTTAAACAATAAAGGCTACAGTTGAATATTCACATATGAGGAATAGGATGGAATGATTCAAAGCCTGTAATTAAGTAAATACTTAAATAAATTACTAATTTTTTTATAGGATAAGGGTAACAACGAAGCACACAGTCAACCTCGACCAACCATCTACATCCATCCTCGATTAAGAATCAAAATTTAGATACGTTGTCACACCTGAGGACTAAGGTAGAATGCCTCGTTATCAGTAAAAAGGGTCTCTGGTTCTCTACACTCACCATACGAAACACAGCAGCGTTACGCTGCTATTTTACGCTGGTATTCTGTAAGAGCGTGGTCCATCCCCGGTCGAGTCGACCCATTCGTGCTTCAACTATAACACTAATATAGCTGGAGCATGGCTCTACCACGTTGTAAATTTATATTTGCTACTTCTACTAAAGTGTCTTAAAACTTGATCAAATTTCCATTTTACTTTAAATTAAACTCTTAATGTTTAAAAATGTATGCATAAGATGATTATTTGACCATTAAAGCTATGACATTTTTAAACAATATTCTCATACAATTTCAGTAGAAATGTTTATTTTGACAACTCTTAAAAAGTATTTCAGTTATCTAGATTGTCAAATATACCAATAACACTGCTTATTCATACCCTACAACCTACAAGCCGTAAAACTGCAGTAGATGCACTTGGCTTAAAAAGTCTATATCTACTTGGTAGCAAGAATAATTTATTTATAGTAAGTAAATATTTGTTCCAATGCACCGCATACGTCAGTATATACAACAAAAGACGTTTATTTTCGTTTATCCTATTATTTTTTACTATTACTCTTTATCAACAAATGCTTCAAAGCTATTCAGACTTAATTGATCCGACCCTATCTGACTCTCTCTTCAACAACATGACGCGATAGTCACTGTATGAGGTTCGATTAGCGAGCGTTAATTACCGATATTAATACCTGTAATTAGCATTCAATGACCATCTGTAATTATGTACGTAGAAGGGGCTCGGGGAATATAATCCGCATACAATATAGGGAATTTGCATCCGTTTAGTTATGAACCGAGTTATCTACAAAGATATAGTTCAAGATCAAACAATTTTAGTTGCTATTGTTTTAAAAACAATTACGTTTTCCGTGTTAGTACGAACTATTACTACTAGGTGGCAATAATAAATAATCTTAAATCTGCGTAAAATAGCAGTTTAACGCTGCTGTGTTTCGTATGGTGAGTGTACCGGAGACCGGAGACCCTTTTTACTGGAAACGAAGCATTACATCTTAGTCCTCAAGGAAGAATGGCAATGCATCTGCATTTTGATTCGTAATCGAGGATAGATGTAGATGTCTATGGGCCACAGCAACCACTTACCATCAGGTGGACTGTGTGCTCGTTTGTCATCTTTATCCAAAAAAAAAATCATTTGAGGTTTGTAATTGTTTCAATCGAGGCTAGATTCTTAATAGTTATTAATAATAACATCTATCATTTCATTATAATGATTATTTACATCATACGTCTTCACTAGATAGAGTGACGACCCGAAAAGAGATGCAGGAAGTCGATAGATGCAGGTGGCTCAGAACCGTGCTTGGGGGCATGCCTTGGGGGAGGCCTATGTTTACAATGAACTTGTGAAGTGCTGTAATAATAATGATGATGATGATGAATCATTTTTATCGCACAATAGATATTTCCATAGACATTTCATAAATTGATTGCTACAACTCTACATTGTGTACATTTCTACCTCATTTTACAAATTTTACGTCTACAACATTTTCTTCTAGATTTTGGTTAAGGTTATTAAAATGACAATGTTCTCAAAAATGTTATTCTTATGAAATCTACAGTCCACTGTTGCCTATAGGCATCTCCCATAACAGACAGGATTTTTGTAGATTTGTATCACATTATCATCTTTTATCCCACGTGTAACTCTGCTTAACCACTTTCTGTTGGATGTCACAGTATTTTCCACGGGAAAATCTTACGACACCCACAAATAGAAATGTGAGAAATTCGGATACGGGTTTACATACGCCACCACTATACAGAAAAATTCAACAAATAATGAAATCTAGATAAATGTAGATGTCTATGGCCACCGCATCCGCTTGCCATCAGGTGGACTGTGTGCTCATTTGTCACTCTTATTCCATAAAGAAAAAATATTTTCTGAATATGAATGAACAAGCAATAATCTTTGTACAAATCCATGTGTGTATAGATCACATATTAATAACACATATACCTACATATCATGTTATTGATTAAATACCAATGCGCCGTAGTGTTAAATTATTCAATGTTTTGTTAACCGCTAGAGTATAACTTCTTATTAACTTTCATGTTAGTATATCAGAATCATAATCATCGTTGTCATCATTATAACCCTTCACAAGTCCACTGTTGAAAATAGGCTTCCCTCAAAGAATACCACATGACATGGTCCTAAGCCACCTGCATCTATCAGGTTGTTACTCCATCTAGTGGGTGACTGCCCCTCACTACGCTCACCGGCACCGAAACGAGGTAGCCACTCAAATTTTTTCCAACCGACAACCAATTGGTAAGACCTTTTTTACCCATTGGTTGTCGGTTCTTCGGGCTATTCGGCCGGCCCTTTACCACTTACGCTTACTGAGAACAGAATTAATAAGTAAATAGTAATTCTTTATTTCAATGTCAGTCAAAATATTAGATGTTAATAATTCCGTAGTGTGAAAAATAATGTGTAATTTATAAATGTGATTTTATATTTTATAGGAATTATCGAATTAGTGATACTTGGCATTAGCAAGGCAATCATAATGAACATATTTATTCCTTGTATTAAGAACCATTATTATGCATATAGTAAAAATGTTCTGTTATGAAATATAATGAAACGCTTGATTTGTTCAAATCTGTATTTATCAATTCTTGTTATTCGTTATCTAAAAGCGTATGTATCGTGCCGTACTATCGATACAGCTAAACAGAAACTATCAACGCTCATAAAAAGTAAGCAAGGGATTGCCATCGATTACGATTCCATTTACTATTTTATCAAATTTCCGCCCATACCCAATATATACGTACTAATTGATTTGCATACAGTATCTAATCTGCGTGAGATATAGCATTTCATTGATCTACAGCTACTAGAAGTGACTTACTAAATGCAATGCTCACATTTAATGCAAACTAAATTCCGTGATAACAGTTGTAGATTTATTTTGACACGTTTTTATTACCGTCATTTGTATGAATATACAAAAAGTACGAATAATAAAATTTATGATTAAATTTGTGAAGAACACATCGACTTTAGTGAAAATTCAACGTCTTGCACTGAAGCGTGAAATAATGAATAGTTTAAGTAAAATGCAAATTTTACTATTTTGACAAGATTAAATAGAGTGACGACCTGGTAAGACATGCAGGAAGTCGATGGATGCAGGTGGCTCGTGACCGTGCTTTGTGGCATTCCTTGAGGAAGGCCTATGTTCAACAGTGGACTTGTGAAGGGCTGTAATGATAATGATGATGATGAAAAAGATACTCGGGCTGCAAGAAATTAGAAGAATAGGTTTTTAACGATTTATGTATTGCTATCGCGCTGTGCTCGGACGACCGAAGTAAACCTACGAATAATTGAGGAATTCTTCATTCCGTATTCCCTTGTGTCCTCCGCCAAAACTGGACTGATTTTAATATTTGAAGTGAAAACTTTTGAAGTGAAAATTTCTTTAGGCACATTGGACACTTTTGGGATGGAGAAAAGCACTGAACTTGCGTGACCGTCACGCTCAGATACATAAAATTGATGAAAGTAATGTTGAAAATATAATTGATTAAATTTTATAAAATTGATATGTATTTATAACTTTGTCTGTGTAATATAGATAATAATCATTATTTTTCACATAAAACAGCGCAATAAATGAAAATTTTATTACTATATTAATACGTTGATAAAAATAAATTCTAATAAAAAATACTTCTTGAAATAATATTTCTTAACAACCCAAAAATAATGTTTACAAGTTTGGGAAGCTAAGTCCTACGACTGACAGTTTTCTTTTCAAGAACAACATAAGAAGGATTGTGTCTATATCTTATGTTTTTCTTTTATTTTTAGAATGATCAATTTTGTTCGTTGGATGTTTAATAACGGCAGACAAATGGGTAGTTTTATTAATTTTAGAAGGTTTCTAGTTTTTATAATAAATAATTTATGAAAAAAAAAACAGGACTAACATTGCAACACGTAAAAAATGTTTGCTAACGTGTCATATAGGGAGCTGGTAGAGATAGAAGGATATTATGAGAAGGAAAAAAGAGACTTATATAGGCGACTGACGAATGCCGGCCCCATTTCTCGGTTGCTAAACAATCAAGGAGATACTTTCTGAAGATTGTACGAGCTTAAGCTCCGACCTCGACACATTCAGATGATTAAGTTGAAAATGTATATGAAGACATTTACGTAACACCACCGAGGCCCACTACATTGTTTTAATGAAGAATTTTAATGTAAAAGAGTGTAAGCATACAAAAATTGAATCAATTGAAAGCTCTGTGGCGCAGTGACTTAGCATTAAGTTGCGGCGCTGAGGGCCGCGGGTTCGAATCCCGCACGGAACAAGTATTTGTATGGCCTACAAATAATTTTTCCGGGTCTGGATATTTGTCCTTGTGCAATTTATGTTTCTAAACTGCCTCCACGATACAGGACAAACACCTAGTGTGGAAGTAACGTTTTTAAAAAAAAATATTTAGGACGCCATAGTTATGGAAGCAGAAATCACAGGGGGAAAATTTTTTCACCTTCATCGAGAAAAAGAGGCTATTTCTAATGAATTAATTTATTCAGAAAAATCCTCGAATTAACGTGGACCATGCGCAGTTCCTATAATGTGACAAAATAAGATCGACTTCATTATGGCGGACAAAAGGGTTCAGAGATATCTCAGTTATCAACAAATTCATAACTGGGAGTGATCTTACTTAACTGAGACATTATAAAAATCGAATTTACGCATAAACTTTCCTATCTAATGAAGTCCACGCACTGACCAAATCTGATTAAAACTGTAGCTGCACCCAGTGCTGGAAGTTGGAACTTAAAAACCTGTCCTGATGTCTTGATACCCACCTTGGATATTGACGATGGTCTTAAAGATCTTAAAGAAGCCACGCTAATCCGGAACTATACCGAATACTACCAAACTTGTCTTGAGATGAGATAGAGATGGCTAACGTAAAAATGGAAAAACTCATGAGAGGACGGAGTTACAAAAGAGCTTTTTAAGGCTGGAAAACTACGCTCGCTAAAAGAGCCGACTCCTACGTTATTAACTGAGTTTTACGGAATGGGAGAATTCCAAAGACATGAGCAGAAGCATTACAGCCTTAATTAATAAAAAAGGTAACAAGACAATGTTGTACATTTACTAAGCCATCTCATTTCCGATACACGTCTACATAAAAAGTTAAGTGTAAGTAAGTTTCGTTTAGGATTTGGCACCATAAACCAAATTCTCACAGTGCGGCAGATAATACAGAAGACTACAGAGTATAATCGGACCAAGTTTCTCTCATTAGTGGACAATGAAAATTAAGTCTTTCTTTGCGGCGGTACCAAATTGACTGGTGGTCATCAAGGATTTAAGAAGTTTTTACAATACCAGCACGATGTCTGATGTGTGTTATGTTTGATGTTATCCCGTAACACCTTCTTACAAATGCACTGGAAGATGCTGCTGCTGATTTTAAGACGCTAGACTGGAAACGATGTGATATTAACGTAAACGGTGAGAAGATCTTACGCTTACGCTTTGCTGATGATATGGTCGTCATGATGGAATCTCCGCAAAAACATAAGGACACGTTGAAAAGTCTAAATGAGTTCTCCCGACGTGTTAGTCTTCGTGTAAATCTGAACAAGACAAAAGTTATGTTCAACGATCATGTAATGCCCTATCCAACTAGTGACGATGGTGAAATTCCAGAAGTAGAAGAATATAATATTTATCTCAGGCAGATATTGCAAGTAGGTTAGAATAACATCGAGAAAGAAACCGATAAGAGAATTCAGTTAGACTACGCAACATTTAGGAAGCTCCGTCAGGTTTTTGTCGCCCATATCACAAAGGCTGAAGAAAAAAGTCTTCAACCAGTGCATTCTACCTGTAGTCATCGAAACATGGACACTGATGATATGACCACTTTACAAACTTAAGGTCGCTATGTTAGCTATGGAATGAGCTCGGAGTTTCTCTGACAGGTAAAATTGTGAAGTTTTTGTTCTGGGCCTTGGATGCCCAGCTTGTTGGTTAGTAAGCAACGTTTTTATAAATATATGTCATCTGCAGCATTCTTGGCCTATTTTATAATATTAAAGTGGACTTAAAAGGTTGAAGAACAAGAAAATCAATTTGAGAAAAACACTTTCATGAGCATTCTATTAGGAGCTACACTCGGAATGATATGGTATAAAAAAGGAATAAATATGATGTAATATGTAAACTCTAAAAATAACGGGCTAGTATAGTAGAGGCTGCGCTTACTCTGGCTAAATGTGACCTTTGTAAGTATTCCAGCATCTGGATGCGTAAAGGCAATAAACATAGAAATAATCTTAGGAGAGGCATTTATGTAGTGTCCTTTAGAAGAGGCCTATGTCCTAAAGCGAGCTGCCATAAATTAATAATAATGATAAGATGATACTTTTTGAAAAATATGCAAATAACAGTTCGTTTTATTTAAGAGTATTGTGAAGTGCTGATACGCGGCGCGAGTAGGTATTTTCAAAAATGCTACCTGTTTCATAACGTTCGCTCCGTATCGCCATATCGTGCGATAGAGAGAGATGCAAGTCTTGGAGGCAATTGCCTACATTTCCATTTTGAAATATTGTTTCGGGCGATAACGTTTTCAACCCCCTAAACCTTTACAAAATAATACAATTTTGGTTTCATTAGATTCAGTACACACTAATATAGGTCTGTACATTTATTCTTTAGTAATCCAGTTTAGTTTGATTAAAAAAACGCTCGAGGAAATTTTAAAGTCAAAAATATAGATATTTGTAGCTTCACAATCCTCTTAACGGTTTAAGTCATTCCATATCAATGCGTATGATCCTATGATTATTATACGCATTGTTATGATAAATGTCGAAAAATATTTTCACAATAACCAACACACCGTCAACATGTCATGCGGACGTAAAATAAAATAAAATACCATCCTTATCTCGTAAGTTTCATATAAATTTATTATTAGTAAGGTATATTATACATTTTCGTAGGCAACGATTGGTACCGAACCTAATATAGTATTTTTTTTTATAGGATAAGCGTGACAAGCGAACACACAGTTCACCTGATGGTAAGTGGTTACTGTGGCCCAAGACATCTACATATATACTCGTTTGCGAATCAAAATGCAGATGCGTTGTCAGCCTTTGGGACTAAGACGGAATGCCTCTTTTCCAGTAAAAAGGGTCTCCGGAAATACCAATATATTGTATTATAATATGTCAATAACAGACATTATCGGAAGCAAAGATGAAAATCTCTAAAGTAGAGATATTTATCTTAGGAGAGGCATATATCAAAATATGGACCGATTACAGGCTTAAAATGGTGAGGATTAAAATATATTATCTTTGCCATTTCCAGCTGCCATCTCAAATCTTTGTTTTGTCTGATTCGTCGATGTGCGGGGGCCAATCGAATTATATTTCAATTATTATTTGGAATCGCTTTGCGCAATCATTGCTAGGGTGAACTGTTAGCTAGAAAAGTTACTACAATTTGACATCTAGAAGTATAAGAATATACATCAACAAGAAGTCATTTATGGTCGCACACACACATAACGCTACCTGTTTAAATATAAGAGTGAAACGAAATATAACTAATTTTTCTAATTAATAAACCTTAACGACAGAAAAGTCTAAAGCGTCCTATAAAATGACATTACCTCTCTATAAAGTCGCGCTGATACGGTTTCTTGAACAATAGTTCAACTTTTTGTGAAACTTTCTAAATATTTCGATTGCTAGAGTTTGTGTTCTAAATGCCAACCTCGCGGCAAGTTCTTTACGTTTATTTTTTTTATAAATTGGTTTGTAATTAAGTTACCCTTTTGATGTTATTTTAATGAAAATTTACCTGTTGCGTACTGAAAAAAAAAACAATTTAGAGTTGAGTTTCTTTAAATGATCCCCAAATGAGGTCAAAGAATACAATTTTTATCATTATAGTATAATCTAATTGTAAAATTACTAGTCTCATGTCTGTAATATCAGAACTATCTAATTCTGGTTATCTAAAAGTAATACATCGTTAATGCACCCCAAAAAAGAATATCAGCCTAGATACGGCAACGTTAATTAGATTAAGACAATTAAGTGGCGTACACTGGTAGTGCTCATGTAATGAAGATGTGCCTTTCGCCCGCATCGCGTGCCGCCGCAAACAACCTCAACACACGGTCAATAAAAATAAATACATCACTTATTCTTCCCATACGCCCCTAATACCACTCTCTACAACCTAAATAGGTTATATAATTACATATCACGCTTCATTGTCGTGATAAATACTTTCTCACACTTATCATTTACCAAATCTACGCCACTGTCCATTTTAGATAATGGTGCGAGAGGGATAAAATATACAAGAAAATGCGATGCAAGAACAACGTAGCAATAAAATAACATATATTACTATAGTGTCCACAAGCCAAGCGGATATTGATTATCTGCCAGAGTTGAGAGCCACCGAGTCCCCGCACCCGTTACCCACTTGTGACTCCAGTACAACGTATAAAGCCGCAGGTAGCACTGAAAAAGCGACCCTAATACTTTTCCTTACAGAATATTTTAGATGTTATTAAAAAAGTGACGTACTCTACTTTGGCCGCTCCCGCAGTATTCAATATTTGATCTCTGTCTAACAGACTAAACGGTATGCGGCTGCAATCGCGCCATCTCGTTCGAGCACATTCTGTAATCATTTTCGATGCATTTCCTTGCCATGATTTTCCCGCGGTACTTGCGTTTTTAGAATATATTTTCTTTATTATTTTTTCTATTTATATAATATTAAAGACTACTTTATTAAATATTTATTATTGTATTTTCATTTATTAGGTACGGTACATCTATTAAATTATTAATAATAATTAAAATATTATTGCGTTAGATTATTTTATAATTTATATTAATATACTTTAAAAATATAATGAGACAGTCCCTTTCACTTTCTTTAAAAATTTATTTTATAAACCAAGTTTATAAAAGAAGTCTCGAAGGATTCCCTCTAACTTAAAAGCATAGCATGTCTAGACACAACTAGTGAACAAATTCTCTACTACGAAACTTTTCATGGGGCAAAGTACTCACAACATTCACCCATCTCCATGTGCGTACGTACGTCGCTGTAAAAAATTACTTGTGTATCTGTGTGCGTCATTCTGAGGCGAGTGTGAGTGGGGTGTTCTATGTTTGTGTGCGTGGGGAGTCAGGGCGGTAAAGGGGTCTGAGTCGTAAACTAAATAGCTTAGTGTTAACACATATTGACATCAAATTCACCGCGATGCTATCATTTATTCAGGTAGCAATAAATTCATTGTGCTTTTCGTTAAGGTTTATGCTTAAATAATTTCGCGTGCCGCCTTATTCCCGGGGTGGGCGACATTTTTACGGCTCAAGCGTGTCAGCGTTTAATTATTTTTGTCGCTTTGTTTAACTTACGTTGACTTTGCTTTCGAGTTATTACGAATTTTAATTGCCTTTCCCGTTTATTATTTTTATATTTTTGCAAAACAATTAGCACGAGCTGGCATATTCCTTACATTTTTTTGTTAGAAACAACAAAAAAATATAAAAATGAGATAACATACACAATACTATCATAGCTTGCAAATTCATCTTTTTTAACCTGTATGCTTCGCCAACCGTCTCGTTACAGTTGGTTAAAGTTATGAGGCGAATGGAACAGCTTTATTCGTGTACATGGCATGTGCAGTCGAGTATCACAAACATCTCCCCTTAAATATTTTGAAGCGATATTCCGATTTGTTTTACCACATTCCACTTTCGATCTTATGTTAGTCACAGAAAGTTCATTTTTGTTATTTAAGCGGATGAAAATAAAAAAGATGAGATATGTCGCAATTTAGGGTTTATGTTAGGGCTTTTTTACTGCAAACGCAAAATTCTATTTTATAGCGGGTTATCTTTGAAAAGACTGTTTTAAAAGTAAGTATTTCCCTCTCTGAGGTTTCGGTTCTTGACTCTTTAAAATGTAAAAAGAAACGCCTTGAATCTATCTCATTGCCGCGTCTTTTTTGAATTTCACATATTTGTTTTACCTACTAATAATCACAAAGCTTTCTTGTTAAGACGTGAATTCGTGGTTGCTGTCAAAAGTTAGTTAGTTAGTTGCCCCCCCCCTCAAATGGTTTCCAGCCATGTCGTGGCAGGGAGCTTAATAGCCGTGGCTTGGTCGTCTACAGTGAACGTAGAGGAACCCACATGCTCGGCGCGAGGTGAAGGAGTGTCTCGAGGAACCCGCTTCAAATGGGCTTAGCAATCACATTCCGCGCTCCTGAGCCGTCGCTATACCTGCCCTCCGTAGCCGAGGTCGAGTCAATGAAGAATAAAATTGTATGGCGAGGCGCCCTACTCTCCCCATACCTTTCGCGGCTAGCGGGACCGCACCGCTGATGTGGCGGGGGTGGGCCAAAAGAGCAATCGAGTGTTGGTATTGCGATCCTTCGCTTCTTCTTACCCTCCCCACAAGATTTGCATTTAGTGCAGGTTTTTCCAGGACAAATGGACTTCGTGAAACAAACTCGTAGAAGTCCGTTGCGCAAGTGAAAATCGAGACCGTATAGGAAGGCGCGCCCTGCTTGAGAAGAAGAATAGGAGAAGGAGTTGACTACCCCCTAGGAGGGCTGCCAAAATTGGCATGAACTAGCTTATATGCGGCGAAGGTGGAATACCATGGATTTTAGTCGGTGCATGTCCAACATAACTTTGTTTTTGGATTGCTCTGCTTGTCCATAATCAGTGTGTGTAATTAATTCAAAAACATTTAGGTTATGGGATTTATTGCCACATAAGCTCAAACATTCTCAGAACATATAGTTATAATGGTGATTTAAGCAAAATATTTTGAATTAATTACTATAAAGCTCAATACAATTTCGAAACCAATAATTGTTAACCCTCAATTATTTTAACATGCAACAGTCTAAATTCTAACTATTTACTTTTCTTTTAATATACCTTTGTACGTTATGCATGCATTATTCTAGAAATTCAGGTTTAAATAATATCATAAACTATTATATTTATCATATTCCAAAACTTACACAACTGGTATAAGTAAACAATGTAAACACTAAGCGAAGAGTTGACGGCTGCAAGGGGCGCCGGCTTCTTAATGAACTTGTAATAAAATTATTGGCCACATACAGGGCAGTTGTGGCAACGCCCCAGCGACGACGGGTTAACTTGCTTAGTGATGCTAAAGTAGATCGATATCGATAACCATAAAACATCGATAAAAAACGTGCAGTAAAAATCATAATTATTAATCCAAGTGCAAGGAAATGTCCACTACGCTGCCCTAATGCCTGTTGACGGTTTTCACATGTCTTCGAAAAATATTTTATTTATTTCTCAGACATGCACGTTTCCTCGCGATGTTTTTCCCGCCAAGCACGTGTTCAATCAGCACTGCCGGTGAGGATTCGATCCCGGGTGGCTCGGGTACTGTGAAATTTATAGCGGGCGCTTAACATCTGACATCTGAGCTGCCACGGCTCACTTATATTTACGACCAATCCCATAGAATATCTGAATAATTTAAAGAAAGAGAACTTTTGAACAAGCTAAGAAAATAATTATTTCAGTTATTTGTAATAAATACAATAGATTGTATTAAGTGAATTTTTGATATACATGTATGTCTGGTCATTAAAATAAAAAGTATGCAAAACCTTATTATTTCCTTGTTAAATATACGATCAACAAACTGGTTCTAATATACATAGAATGAATAAAATTATGATCTGCAAACTTTATATCGACATCGATAAACTCGGAAAACCGTTCTAACAGTCAGTAGTATCTAGAGAGGCGAGCTACAATAAAATGTACCAAGCTAGCTACAAGCCTGAGCAGTTACACTGCGCTCACCCCCTAACGTACACCCTTATCCTCCCCCGTTTCGACATATGCGCAATCCTCCCCCTACACGGGCACACATTAAAAGGTATCACCTGTGATTCTGCGGGTACACATACGCAATAGTAACAGACGCTTGCAACTGTCAATTGGTTGTCAGTTTCACAACTAATAACATCAGCCGCGGCCAATTTGATTAAATAATTTTAACGATGAAACGCAAATAGCGATTTACATATATTCGTCAATTAATAAACTGTTTGATAGAATATTTCATAAATATTTTCATAAACTCATTAAAAACATAAAAGTTATTTTTTATAAAACTAAAGTGACAAACGAACTTACAGTCCCCTTGATGGTCAGTGGCTGCTGCAGTAAATAGACACCTGCAACCAACATCAAACTAAGGCTAGAAATGCATTGTCACCTCTGAGTACTAGGATGGAATGTGTCACGGCCAGCAATTATACTGGCTCTCTATACCCTTCAGACCAGAACAAAGCAGTGCAATCACTGCTATTTTACACATGGTGGAGCCACGCTGCAGCTATATTATGGTTGTAGTTGAAGCACGTATGTGTTGGCTCAACCGGGTAAGGTTCACCCTCTTACAGAATACCAGCGTAAAATAGTAGCTTAATGCTGCTGTGTTTCGCATGGTAAGTGTAGTAGAGTACCTGCATTTTGACTCTTAGTTGAGGATAGTAGTAGATATCTTTGGGCCACAGCATCCACTTACCATCAGGAGGACTGTGTGATCGTTTGTCACCCTTATTCTATTATAAAAAACCTAGTTGTAGCGGGCTAGACCTGGGTGGAAGTACTTCGTTTTTTAACCGTGACATATATAATCGTTGAAGCGTCTGTTAGTGATTGTGTAACTTCAAAACTCTCTGACCGATTAAGGCCATATTCAGACAATATATTATTTATCATGACGATGACTCATTAATAAATATACCAGGATCCGATAGATGGCGCTGTAGTCAAGTTATTAACAAAAAATTTATACACTCGTGGATAAATTTATAGGAACTCTAAAAAAAGGCTCAATTTCTCCTGTGGTAGTTATCGTGCGTACGGACCACAAACATTAGTAAATGCTATTAATTTAAAGAAAGTTTTCAAATGTTTTTTTCTTCGAATTTTATTTGTTTTTATGTACTTATTGCGGAATATTGCTTTCTCTCATACTGCGAAAAATTTTGCCAACTTTTGAATATGAGTTTATATTTAGGTTTTGTTTAAATTTTTGACTTTACCTTGACTGCCCTGTTTAACGTATTAAGTGTGAATTGTTACTGCAAATAAACTTAGAATGCCAGATCTAAACGCCACTCAAGTTGCAAGGGCTGTCACTTTAATTAAATCTGGGCACACCTACAAACATGTGGCCCAAACATTACGAGTGTCAAAATCTGTGGAACACCAAGTTGTCAAGAGGTATCGGCAGACCGGATAGTATATGAAACTCGCAGGACAGAGACGTAAACGAAAAACTGTGGCCAGAAATGACCGGTTCATCGTTACCAGCGTGCTTAGAAACCGGACTTTCACTTCTTCTGAGGTAAGAACGAAGCTCTAAGAAGTTCTAGAGGTTACAGTAAGCACAAAAACTGTGAAAAAAGCACTGAAATCGGCCGGCAAAATTCACAATTGCCTGCCAGAGGCCGAGGTCGAGTAGCTCGAGTTAATTTTGCTTGCAATCACGGAAATCAAAACGACGAAGCTTGGAGGCAAGTTCTATTCACAGATGAGTCCATATTTTGCCTGAAGTCAAATGATGGAAGGATTAAAGTGTGGACATTGGGAAAGGGGCATATGGTGGATGATCAGTTATGGTATGGGGAGATATTTGTATGGGGGCACGTACGGAACTCCGCGTCATTGAAAACAGATTAGTAACAGCAGCACGAGATTTTGGAAAAAATTGTAGTCCATTGGCCTCTTTTATAGAAGATAGATTTGTTTTTATGTATGATAATGCACGCCCCCATACTGCAACCTTAGTTGTTGAATATCGAGACGTTGAAATCAATGATATAGGCTCATGCCATACGCTCGCCTGACTAAACCCCTTAGAGCATGTATGTTATAAGCTTGAAAGACAAATTGAGAAAAGAAATCCTGCCCCCCACTAATTTGAGAGATCTTAAAAATGCATTACAGGAAGAATGGAAAGCAATCTCTCAAGATTTTATTGATAACTTGATTAGGAGTATGCCAAGGAGACTGGAAGCAGTTCGAAGAGCTAGAGGGGGCGACACTAAGTACTTATTATAATCGACGTAATAGCCTTTCTTGAGCATTTATGAAAAAAAATATGTTATAAGTACAAAATGTTCCTTTCCTGTAAAATTTTTCTTTTTTTCTTAATTTAGTTAATTTTTGACATTTGGTCGTTTGTTTTTTCGACGTCTGAAATTTTAAATTAACAAATAATAAGCAAAATCTAAATTAATAAGTTAACTGTCATAAATACCCATGACAGTTTCTTGGTTTAATACACACTTTTTACGTTCCTCTAAAATTGTCCATGAGTGTATAATTTTCTGTGAAAAAAGAGGATCAAAACGCGACGCATATGAATATTATATTATAATTTTATAAAAGGAACGCAATGCGTATTATACAGATGTCATATCAATGATGTGTATATAAAAAAATATTTGTTAAAAATATTTGTAAAAGTTTACCGTCCGTCTGGGTCATTGACGACATTATACAAACGAAGAGTTTTTGTGTTAAGAGATTTAAAAGCCTACCATATTGTACTATTATTCTAAAATCCCTCTGCTAACCACCCCTACCTAGTCAGGTCGATACCTATTATATATTTGACTTTTTTTTAACTTATTACAAGCCAGTGCTTGACCACAATCCCACCTGGTGGTAAGTGGTGATGTAGTCTTAGATGGTAAATCGCACATGTCTTAGCGTAACAAAAGCCTGCTCTTGCCTTGAAGACGCCCAGATTGTATTCGGACGGAAAGATAGACGCCGGCAAATATTCCACTCTTTTGCTGTACGCATTACAAAAGAAGCCCTTTCATCAAGTATATCTCGAAACTGTAAACAAGAGTATACAACCAGTGCGTGTTGCCAGAGATGATCGATCTCAGACTATAATCCTTATAGTCAGGTTCAAGGTCGCTCAGTGAGTTATGGAAAGGGCTACACTCAGATTTTCTCTGCGTGGTAAACTTCATAATGAGAATATGCGCAGTAGAACCAGAGTAACCGACATAGCCTAACGGATCAGTAAGTTGAATTGGCAATGAGCCGGCCAATAGCTCAAAGAACCGACTACCGATGGGGATGAAAGGTTGAAACTAATATAATTTTTTTTTATTGGTTGTCATTTTAATCTCGGTAATGTACGCAACGCTTTTAAGACTGTCTCTTTTAGTTTTTTTTTGTTTTTAAATAAAGAAATGAACAGTTATTCGTGGTTGGAGCCGCGGCGTAGCGTAATGTGACGCACAAAATTACAAAGCTAAATAGCAGCATAATTCTGCTGTGTTACATATATTATGATAAGTGTTAAGAACCGGATTTTAATGGTATAATTAGGTATTTCATCTTTGTCGTAAGGAGTGGGAGTTTATCTGCCTTTTGATTCTTAATCGAAGGTAGATGAAGCCGGCGTCTATAGGCCACAGCATCACTTACCATTATGTTGACTGTGTGCGTGTTTGTCACCTTTGTTTGTGAAAAAAATACTCCTGAACTACATAACATTTTCTCTACCCTTGCTATTATATTTCATAGTGAGCTTTCATTTGTTAACATATACAAGTTACATCAAAGAAAATATTAAGTTCACGTAAATGTCCCTTCCATTCGTTATTTATCTTCAATTACTAGAAATGTCATCTAACCACGATAATGAGAAAATATCTAAGCAAAACAATATCAAAAGTTGATGTATTATTTTAAGAAATGTCAAACAAATCGGAGGCCTTATGTTAAACTTATTGAAAGTTTTGAAGCAATATAATTTTTTGTGTAAAAAGCTCTGTGTGGAGGCTTGATACCGATTCTTAACAATAGTCAATCGTTAATGTGTGACGCCTGTCGCCACTTTCAATTTACAGTGTGGGTTGACCTTTACCACCTACGTATAAAGGAGAGGTTATAATAATAAAAATAAGTGTGTAATTCTTATAAATTATTATCCGTTTCGTAATATTCTATACTCACTCGCGTAAAATTTACTTTAATATATTTTAAGATTTTTAAACTTAAATTACTGTGCTAAAGTATACATTTTGAAACTGTTTATGAGCTGCAGATATATCACTTATTAGGAGTATTTACACTTTACTTGCCAATGTGAAATTTCGATATCATTTCGCGTTTGTCGACAAACCAAAGATAAAAGAAGTTCAAGTGTTCTTGTAAAGGCCACGGCCTTGGGGTGAGAATGGGGAGGCAAAAGGGGAATCATTGTGGATACCCGGCCGGGAAAAATTTGCCGAAAGTGAGCGGCCGAAGCGGGGCGGACCCGGTTAATGATCAAAACGTCTTCAATATTGCGTAGGCATGGCCTTATCATTATAATTTATTCACGAGACAGCAGCGAAGAAGCGTTTCCAGCGCCGCCTTAGATTGGCACAAGGATTACTTGGAGCTGTAAAATATCTTTTATTGTACTTTTTCTTAAGTTTATTACAACAGTCATTAAATCTGAAAATGTAGAGATAAAGTGGTTAAGAATAATGAATGACTTAGAGCAAATGAATAATGGAATTAGTGTTTTTTTTAAAGCGCATCACCTTTATTTTTTTAGCATTTATTGAAATATGCTGTCAAAGCATAAATGTTTTTTTTTATATAACAGGTATAAACGAACTAACTGTCAGACTTTCAACAAAGAACGCCATAGATACGTTGTTACCCATGAGGATTAAGATGGAATCTCTGTTATTTTGTGTTTTTACGTGGTAGAGCCATGCTGCAGCTATATTAGTAGTATAGTTATAGCACGAATGGGTCGGCTCGACTGGAGAAGGACCACAATCTAACATAATATCAGCGTAAATTAACAGCTTAACACTGCTGTGTTTCGTGTGGTGAGTTTACAGAACCGGAGACCCTTTTTACTGGAAAAGAGGCGTTCCATCTTAGTTCTCACGGGTGACAACGCATCTGCATTTTGATTCTTTATTGAGGATAGATGTAGATGTCTATGGGTCACAGCAACCACTTACCATCAGGTGGACTGGGTGCTCGTTTGTCACCCTATCCTATAAAAAAATTATACTAGTTGTCTTACCCAGATGGGCAAGCAGAAAAGGTGTTCTACAACTTTTAACTATAAATATTAATGAAGACAATTTTATGCTTAACTTACTCACTGCTCTCCAAGAAAGAACTCCTAATCAGGGAATATAATATATCCTACCTAACTTTCCCTAACCCTATGACCACAATATCCTATTAATCTTAACCATGGGCTGTTCGTAACTCTCGTTTCTTTTCCCTCCTTTTATTGATGGTATTATAACCAACCGAGAAAATATGTCTAAATACTAGATCCAGGTTATGGGTAGCAGCATAAACTAAGTTAAAACACCTGAGGATAAATCAGCAGTGGGAAAAGCGGTGATTGAACAATTTGTGATCTGAACAAACCCCTCCATATGAAGGCCTAAAGGATGGAAATTTTATAGAATATTGGATGGGTAGACTCTTCATATACATAATTTGTATTATTTTTTCTTTATTAATTTATTAGTGTCGATATTTTTTGAATTGATGGGAGGCTATAATAAATGCTGTCACAGTCTGTAGGTACCCTTTTTGTCTAGTCTCAGCAGACGTATTTACTTTTCACAGTCTTCTTGATTCTGTAATCATTCGTAGTTGTAACGAATATGCCCAACTAGCTGTGTCCCGCGGTTTCACCCGCGTATATCACGTGTCTGAGCTGTGCGACATGATATGACACCTATATAGTTCAAGTATTTTAGATAGCAATGTATGGACAAATTGGTAAAAGTAATGGAGTACTTTTATCTATCGGCATATGTACTTTATAGAGCGAAGTTAAACGCTCATAAATCGCTTTTTGATTTTCAATAATTTTTTGGCGCAAAATACCTTATTGTGGCTTATGTATAAGAAATAGGCATATGGTATTGCGGACTTATTTTTAGGTGGAGTAAAGATTTATATTTTTGTAGAACATAGTATTTACGTATCACTAACCATTACGCCAGCGCACGCGGTTAATCATTTCGGGAGCGCTTTTTTTTCTGACTTGCGTAACAAAAATCAATATTTAAGGCTAGCTGAGAGGTCTAGCCCAATACTAGATATCATTTACTATTCCTCAAAAATAATTTTTCAAATCCAATTGGTAGTTCCAGAAATTAGCGTGTTTAAACAAACAAACAAACATTCTTCAATTCAAACTTCCGCTTTATTTTAACGAATATACCTAATATCAATTAAGTGTGAAAACTTAAGGTATTCTAAGATAATTGATTATTACGTGGTAGAGCCATCATGCTGCTGATTGTGGTACAAATAGGTCGGCACGACCGGGGAAAGCCTACACTCTCACAAAGTATCAACGTGAAATAGCAGCCTCATGCTGCTGTGTTTCGTACAGTGAGTGTAGAGAACCGGAGCCACTTTTTACTGGAAGTGAGGCATTCTATCTTAGTTTTCAGGGGTGGCAACGTATCTGCATTTTGATTTATAATTGAGAATATATGCGGCGGTTCAGGCCGCGGGTTCGATTCCCGCAGGGAACAATTCGCCGCTTTGCAGCGTTAGCGACGAATTATTTGTGTAACCTACAAATAACTATTCTTCTTCTGGTTGCTTGATAAAAGATAAAAATCTTGTGTGGGGAAACGTTTCTCAAAAAAAAATGCATTTAAATATTCTTCTAATTTATATTGAAACTTGTAGTAATATTATCATTTCA
Organism: Parnassius orleans; assembly: GCA_029286625.1. NCBI lineage: Eukaryota > Metazoa > Arthropoda > Insecta > Lepidoptera > Papilionidae > Parnassius > Parnassius orleans. Next base: position 1,917,257 of record JAGSMP010000027.1, on the reverse strand, counting down.
TTCGAGCTACGTTTTAAATGTGCATAAAAATAAGCTTTGTACTTTTAACTTTTCGTAACATTGCGTCCAGAAGTCGCTTACATGTTACAGACCTTAAAATAATGTTCAACGGTTAACGCCAGCAATTAGCAGCCTTATATAAAAGCATCTATACACGCGATCTAAATATCACACATATAAAGGATTTTTACGCTCAAAACATAACCTTGATTACAGTCGAAGCATTCCTCATAAACAATTCACGCCAACAAAACAAGCAGCCGTCTTAATTAAAGTTGCTCTATATATTTACGTACCCAATCTCACTTGTGGAAGTTAAGGAAAGGTTAAGACCCCCGTTCGGGGTGATCCCGCCCACCCGCTGAACATTCCCGAATTTACCCAAAGTATCGCTTAATGCAAGTTTATTATCTCCCATCGTTGAGCATTAATTAATTATTTTTCTGTAACCCTAATCTTAGCAGCCATATTTCTTTTACGGGTATTATCCGCCAGATATTATGTCTTCATCAAAATGTGGATGTGACCTATATTTGCCATCGCTTTCCGTTTGGAGCTGCTCTTGCGCTATGTGAAAAATGTCATTAAGTGAAATTCACACTACATTTCAACTATCAATGACGTAAAGTTACAGCATATATACATCACAGGGCTGTATGCTCTATATGCTCCCGTGCGTGTTGGTGGATTTCACATGTCCTTTAAATACTTTTATTTCTGTGACATGCAGGTTACTTCACGATGTTACGAAATTTACAGCGAGCACTCAGGCTCTAAGCTACCAATTCTCTTGGTATGAATGAATAATTAATGAAATTAAAATTATTATTGCGAGATCGTGTAATTAACTGTATAAAAAGTTACTATTACAAAGTAATGTAATTTTACGGGAGACGCAAGAGAATCAATAAATATGTCAAACGTCTTTTTATCCAAATGCCATCCTCACTATAATAGTTCATCATCATTATCACCATTACAGCCCCTCAAAAGTCCACTGCTGAACATAAGGCCTCCCCCACGGAATGCCACAAAGCACGGTCCTGAGCCACCTGCATCCATCGACTTCCTGTATGTCTTACCAAGTCGTCACTCGAGAACCTATTTTCCCCATCGGTTGTCGGTTCTTCGAGCTATATGGCCGGCCCATTGCCACATCAGCTTACTAATCCGTTGGGCTATGTCGGTCACTCTGGTTCTACTGCGGATATCCTCATTTCTAAGTTTCGCTGAGCGACCTTGAGCTTCCTCATCCGGCCAGCAGTAAAGGACCACGTCTCAGATCCATAGGTCATCATTGGCAACACGCACTGGTTATACTGTCTCGTTTTCAAGCTTTGAGGTATACCTGACGAGAAGATGTGCCGTAATTTCCCGAACGCTGCCCAGCCGAGTTGAATCCGTCGATTAACCTCTCGGTCGAAGTTGGACTTACCTAGTCGGAGTATTTGTCCGAGGTAAACATACTCGTCAACAACTTCGAGCTTAGTGCTCCCAACAACTACCGGCATAGGTATGACATAGACTTTAGATAGACTATCCGTTGGGAGGCACTATTGAGATTATTGAGCATAGTGCTTAGGTCCTCCAACGATTCTGCCATAAGGACTATATCGTCGGCAAATCAGAGGTAAGTAATGTACTCGCCGCTGATGTTAATACCGTATCCTTTCCAGTCCAGAAGCTTGAAAACGTCTTTCAATGCAGCTGTGAAGAGTTTCAGGGAAATAACGTCACCCTGTCTTACACCTCTCTGCAGTTGGATACGTTTCGTACTCTGGTTCTGTACTCGGATAGCCATCGTAGCCCTACTGTACAAGCACTTCAGCACTTCGATATATCGACAGTCAACTTGGCACCACTGAAGGGACTGCAGCACCGCCCAAATTTCGACGGAATCAAAGGCTTTCACATAGTCCACATACGCAAGACAAAGTGGCAAATTGTACTCTTCGGTCTTCTATACAATTTGCCGAAGGGTATGTATGTGGTCTATGGTGCTAAAGCCTTTTCGGAAACCGGCTTGTTCGGTAGGCTGGAAGTCGTCGAGTCTGCATGCGAGACGATTCGCAATGACTCTCGAAAACAGCACGTAGACGCGGCTCAGAAGAGAATAATAGTTCAATAACATTTAAACCTGGTTGACTTCGAAAATCCTGGTGGACACTGAACCCAAGACACTAAACTCCCAGTAAGAGTGCAAGCGTGTACTCAAAGCTCACTAACCTACCTGCCCACCTGTAGTAGCGGCTTCTAAGAAATACATGGCATTTGGAGCAAGTTTGAAATTGCCTAACCAGTTGTGGACTTAAAAAAGCTATTTAAGAGTTGTATTTTATAACCATAACTTCTTTATTGGTTTAATAATATAATTTAAAAAATATATATACAGGGTTATTTTGCAATAACCGGCCAAATTTGCAGAGAAGGATCAAAATACGTAATATAGGCAAATGGTGAAGAAAAATGAATTTAAAAAATCTCAAACATTCTGTCTTTTTATCTTTTAAATTTAAAATGCGTGGTTAATGCATTATTTCAACAGATTTTACACATTCGTAAGGGTCGGTCTGAAGGCAAAAATGTTGTTGCCCATAAATCGCATTCAATTCGGGATAATCTCAAATAAAAGTAGAAGCCTTATTTGCTCGTATTTTCAAAAGCTGCAATAACGGTATATCATTATTTATATATTTGAACTTAAGTTTAAAATTTGGCTACTCTTTGAAAAATAACCCTGTATATATATAAATTTAATATAAATTATTTTTATGTAATGGTGATTCTTTCGTGACCTGCCATAATAAATATTAATTTTTTTATAGAAGAAGGGGCAAAGGAGTAGGCGGCTCACCTGATGGTAATTATCGACCACCCCTCATGAGTTATTATAGTTATTATATTATGAGTTATAATATTATAGCATTTGTAGATCATTATATTCCATAAGTTATGTCACCCAGACCACCCGACGGTAAGTAGATGTTTTCCATCATCAGTTGGTAAGCATCCACTACCAACAGGTGTGCTGCACGCACGTTTGTCTTCCTTACTTCTATAATTAGGTTGTACATAAATAAATACAAACGTAAATACACCCGAAAACATTACTGAGCTAAGTGCTCGTTCTGAATAAAAAAACAATTTTGTCACCACTTGAAAGCGACCTTAATATCGTGCTCTAATAAAACAAATTATTGTCCGTAATTATTAAAGTAGTTATTATTTCCGTTTATTTATAACGCTCGAACTTATATATAGAATATTTTATCTGTGCCGTTGAGTGACTTTAATCGCTTATTCTTCAATCAAAACGAATGCATATATATATAAAAAAAAATCACTCTTGAAAAAATGGTCTAAAATTACAATTTTTTTACATAATGAAGTATTTTATTTATTCGAATACTTAAGAAATAAATCAAAATATAAGTATTCTACTAATTGGAGAAAATTATTTTTACAGATTTTATCGTTCATTTTATCGTGTTTTAAGCCTAGTAGACTAAATTCATTTCATCCAATAGTTTTCTTGTTTTCAATGCAAGATAAAATTATCAACAATGTTATGTTGCTTGCTTGCTTAGAATATTATTATTTAGGATTAAATACGGTTTAATGGCTATCTTTAAATCAGGTCAAATGCAACTTTGATACATTCTTCATTGAACATTGTAAGTAACTTAATAAAGATAAAAGACCTACATTTTCATTTGCGTTTATCCTCTGCCCCATCAACGTGTGTATTAGTAACCGCGAAGATCCATACACGAGACAAATAATGAAATTAAACGAAAGGCGGGCCGATATCAACATTATTAATTCAAAACTCGCGCACCCTCTGACCCTGTCTTGTTCCCCAACTCCTATAACTCCCACTCCGACCACCCAACTCGCCAGCCTCAATATCTTCTTTCAACGAGGACAATTCTTATAGAATAAGGTTATAAATCTAGTAAGTGTGAATATGACTATAACTGTAATGAATATAGAATTATAATCAATGTTTACTGTCTCAACCTCATATGCACATTCTGGCGTTTAAATTTTTTTTACTATATGTAATTTATTTAAAACAGAATGTGACAATATATTATGTTCGCAACGGTTTCATCAGTTTGTTTAGAAATCAGATAAAACTATAAAACATCAAAGATTAACAAACCGTGGCAAAAGTTAGCTGTACTCCTGTTGCGTGTTCGACGAAATCCATTCTTATGCAATCACAAATATATTATTCAGTCAGCGACAAGATAGTAAACCGTACTACAATAAAATAAGGTAGAGATCGTATTGAAAAATTATTTTCCGTCTGCAAACTTGGAAAATCATCTGTTACAATACCAAAAATGTTGTTGCAAGGAGAAAAATTTTAATATCTCTTATAATTATTGTCATAAAGATGACAATCCTTTGATATTACAATATTTAACCGGTCAATAGCCTTGGTAGAGTACGGGGAACGCCTGAGCCACCCACCGCCCCCGCCCAAACTCTACATGTTATTTACGTGTGAACACAACACCACGGAGGGTTCAATTTATCTGACCTACTGGGCCTCTGACTAATATAACCTCTGAAATTGCTTGTATTTCTTAGGCAGTTTTTTTGGATTATGTAAGATAAAATATGAATTTGTATTATATTTTCGGCGCCGCTATACATACACTTTTTGAATTCACAATTCTAATCAAACAACAAATACAAACATTTCTTGTTCTGTTGTTTGTATTGGTGGCCACTTTTACTCAATATATGAAGCACTAATCTATCCGTGGCACACCGTAGTGGCTTAATACATAAACAATACAAAATTACTGGTCCGATGTAAAGATTATGCGGTAAGATCAACAGAGAGGTTGAAAAAAATATATGATAGACAGACAGACAGATCAGTTGTGCAAAAATATACTTTTACTGTTATTTGAACCTCAGACCTACAAATACCCAGTACCAACGTATCAACTGAACACTGAAGTACTCACGCAATTGTCAATACTGCATGACTTATTTTAGGTACCAACAATGAGGGCTAATAATCTTCCGCTCACCAGATGTCGCTAGTTGACAATGAAGTAAAGTTTTTTGTTAGAGAATGTCATTTAATAGAGAAGTTAGTTTTAAATAAAAGTTCATGAGTTTCTAGAGTAATAAATTAATACACAAAACAATGCCTCAGTGGTTTGCTCTTTAATTTTTTGCACATATTTAACTCTTTTTTTATTTTTTTTGCTTTTATGAATATCTGTGGTTTGATTTATTTATTTTTAGTTCATTTTAATATAAACTATAACTAATAGTAAAGAAAGAAACATTAACCTTTACATTTTCCGAACAAATTAACTTCCCCGCTATGAAACTGTCAAATATTATATCTCAAATTTAAGTGGCGCCGCCTTGGTGGCAAAAAAAGTCGTGGGCATCCACATTCATTTGAAAAAGTTAAAAAGATTTACACCAAAATCAATCAAAAATATGTAAAGGAAAATTTGTTTAAAACGACTTATATTTTATTCTAGCTGTCCTCGCTATTTCATAGACGCAAACATGATTCATCTAAGCACCCCACTAATATATTATACAACCAGGAAAGAGCTGTTGTGTATTAGGTATATAATCATCCATCTGTAAAAATCTACTGCTGGACATTTACTTTTCCCGTAAAAAGGATTTGCCTTAATAGTCACGCTTGGCAGGTGGATTAACAATCATCTCATCATCATCGCTATCATCATTACAACCTATCACAAGTCCACTGCTGAACATAGGCCTCCCCCTAGAAATACCACAAAACAGGTTATGAGCCACCTGCATCCATCGACTTCCTGCATGTCTTACCTGGTCGTCACTCCATATAGTGACCCCACTACTAAGCCGCCCTATACTCCGCTTACCACTGCCACAACTTTTCTTCCACATCGTTCGTCATTTTTCGAGCTATATTACCAGCCCATTACACAGGTTACCCAGGTTCTACTGTGGATATCTTCATTACAAATTCTACCATTTTAATAAGGCCTACTTTCAAAGACCCGTTTTAAAGATAGCTGTTGTAAGAATCATATAATTAGGATCGTAACAACTTTTCGGTATGTCGATAACATCAATATCATTGATGTAAGTTTACTACTACGACTACAGCTCATCACAAGTCCACTGCTGAACATAGTCCTTCCCCATAGATTGCCACAAAGTACGATACTGAGCCTCCTGCTTCCATCGACTGCCTGTGTGTTTCATGCAGGTCGCCAAATACTGTCCTTGTCAGTATAAGGCTGCCACTTGAGAAGCTTTCTCCCCCATTATTGATTCTTCGAGGTATATAGCCAACACATTGCCACTCCAGCTTACTGATCTGCTGGGCTATGGTAGTTACTCTTGTTCTTCATATTAAAAATCTAGATATCAAAGGAATTCCGAGCATAGCTCTTTCTATCGCACGCTAAATGACTTTGAGCTGCCTTGTACGGCCAGCAGTAAAGGACCACGTTGCAGTTCCGTATGTCATCACCGGCAACACGCACTGTTAGTATATTTTCGTCTTAAAACTTTAAGTAATAACAGACAAGAAGATTTATCTCAATTTCCCGAACGCAACACAGCCGAGTTGGATTCGCCAGTTGATGTTTTCCTTCACCGCCAAGCACTTAGTATATCAGAACTTAAAATTGCATTGTTGTTGACGGAGTTCGAGCCCGGGTTGCTCACGTACTGTGAAATTTACGACAAGCGCTTAGCCCTTGAAATTATTTATCGATATTAAAAACTTTCTGCATCACATGATTATAGAAGGCACTTCTTAAAAAAATAATAACTTTTACTTTAATTGTTTTTTTTTCAACATCCAGGTGCAGCGTTAGAGAAACGATTACATTTCCTCTCGTGGGTTTTTTTTCATAAAATAACGGTGATAAAACCACATAGTCCACCTGATTGCAAGTAGACACCTCCTCGTTACCAGTAAAAAGGGTTTCGGGTCATCTACACTCACCATACGAAACACAGCACTAGGCTGCTATTTTACGCTGGTATTCTGTGAGAGCGCGGTCCTTCCACAGTGAATCCGACCCATTCGAGCTGCAACCATAGTATAGCTGCAACATGGCTCTAACAGGTCAATTTAGCTGCACGTGGCTCTACCACGTCAAGAAGGGAGCCCTAAGAATCTTGAAATATTGGGAAATAATTGCCAATAACACCTGACAAAAATACCTAGATGATGAAAAGGTGTGTCAAAAATGTGAGACGCTGAATACTACGATTGGCAATCTAATTCTATATTGGGAGGCAATTTTTTTATAGTATAAAGGTGACAAGCGAACGCACAGTCCACCTGATGGTTAGTGGTTGCTGTGGCCCATAGACATTTACATCTATCCTCGTTTGCGAATCAAAATGCAGATGCGCTGTCAGCCGTGATGACTAAGATGGAATGCCTCGTTTCCAGTAAAAAGGGCCCCCGGTTCTCTACACTCACCATATGAAACACAGCAGCGTTAGCTGCTATTTTACGCTGGTATTCGGTGAGAGTGTGGTCCTTCCCTGGTCGAGCCGACCCATTTGTGCTACAAATACTTTTATAAACAAGTTTTAGAAGCTTCATCGATCTTTATTTTCTGTTAGATACAATATTAATAATATGTATTTTTCTAATAAATAAAGCTTACAATACATTCATTCAAATGTGAAAAAATTGGCGCCAACAGATATTGAAAGAGAAGGGCATAAGGCGTAACATCTCCGTCTCGAAAATCGAAAACGAGCGGCCAAGTGGCGGACAGATTCACGATTATAACAATTTTAGGGGACTCGCACCGAACTGTATGATGGACTTGAAATATCCATAATATCACAAGTGTCGTTACAATGCCTTAGCAGAATATTTTTCTTAGGCAGAAAGCCGATATTCCCCCAAGAGTTACGACATTTCAATTTGCCAAGGCGGGCGGAAAATGGAATTACGATTGAAGCGGGAATAACCGAATGTCAACGAGGGCGTGCGGGCGGAGCCGAGTTCTCCCGAGTCTTTCCGAGTATGCCCGAAACATACCGATCGCGCGTCGCGCCCGTCGCACCAAGCCTGTGTATTGATTAGATGCGGACTACCCGATGCCATATAAATTAGGCCGCAGAAAAACAGATTTTAGGAATAATGCTGTTAATACCTACATTTATTTGTTACTGTTATTAATGTTTAAAGTTTTTGGTTTACAGGAAACAACTATTGACTACCTATGGCTTTGTAAGCCTTCATCGACAATTTCAAAACTATTGATAAAAATGTTTACAATAAATAATTATTGGATCTTCCTTCTACAAATATTAGATAGAAATATAAACTTTGACAAAATTACAAAACTTGTAGTTTTAATTTTTCTAAACTTTCAAACACTAATTAGGTTTGATAATTTTTATAGTGTGTATATTCCATTACAAAAATGTAAAAGTTGATAAACATTTTAACCTATTTACAGTAATTGACATTATCAAAACGCGGGAATAATATAGAGTATAGACGAATAAATAAATATACATTACATTATTAACGAATGTTGGCCTCGTTTCTCGCTCTCTTTGTTCGTTTTACAATTTCCCCTAACGATTAATTGAAAACAGCTTTATTCGCAAGTGGTTTCAAGGTTCAAAATAATTTGTGTGATAAAGCACTCTACTCCCGTTAATCAAGCTTGTGAATTGAGAGCAGTAAGGAACTTTATATTGTTGTATTTTAAGGATTAAATTTGTATACCACACCAGTGATGGCACATTTCATGATTTGTGAGTTTACAGCGACAGTGAAGTGTCGGTGGTTAATGGTGAGAGCGCGGCTCTTACCGGCGACATATTGAAAAAGTTGCGGCGCAAAAAACGCGGCAAGACGCGAAATTATTAAGCGGCTGGCAAATTTACAAATTTTTTCGACTTTGAAACTATAACAGTCGTGCCAGTACGAGCAGTCCAGTAAAGACTGACTTAAAAGATAAAGTCTTTTAACTGTATCAAACACTGAGGCCAAGAGGCGGACAGATTTTTACACAATCACAAATTAGATTAATGAAATAGGTACAATCAACGTTCTTAATAAATTATTCTAAATTGGTTCTCTTTATGCCAATAATATATTACAGTTAGTCTTTAGTTTAATCATCGGATTGGTACCCGATTCGTTGTTGAACAATTTTGTTCCACAACGATTCTGCTTCCCATCATCACTCTGTGAAATATTGGTTCATAATTTTTATTGTCACAAGACCCTCGACCTTTAGTCAGCGATGCACCTCGCACAAGAGGTTGGCATTTGAGGAAAATCTTTGCATACTCTTACACCCTTTTATGTTCGCTTGTGATATTGATCGCTACAATTTTTTTTTATAAGATAAGGGTGACAAACGCGCACACAGTATACTGTGTGCACCTGATGGTATGTGGTTGCTGTGGCCCATAGGCATCTACATCTATCCTCGATTATGAACCAAAATGCACCGTGAGGACTAAGATGGAATGCCTCGTTTCCAGTAACAAGGGTATCCGGTTCTCTACACTCACCATCACACAGCAGCGCTAAGCTGCTACTTTACGCTGGTATTCTGTGAGAGCGTGGTCCTTCCCCGGTCAAGCCGACTCATTCGTGCTACAACTATACTACTAATATAGCTGCAGCATGGCTCTACCACGTTAGAATAATATATACTATGGATATAATTCACCATTAAGGCCTACCACCTGCCATGGATTACAAAAGCTCCGTAGCAGTTGGGGTTTTCACTTCCTCTGGGCTCCGTTAGATACTACATTCTCTAGATAGCAATTTCAGGATTTATTATAGGAATTATATATATATATATATATATATATATATTCGTTTCCTTCGGAAAAACTTCAAGCTTCTCCTCGTCCTCAAAAATCCCTTCCATTCCCTAGGAAATATCGTATGCAGTCTTCACCTCCTTCTGCGAGCAATTTCACGGCACTCTTGCAGCTTACAACCATCCAACTAACTAATTCAACTCCTGATACTTGCACATTCGTTGTAACACAAGACTGCCCTATGAAAGAACCACAATGAAAGCCTATATTGCGTTATTGAAGTTTCCGAATTAACTACTCTTCTAGAATATTTCTGTACTTACCACATAAAGCGTGGGCTGCTGCCGGGAGCGGGTGGAACATCTCTCTTTTTCCAGCCACGAACTAAATTTCTTATGGAGGTCGGGAAATTTTTAAGACACATCACACAATGTATTTGGATCAACTTCCGTAAACCTAATGCGGGTAACTGCATTGATGACGTAACATGATTATTGTCAGTAAAAAGTCAATTTGTGGGTATCTGCCTCCCTCATACTTTTAATACACTATCGAAATGGTACAGGTCAGACAATAGATTTGGTACGGCCAACCAAATCAACTGGTAGCAACAGACAACCGAATCTGACAGTTCCTTGACCAGACCAGATCCAGACCTTGTGAGCACAGTTACGTATGAACGTCATGCTTCCAATGTTTAATTTTAAGAATATAATAATATTGAATAGGATAGAAGAGGACCGAACAGGATATAATAGGAAAGAATAGGATAGAATAGGTTAGAATAGGATAAAATAGGACATTTAGGACAGAATAGGACAGAATAGAATAAAACATGACAGAACAGGGCAGAACGGTACAGAAAAAGACACAGTAGGAAAGAACAGGACAGAATACGACAAATTAGGACCGACTAGGATAAAAATAGGACAGAATAGAACAGGACAGGGCAGAACAGGATATAACAGGACAAAACAGGACAGAGCGGGACAGAATACGACAAAATAGGACAGATAGAACTGAAAATAATAGAATAGAACAGCATAGAAAGAATAGAACAGTATAGTAAAGATATGAATAGAACAGAAAAGGACAACGGAATAGAAAATCATAGAACAGAATAGAATAAGATAGAAAAAGTTTTATTCAATATAGATAATAGGAATAATTATTGAAAGTCATTTACACCTTTTTCCACTGGTTCGGTAAAACCTCTGACCCGGGAAGATCCAGCAAGAAACCCAGCGGAACTTTTTTTAAAAATTGATTTACAATTTAATATGTTGTGCAATTAAACATAAAAACATTTAGAAACAGCTTAATAGGGATCACCTATTTCCCAAGGGTTATTACCAATCATGTACTCCTTAGAAAAAAAGATTATTAAGCTGAAATGGTTTAATAAGGGTTACAACCTTATTTTAATTTAATTACCTATTTTACCTTTTTTATTATTATTTTAATTACCTAATTTAAATTTAAATGTTTTGATATATAGGTCCTGCATATTTTCTGGGACTTTTTTTATAAAATAAGGGGACAGGCGAGTACACAGTTCACCTAATGATAAATGTATGCTGTAGCTCATAGATATCTACATCTATCCTCAATTCAGAATTAAAATCCATATCTCTGAGAACTGAGATGAAATGCCTCGTTACCATTAAAAAGGGTGTCCGACTCTCTACACTCACCATACGAAACACAGCGGCATTATTCTACTGTTTCACGCTGGTATTTTATGAGAGCGTGGTCCTACCCCGGTCTAGCCGACCCATTCGTGCCGCAGTCGTATATGGCTTCAGCCTGTCTCTACCGCGTTAAACGTGCCTTTACCACGTGAAACTTTGTTGTAAGAGCATATACATTGCCCCATGAAAGAATTTCTGACTCTTTGGAATCGAGTAAGTGGTATAGCTTGTGTTGTCTCCTATTATTTACTGAATGTACATCACCACTTTTAATGAAACTATTTTTTTTGTGTTCATAATTAAAATTTCTTAAAAATCAGAGGTCAAAGTTAATATATATATTTCTTTAAATTTTCCTCTCTGAGACTGAGACTCCTTTGAACTCACATTATGAATTACTCTTATGGTTCTCTTCTGTAAAACAAAGATAGTTTTAATGTCAGTTGTGGTAATGCCCCATAGCAAGATTCCATGTGATATTATGTAAATGAAAATAACTAAAATAAACTAATCTAGATGTAATGTAGATGTAATCTGGATGTAAGGCTTCTTAATCTTTTTACAGCATACGCTGCAGAACTAAGTTTGCTAGCTACTTTAGATATATGAGGGCCCCATTGAAGCTTCACGTCTACTGTAATCCCGATAAAAACAAAGGACTCAACAAGACTCAGCTTTTCCTCCATTTAAAAGCACACTGGTATCTACACATTCTTGGGTCAATCATAATGGGTCGGAGAAAAAGTTTCTTCGTATTTTATATACAAATTCGAGACATTTTTTTGCAAAGTTTCATTATATTTAATTATAATATATGTGTTTATGTTTGTGCATTTTGTTCGATAACTTGTTGCCATCTTGTAGGTAGTGACATAATCCCGTTGCTGTAGAAATCTTGGGATTTTTTAATTAAAAAAAATGCGACAAGTAGTTTTGACAATCCTCTCTTGATGTTAACCTAACACTACCCAAAGAATTCTAAAGGGACTGAAACAGGTGAAAAACTGAGGGTGCAAGGTCAGAACTATATGGTGGATGCATTAACACTTCCCAACCAAGCTCTCTCAATTTTTGCTGAGTGGCCAAAGATGTGTGTGGTCTGTCTGGCGTTATCATGATGAAAGACCACTCCTTTTCTGTTGATCAATTCCGGCCTTTTCTCCTTAATTTTTTGCTTGAGTCTCATTAGTTGTTGGCAGTAGAAATCCGAATCGATGGTTTTGCCCGTAAAAACTCAAAATAAACGACGCCCTTCCAATCCCACCATACACACAGCAACACCTTATTGCGTGTTAATTTGGTTTTCGCTAGTCTGTGGAGCTTGACTACCCTTTGACCATGATTTTTTTCGCATGTTCTTGTCGTAGGTGATCCATTTTTCATGACCAGTGATCAACCTTTTTAAAAATGGTTCGGTTTCATTACGTTTCAATAGAGAATCGCAAACGAGTAGGTACACGATTCATTAGGTTTATTTCAGTGAGCTTGTGTGGTACCCAAATATAGAGCTTTTTTGTGTAGCCAGACTTTTTTTAAATGGGTCAAAACTGTTTTGTGGTCAATCCTGAATTTCTCGGCTATGCCGTAACTACTAATATGTCGATCTTGCTCCCCTTTTTCAAAAATGGCATCGTCTTTATCCGTATGAGGGCGACCAGAGCGAGCTGCATCTTTGACATCAAAATTCCCAGACTGAAAACGCTTGAACGAACTTTGTGCTACTCTTACTGACACTGCATTAGATCTATAAACGTCACAATTTTGTTTCGCGGCTTGAGTCGGATTTTTCCCTTTTTTGTAATAAAACTTCAGAATGTATCGAATTTCTTCCTTAGATTCACTCATTTTGGCGGACAGAAAAACAATTAAAAATGGCGGGAAAGTGTTTTTCACTTTTTATTTTTCCTTTTCTTAATGTCCTATATTGTATTGATATTAAAACTAGCCAGATACAAACAGTACAATCAAAGACATTTTTCTTCAATTTTATACAAACAAAATACGAAGAAACTTTTTCCCCGACCTATTGTTTCCCATAGCAAATATACCGTGATTCGTCTCGTTGACATGGTCATAGTATTTTCATAATACTAGGTTCCTTTTAAAAACATAGTAAAGGTTCCTTTTAAAAGTAGTAATAATACAGATATATTAAAAACGCACATAATATAAGGTTTTATTTGACACAAGTACTATATAATCTCACGTGAAATGGTAAATTTCAGTTTTTTCCCTTGTATTAAGAGATATAACATTTTTTTTAGTTAATATAAGCTAGTGCTTGAATGGTACAGTACAGAGGCGGTAAATCGACTGTCTTGGCGTAAGAAAAACCTATTCATGTCTAGAAGTCACACGTTGTAATCAAAGTCACCCACTGGCAACCACTCCACTCCTTTGCTACACGCATAACGAACGATGAAGCAAGCCTTTAGTTTGAATACTTGGTATATCTATTCGACGACAAAAGGGTGGAAACAGGCCGACTGTTTGTCCGACATGAAAGAGTGAGATAAGAATAAAAATTATGTAGTCTTGCGCACACTGGCTGGCTATTATGCGCCTGGGCTCGAGACTGACAAGATTATTTTCAACCAAATCAGGGTCACTAATAAACCTTTAAACACGTCACTTTACAGAGTTCATAGCTGCTAGGTAACATTTTATAGCACCAGCGTATATGTGACAGCAGTACTCAATGTACGATCGGATTTGCGCTTTATGTAGGGTAAGAAGCTGTTCGGGCGTGAGGTATCGCCGCACCATTACAAAGACATCTATCTTTCTTGCAGTGTGTCTAGTGTGTGACTACCTATTCATAGCTAGCCATGGCTTTGAACCAAACTCTTCAAAAGACTTCGAGACATCAGGAAATATAATGGCAAGAGCTTCACCGCTGTTCTCGAGGGCCTCGTCCCATATAAGAGTAGCAGACACTAAAAAATAAGCTTGCTCGAAACTGCTTTATTTAAATATTATGCTTTGTTTCTTCGTATTTTAGTTTTATCCGTTTTCACGAACGGTTCTATCATGATAATATTATAACTATAAGATTCAACTTAATCGTTTGTCACCCTATCCTATAAAAAAAAAACAATATTATAACTATAAGTTAAATCTTATATTTATAATATTAACTAAAAAAGGAAAAGGTCCTCAATTCGGCTGTACTTTTTTGTGTATGTATGTTAGCGATATTTTCATCAACTGTGAACCGATTTTAAAGATTTTTTATTAGTAAGTTATACCTTAAATTTTAAACCGTAAAAATTGTTTTTCTCAATGAAGTAATATTTTTGATAGTTTTTCCAAAAGATATCGTTTTAGTGATTCACTTTAGAAGACTCTCCGTCCGAGAGATTAAGATGGAATCCTCGGACCACCCTCCCCTGGGTGACCCATAGAGTAAAACCCTTGTTTCTTGAAAAACATCTTTACATACCAAATTTAATTTACATGTCAACAAAAACCGATACATTTAAATTACTACCCTATTCAATGCGCATCGGAGTATGTTTCCAGATTATTTGAAAAACCATTTCTGACTTTTCTGATACGACCGCCTATTGACACCTTTTCAGGTACTTAGGATATGATTGTCGCTTCAATTTTTCCTTAAGCAGCAGCCTATTTTTCGATTCTCGGATAAAATTTATTCATAGGATTAAATACAACACAAACAAGTTTAAAATTACAGTTATATGAATAAAACAGTTCAACTGTTTCACTCTTATATTCAGTTAAGGTTATAATTTATTAGATGGAAATTTTTTATCTGACGGTTGAAAAATCAGGTCTGAATTAAATAATTTTATCATATAAAGAAGTAAAGTTACAGCCGATTTAGATACCATTGTCGGCCACGGGTAATCCCCATTTCTGAGAGGGTTATGAAGCAATTCGTCTATAGGAGCAAGCACCAATATGCAGCGCAGCGCACTAACGATTGGCGTGATGGCGCACTTCACGTATCCTGGAATACGATTGGTCTGATGGCGCACTTCACGTATGCCGTTTACCCTGCTGGAGCCCGTTGCAATGAAATGCAGTTGGATATTATGTTCCACGCAAAACTCTTTGAATTCCGAGATGATGGTCGGTGATAATACGTTTGGGTGCTCCAAAAAGACGGACAGCATTTTTAAGGACTCGAACTGCACTAGATGCTTCTATGAAAGTGGTGTGCTCCAGCAACACGTATTTCGTGAATACGTCAATAATAACCGAGCAGTATTCTTTGCAGTCGCTTTTACGCTCAACTTTCCAGAAAAGTCTATATGAATCGTGTGCCAGGGCACAGTGACTTTAGGGATGGGTTGGAGCTGAACGGGTAGAGCTCCGGAGGGGCATTTTGATACCTTGCAAACTATACAAGGCAATCGTTTCCAGTTCGTACAAGTGGTAGCGTGTCTCAACTTCGGACATACGTTGGCTAAAGTACTCTGCAACATGGGGAAGGTCATTTTTCTTTTGTATAAGAATCGTTCCATATCCTTCAAAGCTTGCGTCACAATTCAACTCAACGGGCAACCCCAGGTCGAATATTGTCAGAACAGGTTCTGAAGTGAGTAAACCTATAATAGTATTGCGGATCTCGTCATGCTTCTTGGTCCATTGAATGCGTCCCTTCTGTTTTGTTAAGGGATACAATATGCCAACGATATATTTGTACCCAGAGATGAATCTCCGGAAGTAATAGGCCAGGCCCAAGAACTGCCGAACCTGTCTGGCTGTTTTGGGTTGACGAGAATCTACTAAAGCCTGCATTTTTCGAGGGTTTGGCCTAACTTCACCTCTCTGGAAAGAATATCCCAAGAAATCAACCTTCTGCTTCATGAATTTACATTTCTTTAGGTTATATAAAAAACAACAGCAGACAGCTCGCCTAAAACTTCATTAAGGCGTTTCAACCCTTCAGATACGTTGCTCGAACAGCACAAAACGTCGTCCATATAAATTAGGGGTTTATCTTTCAGTTGATAGACAGCTTTATTGATGCAACGCTGGTATACACACGGGGTGTTGCATAACCCAAAGGGCACCGCAAGGTACTCGTATTGTCCTTAGGATGTTACAAATGCTGTTTTTTCCACTGAGTTCGGGTGGAACGGGATTTGGTGAAAATCTGAAGCCTCAAAAAGCTGATCTATTAGTTCCTCTATTTGGGGAAGGGGTTATGTTCGGGTCTTGTGTTAGAGTTGAGCTCCCGTAAATCAAGATACATTCTCTTAGTGTCATCCTTTTTATTCACTAGAGAATGGCACTCCCAAAAGGCGACGTACTCTCCTGTATAACTCGCGTATCCAGGAGCTCCTGAACTTTTTCCCTAACAATTTGTTTTTTACCGGGGTTAAACCTATAAGGGCGCCTCTGAACTACTTTGTGCAGGTCTACTAACTCGATCTCCAGCTATCCGCAGCTACCATCTGATATCGTTTAGAATCAGGTTCCTGAACTTCAGAAACTGCCAAGCGTCGCTTCAGTGAAACACCACCAAATATTCTAAATAGTTGAGCCTTAGTAGTGATAGTATGTACGTTTATTTCATGACGAATTAATCCATCCTTTTGACATAGAACGGAAATCACGAAACCGGTTATTACTTTTTCTGGCATATGGGTCTTCGGTATACGCTCAATCATGTACCATAGGCATAAGCCAACTTCCGGAGCAGTTTCCTTTGCCCCAAATTGAAAACGTAGCACTTCATCAAAATAATCTTGAAGGAGTTTAGGTTGATAAAATCTGGCTATCAAACTTTGCTTCAACGTTTCCCATGTTAAGTCATCCAAATATAATTTGGTCAGGCAAGAAGCTGCACGTCCTTTTAGAAAGGGCCACAAGCAATTCGACAATTAGTTCAGTAATTTTGTACCAACCTTCTATGTCCGCGTGTGTATCATCTGGATTAAACTACATCAGCTTTTCAGACCTTGACTGTGCGCTAGTATCTACCGTTGGGACCAGAGACGTCGCCAGCACTCGGGTAAGTAAAGCTTCCATAGTATTCAACAGCTTCATAGCACTATTTTCATCTGGTGGTTGCTTCTCCTCCTGTTGATCCTGCCCATGGAATCCCACTTCTGATGACCTCCGCCTGCATCAGGATCGGCAACGTTTACGTGGGTATTTGGGCGAATAACAACGAAGTAACGACCAAGTCACAAACAAATGTTCTTAAATTCGGTAATTTAACAAAATCAACACATAAATGTATAGGAAAACTCTAATAACGTATAATTCAATTATAATTTTAAGGAAAAGACGCAAAGCTACGAGGAACAATAGCGATCCGTCGGAGATTTTCTTGCGCTAGCTGTTTTAGCGAAACTAACGGACAGCAATTGATTTTTAAGAAGATTAATCTAGTTTATTAAAACGAATCTTATTTTTATAAACATACTCTGGTAAAGGACAAATTGTCCGACTAAGTAAGTCAGTCAGTCAGTCAGTCAGAGGTCAGTCGACGAATTCAACTCGAATGGGCAGCGCTAGTGTGATTACGACTCATCTTCTCGCTCAGTATATCTCAAAACTTGAAAACAAGAAAAGCAGTTCGAGTTTTTAGTGATGACATGGATGGATCTGAGACGTGGTCCTTCACTGCTGGCCATATGAGGAAGCTCAAGGTCGCTCATCGAGCTATGGAGAGGGCTAAGCTCAGAGTTTCTCTGCGTGATAGACTTTGAAATGAGATATCCGCAGTAGAACTAGACAAACAGATATGTGAGCCGAAGTGGTAATGGTCTGGCTAGATAGCTCTAACAATTGACTGATGAACCGATGGGGAAGAAAGGTTCTCAAGTGGCAGCCTTCGTACCGGTAAGCAAAGTGCAGGGCGGCCCCCTTTTGATGGAGTGATGACCTAGTAAGAGAGCTGTACTTTGTGGCATTCCTTGGAGGAGGCCTATGTTCAGCTGTGAACTTGTGAAGGGCTGTAATGATGATAATAATGAAGCTCAAAAGCATAAAAAGCTCTTTGTTTTCTGTTTTACTTGCACTGTTAATTTATTTTTTATAATGAGCTGAGTATAACTAAAATCTGGAAAAAACAAATGACAATCGTAATTTTTGCAATTGTTTTAGTTTTTGCACTCGGAGCGAGATTTTTAAGGGGTTCTTACTTTTGTTCTGGTTTCATTATATTGGAATACTTTAAACACTTAATTGGAATTAACACTAACATATTAAAATTTTCTATTTGCTTATTATAGTTGTAATATTTGGTACATAAACATAGTAAATATTATAATATTACTTGTAACTCTAATTCATCTACTAGTATTAGTAGTAGTCGAATAGGTCGGCTCGACCGTGAAAGGACCACGCTCTCACGGAATACCGGCGTAAAATAGCAGCTTGATGCTGCTGTGTTTTGTATGGTGAGTGTAGAGAACCGGAGATCTTTTTTACTGGAAAAGAGACAATTCACCTTAGTCCTCAGGGGTGACAACGCATCTACACTATGATTCTTAATCGAGTATAGATGGAGATGTCTATGGGCCACAGCATCTACTTACCATCAGGTGGACTGCGTGTTTGGCACCCCTAAACTATTTAAAAAAAACTGCTTTAAAGAAAGAATACTTCAAAGAAAGAATGAAAAAAGGAAGAACCATTTCTTTGGTACATTATGTATTTTAAAACGTAATCTTATAACATAATTAATTAAAGTACGCATTCATCAGTTTTGAACATCATGTTCATAAACAAATATCTAATAATAGTTTGGTAATTTAAGTAAATTACAGTATATAAATTAAAAACTCCACGGTAAATTATGAAACGAATGAAAATGAAACATATTTTATATTTTGCCAGACCGTCAGAAAGACTGGGAGATATATCCAGATATATCATAATACTTACGTAATATTATCAATACCTAAAAATATCGAGACCTACGTGTCCTTTAAAAGCAGTCTACACTTGAGAACAAAGAAAACTTAAAGAAGTCTTTACCAAAAATCTTTATTACTGTGAAATTATGAATGCTAGAGTAATAAATGAAACCTGTTTAATTGATTTATTAAAAATTAAACAATACTATCAAACGTTATAAGTTTTATACTCTTTGATAAAGCTATAAAAACAAAAAGGCATTCACAAAGAAATTAATGTATTTTTGACACAACAATAAATGACAAACGTTAATTTAAAAATATTATAATTAATTAGAAATATGTTTTAATATGCAAATACGTTATTTTTGTACCAGATTATCTATTTTTACATTTTAGCTGTTTTTATTATCTTCGCGAGCTACCAATGTGGAAATCATGATGCGTCGTGTAGTTGCGCAGTAAGAGCACCCCCCACCTCATGTCATTCCGAGGATATCGTTATAGACGACAGAGGGTGGCTCTACCTGGTAGAGCCATGCAGCAGCTATATTACTGATATAGTTATAGCACGAACGGGTCGGCTCGACCGGGGAAGGACCACGCTCTCACAGAATACCAGCGTAAAATAGCAACTTAACGCTGCTGTGTTTCATATGGTGAGTGTAGAGAACCGGAGACCCTTTTTACTGGAAACAAGGCATTCCAAAGTAAAATCGAAAAAGAGAAAAGGTAAATTTCTATAAAACTGCTAAAAACAACAAAACCATATCTTGGGCTTGCCCTAGTTTGGAGCCCTAGCTTCGCCACTGTGTGGCTGGCTATCAGTGTGCATGACAAGTCTGCTTGAAGCAAAAATTTTATTTTGATTCTGCCGACTTGATCAAGATTGCAGCGTCATGTATACTTGAACGTGTGTAAGAGTGGTCAATTATGCATGACGTTAGTCGGAATAATAAGCCTAGGATAGCTAACGCGACGTCATCCGTCACTGGTGACGCCATGGTTTCAACTGGTGCGGCATCATCATACTAGGCGGCGAACTTCAACGTGAGTGGTCTATATGGATGCACTGCAAACTGGACGCCTCTTCAAGGGCGCTGCAAACTTGACGGTAAACTGGATCGTGTAGTGTTCGCGTAAATATAAGAAACCATTATGCCTCAATTTTGTTGGTTTGTTATCGCTTTCTAATACCCATACAGAAGACTTGCTTCCTGTCCGGAATGTAACAATATATCCATGTTTCATCTCCTGTAATAATGTCAGCATTTGAACGTCCGTTATCAAATTTTAATAATTTTTATCACACCAATCAACTCGAGCTCGTTTTTGTTCTGTGGTGAGCTCATGAAGAATGAAGCGGCAACAAAGTTTTCTAATTTTTTGAATTTGGCTCATAAGAATACTCAAATGTCCTAGAATGTCCTCATAGGTGATACACCAGTTTTTTTCAATTAGTCGCCAAACATTAGCCATATTTTCTTCAGTACTCGCAGTTGAGGGTCGACCTTCACGAATTTCATCATTGGAAGAAACAGGTTCATGATCAAATTTTGCGAACCAACGCCTTTTTTTATAGAATAAGGGTGACAAACGAGCACACAGTCCACCTGATGGTAAGTGGTTGCTGTGGCCCATAGACATCTACATCTAAATGCAGATGCGTTGTCAGCCGTGAGGACTAAGATAGAATACCTCTTTTCCAGTAAAAAGGGTCTCCGGTTCTCTACACTCACCATACGAAACACAGTAGCATTAAGCTGCTATTTTTCGCTGGTATTCTGTGAGAGCGTGGTCCTTCCCCGGTCGAGCCGACCCATTCGTGCTACAACTATACTATTAATAAAGCTGCAGCATGGCTCTACCACGTAAAAAAACATACCTTACGATGCTGCATGCGTTGCAATGCTGCAAATGCATTTCGAAGATGAGCAGTGCGATCTTATAGAGATTGTGAACTTTTAAAATCATAAAAAATCATCTTCCCAAAATCTTTACGCGTTAATACCATTTTTGCCACGGATGACGAACTTCAAATGGTGATAATAACAAATGTTTATGAGCGGCCAGGAGCGCAGAACTTTCAGTGTGCCCTATATATTACTGCCCTTTTTACACTAAAACTAAAATACTCCATTATCTCAATTCAATCCGAGGGTACTGTAAAATGTTTTGTGTTTGGGAAATGTCAGAAAGACTTTATGGGTTTTGGGTGATGGTGGTATAACCATTGCGTTAAGTTATAAATGAGCGATACTGGGATAGGAAATAGCGTCAAAGGTATATATATCATAGCGAGAAGGCAGAAAAATGTGAAAAATCTATACGAACACGCCGCTCTTACCTGGTCAAAAATTATCGTCATTGGTGATATCGAGCAAGAAGTCTTTTCTTTCCAGCAAGTTAACGATATTCACGATTAGTCAGATTCTTCTCTTGTTTTTGGCTTCATCCTACAATATTTTTTATAGAATAAGGGTGACAAACGAGTTCAAATGATGGCAAGTGAATGTTGTGGCCCATAGATACCTACATGTATCCTCAATTAAGAATCAAACTGCAGAATCGTTGTCACCCATGAGGACTAAGAATGAATGCCTCGTTTCCAGTAAAATGGGTTTCTCCGATTCTCTACATTCACCATACAAAACACAGCAGCATTAAGCTGTTATTTTATGGTGATATTCCGTGGGAGCGTGGTTCTTTCCTGGTCGAGCCGACCCATTCGTGCAACCATAATATAGCTGCAACATGACTCTACCACATATATGCATTACCGGCAATATCAATATTATTTCTTCTCATTTGCATCTTTACCACATACTGTCGATGTTACTTCATCCATATTAGCCATACAATACTACATTATTTACACTAACACTATTATTAATATTAACACATAATGGTGATGATATGGATAAAATAGTAGTTATCTATCCTAACTAACTATAATATATGTGAAAGTTTATGAAGGTAAGTATGCATAAATATCCAATATATATACATCTTGCGGTGAATGCGGTTATATCAAACGGTGATTTAAATGAAATTTGGAACAAAGATACACCATGGAAAAACATTCTTGACTCAGCGTAAGTGAACCAAGAAGCATCTCTGTTATCACGCGTATGGATCCACGGGCAGAAGATAGTATGTTACACAGCTTTCTGTTGATACATTGACAAAATGCAAAGTATTACGATTTCGAACCCTTTTTGGTCGCTAAAACATAAGTAAACAGCAACGATTCGATACGTAAGGTTCCACATAAATTTCCTTTTTTCGTGAAATTTGAATAAAGTTCGTTTGATGTTTAGAAATTGCAGATGTTTTAGTTTTGCGTAAAAAGATTCGGACTAAGGGAATAAAGTGCTTTCTAAGTTATGAGTTTTGCACTGTTTTAAGTTCAAAATTAAGATGAATAAATTAAAATAATTGTGAATAATCAACGTCAAATTACTTTAACCTCTGCCTACAAGAACCTCTTTTTTATAAATAGCATTATGAAATTTTGAGGTGGCCATAAGAATTCAAGGTTAAATGAAGAATACAATGAACGCAAATAAAAAAAATAAAAAAATACGGTTGACCCTACACGCCATCCCTGGATCTTCCAGCTATATTCAAATGCATAGCGCTCCAGAAGTAATTTATTACATCGATAACGATCCGAGAAGAAATTTCAAAGTTATGTGAAAAAAATAGTTTTTCGAAATTTTTCGTTAACGATTTCTCTTCAACGCATAAACATTTTTTGAAAATTTTATTTTGAGATTTCTCAAAATCTACCGGTCCGTATCGGTTCAAATGGTATAGACAATCTAAGTTTGGTGAAGCCCTTTGAACGCCGCCGAGTTTGTTCAAATCTGTCAAGCCATTCAGAAGCTGTTATGAAAGGGTTACATACATCCATACACACGCACACACGCACACACACGCACACACACGCACACACACACACACACACACACACGCACACACACACGCACACACACGCACACACGCACACACACACACACACACACACACGCACGCACGCACGCACGCACGCACGCACGCACACACACACACGCACACATGCACGCAGAATCAAGTCTCATTTTACACTATTCCGATGCTAACCCGGACTTCAGACTGAGCAAGATTAGAATGGCTTTCCAAGACCTCAAAATGGCGTGGCCTTGGGTGAGAATATAATTACAGTGGAGCTTCGGAAAGCAAGGCGGAAAACCGATACTTAAAGTATTTTAGAAGCTCTTCAATTCCGTCCTCTAGGTAGCATTCCAGCGGCATGTAGCAGAAAAGCGGTGGTCTAGTTCTTCAAAAAAGGCAACAACGCCCTATTGAACGACGTGCTGTTTTCGAGAATCATTACGAATCATCCTGCACGCAGACTTGACGACTACTAGCCTCCTGAACAAAGCCGGTTTCCGAAATAGATTTAGTACCAGACCTAAATATACATAATCTATTGCAATTTATACAGAAGGGCGAGAAGTACAAGCAACCACTTTGTCTTTCGTATGCGGACATGAGAAAGCATTGATTTCTGTCGAATTTTTTGTGAGTTTTCCCTTAAATGGCGCCAGATTGACTTTTGGTATATCGAGGTTTTGAAGTGTTCGCAGTAGTAGTAGTAAGGATAGGTAAGTAAGGTAAGTCCAAATTTGACCGAGAGGTCAATCGACACATTTTCACGTCGCCTATACCATATAACTTGAAACAAGAATGTACGACCAGTGCGGGTTGTCCTTTTGATCTGAGACGTGGTCCTTCACCCCGGCCGTATAGAAAGTACAAGGTCGCTCAGCAAGCTATGGATAGAATTTTATTAGGCTTTTCATAGCATAGCATAAACAATCACGTCTGTCACCCAGAGGCGTAGGCAGAGACTACGGACTTCCATTTGGCACGATCCTGACACACCTCTCTCGCCTACTTTACATCCATACACCTACGCATACATGCATCGTATCATATATGTCAATACATATATGTATCGCCAATTTGATCGATAAACTTTCCTCTAGGGCGTCCCTTTCCGACTCTACCGTTCACTTCTGCAACATAGCTTATAACATGCTTTGTCACTCTTTCTTCGTTCATTCTTTCTTCATGACCAAACCACCGAAGTATTCTTTTCTTAATCCTGGTCACAACATCATCTTGCAAATCACTTTTCTCTTATCACACAATTATTCAGCCCCAACATACTCCTTAATGACCGCATTTCTACAGCATTTATTATACACTCGTGCTTTTCATAGCGTGACATAATTCGATATTAGGAGATCCGCTTTAGAGCTAGAGTAACTGACATAGCCCAATAGATTAGCATACTACAGTGGCAACGGGCCGGAAAAGTCAATGTATGCAGGACCGTGTTTTGTGGTATTACTTGGGGGAGCCTATGTTCAGCTTTGGACTTATAAAGAGATGTATTCATGACTCTAACGATGAAAAGTATATTCCGACGATTGTTACATTAATGAAAGACGTTATTATGTCTTCAATTACGTATCAATATGAGGAGGAATAAAATCTGATTTTCATTTTTATCAGCCATCTCCCATAAAAGAAAATATTCGCCATCAACATTTATGGCATTCCTTAGGAGAGGCCTAGGTTAAGCAGTAGACTTGTAAACGGTTATAATGATAATGATGAATGTTGACTATATTGACAGCGACTCGAAATTAAGTGAACTATTCGCCACTGATTTTGATACCAAATCCTTCCTATTATAGTAGCTTGAAAAATTATTTCAATTGTCTTGACAGAGTTTCGGGGATTTAACATCATACTGTATCACTGCCTTTCTGCAATTAGATAGGTTTCATAGTCTGGTTATGTACCCGAATAGACATCAAAGCTATACGGTACGAACACTCCACCACCTCGATATTCCGACTGTCACCGTAATGTGACATCGTTCAAAGGACCGTAGCACCGCTCAAATCTTAACTGCATCGAAAGATTCCCCTAATCTCAATCAGTCTAAAAATCAGTCGCGATTCTATTACCGGTCAGTGCAGTCGCTTCATAACGATGGGGCGGCTCTAATGCCGAACCCACAATATTTTCGTGGCGAAAGCATACCGACTGCACGAAAATAATTCGAAATGGCGCGTCAACCTAAATGCTCCGATACCGTCGTTGTCCACGAATTCAAGGCCTTTGGAGCAGATCTGACTAGCTTCGCTGAGACCAAGATCATCCAAGTGAAAAAGGTGTTAACAGACTCAGCCGTGAACAAAATCCGTCTTATCACACATCACAGGGATGGACGCGGTAAGAAGGACCTGCGAGACATCTTCAGGCTGTTCGATGAGACCGACCCTGATGACATCCCAACTTTCGTGATCTCAACAACCTGCCTCCAGTGACGTTCGATCACGTAGACGTGACCAGATTGTTGAAAGATATTACCACGTCGAAAGTTGAAGTCACTGACATCCGTTTCGAACTTGAAGAATCGGAACGAGCCGCGAGAGAGCTGAGGAAGGAAGTCACAATGTTTGTGCAATATAATTGTAACATCTGTGAATTCATCGCCGTCGCAGAATACAAATATGACACGCGGTAATCGTAATAGTAGTCATATTTCACCTATGATTGCGACTCAGTCACCAGATACCGTCTGTCAGCGGATTGATGACCTTGAAACAAGGGCGACCTCGGTCGTCGTTGCATAATCGCCTCAGCCTTTACCTGAACCCATGAGTGCTCCTCTGCCGACGCCAACCTCACGACAAAGGAAGACGTTTGCAGGTATTTCTCGGAAATCTTTACGTCTGGCACTCTCTTGCGATCGAAAACGAAAGAAAGAAACAAGATCGATAATGACGGGTTTACTCTTGTTGAAAAGAGACATCGGTTAGACCCGTCTGTAACCCATGTGAGACCGCCAAAATAAACGCAAGTAAAACTCTGCGTGCTGTGGAAAACTGTGCCCACCATACAGCTCTACGTCTCCCGTTTAAACAAAAGTACATCGGGAGAAAACATCCTGCGTTTCGTAGAAAAAAGAAGCTGATGCCGCATAGAGGATCCGATCTCTTTACATTTGCAGCGTGTGGAGTCTAATAGGTCAACGAACTTAAAATCCTACGTATTCCAAGTTCCTGCAAAACACAAAGAGGCATTCCTCGCTCCCGATTTCTGGCCATCTGGGAAAGTGTAACTCCGATACAGGGACGCGTCAAAGGAGAAAGTTCTCTAAATAGCGATATGTTTATGTTTTATATATATTTTTAGGTTTAGGTATATATTGCTAAGGGCCAATGTTCTTAATTTGTAAGTCCTTAATGCCTGAAATAAATTTACTGTATTGTATTGTATAGTAATCTACATACTCTAGACATAACGACGGATTATATTTTATATTTTCCCTGTGCTTAAACTAGGTTAAGCAATAAGCTTTTGGGAGCGCAATGAAACTTCAGGAAAAGTTCTAAATTGTATTTATTGTTCAACGTAATTGACCGCGTAGTGGCGGTGTAAGAATATCGACACTCACGGGACGATATAGAGTCTATGGGGTGGCCTATGTTCAGCAGTGGAGTTTTGATAGGCTGTAACAGTTTCAATGTAATCACTTTCTTACCTAATCCAGGGTGAATAGCATAGTAGTATACTCACACAAAGCCGTTCGGATGGAATATTTTCCGGGTTCGTGTTATAATGTTATAACTCGTGTTATAACGTTATAGCGTTATAACTCTCAGGTTATAATTTGTCCTTTAGCAAAATATTCGACCATAATGATACCTTCCGCATCCCAGAAGACAGAGACTGTTTTTAGTTTTTCATCTCAAAATGGTGAACTCACGTTTCATCAACAGTCACGAAATGAACTAGAAAAATTTTGGAACTTTATTAATAATTAGAGTTGACATTTCAAAGCACTAAATTTTGCTTTTAAATGTCAACTCTTACTTTTAGTGCACATGGAACACAGGTGTTACCACTTTGTTGAATTTTAAGGTATACATAAGTAAAAATTAACTAAATTGTTGCTTGACGACACGTTAATCTATCTTAACCATTGTTTCAATATTTTCTTATTAGTGGCGGTTGTTGGCGTTCAGGCAATTTCATCTCTACAGATGGTTCTACCACATTTAAATTCCGCGCACCGGGAAGCAGATTTTATTTTGTAATGGCTTCTAATGAATTAAAGATCTCAACAAAATAGAATGCATTCCTATCAACCTAATTTTATTGCATATATTTGCATATCATCTCGTGGTTGTAGTAAGAGGAGACAGAGCAACAGCATCTTACTGCCCTCTTACCTATTTCTTGCGCCAAACCTCAGTGCAATATTGTTTTGAAAGTTAAAATGTTATGTAGCTTTAACTTATGAGTTAGGCTGTAATCACACAATTTGTACCGTACGATATAAAAAGTTCGCAGTTTTTCTGAAATTAAATAAAATACTACAAAGTCGGAACTATTCAAAAAGTGTAACATTTAAAAGGATGCATCTTTTCGTATTTTGTGATTGAATATAACTACAAGCAATTTACCTTTTTATGTTTTATACTATAAGCAAAGATTACTTAATAGTGTACAGGTAGTACAAACATGCTGTGGCTCATAGACATCTACATCTATCCTCGATTACAAATCAAAATGCAGATGCGTTGTCACCACTGAGGACTAAGACGGAATTGTACAGTACAAAGGGACTACAGTTCTCTACACTCACTAACACATCAGCATACAGCTGCTATTTTTCGCTGGTATTCTATGAGAGCGTGTTTCCCTCGTCAAGCCGACTCATTCATGCTACAACTATATACTCGTAGCTGCAGCATTACCACATATAAAAATGTCCAAGAATATGTATGAAATATAAGCTTATTTTTAAGCTGACTGTGCCAAGAGGAGTATAATGTTTTCCGTGTAATGAAAAAAATGTTTCGTTGTTATATGTATGTTTATAATCTATATTTGCATGTATGTTTGTAAGTATCTGCGATTGTCTGTTTCTTTCTGAACTTTTATAGCCTAAACGGCTTGACGGATTTTGAAGTACAAGGTGTTGCTAGATTCACATTCATATTTTCATCCCAGCGTATCATAGGTTAAATTGTATGGGTTCTTTGTTTGTAATAATAATATACTGTTCATAAAATCTTGGCTTCTTTTATGATTTTGTATGATAAGTAGCCGTGTAGTGGCGGTGTAAGATCAGTATTCCATATCGTTCCATTGATTACGACAGAGGAAAACATACCAGGAGATGGGCAGCAGCGTCTTCTAATAAAAACTAAAATTATAAAATACGCGAAAATGTTGTCTATACAAATAAATAAAAAAACAATATTAAAATTTTTTGTCTGTCTGTCTGTTTGTTCCGGCTAATCTCCGAAATGGCTGAACTGATTTTGACGGGACTTTCACTGGCAGACAGCTGATGTTATCAGGAGTAACTTAGGCTACTTTTATTTTAGAAAAAGAATTAGGGTTCCGTGCAAAAAAAATTAATACCCATGAAATCCTATCGAAATAAATTAAACGCGGGATAAGTCGCGAGGAACAGCTAGTACATATATAAAAATCTACATACAAAAAAGTGACAAATAGTGAAAACGTAGCTAGTTAGTTATTCAAAATGAGAAATGGTCAAAATAGATGCAGGTCATACTGCCCTAAACGAAATTTTTTAAGTTTTTTGGAAATTGATAGCTCACAGCTATCTTGCTGACGGACTATACTTCTAGCTTTTTTGTCATGAACTATCTATTTTCTTTAATTTATAATAAATACGGTCTACGTATATTTTTGAAATGTCAAGAATAGAATAGAATAGAATAGAATATTTTTTTATTCAATATAGATCACATGTGTAATTCTTATTGAAAGTCACTTTCTTACCTAATCCAGGGTGAATAGCGTTTCTAAATATAAAAAATAGACTTGATCCTGGGCATCTAAAAAGGCGTCTACAGCACACATTACCCGTTAAATATATCAACCATCTCCGTTAAATATACTAAGCAACACAAGTCCTTTTCACATTGGTAAAAAAGTAAAAATCATAAGAAGCTAGGTTTGTAGAATACGGTGAGCGCAGCGTCTACTCACACAAAGCCGTTCGGATGGCAACATCAGGCCGATTGTCTTCGTCATTTTTATTTCCCGGGTTCGTGTTATAATGTTATAACTCGCGTTATAACGTTATAGCGTTATAACTCTCGGGTTATAATCTGTCCTTTAGCAAAATATTCGACCATAATGATACCTTCCTC
Organism: Parnassius orleans; assembly: GCA_029286625.1. Classification (NCBI taxonomy): domain Eukaryota; kingdom Metazoa; phylum Arthropoda; class Insecta; order Lepidoptera; family Papilionidae; genus Parnassius; species Parnassius orleans. The sequence continues at coordinate 1,887,656 of JAGSMP010000027.1, read as the reverse complement.
ATCCCAGAAGACAGAGACTGTTTTTTTAGTTTTTTGTCTCCGGGTCAAAATGGTGAACTCACGTTTCATCAACGGTCACGAAATCACTCGAAAAAGTTTGGAACTTTATTAATAATTAAGAGTTGACATTTCAAAGCAAAATTTAGTGCTGTGAAATGTCAACTCTTACTTTCTTTAGTGCACATGGAACACAGGTGTTACCACCTTTTTTAATTTTAAGGTATACATAAGTAAAAATTAACTAAATTGTTACTTGACGACACACGTTAATCTATCTTAACCATTGTTTCAATATTTTCTTATTAGTAGCGGTTGTGTGCGCTCAGAGCGAATTTCATCTCTACAGATGGTTCTACCACATTTAAATTCCGCGCACCGGGAAGCAGATTTTATTTTGGTAATGGCTTCTACTGAATTGAAGATCTCAACAAAATAAAATGCATTCCTATCAACCTAATATTATTGCGTATATTTGCATATCATCTCGTGGTTGTAGTAAGAGAAGACAGAGGAATAAACCAAGAGCAACAGCATCTTACCCCTCTTACCTATTTCTTGCGCCAAACCTCAGTGCAATATTGTTTTGAAAGTTAAGATGTTATGTAGCTTTAACTTATGAGTTAGGCTGTAATCACACAATTTGTACCTTACGATATAAAAAGTCCGCAGTTTTTCTGAAATTAAATAAAATACTACAAATTCGGAACCATTCAAAAGGTGTAACATTTAAAAAGGATGCATTTTGTATTTTATGATTGACTATAACTACAAGCAGTTTACCTTTTTTATGTTTTATACTATAAGCAAAGATTACTTAATAGTGTACAGGTAGTACAAACATGCTGTGGCTCATAGACATCTACATCTATCCTCGATTACAAATCAAAATGCAGATGCGTTGTCACCACTGAGGACTAAGACAGAATTGTACAGTACAAAGGGACTACAGTTCTCTACACTCACTAACACATCAGCATACAGCTGCTATTTTGCGCTGGTATTCTATGAGAGCGTGTTTCCCTCGTCAAGCCGACTCATTCATGCTACAACTATATACTCGTAGCTGCAGCATTACCGCATATAAAAATGTCCAAGAATATGTATGAAATATAAGCTTATTTTTAAGCTGACTGTGCCAAGAGGAGTATAATGTTTTCCGTGTAATGAAAAAAATGTTTCGTTGTTATATGTATGTTTATAATCTATATTTGCATGTATGTTTGTAAGTATCTGCGATTGTCTGTTTCTTTCTGAACTTTTATAGCCTAAACGGCTTGACGGATTTTGAAGTGCAAGGTGTTGCTAGATTCACATTCATATTTTCATCCCAGCGTGTCATAGATTAAATTGTATGGGTTCTTTGTTTGTAATAATAATATACTGTTCATAAAATCTTGGCTTCTTTTATGATTTTGTATGATAAGTAGCCGTGTAGTGGCGGTGTAAGATCAGTATTCCATATCGTTCCATTGATTACGACAGAGGAAAACATACCAGGAGATGGGCAGCAGCGTCTTCCTAATAAAAAATAAATTATAAAATACGCGAAAATGTTGTCTATACAAATAAATAAAAAAACAATATTAAAATTTTTTGTCTGTCTGTCTGTTTGTTCCGGCTAATCTCCGAAATGGCTGAACTGATTTTGACGGGACTTTCACTGGCAGACAGCTGATGTTATCAGGAGTAACTTAGGCTACTTTTATTTTAGAAAAAGAATTAGGGTTCCGTGCAAAAAAAATTAATACCCATGAAATCCTATCGAAATAAATTAAACGCGGGATAAGTCGCGAGGAACAGCTAGTACATATATAAAAATCTACATACAAAAAAGTGACAAATAGTGAAAACGTAGCTAGTTAGTTATTCAAAATGAGAAATGGTCAAAATAGATGCAGGTCATACTGCCTAAAAGATATTTTTAAGTTTTTGAAATAGATAGCTCACAGCTATCTTGCTGACGGACTCGTACTTCTAGCTTTTTGTCATAAACTATCTATTTTCTTTAATTTATAATAAATACGGTATATGTATATTTTTGAAATGTCAAGAATAGAATAGAATAGAATAGAATATTTTTTTATTCAATATAGATCACATGTGTAATTCTTATTGAAAGTCACTTCCTTACCCATAATCTGTTTAAATTACAGATCCTTAGGGTTGTTAATGATGACCCAGATTTACCGAACTTCTCTTGGAGTACCTTGAGGAAAATTTTAAAACACTTAAATTTCAAATACGCCACAAAATCAAGAAAAGCGTGCTAATAGATAGACCCGATATTGTTTTGTGGCGCCAGTGATACTATTCAAAAATTAAAGATTATTGCAGTGAAGGAAGGTACATTTATTACCAAGATGAAACCTGGATCAACAAAGGTAATTAAAATTTTCTCTGTTTTATTTATCTATTACAGTATAGGTATTGCATGCCACCGGTTAATTTAATGAGTAATTGGTATTTTGCATTTTCTCGAAGGTCATACACCGAAGAAGCAATGGATTGACCATACTGTACAATCGTCCCGGTAGGCATTCTTAGAAGGGTTGACCAAGGAAGGCACCGGAAAGGGCCTTCATGAAAAAACAAACGGCTAATTATTAGCCATATAGGCGGGGAAGAAGGATTTGTAGAAGATAGCTTACTAGTGTTTGAGGCTAAAAAGGAAAAGAAGATTATCATGAAGAGATGATTGATGAGTGTTTTAGGAGTGGTTTAGTGGGGTTTGCCCAAACTAAAATCTAATTCCGTAGTGGTGATGGATAATGCCCCTATCACTCCAGAAATTTAGAATCGCTGCCTACAATGTCTTGGAATAAACCAAGAATACAATAGTGGATGGCGAGCAGAAATCAAGGCACTAATGGTAAAAGCTACTCTTATAGACATTGTACGGCAGCACAAACATGAACACTGCGACAATTATGCCGTGGACGAGATGGCAGCGGAGCGTGGAGTCACTGTTTTACGTTTGCCCCTTACCATTGTGAGCTCAATCCCATTGAGCTGATTTGGCTTCAATATTCATAGAGTGTGGAGCTGCGCTAATAATACGAGATTTCAAATTAAAGTTTAAACCTGGACGTAATTAATAATTCAGTAGTTAAATAAGTAAAATTATTTGTTGTTCAAGTCAATAAATACGTAATAATATTACAATAGAAAAATAAATTTCTTCATTTAAATATGCCACGCTATCTACAATCATAGACTAAAATCTACTATCTCCGCGCATGCGCGAAAACAGAGTAGTGCACATTTGTGGTTTGAATAGCTTCTCTAGTACGTAGTACATAGAACTCAATGACCATATCACATTTCAATTGTGTATTTTGACAATTATGCTAGCTATTTCTTTTCATTATCATCCCTTTCCTTAGGCAAGAGTTCACACTGCTCCTTGGAAGCCTTAAGTTCTTGGGGCGCAAGCTGGAGTTGGTTCTCCATCTGGCGCGTCTTGGTGTTGCAGTATTCATTTTACTATTTATTATAAATAATAAAAGAAAACAAAGGTCGAAAATAGAAGGAGCAGAGTAAGCTAAAGTCGAGTTGTTGTTGTTTTTTTACTATTTACAAATCTCAAATCAAATTATCGTTAAAATAATTCGAAAGAAACGCGCAAAGAATGTAATAATCCGAATAATAGAATAGATTTTTAATTTATAAAAGGAATGATATGAAATAAAATTACAATGATTTAAACAATGTAACAGGTAACGACCTGTCACTTTTTGTTCAAACGCCAAAATGTTGTTATATTAAATTAATTATGTACCGACTTTCTTAAATATTAAATACAAAGCGGCAGTAATTATTTACTACAACAAAATTGAGGTGGATATTATGAATTCACAATATTTACATTATTAAAATTTATCGGGATTAATTACTTTTACGACTTATCACTAGGGTTGCCACAGCAAAAATAAAGTATATAGCGGGTCCCGAAAAGGTCAATTGCGATTTGCAATTGTCAATATCTACATAACCCTTATTAATGCGAACAATGATCGTTGACAGTACACAATCGAAGCGATTTTCAACATAACTACGGTATTGACGGCAAATGACAAAAATTGATTGAGGCGATTGACGCGCTGTGCATTGACGTTCATTGATATCAATTGACAACGGTCTCTTTTGCAAGGAGTGCCATATCTGCGTTTAAAATCGTAATATTAATGAGTGACGCACGCGTCTTCCCAACACAGTTCAGAAATCGACTGAGGCTTGCGCAAATGATACCTTTAATCGAAGCTTCAATCGCCAGTCATTCCAAACCTTCAATTACGTGAATATTTTCAATCGCAATTGACGGTTTCGGCGACTCTTAAGAGACTGCATTCTATCAATCAGCAGATAATTTTCATAAATAAAGCTTTGTTTGATCAAAGTTCATCATCAACAACTTTATGGCATTCTACATATTTTTGTAGAAAATAATATGTAACAACTAGAAAACAGAGTAACTACGCATATACATGATATCTACGCAAAAAGTCGTGTGGATATTGCCAGTTATAAAAATGTAGAATCTAGGGAAAGATCACACTTACCCGTAGCAGGCTGGCGAGGGTGGCGCCCCCTTCTGATTTATCGTAACATGTCGCGAGGAGCAACCGCTCGCGCTTCTGCAAGCTTGCTTTTTGTCATTTACTAATTTTTATTCTGTATCCATTTCTTGCGTACAGATAATTATTTGAATATTAGTCAATATCTAAACAAACAAATTGATGAAAGCTAAAAAATTTCTTTTTATTTTTCTCAAAATTATGAAGTACCTACCTAAATATTTTCTACCAAATTAAATGGTGAACACCGTTTTTCTAATAGAAGACAGGTAGCATTTGAAAATACATAAATTTATAATAGGTAGGTACATTAACCTAGACAATAAAGTCTTTAGTCTTTACAGTAAACTTTAATATACATAACACCATCTATCGCGGAATCAAAGTAAATGTATTTATGACCAAAGATTTATATTTGCTTTGTTTATATTTTAAAATAATCCAGTTGTAATTTTTGTTTATACCAATTTTTATAAAACATATACAATATTTTTATTTCATATATGGTAACTATATTTTATTCGTAGAAAAGAATTAGAAAGTTAAGAAAAAAGTAGTTTGTACGTAACCTGCCATCTATGATTGAGTAGCGTTATTACAAGTACATTATGTAACTTATTACTTCATAATACTTTCCGTCAGATGGCGACTATGAAAATAAAATTAGTCAAACAAGGTTATAATATTAAAAGGGATTATAGATTTCTAATTGGTGAATGGTTTGAAATATAAAAAATCTCAGTAAATCAGTATAAGACTGAATAGACCTGACTGAATGCTTCCAACAGATTTAATTTTAAAGTGAAGGTAATGAGTAGACCATGGAACAGTTCCACTGTCGAATGTTAATGTAAAACTATGAGTCCATGTCAAAGTAAACTATCTTTAATAACGGTTCCAACATTTTACTCTGCGTTATCCTATTTTCAAAGTTTATAATTTATGGATAGGTGTTATTTCACTTTTATTTACTTTTATTTTTACATTTTACTTTTATTTCCATTTCCTACATTTCCTTTTTGAAATATTGTTTCGTGCGATAGCGTTTTCACCCCCTAAACCTTTACGAAATGAGACAGTTTTGGTCTCATTAGATTCAGTACACCTTAATCTAGGTGTGTACGTTCGTACGTTCTTTTTTAGTAATTCAGTTTAGTTTAATTTTAAAAAAAACACTCGAGGATGTTTTTGGGTCAAAAATATAGATATTTAGATGCTAATAACTTACGAGTATATCGTACGCAATATTTCTTTAAAATAAAAACGTATGGACCTAGTTTTTCATTATATCTACAATATTTTCAAAAAATATGAAAATTAAACTGTGTTTACGGGGGAAAAACGTTATCGCTTTTTGTATGACAATTTACAGCTTCACAATCCTCTTAATACTGGCTCCTACACAGACTCCATAAGGAGGATTAATATGTCACCTCTTTAGTGGATAGAGGAATGAAATGTTTTATAGTTAGGGTGACAAACGAGCTACAGACCACCTGATGGTAAGTGGAAGCTGTGGTCCATAGACATCTACGTCTATCCTCTATTAAGAATCAATATGCAAATGCGTTGTCACTCTTGAGGTCTAAGATGGAATGCCTCGTTCCCAGTAAAAAGGGTCTCCGGATCTCTACACTCGCCATTAAAAGCAAAGCAATATAAAGCTGCTATTTTATGTTAGTATTCTGTGAGAGTGTGGTCCTTCCCCGATCGAGCCGACCCGTTCATGCTACAACCATAATATAGCTGTAGCCTGGCTCTACAACATTTTAATGTTAGTTAAGGTGTATTAAACCAACCGTAGGTATTGAAATTTCAGCAAATGAAGGAATATTAATTATAGAATGCTACGAATCGACGAACCTCATCGGCATTTTGCGGTCTTAGAAATATTCCAAGGCTCTTGTTTTTATAGGATCTGGTAAGACACCTTCAGCCCAAGCCCCACGACATAAATATAAAAGATTTTTGCATTATTTAATAGAGAATATAAAGAATTATATAGAGAAACAGACTTCTGGATCTCGACAACAACGCTACCTACCGGGTCTAATTGTGAATCTAAACCAATCTCTAATCATATTAATTACACATACAAAATTTCATCAAAATCTGGCAACCGTTTAGGAGGAGTTCAGTCACATACACACGGACAGAAGAATTATGTATATAATATGTAATATGCATGTATTATATTTCGCCGGGAAGCGATTTTATTTAATACTATGTAGAGATAAATAATATCAAGGATTGGATTGGTCTACGTATAAATATATGAAGAAATGTAAATAAAATCTTGGATAGTCTTTATTTTCATTTTCATTATTCTTGAATCATTTTCATTGATTGCCAACAAGCGGCCACACGGGTCTCCGTAGGATGATAAATAGTATAGTAATATCACGGGAATGAACTATAATCTGACGGCAGAAATTATGTAAGAAAATATAGTAAATGTCAAACGATTAAGTATTCACGAAGTACGCGATGGTAGTGCTACAACAGCTTCATGTGCCTTTGAAAAAATATTTATAGACTTTGTAAGACCATTAGATAACCGATATTTAAGGTTAATATGTACATACTATTCAATGCGAATTAACTAAGTAGTAAAGAGGCTTATCCACTGCGCCGCAAGGATACTGTTAATGTAAGTAAGGCATTAGTTAATAATTATATTTTAAGGTATAAAACTGAGATAAAAATATGTACAAAGATTATAGCTTCAGGTCGAGGGATGGAGTTCGTCTCGTCTACAATGGAAGAGTTATGTAAATTGCTTAAACATAAACATATGATATTTCTAAGTATTCAGTGCAGGGAGCATCATGAAGCATGGAGACACTGGTTACCATTATGGTGCATCAATTCTTTTCTTTTAACAATATTGTTTACTCAGACACAAAATACATACTTTAAAAGCTTTCCCATTTCGGTAAAACGTGCAACTTCCCTATTAATTTAAAACATTGTGCACAAACTGTGCATGGAGGTTCTAATAAAAAATTATAAGTAAATTAGATAAAGAACACATGCTATGATATAAAATTGTTAAACCCAGTTTATTATAATGAAGGAAATTTAATTTTATTAATACATAGCCCAACGTATTAGTAAGCTGAAGTGCTAATGGCTGAAGAACCGACAACCGATGGGAAAAAAGGTTCTCGAGTGGCAGCCTCGTACCGGTAGGCGAAGTGTAAGGCGACCCCCCACTAGATAGAGTGATGACCTGGTAAGACATGCATGAAGTCGATGGATGCGGGTGGCTCAGGACCGTGCTTTGTGACATTCCTTGGGGGAGGCCTAAGTTCAGCAGTGGACATGTGAAGGGCTGTAATGATGACGATGATGATGATTTAATTTTATTAAGAAATGAGACAGATAAGAAATTGGACAAATTGTATAATGGTTCATATACAGTAGTTTAGAAAATAATGTAAAAATAATAATAGATGGATATAAAATAGATACAGTACATAAAAATAGGACTGTACAATAAATGTTTTTCTTCTGTTTCCTACTCAAACAAATAAAAAAAAATCTCATTTTCTTCACAACCCTCCTGGTGTAGTGGATAGAGGAATAAAATGTTTTAGTGTAAATTAAGAAGTATTAAAACAATACGTGGTAGAGCCACGCAACAGTCACGTTATGGTTGTAGCCTGAATGGGTTGGCTCGACCAAGGAAGGACCACGCTCTCACAGAATACCAGCGTAAAAGAGCAGCTTAATGCTGCTGTGTATCGTATGGTGAGTGTGGAGCACTGGAGAGACTTTTTACTAATTAACGTGATTCCATCTTAGTCGTCAAGGGTTTTAATCGATGATAGATATAGATATCTATGAGCCATAGCATCTACTTACCATCAAGTAGACTGGGTGCTCGACTGTCACTCTTATCTCTACATAGTATAAACAAAGGCGCTTCCCGCAGTCTGTACGCTTAGATCTTTTAAACTTCACAACAGATTTTGATGCGGTTTTCATTAATAGAAAGAACGATTAAAGAGAAAAGGCGAGAATATAAAATAATAATATAAAAATCAATTGCTGTCTGTTAGCCTCGTTAAAATTCAAAAACGGCTCGACCGATTTTGATGAAATTTTTGTGTGTATTTGAATGGGTCCCTAGATGTTATAGATTCAGATTTGGACCCGGTAAGGGTCACTGTTGTCGAGATCCAGAAATCACCCGTACGAAGCCGGGGCGGATTGCTAGTTCTATATAAAAAATAGAAGATTATCAGCGAGCCCGGCTTGATCACGATATGTGTTGTTATTTATTCATTCATTTCAGCCTAACAATAGTCCACTGCAGAACATATACCTCCTCCATAGATAGCCTCTTAGGGGCTAGAATTTAGCCATAGTTGCCACGCTTTGAAGGCGGATTTGCAACCGCAGTTTTTTTTATTATTTTCGGTTGTATCAGGAAGATGTTGCTGCCCATCTCCTGACGTCAGTTCCTGTGTCGAACCTTACGACTTCCACTATATAAAATCTATATAAAATCCACTGCCCTATACTATGGCAGTGGATTTTCTTATGCAGCCATATTACGTTAATATAACCCAGCTTCTATGTTGCGAGACATCTTAAATATAATGAAATAAAATGAAATGATCACTACTAAAAAATAGTTACTTTTTTATTTTCTACCGACTTCAAAAAGGAGGAGGTACTCAATTCGACTGTATATGTGTGTTACCTCATAACTTTTTTCTGGGTGAACCGATTTCAATTATTGTTTTTTTATTTGAAATCTTGTGATTTTCTTGTAGTCCCATATAAATTGATCAAGGTGCGACCAATAGTTTTTGAGTTATTCTTAATAATTTATATTGAAGGCGGTTGTACAAAATTTTAAATTATTTATTATAGATTTTTATGACCGACTCCTTTTATGCTTTCATTCCCTAGTACATATTATATGCAAAGTAAACGATTTGGATGAAAATAATCGTGAATAGTAAAATAGCTTTAAGAAGAAATGCAAAGGTGAGATCCATCCAAGAAATTTTAAAAAGTCACATGTCTAAACCGAGGACCCAAACCGAATCTATTATGAAAAAAAAAACTGTATTTTATGTTGTTCATAGGTATATATGAATCAAATACCTCAAGGACGTAAAACCTTGAAATCCAATATAATTTTGTCTTAAGGGCGTTTAATTACATAACAAAAAAACTAAAACTAAAAACTTAAATTACCATACAGCACTACTCCCGCGGTTTAGTGCCAAGAAGTCAGGCTGCGTTTCCTCGGCGAATTTTTAAACTTATCTTTTGAGCGATAAAAGGCATCTCGGCATATTACCAGAAGGGGAAAGGTTGAGGAATCTGACTAGGAGCAGCGATCTGTGGACGAGTTTCAGAATACTCTCTTATCAACAGCGGCGACAACAAGTCGCAGATACAGGTCCTCTAGGAACTTCACCGCACGTGAACTCTACGGACCGATAGTCTTTCAGAGAATGTGTCTCATACACTTGCACCTCTTAGTTCAGTACCGCCCCTACCTCCCCGGTTCTAAATGAGTCACCCCTAATATAAGAGGCTTCAAAAATGTCTGCGTCCCACACTAGGGCTTTACCTCTCTTCAACACCAAATTCATATCGTCGGGTCTCCTGCCATCATCTCTAAATATTCCACAAGGTTTTAAAGCCGAGGAAACATTTACAGAGACAAGAGACATTGTCCATAGAACCATGAAGACAAGTTACTAGCACATGGATAACATCGTCCATAGAACCAAGAAGACAAGTTACTAGCACATGGATAACATCGTCCATAGAACCAAGAAGACAAGTTACTAGCACATGGATAACATCGTCCATAGAACCAAGAAGACAAGTTACTAGCACGTGGATAACATCGTCCATATAACCAAGAAGACAAGTTACTAGCATGGATAACATCGTCATAGAACCAAGAAGACACGTTACTAGCACATGGATAACATCGTCCATAGAACCAAGAAGACAAGTAACTAGCACATGGATAAAATCGTCCATATAACCAAGAAGACAAGTTAAGCACATGGATAACATCGTCCATAGAACCAAGAAGACAAGTTACTAGCACATGGATAACATCGTCCATAGAACCAAGAAGACAAGTTACTAGCATGGATAACATCGTCCATAGAACCAAGAAGACAAGTTACTAGCACATGGATAACATCGTCCATAGAACCAAGAAGACAAGTTACTATCACATGGATAACATCGTCCATAGAACCAGAAGACAAGTTACTAGCACATGGATAACATCGTCCATAGAACCAAGAAGACACGTTACTAGCACATGGATAACATCGTCCATAGAACCAAGAAGACAAGTTACTAGCACATGATAACATCGTCCATAGAACCAAGAAGACAAGTTACTAGCACATGGATAACATCGTCCATATAACCAAGAAAACAAGTTAAGCACATGGATAATATGTCCATAGAACCAAGAAGACAAGTTACTAGCACATGGATAACATCGTCCATAGAAACAAGAAAACAAGTTACTAGCACATGGATAACATCGTCTATAGAACCAAGAAGACAAGTTACTAGCACATGGATAACATCGTCCATAGAACCAAGAAGACAAGTGACTAGCACATGGATAACATCGTCCATAGAACCTATAGGACAATTTACTATCACATGGATAACATCGTCCATAGAACCAAGAAGACAAGTTACTAGCACATGGATAACATCGTCCATAGTACCAAGAAAACAAGTTACTAGCACATGGATAACATCGTCCATATAACCAAGAAGACAAGTTCAGCACATGGATAACATTGTCCATAGAACCAAGAAGACAAGTTACTAGCACATGGATAACATCGTCCATAGAACCAAGAAGACAAGTTACTAGCACATGGATAACATCGTCCATAGAACCAAGAAGACAAGTTACTAGCACATGGATAACATCGTCTATAGAACCAAGAAGACAAGTTACTAGCACATGGATAACATCGTCCATAGAACCAAGAAGACAAGTTACTAGCACGTGGATAACATCGTCCATATAACCAAGAAGACAAGTTCAGCACATGGATAACATCGTCCATAGAACCAAGAAGACAAGTTACTAGCACATGGATAACATCGTCCATAGAACCAAGAAGACAAGTTACTAGCACATGGATAACATCGTCCATAGAACCAAGAAGACAAGTTACTAGCACACGGATAACATCGTCCATAGAACCAAGAAGACAAGTTACTAGCACATGGATAACACCGTCCATATAACCAAGAAGACAAGTTCAGCACATGGATAACATCGTCCATAGAACCAAGAAGGCAAGTTACTAGCACATGGATAACATCGTCTATAGAACCAAGAAGACAAGTTACTAGCACACGGATAACATCGTCCATAGAACCAAGAAGACACGTTACTAGCACACGGATAACATCGTCCATAGAACCAAGAAGACAAGTTACTAGCACATGGATAACATCGTCCATAGAACCAAGAAGACACGTTACTAGCACATGGATAACATCGTCCATAGAACCAAGAAGACACGTTACTAGCAGATGGATAACATCGTCCATAGAACCAAGAAGACAAGTTACTAGCACATGGATAACATCGTCCATATAACCAAGAAGACACGTTATTAGCACATGGATAACATCGTCCATAGATCCAAGAAGACAAGTTACTAACACTTTTCTTACATGAATGCCCGTAAAGCCCGAAGGAGGAAGGAGACCCGACGATATGAATTTGGTGGTGAAGAGAGGTAAAGCCCTAGTGTGGGACGCAGATATTTTTGAAGCTTCTTATATTAGGGGTAATTCATTTAGAACCGGGGCGGTATCAGAGGCGACTGAACTAAGAGGTGCAAGTGTATGAGACCCATTCTCTGAAAGACTATCGGTGCGTAGAGTCCACGTGCGGTGAAGTTCCTAGAGGACCTGTATCCGCGAATTGTTGTCGCCGCTGTTGATAAGAGAGTATTCTGAGACTCGTCCACAGATCGCTGCTCCTAGTCAGATTATGCGCAAGCTTTCCCCGTCTAGTAATATGCCGAGATAATTTGATGGTAAGGCGCGTAACCAGCGACTAGATTTCTTAGTCTAAACAGCTAGAAGGCGGGCCTAATCTTGGTCACTCTGGAAATTATTACAATAATTATTCTTTATTGAACACAGAATTAATATACAATTCATTGATACCCTGATTCCTAAACTACGTTACCCTGTGTTTTAGGAGGCAGTGCTTATGAAACAAAACTTTCTTTGGTTAACTTCCAGTGGAAAATTTCCGCTGGGACAGAGTGTTTGCCATGTCTGCCTTGCAAAGCACAGGTCTACTTTATTGTTTAATGGGACCTATACACCATCGGCCATGATAGACAAATTATAGCGATCACGATCGTGTTGAGGGCATAATCGACAATAATTGCCCATGATCGGTAATGATCGAGCGTAATGGCCGCTGTATCGGTTTTTCGGACAAACATCAAAGGAAGTTCGGCCAAGATCGTGCGCGCGTCTACATGATCGCCGAACGCCGATGCTCCATGAACTTACCTTGTTCTATTTCGGTGTATAGTTAACATACACCTTCTTTGCTTCCTTTTTTTACCACTCTTTTATGGTGTACATTTAAATAATAGTTATATTATAAACTAATTAAATATATAGCGGCAGCTGCTACAGTTTCAACGTCCATCTGGGACAGATGACAATACAAATATGTAGGTCGCACGATTGTGTGGGCAGCCGCGCAATGATTGTGACAATCATGCCCCATTCTGTGGTTGTGAATCATGGCCGATGGTGTATAGGCTCTATAATGGTCGCTGTGTCGGTTTTTCGGACAAATATCAAAGGAAGTTCGGACATGATCGTGAGCGCGTCTACAGGATCGCCGAACGCCGATGCTCTACAAACATACGTTGTTCTATTTCGGTGTATAGTTAACATAAACCGAAATAGAACAAGTAAAAATAGAACAACGTCCTTTTTTCCCACCACTCTGTTATGTTCTACATTTCAATAATAGTTATATTATAAATTAATTAATTAAATAACGGCAGCTGCTACTGTTTCAACTTCCATCTCGGACAGATGACAATACAAATATGTAGGATGCACGATTGTGTGGGCAGCCGCGCAATTGTTGTGACAATCATGCTCCATTCTGTGGTTGTCAATCATGGCCGATGGTGTATAGGCGGGGTCAAAGGAAGTTCGGCCATGATCGTGCGCGCGTCTACATGATTGCCGAACGCCGATGCTCTATAAACTTACCTTGTTCTATTTCGGTGTATAGTTAACATACACCGAAATAGAACAACTTCCTTTTTTTTCACCACTCTGTTATGGTCTACATTTCAATAATAGTTATATTATAAACTAATTAAAATAAATAGCGACAGCTGCTACTGTTTCGACGTCCATCTCGGACAGATGACAATACAAATATGTAGGATGCACGATTGTGTGGGCAGCCGCGCAATGATTGTGACAATCTTACCCCATTCTGTGGTTGTCAATCATGGCCGCTAGTGTATAGGCCCCATAAAATTATGTTATGGGGCCTATACACCATCGGCCATGATGGACGAATACTAGCAATCACGATCGTGTAGAGGGCATAATCGCCAATAATTGCCCATGATCGGTGATGATCGAGCGTAATGGCCGCTGTGTCGGTTTTTCGGGCAAACATCAAAGGAAGTTCGGAAATGATCCTGCGCGCGTCTACATGATCGCCGATGCCCTATAAACTTACCTACTTACTTTGTTCTATTTCGGTGTATAGTTAACATCCACCTTCTTTGCTTCATTTTTTTTCACCACTCTTTTATGGTGTACATTTAAAGAAAGGTTATATTATAAACTAATTAAATAAATAGCGGCAGCTGCTACTGTTTCAACGTCCATCTCGGACAGATGAGAATACGAATATGTAGGATGGATGATTGTGTGGGCAGCCGCGCAATGATTGTGACAATCATGCCCTATTCTGTGGTTGTCAATCGTGGCCGATGGTGTATAGGCCCCATTACATAAATCGCTGAATTTTACCACTTGTGTGGGTATGCTCTTCCCATGCTATATAGGATGCACGATTTTGTGGGCAGCCGCGCAATTATTGTGACGAACATACCCCATTCTGTGGTAGCCAATCATGGCCGATGGTGTATAGGCCCCATTACACGGCGCATAAAAAATGTATGTATCCATAATTATAAACACAATAAAAGCTGTCCACGCGTGCCTCGGCAAACATATCTGATGCGCTACAAAAGCATGGCAGCCTCAACAACATCCTGAAGCCATTTTTGTACTGAATACGTTGTACATTGAGAGATCGGCGAGTACACTTCGTCCACGGACTGGAGGAGTAGAATGTCTGACAGTAAGCTTTGAATAATTTTATCTTAACTTCATTTGTAATTCAACCTAGGAAACCTTCGGAAAAGCATATTACATCTCACTTCCAACGCTCTACATTCCCGTTCAACGTCTAAATCATCAGAGATTCTTGGCGACTCAGTGTCCTTGATGTCTAAATTTGTTGACTCTACTCAGAACAACTCCTCTAAGTCCAACATAAGGAACACTAAGGTTTTTTATATCCATCTTTTCAAACGAGTAGTTCGCTCATTTTAAAATTATCTTATAGTCTTTACAACGTCGTTAACGAGCTGGTAAGAGCCTTGTGGACGATAATCCCGACACCTCATTGGGACCTTTTATCCCAAGGAGGTGCCGGGTGGTTGAGAGAGGTATTAAGTAGACATGGACAAAACGAAGGTCATGTGTAATGTCCATGTCACACATATGCCAGTAGTTGTTGGGAGCACTGCGCTCGAAGTTGTTCGAATTTGTTACTCGTCACGTATGTTTACCTGGAACAAATTGTCCGACTAGGTAAGTCCAACTTCGACAGAGAGGTTAATCGGCGGCTTCAATTCGGCTGGGCAGCGTTCACATCTCCTCGTCACGTATACCCCGAAACTTGAAAACAATAAATATCAATTTTTAACTTAAATTTATTATTTATGAAAATTATAAATGTGGATATCCGCAGTAGGACCAGAATAAACGACATAATGCATCGAATCAGTAATCTGAAATAGCAATGGGCCGATTATAAATTAGAAGATAAATTCTTTTAAATTTAAACTGTATTCTGTAAAATGTAAGTATAATTATCTCAAATTATTTTAGATAACTTAATTTTAAAAACACGATAAATAATAGTATTATGTTTTTATTATTAATAAACTTACAAAGCGTACGTAGAAAATCTAGAATCTAGAGGCAAGTATATGTTAATTGACCTCTAAATCAAGAATCATAACAACATAATAAATAATAAAAATATTGAAAATGTAAAAATAAATTAACTAAGATCCGCTTCAAAAATAAAATGATGTGATGGCAGATGATAATAAAGAACCATTATATTTTATTAAATTAAATTTTTATAACTATCATAACAAAAACAAAACTTGTGTGTGTGTTTAACAAAAAATGTAGCCAAAAAAGGTGCAATGATTCAATTGCAACTTTTTTGGCTACATTTTTAGCTTTGGGCGGGAAAAAAACTGGTTCTCTTGTTAATTGCAACAACGACCCATCAGACCACATCGACAAGAGATACATACTGGATACATAGTGGAGAGATACATACATGACTGGAGGATCGAAAAACACATACATACTGGAGTACAATGTCAACTTACCAACGCCCCCTAAAGTCATTACGAAAATAATCAGAAATCCACTCGGCTGGTTAACTCCAACTGTCATCCCTACGAAAATAATATTGCAAAAGTTGTGGCTGAAGAAGGTCTCTTGAGATGATGCCGTTGAACCTGAAATAAAAAAATAATGGTAAGAAAAATTTAAAAAACCTCCGAAACAAAAAGAGCTGATAATCTTCAAACGGCTGAAAAATATTTCTTGATTCATAGCTAAGAACCCTCTCGATCAAGTCATCTTTTAAACAAAAAAACTAAATCTAAATCGGTTCATGCATTTAGGAAATACCATGCCACAGATAGACACACAGATACACACGTTAAACATATAACACCTCTCTGTTTGCGTCAGGGGTTAAAAATCAACCAAATGAGATTAAATTACCCAAATGGCTTAATACTACAGAGAAAAATATAAAAAATGTTACAATACATGGTTTTTGTGATGCTTCAACAAGAGCGTATGAAGCGGTTACTTATTTAAGAACTAAACATACAGATGATAAAAAGCGAAAAATAAGTGATATATCACAGTCTGTTTCTACAGAAGAATTAAATCTTGCTCTAGAAATTGGTGTAAGAATTGCTCAAGAGGAAGATTTTACTAAAGAAGAAACCGCATAAGTAGTAAGAATCCCATAAAGAACTTAAATCCTTTCCTCGATAGTAAGAATATTCTCAGGCTGGGCGGTAGGCTCAAACATGCGTCAATATCTGAAAACACGAAATATGCAATAATATAAGGTCTCGCTTCTGGATAGTAAGAGTTAAGTCACTGACATATAACATCCACCATTCATAGGTGTCTTATTTGTGCAAAGCAACGAGCTAATTGTAGAATCAAAATTATGGGTGTCTTAGCAGAAGTAAGAGTTACACCGACGCAGCCATTCTTTCATGCGGGAGTTGATTTTGCTGGTCCGCTGCAAATTTTTACGACAAGAAGTCGCGGAATCAAAACTGATAAGGCATATATCTGCATCTTAATCTGTATGGCAACTAAGACAATTCATTCGGAGCTGGTTGGAGATATGAGTACCAATACATTTTTGGGGCCTTCAAAAGATTTGTAGCAAGAAGAAATAAATTTAGTCATATTTGGAGTGACCAGGGACACATTTTGTAGGAGATAACAGGGAGTTAAAGGATTTGTGGCAACAAGCAAGACTAGAAATTCCTGGGTCTTTATCAGATATACTCGCAGAAGATGGCACACAATGGCACTTCAGTCCGCCATACAGTCCGAATTATGGTAGCCCTTGGGAAGCAGGCGTGAAGTTTATTAAATACCAGCTAAAGAGGATTTTAAACATTTTAAATTTGAAGAGATGTCCACAACTCTGTGAGAAATAGAAGCCTGTTTGAACTCTAGACCTTTGTGATCAATAGATACAATAGATATTGACTCTTTGAAAATACTCACTCCATGACATTTTTTAATTGGTGAGGCTCCAATTAACATTCCGGAACCGAACTTAAGGCAAATTCAAGTAAATAGATTATCACATTAGCAGTACGAGTCACAGAGATTATTACAGAATTTTCAGTCGCAAATACTCTTCGACAGTCTCTACAGCAATGACACAGTATCTTTCTGTACATACTATTTGCTGTAGAGACAATCGAAGGTGTAAAGTTTCTAAAAGAGCTGTATTTGCGACTGGTCATTATCGCAGGTAACAACAGAACCGATTCTTTCCTCGCCCAAAGGCAAAATATAGCCAATCAGCGAGAAATCGCATCCAGCTTTCTTAGCACTATACTGTATGGAAAGCTATATCAATTTTGGTTTTTGTTTTCATTGTTTTAAATATTGTAATTTAAATTGAAATTAAGTGTAAGCTTTCAATTACTCTACTTTATTAAGGGTAGTTAAGTCGTAAGAGACGATAATATAATAAATAAACTTCAAATTATGTAGGTAACTCTTAAATATTATAATACTTACAATAAATACCTTAAATTCCATAACTGATAAATTTCTAAAAGCTAATTATTAATACACAGAAATACCTGCCTTCATAATATCTACGAGGTTTCCATTGTTTTCCAAAGATTCAACATAATTAATACGCTATGTACTAATTATGCATTCTTCTCGACCACTGCAAAAAAGAGTTAAGGTAATATACGGTAATAATTAAGAATCTTTATCTAATGACATTTAGTTTCGCAGCCATCATTGCTCATGTGGGACTTCAAAAACACCACTTTTAGTTTAATTTTCGAAAAAAACATCGCCGCGGCTGGGTTATACTATTACCGCTCTTAAAAATCTGTTAATTAGGTGAACTAGGCAGATGCATTGTAGATATTTCTTCTTTAGGAACGCATTTCTTAAACTTTTTGCGAAACCCTACTTAATTAATTGATAACATATCAGTTTCAAGCTACAACTACAACTTTATAATTTTCACTCACAACAGATTTTGCCGTGTTGCGGCAGCTTAAAAGACTCCACCACCCCATATCATCCCGTGGGTGTCGTAAGAGGCGACAGAGGCAAATGAAACAGGAGATGGGCAGCAGCACTTCCTGATAGCAACTCAAAATAACATTCTGCGGGTGCCAGCCCGCCAGACAAGCGTGGCAACTATGGCAAATATAGCCCTATGAGGCAATCTGTGGGAAGGTCTATGTTTAGCAATGGACTTTGATAGGCTGTAATTAATGAATTAATGAATGACTAGATTTAATGAAAAATATAAATTTTCATCTTCTCCACTCTAATTCACTCTTTCATACTGTATTCGACCTGCAATCCCCAATTTAATTGAGTTAATATTGTTATCGTTGATGGATGCAAGTGGCCTAGGAACGTCTTTGTGACAATATTCCTTAGGGGAGGGCTATGTTCAGCAGTGGACTTGTGAAGGGCTGTAATGATGATGATGATGAATATTGTTTTGAATATTGACAAAATTTAAGACGTGGTCTTAAAACAATGCCTTATAGACAAACCTATCTACACAAAATACTTGTGTTAGTCGCGCAAACTTGGTAGGTTACGTTACGCGCCACTGACTGACTCGCTCTTGATATGTGACGAATACAATATAAATGCAGCTTTCTAAAAAACTATATAAAACTCTAGCTGCTTTATTACCAAGTGTAATTATATTGATAGCCTCGGGTTTAAACTATGTATAAGAAGAGTCTCTTTTATTAAAGATGTCCCTTAGCTGCAGCGCCACAGTCTTCGCGTAACAGAGACTTCCCTTTTGTAAGAAGACTGTAGAAGTCATGATACTGTGACTCACAGGGACAGACTGAATTTAAAGGTTTGTATAACACCGGAACTCTGAAACTTAAGAAATTATTTACTATACACTTAACTTTTTCAACATTTTCACATGAGTTAAAATTTCGACTCCAATCTCTTTTTTATACCGTAACAAAATAATATTAGGTACTTCTGTGCAGATGATGTTCGTAGTTTTTATTTAATTTAAAAAATGCTACCCCCATATTAGGATATTATCCTGTATCTTGATGGCGTTTTTCATATATAAATTGCTCATGGATAAACATCCAGGAGCAGAATTTATAGGCCATACTAACTCTTGTTCCGTACGAGATTAGAACCAGCGGCCACGTAGTGTCCCAGACAAACGCTTAGCTACTGCACCACCGGTGTTTATTTTTAATATTTTTTAATAAAACGAGAATCGTGGTAACTCAAGGCTGGGCGCTCGTCTTAAATAACAGGCCCGAATCCAATCCTCGAACAACTCGAATTCCATCCGACACTTAAGAAATTGGCATTAGCAGGACTGGGTGCACGTCTTATATTTCATAGTAAGCGAACAACCTGAATCCAATCCTCAAACAAACCGAATTCCATCTGGCAATAGGCAATTCAAGTGTTGATTTAGCACGTGCTAGGAAACATTGTAAAAGCAGCGAGAGGAAACCTTCATGTGAAGAAATAAAATATTTCGAGGACATGTGAAATCCGCCAACACGCACTGGAGCAGCGCGGCGGACTAATTGCTCAAAACCCTCTCAGAAATTAGAGGAGGCCTGTACCTACGAGAGCACTGAGGCGTTTACTATTAAATGCAAAAAGTATAACATATAAAACATGAAAGAATAAAATAATTTCACATAGTAGCTTTTGAAGTCGGTACGAGGACAGAGTTATAAACAAAATTCCCGTACAAATTATGTTAAACTGTAAGTTTCACCACTGAACGCTAAAAGAGCGTGCGATGCAGTTGCGTTTTGGCGCCTAGCACAAAGTAAGAATACATTAGCGCAGCGCAAAGCCCGCAAGTCCGCAACGTGCCATCGTTCTGAACGCGCGTTTTCTACACAACGCACGAAGTACCTTATTACAAAATATTGTAGTTGTGCGTGTGTTTGTCGTGTGCTTTGAAAAATCTTAGTAAACTTGAAAAGCTGTAAGTGAATACACTTTTTATATTATTATTTTTATTTTCATATCAGAATTTTATTTTTCAATTTCATATTTTAATATTAGTAAAATATTACTCGTCGTGGATAATTCTTATGATTTATTATTTAGATAATTACGTAAATATTATTAAATGCATATACTTTTGGTTGTGCGAAATTCTATTTTTATTACTTTCTATATTTACCTAAATTGTAAAAATTTGTGACTTATATTTCGCACAAAATAAATATTATAACATACATATTAAACAATTGACTGTATTATACATTCCACATAATATTTTGTGTATCTTATATACTAAATCGCCACATTTAAGTGGATGTTTTCCTTCTTCCATTGCACAAATGACTAAGGAGTGTTCTATCACCTCATACCCAGTGCCCACTACAGATCTCTGTTATTAGAAGGGATGGATTTTTCTCTTGCGTTTAGTCAAAATAAATTAAGTTACAAACGTAGCTTATTTCCTGCTCTCATAAAGTCAAGAGTCTTACCTATTTCTAAAGCTAGACCTCTACAAAGAATTAGTTCAATAAACTTTGGGGTCGTTGTTTTTTCTTATTGATTTATATTATAAAACATTCTTAAACTTCTTTTAGTCTGGTTCTCATGTCCAGCTGCTCAGCAATAGACTGTTACAATTATGTTAAAATAACGAATATATTCAAATGTTACTCAGTTTTACATTAAATCTGTGTTAGGATTTGTTTACAACCCATTTTATAATTTTCATATGAAATTAATGTATAATGTTACAATGAAATGCCCGTTTTTAGATAGAACGCGTTTTCCCTCGTTAAAAACTAGTTTTTTTGGATGCCTTCATCACTACTAGAATTTCTTGACATTCTGACTGACTTGACACTGGCAAAATTCTATCAAGAGAAGCCATAATTTAAAAGAAGAGGAAGAAATTTTATACAGTCCGAATAATAATTAAAATAAATATATCTTCCGTTAACTTTGTCAAAAATACGAAAGCACATATCAAGCAATATCAGGACAGCAGTGTGAGATGCGGTTGGAACAAAAGACAAAACCACATACAAACAAAAGACAATCCCACCGGACGATTTGGGGTAGTGGATATTCTTACACCGCTTCTACACGGTTACATACATAAAAACTTTTTAAGCAGCAAATTCTAGTTATTGCTAGGAAATTCTAGTTGCAAGGAAAGTATTCGTTAAAAACTTTTTTACTAAATTCTGGTTTTCCTGTAACATATACATAATTTATAACAACTTTGTTATAGAATTAATTTAATTTATTATTAATTTTAATTTATTTATTATTTATTAAATTTGTTACTTCAAAAAAAAGGAGGAGGTTCGATTCGATTCGATTCGACTGTATTTTTTTTGTGTTACCTCAGAACTTTTTTCTAGGTGAACCGATTTTGATGATTCTTTTTTTTTTTGAAAACTGGTGCTTTTGATGTGATCCCATAGAAATTTGATCAAGATCTGACTAGTAAAATTTGAAATTTGATCAAGATCTGACTAGAGTTATCCTTAATAATGCATATTTAATTGACTTCGACTACATTGATGATGTTCTCATTTCATTTATATTGAAGTCGGTTGTTCAAAATAATTACCACTTCTCTTATTTTAAAAACTTTTCAAAAACTGCGATCAACGATAAAAAGGTATGCATTAATTTATTGCTGCTCTTCTAATTGACTGAAAAGGTTAAAAGCTCCAAACTATATAGACATAAAAACTAAACTTTTTTATGAATATATCCGAACTTCCAAACTGCTTAGATTCTCTACGGGCAGTTCGAGATGTATTGGACAGTCTAAGACAGATTATAATTACTGGAACAAATCAACAGTCAGAAAAACAAAAAAATCGTGTTTGGGTATGCATTCCTGTTACCGGTTGGCCGAATTTAATCACAATTATTAACGGGTTTTAATAAAATCAAGCGTTACTTTGCGGAAATCCATTATATTGAAGTTGCTAAAACTTATTTTGCTTATTTCCGCGTAATGAAATAAAATTATGTGTCCTGCCCATTTTGAAGAGCACTCTTACAGGTGCTCTTACAGGATGGCTGACAGCTAAGTTTACTTAGCTGAGTCTACCTCACCTGAGGATGCCTCGTGTTATCGAGGGTGTTGTTTCGTTCCTAGTGTGGATGTGTTGGGAGTGGCGGTGCTGGGATTAGTGGTGACGGGAATAGTGCACGCAATTGAGGGAGGGTGGAAGGTGCTCTTCAAACTGGGCAGGACATATCATTTTATTTCAATACGCGGAAATAAACAAATTAAGTTCTAACAACTTCAATTACTGGGTTTATTTAAAACTGGGAACAGTTTTTCTAAGGTTCTTAGACAGTGAATAAATTGTAAAGGCCATCGTTAACTAAAATATTGACTACTGATAAAACAGTGCGATTCAAAAACTACAACAGCTGATTTATTGCGGTTACACATTAAACTCAAACAGTGACAGGCTCGACTTGCGTGTGGTGCAAAAAAAAATTAAATGTTTTTAGGGAAAGTGGCATACAGTTCACAGCCCAGTTTAAAATGTATATTTAAATTATATATTAACGTCGCGTTATACTAATGCAGTAGTAAATGCTATGGGTATCTGGAATAGAAAGTGGAAGTGGCGCGCGTACCTCGACACAGTTTCGCCGTCGTATCGCGGTTTTCTCTTTAAACCACAGGCGCTTATGTGTGATTACCAAGGCTTTATTAAGCCTATATAAACAAGTATTATTATATAGATATTAGTGTCTTAGATGTTATGAGATAGAATTAGAGATCGACAAGTCAAAAGTTTTTTTGCGAAAGTAACGTAAAAGTAACATTTTACGGAAAAGAAAGTAGAGTGGATTGAAATAATTATTATTTAAAATTAAATTACGTAAGAGTTTACCACATTTGAGTAAAGTTACTCTCATATTTATAGGCTCTAGTGTTTTCTTTGGTCCCATTATCAACCGTTTTAGCACAGTATTGTCGATATGAGCAAATACTAAATCAGTACAAAAATTTTAATCAATATTTTCATTGCCCCTGGTGCTGGAAAATATACTTAAGAATAAGTATTTTTAACCAACTTCAAAAAAAAAGAAATTTCATAACTCGACTGTATGTTTTTTCGTATGTATGTTACGCGATATCTTCGTTAATTATGACCCGATTTTGATTATGCCTTTTGTAGGGTTCCGTACCCAAAGGGTAACCAACGGGACTCTATTTTTAAACCTCCGCTGTCCGTTCTTCCGTCCATCTGTCCGTCCATCCGTCCGTCCGTCCGTCCGTCTGTCTGTCAGCGGGCTGTATTTCATGATCCGTAATAGGTAGACAGTTGAAATTTTCAGGCTCCCCCACTAGAAACGTGTATTACGACGGTACGGAACCCTTCATGCGCGAGTCCGAGTCGCACTTGGCCGGTTATTATTAAATAGGTTATACTTCAGGGGTGGTTCCATTTAAGTTTAAAAAAAAATATTCCATCACTAAGAGTGCCAAAATATGGAATCTAGTTTTTAATGTAACTATTTAGACCACTTTGATAATGCATATTCCATAGTCCACTCAAAAAGGTATAAAAATATTTTTAATAAAAAGTAAAAAAGGTGTCTTCAAAGAACTAAAATTAATAAACTGAGCTAAACTAAAATAAAATAAGTTAATTTTACACCAACAATCAACACAAACAAACAACAAACAAACAAGTGAAGGGCTGTAATGATGATGATGATGACACCAACAATCTGAAATCGGGGATTTAATTCTTCTATGTTTTACATGTGATAGAGCCATGCTGCAGCTATATTAATTGTATTGTTGTAGCACGAATGGGTCGGCTCAACCGGGGTAGGACCACGTTCGTTTAGAATACCAGCGTAAAATAGCAGCTTAATGCTGCTGTGTGTTGTATGGTGAGTTTAGAGAACCGGAGACCCTTTTTACTGGAAAAGACGCATTCCATCTTAGTCCTCACGGCTGACAACGCATCTGCATTTTGATTCGCAATCGAGGATAGATGTAGATATCTATGGGCCACAGAACCGACTCACCATCAGGTGGACTGTGTGCTCGCTTGTCACCCCTTATCCTATTAAAAAAGTACACTGTCTTAGCACCGACTTCAGAACGTGAAATTAACTTATTTTTTTAGTTGTCTGAAGTCGGCATTTACTTCTTACTAAATGTATTTTTTCACTTACCATCAAGTGGACTGTAAGTTCATTTGTCAATTCAGTTTTATAAAAAACCTATTTAGACAACAATAACATTAGTTTGTGCTTGTGTATAAGCCGCGACACAAAAACTTGTGTCCTTCTGCTTAGCGACAATAACAAGTATGTATAGCTTTTCTTTTCTATAAAGGAATTCAATAGGGGCTAAGATTGAAATAATGGCTACTGACTACCACGTTCCAATTTTATCTACCTAATAGTTAATTAATCATCTGAATATAATTGATCACATAGTAATTATATATCATAATGTTTTGTGCATTTACCATCTAATGTCGTACTTTCTTACATAGGTGTAAATAATGCTTTATGCTTTATTTCACCAATAAATTTCAAGTCCCTGACTTCTAATGTAGGTGAAAACTGTATCTCAGGAGCCAGTGTCTTCTCACAAAAATAACTGTACAAATTACGTATATGTTGGCAAAAATAAAAAATCAATGCGCGCGTGCGTGTGTGTGTGTGTGTGTGTGTGTGATGGGTGGATATGATGTTCTGTAGGTTAATTGTTAATTGTTAATTAATGTACATTAAACTTTCAACAGTCCCTGGGTTTGCTGGTAGAAAATGAATCCATCCATCTAACCATCCATTACAGTCTTTAGAAGTCCACTTTGAACATAGGCCTCCCCATAGATTACCTCATAGGGGGATTTTGCCATAGTTGCCACGCTTGGCAGGCGGGTTGGCAACCACAGTTTTTTATTTTTTTGAGTTGTTATCAGGAAGATGCTGCCGCCAATCCCCTGTTTCAGTTTTCCTCACACCTACGGGGCGATATGGGGTAGTGGATATTCTTACACCGCCACTACGTGGTTTAATGAATTCATACGCAAATAAATAAAAACTTTTTGTGGGAGATAATATTTGTTGCATTAGTTTTCAGGTCAAGATATTTTGTGTACATGACGAAAGCGGGTTCTGGCAATTAGAGTACCTAAATGATATCATCATCATCATCATTACAGCCCATCACAAGTCCACTGCTGAACATAGGCCTTCCCCAAGGAATGCCACAAAGCACGATCCCGAGCCACCTGCATCCATTGACTTCCTGCATGTCTTACCAGGTCGTCATTCCATCTATTGGGGGTCGCCCTACTCTTCGCCTACAGATACGGGGCTGCCACTCGAGAACCTTTTTTCCCCATCGGTTGTCGGTTTTTCGAGCTATATGGCCGGCCCATTGGTTACTCTGGTTCTACTGCGGATATCCTCGTTTTAGCCTATCACGCAGAGAAACCGCGAGCATAGCCCTCTCCATAGCCCGATGAACGACCTTGAGCTTCCTCATACGGCCAGCAGTTGATGATGACGATGATGATCATAACTCACATTTCTTATAAACTATATTGGGGACTTTTACTCGCCTTACCTACCTGGTTAGGACGAGAAAAAATAGTAAGCTTATGGACTTGTGACATTGTAAAAACTTGTTCAGAGTGTACTCGTTCGGAGTATCAACCAAAAGATCCGCGCATGTGGCACCTCAAGCAACTGAGCAAATGCCATAGGTTGCGACCAAAAGGCCAGCGCACGTGGTTATTAAGAAAATGTCCTCTAAGTAATTCTGCACCCGCCATAGGTTGCGGCAAAAGGCACTTTGCTCTAAAAGAATTTGAGCATTTGCCTTAGGTATCGGGCAAAAAGTCAACGCAAGTTGCTCCAAAAGAAAAAGACCACATGCCATATTAGCGGCCAAAGGCCCGCGCACGCCGCACCCAAGAAAATTAGCGCAAAACGATAGTTTTTAAACAATTTTTTTAGAAATTGCGGTTCCTCCTTACTAGCGATCCATCTCGGTGCAGGAAGGTCCAGGCTTCTAGGAGTTGGCAGCAATGTTTATGATGTCGGATGTAGTTGTTTCATTATTCAAAATTACCTGCATTTTATTGTCTAAGATCGTCATAGGGCGAATGACCGCGATTAGTTCTGACATGCATTAAATGGCAAACATTTTATTTATCAAAACTTAATAATTAGATTCCCCTTGCAAAAAATAGCTTACAACAAAAACTAAAACTTAAGTACTTTAAATTTTTTTGTTCATTTATGTACTATTTATACTCAATAATTATTTATTTATTATAATTAGCAATGCTTGACAGAATCGACTAAATTACAGAAAAACAAATGAAATTCGTAATTAATTGCTCGTATATAAAAATTAATTGCTGTCTCGCTAAAACTCAAAAACAGCTCGACCGATTTTGATGAATTTTTTTGCGTGTGTTTGAATGGGTCCCTAGATGGTTGAGATTAACATTTGGACCCGGTAGGTGGCGCTGTTGTCGATATCCAGAAATCACCCGTGTGAAGCCGGGGCGGATCGCTAGTCAGAAATAAATTATACAATATTCTCTTTCTAGAGCAATCTGGAAAATCCGTAGAAACTAGTTTCATTTAAATGTGTAGTGTTCGCGTAAATATAATAAATGATTTTTTTCTTATTTATACTATTATTGTATGATTTATTTATTTTTATTCCTCCGATATATTTTAAATATTTTTAATTAAAAAAATAAATGTAATAGAAAATATTTTAATTAATTTTAGACAATTGAATAAAATGAAGTATATATTCTTTATATACTCTGATACTTACTTGTATGATTAGGCTATTTCATCATTCATCATTATCATTACAGCCCTTCACGACTCCACTGCTGAACATATGCCTCCCCCAAGGAATGCCACAAAGCACGGTCCTGAGCCACCTGTATCCATCGACTTCCTGCATGTCTTACCAGGTCGTCACTCCAAGTGGGGAGTCGCCATACACTTCGCCTACCGGTACGAGGCTGCCACTCGAGAACCTTTTTTCACCATCGGTTGTCGGTTCTTCGAGCTATATGGCCGGCCCATTGCCACTTCAGCTTACTAATCCGTACGAACGGATTATGCTATTTGCGTCTAATAAAACATTATACCGATCTTGCAATATCAGTGACAGTAGGTTAAGGTGCTGCTGGAGTGGCTAAAGCCGCGTACATTATAATGATATAATATCTAACATCATTGACCTTGTAGGTCAATGTATAACATCGTTGACCTACAAGGTCAATGTATAACAATGAAAGAATTGAAGATTTTAATTTAAAAAATTGTGATAATGGTATAAATAAATATTTAAGTATTTTTGGAAGTAGTTTTTGTTCTTCTGCATCAAGGTTCATCAAAGTTGTAAAATAGAACAGAATATAATAGAATATTTTTGGAACGAAGTTCTTTATCGGACGGTACGAATTAGGTGGATGGGGGCTAGGCGAGAAAAAGTGTAAGATTTTTCCGTCACGACCCCTTCTGACGTAGTGTAGACGGCCTTAGTGGCTATAAGGAAGCGAGATAGAATAATATCCATCTCCCTCACACTTTTTCTTATCTTGCCGTGAAAGAAATATCATTTTAAATAACGCTTCATTTTAATAGACGCTACTAATTAATTTATTTGTATTTGTTAATCAATAATATAATACGTTTATCAATAATAATAATATATTAGAAGCGTCAGTAGCCTAATGGCAGGGCGCGGACCGCGAACTCGATAGGTCGTGGGTTCGAATCTGCCATTTGACTACTGTCGTGAACCACTTCTAACACAAGCATTTTAAGCTTACCAGAAGTGGTTTAAGGGAATATTAGTAATGTTTAATAGCATTACTAGTATTTAAAAAAATACTACGAAGGGAACTTCGTTCCAACCGAGTGCTCCACGACACTCACGTATGTTTTTTTTATTTATACCATTATCGTATGAATAATTATTTTCTAAACATACGATTATCGAATGATTAGCAACAGCCATATTTTTTGTATGTATGTTACGCGACATACGAAATCGTATGGAGTTTTAATGTAACTATTTAGACAACATTGAAATCGTGATATTCCTTAGTCCACTAAAAAGGGTAAAAAAATTACTTTTAATAAAAACTTTTATAAAAATAAAAAGAATAAAATAATTCACATTCTGAAGTCGGGGCTTTAAATCTTCTTATTAGCAACGATTTGGTCGTAGAAATAGTAGAAGGTAGGTAAAACTGGCTCTTATTACGTTTCGCTCTTCTCAATTTTCAACCGACTTCAAAAAAGGAGGAGGTTCTCAATTCGACTGTATTTTTAATAATAATAAATGATTTATTTGTTAGAATATGGTACATTTAAGTTATTACAAAATAATTCAGATCCTAAATATTCTGCCGTTTCCGGCGTACAAATATTTTCAGACAGATTATGTTAGAATATAATAGAAAACCAAGACATTAATTATTATAGCATATAAATATACTTACAGCTATACTTATGGAAACTTAATAGCATCTATATAAAAACAAAAATGTCAATCAATTAATTCATAATATTTTTTTATTAAAACATGTCAATAAATTAAGTCGAGATTAATTTCAATAATTACAATTCAAATCAAGTTTATCATTTAAGAAGTCATTTATAGAGTAATAACATTTATTTAAAAGAAATTGAAATAATTTACTTTTAAAGATTCCTATATTCATTTTTTTGAAACAAACAGGCAATTTGTTGTAAACATGTATTGTCATACAATATACATTTTTTGAGTATAGTTGTATTCTTTGCTTTGGTACAGACAATTTATGTATGTTTCTACTAGTCCTAATTATAACGTCGTTTTGTTTTTCAAATAAATTACTATTTTTGTGAAAAAAGACACAGATTTCGTAAATGTATAATGCTGGAAGCGGCAATATTTTATGTTTGCGAAAAAGGGGAATACAACTATCTAATTGGTGTGCTCCGCATAAAGACCTTACACATTTTTTCTGCCCGCGAAAAGCTCTAATTAAATCGACAGAATTACCCCAAATTATTAAGCCGTAACGTAGGATCGAAGAAACATTTCCATGATAGGCAGAAAGTACGGCGTCTATGTTAGCCACTCGTCTTAAACGATATAGAACAAAGACAAATTTATCTAACTTTTTACATAGGTTATCAATATGTGTCTTCCAATTACAGAACTTGTCTATTGTTATACCTAAAAAGTTGGTATGGTTAACTTCTTCGATGACGTTTTTCCCATATTCGATTTTAAGTGGTGCTTGTTTACTATTATATGTCTGAAATCTTATCATTTTAGTTTTTTCGATGTTAACTTACAAATTATTATGCCTTAACCAATCTATTATTTTTTCTAAAGTACTATTTATTTCGTATTCGTAGTCAAAAGTTTTATTATTATTTTCAATATTAATGGTAATGTCATCAGCATACAGCACACATTTGTGTGTAGTTATATTGGAAAGATCGTTTATGTATATTATGAATAATAGAGGTCTTAGTATACTTCCTTGCGGCACTCCGCATTTATTTTCGCGATATGGTGATCTATAATTTTTTTTATGATGTCCAGAGTAGCTTGATATCTCAACGCACTGTTTTCGTTGACTTAAATAATCTTCTATTAATTTTAGTGCATTACCACTTATACCATATCTGTTGAGTTTGTGTAACAATAATTCGTGGTTAACAAAGTCAAATGCCTTTGACATATCAATGAAATAGTTATAGGTATTTTGTTGTTTAGGCTGGTTGTTATAAGTTTTACTAAGCTGAAACATGCTAAAATCGTTGACTTGTTTTTTGTAAACCCATATTGCTCTGGTTTTAATATTTCATGTTTTTTAAAGAAGTTATAGATTCTGGTATGTATGGCCAAATACTTTAGACAAAACAGGTATAAGTGTTATGGGACGATAATTGTTAATATCACTTTTATCGCCTTCCTTGTGTAATGGTTTAACGATAGAAAATTTTAGTCTAGTTGGGAATATGCCTTGAACAAAAGATAAATTAATAATGAGAAAGATAAATATTTAGAGCATTGTTTTAAGATTTTAGTACTAATATCATCATAAGCTGTAGAATTTGTATTATTTAAGGAATTAATTATTTTTATAATGTCAGTGTTATTTATAGGAACTAGATAAATAGAATTGGGATAAAATGTCAATTTAGATGCATAGTCATTATTGGTTGTTATTGTATTTGATGTTTTAATGTCATTAGTTAAATTTATAAAATAATTGTTAAACACGTCCGCTATTTTATCTGACTGATAATATGTATTGTCACTAGTAGTTATTGTAGTTATGTCATTAATAACTGCCACATCATTATTAACGTTTTTTATTATTCGCCAAGCTGCCTTACTTTTGTTGTTAGAATTGAGTAGGTAGCGTATATTGTCAATTTTTTGGGCTTGCTGTATGCATTTCCTTAAAATGTTTGTATATTTGTAATATATTTTCATATTTCTTTTTTTATTTGCTGTTCAAAGACGGTATTTCAAATATAAATGTCTTTTATTAATGCTACATTTTTTAATACCCCTTGTAATCCATTTGTTCTTAATAGGTTTATTTGTTATTTTTACAATTTTTTTAGGGAAACACAAATTATAATATAAGGTTAGTGTATCATGAAAGTAGTTGAAATCCAAGTTAGTATCCTCGGCCTCATATACATCAGAAAACGATAGGGCTGAAATATAGGACACAAATGTTTTCACGTTTTCATTACTAAGGTCTCTTTTTTCCTCAAACCAAAACGATTTCCTAATATGACTTATATTTATATTTGCCGGAAAAGTTATTGTTTGGCAAGTTTCATGATCAGATAGCGCTAAATAGTAAATATTTGGTTGTACATTAGGAAGATTACTGGCAATCAAATCAATACACGACATTTTTCTGGTTGGCTTACAAATGTGGTTATTTAAGTTATGATTGTATAAAATGGAATTAAGTTTTTTAGAATTAATATCATTTTTCAAAATATCTGTATCCCAATCTCCACAAACTATAGTTCTTTTATTATTTTTCTTAGTAAGTTTATTTAAAAGTTGATTAAAATTTTCAAAAAATAATTTTATTTTAGAATTTGGAATCCGATATATACATACAACGCAAATGCCAAGTGTAACTATCTCAATAGCACAAAATTCAAATGTATAAATTACCGGGTTGGGTAGGTTTTTTATGGGTTGATAATCTAATTCTTTCCTAACTAATATGCACGTGCCACCTCTACGCTGATTTAGCCTTGAAGAGCCGTTGCTAATTTGTAATTTTTAAGCATTAAATTAGACTCTGTATCCTGTTTCATAAAAGTTTCACTAATGCATATTATATCGATACTAATATTTTTATTTTCAAACTCAAGAATTGCAAG
Source organism: Parnassius orleans (assembly GCA_029286625.1). Classification (NCBI taxonomy): domain Eukaryota; kingdom Metazoa; phylum Arthropoda; class Insecta; order Lepidoptera; family Papilionidae; genus Parnassius; species Parnassius orleans. The sequence continues at coordinate 1,855,476 of JAGSMP010000027.1, read as the reverse complement.
TTCAAATAAATCTTTTTTATGTATAACCCCAGCAATGTTTTGATGTAGTAGGGTATAATTTTTTTCATTATCGAAAAAGATTGAATCATTACCGCTATTCATTGGATTTTGTTTAGACTCTACTATACTTTTATCTATCTGTCTATAAAAATAATATGGAATAGTTCCTTTTATTTCGCTTAGTTCTTTTATGTTCAGTTTATTTACTCCAGTACTACCAGGTGTTATGCCAGCACACTTTGATCTTAGTAACGATCGAACAAGTTTTTCGTAATTAAAATTATCAATTTCTATATTTAATTTAGAACACAAGAAATGTTTCGGTATCGAATGCGAGTTTCTTTTGAAATTATTACTTATGTCAATAAAATAACAGTTTGAAAAATTCTGAACAAATAACTTAATTTCTCTATTCAACAACTTGACATTTAGAAAGTCATTATTAAATACGTTTAATACAAAAACTTTGTTCTTCTTCAACTTGCAAAGTGTAGAACAAAGTTCAGTCAGAAATACATACGGATTTTTGTCATTGCTTCCTATACCTAAAATTATTTATGTGTATTACCTCAGACCTTTTTTCTAGGTGAACTGTTTTGATTTTCTTTTTTTTTTTTTAATTTGAAAGCTGGTGCTTCTCATGTGATCTCATATAAATTTGATCAAGATCTGAGCAGTAGTTTTTGAGTTATCCATAGTAATGCGTATTTAATTGACTTCGACCACATTGATGATGTTCTCATTTTATTTATATTGAAATCGGTTGTACATTTTTTTTTATTTTACCACTTGTTTCTAAAATGTATTTAATTTCCAACGAGAAGTTGTAAAAGGCTGCTTTAAAGTTGTTTTAATTTATTGATTATCATTCAATTAGTCGGGTGTCCCTCCGGATACAAAATTATATCCTATGAAACCCGGGCGCATAGTAGTCCTAGTCGAGGTGAAGGACCGCTCCAAGGCTCGGTAAGCTCACTCCGGATGCGTGTTGATGGGCTATGGCTCTGGCTAAGGACTAAAACCCAATGATGTTTCACCTTCGATATGCCGCGAAGGTGGAACATCATTGGGTTTTAGTCCTTGCCCCCGCGCATTTAACTATGAAATTTAAAAGAAAATACGGAAACACAATTAGCGCTGTTTAGACATGACAATACATAACGCCAATAAGCAAAGATGTGCAAACAAAAAAATAAATATAAAAAAGCGTCGCTATAGCATTGCTGCTATCAATGCTATAGCGACGCTTTTTTATAGAATGAAGCGTGACAAACGAGCACATAGTCCACTTTATGGTACGCGAATGCTGTGGGCCACAGACTCCTACAACTATCATCGATTAAGAATTAAGATTCAGCACGCTGATCATGCCGTGGGTGTTGTATGAGACGAGGGTAAACTGAAACAGAAGGTGAGCAGAAGCGTCTTATTGAAAAATAATAATAAACTGTGGTTGCCCCTGCCAAGCATGACAGCTATGGCAAAATCTCTACTATGAAGTTATGGGAGCCCTATGTTTAATAGTAGACTTCAATTAGGCTATACTAAAAATATAGATACCGTGAAGACTAGAATTGAATGCCCCGTTACCAGTACGAAACACAGCAGTACAATGCTGTTATTTTACGCTTGAATTCTGTGAAAACGTGGTCCTTTCTTGGTTGAGCCGAACTATTCGACCTGCAGCTCGTGTTGCTCAAATCGTTACTGCGCTCACCAAGCCTAACATTTTGAGCATGGGTATATTTTCTATTGTTATACATGCCAGCTGGTATATTCTTTGAAAAGATGTACTTAGTAAAAAACTGATTAAAGTAAATCGCGCATCCAAACAAACTCACGTCGAAATTGATACTGGCCCTCTAAAATACTACTAGAAATCACGTACTTTCGCTATATTATCTTCCAACCGATAAGATATGTTCTGAGAATTTATACGAACATAATTGCTATAAATTATATGCGTGTTAGAGCCTCACTGCAGCTGTATGAAAGGATACCATTTTTTTTTTTTTTTTAAGAATGATAAAGAGGTGTTTGTATTAGTGATGTGATAAATATCTGAATCGAAGCAATTATTAATAAAGCCATTGGCATATATATATATATATATAGAGAATCTCTAGAATTATCTGGTGACAACCTCAGAATACTTGGTTACTAATCTAAAATACTATACACTAGATACACACTAGATTACACACGGAATAAGTTTCACACAAAAACACTTTGAAAGAAATGAATGGATAATCTATAGCCTTTTGTCGCCCCAGAGGACAAAGATCAAATGAGTATTTTTTTTATAGGATAGGGTGACAAACGAGCGCACAGTCCACCGGATGGTAAGTGGTTGCTGTGACCCATAGACATCTACATCTATCCTCAATAAAGAATCAAAATGCAGATGCATTGTCACCCGTGAGGACTAAGATGGAATGCCTCGTTTCCAGTAATAAGGTTCTCCGGTTCTCTACACTCACCATACGAAACACAGCAGCATGAAGCTGCTATTTTACGCTGGTATCTTGTGAGAGCATTGTGGTCCTACCCCGGTCTAGCCGACCCATTCGTGCTAAAACTATACTACTAATATAGCTGCAGCATGGCTCTACCACGTATAAAAGTAGTATCCGTAAGTATCCAGTAAAAACGTTCTCCGGTTCTCTAAACTTACCATACGAAACACAGCAGCATTAAGCTGTTATTTATCGGTATTAGCCCTGTCGAAAGAAATAATTATTAGGTGTCAATATTATTGCACTTTATTCTATTAAGATTCTGTCACATGCGGCAGCTCAACGTGGCTGAACTAGTAATGGAAAGGGCTAGTTTTGTTATTTACCGTCCCGTGAAAGTCTACTGCAACCATGGGCCCCATCAGTTATAGTGAGGATTTTACTTGATTGCCAATCGCCGCTTGGCAGGTGGATGGGTGATCACTGATCCAGACGTCTCGCACCTTTGACACTGCACTCCTTCGCCGCACTGGGTATTTAACGTCTGGCGTAAACAAGATGATTTTACCAGCATCTATTGGAATATTCGTCCTCTCGTCACAGTCGCCCCCTGCAATGGGGTTCCTATTTTACATACTTAAAAGGAATTCAATTTTGTTTTTAAATAGCTTTTGGATACTTAATACCTACATTCATTACGACTGTCTCGTTGTTCTAGTGGTCGTAAACGCGGCTGCTGATAATGAGGTCCTGGGTTCGAATCACGGGTCGGGCCTACATCAGTTACTAGGTTTTCTTGCGAGAAATTCTTAGTAGCAGTCCGGAGAAAGGGTATTGTTTCACCCACGTGCCTCGGAAAGCACGTAAAGCCATAGGTGCTGCGCCTGATCTCTATCTGGTCATGTCGGATAACCGTCCCATCGGACTATGAAAGTGAGGAAATAGAGAGTGCACAGGTGCTTGCGCATACACTTGGGTATTATAATCCTGTCTTGTGCAGATGGCTAGTCTCCATTGTGACTGGCCCCCGTGATCGAAATTCGACCTGGAGGACATTAATAAATTAATGGCCTAAATTATTAAGTAACATATAAAAGTTATTTATAAATTAATAAAAATTCGTACAGTCATTTTGTTAACAATAAACATTGTTTTGTAATCGGAATACATGATTGAGTGTTTCTTTATGAGGTCAGTTGTTTTAAGTGTGTTATTTGTTTGAGATTGACCTGATAGTAAATGGCTACTGCAATCCTGCACCCAGCTTTCGACACAGAAGGCTAAAGGTGCGTTGTTACCTCTAAGGACCAAGAGGCATTTCAGCCTCACAGGCTTTAAAGCACAAAAGGAATCCTACCTCCTATTAAACTTTATCCGGGACACCTTGCCCGACGGGAGATCTCCTCTTTCCTTTCCACGGTCAAAGGTTTTTATGATGAAATTACACCTTATAAGTATAAACAATACTATTATTATTTTAGTTCAGATAATAATAATTATGGAAATAATATCTTTATTGACATTTCTACAGTAGAGCTTACATAATATTTGTTACAAAGATATACTAGCTAGGTTACCTAGTAACCTGTTTTTAGGAGATACAGTTTTACATTATTTTAGTTGGAACAGAGATGTAGTTTATAAAATTAAAATTAGGCCTAAAGTAATAAAGCTTAAAGTGAGAGAAGAATCTTAAGTTGTGTAATAAGTGAAGTTCAAGGAGAGCGAGAAGTAAATTAAAATTATCGATTTATTCGACTTTAAATCAATCGAAGAAACAAATATATGACTCTGACACTACACGTATCTATTTACCTCGGATGTATAAATATAATAATAATTAACATATCGAGCGCATACTACTTCCGGTTTCAACACGAAGATATGAACGTAGATATGCCCAATTGGTTATTGAACTTGTTTACTTTCTGCGATTATTTTATAATGGAACAAGAGACCTGTTCCATTTTAAGAGACACGTTCATTGGCCGTGGGTTAATTAGTAATTAAATGAGACAAAGAAAGATACAAAATAAGGTAGGTATAAAAGTAAATTTATCTTTTGTTTTGGTATTGGGATCCTTTGGCATACAAGCATAATTATGTGTAATACAAGTATGATATATATTTGCTGCTATATACTGTCATGTGTCACATACTATCATACACTCTTAAAATCGAATTCGAAAATTTTGATATTTCTATAAATCAGTACTTGGGCGAAAAGGAAAGAGTTGTCAAAATAGAAGACAGATATTTTTTTGTGATTTGGGCATGTACATATATACACATAGAGACTGTGGAGATGAGCAAAAATATTTTGCCAATGATTTTTGTCAATATGAAGTAAAATGATAATTAAAAAATAATAACCGCAAATGAATTAGGTATATGGATATAGATATCACTTAAGACAACATCAAGCTTAGAATTGAAGTTGAGAGATACAACCCAGTTTGTATACTGCCGATTTCTTATCCTCGTCAAACACAACAACCTGTGGGAGACATTGGGTTATTCAATTATGTAATTAAAAATATGTAATTGAATAAACGTAAATATGTAAAGACATCCATATATCTTAAAAACCATCAGCATTAAGTTACGAAAACTTCAGTCAAGCAATCGTTGAGTACATTACAACGAAGCAACACTCAAGCAAGTGAGCCATGTCGGTGAAGAAAAGGCCGGTAATAGCGTAAGAAGAACAGTACTCGCAGCCGTATTTGTTACGGTTGCTACATATTTCCATTGTATTGCACTTTGTGTTTTGTTTTAATATCTCCCGTATTTAGAAGATCCTAGTCGTTATCGCATAGATTGGGCTTTGTCGGTTACTCTGGTTCTACTGCGGATTTTTTCGTGCATTTGTGACGTTTTGAAAGTCATGCGTTGTTTTTTTTTGTTTATAACTTTAAATAATATTTGAAAGTTGTCGCCATTGTTAATTTGGCAAGGATAACTCAGATCATTATAATTGCCAAATAAGAATAAAATCCATTTTAATTGACAACCCTAGTGTAGGAATTTGTGCAATAACCTCCTTTCGTGCAAACACTGCGTAACTGTTTGAGTATCAACTTAGGTTTAGGTCAGTCTTGGGAAATATTACATTCTTGCCGGCGAACCGTTTACTTTTAATATGTGTTTATTTATTTTTCAACACGTTCTGTCCATGTAACATGTGAAGTTAGCCATGTACTATGTGTAGGCCATCGCCCCGCTACAACTTTCTTGAATTTTACGTTCAAACAAGGTCGAATTTTAGAGGGACTAGTTAGTTGAGAATCAAGTAAAAAAAACGGCGAAGGACTTGTGATTTTTTTAAATTTATTTATGGGGGAGTTGAAGGAAGTGTTCCTACACTTCCTTCAAAAGGTGGTAAAATAAAACATGTATGACTAATCGAAATTATTTAAAAACATGGTGGGCAGAAAAGCTTTTTTTGCACTAAATGCATTCGGATGTTACTTTTGGTGTCTTTTGACTTATTTCTCTTACCGTTTTTCCCACTTTCTTTCAACTTCCTATAGCAGACCATGCATCATTTTGATGGAACTTTCCTCGGACATTGTTCAATATTCATGTGATTTTGTTGTGCGAGATGTCTGAAAATTTGAGTACTACATATTAAAATGCATTAAAATTGAAATTCAATATGAAATTCAGCCTTTAATACATTTTCAGGTACCTATTGAGACAGCTACGCTAACTCAAGGAGTTACTAACTCAGTATTAAACTATTTTTCGCACAATTGAATATAGTTGTCTCAAATATATAAAATATACCAACACACTTAAAACTCACATGATACAGCAAAACTTTTTTACGTGGTAAAGCCATGCTGCAGCTATATTAATAGTACAGTTGTAGCACGAATGGGTCGGCTCGACCGGGGAAGGACCACGCTCTCACAGAATACCAGCGTAAAATAGTAGCTTAATGCTGCTGTGTTTTGTATGGTGAGTGTAGAGAACCGGAGACCCTTTTTACTGGAAAAGAGAATGGAAGGGGAATGCCAGAAAAATCTTAAGGCTCTGACAGATGGTGGTAAATAACCATCTCGTTTATGTCACGACGAGCAGCATCGTCAATAGGGTAAGACGTTTTTTTTATATAGGATAGGAAGACAAACGAGCACACAGTCCACCTGATGGTAGTTGATTGCTGTGACCCATAGACATGTACATTAGGGTGGAGCGAAAAATTTTTTTCGTAATTGTTTTGTAATACCTGTAAAAGTTGCTCTTATAGCTACAAATATTCTCACAAAATTTTGGTTGACATATGATATATTTGGAGGTGCCCCCAACATCATGAACTTTAGAGAAATTCACGAAATTTTGTCAAAACACACGAATGTCTAATTAACGCTAAGTCATATTGAGAGTGTCACCCTGTTGGTACAAGACATTCAATTTTGACCTTGAAATGTGTGCGGTGAGGAGCGGGGGTTGTGGGGCACGGGGGAGGTGAATACACTACTCTCGTCAAACGTCGTTCGAATGCCTTTTAGTGCACCCGCGCGCGCGATTTAATACTATTACACTTGTGAAAAGCATTGATTTTAACGACTTAAATCAAGAAGTAAGACTCATGTAAGTAGTATTTTCAATTTCCTGCTCATAGTTAATGCAATTTAGATCAAAATTGATTGAATTCATACCTATTATTTCTCTTTATTACAGTCAAATGTCGCAAGTAAAAACACGACAAAAGACATCCTGTCCTGTGTTTGGTTTACCAGAGAAGTTACCCGTAGCTCAATTACCAACTTATAATGATGTAATGAAAAATTATTTATTCATTAAATATGAATTAAAGCCTGACAAAAACAAAAGAGCCGACAATTCATGACATATCCGAAAGATTGGCTCAGGAAGTTTTAGAAATTTATGAAAGCGTCGCTGCCAACAGTCAGTCTTAAGAGAGTATTACAACTTATTCGATCCTACCATGACAAATATAGAAGCTTAATGAAACCTTATCGAGGCCGTCAATTAAACAAAAATATCAAGAGAAGATAAATACATTCATAACTGAGTCTCATAGATTATTTGATGTTTGCAGTTGCAAATGCAAACTTATTTCAGATTGCACTTGTTCAAAAGACAGTCGTGTTCCCAAGGAAGAAATAAAATTTTACTCGACCAAAGGACAACAAGAAAATGATGATAGGTGGTGTAGATTTGGTTACAACTGTAAAAATAAGAAAACTAGAAAGACAAGAAAAAGTTTATTGCGTAACAAAGAGATATTTGATCCCAACAAACCGTGTTGTTCTCGTTCGTTGCCTGATGATGATGACTTGACGATCAAAGCACCAGTTCAAGCAATAGCGTAGCTTCTAGTCCTTATCAATCGCCAAAACACGTAGCGAGACTACCAAAAACCACCACCAAAAAAAAAGTTAAATTTATCATCATAGCCTCGCTTGCGATCGTACTGGAGTCTCCGACAGAGCCGCTGCTATTATAGCTTCTTCTGTGTTAAAAGATGTTGGCATTATTTCAACGAAGGATCAAGCGGTGTCATTGATCGTTCTAAGTTGCGTCGTGAAAGAACTAAAGTCAGATCATCTTTACAAGACGCAGATCGTAATAAAATCATACGCGGTATTTATTTTGATGGCAGAAAGGATAAGTTTAGTAAGTATTAAGAAGGAAGGCAAATTTTACAGAAAAAGTAACAGAAGACCATTATGTGATTTTATCGGGCCAGGAAGTGATTATTTCGGGCATGTTACGTGTGAGTTGGGAACCGCTAAAGGTATTCAAAGTACAATTATACGTCACCTGAAAATGAAATCGGTGGATCTGAATAAAATAGCTGTTGTTGGTTGCGATGGAACAGTCGTGAACACAGGTTCCAAAGGTGGTGTTGTTCGTTTGATGGAAGAAGAACTTAAGAAACCATTACAGTGGTTTATCTGCCAATTGCATTCAAATGAGTTACCACTGCGACATCTGTTATTACATTTGGATGGAAAAACCACAGGGCTAAATGCTTTTCAGGTCCTATCGGCTCTGAATTACAAAATGTGAAACAATGCCAATTGTCGAATTTACCGTCATTCCTTCAACATTACCTGAAATTCTAGAAATGATTTGAGCACCGACCAAAAATATCTTTATGATGTGATGAACGCTATCAGCACTGGCGTCTTTACTTCCGATTTGGCTAATATCGAACCTGGACCCCTTAGCCATTCTAGATGGCTTACAACAGCAAATCGAATTCTAAGATTATATGCTACTAAAACAGACCCCCTAGAAAACTTAATGATATTAGCCACATACGTGATGAAAGTTTATGGTCCGATGTGGTTCACTATAAAGTGTAATCCATCATGCATAAATGGAGCTAAGCACCTGTGGCAAACGATTAGCCTGACTCGCTATTTGAGCGCGGATTTGAAGATAGTCATTGATAAAAAGAACACATACTGGCTATGGATAATCTGGTAAAGACATGTAAATATAATGAGGAGCGTTTTGACTCCTTAGTTAAACATCAATGTGATGTCAGCGTTCAATACCAGCTTCTTCAGAGTCGGTGTGTGCTGAAAATATTATACCACCACCAAAACTCTATGACAGTGCCATAGCAGAGGAGCTTAAAATAAAAATAACTCAAATATTAACAAAATAATATAATTGTGTATAGCGATGACATGGGAAAAATCTAGGCATAACTTTAAATAACTCTTTAAAGGGACAAAAAATTACAAATTGCTGCATGCCTGGAGCATCTTTTAGTGACATCCTAAATAAAATTATAGTTACTAAATTTTGCCCAAATAGTACAATAATAATTTTTGTTGGTAGAAGAGGCAGTGTAAACAACAAACAGTTATTAAGATATATTGAACAACTTAATAACTTAAATGTACACAAATTGTCTTGTTCACACTGCCTTACATACAGGGATTGCCACAGGAAAATAATCTAAGACATAATTTAAATATACAAATGAATAATTTAATATGTAACAATAATTTAAATTTGACATGTAATTGTGATAATAATGACAAATTTCATTTAATTGACATAAATAATTTAATAAAAAAGTTTTGGACAAAAGATAGGTATTACCTATCCAAATATAATTTAAGACTGGTAGCAAATTTGCTATCTTATTATTTACTTTTAACTCAGCCAAGTTTTGGCTACCAAGACTACTTTTATTGAGCATGATAATCATTTGACATTTAATTTGGAATCAGTTCAACTAATTTAAATTAGTAAATGCGACAATAGAGGCAATCTCTAGCAATAATAAGAGTTTCATTAATTTTGAATGCAGCCCACAAATAAGTAATAAAAATTGTTTACACCTGGTGCATCAAAATATACAAGGCATGATGGGCAAAGAATTGGAAGTTGAATTGTTTTTAAATAGTAACAATATACATATCCTTTGTATTACTGAACATTGGCTAAAAGATTATAATTTCATGTTTAATTTCAGAAATCACCAGGTGGTCAGTTCCTTCAATAGAGAAAAAGTTTACGTGGTGGCTCCTAATATTAGCAGATAAATCATTATTATATAAAGAACGTAAGGATATTGTGAGCCTCTCTGTTGAGCGAACTGTAGAAATGGCTTGTGTCGAGCTCGAGCACCTCATTGTTGTAAGTGTTTACAGACCCCCATGTGCTACTTATGACTATTTTGAAAGAATTGTGGAAGAAGTTTTGCTCAAACTTAGTAAACAGAACAAGTCTGTTGTAATATGTGGAGACTTTAACATCAATCTCCTTGAAACTTCTTCCATTAGTATTAAGTTTAGCTCATTGTTTAAATCGTATAATCTTGTTAATTTATTCTTAGAACCAACACGTATTGCTGGGCCTAGTGCAACCTGTATAGATAATATTTTTACAGATATTAAGCCCTTGCATAAATCAATTATTCAAAATTTAAGTTCAGATCACTGTGGACAGTTGGTATCATTGCCTTACATACACAAAAAACAGAAAAATAAGGAAGTTGTGTTTGTTCCAATAAATGACCATCGCTTGAGAGGTTTAGAAGTAATATAATAAAAGACTTCCATCACTTTCATTTAAAAATAGTGCTAATTATTTGTATAGTATGTTATTTAAAATTATAACTTGTGAATTTAGTAGAATATTTAATTCTAAAACTTTCTCTTTTAACAGTCGTAAATCATTTAATGAATGGGCGACAGTAGGAATTTATAAAAGTAGGCGAAAGTTATATGAGCTTTATAATGAAAGATCATATAATACTAGTGTTATATTTAGAGATTATGTAAAACATATTCTAAAATATTTAAAAAGTGTGCTCCACAGCTAAGGCTTTACATTTAAGTAACAAAATTAAAACTGCATCTAACAAAATTAAAATGACCTGGAGAATAATAAATAGTGAAACGGGTAAGGTCAAACCGCGCAACTCGGATTTTCAATTGAATATTAACAATAGATTAACTCGACCTGATCAAGAAGTTGCTATGGCTTTTGAGAAACATTTTACTGATGTTCCTTTTGACAACAAAATCATTAAATTCTTCTCCTACTGTCGCCGAATCATTGCTTAAACAAAATGTAAAGGCTTGTTCAAATACTTTTAAATTCCAGAGTATTGCCAAAAGATATCGTTAAATATTTTAAAACAATTGATGTTAAGAAAACGGCAGACTTATGGGGATTTCCGTTAAAGTTATTTTATCTATAATAGATATAATAGCACCTTATCTAGCCACTATATTTAATACAAGCGTCGAATCTGGTGTGTTTCTGATTTAATGAAACATAGTAAAGTCATACCTTTATTTAAATCTGGTAGTACATTAGACCCCGCCAACTTTAGACCGATTTCTGTACTACCAACATTTAGTAAAATTTTGAAAAAATAATTTTAGATCATATCTTAAGTTTCTTTAATATTAATAAATTGCTACATAAAATCAATTCGGTTTTACAAGGGTCGCTCGACAACTGACGCTGGAGTTGAGCTTATTAAACATATTTTGTGCATGGAGAATTCGAGGATGCTTTGGGTATATTTTGTGACCTTTCCAAGGCCTTCGACTGTGTTCACCATGAGACATTAATCAGGAAGCTACAGTACTATGGTGTCAAGAACACAGCGCTTAAACTTATTATTTCATATTTAAGTAATAGAATGCAGAAAGTTATTATCAATGGTAAAGTTCTTCCGGATCACCTGTACTAATGGTGTCCCTCAGGGCTCGATTCTCGGCCCATTCCTATTTCTGTATATATTAATGACTTACCTTCCTTGTAGGGATAATCATGATATAGTATTATTTGCTGATGATACTTCCTTGATTTTTAAACTTAAACGTCAATCATTTAAATGTGACGAAGTGAATAATGCTATATCAAAATTAGTGCATTGGTTTAACGTTAATAATCTACATTTAAACGGAAATAAAACTAAATGTATTAAATTTACAACAACGAATGTTAAAAATCTGGGTACCAATGTGTTTTTAAATGGGGAAGAACTGAGCCCTGTTGAATCCACTGTTTTCTTGGCATCACTCTCGACGCAAAGCTTCAGTGGGGCCCCCATATATCCAAACTAGCAAGCAGACTAAGTTCTGCAGCCTATGCTGTAAAAAAGATTAGAGGTCTCACTAGTGTCGAGACAGCTAGACTAGTTTATTTCAGTTATTTCCATAGCATAATGTCTTATGGGATTTTGCTATGGGGAAATGCGGCTGATTCAGAAACTATTTTGTTTTACAGAAGAGGCCATTAGAGCTATTTACAACCTAAAACCGAGAGAGTCTCTTGAGATAAATTTAAAGAAATAAATATATTAACTTTGGCCTCTCAGTATATTTACGAAAATTTAATGTATGTTCACAAAACAAAGGTAGTTTTAGTAAAAAGTGATATACATTCTGTAAACACTAGGAACAAACACAAGCTAGTGATACCAGTTTCTCGACCATAGAGTCAGTAATTCATTCTTGGGGCAATGTATACGCTATTACAACAAGGTCCCGGAAAGTGTACAGGATCTCTCTATTACCAAGTTTAAATGTTTTGTTAGCTGAAACTGTATAAAAGGGTTATTATAGTATAAATGAATATATGATTGATAATAACCCTGGGAATGAGGTGGTCGCTACCAAGCAGTTTCTAAAATAAATTTTGTACTTAAATAGTTTGTACAACCATTAATGTAAAACTTACTTTAAAAAAAAGTCCCGCTGGGTTTCTTGCTGGTTCTTCCCAGGACAGAGGTTTTTTCGAACCAGTGGTAAAGTAAAAATGACTTTCAATAAGAATTACACATGTAATCTATATTGAATAAAAATTATTCTATTCTATTCTATTCTGATAAGGTACTCATACGAAATGGATATTTCGGGCACCCAGAAAATATTCTTATTGCTATGCTTGGAGATGACAGAGAAATTATTCGAGAACTAGCATGTCAACAAATTTTGAAAGCTAGAGCAGAGAATGATCAAGGACTTTGAACGTTCAAAGTGCCTCCTTTAAATTTCGATGCTGAAGATTATACCGACCTCATTAAGTGGCAAGACTGTAAAATAACTGAGCCACCTCTGACTTACAATTTATCTGATGAATTCTTGAAAGAGATTGTCAAATGCGGTTTGAGAACATGTCAGAGTATAAAGATTTCCCATGCCACACCCAAGCCGTAGAGCGCTGCATAAAATTGGTGACTGAAGCTTCAAGTGCAGTTTGTGGAGAAAATAAACGAGACGGTTTCATAAGGGCACGATTATTATCACGTCAGCAAATGCCAAATTTTGATACAAAAAAACAATTTAATATTTAATTACTGTGTTTCTGAACGATATCCAAATCTATCATAATTACTTAGTTTTACCTTATTTTTAATATATGTATTTTTATATTTAACCAGACTTTATTTAACTGATTCCTAAGCTGTTACTCTGTTGATGGTGTCTACTACACTAACACATAGGTATATATAGAGTAGCGTAAGGAACTTTGTTCCGCCTGGTGTGCTACGACATTCATCGCTTTTTCAAATTTTCAATTGTGTTGGGGCACCTCAAGACATCATGATAAGTAAATAATATTTTGTATGTAGGATTTACTCAATGAAAGGCAAATTTTTATCGCTATGCAATCAAAAAAAAAAAAAAAAAAAATTTCTTACATTATCACTCCACCCTAATGTACATCTATCCTCAATGAAGAATCAAAATGCATATGTGTTGTCACCAGTGAGGACTAAATGGAATGCCTCTTTTCCAGTAAAAGGGGTCTCCGGGTCTCTACACTCACCATACGAAACACAGCACTGTTAAGCTGCTGTTTTACGCTGGTATTCTGTGAGAGCGTGGTCCTTCCCCGGTCGAACCGACCCATTCGTGCTACAACTATACTACTAACATAGCTGCAGCATGAATCTGTCACGTGGCAACATCGTCTGGTACTGTGATCTTCATTCCGCCTATAAGTACAATACAGAAGCTTCACTAAGTGATAAGACTCCTTTTCTGCCTAGAAGTCCGTCTGGGTAGGCTCTTACCTATTTCTGCCATCAAATAGCACTTGCACTACTGTGTTCTGAACTGCAGTATAAAGAAAGCCAGTATAATTACTGGCTGTGAGGCATGTCTTCCTAAGTCCTCAGAGATGACAACGCATCTGTAGCCTTGTTTGAAATCGACAAATGTCTATGGACTGCAGTAGTCACTTACAATGAAGTAGACTATACGTTCGTCACACGCGGTAGAAGTGAAACCTTCAGATAAGAAAACCAAAATAATAGGAAACATTGTATACTGTATTCTATATCATTCTCTCGCATGAGTAATGTGGATAGCTCGTTTGTCATTACAATATTATAAAAAACGTGAGTAAAATGTTGACCTAGTTCTTCTCATCAAGGAGTTCCAGTAGCAGTCACCGAAGTACATCTCCAGGTCACTCCATCAAGTCCGGAGGTAAGTTCTCATCATAACTTACAAAACGAGTCCAAACTCGGCACAACTAGTTTTACTCGTCGAGGGGTTCCAGTAGTAGTCACCGAAGTACATCTCCAGGTCACTCCATCAAGTCCGAAGGTAATTTCTCGTCATGACTAACAAAACGAGTCCAAACTCGGCACACCTATTACTACTCGTCGAGGAGTTCCAGTGGCAGTCACCGAAGTACACCTTCAGATCACTCTATCACGTCCGGAGGTAAGGTCTCATCATAATTAATGAAACGAGTTCAAACTTGGCACACCTAGTGCTACTCGTCGAGGAGTTCCAGTAGCATTCACCGAAGTACACCTTCAGGTCACTTCTCAAGTTCGGAGAAAAGGTGTCATTATAACTATCAAAACGAGCCCAAACTCGGCACATCTATTACTACTCGTCGAGGAGTTCCAGTGGCAGTCACCGAAGTACACCTTCAGATCACTCTATCACGTCCGGAGGTAAGGTCTCATCATAACTAACGAAACGAGTTCAAACTTGGCACACCTAGTGCTACTCGTCGAGGAGTTCCAGTAGCATTCACCGAAGTACACCTTCAGGTCACTTCTCAAGTTCGGAGAAAAGGTCTCATTATAACCATCAAAACGAGCCCAAACTCGGCACGCCTAGTTCTTTTTGTCCAGGAGTTCCAGTAGCAGCCACCGAAGTACATCTTAAGGTCTTAGTCATTGTTATGTTCTCACGAAAACTTGAAGAGACAATTACCAACTGAACTTGTCGCTTTTAGGTGTCGGTGTGCGCACGCAACTTAACAACTTCATGGTGTCGTTTTTAGGTAGCAGTTTCTGCGTTTAGTATTAATTGGTGATAAGAGGCTGGCTCTTTTCTCGCTCAAAGGCTAAGTATAGCCATTCAGCGGGGAAACGCAGCCAGCGTTCTTGGCACGATACCGCGTGGAGTAGGACTGTTTGATAATTAAATTACTAGTTTTAGTTTTTTTTTTTTTAATTATAGTTTTTAATTTTATCTACATTATCTCTAGTTTAATGGTATTATCGGTATATAAATTAATTCTTTTTTTTAATTTCACGTGTTGAAAATTTATAAGTATACTAATCGTACGAGTATTATTCATTTATTCTTAGCGTATAATACGTGACTAAGGTCGACAGTTTATTATTATCTAGCTGTGCCCCGCGGTTTCACCCGCGTGTATTACGTGTCTGTGGCGCGCGACATGATATGACACCTAGTTCCAGCATTTTACATAGCAATAACCCCTTCCCCCCATGAGAGGTGTACCCTATGGCTAGATAGCTTATACTATTCCTCGTGAATCTAGCTATCATATACAAAAATAATTTTTCAAATCGGACTGGTAGTTCCAGAGATTAGCGTGTTTAAACAAACAAAAAACTCTTCTGCTTTATTATATTAGTAATAGATAGATAACCAAGGAACAAGTTTTATCGATATTGATAAAAATAATACACAATAACTATACATATTATTCACCAACTCTATTGTATAATAAAATATTTTACACATAAATAGAGTAAGTAATTAACATATTTTAGACAGAAATTTTATTCGGTTTCTGTTTTTTAAGTTTTTTTAAAAGGCATGAAGCGCTGAGAATCGCTCAGTTATGTAGTATTGTTTTAAATTATCTATTTAATAGTTTCTTATGCAGTGTTATTAACATTACCGCTTCGTTAAATACTAAATAAGCGATTCCTTTAAAATCCACGCTTACTAAGCGTGAAAGACATTTTATACATAAAAGCTTACAAAATTATTTAAATATACTAAATGAACCGTGTTGTGGAGCTGTAAGAAAATCCATGAGATATCGTTCTGTGGGGCCGTTTACGTGGTAGAGCCACACTGCTGCCATATTATGGTTGTAGCAATAAAAAGGCCGGCTCGATCGGGGAAGGACCACGCTCTCACTGAATACTAGCGTGAAATAGCAGTTTAATGTTGCTGTGTTTCGTACAGTAATGTGTAGAGAATCGGACACCATTTTTACGGAAATGAAGCATGTCATCTTTAGGGGTTACAACGCATACCGCATTTTAATTCAAGATCAAAGATAGGTGTAGTATACATATATGGGCCACAACATTCACTTACCATCAGATGGACTGTGCGCTCGTTTGTCACTCTCGTTTTATTAAAAAAAGGCGGCAGAAGGAAACTGAAACAAGAGATGAACAGCAAAATCTTCCTGATAACAACTCTAACAAAACAAAATAATAAAAAACTGCGGTTGCGAACCTGCCCGCCAAACGTGGCAACTGTCTCAAATTACCCTTTAGGCAACCTATAGAAAAGGAGCCGTGGACTTTTATAGGCTTTAAGGGATGGAATGGATGCATGGAAGTATGCTATATTTATCTAACTACTTACATAATATATTTAATTATATATAATATAGACGTTCAACTAGGCTTAACATGGAACATAAGTGCAAGTTTTGAAAGTTTATCTTATGGTGCAACTCGTATACTAAATACGTATTTTATGTTACTGCTAAATATAACATCATCATCTCTTAATGATACCAGCATTTCGTATCAAATTCGAGTTAATTGCGCTGAACACAGTTCTTTAGTGTATAAAATGAAGTGCAGAGAACGATAATTGGTTTATCTCATCATCAGATTTAGAAATAATCATAAACCGCGGTTCTTATCTACTTAATTATAAAAATATTTTTTTATTTATTTTACTTCGTTTCCTACGCGTCATCTGTTTACCTACCCCTGTCTAATAGGAGAAATTAATTCACATTAAAAACTCTTTAGTCGCATTAATCTAGTTTAGACTTTGTAACTATGCCATTACAATTTATTATCAAACAACGTGATTCATTGTATGCGAGTGAGTACACTGATGCATACCGAATAGGTCTACGTCACTTTCGATAACCAATATCAGTCTTTGTTCACTACATTTGTATTGTAACATAATTAAGTCATTGTATGTCTACTGTCTTTAAGTTCTCTAAGTTTAATTTTGACAATTTATTCCGAGTGATTTTTGACAGTAGTTTGCAATGTTTTTATACAATTTATAGCGTATAATTTTAGTAAGAAGTCATGGCAAATTCATTAACGGACGTGTGTGTTATGTTTTTTAATGCAAGCACGAATTTTGTAACGCGTATTGTTTTAATACTCTTAAGTGCAAGTGTGTACCATGGCTTCGTTATTGCTGAAATGTTAATAAATAATTCAAATCTTTGGTACCCCCCATGTCTATCGAAATTCAATACGAAGTTACAACGGTTTTTGTACAAATTTGTTAACATCTATTTTGCAATAGTGGCCAAAAAGGTATTTATTTCTACGGTTTTAATGCTATAACTAGAAATTAAATATACATGCGATTTTTTTTCTATATACTAGTTATTATTTCTGAGCATCTTCACCTCGAGGACTAATATTGAATGCCTTGTTTCCAGTAAAAATTGGCCTCGGTTCTCGTCACCCACCATACGAATTATTAAGTTTATAGATAAAAAAAATGAAAAGTGAAGCTACTGTTTTACGCTAGTATTCTGTGAGAGAATGGTCCTTCCACGATCGAACCGACCGTGCTGCGACCGTGAAAAGCTGCAGCAAAAATCATTAGTACCTAGTAAAAATCATTGCAGTATCGAAGGTACCTTTTGACGCTGCTCCTCTTCGCCATTTTTCATAATAATCCTATATTTCCTTACACTAGCGTAGCTACGCGCTTACGCTACGAGGCTGCCACTCAGGAACCCTCCTTCCTCTATCCGTTGGCGATTCTTCGAGCAATGTGACAAACCTTTTTCCACTTCAACTTACTGATATATCCGACTAACTTGTTGATACATCAGACTATATCAAATACTCCTAATTGACTGCGGATAGTTTCATTATGTCTTTTATAGTACAGAGAAACCGCTAGGATCGCTCCCTACACATATCCATAACTATTCTCTATCTAAGTTTTCCCTGTGACTTATAATAAGCTGTAATGTTGAGTGAAAACCCTTACTATTTTTCCTTGATCACGTTATATATAACAAAAACGTTTTTAAACGTGGTAGAGCCATGCTGCAGTTATTTTATAGTTGTAGCACGAATGGGTCGGGTCGACCGGGGAAGGACCACACTCTCAGAGAATACCAGTGTAAAAGGGCAGCTTGATGCTGCTGTGTTTTGTATGGTGAGTGTAGAGAACCGGAGACCTTTTTTACTGGATACGAGGCATTCCATCTTAGTCCTCAGGGGTGACAACGCATCTGTATTTTAATTCATGATCGAGGATAGATATAGATGTCTATGAGCCACAGCATCCACTTACCATCATATAGACTGTGTTCTCGCTTGTCACCCTTATTCTATAAAAAAAAAAGTAATTTTTTCAATAAGTCAAAAATTTTTTGCAATTTTAATTTTGTATCAGCACCGATTAAGTGCGTATATTGTAATGTTTGGACAGATTACAAAGTGTTTGTAATGCAAATATAGACGGACAGCTAATAGATCTTGAACCTCGAGATCATAAGGTCACAACGTAGAATGTTGGTAGAACAAATTTTTTATACCTGTTCTGAAAGTAAAAAATTAAACTTACGTACAAAGTCAATGATATTATATACAAAAAGAAGAATATTATTGTACAAAGTACAATTGTTTTTCAAACTATAGCAATTAATTAAAGTGTTATATTTTCTAAGCTCTAATATCTAAAAATCTAAAATAATGGACGCAAAATAGCTAAATAGCTCTTAGAACTTACCTAGAAACAATACGATATCGCGACAGAATGTTTTCGCTTATATTAAGCACCACTAATCGAATCCATAGAAATCCATAGAATCCTTTCGAAATAATTTGAATTACATAGATGTGCTTTGCAAAATTTTATAAGGCTAAAATGTAAAGAAAGTTAATTTACATTGGCAAAAAATCTATGTCGATATTATTCATAACAGTTACATTTATGTTTGTTGCACACATCGAACAGTAGTGACTTAATATTTTAATTCTTTGTTGGAGCAGACATATCGTTACTTTTAACCATAAAATATGGAATACTGAAGTAGAAGCCGCTCTAGTGGTAGCTCTCGTTCGTGAAGGGCTAAGTCAGCGAAATGTGGCAAGGAGATTAAATTTGAGTCGATCAGCAGTGCGTAGAGTTTATAAACGATACTTAGAGACGGGAGAGTACCGCCGGAGACCAGGGTCTGGAAAAGGACGTCTCACAAACCCGACGGATGATCGTTTTATTGCCTTGACTTCTTTGCGAAATCAACATCTTTCTGCTGTTGATGTTCAGGGTAGGCTGAGGGAAACTCGTAGAGTGTCTGTAAGTGAGAATACGGTGAGAAGACTTCGGGAGCAAAACCTGATACCACACAAGCCAGCGACGGGACCAAAACTCACTGCATCTCATCGGTAAGCAAGGTTAGAATTTGCTAGGCAACACGTGCAATGGAATCTTGGTCAATGGGAGACAGTTCTCTTCAGCGATGAAAGCCCTTGTAGGCTCTGATGGACGTCGTAACGTTATGCGAAGACCAGGAGAACGTTATGCTCAGTGTTGCATAAGAGAAACAGTCCGGTTTGGTGGAGGCTCTACAATGTTTTGGGGTGGCATATCTTTAACCGGATGTACTGAGTTGGTTTTCTTTCGCAATCGTGCGGTTAATGCTGAAAGTTACATTACGGACATTTTGCAACCTCATGTGATGCTTTACGCTGGGTATGTTGGGGATAATTTTCAACTCATGCATGATAACGCAAGACCACGTGTAGCTAGAATTGTAACTGGATATCTTCAGGAGGTCAGAATTCCAATTATGCAGTGGCCAGCTAATAGTCCGGACTTAAATCCCGTCGAGCATCTCTAAGACCAGATAAAAAGAAAGGTTAGAGCCCGAAATCCAGTTGGATCAACTGGAAGCCGCCTTAACAGAAGAATGGGAACAGACACCCCAAGAAGACATAAAAAGCTGATCCGTTCCCTTAATAGGCGTATGCAGGCGGTGATAAAAGCAAGAGGAGGAAACACCCCATATTAGAGTAAGGTTTACATTTTTTTAAATGTCTTTAAATCTTCCTAGTTTTCATAAAAAGTTTATATACAGATTGAAACCCCTTTTATTCTATTTTCAAAATTTAAAAATGTAAATTAAAAAAAAACAAAATAAAATACAAAATACGGCGGTAAAATTGTTAGTAATTCGTTTCGTCAAGGAAAATTAAAATTGTTCTACTGATATTAATTAATGAAAAGGGATTAGATTGTTTTTCTTTTTTAACGTGCCGTGTGAGCTTTAAGAGTCATGTCACGTCGTCATTTGAGTCGAGATGAAATGTTACGAGCCGTGGGCATGTTAGAAAAGGGTGCTATTCAACGCGTCATTGCTGAGGCCCTACACACCAGCCACGTGATATCAAGGTTGTGGTCACGTTATCGCAGTACTGGGGATGTGACTGACCGGCACACGGGTAGATATCGTGTGAATACGCACAGACAGGATCGATTTCTCCAATTAACCGCCAGAAGACAACTCAATATCTCAGTGATGCAACTACTACAAAGGCCCCAGGAGGACCACCAGCTGCTGGTAAGCGATCAAACCGTGCGAAAGAGGTTGCATGAAGTTGGTCTTCATGCTCGAAGACCGTTACATGTTCCAGCATTGCAACGTGGCAATCGCGGTCGGTGACTTTCGTGGGCTCGGGAGCATTTACCATGGAGTGACGAACAATGGTCTTTGGTGCTGTTCACCGATGAGTCCCGGTTTGAGTTTCATCCGGATTCACAAAGAGCACGCGTTTGGAGAACTCCAGGGAGAGTTAGCCGTCTACGGCACCCTCAGGAGGTCCACTCATACCAAGGCGGGACAATCATGGTGTGGGCAGGAATTCGTCTTCGCGGACGAACCAAGCTCGTTTGGATCCAAGGCAGCATGACTGCAGAAAAATACCACGAGGAGGTAGTAGAGCCTGTTATTGTTCGACACAGAATCCAAATGGGCCAGGAACTTCTACTCATGCACGATAATGCTCCTTCCCATACGCGCGACTGGTGTCGGCTGCTCTCCGAGACCACGATATTCAAGTTTTGGATTGGCCTGCACAGTCGCCCGACTTAAATCCTATCGAGCATGCCTGCGACATGTTACAATGAAAAGCTTTGAGAGATTTCCCGCCAAATTTGACGACGGATACCGGACCTCATACCGCAGCAAGACATTGACAATTTAATTTTAAGTATGAACAATCGATGTCGATGCGTAATTAATGTAAGAGGTGGCAACACTGATTATTAATAATTAGATTTTATAAAAAAAACAATTTTAATTAAATTTAATAGTTTTATAAGAAGAAATTAAGTTTTTTTATCATACTAATGTTCTACGGCGATTTAAAAAAATTACATTTTTATTTAAAACAAAAGAATTGCGAAATGTTTTTTACTTTTTATTAAAGACTTTAAAATAAAATAACCTATCATTCTTCCATTTACTATATCAGAAAATTCTTCATAGATTTTTATATATTTGATTCTGTTGATGTGTTTATGTAGATTTTAATTCTATGGTATAATAATGTCCTCCAGACCAAATTTCGGTCACGGCGGCCAGGCTCAACGGAGACTTGCCATCGGCGCAGGACAAGATTATAGTGCACAAGGGTATGCGCAAGCACAGGTGCACTCTCTATGCCCTCACTCTCATAGTCCGATGGGACGGTAAACTGACTCGACCGGAGAGAGATCAGGCGCAGGACCAACGGCTTTACGTGCTTTCCGAGGCACGGGTGTGAGACACCGCCAACTTCCTGACTCCGGGCAGCTACTGAGAATTTCTTGATGGAAAAGCTCAATAACTGATTTCTTTTGGCCCGACCTGGGATTCGAACCCGGGACCTCATGACCAGCAGTCGCACTACTACAACCACTAGACCAACGAGGCAGTCATTCTATGGTATAAAAATATTGTGTCACGTGTGTAATACTCGAACGGTATGTAGAGTTCAAAGATTAGCCAGCTACTCGGACCACGTTAAACCAAAATAATATGGGTTCAGATGGATAGTTAGGAAACAATAAATAGATGGATAGTCCATCACCTACGCATTAACAACGTAATAATATCTCATAAGTCACCTTTTACGACTTTTGCGAGCAAGTAACACAGTCGGCACATTCTTTATAGTTATCTCAAAAAGCTCCTCATAAACCAACATGGAACAAATGAAAATGATAAATAATTTTAATTCAAAGGTACCATAAAAGACACTCTTTGAATTATAACTAGTTAGTTAAGTTTCATTCCTAATTCTTAATTATTTAATCATTGACATATTTACGATGTTAAATGGTTTTATTTTCATGTTTCAGACAGTCATGATGCCATGGTGTTTAAGACGGTTTCTTCGATTTCTGGTGTCATTACTGGCGATAATAGTGGTTCCAATATCATGGCTTGTGAACAAACGAAGAGAAGGAACATGTCCGCCGCCTACGAATCCATTACTTTTTAAATCGGCTACTACTTTAACAAAGATGATAAGAAACAAACAGGTAATAAAAATTGCAATATAATCCCCGACCTCGGTCCGTCCCGTGCGTTAAAGGCAACTATATATAAGATTATAACTATAAAGAAATATCTAGGCCGGTGACGGGCAGCAGCGTCAAAATTGCTAGAGAGTGTCTGGTATTGCAATCGTTAATTCGCTTGCTAAGCGTGACGAATAAGGTTAAATTCTCCCTACAACTTAAGAGAACCATGCCCAGCAGCGGAATTTTATTTTGAAAATGACTTTCAATAGAATTACATGTTATCCATATTGAATAAAAAAACATGCGTGAGTGTCGTGGAACACTCGGTTGGAACGAAGTTCCTTTCGTAGTATATTATTATTGATAAACGTATTATATGTTATTGTTAGTATATTATTATTGATAAACGTATTATGATTAACAAATACAAATAAATGAATTACTAGCGTCTATTAAAATGAAGCGTCATTTAAAATAAAATAATATTTCTTTCATGGCAAGATAAGAAAAAGTGCGAGGGAGATGGATATTATTCCATCTCGCTTCCTTATAGCCGCCAAGGCCGTCTACACTACGTCAGAAGGGGTCCTGACGGAAAAATCTTACAATTTTTGTCGCCTAGCCCCATCCGCCAAATCCGTACCGTCCGATAAAGAACTTCGTTACAAAAATATTCTATTCTATTCTATAACTTTGATGAACCTTGATGAAGAAGAACAAAAACTATAAATAATTTACAAGGGGGTAGAGCCCCTTTTCTACCTCTAAGTCCGTCTGGAATAGTTCTACCCTCTTGACAATTAGTTAGTAACAGTTTTATTTATTTTTAACTACTTCAACTGCAATATTGTTATTCCTCTGAAGAGTCATATAATGGAAAATAAATGGTTTGATAAGAAATAAAGTCTAAGCTTACAATCTCAAATAACTCGTAAACCATCAACATTAACCCATCTACAATATAAACTAATTTGTGGCCCAAAACACGTTACATATACGTGGTAGAGCCATGCTGCAGCTATATTAGTAGTATAGTTGTAGCACGAATGGGTCGGCTCGGCCGGGGAAGAACCACGTACTTTCAGAATACCAGGTAAAATAGCAGCTTAACACTGCTGAGTTTTGTATGTTGAGTGTAGAGAACCGGAGACACTTTTTACTAGAAAAGAGGCATTCCATCTTAGTCCTCACGAGTGACATCTTCATTTTGGTTCTTTATTGAGGATAGATGTAGATGTCTATGGGTCACAGCAAACACTTACCATCAGGTGGACTGTGTGCTCGTTTGTCACCCTATCCTATAAAAAAAACATCTATATCACATTCTGCTGTTCATGACATAACATTCAATAAAAAAAATGTTGAAACAAACACGCAAGAATAAACATGGCAATGACTTGTAAAAATTAGCAGTATCATCTGACTCAAGGATACTTAAATACTTATTTAAATAAAAAAATCTTGGAACAGTGGATGTTTGTAAAGTACGGTTTGCCTTTAATTTTAATTCTAGACTTATGGCGCGGTAATCATTATTTTTTAAATATCAGTTCATCATCATCATCATTATCATTACAGCCCTTCACAAGTCCACTGCCTCCCCCAAGCAATGCCACAAAGCACGGTCCTGAGCCACCTGCATCCATCGACTCCCTGCATGTCTTACCAGGTCATCACTCGATCTAGTGGGGGGTCGCCCTACACATCCCCTACCGGTACGAGGCTGCCACTCGAGAACCTTTTTTCCCCACCGGTTGTCGGTTCTTCGAGCTATATGGCCGGCCCATTTCCACTTCATCTTACTAATCCGTTGAGCTATGTCGGTCACTCTAGTTCTACTGCGGATATCCTCATTTCTAAGTTTATCACGCTGAGAAACCCCGAGCATAGCTCTCTCCATAACTCGCTGAACGACCTTGAGCGTCCTCATACGGCCAGCAGTGAAGGATCACGTCTCAGATCCATAAGTCATCACTGGCAACACGCACTGATTGTACAAAATATCAGTTATTGTCATAAAATCTTATATTTTTTAAATTATCACCTATTACTACAGGAAAACGTCTGTCAGCTGCCTCAGTCTCAGTAGTACTTTCAACTAACAAGCAAGTTTCTTTACTATGTTTTTCTTCATCGTAAGATCATATGGCAAATCTGCACTGAAATGCAAATTCCATTACAATTTTCTTCGGTGTTATACAACCTACCCTAGGTTGGTATTAATTTGATTTATTATCGTACCAAGCTCCCGTTTACTGAGTCACTATTGCATAAAATGTTTCATGCACTACTCATTTTAATAACGGATTGTATTCAAGCATATTAATATATAAAATAGTATGAATTGTATGACAACCAAAACTGGGAAATAAACTATTCGTGATTTACTCCAATACAATATTAAAATAAAGAACTAAAAATTTAATTAGTCATATAACTAATCTCGTGTATTATCATATCTTCATTGTTTTGATACGCTTTTTAGTTGCATGGTCTGTATGTATCTACATAAGTATAAATGTAATGGTATTTTGTGTCTGAGCTTTCACCCACTTTCAGACGTCTAAACAATCGGGAACTATAGAATTTGCAGACTCATTAAGAACCGATGACAATACAACAATTTAATGCCTATTACCTAGTATTCTCACTAGATCACAGCTAATGAACAAGGCGTGTTGTTTTAGTTTTTTTTTTAACTCTATTATATGAGTTTAATTGATTATTTGGGCTAATATTTTCAGTTAAAATCAGAGCAACTACTATCAGCTTACATTGAAAGATGCAAAGAAGTGAATCAGTATTTGAACGCAATCGTCGAGCCACGATACGACTTGGCTTTAAGAGACGCCAGGCTAATTGACAAAATGTTGGCTGCGTACACCGGATCCACAGAAGCACTGGCAGAAAAATACCCATTGCTTGGTTTGCCCATAACAGTCAAAGAGAGTATAGCAGTAGAGGGTATGTAGCTATATATAAATAAAAATATTGAATAGGTCATTGTTATTTATAAATCCATTCAATAATAAATATATGTATATACTGATATATTCTAAAGTAGTAATAACAACAACGTTTAAGAACTAAAAATCCTAAAAAGGACAAGAGATATAGAAGAACTATGCTTACGCTTCAAATAAAAAAGTAATTATGACTTATAGAAATTTACTAGAAATGTTTAAAGGAAATAGTTATTTACTACTAGCGATTATTAAAAAAAATTGGATTCAAAATATTTTCATTAACACGTAAACTATGTGAATGCTATAAAAGGCTATAAAAGGCTATCTTTAGCCTTCTACCATGTAGCAATTTACAAAATATAATTTTATTATTGTGGCTGACTTCCGCAAACATTCCATTTTAATTTTATTTAGTTAATCTTAAGAAATGTCAAATTTATATACTTACTTAATATATTTTAATTTTGACCTTTCTGAAAACATAACTGTGTTTTTAAATGGGCTTAAACAACTGATAACAATATACAGGGTTATTTTGCAACAACCGGCCAAATTTACAAAGAAGGTTCATATATGCAAATGGTGAAGAAAAAATAATTAAAAAAAATCTCAAACATTCTGTCCTTTTTATCTTTTAAATTCAAAATGCGTGGTAATGCATTATTTTAACTGATTTTACTGCGCACGCGTCGATCGGTAGGAAAAACTTTGTGGCCCATAAATCACATTCAATTTGGGATAATTTCAAATATACGTAGAAGCCTTATTTACTCGTATTTTCACAAACTGCAATGACGGTACACCATTATTGATATATTTGAACTTAAGTTTAAAATTTGGCTACTCTTTGAAAAATAACCCTGTATATACTTAAGTTTTTAAATAATTGAACACGTTATCAACTCTGAATACACTTGAACACAAATAACAACATATGTACGTAATATACGTTTCCTACCATTTAACACAATATTATTTCTTGAAAAATATTCATTATCATGATAAGTGATTCCTGCAGAGGCCTTAACATATAGTAGGTACCTACTAGGTAGTACGACATACGCACTCGTATGTAGGCCTCCTAAGTTAAAATAAATTGCACAGTAATTTTTAGAGAACTTATTTTGGCCATACATCTTAATGTTTTTACATTTTTTGAAGTTTTTGACTAAATTAAATAAAAAATTGAGAAGTATACTTTTCCGACTAATCAAGGTCTCAATATAAAGGTGAAAGTTTTTTAATATTATAATATACAGGATGGCGTGGTGAAACCTAAGAACATATTAATGCTCTGAGGGTGCTATGGAACAATATGAACAAAATCTTAAATCCTCTATCCCTTATATAGAGAAATTTGTTCAAAAGGCTCGACTTTGGAGAACAAAATAAATAAAAATGACTTACTTTAGCCTGAAATCGAAGTCATCCTTTATAAACAAATCTCATAGTCAGGAAACATTATATTATGGCAAATCAAAGAAAAATCTTCTATTTTGGAATTCCAATCCAAACTTATCTTCACTTTTTTAATGTTACCCCAATTGGGGTTATCTCCTATATTAAAGTATTTTCCATATATACAAACTGTACTTGATCCGCGCATAGATCAAATCTGTGGCTCGCAGCCCCACAGGCAGTGGCTAAGCGTTTCAAGCAATGGCATTACTAATATTCCCTTTAACCATTCCTGGTAACCTTAAAATGCTTGTGTTAAGAGTGGTTCACGACAGTAGTCGAATGGTGGGTTCGAACTCACGACGTTATGAATTCGCGGTCCAAACCCTGCTATCACGCTACTGCCGCTTAAACTTACTTGGAAAAGTAATATTATTATTTTTTGGACTAAGATAGAATGCCTCGTTACCAATAAAAAGGATCTCCGATTCTCTACAATCATCATATGAAAGCACCTTTACAGCAGGTGTATTATTCTGCTGTTTCACCTCAGTCGAGTCGACCTATTCTTGCTGCAGAACTGCAGCGTTGCTCTACCACGTAAATATATAATAAAACATTCTATTGTTTGACTTTCAATCTCAGTATTTCCATTACACATGGAGTCCTCAAAAATTTGAATAATTTTCGAATACGTTTCGGACGTGGTTTTAACGTAGCAGAGACAGCTTGCTATTTGAATATAGCGTTTGGAGAGGATATGGATAACCAAAGCACTGTGCGTTATCAACTTAACGCTATTTTTTCGGAGTAAGAAAATAAAATTTCGTTAGCCAATAATTTTTTTTTTTTAAATCTACTACCTTTTCAAAATAATATTCCTTTGACTGGAAAAGGAACGGTGAAAGAAACTCCGCAGGTATTTTTATTTACTTATTTAACAGTTTATGTACGCACATACTTCGATAGGAAAATGGTAAAAAACATAATTATGTACAAAGGCACTGCTTATTCCATGATTAAATTTCTTCCAACAGGCCTATTGAAGGAAATAGAGGTAGTCAGTGTGTACTTACATAAAATATACATATACAATACATATATATAATACACACACACACACACACACACACACATATATATATATATATATATATATATATATATTATATATTATAAAAAATATAATTCAATATATATTTTTAATGTTACTAATATGGAGTGAATGAAAGTGCTCTTTAACAAGTCTTCTATCTTCTTTTTTGCCATTTTTTTAAAGTTAATATTACAATAGCATATATGTAGGTATATAGAATGGAATACAATACATTCTCAAGAACATGTTTTATGATGTATTAAAAAAAAGAACCATAAAATATAAAGCTTTGGCTGTATTTTGGAGCATTACATTACATAGCTAATCCGAGCAGACTAGCCTTCACAAACAGTATCTCTAATGAAATGAAATGTATTTTTATTCGACGTAAGAAAATAAATATCGTTTATTAAATTATAATTGTTTTTAAGCCTATTTAATCTACTACCGTTCCGAAATGAGATTCCTCTGACCGAGGAAGAAAAGAAACTTATAGTTCATAAGTATGACGCATGTGCCAGCTATCGCCCTCCTCGATCATTATAAAAGTGAAAGTGACGACCCGTCACACGATGCCTCCGCAAGCAGAGACCGTAAGCGAGCATGACATATCCAAGTCCATCACACACTGAGATGTATTTCCGGAAAACACAAAATTAAGACAGTTTACTTGTCATTTCTCATGCGACGTCTTACAATTCTCTCCTAAAGAACTAACTATGTAGCTAAATATTATGTGTTCATAGTACCAATAGTTAAGTCACAAATTTGCATAGCTTAGTGCTGAACCGAAATGGCATCGTTATAGAAGAATGAACCACAAGGAAGATCAGACACTTAGGTAAATAACGATGAATTAATAATATTGGTTAAAGTAGATCCTTATCAAACAACTAAGGAATTAGCGTCATAGTTTGACGTTAGTTTAGTTTAAACACAACTGATTTGCACCAAATTAGGGAAATAAAAAAGCTCGAAAAATGGGTGTCTCGTGAATTAACTGACGTAATAGAGAAGCACGCGTTGGAGCTTGACTTGCTTTGATGAATAGGTAATTTTTTTATGGGATAGGGTGACAAACGAGCACACAGTCCACCTGATGGTAAGTGGTTGCTGTGACCCATAGACATCTACATCTATCTTCAATAAAGAATCAAAATGCAGATGCGTTGTCACCCGTGAGGACTAAGATGGAACACCTCTTTTCCAGTAAAAAGGGTCTCCGGTTCTCTACACTCACCATACGAAACACAGCAGTGTTAAGCTGCTATTTTACGCTGGTATTCTGTGAGAGCGTAGTCCTTCCCCGGTCGAGCCGACTCATTCGTACTACAACTATACTACTAATATAGCTGCAGCATGGCTCTACCACGTAAAAAATGGAGGGATTTTGGACAGAAAAGTGGATTCTCTACGATACCGAAAAACGCTATAGCTGAATCCAGGTAAAATACTAGAACAATGCCCTAAAGCGAAGCTAACTCATAGAAAATAATGGTAACTGTATGGTGGTCACTACATACATACACTATAGCTTTTGAACTCCGTCTTATCAATAACAGCCGAAGTCTATTTTGAATAACTTCATACGGTGATGGCGAAATTCTCAGAGAAACAACCACGAGCCATTAATGCTCCATAATAATCAATAACGCAAGAAGTCGACAAACCTTTTTAACATTACAAGATCTGCTTTTAGAAACCATACGTCATTTTCCGTACTCGCCAGACCTAACCCCAAATGATTACCATTTTTTCCCCATTTTCTTCAATCTCCTGCAAGGAAAATCTTGTTCCTTGGACGCGGTACAAAATGTCTTCTTGACTTTGTATAGTCCGGACTCGCACATTTCTATCTTCCCTCGAGATAGCAAAATGTGTATATAAATACTTCGATTAAATAAATATATTTTTTCTTAGATAAAGAGGTGTCTGCATTTTATAATCATCATCATCATTATCATTACAGCCCTTCACAAGTCGACTGCTGAACATAGGCCTCCCCTAAGGAATGCCACAAAGCACGGTCCTGAGCCACCTGCATCCATCGACTTCCTGCATGTCTTACCAGGTCGTCATTTCATCTATTGGGGGTCGCCCTACTCTTCGCCTACCGGTACGAGGCTGCCACTCGAAAACCTTTTTTCCCCACCGTTTGTCGGTTCTTCGAGCTATATGGCCGGCCCATTTCCACTTCAGCTTACCAATCCGTTGAGCTATGTCGGTCACTCTAGTTCTACTGCGGATATCCTTATTTCAAAGTTTGTCACGCAGAGAAACCCCGAGCAAACATTATCGGGTATTAAAACATATCATTTTATAATAATATGTTTTAATACCCGATATAAAAAACTACAAAGTCTATCGTAATTATTAAGCCATTATATGCTCTTAAAGAAGACAATTTATTTTTGTATTGAGAATGGGCCCACCACCGTAACCAGGCGTAACTTAATGAAACACATGTCGATTTATTCCTTATAACCAATAGATTACAATAGTAATATTAGTTTTACCGTTTCTAACGGGAATACTAAATTAACAATTAAAATATGAATAATTATTACAATAACCTAAAAACAAACTAAAAGCGATTGTCTAGTAGTTCTCACCGGTAATATAAGTTTAAATAGTGCTCTGGTCAAAATTAATAGTATAAAAGAAAGTTGTAGGTACATTCAGCATTTATAGGTACTTAAAGGTTGATTTTTTTAGTAGTTCGTTCTTCACGAATATCAAAAGAACTTTTTTTTCAGTTTTTATGATTCCGGTTACATTTTCATAAAATCTTTGGACCGTTTACTATAATAAATTGGTATCTTTTTTGTGTGTAATAAATTTAAGTTACGTTAAAGTTTCTAGTGGACCCAAAAACGATTGTCTTCTTTGCACAATCCAGCGTTTTCTTTCATATCAGGGTTAACCGTTAGAGAATGACATTGGGAAATAAATTCGCTTTTTGTAAAGGTCGTTCGCAGCGGTATGCGGGATCCCGCGCCGCGATCCCGTCGCGGATACACGCAGCGATCTCCGTCGCTTGTGACCGTCACTCCCGCCGCGGTATTCTTAACACAGCGCCGCTAATACTACTTGACCTTGCGAGTGTACACTTTTGCCGTATGCAAGATACATAATGGAATTATCTATTAATTTATTATTAACTAGCGACCCGCCCCGTCTTTGCCTAGGTTGGATCTATTAATGTGGCGTTATTTAGTTTTAAGATAGTCAAAGAGAATTTAAAAAAAAAACTGGCACAGTTTTCAGGTAAAATATGGCCTAGATCCCTGTCTTACATTGCTCTATATCTGTTCGTAAAGTTTCATCACAATCGGTTCAGCCATTCCGAACATTATCCCGGACAGACAGACACAAAGACAGACAAAAGTTACAGAAAAAAGTTGTTTATGTCTAGCAAGATTATGACCTCCTGAGCCTAATATAAGAAAATTATTTCAATATTACAGACAGGCACTTCAATTTTACATATTTTATATTTCTTATTGTTATGTCGTTACAATTTGTTTGTCAATTTGTCATCTCCCATGTTAGTTATACATACATATATATTATCTCATGTTTCAAAGTATTGAGATAAGAGTAATAACTTAAAATAATAAATGAAAGTTTAATTTTTTTTATTAATGTAAAACCTACTTTCCTTTAATTGCAAACATGAACATCGATATGGGACGCGTAATAATCGGACCATATTATGGAATACAACTCTGTGTAAAAGTATTGGAATATGTCAATAAAAGACCCGCGTAAAAGAGGTCGTTCTAATTTTTTACTGCATGTTGGTAGCACTGTACTGATTTAGCGCGCAAAGTTTGAGCGGGATCTGTCATTTAATTTGTTTTAAACTACACTTTTGTTGGTCATAGTTTTGAGTTATCGGCGATTTTACAATGGAAAATATTGTTGAACAAAGAGTGTGCCTTAAATTTTGTGTTTGAATGATATTTCATGGTGAATCACTAAAAATGTTGCGAAATACCTACGGCGAATCGTGTATATCGAAAACAAGGGCTTATGAATGGTATAAGGCTTTTAAAGAAGGCTGAGAAGTAGTAGTAGACTTGCCTCGTTCTGGTAGACCTTCAACCGCTACGACCAAAGAAAACATCGACAAAATCAAGAAGCTAGTGCTCGAAAATCGACGTATGAGTCTGAGAGAGTTGGCTAGTGAGGTGAACATATCTTTAAGTCCGTCCACAACATTCTCATTGACATTTTAGGCATGAAACGCGTCGCCGCTCGACTAGTTCCAAAAGAGCTCAATTTTGTTCAAAGAGCGCAGCGAAAGCATGTCGCTGAAGACATGGTTTCCCGAGCTTCTACGGATCCGACCTTTATGAAACGTATAATAACTGGCGACGAGACATGGGTTTATGAGTACGACATGCAAACAAGCCAACAGTCTTCAGAATGGCGTCTCGAAAACGAGCCGAAACCCAAAAAACCGCGGCAAAGTCGCTCCAAAATCAAGGTGATGCTGACAGTTTTTTGACTACCGTGGTGTGGTTCACCGAATTCCTTCCAAAGGAGAAACAGTGAATAAAGAATATTATTTAGGCGTCATGAAGCGTTTGCGTGAGAGTATCCGCCGAAAACGTCCAGATTTGTGGCAACACAACTCATGGATGCTGCACCATGATAATGCACCATCACACACAGCCATTATAGTGAAAGAGTTTTAGCGAAACATTCAACAAAAGTTCTCGACCAAGCACCGTATTCACCTGATATGGCTCCGTCTGACTTTTTTATTTCCCAAGTTAAAATTACCACTTCGAGGAAAACGTTTTGAGTCGATAGAAGCCATAACAAAAATTCGCTGAATGAGCTAAAGGCCATACCGCAAATAGCCTATGAAAAATGTATGGAAGACTGGGTGAAGCGTTGGAGATGTTGTATTGCAAGCGATGGGGCCTACTTTGAAGGCGATAAAATAAATTTAGATGAATAATTTGTATTTTTGTTTTATTGACAAATTCCCGATATTTAGTACACAGAATGTATACCAAATTAATTCTATAAAGACAGAGATGCTCGTCTAAAATAAGTTACTCTGAACTGATATTTTTAATCGAGTGTACTTTCACAGCGCGCCAACCCGCGTCACGTATAGTGATTGCACTATAGAATAAATATATAAATGTATATATTTATATATTGTATGTATTCAAGTAGATTTATGTATTTGTGTACGTCTGTATTAACACGTTTATATTACAAGCACATTTGTATGATATATGTATACAATACCTTTTATATATATATATATATTCTGGTTTATTCGAACTTATCTCTGCTTTGGCTAATGGTTGACTGGGAGAGAATGACTTAAGGTATTAAGTCCGCCATATGTGCGATTTTATTTAATAAAAACTATGTATTTATTTTGTGCAGTGCAACACTTCGTCTTATTTTCACATACTCCCTGACTATCCTTTGAATCCGCTACTGAATGTATGTACATTATTATAATTATGTTATCCTTTACTTTCAGGTATGAGCAATGACTCCGGTACGGACTGTGATTTTAGAAACCCCGCAAAGAAAGACGCGGAAATTGTTAAGCTAGCTAAAGCAGCCGGAGCCATTCCAATAGCCGTGACGAATACGCCCCAACTATGTATGAACTGGGAGACCTACAATAATGTCACTGGACTCACTTTAAATCCGTATAATTTAAAATGCACAGCTGGTGGATCTTCGGGTGGTGAAGTGAGTTGTTTTTGATCGTAGGTATCACATAACCTAAAGCATGAATAAAATTATAAAGCATTTTTTTTTAATTTGCCTGGTAGGATATTAATTATTATTATTTAATTTGATTTGAATATGTTCCAAAAATGTTCGTTATCTATCTATATTATATACATATAATAAAAAATCTATCATACATATAATTACGAAAAAAACATATCTAGGGGACTGAATAATGGATGGTGAAGCCTAATTAATAGATTTTAGAATTTTGTCAGTCTGTCGATCTGTCTATATGTCTCTCTGACTGTCTGTCTGCCTGTCTGTGTATTTGATATTTTTTGATTTTGATTTATAAAGTTTGGTATGTAGGCAATAAACGACCCTGGGCAACATATAGGCTACTTTTTATCCGACTACGGAAGTGCAAAAAAGAAGAGTTACGTCTTTTCTTACCTGTTATTAGTGTAACTATATGTATACGTATGATGTCATAAACAATTTGAACACCACACGAATGAAATCTTAGACAGTAATTATATCTTCTAATATATATATATATATATATATATATATATATATATATATACTTTATAAAATAATATTTAAATTCCAGGCTGCGCTTATCTCATCAGCTGCATCTATTATGGGGGTGGGATCGGATATTGCAGGATCATTGCGACTTCCCTCTATGTTTACTGGAATATATGGACATAAACCTACGCCTAAATTAATATCTGTTGAAGGTAAAAATAATGTAAAAAAAATGGTTATCTTTAGTATCGCTTTATTTTGATTTTCTACGAATGACAATGTAATAAACGAAAAACTAGTATAAAAATAAAAAAAAACTTTAGCAGTATGGGTGGGGAAAAAGCAGGAACTGTGGAAAATATCCCCCCTATTAGGAAATCTTAGGTTCAGCAATGGACGTTTATATTCTGTAATTATGGATGAAAATCGATTTTATATCAGAAAAGGCTTCTTTAAATAGAACCAGCTTTTACACTTATATACATTTAGGGTATTCTTATACCCTAAATGTATATAAGTTATTAGAGGTATTCTTCCGCCGTGCGAGGTGTTCAGCCCGGGAGGTTACGGCCAACTCTGTAAACGCTGGAACGCTGTATCGTGTGGTAGTACGGACCTTGTATATTACAATGTGTAAGAAAACCATGTCCGATCAGTGAGAGTGCTTTTAGGTATCGTAATTTTGTGATTCTGTTCATGTAATCCTTTACAGAAAATAAATTACCACACAGACACCGGTATCACAGACAAAGGTTATATGAACTTTACCATGAAAGGTCATATAACCCTAGCGTTGAATTTAGGGAATATGTAAAAAAAATATTCAAAAATATTTAAAGGAGTGTGCTCCACAGCCAAGTCTTTGCATTTTAGCAACAAAGGCTTCTAATAAAATTAAAATGACGGAGTATAATTAATAGTGAAACTGGTAAGGTCAACTCTCGCAATTTAAACTACCGGTTAAGTTTTAACAACAAATTAACTAAATCAGATCAGGATGTTGCAATGGTTTTTGAGAAATATTTTACTGATATTCCAATCTTAACCACTAAGTCACTGAATTGTTCTCCTGCCGTCGCCGAATCATTACTTAAACAAAATGTAAATGCGTGTACAAAGAATTTTACATTTCATAAAATATCATCAAAAGATATTGTAAAATAATTTAAAACTATTGATATTAAGAAAACTGCAGATCTGTGGGGGATTTCCGTTAAAGTTATTGCGTCTATAATAGATATAATCGCGCCTCAACTAGCTATTATTTTTAATACTAGTATTAAATATGGTGTTTCCTGATTTAATGAAGCATAGTAAAGTAATACCTTCATTTAAATCTGGTAATACATTAGACCCCGCCAATTTTAGACCAATTACTGTACTGCCAACACTTAGTAAAATTTTGAAAAATTATTCTTGATCAAATGTAATTTTGTTAATGTAAATAATTTACTTCATAAAAATCAATTCGGTTTCACAAGGGTCGCTGGACAACTGATGCTGGTGTTGAACTGATTAAATCTATTTTCAATGCATGGGAGAATTCACAGGATGCTTTGGGTACATTCTGTGACATATCCAAAGCATTCCATTGTGTTCACCATGAAACATTAATCAGGAAACTACAACACTACGGTGTAAGAAGTAATGCTCTTAAATTAATTGTTTCATATTTAAGTAACAGAACGCAAAAGTTGTCATTAATAGTATGAGCTATTCCGGGTCGATAGTACAAATGGGCGTGCCTCAAGGCTCAATTCTCGGCCCTTTCTGTTTCTTGTATATATTAAGTCATTAATATATACAAGAAACCTTACATAGTAGGGGATAACCATAATATAGTATTATTAGCTGATGACACTTCATTTATTTTCAAATTAAAACGACAATTATTAAAATATGACGAAGTAAATAATGCTATGTCTAAATTATTAAATTGGTTTAATGTTAATAACTTGCATTTAAATGGCACTAAAATGAAATGTATGAAATTCATGACTTCAAATGTCAAACAATTCAATACTAATGTAATTTTAAATGGGGAGGAACTGAGTCTTGTCGATACCACCATTTTTCTTGGAATAACACGAGACGCGAAGCTTCAATGGAGTGGCTCCATATATCAAAATTAGCAAGCAGACTTAGTTCTGCAGCATATGCTGTAAAAAAATTTGAAAGCTTACCAATGTGGAAATAGCTAGACTTGTTTACTTTAGCTATTTCCATAGCATAATATCGTATGGTATTTTGCTATGGGGACACGCGACTGACACTGAAATTATATTTGTTTTACAGAAGAAGGCCAAAAGAGCAATCTATGATTTAAAACCTAAAGAGTTGACCAACAAAAATTTAAGGAAATTAATATATTAACATTGGCCTCTCAATACATTTATGAAAATGTAATGTACATACACAAAAATAAAAGTAGTAATACAAAAATAAGTGTAATATTCATTCTGTAAATACTAGGAACAGACACAAGCTAGAAGTACCAGTTACTCGACTCCACCGAGTCAATAATTCATTCTTGGGGCGATGTATACGCTTTTACAACAAAATCCCAGAAAATATACAAAATTTGACCTGCTCAAAGTTCAAAAACTTTATTAAAAAAGGGTTATTATAATATTAAGGAATTTATAGATGATAATAACCCCTAGGAATGAGGTGATCGCTACCAAGCTATTTCTAATTTGTTTTGTGTGGTTAATTGTGTAACATGCATGATTGTAAGCTGTTATTAAAAAAAAAGTCTCGCTGGGTTTCTTGCTGGTTCTTCCCAGGACAGAGGTTTTTTTTCGAACCAGTGGTAATTAAACAAAAGAGTGACTTTCAATAAGTATTATTTATAATCTATATTGAATAAAAAAGTTTCTGTTTCCGTTTCAAATAAATAAATCTCCTCAAAGAAATAAAATAATATGTAATTAAATGTGGAAACTTACATGGCACACAATGGGTAACAATATCTAGGGGTTACGACTTTGACCTCTGTTGGCCCTAGGATTCACTTGTCTTTTTATCGTTAGTGACTTCTACCCAGACACATCGACATATTAAAATACTCTTGATTAGAGTACGTTTCGGAGAACATTTTTTTATTGAATAAGGGTGATAAACGAGCACACAGTCCACCTGATGGTAAGTGGATGCTGTGGCCCATATACATCTATATTTATCCTCAATTAAGAATCAAAATGCAGATGCGTTGTAAAACCTGAGGACTAAGATGGAATGCCTCGTTTCCAGTAAAAAGGGTCTCCGGATCTCTACACTCACCATACGAAACACAGCAGCATTAAACTGCCATTTTATTGATAACGGTTTTGCCAGATTTTAAAATGTACGGAATTTGGAAATTATGACAAAAAATGTGTATTTTAAATAACATTTTCAGTGAACATTTTACACTAAGTAGTTCTCTTTACAGGACATGTACCAGACAGCTTGGATCCTGATTTTGAAGAATATTTTGCTCTTGGTCCAATAACTCGCTATGCCGAAGATCTGCCGCTACTTTTAAAAGTTATGAAACAACCAAGCGCACCGGAGATCCCTTTCGATAAGCCCGTAAGTTGTAAAATAAGCTAAGTATAGGGATTTTTTATTATTTTTTCGATCCAGTTTACCGTCAAGTTTGCAGCGCGCTTGAAGAGGCGTCCGGTAAACTTGACGGTGTATGGCTATCAGTGTGCATGATAAGTCTTCTTGAAGCAAACATTGAATTTCGATTCTGCCGACTTGATCAAGCTTGCAGCGTCATGTAAACTTGAACGTGTGTATGAGCGGTCAAGTATGCATAACGTTAGTCGGAGCAATAAGCGAGACACGCCATGGTTTCAACGGGTGCGGCATCATGCAAACTTGACGGCGAACTTGAACGTGAGTGGTCTATATGGATGCACTGCAAACTGGACGCCGTTTCAAGCGCGCTGCAAACTTGACGGTAAACTGAATCGTGTATTGAATCCATTAATCTTTTAATCCTACTTACAGTAGTAGAAGAAGAAATTATAGCGTAGCTCCTATTTAGAGAACGAAAACCACCTTTGCGAAACATCAATATGACTAACAATCAGAATACTTATATAATCAAATTAATAAAATATTGCAAATATATCCATTAAAGACATACGACTGTAAGAAAAAAAATTATGCAGTGGCTTATGACACTGAATTTCGACGAAAGTGAAGGATTAGAATTTATCCTATAAACACATTCACTCACAATCTTACTCTCTCTCTCTCTCTTTCACACACACACACACGCACGCACGCACGCACGCACGCACTCACGCTCTCACGCACGCACGCACGCATGCTCTCACACACGCACGCACGCACGCACGCACACACACACACACACGCCCGCGCACACACACAAACACACACAAACACACACACACACACACACACACATACACGCAAACACACACACAAACACACACACACACGCACGCACGCATGTAACGGGTGTCCAGGTGAAAAATTGAATATATTACATTCAAACCTAAAAGTAATAGAACCTTGTATTTACGAGTAATTGTTACGATTAGAATAGGAACCCAATACTTCAGCAAATCAAGCACTGATCGCTGGGTTATGTAACAACTGCGTCAATTCCAACAATCGATACAGATTAAAATACTTCACTAAAGACCAATATATAACTCTTAAATCCAACGACAACTTTCAGAATACCTGATATAACAATTTCTAGTTATAAAATCTATCAAATACACTACAAAATTGTCGACTCTGGAGAAAATATAAGATATGGTCGATATTTTCCCTTTTTATGTGATTTCAAAAAGCAGCTTTTCAATTCAACTTATTAACAATGTTTAAAACATAATGTTTTCGACACTGCTTAATCAATTATCCTAGTTTTAATATCGTATCGAAACGATACACTTCCACAGTGGCCCTATATAAATTATTCAGTCAGATGCGATGGTATTTGTAGTGGTTTCAGACTCGTAGTTTTTTTTTTATATTTCATTAATGTGGTCACAATTCTATCTTAAAGTCGTATTTATGTGATAACAGACTGTTATTATTACAAACTACTAAAAGCCTAGAAAGTTTTTAACAAATTTTGATAAAAATGATCATCTAACCAAGGCATCATCAAGAAAAAAAGTCTCGAAGACTAACGGCCTGATATATTTAATGAAAATTAAGTAAACCTTGATTCTATAAATGACCTTAAATAAAATTGTGTACGTTTGACTAGGCTTTTGGAAAGTACACCTTTTAATTTCTGTTTGACACTGGTTCCACTGGGAACTTAATAACTGAATTCCCACGGGGTCAAAAAATAAAATAAAATAGTGTTTCTTAAATTATACAAAAATATCATAAGTATATATTGATAATTTTAACATAAAAAAATACAAATTCCACCAGAATCAAGGTTGGCTTCGATGATTAAAGAGTTGGGATCTAAGCGAGTGCCATGTTTCATAGCAGTTCTTTAAATCAGGAGGCCCTCTATGAACTCTTAGCTATCGATTCAATTCCGTTGCAAACCAATTTAGGTCCCCAAACTGAATTTTCATACCACGACCTCGTTTAAAATGAATCTCATTTGGACCGATATGAACGAACGCAACTTCGTTTGTATCAACTAACATAGTTGATATCGTTACTGCAATGTCCGGTGCTAACCTTACCTATAATTTATGAATAACAGTACTTATAACTTAATAATTTTATACGGAAACCTCAAATATCGCTCTAGAATTAATACTTTAATTGTAGTTAATAAATTTTGAAAGCCACTGAAATGTTTTATTTTTCTTTACAGATAGATTTTAGAAAAATAAAATTCTATTACATGAATGGAGAAGGAAGCGATGTTACCGACAGAATTGGTTCTGAAGTACAAAAAGCAATGGATAAAGCTAAAAGCTACATAAGTCATACATACAACGTCGAAGTTGAAGAGGTAAATATATAGGTATAATAATACAAAACATAGGGTTCATATAATAGTTTAGCTTGAAATAATATATATATATATATATATATATATATATATATATATATGATTGGCAATGGGAATAAGGAAATCGTAATTTGGTTCTGTTAAATGGTACATTAATCATTTGAAGTTAATAGGTCACAGTACTCGTACTATAAGTAAATACATATCTTCTCTTATCATCTTTTAAAACATAGCCAACTTCGTTTTTGTCTAGATATCCGTCTGGGTCGGTTTCACCAATTTCCGTTGACAAGCAACAGAACATCCTTTTACTGGTAACGAGGTATTCCATCTTAATATTCAGGACCACAGCATCCATTTATCATCAGGTAGACTATTTGCTTGTCTGTTACCCTAATCACGCTGCTCAAAGGCGATGTACTTTACGTGTCGAAATATTCTATAAATTAAAATTATGCATCACGTCATAATGTTTTTCTTTTCCTACGAACTCCTAATAAATCTGTTGATTATGAATTTATTGGAGAGAACGTAAAAAGCCTTCCCGACGAAGCTGTTTCTATGCTAGGTGCCTCTTTGCGGTGAGTGCCCCATGCTGTGAAACTTATTCTGTACAAGAAAGCGCAAAAAGCTCTTTCACGGTATTAACAATTTTTTGAAATATATGTGGCTAATTAGTGATTTAATTTAATAAGTGATTTTTTTACAGCTAAAAATAAAGAACATAGAACACATGTGGGAAATCAGTATTAGAGTTCTTTTCAAAATAGAACATGTCCGTAACATTTACACTGATCCAGAAAGACGAGAATTTTGGATATCTACTTGGCCAGAAGTGGTAAAGAAATTATTAGGATTTTCAAGACATAACTTAACGTGTGTTGCGTATGGCCCGGTAAAAAAATTCTTTGACGCTTTACCGTCAGGATATTATAAAAAATTGGTTGCAATGTTTGAAGAGATCAAGACTGATTTTCAAGTAAGTTCTATTTTATGCATTCGTCATATTTATTCTAAATAGGTAAATTGTTCATCACTGAGTATAATGGTATAAATAAAACTATGCGTAAAAATCGCTCTGGCAGACGGATTGGCAATCGCAGTACCAGACGTACCTTTTGTATACATGTATATAACTGGTATATGTGATGTTAAAGTTCATTTCCGAAAAGAGACCATTTACAATTTATTATATAATTATATAACCTCGCCCTTTCCAATTATATAACCTACCCACCTACCAGTATAAGTAGACAGTATATCCAGTATAAATTCTCATGTCTTACCAAGCGTGGTGCTTACGGAACATTCTTCCTTCAACAAAAGAGGTCCATGTACAGCACACAGCAGTCAACTGATAAAGACGGTTTCTCCGTTAGGGAAAATTATATTAAATTATATTGAATCAAATTAGTGTAGGTTATTCTAACACCGCCGTGTATGGAGGTGTAAGAATAACCACTACCCCATATCATCACGTGGGTGTCGTAAGAGGCGACAGAGGGAAACAAATCAGGAGATGGGCAGCAGCGTCTTCCTAATAACGACTAAAAATAAAAAACTGCGGTTGCCAACCCGTTTGCCAAGCGTGGCAACTATGGCAAATATCCCCCTATGAGGCAATTTATGGGAGAGGCCTATGTTCAGCAGTGGACTTTAATAGGCTGTAACGGTAAATTAAATTACAAAAGTAAACTTCCGTGTTGTCGTAGCGTAAGAAAATCCATCACCATATTTTTAACCCCCGACGAAAACGGAAGCGATGTTATAAGTTTGTAGTGTGTATCTACGTATCTGTGTATCTGTTTGTCTGTCTGTAGCATCATAGCTCCTAAACGGATGAACCGATTTTGATTAGTTTTTTACGTTTGAAAGATGTCTTAATCTAGAGTGTTCTTAGCTATGTTTCAAGAAAATCTGTTCAGCCGTTTGAAGATCATCAGCTCTTTTTAGCTGTAGGTGTCGTAAGAGGCGACTATGAGAAATTTCAAAAATATCTCATGGCTCCAATAGATGAGGGTATAGCCAACTTGGTGGACCTTATTACATGCCTGCAAGCTCACTGCTAAACATTTGCCTCCCCCAAGGAATGCCACAAAGCACGCTCCTAAGCCACTTGCATCCATCGAATTCCTGCATGTCCTAAGAGGTCGTCAGACAGCCATGTTGGTTCCGTCGATTGACTTATTGGTACAAGTTGCACTTACCAAAATCGGATAGTTTGTCCCAGATTTAGTTTACTAAGCTCGTTAACAACTCCGTGCGAACTGATTCCACGAACTATCGGCACATGTGTAACATGAACGTTATACATAATCTTTTAGTCTTGACAATGTTCATCTTAAAAAACCTATCCGTTCAGAGACACAATTGAGGTCATTAAACATAATGCTATTAACTACAGCCTATAAAAGTTCACTGCCGAATATAGGCCTCTCTCATAGATTGCCTCATATGGCAGATTTTGTCATAGTTGCCACGCCTGGCAGGTGGGTTAGCAACAGCAGTCTTTTATTATTTTAAGTTTTATCGGGGAGATGCTGCTTATCTCCTGTTTCATTTTCTCACAAACGTCGGTAAAACGAAGGCGACAGATGTTGATAGCGTATCCTTTCAAGTTCAGTAGCTTGAAAATGTTTGGGATAGAATAGAATTTAACAGAACAGAACAGAACAGGACTGAACAGCACAGGATAAAATAGAATAGAAAAGAATAATTTTATTCAATATAACTCACAAGAATACTTAATTTTTAGTTTTTAGCCTTGCTGGACTTTTTTAAACGTTAAAGTATAATATTATATTGTACAATTACAATAAGAAAACATTTAGAAATATTTTAATTTTTTTGGTTTCAGAAAGCTTTATCTGAAAACGCAGTTTTATTCTACCCAACATTCCCGAACCCAGCTCACGTGCACTACAAGATATTTTACAAGTTCTTGAACTGTGGATATTTGACCATATTCAACGCTTTAGGTTTGCCCGTCACAGCGTGCCCTTTGGGACTCACCGATCACGGACTACCAGTGGGAATGCAGATAGTTTCAGGAAGGCACAATGACCATTTAACTGTAGCTGTAGCCAAAGAGTTCGAGAAAGCTTTCGGAGGTTGGGTGCCCCCAAATACATCGATAGAAACGGTCCAAAAGTATAAAAATATAGACGATTGTGTAGTTTTTAATGTAAAAGACAATAATAATAGTAACATATGTCACAATATAAATAACAATTTGCAATAGCATAATAATTACAATATTGTATAAATTAGTGTTAAAGATATAATAAATTATGATTTTTTATGTTTACGCGAATACTACACATTGAATAAAACTATATTTACGGATTTTATCGCTTTTAATTTACATATTTTAATTCCCGACGTTTCGGATGCTTTACAGCAACCCATGGTCAAATTAAACGCGATAAAATCCGTAATTATAATTTTATTACATATAATAAATTTCTTAGACACGCTTAAATCACATAGTAGTAGTAGTGTAGTTAAATTAAAAAATTGAGAGTTTATAATATATAAAGGCATTTTCAGCCTCGAGCACAGGAGCCAGATCTTCACCCCTTTGTTGTCTATGTTCCACGCAGGTTTGCTTTATTTTTTGTAATGCGTACAGCAAAGGAGTGGAATAATTTGTCGGCGTCTGTCTTGCCGTCCGAATACAATCTGGGCGTCTTCAAGGCAAGAGTGTAATATAATAAATAGGTAATAAATAATAATAGGCTTTTATTACGCTAAGATAGTGCAATTTACCATCTAGGGTTTCA
The DNA here is from genome assembly GCA_029286625.1 of Parnassius orleans. NCBI lineage: Eukaryota > Metazoa > Arthropoda > Insecta > Lepidoptera > Papilionidae > Parnassius > Parnassius orleans. The sequence continues at coordinate 1,811,084 of JAGSMP010000027.1, read as the reverse complement.
TCACCACTTACCACCAGGTGGAATTGCGGTCAAACACTGGCTTATAATAAATAAAAAAATACAATCAAAGTAGGTACACTTTGTTATAAAACATTTGAGCTCAACTTTAAAAACGGTTTGCACCAAATTGCTTACTTTTTCTCTATGTGGACACCCATTACCTATTATTTTCAGAAAATACGAAGAATATTTTTCAGTGAAAATAATACCAAATATTTAAAAAAAATATTGGTAAATCTAATTGGGCATGCCCTAAGCGCATTAAAAAAATTACGTATAACATGATTATACGGATTTTTTTAAAGTAGTCTAAATACACACAAATTTTCACACAAAACAAAATTAAACTGCCATTTACATTCAATGGCTTCCCACATGATAGATGAAGAGTTTTAAAAATAGATGAGTTGAACAATTTATATTTTCAAAAGTTATCGTGTTTACGAAGCCATGCGAACTTGATAAATCCACACCATAAGCCACTAAAACCCCTTTTTTATGTAAAAATAGCAATTAATCGATTTAAAAATAAAATATTAATAAGTTCAACAATCATTTATCTTTCTGACAATGTGCTTTTTATATCATTTATATGTACAATATGATTGCTAGATACGATTTCATGCGACAAACGTTGGAATTTTAATTTTTAGGCCCTAGTAGAACATACCTGCGCGCTTAGCGCTTACGGCATGCAATATCATAAATTTCAAAAATTCGATTGCTGCCTATTGTGACAGAAAACGACAAAAATATGACTAAAATTGTTAATATAATTTTAAACAAATGCCTGTGGGTAAAAATTGGCAATGGAGTGATTAGGGCGAGACCAAAATCAAAATACACCAGTGTGCGTGTAAGTGCATGTATGGGTGACAAATAGTGCGGCACCATGCATTGCCCGCCTCAACTACGAGTATAATTATCGATACTGATCGCAGTATATTCGTATTTTCTGATTTGACGCTGATGATATAAGTGTATGTATGTATGTATGTATGTTTATCTGTTCCCACACATCTTCTAAACTCCTCATCGTATATTGACAAATTAGATATCTTTAAAAGCATTGTGCCCTTTCGTGGGTTTTAAGCTGCATGAAGTTACATTAAAACTAACATGGTGGCTTTTTGTGGACATAATGCAACATTGAAACACATCATACTATTGTATGTATTTTTTTAATATTTTACGAAACTATATATAAGAAAAACTAAAACAAAAACTTAAATTATCATGTAGTCTCCTACTCCCTGTGGTATTGTGCCAAGAACGCTGGCTGCGTTTCCTTGCTGAATGGCTATACTAATTAAACAAATATTGAGATATTGTGTAAAAGGTGTAATTCAGAATATTCTCGACATTCCGAAAAAAAAATTAAGTTTATTAGGATTTATTAGTTAAAATATTATTATAAAACTGAAGTATCCAACGAACTTACAGTTCACCTGACGATGGTAAGTGACTACTGCAGCCCATGAAAACTTGCAGTTAACTTCAAACTAAAAAGGTCGTTGTCACCTCTACGGACTGAGATGGAATGCCTTAGAGCCTGTATTTATACCGGTACTATGTAAGAGGGCAATACCTTCCCAGACGACCTCCCAGACAGAAATGGGGTCCTACCACTTAGTTCATAGATAAACTTCAAAAATTGTTAATATAAATTCTCTGAAAGAAACGCTGTTCTTAAAAATGTTATGCGTGTTATGGTGTTTCATAATGTTGATAGGAAAAGTATACTAAAAAGGTATTAAACAAGACTACGAGTCAATTTTTAGAATATTGCGAAACACATTCAGATACCTATTGCTATTCAGGTACCTATAATAAATAAATTATAATATTCTAATAATAAAATAAGTTTCAATATATTATTTTATTCATAAGTGTTTATGGTTGGATGTATTGTAGTTTTTCGCTTAATGTACCTTTATGTTACTGTTACAGCCTATTAAAGTCCACTGCTTAACATAGGCCTTCCCCATAGATTGCCTGATAGCGAGGTTATTTGCCATAGTTACCACGCTGGGCAAGCGGGTTGGCAACCGTAGTTTTTTTTTTTTTTTAGTCGTTATTACGAAGCCGCTGCTGCCCATCTCCTAATATGGTTCCCTCTGTCGCCTCTTATGACACCCACGGGATGATATGGGGTAGTGGATATTCTTACACCGCCACTACACAGTGGGCTCACACCTCTATGAGAAAAATATTTTTCTTCAAAGTACGTGCTGCATATAGTCGACTATTTCTTTTGGGAACCAATTTTTCTCTATTTATTATTTTCAACCATTTTTGTCGAATATCAATATTTTGTGAAAATCTGCACATCATCCACTTAACATCAGGTGAACTGTGTGCTCGTTTGTCACCCTAATTCTATTAAACAATATGTTTTTCATATGATTAGAAGAATATTTAACTACGGTAACCTAAAAATTTTAAAAATAATAATTACTAAGTAGAATAAGACTGCATGCAAGTATATACCTTTGCTTGTTAAGGACATTTCGATAAGATATTATCGATAATGTCTATCTCAACAAAAGTAAGGTCAAATTTAGCAGAATTTCACGTATTTGTGATTATTTTAAATTCAATAGCTTTGCATTCAGATGATTATTATTATAAAATGTGATAATATTTTCTATCCATTGAAGTACAAATTGTTTGTACCTGCTCTAAAACACAGCATTTAGACAGCTAAACATTTCAATCGTACCTACGAGTTGAATGTATAATAATGTGGGTTTTCTTTCTGATGTGAGTTATATTTAGGTACTACCCACCCAGTTATAATTAATTACGTTTAATACACACTAATTTTCGCTTTAAAACCTGAGATTTTGCAAATACCAGCGGGATTTGTTTTGTTCACGTATGACGCCAGGCATACATATATAGCCCGATAGCGTGTACGTGAACGGTCTAATCTATCTTTCTCGCTCTAACATACGCGTAAACTATGCTCTTTATCTTTTGCATTGTCAATCTATTCTAACGTTAGTTAGTTACTAAATGCATGGTATTAAGTCAGTCCATTGTTATCCAACTGCTTTGGCACCTAGTTCTTCCGCCAAGTAGCAGTGGTGCCACCGCAGTGATCCGATTTGAAGGGTAATGAGCCAGTATTTTTTTTTATTTATTCATTACAGCCTATCTAAATGTCACTGCTGAACATAGGCCTCCGCCATAGATGCCTCAAAGGGGAGATTTTGCAATAGTTGCCACGCTTGCACTGCAAACGTGTTGGCAACCGTAGTTTTATATTATTTTCGGTTCATAATAAGAAAATGCTGCTGCCCGTCCAATGTTTCAGTTTCCCTCTGTCGCCTCTTACGACAACCACGGTATGATATGGGGTAGTCGATATTCTTACACCACCATAACTGCGTGTAATTTATGCGTAGAACTTTAGTGACAGGTGATCATATTTGGTCTCTTTTTACTATGCCAAATATAAAAGTAAGTAAACTCGTATCTTCTGATTTACTAGAAAAATTACATCCCTATGTAGTATTATTATGTATGACGTCATTTTACAAGACATGATGTCTTTAATCTATAGTGATTTCTTTCTCAATTTTAGCAACAATCGACATCGATATACCTACTCGTTTTTGTTTATTTATTTATTTTTTATTACTTTATCATGTGTCTAAATATATAAAGTAAATAGGACTTGACTTCTTATTATTCGAGCGATCAAGTGAATTATTTTTTAATAATCAAGTGATGATAATTATATTACACATTGCAAATATTCGTGTCGCAAACTTTAAATACTAATAGTTAGTGAGGTATGAATACTAAGTATTGACAGTCACACAATGCACAAGCGAGTTGGATCCCATTGTAATCCCAATTTTATATGCTGTGTTACCATCTGCTCAGCGGAAAATAAAACCATCGAGAAAGCTATATCTGCTTGGATGAAAACATTTCAAAATCATGAAGTGAAGGTAGGATCTTGATAATGCCGTGTAGCGGCGGCGTAAGAGAACTACCTCCTACCAAAGAATATAATATTACTACTTAGAAGCTCTAAGTCCCCATACCATCCCGTGAGTATCGTAAAAGGTGACAGAGGGAAATGAAACAGGAGATAGGCAGCAGTATCTTCTTGATAACAACTGAAAATAATAAAAAATTGCGGTTGCCAATCCACTTGCTAAGAGAAGGAACAATGACAAACATTCCCCCCTATGAGGCAATCTATGGAAAAGACGTATGTTCAGCAGTGGACTTTTGATAGGCTGAATGATGGATAATATCTTGAGGAACAGAGAGGAAAACGGGTAACACGGGTAACCGCGGCACGACCACGGCAGACCGTGGTCGTGCCGCGGTTATTATTTTTACCATAGCAGTGCCTTCTGTGTACGTTCCGTGAAACGAAGTTGAAAAAAATTTAAGTCTAGAGATAATTTGGCAGAAATATACCCGGCTGTATTTAAGTAGATTTCATAGTGACAATTCACGATATATTTTTAATTACCAAGATAGTGCGAAATTTCGCATTATTCGACTACGTTTTTGTGTAAGATGTCAGATGAAGCTTTTGTTGACGTTCATTGATATAAATAAGTATTACAAACCGAATTAATCAAAATCCTTAATTTTACTAAGTCATAGAATACTAGATGAATTTATCGACAACGTTTTTTGTTTCGCTAATGGCACATCAACTGAGGTGTTTATGGAATGGAAAAACGGCAACAACCTTGTAAAAGAAAGAAGGTAAGAAATGGGTAAGAATAATGTACCACGTAAAACGTCATATGCATAAAGAGTTCAACTACAGGAATTTTATTATAATTTTAGGATTCCCTCTAGTAATCACTCTGAGTTACTACTGTTTCAAAATGAGGTTCCTTTGTCCGTAGAAGAAACGACGAAAGAAATTCCGCAGGTATCCTCTTTTTGTCATTTTTACAAACATATCGACAGTAGACCTAGCAGTCCGTCTGAGTTGGAAACGCCCTTACCTAGGTCTTCCGCCAAGCAGCAGTGCAGCCAGTGCAGGTTCCAGTTCGAAGAGTAAAGACCTTGCTTGGTGGCTCGCCAGTGAAGCGCGTAGTGTGTGCTGACAAGCCAGGCTCGTCATATAAAATTTGCGACGTTGCTTCAGAAACTTTAAAAGAATGTTTAGTATCAGGCATTTACCGCATTCTTAGGGCTCGTTCGTCGATCGGGGTCAACAGAGCGAGTTTAATTAAATTAATTTAAAAAAATATTAATTCATCTTAATCCTCAGGGATGGCAATGCATCTCTGTGGCTTTTATTGTTTGAAGTTGGTTACACGTGTTGTTGTTGTTGTTAAGGTTGTTGCAGGGTTTCGTGAGAGCGCGGCTTTTTTTTGTATTTTTTTTTTGTATTACATGGGGAATGCTTACGCATAACCGCCTCGCGGGGGCAAGAACGGGTTATGTCGCACTCGCACCGAATAAAACCCCATGGTGTTCCATCTTCGTAGCATATTGGCAGGGCCACGGGAACGCTTTCGCACACATCCGCGGCTCCACCAGCGCTGGCTGCCCGATGGCGGCCCCTCCTCGGGAGAGAACTACTCCTCTCCCATCTCCTTTTCAGGTAAGGCGCACCAAAACACATGGCGCGCCCTCCTCCGCGGCCTCCAACTTCAGCAGCGCAACGGACGCCCCCGTGTCTGAATCGCGAAGGCCATGGAGCCAGGAAAAACGACCACTCAGAAGTACTAGCCTTCCTAACTCCAGCGGCGGATCTGGTCCATGGTTCCGCCGCCAACCAAGATTCGAGTGCGAAGGGTAGGGAGAGCGGCGCCTCGCAATACCGACACTCCTCTCCCTCCGCAGCCCCACCACCACCGCATCAATCAACGATGCGGCCCCGTCAGAATCGCGGAGGATAGGGCGAGTGGCGCATCGCCATACCAACACTCCTCTTCCTCCGCGGCTCCACCTCGGCTACAGCGTATAGAGGGAGAGGGCACCCCTTTCGCCGCAGCCCACCAACACACATCCGAAGTGGGCTCGCCAAGCCTACGACCCTCGTACTAGAAATGCTACTGTCTATCATCAGACCATAACGCTGGGGTTCGATATTTTTGGATGGATTCTCCGATATCAGTCTGCCATCAGAACACTGTCTTTCAAACAGCAAAGTACACCACCTGCAGATGATTTTGTGAAAATTTTCACGTATTTCGCCTTAAACCAACGTCACAATAAAACATATAAAAATAGGACACACAATTTGTGTTAAATGTATTTTATTACTATTAGCCTTACAACTGTTACAACCTTACCAGCTGACAAATCTTCGGAAGTCGCGGTGCGACTGTAGTAGCCGCAGTTCGGTGACATAGTCACAATCGTTACCGCAACACGGTAACTCTGTGTACTATGTAGTTTGGCGGTACTTACAACAAAAAGCATAAAACAGTCTTCTAAATATTTATGGAGATTATTAACGCTTTTTGGGCAAATATTACGGCTGCGTATCGCTCGCGAACTTGTGAACGACACGACCGGCAAGTGTAAGTAGGAAAAGCAAGTGCAATTATTAGAGACGACGTGTGGAAACTGAAACAGAAGATGCAGAGAAGCTTGTTTCTGATAACAATTCACAATAATAATAAAAACTATGGCAATCTATAGTGAGGCCTATGTTCAAGAGTAAACTTTTGATAGGATGTAAAGAATCTCCCCGTAGTAAAAGCGATAAAAAATGCAAAGGGATGCAAAATCGATCTAGCTAGGTCTCATTTCTAGGAAAATTCGTTATATTCATGTCTACACACAAAGCAACAAGCTTGACTTGCCCTTGCAATATGATTGGTTAATCGCTGTTTAGTAGTAGGTCAATGGCTGTAGGGATAATCTTTTTAACAAAACGGCTAGAGCGTAGGGCTACCACGCCGGAGTGCGCCAGTTCGAATCCTGCACTGTACGTAGGTCACTCAATAAGTTTTGAGATGCTCTAAATTTAAAAATGGAATGCACCCGTGTTATATGTTTCTAAAAAGCAAATTTATTTAAAAATGGAATTCCATAAGCCAATTACACAATATTAAAAAACAAAGTGCTATTAATTTTCCTGCAACTCTTCCCGCACTTTTCATTTACAACGATGGATCTTACCCGTGAACATTTGCGCGCTATGATATATTATGATTTTAAATTTGGTTTCACCGAACAATTAAGTTTACAACGGTTACAATCAGCATTAGGTGACTCAGCTCCATCACGCGCAACAATTTTTAGGTGGTTTACTGAATTCAAAAGGGGTAAAATTAATCTTAAAGATGAACAAAGAAGCGGGGCCCCGCAAACAGCAGTAACGGCAGAAAATGTATGGACTACTGAAATGTTGGTGCGAGAAGACCCACGAATCACATATACAGACATCGAAATGATTGTATACATTAGTTCGGGGAGCATTCATACCATCCTACATCAACATCTTGGAGTGAGGAAGCTTTGTTATCGATGGATCCCTCGTTTGCTCTCCGAAAGCGAAAAACAGACTCGTGTGGATTGTGTGGATTCTTTTTGTTCCCAAGAGTCAAAGAAAAAATAAAAGGCAAGTATTTTTCAAGCGCCGAAGAAGCTGTGGCGCCTACGAAGAAGCGATTTCCGATCTGTCAGATCAAGACTGGCAAAAGTGTTTTCAGAGTTGGTTTAGGCGAATGGAACTTTGTATAGAGCATGATGGAGAATACATATTTTGAAAAGATCTAAAATAAATATTAATAGTATCTAGAATACTTTTTGTATATCTTAAAACTTATTGAGTGTCCTACGTAATAGGTTTTTGAAGTGAAAACTTCTTTAGAATCGTTGTAATTTGAAACTCGATGAAACGAAAAAGCGACACTAAAAAGAGACAAATATAGTCATCTATAGGATTTAACCTGCGAGAGAATGAGGTAGAATATTTTATTAAATTAGTCGTGTTCAGGCCAGCTAGCGTCTATATTACGTACCACCTTGAGAGTTAATCAACTTTTGTTCGATAAAATGACTTAAAACACTACACATAAAAATGAAATACTTATGGTTATTGCAAATAAATTTTATTCACAGAAATATTCCTTTGATTTATTACTAAACTTTTAGCTCTACATGTTACACAAACATGATATTACATAAACTTTTATTTTTATATATATATATATATATATATATATATATATATATATATATATATATATATATATATATATATATATATATATATATATATATATATATATATATATATATATATATATATATATATATATATGATAATTTTAATAATTAAAATAATTTTCATACTTTAGTTACCATAAGCCACTCGTGTCATTTGTTGAAATTGAAAAAGGTGAGTCTGTTTAAAGTGTAATGTAATAGACAGGTATAATATGTAGAATAAAATGTAAATTATTTTTAAACTTGGTTAGAATAATATAATAAACAAACCCTACAATAATTATCCTACTCCTGATATGAACTCGTCACATTCTCTCGAAGTTTAGTTTTCTGAAGTTTCACTCCTACCGCGTGTGACCAGCACACATGATTTTTATCGTTAGTGTGATCTTGTAACCTCCGATAATTGGTGAGATACCTTCTCATGTATATGACAGATGTAAAATATTCTGACACTGACGACCGAGTGATGGTGGAAAATCCATCCTAAAAAGTCAATCCATCATGACGAGTATAGGCAACTTTTTTAATGGATACATACCTACAAAGTGTTTTCTTGAAAAAGCCTGTGTCAATAGTGGTCTTTCAACCGGTATCAATGGGTAAGACAAACAATTTTGTTTTGGCATTGGGAATCAGGCATTGGCAGCCCTAGTCTCAACCGAAACACTTTTTTTGTCAATCTATAAGATATATATAAATCTATGCTAGTAACAAACATTTCCTTTCAAGGTTAATCCGTTAGTCTGGCCCAGAGCCAGCCACATGTGACATTGTGCAGTGATGGATATTACGCAAATTTTATGAGGCTTCCGCCCTAGTATTACATTACCATCATCGTTATATCTGGATTAAAAAGGTCAAGAGTAGTTTTAATTAAAATCAAAGTATTTAAAAATTTCCTGCCTATTAACATTATTAATGATTATAAATATAACGCCATATAAATAAAAAATAAAGAAACATTGTTTTTTTGATAATTTTTTGGAATTTAAATATTTATTATATTTATTTATTTATTTGCTTTTTAGTATGTATGTTCATATAACATGTATGTTAGATGATAAGTAGTATTTCAATTTACAATTAATTCGTACTTTTTATGTTATTAATTCACTATTAACTAATTTCAAAGAAATTGAATTAATTTAAAAAACAAGTGGTAAATTTAAAAAAAATTACGAACGACTTCAATATGAATATTATTTATTGTTGATTTTTTTTACCCCCTCGACCGATTTTTATATAATTTAAATGGGACCACGTGGGAAGTATATCCTTTGAAACAAAAAAAGAATTTTTCAAATCGGTTCAGGCGTCTTTGAGTAATCGGTGAACATAAGTAAAAAAAAGATTCCGACGAATTGAGAAACTCCTCCTTTTTTGAAGTCGTTTGATGATAAAGAAATATCACTGGTGATTTTTCTGGACTGATACGACTTAGGGACCTTCAAGAAACGAGCTTACTCCTTTTTAAAAGGCCGGCAACGCACCTGAAATTTCTCTGGTGTTGCAGTCGTAGGCGGGGGTGGACACGTACCATCAGGTGCACCGCATGCTTGTTTGCCACCTCTTCTATAAAAAATACATCGCAGTTATGATTATTCCCGTTTTCAAATAGCACAAATAAAACATAATACACGCCTAACCTTACTATACTTTATTGGTTTGATGATAGTCCTTTTTTTTTATAGAATAAGGGTGACAAACGAGCACAGTCCACCTGATGGTAAGTGGTTGCTGTGGCCCATAGACATCTACGTCTATCTTCGTTTGCGAATTTAAATGCAGATGCGTTGTCAGCCGTGAGGACTAAGATAGAACGCCTCTTTTCCAGTAAAAAGGGTCTCCGGTTCTCTACACTCACCATACGAAACACAGCAGCATTAAGCTGCTATTTTACGCTGGTATTCTGTGAGAGCGTGGTCCTTTCCCGGTCGAGCCGACCCATTCGTGCTACAACTATACTATTAATATAGCTGCAGCATGGCTCTACCACGTAAAAAACGTAGTCTTGTGCAGGACTAGCGTTACGAAACAGTAGATTATGTTTAAGAATTTGCTCATCTCTATGAATATCCTAAGATCGACAAATTTAAAAGATGGGAAGCCAAACCAGCTCTTACTTCGCACGTAGTAAATGCATGTAGGTATCGTGACTTGGCGTGTTGTAAAAGTTCTGAGCACACTTTGCGACACATTATGTGGATGAACAATCTTCCCGCTACAACTTCTCGCCCACTTCCAATCACAAGCCCCTAGCACAGAATAAATAGTAGTACTACGTACAGAAGTTGCACTCCTTTGACGTTGACTGCTTGCCGACGTTTTAACAGCCTACATAGTTATTATTAATCAGATAAATCGCGCACGCAAACTAAATAAAACTTTATCGCTGCGCACGAGTGTCCGTATTACTTTGCATCTTTTCTCCTTCCTACGTCACAAGGGACTTTCCGTGGTTACTAAGGACTGTTAATAAAGAGTAAAAAAATACATTGTGAAATTGTATATTTCCGCTACTATGTGAGTTCTGTGATACCCAACGCATGCAACTTGCAAGGCCATTCGTCGGGAATCGCGATGCTTGGCTCGTAAGAAATAGGTAGATAGTGTAAACAACAAATAAATCCGAAATACGATTCCTAACAGAAATGTGATCGTATTCTACTTAGTTAAAAATCTTGTAAACAAAGATTTAATTTCAGTATTTTGTGTTATTAAGTATAACTTAAAATATTTTAATTACAAAAGACAAGTAAGGTCATGCGGGGCTATTCCGCCTAAAAAAAGTGACGTGTGAAATTCAAATCTTTGCCATTTCGCTAAAGCAAGCAATAACAACAAATGAGTAAATTCATCGTAAAAAGCATTTATTTGTTAATGGTTACGCTGTATTACTTCTGTAGAAAATCAATATTTTATGTAACAACCAAGGAATTTTATTAAATATTCTGGAAAACGGCGGAAAAACCCCGCTGCGGGGCTTTTCCGACTTTTGATTTTATCTCTGCCATCTATGAATCTATTTAGAAAATACTTAGTGGCTCATAAAATTCACGACGGAATACATACTATTCTAAGCGTTACAATAAGCTAGGAGGATCTAAATTCCTTTAAAATCATTTTTGAGAAATTGTGGGGCTATTACGCTAGTGATGTGCCGAATAATTCGACAAATTTTAATCAGTTTGAAATTGTTAACATGTTGATAAATGTTTTATTTTACTATAAGGGCTAATCGTAGTTTTAATAACAAGTACACTAGTAGTAAGTGTACCAAACGGTGATTATCGATTTAAGGATGGCAAAATAAAACAAAATTAGGTAGGTAATATTAAAATACAATAAAGAAGCTTCCTTGCGTGTCAAAAGAAAGATTTTGTTTCCATTATATGAAGACAGTTAGCCATACGTTTTTCAAATTCAGATGAAAATACCGTCGTATGACCGGCAGAGACGTGAAAACCATTTAGTCGCGTGTTAAGTGTTGATTTTATTACTTCGCACATCGTCTAAAGCTTTTCGAATTGTTAGTTCTGAGTACGTCTTTTCTCTTTTCCGCTTATAATGACGGACCAACTACAACTATAAATATGGCACGATAATATGAAAAGCAGCATAGGTACAATGCAAATTAAATGTACAAACGTAACGTATTTTGAAATATCATCATTATCATCAACCTTTTGTCAGTCCACCATGGCTTAACTCTTCGTAGTTTGCCGTGGAGGCTATGCCCACAATTGATATTCTGATATTGCAATGTATTAAACGATTTTTTTTTAAACGTAACGTTGATCACTTCAACTTTGTGCAACATTCATCATGACAGCGTTTCACGCCACACTCTGCTAGTAAAAGTTAAATTGAAAAAATCTTTATTTCGTTAACACATTACAGTGCACTCGAAATAAGTAAAAAAATATACATTAAAATTTACCGTACATTTCAGAATATGCAATATTAAATAACTATAAATCAGAAAGTATTGGTCCCATATCAACATTCATCGTTATTTTTTCGACACTAGGACATCACTGACTTTTTTCAATATCGGCAATTACGGCATATAATTTTGGTTGGAATAACCCCCCCTCCCCCATCTTAGAATTTGTGGGGCTAATATGTCGCATCAAATAACTCAGTAAAAACAAAGCGCAGAGTAAAATTGAATAGCACATAAGAATTTCTTGTTTCTCAAATCGTCATTTAACTTTACAAACATCAAAAAATGATAAAATTTACTCACTTTTGAAAAAAAAATCCGTGGAGTTTGACTTTCACTACACTTGTCAAAAATGGCGTCCTAAACAAACAAGGCTGTCGATAAAACAGTTAACGCGTTAGCAGTGCCATCCAAATGTCGATCTACGAAAAAGAGTTTTCGCTATCCGCCCATAAATGCCACTGTTGATAAATCATTTATTTATAAAAGTTACAGCCAAACGACGGAATAACCCCGCCGACGGAATAGCCCCGCATGACCCTATAGGTATGTAAGTAGGTACTTGGGTAATGAAGTAAATTTCAACTAAGTTTTGTAATAAAGTACATAGGTATTACTTCTATAGTTAAGTTATTACTTAATTCTATTTTCGCTATAAGTACCTATGTAACAAAAAATTAAATAAATTCACCTTTCATTATCCTTCGGTAACTTAAAATATTATATATCTGAATCCTTTTGTTTGCTCATTAGGCATCCATCCCCATCCCGCAACAATTATAGCAGGAACGACGTTTTGCCATTATAATTTATGAAATAGATAGGTAATATATATTATTCTTAAATTACATTAAAACTTTTTCAACTATTTTATACTACAATTAAATATATTAAACACTAAACAAAAACTATTTCGGCGAGTATTTCAACAAGTATTTACAAAAAGCTATTTACGTAAACAGCGTTAAAAAACTTTAACATTCAATCGCCTAGAACGCGCTAGCCCCAAATGCATTCTGCCCCGGTGGCGCCTCGCGATTGTAGATAATTCACGCAGGTAGCAAGAGTAACAGAGGCCTGTCCCTAGTAAGGTGCGTGGTGTTCGTATGAAAAGGTTACCTCCCTCCCTGCAGTTGTATAGCGAATTAGTATTAAATCGGGAAGAATTAAAAAAAAAACAACGAATATCCAATTTCAAAGCTCAAAGATATCTCGGGGGGCACCAAGTAATGTTTTGCAGCGGGCACTGGCCGGGGCGGCCGAGAGCGCTTGAATTGTTAGATTTTGTTCATTTTTTTTTATTTCAGGCAGAGCCCATATGAGTTTTTAACAAATTAAAATTATAGCTAGGGTTATTAAAAATACATTAAAAAAAATCTATATAAACATCAGAAAATTTCAAACAGTTGTGAGATAGATCCACACAACAACATATACACTGTTATGCTGCTGTGTGGGCCCGCACCCACGCTTGTAGAAGTGGCAAGTCCCACCGATCAACGAATACCCCAAGGATACTGTTGGTGCTGTTCCGCAAACGGGTCAGCGCAGAGGCATACCGCCTCCTAACTATCGTGGCGAAGCCGTCAATACGCCTCTCAGCAAACATACCTGAGGCGCTACATCGCCATGGCAGCCCTAACAGTACCCTCAAGGCATTGTTGTATTGGACACGTAGATCGCTGCCTGCTCGCTGGGTATAGCTCACCCACAGGCTGCAACAGTAGAACGATTGTCAGAAAGCTTTAAAAAGCGTTACTTTAACCTGCCTACTACAACGCGTAAACCTGCGAGCCAGCATATTACAACGAACCGCCAACGATCTACGCTCCCTCTCCATGTCCATATCGTCTTTCAAATCAACTGTAACCCAGTGGCCCAGGTATTTAAAACTCTTTCACCCGCTTCAAAGGTTTCCCACACAATGTAATTTCCGGAAGTACAGTGTAGTTAATTGAACCCGACTTAAATAGAATCCACTCACTTTTACTTTTGTTGTACTTAAGTCCGTGAGCCGCTGCGTAGCCCTCACAAATAGACAAAAGTCGTCTCATGCCGCTAATAGATGGACTCAACAACACTATATCATCAGCGTAACTGATATTATTCACACAAACACCATCAACGTAACAGCCAAAGTTGGCACTGTTGAATCGACCCATCAGCTGATTTACATAGAGGTTGAACAGTCTTGGAGAGTTTAACCCACCCTGTCTCACGCCACATTGTAACCCATATACTTCGGAATAAGAGCCATTCCATTTCAAAACATTTTTCTGGTCCCCGTACCAGTATTGGAATAACGATATAATCTCCCTGGGTACACCAGTCTCATCATATAGCTTCTGCCACAATTTACCATAATTTACAAGGTCAAAAGCCCTAGGTAAATTTTTAGGTTGCGAATACAGGCTTTTTCTGGCAGTGTAGTATTGGACAGTGTAATATTGGAGAGTTCGGTCGACAAACCGGCCATAAATCCAAATTGGTTATCTTAGTTGTACATGCTCCGCTAATATGTTATCAAGCAGACTGTCCAGTACTTTCGACATAAGGCCAAGGATATTGGCCTAATATCAGAGGCATCCCCGTCTTATTTTTAATAATAGGCACTACAACGGTTTTAGTAAGCTCAGCCGGTAAGTAACTAAGACTTACACATAAACTATAAAACAGTACTTGCTACTCGAAGAAAGTGAACACCAGCATATTTCAAGTGTTCAATGCTCAAACTATCATAACCGGGTGATTTACCTCTAACCATCCGTTGAATAGTGTCTCTAATGATCTTAGCCGAGAATCCAATCTGCGAGCCACCCGGATAGGTGGCCCGAGCATCGCACACCTGCTCAATACTAACTACTGGAGGCTCAACCATAAATGAAAAGAAATGCATTAGCGATTTCACATGGCCCGCACACCCCTGCCACGCTCACAGGGAGGCTCGTCTTGTGATTTAAATTTTTAGAATATTTCCAGAATTTACTGAACTGTTTTCCCGAATGACATTGAGCAATTTTGTCCATTTTTATTTGTAGTTGACAATCCTGTAAGAATTTTAATTTATTTTTGAAGATATTTCTTGAAATACTCATTTTTTCATATACATAACCAGATCTCGGTTTACCTTATAATATCCAATTTTTATAATGTAATCGAGCCTCACAGTGACCCTGATGTACGTACTTATTCCAACCCGGTATGTATTTTTTGTTTTTACATTTAACATATCAACATATCCTTTAAAAATATACGAAAATTCTCCGCCTTCTTTAAGTATACATATTATCTCTCGATACATTTTGTCTAATAGCAAAAAGTGTTCAGTATTGTTACACAAATCATGCGCAAAGAATGTCGTGCGCATTTCCCTACCGAATGCGCACGACATTCGGTAGGGAAATCAATTAGACGTAATTTTGAATTACAATAATCTCGGTATTGTTTTATTTGTTGTTCGTCTCTTACACCCCAATATACGTTGTTACTATAGACATGTGAGGTAACGATCTTAGGTCTAATCAAACTAATATTACACTCAATAAATATAGGAATGTGGTCCGACAAATATACACCATACAATACCGAGGCCTTAACTACTAAGGGCTTAGCCGCACAGGTCACAACACAGTGATGAACCATCTTAGAGACCCATTAGCTGAGCTCGTAAATGTATGAGTATCAGTGGGTAAAATTTCCATATCAATGCAATACCATAACTGATCAGTACAAACAGTAAGCAAGTAACTTGAAAATCTGGTACCTGATGAGCATTAAAGTCTCCCAGCATAAAAACATTTTCCACTCCATTACTCTCAATAATAGAAACAATCTCACTAAGACACTCCGTGAATTCTACGAGGTTATCAACACTATCTGTAGGCATATATACCGAAAAAATAAGTAAATTACGATTGTCAATTTCAATCTTGATACCGTAGTGATTATATTCTCTTTGCTTGATACACACTATGCGATCACTGCGACAGTTTATAATGTAAACCGAACGAAATACTGTTTTTTTCCACAAAAGCGCCATTTTAGTTCATAAGATAAAAATAGAAACTAATTTATAAAATATGTTCTCAGCATCCCCTAACAATAATAAGCATTTTCATTTCATATAAGAGTTACACAGTTTCAATAGGAAATCCCTGCAAGGTAACCGTTTTAAAGGTTCTTGTTTAGGGGTTAAACACTTTTGGATAGTCCCTTATAACTTTTAAGAAAAGGGTAGAAAAATAAACCTGTCATAAAAAACAAAAAAATAATTTCCATATCATTAACATCATACTCATAATCGTAAGTCTTTCATACACTTCAGTTCAGAAGCTACTATGTGGAAATCATTTTTTTTTGAAGTTGATTTTTACCTTTTTTTTTAAGTATATATAATTTGTTGTTAAATGATTTTGCTTGTGTACAATCATAATTCATCATTCACATCCTAGCATTGGACTTTTTCACTGTTGAACATAGTCTTCTAAGGAGAAGCCTATGTTCAACAACAATCTAAGGAGATTTTTTTTTCTTTTTTTTTGGTTTTATTTAAAAACGTTACCCCCACACTAGGATTTTCTCCTGTATCGTGGAGGCAGTTTACAAACATAAATTGCACGAGAACAAACATCCAGACCCGGAACAATTATTTGTAGGCTACAAATACTTGTTCCGTGCGGGATTCGAACCCACGGCCCCCAGCGAAACAACTCATTGCTAAGCCACTGCGCCACGGAGCCGTCGAAGATTGTCTCATAATTATAAGTAAGGTGGCTCATAGGTAAGTATAAGTAAGTAATGTAGGAAACTTCGCCATCGCAGAGTAACGCCTGTTACTATTAATTATATAAGGTTATTTTGCAATAACCGGCCAAAGCAGAAAATGTTCATAAGTAATATAGGCAAATAGTGAAGAAAAGTTAATTTAAAAAAATCTCAAACATTCTGTCCTGTTTATCTTTTAAATTCAAAATGCGTGGTAATGCATTATTTTAACTGATTTTACTGCGCACGCACATTCGTAAGGGTCGATCGGTAGGCAAGAACGTTGTTGCCCATAAATCACATTCAATTTGGGATAATTTTAAATAAAAGTAGAAGCCTTATTTACTCGTATTTTCAAAAACTGTAATAACAGTATATCATTATTTATATATTGGAACTTAAGATTAAAATTTGGCTACTCTTTGAAAAATAACTCTGTATATGCCATAGTTCAGGTGAGTTCGCGACCGCAGTTTATTTTTATTTTTAAGTTGTTATCAGGAAGAAGCTGCTGTCCATCTCCTGTTTCATGTACCTCTTTTTCTTCTTACGGCACCCACGGAAAGATATGAGGTAGTGGATTTACAAAATACTTTATTTCTATATAAAATGTACTAAAACGTCGATAACATGCGCGCTTGACGTGGTGTAGCATAAGTTGCTACCGCCGTGGGCCGCTAGAGACAAAAATAACTTGAAGAAATTGTAAACCACTGTGTACATTTAACGAATTATTAAAACCCTTCAAGAAAAGGGCCTACTCCTTTTTAAAAGGTCGGCAACGCACCTGCAATTCCCTGGTGTTGCGGTGTTGCAACGCAAAGATATTAAGAAAAATCCCTAAGAGACCTTCATCAACTAAACAGAATGTCAAACGAGGCGGGGTACATCGTTCTAGGAAAATCTAAGCGTCTGTTCGATATAGATAAAATATCGAAACTAGCCTTCATCGACATTGGTGCTTAATTTTTTGTAATACCAAATAGTTAAAGTTACAGCATATATATGTCCCACTGCTGGGCACAGGCCTCCCCTCATTTCTGAGGGGTTTTTAGGGCAAGGAAATGTCCGCCGCGCTGCCCCAATGCTTGTTGGCGAACTTCACATGTCTTCGAAATTTTCTTTTCTTATATCTCAGACGTGCAGGTTTCCTCACGATGTTTTCCTTCACCGCCGAGCACGTGGTAAATCAGCACATAACATTAACAATTTCATTGGTGCCGGCGGGGGATCGAACCCGGGCCTTCTGCGAAATTTACACCGAGCACTAACCATCTGATCTACCTCGGGGATGATACTGAGGAATGAATATCCAAGCGTTTACGCTGCGAATAATGGGAATAATACGATTATTGCTACTTTCTATAAAAGATCTATCGTACGCGACCTCGACTTAAGGAAATCAAACATTTATTGCGAATGTCAGTAAACCTCAGGCAGTCGAAATTATGACTAAATTTGATAATACCCATTGTTGTATCTCAAAAACCGAAAATTAATCGATAACACCACAAAATTGTTCATCAAAGCGTCAGCCTGAATCACTAATATACTATGCGAATTCTTAGGCGTTACACTGGGCTGGGATGGAGGCTATCGGAATTTTGGCGGAAACTTAACCACTTGAACTTAATTATGTACTGCTTCTGTATCATGGTTTAAATCACGGAATATGTTTTAATGATGGCTTGAAGTGGGTTTTGATACGTAAAAAGGTGCAATTTGTGTATTGTTTGTATATTAAGTGTCTGCATTGCTCTCATGGTGATTTAAAATTCAAGTAATCTTGCTGCATAATGCTTCCTTACAGACATTTTATATTAAGCCTATTAACATTTTATATTAAGTCTCAAAGCACCCTCGGGTGCTTTGAGACTTGAAATACTACTCATTATCGACTAACCGATGGCTTACGCTATCGTTGAAATCCCCCAAAAATTCCGCAGTGTGGCACATTATCATATTGTGTAGAAGTTTATATATAAATATTCTTAATATTTGACTCAGGCAAAAAAGCAACCGTACGAGACTACTACCAAAGAAAAAACAAGACGATGTATTAAACATAAACTAAACACCTCCAAAACGTAAATGGAGGACACAGAACAAATTATCACTACGTTTGCCTTTTATATAGTTTTTATTAAATATAGATTGTGATGATTCTTTGTTAAGGACGCGTTTGCAAAATTGATAGATATAGAATCGAACTATTACATTGACACGGGTCACACACACAAGTGTACGCACGGTTAGCTGCAGGTGCGGGAATCGTAATCAAGTAAAAACATTTTGATAATTTGAAGGATTGATTTTTTTTTCTCATTTCTTATACCTACAAAAATATACTTAGATACGAAATACAAATAGCTTCTCCAGAGACTGCTAGGCACTAGAAGCCCTCTACTAGCAGTGAGATGGTGGCTGTGGACTTTGGGCTGGTTTTGTTAGTTATGATAAGACTTTAGCTCCGGACTTGGTGAAGTGACTTGAAGGTATACTTCGGTGACAGCTACTGGAACTCCTCGACGAGTAGTACTAAGTGTGCCAAGTTTGGGCTCGTTTTGTCACTCTATCAAGTCCGGAGGTAAGGTCTAATCATAACTAACAAAACGAGCCCAAACTCGGCACACCTAGTTATACTCGTCCAGGAGTTCCAGTAGTAGTCACCGAAGTACACCATCAGGTCACTCCATCGACTCCGGGGGTAAGGTCTAATCATAACTAACAAAACGAGCCCAAACTCGGCACGCCTAGTTCTACTCGTCCAGGAGTTCCAGTAGTAGTCACTGAAGTACACCATCAGGTCACTCTATCAAGTCCGGAGGTAAGGTCTAATCATAACTAACAAAACGAGCCCAAACTCGGCACACCTAGTTCTACTCGTCCAGGAGTTCCAGTAGTAGTCACCGAAGTACACCATCAGGTCACTCCATCGACTCCGGGGGTAAGGTCTAATCATAACTAACAAAACGAGCCCAAACTCGGCACACCTAGTTCTACTCGTCCAGGAGTTCCAGTAGTAGTCACCGAAGTACACCATCAGGTCACTCTATCAAGTCCGGAGGTAAGGTCTAATCATAACTAACAAAACGAGCCCAAACTCGGCACACCTAGTTCTACTCGTCCAGGAGTTCCAGTAGTAGTCACCGAAGTACACCATCAGGTCACTCTATCAATTCCGGAGGTAAGGTCTAATCATAACTAACAAAACGAGCCCAAACTCGGCACACCTAGTTCTACTCGTCCAGGAGTTCCAGTAGTAGTCACCGAAGTACACCATCAGGTCACTCCATCAAGTCCAGGGGTAAGGTCTAATCATAACTAACAAAACGAGCTTAAACTCGGCACACCTAGTTCTACTCGTCCAGGAGTTCCAGTAATAGTCACCGAAGTACATCATCAGGTCTCTCCATCAAGTGCGGAGGTAAGGTCTCATCATAACTAACAAAACGAGCCCAAACTCGGCACATCTAGTTCTACTCGTCTAGGAGTTCCAGTAGCAGTCACCGATGTACACTTTCAGATCACTCCATAAAGTCCAAGACGAATAGGCATTTATATATATATTTATATATAAATCCCACTTACTTTTAGCGAAACAAAATATTATAATAAAAATGTGTTTATAATTAAAATAATTATAAAAGTAATAACATTATTTTACCTTGTCAAGTACCTATGTATCAAATTCGAATACATTGTGTATGTACAGCGATCTTTTTCAGCTGTTGCAATCAGGCAGGCGATGCAGTATACACTCACGATGGCGGCCGAGCGCGGACTGCACTGAGGTTTCATCGAAATTTTTGTACAACAAATCAAAACAGGCACCAAAAATAAAATAACCCTTATTGCAATCCATTATGATTCATCCGTATTAGCAAAATATGTGAAAAAATAAGCATCAGTTTTTTTTTTTTACGACTATTTGTGACATTTTGATAAAAAGTTAACACCACTATTTTTTATTGAATATGTCTGCCTACTTATGTTATTTTTAGAAATCTTAATACATGTTGATAATAGAACAAAAAATGTACCTAAACATGAGCCGGTATCGTTAATTTTGTAGAAAATGGCTAGGGAAGATCGTTTTTACAATATAAAAAACTATTATTTTCTACAAAAAAGTTACTACCATTTGAAGATGAAGAACCATTCTATACGTAGTAATTATTAGCTATGTTTGATTTGGTTTAGTTTTGTCACAAAATGTACCGAAAAACAGCATAATTTTGCCCGATTTGCAAACGCACCCTTAACGTAGAGCAACACGGGCCACCGGCGGACCGGAGGGGAGTAGCCATACGCAGGCGTTCCCCACTATCAAAATATAAGTCCACGCGGTCCTATGCGTACAATAAAACTAATTGCAGCCGCACTGCTCACTAGACCGTTGGTGAATGCGGCGGGCTCGTACTCCCCAGTGAGGGACGCGGCCCCTCGCAGGAAACGTCCTAAGAACGTTCTTCTTGATCCCGACGACGAGATTACTTCCATGAATAGGTCGATCCCCCCCCCCCTCAATATGAGAGGGAACCCTTTTAGTAAACACTAACACACACACACACACACTCAGACACTATTCTATTAAAATTGCGATAGTGATTCAAGCCAAGGTTCGTAACTTCTTCTGAGGGCCCTTGAATCGCATTGAATCCCTCCCCCCTAGCTTGAGGAGCCTCACTCCGAAAGCAGGGGTCGGGGCGCCTCGCCGCCGGCAGAATCGTTGCACTCAATAGCTCGTTGGTCCTCGCTTACGAGCCTAAATTCGATGAAGCTGTCAAGGCCGCAGGGCTAACAGCGTACACTTTCAGAAAAAAAAATGCTCACTAGACTAAATGTAGTTACGCGGCTGAATCAACATCCTACAAAAATGCCGAATTATTCCGATTTTTGCTGCAAAAAGAGACCTGCCACGTCAAATTTACAAAAAGATGGCCTGACCTTTCATATTTAAGTAATTTTTTTATCACATTATTGCTATTTACTTTTTTCTAAACTTAAATTACAATAATAACGGTCGTGTTTTTCGGATTTGTATACCAACGCAATCCGCTCGGCTTCTGCTTCTTCTTCGAGCGACTGATCCGAGTCTGTATCCGAGTTACCACAAATATTTATAATATGATGTATAATAACTGTGTTTAGCACGCTCCCCTCAACATGAATTCTGTAAAACCTGTGATTTCATGGACCTATTAAGCGTTCATAAAAGATTTAGAACACAGACTAAGAATTAGTATTTTAGAACTGGCAAGTTAGAACATTACAAGGTCGTTACTCCTTCTACTTACTTGCTGCCACTGGAGACCTTTCGTTTCCATAGGTTGTCAGTTATTCGAGCATTACAAAAAGGCAATGGGACGGCCATTGCCTTTTTTACTTATTATACCTGGTGGTAAGTGGTGATGAAGCCCTAGATGGTAGATCTCACTGTCTTAGCGTAACAAAAGCCTATTCACTCTTGCTTTGAAGACGTCTAGATTGTATTCGGACGGAAAGACAGATGCCGGCAAATTATTCCACTTCTTTGCTGTACGCATTACAAAAGACGAAGCAAACCGTTTGATTCTAATGCATATCGACAACAAAGGGGAGGGAAGGAATTAAAGCTTGTAATTCCTGCGCACACTCACCAAAATGCATCCTATAGAATACCAAGAGGCTGGCTACTCTGCGCCTGTGCTCGAGGCTGACAAGATTGATTTCAACCAAATCAAGTTTACCAATGAGCCTCTTAGCATGTCTCTCCACTGAGTCCAACGCTGCTAGGTGGCATTTTGCAGCACCAGCCCATATGTGACAGCAGTACTCCATGCACGACTGGACTTGCGCTTATATAAGGTAAGAAGCTGCCCCGGCGTGAAGTGTCGTCTGCACACCCATAGATACAGGGAACACGCAGATCATTAATGTGCAGCAGGAAGAGAGTTGCGGAGAGAAATGACCCCTGAGGAACCCCAGCCTTTGTCGCGATATTGTACGAGCAGCCATTGACGACAACACGGAGAGATTGTTTACTTAGAAAGTCCGATCGAAGCTTGTTCAAAAAATCCAATGATCCGTTGGGCTATTGGTTATTTGGTCTGGATATTCCCATTTCTAAGTCTATCACGCAAAAAACTCTGAATTGTGTTCTGTGCTCTGAGCCCTCACCTACTCGCTGAGCGACCTATCTCATATGCTTTTTAATCTATACAAATAATTAAAATTGAAGTGTCTGTTTGTAATGTCAAAATAACTGCGCTAGTATATTATATAAGCAATGAAACTAACAGATTTTTACTAAATGCACTTATATATATAGAGGTCAGTGTATATGCCATATAAAACAAAAACACAATTTTTTAAATTTTTATCTGTATGCCTGTCTGTCTGTCTGTTTGTTCCGGCTAATCTCCGAAATGGCTGGACCGATTTTGACTTTCACTGGCAGATAGCTCATGTTATAAGTAGTAACTTAGGCTACTTTTATTTTAGAAATGGAATTAGGGTTCCGAGCAAAAAAATTATTACTTTAAATTACACGCGGGCGAAGTTGCATGGAACAGCAAGTACATAATATATGTACATGAAATCAAACACTATCAAAAACTTGTCATCAGAGAGAAATAGTTTTTTTATTTTTGATAACTATATTTGTATTATTATAGATAATAAATAGTATCAGACAAAATAATAATCGAAAAACTGTGAATGTTAATAACCGATTAGATTTAAGTTTATTTTTATTGATGTATGTATATATTGATTGAATGATAACGTTAAATTGACATTTTATGGCGCTGCACTGACAGTTCTGACAGTTTGTCAGTTCGGCTGTCATTTGTAACATTTCGATGAACATGAAATGGAAATTAAAATTTTAATTTTCATATTTGATTAATTATATTTTTGTAATTAGCTAATTTTATTTATTTATTAAATTTTTACATAATTTGATTCAATTTCCATTACACTATTTTCTATTCTCTAATACTCGTACGACGCACGCGCAGAACTCCCATCGCCCAAAATCTCCCAGCGCCATATTGAGAGAGGCGGACGTTGTATGACTCGAGTGATTAAAATCGTGGTTAGTGCAATAAATTGAAGTGGAAAACTTGATCGTGCCCTATGGATATATATTTGGGTACGTAATGTGTATAAAAATGTGTCTCGTTTGTGTCTTTTCTTAAGAGAAAGCCTTTGGGAAGTAACATAGTAACCTAGACATAGGCCGTTCTAGTTATCAGTAGATTACCTAGGTATCGTCAATCCGCTGTTTGCTCACAGTTTTAATCATATTATTACACACGTGCGGGGAGTAGCCATAGGTTTCTTGAATCTAGTTACATTAATAAGATTATACGATCGCTTCACAAGGTTCCACACTCGTATATAAACGGATTTCAAAGTGTTTATGTCGGCAGTTGACAGAAGCGTATATGTATATGACCGATCATAAGTCACCACACCCAGTGACCGTATTGTCGGTTTTTAGTATTTATTAGTCTTCTAGTTCGGATGATTGTTCGCGCGCTGTCGTGTTGGTACGTGAATATTGTGAGCGATTGTGTATTCGGCCGAGGATTGCTAGGCCCGTGATTTAGTGAGTGTAATAATATGTCATTTTTAGGAGTGGTGTGCCTCGGTTGAAAGGCCTGCCGAAAGGACAGGGCTCCCCGCGCGAGGACGATCCGCGGCCCTCCGCTCTGAGGAAACATGGACTGCTGCATATCAGAAGAAGCCAAAGAACAAAAAAGAATCAACCAGGAGATAGAGCGGCAACTCCGAAAGGACAAACGCGATGCCAGAAGAGAACTCAAACTGCTATTGCTTGGTAAGTAAGATATTTTTTCCTAATTTCTAAAATACCTAAGGTATACATTACAAGCTCAAAAGTTACATTTTCGGCTTTTTATGGTACTTATGACTACTTTCGTTTGACATTAACAGCAAAACAAAAGTTAATTTATATTAAAATAATAATTCATGAATAGTCTTAGGATGTTATCATATTGATGTATGAATGTAAGTAAATTATAATATATTATAATTAATTATGTGATTTAAGCACTACTCTTTAAATATTTGTGTTCATACATCTAGGAGTTAAAAATCTATATATAGTCATTGAACAAATTTTAGCTATAATTAATGTTTTTAATAAATTCATTAAAATTTAAAACCTATATTCTGTAGCTATACATTTCTATTATACAAGCCGCAATCATAATGCTGCTGTCTAATAATAAAATATTGTAAATATTATAGTGTTGATTTTAAGTATTATTAGCATTATCTAATATTTTTTAATCGAAATTATGCTATGCATAGTCAACTTTTTAAACATATAATTTTATTAATGTTAATACTCAAATATATTTTTGATAGATAATACATATTTACCTATAAGTTCTGAAATAAAATAAAGTCAAGTAACATTTGTTAGTTGGGTTATCAATTATACTTAATTAGTCATTTATGATATCATTTTGAACATAATGTAAGTTTTACACAATTTTCTAAGAAAATAGGTACAATAATTATAATCATTTATGTTGCTTGTAAAATATGAAATAGACATACGATTTGACTTTGAAATTAATAACAATTGCTTCTACTAGCCCATTTGTTATCTTTAAGCTTGATGTGAGGTTTAGGATTTATTGGTTTAACTGTGGGCTTGAAAAATAATAAATAAAAGCCAAAATTTATTTATTATTTTTCAAGCCTATTGAAGGTATAATTTTTTCTATTGAAGGTATTTATAGCAGATTTTAAATTCACTTACTTGCACTGATGCAACAACCACAACACTATGTAGCAACCAATGTGTGTTACTTTATGGAACCAAGTTATGGTTCATTAGTGCTGTTCGTGCGGGGAATTGTGGAATCACTTGTCTAATGCGGTAAAATTCATTACATGAATATAGGTAATAGAATATGAGTTTTCTTCATAGCACAATGGATCAATTTCAATAATTTGATCATATATCCTCACAAAGAGGTTCTTGAGTGACAGCCTCATATCAGCAAAAGCAATGTAGTATAATACCCTCTCACCCATAAGCATGCAGGGTGTCGATGAATGCAGGTTTTTTTTTATAGGATAAGAATAAGATAAGAAGATTTTATAGGATAAGGGTGACAAATAAGCCCACTTAATGGTAAATGGATGCTGTGGCCCATAGGCATCTACATCTATCCTCGATTTTTGTCACCCGTGAGAACTAAGATGGAATGCCTTGCTTCCAGTAAAAAGGGTCTCTGGTTCTCTACACTCACCATACGAAACACAGCAGCGTTAAGCTGCTAATTTACGTTGGTATTCTGTGAAAGTGTGGACCTTCCTCGGTCGAACCGACCAATTTGTGCTACAACTATACTACTAATATAGCTGCAGCATGGCTCTACACGTACAAAGGTGGTGCAGGTGGATTATTGTTTAGTTTTGTGCATTATTAGCGATAATTTTTTTTTTAAACGTTACCCCACACACTAGGATTTTCTCCTGTATCGTGGAGGCAGTTTACAAACATAAATTGCACAAGGACAAACATCCAGACCTGGAACAATTATTTGCAGGCCATACAAATACTTATTCCGTGCGGGATTCGAACCCGCGGCCCCCAGCACAGCAACTCATTGCTAAGCCACTGCGCCACGGAGCCTGGAGAATTGGGGGAGGTCTCTGAAGTAGTGGTAGAATGTCATTCATAGTGATGATAATAATGAAGATTACACCTACTAACCATTTTTTCTATTACCTCCATAGAATACTACAATGTATTATGTCCACCCTTTGATCCCCTAAACTTAAATATATAATTATCATCATCATCATCATTACAGCCCTTCACAAGTCCACTGCTAAATCCCCAAGGAATGCCACAAAGCATGGTCCTGAGCCACCTGCATTCATCGACTTTCTACATGTCTTACCAGGTCGTCACTCCATCTGGTAGGAGGGCCGCCCTACATTTCGCCTACCGGTACAAGGCTGCCACTTGACTAACTTCCCCATCGGTTGTCGGTTCTTGGAGTTATTTGACCGGCCCATTGCCACTTCAGTTTAGTAATCCGTTGGGCTATGTCAGTTACTCTGTTTCTGCTGCGGATATCCTCATTTCTAAGTTTATCATGCAGAGAAACCCTGAGCATAGCCCTCTCCATAGCTGGCTGAGCGACATTGAGCCTGAACTCATACAGTCAGCAGTGAAGGACCACTTCTCAGATTCATAAGTAATCTCTGGTAACACGCACTGTTTGTAATATCTTGTTTTGAAGTTTTGAGGTATACCTGACAAGAAGATGTGTCGTAATCTCTCGAACGCTGCCTAGCCGAGTTGAATCTGTCGATTGACCTCTTGATCGAAGGTGTACCTAGTAGTACCTGTACCTGTATGAGTACCTGTAGTACCTAGTCGGACTATTTGTATTTGTCCCAAATAAACATACTCATCAACAATATCGTGTAACGTCCATGTCACACCTATGTGTGACATGGACGTTACACATGATGTTTGTTTTGTCCATGTTCATTTTAAGACCTATCTGTTCGGAGGCACTATTCAGGTCATTGGGCATAGTGCTTAGGTCCTCCAGCGATTCTGCCATAAGGACTATATCGTCGGCAAATCCAAAGTGAGTGATGTACTCGCCATTGATGTTAATACTGTATCTAATAATGCTTATATATTCAATATAACTTAAATACATATTGAATATAATTTATTTTGAATTATATCATCATTTGTATAGTCATCATCATTATAAACATCATTTGTATAGTAACAGTAAACAATTAAGAGTTGTTCTGCTATTGTTCCTCTATCTGTACATGCATTGCAGCATATTTCTTGCCCTGTAGTGGCAGTGTAAGAATATCCACTACCCCAAATCATCCTGTGGTTGTCGTAAGAGTCGACAGAGAGAAATAAACCAGGAGATGGGCAGCAGTCTCCCCAATACCAACTAGAAAAAAACTGTAGTTGCCAACCCGCCTGCTAAGCGTGGCAACTATGTCAAGTATCCCCCTTATGAGGCATTCTGTGGAGAGGCTTATGTTTAGCAGTGGGATTTGATAGGCTGTAAATGAAATATTTATTATATATGTTACACAAACAAATTTCTAAAAGATGGTAAAACTAGTTTAGAGATCAGAGTTAAAAGTTTGAATTAGTGTCTATATGACATAAACTTACTTGGGGCATGGTATCATTTTACTGTGATAGTAAAAATCTTTTGGGTGTTGGAACATATTTTTTGTAGAATAAAAAGTAATTTCTAATTTGTTTTGTGTTGTTAATTGTGTAACATACATAATTGTAATCTGTTTTTTTTTTTTTAAAGTCCCGCCTTGTTTCTTACTGGTTCTTCTCAGGACAGAGGTTTTTTTTCGAACCAGTGGTAATTATTACTTGCAATTAGTATTATTTATAATCTATATTGAATAAAAAAGTGTCTGTTTCTGTTTCTGTTACAAATACAAAATATTTATTTTCTTTTATGTGTACTATTAAAAGCACTTTGTATGTATATAGTTTTTTAAATATATGTAATTTTCTACCGATGAATAGTACTGTTTCGAATTTTCTCTGAGCCAATGGTATAAGGCAGCTTCTATAAAATAGCTATACATATCACAAGTAGACTCAAAGTAAGAATAGAACAGAATAGAATGATTTTTTATTCAATATTGATTATTACATAATACTTATTGAAAGTTTTTATTTCAAGGGAAGTAGCGTTCAACTAAGCTCACATAACTACTAATCTATTCACCAGTTTTCCGGTTAAAGCTGATTCTACTAACTCATTCCCACAATGAGCATTTAAAACATACACTCATATACAAATATTGAGGAATGCAACAAGAGGAGATAAATCAGCATGAAATAGTTTTGTTCATTAAACATTTTTAGTAAGGGTTTTTTATCAAATTACATTTTTCAAAACAGTACTTAAAATTATTGAAAAAGAAGAAGTAATTAGAAACAGTAATTTTTCTTGGTAGAAAGACTTTCTGTCTAGGAGTTTGGTAGGTTTGGTGTGTAAGTTCAACCTTCTTACCAATTTCTGCCGTCAAATTGCAGTGCAAACTCCAGGAAAAGAAATAGAAATATATTTTTTTTCTTCAATATAGATTATAAATAATACATAAAAGTCATTGACATTGACAGTGCTTAATTTACCACTGGCTGGAAAATAGCTCTTTAAAGAAGAGTATAGAATACCAGGCTGTGAGGCATTCCATCTTAGTCCTCAGTGGTGACAACACAGTATAGTCTTCTTTATTAGGCTGCAGTCGCCACTCACTTTAAGGTAGACTGAAGTATATTTGTCACTTCAATTTATAGTCCATATAAAGTCTATAAAAAAGTGCAATAGTTGTAAAGAAAATTAACACTTTTATATTATAGTGAAATTTGAATAGTGTTCTAACAGATTCATTACTTGCAATCTGCCTAAATGTATTTTATGTGAAGTGTTGCAGTCAAGGGCCCATTTCCAACAATGTGTACTTTTATAAATAATACCCCATCTCTTAACTCTCCACTATACAGCTCTAATCAGTGAGCATATTTTTCTTTGGATTGTCTCTGTACTTTGACCCCTACATAATCTGGGCTGAAAGTCAAATTGGGAGGTGCTAGTAACAATATGTAACCATTATCATCAGTTTTGGTTTGACCTATCAGAGTTGCACTAAGCTAGTAACTAAATGGTCTCAGGCAAGCTGGCAAGCATCTCCCTCTTCCAGGCACATTAAGTTTTCATTGTCAAAGGTAACGAAGCTTGGTATTGACCTCCAAATAATTGGAGGGAGTGCATTTTTTTAGCACACTGCTATTATTAAATAATATAGATATTATTCAAAATAAGTTTGTTGGCCCTTGCTGTTGTTACTCTTTTACAACTCAATTGTTTGCATCTCATCCTGCTTTATCATTTAAATAATTAAAATCATGTGTCACCAACAAGATGAATTATTATCTTCTATTAGTAATTAATATTTTTCTTGGCAAACATTGTTAAGTAAACCGGAATTTGTAAAAAAGAACAAGATTTATTTATTTTTTATTTTAGAATCAAAGTGTATAGATGGATTGTCAGAATGAGTCAGATTTGCTTTGCTAATCTCCAATGCCCATTTCCACCAATGGACTTTTAGGTCAGTTATCAGAGAAATCTTGAGTTTGTTATTCATTTTCTATATTGAGTTGTAATGGGCTCAATAATATATATATACTCGAACATGCAAATAGTTGCCAAATGGGAAGGATAGTTTAGACATAGGTACTGAATTGACTATTCCTCATTTTATTTGATTTCTAAATGAACTATAATGCTTTGAAAATAAAAAATAAATTTATAAATATTTGTGTCATTGCCAGGGCTTATTTTCTAACAATGAGTTGTTTAAAGGTTCACAGAAATCCGATTAGTAGACAGATAATAAGCAACGAAAGGCTTCTTCCACATTGGCCAGAGAAGGTCAGAGTTAAACGCGAATAGTTAGTTGTATTTCTGTCTTTTTTTCTCTTTAAATGCATAATATTAAAAAAATAAAAACTAGCGATCCCCCCGGCTTCGCACGGGTGATTTCTGTGTCGGTGTCCTATTGTGAATCTAAACCGAAATTCTGGAATCAACTTAACCACACACACAAAATTTCATCAAATTCGGTCCAGCCATTTTGGAGGAGTTCAGTCACATACACACGGACAGAAAAATTATCAAAAAAATCTAAATCAAAAATGTTTATTCTGTAACAATAAATTTACATCATTAGCAGTACATAGAGTTCTCCTTTTAAGTTCCACTTGTAGAACGTTACTTATTTTTTGATAAGGTATTGAGGCTGATAAGTAATTGGAGAATTTTGATATTATATATCTTATAGTTAAAGTTACAGCCTATATACGTCCGTCTGCTGGGCACAGGCCTCCTCTTATTTCTGAGAGGGTTTTAGGGCAAGGAAATGTCCACCGCGCTGCCCCAATGCGTGTTGGCGAACTTCACATGTCTTCGATTTTTTTTTCTTATGTCACAGACATGCAGGTTTCCTCACGATGTTTTCCTTCACCGCTGAGCACGTGATAAATCAGCACTTAAAATTGCAGTTAACAATTTCATTGGTGCCGGCGGGGATCGAACCCGGGTTGCTCGCGTACTGTGAAATTTACAGCGAGCGCTAACCATGTGAGCTACCATGGCTCTTATCGTATTAAAATATCCTCTACCTGATATCATCCTGTGGGTGTCCTAAGAGGCAACAGAGGGATATGAAACAGAAGATAAGCAAAAGCATCTTCCTGATAACAACTCAAAATGTTTATAAACTGCAGCTACCAACCTGCCTGCCAACTATGGTATGATGATGACGAAACGAAGTTGTAATTGTTTTTGCCTTTTCACTTTAAAACTTTTACAACAAAAAACTAAAAAAAAATTGGTCCTAGAGTATAATGTTAACCTATTCAATAATTTTGTCACAACAAACATGACTTTTTTCACATTTGAGTTAGGTTTAAAATCAATTATATACCAAAAAATAACTAAATATTCGATAATTATACATAGATATTACTAGTAAATGAAATTGCTCGCGTACTTTGATATTTACGGCGCACAAAGACATGTGAAAACACGCACTGGAACAGCGTGGTGGACTAATGGGTCCTCACAGAAATTAGATGGAGACCTGTGGTAGCCGTGGTACTTATAGGCTGTAATTTTATTTAACATAGATTCTGTTTTATTTGTATGTGGATTGCGTAACGAAATAAGTCAAACTTACTTATTTATTGTATTACCTGCATCACGTAAAAGTTATAATATATAATTAATATATAGTGGCGGTCTTAGCATATCCACTACACAATATGGTGTATATCCCGTGGGTGTCGTAGAAGGCGATAGAGTAGAGAGTAGCGTCTTCTTAATAAAATCTAGAAAATAGAAAACGGCGGTTGCCAACACGCCTGCCAAGCATAGCAAATATCCTTCTATGCGTTCTTGGGGGGAGTCCTTTGATATATACCCAAATCATACTCTGATACTTATATCATTTAAAAAAAGACATTTCATATCCAAATGTTGATAGATTTAATGTTTTCATGTTATGGTCACAACATCAGTGGGTCTTACAACTGTAGGTATCAATAAATAAATATTTATTTGTATGAATTAATTTTACTCTCAATTATAATATAATTATTTTTTCAATACTGTAACAGTGACAGATGAGATGATTTTTGTGATTGCTCTGTCTTACCTGTAATTTGTAAAAAAAAATCTTTTAAATAGATTTTTTAGTTCATAATTTAAATTTGCTCGCACTAAAAATTATAAGAAGTTGTTAGAACTTAATTTGTTTATTTCCGTGTAATAAAATAAAATAATGTGTCCTGCCCAGTTCGAAGAGCACCTCCCAGCACGACCACTCCCAACACCACCACACTAGCAACGATACACCACCCTCGATAATACGACACCAGTTTCGCCTCTACACGAGGCATCATCAGGTGAAGGAGATTCTGAGGTGGCTGACCGCTAAGAGTCGAGTACTTAGCGGTCTGGGCAGGAAACATCATTTTATTTCATTGTGTGGAAATATGCAAATTAAGTTCTAACAACTTCAATATAATGGATTTCCGCAAAGTAACGTATTATTCTATCAATTTATCTTAAAATTATAAGCATTTTTTTAAGAATATTCCCTGTTTAACAAATGAAGTAAAATGAAGTATTTTATATGTGGTAGAGCCATGCTACAGCTATATTAATAGTATAGTTGTAGCATGAATGGGTTGGCTCGAACGTAGAAGGACCACGCACTCACAGAATACCAGCTTAGAATAGGAGCTTAATGCTGCTGTGTTTCGTTCGGTGAGTGTAGAAAACCGGAGACCCTTTTTACTGGAAAAGAGGCATCCCATCTTAGTCCTCATGGCTGACAACTCATCTGCATTTTATTAGCAAACGAGGGTAGATGTAGATTTCTATAGCCACAGCAACCACTTACCATCAGGTGGACTGTGTGCTCGCTTGTCACCTTTATCCTATAAAAAAAAATCCAAACACAGTTTAAGAAGTACAATTTAGTATAGAAAACAATTGATCACACCTGTAATGGTACAAACTTGTAAGTAAATTACCTTCTAATTCTTGTCCGATGTTACAGGCACTGGCGAGTCCGGCAAGTCAACATTCATCAAGCAGATGAGAATTATCCACGGGTCGGGCTACAGCGACGATGACAAACGCGGTTTCATCAAGCTCGTCTATCAGAACATCTTCATGGCTATGCAGAGTATGATACGCGCTATGGATCTACTCAAAATACAATACGGAAATCCGTCCAATGTAGTAAGTTACCCTTATTTAACTTTTACTTAGACCACATTTTTATTTAAATTTTTGGTAGTCAGTTTTATGTTTGACTGTATGAGAACAGAATTGAATGCATTGAAATTTCTAAAAGAATTAAATGTGTTATGATGTAGTTCATTTTGAAAAAGTATGTTATGCATTTATTTATTTAAAACTATTGCATTCTCTATAAAGGTTACAAAGGGTGGACTTATGCTATGGCCTTTCTCTGCTAGTCAATCCTTACTTATTGACCACACTATTTAACTTTGTCATACATATGTCATAATGTACATTGTGTCTTGTGTGTCTAAAAATATTAAATGCGTAGTTTTTGATAAATATTGACGCTAGTAGCTCTCTGTCCATTTCGGCCATGACAACTGCCATTTACACTACCAGAAAACTTTCTTCATCACCAACTCGTAAAAGTCCACAGCTAGAAATGTGCCTCACCCCTTAGTAGGGAGGAATAGCATTAATCGTCACCTTTGGCAGGCGGATTGTCGAGCGCCTGTTTTCTGTGTTCTAACCTGTTTCATGTAACAGTTGTGATAAAATTGGACAACAGGCTAGATTACATTGTCAGACATATAGGGATAGTAACAACACAACTAGTCATAAAATAATCTGTCTATTTGTACAAATTTCGGCTCGCTTTAGCTTTCTGGATTTAACTCTAAGACTGACTAGCCTGATCACGATGCCACGTGGTCGACAATATATAATAAAACTAAACAAAATTAATATATGATGAGGTAAACTACAATTTCAGTGTATACTGAATTGTCTTATCTATAAAGGAAGTAAATTAAAGAGATATACCATCTGTTTCACCATATTTATGCTATATGGGTGAATTGTGATCTAATTTAATGCCATAACCGCAAATTAAGCTATTGCTACAGATTGGAATTTCCATTTTGCTCATTTCAGCAGGAATGTTGTAATAAAATAAATTAAATTTTGATTTTATTTACAATTAAATAATGGCCATATAAAATTACAGGAAAAGGCGGAGTTGATATCATCAATCGACTTTGAAAGCGTTACAACATTTGAGAGTCCTTATGTTGAGGCTATAAAGGCCCTTTGGGCTGATTCGGGAATCCAAGAGTGCTACGATCGCAGGCGAGAATACCAACTGACTGACTCAGCCAAATAGTAAGTTAAGTTTATACACAGTACAAAAGCAAGCAAGCAAAATATAAATGTATTGAAATTTCATCATCTATAAATTGACTTCAGTTTTAATCTTCTGTTTACTTTTGTATTAGTTAGTGATGTAAATTACTGTTTACATCAAAGCTCAAGAATAAAATACCATTATATTGTTTTGTTTATGATTTTCATTCAAATTACTATTTATTTTCAAAGTTAAACATGCATTCATCATAACCGTATTGATTTATGTCAAAACATTTTGTTCATTGTTCAGAATAATATATCAATATTTAAATAAAAACAGTTATTATATAAGATGACTATAGCAACAGTGAACATTAATTCGCAAGATAAATATGTTGCGACTGACTAAAACTAAAATTGAATGTAAAATTGTAAAAAGGGATTTTTCTGTAGCTACTTGCAGGAAATTGACCGCGTCGCGGCACCAAATTACTTACCTACCGAACAAGACATTCTACGCGTGAGAGTACCCACAACGGGAATCATTGAGTACCCATTTGACTTGGAAGAGATTCGATTTAGGTAAAAATAATGCATATGCATGGCAAATAGACGGCGAATGCTTCGCTTCAATATGCATGTTACTGTTTACGGGTACTTTGGGTCTCTCCATGTTTTTTTTTATTTACTTTGTCCCGTTGTAATTAACTGCTATTATGATTAAAGGCATGCTTAAATCTGCCTTAAGTCAATCCATAAGTGGTAATTTCTAAATAATAAACAATTTACAAAAATACATTATTTTAGCAGGAAATGCAATTATAAAATGCTTATGAGTTACATCTAAAGCAGTTAATTTCAATGAGCCTAAATATCATTGTCCTTGGATGTTTCTTTTGATTTACATGTTACTGGGGTATATAATCATTGAATAATGCATGCATTACTTGGGCTTTTAGTTGCTTAAAATGAATTCCAGCTATTTAAGCGATCTCGAAAGGATCGAGAAGGCCGACTATCTCCCAACAGAACAGGATATCCTGCGCGCTCGCCAGCCTACAACTGGTATACTTGAGTATCCATTCGATCTTGATGGAATCATATTTAGGTATGTTTACAGCGTAGGAAAACAACGTAGTGAAACACATGATTTGCTAGATCGCTGGACTTGCGTTACTCACAATCGGTCACCATCCAAAAAGTCATCCAAAAAAAAGTCCCTATTAATTAGGTATGTATGAGCACATGGGTACTAACAGACCGCTTTGCCTAGTTGTCAATACCAAAAGTGTATAAAATATTGAAAAAAATATCTATTAATTCTTTACAACTGTGTATAAAATAGATATATTTATATACTAAATTTTATAAAAAATATTATACATACATACATATAAATAATTTAACTAAAACGAGACAAGAGGTTTATTCTGTCGTTATTACACCTATACATATAATAAAATCGTATATAGTTGTTTTGTCTGTTTGTCTGTGGGTTTGTGCACAGTAATCTCCACAATGTTTGAACCAATTTAGCCGTGGTAGCACAGGGGCTAAGCGTTCGCTGTAAATTTCTCTCGGGTTCGATTCCTGCCGGCACCAATGAAATTGTTAATTGCAATTTTAAGTGCTGATTTACCACGTGTTCGGCGGTGGCGACGGAAACCGGCATGTCTGAGAAATAAAAAAAATATATTTCGAAGACATGTGAAGTTCGCCAACACGCATTGGGGCAGCGCTTGAGGCCTTGTAGCATGTGCCCAGCAGTGGGACGTACATAGGGTGTAACTTTTGAACCAATTTGGATGTGGTTTTCAGCGAACATTTAGTGTTTGTTTCATTTATAATAATTTGTAAAATACAAAAAAAAATCTATTTTAAAATGCGTATCGCGTGCGCTTGACATGACGCGTGTGCACAAGACGAAAGAAAAAAGCTTCATCTGTATTGGTTCAATAGTTCTTTAGTTAAAAACCTGAATTAATAATTCATTTATGACGACTTTATAATTACGTCGGGGAAAAAGTTTCTTCGTATTTTATATACAAAGTCAAGACATTTTTTTTCAAAGTTTAATTACATTTAATTATAATATACAGGGTAATTTTTAATTTACTGAAGACCTTTTGGGAATATATTATTTACATCATAACAACATCTGTAAGAAAAAAAATATATTTCTACAATTTTTATTTTCATATAAAAATAAAAATATTTTAATTGGACCTTCTAAACGGTAATAGTCCTAGTATTAGCAAAAGAAAGCGCGTGGCGGGGTAGGGGTGGAGGGGTGTAGGAGGGGGCACTTACTCATTAGAACTTGACCTAATTAGCTAATTACCCGTGTCGTCAGTCGCCTTTGATGCGCCTGCGACGCTTGTCCTTCCGTTGTGAGATTAATATTGCGAACGTCGAAAATTAGCGTCGCAGAGATCATACTTTATAGTTACCTATTATAAATTTTAATATTTGTGATTTTTTTGAATGTTATTTGCTTATTTAATTATGTATAATGACTTCAACATGTGTGATACTGATATCAAGTGTAAAATAAAAGGCATTTTCTTTGACGGTTTATTCTGACATTGTTTAGGTCCTACAAAATACAGACTTAAAAGGAGTCAGACATGACAATAAAAACTTAAAAGTAGTTTTTTTGTAAATGTATTATATTCTGTAAAGAGTGATTTCGCTAAAATTGTTTGTAATGACGCAACCAACATATTCCCAAAAGGTCTATAGTAAATTAAAAATGACCCTGTATATGTGCCATTTTGTTCGATAACGTGTTGCCATCTTGTTTTGACAGTCCTCTTTTGATGTTAACCTAACACTACCCAAAGAATTCAGAAGAGACGGAAACAGGTGAAAATTTGAGGGTGCAAGGTCAGGACTATATGGTGGAGGCAAAGATGTGTGTGGTTTGGCGTTATGATGAAAGATCACTCCTTTTCTGTTCATCAATTCCGGCCGTTTTTTCTCAATTTCTTGCTTGAGTCTCATTACTTTTTGGCAGTAGAGATCCGAATCGATGGTTTTGCCCGTAAAAACTCATAATAAACGATACCCTTCCAATCCCACCATACACACAGCATCACCATATTGCGTGTTAATCCGGGTTTCGCTACAGTCTGTGGAGCAAAACTACCCTTTGATCATGATCTTTTTCGCACGTTATTGTCATAAGTGATCCACTTTTCATCGCCAGTGATCAATCTTTTCAAAAATGGCTCGGTTTAATAACGTTTTAATAAAGAATCGCAAATGAGTACACGATTCATTAGGTTTCTTTCAGTGAGCTCGTGTGGTACCCAAATATCGAGCTTTTTTGTATAGACAGACTTTTTCAAATGGGTCAAAACTGTCTTGTGGTCAATCCTCAACTCCTCGGCTATATCGTACCTACTAATATGCCGATCTTGCTCCACTTTTGTTAAAATGGTCATCGACTTTATCCGTATTAGGGCGACCAGAGCGAGCTGCATCTTTGGCATCAAAATTCCCGGACTGAAAATGCTTGAACCGACTTTGTGCTGCTACTCTTACTGACACTGGATTAGGTCCATAAACGTCACAATTTTTTTCGAGGTTTTAGTCGCATTTTTCTCTTTTTTGTAATAAAACTTCAGAATGTCAATACCTTCTGAAATTCTTCGTTAGATTCACTCATTTTGGCGGACAGAAAAACAATTGAAAAATGGCGGGAAATTGTTTTTTCCTTTTTATTTTTCTTTCTCTTAAAGTCTTATATGTATTGATATTAAAATCAGTCGGATACAAACAGTACAACCAAAGAGATTTCTCTTCAAATTTATACAAACAAAATACAAAGAAACTTTTTCCCCGACCTATTATAATATGTATGTAAAAAAGTGAAGTTATAATAAGTCCCCCTGTTGTGCACAGACCTCCAGAGAGGGTTGTGTGGAGCATTTTGACTGCCGTGCTGCCCCAGTGCGTTTGTGTTATTTAAGATTAATAGGAAGTTATACCTTAAACGACA
This sequence comes from Parnassius orleans, assembly GCA_029286625.1. Lineage (NCBI taxonomy): Eukaryota > Metazoa > Arthropoda > Insecta > Lepidoptera > Papilionidae > Parnassius > Parnassius orleans. Next base: position 1,772,695 of record JAGSMP010000027.1, on the reverse strand, counting down.
TTTTCTTTTATAATATACCATATGTAAAATGCGCAGATGATACATGTTTGCGGGTATAAACTCGTGGGCACAGCTAGTTTGTAATATTTGTCCCAACTCCCAATCTTAACCGTATTTCGGTTTTATCCACGTAATGTTTTTATTATAATGTTAGTTACATGTATTGCTTGCATGATAAAGCTTATGCAATGTGTAAGTTATATGTATAATAATCACAGTCGGGCTAATGCGTTTATTGGGTAATGCAACTGTCAAAAAGCTCTTGGAAACAGTTATCAGAAACAAAGTTTAGAAATTAGGGAGACTTAGTAAAATTTGAAATTTGAAGAATTGCAAGTTTTTATTTTTCCAGTAGCTAGTTTTTTTATCATGGAAAAGCTTGCGAATAGTACTTTTGGCTGTAGAGAACCAATTATATGTGTGTGGATAAAATTAAAGTATCAATTAGCTACTTAATCAAATTACTTTTTAGTGTTATTAAAGATTTTAGTCTGTTCTACTTCTATATAATATTTGCCCAAATACTCGAACGCTATTCAATTTTAAGATGCCGTTAAGTATCGTGCTGTCTCTATCAGTTTAAGTCAAAGTGACTATGACACCACGAGACTAATCGAAATCTTAAAATTGAGTAGCATTTGAGTATTTGGCCATATAACTCTAAAACTTTAGATATTCTTCATTAATGTTTGGTTTAAGTATTGATACTTTAATGCTATAACCCGATTTACTAAAAATATTTTTACCTTATTAATATATTTAAGTAAATAAGTTCAAAATGACTAAACAGAATATTGAACACCACTTTTACAGAGAAAATTACACAAATTCCAGTCAGTAAAGTAAACAAATAATGACAAGTAATAGCTTCACTGAAGCACCCTCCAATTGGCTTTCCACTTGCAGTCTCCATCATTTAAATTAAACCATCACAGTTTCCTAATATCCACTAATATAATTACACATTCCAAAAATACCATATTAATTATACTTTACACATATTTCATTAAAATAGCTTCAGTTATTCTGAAAATATACTGAATTTTAATGTCAATTTTTGTCAAATAAACAAATATCAAACAAGTGATGTTTAACGTACAAATATTTGAAAAACCAAATATAGAAAGATATTTTTATTGTGTATGTTATAATTAGGTGGATTTTGGTAAATTAAATATAACTTATCTTAAAGTTGGAAAAATTTACTTTGCCAATATCCGCTCAATAAAATAAAATGATGTGTCTTACCTAGTTTGAAGAGCACCTCCCACCCTCCCTCAATTGCGTGCACTATCCCCGTCATCTCTAATCCCAGCACCACTACTCCACTGGGATTAGTGATGACGGGGATAGTGCACGCAATTGAGGGAGGTGCTCTTCAAACTAGGTAAGACATCATTTTATTTTATTGAGCGGATATTGGCAAAGTAAATTTTTCCAACTTTAATATAATGGATTTCCGCAAAGTAACGCCTGATTCTATTAATTATCATATAACTTATCTGTTTTTATTGTCACCCAACTCATTGCACGAAAACAAGAAACACATAAGCAATTTATACACAAGGCAACCTATTTGCAATGAGCACATGGGTTGCATCATGTATTGATTGCTTTCTTTGCATTTCTATGTACCCAATATTTATACAATGAATGAACTTGTGAAAATTAATACTGAAAATTTAACAAATAATAAGGAATAATAATCTTTCAGAGGTTAATGAATTAATTTTCCAATCCGCTATAAAAGTAGAGTTATTGGGTATGTATTATTTGCGCATGAATGTTAAAAGCTGAAATTATATGAAAGTGTTCGATATACTAAGCTTTTGTGTACAGAAAGTAATTAAGGATTTTATTCATGCATTGTTTTATAAAAATAATCTTTATGAAAATGATCATATCAAAATAATCACACCTTACTTGAAAAAATACTAAATAATATGGGCCTTCATATAATTTAATTGTAAATAGATACAGACTTCTATTATTCTTTGTTACTAAGCTTTTCTTTGTGGTCATTGTATGCATTGTGCATGTTTAACATTTTATAAATTATATAAATGTTACATAACGTATTTTGGAATTAATCAAAGTGTAATTGATACAAACATTTTATTAATTATAACTTGTCCGGTCCACTGTTGAATATACACCACCCAATAGATTGCCTCATAAGGGGGATATTTGCTATAGTTTATCATGCTCGGCAGACGGGTTGTCAACCGAAGTTTTTTTTATTTCCAAGTCATTATAAAGAAGAAGACGCTGCTGACAATATCTTGGTTTGTTTCCCTCTGTCGCCTCTTACGACATCCATCAGGTCGGATACAAATATTATTAATATTATTAACTGAAATGACAACCGAAGTTACAGTCCACCTGATAATAAGTGGCTACTCTAGTCCATAGACACCTGCAGCTAACTTCAAAAAAGATTGCTATAGATGCATTGTCATCTGAGGATTAAGAGCCCCACATTATTAGCCCCAGATCAAGCCTCACAGCGTGTAATTATACTGGCTCTCTATATATCCTTAAGACCTTAACACAGCACTGCGAGCATAGCTTTGGTGACAGAAATAGGTAAGAAGGTGATGACTACCTAGATGGATTCCTATACGGAAGAGGAGGCCTACCATCTAGTATACTTACTTGAAATGAAAGTTAAAAACTTTTTTATAGAATTGAGTGACAAACGAGCCTGATGATAAGTGAGCACCTGATGGTAAGTGGTTCCTGTGGCCTATAGACATCTATCTACATTTATGCTAAATTAAGATTCAAAATGCATATGCGTTGTCACCCGTGAGGACTAAGATGGAATGCCTCATTTCCAGTAAAAACGGTCTCCGGTTCTCTATACTCACCATACGAAACACTGCAGCTTTAAGCTACTATAAATTGTAATTTTATTAAGAGTTCTTTAGAATGTGTAATAGAAATAAGTTTTAAATACGTAATTATGTGTATGTCCCGATATAACGAAATCTTACAATAAAATAATAAACTTGCATAACTAAAAATATGGCCCAATTTTTCACTAATATCACTTAATCGATGTGATGACCAACAGGATGGTGGACGTCGGGGGCCAAAGATCCGAGAGAAGGAAGTGGATTCATTGTTTTGAAAACGTCACGTCTATCATATTCTTAGTAGCTCTTAGTGAATATGATCAAATTTTATTCGAATCCGAGAATGAGGTGAGTTATTTTTTTATTGTTTATATATTACTATTGATATTTCGCAGTGTATTAATCTTTATATCATCCCGTCGTCATTATATAATGCTCCGGGAAACTCTGTTGTTCACTTGTGTTGTTATCGAAAGACGCCACTCACGCAGATCATTTGTGACCTAGGTAACCACACTTACCCTTTTGAATTTATATATAATAAATAGGACTGAATTTTTATAATTGATTGGTACTTTTGTTAAGACATTTAGAACAAAGCCATTTTCTTTCCTTTTATCCTTTTATACGTATAATCTCTAACACTATATATGTACATATAATTAATATCAATTGCTATTCGTTAGTCTCGCTAAAACTTGAAACTGACTCGACCGATTTTGATGAAATGTTTCGTGTGTGTTTGAGTGGGTCCTTGGATGGTTTAGATTCACAATTGGACCCAGTAGGTGGCGCTGTTGTCGAGATCCCGAAATCACCCGTGCGAAGCCGAGGCGGATCACTAGCAAGTCATAGAAATCGTTTGATGTGATCTGCAAGTCAATTTTATTGTAATGTTTTTGAAAGGATATTGAACACATGTCATAGTACATGATTGAAGTTTGAATTTGCTATCTAAATAATAGGTATTAAAAGTCCACTAAAATTTTTGATTCTTAAAAGGTTACCTTAGGTATTGTTGTAAAAATTAATTATTATATCAACGAAATGTGTCGATATACAATAATAATTAATTTTATTTATATACAATAATAATTAAATTTATTTCATGCATTTTAAAATTTAATAATTTTAAAATGCCTATTGTTGCCCAGCTTTGAATTTAAAAGACTGTCGACAATGAAATTAAAAATTACTCAAAGTAGGTTAATTTGTAGCATTTGTAGGAATGACCTTTTTTTCTAATTTAAGAGTAGACAGTGAAGTGTTTTAAATTTTCATGTAAGTGAATTGATTTTGTTTGAAAAATAATTGCAAATCATATTATTTTGTGCATTTATATCATTTATATAACATATTTGTATTACCTAAAATAATTTTTATTCCAATAAAGGTCAGAGTGCCGTCTTCATCCCACAATGGTGCCATAGCTAACCACTGTAGGAAAACTTAATTTGGAATGATGTAATTAATTACATCATCAATCAATTAGGTTCTTCCATTTCTAATAACATTTTTATTGGCCATGTGAGTAAAGAGATAGGTTGACCCATTACTCATAAATGCCTTTAGACAATTGTAATTTTTTACATATTTTTTTTTTATGAGTAAGACTCTATGTTTAACAAATGGAATATTGTTTTGTATAAATATTGCATTTTTACAACAAGTATCACAATGGATATCGTATAATTATTATTATATGTATAGAAACGATGATAGTTAACCACTTAAACATTTCCTTTGCACCATTTCTGCCATTTCATAGTTCATAACAAAAAATTACTCTAAGCCCCTTTTTGTGTTATTTGTACATGATGTACATGTCTATGATAATTTTATACGTGGTAGAGCCATACTGCAGCCATATTAATTGTATAATTGCAGCACGAATGGGTCGGCTCGACCGGGGAAGGACCACGCTCTCACAGAATACCAGCGTGAAATAGCAGCTTAATGCTGCTGTGTTTCGTATGGTGAGTGTAGAGAACCGGAGACCCTTTTTACTGGAAAAGAGGCATTCCATCTTAGTCCTCACGGCTGACAACGCATCTGCATTATGATTCGAAAACGAGAATAGATGTAGATTTCTATGGGCCACAGCAACCACTTACCATCAGGTGGACTGTGTGCTCGCTTGTCACACGTAACCTATAAAAAAAATGATCAGCGTAAGTTCTAGCCTAATAAACACAAGCCCCTAATAAATTAATAAAAATGAATTATTCAAATATGAAATCTTCTAATTTCAGAACCGAATGGAAGAATCGAAGGCGTTATTCAAAACTATTATCACATACCCATGGTTCCAGCACTCGTCAGTAATCTTGTTCCTGAACAAAAAGGATTTGCTTGAGGAGAAGATCATGTATTCACATCTGGTCGACTACTTTCCCGAATACGACGGTTTGTATTTTATTATATATGATTATTTTAAGGTTATATTCGGCCTTATTGCAAAAAGTATATGATTTGTCTAAGGTTTTAAACTAGATTCTGTTTCACGATTTAAGTCCCGCGCGAATATGGGAACTGAAATGTAAACTATGGAGTTGGACTGCACATGTGAAATTTTGCTAACACTTTGGCACCACGACTAAAATACTTCTTTATTTAGAAGGACTCTTATGCGCAAATACTCAAATGTTACTCAATTTTAAGATGCCGTTAAGTTTCGTGCTGTCTCTATCACTTTTACGCTAAAGTGACTGTACACCACGAGACATAACGACATCTTAAAATTGAGTAGCGTTTGAGTATTTGGTCATTAAACTCTTAAACCATAGCTTAAACCCGAGACTATCAATAAACCACATTTAATAAAACTGTTTGTGTCTAATTTTTGTCATACCTACAATGATGGTCACATAATAGTTTCTCATACCCAGTGACGAAAGATTCTACAACTTACTACTCTTCTCTTTTTCTCAGAAAAACTAATCAGTTCTTTATAATTATTATCAAGTCTCATCGCATTGTTTATAATTTTCTTTTTCTTATTAGAAACCATTTAACTAGTAGTTATAATAATAAATTACTATTATTATAGAAACACTAGGTCTTTAATTCACTTTGATTTCTATCACTACTTTAGGAGAATTGCAATTAATTATGATGTAAACTGTACAAGTCAAATGCATCACATACCAGTGAAAATTAAATTAAGTGGTTTTTTTCATATATTTTTTTACTTATATTTAAGCATAATTCATTGATAGGCACAGATCTGCAAATTTTCAAAAGATAAGAATAATTTTCATTACCATTATTTATTTTACTGAAAAAAAAAGCAAAATGTTCCCTCTACGGGGGAGGCTAATGTTCAGCAGGGGACTCTTGATGGGCTGATGAATGAATGAATAATAAAATCATTATGTAGTATATGTTAGTCATTCAAACCTAACTCACATCCTGCCAATATGTGGTGTAGGCAGGAAGATAAAAAATTGTATAAAAATTCCTTCATTCCAGTGCCAAAGGGATCCACTGCAGTGACCGAGACCCACAATAAACGAACCAAAATTTATTTTAGATTATATTGACACTTGCTTGATTGAGAAAATTGTTTAATTACTTTATTATTGACTATGTTCACACCTGATGATGTCTTGATCGACTTCTATCACAACGGCAATTTCGAATACTGCCGGAAGCTATCAACGGCTCAGGAGATATTTTACTGCTACACAAATGAGATTGCCAACATAAAAGCACTTCCCCCTGATCTGGTCAGGTCTAAGCTAGATAGATAGATGTTAGAGACAAAGCGGTAACAACGACACCAGCAAACCAGGAAAACCACAATTTATGTTTTTGCACCAATGTTAGTTTCCAACTGGGATTTGAACCCAATACCCGCGACATATCTCTAGGGTACTTTGGGCAATAGGCTGAATTATGTGTGTGAGTGTAGTGTATTAGTTTTGATAAGTCATAGTAAATTTTTAATAATTATTAGGTCCGAAATGCGATCCGATTCCAGCACGAGAATTTATTCTTCAGAAATATTTGAAAGAGAATCCCGATCCGGACAGATCCTGTTACTCACATTTCACTACAGCGACAGGTTGAATTCTAAGCCGTCATTAAATTTTTATTATAAGCTAGACTGTGTGATTTGGCTAATTTTTCTTAAGTAAGCTAGAAATGTAAGCTAGAATTAGGTCTTTGATGGTTCATAAATTGGTTTTTTTTTTTACGCAAAACAAAATATTTATTACATTATAAAATAGTATAATTTTGTACGTCATACAAAATTTTTACGAACCAATAGAGACCCGTGTTTACTTAATTGTAGTTTAGTGAGTGTGAATCGATAATATTCAGGTCCACAACGCGACGCCAGTACCGCGCGCGAGTTTATCCTACGGATGTTTGTCGATCTCAATCCAGACGCCGAGAAAATTATCTACTCGCACTTCACTTGTGCGACAGGTGAGTAAATGTTCCCCTTAGTACCTACTATACTAATGTTAAACACTCGCTGCCCTGCTGTAAGGCGTCCTGTTTCCCCATTTTATTGCACCGCGGGCAGCAAGTGTTTAACATTAGTATGACATACAATTCTTTACAAAAACTTAAGTCTTTCGGGGCATTTTGCATTCATAGTACTTAAAAAATTGAACTTCATGTCAACACGCTAAATGAATTGGAAAATTCCCTGTAATGACTTTCAGGTAGAGAGCCATGTGTCAAAAGCAAATGTTATCATTAAAAAAAAAAACAAAATCAACAATAAAATTAATATGAAACCTCACAATTACCAGTATAAGTATCGTCTTCATTCTAATTAAATAATTATAGACAAAATCGAAAATATTATGGTAGTCGAAAATTGATTACTCTTACTCATTGCATGGTAATATAGTACCATACAATAACTAAATGCTAATAATTAGGGGTCATAAAATTTACAGAACCATATTCCCACAGGATGCCTACCTATATAAAATTTATAAATAGCTATATTAATCTAATATATAAAAATTAATTTTTGTTTGTTCGTATTTTATGCGCTGCTATACCGTTCATCAGATTGCGGTAAAACTTTGTCAACATATTGCTTGCACTTGCGTGAAGGTTATAGGCATAGTACAATTAACTTAAACTAGGTGGCGCGTTCTATTCACTCAACTTCAATGAATGTATTATTATTCCTAATTAAATTATGTAACTCTTCCAAATTTAAAACATTACTTCCCCAATTATTTCTATTGCGGTAGCAACGCGCCGAGTACCAGCTAGTATTTCATAAGGTGTTAGATTTACTTTTCTGTCACCAAATAGCACCTGCACTACTGTGTTCCGGTCTGAATGGTATAGAAAGCTAGTAGTATTATTACAGGCTGTGAGGCATTCCCTCCTAGTCTTCAGTGGTGACATCTGTAACCTTATTTGTTTAAAGTTGGTTGCAGTTCTCTATGGGCTGCAGTAGTCATAATCAGGTGGACTGTAAGTTCGTTTGTCATTTCAGTATTATAAAAAAAAATGTCGAGGTTCTTTTAAGTATGCAATGCACATAGATTTGTGTTTGTTGCATCATAATTTGTAAATAGGGGCAACAGTAGGTATTTCATTATTTTATACGTGGTAGAGACATGCTGAGGCTATATTATGTTATAGCACGAATGGGTCGGCTCGACCGGAGTAGGACCACGCTCTCACAGAATACCAGCGTAAAAAAGCAGCTCAGTGTTGCTGTGTTTCGTATGGTCTGTGTAGAGAACCGGAGACCTTTTTTACTGGAAACGGGGCATTCCATCTCAGTCCTCAGGGGTGACAATGCATCTGCATTTTGATTCTTAATCGAGGATAAATATAGATGTCTATGGGCCACAGCATCCACTTACCATCAGGTGGACTGTATTGTCGTCGAATAAGGACTGATTTATAATGAATAAATATCAGTTAAACTTTTAAACAACTGTCAGTTGTTAAAAGTCAAAGGAACTGTTTGACGACTTTAATTCTTACATAACACTAACACCCTTATCTTATTGTCGTATAATTTCAATGAGGAGTTACTAAACTAACTGATGTGACATCGTCGAATATAGCTCTCTTATGACAGCCGCATATAGTTTATACAATTCTTAGTTGTGTTAGTGTAACTTATTCCTTATAATGACATTTTTTACTATCCGAGTAGGAGTGTAATAATAGAGATAGCAAAATTTACTTAGTAATCTCGTTTTTTAAAAGGCGTTAAATTCTGAAGGGTTGTCTAAAGGCTTACCTTCATCACAATTACTAGTTGAAATAATGATATATAATAATAATAAATAATAAAATCTTTATTAGCTTAATAATTGCGCTGAAACGTCAATATGTGTAATGAAAAAAAAAATAAACATATATATATATATATATATATAGATATATAGCGTTTTCTTCTAATACCGTCGATTCGGCGCCTGATTTGACATCCTTGTAATAATAATATTTCTCAAAAATGAAAATAAAGAACTTAGGAATATAATTAAAAATAATCGTTTCTTCACCTCTTAAGTGGTTGTGGCAACAATGAGCCTCACCAGTAGGTAAAAATTTGGCAATCAAATACATATATCTATTATAAAAGCTTATTTTATGTACATCACACTAGTTTTTGTTTCACGTCAATACACATAGTAATACCGAAGTTATTACAACGAGAAATTCATTCAATTTATTCATTTCATTCATTCTCATCAGACATTCACCTACGTACGTACGCAACGGTCGTACACGCTTGTTTTTCCGCAATTTTTTTTAGTTGTTGTAGGGGGTTAATTTTAGCAATTTAACATCGAAGTGGACTATGAAAAAGGTCAATCTGACAATTTACCTGCCGGGCTAGCATGGGCAGGAGACAATTTTATCCCCGGGGAAAGGAGAAAATGTTTATCCCCTCGCTTAGTTTTATCCACCCTTCGAGCATGGGCACACCGGTGGATATAATATCCACAGTAGATAAAATGGGAGATAGACTTAGACTTAGATAGATTTTTTGTATGAATTTTATATTAAACTCACGTGCAATGAACTAGGATAAAATTGTCCCTTTCAAATGTCAAAAAGGCATAATTTTTTTATCTTTCATTTGGCTCCATGCTACGGACGGGGGATATATGTCTACTCGTTATGTCAAACAGAGATATACTTCTCCCCGTTGCCGTGCTTTGGCATAAGGACAAGATAATTTTATCCTTGTCAGTGGATATAATCGGGGGATAAATTTTTTGTCCCCAGCCCATGCTAGCCGTGCTGAAGTGAATGGTTACCTGGCAGCTCGATATTTCTTAACAAAAGGTGTAGAAGGTTCGTTAGGAATATTGCAATAGGAATACTTAAATCAGGGCTGTTGCAACAGAGCGAACTAGCATTAGTCGAAAAGTTTAGTAAGAACTAAACTTGTGTGAAGTAACATCTCCACTTACATCTTCATTCAGAATATTCTTAATAATTTCTGCTTTTCATGTTTTTTTTTTACAACGGACCGTACAGGTTTTCATTTAACTGCTTTTGAAAAGCAAACTTGTTAGGCACTACGCCTTTCTTAAGTTTCAGCAGTCCTCTTCAGTCCAGTCTTTATACTTGACATTAACATACCATGTCTTTTTCAAGTTAAAAACAAAAATGACTATATCTTATAATGACTTGTGGAGTGTAGTTCACTATCAGGGCCCCCGGATACGATTTCCGAGAGGAAACGATTCTTGTAGATTTGTTATTGTATGAATGCTATTTTGATATTTTTAGAGCCATGTGTTTATTCAAAATGGTTGTTCAGGTTCAGTTCACACACATTCTTTAAATGTGGGTCTCCAGTTTGGTAGTCTTGCCTGTGGTATACAACATTTTGGAACGAAGTTCTTTATCGGACGGTACGAATTTGGCGGATGGGGGTAGGTGAGAAAAAGTGTAAGATGTTTCCGTCACGACCCCTTCTGACGTAGTGTAGACTGCCTTGGCGGCTATAAGGAAGCGAGATGGAATAATATCCATCTCCCTCTTTTTCTTATCTTGCCATGAAAGAATATTATTTTAAATGACGCTTCATTTTAATACACGCTAGTAATTCATTTATTTGTATTTGTTAATCAATAATATAATACGTTTATCAATAATAATATATTAGAAGCGTCAGTAGCCTAATGGCAGAGCGTGGACCGCGAACTTGAAAGGTCGTGCTGGGTTCGAATCCGCCATTCGACTCCTGTCGTGAACCACTTCTAACACAAGCATTTTAAGCTTACCAGAATTGGTTTAAGGGAATATTAGTAATGTTTAATAGCATTACTAGTATTAAAAAGAAATACTACGAAAGGAACTTCATTCCAACCGAGTTGTCCACGACACTCACTTAACTTTTTTTTTTGCAGTTTTTATGAATATGTTACAAATAATACTAGTATATTAAACAGCCCTGCAGTTAATGCAATAAATCGATTTATAGTAAAATAAACAAAATTGAGATAAGTAAGCACTTCTTATGGACCTTTACACGCTGATGGCAGTGTGATACGAAATGTGCAATCTAATCTTTATACGATTAACTAATGTCTAATATATTGGAATCTTGATTATAATGATTTTTCAAATATTCAATAGTATACATTTTCTAACATCAAAATGATCCTCACAACAGAATGCGGTACTTTTTGATCCAATAGAATCTGGTTTCTTCCTAACGATCATCCACTTTTTCTGATATTTGGCTAGTACGAGACCATAAAAAACAATTTATTTGGTTGTTTTTGGTTCTATTGCAGCACTCGGGGACGACACAATACTTATATGACATTTTTAGTCAAAAATAATAATCACAGCGGTGAGTGACCTGCTCGAAATTGCGAGCGCAATAGTAAATTCACTTATGACGTCACTGCGCTATGTCCGGACTGCCGAATTTTGACGATAACATAACTCAGGAAAGCGCTCTTTTGTCTTCATTACCTCAGCCATTTTTTTAAGATAATAAAAACACCATTTTCTTTGAATTTTCGCTAGTTTTGTAACGAACACATAACAAAAATTGTTGGCCTCGTCAATTAGATGTATATGATAAAAGCGGTGCTGTTTAAGTCTAATAAATTTTGTCTGTCACGACATCAACATGCTATTCTGCTTCGTTAACCACACGAACTTGTTTTGCAAAAAAGTGCCGTACGGGCGATTTAAAAAATCCCACAGAGAAAAATTTGAAGAAATAAAGATATTAACTTTGACATCGCAATATATTTATGAAAATGTAATGTATGTACATAAAAACCCGAATTGTTTTGATAAGAATAAAGATGTTTATACTCTAAACACTAGGAACAAACATAAGCTTGTAATGCCAGTTACTAGACTCCACAGAATTAGTAATTCATTTATGGAGCAATGTACACATACCTTTTACAACAAAATGCCTGAAAATTTTCAGTTTGTCAATAAACAAGTTTAAAAGTTTTATTTAAAAAAAAAATGTACAAAAAGGGTTATTATAATATCAAGGAATGCATGAATGAAAATAACCCTGGGATAGAGGTGATCGCCACCATGCTGGTTCTATTAAAATTAATATAACAAAATTGTACAAAATTATTGTAAAGGGATATATGTGCTTATGTTTAAAAAAAATCCCGCTGGGTTTCTTGCTAGTTCTTCCCAGGACAGAGGTATTTTAACCAACCAGTGGTAAATAAAAAAATGACTTTCAATAAGTATTATGTAATAATCTATATTTAATAAAAATCATTCTATTGTATTCAGACTTCGAGCAGTCGCTCGACCGATCTGCATATTGTATGAGGGCGAACGGCCTGTGTTGGTAAAAAATCGGAAACGACACGACCGTTACTATTGAAATTTTTAAGTTTAAAAAGAAGTAAATAACAATGATGTGATTAAAAATTACTTACATATGAAAAGGAACGCCATCTTTTTGTTAATTTGTCGTGACAGATCTCTTTTTGCAGCAGAAAAAACGGAACAATTCGACATTTTTGTAGGACGTTGATTCAGCCGCTTAACTAGATTTAGTCTAGTTAGCAGTGCGGGGCTGCAACTAGTTTTATTGTATGTATAATACCGCGTGGACTTGTACTTTGACGGAGGGGAACGCCTGCGTATGGCTACTCCCCTCTGGTCCGCCGGTGGCCCGTGTTGTTCTATGCCTGCGGCAATCTAATTGTCTCAGCAATCGTTAATGGGAAATTCCGCGCTAGATAGTAGTAGACACATCTTGCTGGCAAATGTTACTACATCAAATTTTAAGATTTAGGGACGTATTGCTGGTTGCGTGTTAGTTGCATATAGCACAGACAAGAGTATTATAGATGTCTTGACGTTTTATCGTTCTAGCTTAATATTTTTCTGGAATGAAAATTCTTTGAATTTTCGGGGTGCGAGGCGTTTGAGGACAGCGAGGCCGTAAGTGGTCGCCTACGCCATGCACAGCCTATGCCCATAGAAATCTATATCTGTCTATGATTAGGAATCTAAATGCAGATGCGTTGTCATTTCTGATGAATAAGATGGAATGCCTCGTTTCCAGTAAAGTCGAATTCAATTAAATACGCATTATTAAGGATAACTCAAAAACTACTGTTCAGATCTTGATCAAATTTGTATTTGACCACATGAGAAGCACCAGCTTTCAAATAAAAAAAGAACCATCAAAATCGGTTCACTTATAAAAAAAGTTCTGAGGTCATTAAAAAATACAGTCGAATTGAGTACCTCCTCCTTTTTTTGAAGTCGATTAAAAATAAATTGGTTATATTAATGATTATAATATTGGTTTTAATAACCAAGTGCCCACCTTATTACTTACCTTATTACCTTTTATATATCATATAATATCTTTATAACTGGTCTACTAGAATAAATTTCATCATGAAATAAGTAACACTCTACAAACACTTCATCATGATGTGTCCTCTCCGTTGTTTGTGTGTACATAAATTGTTAATAATTTCTCGAAAAATCTCAGTCAAACTACTATTAATTATCATGTAATATTCGTTTTTTATCTATTCTGTTTATCATCTGAAGCCATACCTTCATAAAGAAATACAACTGCATACTCGGGTATTTACTTTTTAGGGATTATTAAATAAAATCTCTGGTGCATGGATCGTCAGTTTTACAGGTGATTTGTTTTTATTTGACATAGTAGTGTAGACTAGTAGTTTGCTTGATTTGCTGGTTTGATACTTAGTATGTTGACGCTTTGCTATGCATGTTTTACATATTTTTTCAATTGAGTCTCACATTTCTCTTTATTACATATTAAGATTGCCATAATGCACATTTAATTTAGAATTACAACTTAATGTTTATTTTATTAGAAAATTCGTGTTTAACTGGGTAACGGATAAACATTCTTAGGTAGTATTTTACAAAAGATTATTAACAAAGAAAAAATTAGCTTTATATTACATTTTGATTTCGATAATATTATTCACATACCTAATCCAAATATTTAGGGAACGCTGACGGCGTAGGAGAATCCATTACCATATGCTGTCCCGTAGGCGTATTATTAGTTTCCCCAAAACTACCTCTTAAAGAGGTACCTTTGGAGAAAAACTCCAGAAAGACCTCATGGATTCAAAAAAATGGCGATAAAATCATCCCAATTACATCAGATTAATAATTGTTGCATAAGACTGCAGTAATACGCAATAAAATGTAACCGTTACTTTCAATCACAGAATGTAAAATAGTCACTACATATATATCATGCAGAATGCATTATGTTGTATGAAATTTAATAAATAAATAAATAAATCCTGACACAATTAAACTTAATTTTTTAAATGGTTTCCTGGCTGCGATTAATAAATTTTAAAACCCGTTGATTGTTATACAACCAGAGAGACAATACAACCACACAGCCAGAGAACACATTTTTACATCTCTCCCATTAATTCTCTATAATCTATTGTACTTTATTATTCTATTAAATATTGTCAGTTATTTTTCATGACAAGTAAAATTGAGAAATGTGAGACTATAATTTTGTAGCTAGATGTTTTCTGATAGTACATTTTACATTTATTTATTGCGCTGTTTTTTTTTTTTAATATCATCGCTGCGCCTGCAAAACCTTAAAACATTTTTGTGATAAAAACCCGATAAAGTGCTTTAAATTAACTTTTATTACTAAACCGCATGAATTGTATTTTGTATTATTTCAACTGGTTACAAAAATAGCAAACATTTTATAATATTATGGTTACTTAGTTTTTATATTAAAATGGCTTCTTAAACTGAATGAAACTGTTTCGTTGAACCTATAATTTTTTTTGTTTGTCGGGTTTTGCAGAAGCAGCGACCATATTGAAATATTTATGTCTTGCCTATTTATTTGATATAAAAAAAAATTACGACTGGGCACGGTGGCATATATAGTTACAGCCTATTTACGTTCAAAATATTTTTAATCATGTCTGAACATGCAGGTTTCTTCAAGATGTTTTCCTTCACCGCCGAGCACGTTGTAAATAAGCACTCAAAATTGTAGTCGCTCGCGTACTGTGGAATTTACTGCCGTGGTAGCTCCGAGGCTAAAGGCTCACTAAATTTCATAAGAAAAATATCAATAATCTTTCATAGCCCGTGGCGGATTAACAAATTTGAAAATTGACAGATCTACGACATCCATTAGTATTATATAATATAGTATAGTTGATGGGCTCAAAATGCGCAGTGCATCCGGCCGTCAAGTGCAGTCTTATTATACAACATAGGGAATAGCTCATAAAGCTGATTTTGAACCTCCTGAACACAAAAAAACAGCTGTCAGTTTCATAGATAACGTTTTCCTATTAATAAAAAATACTAGAACTTAAAATAAATTGAGCACTAATTTACAATATACGCTTGCCCATGTCATCTCCATCTTTTGAATATTTTGAAAAATATTAGTTATTATTGCATAGCATGTCATTTTTTGTTTGATTAATTTTGTGTATAAATCAAGATCTACTATTTATTTTTACTTTTGCATGCTGCTTTGGATTATTTTAAAGACACTGAGAACATAAAATTAGTGTTCTGTGCAGTAAAGGATACTATAATGCAGTCCGCTCTAAAAGAGTTTAACTTAGCATAATAATTATTTTTATATGTTTAAATTTGCCAATAAAATTTATGTATAGTTGCATGTGTTTTATTATGCATTATATTTTTTATTTGATTGATGCTTTTTACTTACATGACTTTATTTTTTTATTTGTTGAGTACAATACTATTACAAGGCTTTAATTACAATTCTGAATAAGAGTTTTATTATTAAAACTAGCTGTACCCCGTGACTTCGCTCGCGTGTAATTTATTACGATTGGATTTCATGGGTTTTAATTTTTTTTGCGCGGAACCCTAATTCTTTTTCTAAAATAAAAGTAGCCTAAGTTACCAGCCTTTTCGGAGATTAGACAGACAGACAGGCAAAAAATTGTGTTTTTGTTATAAGTACCGTATATACTTCATATGCATTTAGTAAAAAGCTGATACAAACAGACACCTTAATTTTATTTATTTGTATAGATAAAGTAATGTTGAACTACTAAAAACCAGTGTTTGCTTACTATTCAAACACTGGTTTTTATCCAAAAAATTATTTTATTGAAGGTTGGGGGGCTTGTCATACAATTTAAAATTAATACAGACTACAGTCAATACTCACAGTACAATTAAAATATAGGTATTATTAAACTTTATACAGGCGCCGCGGGCGGGGACTTTGCAGCAACCTTCCCTCCCTTTCTACATTGTAATTTTGTTACTTTGTAAAAGATAATCTAATTATCCTAGATTGAAATAATTAAACAATTACACATTGTGGTTCACTGATGGTACTTTCGTGTGGTGGTGGCGTGGAGAATCTTTCATCCTATGTTGTAATCAGTTCTAGGGTCTAGTAGAGGAATAATAATATAGTAAGGGCGATGGTAATTACCAGCTGGCACTAAAGGTAGTCACAGCCTGTGACTCATAGGTACTATGGAAATCGGATACTATTTCGGGTAAATTTTTAGAATAGATCAATTATTGTAATAAATACTCAAGTGAAATAAAAAGTGTAACAAAGTCCTTAAAGTAAGTACCTAAAGAAGTCCCAGGTTCCATGTTTACGTTCATGTTGCACTACTGAATGGAGCTAAATTAATATCCACACGACAGAGACTTCAATATATACTACTAGACGGGCTCTGCGGCCTTAATACATTGTGCACTAAGTTACGGTCAATTCTCCGTAACTCTTAATCAACTGCGAGCGAGCGAGAAGACTGCTTCTTTGTTTTGTAAACCGTGAACGTTTTTTTTTTTTGATATTCTAATTTGTTTAATGTAACTTAAGAAAACGCCGTCATTATTTATGACCACAATTTATCAACATAATGTTTATTACAGATAAGTATGTAACTTTATTTCGTATTTGCCTAAAAACAGTAACTGTCGCAAATGAAAATACAACTGCGTGGCATATTTGCCGTGCCAGCTTCTCCCCGGCGTCTACGCCCGCGCCGGGCCCGCGCGATCCACAGCTGCGACACAGTTTTTGTTCTGAATTGTCGGTCTAGTTACTAGTATTCTACTAGACTCTAGTAGAATACATAGAAGTCTTTGCCACACGCACACGAATTTTGCACTACAAACTGCAGAAAGTGAAAATTCTTGTGTTGTATTGTGTGAAAAGGTATGTATCTATAATGTAGGTATCTGTCGTTGCTTAGACGATGCCAACGACGTGCCGCAGTCGGATAAAAATTTCATAACTCTTAAATCCAGACTAAAAGCAGACAATCGTTTTTGGGCCCACTAGAAACTTTAACGTAACTTAATTTTATTACACATAAAAAAGATACCAATTTATTATAGTAAACGGCCTAAAAATTTTATGAAAATGTAACCGGAATCATAAAATCTGAAAAAAAAAGTTCTTTTGATATTCGTGAATTGGCTAATGTAATATGAAAAAAAAGTTCTTCTGATATTCGTGAATTGGCTAATGTAATATGAAAAAAAAGTTCTTCTGATATTCGTGAATTGGCTAATGTAATATGAAAAAAAAAATGCGTATAAAGAACGAACTACTAAAAAAATTTCTATCAACCTCAAAGTACAAAGTAAATGCTGAATGTACCTACAACTTTCTTTTATACTATTAATTATTGACCACAGCACTATTTTAACATATATTACCGGTGAAAACTACTAGACAATCGCTTTTAGTTAGTTTTTAGGTTATTGTGATATTCATATTTTAATTGTTAATTTCTCAGTATTCCCGTTAGATATGGTAGAACTAATGTTACTATTGTAATCTATTGGTTATAAGGAATAAATCGACATGTGTTTCATAAAGTTACGCCTGGTTACGGTGGTGGGCCCATTCTCAATACAAAAAAAAAATTGTCTCCTTTTTCATCAAAAAATACCTATGCTTTGTTTTATACCCTATTATACTTCAAAATATATATATAAAAAACAAATATACCCATGGAAAAATTTAAAGGAACGCAAAAAAGTGTGTATTAACCAAATTATCACGGATATTTGTGACAATTAAGTTTATCAATTTGGATTTTTTTTATTATTCGGTAATTTAAAATTGCAAACGTCGAACAACAACAAACAATCAAATGACAAAAATTAACCAAATTAAGAAAAGAAAATTTTTACAGGAAAGAAACATTTTAGTACTTAACACTTTGTTAATTTTTTTCATAAATGCATAGGAAAAGCTATAATTATTAGTACTTTGTATTGCCCCGTCTAGCTCTTCGAATTGCTTCTATAAAATCAAAAAAAGTTATAAAAAAATCTTGACAGATTCTTCTTGTAATACTTTTTTAAGATTTCTCAAATTAGTTTAGTAGGCGGATTTTTTCTTAATTTGTCTTGCAAGCTTATCCCATACATGCTTTTTGGGCCATTGATTTCAACGTCTCAAAGGTATTCGACAACTACGGCAACAGTATGGGAGATTGCATAAAAACAAATTAATCCCCCTATAAAAGGAGCAAATGGCTTAACAGTTTCATCCAGAATCTCAGTCACATATCGTGCCGCTGTTAGTGACCCATTCTCAATGACGCGGAGTTCCGTACGTGCCCCCATACAAATACCTCCCCATACCATAACTGACCCTCCAACATACTATGTGCATGTTTGTCACATAGCAGGTGTTAATTGACAATATTCTAGCTGCTGCACATAGCATGTTTTAAAAAGTTGTCATGGTTCGTCGTACAGTCCTCAAAAGCACATAGCAGTTATTTCATACGAAAGATTGATTGGTGAACTACTACTATTCCTAGTCAAAATGTTAAAATCTCGAAAAAGTGCACATAGCAGATTTTGGTTTGACAACGACGATATACCTCTTTTCCAATGATGTTGCACTGCGCGTACCTTTCTCCCGGGCGTCTCTCCAGACTTTAATCCTTCGATAATCTGTCTTCAGGCAAATTCTGGACTCATCTTTGAATAGAACTTGACTACAAGCTTCGTCATTCCAGTTTTCGTGATTGTGAGCAAAATTTACTCGAACTATACTCGATGGGGCCTCTGGCAGGCAAGTGTTAACTGTTACTGTAACCCCTCGGAACTTCTTGGAGATTCGTTCTTACCTCAGAAGAAGTTAAGGTCCGGTTTCTAAACACGCTGGTAACGATCAACCGGTTATCTCTGGCCACAGTTTTCCATTTACGTCTCAGTCCTGGGAGTCTTGTATAGTGTTTGGTCTGCCGATACCTTTTGACAACTCGGTGTACCACAGATTTTGATACTCGTAATGTTGGAGTTTAGATCTCGCATTCTCAGTTTATTTGCAGTTCACACTTAACATGATAAACAAGTTAGTCAAGGCAAAAATTTCAACAAAACCTAAATTTAAACTCAAATTCAAAAGTTGGCAAATTTTTAGCAGTATGAAAGAACGCAACAAAAATAAACAAACACAAATAAGTGTATCGTTGTCGATTGTTGACATCGTAGAGAACGAAATCACTATAGATTAAAGACGTCATGTCTTGTTGAATAACGTCACACAATACTACTACTTAGGCATGACATTTTTCTATCGATCGAGTGTAATTACTTTCATATTTGGCATAGTATAAAAAGGTTTTCCCAACCTTTTTTGACCAGGGACCACTTTGATTTTTTTGTAGTTAGCAGGGACCACAAGGTGAAAGAAAAAACTGTGTTAATCTAACAATAAATTATAATCACAATTTCTGAATAGAAGCATTCAATAACAGGATTATTTGTGTAATTATAGTAAATGCTAGTGGATACTCACTAACATGACGTAACGTACCAACGTTAAAATATTTAAATCTATCGCGAACCATATTTAAGCTCTTGCGGACCACTGGTTGGGAATCACTGGTATAAAGAGATCAAAAGTGACCACTTGACATAAACCTACACGCAACATATTTTAATAGGTTTTTCTCTTTTTGCCTTATTGGAAAATTAAATTAGAAAAAACGAGATAAGTATATTGACTCCCTTTATGTAGAATTGTAGATTACCTCCATGCATATTATGTATTTACTCTAAACTTTAAAAAAAGGTCGTATCATGGTACCTTATCTTTTAACATTCATAGTTACGTTGATAAGAAAAAAATATTTCTTATGTTTACACGAACGCTACACTTTTAAATGAAACTAGTTTTTACGGATTTTATCGGATATATTAACTTATTTTATATTCCCGACGTTTTGAGTACTTTGCGGTACCTATGGCTACGGAGCGGACTGAGGTGTTCGACGTCCCAAAATCATAGTTAACCACGGCTACCTTCAGTTAAAAATTATAAATTTTGGTCCGATCTGGGCAGAATGAGTCTATAGTATCTTGAAGTCTTGTAGTGGTATGCTGGGGTTTGGATTTAATTTAATTTATTATAGGATCCCAAGCAAATCTTCTCTATTGAAGTTAGGATGTTTTTTGATTTCTATATCATCTTTGGAAGGAATCGATTTTCTTTAGCGAGGATTTGTGGTCTATCAAATCTGATGTGGTGACGGGGAACCTGGGCGTGTTCACAGACTGCAGACTTCCTGGAGCTTCTATTCTTCATATCAGCTACGTGTTCGTTCGAAGTTTTTCTGATATAATATTCGCACAAACAGACAAATAAAAAATTTAGAAATTATTATTCATCAAACAAAAGAATTAAGAACGGGTGAGTTAACCGTCAAATGCCTTTTGTACGCCGATGATCAAGTCATCTTTGCGTCGTCGGCGGTCGAGTTGCAAATGATGGTTACATTAATGAACAGGTCATTAAAAGAAAGGGGAATGAAAGTGAACGCAAGTAAGACGAAAGTTATGGTTTTTGAAAGGGAAGAAAGTAAAACGATATGTGAAATAAGAATAGAACGGGAGTTGGTCGAGCAAATGTATATATGCTGTCAAATTCCATACATTACATTTTACAAATGGGATGGTAGATATGATAAGGATATAGAACGACGAGTCAACGCATGAAATAGAGTAAATAGGGCTCTGCACTCTATTGTGGTAAGTCAGAATGTGTCTGTGCTGTGTTTGAGAATTCACAAATTTGATAATCTGGAACTTTCAACTCTTGCTCAACTCCAAAATTGCGTTTCTGAACGTTTTTGACTGCGCTCAAACCTCTCCCATCGTACAGTTGAGTGAGTGTCAATTTAAGTAAACGAATTCGGCTACTTAAACGCTACTTAGTTTGAAAGAATTCATTTTCATTACCTACGCAAATAAATCTGCCCTTAAATAATGTCTAGTGACGATACTTTATTATCAATTTTGTTACCCTTAGCGAAGAACAATTTAAAGAGCAAATGAACATCGAAAATCCAAAGACGAGACTGCATTGCACCCATGTTGCAAATTTTAATAGCCTTGCGGTTTTATGCAACAGGTAGTTTGCGAGCTGTTGTAGGAGACTGACTGAACTAGTTTCGTGTGCTATAGCAATGCTGAGACGACAGTATGTCCAAATGCCCAATGCTCAAGAGCGACCTTCAATAGCAGCAGCATTTATTGACGTCGCGGATTCCCAAGAGTCGTAGGTATAGCTGTAGACTGCACGCACATTAAAATAAATTCACCTGGCGGTAATAGAGCAGAACTATATAAAAATAGAAAAGGTTTTTATTCTATTAATGCTCAGATCATAAGTGATGCAAATTTAAGAATAAGGAGTATTATTGCCCGTTGGTCAGGTTCAGGCCATGATTTACAATTTGGAATGACTCTCCGCTTGCTGCTGAATTTAAAGATGGGAGATTTGGGTGTTACCTCAATTTAGGAGATAGTGAATACCCATGTCTCAGATATCTTATGACACCTTGTAAATCCTACTACCCCAGCGCAAGAAAATTACAACAAAGCCCACATAGCAACACGAAATACAGTAGAAAGGTATTTTGGAGTTCTTAAAAGAAGAATTCAACTTAAAATTTCCAAAGTACTGAAGGTGATTGTAGCATGTGCTGTGTTGCAGAATATGGCTCTTATGTTTGATGATGAACTTGTAGAAGAAATTAGTGATGTTAGATCGAAACGAACGAACGTTAGAACGAATAATAAAAAGTTTATTAATACTTTTGAAACAAAAATATCATAAAAGAACGAAAATTACCATAAGTAATATTGAAATAACTAAAATTTAAGTTTATAACTCTCGGTTATAAACTTAAATTAAAAATAACCAATACAACTCGAAGCTCATCTGCCGGTGAACATTCCGTTCTCCACAAATGCTTTCAACTTATTACTGAAAAAAAAATTGAAATTTACCCCAGTTTCAATAAAATTGAGTAATATTTATAATGCAGTTTCATAATATCTCATTTTTGAAATGCATTTCTTAATAGAATTGTACAAATTTGCAAAAATACCAATCATCAATCAACACCGGCTTTATGAACTTGTATCGGAACGCATAAGCAATATCCACTTAAGGATAGTTTGAGAAATACTTTATTAAAATTTCTTTGAAAAATAGAGATTTCATCTAGTGAAACGTAGAAAACTTAATTACATTATCAAAGTTTGAGCAAAACTACTAAGTTTTCCTAAAATTCTCAATTCAAAACCGGCCCCCAGTCTACAATATTGGTAATTCCAATATCGTTTATTTTTATTCATCCATTATATTATGTAATAATGCAAACTAAGATGATCTCTCGTATTAGTTTATTGGCCAGATCTTCAAACGCTACTCAATTTTAAGATGTCGTTAAGTCTCGTGGTGTCACAGTCACTTTGATTTAAAATGATGTTAAGAGACAGCACGAGAGTTAACGGCACCTTAAAATTGAGTAGCGTTTGAGTATTTGGGCGTGACACCTACATAATTCTTACTTTATTGAGAAATGGGCCCGGTACTAACGATAATTTGGGCGGAAATCTGTATGTTGTGTCATTAAATAAAATAAAATATTAATTCTAATATAAATTCAAAAGTGTTACACTTCAAAACAATTCTAAAGAATTAATACATTAATTACACCCTATCAAAAGTTTCAGCAGTGAACATAGACCTCCACATAGATTGCTGCTTAGCGGGGATATCAGCCACTGTTTGCACGCATGGCAGGCGCTTTGACCACTGAAGTTTTTTTTATTATTTTGGAATGCTCTTCCCCATATTGTCATGCCATATTTTCCCGTGGGTATCGTAAGAGACGACGAGAGGACAATGTAACAGGAATGGGCAGCAGCAGTGGCGGATTAAGTCCATCAGAGGCCCGGGGCGGCAAAGCTGAATGAGGTCCTTAGATACGAATCGATCGGCAAAAAAAAAAAAAAAACGATTAATAAAAATAAAGTAACAGGTAGTAAAAATAAAGTTATTCGTATTTTATCTGTATGGGATCATATTTATATAGGACCTCCCAACTCCAAACCACCTCTTAGATAGGTACAAAGCATTACACATTAAAACATGAAGGTGTTTGGGTTCAGGACCAAGGCGCCCCTAATTATAACTCAAACATAATTCTAAAGATTGATAATTGAAGTTATACTTCTTTTGGGGCGTTTTTTACGATGTTAGTGAATTTTTACGATGCGCGTGCACAACGACACCATGAAGTTGTTACGATGCGCGCGCACACTGACACCTCAAAGCGACAACTTCAGTGGGAAACTGTCTCTCAAGTTTTCGTCGGAACCTATATTTAAGCTAGTTATTTTTAGTTAATTTTGTTTTGTTACGCTAAAGAAGTATAACTTTCTACGTGCGTACATAAGTACACACACACATTTTTTTATGAGTGAATGCGATCCAAGATGGTTTTGGACTTAACTCAAGAAGAGCAAGATCGGCATACATAATTATTAAATTAATACTTTTAATATTAAATTATTTTGTCTATAATATGGTAGAGCTACAAATGTTATTGAATGTACGGCAGTAAACAGGATATTATTAGACGTATTTCAACATAAATTGCCTTACAGTTGTTTTTGAAAATTATTCATTAATAACAGGATTTCATAGGACGCATGTTATTTTCTCTTCATATTTTTCAGGTATTTTTCTGGGTGATTGAACACTTAAATTAGATCTCAAGTAATCTAAGTACAATTTAATTATTCAAAATTAAATACAGTTACAGCCTATTACGTCTTACTGCTGGGCACAGACCTCCTCTCATTTCTGAGAGGGTTTTAGGGCAAGGAAGTGTCCGCCGCGCTGTCCCAATGCGTGTTGGCGAACTTCACATGTCTCCGAAATATTTTATTTCTTATTTCTCAGACATGCAGGTTTCCCACGATGTTTTTTCCACCGCCGAGCACGTGGTAAATCAGCACTTAAAATTGCAATTAACAATTTCATTGGTGCCGGCGGGGTTCGAACCCGGGTGCACGCGTACTGTGAAATTTACAGCCAGCGCTTAGCCCCTGAGCTACCACGGCTCATTTAAGAAATAATTAAACGACTTCAATTATCATCGGGTCGGTTCTAGGTAGAACCAAGGTCTGTGGAATCACTGTGAAGGAGAAGCTTTTCAATAAAAAGTATTTTTTTTCTCGGATATTTTTTTCAAATATATACAATTTTGTACAACATCCAATATTTATCATCAAGCTCAATCATCAATCCGTCTTGCCAATGATCTATGATTTTCATAATAACTTCTTCGGCCTTATTACAAAAAGTAGGTTATATTTAGTCTTAGGTTTAAACTACAATCTGTTCCCATACAATAAAATGTAATGTATGGAATTTGACAGCAAATTTCAAATTTGGCAAAATCTTTGGCGCCGCGGCTAATGGACAACTTTCGATAGAAGAACTATTCTTAAACCGTAGTTTACGGGACTGAAGACAGCTCATATTTGCGATATAAATACTTTTTTTTTATAGAATAAGGGTGACAAACGAGCACATAGTCCACCTCGATCAAGAAGAGAACTGAGATAGAATGCCTCGTTTCCAGTAAAAAGGTTCTCCGGTTCTCTACACTCACCATACGAAACACAGCAGCATTAAGCTGCTATTTTACGCTGGTATTCTTTGCGAGGGCCTACCCCGGTCGAGATGACCCATTCGTGCTACAACCATAATATAGCTCAACGTGGCTCTACCACGTTTACTTAACTATATATATATATATATATATATATATATATATATATATATATATATATATACTACACGTATTCGCTGCAAATATGAATTGGTTGTTACAATTTTTACGTATAAAAGATATTATGTATGTATAAAATAATTATTAGGTATTTTAATCGTGTTTAATTTGATATTAGTTACATGATATGTGCAGTATGGCGGCGGTTTTTATATTCCTGGTCAAGCTTAAATTTTTATTTTTATTTCAGATACTGAAAACATCCGGTTCGTGTTCGCCGCAGTCAAAGACACAATCTTGCAGTCCAACCTGAAGGAGTACAACCTCGTGTAAGCGATGCTGACGTGTTCGCTGACACAAATCTGTGATTGTGTATAACATAATATAATTCGAACATCATCACTTCACAACAAAGTGTAAATTCAAGAACTGAGATCGGATGGACAAACCTATTCGTCTTAAAATGATTTATGAGAAAGTAAGGTTAGATTGTAAGTCATTTAACCCGAAACCGACTCGAATCGGGTGCGGTATACCGCTGCACTCCGTCGGACAACATTCGTTCTCGATCCGAACGGATCGCTTCACGACACGTCAGGTTTTTTGACATGTTTTTTTTATGAAGAAGTTATTCACAACTTATGTATGTGTCTGTATCGGTGAATATTAAATTGTGCATTTTAAAAGTTGTGGTGAGTCTTGGCCTTACCATGAGCTGCTTTTAGTCATTGTTTTAGGATTTTGTAAAGTTTGTTGCCATAATATCTTTCTACATTTAGTATACATTTATGTCCAGACGGATGGATTTGAACAAACTAGTCCAATGAACTTACGCGTGTTTCACGTCATCCTTGTGGGTCGAAACGGGACTTTCAGTTTAATCAATCGGGATGCTTCCGTGTTACTATTACGTATTTATTTAAATTATGAGATGTTTGGTGGCAGTTGCGTTCAGTCCTTAAAGTAAAGATGCACTGGAGAGATGGCTAAGGTATTTCACGGGTACTACTTCGGTTCGGGGCCAATATATACGTCCGTAGGAAATAAAGATATCTAGATCTGTCAACCACAGTACTTGTGTTTGAAGCATCGAGAACGCATTTTGTATGCTTGGAGTCTATCATTTAAGTAGTTAAATATTTTTGTCAATGATTTATTGTTTATGTAAACAAATTGTAAGTACTGGCTAAACAAATTAAAAAAATGTACTTCTATCTAATAGATCGACAAAAAACTTTAGAATTATGGTATCTTTTAGTTGGAAAGCAATATCTAGCTACATTTACATAATATTCCTCATACTATAAACAATTTAGCACTGCCTTGTCCGAACCTCGGCCATCTCTTCATTGTTCGAATTCAACACTAACGTTTGTTCTATTAGCTTGAAAGATTTATTGTATTTTAATAATATTGCGTTACTTTTGTACATTGGAATTTTGTTACTTGATATGTGTTATATGTTATTATTTAAGCTGTTTATATTTAACTGTGGCGTTTTTCTAAACGAATTGACTTCACGCAAAATGTTTTTACGTTTAACTGTAGGCTTTGTGTACGCAGTTGTCTGGTGTATTTGGTTTCTTCCTAATGTTATCCGTGTACGAGAATTTCATTCAGCAGTATATCCAGCAAAGTTTACTGTGTTAGTTGTGTAAGGACATTTTTGATGCATTTGATATAAACTTTTTTTACTAGAAACCCAAGGGATTCAATAATGCGGAATGTTGATTGTAAAAACCGATACCGAAGTTTTTTGCACAAAAGCTTTTACCACTGGAATGTAATATATTGTACATTTGGGTCTAAATGTGCTGAGTGAATTGAGCCGACAGCTCAATGCCAAGTTTTGCTATTGGCATAAATTATTGCACAAATATACACGTCCCTCAATATTTTAGAGATTTTTTATTATGCTATGCTTAATTTAGTGTGTTGCTTCGTGTTATTATTTAATTATTTTATGTATAGTAAGAAACAAAGTTTCTATTATAAAGAGATAACTTATTATTGTATTAACTTATTTGTTGTTGTGACTTGATTTTTCTATTTACCGTTTAAGCGTTTCAATTTCGAGAATTAAGCATACCATAACTGTCGACACTGTCAATAGCAAAACTATTTGCTTTAAATTAAGATACAGCTGTCTGAAATGCTCAAAATATTGTGAATTTGAAACTTAGCGCACAATATTGGAATATTTCTATTGATGTTACCCATTAAAGTGCAATCTCTGTGTATGCCCTGTACATAGAACTGTATTTCATTTGTGCAATTGTACAGCAATATTGATTGATTTGGAGCCCGGCGTGCGCACTTCCGTTCGACTGCGGCGCGCTGCGACTCGGCGGCCGATCGTATCGCATAGCGTTTAGAGAGACCTACAAGTGATAATCTCTCTTGTTTGCCAAAGCGACTATGTTTAAATGCCTTCATAACTAATAGTAATGTACAGACTGATCTTATAGTTTTCTTTTCCATATTTTAAAGTGTGTAAGTAAGGGGAACCACTCGTTAGCACCGCTATGTGGACTATGCGTGTACCGTATAGACGCGGTCGTTCGCCGGTCGACGCACGCGTACGCCGTGGATTCGTAACTTCCATACGAATGGACTGAATTTTTGTGTAACTGGGTGTGATTCTTACCTGATTTTTTTACGGTGGGCGATGACAACATAAAATATTGCTAAAACTATATTATAGTCTAACGTTGCTTTACCTTTTGCGTGAGATTGTGAGAATTTTAGCTTAAGTTTCGACTGAAGATGGATGCCTGTATGTAATATTGTAAATTATAATTTCTCATAAAATATAATTTTTTTCAGCTAAGTGCGTTGTTTTTTTTTTGAGATCCATTTTTATTGACTACCTGCTAGCAGCTAGTCCAATTTTACATGTATAATGCAAATTATTTATCATTCCAGAGTCTTATCCACATAATGTCACTTTTTGGCGTAATGATATATTTTTTATAATTGTTTTTTTTTTGGAAATGAAAGTTGAAATATGTATCATTATCGGTAATAAATGAGTGATGGCGCCGCAAGAGCAGACATCATAATCCATCATCTTGTCTCTGTGGGTCATTTCCAGCAAGTCAATTTCAAATTTATTGGGTTTCAATAGACATCGAACATGATAGATATTAAATATCAACTTTCACAATTCATTGACTCAGATCGCTACTCCATCTAAAGTCTGTTTCTAGGGCAGGCGGAAAAGTAGGTAAGGACCATAACGCCAGGTACAGACTGGGATAACCAACCTTTTACGGTGTGGTTTTATATAATTCAAAGTCATATCAATCGTAATCAATACCAGAAAAATAAAAAACATTATTTAAACATTTTTATTTATTATGATTAGGCACAGTGCACACAGAGGGCTATTTTGCAATGTATGCCCCACAAACTAATAAGAAAATTTGCAGAGGAGGTTCAGAATAAGTAATATAGGCAAATTGTGATTTTTTTTAAAATAAAAACGTGTAGTTCACACGTGGTTGAAGTGAAACCTTCAAATTCAATGTAATATAAAATAAAAATATTTCATGGCAAATGATTTATTTAATAAGATAACTTCCAACCACAAGTGCGACATAAACTATAAGATAAAAGTGTTAATTTTATTGCAAATGAAATATTACAATCCTTATTGTTGCAACGACTTTTGAACAATATTTTAACATTCTGATCTTGACTACAAAGATACTGAATTCCTCCCCTACTGTCGCCTAGTCTATACTCAAACAAAATGTAAATATCTGTAAAAAAATTTGCATTTCATAAAATATTATCAGGAGATATTGTAAAATATTTCAAAACTATTGATGTTAAGAAAACAGCAGATCTATGGGGGATTTCCGTTAAACTTATTGCGTCTATAATAGATACAATCGTACCCCAACTTGCTATTATTTTCAATACTGGTATCGAATCTGGTGTGTTTCCTGATTAATGAAACATAGTAAAGTTATTCATTTATTTAAATCTGGTAGTACATTGCACCCCACTAATTTTTGACCCATTTCTGTACTGCCAACACTCAGTAAAAATTAAAAAAAAATATTGTAGATCAAATGTTAAGTTTTTTTAATGTAAATAAATTACTCCATTAAAATCAGCTTTGGGTATATTTTGTGGTCTTTCCAAGGCTTTCGACTGCGTTCACCAAGAGTCATTAATCAGGAAACTACATCATTATAGTGTAAAAAACATAGCACTCAAACTTATTATATCATATCTAAATAATAGAACGCAAACAGTTGGTATTAATGGGAGCAGTTCCTCCGGATCGGTAGTATCTATGGGTGTTCCTCAGGGCTCAATTCTTGGACCCTTTCTGTTCTTAGTTTATATTAAAGACTTACCTAACTTGGTAGGGAATAGCCATGATATAGTTTTGTTTGCTGATGATACTTCGTTGATCTTCCGACTTAAAAGGCAATTATTAAAATATGACTAATTAAGTAGATTTCGTAGTGACCTTTTCACGATATATTTTAAATTATACAACGATAGTACGAAATTCCGCATTATTCGACTACGTTTTTGTTGCAAGATATCAGATGAAGCTTCCATAAACTTTCATTGATATAAATAAGTATTACGAACCGGACTAATAAAGATCCCTAATTTTACTAAGTCATGACTAATTGAATTTATCGACAACGTTTTTTTGTTTCGCTAATGGGATCAATAGATGTGTCTATGGAATGGAAAAACGGCAACAACCTTGTAAAAGAAAGAAGGTGAGAATAATATAGCTATCTTATTTTGTACCATGCTAAACGCCATATGTATAAAGAAAGAGTTCAGGACTCTCTCTATGCTAGTAATTACTCTGAGTCTCAACTATTCGCGCCAAAAATTACATATTTATTATATATTTACTTGACGGTTCGAAGCTGAGCCGCGGGTTCGAATCCCGCACGGTACAAATAATTAATTGTTCGGGGTCTGGATGTTTGTCCTTGTGCAATTTTAAAATCTTGAGTTTGCATCCTCGTCGCTAAAAACGGTTGGCCGTTTTAGTCGCCTACGTAGAAAACCTATTCCGCTGTTTATAAAAATAGAATATAAATAAATTTAAGTATATCAATGTATAATGTCTAAAAACTATATACATGGTTATTTTTCAAAGAGTAGCCAAATTTTAAGCTTAAGTTCAAATATATAAATAGTTTTTGAAAATACGAGTAAATAAGGCTTCTACTTTTATTGCACGTCTCACAATGTGAGGGAGTGCTCTACTCGATATGTGGCCATACCTCAATTTCGCTACATAAAATCGTTCTTATACTTTTAGCTAGACATCAAATCCATATTATTATTAACGTTACAATAACTACAGACATTGAATTATAAGATTAGTTTACTTTTCACTTTAGATTACATAACAAAAAATGTAATTTAAAAAATATATGGACTGCCGTCCGTTGGTCTGTGCGTCGGTGAGTTTTCTCGCTTAATAGAAATGTAAGCAATAGATTGATATTCTAAAGAGGATCCCTAGTGATTTTTGTTTTTGAACTCAACACCGTTTAAAAGTTATTAATGAAAGTCGATCAGATTCTCTTTTTTTTTCTTGTAAAAATTATCGTTTTTTTTCATCAAAATTAAATGAAACGTTCATGAGGCGTGCACTTTGTGGTTTTCAAATTTTTGAAATTATCCCAAATCGAATGTGATTTATGGGCAACAGCGTTTTTGCCTACCAATCGACCCTTACGAATATGTGCGTGCGCAGTAAAATCAGTTAAAATAATGCATTCGGTACCACGCATTTTAAATTTAAAATATAAAAAGGACAGAATATTTGAGATTTTTTTAAATTAATTTTTCTTCACCATTTGCCTATCTCTGACTCTGAAGAGGATAAATCAGAGTCAGGGTAGGATATAGCACCCAGCCTTGTGGAACACCAGCATTCACAGGCTTGGAGTCGGAGCATGCACCGTAGACTACGACCGTAATGTTCCGATCTGCAAGAAAAGTGACTCAATTGCATAATTTCTCGAGCTTATAACATAGCCCATCGGTGAGTCAGGTAGAGAAGATCACCAGTTGAGCGACCTCGAGCGACTTCCAATCATCTGAACAAGCCTCTTTGAGTTTCAACTGACTCTCTGATGAGATATCTATTTATTTTTGATTATTTACTTTACTTTAATGTATATTTATG
Organism: Parnassius orleans; assembly: GCA_029286625.1. NCBI lineage: Eukaryota > Metazoa > Arthropoda > Insecta > Lepidoptera > Papilionidae > Parnassius > Parnassius orleans. The sequence goes on along the minus strand of JAGSMP010000027.1, from coordinate 1,741,073 downwards.
TAAATATATTATTTTATATTGTGTATTTATACAGCCCAACCTGAGTATCCCCGTGTAGTGGCGGGCAAGAATACCCACTACCCCATATCTTCCCGTGGGTGTCGTAAGAGGCGACAGAGGGAAACTCTGACAGAAAATTTGCAGCAGCATCTTTCTGATAACAGCAAAATAATAAAAAAACTGCGGTTGCCAACCCGCTCGCCAAGCGTGGCAACTATGGCAATATACCCCCCATAATGAAAATTACGAAGAGACGGTCCCCGGCGGCCCCGCTATTCCTGGCGACTGAGGACTGACGAGAAGATCCTGAAGCTGGAAGAAGAGATAGACAAGTTGCGCTGGAATATTATAGGATTATCCGAGATCCGACGAGAGGGGGAGGACACGGTAATCCTCGAATCTGACAACTTATTCTATCACCGGGAGGGCGACCATCTGCCCCAATGAGGTGACGGATTTATCGTCCACAAGTCTCTCGTTAACAACGTTGTAAAGATTGTGAGTGTGTCGATGAGGGTTGGGGAAGGTCATACAGGTTTTGGAGTCGAGGGTACGGACGATCTCCTATGAGGCGGCATGTGTCTTGGCGGGATCCCCACCCTGGGATATGGAAAGAAAGAAAGAAAGAAAGAAACATTTATTTGCACAGAATACAGGTGGTACCAGATTTAACAGTGGTGCATAGTTCAAGCTATATTCTGCCTTTAATAGGCATGCAAATATTTATAATTATATAAAGCAATTAAAATACAATTATATTACATACAAAATGTCAAGTTATGTTATTATTTAGCATATTTATTATTATTATTATTATATTACATTATATTTAATTTTACAAATAATCATGTACATTAGTTTTATGTTGCATAAATTCTTGTATCGTATAAAACACTTATCCACTAGCCATTTTCTTAACTTAATTTTAAAATATTTAAATGGAAGTTCCGTAGACTCTTAGGCAGTTTATTATAAACTGATATGCACATATGATATACATTCCGTTTATTTAAAGTTGTTCTACAAGATGGAATCATTATTTTAGTAGGATCTCTTGGTCTGTATTTAGTAACATGATCCCTTTAAATTTAAAAAATCGTTATACTTCCTTACAAAGACTGATACCTCAAGAACATACATGCAGGTCAATGTCAGTAAATTAAGTTTTTTAAATAGAGGTTTACAGGAGTCAAGTGGACTTGCTCCACAAATAGCTCTTAAACATTTCTTTTGTGCAATGAATGCTTGACCTACATCAGTCGAATTCCCCCATATTATTAACCCATATCTCAGGATTGATTCTACATAGCCTTTATATGCTATACCTGCAGTCTTTTCATCTGATACGGTCCGAAGCTTTCTAAGGGCATAGGCAAATCTGCTAGTTTGAGACAAGCATCATTTACATGTTGTTTCCAATTACAAAATCTATCCAAAGTTATACCCAAGAATTTTATGCTGTCAGCTTCTTCTATAATGTCATTTTCTATTTTTATGTTAATGTTATTATCAGGGCGTTTACTTTTATTCGTACCAAATTTTATGAATTTTGTTTTTGACAGATTTACATTTAGTTTGTTTGCTTAGCCATCTTAATACAGATTGTACCTCTTTACTTATTTTTATTTCGTGAGATGTTTCTTGATCCTTATATGGCACTATTATAGATATGTCGTCTGCGAATAGAACACTTTGACAATTTATTGAATCTGGTAAGTCATTAATGTACAATAAGAATAATAAGGGCCTAATACGCTCCTTGTGGAACTCCATGTTTATTGACCCTGGATGAGATCTGTGTACACTGCATTCATGATTGTCATTTAAAGTAGTGATTTCAAACATTGCTTACGATTGATTAAAAACTTTTATCCAGTCTAAAGCTACACCTCTAATTCCATATTTTTCATTTGGTGAGCAAAATGCCATGATCTAAAATCAAATGCCTTACTCATATCAAAGAATATGGCTACCACCGAATTTTCTCATCAATGTATCTAGTTATATTTTTATAAGAGAGAATGTTGCTAAAGAAGTTGATTTATTGCGTTGAAAACCATTCTGTTCTTTTTAATAATATTATGTTTATTAAATTCATTTAACCTGTTGTAAAAACCCTTTCAAAATTTTTGATAATATAGGTACAAGTGTAATAGGACGATAGTTATTAGGTTCTTTTCTATCACCTTTCTTGTACAATGGTTTAATAATAGAGTGCTTTAATTTATCTGGAAATATTCCTTGAATCAAGGAATTTGTAATGATATGGTTAAGAATGGGGCAATGACACGAGCACTTGCTTTAATTATTTCTGTAGATATAGAGTCATACCCCACAGCTTTGGTGTTATTTAATGATTTAATTATATTTATCATTTCAAGCTCTGAAGTAGGTACCAAGAATATTGATTTGTCATTAACATCTATTGATATTTTTTGATATTGTTCGTTTGGCGCATGTAAATTATTTCCATTACTAATATTAATGAAAAAGTCATTAAAAAAAGTTGCTATTTGGGTAGGATTGTGAATAATATTTCCGTCGTTTTGTATTGATTTCACGCTGTTGTTCGAGTTGATATTATTATTTTTATCTTTTATTATATTCCAAGTGGCTTTTCCCTTATTTTTTGCTCGCTTAAGATGTTTTCTATTAATATTTTTTTTTGACCATATTATGCATTTCTTTAATATTTTTCCATAAATATTATATATTTCAAGTGTGTCTTGTTTCTTAAATTTATAATATGAAAATCTTAATTGTCTTTTAATGGCACTGGCTTTTCTCAGGCCTTTAGTGATCCATGCAGGAGATCGACTGTTTGAAGTTATTTTAGATTTATAGTAGGGAAAACATAACTCATAATACAATGTAAGTTCTTGATGAAAAATACTAAATGATTTATTTACGTCTGATTCCGCGTAGACTTCATGCCAAGATAATTGTGATATGTAATATAGAATTTTTCTATATTTTCATCACTAAAATCCCTTTTTAACGTACCAATATTGTGAAATTTTTCACACTTTCCTGGAAATTCTAACATTTGCGCGGTGTCGTGATCAGATAGATAAAGCCGGTGTACTGTACCATATGCCTCTTCGTGATTACTTGCTATGAGATCTATACAGCTATTTTGTCGTGTTGGCTCGTTTATATGTATAGTTAAATTAAAATTTGAGAGGATATTTTTTAAGGTAATTGTATTTTTATTATTTAATAGTATATTAATGTTTAAATCACCTGTTAATATGCATTTTTTATTTATAATTTTGAATCTTAATTTATGTAACAGTATTTCAAATTTATTAAAAAATGAATTAATGTTAGATGTAGGTGTTCTGTATAAACATATTATTAATGTATTTAAACTGGGGATTTCTATACCGCAACATTCAAATATATTATCACAAGAGCATTCTTTACATACTTTTATTGGCTTGCAATCAATTCCGCAATATGTTAGAATGCACGTACCACCACGCTTTTGTGTTTTCCTAGAATAGTAACTGCCCATTGTATATCCCTTAATAGTAATATGTGACTCATCCCCTCTTTTTATAAAAGTTTCACTAAAGCATAAAATCTGTATTGGATAGTTATTTTTGGAAAGTTCAATTAGACATAGTTCAATGGTGTCAATTTTGTTTAAAATACCTGCAATGTTTTGATGGAGTAGTCTTATTTTTTTTTTTATCTGCTTTTAATTTTAATTCCCGTGGTTTACTCATAAAAAATTCTTATTGTTAAATATTTTAGATGAAGTAGTTGAATTACGTTTAATGGGCAGAGTTCCTTGCGTCTCTGTACGATTGGCGCTCGGAACTTCGACATCGAGGGTATCGTCCTTTTCCCAGAGAGTGGCAATCAATCGCGGAAACTTCACGCTCGGCAGGTTATGCTTGAAAAGTGGAAAGAGCGTCTAGCTCACCCGAAGGCAGGAAACAGGACTGTCGAGGCTGTTCGTTCTGTTATACGGGTTCCCTCGGTAGGGTTTTTAAAAAAAAGACTTTTAAATAAGCTGCACAAATAAACGTTTAATTACGAAATGTGAACTAGAATTATGAACTAGAATTATGAACTGGCAGACACGAAAGCAAGAGATGGTAACGATTCGGCGTTTGAGATCGGACTGGCGCTCCCGAGGAGCGCTGGGCAGTAGTGTCCCTTAAATGCTGACACCGCGGTTTTGATGAGACACTTACCTAATCACTTTAAGATGATTATTAAGCATTTTACTTAACATTGACAATCTATAACAGCCCCCCGATTTAGTGTAAACTACACCTTTTTTCTTAAGTGAAGTTTACCTATTTTAAAAGTAAATGAATTATATTCTAGCCAATTCTAAGAGAGGGTCCCGTATTGATATTTGAAGTGCTAATTTCATCTAATTCGTGGTTATCATTTTCAGGAGTATTATTTTCTTTAGATTTCCTTAGTCTTTTGTGTATGCCAGTTTTATACAACTTATAGGTAATAAACAATACGATAAAGATTACAGTTACAATCATAATGCTAGAATAATACCTTTGATACAGAACAATATGTGGTTTTCAATAATATTATTAAGGCTTTTCAAATTTCAGGATTATCATAAGCTAACGAATCTAAATTTACATTCTTAAGGTTAACAACAGGTAAGTTTGATACAATATTATTTTATGCTATTACATTACAACAAGAGTCGTTTAAAATATTAAAATTAGAGACAATAGTTTTCATTTGGATTTCATGGTTTTCATGAGGTATTAAACAGTATCTTTACAATAGGCGATACATTCAGCAGGTAAGTATAGTAAACCATTTCCATTAATTTCTAATTCGTTAGATTGAGAGTTATTACATTCAATGCTTATTTTAGTTTTTATTCAGATATTACAAATAACCATCTATTATGGCGTAGTGGCTGCCAAATGCTGACGTGGCCGTGAATGAATTTAGTTTTACAAATCGGCGGTATCGAGGTAAGTACATTTGTAATAATTTCCGTTTCACAGGAAGGTGTAGCAGAGGAGGAGTACAATATTGATGTTTCACAAAGGTAATGATTATTATTAATTATTCTACAGTAATCTAGCTTATCTAATTTACAATACATTGACTTATCTTTACTTATACCTATGTACTTAGAAGATGGGATGATGGTCGAATACGACCTTGGATTATTTTATCATGAGGACCAGAGAGGTAAGTTATGATATACATTTAATTGTAAGGATTAATTAGAGGAATTTTTACTATAAACACTACTTTTCTTTATTGAAGTAACTAGATATTTCAGATATATTCAAAATAGTATGAATGTTATCAAGATTTAAAGGAACCGGAAGTTGTTTGGATTCAGGTAAGAATCTGTAATTATCTACCAGTTCGGTGTAGAGTTCTTTAGGTGTTAAGATAGTGGGATATAGGATGTTAGACTTACTAAACATGATAGAGTTAATTATGTCTTCAACCTTGAAAGATAAGGCTAGTAGGCTATTTTCTATCATAGACGTTAATTCTAGCATGCGAGACCTAATACCTAATTCTCTTGAGACGTATGTCAGATTTAGAATATCTTGAGATATCGCGTCAATTGCATTTTCAGGTGTTTTCATTTTCATTGATTGTGGATAGAGTTTCATTAACCGATTTAAGTAAAGAGGTGGTGACCAATATATTTTCCTTCATTAAAAGGCTAGATTCTTTTGGTCTGTTTCTACCTCATTAATGGCATTGTCATATCGAATGGCATCGTCTTCATCCATAATGCCAAATAGTTTTTAGATAGAGTGCCTACGAAACCTAGAAGTGCAGATCTTCTCGACTGGCGAGATGTAAGGTGAAAAATAGCTTCGTTATCGTGAGCTATATCATTGAAACGCGTATTTAATGGTTCAAAAGATTTGTACATTCTAAATAATCGAAAATTTTATCATTATCACATACTTGTTTAAATTTATCAAGAATTTGACGGAGATTTATAATATGTGGGTTAATAAAGGAAATATCATATGGGATAACTATACTAAGGTGACTATCAACTAAACTTAAGGAACCTATAGGGTCGAAGTAGATGCCAGAACTAGAAGGAAGTGACTTGATAAAGTCCTGGTGTGCGTTGTTCAATGTGCTGAAATAGAATGAACGAGGTTAGATAAATATATTACTGATTGATACTTTCTATAACTAGTATTACTGCGATACAAGATCTCTGACTTCCGCTGGTTTCATTTCATCAGTGGTGCGTCACGTGACGTCTATTAATTAAGAGTGTGGCTGTATTATTATTATTTACCTTTATAATTTTATATGGCCCTTTCCAAACAGGTGATAAGGCCTTTTGAGTCTCAGATGATTTTAAGGTAGACGTAGTCACCATCCTTGTATCGTGGTGGTGATCTGGTGTGAGAATCATAATAGGATTTAGAAGATTCTTTGGATTTTAGTATGTTTTCTAGAGCTTGTTCTCTAGTATATTTGAGTTTATGTTGTAACATTCTTATGTAGTCCGAGTATGTTGCGCTAGGTTCGTTTTCGTATATAGAGTTGGGAATAAAGGTTTGTGACCGAAGACTAGTTCGTAAGGAGTGAATTTCGTAGTAGAATGCGTTGTTGTGTTATATGTTAGCATAGCTGTATATATAGGTAGGCCAGTTATCTTGGTTTTGATTAACAAATGATTTTAAATATTCCTTGAGAGTTGAATGACTTCGTTCAAGGGCTCCTTGTGTCTGAGGATGATAAGGCGATGACCAAAGTTGTTTAATCTTGAGAAACCGACACGTTGTTTTGAATAAGTCGGATGTGAAGTTGGTACCTTGATCGGTAAGAATAGACTTAGGAATTCCAAAGAGAAATAAAGTGGATAAGACAGTCACAAGATTCTTCAGCAGTTGTACTGCGTATAGGATAAACAGTTGAATATTTCGTTAGGTCATCTTGTAAGGTTAGAATATATTTGAGTTTGGCGGTGCCGGATTCAGGTAAGGGTCCTACTATATCTAGTGCTACCCTTTGAAATGGTGATGTGGATGTAGTTGTGATTTCCATAGGGCTTTGTTTAATTTTCTTAGTGCTTTATTTTCTTGACAAAGTTTACATTTCTTGACATAGTCGTCTATGTCGCTTCTCATGCCTTTCAATAAAATTGTTCTCGAATTCTGTTATACATCCGTACACATCCCAAATGTCCAGATGCAGGGATATCGTGGTTTCACGCAATATTTTAGGTCTTTCACTTAAGGTAGGATATATTATTTTATTTAGGTAAATATGAATTTGAATTTTGTATTATTAAAATATGAGTAAGAATATTGTAAATTTTAGTATATGAATGATGATCAAATGGATTTCTGAAGTCGGAGATGGCAATCTCGGTTGTTTGTTCTGATTTCAAGATTTCTTCTCTTACTTGTTTGAGAGTATCGAAAATAGCAGGATAGGATGATTCATCAAAATGATGAACTTTAGTGAAGATGAGGTAAACCGTCTTATTTTCGTAATTAGTTTTTAGAAATCGGTGTAATTCTTTTTCAGAGCTATAAATTTCATCAACGTTTTCGGAGAAGGGGATTATATCAGAAATATAGGGATTGGATTCGTCTAAGTCTATAGATGTAGGAATTAATATGATTTTGCAATGTGTTTTCAAAAGGTTTTCGTTATGTTCCTTTAGGATTGTATTGTTGCTTCCTTTATTCGGATTTGTTTTCAGAAATTGCGAGTAGTTGTCGTTGTTTAGATTTGGTTGCGTTTCTGGCGAAGGGATCTGGAGTGAGTCAAAGTCAAGGTTGAGGTCTGCGCTGTCAGGACTGAGGTCAAGATAAGGTAAGTTGGGTTCTAGGTCAAGCAGTTCTGGAGATAATGTCGGTTGTGCAGGATTCGGTGGATTAGTAGGTATAGTATTAGAATCAGTGTTAAGATCCTGGTTGAGCAGGTCTTCGTTTTCAAAGGAGAATGGAATAGGAAGGTAAGTCTAACAGAGGGTCTTGTAAGAGGTTTTCAAGTTCAGGTCGATGTTTTGTTGGGGAGAGTCAGGAATTGTAGAAGGTTCATCTTGAATAGGGTTAACTGGAAATCGAGACAGAGCATCTGCATTCGTATTTATTTTTCCTTTCTTATGTATGATTTCATAGTCGAATTCTTCTAATTTGAGTCGCCAGCGAATTAGTCTGGATCCAGGGTCTTTGCAGTTGAAAAGCCATTGTAAGGGCTTGTGGTCTGTAACTATTGTGAATCGATTCCCATAAAGGTAGGGACGAAAGGCTTTAGTTCCAAAGACGATAGCTAAGCATTCTTTCTCAGTAACACTGTAGTTACATTCAGCTTTATTAAGGGTTCGTGACGCATATGCAATTGGACGGTCTTTTCCTATAGGACCTTGTGATAGAATAGCAGAAACAGCGAAGTTTGAGGCGTCACAAGTGAGGATGAAGGGTTTGGTAAAATCAGGGTAAGCAAGGACAGGTGACGTTACTAGTTTTTTCTGTAACGTTTCGAAAGCAAGTTGCTGTTCGTTTTTCCAATTAAAAGGTGTATCCTTTTTCAGGAGAGAAGTTAGTGGTTTCGCTAGTTTGGAAAAGTCTGGAATAAAGCGTCTATAGTAGGAGGTGAGTCCGAGAAAAGATTTAATGTCTTTGGGACATTTTGGTACGGGAAATTCCGTGATGGCTACGATCTTTTTGGATCTGCTTGTACACCGTCTTTGTTAATGACGTGACCAAGATAAGCGACCTCTTTACAGAAATTCACACTTATCTGGTTGGAGTTTAAGGTTATAATCTCTGAGTCTATTGAACACACAGGATAAATTTTGGATGTGACTTGGAAGGTCAGGTGAGTACGACGATATCGTCTAAGTATACGAAGCAGCGTGAGCCTGTAGTCCACATAGGCATGTATTCATGAGTTTCTGAAAAGTTGACGGGCATTTTTAGCCCAAACGGCATTCTCGTGAATTGGAAATGCCCTTGAGGTACGGAGAAAGCAGTTTTAGGGCGTCTTGCTCAGATACTGGAATTTGATGGAAGCCTGAGGCTAAATCTAAAGTTGTGAAATATTGACTTTTCCCAATTGATCTAAAATTTCTGTAATTTGTGGGATAGGATAAATTTCTCCGATGGTAATGTCGTTGAGTTTTCTGTAATCTATAACGACTCTCCATTTTCGCTTTCCTGAAGCATCTAATTTTTAGGCACGACCAAATGGGTGATGACCAGGGTGAATTTGAGGTATCACTATTTTTGTTCCAACATCTTATTTAATTGATTTTCTACTTCCTTTTTGTGGCATTCAGGGAATCTATAGGATTTGGTTTGAATAGGAATGTCTGTGGTCGTTCTTATTTTATGTTCAGTGGCTTTAGTATAGGTAAGTTGTTCGTCTGGAAGGTGGAAGATGTCGGAGAAGTCTTTACAAATTTGTAGTAAGGCATTGGATTCCTCTTCATTGAGGTGAGATATTCTAAGTTGTTCGAGGACCTTTTTAGTTCGCGTAGTAGCGTTAGGTTGAGGCTTTGGTTCATCGTAATTAGGATAATTTTGACTATTTAAAGGTTCTATCGCTAGGTTAAGGTTAGATTGAAGGACGACGGGATTTTCGGAAATGTTTACAACTGTAATGTTGACACGATTATTATCTTTTACTTTAACAATGCAATTTGCGATTAGTAACGAGGCAGAGATGTGTTGGTCTAGTATAACACCTTCTTTTATATTAGGATTATTTACAGTGCACTCAATAACGGTTTCCGAACGAGGCGGGATATTGTATAAAGGTTCAGTGAATTTTAATTTAATACAGTTCTCGTCTGTTTGCAGCACTCCTTGGTGATAGTCTATTTGACAACCTAGGTTCTTTAACAGATCGGTACCTATAATACCGTCATAACTGAGGCTAATATTTTTTACAACGTGGAATTTGTAACTGTAAGGTTTGTTAGATTTTTGAAATATTTGTAGTTTAAAACTCCCTAATGTTGAGGTTGTTTCACTTCCAGGGTCGATTCCTTTAAGGAGTATTATTTCATAACTTAATTCCGGGATAGTGGTCATGGAATCTAATTTTAGGAGGCTTACGCAAGAACCAGTGTCAACTAGGAAGGACAGAGGTCTGTCGGCTACTGAAGTTTGGATAATGACATAAGGTAAGTACTTTTTTTCAGTATTCTTATCAATTTTATATAATTTCATATTATTTTTATTTTTCAGGTTTTGTAAGGAGTTGGGAGAAGAATCGTCTGGATTTGGAACTGGGATGGAAGCAGTGGATTTAGAAGATTTAGTATAAGGTTTTTGCGATAGAGTGGATTTGGTAGATTTAGTAATTGGATCTGTGGATTTAGTAGATTAGGTATGTGATGCAGAGGGTTCAGTGGGTTTTTTAATTGATTTAGGAGATTCAGTGGAAACAGTGGATTTAGTAATTGATTTAGGAGATTCAGTGGAAACAGTGGATTTAGTAATTGATTTAGGAGATTCAGTGGAAACAGTGGATTTAGTAATTGATTTAGGAGATTCGGTGAAACAGTGGGTTTGGTAAGTTTAGTAGTAATAGAGGCATCGTCTTTGAAATAGTAGGAATAATTTCCCGTGCGACGCATATCAGGAAATTTTACTCGTTAAATCGTTGCGATCAACTTCGTCAACGCCCTCTTCGTTATCTAGGTTTACGTTAAGGACCCTGCGCGTTGGGTTTGAATTAGGATTTTGGGCAAGGTTTAGTTGGCGACCGTAGGAGTTGGAAGCAGAGGGCAGATTTCTGCTATTGTTATATTGTCTTTGCGACAATTTTCAATACTGTGTCCTATATTTTACAATAACGACAGATCATGTCGTTGGTATTGATGGTTTGGAATAGTCAGGACGATAATTGCGTGAAATTGGTTGAGATTCGCGGCGAGAGTTTGTATTTTTGTTTTATCATTGTAAAGTTCACGTTCGGGTTTGACCTTCTTTGTATGCTGGAAATAATTTTTCTTCTTCTACCGCGAAACTTACAGCAGAGTTCAGTGAGTCAGGGTTACGACATCTGACTACTTGTGAGATGCGAGGATTGAGTCCTGTTATAAAAGTGTGGAGAGAGATCCTGTATGGCAGCGACACGTCCTGCTAGTTCTGTTTTTCTTTTGGTTGGTATAGAAATATTTATTTCCGTTAGTAATTTCGCTAGGCACGTTTCAATTTTAGTGCAAACTGATTAACTGTCTCGGTCGGGCCCTGTTTACAGTCTTCGAGCTCCGTGAGTAGGTGAGCATAATGTTTCCTCTCACCAAATTGTTGTTTAATGAAATCAATGAACTGTTCGAAAGAATCGTCTTTAATACTACGTGCTCTCGGCTTTGTCAACTAATTGACTTAGTATAAATTTGAACAGAATGGGTTTTGCGATTTTGTAGCAATTTCGAAAGCGCTTTGACAGTTAGTAATGAACGGATTTAATTTTTCTCGCGATCCGTCGAAGGGTTTGATGAACTTAAAAAGAATACTGAGTTCGATTTTTTCGTCGATTTCTAATTTGGGGCCTTTAGAGCCGCTAGCGCCATCTTCAGATTTAGAAGTCATGGTTTAGTAACACAGAAAACAAAACAACAAAACAAAAACAACAAAAAAAGAATAAGAGTGATATACAAAGGTCAGGTCCTCCTTATGCTAGCTTACTTATACACTATAGACGTTTGTGGGTGAGTCGCCGCAGCGCATGGTCAAAACAAAGTCGAGCGCGAGTCTTATCAGCTCTAAGTTGGACGCGCAATGAGATAGTTTGGTATTCGCACAAGGGAATAGTAGGTTGTTTTTAATCACTCACAGGAACGTAGCTGCTATGATGATGATCAGCATCGTTTCCACAGATCACTGTGGACTGCGGACCGTGGAGCAGTGGCTGCTGGAGACCTCCGTTTCAACGGAGGATGGAGAGATGATAATTAATGATTTTGTACAAACACTTTAGCACTTTGGCACTTTAGCACTTTGGCACTTTAGCACTTTTGTTGTACTTTAATTTTGGCACTTCACTTTAGGAACGCTATTATGACGTAGTAAGTTCTTCGGAGCGTAGTTGGGTAGGGGATTTTCGTATCCCACCGCTGCCACCAAATGTTATACGGGTTCCCTCGGTAGGGTTTTTAAAAAGACTTTTAAATAAGCTGCACAAATAAACGTTTAATTACGAAATGTGAACTAGAATTATGAACTAGAATTATGAACTGGCAGACACGAAAGCAAGAGATGGTAACGATTCGGCGTTTGAGATCGGACTGGCGCTCCCGAGGAGCGCTGGGCAGTAGTGTCCCTTAATGCTGACACCGCGGTTTTGATGAGACACTTACCTAATCACTTTAAGATGATTATTAAGCATTTTACTTAACATTGACAATCTATAACAGTTCGGTCTTGCCAGACTGGTTGAACAGGCGGCACGCGTCACTGACCTTCCGGCTGGTAGGCTTTCCGGACATGGGAGCTTTGGTAATCTGTGCCGTATACAACTGAGTGTCATCATTGTGGTAGCGACGAGGATACGGCGCAGCATACCCTTGAGGACTGCCCAGCGTGGGTTGAGTTGCGTCGTGACCTCGTGGATGTAGTGGTGGACGACCTCTTGCTCCCAGCTTTAATTAAACCTATGGTTGGATGCGAAAGGGCGTGGAGTGCCGACGTAACCTTCTGCGAACAAGTGATGTTGCGGAAGGAGGCTGCGGAGAGGGGGAGAGAAAGGACGGCAGATACCCGTCCTTTCTCTCCCCCTCTCCGCAGCCGGAGAGTTGGGCGCCGGAGGAGAGCATATCAAGCTCTCCTACACCTACCATAATTGAGGCTTTGGTGGCGGACCCAGGGACTGTCTGTTTGTTTCCCGTGCGCCCCTAAATGAAGAAGGAGTGGAGAACTCCAGCTCCACTTCGTCATCGAGACGGACCCTGTAAGGGTTATCGTCATTGGGGCTACGGTAGTGTGTGAAAGCGTTCCCGTAGCCCCGACCAAGGGCGAAGAGATGAACTCCGTGGGGTTTTAGCCGGTAGGAGTCCGGCATAACCTGTCTGTCGCCTTCGCGACAGGCCGGTATCCACGAGGATTTTCCCACGTATAAAAAAGAGGTCATACAGGTTTACGCACCAACCTCGGCACATCACGGTGGAGGAAATGTATGAGGATATATCTAGAGCCATGCATTCCTCCAAAAAACCCACTATACGGTTTTAATGGGAGACTTTAACGCAAAACTAGACACAAGGGAGAACGGTGAGCTGAAGGTAGGAAAATTGGAATAGTGCAACGGAACCCAAGGGGCCAGCAGCTGGCCGACTTCATAGAGAAAGAGGGACTCTTTATGATGAACTCTTTCTTCCAGAAGCGGCCCCACAGTAAGTGGACCTGGTCAAGGCCCGACGGGTCGACAAAAAATGAGATTGACTTCATTATGATGTGTCAGTGATCGCGAGGGTGAAAACTGTCAGCGATCACCGAATGGTAAGAGGCACACTGAACCTAAACGTTAAGTTGGAGAGTCCGTCTCCGTCCCCCTCGTGCTCTAATCCAAAGTCCCGGAAACTTTCAGCTCGAATTACAAAATCGTTTTCACTGCCTAGAAGATTGCAATGCAGTGGATGAAATGAATGACAAGCTCGTGGAAACTGTCCATGCGGTCCGAGCTAAGTTCTGCAAGACCCGCCGCAGAACACAAAAACTCTCCGATCACTCTCTTAATCTCATGGCTGTTAGACGGGAGATGAAGCTGCCGTCTTCAGCAGATTTGACAGCATACAGGCAACTGAACAGATAGATCTCCAAATGCATGCGGCGGGACTTCTGCAACCTTAATACAGCTCGTATTGAAGAAGCGATTGAGTGGAACCAGGGCTCCAAAGTCTTTGCCAGAAAGAGCAAACTGACCGAATGTGGCAGCATCATTTCCAGGACACCTGAGATTCTAAGAGAGATTGAGAGCTTCTTTAGGCAGCTGTACACATCATCGTTGGAGACACACGCAAGTGTAAGTAACGAGCCAAGAGCAAGTCTTATCCGACACTATTCCGATGAAATTCCGGACGTCAGTCTGAGCGAGATTAGAATGGCTCTCCAGCACCTTAAAAACGGCAAGACTCCGGATGAGGATGGAATTACAGCAGAGCTTCTGAAAGCGGGTGGGAAACCGGTACTTAAAGTTCTTCAGAAGCTCTTTAATTCCGTCCTCCATGGTGGTACTACTCCGGAGGCGTGAAGCAGAAGTGCGGTAGTCTTGTTCTTCAAGAAAGGCGACAACGCGCTCTTAAGAACTACAGATCGATTTCCCTTTTGAGCCGCCTCTACGTGCTGTTTTCGAGAGTCATTACGAATCGTCTCGCACGCAGACTCGACGACTTCCAGCCTCCCGATCAAGCCGACATCCAGACACCCTAATATTTACATAACAACCGATCACATGCGCGCGCGCTAAGGCGCGTCAGCGAGAGTTAACGCAGCGCTCAGTGAAAAAGTCTAGACGCAGGCGATCGCGCGTTGACGCACGCTTTGATATTAATGTAAAGTCCGTTTGCTGTTCAGTTGAGCGCGCGCTTACATCGCGATCGCACGAACTTTTTTTTTGCAATTTTGTTAATTTTCGTAATTATATACCTATTATTTTCGCATTTAAAATGAGTGAATTTTTCTTTGTAGCCTCTTCCACGTCCATTTTCTAAGTTCTACCGAACCAGACGGACGAGTAGTGACGAATACTCACGCAACGCGCGTTAGCGCTCGTCATCTGAACTCTCTTGAAATTTGATGGTACGTTGACGCGCGTTAACGTGCGTTGCATGTGAACTTAGCCTTAAGATAAACATGGACAAAACAAAGATGACGTGTAAGGTCCATGTCACACCTATGCCGGTAGTACTTGGGAGCACTAAGCTCGAAGTTGTTGACGAGTATGTTTACCTGGGACTAATAGTCCGACTAGGTAAGTCCAACTTGACCGAGAGGTCAATCGACGGATTCAACTCGGCTGGGCAGCGTTCGAAGTGGCAATGGGCCGGCCATATAGCTCGAATACGCGACAACCGATGGGGAAAAAAGGTTCTCGAGTGGCAGCCTCGAATCGGTAGGTGAAGTGTAGGGTTTTATAAACGCTCCTGTATCAAGCCGAGTCGGTGAGAACGTTGCGTTTCAGTTTCGTTTGATAAATGCTCGTGTATCAAGCCAAGTCGGTGAGAACGTTGCTCTTCACTCTTCAGTTTCTTTTGACAAACGCGCGTATATTAATCTAAGTCGGTGAGAACGTTGTTCTTGAGTTTCGTTTGATAAACGCTCGTGTAACAAGCGGAGTCATTGAGAACGTTGTTCTTCAGTTTCGTTTTGATAAACACTCTTTTATCAAGCGGAGTCGGAGGATTTTTTTGTATTCCCACTCAATAGTGTCGCTATTGTCGAGATCCAGAAATCACCCGTGCAAAGCCGGGGCGGATCGCTAGTAAACAATTTATGAATAACCAACTGAATGATAAACCTATTTAAATCTATTGAGATATGAATACAAGTAAAAAAACAACTGAATCAATAACGAAAATTATGAAAACGACTTAAACAAAAGTGGTAAGAATTAATCGAACTAGATACCTATTTAAATCTTTTGAGATATGAATATAAATGAAAGAGAATTGAAATAAAAAATTTAAAGAAAGCAAATTGCAAACAAGCGCATCAAACATTCAGTATTAAGACAACTGCAACGACGTCTGCCCTCACGTGTCTTTCCCATCGGGTATCTAATATATTATAAAAGTACTCGGTGGTATCTAAGATCTAAGTCATTGTGCCTCACGCTACTCCATCGTCCCGCCGTCGCTGTGCTGCGCTGCCGGCACGATTTTACTAATCTAGATGAGGTGGAGGCGAAAGCATATCTGCTATTTTGTCAAAACAATGAAAAAGATACCACAATCATCGAAAAGAGGTTAGTCATAATCTATTATTGACAAAATCTTTGAAATATATCATAATATGCTTTGTATCTTTCTTTATTAATTGATGTACTACCTTAAAGTAATAAGTATTATTTAACTGATATTTCATTAACAGGTCCGAAAATTTTCAACTTGAATTTTTTTTATTCTAACACTTATTAGTACACCGAGTTTTGTACACTATTTTTAACCGACTTCAAAAAGGCGGAGGTACTCAATTCGACTGTATGTTTTTTCATAACTTTTCTCTAGATGAACCGATTTTGATGATTCTTATTTTATTTGAAAGCTGGTGCTTCTCATGTGGTCCCATATAAATTTGATCAAGGTCTGATCAGTGGTTTTTGAGTTATCCTTAATAATTTATATTGAAGTCGGTTGTATATATTTTTTTTATTTTATCACTTGTTTAGTACTTGTACTTGTACATTGGATATTTAATTTTGGACCTAGGCATAATTGTCGATATTAACTCTCATGTTTTTAATAATACATTGGCTTAACACAAGTAAGTTATATGTATTCTTACAGTTATAAATGATAATCAAGGTGCCAAAATACTCCAAACTTCGGCGGACTACGAAGATAAGGAAGAAGAGCTTTTTGCTGCGCAAATTGGCGAAAGTGACGAATATGTTCCTGATGATGCAAACGATGTCGTGAGCTCGGAATAAGAAAGTAGTAGTGATTAAGAGGTTAGTTCACCACTGTTAGGTGGTGAATTCTCTTCCACGGGGCGGGGCGGGGACAGCAGCGAGCCAGTATACTTTCTCATGGCCGGTCATACTCAAGACGACCGCGTGGTAGGATATTGCAATCAAGAATCAGAGGTAACTCTTCCTGTTGTCCTGCTCCTAATAACATTCAGAAAGATAGGGCAGAGAAAAACTTTCCATTGATTTGTGATTTTTTAATGAATAAGTATATTATGTCAATTTAAATAAAATGGTTTTTCAATAATAGCCCAATATTCTAAAAAAGAACAAATAATTTTGGATATACGTTCCTGCATCCTTAAGTCAGTACAAAAACACCCAATAAACATCATAAGAAAATATTTGTGCATTGAAAAAATATTAACATTTTTATGTGTGGGTCTATGGGATTACATTAGTTTTGCCTGCGATCAGTGGCGGATTATCCTTAAGGCAAACTAGGCACGTGCCTAGGGCCCCAAGGTTAAAAAAGTGCACGCGTGGAAGTTTTAAACGAAAAAGAAGTCTATTTGATTACTCTTACGTCGCCCTCACTCTCTAATCACATTTTTCATTCACGATCACCTGTCAAGCGTCATCATCATCATCATTACAGCCCTTCTCAAGTCCACTGCTTAACATAGGCCTCACCCAAGGAATGCCACAAAGCTCGGTCCTGAGCTACATTCCTGCATGCCTTACCAGGTCGTCAGTCCATATGGTGGGGGGACGTCCTACACTTTACCTGCCGGTACGAGGCTGCCACCTGAAAAACTTTCTTCCCCATCGCTTGTCGGTTCTTCGGGCTATATGGCCAGCCCATTGCCACTTCAGCTTACTAATCCGTTGGGCTATGTCGGTTACTCTAGTTCTACTGTGAATATCCTCGTTTTTAAATCTATCACACAGAGAAACCCCGAGCATAGCCCTCTCCATAGCTCGCTGAGCGACGTTGAGCTTCCCCTTACGGCCAGCAGTGAAGGAGTACGTCTCAGATCAATAGGTCATCACTAGCAACACGCACTGGTTGTACAATCTTGTTTTGAAGTTTTGAGGTATGCCTGACGTGAATCCATCGATTGACCTCTCGGTCGAAGTTGGACTTATCTAGTCAGGCTATTTGTCTCAGGTATACATACTCGTCAACAACTTCGAGCGTAGTGCTCCCAACAACTTCCGGCATAGGTGTGACATGGACGTTACACGTGACTTTTGTTTTTTCAATGTTTACGAGGGCGACACTGAAAGTTTTTAGAACTGGCCACTTGTAAACGATATAATAAAAAAATAAGTTCGAATTTTGAAAATGGAACTCTTTGCCAATATTATTGTGTATGTATTTTATTAATTTATCATTTGTTTACGATTTGGCGGCAAATTGAAAATTGTCTGTGTCACGACAGCAAAAATTTAACGCGAGAAAATTTTCGTACAATGATTTTTTATGACTTTCGATGTCATTTAAGTCAACAAAACAGTTATGATAGACTTCGATTGGCCTTTTACGATGAAGCCCCATCTCGTACCACTGTTTACAACTGGTTTAATGAGTTTAAACGTGGTCGCACTAATCTCACCGATGATCTGCGTGAGGGACGGCCTTCTACGGCGACGACTGAAGATAACATCAGTGTTGTGTGGCGTATGATAGAGACTGACAAAAGGGTGACTTATCAGCAGATTCGGACAAGCTTAGGCATCGGTATGAGTCAAGTGCACAAAATCCTACATGAACATTTAGCGGTCAGGAAGCTTTGTGCCCGGTGGATACCTCATAATTTGACAGAGGCCCAAAAACTCCGTCGTGTTGATTGGTATCGTGAAATGGTTCAAAGATTTAACGAGGTGACTCAAATGCTGTGTTCGACATACTTACGGGTGACGAAAGCTGGATTTATTGTTATGATCCTGAAACTAAGAGACAGTCTGCTGTCTGGGTGTTTCCTTCCGAGGAGTTGCCAACTAAAGTGAAGAGAGGTCGAAGCCTGGGAAAAAAGATGGTGGCCTCGTTCTTCGGAAGGACAGGTCATTACGCAACAATTGTTTTAGAGGATCGAAAAACAGTTACTGCAAAGTGGTACACTAACAATTGTTTGCCACTTTTCTTGGAAAAAGTTCGGGAGAAACGACCTCGCAGTAGGATCCTCCTTTACCACGACAACGCCTCGTCGCACACTGCCAAGTAAACAATCGACTACTTGGCGACGTCAGACGTGGAATTACTGGGTCACCCGCCCTATAGCCCCGACCTCGCACTTTGCGATTTTTATTTATTTCCGAAAATAAAACAAAAACTTCGAGGAAAACGTTTTATGGACGCCGAGAAAGCAGTGGCTGCGTTTCAAAATGCCGTCGAAGAGACCCCTAAGGACGAGTGGGCAAAGTGCTTTTCTCAGTGGTTCCATCGGATGCAGCGATATATTGATGTAAATGGACACTATTTTGAAAAGATATAATAAAACTAATAACTTGCTAGTTTATTCAGTTTTTGATTTTCTAAGAACTTTCAGTGTCACCCTCGTATCTTAAGACCATTGAGGTTATTGGAGAAGAATGCTTAAGTCCTCCAGCGATTCTGCTATAAGGACTATATCGTCGGCAAATTGAAGGTGAGTGATGTACTTGTCAATGATATTAAAATCGTATCCTTTACAGTCCAGTAGCTTGAAAATATCTTCCAATGCAGCGGTGAGGAGTTTCGGGAATATAACGTCACCCTGTCTTACACCTCTCTGCCGTTGGCAATACGCATGGCAAAGTGGCAGATTCTACTCTTCGGTCTTATGTACATTTTGCCGAACGGTATGTAAGTGGTCTATAGTACTACTCTAGTGGTGGTAGTATGACTGCCTCATTGGTCTAGTGGTTGTAGTAGTGCGACTGCTGATAATAAGGTCCTGGGTTTGAATTTCGGGTCGGGCCAAAAAAATCAATTATTGGGTTTTTCCGTCAAGAAATTCTCAGTAGCTGCCCGGAGTCAGGAAGTTGGCGGTGTCTCACCCCCGTGCCTCGGAAAGCACGTAACTCCGTTGGTCCTGCGCCTGATCTCTCTCCGGTTGTGTCGGTTTACCGTCCCTTCGGATTATGAGGGTGAGGGAATAGAGAGTGCACCTGTGCTTGCACATACACTTGGGCACTGTAATCCTGTCCTGCACCGATGGCTAGTCTCCGTTGAGGCAGGCCGCCGTGACCGAAATTTGGTCTGGAGGACATTATTATGGTACTAAAGCCTTTTCGAAATCCGGTTTTTCGGGAGGCGGAAAGTCGTGCAAGACGATTCGTAATGACTCTCGAAAACATCAACGCGGCTAAGAAGGGAAATCGGTCTGTAGTTCTTCAAGAGAGTGCTGTCGCTTTTCTTGAAGAACAAGACCACCGCACTTCTGCTTCACGCCTCCGGATTAGTGCCACCATGGAGGACGGAATTGAAGAGCTTCTGAAAAACTTCAAGTACTGGTTTTCCACCCGCTTTCAGAAGCTCTGCTGTATTTTCATTCTCGCCCGGGGCCTTGCCGTTTTGAAGTTGCTGGAGAGTCATTCTAATCTCGCTCAGGCTGACGTCCGGTATATATCATCGGAATAGTGTCGGATAAGACTTGCTCTTGGATCGTTACTCACACTTGCAAGTGGCTTCAAAGATGACGTATACAGCTGCCCGTAGAACCTCTACATCTCACTCAAAATCTCAGGTGTCACAGAAACGATGCTACCACATTCGGTCTTCAGCTTCGACAGTTGGCTCTTTCTGGCAGACAGATCTCTTGCAAAGACTTTGGAGCCTTGGTTCCGCTCGATCGCTTCGTCTATGCGAGCTGTATTGAAGTTGCCTTAGTCCCGCCGCATGCGTTTAGAGATCTGTCTGTTCAGTTGCCTGTATGCTGTCATATCTGCTGTAGACTCCAGTTTCATTTCCCGTCTAACAGCCATGAGATTAAGAGTGTAATCGGAGAGTTTTTCGGTTGTTTTGTGAAGGGTCTTGCAGAACTTAGTTTAGACCGCATGGACAGTTTCTACGAGCTTGTCATTCATATCGTCCACTTTATTGCAATCATCTAGGCAATGAAAAAAGGTTTTGTGATTCGAGCTAAAAGTTTTCGGGGCTTTGGATTAGAGCACGAGTGAGACAGAGCGTAGACTTCATTAAACGTGACCTCTCTAACTTAACGTTGTTAAGGGAACTCTTGTCCAAATTATTTTGCAACTATTAAACTATATTATCTTCTCTATATATAAAAATCAATTGCTGTCCGTTAGTCTCGCTAAAACTCTAAAACGGCTCGAAGAATTTTGATAATTTTTTTTGTGTGCGTTTTAGTGGGTCACTGGATGGTTTAGATTCACAGTTGGACCCGGTAGGTGGCGCTGTTGTCGAGATCCAGAAATAACCCGTACGAAGCCGGGGCAGATCATTAGTATATCATAAATTATAATATATTTTATTTGTAAAATGAGTAGTTATAATTTATAGTAAGTACACTAGCTGTTCCCCGCGACTTCGCCCACGTGGAATTTATTGCGATTGTATTTCATGGGTTTAAATTTTTTTGCGCGGAACCCTAATTTTATTCTTAAAATAAAAGTAGCCTCAGTTACTCCTTATAACATCAGTTATCTACCAGTGAAATCCTACAGTCCCATCCAAATCGGTTCATAGGTTATTGCGTGATGCGTGTTCAGACAGACGTCGTGTTAGAGTTTTATTATAGTATAGATAGATACATGGCCGCTAGAAAGGCGCCGATGAAGGGCTAGCCTAGGGTGCTGCCGACATTTAATCCGCCTCTGCCTGCGCTAGTACTTTTTATTAGTTTGTGGTCTTGCCGAATATTAGTACATTGGGTCTAACCACCAAGAGCCTTTATTTTTGTGGATCTCGGGGGGGTTACATTTTTAGTAGGTACTATACATGGAACGAGTAGTGATTCTCCGAGTACTCGGCCTAGATTGGGCCGAGTACTCGGCCGAATACTCGGCTTTAAAAAAAAACGCGGTAGGGGGCGGCGCGCGGTTATTTCCCTTACACAGAGTTAGAGATGAAACGATACGAGTAAATACAAGTACTTACTCTATACTTTTATTTTAACACCAAGTACTTTTGGTATCGATACTTTAAAACTCAGTGCAAAGTAGTATCGAAAAAAAAGTACTTGTATCGGTACTCGATCAGTCACACACCCACAGACACTGTTGATGAGTGATTACTGATTACTTGTCAAATAACTCATGTTCGAGAGATTGTTTTCGTTATCTGGCGCGAAAATGACTGCTTATAGAAATCGTTTTATCGGAAAACATCTAGAAAAATTATTGATCTTAGGAAACAAAACACATAAAAAATTACCTTATTTCATAGTTTTTTTTAAAAATTTTATGCAATGAATACCTCATTAACTAACACTTCTCACGGTACGGATATGGTATAGTATAAAGTATCGATACTTTGATGGTATCGTTTCATCCCTACACAGAGTAACAGCGCGACGAATCTGTGCACGGGGAATCCCTTTCGAGAAAAACCCTAATTTCATAATTTATCAACTCATTTGTCACCTTTGTACGAGTACGAGCATCTAAATCTTCTTCTCTTAAATTTTAAATATTAGTAATAATAATTTCTATTGTAGATTCTTATGTACGTTCTCAATATTTCTGCTGTTTCTCATGTTCCTGATGTTTTAATTGTCTAATATAATAATAATGATAAAAACTGGCTTTTTGTCTTTATTTTTCTCTGGAATATAATTAATGCCGAGTACTCGGTACTCGGTCGTTAATACTCGGTGCTCGGCCGAACCCTAAAAAAAGGCCGAATCCGCCGAGTACCGAATCCAAACCGAGTACTCGTCCCATGTCTAGTAGGTACTTTATTGTAGGTATCTAAGTTTTAGATGCACAGTAATAAATTCGTAACAAGTTCTAATTTTAAATCATGCGTGTCACTGACACAAATATACGTATTCTTAATATACAGCAAAGGGCTGATAGAAAAGCAAATAAGTACAACTTTTGCTAAACCTTCAATACAAAAAATCAATTTTATAACATAGACGAATTGATCTTAACTTCCTCTCAAAATATTCCAGATTATGACAACCCTGAACAGTGCCGGATTAAGCAAGCGCGGGGTCCGTAGCAAATTCTATCGAGGGGCCCTTGATATGCTTTGGGTTCTTAAGTATAAAGTGGTAAAATACAATTCAATACTTAATACGTTTATTTGCTGTCTATTGGTTACAATTTTGTTGGTGTTTAATAGTAAAGTAAATTACTACCCTGTTAGACTCTGACAAGTACAAAAAGCCAGAGGTGAGATTTGTCCTGGCACTTTGGAATTATTTTAATTAGAAACTAACCATTTAAAACTGACGATACTACCTAATTGTAAATCTTTTTAGTAGGTACATATTTTAAAGTTTATATTTATTACAAAATATATTATATTTTAGGAATAGGTAATATTATATTGTATCAGTGGTGTACTTTAAATTATGTAAATATCTTATATTTATCTGTTTCTTTTATTACTTTTTAAACTTTTACAAAGTAACTTTTCTAAATTTCATGTAGTATAAGGTATTGCAATTTAGAAATAATACTATCCGTACCAATTTATCTAAGCAAATCATATTCTATATTCATCAGAGAGATAATTATGGCGTTTTTGACCGCGCTTGACAGCGTTCTTGGCGTTAGTGTGCCTTAATTTATTTTTTACATAGTTCAATGTCGAAAATATACGTTCACCACTGCAGTTATTGATCATGAGAGACAATAAATGCGCAAAGCAGTTTCTAAATTGGGGAAACATGATACTAATTAATTATACATTAGGAATTTATAATAGAATATCTAGAGATTCGTTTTTCGTACTGTCAATCGCACCATCCACATCCGTTTTGAGCAGCTCGGCAAACTGCACTAATTCGCCGTCTATGCTGTCTTCCAAACCATTTGCAAAAGCACTGACCACAATTGGAGTTTCTTCCAAAATCTCTTCTGATGTAATAGATTTTAAGTGTTGAAAAATTCCAAAAACACTAGTTAGATCTTGGTATGCCTTCATGCATTTATCTAAAGCAGATAGTAAGTTATCAATAATGACAACAAACACCTCAATTTCAAACTATTTACCAGGTGTTTCTTTTTCAACAAATTCGTCAAGTGTACTAGAACCGCTAAAATGTTCATAATTTGTGTAATTTCGCTTGCGTCGTCTTGAAGTCTTTTGCAGATATTCATGACATCCCGTCAGATCTTTGGCTTTTGCTTCAATATCTGAAAATGTGGATCGTATTGTTTGGACATAGTAAATGATTCATAAAGGGTATTTAGACGATTGCAGCGACGCAATAGTCGCTTGCAGGCGTTCTAATATTCCATCCTTCGTAACTGTCATTATTAGATTATTTCCGTTTCATGGATTTTATGCATTGCTTGCTTGATGCAATTAATTTGATAAATTCCTCGCATGTTGTTTTAGATAAATATGACGTGTCCTTTATGGGCATAAGTTTGTTGTATCGGTCCGAAAAAACCGCTGGTGACAGTAAATTCTAAAGTTGGTGGAAAGTTTGGTCGGTGATGCAGAAATTTCCGCGTAAATCGCACAGTAGTGGACCGCCGGCCATCGAGATGATGAGGATGAAATTTCGAGTTCTGTCGTAGTGTACGATGGTAAAATTCAGCAGCTGGAATTAATTCGAACAATTTCTCCGAGCAGTCCCCGTGGTATATGCGGTAGAAGCTGCATAGAAATGGAACGTCTCTTCGCCGTGGAATACGGTCAAGTGGAAGGAGCTCATACTGAGGTGTCCCAGCCCAGAGATGAGAACAGTATTCCAAATGAGGACGAACCTACGCTTTGTAATACCGGCATGAAATACCGTCTCGATCCACAGAGCAGACCAAGTTTTTTTGGTGCCAGTTTAGCCTTCCCTTCCAAGTGACTACGAAACTGTACGTCTCTCGAAATGTCGTCGCCAAGGATTCCGATGCTGGCTGAGGCAACGAGGGAAGTGCCCTGAAATTGAGGAGATATGACAAAAGGGTTTTTTTTGTGGTAAACGCGCAAACCTGTCTTTGGGGGTTAAACTGGACTAGATTTAGTCGCCCCCAATTCGAGACTTTGTTCAACAAAGAGTCTACTTCAGACACAAGTTTGTTCCGGCACTCGACGACGTGTCCCCGAGAAATATAAGCACGGCCGGTGTATTAACCATCACCAGTGCTGTCGTCTGCATAACAATGAATGTTACTAGTATGATGCGTAAGCATCATATTAGTCTGTGCTAGTATGCAACATATCATACTTGGTCTCGACTGCCTCCGCCCATCGGTGAGTCAGGTAAACAAGAAGATCACCAGCTAAGCGACTTTGACGGAAACCATATTGACGGTCACTCAGCTGCTGCTCTTTAAGGTACCGTATAAGCTGGCAGTTAATAATAGATTCCATTATTTTGGAGAACGAGGAGGTGATAGCGATAGGTCTGTAGTTGGACGGGTCCGAGCGGTCACCTTTTTTAGGGATCGGGTGCACTAACGGTGTCTTCCATGAGCCTGGAACCACACCTAAAGAGTAAAAGCCGGAAAACACGCGTAAGAACCGGCGCCGACTCCGGAGCACACGTCTTCAGCACAATTGGGGGATTCCATCAGGTTCACTCAACTTGTTGACGTCCAGGGACACGAGTGCTTTGCGCACCGAGGGCTGTGTAAACAGCACATTTGGCATGCAGTCTTCGAGAGTCGAGTTGGACGCAAAAAGAGAACCTAAAGATCGGCTTTCTCCTTTGCCGTGTGGGCCAGCGAGCCATCCTCCCTGCGCACAGACGGTACTGATGGCTTACAGAAATTCCTTTGGATAGCCTTGACGAAATATCAAACGCACGAGTTCCAGAAGGAAGGCAAACTACTACAATGTGCTCTGACTTTGCCTTAGCGATAACTCTTTTGAAAGACCTGGAGGCAGAGTTGTACTTCTTTTTGAGTGCGCTATTTTTTTTTTATATAATAAGAGTGACAAACGAGCACACAGTCCAGCTGATCAGTGGTAAGTGGTTGCTGTGGCCCATAGACATCTACATCTATCCTCGATTAAGAATCAAAATGTAAATGCGTTGCCACTCTTGAGGACTAAGATGGAATGCCTCGTTTCCAGCAAAAAGGGTCTCCGGTTCTATACACTCACCATACGAAACAGCAGCATTGAGCTGCTATTTTACGCTGGTATTCTGTGAGAGCGTGGTCCTAACCCGGTCAAGCCGACCCTTTCGTGGTACAACCTTAATATAGCTGCAGCATGACTCTACCACGTAAAAAACATGTTTGCGTCCCAGGACGCCGATGTGTCAGCCCAGGCCTTGTAACACTCCTGCTTTTGCCGCAACGCAATTTTGCAGGAGCGTCCAAACCAAGGTTACCTGCCGCCGATAGTCACTACAGACGGGATGAAAAGTTCCATCCCCTGAAGCACCACATCGGCGACAGACTTAGCAACAATTTTCTTGGGATCATCCAACGTGAAGAAAATCCGCCACCATGGGTAGGATGCAAAAAAAACCCGCATCCAATCCCAATCCGCTGACTTATAGTGCCACACATGGCGGCAGCTTTCCGATCGCACCTGCAATGAGCAAGTGATGGACACTGTACTCCGGATCAGGCAGTGATCCGAAGAGCCAAGAGGGTATCGACGGAGACCCGATAGCCGTCCAGATGAGAGGTCAGCAGAAGGTTTAACAGGGAAGGTCCACATCTGGAATTCGTGTGGGCGATGTGAAGAGTTGTGTCAGATCATATGCCAAGGCAAAGTCGTAAACAGATCTTCCCGGTCGGATCGGTAGTACGAGAACCGAACTATTTGGCATGGTGGGCGTTGAAACTTGTGCGTTTACCGTATGAAATTCTGTGTTTTATTTTCGCCAACGAAATAATCGGTTACCGATTGTCTGAAGTGGATTGTCTTAGTCGAAAAAGACCATTAGAAACCTTATTTATGAATTTAATAGGCGAAAACGCTAGCATTAGAGGCGGGGTTGGTATTAGGGGCATCCCTACTAGCAGACTCTAGTATGGGCAAAGTTTTGAAGACGGTTTTTTTTTTGAAAAAAGTACTTTATATGGTTACTATACTCTTTCTCCTTGTTGCATACTGCTGCGGGTTGTTTTTGTGCGTGTAGTTTGTAGATGACAAACGAAGTTGGTCACCCGTGAGGTCCTAAGATTCATTAAAATAAATATGCTACATTGAAAACAAATAAGGCTACCGTTTCTTGTCACTAATTGTACTAAACACATTAGTATTATACTGCTATTTTACGCTGGTGTTTTGAGCAAACCTAGTCTTCAACCGGCCAACCCTTTTATGCTGCAGTCATAATACTACTTTAGTGAGTTAATTTCTTAGAAACGCAGGTTTGCGCACGATGTTTTTCTTCACCGCTGAGAATATGGTAAATCAGTATTAAAAATTTCAATTAACTGTTCATTAGTATGCTTGGAACTAACCCCTGAGATAAATACCATGGTATAAACATTAAAAAAATTGAAGTGACAAATTAACTAACCGTCCTACTGATGGTAAGTAGCAACTCCAGTCCGTGGACCACTGCACCCAAATTCAAACAAAGAAGGGCTACTGATACTTTGTCATCTCTGAGGACTAAGATGGAATGCCTCACAACCCGTAACTATATAGGCTCTTGACCCTTAAAACCGGAACACAGCAATGCAGTCACTGCAATTTGATGGCAGAAATAGATAAGAAAGTGGTGCCTATACCAACGGACTCTTAGCCTGAAAAGGAGTCGTATCACCAACATATTCTTCAAATTGTAAGGAGAGGTCGTGGCGTGAGTTTGAATTTACTACCTCATATCATCTCGTCGGTGACGTAAAAGGCGATAGAAGGTAGCATCTTCCTTATAAGAGCTCTAAATGATAAAAGCTGCGGTTTCCAAGCGTGGCAAATATGGCAAATACTCCCTCTATGAGGCAATCTAGAGGAAGCCTATGTTCAGCAGTGGGCTTCCGGTAGGCGACAATGAATGAATGAAAAAACATAGATATGCGTTAGGTACGTTTTCCGTGATAAAATCTATTTTATAGATATAAACTATTAGTATTCATTACTTTACAAGGCAATTATCATTCATTGTCTGATCCATTTGCACCATTACGTTTGATTTTAACATGAGATTACGTCACCGATTCAAAGGCATCAGCTACATATTCAATGGCTTTCACTTAACACGGTCGTCATGGGGGTTTGTGAACAAATAGATTATAGTTTATTAATATCTAAAGACTTTCCAGTTGTTGAGAATTTAGCGAAAAGTGCTGCAATAATAGCACTTCATAAATTCGAGTGGAGGTTTATTACTTTTGTGTTTTATAACACGAGCATGTTTTGTGGAATTGACCTATTCTCGAAAACATATGGAAAAAGTGTAATCGTAGGTCACGGTGCTTTTTATCCACAATTTTCAGGAAATACACATCAATACGTACTGTTTGGAAGTAATATTCAAAATATTGGCCTAATGTTGGAATGGATGCAAAAACATCAATTCGACAACACCGGTAAATATGTAGTTGTTTGTATATCCAAAGAAGACTGCGATGAATCAGAAGGGGTTAAAATGTTGTGGAATTACAAAATTATAAACGTTGTCTTTCTTAAAACTGGACTTATAGCCACTGAATCGATGGCATATACATATTTTTACAAACACTACGACTGTGAAAAGGTTCAGCCAGTGAAATTGGATAATTGGCTCTCATGTATCTATGTTGACTATGGAAAAAATTGTTTAGAAATGTTTCCTTTAAAGTTAAAAAATTTACAATCTTGCCCAATAATAGTTTCTACTTTTGCACAAACGCCCTACATGATGATAAAAAACGGAGTTCCTTCAGGTGCTGACGGAGATTTGCTTCGTCTCATAGCAGAAAAATTGAATGCAAGTCTTCAATTGATGACTCCGCAGCGGGGTTTTGGCTGGGGCAAGCTCGAAGAGAATGGAACTTGGTCCGGGTCACTTGCTGACGTGTATAACGATTTAGCAAACTTCTCGATGACATCGGCAAGTATAACACTTAGTCGGTTCTCTCACTTCCATATGTCAATGGACTACAATACGGTGAGTGTAGTGTGGGTGACACATCCTTCTGCTATGAAGTCTCCTTCGTTAAAATTAATTCGTCCATTTGAATTCGAAGTTCGAATAACTTTGGCACTTTCCTTTTTACTTGTTGTTCTTTTAGCTGTGCTTATTAGAAGGAAATATTGGAATTCAGTGTTTAAGGCCATTAATATTTCGCTTCCTCGCCGAAGCCTCGTATTTTATTCTTGGGAACTTTTCATGGGCTTGCCATCAACAAAATTACCAACAAAGTCGGCATTTTTATGTTTAGCTTTGTTTTGGATTTGGTACTGTTTTTTAATCAGAACATTTTATACAGTGTTTCTTATCAAAGCCTTAAAAACCAATGTACTATTCAGATATGCAAAAAATAGAAGACGCACTTACAGCTAATTACGGAATAGGCGGAGGAAGTGCACTTAAAGACTATTTCATTGACGAGCCAAACATTTATAATCGTTGGATTAACTTCGAAAGTAATGAAATCTTTTTAGCATTGATGAATATGTCCGAAGGTGCAAAGATAGTAACTGCAATAAATTTAGAGACTACGAAATTATTCCAAAGAAATCAAAGCAAGGATTTGCATATTCTACCACAAAAAGTGATCAGCAGTCCTACAGTAATATTTTTTAAGAAGTATTCTCCCCTAACTGAAGCAATCAACGCTATTTTAAAGCAATTGGTCGAAACTGGTTTTGTTTCCAAGATTTATAAAATTTACACGAAATCATGGTTTATTAAGAAGTCAGGGTGTCAGAATAAAGCTATTACTGTAGCACACTTTACAGGTTGCTATGCTGTTCTTATTGGAGGATGGATTTTATCATTTATATTTTTTATTGTAGAATTATATATGGGGCAAAGACGTAAATCAAAATAAATTGTGTAATAAATTTATAATAATTTATACTTTACAAATTCAAGTTCACTTATAAATATTGCACGTTATTTCTCCTGTGTGTGTCACTTGAAGGCGGTCCTAGACATGTGTACAAAGGAGAATGACCAAAGTGGTACCAAGAAGTCTCACGCATCAAGACCAAAATTTTATAGTAATTAGTTTCATAATTTTTAGGACATTACGCGTCAGGGATTTGATTTTGAACAGGAATTTACTTTTAAGTTTATAAGTATGGATATTGAGTCAATTTTATTTGACATTTGGCTAGGGAAGGCTCAGTCCATGCTCTATGTCTATGGTTTTACTCCCTATTTATATGACGTTTATAGTAGGCATGTCGATTCAGTTCAAAATAATCGATCTCCGATTCAATTCAAACATGCTAGAATCGATTTTCAATTAAATCGAGTATTAAAAGGTCTATTTTCGATTAATCACGACATTTTATAACATGCCTAATATAGACACAGAACATTATTGATGATAATTTACTAAATACAACTGATTGGATAGAAATATCATTAAATTAACAAACATAACATCACGCCTATATTTACCCGAAGGAGTAGGCAGAGGTGTGTAGTACTCCCACTAGTCTTCAGTTATGTTATACGTCCCATGTAATAGGAGTTGAGCCTTATGCCATACACCGGGCACAAATCCAGCCTCCGTGGTACTACTGGGCATTTCAATAGTGTAAACTGCAACGTACACTTATCGATAAATCGGTTTCAATCTAATCGAACAGTGGGCTGCTGTGCTCATATAATGACGATAGTGTGGTATTTGATCTGGGGACGGTGTAATGACGTAACTGCGCCGGCAATGGCTTTAGATGATTTTTTTCAAGAGTATGATGAATGATTTAAATAAATGTATTTTAAATAAATATTTTTGACTTTTAATCGCTATTAAAAACCTAAAACCTATTATTAAAAATGGACTTGTTTGTTTTATATTTCTATCACCTACCTAATCGATTCACGACAACAACAATAGTGTCTGTCATGAATAGTATCTTAAGATTATTAAAGGGTTATTGACAAGACTCTCTAGACTCAACGAGCGTTTTTTTTTTGGTCTGACTGTTCACCCTTATGATAATGTTTTATTGGTTTTAGTGTGTAGTGTGATCACAGTAGCGTCCAATGATATATTACCCTTAGATACGTTACCCGCTCACAGTATTGGCAATATGTATAAAGGTCGTGCAAATCTCCGAGTTTCAGTCACGCATCCTGCGACGCGGCTATATGTTGCTGTAACTCGTAATTCTTACTAATATTAGTGGATTACGCTGTTTTTAGAGCCATAATGTTCGTCCATATTTAATGTGTCTATTTAAAATAGGTCGTTGGTAGCGTCGAAAAATAAAACGTAGTTTTTAGGTTATTTTCGATTTTATAAAATAACTCCATAACCGGGTTTTGTTTTAAAAATAACTTTTGTAGGAGTTAATATAATAAGTGTAGTCTATAAAACAAAGTTTGATTTTGATGCAACATGGTACGGGATTCCATACATTAATGGGCATTCTCCTTTGTGCAAGTATTATTTGTGATATGTTAACATCGGAAATCTTTTCAATTAGTCATTTCAAGGTTATCCACGAATTAACCGACACTGTTATTAACTACAGGTAAAACAAATAGATTTCAACAATTTTCAAGAAGCTCTTTGGGAATTTTAATATCATTTTTTTTAAATATATTTACTAGAAAAGATGGCTGTCTGCAAAAGATCTTGTAATTGATGATCTTATAACGTCGGGATTTCAAAACACCTAAAAATAAACGCGGTAAACTCCATAAAACTGGTTTCATCAAAATTTTACTTTTAATATAAAGTAAAACACACCCAAATAATTTTTATTCAATATAGATTATTACATAATACTTATGTATTGAAGGTAATTTCTTTATTTACCACTGGTTCGGAAAATACCTCTGTCCTGGGCGAGCAAGAAACCTAGCGGGATTAGAATTTCTAAAACATACGAGTATACTTTATAACTTTACAATAATTTTATATATGAATTTTAATAGAACCAGCATGATAGCGATCACCTCATTACCAAGGGTTATTTTTATGTATGTATTCCTTGATATTATAACAAGCCTTTTTGAACTTTTAATAAAACTTTTCAACTTATTTATTAACAAAGTGAACATTTTCTGGGATTTTGTTGTAAAAGCGTTACCTAATACATTGCCTCATAAATGAATTACTAATTCTGTGGATTCTAGTAACTGGCATTACAAGCTTATGTTTGTTCCTAATGTTTATAGTATGAACATTTTTTATTTTTATCAAAGCTGTTTATTTCTTTAAAATTTTCTCTGAGGGACTCTACAATGTAAGTTATAAATCGTCCGTACGGCCTTCTTATGCAAAACAAATATGGTTTCAATGTCAGTCGCGTTAACCCATAGCAAAAAGCCATAAGACATTACGCTATGAAAGTAACTAAAATAAACTATAGAAGAATTAAAGCCCCGACTTCAGGACAATCCTGAAGTTCTTTGAAGTCGTCTATTACTTTTTGTTTAAAGTATTTTTTTTTACCACTGGAAGAAATATCACAATCTCAACATTCAGTTTCATAGTGGTTTCAGCGTAAACAAAAATGCTACTTAATTACGTTTCCAACACCGCGGAGTTTTATAAATTAAAATATTGCAAAATCCTCACACTTGTCTCGGACTGCCATAACTCCCGTAAATTAAAGTTGTAAAAATGAAATAAATGTGTGTTTTAAAAATCTTTATTGGTGTATAATTTGTTGTTTCTTGGTAGCTTTAGCAATAGAAGTCATTTCGTAGGAAAAAATGGTAGGTAAAATAAGCATCTATAACTTCTTAATTGAGAATTTACTCCTAGAACTAAACTCCGAACTGCTCAGATAAAATCTTAATCATACTCACTAAGCCTTGTAGACGGACTGTACCAGATGTGTCGCACCTTTGGCGCTGTTATCCGTCACTAAACTGTGTATCAAAACCTACTAAAAACTGTGTATCATCTAGCATTCATGATATAGTTCCACTATGTGTAACTACTGTATGGGGGTCCACGAAACAAGATGGAGAAGCTGTTTCTCAGTCGTTGATATCTCACGGCGTAATGTATGTTCTCATCCATTATCATTTCAAGGGTTCCGTACCTCAAAAAAATAAAAGGGAAACCTTATAAAATCACTCTTGTCCTTCTGTCCATCCGTCCGTCTGTACGTCTGTCAGGGCCCTTTTTCTCAGGATATCAATTTAAAATTAATATGGTCCAATGGAGGTGTAAAAATCAAACTTTTAATTCAAGGCAATCAAAGGATATGGCCATTTATGTCACATATTTTAATACTCAAAACTCACTGATCAAAACCTACAGGTTACATCCCGTTGACCCTCATGTGGTGAGAAGCAAGGTCTCACAACACAACTACAGTAAAATGAAATCCGAAAATCGTTAATTAATAGTTTTTTTTGGATTACAAACTTTCATTTGCAGTTCCATGCTCCGAATGTGATGTAGTAGCCAATACGGTTTCTGTCGGGGTCGCTCAGCTGGTGATCTTCTTGTTTACCTAACACACTGATAGGCGCAGGCTTATGGGCTTCCCGAGAAGCCTGTGAATGTTGGTGTTCCACAAGGCTGTTCCTTCTGCATATCAACAATATATTACAAACCTGTAATATTCATTGTTATGCAGATGACAGCACTGGCGATGACTTATGCACCGGCTGTGCATAAGTGATATTTCTCGGTAATACGT
Organism: Parnassius orleans; assembly: GCA_029286625.1. Taxonomy (NCBI): domain Eukaryota; kingdom Metazoa; phylum Arthropoda; class Insecta; order Lepidoptera; family Papilionidae; genus Parnassius; species Parnassius orleans. The sequence continues at coordinate 1,707,631 of JAGSMP010000027.1, read as the reverse complement.
TGTTGTGTGCCGGAAAAAACTTGTGTCTGAAGTCCAGTCTTTGTTGAACAAAGTCTCGAATTGGGGGCAACTAAATCTAGTCCAGTTCAGTCCCCAGAAGACACAAGTTTGCGCGTTTACCGCTAAAAAGAAGTCTTTTGTCGTACCTCCTCAATTTCAGGGCAATCCCCTGCCGACATATCGAATGACGTTCAGTTTTGCGGTCACTTGGAAGGGTAAGCCAAATTAGCCCCTAAAAAGCTTAGCGTGCTTTGTAATTCGGAACAGAATTGCATGCCGGCACATCGTTTGGAACTTTACAAGGCGCAAGTTCGGTCTCATATGGAATATTGTTCTCATCTCGCACAACTTCCTTGTGGAATCAACTACCACCGGCGTTTTATCTGGACGTATACGACTTAGCGACCTTCAAGAAAAGAGTCTACCCTTTCTTTTAATGGCAACGCATCTGCAATTCCACTGGTGTCGCTGTTGTTCATGGGCGGCGGTAGTCACTTAGCATCAGGTGAGCCGCATGGTCGTTTGCCCTCTCTTATATAAAAAATCTTTACACAGAAAGAAATTAGTTCTGTAGAGTATATTGATCTAATTTTTGGAGCTTTATAAACGAGCTTTACAGTCTATCGAGCGGTACCGCTGCAGCTCATGGACAACTGTAAACAATTTCATACAATAAGGGCTACAGTTGCGCTTTACTAAAAGCTCTTTGAATCACCAATTCAATTTTGTTGTTTAATTTGTTCGAACATGTTCCGGAAAACGCTCAATTCACCTTTATCCAAAAAAGACAAAGTCAGAAATAAAATTTTGAAAAAAAAATCGATCAATCGTAAATGAACATTTCCATATCCCATATTCCATATATTATATATTAGTTAATAATAATAAAAAAAATATCGCTTATATCCAATCGTAATGGCTTATATGACGACGTATTGATTGTACTAAACACTTACTATACTGACGATTGGCCATTGTGAGCTGAACCTGTCGTATATCATACTTAAGAGCGGAACCTGTACTAGGAAACGTTGTGTTATATATAGTGTTACGACCCCATACATGCGTTCTATAATTAGTAATGAATGATACATGATACCTATGGTTTTGTCACAATTTAACTGTACACAAAAATAAGTTACAAATTGTCGAAAGATAGAAAACAGTATGATAAATAGATACATAATATTAAGTTAGTTATGATTTAAAGATGCAAGTGTAAATGTTCTTTTTGTGTGTGAATGCCAAAAATAGTGGAAGTTGATGACAAAGAACATAAATTGTGTACGTAGAGGATACAGCTTGTTCTTTACCACTTTATGTATATCTGAAAAAAATATGACAACTATGGCTTAAAATCCCCCTATGAGACAAAAATACAGTTGCCAAGTCGCTCGCCGCGCCGTGGCAACTATGTCAAATATAGGCAATAAGGCAAACTATGGAGGAGGATAGGCCTCCTCCATAGTACAGCAGTGGACTTTTTTTAGGCGGTAAATAATAGATAGCGTTACAATATACGTTTAATCTAATACATTAACCGCCTTAAACTCTTATTTAAAAGTCCCAATTAAATTCCGTAATACCCAAAATTGTTTTATGGCGGCACTGTCGTCGTACCACAATAGCATAAACGGACAGACCGACGACAAAAACCTAAATCATGTTACCGTCTTACCACATGGAGCATTGGCCACTCCCCTGAACTCCTTATCTGGTGGAAGAAAACTATATTCCTTCTAAGGCCAAAGTTTCTATATTCTTAGTATGATATACAACAGTTTAAATATCAAAATAATATTATTTATACAAAATAAGTCCTCTTTGTACTTGAAAGATTACATTAACTATTCATCGGTGATATAAATCAAGGCTAACTGAATGACAATAAAATTTGCTAAAGTGTAGACCAACACGAAAATCTGTAATTAGTACAATATTACGTCTTTTAATTTTTTTATTTTTACAAAATTGATGATGTGAGCAAATGACTAAGCAGTGTGGTGGTGACGTAAGAGAATTCATCATCAAGTGCAACAGTGGAATGTTGTAGTCGATGAAGATGACAAACATAGCATGTGACATGTTATAAATCGTAGAGCCGATAAAGTTTACGTGCACAGAACTCAATTACTCCTTACGTGTAAAAATTATGTCATGTCACATGTCAAAAAATGGAGTAGAGATTTCAATAAAAGATTTATCGAGAGTTTCAATAAATTTGAGTGAATTTGAGTGACGTTATTTATGTTACTCTATTTAATGAAAATTAATTTTAAGCAAGTAGGATCGGTCAGTTCTTTAAAAAGCCAAGTAGGTACATCCAACAGCATTTAAAGACACGCTACAGAAGTAGTACGGTGATTTTTCCTAACCTGTATAAAAATTTGCGTATCCCTAGTAATCCTAACCACACAACAGCTAACAAGATTTGTATGAGTAGAATAACTGCTACAACCATAATAAAGCTGCAGCGTGGCTCTACTACGTTAAAACTGTAGGTACAGTGGATCCTGGTAGTTTTCAACAAGGCATTAGTAAAACGGTATAGCAAACCTATACCTATACTTAATTAGAACCCATGGAGCAACATTGAAGGAACACATAGAAATAATTATACAGATCTAATATGGTTTTCAAAAAAAAGTTCTACAGAGTAACTGTCAAGATTTAGCGATGAAATAAATGAGCATATAAATGAAGAAAAAAAAACAACTTGCTGTGTTCATAGAAATTCAAGGACTTTCGATACTCTTGTCTACTATATGTTTAGTAAGGAAATTGAAAGACACGGGAATTATACAGGGTTATTTTACAATAAACGCCCAAATTTGCAGAGAAGGTTCCGAATAAATAATATAGGCGAATGGTGAAGATAAATTAATTTAAAAAAATCTCAAAAATTCTGTCCCTTTTATCTTTTAAATTAAGAATGCGTGGTAATGCATTATTTTAACTGATTGTCATTCATAAATATCTAACGCCTACTATTTTATTACGCACGCACACATTTTTAAGGTTCGCTCGGTCGACAAAAACGTTGTGAATTGAGTCGCACACAGATGACCGGCGCGTACGCTTAGTTGTAGCCCATAAATCACATTAAATTTGAAATAATTTCAAATAAAATTAGAAGCCTTATTTACTCGTTATTTCAAAAACTAAACTAAAGTAATAACGGTAGGTATAAGTATCATTATTTATATATTTGAACTTAAATATAAAATTTGGATACTCTTTGAAAAATAACCCTGTATACGAAAAACAAGGAGAAGATAATTTGACTGACCGGTTCTATAGTGTGAAAATGAATTATACTCTTAACAACCCAGTTACTTAAGGAACTGCGCAAGGATCGGTACTCGGGCCTCTCCATTTTATCGTTTATGTAAATGCAATGAGTAAATATGTAAAATTTTGTTCAAGCTAATTTACCGACGACGCATGCTTACTTATTTCTGGTAAGGACATTAATTAATTAATTAAGTAATTAGTATTAATACTATAACGAGTAGACACCAATCAGATATTCATAAAATAAATAAATGGTGCCATAACGCCGGCCTCATTATAAACAACCAGAAAACACCTTACGAAAAATATACCGTAATTAAGATCATAAATGCGTAAACAATGTGACTGCTACCATTGAAGTCGTCATCCATGCTTATTCGGGCTTAATCATTGATGAAGACTTCAACTGGAGTAGGTTTCTGTGTGTAAATTGACAGGTTTTGTAAGAACCTGGGAATATTTCTAGGAGCTGTCGGCAGCATTAAAAGGCGCCTTCTCTGTCATTTAAGATTATTATTATATAATGTCCTTGCGGATACACAAATATCATATGGTTTAAGTAATTATGGACGAACCTTCAAGTCATATTCAGATAAAATGTTAAAATTTCAAACACGTATCATTAAACAGATAATTCCTCCATACATTAAAAGTAGATATATTAGAGATGACACAAACATATTGTATCGTAATGTCCTATCTTTACATAACAAAGTTAAATAATAAATATAAAAAACTGCACCACAAAATGATATATCTATATTCTGAGGTAGTCCCGTTGTTAGCCTTTTGGCTTTAACAGTTCCATTTGTCTCAGAGCCTAAGAAAATAAACGCAGCAATTAATTTTGTGGCTTTAGCCTCTCTATAACTATAAACTTTTTAGGCAGGAAGAGTGTATCGTACTGCTCCAATACGTCTTGACGGACATGACATATCTTCGAAATAATTTTATAGGATTGAAGATAAAAGATATACCTAATAGAAGTCAGTACTCAAAACCCCACTCGTATTAGCAGTTTAAAGTTCGATGCAGGCGATGGGCTCTGAGATTCCGTCTATCTAAGTCATTCATACGGTTATGTTGTTTATCGTAATTCCGTCCGTTGCGGTTATTGCGCTAGAAGAAGCAAAGGAAATTATTCTGCAGTGAAGTCGACTTATGCCACATCGTGATAAGCAGTGTTGCTGTTGAATTGTATGCATCTCGTAAGTCTCTTTTGGTTTATCATGTAATTACTTTCATCACGTTACACTACATATTATGACCGGTACGTAGCGCTTATTACGGTATTGCCGAAATGAAACTGCGGTACACCGAATATGTAGTGCGGTACACTGTTTTAGTGCAGCTTGCTGTGAGCAAGTTGAAAACCCGCTCTTACGCCATTATTATTTTAGGCTGTGTTTTTTTTATATAGGAGAGGAGCCAAACTAGCATGCGGCTCATCTCATGGTAAGTGATTACCGCCGCCCATGAACAACTGCAACACCAGGGAAATAGCAGGTGCGTTGCCGGCCTTTTAGAAAGGAGTAAATTCTTTTCTAAAAGGAGGAAGCTCTTCATTAATATATAAAAATGTTAAGTATAAAAGTAAGTCTAATTAAAGGAATCTAATCAGACACGTCATTTCACTGATACTTCCAGATTACTTTAGCACCATAATATGTTTTTAACACGTAGAAAGTTGTAAGTCAGGCAAACTTTTGATTGCAAAGCCGACATTTAAATGTAAATTTTGACTGTAGACCAATTAGGGTTTCACCTATGAGGTCAAGTTCTGTGAAGCCACATCCAAGTGGTCCATGGTTTGAAATGCGTTTCAATTCTGAAAGGAAGTGGCTGACATCAATAATTCTTCTGTTTATTATTTTTTCCTTCGTTTCTGCTCCATTTTCATACGAAGTTTCAATCTGAAATAAAATATAGCGACTTTTGATATGTGCCCTTAAAACATTTGCCTTTTTTAGTTCATCTGAAGCTGTTATTCATTTTCAAATACAAAAAAAGGGAAGTCTACCCTTTCTAACTTTTCAAGTTTAAAATACACGTGGAAGGTATCAGAAACTTACTTCTTAAGTGTCTTCAGTGGTTTCTTGAATGTCTTCATTGGTTACTTCAGCGTTCTCATTTTCAGTCAAGTCTTCTGTAAAGTCCTTTCGTAAACTGCAAAAGAAAAATATTTTGCATAATGATAACAGAGTCCAGGAGGAATCGGCGCATGAGTACCATAAACTATTCCACCTCAATATTTTGCCATGGGGAAACTTGGTGCCATATTGTTTAAACCGATTTTTTTTTCAATTGCGAGTAATTGTTATTTTCAAACGGGACAATTTTTAAAAATAATAAATATAAAAATATTTTTTATATTTTTTGATGAAATACGAATCAAAAGGCTCTATGATTGTTTATGATAAAGTTATTCGGTTTTTTCGGAACTCGGAACCAAATTCGGTTACTACTTATTGGCTCATTAAAAATATAATATTATAAAGAAATGTATAAAAAATGATTTTTTTTATATCAACAATAGGACAATTTGAAGAGAATCGCAAAAAAAATTGAGGTGGAATAGATTTTGGTACTCATTCGCCGATTCCTCCTGGACTATTTTAGGTTCGGGTAAATAATCTATACTTATAATAATATAAAGAGTGATATTTATATAATTTTGTGAGTTTGTGTATATGTGTAGGATAATCTCCGAAACTACACCTACATTAGTCGAGATGGTCATAGGCTAAAAATGTTATGTGTGGATATATGTACTATATTATGGCTAAAAGTTATGATAATAATCGTCAACGAAGTAAAATTAATTATACCTCCCTAACATTTAAGATAGATAATTGTTATCGCATTAATTGTAAAATAAATAAATAATTGCTAAATAAACGTTCGGTTTCAGTACTCTGTGATCTATGAGATCGTTCGATTCTGTCGGTCGTCGATCATTACCATGCTCTGGTCGATGGCGGCTCGTATTTTTAATTTTACTGTTTATTTATTTATTGCATAGTGTTCTGAGTTTTAATGTGTGTAACTGATTTAATATTTTGAATAATATTTACTAATAATAAAAATGTCCTCCAGACCGAATTTCAGTCACGGCAGCCAGTCTCCACGGAGACAAGACAATTACTAACTAAATAAACTGTTTTTGTATGTCATATAGATGAAAAGCAGCCTTATTTAGCGGGCTAAAGGAGAAAAGTGTAAGATTTTTCTGCCTAGCCTAACTAAATGAACTGTGCGTGTGAGATGGAATAATATCCATCTCCTCGCACTTTTTCTTATCTTGCCATGAAAGAAATATTATTTTAAATAACGCTTCATTTTAATAGACGCTAGTAATTAATTTATTTGTATTTGTTAATCAATAATATAATACGTTTATCAACAATAATATACTACGAAAGGAACTTTGTTCCAACCGAGTACGTTTATCAATAATAATATACTACGAAAGGAACTTCGTTCCAACCGAGTGTTTCGCGACACTCACGCATTTTTGAAATATGTGATTGCAATCATCAATACTTTTATGCGGGTCAAATGATCAACATATTCACGATTGACACATGCCTACTCCGCGTATCGCTGCGCAGTTACTTTTACCTTGCTACTACTGACTTTAACTAAGTTGTTAACTTACCTTCTTAGTCTTTGTATTCTTACTATACCTACTACCTACTCACATAACTAACTACTTACTTAGACTGTGTTTTGTACATAATATGCTGACTTAAACTTAATTATTTAGCATCAAGTCAAACTTCCGTGGTTTTTACGTGGACCTATATCTGTATTTTTTTTTGATCTGATAAATAAATTAAAAAAAAGTAGCATAGCGCGGTTGTATGAAATGAAGCTTTGACTGTTCAGTTCCTTTACTAATGTGATAGCACTTAACATACTAAGCAGTAAATGTAATTTACCCTGTGAACGTTACATAACTGAGAAAAATATTATATCTAAAAGTTACTCATTATTGCTTATTAATATTTAAAAGAGATTATTTATTTATACATTAAATCTCAAATATTTACACACACAACAATAAATTCATGACAAGCACTGAACTAAGTACCTAGGTACTGAATAGTATGTGAGTGTTTTGTATTTTCGTATCTCACACGCATGACAACGAAGATTTGTACGAAGATTCAATTTTATTTGTTGATAAAAAAATGTTACATGAAAATGATGAGATGTTATCACTTTACTAACTACTGACATTTGAGAGTAGTTTTTAGTAGGTTTATAATATGGTTTTAGTAAATATAATGGGTACATACCCGTTATCAACATAATTTTGTTGACAATGTTCAGATGTTGTTGTTGTTCCGTCATAAATATTTTGTCCTTTTCGACCCCAGCTTTAAATAAATAAATAGATTTATAAATAAATTGCATAGTTTTATATACGCAATAATTAAAAATATACGATAATTAACTAATAATTTCACTATTATTGAGAATATAATTACGAAACAGCTTATCGAATTTCGCACAATTTTGCTACATTTGCACGTCTTTGTCGCAAAACTTTCTTGTATTTTGGCATTTTGTGTGCCGTATAAACAACACCAATAGTAGCGTCTTTTCGCAAAACTCAGTAGTTCTAAATACACACAAAAAGCTTCTTCGCGCAGTAAAAAACACAAAAAATATATAACTAACACAAAAAACTATACCCAAAACAAACAAAACAAACAAAAAAAGTAATAATATTATCGACTGATAAGATGACGTGAGCGAGCATGTGCGCTGGCCGACGCGGTCACTAACGACATAGGTTTCACCCTCAAGAGCTTGCCGCTCATTGACTCCTGCTACCCCGCGGGCAGTGATCAGTGAATACGCCTAGATTTTAAAATAATTTCTTAATAAAAACAAATTTTGGTCTTTTGAAAAAATTTTATCGATCGAAATGTTCATTAATAAATTGCCTATCCATTAGTGTCAATCGCAAAATAAAATAATGCTTACTTTACGAGGAGATGCATGTTATCAATAATTATTACACATTTATGTGGTTTCGTTGTAAGGAGATTATTCAAATAATTACTCCTTTTAAAAAAAATTGGATATGACTATTATGAAATCAAGATTATGTAGAAATTTAATGTGTTTTAGATAGCTCCTGAAAACCGCAGAAATAACGACTAGCGCGACATTTTGCTCAACCATGCGCCTTAAATAATATATTTTAAATAAAAGAATTTGTCATTCACTAAAAGATTGAAAAAAAGAAAACAATTTAAGTTAAAGAGAAGAAAATAATGATGATTAAATATTTGTAACAATTTGTTCGATTTGGAGATACATATTGAAAAAAATATAATGAAGTAGTATCGGGAGTTCGAGAAAAAAGGGTTGCTAGTGAAATGCTAACGAACGAACGAAGCATTTCAATGACTGAAGTATTTAGTTACATTTAAAAAACGGTAAACTGAATTAATTTCAAAACGAAGTAAAAGTTTTATAAAAATATTGCCTATATATACCAATAAATAATACAGAATAAAATTATTTTTCTCCTAACCGATTTCGACAACGGCAAATTCTTAGATAGCTCGGTCGTGCAGTGGCTAAACGTAGAAATCAAAGTGTAACGTTTTTTAAACTTCCACATGTTATCGGAAGCTATCGCCTACGTAGAAAATAATATAGCTATATATAATCACACTTCTACATAAACACAGAGGCACTAATTGTTCTAAACAACCCGTGGCCGGTGTATCTAAATTTTAGACTGCGTTAAAATCAACGTAACTAGGATGTAGCTGCAGTGTCAGAAACATGAAGAAAATCTCACATCAACACCACGCCACCCGAAAATAACTATTTATATTTTTAGATAAATGTTTCTTGCGACTGGGATTTGATTCCAGGACTTAGCACTTCTGATGTAAAATCAAGCGTTCTTTTGTCTACAACGCGTTTAAGTGTCTAACGGTAAATCATTATCAGGCACAGACATGTTTAAAGAGTAGCTGTATTGGGGAGGTCCATTTTAGTATGTAGTAGCTACTACATAAAATGGACCTCCCCATAAATTGCCACAAAATACGGCCACCTGCATCCATCGACTGCCTGCGTATTTCATATGGTCGTAACTCCGTTTAGTAGAGAGTCGCCACTTTAGAATCTTTCATCCCCATTGGTTGTCAGTTTTTCGAGCTATATGAACGGCCCATTGCCACTTCAGCTTACTGATCCGCTGGGATATGTCAATTACTCTTGTTCTATTGCGTATATCCTCGTTACAGACTTTATCCTACAGATAAATTCTTCCCTGTTGCTTGATGCTTGCCCTGATGCTTCCAAGTTCTTCCCTGGTGTTTGGAACTGTGGCGAACACACTTTGCTTCATATGACCCCACAAAAATAATCCAAGGGTGTCAAATCGGGTGTGCGAGGTGGCCACGCTACTAGTCCACCGCGACCGATCCACGGCGAATGGTTATTATTTAAATAGTCTCTCACTCGCTCGAGAAAAGTGCGCAGGTGTACCATCAAGCTGGACCGACATACGTTGACGGTACGACAAAGGTATCTCCATAAGGCTATCAGCAAACTGTCTCTAGGAACTCCAGAAATCTAGTGCCGTTTAATGTAGGAGGTAATTCCAACGGCCCTATCAAACGATCGTTGATTATTACATGCCCATAAATTCACCGAAAATTCGTGTTGAAACGAACTTGGGCGCACCGCTTGTGGGTTTACCGAGCACCAGAGATGATCATTTCCGTGATATGTAATGTCAGCTCTTGTGAATTTTGCTTCGTCAGTCCATAATATTTTTTGCAGAAAATGACGGTTCTGTCTCACACTTCAAATGATCCACGAACAAAATACAGATCTTATTGCAAAATCTGTTCCGAGAATGTCTTGGACCCGTCGAAAATGAAAAGTGTGTAATCCCTCTCTTTTTAAATCTCTCCATAGATTCCACTTAGACAGTTGTAGTTGCACTACAATCCGTCGAACGCTTAGTCTGGGATCACTGGTTATTAGCCTAAGCACTTCTTCTTCATCTTCGGGCGATACCAAACGAGCGCGTTCATTAACAGCCCTTTGAATGCCCCTTTCCGCTAATCTCGAGTGCACGTCGACAAAAGTTTGGTGACTCGGTGTAGGCCTGTTAGGGTACCTTCGTCGATATTCTTGTATAGCTCGATTTGCATTTACTTTGCAAAAGCCATACACGAAGTGTATGTCGGCAATATGATACGTTAAATGTTGACGATTTTCCATATTTGTATCACACTCTTAACGATAAACAGTAATATAGCATGTAAACAGCACGGACAATAAGTAAAAGTAGCGATCACAACGCAGGGCGAGGGACAACTAACTTAACTAATCAAATGTCAAACTGTGTAATTTTTTTTCGAGATAGCGGACCAGTATGTTCCATCTCAGTTACTTACGCTAGTAGCTTGCAGTGCTTCCGGCCTGCTCTTGAATGGAATGCATCACTGCATCAATTCGAGAGCAGGCAGTGCCAGATGTCACTAAACAAAGGCATTTTGTGTTTGCGCATACCCTATGTTCAAACAACAATAATTCTTAAAGTATTATTTTTAATTGTGGCTAAGCTCAAAATCTGTCGATTTAGTAAAAATAAAAAGAGTAATCGGGGTTGTTTTTGCAGTAATTTACAATAATTTGCCGATTAGCATAATTTTTTGATATTTATTTGGATTTAAATTTTTTTTAAAGTTACGAGTATTTGAACCCATTTTTTCGTAATGTAAACGATAGACAATATTGTTGTCCTCCGAATGAGCCTATTTTTATTTCAGTAACACCAAAACTTTGAGAGATTATGATTTTTATTTGTACACACGTAGAGAATATCTCAAGAAAAAAACAGAATGGCTCTCACATAGAGGGGAATGGGATTACACCTCAGCGTGTAGTGTATTTGTGTATTAAAATAGTTGTAATATAAGTACCTAGAATATCGCTAGTCAGTGACCGGACACACTGTATAATATAATATAAAATTAAGTACGAATGAAGTACGTTTGAAGTTTTCGAATGGCCTCGATAAAGCAAATATGGAGTACGAGGATAGTTTCAGAAGTTCGTGGAATGAAGGGGCCGAGTGGGTATATGAATATTTTCTTAGTTTGTGGTACTGTACTAATTGGAAACTCAATATTAGTAGGCCGTTGTAGCTCAGGAGCCAAACGCTCGTTGTAAATGTCACAGTGCGCCAGCGACCCAGGTTTGATCCCCGCCGGCATCGATAAAATTGTTAGTTGCAATATTGATGTCATATTAAAATATTTAAAAAACTATTGGTAAATCCAATTATGCATGCCTTAAGCGCATAATTTTTTTAAATACACACAAGTTTTCATTAATAACCTTATTACTATACTTCCAATTTTCCAAAAGTGCACGACTCGTAATGCTCATATGATCGTGATTTTTTTTTATTGTAGTTCTATTCGCCAAAGAGTTCCAGTGGCAGTCACCGAAGTACACCTTCAAGTCACTCCATCAAGTCCGAATGTAAGGTCTCACCATTACTAACAAAACGATTCCAAACTCGGCACACCTAGTTCTCCTCGTCGAGGAGTTCTAGTAGCAGTCATCAAAGTACACCTTCAGGTCACTCTATCTAGTCCGGAGGTAAGGTCTCACCATAACTAACAAAACGAGCCCAAAATTGGCACACCTAGTTCTATTCGTCAAAGAGTTCCAGTAGCAGTTACCGAAGTACACCTTCAAGTCACTCCATCAAGTCCGTAGGTAAGGTCTCATCATAACTAACAAAACGAGCCCAAACTCGGCACACCTAGTTCTACGCGTCGAGGAGTTCCAGTAGCCGATACCGAAGTACACCTTCAGGTTACTCCATAAAGTCCAAGACGTATTAAGTATATTTATATATATATTAAGTATAAAAATCTGTGTTTATAAAAATAATATTAATATCTTAACTTGTCAAGTAGGTAACTTTGGTTTTTCGATTATTTTGTATTTCTACAGCGATCCACTCACGACGGCGCGGCGGCTGGCCTTTAGTAAAATAAATTATTACAAAACTGCTCAAAACATCGAAAATTTCGGGATTTTCCAGGCGCAAAAAATTAATTATAACTAAACAAAACAAAATTAAACTGCCATTTACATTCCATGGCTTCCCACATGATAGATGAAGAGCTTAAAAAAAAGATTGAGTCGAACAATTGATATTTTCAAAAGTTATAGCATGCGGACTTGATAAATTCACACCATAAGCCACTAAAACTATTTTTTAATGTAAAAATAGCAATTAATCGATTTAAAAAAAATAAGTTCAACAATCATTTATCTTTCTTACAATGTGCTTTTTATATAATTTATATGTACAATATGATTGTTAGATACGATTTCATGACATAACACGTTGGAATCTTGATTTTTAGGCGCTAGTTGAACATCCCTACGCGCTTCGCGCTCAAGGCATGAAGATAACATCGTTAAAGAACCCGCATGTCTGAGAAGTAAAAAAAATATTTCGTAGACATGTGAAGTTCGCCAACACGCATTGGAGCAGCGCGGCAGAAATACCTTTCTCTAAAACCTTCTCAATAATGAGAGTAAGCCTGGGAGGATCGATTGGAGAAGACCCCACCCTGAACGGCTGACAGAGGCCACTACATTTCGAAAAACTAGTACTGGAAGATGCTCGCCTGATTTTTTAAATTAATTAATCAGCTGACTGCATTAATTGGAGTATCAAATACCACTATTAAAAAATCCTGCACGACCATGAAACGAAATGTGACGAAAGTCAGTGAAAGATTGCTTAAGAGCTATGTGGCGAGGAACCTACTCCGATTTTGGAGAGGATTATGACCGAAGGTGAAACATGAACTGAGTCTAAAAGGAGTCCATACAATGGTACTAAAAGAGTTCCTAAGAAAAAGTTGTGAGAATTAACCGGAAAGTTGATGATCAGAAGTAGGTACTGCGCTGCAATATTAGAGAGGTCAAAAAGCTATCAAGAAAAAAAATGGGGGGGAAATTACAACGGTTGCTTTTGCAAGGCATAGCGCCGATTGAATTATAAGATTAGTTTACTTTTCACTTTAGATTACATAACAAAAAATGTAATTTAAAAAATATATGTACTGCTGTCCGTTGGTCTGTACGTCAGTCTTCTCGCTTAATAGAAATGTAAGCAATAGATTGAGATATATAGTATTAAATAAGATTCCATAAATTCTAAGGAGGATCCCTATTAATTTTTGTTATTGAACTCAACACCGATAAAAGTTATTAATAAATGTAATATTGAAGTCAATAATGGCTTCTATTAAGCTCAACGATTATTCGCATGCTATTAAGACATAAAATAACCACTTTTAGAATTTTTGTCTGTCTGTCTGTCCGGGCTAATCTTTGGAATGGCTGAATCAATTGTGATGAAACACTACGAACAGATAGAAAGCAATGCCAGGAGGGATCTAAACACTATTTCATCCGAAAAGCTTGAAGATAAAAAAAAACGCAAAAGCGTTAAAGGAAAAGGTGCCTATGCCTTTCTTAAATTTAAATGACGCTTCATTAAAAGATCCTATCCAAGCCAAGCCGACACGGGTTGCTAATAATTAATAATAATAGTTTTATTGTTTTAATTACTTTAGAACTCTGTCCTCTTTCATTCCGTTCACTTCTGGACCTCGATATTGGAAAGTTCGACCTTTAAGATGGGGAAATACCTAGCATGTTACAGTTTTTATTAAACTTTTTATTTTATAGGGCCATTGATTCGAGACTTACTGAAAGTACTCTGTAAATAAAATAAATGAACACATATGTAGCGATTTTTAAAACAATATCTTACAGCTCTTGAATGAGTATTTTACTCTATTTTTTGATAGCCAGTAATTCGTTCGTTAGTCAACAGTGCAAAATAGATCGGTATGTGTAGAAAGAATTGACACTTGACAAATCTCACTTACACATCACCATTATTAATTATTATCATACTAGCAACTCGCCCCGGCTTCGCACGGGTGCAATTTACATGTGGTGACATTTATGTTTAAAAAAACATTGTTCGATCGATTTAGAGTTTGTCACTTTGGTATTGATAGTTCATCGTTACGAAAAGTGCGCTGAGCAAGAAAATATCATATTTATTTTATAACGTTTATAATGATGTTCGTTGGTTTTAGTTGTAATTTTATCGATCCAAATTTGTCCACGACTTACAAATTTAACAACTTTGGGTATTTATCATTACTGCCTGTTATTACAGTATGTATTTATATACTCGTACAATGTTTACAGCTGACTTTTCATTACACAAAACAAACAGATTTTGTGTGGAAGTGACACGTGAAAGGGCATACATATAGCTGTCCCTAAGAAAAATACTCAACGCTCAGGTCTAAGTCCGCATCGTTGAATGTTTGTCCTTGTGATTTTATCGTCATTGAAAATGAAAATTTTATGCGATATTACAGTAGTTTAAATTGGAAAAGTAGATCCGTTGGTATTAATGGATTGCGAAGAATTAAAACGACTTCTTCAGTTTCACATCCATTGAGTATTGTGCACTCTATTATGAATATTTTTAAAGATTTTACCTGCAATTGTGTGCTATTGCAAAATTTGGGTGGATTAAGGTTCCGTAATCAAATAAACGGACAACCTACTTTTAAAACCAATTTATGTGCCCCCACATTAGTCGACCTGCAAGGAATTGAGAAATATCTCTAAGCATCAGTTAAAGCCAGTACGTTGAGAATCAGGTGGCGACATTGGAAATTTCATGAACTGTTGTTTCACATATTGCGATGTATATTAGCCATGTATTGTGACATCACAAAGTTTTAAAAGATGAGGTAATACCCCTTATGCGCACATGTAAATATATTGCTTGTGGTGTTTATCTTTTAAACACCAAAAGCGTAAACATTCCTCTCGTCTCAGCCCCACAGAGTACTTTATCATACACCCGAAACTCTGCTCCACCTGTGTCACCGCACGCGGAACCTGTGTCGCTAAAGCACAGCCACTTGCTTCAATCACAACATCGAGATACGTTTTTTTACAAATTTATTGATTTCAAATTATCGAGTTATTTATGTAGTCAAACATTTTACATTACGATATTGTCATATTGTTTATCTTCTGCTATCATCATCATCATCATCATCATCATTACAGCCCTTAACAAGTCCACTGCCGAACATAAGCCTCCCAAGTAATGCCACAAAGCAATTACTACACTAAATTTGTATTGTCACTTCTTTTCTACTTTCTTTTCTTCGTTTTTTACGTTTTTTACAGTTTTATTGCTTTCAAATTATCGAGTTATATGTATATGTAGTCAAAGCATTATAAATTACGATATTGCCATATTGCTCACCTTCTACTATCATATTTTGAAATAAAAAACTAGCTAACCTAACATAATGACAACTATACGAGTACAACTATACGTATTACAGTTTCGATTTAGCTTTATTTATATTGCCCTTTATGTTTATACATAGTTTAATGAAAAAGCACTCTTAGCCATGTGCTTTAAGGTACCGGGAGCTCCTAAATGGCAACGATCCTAAGTACAGCATGTAAGTATCAATGAGTATTTCGAATATTATGTACGGTGTTTCTTATTCAGTATACTTTTAACTCCTCTCGGTGAAGGAATCCGAGCATGGATGGAAGTGGTTTAGGTTAAAAACTAAAGAGTTAAATAATTTACACATAATCTGAATTCGGAGCACCAACTTCAGAAGTTGACGTTCAGATTTTATGTTAAAATTATTTAAATTTTTATCGTTCTTCAAGTCAGTTTTTATTTTTAACAAAAATATAATTTCGGTGTATATTGTATTTCAATATACACCGAATTTCGCGCCTGCGCTATTAACGCTACCCTTTTCTGCCTGTCAAATTCATTTCACAGAATGCCAGTCGAGATTGTGGATTCAACGATTGAGTGCAAAACTTGTACGCTGAATATTCACTGAAACATTACGCGGGAAACTTTTTAAGTAGCATTTTTTAATTTTGATTCATTTATGCAAAATCTGATATTGCATATTATTTACAACGATATAGCGACCTTTTACTGCAGTGCATATGAAAAAATAGTGTGTTATCATTTATAATGTGTGTAATGAATACAATATTTATTTTATTGATTGTTTTAGAGACAGTTTATGCTAAAGGTAAATTAAAATTTATTAATTATCAAAAAAAATCATTCGTAACCACTTCGTAAAACACCTCTTAACTGTTTGTCCGCATTTTATGTGCGCAGTTATGTTTTACTTATTTGTCTGTTCATATTCAGATAAATGTAAAAAGTAAAATGACAGCCTATAAAAATCCAGTTGCTGGGCTCACGCCTGGAAAACGATTTTACTTTTCCTCGTTTTTTTTGAAATATACATTTTGAAGTATGAGCGAAATTCGATGAAACACCCGATTTGAAAATATTATCACAGATAAATATCACTAAACACATTCTTGGTTTTCACACTTTTACAAAAAAAATCCCAGAAAATATACAAAAATTTTCCACTGTCAAGTTCAAAAACTTTAATTAACAAAGATTGTCTACAAGGATTGCTACTTGTTATAATATCAAGGAATTTATGGATGATAAAAACGCTTGGAAATGAGGTGATCGCTACCAAGCTATTTCTAATATGACTTGTATTGTTATTTTGAAACATAATTCATGATTGTAAACTATTCTTATTTAAAAAGAAGTCCCGCTGGGTTTCTTACTGGTCCTTCCCAGGGCGGAGGTATTTTCCTAACTGGTGGTAAAATAAATATAAGAATTACTTTCAATAATTAGTGAATAAAAAAAATCTATTTCTATTTCTGTAGTGATCTTTAAAATTAAAGCATACAGCCCCGTGACTTAGTAGAAAACGTGCATGCTCTCGTTGTCTATTAGATTATGGGTGTTTTCCTCAATGTTGAAAGGGACTTTATATTAATTGTTAAGTTATTCACAAAAAAAATTAAAGCTTAATAATGTACAATATTTAAAAAAGAACCTAACTATTATTTATTCTGTGCTATAAGGAAACTACGATGTTTCTTCTAATATATTTCCAACTTTCTATTTTTTGCTTCAGAATTGTGTTTAAAAGAAATTGTACGAAAATTTATTTCATTTTTAGTCCTTTTTTTATAGAAGTATAGGTACCAACGAGTGTACAGCCTCACCCACGCCTATCTCCGCTTAAGATTCGAAACAGATGCGCTGTCACCCCTGAGGAATAAGATTTCATGTTAGCTTAATCGTTACTAATAAAGTATTGTGCGTTATTCCGTAAGAGTGTGGTCCTTCCCCGATCCCAAAGGCTGCAATAGTATACAGGAATGTGCCGGTGTTAGCTCTTCCAGCGCTCTGAACGAGAATTCTACGGCACCCCTTATCTTATAAGTATCCTAATTCATGTGAAAAAAAAAAAAAAACAAGAAAAGGAATTAAATAATAAAAAATACTTTCTTTCAAAAGCAGCAGTACAAATTTGTGAACAACAATGCATAAAAAGGCCAAAAATATAATTTTAATGAAATCTGTAACAAAATAAGAGTCGGTACATACAACCATTTGTTAAAAAAATAATATATCCTTTTTAGGGTTCTGTGACTAAATGACAAAAACGGAACACTGTCCTGATTTCGTCCTGTTCGTCGTTCGTATACCACAGACATTTTATTTGAAGACTATTGGCACTATACAGATGAAAAAATACTTTGCTTTTACAATCTTTTTAAAGACTTTGAGAAATAGTATGCCTATTATATAAACCTATTTTTGCCGCTGACTAAATAAAAGCCTGATAAAAGCCTGTTGAGTTATATTGGCTACTAGCTGTTCCCTGCGACTTCGACCGCGTGGAATTTATTACCATTGGATTTCATGGGTTTTAATTTTTTTTGCGCGGAACCCTAATTATCTTCTAAAATAAAAGTAGCCTAAGTTACTCCTCATAGCTTGAGCTATCTGTCAGCGAAAGTCCCGTCAAAATCGGTCAAGCCATTTCAGAGATTAGCCGGAACCAAACAGACAGACAGATAGACAGACAGACAGATAGACAGAAAATATTTAAAAATTGATTTTTTATTATAAGTAAGTACCGTATATACTTTCATATGCATTTAGTAAAAATTTGTTATTTAGACATTACAAACAAATTTTAATATATATGTATAGATTTAAAACGCTAGCGTAAACAGAATAAATTAAAACGAATTTAAATATAATCATTTTTAAACAATCCTAGCAACGAGCACACGGGTATCTGGCATTAATACACGGGTAGTCCGTATGTTATAAAGACCGAATCAAGCGAATGGGCCCCGTGTTGCATAAGGGCCCCGCGGTCTTAGAAAAAAAAAATAGTTTGGAAAATCCAAACGTGCACGCCTCATGAGCGTTTTTATTTTTTTCATCATTTTGATTTAAAAAAAAAACTTTTAAATGGTGTTGAGTTCAATAACAAAAATCAATAGGAATCTTCCTTAGAATTTTTGGAATCTTATTTAATACTATATATCTCAATCTATTGCTTACATTTCTATTAAGCGAGAAGACTCACCGACGCACAGACCAACGGACACTTCAATTCCCAATAATCTGAAAATAATTATGTTCAAACCACAAGAAAAAACCTACACCACATACATAATCCACAGCATATTTTAAATGTATAATAACTGTACTTACATGTCTTTCGTTTTTAAACATAATTTACAAAATGTCTGATCGTTGTGCAAAATCGACGCACTCAACTCTTTAATAATCTCACTCAATTACTAATTACTAATTATCATATACCTACCAAAGGGTATATTAAATTGCTATGTTAAACTTGAATATTAGTATTCTATGATACTTGAGGCAGATAATACTCATAATTGAAGAGCACTCAACGTAGATTACTAAAAGTCAACAGTCAACGACCTGACTACCTCACGAAATAAAATAAACTTATGGAAAAAATGAATGAATGGATGAATGATTTTATTCGTTCAAATTAAATCGCTGACAGCGATTTGATTGAGCTATGAACCATGGAGGTTAGAGAGGAAAACGATTGCTGTAGAAAATAGTGTCCCAGAAATATAGACAAAATAAGTGAGGCGCTGCGATCGCTAAGTTGTCTCGATAAAAGCGGGCTGTTGTGCGCTAGTTTGAAATGATCTATCAACGTTTAATATACGTGTATATAATATCATACAAAGAAAAAAAAAGAAAATAACGAAATTATTATTCATTAATAAATAAATTAAGTTTTTTATAATTTTAATTATTATAAATATGTCGGAGCGTCTACAAAATACCAGTTGAATCGAGTGAGCGAGAGGTTGCGTCACTCTAGCGGAACGTCATATCGATGGTAGCGAGGTGGAATTGAGAGTATATCGAGAAACCCCCACTTATTGGTGCAGTATAAAGTTTACTGTAGGCGCCGTGCGCGAGAGATTCCGCTTAAGTCATTCTACGAGTGTGGTCATTCTACTAGTGCTAAGATAGTGTCGTGGTTCTGTTCGTTGTTGTAATTCTTCTAGTGCAGGCAAGGAGGATTGGTGTTGCTGAGAGGCTGTCCCTGTGTAACACTGAGATAAGTAGTGTTGCTGTTGGTTTGCATATTTTGGTGTTATCATGTAATTACGTACCTCACGTTACACTGGTGTGTGATTGTGGCGGAGACGTGTTACGGTGGTCGAACTGTAATTGCTCTATACTTAATGTATAGTGCGTTTACGCTGTCTTACTACTGATAATGATTAACTGCGTAAGCAAGAGAGCAAGTTGAACATCCGCTCTCACACTTTTATTATTTTTAATAATCAATGCTATCCTCTGCTGAATCTCCGACAAATATTATAAATTATTACAAATATAAATTATTAATTATTATTGATTTATTATTATTTTTTTGTACATTATTCAACTAACTTCATCTACTTGTACTCGTAAACAGCTAATTTCGCAGACACTACTTACCGCGACGGCAGCGCCGCTATAAATTCTACAAATTTTCAGGGACAGGCGGGCTATGCTTTAGTACGTAGCGATCGTTCTCCTTCTCTCTAACCTCCATGCTATGAACAAACGTGTTATAAACAACATGATCCGAAGCATTTTGTTCATCGCTGTTTAATTCAAAAATATAAATAAAATTGAAGTTAATGTCTGTAATATCGAAAAAAACTGCCTTTTTTTAAGCTAAGGGGGTAATTTGCATGCTATTAAGACATAACATAACAACTTATAGGCTACTTTTTATCCGATTACGGAACTTCGAAAAAGAAGGTTAAGTATTTTCCTTACATTAGATGTAAATTTTCTATTATATCTTAGTTTTTAGGCGGTATGACTGGTGTTTTTCAAATAAATATCATATTTGTAAATAAAGATTAAAATATATAGCCTTGGTAAAATAATTTGAAACTACACTGATTTATTATCAAAACAGCGCCATCTGTCATCAAATGGAAAAAGTAGTATATTTTGCCTTCAGTTACATAGTTATAATGTAAATAATATAAATAACTTACAAAAATTTAAATAATTAGATTTTTAGAATTATTTAAAAATTCTAACGTTTAGTTTTTTAGTATTTTTGTTATTTTATTTTAAATGTGTAATAATTTCAATAGATAAAAATGACGTATATATCAAAAATATGAAAATTGATAACGTTTTTCTTAGAGTATTTATAATAGCTTGCTTATTCAACACTCTAAGAGATTTTTATATTGTTCGCTTCTATCGCTGATATTACTAGATAGTATAGTTTTGGATTTCATTATTTCATCTAACAATAGCGCCATCTACTTACTTCTAAATAAACTAAAATGGTTAGTCATGATAAAATTAAATAATAGAATGCTACTGAATATACGATGTAAATAATTGAAAATTCGTTCGTGGCATCGTTGGATGTGGAATTACTAGGTAGGTAACAATCATGCAAAAGCTTAGTTTCAGTTTTTATGAATTGTATTTAAACAAATAAGAGGGCCATGGCACGGGAGCAAAACGTGTACGATTCCCTCGAGGATGAATCTGTTGATTGATGTTACATGTATGTAAGCTGCTACTTTTTTACTTTTCATGGGGCAATATATGCAGTTTATATTTCATTAATATTTTCGGGTATGTTCTTTTTTGTTTTTACTCTACCGTAAATAAGTAAGTCTACTAAAATTAACATAGGCCTCCCCCATAAATTGTCAAGTGGCTGGATATTTGCTATAGTTGCCACGCTTGGTAGGCGGGTTGGCCACCGCAGCTATTATTATTTTGATCTGTTGTCAAGAAGATATTATGCTGCCCATCTCCTGTTTATTTTCCTATGTCGCCTCTTACGATGGGACGGTATAAGGTGGCAGATTCTCTTTCACCGCCACAACAAGGCGAACATTTTTCTACTCCCGTTCATGAGTTTAGTGCTTCCCACGTTCACTGTGAATAAAATTTATAAGGAATAAAACAAATTTTAAGGATTTTTTTTGCGTTTCATTTTAACTTTTTTAATTTCCGATGTTTTGGGCACTTCACAGTACCCATGGTAACGGGAGGACTGAGGTGTTTGACCACCTGATGTCATAGTAGGAATATAATAGAATAGAATAGAATAGATGCAGTAGTATTAAAGTTGGTAAAAATTACTGCAGTAGTATGCTTGGGTTAGAATTTAATTTTATTAATTATGGGGTACTTAGCAGATGGTAGCACTCGGCCATCTTCCCTATTTAAATTAGGATGTTTTTGAATTTCAATAGCCTCACGAATCATCATTGGTAGGAATCGGTGTTCTAATCCAAAGATTTGTTGTCTATCAGATCCGATATAATGGTTGGGACGATACTAAACATATCACTGACATATGACATGACATACTTTAGACTTCCCGGAGCGTCGGTGCTTCACATTTACGATATGTTCCTTTACGCGGGTTTTTATGGAACTTTCATCCAAAGATTATTATTATTGAACTGCATTTATGAAATTTTAAAGTCTACTCGAACGTAAAAAAAATATCTACATCTATTTTATGGTACTAATATATATTAAATAGGACCAATGATTAGATTGAATTGATTGAAATAGGCCAAATTTGCAGAGTAGGTTCAGAATAAGTAATATAGAAAACTGGTGAAGAAAAATTAATTAAAAAAAATCTCAAACATTCTGTTCACACACACACGTTCGTAAGAGTAGATCGTTAGACAAAAATGTTGTTGCCCATAATTTCAAATAATCATTATTTATATAATTGAACTTAAGTTTAAAACTTGGCTACTCTTTGACAAATAACCCTGTGTATTTCTTTATAAATAAATTACAATGCATGTAAATTTTAGTTACAGTTTAATACAAGCTATGACATTATAGTTACATATTATATATACTATGTATTAATTTGAAAATAAAAATCATCTTCTATTTTATGTTTTCTTCTTATTTATCTTGACATTAAAACAAATAAAATGACTGCCAGCACCTGTGATTTTCAGTACGGCGTTGACTAAGTATACCTGTAGCTTTTCAAAGTACGAGTGCTAGCGCTTTTCGCTATACATATAGGTATGTGTAATGTGTATAATCTATGCACGTGCTTTGTATGCGAGACCGTAGACAGATAATGGTCAATGATTGACCATTCTCTGTCTACGTTTGTATGAAGTACCTATCGGCCGTTTTGTAATTTCCAGTTGAGTTTATATTTCTTTTAGGTTTCGATCATTGAATTTATTTTTGCTATTTGTTGAGTTAGTTTATTTAAAATGCCAAAACGAACAAAAAAATTGTTAAGGCGAGTCAAGTCAGTTAGTCATTCGTCTTTGAGATTACTTTAAGCGAAAACAACAAAAGGGCGGAATAAATATAAAATTATTTAATTTTTTTTCTTAATTTTACCACTTTCTCTATTTAAACTCAAACTCAAACATTTTATTGCGTTCATGTGGTTACATAAATAGTTCTTATGTTGGATATAACAGAGCCAAACATGAACCCTGATATGGCATAGCAACATTATATATCAATTTAATTTAATTGATTTAGAAAGAAGAATTACTTATTTTATTTACTTAAGCTAAACATTACTTTTAGGTTTAATAAACATTTGCAATAATTGTTAATACAATGAATTATATAAATTTATTTATTCATTTGTTTATTGTAGTACATGAATCGTAAGCTACTTAAATTTAGTATACATGAATATGACGGTATTGCACCACACATACTAAAATATAATTATCTTACTAATATTTTGCGATTGTATTCGCTTGACGATTTTTACGTCCGATTTTGAGGCATATCTCTAGCTAGTAATTAAAAAAAAACTACCGCTAGTAATTTAAAATTGCTGCTGTGGGTAAAAAAAAACTGATATTTGATACTTATTAAAAACTAGTTCATTTCTCTAACATCTAGCAGCTATTTTTTTAAACATGACTCATGTCTGGAACAGATCTTCATTACTATTAAAATGCAGGAACACATCCCTGCTATTGAACAACAGCTATGAATAGTTATTATACTATAAGCATATTAACATTCTTACAGGCCATAAAAATTCACTGCTGAACATAGGCCTCCTAGGCAATGCCAAAATACACGGTCCTGAGATACCCGCATCCATCCAGTGGAAGGTGCCCTAATATACTACATATTTCTGTTAACGGTACGAAGCTGCCACTCGAGAAGCACGGCTTCCCCATCGGTCGTCGGTTCTCCTGCGCTGCTTATAGCTTCAAAACTTTCTGTTTGGTATATGGGAGTTGTTGCTGCCCATCTCCTGTTTCAGTTTCCTGTTATCGTCTCTTACGACACCACGGGCGCAAATTATTCAAATCGTAAGATATAATTTAATAAATATTGTCACCGTGGTCGAAATCAGCTGAAAGGACACATCATCTTGAACTTTATGTTATTGTTGCAGAGGAGCCCAGGCTAGCGAGTAACGAAACAAATGTTACTGTAGTTGTTGGGCGAGACGCAACCCTAACTTGCTATGTGAAAAACCTACAAAATTACAAGGTATGTATAATAATCAACTAAGGAAATACTTTTTGAAACTGTATTAAATAAAACGTCTAATTACCTCCTAATTTAGGGGGTAAACTTCTTATTTCATTTATTAATAGGTCTTCTGGTTCTTTCATTATTCATTACAGCCCGTCAAAAGTCATCATATCATATATTGTTTTTGTTTTTTTTATAATAATAATAATAATGTATTTTTATATATTTATTTATTCAGCCCAACCAGATGAGAATACTATATAAATACCCCATAATAATAATAATCTTTACTTGCATAAAACATGCTAAATATACAGATGTTTTAGTTGTATTCCGCACACATGTTTTGCTATTTTAATATAGGTATAACATGAAAATTAAATTTAAATCATGAGTACCTAAACACTATAAACAGTAAAATGACCTCGGGTTTCTGGTTAGTTTGGAGGAAATAATTAAAGGAAAAATACACTTCTATTCTATATTACAAAAATATTCTATAAAGTCATGCTGCAGTTATATTATGGATGTAGCACGAATGAGTGGGCTTGGCCGGGGTAGGACCACGCTCGTACAGAATACAGGCGTAAAATATCAGCTTAATGTTGCTCTGTTTCGTATAGTGAGTGTAGAGAACCGGAGACCCTTTTTTACTGGAAATGAGGCATTCCATCTTAGTCCTCAGGGATAGCAACGCATCTGTATTTTGATTCTTAATCTGGCATAAATGTAGTCGTCTCGCACGCAGACTCGACGACTTCCAGCCTCCTGAACAAGCCGGTTTCCGAAAAAGCTTTAGCACTATAGACCACATACATACCCTTCGGCAAATTGTACAGAAATCCGAAGAGTACAATCTGCCACTTTGCCTTGCGTATGTGGACTATGAGAAAGCCTTTGATTCCGTCGAAATCTGGGCGGTGCTGGAGTCCCTTCAGCGGTGCCAAGTTGACTGTCGGTATATCGAAGTACTGAAGTGTTTGTACAGTAGGGCTACGATGGCTATCCGAGTACAGAACCAGAGTACGAAACCTATCCAAGTGCAGAGAGGTGTAAGACAGGGCGACGTTATATCCCCGAAACTCTTCACTGCTGCATTGGAAGACGTTTTCAAGCTACTGGAATGGAAAAGATACGGTATTAATATCAATGGCGAGTACATCACTCACCTTCGGTTTGCCGACGATATAGTCCTTATGGCAGAATCGCTGGAGGACCTAAGCACTATGCTCAATGACCTCAATAGCGTATCCCAACGGATAGGTCTTAAGATGAACATGGACAAAACTAAGATCATGTTTAATGTCCATGTCACACCTATGCCAGTAGTTATTGGGAGCACTAAGCTCGAAGTTGTTCGCGAGTATGTTTACCTGGGACAAATAGTCCGACTAGGTAAGTCCAACTTCGACCGAAAGGTCAATCGACGGATTCAACTCGGTTGGGCAGCGTTCGGGAAATTACGACACATCTTCTCGTCAGGTATACCTCAAAACCTGAAAACGAGATTGTACAACCAGTGCGTATTGCCAGTGATGACTTATGGATCTGAGACGTGGTCCTTCACTGCTGGCCGTATGAAGACGCTCAAGGTCGCTCAGCGAGCTATGGAGAGGGCTATGCTCGGGATTTCTCTGCGTGATAAACTTAGAAATGAGGATATCCGCAGTAGAACCAGAGTGACCGCCATAGCCCAACGGATTAGTAAGCTGAAGTGGCAATGGGCCGGCCATAGCTCGAAGAACCGACAACCGATGGGGAAAAAAGTTTCTCCAGTGGCAGCCTCGTACCGGTAGGCGAAGTGTAGGGCGACCCGCCACTAGATGGAGTGACGACCTGGTAAGACATGCAAGAAGTCGATGGATGCAGGTGGCTCGGGACCGTGCTTTGTGGCATTCCTTGGGGAAGGCCTATATTCAGCAGTGGACTTGTGAAGGGCTGTAATGATGATGATGATGGGCCACAGCATCAATTTACCATCTGGTAGACTAAATGACCGTTTGTTACACTTCATCATCATTATCATCATTACAGCCCTTCACACTTATTCCATAAACAATATAATATAATATTTCAATATATAATATTTCATTAAAATTATAGTATAATATGGTACATAAAACTTCCATTAGTTATACTAACAAGTCCCATAACTCATTTCTCGCTGTAATGCGTTTCCATTCACGATTTTGACGTCAGCTAATACGGAAGGTTTTAGCAAAGGCTCGACACTCGTAAATATCAGGGCTAAAATGTCGGCACCACACTTTGTCCCTCCAAAGAGCAATTACGACGGTAAGTTGCACAGTTCAGGACCGGCCGATGTGAAATATAATGGGCTAGCTAAAATATGTCTTTAATTCATTTGTTTGCCTACGAACAAAAAATAGTGCAATATTGAAATTTTACTAACATTTCTACACTAACTAATGTTTTGATTGAGAAAATATTCTTACCTTCGTGTGACTTATTCATTTATCTACACGAATAATAAAACAGCCCGTGCTTACTAGAAATAATATAAGACTGACATAATTTATAAGCTTTATTAAAAGCGTGCCGGGCGTAAGGCTAGAAATTCACGCGTATTATTTATTATACAGTTAGTGATAGTTACAACCACAGGTTACAGTCTGTAAACGTCCTACGGCTGGACAAAGGGCTTCTCTTATTTCGAATGAAGCAATTAGTCCGCCGCGCTGCTGTAGACTGTAGTGCATGTTAGTAGATATCACATGAAATATTTTATTTCTGGGACATGCGGGTTTCCTCACGATGGTTTACGTGGTGAATTCGCACTTAAAAATATAATCAACAATTTAATTGGTGCCGCAAGGATCGACCTCGGGTTGTTCGCGTACTGAGAAATTTACTACGAGCGCTTAGTTCCTAAGCTTCTACGGAGTTTAAATATAATCAACCTTAAAACTACCTATTATAATAAACCATAAACAATTAAAAATATTACCAGGTGGCGTGGTTACGTGTTGACACTCAAACCATACTTACAATTGGACAACATGTGATCACGAAGAACCATCGAATTGGAGTACTTCGGACTGAGCCTCAAGCTTGGTCACTGACGTTACGAGATGTAAAGCTCAGCGACACTGGCCAGTACATGTGCCAAATCAACACCGAACCAATGAAGACGCAAATACACCACCTTCACGTTTTTGGTTTGATTTTTCTTGAAACGGTCTATTCGTTTATATTTTTGGGTAAAAGTGTAGTTTATTAATGAAGAAGTGTATAGTTTAATACAGAAGTTAATTTTTTGTAATAAATATACAAAAAAAAAATCCATTCTTGGTCTTGGACAGGAGATATACGAATAATTTTGTAAATGTTCAATTTATAGGCGTGTCGTGGTGCCATAACATGGAGCGGTATGGAGTGTGTGTATGGAGTGCCAGCGGATTTACCATGTCCTCATAATATTTTATTTCTAAAGCATGCAGTTATCCTCGCGATGTTTTCGTTCACCTCCGTGCCCGTGGTAAATTAGCATTTAAAAGTGCCATTAAAATTTTCATACTTTCGGACTCGATTTGCTTGCACACTAAATTTAAAGCGAGCGTTTATCCTCGAGCTTCTTAATATCTTTGCCAAATTGATATTGTTCAGAATAGAACAAGGGAGATAAAATAAAGCTCCTTAGAACTTTTACAATTTATATTACAGTAGTTACAATTTCGTTGCGTGCGCTTCGTTGCGTCCGTTAAGATATTTCATTTTTTTGAACTTGTAACGAACGCACAGTGCTTATATTATTTACTAGCTGTTCCCCGCAACTTCGTCTGCGTGGTATTTATTACGATTGCATTTCATGGGTTTTAAGTTTTTGCGCGAAACCCTAATTATTTCTCAAAAATAAAAGTAGTCTAAGTTACTCCTTATAACATTAGCTGTTTGCCAGTGAAAGTGCTGTCGAAATCGGTCCAGCCGTTTCGGAGATTAGCCGGAACAAACAGACAGACAGACAAAAACTTTAAAAATTGTTTTTTTTTTGTTATAAGTACCGTATATGTGCATATGCATTTAGTAAAAGACTGTTAGTTTTACATTACAAACAGACACTTCAATTTTATTTATTTGTATAGATAAAGCAGATAATGTAAAGGCTAACAAAAACATTAAAAAAAATTAAAAATATTAGGACATTTAAAACCTCAGTTTCTTTTTTAGCTGCATATATAAATAGGTTTATTTAATTGAATTTAGTGCCGCCAGACATCGTTGATTCGGACAGCAGTGGAGAAGTAGTCGTACGGGAAGGTGAAAGCGTAGCTCTTCACTGTGCCGCATCGGGCATTCCTCAACCGATCGTCACCTGGAAAAGGGAGGATTCTAAATGGCTTATAGTTGGCGGTGAAAAAGGTTCAGAAATATTTTAGTTCCTTATGGATTAAAAATCTTTTTATTTGCTTACTTATAGAAACTTGATAAAATAAATAAATCGTATATATCAACAGCAATTGAAAAAATAGCAAATTGCTTATTGCACTTATATCATGTTGTATGTCTGTTTTTAGTTGTATGTCAAGATTTATCCTATACTTTAAGCGAGTAATTTTTGTACCTAATATAGGTACAAAAATTACTTTTAACTGTTTAAATGTATGTTTCTTTTTTTTTAAAAGGGTTTTTAAAAAAAAAAGAAACTTTTTTAAATAGTAGAATTTTTCTCCTGTATCGTGGATTACATACATAAATTGCATAAAGACACACATCCAGACTCGGAACATTTCGGAATTCGAACCTGCGGCTCTGCAGCGCCGCGACTAAACACCTATCCACTGCGCTACAGATCCGTCAGTTCGTCGCTAAAGCCGCAAAGGGGCTAACCTCAATTTTTTAAAAATTACAGAAGAGCAAGAAAACATTTATTATACCCCGATTACCAGCTTTTTTTCATCAGAAAATTAAATATATTAGACTTAATGGAAAGCTACAAATAAGATTGATTTTCTGTCAACGACGAATTGTTTATTAACCATCAATTTGTTGAAAGTAATTGAAGAAATGTAATTTGAATGAAAATTTGTATTTAAGTAGATAATGTTTTCCTTTCCAAGCTTATATAGCTAGATAGATTTCATCTCTGAGAATATCATTTTTTTTATAAAGCCGAGCAAAGTTCGATGTACCAGGTACTTATTTGTTATTTGTCGTCTCGTGTAAATATAATGAAGAGCGTTTTGACTCCTTAATAAAACATCAGTGTCAGCTGTCAGCGCTCAATAGGTACCACTTTCTTTAGAGACGGTGTTTGCTGACAATATTATATCTCCACTTAAAACTCTATGACAGTTCCATAACAGAGGAGATGAAAATAAAAATTAATTCAAATATTTACTAAAATAACTTTATTGTGTATAGCCATGATATGTCAAAAATCTAGGCATACTATTAAATAACTCTTTAATGGGACAAGAAATCACTAATTGTCGCGTGCCTCTCTAGGCACATGATGCTCTCGTCATTTAGTGACATCTTAAATAATATTCTAGTAACAATAATAAAAAAAAAATTGACAAACAGTACCGACAATAATAATTTTTGTTGAAAAAGAGGCACTGAAAACAAGAAACAGTTATTTTAAGACACTTAACAACTTGAATGTACACAAAATTCTCTTGTTCATTACCTTACATTCAGGTATTGCCACAGAATAATACGCTAAGACATAATTTAAATTTAGAAATGAATAATTTAATAAGTAATAATAATTAAGCTCATTGTTTAAATTATTCAATCTTGTTAATTTATTCTTAGAAACAACACGTATTGCTGGGTCTAGTGCCATCTGTATAGATAACATTTTTACAGATGTTAGGCCCTTGCATAAATTAGTAATTCAAAATTTAACTCGGATCACTGTGAACAGTTAGTTTTGCATTGCCTTACGGACACAAAAAACAGAAAAAGTAGAGGGTTGTGTTCGTTCCCATAAACGAACATCGCTTAGAGAGGTTTAGACATAGTATATTATAGCGCAGATTATAGTAAAAATACTTCCATCAATTTCATATATATATATATGAAATTGAATATATAAATATATTCAATTTCATTCATGTAAAAATATTCTAAATTACTTAAAAAAAGTTTGTTCTACAGCTAAGACTTTAAATTAAAGCAACAAAATTAAAATGACGTGGAGTATAATTAATAGAGAAACGGACAAGGTCAAACCACGCAACTCGGATTTTCATTTGTATATTTAAAAAAATCAATCTGATCAAGAGGTTACTGCGGTTTTTTAGAGACTTCACTGATGTTCCTTTATTCAACAAAATCTTTAAATTCTTCGCCTACTGTCGCAGAATCATTACTTAAACAAAATTTAAAGGCTTCAAAAACTTTTAAATTCCATTGAGTATTGCCAAAAGATATCGTTAAATATTATTTAAAACTTACTAAAATATTATATTTAAAACTACTGATAAGACACACAAGGAAGATATAAAATCTTTTTGCAGTTATAAAATGGGAAGGTGTCTGGCTCAATATAACTTCGGCTCATCGTGATATGAACGGAGCACTTTTTTGCATCGCAAGCAACGGGGTCCCGCCTAGCGTCAGCAAAAGGATTCTTTTGCATGTTCAATGTAAGTTTCGGAATAAATTTTAAATTATTTCAAGTTTCTCAAAATTTTCACGTAAGACGTCATCATGCATTTACGTTACTTGTATGTTGCAAATATTGAACAGTCATACAGTAATGCTTAAGTTTACGTTTTTTAAATCAAATTATATGAAATACTTTTATTAAGTTTATTTGTAACTAGCCGATACCCGTGACTTGTCCGCGTTGCTTACACACATCACTGAACACATTAGTGCCTATTATAAAAATCGTTGTTTCTTAAAACTTTAATAACTTTATAATAAATAAAGATATCGCAATATTTTATTTTAAATAAGGGCCCAAGTGTCTAAGAAATAAAACTTAGAAAACCTAATTGAAATCTATCCAGTAGTTTTTCCGTGATGCGCGCACAACTGCAAACCTCTATCATTTTATTTATATAGATTTACATGGTAGAGCCATGCTGCATCTATATTGTTGTTGTAGCACGAATGGATCGGCTCGGCCGACGAAGGATCACGCTCTCACAGAATACCAGCGTAAAATAGCAGCTTAACACTGCTGTGTTTCGTATGGTGAGTGTAGACAAACGGAGACCCTCTGTACTGGAAACGAGGCATTCCATCTTAGTTCTCAGGGGTGACAATCTGCATTTTGATTCTTAATTGAGGATAGATGTTGATGCTTATGGTCCACAGCATCCACTTACCATCAGGTGAACTTGTGTGCTCGTTTGTCACCCTTTAAATATTACATTGTCTGTCCTGTCTCTTTTTTATAACACAAGCATCTCTTTGCTTAAAATGTGATCTCCAAACCCTATATCTTAAAGCTTTATGTAATTGATATAAACATTTTATTTTTATTGCCATAAAAAAATTGTTTGCTGAATATGTAAATAAAATGTTAAATACACCAAGATTTATGCTTTTTATAAATAAATGTTGTCAGTGTGTTTCAAATGATAATTAGAAATGGGGTAACGCGACTGACATTGAAACCATATTAGTTTTGCAAATGAGGGCCATACGGGCGATTTTCAACTTAAATTGTAAAGTCTCTCAGAGAATTTAAAAAAAAACATTAACTTTGGCATCGCAATATATTTATGAAAATGTAATGCATGTACAAAAACATGAACAGCTTTGAGAAGAATAAACATGTTCATACTTTAAACATTAGAAACAAACCTAAGCTTTTAATGCCAGTTACTAGACACCACAGAATTAGTAATTCATTTATGGGGCAATGTATTCGCTTTTACAACAAAACCCCAGAAAATATTCTAAGTTCAATCGACAAGTTTAAAAGTGTAATTAAAAAGAAATTGTACAAAATGGGTTATTATAATATCTAGGCATACATGAATGAAAATAACCCCTGGTATTGAGGTGATCGTCACCATGCTTTTTATTCCGAAGTGGGAAATAAAAGAAAGACTTTCAATAAGTATTATGTAATAATCACAAACACGATGGTATACCGCCATCTGTCGGATGCAATAAGAGTTTTTCTGCTATTTCCCATAGTCGTCTCTTACGACACCCACTGGAGGAAATGAGGTGATGGATCCTCATACGCCGCCACTACATGACAAGAAAATATATAATTAGGCGACCAGTTCGCCACAACGTTTATTTACATTTACATAATACTTTTAATTATCTTGATTTAATTGATTAAAAAAAGTTTTCATTATTAACAGAATGACATTTGTGCTCACGTCGTATTCCCATATCAGATTTTACTATTTTAAGTTGTTCGTTCATAAAATAGATATCTTTTTAATTTTATAATTTTAAGGTGTTCTTAACCTATGTAGTAACGAATATTTTAGTCAAATTACTTTGTCTTTCACATAAATTCGAACCTACGACTTTTGAGTTTTGAAGTTCGTATTCATAGTGTGTTAGGCATGTCGTTTTCAGGATTTTTAAAATTATTTATAAAAATCAATTTGTTGTATTCGTAGGTAAACCAAGAGCAGAGGTTATACAGAAAATGATCGGTGTGTACGCTGGTGACGCAGCCATTCTTCAGTGTCACATCGAAGCCTATCCATCTCCTAATATTTACTGGACGGATATGTATAAAAACCGACTTAGGAATGGTGATATGATTTATTACTCTGAATATTTTTTACAAAAAATTACACTTTCAATAAAAATTACCGAAAGACGAAAACAAAGAACCTAAAATAATAAAATGATTTCCACATAACATCTTCAAAAGTTCGTGTTCAGAAGAAGATATAGTGTATAAAAGAATAAAGCCCCGAAGCCGTATTAAAAAAAAAGTGGTAGCAAGTACCCAGAAAAAAAATCTATTTAATTTAAAAACAAAGGCAAATATTACTTCCTATTACACATCAGCAGCCTTTTTAACTCTACAGTTGGACATAGGCTTTTCCATGTATAACTTGCAAGCATTACTTAAAAATTTGCCCATACTCCTACGACTGGTGAATAGACTGAGTAAGTGCGCGTAGAGCCAGTACCCTCACACTGGTAACGCCGGCCCATCACCAGCCCGTGAAGTTTGCGTTAAGTGCTTTTGAAAGCATTTTCCGTTATCATTCTGTCAACAAGAGCGGTGACGTAGTCATTAGAAGAAAAAGCTCTTAAGTTCCCCTTGCAAATTAGTAATATATTACTTAATAAATTTTATTACAAATAAGCGGTATAACTGTACAAGTCAACATAAGAGTCTTTTAATTTGAAAGGAATAAATTTATGTACCTATAAGAACATAATCACCACAATCAGCAGCTGAGCGTAGTCCAGAGGACTTGCACATCTTTTTGTCAGAGCTTTATGTCAAAGGTCTCGTAAATTTGTGATATTTAATACGGATAAATGAGTACCCAGTATATTTTCTAGGCATTTTCCTAAATTGGCTTTCATGACACGCATCTATTGAGGTTATACAATATAAAGTTATTTCATCCTTCATACAAATCCATGACAATGTATTCACATATATTCTCAAATTTAAATTGTGTCTAGATTTTACTTGATTTTAAGTGTTGTTAAAACTCAATGTTATTATTATAGATTCAAAGCATGAAACAAAAACGATCTCATGTGGTTACGAGCACACTAGCATAATTAAAATTAATAACGTGTCAAGGGACGACGTAGGCCCTTATCAGTGCCACGCAGAAAACTTACTCGGATCTGGAAACGACAGTGTCACACTCTACAGTAAGTATTAACTGTAAGCGTATAAGTCAGCTTAGACATTATAAGGAACATGGAATGATTTGCTTTGGTACATAATGGAGAGATTTGTTTTAGTACATAAAGGTAAAAATATAATAGCTTTAAATGTAAGTTTACCAGCTTTAATATCTTAAATTTAAATAACTGACCACCTCAGACCAACAAATATTGTTTGGACTGAAAAATAATTTAAAAAATATAATATATAATTTAAAATATCAAATAATGTTTCATTAATAAAAAATCATAAGTTATCTATAGGAATTAAACTACTTTTACGGATTATATCGCGTTTAATTAACTTATTTTATTAATTCCCGACGTTTCGGGTGCTGGGGTGGATCACGGGGGACTGAGGTGATTGACGTCCCAATGTCAAAGTTAATCCGGAGTACCTTCAGCTTTTTTAATTATTAATTTTGGTCCGATCTACGCAGAATGAACTAACTGTGTCTTGAAGTCTTGCAGTGGTATGCTTGGGTTTAGTTTTAATTTTATTAATTACAGGATCCCAAGCAGGTGGTAGTACCCAGCCTCCCTCTCTATTGAAATTAGGATGTTTTTTAATTTCAATAGCCTCACGTATCATCCTTGGTAGGAATCGATGTTCTTTCGCGAGAACCTGTGGTTTATCAAATCTAATGTAATGGCGGGGGCCGTCTATATACTATTCTTTGGTAATTAGTCTTTCAGATTAATAAAGAATTAAACATTTGTTTAAAGTTTTAAAAATAATAAATCAACAAATACCAAAAAAGTCCTTTCTGCCCATCTTGCCCCACCTAACAACAAACAGGTAAATCTAATTATTTATTGGCTTGACAGTGGAGACATATATGTATGACTTCATCGTCGTCATCTTCTACATCGGCACACGAGCAATGAGCCCATTTACCACACACCTGACAACTTATCCATCCTTCCACTGATACCAAATAATATATATTTCAGCGCAATACAAACATGCAGGATTCTCGTTTTCTTTTTCCGTATCATCTGATTCTGATCAAGACTTTCTTTTCTGATTTTTTGTTTATTTTCTTTATGTCTGTCAAATTTCTCTTACCTTTAAGTTTTGTACTTGATATATCCTTCAGTTTTTTCTTTCTTTTCTTACATCCGTTTTCTTCTTTTTAATGCTATCTTCTAGACGATTTAATAATCGCAGTACTTACACGTTGTCTTGAGACACGAGTATTTCTTCGAGCAATTTTCACTTTTCTTTCTAGCGTACTTTTTGGGATTGAATATGTTTTTGCTGCTAGGACCCATTTTGTCTTCTAATACAGCAGTTATCGCGTTACACATGGCTTCTTCTGACCATTTACCTTCTCTGTCTCTGATCCTGTCTGTCTTTCTTTTATAGTTTCTGACCATTCTGAATTGATAAAAAACTTTAACATTGATTTCGAAATTTATAAGTATTAAGTAAAATATGTAATTTATAAATAGCTTAATTCTGCCTCATTAACACTCACAGCTGTCTACGATATTATATTTTATTACATTAATGTCACGCGTAATAAAAATTTGAAAATATTAAGATTATCGTGCATATGACAGATAGCGCTCTAACTTTGTCACTCGACCACTCGTTTCGTTGACTCCCCGTACACTGGTGGCAGCGGTGGTAGCAATTAGCACGTCTAATATGCTCGATTCTGATAGGTGAGTTCGTATCACGACATACAGCCATTACTTCATCTTGCCCCTCGCCCCGTCTTGCCCACCTAGTATGGCCATAAGTTCTGTGTCATATTAAATGCTTATTATTTTTATAGTATCAATAAAACTTATTTTTACGTATATATCGAAGTCTAATCTATTTTATTCAATGATTAAAAATAATATGTGAATGTGAAATGGATGGCGGTAAATCTATTGAAGTTTCTTACATAATAAACGAATTCTAAATATGAATTCAGAAAAAAAGAATTTTTTACATATTTATGGCTGGACTACTAGTTTGAGAGTGCTGTTTTAATATAATTAATGGAATTAGGCGTTCCTTTGTGGAAATCCATTATATTAAAGATGTTAAAAATTAATTAGCTGAGATCCGCATGATACAATATAATACAACAAATGTCTTATCTTTAGTTTTTATTTTTACTTTACTTAACGCTGTCTTATTTATTTAACAAATATAGAGGACAAAATCAAGTTGATTTTCTTGAAAATAGTTTTATCTATAAGTTCTACCTACTTAGTAAAATATAAGTGGCATTGGGAATATTGCAGCTCGCGGAATAACCTATTACTTTAATGTTTCTGTATAAAATTGCAACAAACACAGTTTCGTAGTAACCATTTCCCTTATATATTACTATACTCTTTGGTAACCATAATGCCTGCTAATGCAAGATTTATGAAAGTTTTAAACATTTCTAGCGTTGGCTACTACGACCGCGTTCGACAGTTCAACGGTTCAAATTATGGCGCCATCGAGTTCAGAGACAGCCACTTCCATGAATTCTTGTTAGTATTTGTTACATTAATACGGTTTTAAATTTTTATTTTCTAATAAAGAATCCTTTGAAATATGGTAAAACAAAAACTAAGTCTTATTGTTATTGTGTTTAAACCGTTGACTGAGCATGAGATATGATGATCTGATCAGAGATCTAACTATTTATATACACAGATTTGCATATTTAATATAGTATGCTCAAATAGTTGGGGAATTATAAAGAAAATCTGAATTTTAATAACTGAAAAGAACGATTTTTAAAGAAAAATACCTTGTTTGTCGAGGATCGAATCTGCTCTTTTGCCCTAAATGTTTAGTTTGATTTATTGCATTAATCGATATAGATACCTCGCAAAGAAATAACTCATATTTTTTTTATTGTTACGAAATTATAATAATAACAACGTTTGTCTTACAAAAAGTAAAAAAAGCGAATGCAGATTTCGTATCTGGGATGAAGAAATAAAGCTCATATTTTTTTTAATGATGTTTACTGTTTTTTAAAGAAAGCGCCCTTTATGAGATATAGTCAATAATAATAATTAAATATGACTAGTAACTGTTTTTAATTTCCTGAAAAAGTCTTAATTAAATAGATCAATGTTAGCCATTGGGCAGCCCAGGTGCTGGATGATTGAATTTCACAGTGCGCTAGCAACCAGAATGTCATCCCCGTTTAGCACCATTGAAATTTATTAATTGCAATTTTAAGTACTTATTTACCACATGCTCGACGGTGAAGGAAAATATCATGAGGATCTTGTATTTTTTTATAGAATAAGGGTGACGAGCGAGCACACAGTCCACCTGATAATAAGTTGATGTTGCGGCCCATAGACATCTACATCTATCCTCGACCCATTCGTGCTACAGCCATATTACATCAGCAACATGGCTCTACCACGTGTTTCGAGGGTATGCGATGTCCGCCAACACGCCCTGGATCAGCGCGGCGGACAAATTGTCCTCCATAACCCTCTCAGAATTATGCGGAGGTCGCAGTGGCAACCAATGATCTTATACGATTCCTATAAGATCATTGGTGACAACAGTGGTACGTACATAGACTGTAAATTTTACAAAATGTTATAGATAGGGAAGAACTATAAAAGGAATGTGTAGTGAGATATTAGAATTAAATTTTTTTTATAGAAGAGGGGGCAATTGGGCATGCGGCTCACGTGATGGTAAGAGACTACCAATGTCATGAACAACTGCAACACCAGGGGAAATGCAGGTTGAAATGAAATGCAATTATTTATTTTTCTTTCGTTAACCAATTTAATCAAAGAAAAATAAATAATGCGACCATACTATTCAAATAATTGATCAAATACTTTGCGCTAACCAATACATTGCATTCATCTATCGCATTCTTCTAGTGGATTCTAAAGGCTGATAAAGAATTAGGCGGGGATATTATTCTTAAAAATACATTTGTTATAATCCTACTATCATGCACAGGATTTTATTTCATAATTAGGCCGCATATTATTCACGATTTCAGCGACGTTACCTCTTTTTAATTTTTAATCGTATAATATATCATAGGTTATAACTAATTATTCATCTCGCTCATACTTACTATCGAATATCCTAAGAAGAGATATTTTGTATGAAAAATATTTATTTATTTACTAACTCACAATTCGTCGCTAACGCCGCATTTTTTTTTATCAGAAAATTAAATATATTAGACTTAATGGTAAACTAAAAATAAGATTAATTTTCTGATGAAAAAAAGCTAGTTATCGTGGAATAATAAATGTTTTCTGGATCTCCTGTAATTTTTTTGAAAAATTGTGGTTCGCCCCTTTGCGGCGTCTACCACGAATTGTTATTACAGGAGTGGAGCCTAATGCAATAATGTAGCCACTAATGTCAAAAAGACAAATAGTTTAATGTCACCCTCTCGAATTCCGCCAATATACAATTAAATATGTCTAATCGTTGTGCTACGATGTTAAGCATTCTAGCTGCGCGAACAACCGGTGCGTACTTTAAGAGATTTGTACGAGCAACTGGTAGGTCCAGCAACCCTCCCCTCAGCCCCCGTCGCAGCCTAGGATTAGACACGAGGAACCGCAGTGATTCCAGAATTTCCGGATTGTTTAATCTACCACGTAACATCAAGAATATGTACTTAAGTAGCGCAAAGTTCCGTCTAACCTCCAAGTTATAATATCCAACCATTCCTATTACAAAAAGGGTTGGATACATAAGAGGATAAAAAGGGTACACCCCGTATTGCTTTAAATAGAGGTACCGGATAAACTTATTTTGTATTTTCTCCAGCATGAGGCTATACTTGGTTTCATAAGGATTCCAGATGATAGCACTGGTTTCTAGATTGCTTCTTACTAAAGCATTATATAATGACTTCACGGCAGCAGTGTTAAGGAAGTCATGCGTTTCGCGCATTATGAAGCCCAGGTTTTTAAAGACCTTTTTACACACCTGTACAATATGAGTACGAAACGTCACGTCCTCAGTAAATAAGACGCTAAGATCACATATACAGACAACGCGATTGATGACATCCGCTACCATGAGGTAGTTGAAATGCATCGGGGTCCTCGAGCGTGTGAAATACATCACATTGCATTTTGATACGTTAAACAGCAATTTATTCTTCCGACTGCACTCCACCACCCGATCAATATCGCATTGTAAGCAGTCGCAATCAAACTCGTCGGTAATCCTCAGGAATAATTTGAGATCATCCGCAAAGCGTAAACAACCCGCGTCGCTCACTACCTCTGGAAGGTCATTTATCATAATGATAAATTCTAACGCACCCAAATTACTCCCTTGACCGACCCCTGTAAGGGTTACGAGTTTGAGATGTAGCCAGCGTAGTCCACGAATTGCCTTCGGTTCCCTAAATAACTACAAAAGAACTGCAAGAGGTCTGGAGTGAAACCAGCCATTGCGAATTTTCTCAACAAGACGTCATTGTCCACACTATCGAAAGCCTTCCTAAAGTCGAAATAGGCTACGTCCAGCTAGGCACCGGCTTCTGAATCAAGAGCTAGTGCTAAGTTATTCATGAAGCACATCAAGTTGAAATTTGTGCTGCGGCCCGTCCGAAAACCATGCTGTGCATCTTTAAATTGTACGTTAACCTGCGAGTAAATGCAGGAACACAATGCTGACTCGAAGACCTTCGCGAACGCTGACAGCACCGCTACACGTCTGTATTCACTAACATTTGAGCTCAGAGCACCCTTCTGGACCGGAGCTATCCTAGTCAGCTTCCAACCGTCAGGATACGAGCGATCACGTAAACAGATATTGAACAAATGTAGAAGAGGGCGAGCTAGTACCATCCCACAGTCCTTAACAATATAGGGGGGCACACCGTCTGGACCTACCGACCGTTTGGGCTTAAGTCTCGCAAGGGCCGCAAGCACGTCGCTAAGAGACAACTGTCCTACTTGCACCCGCTCTCCGCATTCAGGCGCTGTTTGCGCAGCGGAGGTTGCATCCAGCTGCATCTCCGTAAACTGTTTGGAAGTAATCAGCAAACTCCTGTGCGTACTCACTTTCTAACAACGGGACTCCATTTTTAACTATCCGAGTTTTACTTCGCTTCGAGCGCTTGTTATTTATGAAATTCCAAAAGGACCTCGGTTCTTTAACAAATTGCATTTCGATACTATTTTGGTAGTTACAGTATGCGGTTTTAATTTTATTTTTTACTTCTGAGCGATAGTAAGAAAAGTTTTTATAATCACTGCTTGAACCACTTATCTTATAAGCCTTTTGATAGAAAGTTTTTCGGCCTATATCATATATTATATCAGCTGTGTACCATTCCGGATATGTACACAGCTGATAACTAAGTACTAAGGCTACCGCAAGTGGTTAGCCTTAGGTCTATTTTTAGGAGTGTTATTATCTGGAATCCGACGCAGCATCCCCATACCAAGGATGTATTTACCTGCTCAGTCATAGCGATGATAACGGTCGCCAATGCCCTAATAGGTAAGTATTTTTGTTGTTGATTTTAACAATTGGAGCAACGTTGTGTCCTTTGGTTGCAACAAAGTTGAAAATATACGAAGCGTTTGGATTCCGTAACTATGCAGCGAGTATTATGTTGTGGGTAGGAGTATATACCTAGTATAGTAAAATACTTTATTAATATATATCATTTTTGCCTTTAAATAACAATAAGATAATAAATGATAATGATCAAAATATCTAACTACCGACTGTCCGAAGACGGTTCAAACATTCAAAAACGCTTCAAAATTATGTACTACTAGATTTTGTCCGCGGCTTCGCCCGCTTGAAGGTCTGAAGACAACATCATTTTGAAAAGTCGCATCCCATATTCACCTTTTAGGTTTTGCCCTCCGCGTAGGAGTCGGAAATAGTATTTTTGTTGCTACAATATAACATTGAATATCATAATTTTAAGAAGTTACTGTCTAATTTCTTTCGCGTTCAGTTGATATTGCTTATGACATGAACATGATACAGATACATACGCATGGAAATCCGTCCCGTATTTTTTTGCGTGAATCGTGAAACACTGACAGGCAGACAGACTGACAAAAATTCTAAAAACTATCAATTTGGCTTCACCATCCATTATTTAATCCCCTATACTTGTTTTATCTAGAAATTATTAGAATTACAGACACGACTTTTCTACAGATTATATGTAAATAGATATTGTCTTATGAAAAATTTATAAATCACACCTTAGGAAGTGCAACTTAAATATTTTTTATCTTGATGTCTAAAACAGATCTGAACTTATGATAGGTTATTTTTTTTATAGAATAAGGGTGACAAACGATCAAACAGCCCATCTGATGTTAGGTGGATGCTGTGGCCCATAGATATCTACTTCTACCCTCAAATTAGAATCAAAATGCAGATTTCTTGTCATCCCTGAGGACTAAGATGGAAAGTCTCGTTTGCAGAAAAAAAGGTCTCCGGTTCTCTACACTCACTATACGAAACACAGCAGCAATAAATTGCTATTTTACGCTGGTATCCCGCGAGATATATATTATTTAAATTATGTAATGGATATGTAAATAAGTAAATTGCATTAAATATTTTTTTAATGAAAGTAAATCAAACGTGTTTATCATATTCCGTAGCAAACACAGACGTTGAAATGGTTGTAACAGTGGATTATTCCGGTTCCGACGCCTTTGCTGTGATACGGAGCCAACATCAAATGCAAGAGCAAGGTACGAGTGCTATTAACTTTTACTAAAATAAATTATTTTTATTTTACTTTTATTTTTACATTCTTATTATTATTCAACAATTCTTACACTTCAACCATTTCTTTATTTTCAATAAGAATTGTTATCACTGGTTCGGAAAAAAAACTTCTGTCCTGGGAAAAACCAGTTAGAAACCCAGCGCGTCTTTTACAATAAATGTAATATCAAATATATTAAACTGTATGTAATATATTAAAATATATTGACCTCGTAGATCTAGTGGTAGTAAACGCTATTGCTGATCATTAGGTCCCGGGTTCAAATTCCGGGTCGGACCAAAATCAGTTGCTTAGATATTGGGTTTTTCTCTCAAGAAATTCTCAGTAGCAGCACGGAGATAGGCGGTGTTTCACCTCCGTGCCTCGGAAAGCACGTAAAGCCATTGGTCCTGGGCCTGATCTCTCTCCGGTGTGTCGGATTACCATCCCATAGGTCTGCGAGATTGAGGTAATAGAGAGTGCACCCGTGTTCGCATAAAAAATAATTTACGAAATATTTTAACTTAACTTATTTTTTTTGTGGAATGGGTCGCACAACAAAGCCGCGTACTTATATAATATATAAATTAGGCACAAAGTTATGTAGATTATGTTGAAAATTGTTTCTGTTTAAAAAATGCACTATCAGCGCCGCTAGCGGTAAATAATGAAACTATTTTACGACATGATCAATAATGAAATAAGAATGTTGTGTTTAGTTGTTAATATCGTCAAACGATCTCTATGCATTGATTTGGTCAAGGCATAGCGTGACATTGTTTATAAACAGTGTTAAATTTTATGAAATGCCATCATTTCACGAAATGATCAACTACTTTATGATATGAATAATTATATGTTTTATAAGTCATGTGTTTCTCTGTGATTCTTGTTAAGTGCGTTTTCAGAATCAGTTTTCAAGCACGCGCATGGGTATAGCGTGGTCTTTATCAATACTCTTACTCCCCGGCCAATTTATTTATAAAATTTATTTAAATTTAATTTAAAAAAATTATGGTCGTTTTTTTCTGAAGTAAAGTCATTTCTATACGTTTGAATACTGATTCTCATAACGCACTTAACGGAAACCACAGGATTTTTAAAGTTGGTAAAAATTACCTTGCGTACATCCGCTCGATGAAATAAAATGATGTGTCTTACCTAGTATGAAGAGCACCTCCCGCCCTCCCTCAATTGCGTGCACTATCCCCGTCACCACTAATCCCAGCACCACTACTCCCAACACCACTAAACTAGGAAAGACACACCACTGACGACAATACGACACGTGTTTAGCCTCTACACGAGGCATCTTCAGGTGTAGTAGACTCTGCGGTGGCTGACCGCTAAGTGAGCGGCAAGCCAAAAACAGCAGCTATTTATACAACTCGCCGACGCAACCGCTTCCCACTTAAGTAGCGAGCGACTGTGTCATGCGATAAAACATGCCACCACATTAACAATGTTATCCAAGGTCATAACTTTGAGCTATTGGAGTCTGACCCAACCAAAAAGTTTACTTCGGATATTAATCTATGTATATCACAGTCATCATATGTTTTTACCGATCACAACTTGTCTCGGAGCAGTCTTGTTCCAATGAGTCCTCAAGTACCCATTTTATATGGGTTACCTAAAATACATAAAGAACATGTTCTTATTCGTCCAGTTCTCTCATATATCGGTGCACCAGCTTATTTCCTTGCTAAAAAAATTTAACTTCCTCCTTCGGGAGAAATCTGGTTTCAACCCAACTTACAGCCTTAAAAATAGTTTAGATCTCGTTTCCAAAATTAAAGATATTCGTATTCCTCCTAAATCCATGTTGTTATATTTAGACGTTGATAGTCTTTTCACAAATGTCCCATCCCCTGACTGTTTGCGTATACTCACAGATCTCTTTAATAAACGTCGTCTACATCCCGGGGAAACAAATGATCTTCTTAACTTAACCTCTCTCTGTTTGAAACAAAACTATTTCCGGTTTAATAACCGTTTCTATCTGCAAAAAGAAGAGTTAGATATGGGGTCCCCTCTAAGTCCTCTTATGGAGGACATTTTATTTTGAAAAACAACATATAGTTGTCAATCGAAATATGTTATACTATTATAGATATGTAGACGACATAATTATTTGCTGGACTGGCACAAGGAGACAACTGGATGTTTTCCTTAATAAAATAAATAGAGTCCACGATAAAATTAAATTTAAGCTTGGATTGGAACAAGATTGTTCCCTTAATTTCCTGGACTTAACGATAACAAGAAAAGAGTCGTTGTATGTTTTCCAAATTTTTTTGAAAGCCAACTCATACTGGTCATCCCCGCGTCATCGTGTCATCCGTGGCAACATGAATTAGCCGCTTTTTATTGTTATATTAATCGTTTGTTCACTGTCCCATTAAATAAAGAAATTTATTTAAAATAACTTAATGTAATTTATCAAATTGCGGTCTCTAACGGTTTTCAAAAAATCTCATTAACAATTTAATTAAAAAGAAAGAAAAGCATGCAGTTCGCAATTCTCTGTACGCGGTTTAACCTCAAAGTGTTCATCGATATGTGAGCAGTTTGACCTACTTAGGCTCCATATCTAAAAAAAATCTAATACTCTTCGACAGACGGCGTTTACGTGGCGTTCAAAACAAACAATTCTCTTAGGAATATCTGTAATAATAAAGATAAGTTAGATATTCGGCAAAAGTCAGGTGTTTACAAACTTGTTTGTGACGAATGCCACGCCATTTACGTGGGTCAGACTGGTCGCAACTTCGATACAGGTTATAAAGAGCATTTAGCCGCGTGCAGTAATTGCAATCCCGATAAATTCCATTTTGCTAAACATCTCTTGGACACTGGACACAACCTAACCAACGACCACTCCTTTAAAGTCTTAGATAATTGTAATAAAGGGCTGCGACTGTATGTGCTGGAACATTTGGAGATATTAAAAAATAATAATAGTAATGTTGCACTGCTGAATGAATAAACAAATGTTTCTAACTCACCTCACTTAAACATCTCT
Source organism: Parnassius orleans (assembly GCA_029286625.1). Lineage (NCBI taxonomy): Eukaryota > Metazoa > Arthropoda > Insecta > Lepidoptera > Papilionidae > Parnassius > Parnassius orleans. Next base: position 1,662,753 of record JAGSMP010000027.1, on the reverse strand, counting down.
AAGCCTGCTATCTAATAACGGAAAGTCTCGCAATGTGGTTATTCTTTACCCTCACGGTGCTCAGCGATTGGTTGCGTGGTTGGAAGGTAGGCGGGCGTTTCGCAGTTTAATTTAATAGCAAGCGGCTGCGTACGTCAGGTGGTGATTGGTCGCATGTTTTATCTCGTGACGCAGTTGCTCGCTACTTAAGTGGGGAGCGGTTGCGTCGGCGAGTTGCATAAATAGCAGCTGTTTTTAGCTCGCCGCTCATTTAGCGGTCGGCCACCGCAGAGTCCACTACACCTGAAGGTGCCTCGTGTAGAGGCGAAATACGTGTATTGTTGTCAGTGGTGTGTCTTTCCTAGTTTAGTGGCGCTGGGATTAGTGGTGACGGGGGTAGTGCGCGCAATTGAGGGAGGGCGGGAGGTGCTCTTCATACTAGGTAAGACATATCATTTTATTTCATCGAGCGGATGTATGCAAGGTAATTTTTACCAACTTTAATATAATGGATTTCCGCAAAGTAACGCCTGATTCTATTAATTATCACACGATTTTTGTTACGTCGTATAAAAAACTTTTTTTTATTAAACTATAAGGATAATGAGAGTTTTGCAATAATCGCAGGTCAACCAGTTTTAATAAATATATTTATAGATTAATACAGTAAACACAGCGCAGCGGATCAGTCACCTGTACGGGGTTTTTCAGCAGTAGACTTGTGATGGGCTGCTGTGTTACACAACAATAGACTCCCGTAGCAATTATTGAATGATACTTTAAGTCCTCCATTACCACTTGCTCGGTTTGAAAGAAAATCATCGTGAGCAAGCCTCTGAGTTTATTTCTCAGATATGCATATCTGAGAAATAAAAAAAATCATGTGATAGCTCCGGGTTCTATCCCCGTCGACACTAATGAAATTGTTAATTGCAATTTTTTGTGCAGATTTACCGCATGATTCATGCGCTTTGATTATCCCTGTCTATACATATAAACTATTTTTTCAGGTATAGTATCAACATCGTGACCAGAACATAACCCAGACCATTGCACGACGTGGTCTACCGGAGCACGGCACGTGACATCGATGGCACTTGTTTTTATTTGTTTTAAGATCTCGTCACGTTATTTGAGTGGGGCCACTGACTTTTACTATAATTAATCTAGAGTATCGGTTTCGAATGAAACGTTAAATTGCGAGTAACTGTGTTTAATGAAAGTTTTATTAAATAATTGTTAAACTATAAAAGGATGTTTTGGTAAACATCCGAAAAATTGTGTTTTTTGAAATGTTGTGCAAATGAATTGTATGTTATTTGATGAAATACAAAATAAAATTTAACCTTCTTTGACTTTGACTTGCGTAGTTTTTCACAAATATCGATATATATATATATGTACCTGCACTTAAAACTCAATATTTTCAAAATATTCCCCACTTTAGTACTAATTTGCTCGAATTGCGGAGAGCGAGGTTATGTTGTCATACCTACACACCGCAAAGCAAGAGGGCCGGACATACACTTACGAGTATCTAAGAATGCGCCTCCTACTAGGCATGGCAGGCCTCGCTGCGTAAGCAAGTTGGTAGATGCAGGTCGATACCCTTGCATGGGTCCTTGCATGCGTGATTTCCGTTTAGCCTTTTAGGACAGATTTTCCGCCGTCAGTTCATCTTCAAAGTATCGTTGGGGTGCAGTGAACTTTGTTAGCATGTTTCCCCATATACTTTGATGGCTCAGTAGCGCATTGCAGGATCGCGGGCTGGAATCCCGCAAATAATGTTTGTATGACCTACATAAAATCGTTCTGGATGTTTAGCCAAATGCAATTTATGTGTACTAAAACGCCTCCACGATATGGAGAAAATCCCATTGTGGAAATATTTTTAGCACATATTACTGATTTTGAAGGCAATACTATAATGTCAAATTAGGCCTAATTTAAACCCATATAAAACTTTCTTCATCGCTTCCTCAAGTAATCTTACGAAAGATATTAATAATTTCGAATGTTTATGAAATTTAATGTTATATTCGTAAGAGGAGCTTAAGGCCAATAATTGCGTAATTAAGAAGGAAATATAGCAAGCAAGGCCTGTAATTAATACGCAGTTGTAGGCAATTCTGTTCGCCGTTGCTGCGGAAATATTTACATGTACGTAATATTATATGTTTTCGCAAATGGTTTGCAAGTGAGCGATTAAAAATAAGTCTACTTTATTGCAAAGAAAAGATTGTCGGTATAATTTGGCCTACGTAGCAATTATAGGAATGTAGTGGCGGCTTAATAGAATTCACTATCTCAAACTATTCCGTGGGAATCGAAAGAGGTGACCGTGGGAAATGAAACAGTAGGTGGGTAGCAGAATGCTCCTAATAACAGCTCAAAATAATAAAAAAAAACTGCGTTAGGTGAACCGCCGGCCCAGCGTAGCAGCTATGTACCTATACCAATAACCCCGTTAAAAGACGATCTGTTGCCTATTTTAGCAGGGAACTTTTGATAGGTTGTAATGAATTAATTAATGAACTTCATTGATTTTCAAACTAAAACGATATGTAGTAAAATATGATGAAGTAATTGCTGTGCCTAAATTAGTACATATAAGCGTAAACAATTTGCTTTTATACAGCACTCAAACGAAATGTATAAAATATACAGGGTTATTATGCAATAACCAGCCAAATTTGCAGAGAAGGTTCAGAATAAGTAACATAGGGAAATGGTGAAGAAAAATTAATAAAAAAAAATTCAAACATTCTGTCCTTTTTATCTTTTAAATTCAAAATGCACGGTAATGCATTATTTTAATTTTTAACTGATTTTACTGTGCACGCACACATTCGTAAGGGTCGATCGGTAAGCAAAACCATTTTCGGCTATATCTTTATCTTACCCTTATCTCGTATTTTCAAAAACTGCAATAACGGTATATCATAATTTATATATTTGAACTTAAGTTTGAAATATGGCTACTCTTTGAAAAATAACCCTGTTTATCACCGAATCTTAACTTAGAGCAACACGGGGCGCTGTCTTACCGGAAGAGAGTAGCCATAGAATTATTTTCCGATACCAAACTGTCTGTTATTTTTTGCGGGGTGAAATCTGTACCACGTACACTTTCTCAGACTCCCAAAAAAAATAATGGTCTGTAACAGAAACAAAAACAGAAACTCTTTTATTCAATATAGATTATAAATAATACTTATTGAAAAACACTCTTTTGTTTAATTACCACTGATTCGGAAAAAAACCTCTGTCCTGGGAAGAACCAGCAAGAAACCCAGCGGGACTTTTTTTTTAAATAACAGCTTACATTCATCATCTCGCAGAATACCAGCGTAAAATAGCAGCTTAATGCTGCTGTGTTTCGTTTGGTGAGTGTAGAGAACCGGAGACCCTTTTTACTGGAAAAGAGGCATTCCATCTTAGTCCTCACGGGTGACAACGCATCTGCATTTTGATTCTTTATTGAGGATAGATGTAGATGTCTATGGGTCACAGCAACCACTTACCATCAGGTGGACTGTGTGCTCGTTTGTCACCCTATCCTATAAAAAAAAATGTATGTTACACAATTAACCACACAAAACAAATTAGAAATAGCTTGGTAGCGATCACCTCATTCCCATGGGTTATTATCATCCATAAATTCCTTAATATTATAATAACCCTTTTTACACAAACTTTGTTTAATAAAGTTTTTGAACTTTGAGCAGGTCAAATTTTGTATATTTTCTGGGATTATGTTGTAAAAGCGTATACATCGCCCCAAGAATGAATTACTGACTCCGTGGAGTCGAGTAACTGGCACTACTAGCTTGTGTCTGTTCCTAGTATTTACAGAATGAATATCACTTATTTTTGTATAACTACTTTTATTTTTATGTACGTACATTACATTTTCATAAACGTATTGAGAGGCCAAAGTTAATATATTAATTTCCTTAAATTATTGTCGGAGTGACTCTTTAGGTTTTAAATCATAGATTGCTGTTATGGCCCTCTTCTGTAAAACAAATATAATTTCAATGTCAGTCGCTTGTCCCCGTAGCAAAATACCATACGACATTATGCTATGGAATTAGCTCAAGTAAACAAGTCTAGCTGTTTTACACTGGTAAGATTTCTAGTCTTTTTTACAGCATATGCTGCAGAAATAAGTATGCTTGCTAATTATGATAAATGGGGGCTCCATTGAAGCTTCGCGTCTAGTGTTATTCCGAGAAAAATGGTGGTATCGACAAGGCTCAGTTCCTCCCCATTTAATATTACATTATTATTTAAATGTTTGACATTTGGAGTCGTGAATTACATATATTTCGTTTTAGTGCCATTTAAATGCAAGTTATTAACATTAAACCAATTTACTAATTTAGATATAGCTTTATTTACTTCGTCATATTTTAATAATTGTCGTTTTAATTTGAAAATTAATGAAGTGTCATCAGCAAATAATACTATATTATGGTTATCCCCTACTATGTAAGGTAAGTCATTAATATATATGACGGTGCCTGCGCCATTGCACGTGCGGCGGCGCCGGTGTTGCTAGACAGAATTCTTGTAAACAACACGTGCACCGCACACCTGCGCCTTTGCACCTGCGGTGGCGCCCGTAAATATGATTAATTTTTGGTGCATTTTGAAGTTCAAAATGTTCAAGCGATGTACCAAAATAATTGATTAACTTTAACGTGCTATGAATTGAAAATAATAAGCGGCCTTTTTGTGTTCTAATGTGTTGATAAGTGTTGCAGCTTACTCCGAATATTCAACTCGGCTGGGCAGCGTTCGGGAAATTACGGCACATCTTCTCGTCAGGTATACCTCAAAACTTGAAAACGAGGCTGTACAACCAGTGCGTGTTGCCAGTGATGACATACGGAACTGAGACGTGGTCCTTCACTGCTGGCCGGATGAGGAAGCTCAAGGTCGCTCAGCGAGCTATGGAGAGGCTATGCTCGGAGTCTCACTGCGTGATAAACTTAGAAATGAGGTTATCCGCAGTAGAACCAACGTGACCGACATAGCCCAACGGATTAGTAAGCTGAAGTGGCAATGGGCCGGCCATATAGCTCGAAGAACCGACAACCGTTGGGGAAAAAAGGTTCTCGAGTGGCGGCCTCGTACCGGCGGACGAAGTGTAGGGCGTCCCCCCACTAGATGGAGTGACGACCTGGTAAGACATGCAGGAAGTCGATGGATGCAGGTGGCTCAGGACCGTGCTTTGTGGCATTTTTTGGGGGAGGCCTATGTTCAGCAGTGGACTTGTGAAGGGCTGTAATGATGATGATGTTGATGAGAAGTTAAAAAAGGTTTTTTTACAACGCACACTTTGTAACAAAATTACAACAAACATATTACAGTTAAGATTGATGCGTAATTTTTTGTAATCTATTTATACACCAACTGTTGCACTTATTTGTAATCATTTTAATTATTTATCTCGTGATTTAAGTGGCTATTATTTAGATATAGTATTTTATATTATTAGAAATTCCAAAGTCAAAGCTAAAAACCTAAAAGAAGCGGGGTTGGATGGACAATACCGAGAACGTTTTTAATTTCATTGTTAATTTACCAAATTAAAACTAAGACGTAATCCCTTGATAAGTTGTGATGGCAGGTTTTTTCTAATTTTGCCGGTTTATGATATCATCTGTTATTTTCCGTAAATAATCTGTAATTGTCATTCACTTGTGAATTATATTTATTATATTCTTACTGTTTTTTTTTTCTCATTTTTATTATTTTGTTACCGTTATTACTACTTTTTTTTGAGTTGTCGGTGCAAAGCGTTACGTTTAGTTGAAAAATGGGGTAATCTAAGTGCGAGCTCGAATGACTCACAACATGCAATTCCTGAAACTGACAAAATCCAACGGCGACCAAGTGGCCTGAATGTTGACCTTGACAAAATTATAAATTACTTAAAAAATTAATTAAAACAAAATCCACTTTGTGTTTCATAAAAGCACTGTCATAAATATGTTTAAGCAAGTTTCGGAGTCCTGATCTGCACGTACACTTCCTTATAAAACTCATATAATTAAAAAAACTGTAAACGTTGCAGGTATGGATCATACAATATTTGAAAGTAATATGGCAATCTTGCTTTGTCCTTGTAATTAAAAAAATCATTGTTATTAAAATGACTGTCATTTCGTTAGTCTTAGTATTTAGTACATTCTCTCTTACATACCACAAATTTTAACATAATTAGGAAAAACGAACAATTTTATCAGCCTAGGGTAATTTAGGAACAGTTACATGTTTTAACAATAATACATTTCTCAAAGTTATGTTAAAACAATTTAATGAAAATTTTCATTAAAATTATCTAAACTTAACTTTGAATTAAAATGTTTTGCACTTCTGCTTCTACGAGCCTCTTTTTTCTAATGCTATAATAAATGAAGTTTAGATACATTATAGCTATAAAAAAAGGTTCTCTATAATTGTAGGGCGTCCCCCCACTAGATGGAGTGATATGACTTCCTGCATGTATACCAGGTCGTAAGACATACAGGAAGTCGATGGATGCATGTGGCTCAGGACCGTGCTTTGTGGCATTCCTTGGGGGAGGCCTATGTTCAGCAGTGGACTTGTGAAGGGTAATGATGATGATGAGATACATTCTGTAGGTATCATATTAACTCGCTCATTTGGTGCAACAATGACGTAATTACACTATTTTATAAAAACAAGTTAAATTTGTCAAAATGTGCGGAAAGACTATTTACATCGGGAGAAACATCGACAGAATTGAATTTGTGGTGATTTGCCGCGAGATGGCGCAAGTGTCTTTGTAGAATTGAGTAAAATGGCGCCATTTCTGTTGCTACAACGTCTGGATGGCCAGTTGCGCGGGGCTCCCTGCTGAGTGTGGTTGTGTTCGGGAGCTACAACGACGTAAAGGTATTTATGACATTTAATCCGATAATTTTTGGTGCAACAATGCCGTAATTGAGCAATTGCGGCATTGTTACTCCAAAAATCAGTAAGTTCTTGGGGAAACAATAACAAAATTGCGTAATTACGTCAATATTCGTCCAACAAAAGTATCTTATTGGTGAAACAACGACGGAATTTTGTAAATATGTCATTGTAGCTCCAAATATGGTATTTTTTGAGAGTTCAATGACAAAATTGAGTAATTACATCGTTTTTTCTCCAGATCAATTATTAAACTGATGAAACGATGTCAGAATTGTGTAATTACGTCGTTATTACTGCAAATAAAGTATGTTCTTATTTGAAAATAGACGGAATTACGTAACTATGTCATTGTTACGTACGTGTATTATTAATAATTATAATTTTATTAGTGGGAAAAGTATGACAAGGATATAGTTAAATGTATTAAAGAATATGCCTATAATAACCAACACCTCTGGGACTAAATTAATTTAAACTTTCAGTTAAGAATATTATTAAGGATGGATAACCGTGCAAGACGATTGATGAACTATTGTACAATGGAAGGAAAGTACCACCATTTGCAAAACCAGATGCTTCAGAAGTAAGTAAACGATGTAAAGATGGTAAGTATGTAGTATGTAAGTTAATTATTATTTAATAAATCAATCAAAGTACCTACCTCATCCACCTATTAAAAGTAATCGGTTGATGAGATAGACCGTACTTTCGGTTGTGATTTATTAAACACATATTATTTTGTTGCAGCTAATGATAAAGATACATTTATAACAAAAATAAAGTAATTCGTGGTAATATTATGCCTCAAAATGATGTACCTGACTAAGACATATGAATCAAACTTTCAAGCTCCAATTGATCCACCAACATGTTAACAAACTATGGATTTTGATATGACATCGAAACAAAGTCAAACTCATTTCTTAATGATAGTGTACGGAAATGAATACACAAGATGAAGCAGATTTTCTCCAGACGACAGTGAGAAGAATACCGTCCTGAAAAAGTTAAACGTACATGTTCAGTAATAGGTAGTGACGAAGATCCTCATTATCATCGAGTTCTTCATCTTCAAGCTCTTCCACATCATCGAGCTCTTCATCATCTAAGAATACTTCTACGAAATTCTACTTCTAAGAAATCCAGCGGCTTGGAAGAAAAATCAACGTGCTCAGCTGAAAATTCAGGTCAAGTATACTTCTCGGACGGACAAGATCATTCCTGCAAAGAGATGAAGCTCCTTTGCTCTAACAAATGCAAACATAAATGTTCAGAACACATCTCAGAGAGCATAAACATGATATTTTCAAAATGTATTGGGATTTATCCTCTTTTCAAAGACAGCGAGATTTTTGAATTCGACCGTGCCAAAACCACTAGAAATATATTGATGGTGGCCTAACAATAGCTGATCTGCATCGCGATTATAAGAGATTAAGAGAATCCGAAAACAAAGAGGCTGCAACGTACGATTCATACTTTCATATTTAATACGGAATTAAATATTTCTTTTTGTGCTGAACAATATAAAAATGCTGTTGGTGAGGAAAAAGAAAAGCTAGAGGCTGACTACACAGAACATTGCCGGCAGAAAGTACTTAGTCGAATGGAAAAGAAGATTGACACAAAAAAACGTAAGAATACAGATAGTAATGAAATAGTCGTAATTTATGATCTTCAAGCAGTTATACCAGTGCCAGTCGGCGAGTCCTCGTCTTTTACTATAAATCAAAATTGAATTGCTTTAACTTTACAATGTGTAACTATTATGGCTCAAAATATTCTTTTATGCTTTTCCCTCCTGTCAATAGTTTGATAACCGTCTTATTTTATTGGTATCAGATATAAAGGACCGACAAAACTATTGGTATTTTTTGGCATGAGGCTATGGGAGGTAGAGGAGCAATTGAAATTGGTTCCTGTATCCTTAAATACCTGCAACGTGTCGCTAATAATCACCCTGGTTGTAACATCACATTTTATAGTGACAATTGTGGTGCGAATAACTAAGGCTATAGAAGATATCAATGTGTTTCCAGCGTATACTTCAAAGAAATTTCGCAAACAAGATAAATGTTAAAAAAATTGTTACAAAAAACATTATTCCTCAGTATTACTCAGCTTTTTATGAAAGTATTTTCTAAAGGTTTTTTCTATTTTTAAGTATTTTCACATAAGCGCATACCGGCGCATATCAATTAATTAAATAATCTGTGATTTTGTGCCAATTAGACTTACAAGTTGTGATCATAGTTAAGTATTAAGATATTTCACTTTTAATCTTAAGTAATTACCTAGTGAACATAAGATATACCTATATGGTTGTTTTTTCTTAAGTTTATTTTATTAAACATTCATAAATAAATGTTTACGTTCATTAATTAAATAATTATTTAGTTTTATTTTGTCACAAATGCAAAATTTCCTAGCGAACGCGTTATTTTTTATATTGAATTCTGAAGCAACAGCGACGTATTTACAGGTACCTTCTTTCATTTCAGTCTATAATCTAGGTAATGTACAATGTACCGAGTAGATTGGGACTATAATAGAAACTACACAACTGAAACTACTTATAAAATCACGACATTTGTAATAAGTCCCTTCAAAATGCCATATCTTTAATAGAAAATATTTGATTGTATCTCCTGTAAAATTTATAAAAGTGTAATTACGTCATTGTTGCACCAAATGAGCGATATAATGAAGTGACGCAACTACACTGACAAGTTGCATACAGCTGTAGCTCTAACAACTGTATTTTATTGTAATATCCACCTTTTCATTGATACACATTATCAATGAAAAGGTGGATATTACAATAAATATAGGATTTTATTTATTACTACTATAATTACCTATAATTTAAAAAATAAACTTAATGTTTATATTTTTTTTACAATAAGTTAGAAATAAGCTAATTACAGATTTTAAATCGCTTACTTCGGTTTTTTACTGCCGGCTGTACTAGGCCGAGCCTATATCACAGACGGCAGTTCCTTCCTCTATGACACAAAAGAATATAATGTCACTAAATTTAGCTTATACTAACTGTTCCCTGCGACTTCGCCCGCGTGGAATTTGGCACCCTAATTCTTCTACAAAAATAAAAGTAGCCTAAGTTACTCCTTATAACATCAGTTATCTGCCAGTGAAAATCCCGTCAAAATCAGTCCAGCCGTTTCGGAGATTAGCCGGAACAAACAGACAGATAGACAGACAAAAAAAATTTTTTTTTGTTATAAGTACCGTAAATACTTTCATATGCATTTAGTAAAAAGCTGTTATTTTGACATTACAAACAGACACTTCAATTTTATTTATTTGTATGTATAGATGTATAGATTTACTACACTACTAAACTAAAAAAGTTATAATAATAACGGCATTAGAAAGTTAGTTTTATACTAAAGTTAACATTGATAAAACTTTTTTTTTATAAGTACCGCCATAAAAGTTAGACCACTCAATATAATGAACTTACGCTAAATTTTTAAATATACATACCACAAAAGTAGATTATGTATTTTTTTTTAAATAAAGTAGGCTTAAACTATACATATAAGTATGTTTTTTTTGTGGTTAAATTATTTATTCGTAGGTAATTAATATTATTATATCGGTCTATTAACTTATTAAAGCATTTATTTGTATGAGCGTGAGTTAAATATTTAAAATGTGTAAATATGTTTTTATATATATTTATTTCATTTTATGTGTGTATGTATGTTAGTGTGATGGAGATGGATAGGCGTATAAGTTTGTGAGTCATTTATGATTTATTTAACTATTACAAATAATTTTTCTGTATCATCATACGTTTGTTTTTTTAACCACTTTACTATTATGATATTTTTACATTGCTGTTGTGCGGGTATATATTAAGAATTTTATTTAATTTATTATAGAGCATAGGACCTAGATAACAGTTATAATAATGAATGAAAAATATTCTGTACCGGTTTATTTTACATACTTTATGCTTCAATCTATTTATTGTGAAGTTATGGTCATATTCAAGTTTCCGATGTTGATCGATTATTGTATTCCTAACGAATAGCTGCCTGACAGAAAGGACATCGCATTCAGAATAATAATAATAAAATAATAAAAAATAAGAATATAAATCTAATGTGGGATAACTAAAAGGTTTAGATATCATGGACTTTTAATATCGCTCGTTGGGCTTTTTTAGTTTTAGCAGATATGTTTTACAAGCTCCACCCCATGATGTGATACAGTAGGCTATTATTGACTCAGCCAAGGTGCTGTAAACCATTTTAAAAGTAGTAGTATCAGCCACGTATCGCGGTTTTTTGAAGACGAATATTAACCTTCTTTTTTTCTCTGTTACATCTTTTATATGTGGATTCCAAGTAAGATTTTCATCTAACAAAACACCAAGATAATGTATGGTTTTAGTTCTGTTTAGTATATAACATTGACAAGAATACCCTTTCAGATAGGAGTGCATTTGAATTTCGAAAGTTTGTTTAATAGGTAGTGTACGCTGGGTAATTGTGAATAGTATATATTTAGTTTTAGAGATATTAAGTGTAAGCGTATTTTGATTCCACTCTTCAAATTTTTTTCAAATCTTCCCGCGACTAGTTTCACTTGTCAAAATCACTTGATTAGTCTATTTTGTCTATGTTATCAATGCCGCCAACCAAAAAGGGTGAACTGTCAAAACCAGCTGCGACGAACGAGGAAACATAGTGCGGCCTCGTGCTAAAAGTAAGTTTTATCTGAAAATACTAATTTAACCACTACTTTTCCCACGTAACTGTTGATGTTATTATAAACTTAAAGGTTAGCGGAAAACATTATTAAAGAAAACATTTACTGAGAAGATGTATTAGAAGAGGAGGATAATTCAGAGTCCGATGTTCGAAAAAGAGGAAGGCCAGCAATAGTTCCTATTCCGTCAAAGATTCGTAGACAGCAAAGAGCATTGCACATGCCTGTCTTTGAATGCATAGCAAACAGATGCCGTCTGCCTGGATGCAAGAAAAGAACTACCGCCAAATGCAGTACCTGCCTGGTAGCTCTTTGCCTAAATTCGACTCGTAATTGTTACAAAGCATTTCATGAGTAGTATGACTAATTTCTGTTAAGTATAATTAAAGTTCCTAAAAGGTCTCACTAATGTTAAGATAATATTTTTTAGTTATAAGTAAAATATTTTTGTTATTAATGGCCTGAAGAGTCTGAATTTTTCCAAAGATGATTAAATATTGTAATTGTGATATTATGAAAACTAGTTAAAGTGCCTTATGAGAATGTAGCTAAGTTTAAAGATTTTAGGCTGAAAGATTTCGTCCTATTTTTGATATTTTTTTTATAATTTCATTAATAAATCTTAAAATTTATAATTATATTTTTTTTATTTCTCTGCAACGTTACGTGACCCAATGTTCAATATTTTGTATAAAAGATAGAACGACGTAAGTTAACCAAAAATTTCCCTTAGACACCTAGTAGTATTACGGTAAATATACTCTCGAAATCCTAATAGGCATAGCTTCAAATTTATGAAGTTTTATGTCTCTGAGTCTGACAGCAATAAATTAATTTGTGCATAATTTTGTACAGTAGGTTTTACGGCTACCTTGTTATTTCAAGTCTGGGTCTTAGGAGGATATAGATTACAATACACAATACTTATTGAAAGTCATTTTTTACTTTTACCACTGGTTCAAAAAAACCTCTGTCCTAGGAAGAACCAGCGGGACTTTTTAAAAAAAAAAGCACAATTTACAATATAATATTTTATACAATTGTTATGAAAACATTTAGAAACAGCATGGTAGCGATCACCTCATTCCCAGGGGTTATTATCAGTCATGTACTCTTTAGTAGTATAATAGCCCTTACTAGACAATTTTTGCTTAATAAATAATTTAAACCTTTTGATAGAAAAGGTCTGCATATTTTCTGGGACTTTGTTGTAAAAGCGTATACATTGCCCCATGAAAGAGTTACTGAATCTTTGGAGTCGAGTAACTGGTATAACTAACTTGTGCTTGTTCCTAGGAATGATGATGATGATGTACATTCTATAAATACTAGTATTTACAGAATGTACATCACTATTTTTAATAAAACTATTTTTGTTTTTGTGTACATATATTAAATTCTCGTAAATATATTTAGAGGCCAAAATTAATATATTTATTTCTTTAAATTTTTCTCTAAGGGATTCCTTCGGACCTAGGTTTTAATTGCTCTTATGGCTCTCTTTTGCGAAACAAAGATAGTTTCAATGTCAGTCGCATTACCCCATAGAAGATTGCATATGACATTATGGTATGGAAATAACTAAAATAAACTAATCTAGCTGTTTCAACACATGTAAGGCATCTAATCTTTTTTACAGCTATACAGATATATGAGAGCCCCATTGAAAATTGTAATTCCGACAAAAACAGTGGATTCAATAAGGCCCAGCTCCTCCCCATTTAAACGTACATTGGTACTCACCTGTTTAACATTAGGTGTAGTGAATTTAATACATTTCGTTTTATTACCGTACAAAAGCAAATTATTAACATTATACTAGTGTACTACTTTTGATATAGCATTATTCACTTCGTCATATTTCAATAATTGCCTTTTTAGTCGGAAAATCAACGAAGTATCATCAGCAAATAATACTATATCATGGTTATTCCCTACCAAGTAAGGTAAATCATTAATATAAACTAAGAACAGAAAGGGACCAAGAACTGAGCCCTGAGGAACACCCATAGATACTACCGGTCCGGAGGAGCTGCATCCATTAATAACAACTGTTTGCGTTCTATTATTTAGATATGACATAATAAGTTTAAGCGCTATGTTTTTTACACCATAATGATGTAGCTTCCTGATTAGTGCCTCAGGGTGAGTGTTCACCGTGAGGCATTAATCAGACAAAATTGGAAAGATCACAAAATATACCCAAAGCATCCTCTGAATTTTCCCATGCACAGAAAATATGTTTGATTAGCTCAACACCGGCATTAATTGTCGAGCGACCCCTTGTAAATCCAAACTGATTGTTATGGAGTAATTTATTTACATTAAAAAAACTTAACATTTGATCTAGAATAATTTTTTCAAAAATTTTACTGTGCGTTGGCAGTACAGAAATAGGTCTAAAATTAGTGGAGTCCAATGTACTGCCAGATTTAAATAAAGTTATAACTTTACTATGTTTCATTAAATCAGGAAACACACCAGATTCGATACTAGCATTGAAAATAATAGCAAGTTGGGGTGCGATCGCATCTATTATAGACGCAATAACTTTAACAAAAATCCCCTATAGATCTGTTGTTTTCCTAATATCAATAGTTTTGAAATATTTTACAATATCACCTGATAATATTCTATGAAATGCAAATTCTTTTTTAGAGACATTTACATTTTGTTTGAGTAATGACTCTGCGACAGTAGGAGAGCAACTGAGTGGCTTTGTAGTCAAGATCGGAATGTCGGTAAAATATTGTTCAAAAGCTGTTGCAACATCTTGATTTGATTTTGTCAAATTATTGATAAAATTTAATTGAAAGTTTGAGTTGTGTAGTTTCATCTTGCCAGTTTCCCTATTGATTATACTCCAAGTCATTTTAATTTTATTAGAGGCATTCTTAATTTTGTTTTTCGATACTAGATTCCTCAAAAATTTGCGTAGTATTTTCATGGCGGACGATACCTGGGGTATGACAAGAGAAATAGATTTATCAATAGGTGTAAGTCTTTTTGTGGAGATGCTACGACCTGGTAAAATAATGGGGGAACCAGGTTCTCCAGACGCACTCGAGACACTTTTAGGATAAATCGTTCTGGGAGATGCTCCAGCGGTTACCCAGGCTCAAGTCCCAACCCTTGTAGCGTTTCAAATTTTGAGGTTAAACCTTTAGTTAGGAAAATGTGGGAACTCGATGAAATAGATTCTAAGCATTTTTTTAATGTCCATGATAAAAAATGCTAAGAAATTTATAGCAAAGACTGTCACGCGCAGTCACGCGTGCTACTTTCGGACGCTACGAAGTAGTAGAAGTAGTAGTTCTTACGTGGTAGAGCCATGCTGCAGCTATATTAGTAGTATAGTTGTAGCACGAATGGGTCGGCTCGACCGGGGAAGGACCACGCTCTCATAGAATACCTGCGTAAAATAGCAGCGTAACGCTGCTGTGTTTCGTATGGTGAGTGTAGAGAACCGGAGACCCTTTTTACTGGAAATGAGACATTCCATCTTAGTCCTCACGGGTGACAACACATCTGCATTTTGATTTGTAATCGAGGATAGATGTAGATGTCTATGGGCCGCAGCAGCCACTTACCAGCATGTGGACTATGTGCTCGTTTGTCACCCTAATCCTATAAAAAAAAAGCTTTACCTTTTTAATTCAGTCCAGACTTGCATGGTAATTCCTTTGAAGTTGCTAGGCGCAAATTTTTATATTTAGAGCGTAGGTTTACTGCTCAGTCCGCGCTGAGAGACAGTGTAATGAAGGATTATACAACGTGTTACAAAATACCCCGTAAAAATATAATTAATTATCAAAGCCAAAAATTTTGTCAACCCTAGTAAGCTGTCATGTCAGGGAACCAGATTATTTAACAGAAAGGCCTACGTACCTATTTTACTTAATAATTGTCTACTTTAATAGTTTTTCTATTTTTCATTCATAAATGTTTGCTACCTCAATACAAGGATGTCATTATACTCAAGTACTGGCTTCAAAAAATGTCAAGTTGGAAAAAAAAATATGTTGCCAATTTCAAATCTTCTAATCGATAACCTACAACTATTTCGAGTTTTTTTTCCAAACATTTTTTGCAAAATAACGATGCTTTCTAACTCGGAATATTACGATATGATGTTATGCGTAGGCCATGAAGATAGCAATTTAAATCGTGTTCGCGAACTGTATCGGCAATGATTTATCGATGGTAGACCCCCCACTGAACAGCGACGGCTGCTTTCGTACCAGTGTTTTCTGAACATGTCAAGATGACTACATTACACCGGCTCTTTTCATCGGTTTACTGGAAGTGGACGTCCAAGCGCAGTCGACGCCAGGCAGGCTGAATTAGTGTTTGAGCATTTTAAAGAAGTGCCGACCACAAGTACGAGGCGAGCCGGAACAAGATTCGGTATAAACCATGTTGCAGTTTGGCGAATTCTCCGTGACGAACTTCTAGGAGGAACTTCTGCGAGTGGTACCTCAGGCAGTTAGAGGAAAACCTTAATTACGTAAACTATGTTCTTTGGACGGACGAGGCAACATTGACGAGGTCAGGACTTTCAAATATGCATAACGATCACGTTTGGGCTCGCGTGAATCCACATGCTTCACGGCAGGGCAGATTCCAACACCAGTGGCGACTGAATGTGTGGGCTGGCCTTTATGACGGGCATGTCATGGGTCCCGTCATTATGCCATTACATCTGAACGGTAGCAACTATTTAACGTTTTTACAAACTGAATTCGAAGAGGCGATTGACGACTTTCCTGTAGCTGACTGGGATTACTTTGAGAACCAAAGAAACATGGTGTTTCAGCATGATGGAGCTCCGGCACATTTTGCTCGCAACGTACGAGAATATCTTAACGTTCGCTATCCGCGGGGATGGATCGGCCGCGGGGGACCGGTGCTATGGCCTGCTCGTTCTCCGGACCTCACACCCTTGGACTTCTTTTTGTAGGGTTATGTGAAGGACAGAGTGTATTTCTCCGATTGCCCAACGGTTGCCGAGATGGAACAGCGTGTTAGATCGGTTTTCGCATCAATAACACCGACGATGATGCGAAATGCCACACAAGCCATATCCCGACGAGCGAGGTTGTATATTGAGCAAGGCGGAGCACACTTTGAGCCGTTTCTGTAAATTTGATGTTTATTATGAAAAAGTAAGTGTTCGTTTAGGTTGTTTCGTTAGGTTAGGTTTTTTAAAAATTTTGTCGTTCCGCGAATTAGGTAGAAATTTACATTACATTCTTCGTAGTTTACTCTTTAATTTTTTTGAATTAGGGTTTGCACATCAGTGAAAATAATAATACTTTTTTATTTTTTTGGGGTATGTTATACAGTGTTACTACGGTTCTTAAATATTGTGAATGGACTCGTTATAAGGTCCTATTTAACCTACTTTCGGCTTTGCGGGTAGTTTTGTAACACCCAGTATAGATCAAGGTTATTTGTCTCCTGTTAATACAGTCGATACGGATCCTCTACACTTTTACATGCTACACCGCGCGCTGTTCTTAGGGATGATAAACTATCAACACGGATCTGACCTGTCCTAGATGCAAGTGCTAAATCTAGTAGCGGATTTTCTTTAAATGATACGTTTGTCCCAATCTTCAACGCGACCTTTTTAAAATCTTACTGAATATGAGACAATTACCTGTTGCCATCACAGCTGAAATGTATCTCAGAATAGGCGTCAGGATGTCCATTCAGGAAACGCTTCAGATATTCAAAGTCTAATAAAATCATTTAAATTCCATAGTGTAGCCTTTGGACTAAAATGTAGCCCCTTTTTAGCTCTTCGCACTGTCTCACAACTAGCATAGGATGAGGGTCACCGTTTCCCAATCGGTAAAGAAATTGTGCAGAGAGATCTTTACATGGATATAGCACTGTATCGTCTACGACGTCTCGATATAGCTCACTGATGAACCCCGATTAATCGATTTCTGCATTCCAAGAGCTTATAGGACTATTCAAGGCTGGGGGCTTTAACCTAGTCAAATGGAGTAGTAATAGTACAAAGGTACTTTAACATATTTCTGAAGATTATCGCCTGTCACAAAATGTCTAATTTCATAAAGAACATGACAATGACAGCCTCTTAAAGTCCACTGCTAAACATTGGCCTCCCTCATAGATTGCCTCATAAGGGGTATATTTGTCATAGTTGCCACGCTTGGCAAGCGGATTGGCAACCGCAGTTTTTTTTAGTCGTTATTAGTTAGTTTCCCTCTGCCGCCTCTTAGGACACCCACGGAATGATATGTGGTAGTGGATATTCTTACACTTATAAAGATGATACCCTGAAAATATTAGGTCTTTACTGAATTCCGATGATCGCCCTTGCACTAAAAGACACATCTTGTCCTCTGTCGCACGTTTATTTGATGTTTTGGGCCTGTTAACCTGTAATTTTGTATGCCGAGCTTTTAATCAAGGAGCTTTGGATTGTTAAAATTGACTGGGATGCTGTTCCCCCTTAACGAATTATACGATTGTGGAATGAATTCGGACGGGAACTTCCCCTGCTTGCCAAGATGAGATTTCCTCGGCACCTTGGAGTGGTTCATGATTGTTCGATAACTATTCTGGGTTTCGCTGACGCGAGTGAAAAGGCTTACATTGCTGCTGTTTATAATCGAGTAGACGTCGAACAAAATCAGACAACTGTCATGTTATCCCGCGCATAATCAAAGCAAAAAAAACTTTCTAAATTAATAAAAAGGGTTTTTGAAATATATTCGAGTAGATACCTAATTAATTCCATTCCAGACCATAGTCTTAAATTGGATTCACTCTTCCCCATACTGATGGCAGACGTTTGTTGCCAATAAGGTCTTCAAAATCCAGGACAACTTACCATCGGATCACTTTCACCACATCAAAGGTAACGAAAGCCCATGCGATTGTTTGTGCCGTGTATTAACTCCTACACAACTTATAAATCATCCCCTGTAGTTACAGGGCCTCTTTGGGTCAATTTACCTAAAGTGGAATCTTCCAACGCACCGACAATAAAACCAAACGAAGAACATTTTTTTATAAGCTGGCACGTAGTTACTTTTCGTGGCAACGCGGTTCCTTAACGTGGCGAGTTACATATATAAGTTTATAAAGAAGCAATAAAACCAATCGAAGAACATTTTTTTATAAGCTGGCACGTAATTACTTTTCGTGGCAACGCGGTTCCTTAACGTGGCGAGTTAGATATATAAGTTTATAAAGAAGCAATAAAACCAATCGAAGAACATTTTTTTATAAGCTGGCACGTAATTACTTTTCGTGGCAACGCGGTTCCTTAACGTGGCGAGTTACATATATAAGTTTATAAAGAAGCAATAAAACCAATCGAAGAACATTTTTTTTATAAGCTGGCACGTAAGTACTTTTCGTGGCAACGCGGTTCCTTAACGTGGCGAGTTAGATATATAAGTTTATAAAGAAGCAATAAAACCAATCGAAGAACATTTTTTTATAAGCTGGCACGTAATTACTTTTCGTGGCAACGCGGTTCCTTAACGTGGCGAGTTACATATATAAGTTTATAAAGAAGCAATAAAACCAATCGAAGAACATTTTTTTTATAAGCTGGCACGTAATTACTTTTCGTGGCAACGGTTCCTTAACGTAGCGAGATACATATATAAGTTTATAAAGAAGCTGCCCCTAGGACCCATTGTTAATTCAGATTTGGAATTTACAGAATTTGAAATTATTAAGGTAATACAGTCAATACATTTTAGTGATGACATTCAAAATTTGGAGAGAGGGTAATGTTGTTCATCTATTAAAAAATTTAACCCATTTCTTAAGGATGACGTATTACACGTAGGTGGCCATTTGACAAATTCAGAGGAGAGTTTTGATTTTAAAACATGCTATTCTTCTTCCTTGTAAAGATCATGTGGTAGACTTGCTCATACCACTGCAAATATTTACATACGGGACCAGGAATGCTATCTTCTGTACTCCGTGCTAAATACTGGATACTGTCTGCTGGACGAGCAATAAGATCCATCATCACTAAATGTAACGTATGTTTTTCCTCAACCTGGGTTTCCTATGACAGCAGACATTCCTGAAACTCGAGAGAGAGCAGTTACCAAAGGCTTCGTCCGTACAGGATGCGATTATACCAGCCTAGTCCTAGTAACACCATATCGTGGTAAAGGTATAAAAAGCCGTAAGGCTTACATGCTTTACTACACGAGCGGTGCATATAGAGCTCGCAAGCGAACTAAGCACAGCTTGCTTCCTGACGTCCATGAAACGATTCCTAGACAGACGAGGATCGGTTCAATGTTTTTTTTTTATAGAAGAGGGGGCAAACGAGCATGCGGTAGTCACTCACCTGATGGTAAGTGACTACCGCCGCCCATGAACAACCGCAACACCAGGGGAATTGCAGATGCGTTGCCGGCCTTTTAGAAAGGTGTAAGCTCTTTTCTTGAAGGTCCCTAAGTCGTATCGGTCCGGAAAAATCGCCGGCGGTAAACAATTCCACAGAGAAGTTGCACGAGGAAGAAAACTCCTAGTAAAACGCTCAGTCGCCACGCCACGCCAAGCATCCAGATGGTGAGGATGGTATCGTGAATTTTGACGCGATGTGCGTTCGTTGAATTTGGCGGCTGGAATCAATCCGAACAATTCCTCAGAGCACTCCCCGTGGTAGATTCGATAGAAAATACAAAGGAATGCAACATCCCTACGCAGCGCCAGTGTATCGAGCCGATCAAAAAGAACTCGGTCGTCGACGATTCGAACCGCTCTGCGCTGGATGCGGTCAAGTGGAAGTAGCTGGCACTGGGGTGCCCCGGCCCAGAGATGAGAACAGTATTCCATGTGAGGCCGAACTTGCGCTTTGTAAAGTTGCAAGCGATGTGCCGGCATGAAATACTGTCTCGCTCTGCTGAGCACGCCAAGCTTTTTAGAGGCCAATTTGGCCTTCCCTTCCAAGTGACCACGAAACTGCACACTATATGATATGTCAACGCCGAGGATTTCGATGCTAGCTGAGGCAGCAAGGGGACTGCCTTGAAACTGAGGAGATACGACAAAGGGGTTCTTTTTTGCGGTATCGATAACGGAACCAATTTTATTGGTGCCCGGTCTTATCTTAACGATTCGTACGCTTTTCTAAAGGATGAATATAAACCAGTGTGAGAAAAGCAGTTAGCAGAAAGTCGTATCCAATGGAAACTGATTCATCCAAATGCTCCCTAATTCAGTGGTTGCTAAAAAAGCAACATAAAGTAGGTAAAAATCCTTTATAGATAAGGTGTTTGCCGTAGACCAGTGGTTAAATTGCATAAACACAAATTAATTAGGTAAAAGGTAGGATAGTTTCAAGATAATAAGTCATAGACAAAATATAATGAACTTAAATAGATATAAGTAGTTAACATACATTCTTTAGTATGTATTAAGGTCCGTAGTTTATATATAATATTTTATAATGATTTCTTATATTTACGCGAACACTACACATTGAATAAAACAATTTTTACGGATTTTATCGCGTTTAATTTTACTAATTTTGATTCCCGACGTTTCGGGTGCTTTACAGCACCCATGGTCACGGGGGGACTGAGGTGTTTGACGTCCCAATGTCATAGTTAGCCCGGCTACCTTCAGTTTTTTGAATATTAATTTTTGGTCCGATCTACGCAGAATGAGCTTACAGTATCTTGAAGTCTTGCAGTGGTATGCTTGGGTTTGGATTTAATTTTGTTAATTATAGGATCCCAAGCAGATGGCAGCACCCATCCATCTTCTCTATTGAAATTAGGATTTTTTTAATGTCAATACCCTCGCGTATCATTCTTGGTAGGAATCGGTGTTCTTTTGCGAGGATTTGTGGTCTATCAAATCTAATGTAATGGCGGGGACGATCTTGAACATGTTCACAAACTGCAGACTTCCCGATACGTCGGTGCTTCAAGTCTAGCTATATCTAGCTATATGTTCTTTTACGCGGGTTTTTATAGATCTTTTTGTTTATCCTATGTAAGAGAGACCACATTCACAATCAAGCTTGTACACTCCTGCATCTTGTAGAGGGATATTACACTTGACGGATGGTAAAAATTGACTAATCTTCTTCGGCGGCTTGAAGTATATTTTAATAGAAGCTCGCTTCAAAATGTAGCCAACCTTGTCTGTGACTCCTCTGACATAGGGTAGTACAGCAGGCACACGCTCGACTTGTTGTCTTGCAGTACTTGTTCGACGTGCTGAAGCTCGGCGGCCAGATATTTTCTGTCACAGATCCCTCGTGCTCTCTGAAACAAAGATTTTCCCACGGTAGCTAACTGTGATGGATGATGGTGCGATTCACCATTTAAATATCGGTTGGTATGAGTATTTTTCCTATACATAGTGTGACCAATTTAAAATTAAACGCGATATAATCCGTAAAAATTAGTTTCATTTAATGTGTAGTCTTCGCGTAAATATAAGAAAACGTTAGCGCGAATATTTTTTAACCACTCAGACATCTAGTTTTCCCCACGAAGTTCTTCTTCACCACTTCACCCATTACATGGTAAATCAGCGCATATAATTTCCTATACCAGTTTCATTGGTACTCGCAGGAATCGTACACGTTTTGATTCCGTGCCATGAAATCTTACGGCGAGCCAAGCAGCTCTCGTGTTTGTTAAAATAAAATTCATGAAATCTGATGAATAAATCATAAATCTTTATTTGCAAGAATCACGATATATAAATATGTTACAATTTATATAGTGCAGTCGTGTTTCGCTAATAATAGCATGCAAATTATAATTTTAAAATGTTTGGACAATATTAATAATTATTTAAATTCAGAAAATTAATCTCAAAAAAAAAATCTTTTAAGTCATAAAAGCATTCAATTTTTAACCAATCATACAAATGTTTCTTATATAGTCTTTCGCTTCATAGTTTAAATTCTTTAGGTATTTTATTATATATTTTTACACACATTTTTAGGCAGCTTTTGTTATATTTAACGAGCCTAGGAATAACATCTAGGACAAGTTTGTCTGGGTCACGTCGGTTTCGAGGATATATATCACTTGCTTTGACAAATAATGACTTATTTTTAAAAACAAACAAGCCAATTTCATAAATGTATAGTGACGGGAGGGGTAATACCAAGTCTTTTAAATAGCGGTTTACAGGATTCCCCTGGCGTTATCCCGCATATTGCACGAATAGATTGTTTTTGGGCAACGAATGCTCTATTTTGGTCAGTAGAAGCTTTGATTTGGATAACGTCTATCTAGTAATTAGTAATCAAACGATGCCACGAACTATTCCATCAAAAAGAGATAATAATCTCACAGTGAGCTTAATTATCAATTACTTATATCAGTTAACTTGATAACAAATTAAGTTGGTGAAATTATTGCTATGTCGATAGACACCCAATATATTTAACTAAAGAGCTTATCCCTTGATCACAGTTTTGTGTACATAGTATCCAGTATAATAGTTTGTCGGTAACGTAACATAGGAAACGTAGTCGTCGGCGTAGTTTCAAATTATTACAAGCTAATTTTTATTTTTTTTACTTTATAATTTAATTTAAAAATACTATGTCATCCCGCTTATAACTAACAGAATCATATATTATAATAGAAATTAACATGTAAAGAAAGCAAAAACACTTAACCCTCCTTTTTTCAATTTCCTTAATCGAATAGTTAAATTTATAATCGCCATCAACATTACAATCACACTACTATGATATGGAGTTAACATTTAGTTACCTTAGAAATCTGTGAAGAATATGTGTTAAATAGATTTGTAGTTATATGAAAGATTTGTATATGCTACCTACTCTTAGCAGGCCGTTAGATAAACTTACCACTACTAACGTAGGTTCCGAAGATATTTAGTGATACCCATGCGAAGCCGGGGCGTGTCGCTATTTAGTCATATTCGCTATGTACGAAAAATAGTTACAAAGTATTTAGAGCTATATTACAAAACATGTTAATTACCTTTTTTGAATTGGGTGTCCATTAGTACCTAATAGACTTCAAAATGCAATTACTGCGGTTGTTCCTGAGAAGTGTTTTACATTTAAAATAATTACCAATTATCGATAATTCCTCGAAAACAAAAATAAACAATAAATCAAGCATTGTTTAGAATTATCAATTATCTAATCACAATTATGTTTTCTAAACGTCTTTATCAATGTAAGTGTTAAGAGCGGGTACATAGGCAAATTGCCAATCTTAGATCCGGGTTTCACATAGCTAAATCAAATTCAAAGTAACAAGACATTATTAACATGGATGTTACATCATAATTTCGAGGGACGTCATTATATATTACATAAAATATTAGGATATCTTCAACTCTATCCATAATTAAACTTAATGAAATATAAAATCTATTTAAAAAAAAACTTTCAAAAGCGTTACTAGGGCCAGCATCCAGGTCCATTATCAGTTCAGCCCCATGGTACCATATTATTCAATTTCATCACCATTGTCATCATACAAATTTACCCACATTCTATAAAAAAAACAACTATCCAGAAAATTATAATTTTTTTCTAATTCCGAGCAAAGTTCAGTTACTCAGGTACTATAATATTATACACACATCATACAGCTTGCAAAGATGATTACAAGAATAAAGAATGAAATACAATGCTTTGCGTTTGCGCTTAAGCCATGCACATGACTCCGAGCGAGTTATGGTTGCAGTACCGCCTCCCGCCGTGTTACAGCGCCGCGGTCGCCGTGCGGGACGCGAGGGTGAAATCGTAATTTTTCTGGCTTGGTACCCGCTCTTAAGTAATTCCGTACTATGAACCACAGGCAGCTTATTTTTAGAGCCACAACGACGTTGTAGTTTCATTCATCAGGTTACTGTTAACCAGACCAATCACTTATTGTGCTACTAGTGTAAATAGTAAAAGTTTGAAATGGATCTAAAGTATATTGTACGTATTTTTAAATTATAATATAAATTTATTCTTGATTTATAATCTGTCGTTCACACATACACAAAACTTAAAGACGTCAAATAATTGTATATGTGTACCAAGTGCACTATTTACATTTTTTTGGTATTTCTTTTAAATATAATATATAATATTAATGCGATTTTGTTTCTTTATAGGTTTATATTGGTGTACGAAAATTAGATTTCAAAAAATAATTAATTTAAATATACCGTTAAAATGTCATCCCTATTGATGTATGAAAGTTAGATTCCAAAAAATTATATTTTTTGTAATGTAGGTACATTAAAAATAATTATAGTTTTAATTATTTTTTTAGTTAATACAGTGTCTCTTTATAGATTCGTATTGGTGTACGAAAATTAGATTCCAAAAAATAATTCAATAATATGTACCGTTAAAATGTAACAAAAGTTAGTGTTGGCAGGAAAGACTTATAATGACCTTAATAATATTGTTATGAACGTATTTTATTTTTTAATTTAACTTTATTACGCATTATATCTACGACCTAGAACAATACTTTTATTATCCATAATTTAAGTACCTAGTATGTTAAAATTTCTAAAAATGTAATTTATACAACAGGTGGAAAAGTCTGTGTTGTATTATTTAAAATATTTTAATTTAATTATATAAAGTTAATCTAGTTCAAGGTAATAATGTTTTGTTGACAAACTTATACAAATATTTAAATGATATAGAATATAAATAGTTTGAAATGCATCCGAGTGTTGACGAACTATTATCATAATTAGGACATTTCTTAAAATAGCACAAGTGCTACTGATATTAATTATCTGTCATTTTAAATAAATAATATTAGTAATATGGCAATTTATTTTTTTCTTTCTAGCTGTACGTTGTACTTTTGTTAAATGGACACAACACTATCGCATATGGAATGGAAAATGGTGAAACTTACAAAATAACCGATAAAGTGTTCAGCTGCAGTAAATGGCTATCTTTACTAATAGCCAATGTTTGCAATAATGTATTTAAAATTGTAAAAAGGGATACAACACTCATGATTGGTATGTATAGTTCGAATACTGCACGCTATAATAACAACGCAGTTTTATGCTTGTGCGGTTGTATGATTATTTGTTAAAATTTTCACATAGGCAAAAACAACCTTATTTTGTTTTCAGAGAAAATGGCTCCGAAAAATCTTCAAAAGGGCATGTACAAACAACGTTTACTAGCCGAAGAGCATTGGAGAAGAGTACGTCGGCAAGTCGCAAGCGAGTGCTGCGAGCGGCCCTGTACCGTCGGTAACATCATTATGTATTGCCCCGACGACGCCAAACTGCTAAGAGAAAATCCTGACATATTTCAATAGAACGATACCCAAAAATAGTGACTCTGTTAAGCAATTTGCCAAGTTTTTGGCACTTTCAGCTGTAGATCAGTGTCAGCTTAAAATAAAATATACCTATTAATTTGACCGTGGTAGCTCAGGGACTAAGCGCTCGCTGTAAATTGCACATTACGCGAGCAACCTGGGTTCGATCCCCGCCGGCACCAATGAAATTGTAAATTGCAATTATAACTGCTGATTTATCACGTGCTTGGCGGTGAAGGAAAACATCGTGAGGAAACCTGCATGTCTGAGAAATAGGAAAAAAAATTCGAAGACATGTGAAGTTCACCAACACGCTTTGGGGCAGCGCCGCGGACATTTCCTTGCCCAAAAACCCTCTCAGAAATGAGAGGAGGCCTGTCCCCAGCAGTGGAACGTGTATAGGCTGTAGCTTTAAATCTGAGAGACCCCGACAAAGGTTAAGGTGTAAGTTTGAGTTCGACGAAAAGTCTCAGAAATCGTCGGTAATACGAGTATATTTTATGTCGGTAATGTATTTTTAGGTATGGACAAAGTTCTATTATAATCCGTCCAGTAACTTACGTAGTTAAATAAGTGATCTGATGAATCGAAACAAATAATAATATATATATATATATATATATTATAAAATAATGCTTTAAGTTATCCTTATATTGTATGATTGGGTTTATTAATACAATAAATTATTGAAATTAATGTCCTAGGTAGGTATTGATGTCACATATTGAAAAATATTTATATGTAAATAATTACAATAAAATAATAATTTAGCTTCTATACGATAATATTAGTCCTTAGTCTACTTAGTATATCGCATTTGATTGTACAGTGTAGTATTATAATTAAAGTATCAATTAAATAAGGTGAAAAATATGTGTTTTATTTATGTCGTTGCTGCTTCTTCAGTTTGTGGAGGTGTGGGCGGCTTAATAAAATCTGAAGTGGAAATAGACTGGTACTCTAACATTATCTTAAAATATTTAAAAAGAAATCTAATGAATCCTGAGCGATCAAAATATTTTGAGAATCTCTAGTACAATAATGGTAAGAGATACGGCAACTCCAATTTTTCCCGTGGGACATCCACATAAGTAGGCTTAGAGTAAATTCCACAGAGAGATATCGGCTCCGTGGCGCAGTAGCTTAGCAATGAGTTGCTGCGCTGGGGGCTGCGGGTTCGAATCCCAGACAGAACAAGTATTTGTAAGGCCTACAAATAATTGTTCCAGGTCTGGATGTTTGTCTTTGTGCAATTTCTGTTTGTAAACTGCCTCCACGATACAGGAGAAAATCTAATGTTTAAAAAAAATAAAAAAAATGTTACGAGTCGCTGCCGAAAGCACCCGAGTAATGCCGAGCGCTCCGGCGCCGACCGGTCGCGGCGAGACATCACGGTCACTTCACTCCGTATCGAGCGTCAGCGCGTGCAACTTGTCTTATTAATATTAACTTAAATACTGCAAATATGAGTGATTAAATGTATTGAAGCATAAAGTAACAGTTTATTTTACATTCAGAAGTGGGATATACAATTAGAACTTAAAATGAAACAAACAATACAAAAAAGGAACAGTATTTTTTAAGCAGTAACAACAAAAATCTAGACTTAATTCGGATATCGCGACAAGTGTTGGAACGTGACATATAGTAGATCAAATACATAGCCATGCGTTATCCAATCACGATGATTCTGAAGAAGATATTTATATAAAAAAAGACAAGTGGGTAGCTAGAAGAAGTTTCTCAGGAAAATACAAAATAACGAGCTGTTCAGACGTTCAAATGTGAGGAATACTACTGATTCTGATGTTTGTACTTCACCAAGATTCAATAACCTAGATGAAAAATACTTCGCGGTACCTGCTATCTTAGTAACTGGACAAAATGGGATAAAGTTCTTGTTAACGTCCACATATAATCTTAGAATAGTGTGAGGGTTATTAAGTTTGTAAAAGACTAGGATGCGCTTCGCTTTGGTGCTTTTGTTTTTATTTTAAATGTCGTAGTGAAATTTGCTGTCCCATTTACGGCGGCATGGACGTGCCATTAAAGTGTAGAGTAAAAGTTTAAAGTAAAATGTTAAAAAAACGTTCCAAAGTTACATCTTTTTGTTCGATTTATATTGAGGGTACCCGCAAGTACTTTTATTAATTCATAATGTACCCAAATATGTTAACAAAGGTTGAAAGAAATTTTGAAGGTGTTCTGGATGACTTATGGTTTTGCATTCACTGGAAATTTAAACTGCTCAAGTTATGTTGTAATTTGATAGTTCATACGATTTACATGGGCTACATTTTGGGGTTCGAAATGTTTCACGATGTACCAAAAAAATGTTTAACTTTAACGTGCTATGAAAAAAATAAACATAAGTAGCCTTTTTATGTTCTAATGTGTTGATAAGTGTTACAGTTTGCACCGAATATGCTGCGGTCGACGGGATTGGGGTTTGATGCTGAGGGTTTAGCAGAAGGCGTGGTATTGTGCTGGTTGCTCTCGAATGGAAATATGCTGTCAACATAAGACACCGCGGACACATTATTTGCCGCTGCTGCCTTCCACCATTTGATATATGAGTAACTTTGTCTTAAACATTGCTTTAAAGAAAATGTTTTGTAGTAACAGGTGGTGAACTTTTTAATTGGTTGAGAGAAATGCCTGAAAGCCAGGCTTATTTAGGTTTAAAGAAATTTATTGTCTAAAGAAATTACAAATTTTCACTTATATTACTACTATTTAGTACAATTAGGTTGTGCAGTTTAAAGTTGGTAAACTAAAATTAAAAAAAAAATAACTCAAATTATATTTTCTATTACATATAGCATAAGCTTATTTTTATAATCATTGTCAGATTTAATGTCTTTTATGGCCTTAGGTAATTTATTATATAATTTAGCTCCTTCATACATCAGATTTTTATTTCCATATTGGGTTCTGGGAATAGAGTAAATTGTTTTAGTCGGTGTTAGGTATTTATAATGAAATAAGACTTTTATAACTTTATTTTGTGAAGATTGAAGACCTTTGAGGTTGGACGTCGCTGCATTACCCCAAACTTCTACTAAATAATTTAAATGTGGTTTTACTAAAGAGTTGTATATATTGAAACGGACTTGTTTAAGCAGACCGTTTACTACTTTACGTAGAGCGCCTGTTAAAGAAGTAATTTTAGGGTTAATTTATTCAATAGGTATATGCCTTCCATGGTCTTTCTTAACAACTCCAGGTAAATTTGTTTATGGTCAGACATCGCAGAATCTAGTAAATAAAAATTAAAATGATCTTCAAATCAATTGGTATAAACAGGAGTATTTCCTTCAATTTTGTTAATGATACAATACCCAGCCTCCTCTATTCTATTTTTATATTGTAATGGTCGATTAACAGTAAATCTATATTGAAATATCCAAATATAATAGACCTATTGTGTTGTTCAAGTTGTTTCTTAAATGTATTAATAAATTGTTTAAAATTAGTCTGTCCCGTCCCGGATGTATATAAGTCCAATATTAAGAGATAATTTGTTGAGCAATATCCAGAGGTAGTTATTGCCGCCTGTGTAGTAATTTTCATGTGTAAAAGTAAGTAAAAGTCATGGTGTACTCTACTATCAGATCTTAAGTTGTAGTTTATTATCCGACTTTATCGACGTTTCAGTTAGGAATATCAAATGTGTAGTTTTCGTAATAGATTTAGTAATACATTGTAGTTCATCAAATTTTCCAGGTGCAACTATACTTCGTACGTTAGCATAGAAAAAGTTGAGTGAATGTAAACTTGGAGCTATTTGTTGATAATTACCCAGTGTATAGTGTTTAGTTTTTTAGTTGCTGCGTGGTTATTTTCGGTGTGCTTTGGTAGTAAGGTTTTCTTCGCCACTCTATTGGCGTCGTACCAATTCCTCTGTCAGACGTTTCATGTAGTGAAACCGATGATGGCCGATGTTACGAGTCGCTGCCGAAAACACACGGTCACTTCACTTCGTATCGGGCGTCAGCGCTTGCAACTTGTCTTATTAATATTAACTTAAATACTGCAAATATGAGTGATTAAATGTATTGAAGCATAAAGTAACAGTTTATTTTACAATAATGTCAAAGGAAATTGTTTGGCACTGTCATTTACAAGCTACATAGTTTTAGTGTCCTGTAATAATCAGTCGGTTGCGTATCGGTTATTAATGACGATGATCAATAGAGTAAGATTCTATGCAACATTTTGTATAAGAGCATCTATTACCTTTACGTCCCTTGTAATTGGTAAAATTTCTACAGTTTAAATAGAAGTTGAGAGTGACAATGAGCATAGAGCCCACTTAATGGTTAAGAGATGCTCGGGCCTTTATATGATTAAGAATCAAAATGGAATTGAGTGGTCACCTCTGTCACAGAATAGATAATAGTACTACCTCTGTGGACTAAAATGAAATGCAGTAAAAGGTTTCCGGTTCTCGTAATTTTCGTACGAAACACAGCAGCTTCATGCAAGCATGGTCTTTCCTCGGTCGAACCGGCCTAAACATGCTGAAGCGTACCATGCATAAGAAACAGAAATATCATGAAATCTTTTATAGAGCACGCTGCAGCTATGTTATGGTTGTATCACGCATGGGTCGGCGCGAAAGTAGTAAGACCACGCTCTCACAGAATACAAGCGTAAAATAGCAGCTTAATAACCCTTTTTACTGGTAACGAGGCTTCAACTTCATCTTAGTCCTCGGAGGTGACAACGCGTCTACATTTTGACTCTTAATCGAGAATAAATGTAGATATCTATGGACCACAGCATCCACTTACAATTACTCGTTTATCACTCTTATTCTATAAAAAAAAACTCCGACGATCTTTTCGTAAATGGAAACCCATGTTCCAGAAGTGTAGAGCGTACAAGGAATCTGGAATGTACTATGAGTTTGTTTCGTGCAGTGCAACAAGTCATGTACTGAAATATAATATAAATAAAGGATAGAATAGAATACAATAGAATATTTTATAACCTTTATTGAATATAATAAAGCGGAAGTTTTTTTGTTTGTTTAAACACGCTGATTTCTGGAACTACTGATTTAAGTCTGATTTAAAAAATCCTTTTATGTACGATAGCCAGATTCATGAGGAATAGTATAGGCTATCTAGTATTAGGCTATCTAGTATTAGGCTACACTTCTCCCAGCTAGCCTTAAATATTGATTTTTGTAAAGCAAGTTGGAAGAAAAAGCGCTCCCAAACTGCTTTATACGCGTGCGCTGGCGTAATGTTTAGCGATACGTAAATAAAATGTTCTACAAAAATATTGATCTTTACTACATCCTAAAAAAAGTCGGCGATACAATAATATGTCTATTTCTCATACATAAGCTACAAATAAGGTGTTTTCTGTAAAAATTAATTGAAAATTAAAAAGTGATTTATGAGCGTTATTATTGATGCGGAAAATGGCGAAGGGGTTGTTGAGTCACTAGTTTTGGACAGTAATTCACATAAGCGCTGACTGATTCACTCGATACTGTTAACAAGACAATAGTACTAAATTCGGACTTACCTGCATATACGAAGGCGGATGCTCCTACTCTCATGTACCTCTTTGGGGACCACTGCAGCGTAGATTCTGGTCACTCAGGCTTATTCACGTCGAAGAAAACGTGCGGGTGAACATATAATTGGGAGCAGCAAAAGATGTGTATTAGCTCACGTGTCGCGGCGTCGCCATTATATATGCTTCGATCACGTGACGGAAAGATGTCCATAATATTAATGGACCGATAGTAAGTTAAGCTCGACACAAACGGTCAGTTAAACTGATCAGTTGAACTGATCAGATCAGTTTAAGGGTAATACATTGCTCGATGACATTGAAGTGAATTTGGTCCCGCAACTAATATTTGTTACGAAAAGGAACTGAAAATTTTATTCGCTCTCTGAAAGATCTAATATACTCTGTTCCTTAGAGTCTTGTAGGAGGTTAATTCCTATTTATTTCGATAAACCTACCTTAATAATGGAACTTGCCTACTTTCCCAAAAAGACCTTAGTAACCTTCTTGCTAAAAGACCTTAGTAAAGAAAATAGTAAGGATTGCCTAGTTTTCATCAGTTACCTATATGAGTACGGGTGATACAAGGTCTGACAGTGACCAGGTAAGTGTTTATCGGTTCTCAGTAACGGAAGTAGTTAGGATGACATAGCTTTCGATATTTACCTAATTAAGCACTGGGTTTACTACATAATACGCTCTGAAGGCCTGATCGTGACCAGGTAAGTGCTTGACGGTTCTCAATAACGGAAATAGTGTGGAAGACCTAGCTTTCTATGTTTATTTAATCGAGCGCGGGTGCTACTGCATGATACATTCTGAAAGTCTTATGATGACCAGGTATTTGCTTATCGGTTTTCAGTAACGGAAATATTTAGGATGGCCTATCTTTCTATGATTATCTATTTGAGGATGCTATATGTTACATTCTAAAATAAAGCACCCGAATCATCGGTCATTAAAATAAGTAAAAATATGTTAAATTGAACACAGTAAAATCCGAAAAATTTGTTTTATTAAATGTCCTGTATTCGTGTAATAAATCATTGAGTACAACATTGTTTCATTTACAAAATCTAAAAATGTTACTTCCAGTCAAAAATTATTGAAATCTAAATACCGTGAACAGGTCGGCTGGTCATTTATAGGAATTGGTGTTGATGGTGCTTGTAGGCTTTCTTGAAGTACGCAGATATTTTCGCCTTGTGGTTTTGTTTGGTTATACAACTTTTTCCGGTCCGCCTTGTTTTTAATTACCTGTAATATATATGGCGGATTTCTAATTTTGTAATTGGGAGATTTGCTGGTTTCTTAATTGCCTGAAAACATAATAAATTAAGTGAGTTATAATACTGTTTTTACTATTACACAGTCTAGTAATAAGCCACACACCACAATAAATCTAAAAGGGTATTGGTATATTTACTAAGTCACCTTCAAGAAAAGAGCATACTTCTTCTTAAAAGGCCGGCAACGCACCTGCAATTCCCTTGGTGTTACGGATGTTCATTGGGGACGGTGATCACTTGCCATCAGATAAATCCTCCGTTTCCATAAAAAAAAGTCATTTGAAAGGGCTCAGGTCGTTAGTCTACTACTACTACTAGCCCAAACACGATGGTGTTTCGTAGTGGCATTACTGAGATCCTTTACCTCACCTTCTGAGTCTATTATCATGAAGATAAGATCATCACAGTGGCCTAGGTCTTTATGAACCCTTTCAAATGAGTTCAAATACAATCGTTCTATCTAGTGCCGTCCCTGAGATCCTATACCTACCTTCAGATTGCCCCATCAGGAAGGTGGGATCATAACAGTCACCAAGGTCTTTATGAGCCTTTTCAAATAAGTTCAAACACGATGGTTCTGCGTAGTGCCGTCACTAAAATCCTATACACACCTTTGGAGCCCACTATCAGGTAGGTGAGATCATCACAGGCACCTTAGTGTTTAAATGAGTCTAAACACGATGGTTCTCCGTAATGGCATAACTGAGATGCTTTACTCAGGTATTGATTTCACCATCAGGAATGTGAGATTATCACAGGTCTAGGTCTATACAGTGGTTCTATGTAGTGCCGTCACTGAGATCCTATACGTACCTTCGTAGTCCACCATAAGGAAGGCGAAATCATTACAGTCATCTAGGTCTTTATGAGCCCATTCAAATGAGTCCAAATACAGTGGTTCTATGGAGTGGCGTCACTGAGATCCTACACCCACTTTCGAGCTGAAGTAAAAGTTTTAACAATTCCATCGGGTGTTCAAGGAAAAACTCTTGATAATATATTCTTAGGACAGGTACCCAAAAGATGTACATATAATTGGATTTGTGAACAATTCTGCATTCAATGGTTCCCTTACTAAAAATCCATTTAACTTTGAAAACTATGGTTTTAATTCTTTCAGCTTATATATTGATGGTCAACAAATACCTTCAAAAGCTTTGCAACCATCTTTTAATAATAGTATATTTACATCAGCATATCATACTCTATTCTCGGGAACTGGTATTCACTTTCTTAATGAAGGAAATGGAATCTCTTGTGAACAGTATGCCAAAGGTTACTGTCTATTAGCATTTGATTTAACTCATCATTTATCAGCTAACTCATCAGATCATTGGAATCTCATAAAGCATGGTAGTGTAAGATTAGAATTACGATTTGAATCCTCACTAATACAAACAATTAACTGTATGCTGAGTTTGATAATATTATTGAAATAGATAAAAACAGAAATGTTATTGTAGACTATAGTAGTTAAGGTTATAATGTGTGTTATGTGTTAGATTTATGTGTTATGCGTAATGCATTTTGTGTGTATGTAACTATGTGAAACATTATAAAATTAAGTAAAACAACTTGTATGCAATATATTATTTTTTATTTCTTTATAAACCCCCTATTTAATCTTATACAAAACACTGTTCAAGTTTAAACTTTACATAAGCACACTGACTAAACCACTGAACATGCTGCTGCCAAGGATCATCATCATCTTCCCAATCTTTTAAACCACCACCACAATGGAAACACTTGGTCCTGTCTGCATGGCCAGTATAAAAGAAACCGGCTTCTGCAAGATCTTCAGGCTTTTGTCGCATAACGAGAGGCCAGTCTTCGAAACTGAGCAACCGACTAGATTTTGAACTGAAGAATGGATATTCAGCTCTTGAGTACTGCATATTTTTCTCTTTTTGTTCTCCACTCAGTGTTGTAGTTTTGCTATTCAATTACGTGTTCTGTACACGTATGCCACACTCATCTCTTCCTTCTGCTCTTGTCTTTCTCTCAGCAGCACAAGACGACAGCTCGTTGAATCTAATGAGTACACAGAAGTAATTTAAGTAAACAGAATCACATTAACTAATGATCAGCTAATGACTGTCATTGTTAAAAAAGTATTTTTTAACTTTTTCACTTTCTGCTATTGTCTTTGTAATATTGTATACGAGAGCGTTTGTGTTGTCGTAGATGCTATCCTTATTAGTCTTTACATAATATTTAATCCTCGTGGAAGCATGTTTCCAATGATCAGTAGTTGGAATCTTGGATAGCTTCTACATATCGTACATTTAAAGTTTTATGAGATGCTTCGCTTGGTCTCGTATTAGTAGAAATGTATGATACACCATCTCTAGGGGCTCGTGCTACGGTTGACGATAACAGCTTCCTCTTTTTTATTTTTTATTCAGCTTCAAAAAAATGATTAATCGATTGCGATTTTCTTTTTCTTTTTTAATGGCGATGTCATCACTCTCTTCTTGAGGGGAGAGTGGCGAGTAGTAATACTGTTTATAGGTATTCTCATCGAAGCTGCTGAATGATTTCTGCAACAATACAGTTATCATGTTAATATCATTTTGTTTACACTTAATCACACACACACACACACACACACACACGTATGAAAACAACAGAAAGAAAAGTAAGTTTGTCAATAGAATAAACACTTACATCCATGACCATTGATGCGTTTAAGCAACAAAAACGTAGTATTGGTAGATCCACCGCGGTCAAACAATCGTACACTGACTCCATGACTGCAGCTGCTCGGTCTTATATAGCACCAGTATGTTATATCTAATCTAAAGCATTTCCGCAGTGAAACTGATAGTAACTTTATGAGTCAACAAGCTTATCTCGCATTCTTTCGTGCTTGGACTTGTGCAACACCGATGACAAAAATGATGAAATCATCACAAAAGAATGCGATTTAATATTTACAAATCACTATAATTGATCATTCCTATGTTAACCATTGAATAGATTGGTACTGTAATAATCTACTAATAGCAGTATTATCATGGATACACTAGATGTACAAGAAGATCTGAAAAATATTCATCCCAGTCTAGAAAATAATGTTTATGCTGCTAATAGACTGCCCATGTATACTCACGTACCAACGTATATAATATGCAATTTGGATATGGATGATAAACCAGCTCACATTGGATAGCTTTATACATCGATACGAATGGCATCAGTCAATATTTTGATTCATATGGACGATCACCTGTACGATATCATCTAGAGTTTTTAAAGAGGAATTGCAAAAGATGGGACTGGAATGTTGATAGGATTCAGAATGAGTGGACTTCAGTTTGTGGTGAATATTGCTTAATGTATTTGCTATATAAGTTTCAGGGATGTTCAATGCATAGTTTTACGAGCATATTTACAGGGAACACACTGCACAACGATATTTTAGTGGATGAGATGTTTCGTTCCTGTTTTAAAGATAATAAGCAATGACATTTTGGAAATAAAAATTGTAACAAAATTAAGGAATGTGTTTTATTGATGATTCAGAATAGCGTGGTAGTTATGAACAAAGAAGTATAATACAAAAGCACTGATAAGCAGGGTGTACAGCGAGTAATAGATAAGAGCGGCAATGACGGTGTTAAAGGAACAATAGATAAGAGGAAAGGGTGAACAATGGAACGCTAATGAGGGCGCAGGCCCACCGTATATCAATTAGATATTAGTTAAATGATCTGCACATCTCCGGAACCGCGCATCCTATGCAAAAACGGACCGCAGATTCGTGATCAGAACATGCCAAAACCTTTTTTTTTAGGATCCGTCGATCCACCGTCAGCCGATGAGGGCTGAGGTTCTGGCTCAGTGAGCCAGAACTGGTACAAATTAATTCATCATCAACATTACAGCCCTTCACAAGTCCACTGCTGAACATAGGCCTCCCCCAAGGAATGCCACAAAGCACGGTCCTGAGCCACCTGCATCCATCGACTTCCTGCATGTCTTACCAGGTCGTTACTCCATCTAGTGGAGGGACGCCTTACACTTCGTCCGCCGGTACGAGGCCGCCACTCGAGAACCTTTTTTCCACATCGGTTGTCGGTTCTTCGAGCTATATGGCCGGCCCAATGCCACTTCAGCTTACTAATCCGTTGGGCTATGTCGGTCACTCTGGTTCTACTGCGGATATCCTCATTTCTAAGTTTATCACGCAGAGAAACCCCGAGTATAGCCCTCTCTATAGCTCGCTGAGCGACCTTGAGCTTCCTTATCCGGCCAGCAGTGAAGGACCACGTTTCAGTTCCATAGGTCATCACTGGCGACGTGCACTGGTTGTACAGTCTCGTTTTCAAGTTTTGAGGTATACCTGACGAGAAGATGTACCGTAATTTCCCGAACGCTGCCCAACTGATTTGAATCCGTCGATTGACCTCTCGGTCGAAGTTGGACTTACCTAATAGGACTATTTGTCCCAGGTAAACATACTCGTCAACAACTTCGAGCTTAGTGCTCCCAACAACTACCGGCATAGGTGTGACATGGACATTAAACATGATCTTTGTTTTGTCCATGTTCATCTTGAGACCTATCCGTTGGGAGACACTATTGAGGTCATTGAGCATAGTGCTTAGGTCCTCCAGCGATTCTGCCATAACGACTATATCGTCGGCAAATCGAAGGTGAGTGATATACTCGCCATTGATGTTAATACCGTATCTTTTCCAGTCCAGTAGCTTGAAAACGTCTTCCAATGCAGCAGTGAAGAGTTTCGGGGATATAACGTCACCCTGTCTTACACCTCTCTGCAGCTGGATAGGTTTCGTACTCTGGTTCTGTACTCGGATAGCCATCATAGCCCTACTGTACAAATACTTCTGCACTTCGATATACCGACAGTCAACTTGGCACCGCTGAAGGGACTGTAGCACCGCCCAAATTTCGACGGAATCAAAGGCTTTCTCATAGTCCACATACGCAAGGCAAAGTGGCAGATTGTACTCTTCTGTCTTCTGTACAATTAGCCGAAGGGTATGTATGTGGTCTATGGTACTAAAGCCTTTTCGGAAACCGGCTTGTTCGGGAGGCTGGAAGTCTTCGAGTCTGCGTGCGAGACGATTCGTAATGACTCTCGAAAACAGCAGGTAGACGCGGGTTAGAAGGGAAATCGGTCTGTAGTTATTCAAGAGAGCGTTATCGCCTTTCTTGAAGAACAAGACCACCGCACTTCTGCTCCACGCCTCCGGAGCAGTGCCACCATGGAGGTCGGAATTAAAGACTTTCTGAAGGACTTCAAGTACCGGTTTTCCACCCGCTTTCGGAAGCTCCGCTGTAATTCCATCCTCACCTGAGGCCTTGCCGTTTTTAAGGTGCTGGAGAGCCATTCTAATCCCGCTCAGACTGACGTCCGGGATATCTTTGGAATAGTGTCGGATAAGACTCGCTCTTGGATCGTTACTCACACTTGCGTGTGGCTCCAACGATGACGTGTACAGCTGCCCATAGAACCTCTCAATCTCACTCAAAATCTCAGGTGTCCCGGAAACAATGCTGCCACACTCGGTCTTCAGCTTTGACAGTTGGCTCTTTCTGGTATACAGATCTCTGGCAGACTTTGGAGCCTTGGTTCGGCTCGATCGCTTCTTCAATACAAGCTGTACTGAAGTTGCGTAAGTCCCGCCGCATGCATTTGGAGATCTGTCTGTTCAGTTGCCAAATATGTTGAAGACTGCAGCTTTATATCCCGTCTAACAGCCATGAGATTAAGAGTGTGGTCGGAGAGTTTTTGTGTTCTTCTGCGGCGGGTCTTGCAGAACTTAGCTCCGACCGCATGGACAGTTTCCACGAGCTTATCATTCATATCGTCCACTTCATTGCAGTCTTCTAGGCACTGAAAACGGTTTTGTAACTCGAGCTGAAAGGTTTCGGGACTTTGGACTAGAGCACGAGGAGGACGGAGCGTTGACTTCATTAGACGAGACCTCTCCAACTTAACGTTTAGGCTCAGTGTGCCTCTAACCATTCGGTGATCGCTAACAGTTTTCACCCTCGCTATCACTGACACATCACTGAACAGTTGTCGTCTGGTCGTCATAATGAAGTCAATCTCATTTTTTGTCGAACCGTCGGGGCTCGACCAGGTCCACTTCCTGTGGGGCCGCTTCTGGAAGAAAGAGTTCATCATAAAGAGTCCCTCTTTCTCCATGAAGTCAGCCAGCTGCTGGCCCTTTGGGTTCCGTTGCCCTATTCCGAATTTCCCTACTTTCAGCTCACCGTTCCCGCTTGTGCCTAGTTTTGCGTTGAAGTTTCCCATTAACACCGTATAGTGGGTTTTGGAGGAATGCATGGCTCTAGAGATATCCTCATACATTTCCTCCACCTCCTCATCGGGGTGTGCCGAGGTTGGTGCGTAAACCTGTATGACCTTCAGCGAATACCGCTTGGTGATTCTGAGTATAAGGTACGCAACCCTCGTAGACACACTCCCAATCTTTACAACATTGTTAACGAGAGACTTGTGGACGATAAATCCGACACCTCCTTGGGACAGATGGTCGCCTTCCCGGTGATAGAACAAGTTGCCGGATTCGAGGATTACCGTGTCCTCCCCCTCTCTTCGGACATCGGATAATCCTATAATATTCCAGCTCCTTTATATTAACATTCGTGTTTCCCACTGTCGCCTCTTACGACACACACGGGAAGATATGGGGTAGTGGATATTCTTAACCGCCACTACACGGCACTAAACTAACTACTTTGCTCCTTTCTAAAAGGCCGGCAACGCACTTACAATTCCCCTGGTGTTGCAGTTGTTCATGGGCGGCGGTAGTCACTAACCATCAGATGAACCGCAAGCTCGTTTGCCCCTACTTCTATTAAAAAAAATATCGGTTACGTCAGAGCCAGACACAAAATAATAATTACAGAACGGCTACGGGCAGCAACGTCAAAATGCGAGACGTCTTGTATTGCGATTGTCAATCTGCCTGCCAACCATGACAATTGTGG
Organism: Parnassius orleans; assembly: GCA_029286625.1. Taxonomy (NCBI): domain Eukaryota; kingdom Metazoa; phylum Arthropoda; class Insecta; order Lepidoptera; family Papilionidae; genus Parnassius; species Parnassius orleans. The sequence continues at coordinate 1,622,954 of JAGSMP010000027.1, read as the reverse complement.
GAAATCACGCCTACAGTGGAAGAAACCCACTAAAGAAGAAGAAGAATAAATAATTCTTGTGACAATTTTGGGTCATAAAGTAATGCACAAAAGTCTTCAGTCTCTGACCCCCTTCAAACTTTAGATCCGTTTATGAAAGTAGCATAATTAATTGTCATCGCAAAGTTGTAGGTATTTCGTTAGTGAAAAAAAATTCGTTTAGTTTCTAATATATTTTTACATATTTTAGTATTAAAAGAGAGATAGTTATATATATATATCACCAGTTCTTGAATATAAAAGGTAAAAATCTCGACGCGATTGAGACATTATATAACCATATAGTAGCGGTATAAGAATACCCACTACCCTATATCATCCAGTTGGCGACAGAAGCAATTTGAACCAGGAGATGGGCAACAGCATGTTCCTAATGATGAATGAATGATGAATAGAAATAAAACTGCGGTTGGCAACCCACTTGCTAGGCGTGGCAACTTTAGCAAATATCCCCCGTATGAGGCAATCTATGGGTGAGGCCTATTTTCAGCAGTTAACTTTTGATAGGCTGTAATGATACATTATATTAAGGACGTAGACGTGCTCGAATTTAAATATTCGAATTGCTAGTTGATTCACGCATGCGCACATTGAAACAGTTTTGCGCTATATTTTATATATTATACCTAACTAAACTTGATACTTGCTCAGACCAACAAAGGAAGAAAGACGGAGCGTGAAGCTGGATATATCCAGCACCAGTAGATATAATTCCTACTATAACTTCCTGATTTATGCCCATTTTATTATCGCCTTAAAGCACTTTTTCGAGCTTTAAATTCTCAACACACATTTTGCAAAGAAGTTTATCATTTGAATGAAGGTCAACTCTTTTTTCTTTATTAATACTGCTGCTCAATATTGCTTTTAACTTTTTCCGTTCTTATCTCGTCCGCACTTGGGACTTTTCGCTTTGCCTGAAGTTAAACTATAAACTATGTAAGTACACAAACTTTGTTATTTATGTGTAATCATGCATAACTAATTAGCTAGTATAAGATAAATTTACCAAACTTTTAACTAAATTGTCTAAATTTTTCGTTTTCTTTTATTTGCTATAAAATTGTGGTTTTATTTTCCATTACGTCTTAATTATAATTTGTTGTCACTCTAAAATAAATATTGTCGGCTATCAAAAATAATAATAAAATATTTTACTTTATAAAGGACTAAGACTTGTCGATATGCATGGCAAACGTCAGGTAGAGCGCAGAGCGACGTGACCTCTCTCTGGAAAGCCTAGCCTACAGAACACAATTACTCTCTACCGAGAGGCCTAGCGGCTGTCTAATTTGAATTGATCCAAACGCGGAATTTTATTGTGGTTTTATAGTACATTTAAAATATTTATAGAAAAATAATAAAGCTATTTTATTTTTAATTTTAAAGAGTAAGGGTTAAAAAATATGTTCTTCTAACATATTACATTATTTTATATTTTATTACATTTACATTACATCTTTTATTAAATTTAAAAACATACATTGGTAAAAATAATCGTTTTATCCACAGCATTTTCATAAAAATTTCACTTGCTTTGAATTTTTTATTTCTTATGTACACAACCTAAATTGAAATATCTTTTCTAGTGACTATTTTGCTTAGGGTATGTCAAATTGATTGTATTTTTTAGTTTCGTAAAATTGTCAGCCGTTTCAGATATTTTAAGCTTTGAAATTGACGCTACAAGGGAAATTAAGAAAACCTATCTTTAGTTTTCTTAATAGCATCCACAAATGCTGTATTATTATAAAAAAAATTCTCTGATAACTATTTCATCATCATCATTACAGCCCTTCACAAGTCCACTGCTGAACATAGGCCTCCCCCAAGGAATGCCACTAAGCACGGTCCTGAGCCACCTGCATCCATCGACTTCCTGCATGCCTTACCAGGTCGTCTCTCCATCTAATGGAGGGTCGCCCTACACTTCGCCTACCGGTACGAGGCTGCCACTCGATAACCTTTTACCAATCGATTGTCGGTTCTTCGAGCTATATGGCCGGCCCATTGCCACTTCAGCTTACTAATCCGTTAGGCTCTGTCGGTTACTCTGGTTCTACTGCGGATATCATCATTTCTAAGTTTATCACGCAGAGAAACCCCGAGCATATCCCTTTCCATAGCTCGCTGAGCGACCTTGAGCTTCCTCATTCGGTCAGCAGTGAAGAACCACGTCTCAGATCCATAAGTTATGTTGTACAATCTCGTTTTCAGGTTTTGAGGTATACCAGACGAGAAGATGTGTCGTAATTTCCCGAACGCTGCCCAGCCGAGTTGAATCGGTTGATTGACCTCCCGGTCGAAGTTATATATAGCAGTTCAAGGCTGCTGTGTTTCATATGGTGAGTGTAGAGAACCGGAGACCCTTTTTACTGGAAAAGAGACAATCCATCTTAGTCCTCACGGGTGACAGCGCAACTGCATTTTGATTCTTTATTGAGGATAGATGTAGATGTCTATGGGTCACAGCAACCACTTACTATCACGTGGACTGTGTACTCGTTTGTCACCCTATCCTATTAAAAAAAAAGTTGGACTTACCTAGTCGGACTATTAGTCCCAGATAAACATACTCGTCAACAACTGCGAGCTTAGTGCTTCCAACAACTACCGCCATAGCTGTGGTGACATGGACATTACACATGATCTTTGTTTTGTCCATGTTCATCTTAAGACCTATCCGTTGGGAGGCACTATCGAGGGCATTGAGCATAGTACTTATATATATATTTTTATATGTGAATATTTTATGTATAAATTTTAAGTTGTGATCAATGTATGTTTTGTTTATTATAAATATTATTTGCTTGTTAGTAAAACGTGTAAATTTTACTGTGCATAGTAGTTATGTAAAATTCAATATTATTCCAAAGTAAAAGATGTTATCTATTAATAAATTAAATTATTGTACAACCAGACACGCGCCATGCATTTCTATGTATATAAAATATGGCGAATGTAAAACTGGTCCGATCGCTGCGCCCGCGCCTACGGGACGGTAGATCGCCAGTTCGTCCGCTCCCGCGTTGCACGTCACCTGTGTACTATGCTATACCTTTGCTCGCCTAAATCCCACGCTTATGCAGTATTCCTACTGTTTAAATTCTTCTTTCTGTATATTACTGTATTTCTACCTTTTCGCTTTTACCTTCTGTATTGTGCTGTTGTTAGACTATCTTTTCTGTGTGCTCACCGCAATAAAAATTATAAGTGTAAAAACGGACTATTAATAAAATATCCCCATACACGCTTACATTGGTAACCCCGAACTGTATACGCCATGAGTGAGAAAGGAAAAAGTGGTAGTGCAGGCAGTAGCACTAGCGCCGCCAAAATCAATACTGGACCGTCGAGCGATTTGTGCCGCGTGGGCGTGCGCGTGTCGCCATTTTACCCACAAAAACTGGCATTGTGCTTTGCCCAACTTGAAAGCCAATTTGTGCTGGCTAATATTACCACGGATGTGACAAAGTTTAACTACACAATGAGCAACCTTGATCCAGTTTACGCAGCGGAAGTCGAGGATATTATTATCGATCCATCTATAGTTAACAAGTATGAACGGATAAAACGGGACTCGTGAAGAGGTTATCAGCATCACGAGAGAAGAAAGTTATGCAGTTACTGACTCGTGAAGAGTTAGATGATTGAACACCTTCACAATTTTTAAGGCACTTGAAGCAGCTAGCAGGTCCTGATGTACCAGAAAGCTTTGTGAGGACAATCTGAACCAGTCGCTTACCAAGCAGCATTATAGCGTCACAATCGAAGGCTTCGTTGGAAGAGGTGGCAGAGTTGGTAGATAAAATACACGACGTTGTCGCACCTAGCCCGCAGGTAGCAGCAATCTCAAGACCAACAAGTGACTCAGGTACGATGAGCAATCAAATAGCCGAGCTGACGCGTCAAGTTGCTCTGAAAAAAAAACTAGACAGAATGTCACGCTCGTTAACAAGGTGTAACTCTAGCCGAGGTAAGCGTAAGCGATCGTCATCAACCAGATCTCAATCGAATTATAGAAAATTCCCTACTTGTTATTCTCATTATAAATTCGGTGAAAAAGCAAATAAGTGTGTTAAACCCTGCGACTACGCGGGAAATGTGCCGGGCAGTCGATAATGGCGATCGCCGAATGTCCAAGCACCGGTCGCTTATTTATTACGGACAAACGTACAAAAATGCAATTTTTAGTGGACACTGACAGTGATATTTGTGTTTCCGCGTTCTGCTGTACAAGAACATTGCCAAAAACTAATTTCGAACTATGTGCAGCAAACGGTTCTACCATTAGTACCTATGATTATGCTCATTTAGTTTTAAATATAGGTTTACGCCGCGACTTTTCTTGGCAATTTGTCGTGGCCGATGTAACTAAGGCAATAATAGGAGTAGATTTCTTGTCGTACTATAATCTTATAGTTGATGTACGTCACAGACGTTTAACAGATAGTAATACAACCCTCGTGACCGCGGCTTCGCTTGCTCGATTTTCTGACGATGTTTCTTTGGTAAAAATAATGTTAGTAAATACAGTTTACCATAACATACTCGCAGAATATCCTGACATCACCAAACCACCAGGTGTCCAACGTACACCTACACACAATACAATACACCACATATGAACAACACCAGGCCCACCAGTTTCTTGCACGCCACGCAGGTTAGCACCAGATAAACTGAAAATCGCTAAAGCCGACTCTGAAGCAATGTTGCAGAATGGTACTTGCCTACCTTCAGAATCCGCATGGCATCACCACTGCACCTCGCTCCCAAAAAACAAAATGGTTGACGTCCAACGATTACCGCATGCTTAATGCCAGAACCATTCCTGATAAGTAAGTATCCAATACGTCACATTCAAGACTTTGCTTTTAGCCTTTCAGGTTGTACTGTGTTTTCTACAATCGATTTGGTCAAAGCCTATAACCAGATTCCCGTGAGCCCGGAGGACATCCCGAAGACTGCCATCACGACACCGTTCGGGCTTTACGAGTTCCCGTTTATGTCGTACGGCCGTCGGAATGCCGGGCAAAGGTTCCAGCCCTTAGTTGACGAAATGCTCCGGGGACTGGATTTCATGTATGCATATTTAGATGATTTTTTGATGTTCTTTGGTGACCAGAAGACACATGAAAGACATCTCAGTCAGGTATTCGATCGACTAAGAGAGAATGGGATGGTGATAAATACAGCCAAATGTGTATTCGGTGTACCAGAAGTAACCTTCGTTGGATACAGTATTTCTGTTGAAGGGTCTAAGCCTCTGCCTTCGAAGGTTGAGGCCATTAAAATTTTTCCTACGCCGAAGGTAGTAAAAGAGCTACGCAGATTTCTGGGAATGGTGAATTTCTAACGTAGATTCATCCCAGAAGCTGCAAAACATCAGGCACCCCTCAATGAGATGCTTATGGGGTCAGTCAAAGGCTCACACCCGGTGAATTTCACCAAAGAGTACGAAGCCTTCAATGCCTGTAAAGAAAGCCTCTGTCAAGCCGCCATGCTAGCACACCCAGAGTGCGACGCAAAATTAGCGCTGGTCACCGATGCGTCAGACAAAGCTATTGGCGCAACCTTGTAGCAACTAAAAGATAAGGACTGGCAGCCTTTGGCATTCTTTTCTCAGAAGTTTAGCCCAGCACAGCAGAAATACTCAGTCTATGACCGAGAATTGCTTTCTATTTACAAAAGCATCAAATATTTTCGGCATATGATTGAGGCTGGGGATTTCGTGATCTATACTGATCACAAGCCCCATTTTTACTGCAAGATCTCTAATTCAATTGATAATATAACTTTGCGTTGTCATATCATCAAAGGTCTGGAGTAATGCGTATACGTTTTAAAATAATTGGTTAGTTTTGCGTTAGCAGCTGGTCAGAACCCACGCTTCATACATTTTGAACCTTGTGCACGTAAGTACCATGTTTTTTTAAATAGTGATTTTTTTGTTTGTACCATGTGTGTAATTATTTGAGTTAAACTATTTCAAGGATTATATTTTTAATAGAAAACACATAATTTTTGTGTTTTTCTGAATAAATCAAGGGCAAAATACGTCTTGAAAATACCGCGGCATTACGTACCAAATTAATACTACAGCCGATTCCTTATTTTATGCAACACTCAAAACATTCAATTGTTTTTTTCCTTCTATCTATTTATATCTATTTTCAAGTTTCTATCTGTGCTCACTTAGTTGATAATTTAAATTATTTATTGAAAACTTTAGGTAATTTAATAACAGTATAAAGAATTAGTTTGATTTTAGAAGATTGTTTTAAAGCCAAGACTTTTTGATGTTATTCTTCAAAATAATGAGACGTTATTACCTTAATTTACGCATTGGATAGTTTGTTTTCTATTTAATTTTGCTGCAACAATTATTTTTGTACAACTTTAATAAACATTTAAATTGACACAGATATGGGTCTTTCTTCAACAGATTAAAGCAAAATAATAACAGCATTATGGAAAATTATTCTTTCTCATATTGCGTCATGCTAGATAAGGAATACATTCATTAATATTTATTTATTTACAAAATGTTTTCTTAAACGCATCTACAATAAACTAGTTTTAAACACCGTATGAGTATTAAAAGGTTGTATGTATTCAAATATTATGTACTTTATTTGAAATTAATAGGCGGTATTAACAACAATTACGGCAGTATTACTTAGTACTAAAAGATGTTTTCGAATAGCCGAACATAATTTCAAAGTATAAACATAATAATTGGTAATAACACTGTAATATAGTATTATGCTGCCTTTTTGTTTAATAAAATATGAAAAATGTTCAACCAACAAATTACAAAAAATTTAATTAAATTACATAAAATATAATTAAATATACATTACCCTAATTTAATTTAAAAAAATAACGAATAACGTTCTTATTTTTATACAAGTAGATAGATGTCATAACACCCTAAAATGTCTATTAACAAAGTTTTTAGCATAGCATTTTTTTAAAATTTTAGTCGAAAGTAGTATTTGTCGAAAAGTCGTCTTTTTTTAACCGACTTCAAAAAAAGGAGGACGTACTCAATTCGACTGTATTTTATATGTGTGTAACCTCAGAACTTTTTTCTAGGTTAACCTATTTTGATGATTCTTTTTTTAATTGAAAGTTGGTGCTTCTCATGTGGTCTCATATAAATTTGATCAAGAGCTGACGAGTAGTTTTTGAGTTATCCTTAATAATGAGCTATTAATTGACTTCGACTACATTGATGATGTTCTCATTTTATTTATATTAAAGTTGGTTGTACAAAATTTTTAATTTGACCACTTATAATTAGCAGGGCAGAATTTTTCTTTTTCTATCTGATATGGTCTAACGTAAATCTCTGAGAGAAAATTTCTTTATTTTTGATTTCCGTGTTTTAGGTATATCGTTATAGAATATTATTTTACATCATTTAAATATGATTTCTTAAAAAATATTACGATTAAAATGCTCATAATGACTCAACACCACCAAATTTCGTACATAAATTTGAAAATAATAATCATAACTTTCGATAGAATTGATAATAATAAAAAAAACAAAGACTAAATGTTACACGAAGATACGCTTTATGATTTCACCTTCAATTTACATTTTACTAGATATATACCACGTGTCCCAAAATTCAACGTGCCCAAGTTGACTAATTGATGACTACTCAGGAGAAAAAAACTGACTCTTTTTTTAAGTTATAATAACTTTTTTAAATACTTTAAAATTTGACACGGCAAGTTATTATAAAAGTTAGCATAACTAATCGAGATTCTAAAACTCGAGTGACACTAAGCATAAAAAAATATTCATATTTTTTCTGAACAAAAACTAAACACAATTATTAGGTCCTTACATATGAAATTAGCGTTTTGTCGTACTAACCACTTCGATCTGAAATATCTCCTCTTTGATTAAGAATTCCAAATTCAAATTTATAAATTCATTTAGCTGGTACATTTGAGTTTTGAAAACAGTCATTCATTTGTTTTTTCATCAATATTTTTTTCTTTGGCGTCGCTTATTACCGCATAATGGAAAACAATAAATATCGGTATATTTACGAGTTCTACCATGGCACCAGTGCTGCTGAAACAGCTCGAAGGATTAATGATGTGTACGGCGCTGGTGTCGCAAAAGAAAGCACGGTGCATTTTTGGTTTCAACGTTTTCGTTCTGGAAATTTCGAACTTCAGAACCAACCCCGTGGACGACCGGAAACGAAAAAAACTTGAACGATGGGTACCTCATGAATTGAGTGAATCGAACTTGCAAACACGCGTCGACTGCTGTGTTACTTTGCTCAACCGACACAATAATGAAGGGATTTTAAATCGAATCATTACTTGTGATGAAAAGTGGATACTGTACGATAATCGGAAGCGCTCGTCGCAATGGCTGAACCCTGGAGACCCAGCCAAATCCTGCCCTAAACGAAAATTGACTCAGAAAAAGTTACTTGTGAGTGTTTGGTGGACTAGCGCCGGTGTCGTTTACTACAGCTTTCTAAAATCTGGCCAAACGATTACGGCAGATATCTATTGTCAGCAACTGCAAAACATGAAGGAAGAACTAGCTGCTAAACAACCGAGATTGGTCAATCGCTCTAGGCCACTGCTGCTTCACGACAACGCAAGACCACACACTGCACAACAAACAACCACTAAGTTAGATGAGCTACAATTGGAATGTCTGCGACATCCACCGTACTCCCCGGACCTTGCTCCAACAGATTATCATTTTTTCCGAAATTTGGACAACTTCTTACAAGGAAAAAATTCAACTCCGATGCGACAGTCCAAACCGCCTTCAAAGAGTTTATTGATTCTCGCCCCCATGGTGTTTTTAATAAAGGGATCAATGAACTACCTATGAGATGGCAAAAGTGCATAGATAACAACGGTGCATACTTTGATTAATTAAATATATTTTACAAAAAAAAAATTGACTTTATATTCCTCCCGTACAAAACGCCAATTTCATATGGAAGTCCTTCAAAACTTTATTGTGTACCACCACAAAAACAGGTTTTGGGTTACAGATTCAGGTAGAGGATTCAAGCGTCGTCATTAGATTTTTGAAGTGCGAGTGACACAGATAGTTACACCACTTATGAAAAGAGAGTGTTTGATGTGGAGATACTCCGTTTTTACGTGGCTGATTCTAAGTCCAACCTTTCTTGCTTCTTTCTTCGCGGCTTTACCAAACAGGGCAGACCGTCAGTATATGTCCTATCACCCTATATGCCTTCCATTCAGCTCCAGTCCTTAATCTATCAATCTAAGATTGGGGATTTGGATTGGGGATTGGGGACTGTAGGGGTGATTTGACATAACTGTCACGGGTGGAAGGCAGATTGACGATCGCATTACAAGACATCTCGCACCTTTCACGTTGCTGCCCGTAGCCAGTCTGGTTGAGTTGGAACAGTGGTGCAGTTTATAAAATATAATCGATTAGGTCCGAAGTAATAAAACTTCAAAACAAATAATTTACTAACAAAGATTCTATGCGAACTGTTATACAGAGACGGGCTAAACGGTTTTTAAAAAACAATTATTTAAAAACACTATAATTAATTATAATAAAAATGGATTGAAATTTAATTTAGGTCCGTAGACAACCGAACAGGTTTGAAGATGGAAAGGGACTGAGATGGCCAAGCTGCTCCTCTGCAATACTCACGGAACCTTAAGGCTAAGCCAACATTATTAATAGGCAGTGCAGCACTAAGGCTAACAAATACTGGGTATAACATCATAAAATCTCTAGATACTAATTCACTAATCATAACTTTAAACTTAGGTTCTAAGCGGTGCAACATTATCAGATCCAATATCACTATCTTGTTCAATCTTAGGTTATATACATTTTAAATGAGGTTGAGGTGAAGTCTTTATGAATTTCACTTTAGGAGTGCTACTAGTGATATTTTTAGTTCGGCAGATGTTACGGGGACGACGGAAAAGCTTAAAACCCAAATATCCAAAATACAACAGGATTAAGATAAAAATGATAATAACAATTATAGAATAATGTGTCCCATATTTAATGATGTGAGGTTTATTTTCTATTGTTTTTAGGCTACTTAATAAAGAATCAATAATTTATAATATTTTCTTAATTAAATTCATCTAAATCTACATTTTGTAACTTAATAGGAAACACATTTTCTACAACATTATTGAACTTATTAACATTACAATAAGTTTCATTGATATGGTTATAATCAGACATAATTTATAGGTAAAGTAATATTAAGAACATTATATAAAGGTAACAATGTAGTGCTTTTTTAAAATCCAATACAACCATCAGGAATTATGCCTGTGCCCAGAATATTCATAATAATATTATTGGTCATTGCAATGTATTTATTATTAGGTACAATTAAACTAAATGAATTTGGTTCCTTTGAATTATATGTTGTATGTAGAGCTATGTTATGAAACAACATATAATTTTCTACATTTACCAGTGACACTTGCAACAGAAATATAATTTTATTATTTATATAAAAGCAAATAATCTAACAAATTCTTAAAATTAATTCTTAAGATCTAAAAATACAGGCAATAATAAATTACTGTTGTGGTGGTATAACGGCAGGATGTAAAATATCTTTACTGCTAAGCAAAATAGCATTTATGATATCTTCTAATTGAAAAGACAATGTGTGGCGGCGCTGTCGTCGCGAAAATACATCGAAGCCTAAATCGCGGTATCAAAGTTCTGAAGTAAAAGCAGTATATATATATATATATATATATATATAGAATAGCTCCGAACTACCACTCGGAGCGTTGGCATCTCCCCGGTCAGAACACCTTCCCCGCCGGGAGATCTCCCCTTTTCCTTCCACGGCCACAGTGGTGACCCCGACGTGATATGAACACGCAACCAACAAACTTCGGAAACTACAACTATTCAAACCTTCGTCATCGTCCTCAAGTACCCCATTCATTCGCTCCCGAGCAGATATTGTCTGCAGTCTTCACATCCTGCAAGTCATCTAGCTTTACAAAGGTTCATCGCAGCACTATAATAATGCTTCCTGTTTCTTCAAGCAACTCTTTGCGCTGGTGTGTTCAGCACGGCGCTGAGCCTTACTGCTCGCCTCTGCTTCACGGCACTCTCGCAGATTACTTGCCTTCTTCTCGACTCACCGCAGACTACAAGGAAATTTCCTGGCACTTGCACATTCGTCGACATCTAGGCTGCACTATCGACCTCCGGTCTGAGCAGGGGGGGGTGATGTGGCGGCGCTGTCGTCGCGCCACAAGCGAAACATATCTAAGCCTAAATCGCGCTATCAAAGTTCAAGAATAGCGACGAACTACCACTCGGAGCGTTGGCCGCTCCCCGGGCTGAACACCTTGCCCGGCGGGAGATCTCCCCTTTTCCTTCTACGGCCACAACGGCTAAGAATTGAAGTTTGTAAGCTGTCAAAAATTTCATTAATATTAGTGGATATTTATAGACCATTAGTTATTTCAGAAATATTATTAATTCTAAGCGTGAAGTTGTCGATAGTTTCAGTTAATTTTGCTTCATTGGTTTTTATTTTACTTAATGTATCATTATAATATGTTATTACAGAGGTAGTAACCAAAATGTTTTCTTTCATTAAAGAAGCTAATTGTTTTTCATTATTTTGTACAGATTTTATTGCTTCATCATACTTTAGAGCGTCGTCTTCATCTAGAGTACTAAAAATATGTTTTAACATTTAACATTAATTTTTAATGTACCTAAATAATCAAAGTAGATGCCTGCATTCGAAGTTATCAGTTAAATATAATCTTGATGCGATTGACCTTGAGTGGGGTTTCTGTAAATAATTACTATAATTAATACTAAACAAAGGTAAGTATTGATTAACCTAATTTTTAATAACTATTTTTTTGTGTATATGTATATTAACTATTTATTTATTTTTCAGATGACGAGACTACGCTTGTGGGTAAGTATTATTAAATTTCCAGACACTAGTCATTTTCTAAGTTTTATTTTATTTTACAGGTTACTTCCGACTTCTGATACGGGTTTCATCAGAAGTCGGCCTGATCGAAGTGGTGCGTGACGTGCCGTCGATTCATAAGTAAGGTAAGTGTATTATTACCGTTTAACTTAACTATTTTATAAGGATCTTTCCAGAGAGGGAAGAGTGCTTTCCGCAATCTCAAATGGATCTTTATGTAGACATACTCACCGACTTTATATTTAACTGGTCGAGTATGGGTGCCATAGTATGATTTTGAGGATTCCTTTGCCTTCCTTATAAAATGTAAAGCCTTCTCTCTGGAGTATTTCAGCCGGTTTTGCAGCATGCGGACATAATCAGAGTATATAGCCCCTAGAGATTCATTATAAATGGAATTAGGAATAAATGGTTTACTCCCAAACATAAGCTCGTGAGGTGTGTAATGTGTAGTAGAATGAACGGATGTGTTATAGACAAGCATGGCGATGTACACGTACCGAGGCCAATTGGACTGTTCGTCATTAATGTGTGGCGACTCACACATTTATTTATTTTATTTAAAGAAATAATTATTATTTGACAGATATGTATGTATACAATTTAATATTAATATTATAATATTTATTTTATTTATATATCTACAATACAATTACAATCACACACATATATATTATACTATTTCTATTTATTATAGTACATTTTATTTTAGTATTGTATTATAGTATAATTCTCGACGCCGGCCGGTCGAAGTACATTGGAAACCAACATCCATTTTACTTTATTATCAACGCCGTGTACCTGAGTACTGCGCCTACGTCGCGATATGTTCATCGACCAACCAGTCGCAATCTAGCCGTCTGACGCGAATCCTGTGTTGCTTGCGCCTACGCTGACCTTTAGCCTTGCGTATAACAAATATTATTTTAGTGTGCATTTCCTATTTTATGTTAGTGGCTTTAGACTGTACTTTCTGCTATCATCTCCTATCTATTTGTAACTGTATTTATCGCCTTCTGCTTCTTTATGTGAGACTGCTCTTTATGTGCTGTGCTGTGAAATATATAACTGTCTGACCGTGACTTAGTTGTTTATTCCGGCGACGGACTTCCCATCAGGTACCATACTACCACAACCTTACTCTCCATAATTGAAAGATTTTAAGTATTCTTTTAGAGTTGTATGACTCCGCTCTAAGGCGCCTTGGGTTTGAGGGTGGTATGGTGAAGACCATAAGTTTTTTATTTTAAGAAATTCACAGGTTTTTCTAAAGAGGTCTGAAGTAAAATTAGTCCTCTGGTCGGTAAGGATCATCTTAGGAATACCAACGATTGATATATAATGCAGTAAGCATTCACTTGTTTCTTCAGCTGTGGTACTACGGATGGGATATGCACAGTAAGATCGTCTTGTATTGTGAGAATGAAACGTAATTTCGCTGGTCCGTCTTCGGGAAGTGAGTCGACGATGTGAAAAGATATTCTTTGGCATGGTTTTGTAGATGTGCTGGTGATCTGCATTGAAGCACGGTTGGTTTTCCTAAGTGCTTTATTTTCCTGACGCTATTTACATTGCTTTACATATGACTCTATATCGCTTCACGTATCTTTCCAGTAATACGATTCTTTTATTCTGTTGTACATTCTTACAGAGCCTAAATGACCGGCTATTGGGGTATCATGTTTTTCGAAAAGAATTTTCTTAATTTCTGTCGGATCTGGGTATATAATATTGTTAGGGTATATATTAATTTTAATTCGAGTATCATGAAAGAGAATATTGTATATTTTAATGAATTAATGTCTTTTGAATGAATTTTTCAGATCTGATATACCGAGTTCTTTAATTCCCTTGGAGGTTACTAATTCATTTCTAATTGTTTTTAACATTTGAAAGATTTCTGGATAGGAGGCCTCATCAAAATGATGAACCTTGGTGAACAATAATTAATAGATTTATTATTTGTTTCTACCTTTCTAAAGGAGAAGAATTCTTTCTCGGACTCGTGTATGTCAGCGATAACTTCAGGGTCGGTTAATATTTCTTGAATGTATGGGTTAGACTCATCTAAATCGATGGATGTTGAGACAAGGATTACCTTCGCGGGACACTTCATAGGAGTTTCAATATGCGCTTCCACTTCTGTGTTAAAAGTCTTATCTTTGCACGACATAGATTTATGGAAAGTAGGGTAGTCATCAACAGGTCCATCTGGAGATGAGCTCGTGGGTGGAAATGGGGCATTATCGGTTAGGATTTCAGGTGGGGTTATCTGTTCAGATTCGTTTGGAATATTGAAAGGTAAATCAACGTAGGGTAATGGAGAAGTGTCTTCAGATAAATCAAGTGTAGAAGCGATCGCTTCGCCTGGATTAAAGGAAGGTGGAGAAATTAGTAAGGTATAGATCTTCGTTTAGATTTCGACCTGGATTAACGGTAGGAGGGTTAGACGTTGGTAGGTCTGCAGGTTGGACAGGATTCACAGGAAACCGTGATAGCGCGTCAGCGTTTTTATTGGTTTTGCCCTTTTTATAGGGTATGTCATACTCAAACTCCTCCAATTTAAGCCGCCATCGAACAAGACGGGAGCCAGGGTCTTTACAATTAAAAAGCTACTGGAGAGGTTTATAGTCCATCATTATTGTGAATCGTTTGCCATATAGATAGGGTCGAAATGTTTTGGTGCCGAATACAATAGCAAGTCACTCTTTTTCGGTTACGATGTTATTATTATCTTCTTTATTAAGTGTGCGCGAGACAAAAGCAACAGGGAGATCTTGTCCTACAGGATCTTGGGAGAGAATAGCAGAGATGGCATAGTTTGATGCATCGCATGTCAAAAGGAAAGGTTTTGTAAGGTCTGGATATGCAAGGACTGGAGCTGTAACGGGTTTACATTTAAAGGTCTCGAAAGAAAGCTGTTGATCATTTTTCCATTCAAATGGGACATCTTCGAAAAAATCGGGAGTGAAACGTCTATAATAAGATACTAGGCCGAGGAAGGATTTAATGTCTTTGGATGATTTTGGAACTAGAATGTCGGTGACAGCTCTCACCTTTTCGAAATTGGGATTGGGGCCTAGATAAATCACTTCTTTACGAAGGAACTCACATTTTTCGGGTTGTAACTAGAGATTGTAATTTTTGAGTCTGTTAAATACAGCGTTAAAGTTATCGATATGAGAAGTTAGATCGAAAGAGTAAATGATGATGTCGTCTAAATAAACGATGCATCGTGAACCTTGCAGTCCTGATAGACATACATTCATGAGCTTCTGAAAGGTAGACGGAGCGTTTCTTAGGCCAAAAGGCATCCAATTGAATTAGAAATACCTCTAAGGTACACAAAACGCTATTTTAAGTGCATATTCAGGTTTAATTAACAATTGGTGAAACCCGGAAGCTAAATCCAAGGTTCAGAAATATTTGCTGATCTAAGATTTCAGAAATTTGTGGAATAGAATAAGTTTCACCAATAGTAATATCGTTAAGTTTGCGATAGTCAATTACTTTTCACCATTTACGTTGTCCCTGGGAATCTAATTTCTTGGGCACAATCCAAATTGGTGACCTCCAAGGTGAGGATGAGGGTTCTATTATGCCCTGGTCGAGCATCTTATTAATTTGGGTCTCGACTTCTTTTTTATGACATTCTGGGAACCTATATGTTTTAATATGGACGGACGTCTCGCTGCTCGTTTTGATTTGATGATTAATGGCGGATGTATTTAAGTTAATTGATCATCGGGCAGATGAAAAATGTCGGAATACCGAGAACGAAATTCAATGAGGGCGTTGGACTCTTCTTGGTTTAGATGTTCTATTTTTAATGAGTTTATTACGTCATTTGTTCTTTTAGTTGTCTTTTAGATGTTTGTGTTCACTTGAACTGCGTCAGTATGTAAAGGTGTAACTTTAATATTTAAATTTGGATTTATGTTGACAGGAAACTCTGAAGGCTATAGTTAAGTTAACGCGTTTATTTTCTTTAATTTTTACGATACAATTGGATATAAGTAAATTATCTGATATGTGTTGATCAGTGATAAGGCCTTCACTAGGAACATTTAATGACAGCTTTGGTGCGTGGTGGAATGATATAGAATGAATCAACGAAGTGCAATTTTATTTCTAATTTGCCGATAGTGACGGTATCGCTTGTGTAGTCAATTTTACAGCTAAACGCGGTTAGAAAGTTAGAGCCTACCGTCACATGGCAAGTTGACATTTTTAATGACGTGGAATTTGTATGACGTGGATGTAGTTTTATTTAATTTTAATTTCAACGAAAAATGGCCCTCGGTAGTTGTCGGTTCATCGCCCGAGTCTATGGCCTTGAGTTTGATAGGTTCTTTTATGAGTTTAAGATTTTTTTGCATGCTGGATTGTTTTAATAAACATATGGCAGACCCTGAATCAACAAGAGGAGACAATGGAATATCGGCGACGGATGATTCGAGCAGGACATGTGGTAACAACCTTTTAGTGGTATCTAAATTCCTTACTTTCGATTTTGCTTGTTGAAGAAGGAACTTTCAAGTTGTGGGTCTTGGATGGCTGGACACCTGCTTGGGGCTACCCTTGAGGATACCCTTGTGGTCCTTGGATTGCTGCTGGACACTTGCTTGGGGCTGGATACCCTTGTGTTCCATGGAATATCGGACACTTGCTTGCGGCTGGTTACCCGTGTGCCCCTTGGATATGAGGAAGGAATGGTTGGTACCGGCTTTTGGGTTTAGTCTCGGGTGACACCGTGACGAGAAAATCTTGATCGCTAAAATGTTGATCATCTTTATGTGAAAGATGGAATTCCTCTTGATCTTCCTCATCATTGGGCTGCTCCACGAAATTGACCCGTGGTTGTGGCCTATACTGGAATTGGAAGGTTGATGGAATATTTTGATTCCTGAACCGGTTATTGGAATATTCTCGTTTTTTTACAGACCATAATGTCATGCCCTGCCGTCTATATCGGCAGAAAGCGTTAGCGGAGCTCTCTTGGTTGAAATTAGGATACTGTGAGACTTTTTGCGAGGTAAACGGCTTAGGATTAAAAATTTTAACAAAATTTTATCTAGGTTTGTGGTCATATTTTGCCTCTGGTTGTGGTCGTTTATATAAGGTTTGTTGTATACGTTCTTCCGAGATGGCTAAATTAATGGCTTCATTGAAGGTCTTTGGAGACCAACACCTAAGGATGTTTGAAACGCGGGGATAAGTAAATGATGGAGGGTAAGGTCCTCCATGACCGCAACCCTACCTGGTAGTTCTTTTGTTTTAGTATTATATAAGGATACTTCTGTTAATAATTGTGAAAGACATAGCTCTACGCGAAGTGCGAATTGGCTGACGTTATCATGTGGACCTTGCTTGCTCTCTTGTAGTTCGGTGAGAATATGCGCATAGTATTTACGCTGACTAAATTGTGTCTTTAAGAATTCTTTGAGTGTGTTTGGGCAAGTAATTTCCGCTTTACCGTACAGCTGACTAATACTCGTAATGTTCTTGAATAATCACAAAACGTATTACAGTTGCCTCAGAATCACAAAACATATTACAGTTGCCGTCATACGGCTTAACGAATTTAAATAAGGTATTTAAATCCATTTCGTTCATTGCGGTTGTTGCATAAAATATATCGATCAATATAATCTAAAGAACACGCAACAACAATATAAAAGAATCACAAAAAAGAAAACGCAATAATATAAAATAATCACAAATAATAAAAATATTCATAAACTTTAAACGTTATTTCAATTGAACAAAGGAACATAAAAAGATTGAAAAACACTAGCTTATAAACTCTAGACAAAACAATGACCAACGACTCACAGTACTAGCGATGCGTGGGCGATGGATGCAAACACGATGGGCGGGAACATTGCGATTGATAAGCGCTTCTTCGGTAGCGCACTGGAACAGAACACGATGGATTTCGAGTTATCGAAATCTCGGATGATATATGTTTAATGATAATGGACGCTTTTCAGCGATTATTTTTCCTTCGTATGCTGTAGATGGAAGTAGGTGATTGCGGTTCAGGAGGCAATCGTGGGTATTCCTTGGTAAGTATGCGACTTTCTTTCCAGGAATTTATTGGGTCTCCGTGATGGACGTCCAAGCCATAGAGGTGAGTATAGCACTTGCACTATATTTGAATTCACTAGGACGCACCAGTACCACACAGGTTAGATTTATTTTTATGAGATTTTAGGACACGGAGCGAGTCTGCTGAGCGGTTCCACTTTACTAGATACTGGGGATTTCTGTATCTCACCGCTGCCACCTTTTATAAATTTATACGGAGGTGGATTTTATTCGTAGTAGAGCCATGCTGCAGCTATATTAATATAGCATATGGCTCACTGCCATTGCTCTGACGGAGGATGTGGATTCGGTTGTATACCCTCGCATCCATATCTGCCAGTATATCTAGGGGTGAGAAGCAAGCCAGGACTGTTGCCGCCTCAAAGGATATCGTACGGTATCCTCGCACGATCCTTATAGCCATCCTCTGCTGGATAGATTTTAGATCTACAGCGTCGTATCGTTAGCCTTTTCGCCCATACAGGCGCCCCGTATAAGGCTACGAACCGCACTACACCCGCATAGAGGCGGCGCACTTCCTCCCTCGGCCCCCTAGATTGGGTAGCAGTCTATGCATAGCACCCACCACCTTCTCAATCCGGGGGACTAGGCGCTCAAAGTTCTCTTCGAAGTCCCAGCGACTATCCAGGTGGAGCCCTAGGTACTTAATGTACCGCCCCACTCTGACTTCAGACCCACCCACGTAGACGCACGAGACGAGTCGGGTGGTTCCCTACTCCGTGGTTATTTGTGAAATCATAAGGCCTCGGTCTTACGAGGCGCTATTTCTAGACCCAACTCGTAGATTTTCGCGACGACGACATCCGCCCCAAGCTCGGCGTGCTCTTAGGTCCCCTCGAAAGTGACCCTGTTGGCGACTACCAGTGTGTCGTCAGCATAGCACACGATATTTACGCCAGCGGGAAGGTCAACTCGCAAAATTGCACCAAACGCGAGACTCCACAATAGCGGACCCAGTACCGAGCCCTGCGGAACCCCACGTTTGGTCTCCGTTCGGATCTTCCTACCATCTTGCCCCATGTACAGAATGTACCTGTCGCACCAGTAGTCCCTGATTACGCCTTGCAGATAGGCAGCCACCTGGTGAAGTGCTAGTGCCTTCCTGATTGCATCCTAGGGCAGAGAGTTAAAGGCGTTGACGATTTCGAGACTTATCGCGAACGCCACACTACCCTGGGATACTGCCTGTTCCGACAGGGAGCGGACGTGCATAATGGCATCTTGAAACGCTCCCGTTGGAATCCAAACTGGCTATCAGCACAGAGCTTGTCCACCTTTGAGTTGCAATCAAGTCCCGTAATCTCGAGTAGTAAACCCCTGTTACAGTTCACTTCTGGCGAATGAAATCAATTCCCAACTCTGTCAATCTGATCTTGGCCTTACTATGGCATATGTAAGTCGAGTCCTTAGGCGGCGTCACTGTAACTGTCGATGATGCTGGGGTACTTATTACACTTTTCTCCCTTTTGGAGGAGGGAGAGGATCCACTATTATTATAGGCCGCTTTTGCTCTGGGCTTCTTGTCACATCCGTTCACGAGCTTACCATCGGCGGTGGCGAGATGTGCGGCTGCGGCGGAGCAGCCACTGGAGGCAAATCCCTTTTCTTCCTTAACCTTCGCTTTTTATTCTTTCGCGGCTGCGGTGGTGATGGCAGTGGTTGCGACTACGGATGTCTTGCTTCCCATGACGGTGACAGCTATTTCCGTGGTGTCAACGGCTGGTTCGCTTTTCGAGAATCAATCTGGTCTGGAAGGTAGCCAGCTTCCTGTCAATGATAGCCCGTATGTCTGCCATGAGTTCCTCTTATCCACTCCCAGGCTTAGTTGCAGCAGGTGCCAGCTGTGTAGGAAAGGTTCCTACATCTGCTTGCGGTGGATGTTAATTTCTTCAATAAGGCTTTCCATCATAATCGAAAGATTGGCTAGTTGGGAACCCAACTTTGCGTTCTTTCTCTCAAGCTTGGCGAAGTTATAATTTGAATCGATCCTTCAACGAGTACGTGACCCTAGCTTAACCGCAATGAAATCGTTTTTTGTCGATATAATGTCGTATAATAAGGACCATATCCAAATCTGTTTGCTTTATGACTTTCATAAAGGATATAATATTTTTTTATAGGATAAGGGTGACAAACGAGCACACAGTCCACCTTATAGTAAGTAGTTGCTGTGGTCCATAGACATCTACATGCATCCTCAACTACGAATCAAAATGCAGATGCGTTGTCACCCGTGAGGACTAAGATAGAATGCCTCGTTTTCAGTAAAAAGGGTCTACACTCACACTAAGAAACACAGCAGCATTAAGCTGCTAGTTTACGCTGGTATTCTGTGAGAGCGTGATCCTTCCCCGTTCGAGCGGACCCATTCGTGCTACAACTATATTACTGATATAGCTGCAGCATGGCTCTACCACGTACAAATGCAATATAATCTTATTTAAACATTTGTGAAGTGTTCAAAAGAACACTTATACAATAGAACCATAAACGGAAGCTCAGACTGTCGTTAATTTTAATATAAACCGATATTTAAAGTAATTTCAATTTAACCCCGATGGTTCGACAGACAATAAGATTGACATTATTATGAAATAAAAGCGACAAATATTCAGTGTTACTTATGTTGATAGTTAAATGTGTAAATGAGATATCAACTGAAAAATTCACTTGAAACTAATCTTCTCTCGAAATTAAACATCAGTTCTAATTTATCCATACTATGATTTTAAAATGAAACGAAAATATGTATCAAACGTCCAGTATTTTTTCGATCGTCAATCCGACTGCCAAACGACTGACGATTGAGGTAGGTTCTCCCTACAACGGTATACTCCCTACGACCTTTAGTCTGTTTTACAAAAGTGAACTTTCATAAGTTGATGAGGACCTAACTGCTCTAGGACTCTCAGGTATAAAAATAGCTGGTATGCCTAGCTGTAAGATGTATATCAGCTGTAATCAGCTACTAACTTCTTATTAAAATGAAAACATTTAATTTAAATCTTACAAATTATGTAATACGTTTATCAAACACAGGTATCTAGAACGCAAATAAGAGCAAAATCGTTTTTATTTCTATTATTTGTATCATAATCATCATCATCATTACAGCCATTCACAAATCCACTGCTGAACATAGGCCTACCCCAAGGACACATACCACGACTAGACCACCCCAAGAAGGAGACCCCATTCAACAAAGCACGGTTCTGAGCTACCTGCATCCATCGTCTTCCTGCATCTCTTACCAAGCTGTCATATCACATGTCATTGGGTGTCACTGGATTGTAAATAATAATAATTTTACCATCTTGGCATTGGCTTGGCAGACTTTGCTACTCCTTAGTAGCCTTGGTATTTTAAGCATGTCATATAGAAAACTATTATTTCGCTGTACACAGGTAGTATATATTTCTCCATCAAACCTTTTCGTCGATAATTTCACTACATGGTAATGGTATCTTATCAAGTAGAGATTGCAAAGCTTTATTATCATATTTCTAAATACAGTTGTTTGCATGAGATTGTTATGGGATCACAGAAATCAGTGCAGTATCACCGTGACCTGAGTTCAACAATTTGATTGTCCGACGAATGCTTATCTTGTATTTATCACTCTCGATATCGTTTATCCGAAACTAGGAAAGGCTGTTTGGGTCCAGTAGTTATAGCGCGACTGTTGATCATGAGGTCCGGGTTCTGAGTCCGGAGTCTGATCGGGCCATAAATTTACTTATTGGGTTTTTCCTCAGCTATATTATTTTAATTATATTAACAGAAACACTTTAGAAGAATTTTACCGGTTTAATACTTCAAAAATTTGGAGAACTGTTGAGGGTCATGTTTTGCTTTAACGGCCCCGGGCGGCAGCTACTTATGTCACGGCACTGATTTTGCCCTGTCGTAAATGTATAGTGCGACATGTTTTCAACAACCACAATGCGTGACATTATTTGTAGCAAGTGTAGACGGTGATTTTGCATTTCTTTAATTTTGTACTTCTTAGTTTCTACCACCTCGATGTCACGAATCCGTTAAAAATTTGGCCACATGTAATCACTTATGGTTGAAATATCACAAACATAAGATTTACATTTTCAAATAAAGAAGGTCATGTAATGCGTCTTCACTTATGGACTAAGGTGAAATGCTTTACAGCTTGTACGTATACTGACTCTCTTGCTTTTCAAACCGCTGTGTACGTGGGTTCACTGTTTTTTGGTGGCGGGAAATTGGCATTAAGGTAACATCATCCTAGACGGAATCTGGGGTCAAAGTATTAAAATATTTTTGGTTTAAAAAATAACAACTTCCATAGAACAAAGATTGCTTTGTATTTTTGTAATAATTATTAACTATAAAACTGTAATAACCTATATATTTACAAGATGAAAGATCATGTTTTTTGCTAAATGTGTATTGCTGTATTTTGTGTATCACCAGTTTTAGTGCTTGGTGTGTAAGGTGGTGGTGGTAGACTGCTGTCGTGAATCTGAAATCATAAAAAAAAATCAGTTAGTTAAAGTGTATTTTAAGTAAGTAACTAAAATTATCACGATTCCAAATTTAATTGTTCTCAGTATCTTCATGGTATATTTGCTTGTTATCATCAACTTTATCACCAATATAAGCCTATGAAGGTTTAAATAGTATTAATTTGTTTGCTTTTTTGTAAATCATTATTTAAATTTTTATTTTTATTTCTCAGTTTAAAACTCTGAAATGTGACGTTTTGTTTTTTGAGCTAATCGCTAGTCGAAGTAGTAGCAACGGGTTATCATTAATACCACCGTGGTATCATTAATACCACGATTACATATTTGCTTTCTTGTAAATTGTATACATTTTATGTACATTATACAACTTTTCATTTTTGTAATTTACAAACATGCATACATCTCATGTCTTGCAGTATGATTATTGTTCTGCATTTGCTTTGTCCTAGATAACTAAAGGCTAGTAATTGGAAGTAAAGACTTTAGAAATGAGTTGGGGGGTGACTCGAACTTTAGGTCCAGTCAGTTTGAATAGCCTATCATGTAGAGGATGTCATGGGGGTCATGGTTGAATAGGGGCAAAAAGTTCTCATTACACTCCTAGGAGGTCAAAATGGCCAAAAACCAAAAACTAAAAAATTCTTATTTCGGCTATAACTCCGCCTCCTTCGGAGGTTCTTACACATTCTTTACTTCCCGCACCCCCCTAGTTTAAGAATATTTTTCTTTTGATAGATAATGTGCTAAAAATACTTACAAAACCAGCATTTATATATGTAGTCGCTGGGTATATCGCGGATCCTGCAGGCGCAGCTCTTGTATATCTGTAATTAGACGGATTGGTAAGTGTTGGTTATTCAGCAAGTTTAACCATTAAAGTTGGCCAAATTTTTATCTGTGATTTGCGTCACTAGAGTAAAGTTAGTTACAGTTTATATGCATCCTACTCCTGGGCACAGGTCTCATCTCAGTTCTAAGAGGGATTCAGTACTAGGATCTGTCCCGGTGGATAGTGAAAATAACACATTGGAGCAGTGCGGTCAATGCCCAGACAGACAGACTTGACGTGTCTTTGAAATGTTTTCTTTTTAATTTCTCAGACTTGCAGGTTTTCTCACTGTGTTAAATCGGCACTTAAAATTGCAATCAAAAATTTCATTGGTGCCGGTGGAGGTCTAATCCGGGTTGCTCGCGTTATGTGAAATTTACACCGAGCGCTTAGCACCTGAGTTACCTGAGCACGAATCTATAGTTCGTCCGCGTTAAGGCCCTAAGAGCGGCTGAAATGCCTAAATTCTTGGATATTTAAATAAAAAAATCACAATAACTGTTCATTTAATCCGCAAAGAAAATTAATAAATGTTTTTAATTGAACAAAATTGTATTTTTGTCAACTCCATAATAGAAAAAAAAACAAGCTCTTTAAATAGTTTTTACACTAAAAAAAGGTCTTAAAAATATTAATATTTTTAATTTAGAGTTTTATTTTTATTCCCGGTTTTACTCGAGAAAATATCATTTTTCCCCGAAAAAGAATATATTCGCGCGAGCGTGCCTGCTCCGTCGCGCTGTAATCCCCCGCGAGCTCTGTCGCAGTCATAGACTTAGAATATACCAGTATATTCTAAGTATATGGTTGCGGTCCGTTTTCGGACATCGTCGAGGGTGGACTGCACGTCGGTGTTGGAGTAACTTCGTTCAAACATATTTTAGTTTTTTAAGAGATATACTCAATTAAAAATATTTTTATGAATAGAAATACTTAATTTAGATAATATCTGTACATTGGTAACTGTAAATATTGTTCTCTAAATTAATTAATTTTTTAAGTGCCCAAAGAAGAAGAAATTTTCGCGGCGAAGTTGATTAGTGAAATTGAAAAATGCATTTTTATATAATTTTGATGTGAAACGACCAACATGCTCTCGTTTCTTAGATTTCGATAGTTTTAATACCTATGTAATTTTATTGTTGCATATTTTTATTAATTAGGTGATACTGAATTTTATAATTATGTATTATAATAAAACGCTGTTTTTATGAGTATGACCTTAATAGAACATTATTTGGGAGGGAAATCTAGATACAGATAACTTATATTTAGGTACACTATTATAAAATTAAATCGAACAATTTAAATAAAATAAAAGTGGTGCTTCCCTAAGTGCATAAAGAAAAATAAAGACATTCTTGGGTTTATGTTTTCTTTAAATGTTAGACAAACTATCATCTGAAAAATATAAAAAAATTAAATTGGAGAGGGGTTTCTCTGCATGATAGAACCAGAGTAACTTACATAGCCCAACGGATTATTAAAGTGAAATCATGAAATGGCAATTTGGCAATGGGCTGGCCATATAGCTTGGAAAACCGATAAACAATAGGAAGAAAGGTTCTCGAGTGGTAACCTCGTACCGGTAAGCGAAGTGCAGGGCAGCCTCCCACTATATGGATGAAAGACATGGTAAGATATGCAGGAAGTCGATAGATGCAGGTGGCTTAGGACCATGCTTTGTGGTATTCTTTGGGAAGGCATATATCTATATCTATATATATATGCCTTGTGAAGGGCTGTAATGATGATGATAATGAAGCCAAACGTACTTACTACGAATACTCAATGTTTATTTCTCTTCACGTATTCTCATACGCTTTTGTTAAGTCAGTGCGCTTCAACATCTTAAGCTACATAGCCACTTACCATCAGGTGGGTTTGTAGTTAGCGCTGGCTAAGAATAGTAAAAAAAAAGAAATTTACCCTGTGAAAGTTTGCATGTAAATATTATTTTTCTAACCAAGCATAAACATGTATTACGTGTGATGGGAATATGTATATAAGAATAAAGGTTGTCTCACACGAGTTAGTAATAATATTATATTATATTTTCCAGTATCTACGCATAAAAACTTTTAAAATCTTTGAATCCCGAGGTACGTCCATATTAAGAGGCTGAACAGAGCCAAATTCATCAGCATGGGGATCGTTTTGTGATTTCACATCGTTATCGAAAAAAATTGTACATGCTTACAATTGAGCGTATTCCAGGTGGCGGTTTTTAAAACACGATTCCACAAAATTCACTCAATAGAAAATATTTGCGAATTAGCTTCTGAAAATACGTAAATTTTCAACTTTCTCGGATTTCCATAAAATAATGTTGAGTATAATAAGTACAATTATGTGTCACATGTTAATAAAGCTATTGGGCTATTTTGATTTTTAATAAAGTGATTTAACTTTAATTTAAATAATTTATTTTGCCCTTCTATATCAAATAGCGTTTTTTATGTCACTCCTATTGAATTGAACAGTGCTCGCTGAAATTTAGCGTCTCTAGACGGATCTGAATCGCGTCCTGACCCGGCTGTTAAGATATTGCATATAATCGAAAATATTTATTTTTACTTTCATGTCGAAGACTATCTTGTTCTATTTTATTACGGTTAAATGTTTTAAAGCAAGTATTTACGAATGTTTTCATTATTTTGTTATTAAATTGTTTACAGTTATTATCTTACATTAGAAATTCTTGGTGGGATGCGATGTATAAAAATAGGTACCTTATTTTCGCCAACAACTATAATATATATATATTTGTTTTTTTTACCAGTGGAGCTTCAACACAATCTTCAATGAATCAATGTTCAATGAATGAAAAAAAAAATTAACTACCAAAAATATTTGATTTACAGTCTGTGTTCATTAGAAGATATTTTTTATAGGATAGGGTGAGAGTGACAAACGAGCACACAGTCCACCCGATGGTAAGTGGTTGCTTTGTCCCATAGACATCTACATCTATCCTCAACACAGAAAAAAAATGCAGATGCGTTGTCACCCATGAGGACTAAGATGGAATGCCTCTTTTCCAGTAAAAAGGGTCTCCGGTTCTCCACACTCACCATACAAAACACAGCAGTGTTAAGCTGCTATTTTACTATACTTTTTTTTGAGAGCGTGGTCCTTCCCCGGTTGAGCCGACCCATTCGTGCTACAACTATACTACTAATATAGCTGCAGCATGACTCTACCATGTATATATAGCTGCAGCATGGCTCTACCACGTAGGTATATCGAACAGTTATAAAGAGCCATTAATGGAACATTTTGCAAAAGCGAAACCTATCCTATCTAATTTTTACGTCGTTTCATCAGCAATATTCTTAGTTTTGGATAAAAAAAACCTTGTCAGTTTCGAAGAAACACGACTAAGTTCGTATTAAAAAAATAGCATAGACTTATAAAATTCATACACACGGTCAATCATACTGAAGATGGTCAATTGTATTATAAAATATTTAATAGACTATTTCCAGTCTAATAACGCAAATGTAATCTTTAGACTGGCACACGTAAAAGTTTTACCAATGAGTAACTATAATTTTATGATTAGGTCATGCTTTTCTATAAAAAGCTGCAAGAAATTTTAAATCACGGACCTCTTGGTTTGTTTTACTATTCACTTAATTAGCGAAAAACAAGATGGACTGATCTCAAAGTTTACTTTCTTGTGTAAAAAGTGCTATTTAGAATTTTATGCAGGTGATAATTAAAGTTTCTATGTAAATAGATGTAACATAGCAGGTATTATATTCATTGATAGCGGTCATCCATATTTGGAACAGTTTTCTGCAGCACTACGCCTACGAATTATTTCAAATAAGAAATACCAAAGCCAGCATCATTTTCTGTACAGAACCCGGCAGTGTTGCTCAAGGCACTATGAATGAAGCAGCTGATAAAAATTTTACACTCATAACTGTCAACAAAAATTGTTACTGCAAATGGTTTTATAGAAAAAACTATTCCTCCGTGTCAGGTGCAGGAGCTATTATTAGACGGAGAAGAGGTAAAATTTTGTTTTAGAGATGCGAAATCAATAATGTTTTGTCAAAAAAAAACTTCGGCCAAAGAGCACAACTGGCATTATACTCTGGCCCAGCAATTGGTATGGAAAAATAAATAATTTTACCAGGTTTCAAAAAATCAATCAAAATTCAGAAAAGCAGAAATAATAAAATCGAAAAATGTAGATCTGTATGTCTATACATACATATACTTATTGATTTATGACCGCTTAGTAACTGACGGTAACTCAGTACATAAATTACTTGCTACAGTCACGCCGAAGCTAAGAAGAATCACTGTAGAAAACGTAATAATTTATTGCAAAAAATTTTGTGATAAAATAAAAAAAAAATTACGAACTTATCCAAGATACCCAATACGTTACAGAAAAAAAATTCACAGCAAATGATTTATTTAATTTGATAATTTTCAACCACAAGTGCGGCATAAAATATAAGATAAAAGTTTAATTTTATAGCAAATAAATGTTACAATCCTTATTTTTAAGACATGTAGAGACATTTAATTTTAGTGCATTAAATCAAAAGAATTATTTCTTTCCACTAAAATTGCTTTGTAATAGCAACGTCTACTTCATTCTATAGGTAAAATCATTTTATCGAACATAAATTGATTGACTCTCAAGGTGGTCCGTAAAATATACACTAGATGACCTAAACACGACTAATTTAATATAAATCGGTAAGATATGAAATCGTGGATTGTTAAGAATGGTTTAGATATGATAATTTTATTCAATATAATTAATTTTATTTATTTGATAATAAATTTTTAATTTTTAATTCCTTATTTTAACAGTTAAAAGTTATATTAACAATTTTTAAAGCACCGCACACAGAGGAGACCGAGATAATAGGAAACATTTTATACTGAACTAGCTGTTCCCCGAGGTATCTCACGCGTCTGAGCCGCGCGGCATGACACCTCGCTTATAGTTATAGTGTTGAATTATTGTAATTTTTCATTTTCTCTTATCTTACTTAATTTTACATGTAGTCATGCAATAAATATTTTTGATTTGATATGAATTGATTTGAAAATTTACAATAAAATAATATAATGTACTCCTAACCGAATTTCGGTCATGCCAGTCTCAACGGAGACTACACAACTGCGCAGGACAGGATTATAGTGCCTGAGCGCAAGTGCATCCTCTATTCCCTCACTCTCATATTTTGATGGGACGGCAATGCGACACAACCGGAGTGAGATCAGGCGTGGGGCCAACGGCTTTACGTGCTTGGATCTGAAGATTCGAACCCGGGAGTATATTATGATTAGCAGTCACGTTTACGATCACTAGGCCAACGAGGCAGCTAAAATAATAAAACGTTATCTAGTTATGTACTAAAAAGACAACAGGTTTCAGATCAGTGTAATGAGAGGAGAAAGAGAGAGAAGTTAGAGAGACAAATAATGGACGGAAAGATGGATTCTTTTGTGACGTCAACTGACCATACTTATGAAAATTTTAACATTTATTCGATACCAGTGATATATAAAAACAGTAGCATTTTTATAGAATCAGTTACACATAGGTTGCACGAAGGAAATATGATGCGAAATCAGTTTTTTTTTTAAATAAAATATGAATTATCAAAAGTTTCATTGTTATGTTTATATAACATGATAACATTAGTTGTTAGTATAGCATAGATGTAAGAATATTGTTAGCCAATTTATTTAAAAACTATAATAAAAAAAAAACTAAAACTAGTAATTTAATTATCAAACAGTCCTACTCCACGCGGTATCGTGCCAAGAACGCTGGCTGCGTTTCCCCGCTGAATGGCTATGCTAATCCCCCAAAGAATGTCACAAAGCACGGTCCTGAGCCACCTGCAGCCATTCATTACCGGTATGATGCTGGCACTCGAGAACTTTCTTCCACATCCGGTGTCGGTTCTGCAAGCTATATGGCTGACCCATTGCCACTTCAGCTTACTGATCCGTTAGTATTCCTACTAACAGTAAAATTGCGAAAATGGCTGTATGTTTGTTATCTTTTCACGTCTAAATCGCTGAACTGATTTTGATGGTCTGGAGAAGGATATATAATACTTTTTGCATTATTTAGGTTTTTTACATTGACTAACATTTTAAACATATTTTGGCGGTTACCTTGGAGGTGCATCTCTTAATCTTTCTTCGACATACACTTGCAGGCTCCCGATTGATAAACGACTCTCGTAATTTTGATCACGACCTGAAGGCCTGTAAATAAATAAATTTATTTAATTTTTATTTATTTATACTTTAATGCAGTTTAATGCTGCTGTGTTTCGTATGATGAGTGTAGAGAACCGGAGACGCTTTTTACTGGAAACGAGGCATTCCATCTTAGTCCTCACGGGTGAAAACGCATCTGCATTTTGATTAGTAATGTGTGCGATTTTTATATAATATGATAAAAAGAATTTCGTTCCATAGCAATGATATTATATACAAAAAAGAAGCAGTTTTGTTATTAGCGCACGCGAAGTGAACACTCGAAAACGTCCTAATTGGGAAATTTTGTCTTTAGTCCACGTCTTGCAGGACGACGAGAAAGACGCTGTATAGACCATTTTAACAATAATTAAAATAACATCGTGTATTGTATTCGAACCTGCGGCCCTCAGCGCCGCAACTCAATGCTAAGCCACTGCGCCACGCAGCCTTCTTAGCAGTGGTATATTCTTGCGTATACTTCCGCTACCATTTATTTTTTCCTAACTTAACCCATTTTACTCAACTTTTCAAAACATTGAATCAAAAGTGTACAACCAGTGCATGTTGCGAGTGATAATATAAGTATCTGGGACGTGGTCCTTCACTGCTGGCCGTAAGAGTAAGCTTAATGTGTCTTAGCAAGCTATGGAGATGATTATGCTCGGAGTTTCTCCGCATAATAGAATTCATAAATAAGATATCCGCAGTAACAGACCAGAGCTACCGACTCAACCTAACCTAATCCGTTGGGCTATGTCGGTAAGCTGAAGTGGCAATGGACCGGCCCTATAGCTTGAAGACCCGGCACATGAGGAAAGGTTCCGGCGCATGAGGAAAGGTTCTTAAGCGGCAGCCTTGTACCGGTAAGCGAGGAGAAGGGTGGCTCCCCACTCGATGGAGTGACGATTGAGACATTTAGGAAGTCGATGATGCAAGTAACTCAAGACCGTTTTTTTTGTAGCAATCCTTGCGGAAGGCCTATGTTCAGCAGTGGACTTGTTAATCATAATGATGACTGTTATTGGAGTTTATTGGAGTTTACTCCTTAAGAATCGATTTTCATATATAAGCCCGGGGTATGAAAATTTATGGGGAGTAAAATCAAACGTTACGTCATGCGTTACGTTATGTATTCATGTTTCCACGACTACGTAACGTCGTGCGCAACTTATCTTGCGCAGCCCCCAGCACAGAGTACTCTCGGCTATTCTACTTTATATAAACAAATAACAACTGTCAACCAACTGTCAACTTGTGGAGTTTTGAAATTTCATATATAGTCATTCGTAAGGAGTAGATTCCAGTCGTGCGTCGGAGCTAATACACACACTTTTTTATTTATATTTTATTAAATTTTGATAATAAAGATTTGTATAATCTATTTGTAACTAAAAATGTTTTACAATAAGAATTTAAGATCACCTAAATATCATTTAGTAAAAATTCAGACCACTAAAAATTTTAATTTCATTGCCTATTCTCACTTCCCTGTTCATCGAAAACTTTAAAATGACTTTAAATATAATAGTAGAAACTTTTTCGTCTAACCCGTTTAAAAATAGAATATTTGTAACACAACGATTTGTTACAACCAATTTCCAAGCCAAGTATCGCAAAAAATTGAAATCAAAATATATCCTGAATAATTCCTTCGTTTTTAGAGTAATTTGAAGGTTTATTTTTTAAATTATCCAATTTATTCGTTAGCTACTCTGTGTTATATTTACTATCTTCGAAGTATTTATAGAGAGGACTAACGTTATAATTCATCATTTAGATGAAAATTTTATATAATAATTACTTACTGTAAGGTTGCAGTTGCAGCGCAAAGCCTGTACATTAGTATAAATGTAGTAATTATTCCTAATATTAGCGCAGCCGCCATGATGATTTGTGTAGTTGATACTAGAAGCATTTGGTCCAAAGAATCTCTGTAAATTTTAAAAAAATATGAAAATAATATAAGTACATGATTTAAAAGAAAACTAAAGTGGCTACGAATTACATTAATTTCAAATGTATAATGTTAATGTATATGCTGTGCTGTGTAGTGGCTGCGCAAGAGCATCCACGACTCCATACCATCCCGTGGGTGACGTAGGCGACAGAGGGAAAAGAAACAGCAAATAGGCAGGAGCATGTTCTGATAACAACGCAAAATAATAAAAGACTGTGGTAACCAACCCGCCTTATATCTGCTATTTTATGGGCATTTTGTTGATAGTATGAGCCGTATGAGGAAGCTCAAGGTCGCTCAGCGAGCTATGGAGAGGGCTATGCTCGGGGTTTCTCTGCGTGATAAACTTAGAAATGAGGATATCCGCAGTAGAACCAGAGTAACCGACATAGCCCAAAGGATTAGTAAGCTGAAGTGGCAATGGGCCGGCCATATAGCTCGAAGAACCGACAACCGATGGGGAAGAAAGGTTCTCGAGTGGCAGCCTCGTACCGGCAGGCGAAGTGTAGGGCGTCCCCCCACTAGATGGAGTGACGACCTGGTAAGACATGCAGGAAGTCAATGGATGCAGGTGGCTCGGGATCGTGCTTTGTGGCATTCCGTGGGGGAGGCCTATGTTCAGCAGTGGACTTGTGAAGGGCTGTAATGATGATGATGATGATGATTGTTGATAGTATAGCTTACCCTTGCTATATAGAAGTTATCCAAACTTCGATAAAAAATAGTTTGTTGTGGAAAAGTCTAAAGAATATGGTGGATGAGAATGGTTATCTAGCTTTGGCTGAGCTAGAGCAAACGTCTGTTGTGCAGTATGTGGCCGGGCGTTATCATGAAGAAACAATGGCAAGGAGCAGTTCATCAATCCGGGTGGTTTGAGTGCCAACTTCTCCATCGTTAATTGCAATTCATGGGTCCACTCTAATCGCAGGTAACAATTTGACTTAAAATTCCCTACTTTCTGTGGCAATTCAGCAATATGATGCAAGTTTGAACGCGGGCCTTTCGCTGTCCGTCACACAGTTTGTAAGGTACTATTTGTTAAGTTTCTTTAATTTACCGATATTTTACAAATAATCAAATATTATTTTGACGCTTACATCAAAAGCCGAACCTAGCTTAACCGTAGTATGGGATCCGCTTCCACTATCAGCTACAATTAGTCATTGTCAATCGCTAGTAGCAGTGCTAACGATTGTTTTGTCGATGACGAATTTTGAAAATAATTTAAAAAATAATAAATAAAAAAATATACAGGGTTATTTTTCAAAGAGTAGCTAAATTTTAAACTTAAGTTCAAATATATAAATAATGATATACCATTATTGCAATTTTTGAAAATACGAGTAAATAAGGCTTCTACTTTTATTTGAAATGATCCCAAATTGAATGTGATTTATGGGCAACAACGTTTTCGCCTACAGACCGACGCTTGCGAATGTGTACCACACATTTTGAATTTAAAAGATAAAAAGAACACAATGTTTGAGATTTTTTTTTAATAAATTTTTCTTCACCATTTACCTACATTACTTATTCTGAACCTTCTCTGCAAATTTGGCCGGTTATTGCAAAATAACCCTGTATATAAAAAACCGTCACACTTACAACCTTCTAACTTTCAGTATGGTTTTTGTAAAGGAAAAAATACTGAAGAAGCTACTAACTTAAGTAACAGTATATTTCAGCACCCAGGTAGTACCAGAGTATACCTAAAAAACACTAAACACCGTTTATATCGCCATCCGACTTCTCCAATTAGAGAAATTAGTTGTTAGGGCTGATAATTTACATAACAGAAATAGATAGGTGTAAAACTGCCAATTTCCTGACTCTGAGCTGCTACTGAGAATTTCTTGATAAAAAAACTCAATCAACTTTTTGCCCGACTCAGGATTCAAACCTGGGACCATATAATCAGCAATCGTTTATGAAGTGGCTACAAATTAATCTACTTAAAGTAAAAATTAAATTAAAATCGTGAGATATTACTTTTTCTTCGTTTTCTACCCAACCATGAGATCAACTATCTTTATCAGCCTATATTTGTAATACTAACACAAAATACCTAGGAATAACTGTAGACAATAAAGTTAAACATAAACTTATTTCTATAACACTAATACAATCTATTATTATACCTACTTAATTTTAAATCAATTTGGGGAGGTTCCGCCAAAATAAAAATGAATGTCTATCAGGAAAAACTTTTGTTTTTCCTGATAGACATTTAATTTAATTTTTTTTTTTTTTATATACTCGTAATTCGATAATGATAAGCACGCACACGCTCACACTTTATCAACATAATATACATAGTCTTTTATATTATATATACATATATACACAACATAATATCACACAAAAATATTTGTATTTTGTTTAAATATATAATAATACATTTTTCTTTGTTTCACATCATAAGAATTGTAAATATACATATATTCAAGAAAATACTCTTAACGGAAGAGGGGTCCTTTTTAATACAAGTTTTTGTTTATTAATTTAAAGGATCTAAGACGATTAGGATGTAACATTGAATTATGGAATAAATTATTATTTCCATTACTAAGAGTATACCTAAACTAAATTAAAGTTTGATTAGATACATCACTAGTAGGTTACAAAAATTACGATTGCCACAAATACGATAAGTATATCTTCCGTCAGAAAGTCTGTCTTACAGAAATCGATTAAAAAATTATAAAGTTAGGAATTTCAAGAAATAATTTTTATACAAATTGTATACTAACCGGCATACCCAGTTGCCGTAAGAGTCATAACATGGTTGGCAAAATCCCTGAAGGCATTGAAGACTTCCATTTCCATATTGGTTACAGCACGGACCAAAACATGTTTCTCCCAAACCTTTAACATAATAGATTAACTGTTTGCACGTGAATACTTAATTATTATTCTTAGAATACTAAAATTTTAATCTTGGGTTATGATATTATAATAAAGTCTATTATGTTTTAACGCCAGGCACAAATAGTTATTTAATAATTTTCAATATCAGAGTTCTAGCTAATCCTCTTATCTTGTCGTGTCTTTGTTATAAAGGTATTTTTTTATATTGCTGTTATGAAGCGCAATATTAGAATGCTCTTGTAGTTAACGTATGGCGAAACGACGTCGTTATTTTATTTACTTATTAATAATTAATTTTATAAAAACTTGAAATTAATAAAAGACAACATAATAAATTTTCCAAGATAAAAATAAAATACGTGATGACATAACTAAAATTATATTAACATGTTCATAGTAACTGTAATTAAGTAAACATAATAAATGTTTACAAAATATATAACAACTAACAATTATTAATTGACAGATGATAACAATTGAGAGATGGCTACATATTTGTGCCATTTGCTATAGAGACTATCGGTCCGTAGGGTCCAATTGCGGTGAAGTTCCTAAAGGAACTCTATCCGCGACTGGCCTTCGCTGCTGGTGATAAAAGGACTGGTGCTTTTGTCGCTCAAAGGCTAAGTATAGCCATTCAGCGAGTAAATACGCAATAAAACACGCAGCCAGCGTTCTTGGCACGATACCACTGGGACTAGGACTGTATGATAATTTAAGTTATTAGTTTTTTTTAATAATAGTTCTTTAATATCGTATATATTTAAATGTATTACAAATTTTATTTAAAAATTATCAATTTAAATAAAAAAGATAAAAATCTTCTTAGAAAACATAAATTAGTAGGTACGTAGGTTTTAAAACTAAAAATCCAAGTCACATCCAATCATGAGTTACCGCTCTAAGTTAAATAAGTTTGTACATAAAGTTAAAAGTTAAAGTTACAGCCTATATACGTCCCACTGCTGGGCACAGGCTTCCTCTCATTTCTGAGAGGGTTTTAGGGCAAGGAAGTGTCCGCCGCGCTGTCCCAATTCGTGTTGGCGAACTTCACATGTCATCGAAATAATTTTTTTCTTATTTCTCAGACATGCAGGTTTCCTCACGATGTTTTCCTTCACCGCCGAGCACGTGGTAAATCAGCACTTAAAATTTCAATTAACAGTTTCATTGGTGCCGGCGGGGATCGAACCCGGGTTGCTCGCGTACTGTGTAATTTACAGCGAGCGCTAACCATCTGAGCTACCACGGCTGTTTGTACATATTTGAACCAATTATTGTAAGAAGATTATTCTGTACCTCTTTCATATTATGTTTTTCGTAGTTAACAGTTTAGTTATTCACTTTCTTTGTGCTACACGTTTTTCCTATGCTAAGAGAATTTATGATTTTTTTAGGAAGTAAATGTTCATAGAATTTTTATCCATTCCGACGATATTATGATACCAACGTTGCCAACGTCTTGACACATTATTTATGTTTGACAATAGTTATACACATAGCGCGTTTTAAATGTGAGCCGAGGGGGAATTTAATGAGATATATTTAAATGGATTATATCCGTAAAGCTAAGTACCTTGAAGTCCTTTTGGGTCTATTGAGGTCTAATGATGATATGATGTGATGGGTATATATGAATGATAGTTCTGAAAGGAGTATGTTGTAAAGTAGGGAAACTAGTTTCGAGTCTCAAACGTGTCAGGGCACTGAATATTAAGTGTATCATCAAATACTAAATATTAAAGATATCGTTACCCAAGTATCCAGAATTTCTAAGAACAACTTAAAAGAGTTTGTAGGTATGATTCTTGTTTAACGTTACGTTGTTATGTGAGCATGGAATATGAGATTTCGATCAAATGTAACCTCGGTCCCGATTTAAATACACAGAGACCAGAGTTCTGTTATAATCAGTATCTCGATATATTATACAGGGTTATTTTTCAAAGACTAGCCAAAAAAGTTCAAATATATAAATAATGATATAC
The DNA here is from genome assembly GCA_029286625.1 of Parnassius orleans. NCBI lineage: Eukaryota > Metazoa > Arthropoda > Insecta > Lepidoptera > Papilionidae > Parnassius > Parnassius orleans. Next base: position 1,586,422 of record JAGSMP010000027.1, on the reverse strand, counting down.
CGTTATTGCAGTTTTTGAAAATACGAGTAAATAAGACTTCTACTTTTATTTGAAACTATCCCAAATTCAATGTGATTTATGGGCAACAACGTTATTGCCTACCGATCGACCCTTACGAATGTGTGCGTGCACAGTAAAATCAGTTAAAATAATGCATTACCACGCATTTTCTACCGACTTCAAAAAGGAGGAGGTACTCAATTCGACTGTATGTTTTTTTTATGTGTGTTACCTCATAATTTTTTTCTGGTTGTACCGATTTCGATGATTCTTTTTTTATTTGAAGCTGGTGCTTCTCATGTAGTCTCATATAAATTTGATCAAGGTCCTTCCAATAGTTTTTGAGTACAAATTTAAATTATGAATTTAAAAGATAAAAAGGACAGAATGTTTGAGATTTTTTAATTAACTTTTCTTCACCATTTGCCTATATTACTTATTCTGAACATTCTCTGCAAATTTGGCCGGTTATTGCAAAATAACCCTATATATCACCATTATGGGCGTGATGATTATGATAAATCTATTTTACTTGTGAAATTTATAAATTTGTCTAAGTGGAATGCACAATATCAAATGCCAAACTCACCACGCAATTAAACTTGCCTATTAATCGACGATGCTTTGGTGACCGACAAATAGCAAAATATTATTGGAAATGCCGTCCTCAAACTCCATAGACTGTTGATGGGAAGATGTGTCACCAGAGGGTGATCAGAGTTTTGCGTGCCTATTGGTGTACTCTTTAAAACTTCATCAGTGGATTAAGAAAGGCTGATAATTAAGGAGATAAGGCACACTGTTGATAGACCACGATAAAATTGTAACAATGCCGGCGGTTATTTCGTATTAAAATTACCTTTTTCACATCGTTTTTATAGATTTTAGATCCTAAAAATTTTGAATAAAATAAGATACCTTCACGTGGTGAGAATTTATAACTGAAAATTATTGAAGCTGTTGATGGAATAATGATTGTTTTATCAATTTTTTTTTAAATTCGCTAATAATAATTTAAATAAGGGACAAGACCTGGACATCTTACGCAACGTGTCTGAAAGTGGTTCGGAACATATCCTTCAGCACAGTAGCACTCATCGTTTATGCACACGTAAGCCTCCCCCACGCAGTATTTCACCGAGCACTCATCTGTAAAGCATAATATATAGTTATTAACCACTTTTTTTAATTATATTGTGATGTGATTACTAAAAAATTGTTGTAGAATTAAATCACAAAAGATATTGTTAAAGTTAATATGTGCCTACGGCTTTCTTTAAAGATTTTGTAAAATAAAAATAAATTAAAAATTAAAGGGACCTCCCCTACTAGAAACGTGTATTACGATGGTACGGATGCGCGAGTCCGACTCGCACTTGGCCGGTTTTTTTTAATTTAATTTGTTTTTATTCAATTATTCCGTAATAAAATTGCATTCTTTAACCCCCGACGTAAAAAGAGGGGTGTTATGAGATTAACCGCTAAGTGTGTGTATCTCTGTCTGTCTGTGGCACCGTAGCTCCAAACGGAATCTCAAGACTTTTATTTATAACTTGACTTTTATTTATATTTATTGATAACTTGATTAGGATTATGCCAAGGAGACTGGAAGCAGTTCGAAGAGCTAGAGGGGGCAACACTACGAGTAAGTACACTGATCATAGCCCACGTTTTAGCAATAAAAAGGGCAAATGGCACATAATTTCTTCCAAAATCTCAGTTACATATCGTGCCGCTGTTAGTGACTTATTAACTCTTAATGACGTGGAGTTCCGTACGTGCGCCCAAACATATACCCCTGGGCGTCTCCACACTTTAATCCTTCCATCATCTGTTATTATGTGAATAGAACTTGACTCCAAGCTACTCGATAGCATGTGGCAAATGTGAATTCATTCAGGCAGATTTCAGTTTTTTTCACAGTTTTTCTACTTACTGTAACCCCTTGAACTTTTTGAAGCTTCGTTCTAACCTCAGAAGACGTTAAAGTTCAGTTTCTAAACACGCTGGTAACGATGAACTGGTAATCTCTGGCTACAGTTTTCTGTTTGCGTCCCTGTCCTGCGCGTCTCGTATACCTTCCGGTCTGCCTCTTGTCAGGTGATACCTCTTGACAGCTCGGTGTTATACACAGATTATGATACTCGTAATGTTTGGACCACATGTGGTGTGCCCAGTTTCAATTAAAGTAATAGCCCTAACAACTTGAGTGGCGTTTAGATCTGGCATTCTCAGTTTATTTACAGTAACAAATGACACTTAACACGATAATAAGCAAGACAAAAATTTAAACAAAACCTAAATTCAAACTCAAAAGTTGGTAAAATTGTTTGCAGTATGAAAGAACGCAATTTTTATTACGGAATAATTAAATAAAAACAAATAAAATATTAAAAAAACGATTCATAATTCTTTCTTTTGTTTAACAGCATTTAGGTACCTACTAATGTTTGTGGCCAGTACGCACGATAATTACAATAGGAGCAATTAAAGCTTTTTTTGCGTTCCTCTAAATTTGTTTTTTTCTCATGGAAAAATAGTGAACCGGTATACAATTATATTTTTTTGTATAATTTTGATTCAATTGCATTATATAAATGAGCAGATACCTATATAGCCCTTAATAAGCGATATATTCAATATTTTTAAGCAAAAATATTTTGTTAATATTTGTTATTTAACTGTATAACTATACTTTTATGAACTCAAATCAAATCAAATATGTTTATTTTTATTTACAGATCTCGATATATGTATACATAATAAAACTTAAGGTAGGTTCTCTATGTCCCACCAGTATATCTAAAATTAATAAGAGCAAAATAAACTCAATCAATAGAAATGTTAATTGTATCACATTATCTCCAAATGTATAAAAAAATTGTCCTTATTAACCGTAACAACGTAAAATTTCTGACAAATCTGACAAAATAATAATAGATCATCGGATAAGTACTAAAAAAGGTAGAAACTGAAATACAAAAATATCAACGTAATTTATTATACAAAATACAAACATATACAAGGAATACAATGATGTGAAATGAAGTGTTACGACAAATACTTATATTTTATCTTAAGATAAATGTCGTAATCATTTAATAATGTACTCCTACAATTGTAACACTTCCGTCCATAAAGCTATAAAATCTTCACATTACCGCGTTAAATATGCAGAGATAAGAGAAAAAAAGTACCACAAAAATTTTGACCAGCATGGCTGTTTTCTAATAATAATAATAAAAGAGCCACTAAATAGAAAAACAAAAAATAAGGAGTTGAATTGTCTTTTTATTCATTGATGTGATTGTTAAAAATGTGATGTTCTTTTGGTGTGAGTAAATGTATTCGGTCATTACCCTTCCATTGTCACCTTTTTATTTCCGATAATTTAAAGATGGCTGACCGATTGGTGATAGAACAACCAATTGTCTCGCAACTCAGACGCTGCTTCGCATTGCTGATCGTAATTTTTTCATATCTAACAAATACGTGATGGTATATTACCACTTATCGCAGACAATGATGTCTTTCTTAGCTTATCCCATAGTCGCCTCTAACTCTAATGACACCCGCGGTACGAATCGGTCGATGGATTTTATTTAACTGCAATACTCAATATTTTTGATGTTCTAAGGCATTTCCTACAATAGCTGTCACTAACATTGTATTTTGCTTCTCTCATATAAGTTTAGTTTGCATTAGTTTTTGCTGTGTTGATTTGTTTTTGATTTTGTTGTTTGTGGTCTGTTCAATCAACCTAATAATAATATTTAGGTGCAATTTTATACTTTTCTTCAAAGATGTCATTCTCTATCTTTGGTAGAACCTGACTTCTTTTTATACGTAGTAGAGCCATGCGGCAGCTTTATTATGGTTGTAGCACGGATGAGTCGTTTCGATAAAGGAAGGAGCACGCTTTCACAAAACACAAGCGTAAAATGCTGCTGTATTTTGTATGGTGAGTGTAGCGAACTAAGGAGCCTTTTTACTGAAAACGAGGCATCTCATCTTAGTTCTCAGAGGTGATAACGAATCCGTATTTTGATACTTAATCCATGATGTAAATGTCTATGGGTCACAGCATCCACTTACCATCAGGTGGCTTGTCATCCTTATTCTATAAAAAAAGACAATTTAATGGGTGGTCGTAAGGTCTAGACACTGTCAATTAAAGAAGAGAACAAAAACGGGACAAGGTCGCTTGGTGGGAACTTGGGAGAAACTGCACAAGTCCGTGACCATTGGCGAACGCTCATATCGGAGGCCAATTTATGCTTTGGGTAAAATAAAAAAGAATTTTACACCCCTATGGCCTATGGTTATCATAAAAATCGATAAGAGGAAATGAAGTGACAATCTATACCATGATATCTAGCATAATCGATTGCGGGATAAGCGTCATAAATCCTAAATATGTACCTATAACCTGATAAATAAAGCCAAACCGGTGACAGCAAGCGAGGTTTAAACTGCAAGGCAATATGCTCTTTACTTACAACTCAAAACCATTGTATAGCTAGAAAAGCTCAGATTACTTATTGGAAAAATGTGCATCTTGAGGGCATCATAAATTTTTTTAGATTATTTTTATACTAAATAATGCGCGATTTCAAAAATAAATTTGGGTTATTTTTTCTGAAAATCGCATCAAACAGAACTCTCTCGAAGTGTTTTGCAATGTCATTCATTACAATTGTCATTCATTATAATGTTAATGTCGGCAGGTTTTCATTATACCTAAGCAAATTAAAACCTAATGCCTAAATCACGCACGATGCGATGTTAATAATACAAAGTTACGTGATCCTGTTGAAACTATACATTTAAAGGCATATTTTTTCTGCAAAACTAATGTACAAAAAATAGACTGAAAAAGAAATTAACTTAAAATTAATCTGTGAATTAATTTTCATTACTAATTAATAAAAGAAAAACTAAATTTTTAATGAAAAATAGGTTTGTGGCAAAAATAGGCAAATATTTTTACCTTTGACAGCTCTACTTGGTTGAGCCAAAAATATCACAAGTATGCAACAATATACAACCCAATATGCCATGTTGAGTTCACGTTTTTACATTATTGTTTAAGCGAAATTTCCGACACGTAATAGCACTAGTTCCTAATGAATTTGTCACATAACAAAACATTCACACTAAGCGTACACTTTTAACGTATGAAAAACGTACTGATAAGTTATCAGAGATCTGCCGCTTTGTAGCGATACTTACTTATCGTTACTTTCACGTCATTCATTATACTGAGTGTTTGTGTCACAGCACAGTACCAGGAGATTTGTTCTAACCTTGAATCTGTTACTGATGAAAACAATAGTTTCTTGCATGCTTTAAAATTACCGAACCGTCGTTACGAAGAAATTAACCGAACATTTACTACCAAGAAGTGTGTAAACGGTCAATTACTGTAATGGAAGATATTGAAATATTTGTGTCCAATAAATAATGAAATGATAACGTTGTGAAATTCGAATTATTACTCAAATGCCTACATTCTAAAACAGAATTCTATACTTTGGTTTTGCATAATAATAGTAATTTATTTGCAGTGTATCATATTTATTTTAATTAATAGTTTACTTCATTTAAACCTTTCAGGACATGCTAATATTTACAAATTATTAATTAGGTATCACGAGCATTAATAGAAATCTATACAATAACTTTAGCAGGACGATTTATGTATTTACTATATTGTCGATACAGATATTTTGGAAGTGTTTTCTGTCTGAACGCGCATCACACAAAACCTATGAATAGATTTGGATGGGACTTTCAATATAGCGTTACTTAGACTTCGAATCTTTAAAAAAACATATATCATCACGCTATATTTTAAAGGAGCTAGCTAAATGTACAAATTTCTAGAGAAATTTTGTTTTCCACTAGGTGGTAGAACTCCCCTAGGAGTCCGTCTGGGTAGCTACCTCCTACATCTATTAAAGTCCACTGCAGAGCGTAGTAGTTTCGCACCGATATTTTTTTTTACTGTCGTAGTACTTATAGATACGCCACCTATCACATATGTTCGCTACTGTTGCAGCATGCAAATAGTACAACTACACAAATGTGGAATTCCACTCACTCTGGAGTACGCCACATAAAGTTGGCCGTAAGAAAGGCACGAAATTTGTAAATGTTTATATTTGGATACTGATTTCCACTGAGTTATACTAAGTAAGGCCTTGTGTTGCCGGCTTATTACATAATTTGGAAAAAAAATCTTTAATTTATTCAATACTAAATCATTGAACATCAAATTGGAAACAAGAATTATAATACATTCTTATTTCCAATTTGGACGCCCAACTTTAGCCCCTTATCAAAATCTTGACACTTTTTGTATGAATAAAGTTTTATAAATTCTATTATAAAATTTATTTATCTTAGATAGATAGAAAATAATATTATAACTTTGTATTATATTTGAAGTAATTTTAAATAATTTGCCTCAACCTTACGTTTAAATGTTACAGGACTTCTTACTATTAAGGAGGCATCTTTCATATCGCGAGGAAGGTTATTTCAAAGTGTAATTGATGATACCGTAAAGGAATCTGATTTGTATTCAAATAAAACAGGTAAACGTATGCTTTTACACATTATTTCTTTCGGTCAATATGTTTTTACTCGTATGAGCTATGGTCTCTTAGATTTATACCGAGGCAGTTAAAGATATCGAGGGTCAAATAATTCTGGAAGTAAGCAGTTATTGTAGAATTGTACTAAAGAAAAACATGTAGTCTTTTCTATGAATTCGTATTTTATTTTAACGTTACCTGTCCACATGGCAAATACACACGTGTTTTAACCAGTTAGTGCCATTTGTTTTTTGTGTTGTCTGTGAAAACGTCAGATTTATACAACCAATAGTCAATTTGCTTTTGTTTCATTGCTCCTTCGGGTTCCATATTATAATTGGATGACGGGCACTTCACTTCTACAGTACCAGGTTCATACTCGTATTTGCCGTCTGAAGGATACCAATCCAGAAATAAAAATTCGTGGTCTATGTGTAACCCACAGTCTTGTATATTAACATTTAAAACTCTTTCTAATTCTCGGGACGCTTTATGCTTGCTATGTTTTATAGATAGCACATCGCTTAAATCGTAGCCATACATACTTAACAAGGGGAGCACAGTTGGTATTTTCACGTCGCTTGTATACTCTGGCAAACCATGAAGCTGTCAACTTTTCTTCTAGTTTCTAGCGAGAGCGAGTTGGCACTCTATAAAACAGTACTTCTTTCAATAAAGTTATTCTCTTTTGGAGACTTTACCAACTGTAATATTAACATAAGGTCTGGTATTTCTAATACAAGCATTACTTATATATAGGTACTTGTATCCCTATTAGTAATCAAATGCGAATAAATCAGTCCGCGGTCTGACAAAGAACTTTTACCTGTTGAACCTACAAAATGGTGGCTTCCTTTGTTAACTGATCGGGAACATGTGACAAAATATAAAATTTTCACTCCACAGTACAGCAGTTATTTACTGTGCTGGCCACCAATAGCCGCAGCGTCGACGAAGTATCGTAGCTTGTGCCGTATGAACGTTTACTCAACATGCGTCTGCATTTAAGGCTACCATTGTTATTCATAAATAAAATAAGCGGTTGATGGACGTTAACATGTTTGAAAAGTACTGTTTTGAGCCATACAGCGTTTGGAACGTATACACGTCCTTAACCAAGGCGTTGGCGCGCGTTTCATTTTTACTGGTCTTAATGGCGCTACTTTATCATCAGATGTCATTACGTTATTGAATAATTGCAGTTTATTATCAGTATCATTAGTATTATAAAAGTCTTGGTGAAAAGAATAAGTGAAGTTTGGTTCTTAAAGTTTCAAGACTGTAACATTAAGCTTTTGTTAGAAATATTAAGGGATATTTAAAAAAAAAAATATATTCAAACAATTATATTTTTTCTCCATAATCGCTTTACATTATAAAAATTTCTGGAACACAGTGAGCAGTTAGAAGTGAATGCAAGATAACACCGAAATAGATGAAGTATGCGAACCTACAGAAGGGCAGCCTTTTTTGTACTCAAATCACGACACCGATTAAGATGTTGATGTTGATGATATTGTTGACTGATTCCAGTCTATTTTCAATGATGTTAGTGCTGTTTGCGAGTTGGCTTTTATAGCTTCATTAGATCTCTGTTAATTGCCTGCACCGATACGCCGTAGTTTGTACTGCTCGAACGAGTGGGAGTTTCAAGTTCTACCCTCACTTCATTCCATTTTCTTTTATTTTATACCTATTTTTTATTTTATACTTTTACCCGCGACTTCGTCTGCGTAGATCTTAAACAAAAACACCTGCATCAGACATCAGATCACAGTAATCTAGGGTCAAGTAGTTCATATATTGATTAGATGAAATTCACGTTAATCTCAGTTTTTTGCTATTATCTCCAAAGTATACGTGATATGAGAAAGGTTTTATATAAAAATTGGATATCTATTCATTTCACATAAATAAGGTCTTCTTATCCCTTATCCTATCACCTCATCACCTTGACCTTTAACAATCATAGTTTTGCTGTAAAATGGTGGTGAAGTAAAACAAATTTTAAAAACGATTTTAAGGATAATACTTTTTGAGGAACTTTTTAGTGAAAATTGCAAACCAAAAAAGTTTTTTTTTATATCTCTTCTATCTTGTCAGATAGTTTAGTTCCAGAATAACAATTTTAATAACAAATCACCGAGTAGAATAGTGTAATCACTGAGTAGAATAGTGTAATGACTGATTAGAGTAATTACTTAAGGCGCAATTGACAGACATGTAGTTAAAAGCGCCCGGAGTTTTAAATAGAACGTTGACCGAAAAGTATGTTTTCCAAGCGCATTAGGTATTTACAAGCGGTCGTCGCAAAGATCGAGTCGGGCCGCGCATATGATCGTGATTTTTACAAAATAACCACAAAAATATTGTTTTAAAGTTATAAACAAATATTTACAGAATGAGAAATAAACACACAAACAAAAGCTTGACTATAGTCTATATAAGTTCCATATAACTGTAGTTATTTACAATTTATTTTATTTCCTAAATATTATTTACGTAGCAGAAGAGAAGCGCGCGCAAAAGTTTGGCACAGATCTTACCTCGGCAACGTCCCGCAGGACACTGGCAAGCGACGCCTGGATCGATAATCACTTGTATAACCGATATTTTTTTTAAATAAATGTAAAGAAAAAAACGATCGGGTGGAATTGATTCCAAAATGAATTACCTATAAATTGATATTTTTTATACAAAAAAGGAGTATTAGTACTTGCTTAAAATGAAATTTGGTTTGTAAAAAAAAACTGCAAATCAAACGTAGTTCGGTAATTTTTTCTATCGAGAAAATTGTATTGTATCGAGTATTGACCGGGTATATCGTAAGGAGAAAGAATGTATCTAAAATATATATTTTTCACAGATTCTAAATGTAATAATTTGGCTATCAAAAACCAATTTTAAAACGGACAAAAACAGGAACACCCAGCCTTAAGAAAGTGTCCACCCTCGAACCCACTAAAGGAATGACAAGGTCATATTAAGGTGTATTCAGTACATTAAAAATACAACGAATAAAACATTCTAAAAGCACTCATGCCAGACATTGTATTGTTTTAGCCTTACTTAACTATCCTTCGAAATAAGAAGTAGGTTTGGGTCAATATTGGCTTATGGATTAAGCATGCTAATGGCAGCATCATGATATGTTAGCATTATGACGGCGATTTTACGAGTATACTGAATCCACCAGCTTTTTATTTTAATTTTAAGCGAACGAGCGTATAGTCAACCTGATGGTAAGTGGATGCTATAGATGCGTTCTCACCCCTGTAGATTACCAAGATGGAATGTCCTGTTAGCAGTAAAAAGGGTCTTCGATTGTCTACATTCACCCCAAGAAACAACAGCATTATATTTCCATTTTACGTTGGTGTTCTATGCCATAGGATTCTCGAATATTATATGCTTAGCTTAGAGTATACATAAGCATAGCTTGCTTATGTATAGTCTAAGATATTAAGCATTATGTATTAATTTATAATTATGTTACGAAAAAGGTATATTATCAAAGAATATTTATCATTATAATCATAAAAAATCACATAAAGTCCTGACCGCAGGAACCATCATCAAACTAATCCGAATAATTGTATGGTCACTCTGTGGCCCCTGTCAAATACAGAATGATATTTCATAGCGTATACATTTTATGATTTCATGCATATATTTGATTTATTTCAAGTATTTTTAGAACCTTGTATTTTACTCACATCCATTTTACATAGTTTCATTTACAACATTTTGTTTTTAAATGAAATCCTAAGTTAAGGCGTTGACAAAGACCACCACGTTCTACATGGTATAATACAGGTGGGGGAGGCTCTCCTGTATAATATGCCGCCCGCTGCTGTATTAAAACATTAATAAAATTACGTGTACGTACGTAACAGGCATATGAATATTGATTTTTCTAAAAGTAAATTATAGGTTTAAATTATAGATCAACACGGGCCACCGGCGGATCGGAGAGGAGTAGCCATACGCAGGCGTTCCCCAATATCAAAGTATAAGTCCATGCGGTCCTATGCGTACAATGAAACTATAGTATGTGCCAAATCGATTGAGAAAAACGGACAATGACCTTTCGGTCGTTTAACCAGGGTTACAAACCTTCAATATATAGGCACATTTTATATGTAGTACTTTCTTTATTTATAATGATTTTTATAATGATTGATATAATATATATTTATTAACTATTATTAAAAGTTATGTGAAAGATCGCTGTAGAAGAAAAATCATCTATTGTTATAAAGTACTTTATTCATTTAACAACAAAAACATTAATTTATAATATAGAAGATTCGAGTGATAACGACACCGAATAAGTACGTACTTATGCAAAAGATAAAACTTTATTTTTAATATTATATAAGAACTTTATTTTTATTCGGTGCAATCATCACTGTATCTTCACTTGATGAACTATCTGTAACATTAATTATAAAGCGATCTGCAGTTTGGTCAATTCTATCATCCATGCCACGCATTTTTGTTCAACCTTAAGGACATGCTGAACACAGTTTTTCCATTTATCTGGCGTGATTTGAGTTAAACCATCTTTAAGTAAATTTTAACATCTTTTAACTTGAAAGTTGTATTTTTCGTGCAACGTACCTTTCACATCTGCCCACACAAGTTCAATGAAGAAGCTCACAGTGATAAGGAGGTAACTTACCACTGTGATGCTTTTTCTTTGCCATCTCGTCGGTGACGTAACTTCGATAGTTATCTTTAACTGCCTTTATTTTTTCCATTATGGGTCTTGTGTCCGAGGGCACGTATGCGATCTGTTTAGATTCTAGCCATCCTGCATATTTTGTTTCGCCAAGACATTGTTGGGGTTTTTCTAAACGTCTGAGTGGTAACTAGCGTTATCCATAACTATGACATCGCCGCTTTGCAGTTTTTCTATTACTTTTCTAAACCAGTCCTCGAAATGGAGAGCGTCCATACTCATGGTAGTCACCAGTAGATGATGATTCAAATACCCAATCACATCCCTCCAAAAAGCCATTTTCATTGCCAACGTACAACTATTAATCGCTTTCCTTTACCTGAAGGGCTTTCGCGCCAGTAGAGTAGCCTCTAACCGTGATTGACGAGAAGATTCAATTGTGGTGTCTTCCATACCTTTCCCATAGTATGACCTGCGTTAATCCATGTTTCGTCAAGGTAAAAATGTTACGTCCTCGTTTCTTAATATTTGTATTTCTCTCAAATATCTGGTACGCCACAGAACTATCTCTGGGCGATCTATTAGACCACTTTTTCTGTTTCTCTTTATATATTTGAATTTTAAATGGCGCAACACACGTCGCAGGGAAGTTTTGCTCAAGTTTGGCAACTGGTCATCTTGATTTATACTGAGCAAAATTTTGTCTAAAGTCGGTAATTCTCCTGCAAGAAAGAACTGATGCACTTTCGCTCTTATAGCCGATTTATCAAAATCGTCCAACTTGTCAATTACAGACTTTTTTCTTTTATTAATTATTCCTTTCTGGTATTTTATGGGAATCTCTATACACGCTTAATACGCGATATATAGTGCTCTTGCTGACTCCTGAGATCTCCGAAACCTTTTCTACCATATTAACGTTTGAAGGATACACGTCTTCGGGCCAGGTGTTTTGACATATTTGTATACATTAATGATAATCTCTTGTTCCCCGACCGACAAAGTGGTAGGTTTTCTTTTACTGGTGACGTTAAAGGTGCTCCAGAAGATGGGCCTGTAAATAAATGACAAAATATACTACCATAGTACTACATCACATAAATACATATTGTTTTAGAAAATAAATACCACATGGTCACATAAAAGAGCGCTTTAAGAAATAGAAAGGCTACGTCGTCGCATTTGTACCTATTTGTACGTACCTGCTACGTTTATTATGGGTCGGCGACGTCTCTTTCCACTTGATGTTGAAGGACCGGTCCTTCACCAAATTCTCCTGAACTCATGTCGATTTAGTAACGACCGTCACAGTAAAACTAATATAACAGATTCAAAAACAAAAACTTAACGATATAACAAATTTAACAGTAAAACTCAACTAAAACAATGCAATGAATGCTATGAATTACCCGAGACGTACACACGCAAGCGCTATCCGAACACGAATGAAAACAAAATGGCGGACCGGCCCAAAAAGGTGACGCATCTCTGGCTGCCATTGTCACGTTTCTTTAGAACGAACTGACGTAACGCGCGTTTTGTTTATTTTAAAGGATGAATTTGCAAAAGCTCAATATGGTGATTATATTGCTTCAAATATTTTTTAATATGAAACTGTTATTAAATGAATTGCTGCGTTACTTACCATAAATTGAAATATAAAATATAACACATTTTCGCGATGTACCGTAAGATTTTACTATGTTTATAGGAACCACAGACAATATTATTTAAGAAACAAAAACAAAACATATGTGCTGACCTAGAAGTGGGAATAATATCAATATTTAAATATTGTTATCACATCTAAATTGAGATTTTGTAAGTTACGCCTTTTGACACTCGGCTCATATCTGAGGTCATTGTCCGTTTTTCTCAATCGATATGGCACATACTATAGTTGCAGTCGCACTACTTACTAGACTAAATCTAGTTGCGCGGCTGAAAAGATGTCCTACAAAAATGCCAAATTGTTCAGTTTCTTTGCTATAAAAAGAGATCTGCCATGTCAAATTTACAAAAATATGGCTTAACATTTTATATACAAGTAATTTTATTCACGTTATTGCTATTTACTTCTTTTTATACATACAAATTACAATAATAACGGTCGTGTTGTTTCGGATTTGTTTACAGACATAGACTGCTCGCTCTCATAAAATATGCAGATCGGTCCAGCGACTGATCCGAATCTGTATCCCAGTTGTCACTGTCATTGAGCGATTCTGTTATAATTTGCATAAATGTGTGTGAAATTGTCAGTTTATTGTTTTGATTGTTATGTGTGAGTTACGTAGTGACAGACTTTTATTTTAATGTGCGCAGATTTCCCTTTATTACTGGACCCTTTTGTACTGGTAACGAGGCATTCCATCTTAGTCCTTAGGGTTGACAACGCATCTGCATTTTGATTCTTAATCGAGGATAAATGTAGATTTCTATGGGCCACAGCATCCACTTTACATCAGGTGGACTGTGTGCTCGTTTGTCACTCTTATTCTATAAAAAAAGATGCGTTCCGCAAAAAATTACAGCCAGTTTTTTATCGGGGAAAAACACTATGGCTACTCCCCTCCAGTCCGCCGGTGGCCCGTGTTGCTCCTTACTTGTTTGTTATAATTATTTTATAGTGCGGTCGTTGTAGTTAGGAAGAGAAGACATAAGCAAGCTATATGTATACCTACTCTAAGGTGTCTATTCAATATGTCTCTTGGAAGAATGAATATTTACAAGAGCAATTGAAAGACGTTGGTAGTAGAGCTTTCAACACAATGTTATTTAGTAGTTCATTCGATATAAAAAAAAATACAAAAAATATATCCTGCCTTTTATCTAACCACGGCGATGCAAAACGACAGATTGTGTTTTTCTTTTCTTTAGATGTGTTTTCATTATTGCTGCTGATCTTCATATTATTTATAGACTGAATAACTCATATACCAATGTTAACTTTGTTATGTATTTCCAAAAATTTTTTAACCATAAAAATGTAATGTAGATCTAGGATGAACGCCGAAGATTTAAGTTGTACGTTTCTTTAAAAATAGTGCCTAGATACGTTTCTTTAAAAATAGTGCCTAGACGAGCACACAGTCCACCTGATGGTAAGTAGATGCTGTGGCCTGTGGCCCATAGACATCTATATCTATCCTCGACTAAGAATCAAAATACGATGCGTTGTCACCCCTGAGGACTAAGACGGAATGTCTCGTTTCCAGTAAAAAGGGTCTCCGGTTCTATATACTCGTATATACTCATCATACAAAATACAGCAGTTTTAAGCTGCTATTTTACACTGGTATTCTGTGAGAGCGTGGTCTATCCCCGGTTATAATAAATATAGTTATAATAAATAATATAATATAGCTGCAGCATGGCTCTACTACGTTGTATGACAATGTAGATTGAGTACAAATAGAAAAATTATGTTAGGCGAACATTGGAAATGCCAGAAAAATATTATGGCTTCCGATAAATAGCGCTACATCAATCTCGTTTACACCAAATGCATTCCCGGCATTCCTGATGATCCAATATCGCCTCTGTCACCTGGTTTCCCATCTTTTCCAAGGAAACCAGGTGTACCATCATTACCTTGGTCACATCACACCTTTTTCACCCTGTCATAGTTTATACAGGGTTATTTTTCAAAGTGTAGCCAAATTTTAAACTTAAGTTCAAATATATAAATAATGATATAGCGTTATTGCAGTTTTTGAAAAAACGAGTTAATAAGGCTTCTACTTTTATTTAAAATTATCCTAAATTGAATGTGATTTATTGGCAACAACGTCTTTGCCTACAGAGTACAGACCGACACTTGCGTGCGCAGTAATATCAGTTAAAATAATCCATTACCACGCATTTTGAATTTAAAAGATAAAAAGGACAGAATTATTGAGATTTTCTTTAAATAATTTTTCTTCACCATATTATTTATTACTTATTATTTATTCTGAACGTTGTCTGCAAATTTAGCCAGTTATTGCAAAATAACCCTGTATAACATTTAAGTAAAATACTCAGACAGCGTCAAAAGTGCCAGACGTCTGGTACTGAAGTGCGATCGACAATCAACCTGCCAAGCGTGACAATTAAGAGAAATCCCCCCTACAACGGGAAAGGCTCATGAGCTGATGATGATGATGAAGAAGAAGATAAATACAAGATGATTTTTATGCCATCTAGCAGAGGCTATATGATTTGCAAAACAAAAGCGTCACCATGTTCATATTGAGACGATCGAATTAATAATAAAATTTATTTCTTTTCATTGTCAGTAAGTAGTCAAAGTATTTGTGTTGAATCAACCGTGCAGTGGCGGTGTAAGAATATCCTACCACAAACACTACCTCGTATCGTCTCGTGGGTGTTGTAAGAGGGTCTTTAACGTGGTAGAGCCACGCTGCAGCTATATTATGGTTGTAGCACAAATGGGTCGACTCGACCGGGTAGGACCACGCTCTCACAGAATACCAGCGTAAAATAGCAGCTTAATGCTGCTGTGTTTCGTATGGTGAGTGTAGAGGACTGGAGACCCTTTTTACTGAAAATGAGGCATTCCATATTAGTCCTCAGGAGTGGCAACGCATCTGCATTTTGATTCTTAATCGAGGATAAATGTAGATATCTATGGGCCACAGCATCCAATTACCATCAGGTGGACTGTGTGCTCGTTTTTTTTATAGCATAGGGTGACAATGTCACCAACAATCTATAAAAAAGAGGCGACAGAGGGAAATAGAAGATGGTCAGCAGCATCTTACTGATAACAACTCAAAATGGCTAAATCCCTCCTCTTCTCATAAGGTAATCTATGGCGGAGACCTATGTTCAGCAGTCGACTTTTACAGGCTAATGGAAAATGTAAGTCACTCTCTTATACATCTCATTTTCGTTCGGAAGAAATTAACGTGGCTTTTCTATGCCGTATTGTTTACATCGTGCTCACAAACACATAAATAGTAGTTAGTAAAATGGCAGCTATGCTGCGATAAATTTCAATATTACAGCCTTTAAGCACAAATGATTGCGACCTGTGTTTAGATAAGACCAGTTGGAAAAGTTTTACTGTACGTTTTATATAATTATTGTAACATGTTTATTCAAATGTCCAAAGTCGTGAATAAATATTTTATAATATACGTTGGGTAGTATATTCGAAAAGTTATTGTGGCAGAATCACTGGAGGACTTCAGCACTATGCTTGAGGACCTCATTTAAGTTTCCTAACGGATAGATCATCAGATGAACATACACAAAACAAAGATCATGTGTAACATCCATGTCACACATACTACAGAATATCTACGTGTTATGTATAAATTCGAAAGCGAGTGGCAGCCTCGTACCGGTAAGGCAAGTGTAGGGCGGCCCACCACTAGATTGAGAGACAACCTGGTAAGAGATGCAGGTAGTCGATTGATGCAGGTTGCTCAGAACCGTACTTCGTGGCATTACTTGGGGGAGGCCTATGTTCAGCAGTGGACTTGTGAAGAGCAGTAATGATGATTATATATTTGAAAAGTCATAATGACAAAATCACCGGAGAATCTCAGCTGCTCACTCTTAAGATGAACACGGATAAAACAATGGTCATATGTATCGTCCATGTCACACCTAAATGTATATTTGTATACTCTTTCGGCACATTGTAGCGTTGTAAGTTATTTTTTAGTAATAATTTGAATTACAAATAATGTTAAGTATGAAAAATTACATAATAATTTTATATAATATTTAATTTAACTAATTTTGATCTACTTTTAATGGCTTATCTTTAGTATTATGGTACGACCCTAAGATTTTGTAGTCAGTGTAATCTCTTGCAATCGTAAACTGTGCATTACTAGTCTCGGGTCGTAGGTAAAAAAGCTGGTCATATGTCCCATATGCCCTTCACTGCCACTTTAGATAATAAACATCGAACAGACATTATCAGACCTCTTCTTATTTCTAATAACCACTTGTCACTCCCGACTTGGGGTTCTACCTTCAGAGCGTGAGTTGCGGAAGCCCCTGCAGTTCCTCGCCTTCGCTAGCGAAGGTGTAGCGAGGTAACAGAAGACTGCCTATGCGGCCAGTGACGACCAGCCGTCCCACACTCCACAGGCCAGACCATTTAGACCGGACTGACACTAACGACGGATAACATCGGGGATGGTACCTACCTCCGCTACTATCAATGAAAAACTGACTTTAATTCTAAATATTTACCTACCTACCCCTAAAAATAACTCCAATGTTACAAAAATTATACTGGTCGTTGTTGGGAGTACTACGCTTGAAGTTGTTGACGAGTAAGTTTATCTAGGACCAATTTTCAACTAGGTAAGTCCAACTTAGACCGAGATGTCAATCGACAGATTCAACTTGGCTGGGCAGCGTTCTGAAGATTACAATAAATCTTCTCGCTACGTATCTCAAAACTTAAAATCAAGATTGTACAAGTACGTGCTGCCTTATGGATGTGAATAGTATCTTTCACTGACGGCCGTATGAAGAAGCTCAAGGTCGCTCAGCTAGCTATGGAGAGAATTATGTTCAGAGTTTCTCTGTGTGATATACTTCCAAATGAGGATATCCGCAGTAGAACCAGAGTAAACGACATAGCCCAATACCTCATCAATAGCTTATTGACAATTAAAGAATAGGCCTACAAAAATCTGAATAATAACGATAAAATTATAATAACTAGGAATTAATTTTTTATTAAAGAAATCGCGTAAATCTCTATTCAGGGTTATTTTGCAATAACCGGCCAAATTTGCAGAGAAGGTTCAGAATAAGTAATACAGGTGAAGAAAAATTAATTAAAAAAATCTCAACATTCTGTCCTTTTTATCTTTTAAATTCAAAATGCGTGGTAATGCATTATTTTAACTGATTTTACTGCGCACGCACACATTCGTAAGGGTCGATCGGTAGGCAAAAACGGTATATCATTAGTAGGATAGAATTGGGGCTTCTGCGTCACTTGATCTCGCTACGCTCGAGCTACGTGCCGCTGAAGGCCCCAATTCTCTCCAGTAGAGGTTCCACTTTATCGTTAAAATGCAATGTGGTGCAAAAAAAAAAAACAATTACTTTAACAGTACTAATCGTTGCTGGTCTGAAACTATATATTTTATCACTTTGTTTTCAAAACACCATTTCTAATACATAAAATTTTTTTAACGCACAGAAATTTTTATGAATAAAACAGTTATACAGTAAAGTATCTTTACAATAAATTTCACAAAGAGTATTTAAATCGGGAGCTCCTAAGCAACTTACATCTATGATAGTATTATTTTGATCACAAAGATCTTGTACCCATTTTATTTTTTCAGATCCTTTTAAAAAAATATTTTTATCTTTCAAATATGTCTTGATTCCGTGAAACTCTCTATAATCAACAAAGCCCTCACTCCACCGATAACCTCTGTGCTTTTCAATCCAGCTAATTTGTTTTTTCTCTTCAAGAGATAGTGAAGTGAACGGCTAAGGAGGTTTAATTAGGAATATTTTGGTGTACTCTAGAGTGGCTATAGCAAATTTTTTTACTATAAATTCAATTTGTTATTTTTGAATCCTTGAAGATCTACGATTATTGTATTGCCATTCATGATATTTTCTTAACGATAAAACTCAGTGGTTTGTACACGAATATACAATCGTTTAAAATCAAGCAATAAGCAGCTGTCTGATCTGGTATTTCTCGGTCTGTTTCGATTTCAACTCTCACGTCGACCTATTAAAGTTTCGTGTTGTCTTGCACAATCAATTACAAATAATGGCACTACGTCTCTGAATTCCTTTAAACCCATCAACGGCTCTGACCGACGTCCGTGATACGACTGTTGAAATCTCGCATACTGTTCGTATAATAAAGAAAATTTATCTTCTGAAAAACTGACATTCAGTCCTTCATAAGGATAATATGATTAATTTAAAAAGACTCTTACATCACGTACGTGACAATGGTCAAACTCTGCCATTGATAATGCCGCGTTATGTTTGCGGTTGGTTTGTAAGGCGATGACAACAAATCGTGGTTTCCCTATTTGCGATGAAGTTTTTATAGACCACGTATGTTTACGTGTTCTGGGTAGCAATGGATACTCATATAAATCCCGGGAACGGAACGCTAATGGAATAGCTCTAACTTTCTCTAAATGTTTTAATAGGTTGATTCTTTCACGATCTGATACTTTGATGTGTGGAACTTGCCAAACAATTTTATTTATTATAATACCATCTACGACTTCACCTGTATTTAACTTGATCGCATTAAGATTCGTATTGCTTCGTAATAATACTAACTCATGTTTACAATTGATTATATTTTTTTCATAGTCTTCTGCAAATCCTAATATCTTGTTCAATGATATAGTGCGGAAAACGCTCCACCACTAGTATTGCTTGTTCCTGCAATTGACCTGCCCCAAACTCGCGCACATTTGGATTTATTTTCATTTAAGGATAGATAAGATTTTATTATAGTAGTGATACCCATATTCTTAATTTTATCTATTCCTACTCCATTAAGTTCATATCGTGTGTCTTGAAATAGAAATAGTGCTGGATTATTAACGAAATGTACGTTTGATACCTTTTTTTTCGTAGTGCTGTTATAAACGTTTACTTTTCCCTCGATATATAAACTACTGAGTGAAGGTAGCACGTACAGGACATGCTGATTAATAGGAATACGTATTTTATCATTCTTGTTAAAACTAGTTACATATGGTTTGTATGAATGATACTCGAAACTTTCAATGCTGTTATCGTATGATGTTTGTTGTGATATGTTTAAAATATTCATTTTATCAAGCCAAATAGCTTAAGAAATTCTTTGTTAGTCTTGGTAAGCTTCTTTTTTAGCTGAAGAGGTGTGCCTTTATGAGATGTTCTTTTAGAACTGACTTGGATACACGACGTAGGTGGGCTTTTATTGAAATTTATCATTTTTTTCGGAAATGTAAATACAGTTGTACTTCTTCACCTCGTAAATTTATCTCTTTATTCTCAACGTCCAAAAGCTTTATATTAATAGCACTTATGGAACTTTGATTAACAGGAAAATAAATTAAGTTTTTAGGTAATCAATCCGCACGATGGTTGGCGATAGAATGCTGACAGGATACTTTGATTCAGTACTTATATTTTGCTTTTATTGTTTCCATACCAAAGCCTAAAATTTTACCCAGTGATTCGCTTCTATTAAAGTGAACATCTTCAGAGCAAAAAATATTTGTTTTCAATGTATTATTGTTACAAATTAGTTTTAATACAGTGTTCTTAATGTTATTTTTAGATAATCACAAATATCTTGAAGCTCATAATACCCTTCAGGAATTTTATTTCTTTTTCACCATAATAAAATTTATTGTTTCTGTTATTTATCTATATTGGGAATAGAATTGAAAGTTGAAAAATGCAAAATAGTCTCCTCGTAGTTCCAATGTCGGTGAATAGTTTGTTGATAAAGAGGCTCCTGTCCCAGTTATAGACACAGTGAAAGACATTTTTATACTGATACGTTTAATTATTTCATACACTATATAAATGCTTTTTCCAGTAATTCCTTAAAAATTTTAGACAAAGATGACCACAGTTTGTAGCGCCAAACGCTTGATGTCGTGCATAATTATAGTTGATAGGTAATTTATGCATATATTCAACTAATTCTAACGGTGGCTTTAAATTACCAAAACTATCATAATATTCTACATATTTATTGTGCTTTACAAAGACTATCCAATGCGTTCCGGGATTTCTGTAGCTATCCAAATTCAATATTCCACATTCTATCTTTCTCGGTTTCAAAGGTAATTTATTTCTCATGAAACACCGCGAAAGTATGGAATGTCACTTGCGTGTTCTAATATGTCTAGATTAGTGAGCGTTTTTTGAGGGGTTAAGATATAAAGCTACTCCTTGTTTATGAGGTTTAATATATAATCCTTTTCCTAGAGCAACCGCTTCCATCATTCTGTTGTGTCTTTCAGATTCCTGAAGACTCTTTTGTGCTGCTTTTGAATCATTAACAACTTTTGCTATACCCGCTGCTCCACCAGCTAATGATCCTAAAGCTGACGATCCCGCAAATATGGGAATAAGAGGTAAAAGTCCTCCACACTTTGGAAGAGGTAAACTTATTCCTTCTTTATTACTAAATATTTTCTTTGCAGCTGCATAGGCATATTTTATAGCCGAGTGGCTGTCTTTGGATTTTAGTTTTTTAACTGAGACTGTATTTTTTTTATCCCCTTCTTAAATGCTTTTATACAACTCCTCGCCCGGATTTTTGCCTATCCATGAGGCAATTTTTTCTCCTTTCCCAACATCTTTCGATTTCGACCTCCTCTTAGCCATATTCAAAAGTTCTAAATCCGCTTTTTGTCGAGCGCTCGAATCTTTGTTAATGTAAGCAATATCATGGAGCATGCAAGCTTCATCCAATTTGTTTACCCCTCGATCGCCTTTGAGTAACCGTTTTTGAAGTTTCGTTCCGGGGCCACAAAATTGATAACTGGGTAAATGTAACTCAAACGGTAAATTATCTATCACGTTATTAATTATACCACCGCCTTCCTTCATCGATAAGTATAAAATGGGATAATTAAGTAATAATGTGTTATTTATATACCTACACTATTAATTCACTTTTGTCCACCCAACTATTTTCTTCATCCCTAAAGCCATTTTACTAAAAGCTTATTTCCTTTTCTTTTAATAACTTTTTCAATAAGATAAAGGTCTGGAAATTTAGTTTTTTGTAATTCGTAACCGTTAAAAGAGCCTAGAATATTTTGATTGTGTTTGTCTTCTATTTGATAAGTTTGAGGATTGGTTTGGTTGACTTTAATGATACGAAATATTTCTGTAGATCAATTAGGGGTATAACCTTTATAAAAATCTTCTTTGTATTTGCTTATACGAACATAATCGCCAACGCAAAACGTTGGTCCTTGGCGTATCTTAGGCTTTTGAGATTTCTTGATGTTTGACATAACTAAAATCGCATTTGAATCATTACCGTTGATAGGCTTGAATTTAGTAATGCGATGCAAAGTATTATTTATTATACTGCTTTACTACAAAATCTAAATTATTTTGGAACAATTGATACCGTCCGC
Source organism: Parnassius orleans (assembly GCA_029286625.1). Classification (NCBI taxonomy): domain Eukaryota; kingdom Metazoa; phylum Arthropoda; class Insecta; order Lepidoptera; family Papilionidae; genus Parnassius; species Parnassius orleans. Next base: position 1,564,016 of record JAGSMP010000027.1, on the reverse strand, counting down.
ATAGACTGAATATTTTGTAAAGGCGAGTTTTTAAAGTTCTTATTACTCGTTCTACAATGGAGGCTTTTTAACGGAGTACGTAACTTTTTAACGAATAATGATTTATATTATAATTTTTCATTAAATTCTTAAAAGAATCATTACAAACCTCTGTACCAAGATCTGTTTGTAAATTTTTAGGTTTTCGTCTCGATTCAGATAATAAACTTTGCATCGCATTTTTGACACAATTTTTATGTTTCGATTTCAATGGTCTAGCCCACAAGTATTTCGATAGAGCATCGATTACTACTAGAACATATTTATATCCTTTATTAAACGTTGAATATTTTTGAAAATCAATCAGGTCAGCTTACCATAAATCATCTATTCCTTTAATAATTGTATGTCGACGAGAAAAAATTTCTTCTTGCTGCTTTGTGAAGCTCATTGACAATATCTTGTTTACTCATTTTGTGTAGGTTTCGCTGCAATCATGAGGTAGATATCCTTTTTCGTGTAATAAAAGGTACTGAAATTGATAGTAGTAAATTTTCCTAAATTTTTAAGGTACTTTTTGATATTATTCTGAATTGTTTTAATTTCATTTTTAAGTTCTTGAACACATTTATCCACATATTCTTTATTTACAGCCACATCGTCTTTTTCAGGAGATTGCAGTCCTTTTAATCTTTAATCTAAAGTATCACTGAGAATATCAGTGCATTCAGATAGTCGCAAACGCTTATGAACGTAATGACTAAATTTGTCTATATTCATTGCCGTCTTGTCGGCTTCTGTAATGAAATGGTACTGCGTAATCCTCCTGTAGGCAGCTTAATATATTTAATGTCTTTTATGATGCATGCTTCACGCATTTCTTCAATTATTGCATAAATTTCATTACAAACTCCAGTATTACCAGCTGTCCGTGATCCGAGTAGTAATTTTAATTGTTCCACTAACTCGTTTGGATCGTTCCAGTAAACCAAATCAGTATCTTTTTTAACTTCTTTTAAAATATCAACTCCTTCTACCTTTGGAAGACTTTCTACACTACTTTTATAATTTCTCGAGTACTTAAAAAATGGTTTGATCACTCGCATATATTTAAATCCTTTGTTACTGTTAATCGGTTTGGATGGATCACAACTACGTTTGTGTGCATTAGTATCCAAAAGTAACAATTTATAATTTTGTAAGCCTTCCTCTGTTACAATATCTAAATCTGGTAGCTTTTTAAACAATAACTCTTTTAAGCGTGGAGTTTTTTCAAACTATGATTTCCAATTTTTAAGATGCAACTATCGTCATAGACGCGAGTTGTGCCAAGCCATTAGTTTCCCACGCTCATTTCTGACACCATAAGGTACATCATTTAGTACTTCAGATGACGTAGACCATAATAAAGAATCATTTGCAATACGTGGTGTTGATTGAAGTGATTTAAACGAAATTTCATTCGCGTCATTATCATCCGCAGGAAGCGAGTGAGTGAGGGTTTTGTTGGATGTTGTATAAACATCGTTATCTGAGTTTTCTTCATTATTAACAGGATCCTCAAACACATCACTTGAAGAAATCGATGACTCACTTTCGCTGTACTTAGTTTTCTTCTTAAGGTGAGTTTGCTCTGTATCTTCATTTATATGTTTATTTTCTTCAGTTTTGCTGGTTTCTGGTTCTGGTTCTGGTTATTGTTTCCAAAGCCATATTTTTTGTATTTTTTGGTATCTTTTATCATTTCTACCTTCTTTTTACAGCTGTAGCAAATTTTACAATTTGTTTCTTGAGGTTTCGTTCCATTGTAAAGGATTGTGCTATGTTTGACTATTCAAATGAAACTGATTGCTTTGTGACATAGCAGCTATTTTAACGTTTAGTCTACTAGTATGAATGTATCAAACTTCATTCTGTAACAGCCTTTATTTCGTTCACAGTCTTTATTTATAACAACATAATTGAAAGATATACTCCACACAGTTGAGCACATTGCACGGAACTGAGACCAATACATGTCAAACCCTACATGTTCATCATAAATGTGTCTCAGATTTATGTCGTCTTGTTTAAACAATATGATCAGGTTAGCGTTATCTCTTACTAGTTGCTTAGGTATCTTAGTATACGTTTGATTAATATAAAAACAATCAATGTTCTTATGTCGACCCATGGCGAAATAATCGCGTATGTTGTTCTGATTTTCACAAGCTACATCATCAAATATTATAATCGAGTTAGGTGAAGCTTCGTGTGGACTCAAAATTTCACTATTATGATTATACTTGTAATAAGATGTGCCTGCTACCTTCTGCAGTACTTTTTCTAAAAATAAGTATTTAGGTTGATACAAAGACTTTGAATATACATAAAGGTTGCGGAAACGTGGTCCATTCTGGTGTAACAATAAACTGATAACTAAGTTAGTTTTTCCGCAATTCGATGGACCGCAGACTATACTACGTGTAGTGTCTGGCAATAAGTTTCCATGACGTTTAACCTCATGTTTTGGTGCAGGACAGATACATTCTAATTTAAGTGACTCTTTATGTTTGAGAAATTTCATAACAGGTTTGTTAACTTGACCGTATTGGTTGATAGGTTTCAATGAACTAACGTTATTTCAATCGCGTTAATAATTTAAGCTTAAAAGCACTACTGAAGATTATCTTAACCACCAGATTTAGTTCAAATGCATTCACTCACTCTTGCTTCACTCGAGCTACGTGCCGCTGAAGGCCCCAATTCCCTCCAGTAGAGGTCCAAATTTTTAGTCTAACCAAATTAGTGCCTACATGCTCGCAAGTTTCTATATTATATCAATTTATTTAACCAATGGTGTTGATCGCAATGGTCTAGTGGTTAGTACTACGAGCGGACTACAAAGCCTGATGGTTGCGGTTCGATTCCCACACAGTACAAAAAAAAACTGTTTTTGTATTGTTGGAGGCCTTTTCTATGTGTAACTAGCGAACGCTAGTTGCTTCGCCCGCGCGGTCTACTATTTTTCTATCCCACGGGAACCATACTTTTTTCCGGGATAAAAAATTTCATGCATATCCGTTCAGCTGTTCTAGCGTGATTGAGTTACAAACATCCAAATTTCCAAACTTTCACATTTATAATATTATTTCCGGAATAAAAAGTAGCCTACGTGTTATTCCAGACTATATTCTATCTCTATACCAAGTTTCATCCATATCCGTTTAGCCGTTCTGACGCAATTGAGTAACAAAAACCTGAACATCCAGACTTACACATTTATAATATTATTTCCATAATAAAAGTAGCCTATGTGTTGTTTCAGAATATTTTCTATATTAATGCGAAATCTCATCCATATCCGTTCAGCTATTCTTGTGTGATTGAGTAAAAAAAAACATCAAAAAACAATAATAAGCATTGCTTTCTATGGAGTATTGTAGCTCATTTGTATCCAACTGCAAGTAATCCTTATGCTTGTTTTTTTTTTCGCTTAGATAAACTATCGATACCACAGAATAAATAAGAGTATTACGTACAGAAGTTGCACTGCTTTGATGTTGACTGCTTGCCGACGTTTTAATAGCCTACATAATTATTATTAATCAGATAACGCAAGCTAAATAAAACTTTATCGCTGCGCGCGAGTGTCCGTATTACTTTGCATCTTTACCCTTCCTACGTCACGACGGACTTTCCGTGGTTACTAAGGACTGTTAATAAAGAGTAAAAAAATACATTGTGAAATGGTAAGTAAGTTACTTATGTAAAGAACCTATTCTGACTATGATCGACCATATTTCCGCTACTATGTGAGTTCTGTGATTTCCAACGCATGCGACTTGCAAGGCAATTCGTCGGGAATGACGATGTTTGGCTCGGAAGAAATAGGTAGATAGTGTAAACAACAACAACACCCGAAATACGATTCCTAACAGAAATGTGATCGTATTCTACTTAGTTAAAAATCTTCTAAACAAAAAGTTTTAATTTCAGTACTTTGTGTCATTATAACTTAAAATATTTTAATTACAAGGGACAAGTATAGGTATGTAAGTAGGTACTTGGATAGTGAAGTAAATTTCAACTAAGTTTTGTAATAAAGTACTTAGGTATTACTTCTGTAGTTAAATTAATACTTAATTCTTTTTTCGCTATAAGCACCTACCTAACAAAAAAAATGAAATATATTCACCTTTCATTATCCTTCGGTAAGTTAAAAAATTATATATCTGAATCCTTTTGTTTGCTCACTAAGCATCCATCCACGCAACAATTATTATAGTAGGAACGACGTTTTGCCAGTATAATTTATCAAATAGATAGGTGATATACATATAATTTGTAATTTAAGAATAATATATACAAAATATATATTATTCTTGAATTACATTAAAACTTTTACAACTATTTTATCCTACAATTAAATATACTAAACACTAAACGAAAACTATTTCGACGAGTATTTCAACAAGTATTTACAAAAAGCTATTTACGTAAACAGCGTCAAAAACTTTAACATTCAATCGCCTAGAAGCCTAGAACGCGCTAGCCCCGACTGCGTTGTATCCCGGGGGCGCCTCGCGATTGTAGGTAATTATTTCACGCAGGTAGCAAGAGTGACAGAGGCCTGTCGATGCAGAATATCGATATGGTAGCATCGAATTAATTCGTCTGTCTTACACTCATAACTTTTTCTATGTTGATGTATTTAATCTATAAGTGTGCGTAAAATGTAACAGTGTTGGAGATTTAGATTTGTGTGTGCCATAATGACACAAAATTTTATTGAGTAGGTGTGCAGTACTGTCTGTGTAGTGTTTCCTCGCCCCGCACCAAAAGTGACAGACTTTTTGTTCGTAACATTAGGCGCATTACACGTACTTTGGTTGAATAGTCTAAGCTATTTAAATAACAATAATTGTTATTTTCTTAATAATTTTTTAATTTTCTTAGCAACCAAAAGCGCAACGGAAGAGCAACGTCCTCACCGACTCGGCTTGATATACGTTTTTTTTATCAAATGAAATGGACGGACAACATTTTCATCGAATCATCTTGATACATGAGCGTTTATCAAATGAAACGGAAGAGAAATGTTCTCACCGTCTCGGTTTGATACACGACTAAAATGAAGAGCAACGTTCTCACCGACTCGGGTTGATACATGAGAGTTTATCAAACGAAACTTAAGAGCAACATCCACACCGAATCAGCTCGATACACGAATGTTTATCAAACAAAACTGAAGAACAAGGTTCTCACCGAATAAGCTTTGTTACACTAGAGTTTAATATACAAGACTGTGGGTGCTGTAGACTGTAGATTTAAACAAATACTATCATTAAATAGACAAAATACTCTAAAATAGAAAATGGCAAAGTTAATCTCACTTTGTGGCAACTTTGCGACCAGGGTTTATAATGAAAATAATAGGATTTGACTTCAAGGGTGAAGGTAAGTTTACCTCGTAATATAATAAAGAACACTCAGAGTTATGATTTGCTTCTTTAATTGTGTTGCAAATATCAAAGTTTACGCTTGTGGCAAAGTTGTCCCCCATTTTTCAATTTTTCATACAAAGTTGAAAATATGTATATCAGGGTTGTCCAAAAATCCTTGATTACATACTTAACTTAATTTTTTTTATTTAAATCTTGTCACAATAATTTCTTGAGAAAAAACTAAAATATATCAAACAAAAATACTCTCGTCTAAAATTAAAAATAAAATGGGTGTAATAATAAGCTTAAATCAATTACAGTACCTATAGAATTTAAAAAAAAGTATTCGTTTTTTATTAGTAATTATTACGGGTCGTAATAAAATGATGACAGGTCATAATTATTGTAATCAATATAAATATTGTTTTCCCACAATAGCAAAACATTAATAATCATTAAAAATGGCAATTAATGTTTTGCTTAATATCAATACACTAAGTTGAAATTATGAAAAATACTGAGTAGTAATAATATTATTAATGCCCGACAACGCAGTAAAAATAATATAGATCTCTTTTCTTTTCCTTCACTTTTAATAAAGATGAATTGATTGACGACTCATTTTGTAAAATCGGTCTAATGGGCTGCTGCGGTGAAACGTCGATACAAACATACATACATACATAGAATGTCAAGTGCAGAACACTTTGTTTAAATAGTTGTAATCGGTTAAATATATAGGTTGAAAGTGACAACACTTGGTTGTAACAAAACATGGCAAAGTAACCGTTACATCGTGGCATCATTAGTATGGTAACTTTGCCAAGTTAGTTTTATAGATAAATGTTAAGAACAACATGTTAAAAACAATATATTACATTTAATAACCATTAATATTACGTTACTACAAAGATATAGATACCTACATTCAGTATTTCAAGCAAAAAAAAACCAAAGTTCTGGAGCACTGAACAAAGAGATTATTTCGCCGGCACAATTCCGCGTTAAAATAAAATGCCAAAATTAACTCCCTTGTTGCCATATCGAAAGCAATGCTGTCAATTAATTATTGTATTTTCATGCAAAACATGGCTTATCTCGAAAAACGTTACGTTTTCCGTGTTAATCGTAATTTTTTACCAGTACACCCCTAATGGCAAAGTTAACATCCATTGGTAAAGTTGCCGGAACTGACTGTACCTATGTGCTTTTTATTAATTTTTGTCTTTTTTAAAATCTGCTTTTGTCATAATTATTATGTTAATGCATCTCTAATTATGAATTCCATCCGTCATCTTGTATGTCGTAATAAGAGAAACTTTACCAAGGTAATCCTTAGTGAAAATTAAATAAACTTATAAAAAGATTCCTCACTCACACACGCATGTTACAATCGGTAAACGTACGGTAATACCACAGCTTAACTTTAAACTGTGGTAATACAGCCGCAAGCCCACACGTGCATTGCCGCGTGCCGGCGTTGTGTACAACATTATTTTGAAAAAATGCTAAACCCCTACCCCAACCTTAAATTCACAAATAATAAAAACATTATTATTATACGATACCAAACGCGATTGCAAAGTTTCTCGTCAACTTACTTTATTCAATACTTGTAAAATTAAATAATACTTCAAGTATCTTCATACCAAAAAAGAAAGAAAAACGGAGCGTTGCGTACATTTCAAGTGATGCAAAAACTAAACCAAAACCATGCTAACCATATAGTAAGAAGAGGCACTCACGTACATGTATTATGCATTTAAAATCATTTGCAACCATGTGCTTAAAGAAAGAAAGAAGAAAAACGTGTGCGTAAGAGCGTGTTAAAAAGTTGAGCATAGTTTCGACTTCACTTGAAGCCTTTCGTCCTTTGTGGTCTGAGAAAGAATCAAGTTTGGTTAGGTATAATATAGCGGAAAACTGTTTCAATGTGTGCGTGCGTAAGTCGGCTTGCAATTCAAATACCTAAATTCGAGCACGTCAAAATGTAACTACGTCCTTAACAAATAGTGAAGTATAAACTGATAACAAAAGTTTTCAATGATTATGTACATTAATAACTTAATTGTGTATAATTACCGCAGCTGTGTTTCGTATGGTGAGTGTAGAGAACCGGAGATCCTTTTTACTGGAAGCAAGGCGTTCCATCTTGGCCCTCACGGGAAACAGCGCATCTGCGTTTTAATTCGTAATCAAGGGTAGATGTAGAGATGTCTATGGGCCACAGCAACTACTTACCATCAGGTAGACTGTGTGCTCGTTTGTCACCCTTATCCTATTAAAAAAAGCCTTATAGGTCATTGCTATTGTCTTACTATTGTGTCTGAAAACCGGACAGTAAAAGTGTTTGAATCCTGAGGTATCCATATTCAATCGGAACCACTAAAATTGTAAATCGCAAATTAACTGCAGATTTACTATGTGTTAAGGGATGAAAGCAAACATCGTGAGGAAACTTACGTGTCAAGAAATTAAAAATATTTGAAGAATATGTGAGTTTGCCAATGTAGTGGGATCTTTCCTGCTCCAGAAACCTCTCGGAGATGAGAGGTTTGTGCCCAGTATGTAAAACATTTTTACTTGGTACAGTTAAATCGCATCATAATACTGCTGTGTGTTCGTAAGATGAGTGTAGAGTACTGGAAACCTTTTTTATTGGAAACGTATGTTAACTCCCAAGGATGACATCGCATCAATAATTTGACTTTTAATTAATGATAGATATAGGTGTTATCCACTTACCATCAGGTCGACTGTGTACTCATTTGTCAACCTTATCCTATAAAATAATAACTATTATTATTATGAAATTGGAGAAATTGATATTTGCATAGTATTTTTATTAGTATTTCGGTGGTTTGGTCATGTAGAAAGAATGAATGAGGATAGAGTGACATAATAAACCTCTTAAAAAGACAGATACACAACGATATACATGCCAAGAAGTACAAATAACTGAATATTTGTTGCAAATATTGAAATACGAAACGACTTAAATAAAAAAATTGAGTTTAAAATAGCAAATAAACTGCTTTCGCATCAGATTTATAATAATTAAACCTATGAAAATGTATAAAATTACAGATTTACAAAAAAAAATCATAAAAAATCATACAAAAAAAAATGTTATTAAAATAAAGCGTGGAATTACATAATTGTTTATAACATTTTTGCACTTATCACGAAAACCACAGACAAGGTAAATAATAGATTAGCTTACCTAAATGAAATCACAGATGTATAATGAATAAACCTCTTAAAAATATCGCAGTTTTTTTTATTAAAAGCATCACCAACATTTGTATACATTGTTAAAATTATAATTTATATACATATGTAGATAGGGTATTACTTTAAATGCTACAAACTATTATAGGTGATTACAACATGCACTGGAATAAACATCAACTTACAGCACTTACAGCAAACTAAAACGTTAAAAAAATCCAAAAACTTAATCTATTACATTTGCGTTAATGTTTGGGTAGTTCTTTTTTGAGCCTGTTAGGTGAGTCGGAATTAATATCAAATGCATAGGAAAGTTCATTGATCAATTTACTTAACCTAGAGATTGGGGAATTTGCGCGAAATACCATTCTACGAAGAGGTGGTCTAATAGGAATTATTCTCTTTCAAGGGTACCTTTTCAAAATATTCTCCATCATGTTTCATATACAAAGTTCCATTCGCTAAACCAACTCTGAAAACACTTTTGGTAGTCTTGATCTGACAGGTCGAAATCGCTCTTTGTAGGCAGCCACGCTTTTTTCGCGCTTGAAAAACTTGCCTTTATTTTTCTTTACTCTTGGGAACAAAAGGAGGAGCTAAGGAGTAAGCCAGGCTGTAGGGTGAGTGACTTAGAGTTTCAACACCAGATTTCAATAAAATGCTTTTGTTCTAAGGAGGTATTTAGTTAGGCGTTATCGTGATGCAGCATGATTCTCGAAGCCCGGTCTTGGTCTTCTCCCGCACAGTTGAAAAGCTTTGGGTAATGGAACTGTAGTATCAGAGTTGACTGACCTACAATTTTCCAGCATTGACGTCGATAAATGTCCGCTCCTCAAAAAACTAGCCACCATTTTTGCCGACGTTGCGAGGTTTTGCAGTTTTGTGGTAACTTTCCTTCTGAGTAGACCCATACCAATGATTACCTTTATTTTCCGGATCATATTGATAGATCCATATCTCGTCACCAACGATTTGAACACGCCTAGATGCCCCGTTTTCAAAACTTAGACGCATTTCATGGCACCAATCCACACGAGTCTGTTTTTCGCTTTCGGAGAGCAACGAGGGATCCATCGACAACAAAGCTCTCACCCAAGATGTTGATTTAGGATGGTATGAATGCTCCCTGAACTAATGCCTACAATCTTTTCGATGTCTGATATAGATTCGTGGGTCTCTCACCAACATTTCAGTAGTCCACATACATTTTCTGCCGTTACTGTTGTTTGAGGCCCCGGTTCTTTGGTCATCTTTAAGATTAATTTTATCCCTTTGAATTCAGCAAACCACCTAAAATTGTTGTGCGTGATGGAGCTGAGTCCCTAATGCTGATTGTAACTGTTGTAAACTTAATTGTTCGGTTAAACCAATTTTAAATCATAATATATCCAGCGCGCAAATGTTCACGGTTAATATCCATCGTTTTAAATGAAAAGCGCGGGAAGCGTTGCAGGAAAATTAATAGAACTTGTTTTTTTAATATTGAGCATTGGTTTATGGAGTTCTATTTTTAATTAAATTTGCTTTTAGAAACATATAATTTGCTTTTTATAAACGGATGCGTTCCATTTTAATTCTGGCATCTCAAAACTTATTGAGTGACCTACGTATCGGCGCGTTGAGATATCTGCTGCACTGTCACTACCATCGCTGCTTACTGCCCGCCCTGAGAGGCGTAACATAGCCTGACCAATACACTGCACTTGCACAGCTTGTCCTCTGCGTCTCACTGGTGGGTACTATAGTATCTTTGCCACCCCATATCTCCTGGTACAATGCCACTTAGTAATCGCCTAAGCGCTGCGCTTATGACTCAGCGCCAGAAATAATGTATGTACGCGAAACTGACGAGGGACCGGCGTCAAACATTACGATTTAAAACGGCGACGTCAAAATAATGATTTTATGGAAGAGATTCAGAATCGTTGAAGCTAATTAGGCAACAACAAGATGCTAAACTCAATACATTGATGTCTATTGTCTACGGTTACTCAAATTAAATAAAAACGGAAATAAAATTAAGATTGGAAGAAATGAAACAGAACAACAGAATTAAAGAGCAAACTGAATTAACATCAGTTTTCACTAAAGAGAAGCTTCTTAATTCCGTTAATAGTTTAAAAATACAGGGGTTTACTACGTCAACAATTAAAATTAAAGGGACGTTCCAGGCAATTTACATTTCCGAGAATCTTACACCTAAGGCTGCGCATATTCTATCTGCCTTGAGACTATGCAAAAAATAAAATTACAAGTATTGCTGGGTTAATCATGGAGTTATTTATTTGAGAAAGCAGAAGGATCTCCTGCTTAGCGTATTAATGATGAAACTGACCTTCAAAAGCTGGAAATATTGGAATCTCATCAGTGACTAGACTTCAAAAGATTATCTTAATTTTATTGTATTTTGAAGTGAAAACTTCTTTAGAATCGTTGTGATTTGAAACTCGATGAAACGAAAAGCGACACTAAAAAGAGACAAAAATATACATCTATAGGATTTAGCCTGCGAGAGAATGAGACAGAATACAGTATACAGTGTTTATTATAAATTTATTAATATTTTAATTTTATAAACCCTACATTATCCTACTCCTGATACTCCGCATTCGCCTCATTCTCTCAAAGTTTAGTTTTCTGAAGGTTTTACTTCTACCGCGTGTGAACTGGACACATGTTTTTTTTTATTTAAATTAATATTTTTATTAATAGATTATTTTAATTGTAAATCCGAATTGCGCTTTATACATAAACTATTTAGAGTTTGCTATGCAACACTACGTAAATAACATTACATATTTTACACAAGAATACACATATACACTATTATCAAACACTACATATTATATTTGCAATGGTAACCTACACTATTACAACAAACCACACAACACATACATTTTACAGACACAAAACAAATTACAATGATGTTTATTATTTATTAGAGCATAAAACATTGTTTACACAAATTATAATTATTTTTTATTTATTCATCTTGTATTCAAAAATGAACTTTGAACACAATTTTTTAGAACAAAAGTTTTCAGAATATTGAAGTCTTTCAGCCAAGTATCAAGGAAGGTAATTGTCTAATTGTAAATATAGATCGACAATACAGCCATTGTTACATATAGACCACTAAGCTTTACAAAGAGGAGATATTTCAGATCAAAGTGGTCGCATGACAAAACGCTAATTTCATATATAAGGACCTAATATATATATATATAAGTACCTACTTAATTGAATCAATATACATACATATAGTGTCACTTTTGGCTTATTCCATTTTTCCACCAAATGTCCCACTGGTGACCATTTGGACTTTTTAAAATGTTTTCGTCTACTTTTCCCCACTAATCGTTTCTTGGTGGGACTAATTACACCTTATAATAAGCTCCACCACTTTCCCCACTGGCTGACATAAGCAATTTCTACGATCTTGAAGTGTTTTTCAAAAAAGAAATAATCAAAATTAAATAATTGTAATCAATATGTCGTAGATTTACATATTGTTTATAACATTTTTGGAGTTACCTGCAGAAATCACAGACAACATTAATAAACATTAAATTTATTACTTAATGACTGAAATCATAGATGTTTCATAATAAACCTCTCTTAAAAAGACAGATACACAACGATATACATGCCAAGAAGTACAAATAACTGAATATTTGTTGCAAATATTGAAATACGAAACGACTTAAATAAAAAAATTGAGTTTAAAATAGCAAATAAACTGCTTTCGCATCAGATTTATAATAATTAAACCTATGAAAATGTATAAAATTACAGATTTACAAAAAAAAATCATAAAAAATCATACAAAAAAAATGTTATTAAAATAAAGCGTGGAATTACATAATTGTTTATAACATTTTTGCACTTATCACGAAAACCACAGACAAGGTAAATAATAGATTAGCTTACCTAAATGAAATCACAGATGTATAATGAATAAACCTCTTAAAAATATCGCAGTTTTTTTTTTATTAAAAGCATCACCAACATTTGTATACATTGTTAAAATTATAATTTATATACATATGTAGATAGGGTATTACTTTAAATGCTACAAACTATTATAGGTGATTACAACATGCACTGGAATAAACATCAACTTACAGCACTTACAGCAAACTAAAACGTTAAAAAAATCCAAAAACTTAATCTATTACATTTGCGTTAATGTTTGGGTAGTTCTTTTTTGAGCCTGTTAGGTGAGTCGGAATTAATATCAAATGCATAGGAAAGTTCATTGATCAATTTACTTAACCTAGAGATTGGGGAATTTGCGCGAAATACCATTCTACGAAGAGGTGGTCTAATAGGAATTATTCTCTTTCAAGGGTACCTATGAGGTACGCGAAATTTTATCTTATTCAACAATTGAGGGCAGTTAATTTTATTATTTAATAATTTGCTTAAGAAGAGTAAGTCGGATATTTTTTCTACGATTAACCAAGGATGTAATTTTGAAAAAAGACAGCTGTTTCTTATACGAAGAAGAAGAAGAGTTTCTTTTTTGAAATTTGATTTGAGTATACTAAATGCCACATGAATCTTTTTTGTATTCGTTCTAAGTATAAAGAATGCGTTGCATAATGTGGTCTCCAAACTACAGAACAGTATTCTAAGATACTTCGTACTAAATTATTGTAGAGCATTATTTTGGTTTTATTGCTGTGGAAAATTTTAATGTTTCTGTAAAGAAATCCTTACATTTTGGTGGCAAGTTTTGTAATATATTCCATATGGGGTATAGATGTGAGTTTGCAGTCAAATATGACGCCTAAATCCTTGGTCTCTTTTAGTACCTGTAAATTATTATTGCCTACGTGATAACTGTAGTAAACTAAATTCATTTTCCGAGCAAATTTTACGTAGAAACATTTTTTTGCATTGAGATCCATTTTATTCAAATTACACCATTGAAAGAGATTGTCGAGATCACACTGGAGTTTACGTGCATCATCTGTGGTTTTAATTATTCTGCAAAATTTTAAGTCATCAGCATACATGTAAGATTCAGAAAATTTTAGGCACAAAGGTAGATCATTAATATAAATATTAAACAGAAGTGGGCCCAGATGAGTTCCCTGTTGTACACCAGATGTGATTTTACGCAAACTTGACCTAAATCCATTGATGACCACATAAAAAGTACGGCCGGTTAGATAAGACGAAATCCATTTCGTTAAACCATTACAGATTCCATATGCGGACAGTTTTTTTAGGAGTACACTATGTGAAATGCGATCAAAAGCCTTACTAAAATCCGTATACATGGATTTTAGTAAGGCTTATATACATGACGTCAACTTGTTTATTAGCATCAAGTGCTTCATAAAGAGTTTCAGTGAAGCTTACCAGATTAGAGTTTGTTGATCTACATTGAAAAAATCCGTGTTGCTTATCACTAAGTAATTGCTTAAAATGATCTTGTAGAAATGGACATATCAAAGCTTCAAAAATTTTAGCAAATGATGACAGTATTGAAATGGGCCTGTAGTTTTTGACTGAATCTTCATTTCCCGATTTATTAATAGGAATAACCTTTGCAATTTTCCATTTAGCCGGGAACACGCCTGTTGAGAGTGATTTATTGTAAATTAATGACAGGGGAGATACTAAATATTTAGCACATGCCGCTATAAAAACGGGTGGGATCCCATCAGGGGCAGGACCTTTATTACAGTCAATACTTTTTAATTTGTTTAAAAGTGATTCGTTATCGATAACAATAGGCGAAAGATGTAGACTATAGTTTTCTAAATAATTTAAATAAATAGAGTGAACGTAATTATTCGAAGCATTGCCAACCCCATCAGTATATACAGATGCAAATTGAGATGAGAATAGTTCACATACTTGTTCACTATCTGTAGCAGTTACATTTCCGTCAGTCATTGAAATAGGGTAATACAGTAGGGGTACAGTTCGCATAGAATTCGTGGTATAAACACATCGGTTACGTCAGAGCAGACATAAAAACCCAGACCGGCTACGGGCAGCAATGTCAAAGGTGCGAGAGGTCTTGTATCGCCGTCGTCAATCTGCCTGCTAACTGTGGCAATTATGGGAAATCACGGCTTAATAGACTTTTAATAGATTTTCACGGGGATAGATAATTCTTTTGACATTTTTAAGAAACTGAACACACACCTTTAAAATAATATCCGATAATGAAGGATAAAATACGTTTCGTTCATTTTGAAGAAACTGACCACACACCTATCAAATAATATCCGATAATGAATAATAAAGTAAGTTTCGTTCATTTTCAAGGAACTGAACACACATCTATCAAATAATATCCGATAATGAAGAAGAAAGTAAGTTTCGTTCATTTTGAACGAACTGAACACACACCTTTCAAATAAAATCCGATAATGAAGGATAAAGTAAGTTTCGTTAATTTTGAAGAAACTGACCACACACCTTTCAAATAATATCCGATAATGAAGGATAAAGTAAGTTTCGTTTATTTTGAAGAAACTGTCCACACACCTTTCAAATAATATCCGATAATGAAGGATAAAGTAAGTTTCGTTTATTTTGAAGAAACTGTCCACACACCTATCAAATAATATCCGATAATGAAGAATAAAGTAAATTTCGTTCATTTTGAAGGACTGAACACACACCTATCAAATAATATCCGATAATGAAGAAGAAAGTAAGTTTCGTTCATTTTGAACGAACTGAACACACACCTTTCAAATAAAATCTGATTATGAAGAATGAATTCATAATTATTTCTTTGTTTTCAGTAATAAGATTTAGAATTACCTGTTTATAAAAAAAAACCTTTTCAGATTAGCCCAAAGAGAAACCGTTAACATCAAGGAGCTTAAAGGCAATCTTAAGGAACCCATTGGACTAAACGGTCCGATTGGACCTGTACTTGCAAAGAAATTATCACAGAAACGCCGATCATCGCTGCGTCAAATTCAGATATAGATGATGACATATTAAAAATCCTTGGCAAGGACTTTTCTTCTGTGACAGAATTTGGTCCAGATATACACTGCGAATTAGGTATTCGTCTTCCACATATAGCCACATCAGGCTTAGACAAAGAGACCGTAAAGAGCTCTGTGCTAAATACTTTATCCTAGCCAACTGCACAAAAATTGGCGCTACGACAATAAATGACAAGATAAAGGTACCCGAGACTGCTAAAAAAACAGAAGCTTAAGACTGGAAGCATGCTTTGACTAGCCATCAGTCACACTATCAGTCAGTCGGGGCCTCAGAGGAGGCGTCAAGCCGCACCCACATTGCCACCGTCCCACTAATAAAAGTGGGTCCACAATCTCCTCGAGATCATCTCAATATCTATCTATAGATAAGGTAAAGTACGCAGGACAACTGGCGTTGCATACAAAACATTGGTCGCTTATTACAAATGACATACTATCAATGAAATACTATCGCGGAATAAGGGGCCATAGCCCTAAACTCATCAGTATTCAACATCAGGAACAACAGCCAAGCCTGCACTCTTTCTCTAACGCGAAACGATTGTAGTGTGATGAAACGATTAATAATTTAATACTTATTGTGTTTCAACGTGTTTGACCCCCAAACCAAATTCCAAAATGTTTTTCATTCTTAAGTTTAAAAACTTTAATTAACATATAGTGACGAGCCATTTTAAATAACAATATTAAAAACTTGGAAACAGCATTTAAATTACATTCAGCAACTGTTAAATGATCTCAATATTTTTATTATTATATTGTTTAAATAACATTGCCCCCACACTGGTATTTTCTTCTGTATCATGGAGGCATTTTATATACATGAATTCCGCAAGCACAAGTGTCCGGTCCCGGAACAATAACTTATAGGCCATGCAAAATACAAGTTCCGTGCAGGATTCAAGCGCGCAGCTTCTACGCCGCTCGGTGCTGGGCCGCTGCGTTCGTAACTGATCTTATATTAAAGACGTTTATTTACCAATAAAAATGTTAAATATTTTCGAGAGTACCATCGGTTCTTTTTATAACAGTATAGTTTACCAAAATAATGAAACCCGTAACTAAGTTATTAAGGACAGCCGGTTACGTGTCCACCGTATACCTGGATGACTGGTATTTCGTACATCGAAATTACTATGAGCGTAAAGAAAATAATATTGTTACATTTAAACTGTTAACTTTGCTTGTTTTCAAAATCAATTTTGAAAAAAGTGCATTAGCATTACAAATTTTTCGGGTTCGATATTGAATCTAATAAAATACAACATTTATAAAAGGTGTGAAATATATCAACTCGCGGAGCCTGTCGGGTTATTGCTTTCAGCGTGTCCTGGGATAGAATGTGGTATACTTTATACAAATCTTCTTACTTATGAGTTCATGACGATTATATGAAAATATGACAATTCTAGGGTCTGAGCCCTTCACGGTGATTTACACTGGTGGTGAGGGCATCAGAGACGACAGTTATCACAGTGAAACATTTTCTGACGCCTCAACTACGGGTTGGGGAGCCGCCTGTGATCTTAAATAGTAGAAAATTGTCTGCAGAAAAATGCGTCATGCATATTAAGTTATTTAGGGTTGCTAGTAGCGTATTTTGGTCTAGTGTTGCAAAAGATTTGTTAAATGATCAATTGTTACTGCGCATCGATAATACTGCAAATAACCGAATAGGTGGTGTACAATATCCTCGATTAAGTAAAATTACAAGAATCATTCGGCAATGGTGTGCAACTAGGAAATGATACACTTAAGCATACTTTATTAAATTTAGTTATATAAAATTAGCAAACTCCGAATCACTAAGAATAGACTGATATAATGAATAGGCACTAACAAAGTTGGCCTTTTAAAAAATTGTACATAAACTTTGTGTACCACAGATTGATCTTTACCGACAGTCTGTTAAATAAAAAGTGCGCATTATGCCATAAATGCTTTCACCATCTGCTAGACTAAATAATTCTCCCACGCATTTCCTCCATTTTCGGTGATACTGATAACGATTAGAAAAATTATTTCAGCCAAAGCCAACGGCATTGTTGTTGTGCTATGCGGCCAACTCAGCTTTAATGGACTATTTTAACAAATTGTTCAATTATTAAACTTTTTTTAAATAGGTACTTCATTCCAGCATACGGAATTATTAGAACAACGCAGCAGAAATCATGACAGTACCGTTGGCAGATAGCTCTGTAAGGCTATGCGATGTGTATCTAAGAAAACTAACTGAGCTTTGTACAAATACTCGTAATTCAATTAATTAATTTAAGATTTCAATTCACAGACACATCGAAAAAAATATAAAAATTCCCGATCTAATTAATATTTAATTTCGATGAAATCCGTAATTTGTCCAGCTCAAACTCTAAATACATATTTCGAAAAAATGTCCCAGTTTCTTCAACATAATGCCTCATTCTTGTCATTTAAAAAACCACACCGGCCAGCCTCTACGCAAATAATAAGTCGTTGGATCAGAGATACACCAAAATATTTGGGTTTGATATGTCCAAGTCCATATTTACGGCACATAGTATGCGGCACGCCGCCACATTGCGCTCCAGTCTCCAGGGTGAACGCTGATTACTAAGACGGACGGATGGAATGATATTTTCACAACCTTTTGTAAATTTTAAAAAATTAGTTAACGTTCGCAAGTGTCGTCCGTAACTAATGAAATCTAATACATAAAAAATAATTTTTGTTTGTTCGTATTTTATGCGTTATCATACCGTTCATCAGATTGCGCTAAAACTTTATCAACTTATTGCTTGCACTTCGCGAAGTTTATAGTCATAGTACAATTAACTTACAGTAGGTGACTCGCGCGTCGTACCGATAAAATTTGAACGTTGTAATATATCATTTAACTTCAATGAATGTATTATCATTCCCAATTAAACAATATTAAAACGATATTTCCGTAATTATTTATTCTGTGGCAGCAACGCGCCGCACACTTATAAACTAATACAATGTTGAGTATTTAGTATTATTTAAAGAATACGTATGTAATCTTTATCCTCTTGTATGGCTACTTGTAATAGTACTTTTATCTAACATTAGAACGTAATTTTTTGTGGCGAAAATATAAGACTTCGACTTTATAATCAGATAGATTAATTCAAAAAGATTACATAAATATAAGTTTTATACATTGTATATATAATGTATATTTTATTGTATATGGGTTTCATACAAAATTTAAAAAAAAAGTTAATTGTGAAAGAAGAGTCTTCTAGACGTGTCAAATTTCCAAAATGGCCACCCTCAGTGAATGGAGGATAGATTGATTTTTTTATTATTCATAAAGATTTTTTTTACTAAAATATTTTTTTATCGTTTGTGTTAACTCAATTGATTTTCATGATAAGCGAAGCTAACTTTTGCAGAAAATTTTTCCTATTTGTAATATGTCTATACCCTATACAATAGTAAGCTATTAAATGTTTGAATTTATAGTACAAATAATACCGGGCATGTATTTATCACATCTTTGATGGCAAGTAAATACGGAGTAGTCTTACCCTACCTAAATGGACTTTGATATTTCCTGTTTTCGCTCTCAATATTTACCTGTTTTTAATAACTTCCAGTTACTAATCTAGAGGACGAAGCACGAAGTATATTAATGATTAAACGAATTTATCTTAAGTGAAGTTTAAATTAATAAATACAATCTTAAGGTTTTGAAATCTTTAAGATTGCACTTATTAATTCAAAAACAGCGAACTTTCTCTGTCACCGTCGCTACCTGCCGTCAAAATTAATGCTCATCTACATAGTCATCTGAATATTTGCATATTATTTAGATAAGTTGAGGTGACGCAAAATTTCATGCCTAAATAATTGTTTGCCTTATTTAGACGCTTCATAAAGTAAATAAATATAACCAGGCATATATATTATAATATATCCTAGATAAATAGAATATAAGTAATAGATAAATATGTAGAAAGTTATGCCCGTAATTCTAATATTACTTGGAAAACTAAGTCCAGGAATCTGTATAAAGAATACTACTGATGTAGTAGTATTTAGAATTTTCGTTCGTATATCTGCCAGTCTGTTTGTAGGTCTGTGTATTCAAGATTTGCGCAAAATTACACATATTGCCATTACATTTGGTACATAGGTAGGTAGTAAATGTCCCTAGGTACGAATATACATAGGCTACATTTTACGGAACTGAAAGAAGGAGGGTTATAATTTCTATTCGTATAAAATTTATTTTAAATAATTGCTGCTAATGATAAAATCATAAGAATGATAAAAAAGCACTTATAAATGACAGAGGACTTAGATAAAGGCTAAAAGATTGTATAATTTAGTTAAAAATAAAATTAAAAATATGTTAACTGTTATTTGAAAATACGCCGGCGATCTATTAAAAAACGCAAAAAGTGATATATTCATCTTTTAGTTATCTTTCTATTTAGACATATAATAAAAATGTAATTTGCAGGTGTCTGTAGCAAAGAGCAACACGGGCCGCCGGAGGGGAATAGCCATAGGGTTTTCCTCTATACAGAACTGTCTTTCATTTTTTGCGGGGGGAAACCTGCACACAAAAACAATTATCTGTCACTACGAAACTCAACTCACTCAACAACATTAACAATAAACTAAAAATTTCACACACATATAGATTCATTAAAACAGTATCGCTCTGTGACAATGACTAGTCGAATACAGATTTGGATGAGTTCCTTGACCGATCTGCATATTGTAGGAGGGCGAGCGGCCTTTGTTGGTAAACAAATCCAAAACAACACGACCGTTAATTATTGTAATTTTTAAGTTTAAACGGAAGTAAATAGCAGTAATGTGATTAAAAATTACTTTATATATGAAAGGTAACACCATTTTCAGATCGCCATGGCATATCTTTTTTGCAGCTAAATACTGAATAATTCGGCATTTTTGTAGGACTTCGATTCATCCGCGCAACTAAATTTAGTCTAGTGAACAAGAAAAACGGCTGGTTTCTGCTGTTAGCTTTTTGGCTTTTACAGCTTCATCGGACTCAGTCCAGTGGACAGTGCGGCTGCAACTAGTTTTATTGTACTCATAGGCTCGCGTGGACTTATACTTTGACAGAGGGGAACGCCTGCGTATGGCTACTCCCTTCCGATCCGCCGGTGGCCCGTGTTGCTCTATGGCTTGTACGTTGTATACTTTTATGACAAAAATGAAAGAGAGGATAAAAGTAAGTAATTAAATACATTTCTATCGTTTTTAGAACTGTCTATCTGTCTCTCTGTTTGTTTATGAACATATCACGTCTAAAGTACTAATACTTTTTTAAACAACAGATAAGAAAACAAAAAGAAAAAACGTATAAGAGCGTTATGTCGGGTTGAATTTTATGAAAACTGTATTTCATTATTTAAAAAACTAAAAATTTTACCGTTTAAAAAGGCATCCAAACTTATTTCCATCAGAAAATGGATTTTAGAAAAAAAAGACAGCCGAATTATAGGTAAATTACATACATAAACACTCATGCCTGTCACCCAGAGGGGTAGGCAGAGACTATGGACTTCCATTTGGCACGATCCTGACACACCTCTCTCGCCTCCTCCACATCCATATACCTACGCATACACGCTCGTCGGTTAAGGGTACTCTTAATTTGGCCCATTTCCAATATATCGCCAATTTCTATAAATTTCGATAAATTTTCGCCTAGGGCGTCCCTTCCAGACTCTGCCGTTTACCTCTGCCACATAGATTTGCTTTGTCACTCTTTCCTCATTCATTCTTTCTACATGACCAAATCACCGAAGCATTCATTTCTTAATCCTGGTCACAACATCATCTTACAAACCACACTCCTCTCTTATCACACAATTTCTCACTCTGTCATTTAGATTCAGCCCTAACATACTCCTTAATGACCGCATTTCTACAGCATTTATTCTACTCTCATGCTTCTTCTGCCACACCCAACTTTCACTACCATACATTAAAGTAGAGACTAACACAGCATTGTGAATTGCCATACGTACCTTTTTTGACACATTCTGACTTTCCACAATAGAGTGTAGAGCCCCATTTACTCTATTTCCTGCGTTCACTCGTCGTTCTATATCCTTATCATATCTACCATCCCTGCTAAATACACATCCCAAATACACAAACTCATCTACTTACTCGACCAATTCCCCTTCTATTCTTATTTCACATATCGTTTTACTTTCTTCCCTTTCAAAAACCATAACTTTCGTCTTACTTGCGTTCACTTTCTTTTAATGACCTGTTCATTAATGTAACCATCATTTGCAACTCGGCCACCGACGACGCAAGTATGACTTGATCATCGGCGTACAAAAGGCATTTGACGGTTAACTCACCCATTCTTAACCCGCATTCTTCAACTTTCAAATTTTCCAAACAACTGTCCATAAACAGGTTTAACAGCCACGGGGAAGTCACACAGCCCTGTCTGACACCTTTATGGATGCCAAACCAGTCCGAGTAAGCCCCGTTGATCCATGACACAAGCACTGGAGTCCCTATACAGAGACTTCAATGCCTGTATCATCCCAGCACTCAACCCAAATGAGTTCAGTGTTTGCCATAACACATCCCTGTCCACTCTATCATAAGCCTTTTCCAAGTCCAC
Organism: Parnassius orleans; assembly: GCA_029286625.1. Classification (NCBI taxonomy): domain Eukaryota; kingdom Metazoa; phylum Arthropoda; class Insecta; order Lepidoptera; family Papilionidae; genus Parnassius; species Parnassius orleans. The sequence goes on along the minus strand of JAGSMP010000027.1, from coordinate 1,541,760 downwards.
GAACGCACAAAAAACCTTTTAGTCAAAAACTTCTCCGCGATCATGCGCATGGAAAAGACCTGACCTGATCCGTACATCCCATTCCCTTTCTAAATCCCGCTTGCACATCCCAAATTTTTCCATCAGTAACTTTCATAACTCTTTCAATTAGCACCTTAGCATACAGTTTTCCCACAATGCTAAGAAGGCTGATACCACGGTAGATTTTACAGTCCTGCTGCGATCCTTTTCCCTTATATATTGGGACTATCACGACTTTGCATCAGTCTCCCAAACACAAATTAAACAAGGTGTACAGCAGGTCTGCCACCACTCCCTCTCCAGCCCTTAGGATTTCGAGTGATACTCTATCATATCCGGCTGCCTTACCTGCTTTCATACTTTTCATTGCTTTCATTATTTCATCTATACCTATCTCTCTATCTCTTTCCTCTTCTTTCGGAATTTCTATTTCATTTAATTCAAACGTCTCAACACTCATAAACACGCTTTCAAAGTATTCCTTCCATCTCCTTAAACTCGAAACTTCGTCATTCAGAATACAGCCATTCTGGTCTCGTATAGCATTCATTCTAGGCTGTTTTGAATGCCCCTGGCAGTTCTTACGAGTTTTCAGAACATTTTAATATTTGCCTGGAAGTTACCCGATATTTTTCTATCATTCTTATAAGTTCTTTCTTGCTTTTTCCTTTGAACTATTTCTTTTACTCTCTTATTTAGATGTCTAAAGACTGCCTTTTTTCTTTCAATATCATCATTCATACCGCTAGAATGACTAGCCTTGGTTGCTAGTAAATCTAGCCATGCTCTCTTCTTTGCTTTAACTTCCATCCGTACCTCATCATCCCACCATAGTGTTATTTTTCCTTTCATTCGTTCTCTTAGTTACACCACACACTTCGGTAGCTGCATCCACCAAATCTTTCTTGACATTATACCACACAGTCTCCAAGTCTAAATCATTCATAAACAATTCATCCATACCACTTATATTTTCTCTCAGTCTACATTTGAACTTCTCTTTCACACCTTCATCTTGTAACCTCTCTGTTCTTATACGCTGTAATGCAGTGGTAGACACAGATGTCCGATGCCACCAACGTCTGAATAGACCATTAATTCGGCATAAGACCAAGTAATGATCCGTCCCTACGTTGGACCCCCGGTAAACCCTTGTATCTACCACTGCGCTTCTCATTCTTTCATCCACAATTATGAAATCTATCATGCTTCTATCACCACCTCTTTCCCATGTATACATGTGAATCTTCTTATGACGAAAGAAAGTGTTCGTCACAAAAAGATTATTTTCCACACATACGGTGAGGAGGCTTTCACCATTCTCATTTATGCTTTCATCACCAAACGTTCCCAATATCCTTTCATAACCAAGCCTATTCACACCAACCCTTCCATTAAAATCTCCTAATATAACAATATTTTCATTACCCTTGCATTTCATTAGCACCATCCTTACCATCTCCCAAAACTGCTCTCGGATATAAGTGGGCTTAGACATGTCTGGAGCGTAGACCCCTAGAATAAACAACTTCTTTAAGCCCACTTTCATTCGTATCCATAGCAGTCTCGGGCTTACACATTCATACTCTTTCACACAATGACCCATTCTTTCTGAAAGGATGATACCGACTCCCTGGCATGCCAGCTCTGTCTCGTCTACACCAGACCAGTACGCGGTATACATGCCATGTGTAGTGGCATCCTTTCCCTTCCGTTTCGTCTCATTTACACATAACACATCTATTCCTCTATCATACATCATATCGCATACTTCATCCATCTTATCATTCATTGCTCCACATACATTCAATATAGCCAGACGGGCTTCCGCAATCCACTTTTCGCCCCTCCGGTAAACAGAACGTGACGGGTGGCGAACCTTGTCGCCGGTTTTCCTCCCGAAGAATCTTCGCACCCGTGCCCCATTAAAGGGACGCCGGGAACTCGGGGCCATTTCTTTTCTTTTGTACCTCATGGTGCGAAAGTAGTTGGTGGTATTTTTTTTACGCCGCTACCACACGGCGAGGAGCCAAGTCTGTTCTTTCGGCTTTGTCGCTTGTTTAGCACCACCCGGGGGACACGTGTAGGGTGGGCCTAGGATTAGGTGGTCGAAGCCTACGGACGCGAGCGACTCATCCCCCCCATATAGGTAAATTATACAGGGTTATTTTGCAATAACCAGCCAAATTTGCAGAGAAGGTTCAGAATAAGTAAAATAGGCAAATAGTGAAGAAAATTAGTTTAAAAAAAATCTCAAACATTCTGTCCCTTTTATCTTTTAAATTCAAAATGCGTGATAATGCATTATTTTAACTGATTTTACTGCGCTCGCACACATTCGTAAGGGTCGATCGGTAGGCAAAAACGTTGTTGCCCATAAATCACATTCAATTTGGGATAATTTTAAATAAAAGTAGAAGCCTTATTTACTCGTATTTTCAAAAACTGCAATAGCGGTATATCATTATTTATATATTTGAACTTAAGTTTAAAATTCGGCTACTCTTTGAAAAATAACCCTGTATAATATACGACAACAAAAATACATGAAATGTATAGTAAAAGTTGATTTTGTATGGCAACTAAAACACTTAACAAGCTGTCAGAGAATTTAGGTAAAACCATTAAATATTAACAAATTCAACTTTAACTCAGTGGCCCGTTAATCAATGTTTTATATTGAGTAAAAGATTTTCTGACATCTAATACGAGTACCTACATATTATAATAAAAATGTATAGTGCATGTGCAATATTGTACCTATGTTTTTGTGACAAAAATGATTGAGATGGACTAGAAATAAGCAATTAAATACATTTCTGTCATTTTTAGAATTGTCTGTCTGTGTGTTTGTTTATGAAAGGCATCACGTCTAAAGTACGAGTACTATATTTTTCAAAAGAGTCATTAACAAAATAATAAAGCATATCTTCGATTTACATTTAGTATTTGTTTTATTAAAATCGGTTCATTTTATCAAAAATATTCAAGTATGGGTATGAAGTATAGGTACGAATTTGTTCAATGGTGGCATTAAGTCATTAAGTGCATTTTAATTTAATCTCAGAAATCGTAATTAAATTATGTAAATAATGTTCATATTTCTGAGCGTGTATTTTTTTAAAGAGAAAAGTTAATTACGCTGCTCTACTGCTTGTTGACGAATTCATTTATTTTCTAACAATTTTCAAAATTTAGGTTTGATCACAATGTTTTCATTCACCGCCGAAAACGTACTATGCGCGGATACTTATTTCCTGAGTTACTACGACACTCCTTCTGTTATCAATCTACCTATAAGTTTATTAAAGTACATATATTCCATATGCTCTTGATTATTGAAAATCTGTCACTATCCTTCTGATTCAGAGGTTCTTTTGTATAATGTATCAATTGCGTCGAAATTTTTGTCTTTTATTTTCAAAAACTACTTAAAAACTATTTTTGACTATGATTGTAGAATATTTTTATAAATCGTCCTTTTCCTAACTATAAGAAACTGCCTGAACTAAGCTCCTATTTTAATGATACTTTTATATTACATAATACGCATAAATTACTTTGAAATTTCTGGCTTTCATTAGATTGGTACCCAAAAGTTTATTATTAATGATTAAACGAACTTACCTTAAGTGAAGTTTTATCATAATTATACGAGGTGCTTCGTCCGAAGATATTAGTAACTGGAACTTATTAAACACAGGTAGTACCATGGCGAGGATTCACCGCTCGCACTATAGTTGAGAATCTAAAAATAAAAAACCCCTCCTTTCTCCTTCTTCCTCCGGTCACAGGAGTGGGGAGAACCCCACTCCCGTGGACCACCAATAGATTCTGCTCTCAATATGTACGATTTAGCACGAGTTTTCTTCCTTGCAGAACGTCTTTGTGGAATCGGTTACCACCAGCGATTTTTCCCGACCGATATGACTTTGGGACATTCAAGAAAAGAACTTACTCTGTTTTTAAAGGCCGGCAATGCACCTGCAATTCCCCTGGTTGCAGTTGTTCATAGGCTGCGGTAGTTACTTACCATCAGGTAAGTTGTATTGCTCCTTCTTATATAAAATAAACTTTATTCTATAAAGAAAAAGCTTGTACTCATTTTGCATGTTGTCAAATTCACACGTTAAGATTGTATAAAGAAATGCGATGATAATATCTTTTATTGCAAATTACAAAACATCTCTTTTTTATCATCACCATCATTACAGTACATCATTTTGATTTCAATAGCATCGCGAATCATCTTTGGAAGGAATCGGTGTTCTTTAGCGAGGATTTGTAGATTATCAAATCTGATGTAGTAACGGGCGCGATTCTGTACGTGTTCACACACTGCAGACTTCCCCGGAGCGTCGATTCTTCACATCAGCTATGTGTTATTTTCCGCCAGTGTTTATTGATCTTATAGTTTGTCCTATGTAAGAGATACCACTTTCACAATCAAGAATGCTACGGACAAGGCTATAATAGACGGTCAGGAAGCTTCAAGGCTGTTTGAAGTCCTTAATGCGTCTCGTTATGAAATTCATATCAAACTTAAAGTAGTTACCGGTTACTACAAAACTTTTTCACTAAGAAATGAACATGGCTGCAGGATCAGGTCAATAGTCAGGTTACATTTTCATTTTCCTATCCAATCTCAAAGAAATAGGTACCAAATATTAAGACGATTCTTTAACCGCTAAAGAATTATATTGAGTGTATACGATCGTAGGTACTGTATTTAGATCACTATTGTCGTTACGTTTTTTTAACCAGTCCCAGCTTCCATGCCAAATTTCATGACGATACCATCAAGAGAAGATATTTATAGTATCAGATCGCTCTTAATATATATTTCATTTTTCTATCCAACTTCAAAGTGCATATTAAATTTAAAGACCTTAAACAGATATGAATTTCAAACAACCGTCCTGAAGGCCTCAGTCGCCTGTATCCTTCAACTTCTTACATGTCTTAGCATGTGGCCATTCCATCTAGTGAGAGTCCATCCAAAACTATGCTTGCCGGTACTCACATATATTTTATTATTTCATTACAGCCTATAGAAGTCTTTGATCCCTAAAATTAAAAAACGTTAAAACTTTAAAAAAATAAAATCACACTAAAAATTAAGTTTACGAGTCGTACCGATATAAGAAACAAAATATTTACTTTAATATAAAATAAAAAGTGATTAATAACGACTTTAAAAAATTAAGCAAAATTAAAAGAACAGTTTAAATGATCTATTGAAAAGTTGTTATTGTCCGTTATCAATGACGAAAAGTAGGTCAGTCAAATGTTTGAATGAAGTTACCTAATTTCAAAATTGTGCTACATTTTAAACTGTGTCAGACTGAGTTTCGTTTCTACAGATTCTAATTATATATTTTTTAAAGTCACAAGGTGGAATAATAAAACAATAGTGATAAAATAGTAAATAATTAATATTCGTCTTTTAGTTTTTAATGAAATAGAAAAAAATATATCGTTAAAATTTTTAAAGTCTCAAAGTTAATATATTTAATATTAGTAGTCGAATTTATGAACTAAGTAAATTTATTCATAACAGTGAATAATTTTAATAAAACTTTCATGATAAAGGTAATCAAGCAGAACAACAATCTCTTTTAATTACAGTTATTTTTTTAATATGATGGAGATAGGGGGTCGAAAAGAGAAAAATATAAGTGAGGGTAGAACTTGAAATCGCCACTTGGTTTAGCAGTCGCGCTACTAAAGAGTATCAAGGTAAGATTTGTAAAGAGAGGTGATCCAAACCGTGGGTCCATTGTGATTATGTAGTGATGTAGTGAATGTAGTAATGATAATTATATTACTCGAGTAGAGGAAAAGTGTAGTAATTAAAATAATTCAAAACCATTTTTGTCCGACTGCCCCAGAAGGAGGATTTTTTTTTTGAGTGTATAGAATAGAATAATTTTTTATTCAATATAGATTACATGTGTAATTCTTATTGAAAGTCATTTTTTACTTTACCACTGGTTCGAAAAAAAAACCTCTGTCCTGGGAAGAACCAGCAAGAAACCCAGCGGGACTTTTTTTTTAAAGTAAGTTTTACATTAATGGTTGTACAAACTATTTAAGTACAAAATTTATTTTAGAAACTGCTTGGTAGCGACCACCTCATTCCCAGGGGTTATTATCAATCATATATTCATTTATACTATAATAACCCTTTTATACAGTTTCAGCTTAACAAAACATTTAAACTTGGTAATAGAGAGAGCCTGTACACTTTCCGGGACCTTGTTGTAATAGCGTATACATTGCCCCAAGAATGAATTACTGACTCTGTGGAGTCGAGAAACTGTATCACTAGCTTGTGCTTGTTCCTAGTGTTTACAGAATGTATATCACTTTTTACTAAAACTACCTTTGTTTTTGTGAACATACATTAAATTTTCCTAAATATACTGAGAGGCCAAAGTTAATATATTTATTTTTAAATTTATCTCTAAGAGACTCTCTCGGTTTTAGGTTGTAAATAGCTCTAATGGCCTCTTCTGTAAAACAAAATAGTTTCTGAATCAGTTGCATTTCCCCATAGCAAAATCCCATAAGACATTATGCTATGGAAATAACTGAAATAAACTAGTCTAGCTGTCTCGACACTAGTGAGACCTGTAATCTTTTACAGCATAGGCTGCAGAACTTAGTCTGCTTGCTAGTTTGATATATGGGGCCCCACTGAAGCTTTGCGTCGAGAGTGATGCCAAGAAAAACAGTGGATTCAACAGGGCTCAGTTCTTCCCATTTAAAACACATTGGTACCCAGATTTTAACATTCGTTGTTGTAAATTTAATACATTTAGTTTTATTTCCGTTTAAATGTAGATTATTAACGTTAAACCAATGCACTAATTTTGATATAGCATTATTCACTTCGTCACATTTAAATGATTGACGTTTAAGTTTAAAAATCAAGGAAGTATCATCAGCAAATAATACTATATCATGATTATCCCTACAAGGAAGGTAAGTCATTAATATATACCAGAAATAGGAATGGGCCGAGAATCGAGCCCTGAGGGACACCATTAGTACAGGTGACCCGGAAGAACTTTTACCATTGATAATAACTTTCTGCATTCTATTACTTAAATATGAAATAATAAGTTTAAGCGCTGTGTTCTTGACACCATAGTACTGTAGCTTCCTGATTAATGTCTCATGGTGAACACAGTCGAAGGCCTGGAAAGGTCACAAAATATACCCAAAGCATCCTCCGAATTCTCCCATGCACAAAAATATGTTTAATAAGCTCAACTCCAGCGTCAGTTGTCGAGCGACCCTTGTAAAACCGAATTGATTTTTATGTAGCAATTTATTAATATTAAAGAAACTTAAGATCTGATCTAAAATTATTTTTCAAAATTTTACTAAATGTTGGTAGTACAGAAATCGGTCTAAAGTTGGCGGGGTCTAATGTACTACCAGATTTAAATAAAGGTATGACTTTACTATGTTTCATTAAATCAGAAACACACCAGATTCGACGCTTGTATTAAATATAGTGGCTAGATAAGGTGCTATTATATCTATTATAGATAAAATAACTTTAACGGAAATCCCCCATAAGTCTGCCGTTTTCTTAACATCAATTGTTTTAAAATATTTAACGATATCTTTTGGCAATACTCTATGGAATTTAAAAGTATTTGAACAAGCCTTTACATTTTGTTTAAGCAATGATTCGGCGACAGTAGGAGAAGAATTTAATGATTTTGTTGTCAAAAAAGGAACATCAGTAAAATGTTTCTCAAAAGCCATAGCAACTTCTTGATCAGATCGAGTTAAACTGTTGTTAATATTCAATTGAAAATCCGAGTTGCGCGGTTTGACCTTGCCCGTTTCACTATTTATTATTCTCCAGGTCATTTTAATTTTGTTGGATGCAGTTTTAATTTTGTTACTTAAATGTAAAGCCTTAGCTGTGTAGCACACTTTTTAAATATTTTAGAATATGTTTTACATAATCTCTAAATATAACACTAGTATTATATGATCTTTCATTATAAAGCTCATATAACTTTCGCCTACTTTATAAATTCCTACTGTCGCCCATTCATCAAATGATTTGCGACTGTTAAAAGAGAAAGTTTTAGAAGTAAATATTCTACTAAATTCACAAGTTATAATTTTAAATAACATACTATACAAATAATTAGCACTATTTTTAAATGAAAGTGATGGAAGTCTTTTATTATATTACTTCTAAACCTCTCCAAGCGATGGTCATTTATTGGAACAAACACAACTTCCTTATTTTTCTGTTTTTTGTGTATGTAAGGCAATGATACCAACTGTCCACAGTGATCTGAACTTAAATTTTGAATAATTGATTTATGCAAGGGCTTAATATCTGTAAAAATATTATCTATACAGGTTGCACTAGGCCCAGCAATACGTGTTGGTTCTAAGTATAAATTAACAAGATTATACGATTTAAACAATGAGCTAAACTTAATACTAATGGAAGAAGTTTCAAGGAGATTGATGTTAAAGTCTCCACATATTACAACAGACTTGTTCTGTTTACTAAGTTTGAGCAAAACTTCTTCCACAATCCTTTCAAAATAGTCATAAGTAGCACATGGGGGTCTGTAAATACTTACAACAATGTGGTGCTCGAGCTCGACACAAGCCATTTCTACAGTTCGCACAACAGAGAGGCTCACAATATCCTTACGTTCTTTATATAATAATGATTTATCTGCTAATATTAAGGAGCTACCACGTAAACTTTTTTCTCTATTGAATGAACTGACCACCTGGTGATTTCTGAAATTAAACATGAAATTATAATCTTTTAGCTCAGTTTAAGTTCAGTAATACAAAGGATATGTATGTTATTACTATTTAAAAACAATTCAACTTCCAATTTTTGCCCATCATGCCTTGTATATTTTGATGCACCAGGTGTAAACAATTTTATTACTTATTTGTGGGCTGCATTCAAAATTAATGAAACTCTTATTATTGCTAGAGATTGCCTCTATTGTCGCATTTACTAATTTAAATTAGTTGGAACTGATTCCAAATTAAATGTCAAATGATTATCATGCTCAATAAAAGCAGTCTTGGTAGCAAAAACTTGGCTGAGTTAAAAAGTAAATAATAAGATAGCAAATTTGCTACCAGTCTTAAATTATATTTGGATAGGTAATACCTATCTTTTGTCCAAAACTTTTTTATTAAATTATTTATGTCAATTAAATGAAATTTGTCATTATTATCACAATTACATGTCAAATTTAAATTATTGTTACATATTAAATTATTCATTTGTATATTTAAATTATGTCTTAGATTATTTTCCTGTGGCAATCCCTGTATGTAAGGCAGTGTGAACAAGACAATTTTGTGTACATTTAAGTTATTAAGTTGTTCAATATATCTTAATAACTGTTTGTTGTTTACACTGCCTCTTCTACCAACAAAAATTATTATTGTACTATTTGGGCAAAATTTAGTAACTATAATTTTATTTAGAATGTCACTAAAAGATGCTCCAGGCATGCAGCAATTTGTAATTTTTTGTCCCTTTAAAGAGTTATTTAAAGTTATGCCTAGATTTTTTCCCATGTCATCGCTATACACAATTATATTATTTTTGTTAATATTTGAGTTATTTTATTTTAAGCTCCTCTGCTATGGCACTGTCATAGAGTTTTGGTGGTGGTAATATTAGCACACACCGACTCTGAAGAAGCTGGTATTGAATGCTGACACTCACATTGATGTTTAACTAAGGAGTCAAAACGCTCCTCATTATATTTACATGTCTTTACCAGATTATCCATAGCCAGTATGTGTTCTTTTATTTCGTTTTGGGCTGATTTATATTTATTGGACACAGTTTGAAGGAGTTAGTAAGTGATAACATTTCTGATTTAAGGCACTCTATGTCAGTCTCATAACATTTTTTTATGTTATCCACCTCAATTGAATACAACTTAAGTTCATATATCAATGCTTGCTTTTCTTTACATAAATTAACATAATTTTTGGTATTAATCTTATTTTTTATTAATTTTTGTACTTTCCTTATGTATTTATTAACTTTTATATACTTCTTCAATTTGGTTTTGCTGCAATTAATCCTTACTGTGTTTCCTGAAGTGGAAGAGTCGTCACCAGTCAAATCTATAGTTGCAGGTTGCTGTAAAATTCTTGAAGTATTACATTGCACAAGCTCAGAGAACAGGCTTTGAGTCTGGGAGGCGTTAATGTTAATGTATTTCTAATGGGCAATTATGAGGCAATATATAGTGGAGGCCTATGTTCAGCCGTTACCCTTACAATTACAGCTTATTACAGTCCACTGCTGAACATAGGCCTCCCCCATAGATTGCCTCATAGGGAGGATATTTGCCAGCCATAGTTGCCACGCTTGGCAAGCGGGCTAGCAACCGCAGTTTTATTTTTTATTTTTAGTCGTTATTAAGAATATGCTGCTGCCCATCTTCAGATTTGTTTCACTCTCTCGCCTCTTAGCCTCTTACGACACCCACGGGATGATATGGGGTAGTGGATATTCTTACACCGCCACTACACGGTATTTATGTTCAGCAGTGGACTTTAATAGGCTGTAACGGTAACGGTAACTGTATGTCTATTTCTTTATCACGCTCTGTAAATAGTTTGTGAATCACGCTCTGTAATTAGTTGTGGAAGTGACAAAGGGTATGAAATTATTCTCTTTTCGGTAACGTTTTTTACGTAGTCGGGTTTTTAATTACTATTTTAACCATTGGCCATGTTGTATGACGTATAATGCTGTACCTGAATTTGATCATGTTAATAAAGAACAAATGATTGATTTGTGGATCATTAAGGCAGAAGAATGTTCTACATTGTCTCTTGTTGTGGTTCGAAAAACAATTGCTTCATAATGCCTTGCCTAAATCAATAGATGTAGCTAAAGTATAGTATCAGTTTTACCTTCTTTAATTTTTTGTTGTCAGAGTGTGGAAAGGAAAACCTAATGAAAACATTTCCTATAGTACAAAATTATGCTCAAGTATAATTAGAAATGTTAAAAAGGAAAGTGAGGGATAATTAATCAGTGGAAACTTATTATCTTGCTAAATGGTTACGATATGTCCGTCAAACGAGAGTGAATGTTCGATTTACGGTTTAGAGGTTAAAAGCATGCGTTTAGGCGCTCAGAGTACTAATTATTCACAACCGGAAGACTTGCTTTTTAATTTCAAATCCATTAAGTTACATGATACAAAAGACAAAACATATGGTCCAATATTTACTAAAAACTGGTGTGATGGGTAAACTTCAGATATAGTTAAATAAAACTATGATCAGACATCGAGTTTTCACTACTAACATGCCTGTCAGTTATCCGCCTGGATATGTAATTAGTAGCAAAGGTTATATCTAACACTTCTTGCCTAGCACGCGTTACAAAGGTTGGTGTGCACCCTAAGTTTAGGCTTACCAGGCGATTGGAGATGAGAAAATCATATAGTAAAACTGGTTTTTACCGATTTTATCGCGTATATTAACTTATTTTACATTCCCGACCTTTTGAGTACTTTACAGCACCCATGGTCACAGGGTGGACTCAGATGTTCGACGTCCCAATGTCAAAGTTAACCACGGCTACCTTCAGATTATAATTATTAATTTTTGTCCGATCTGCGAAGAATGAGCTTATATATTATAGTATCTTTTTAATTTAATGTTATTAATTAAAGGATCCGAAGCAGATAGAAGCACCCAGCCATCTTCTCTATTGAAATTAGGAAGGTTTTTGTTTGCTGATTTCAATAGCCTCGCGAATCATCCTTGGAAGGAATCGATGTTCTTTAGCGAGTATTTGTGGTCTATTAAATCCGATGTAGTGACGGGGCCGATCCTGTACGTGTTCACTGACTGCAGACTTCTCGGAGCGTCGATTCTTAACATCAGCTATGTGTTCTTTTACGCGGGTGTTATTGGTCTTTTAGTTTGTCCTATGTAAGAGAGACCACATTCACAACAAGCTTATACGTATATATTTTACAATAACCGACCAAATTTGCAGAGATGTTTCAGAATAAGTAGTATTGGCAAATGTTGAAGAAAAATTAATTTTAAAAAATCTCAAACATTCTGTCCTTTTTATCTTTTAAATTCAAAATGCGTTGTAATGCCCATAAATCACACTCAATTTGGGATAATTTCAAAGAAAAGTATAAGCCTTATTTACTCGTATTTTCAAAAACTGCAATAACGTTATATCATTATTTATATATTTGAACTTAAGTTTAAAATTTGGCTACTCTTTGAAAAAGAACACTTTTTTATTTAATACCTACGTAAATATAGCTTATACCTACATAAAATAAAAATAAGGACTTAAAATTGGTTTTGATGTTCAATTTATGTACTTATTCATGTGCAGTCAAAATGACCCATGATTAATATATATACGTTTGTAAAATATGATTAGTATTCTAGGGTTAAAGGTGTAGTTTTCGCGTAAACATAAGAAATCATTAATTTCAGATAAAACTAAATATAGTAACATGATAATTGCTTTAAGAGTAACTAGCGCGTCCTAGCTTCAAATGTAATAAACCGTTAGTGTAGTGTCTGTATTCGGATTTCCAACAATGATTTCAGTAGAAAAATCGAATCTGTCAAATCTAAAAATAAAAAAATATTTTAGACGAAAAATCCGTTTTGTATATTGCGGTAAATGGCGATGTAAAAATATATGACGTGGAATTACCTTATCAGAGTACTTTAATTAGGTAGAACTGAATAAGTGACTTTCAGGACCTAAATGTTTTTATAGCGTGAGTAATTTACCCCTGTCAAAGGGCTTTGGTAATTCAATCATAGAACTGTTAGGTAAATCAGTTACAGATTCAGTACCGGTACTCATAGTACCTACCTAAAGGTTGTCTGGAAGAGATCGCTCTTAGCAATAAGACCGCCCAATTTACCAAATTTCTTTCTCTCCTTTTTTGTTAATATTTATGTTTTTTTGGCGTACAATAAAGTGTTATCTATCTATCTATCTATCTACCGGAAATCCTATTCAAACAAGCAGTCTTGTAGGACATACATTTAATGAACAATGTTGTATAGCAGTATAGCAGTTTTAAAGACTTCTGAACGTTTTTCTATAATCTGAGGTAAGACATGAGTTGCCTCTGTCGTTGATTTTTCGAAAAAGTAACAAATAAATGAATTACTAAGGGAACATCGGTGTTGGTGAGCTTTTACTTTTAGAGAAAAATAAAATAAAGACATTCTGCATTTTAAGTTTAGTTTTATTCCATACTTTACTTCTAAATTGCTTTAATAGAACACGAGACACGCGTTTGCAATCACTTGTTTATGAGACATTGGATGCTATCACGCGCCGCGCCGCCGTAAGGAATGTCTCACTTTTATCGCCAACAACATGTTTAACAACAAATTAAGTTAGGTCAATTTTGTAAATTTCATTTATTGACAAATGTTATGTATTAAATCCGTATCTATTTTTAATATTTTGTCCTCGTTAATCGAATGCTGTGAAAATTTTCCACGAGACATGCATAAGTCTCGGAAGATTTTCTTATTTATGTACACAAGACACAGTGTTTTATAACGTGACATGAGATTTTCATAACATATTTTTGGTCGAATTATCGTTGCAACAATCGGATTTTGATTAAATTGTTAATACATACATACATTTATTGTTTTCACATACAACTTAAACAAGTTATAAGTATAATTTTGTATAATTATAATTTATAAACATAGGTATAATTTACAATAATAAAAAACACTTAACATACTGATTGTTATTCTATCCGTTTAGAGTTTAGAAGACCTGTACTTCTACTTATATAGAATATGATGTTATTTTTGCTGGGTATTACATAAAAACAAAGTAGTTTAGTCAGCCATACGTAAAATTTCTGTTACGTGTGAGCTATCAGTAGAAGCATTGGCGGATTATCCTTAAGGCAAACTAGGCCTATGGACGTGAGATTACAAAGATGCGCGCGTGAAAGTTCTTAAACGAAGAATGTGCGTATCGACGACAATCAGCAATTGCAGTGGTGAGCGAAGTTTTTCTTGCCTAAAGATAGTGAAAAATTATCTTCGCTCAACTTTAAGCGATTAAATTCGTTAGCGATACTTAACATTGAATCAAATTTATTGCTATATCTTTAAACTGTGACGATTTTATTGACAATTTTGCATAACAAAAATGATGGCACTTTTAACAAATGTAATTGGATAAATAATTATTATATGGTACCATCACCAACTTTAAATAAATAATATTATTCATAGCATTATTGTTTTATACAGGGTTATTTTGCAATATATGGCCAAATTTGCAGAGACGGTTCAGAATAAGCAATATAGGCGAGTGGTGAAGAAAAATTAATTTAAAAAAATCTCAAACATTCTGTCCTTTTTTACCTTATAAATTGAGAATGCGTGGTTAATGCATTATTTTAACTGATTGTCATTCAAAAATATCTAACGCCTACTATTTTACTACGCACGCACACATTCGAAAGGGTCGCTCGGTTGGCAAAAACGTTGTGAATTGAATCGCACACAGAGGAGCGCGCGTATGCCTAGTTGTTGCCCATAAATCACATTTCAAATAACCGTTGAAGCCTTATTTACTCGTATTTTTAAAAACTGCAATAAAGATATATCATTATTTATATATTTTAACTTAAATATGTATAAAATTTGTCTACTCTTTGAAATATAACCCTGTACATATATTAAAAATATTGTAATTGTGTAATTTCGGCGGTGCTACAGTCCCTTCAGCGGTGCCAAGTTGACTGTTGGTATATCGAAGCGCTGAAGTGTTTTAACAGGGCTACGATGACTCCCCCCCGAACGGGTTCCCGCCTTGTCGTGGCGAGGGGGGCTTAGTAACCGTGGTTTGGTCACCCGCGGTGAACAAAGAGGAACCCACATGGCTGCCCCGAGATGAAGGACCGGCCCGAGGTGGCCATTCCGAGTGGGCTTGGCGAGCTCAATTCGGATGTGTGTTGGTGGGCTATGGTGAGAGGGGATGTTCTTTGTCCAGCCGAGGTGGAGTCGCGGAGGAAGAGGAGTGTTGGTATGGCGATGCGCCACTCGCCCTATTCTCCACGACTCTGACAGGGCCGCACTATTGATGCGGTGGTGGTGGTGCTGCGGTTGGGGGTCGGTATTGAAACGCCGCTCTCCCTTCTCTCCGCAGCCGAATCTTGGTTGGCGGCGCAGCTATAGACAAGATCCGTCGCTGAGTAACCCCAGCGTCACTTCCTAACGGAAGGCTAGTGCTTCTGAGTGCTCGTTTTTCCTGGCCCCGTGGCCTTCGTGCATCGGATCAAATTCGGTTCGATCAATGGGGAGTACATCACTCAAATTCGATTTGCCGGCGATATAGTCCTTATGGCAGAATCCCTGAAGGACCTAAGCACTATGCTCAATGACCTCAACAGTGCCTCCCAACGTATAGGTCTTAAGAAGATCATGGACAAAACAAACATCATGTGTAACGTCCATGTCACACCTATGCCTGTAGTTGTTGGAAGCACTAAGCTCGAAGTTGTTGACGGGATGTTAACCTGGGACAAATAGTCCGACTAGATTAGTCCAACTTCGACCGAGAGGTCAATCGACGGAGTCAGCTCGGCTGGGCAGTGTGCGGGAAATTACGACAGATCTTCTCGTCAGGTATTCCTCCAAACTTGAAAACGAGATTGTACAACCAGTGATGACTTATGAATCTGAGACGTGGTTCTTTACTGCTAGCCGTATGAGGACGCTCAAAGTCGGTAAGCGAGCTATGGAGAGGGCTATGATCGGGGTTTCTCTATGTGATAAACTTAGAAATGAGGATATCCGCAGTAGAACCAGAGTGACCGACACAGTCCAATGGATTAGTAAGCTGAAGTGGCAATGGGCGGCCATATAGCTCGAAGAACCGACAACCGATGGAGAAAAAAGGTTCTCGAGTGGCAGCCTCGTACAGGTAGGCGAAGTATAGGGTGACCCCCCACTAGATGAAGTGACGACCTGGTAAGACATGCAGGAAGTCGATGGATGCAAGTCACAGGACCGTGCTTTGTGGCATTCCTTGGTGGAGGCCTATGTTCAGCAGTGGACTTGTGAAGGGCTGTAATGATGATGATGATTAAAAATATTTAGCAAACTTCCCACAATTTGGGGATGGATAGAATTTTCCACATTCTATTTTCATTTTTATTTCTCTTTAAAAAAACGTTACCCCCACACTAGGATTTTCTCCTGTATCGTGGAGGCAGTTTACAAACATAAATTGCACGAGGACAAACATCCAGACCCGGAACAATTATTTGTAGGCCATACAAATACTTGTTCCGTGCGGGATTCGAACCCGCGGCCCCTAGCGCAACAACTCATTGCTAAGCCACTGTGCCACGGAGCCGTCCCTCTCGTCGGATTCTATCCCTCTTACTTACTTCACTTTCGTCACATAAGTGGTGCTAGTAGCAAACGCACGCAGTTAACTACGTTCCTATTGCAAACGTTGCACCCGGTCTCCGTTAGACCCCGCAACGTTGTTATCGAACCACCAATTTCACTCGATTCCGACAATCCAAACGTCGCAGCACATCGCAGCACGTCACACAACGATACTACACAATACATCTAATGTGTCAAAAAGGCACGACGCACTTGGCGTACTACGCCGTACACCGGCGTATTAAAACATCGATCGACACGAGCTAAGCAATCAGAGATGAGGGTCCGCACTCCCCCACTCAGACAGCAGTTGGATTTTTTAGGAGCTGGGGCAAACGAGCATACGGCTCACCTGATGGTAAGTGGCTACCGCTGCCCATGAACAACTGCAACACTAGGGGAATTGCAGGTGCTCTGCTGAGCCTTCCAATTTCTCTTCCAAGTGACCACGAAACTGAACGTCACTCGATATGTCGACGCCGAGGATTCCGATACTGGTTGAGGCAACAAGGGGAGTGCCTTGAAACTGAAGATATACGACAAAGGGCTTCTTTCTAGCGGTAAACGTGCAAACTTGTGTCTTCTGGGGATTAAACTGGACTAGATTTAGTCGTCCCCAATCTGAGACTTTGTTCAGCAAAGACTCGACTTCAGACACAAGTTTGTTCCGGTACTCGGCAACGTTTTCCCGAGAAATATTAGCACGGCCGGTGTATCATCAGTGCTGTCATCCGCATAGCAATGACTGTTACCAGTTTGGTACATATCATTGATATGTAGAAGAAACACGCAGCCTTGTGGAACACCAGCATTAATAGGCTTGTAATCGGAGCATGCACCGTCTACAACGACCTTGATGAACGACTCTGCAAGATAGCTGGTGATCCAATTGCACAATTTCGCGGGAAGCCCATAGGAAGGGAGCTTCGAAAAAAGCGCTTTGTGCCAAACCCGATCGAAGGCCTTCGCAATGTCCAATCTAGCGGCTAATGCCTCCCCCTTGGACTCTACTACCTCCGCCCATCTGATCGACCCTGACGAAAACCGTATTGGCGGTCACTAATCAGCTGGTGATCCTCAAGATACCGCATGTGCTGGCAGTTTATAATGGATTCCATTATTTTGGAGAACTAGGAGGTTATAGCGATAGGCCTGCAGTCAGACGGGTATGAGCGGTCGTCTTTTTTAGGGATCGGGTGGACGAAAGCCGTCTTCTATGATTTCGGGACTACATCAAGGGAGTAGGAGTACCGGAAAAGACGCGTTAGAGCCGGTGCCAACTCTGGAGCGCACGTCCTCAGCACAATTGGGGGGATTCCTTCAGGCCTACTCGACTTGTGGATGTCCAGGGAGAGGAGTGCTTTGTGAACCGAGCGCTGTGTGAACCGTACATCCGGCATCGAGCATTTACACCGCGGGATGGTCGGCAGTGTGTTCCCCCCTTAATCGAGAGTCGAGTTGGATGCAAAGACAGAGCCTAACAGATCGGTTTTCTTCTTTGCGGCATGGGCCAGTGAGTCTTTCTCTCTGTGCAGAGATGGAAGAGATGGCTGACAGAAGTTCTCTTAAACAGCCTTGGCAAGATACCAGAATGCACGGGTTCCCGAAGGAAGGCGAACTACCTTCTCGCCAGTTCTGCCGATGCGCTCTGACCTTGCCTTGGCAATGACTCTTTAGAAGGACCTGAAGGCGGAATTATACTTATTTTTAAGATTGCTGGTGTTTACATCCCGAAACGTTGATGCGTCAACCCAGGCCCGGTAGCACTCCTGCTTATAGCGTGATGCTATTTTACAGGAGCGACTAAACCATGGCTGAGATCTGCCTCCGATGGGCACCACAGAGGAAGGAATAAAAAGTTCCATACTCTGAAGTACCACATCAGCGACAGAATTAGCAAAAACGTTGGGATCGTGCGGCGAGAAGCAAACCCGCCCCCAAGGGTAGGATGCAAATAAAGACTGCATGATTATAGTGCCAAACACGGCAGCAGCCTGCGGAATGCAACCGCGATTTCAACGTGAGTGGCACCACACTCCGGACTAGACAATGGTCCAAGGAGCCAAGAGGGGCGTCGACGGAGACCTAATATCTATCCGGATGAGAGGTCAGCAGAAGGTCCAACAGGCAAGGTGCATGATCCTCCACATCTGGAATCAACTAAAAAAGTAATCAGTTGTGTCAGACCATATGCCAAGGCGAAATCATGAACAGATCTCCCCGCATGATCAGTTAAACGTGAACCAAGCCATTCGGCGTGGTGAGTGTTAAAATCGCCGAGGATCACGATCTCCGCGGATGGGATCTGCCGTAACAAGGTATGCCATTTGGACGTGGTCGAAGAGTCCGTCTGTTTTGGCATTACCGCTACGGGAGCTATAGAGGCACCCGTAGACACGCAGATGGTCGTCGCTGTACACGCGTAGCCAAAGGATAGACAGGTCCGAACCTTCAAGACTACCGAGGCATCGAGAACAGATGTCCTCTCTGACGTATACCCAAACTCCAGCCCGAGGCACAAAGGAGTGTTCCAATTTGTACCCCGGGTAGGAGAGATACGAAGTATCAGCCGGAGAGGAAACCTGCGTCTCGGTCAGAAAGAGCAAGGCTGGCTTTGCTGTCTCGAGATAGTAGTGGACGACATTGTTTAGATTCGAGTGAAGTCCCCTGATAGCGTGGCAGGAGTCGCCTTGGTCTTGTTACTCAGCTTGCCCCGAGCAGTTATTGTCTTGAGCGGAATTTTTTCTAGGGGTGCTGGTACCCTCCTGGGGTAGTCTTACATTTAATTCCGCTACCATGTTCATGGGGGGAGGGGATTGGGCCTCCGGCCACCTGCACTCACCAAACGAAACGCAGAAGCGGAGCTTCTACTTCACGCCGGTATTCTGTCAGGTCGTGGTACCACCCCGGCTCGAGCCGGCCCATATGTGCAACAGCAAAAGCTGCCGCGTGGCTCTACCACTATTCGATAGTAGCTCAAAAACCCTAGAAAGGGCTAGTAACATACCTAATCATAAACCATCACCCCCATCATCGTCATCATTATCGCGTTTCCCTTTTATATAGCTCGCGAGCCCTGAGTCAGCAGCAGATGAAGGTGTAAAAGCCAAAAACGCTAACAGCACTAACATCACAGAATATATACAGGATGTCCGGTAAGTAATGGATAACCCCTCAGGAACTAGTGGGGGGGCACCTGGGTCACTCAGAAAAAAAGAAAATAAAAAATGTATCTGCAGCAGTCTGAAAAAAAATTACTTTAAAAGTATAAGTATGAAATTTTATGCCTCCGTTCAGATTATAGAATACTACGGCTACAAATATATTAAAAACCAATTGATTTTCTCTGGAAATAACCATGAATGTTTGATCTTGTCATCGCGCATTACAAAATATTTTTAACTGTAACTGTTTTTTTTTTCTTTAATACATAATCGATTTTAGAATGACGAAGTTTGAGCACCTTGTGGTGTAAAAAACATGCTTATTCCATGCAGATTCTAAAATAGTAATAAACTCAAATTTTTTGTTGTCAAATTACTGAGTCATTGGTGTTTACATTCCGGAAGGGTGATTTACACAAAGTTTAATATTCATTAAAATTACGAAAATCACTTGCAATAAATTATATTTCGAGTACCTAATTTTGTTCAAATGTTGACGTAAGTTCGGAAAGGGACGGGTGGGCCTCAAGTTTAGATATTTATTTATTAGGATTACCAACAGAAATTACAACAGTAATACAAAGATCATTTTCATAACAAATTAGACACATTATAATTGTATTTCTTTTTATGGGTAATCACAACATGCGTTGATTATTTAGTAAATAAAAGAATTGTAAGGAATAAAAACTGAATTACATCCTTGAATAAATATAAATTATTAAAAAGAAATAGAATTATTTAACAATATTATAGATAGCTTCATTATCATATTATATTATATTAATCACATTATAAAAAGAAAAAACAATTCCAATGTTATAATTAATAATTAATTTATTCATAATTTTTAAAGAATTTGATTAATTTTGATTTGAAGGTGGATAAACTATCGCAAGTAATATCGAGGCCAGAAATCTTCGAGGACAGTTCGTTATAAGTGCGAGCCAGTCCGGCTAGAAGGGAATACTTTCCCAACTTAGATCTATAAAGGGATACATTGAAAAAGGCGTGCAGTTTTCTAGGCAGTCTTGATGGCACCTTAAAGTTAAATAATTGAACTATTGCTGGACAATCAATACTATTATTGAGCGTTTTTTATAGGAACATCATGTCTGAGATACTTCTACGCGATTGTAGTGATGTGATGTTAAATTGTACCAACTGTCTTTCGTAGGAATCATTAGTTTGATAGCTGTTCGAACGGTATGCAAGATGACGCAGCAGTCGTTTTTGTATTCTTTCTATTCTAATGCTATAGATTTTGTAGTGCGGATTCCAAATTTGACTGCAGTATTCTAGTTTACTTCTAACCAGACTACAAAAAGTTTGATTGTAGTAGAGGGCTGCCTGAACTCTTTGGAATTCCTTAATACTAAACCCAGTGACTTCGTAGCTGAGGTGATTATGTTATCGATATGGTTGTTAAATTTTAATTCGCTGTCTAGTATAACGCCTAAATCATGTATCGCTCGAACTGCAGTTAGTTTTTCAGTATCAATATAGTATTGACTCTGTATGTAATTTTGTTTTCTGGTAAACCTAATAAGGTGACATTTTTTGGTATTGAGAAACATTTGCTTGTTATTACACTATTGTATAAGGCTGTTGAGATCATCTTGCAATAGTTCGACGTCAGAGTTGTTTCTAATGGTTTTAACTATTTTAAGATCATCAGCAAATAGATAGACCTTAGAGTGTTGAAATATCGAAACAATGTCGTTTATAAAGATGTTAAAAAATACTGGACCTAAGTTCGAGCCTTGCGGTACACCGGAGTAGGCAATATATGGCTGCGAGGAGTACCCATCAATCATCACGGTCGAAGATCTACTTTGAAGGTATGATGCACACCAGTTCAATAATGTCCCATTAATACCAAAAGCTCTCAGTTTATTGACAAGTAGTGCGTGATTTACTTTGGCAAAGGCCTTAGAGAAGTCTGTGTATATAGCATCCACTTGTAGTTTGTTATCAACGTTCTCAATTAAATCGGTGACATATAAGAATAGATTTGTGACAGTAGATCTACCAGACAAAAAACCATGTTGCTGCCAGCTAATACGTCGTCCTAGATTCTTGAAAAATGATTCATAGACTAGGCTCTCAAAGACCTTTGACATTGTAGATAATATGGATATAGGTCACAAGATCTACATAAGACCCAGACTTACATACGCTGCTCCGGCCTGGTACGCACTCTTGAGCGATCGACAGAGGCGGCGACTTCAGGCCCAGCAGAATTTATCTTTACGAACCATCGTCGGTGCAGGTCGCTACGTCCGGAATGACGTCATTGCGGCCAACCTGAAAATGGAACAATCCAGGATTTTGTGGTCCGGCTGGCGCGCGGCATGTTCGACCGCAGACAACGGGCCACATCCCCACCTTAACAACTTGGTACCTCTACATGCCCGACCTCCGGACGGGCGACCTCTACTAAGAGAACTCCTCTCTATAGAGATTAGAGAGTCGAGTAACAACCCTCAGTGTCGCAGATAAGACCAACTTTGACTTTTATTGACACAAATTTGCAGCGACCGGGAGAATCGAACCCCGGGCAAGGGGGGATGCCCCGAGGCCCGAGACCTGATGTGTGCTAAGTTGCACACACGCAGAAGACAAGGATAACGGTTAAATCGTTAAAAGTTTCTTGGAATAGAACGTCGATCTCCTGGGGATACGGTGCGTCACTTAGCAGTGGGTGCACGCATCGTGTCGGTGCGACATACTCGGCCGTACGTTGAGATTCGTCTCTGTAAGGCTTCGACGTCACCGACTACTGGCAAGGGACCTGCTCAACCCGGAGCGGTCAAGGATCGCCGTATTTAGCCAGATTACAACAAGAAAGCCTTCATCGCCACCAAAGGAACCCGCACCGAGCGCCGCGCTCACGCCTACCGTATTTGAGCATACGAGTAGGCAGGAACCGACGCCCCTACTGCAAAGGGTGGAATCAGCGAGGAGGCACATACCCCCTGAGACCGAAGCGTCGCTCTATGAAAAAAGGCAACCTATGCATTGCCTCTTTTCATGCATAGGCTCCCCAATTACTTCATCATCATCATCATCATCTTCAGACGATGAAAAGATTGCATCGGTGGGCAGTTACAGAGTGCATTACTCCACCTAAGTCACAAACTCCACCAAGCTAACCCCCTCCATTTCACCGGACTTTCGCAGCAACGTGGATACAGCCTCTTTTTAGCAAGGAGGGGAAGAATCGTATGGCTGGGAAAGCACTACTAATGCGACCCTAGCACCATCTGCCGGGCGATCATCGTCCGTGCCTACTACCAACCTGTCACGACTACCATCGGACGATGGTCAAAGGCCCTCGACCAGCTATGTTCAACTGGTAGCAGCACCAGCAGTACCAAGGCCCGAGACGGCTAAGGTACCCCAACCACCTAAGGAGGCTGAGAAGGTACGCTATCCGCCTATCATCGCAGAATGCCTCCTGGACTGGACGAATCATTTTGTGGAGCTTAACAAGAAGTTAGGCCACCCTCCTAATGCTCGTCCGTTCGGACGGGGGTACGATTTACCCCCCAAAGCCCGGAAGGATTCCGGGTTATCTGACGGCACATGATGGAAACCACTGAAAAGATACCAGCCATGTCCTGGTGCTGCTATACCCCGGAAGAGGAGAAGCCCACAAAAGTGGGCATCCGAGGGCTCCCAGTTGTCACAGATCCCACCGCAGTAGAGGAGGCTATCCGGGCAAAAGGATTCCCCATAAGATATGTGAAGGCAATCCCCCCCCCCTACCCCGTATAGGTAGACCTGGATGCCTCTACGTCGCGCAACTAGACCACCTGAGCCTGGAGCGGCTAAATGACCTGTACAAAGTCGACGAACTCCTATATATGAGAGGGGTCGTCATCGAAGCCTGGCAAGGACGAGCGGATTCAGCCCAATGCCGCCAGGCTTTCGGACATGCCTCCTACAACTACTTCAGGCCAGTGAAGTGCGTCAGTTGTGTTGGGCATCATATCGCCAGCCAATGCCCTCGGGGTAGAGACGAGGAGCCCAAATGCTCAATTTGCGCCACAAATTAAACCCCACGGCCAATGATCGCCGCTGCCCAGTCCTGGAGGATTGCGAGAAAGCAGGGGATCACGCTGCCGATTCTACTTCCTGAAGACACGAAAAGATTCCCACAAAGTCGCCCAAAAGCTGTAGAGATACAGGAAGACGGGTGGGCAACCATCAGAGGGAAGGGCAGGCATCTAGCCCACCCACCACCCGTAGAACCCATGGAAACGGTAAAACTCACAACATCTAGGGCAACCACTGGGGTGACTCTACGATGCTACGGAACGTCAGCCCTCTAAAAATAGGAAGCGGAGGAAGAAGAAGAAGAAGGAGCAGCCTCCTCCTCAGACTGCGATCTCTACCCCAACCCCAACGGTAACGACAGCCTCACAGGCGCAGGTTACCGTAAAATAAACAAGGATCACTAACGTGGGTAGAACCCCGGAAAGGGCTCTATCAGAAAATGGAACCCGCTCTACAAATAGAGCCTGCTCTACCCAAAGAAGAGAAACCAAAGCCCAGCCGAGACCAGAGCCAACCACAACACATAGAACACCAATAGCCACAATACAGCCGATGCCATACAGAGACTTGTAGTCATCGCCATTGAGGTCGGCGGCCAGTTCCTGGCCGACATTCAGGCCGGGACAGATCCAATTACGGCAATAATGAGAGCACTGGCGCAGCTACTGGATCGGCATTACAGAAGCGATTAACCTGCGCCTCCTCTACCGGAATTCGGACGGAATCCAGCAGAAGCTACATGAACTTCGCACAGTCGCTCTACAATAGGACATACAAGTGATGTTACTGGGAGAGACTAAGTTGAGACCATACACGCATCTGAAGCTGCCCAACTACCATATCTACAGGCGGGACGAGGTCAACCCTCAAGGAACCGCCTATAGAGGCACGGCGGTAATCCGCACCAATCGATGCGCTCTATCGGCATAAAAATGGATGTGGCGGGCGAGGAACTAAGGACCTTCGCAGCATACTGCCCGCCAGGGACTCCATTTTGCTCCTCAGACACCCGGACGATAATGAAGGGCGTAGCACCCACTATTGTCGCGGGGTCGTTCGCGAAACACCCGGCCTGGGGATCCAGAGTGATCAACCCAGCGGGTCGTGAACTCTATGAAGACGCTGAGAATAACAGCTACGACGTTTTAGGTCCCGAAGCACCAACGCACGTCCCTACGGACCACCATAAATGTCCGCATGTACTGGACATCGTGCTCTCTAGGAACATCAACTGCCCGATATGACCTGAGTTCCCAGCACCTCCCGATTTTGATCACCCTTGGTCTCAGGGCGGTGACTACGCTGCCCAGAGCTTTTAAGACCAAGATTGACTGAAGA
Organism: Parnassius orleans; assembly: GCA_029286625.1. Lineage (NCBI taxonomy): Eukaryota > Metazoa > Arthropoda > Insecta > Lepidoptera > Papilionidae > Parnassius > Parnassius orleans. The sequence continues at coordinate 1,516,693 of JAGSMP010000027.1, read as the reverse complement.
CTCTACAAACAACATCTACAGGAGAGACCTCCAGTACATACAGCAATCAACTCAGCGGACGATGTAGAAGCCGCTGCCACTAGAATAGCCCAGACGATCAAAGACGCCCTCCACGCGGCCTCTACGATCGTCCCATTAACAAAGAGAAGAGAAGAGCTGCTGCGAGAGATACGCGTGCAGCTCAACGGGAAAAGAGCGCTGAGGAAGCTCTGGGCACGTGCTTGTTGCCCCAGACTTAAGGCCCAACTCAATAAGCTGACAGATGAACTGTCGGTTGCAATCCAGGCCCAAAGAGGAAAGGACTAGGAGCGGCGCAACTGGAAAGCGGATGAGCAAGAGGCGTCGCTCTACGAACTGAACCGGCAGTTAACAACTAAAACCAGACCTCCCTTCTGCCCGCTGACCAACAACGCGGGCGAGCGTTGTTACGATGCCAAGGGAAGAGCGGATATCCTAGTAGAACACTTGCGGAGCAAGTGCGGAGTTCATAGAGCTTCACGTCCCAAAAGGAGATCCGCGTACGGGAATTTCTGTCGTCGCCCGCGCCACCGCTTCCAAAAGAGTGGTTCATCTCCCCCGCCTAACTGCGGAGGACAGTAACCCGCCTGCAACCGAGGAAAGCACCGGGTCATGACGGGATAACCAACGCTGCACTACGACAGATAGAAGCTTATTGTTTGTGGCGTTGCGGACGCGCAAGTCAAGTAATTGTATATAAAAGTAAAGTTACATATGCATAATACGTCCCAATGCTGGGCACAGGCTTTCTCTCACTTCTGAGAGGGTTTTAGGGCAAGGAAGTGTCCGCCGTGCTGCCCCAACGCGTGTTGGCGGACTTCACGTGTATTCGAAATATTTTTATTTTATTTTTCAGACATCCAGGTTTCCTCTCGATGTTTTCCTTCACCGCCGAGCAAGTGGTAAATCAGCACTTAAAATTGCAATTAACAATTTCATTGGTGCCGGTGGGGATCGGACCCGGGTTGCTCGCCTTAAGTGAAATGTACAGCGAGCGATAAGCCCCTGAGCTACCACGGCCCCTCCTATTATAGTAATGGCGTATAACCTAAAATTTCGGGTTTTTCTGTTTCGTGTCTAAGTGTTTGTTTATATAAGGCGAGTGCTAAGCCCTTAAGCTGCCACGGTTCACGTATGTAAAACACCTTGACAATATCGGAAAAATTCGTAATATAACGTTTTTGTGTTATCAGCAAAGCATTTATTATAAATAAATAATCTATGCGATATATATATATTATGCGCTTGTAACGGATATAGCGCGACGTAAACAAGCACACTGCTCGTCTGGGTAAACAATGACCCCAGACCCTTTATTTTTAATATATTCGTACAGCGGGTTACTTCCTTCTTATCTATCAACTATCACCCTTACGATAATGGCCTGTTGCTAAGTGCACGTACCGTTCTTTGTTATCAGTAAAATTAAATTAGGGTTTAGAGAAAAAACACACATTAAGCGATAATAGTTATATTTAATTCTGACGAATAACAACCTTTTAGGGTAATGCTATGCAATCTCATTTTAGTCTCGATACTGTTGACGGTATCTTTTCATTAGCCTGAAAAAATCCACCGCAAAGACGTGCAATTACCCTTTAATTTGCCTTAATCGACATTCAGTGTAGTGGCGGTTTAAGAATATCCACTACCCCATATCTTCCCGTGGGTGTCGTAAGAGGCGACAGAGGAAAACTAAGGCAGGAGATGGGCAGCAGCATCTTTCTGATAACTGCATAATAACAATAAAAAAACTGCGGTTGCCAACCCGCTCGCCAAGCGTGGCAGCTATGGCAATATACCCCCCATGGCGAAAGTTGCAAAGAGACGGCCACCAGTCCCTGGCGGCCCCGCTATTCCTGGCTATGGTAGCGACCATGGTAGCGGCGTGCTAAGAACCTCCGGTGGAGGTTCGGTTGCCACCTAAGACGACTCGACCTAGCAACATATAATGTACGCACCCTGAGGAGTGACGAAAAGATCCTGGAGCTTTTAGAAGAGATAAACAAATTGCGCTGGGATATTATAGGATTATCCGAGGTCCGAAGAGAGGGGAAGGACACGGTAATCCTCGAATCCGGTCGGAGCTAAGTTCTACAAGACCCGTCGCAGAATAACCCATAAACTCTCCGATCACACTCTTAATGTCATGACTGTTAGACGAGAAATGAAGCTCCAGTCTTCAGCAGATATGACAGCATACAGGCAACTGAATTGACAGATCTCCAAATTCGGAACTCCAAACTTACGTAAGGGTGATATTTACATAAGGTTGAAATAATTACAATATTAAAAAACTATAATAAAATAACTAAAAGTAAAAAAAAAAAAAAACACCGCAAAGTCTGGAGTCTGTGAACACGTACAGGATTGCCCCCGTCACTACATTGTTTTTAAAAAAAACGTAACCTCCACACTAGGATTTTTCTCCTGTATCGTGGGGGCAGTTTACATACATGAATTTCACAAGGACAAACATCCAGACCCGGAACAATTATTTGTAGGCCATACAAATACTTGTTCCGTGCGGGATTCGAACCCGCGGCCCTAAGCGCTGCAACTCATTGCTAAGCCACTGCGCCACAGAGACGTCAAACATTAGATTTGATAGACCACAAATCCTCGCTAAAGATCACCGATTTCTTCCAAGGATGATTCGCGAGGCTATTAAAATCAAAATACATCCTAATTTCGATAAAGAAGATGACTGGGTGCTACCATCTGCTTGGGGTCCTTTCTTTTCTCGTTATTTATGACCGCAGCACGAAAGGTTCGGCTCTGCCGAGAAAGCACTACGCATTCACCTATTACCCGCTGTTATTAATATGAAATAGCAGCATAATATTGTTGTGTTTTATTATATATGGAGTGTAAAGAATTGTAGACCCTTTTTGCTGGTCGGCATTCCACGGCATTCCATATTAACTCACAGTTGACAACGCATTTGCATTTTGATTCTTAATCCAGGAATACTCTTGCATGACGGGCAGTGAACGTTGACGTTGTACCTAGCAGGCCTACTCCCGACAGAATCAAAATCATAATAATCAATCGTATTTTATTCAAAATGGAAGACTTTTTTGACTCCAGAAAAAGCATTATTGTCGTTTACTACTACGAGCGCCATCTAGCAGTAGAAAATTGAAAACTTCCATTCTGATAATTTCAGTTAAGAGCCACTATATAATCGATTGTGGGCTACTTACACTTTCGGGAGTAGTTCGAATAAAACGCGATTGATTCATAACTTGATTCTGTTGGGAGTAAGCTTGGACAAATTATCGCTTATTACAATAGCTACTTTTTTATTTTTTCCTAATTTATAAATTACATTCAAATGTCCGCGGCTTTGGGCCACACTCATATTACACATCTGTATCTGATATTACTTTTTGACATCTACGGTACATTGTTAATTTTACCCGACTGCTACAGGAGATTACTGATTTTTAGTGTAGGTATGTATGTTTATTTGTCTATTTCTTTGACACGCTCTGTAGTCTAAGCTTGAGTCTATAGAATCTATAGTAGTCTATATCTATACTAGAGGTAAAGTTTGTAAGTTTGTGAGTTTATTTGTAGGAAGTAATCTCTGGAACTACTGAACCGATTTAAAAAATTCTTTCACCAGTAGAAAGCTACATTATTCCTGTGCAGTATAGGCAATATTTGATTGTGACTAATAAGTTTTTTTAATGTGAAATAACAATATTTGTCAATCAACTCCGAAAATAAATCCTAAACACTCAGTACTATGAACCACACAAGATAATTTCATCAAAAGTTAAAATGTTTGACGCCCAACAAAGTGGGCACGGGTCAGCTAGTATCTATAGTATAGATTAATCTTAGTTGTGGGAGTAACATAGGGTATAAATATGACACCTGCAAATCAAAAAAGAGAGTGGGAATTAATATTTTCTACCGACTTCAAAAAGGAGACGGTACTCAATTCGACTGTATGTTCTTTTTTTTGTTTGTTACCGCATAACTTTTTTCTGGGTGAACCGATTTCGACGATTCTTTTTTTATTTGAAATCTGGTGCTTCTCATGTAGTCCCATATATATTCGATGATCAAGTTCTGACCAATAGTTTTTGAGTTATTCTTAATAATTTATATTGAAGTCGGTTGTACAAAATTTTTAATTATGATACTATAACAATACAGGTATCAAATGCCAAATTCACGATTCTGCGTTACACAAGCGACACGCATAAACGCACTCACGCACGTGCCTCTATTTTCCTCTCTTATGTTAAGGGTGAGGGTAGATTATTAATAAGCGGTTAAACTCGGCACAGGCAGTCGGTACAGGCAGTATAAAGAACTGCGCAGGCAACTAGCTTGGGTCATTCAACGAGTCTCAATTATTGTCGTCATTCTATCCGTCGTGGTAATACTTTTAGTATCAGCAAAGAAGGTGACGTTGCAGTGAGGCCGGCCTATGTTTTATCGTAATGGGCTATGTTGCTGTTGGTTTGCATACATCATTTATTTTAGAATATAATATATTTTATTTACTTGTAATGCATTCCATGAATATTTATAACGTAAAGTCTACTAAGTAGTGTTCATTTATTTAAATAGTTAAAGAGTATTATCTAACACGACACCCACATGTCGTAGTGGATGTTTTTATACCGCCGGATAAAGTAAATAGGTAATAAATATATACTTTTCATGAAAAAGTAACAGCCCACCATGCGTCCCACAGCAGTGTACAGGCTTCGTCTCAATTCTGCGAGGTTTATGGAGAAGAAAAGATTTAGCCACGCTGTGCTCAATGTCAGTGCAAATTGGCAAACTATACAATCCACATTTCCTCAATTTAATATTATTAGGCAATGTGGATTAGTAAATAATCCACATTGCCTTTTTCATATAAATGAATATAAGAATATACATATTTTTAAATTCTTATCCATGTTTAATATTTGAAGAAACTTTTATAATGAAAAGTTGTGCGACTTTTTTTTAACTTTGTTTATCTAAAAGTATATTAAAGTATAAATAGTTATGGTGAATAACAAGCAAAGATATTTAAAACAGATGGTAAAAGTTATTTCAATATTTTAAATAAAACACACAGCAGTAGTATATAAAATCTATTCGAAATTGTTACAAATCCTTATTTCCGAAGACAGTATAAATTAGTTAGTAAGTGTAGTTAGAGCCGCCACCACATCACCTCTGTGTTCACGGAGTGTCCTTTCTGCTAAGGTTCTGGATATCTCCATCTCTTTCACCTGAAAATTTTGATTGAAAATGTCATTTTCAAATGATATTTTTCTTTTCTAAGAAAGTGTAATCTACACTATCTAGCTTAAAAAGAAAACTGTGTGGCTAAAAAATAGTATATTAATAAATAAATGCCAAAACCAAACAAATCCCATTGATTTGGCATTAGGTAAAAGTTTTACAAGTGTCATGATATTGGGTATGTATTGCGCTCATCAATTTGCTTACCCAGCATGAAGAGTCTACAATCTTTCAATAATAAAATTATTTGTCACATACTTGAAAAGGCCAGCAGCCACTTCTAATAAAAGTGAATTCAAAATGGTGATAAGAATAAAAGTTTGAAATAACCTCATATTAATTTGTAGTCAACATTACAACTATTTTCTAATTATGTAAATAAAATTGTGCAAACTGGGATATTATTTAGGATGCAAAAAAAACTCTGAAGCTAGCATAAAATTGTAATAGAGCAAGATCGTACGGCCACCAGACGTCACTTATTTTCTGACGAACGAAATGTGTATGATCGAGTAGTGTTAGTATGTACTATGATCGCATGCCTACCTGCTAGCTTGGTCAGAGAGCCATTTTCCATGTATCAGGTAATCAAGATACGTAAAAACATTGCTGCTCACCTCACGTTAATTCTCCCAGCTGATGTTTACGTATATGTTAGATAATATCGTTAAAAATCAGTCGTCAAGACCCCTTGGATCTGTCTGCCTTCTTGTAAAACGTTTTAAAATAGTTGTCTGGCTAACATATATAAAAATGGAGCTTCAGAATGTAAGTGAAATTGAGTCATTTTTGAGAGCTTTAAAGTGTCTGCAAAGCGATACTGCCGACAGAAAGTGTCTGGAAGTATTGATGACTGATTTTTAACGATATTATCTAATATATACGTAAACATCAGCTGAGAGAATTAACGTGAGGTGAGCAATGTTTTTACGTATCTTAATTACCTGATACCTGGAAAATGACCCTCTGGCCAAGCTAGCAAGTAGGCATGCGATCATACACACTACTCAATCATACACATTTCGATCGTCAGAAAATAAGTGACGTCTGGTGGCCCTGGGATCTTGGACTATAATAAAAACCCAACTGAGGCAAAGTGAAAAGGAGGCTAATGATTTCAGCAGACTATACATTATATTAAGTATGTATGTATATAATATGTAGGTGTTATTGAATCTAACATAGACACAATAACTTTAACAGAAAACCCTCATAAATCTGCGGTTTTCTTAATAATATGAATGGTTTTGAAATATTTCAAACACCTTTGTGAAATGTAAATTTTTTGTACAAGCATTTACATTTTGTTTAAGTAATAACTCGACAACAGATTGGTTGGTCAGTAAAATATTTCCCAACAGCTGTTCCAACATTTTTATCTCATTTTGTTTAAGTATTATTAAAATTCAATTGAAAGTCTGATATTTTTGTAGATTTGTGTAGTTTTGTCTTGCCAGTTTCACTATTAATTATATTCCTTGCCATTTTAATATCATTAGAGGCAGTCTTTTGTTTTCCAAATGCAAAGACTTGGCTGTGGAGTACACACTTTTAAATATATTTCTTTATATTCTCTATATGTGAATATATCAAACACATATCTTAATATGAATATTTGAGATCTTTCAATGTGGAACTTATGTAATCTTTGTCTACTCTTGTGAATTCCTGCTGGCTCCTATTTATTTAATTATTTGCAACTGTTTAAAGAGTTTGTAGAAGTAAGCTTGTAAGTTAAGTAATGAAATAACTGGAAAATAAAATTAAAAAGAAATATATATTGCGTAAGTTAGTACCCCCAAACGATCGCTATATCTACAATTATTTAAATGAAAAGAATGTTGAAAACTAAAACCGAACTACTACAGGAAACACTCATAAAAAGGTGGAAGAATTAATTAAGACTATGATTAGTCCTTTTTAACTATTATAAATTACAGTAATGTAATAATGTGTAAATGTCTTGTTTTTTACCTTTTTATTAGGTGTTTTCAACCATACGAGGGCGACTCTGAAAGTTTTTAGAACTGGCCACTTGTAAACGAAATAATAAAAAATAAGTTCAAATTTTGAAAATGGAACTCTTTGCCAATATTATTGTGTATGTATTTTATTAATTTGTCATTTGTTTACGATTTGGCGGCAAATTGAAAATTGTCTGTGTCACGTCAGCATGAATTCAACGCGAGAAAATTTTCGTACAATGATTTTATATAACTTTCGATGTCATTTAAGTCAACCAGAAAGTTATGATAGACTGAAGCCACTGAAGCCCCATCTCGTGCCACTGTTTACAACTGGTTTAATGAGTTTAAACGTGGTCGCACTAATCTCTCCGGTGATCTGCGTGAGGGACGGCCTTCTACGGCGACGACTAAAGATAACATCAGTGTAGTGCGGCGTATGATAGAGACTGACAAAAGAGTGACTTATGAGCAGATTCGGACAAGCTTAGGCATCGGTATGAGTCAACTGCACAAAATCCTCCATGAACATTTAGCGGTCAGGAAGCTTTGTACCCGGTGGATACCTCACAATTTGACAGAGGCCCAAAAAGTCCGTCGTGTTGATTGGTGTCGTGAAATGGTTCAAATATTTAACGGAGGTGACTCAAATGCTGTGTTCGACATCCTTACGGGTGACGAAAACTGGATTTATTGTTATGATCCTGAAACTAAGAGTCAGTCTGCTGTCCGAGTGTTTCCTTCCGATGAGTTGCCAACTAAAGTGAAGAAAGGTCGAAGCGTGGGAAAAAAGATGGTGGCCTCGTTCTTCGGAAGGATAGGTCATTACGCAACAATTGTTTTAGAGGATCGAAAACAGTTACTGCAGAATGGTACACTAACAATTGTTTGCCACTTGTCTTGGAAAAAGTTCGAGAGAAACGACGTCACAGTAGGATCCTCCTTCACCACAACAACGCCTCGTCTCGCACACCGCCAAGCAAATAATTGACTACTTGGCGACGTCAGACGTGGAATTACTGGGTCACCCGCCCAGTAATTCCACGTCTAGTATAATTAATAGTGAAACTGGTAAGGTCAACCTCTCGCAATTCAAACTACCGGTTAAGTTTTAACAAGAAATTAACGGAATCAGATCAGGATGTTGCAATGGTTTTTGAGAAATATTTTACGGATATTCCGATCTTAACCACTAAGTCACTGAATTCTTCTGCTGCCGTCGCCGAATTATTACTTAAACAAAATGTAAATGCGTGTACAAAGAATTTTACATTTCATAAAATATCATCAAAAGATATTGTAAAATATTTTAAAACTGTTGATATTAAGAAAACTGCGGATCTGTGGGGGATTTCCGTTAAAGTTATTGCGTCTATCCATACTTACTCGATATAATTGCGCCTCAACTAGGTATTATTTTTAATACTAGTATCGAATATGGTGTGTTTCCTGATTTGATGAAGCATAGTAAAGTAATACCTTTATTTAAATCTGGTAGTACATTAGACCCCGCCAATTTTAGACACATTTCTGTACTGCCAACACTAAGTAAAATTTTTGAAAAAATTATTCTTGATCAAATGTTAAATTTTATAATGTTAATAATATACTTCATAAAAATCAATTCGGTTTCACAAGGGGTCGCTCGACAACTGATGCTGGTGTTGAGCTGATTAAATATATTTTCAATGCATGGGAGAATTCACAGGATGCTTTGGGTATATTCTGTGACCTATCCAAAGCCTTCGATTGTGTTCACCATGAAACATTAATCAGGAAACTACAACACTACGGAACTACGGTGTAAGAAGTAATGCTCTTAAATTAATTGTTTCATATTTAAGTAACAGAACGCAAAAAGTTGTCATTAATAGTATGAGCTCTTCCGGGTCGATAGTACAAATGGGCGTGCCTCAAGGCTCAATTCTCGGCCCCTTTCTGTTTCTTGTATATATTAATGACTTACCTTACATAGTAGGGGATAACCATAATATAGTATTATTTGCTGATGACACTTCATTAATTTTCAAATTAAAACGACAATTATTAAAATATGACGAAGTAAATAATGCTATATCTAAATTAGTAAATTGGTTTAATGTTAATAACTTGCATTTGAATAGCACTAAAACGAATGTATGAAGTTCATGACTCCAAATGTCAGACAATTAAATACTAATGTAATTTTAAATGGGGAGGAACTGAGTCTTGTCGATACCACCATTTTTCTTGGAATAACACTAGAGGCGAAGCTTCAATGGAGCCCCCATATATCAAAGTTAGCAAGTAGACTTAGTTCTGCAGCATATGCTGTAAAAAAGATTAGAAATCTTACCAGTGTGGAAACAGCTAGACTTGTTTACTTTAGCTATTTCCATAGCATAATGTCGTATGGTATTTTGCTATTGAGACACGCGACTGACACTGAAATTATATTTGTTTTACAGAAGAGGGCCATAAGAGCAATCTATGATTTAAAACCTAAAGAGTCGCTCCGACAAAAATTTAAGGAAATTTATATTAACTTTGGCCTCTCAATACATTTATGAAAATGTAATGTACGTACACAAAAATAAAATTAGGTATACAAAAATAAGTGATATTCATTCTGTAAATACTAGGAACAAACACAAGCTAGTAGTACCAGTTACTTGACTCCACCGAGTCAGTAATTCATTCTTGGGGCGATGTATACGCTTTTACAACAAAATCCCAGAAAATATACAAAATTCGACCTGCTCAAAATTCAAAAACTTTATTAAACATAGTTTGTATAAAAAGGGTTATTATAATATTAAGGAATTTATGGATGATAATAACCCCTGGGAATGAGGTGTTCGCTACCAAGCTATTTCTAATTTGTTTTGTGTGGTTAATTGTGTAACATAAATGATTGTAAGCTGTTATTTTAAAAAAAAGTCCCGCTGGGTTTCTTGCTGATTCTTCTCAGGACAGAGGTTTTTTTTCGAACCAGTGGTAATTAAACAAAAGAGTGACTTTCAATAAGTATTATTTATAATCTATATTGAATAAAAAAGTTTCTGTTTCTGTTTCTATAGCCCCGACCTCGCACCTTGCGATTTTTATTTATTTCCGAAAATAAAAGAAAAACTTCGAGGAAAACGTTTTATGGACGCCGAGGAAGCAGTGGCTGCGTTTCTAAATGCCGCCGTAGAGACCCTAAGGATGAGTGGGCAAAGTGCTTTTCTCAGTGGTTTCATCGGATGCAGCGATGTATTATGAAAATGGAAACTATTTTGAAAAGATATAATAAAACTAATACCTTGCTAGTTTGTTCAGTTTTCTAAGAACTATCAGTGTTACCCTCGTAGTTGGGTTTCAGTTTTTAACTTTCTTTTTATTTTGCTTCTTGTTTAATAGGTACATTTAACACTAAATTTTAGAATAACATACTTAAATTAATTATATACTGAATTATTTTAATCATTAAATAATTAGGTACTAACAATTAGTTCAATATCATCTTTTCTAACTGACACCTTCTGCAGTTCTATTTCTTTCTCCAACCTTTCGGCAGCTTCTTTATTTCTTCTGTCACCAATCAGTGAGAGGGCCTGAAATATTGAGCATAAACAATGAGCAATACCAATGTGTTAAAATATTACATTAAAACATACATTATGCCAGAAATTCGATCGTAAACATTACACTAGTTTTGATTAACTATCCCTTACTATCAAAATAGGAGGGGTAGAAGGAGAGGAGTAATAAATGTTATGTAAAATATTAAACACTTTTTAACTAAAACTCCTGGTCAAAAGTGATTTTAACTACCAGGTCTTGGTCAAAATTACTCTAAACCAATATTTTTAAGTCACAATTTCTTTTAATCTATATTTTTTTTAGTCAAACTACTTTAGGTGGTTAAAAATGCTTTTATCTGTAATATTATTGTATAGTTTTAACTGTAACATTGATATTTTTATAAAATATCAATTTTACAGTTAAACAGTTATAGGTAGTGTTATGTTAAACTTATGTAGTGATAGTTATTTTTAATTTTAATGACAAAGTACAAAAGAAAGAATACTCAAATTTTCTTTCTTTTGTACTTTGTAATTAAACTTGCATAAACATACCACAACCTATCAAATGTGTTTGCTAATGTCAAACAAGCAAGACTAATGAAGAAAAATTGTAATGTTGTACTTAATTTTCTTAAAAACTGAGTTTCCAAGCCCTGAAAATTTGTACACCTACAAAAATTAGATCTTTTAAACAGTAGTTTAAAAGAGAGAGAGAGAGGCTTCATAGTGCAGTGGCTTAGCAATGAGTTACAGCACTAAGAACCACATGTTCGAATCCCTCATGGAACAAGTATTTGTAGGGCCTACAAATAATTGTTCAGAGTCAGAATGTTTATCCTTGTGAAATTTATGTATGTAGACTTCCCCCAAGATACAGGAGAAAAACCTAGTGTAGTGTGTGTAGTGTAGAAATAAAGAAAATAAAAGTAGTAATTTAAAAGTACTAACCTTAAGTAGTTAATCTAAATGTGAGCCCAGATAACAGTGTTCCATATAATTTATATAAATTAAATCCTTTATGAGGCACAAATGGAGAGATTATTACCATGTAGTAGCAGTGTAAGAACATCCACTAACCCATATCATCCCGTGAGTGTCTTAAAAAGCGACAGAGGGAAACAAAACAAGAGATGGGCAGCAGCATCTTCCTAATAACAACTAAAAATATAAAAAACTGCAGTTTCCAACTCACTTGCCAAGCGTGGCAACTATGGCAAATATCCCTCCTATAAGGCAATCTATGTGGGAAACCTATGTTCAGCAATGGACTGTAACAGTGACATAATAATTTTGCAAAAAAACATATTTTAAAAATTATAAATTACATTGAGGGGGTGCTCTAGGGGCATTCTCTACCCACCCCTTCCAACTACTCACTTCACAACTCCCTACGAAGGTGTCCGACAGCTAAATTTTATTTAAACCGCGTTGACAACAGTTTCGTCTCCTAATAGTTTAGTCACTCAATATCAATACTCACTCCAGATATATCCTGAGAAGATATTTCTTTTTCTTCTGCATAATCTGTTACTTTTTCCAAATCAGCAACACCACTATCATGTTTTGCAGTCTTTTTCTGTGTTTTATCTTTGTCATGCTGAATATCATCAGTGTCTCCATTAATTTCTTCGTCAGCCATTTTAGACAATACCTATATAATTTTTTGAGAGGTTTTTAAGGCAATGAAGTTAAATATCCATTAATAACCTAGTTTATAGTCTAAAAGATTTAACTTCATCCACACATGTCTTCCTACTATAAATATAATAAAATCTAATCCATAAATGTTTCCGAACATGTACTCTAATGTCATATGTCAATTTGAAATTCTCATGGAGGTTAGAGCATAGACTTAGAATATACTCGCCAGTATATTCTAAGTCTATGGGTTAGAGAGAAGGAGAACGATCGGTACTAAAGCTCATCGCTACGTACTAAAGCATAGCCCGCCTGTCCCTGAAGATTTGTAGAATTTATAGCGGCGCTGCCGTCGGTAGTAGTGTCTGCGAAGATAGCTGTTTATGAGTAACAAGTAGTCATATCAAAATATGCATAATATTGTTCATAATTGATGAGAGGCAATAATGTGTTTTTTATATAAAAAACTGTAGATAATACGAGTTAAAAACATCTTGTCTACTCAACAGCTATATATATATATATATATATGCAAAAATGTACATCACATGAAAATGTCTCTATTTTGAATACAATAAATTGATTAGTTATCTTACCAAAAAAATCAATAATAATTAATAATATATATTTGTAATAATTTATAATATTTATAATAATTAAAATTATAAAAATCATAATTTATTTATTAATGAATAATAATTTCGTTATTTCCTTTTTTTTTCTTTGAATGATATTATATACACGTATATTAAACGTTGATAGATCATTTCAAACTAGCGCACGACAGCCCGCTTTTATTGAGACAACTTAGCGATCGCAGCACCTCACTTATTTTCTCCATAATTCTGGGACACTATTTTCTACAGCGACCGTTCTCCTTCTCTCTAACCTTCATGAAATTACTAATCAAATAATTTTACGCTCACCTACAGATGTTGCCAGTTGAGAGTGAGGCGAACTTATTTGTTTGTTACACAATATCATTGTACATTTCATTTGTTTTTATGTGCCAGCTTTTGAATTTGAGTTTAAATTTAGGTTTTGTACCATAACTGCCATGTTTATCGTGTTAAGTAACTCTAAGGTAAGTTGAGTTTACCCATCACAAATTAATAAGAAGTTAAGCACCTTATTCACAGTGCATCTTGCTATACGTCCCGCTAAAGTCATGCACGAGCACGACACACGATGCATAACGACGATGAGTAGACTTGGCGTACGTCAATAATTATTATTAATTGGGGGATGAGTCGCTCGCGTCCGTAGGCTTCGACCACCTAATCCTAGGCCCATCCTACACGTGTCCCCCGGGTGGTGCTAAACAAGCGACAAAGCCGAAAGAACAGACTTGGCTCCTCGCCGTGTGGTAACGGCGAAAAAATACCACCTACTACTTTCGCACCATGAGGCACAAAATAAAAGAAGTGGCCCCGAGTTCCCGGCGCCCCTTAAATGGGGCAGGGGTGCGAAGAATCTCCGGGAGGAAAACCGGCGACGAGGTTCGCCACCCGTCACGTTCTGTCTTCCGGAGGGGCGAAAAGTGGATTGCGGAAGCCCGTCTGGCTACGCTGAATGTATGTGGAGCAATGAATGATAAGATGGATGAAGTATGCGATATAATGTATGACAGAGGAATAGATGTGTTATGTGTAAATGAGACGAAACAGAAGGGAAAGGATGCCACTACACATGGCATGTATACCGCGTACTGGTCTGGTGTAGACGAGACAGAGCTGGCATGCCAGGGAGTCGGTATCATCCTTTCAGAAAGAATGGGTCATTGTGTGAAAGAGTATGAATGTGTAAGCCCGAAATTGCTATGGACACGAATGAAAGTGGGCTTAAAGAAGTTTTTTGTTCTAGGGGTCTACGCCCCAGACATGTCTAAGCCCACTTATATCTGAGAGCAGTTTTGGGAGATGGTAAGGATGGTGCTAATGAAATGCAAGGGTAGTGAAAATATTGTTATATTAGGAGATTTTAATGGAAGGGTTGGCGTGAAGAGGCTTGGTTATGAAAGGATATTCGGAACGTTTGGTGATGAAATTATAAATGAGAATGGTGAAAGCCTCTTCACCGTATGTGTGTAAAAGAATATTTTTGTGACGAACACTTTCTTTCGTCATAAGAAGTTTCACATGTATACATGGGAAAGAGGTGGTGATAGAAGCATAATAGATTTCATAATTGTGGATGAAAAAATGAGGAGCGCAGTGGTAGATACAAGGGTTTACCGGGGGTCCAACGTAGGAACGGATCATTACTTGGTCTTATGCCGAATTAATGATCTATTCAGACGTTGGCGGCATCGGACATCTGTGTCTACCAGTGCGTTACAGCGTATAAGAGCAGAGAGGTTACAAGATGAAGGTGCGAAAGAGAAATTCAAATGTAGACTGAGAGAAAATATAAGTGATATGGATGAATTGTGTATGAATAATTTAGACTTGGAGACTGTGTGGTATAATGTCAAGAAAGTTTTGGTGGATGCAGCTACCGAAGTATGTGGTGTAAGTAAGAGAACGAATGAAAGGAAAAATAACACTTTATGGTGGGTTGATGAGGTACGGATGGAACTAGAAGCAAAGAAGAGAGCATGGCTAGATTTACTAGCATCCAAGGCTAGTTATTCTAGCGGTATGAATGATGATATTGAAAGAAAAAAGGCAGTCTTTAGACATCTAAATAAGAAAAGAAGTAGTTGAAAGGAAAAGGCAAGAAAGAACGGATAAGAACGATAGAAGAATATCGGATAACTTCCAGGCAAATATTAAAATGTTCTGGAAACTCGTAAGAACTGCCAGGGGACATTCAAAACAGCCTAGAATTAATGCTATACGAGACCAGAATGGCTGTATTCTGAATGACGAAGTTTAAGGAGATGGAAGGAATACTTTGAAAGTGTCTTTATGAGTGATGAGACGTTTGAATTAAATGAAATAGAAATTCCGAAAGAAGAGGAAAGAGATAATTATAGATGAAATAATAAAAGCAATGAAAAGTATGAAAGCAGGTAAGGCAGCCGGATATGATAGAGTATCACTCGAAATGCTAAGGGCTGGAGAGGGAGTGGTGGCAAACCTGCTGTACACCTTGGTTAATTTGTGTTGGGAACTTAAGCGGGTACCGAGAGACTGGTGCAAAGCCGTGATTGTCCCACTATATAAAAGAAAAGGATCGCAGCAGGACTGTAAAATCTACCGTGGTATCAGCCTTCTTAGCATTGTGGGAAAACTGTATGCTAAGGTACTAATTGAAAGAGTTATGAAAGATACTGATGGAAAAATTTGGGATGTGCAAGCGGGATTTAGAAAGGGAATGGGATGTACGGATCAGGCATTTTCCCTACGCATGAGCGCGGAGAAGTTTTTGGCCAAAAACCAAAAGTTTTTTTGTGCGTTCGTGGACTTTGAAAAGGCTTATGACAGAGTGGACAGGGATGTGTTATGGCAAACACTGAACTCATTTGGGTTGAGTGCTGGGATGATACAGGCATTGAAGTCTCTGTATAGGGACTCCAGTGCTTGTGTCATGGATCATTGGGGCCTACTCGGACTGGTTTGGCATCCATAAAGGTGTCAGACAGGGTTGTTTGCCTTTCCCGTGGCTGTTAAACCTATTTATGGACAGTTGTTTGGAAAATTTGAAAGTTAAAGAATGCGGGTTAAGAATGGGTGAGTTAACCGTCAAATGATTTTTGTACACCGATGATCAAGTCATACTTGCGTCGTCGGCGGCCCAGTTGTAAATGATGGTTATATTAATGAACAGGTCATTAAAAGAAAGTGAATGCAAGTAAGATGAAAGTTATGGTTTTTGAAAGAGAAGAAAGTAAAACGATATGTGAAATAAGAATAGAAGGGGAATTGGTCGAGAAAGTAGATGAGTTTGTGTATTTGGGATGTGTATTTAGCAGGGATAGTAGATATGATAAGGATATAGAACGATGAGTGAACGCAGGAAATAGAGTAAATGGGGCTCTACACTCTATTGTGGAAAGTCAGAATGTATCCAAAAAGGCACGTATGACAATTCACAATGTTGTGTTAGTCCCTACTTTAATGTATGGTAGTGAAAGTTGGGTGTGGCAGAAGAAGCATGAGAGTAGAATAAATGCTGTAGAAATGCGGTCATCAAGGAGTATGTTAGGGCTGAATCTAAATGACAGAGTGAGAAATTGTGTGATAAGAGAAGAGTGTGGTTTGCAAGATGGTGTTGTGACCAGGATTAAGAAAGGAATGCTTCGGTGGTTTGGTCATGTAGAAAGAATGAATGAGGAAAGAGTGACAAAGCAAATTTATGTGGCAGAGGTAAACGGCAAAGTCTGGAAGGGACACCCTAGGCGAAAATTTATTGACCAAATTGGCGATATATTGAAAATGGGCCAAATTAAGAGTACTCTTAACCGACGAGCGTGTATGCGTAGGTATATGGATGTGGAAGAGGCGAAAGAGGTGTGTCAGGATCGTGCCAAATGGAAGTCCATAGTCTCTGCCTACCCTTCTGGGTGACAGGCGTGAGTGTTTATGTATGTAATTTACCTATAATTGGGCTGTCTTTTTTTTCCTTAAATCCATTTTCTGATGGAAATAGGTTTGGATGCCTTTTTAAACGGTAAAATTTTTAGTTTTTTAAATAATGAAATACAGTTTTCATAAAATTTAACCCGACATAACGCTCTTATACGTTTTTTCTTTTTGTTTTCTTATCTGTTGTTTAAAAAAGTATTAGTACTATAGACGTGATATGTTTATAAACAAACAGACAGACAGATAGACAGTTCTAAAAACGATAGAAATGTATTTCATTACTTACTTTTATCCCTCTCTTTCATTTTTGTCATAAAAGTATACAATGTACAAGCCATAGAGCAACACGGGCTATCTTATCTCTATTTATATATTATGTATAATATCGGCTTATCTCTATTTATATATGTATAATTAATAGAAATAGTATAAGAAAATACACTTATATGTTAATTGTTAACTATAACTTATAGCTCATGGTCCGATAATCAGGCGATTATTTACCTAAAGTTTACATTTTTTAGCATAAAAGAAAGATTATTATGAACATGCCTTTTTGAATCCCGCATGCGGGATTGCTCGAAGGTCCTGAGATTAATAAAAATTTTACCTACATTTAAATATTTCGTAGGACCAATTGTAAATTTGATATTTCGTTGAATTCATTCGTACTTAAAGACTTTTTTTTAATTTTATTATAGTTAAACAATTTACAAAGAAAATTTATATGAGAACTTGTTCGTCTATTCTCGCTGTCCCCCACTGGCGGAGATTGGAAAAAAGTTGCTATATCCGCCAATCTTCCCGTTGGACTATACTGGTGGACACTGGGAAGAAATGAGTTACTTTGTCCCTCAGTGGTGGATATCGAAACCAAAAAAGTTCCGTTGTCCCCCACTATTGATTTTGTTTTCATGATTATTATATAAAAACACCCATTTTTTAATTAAAATCAAACATAATTCTCAGTTTTTAACATAATATAAAGGTCGGTTTTATTATAATATAAAGAGTTTCCCGACGTTGACATGTCTGCGTCTTGTTGATGTGAACATGACGCAAATACGTTTACATCGTCAACCTCACATTCTACTTGTTTAAAAGTTTTTTACGAAGTACATTTATTAAATTAAAATAAATAATCAAATTCGCTAAATTATCAATTTTTAAACTATTTCTCTTAACATTTAAAATCCACTTATATGTTGAAAACGACCTTTCAATATCTACAGAAGTAAGTGGCGTGAATTTGTAAAGATTAGCGTCATTTACGCTTTAGGGCGCGGGATTCAATTAAATAAATTTGATTTAGAAGTTCATGTCCATATTAATTTTTAATGCTAAATAATGTTAACTTTAGGTAAATAAGCGCCCAATTATCCGACCACTACTTATAGCCAATTTCTATTAAGTAGTGTTTTGTTAATTATTAAGTACGCACGCTGCTACCTAATTGCTTTATATATAAAACTATTTCTCTCTCCCAAATGGTTTGCTGGAAGAGAACTCTTATTAGGGTTAAGCTAGCCTTTGTACATCTTATTTGAATATTTAATAATTGTTAGATCTGGCAAACGAAAGTAGGGACTGAAAAAGCGCGGCAAATTTAAAAAATCTCAGCCTAGCAACCCCAAAATTTGTATGAAGTACCTGGAATAACCTGACTTGATACTTTAGTTGTTTTTTGTGTAAAACATTATTTGTACACTATTGCTTGACAGCATGTGGACAGGTCCAAAAATGGGAACCTACGGTAACTGTCGTATGTAAAGTCGTATTTACATACAACAGCTATCTATCAACTTACAGTGTGTACAATAAAGAATAAAGAATAGAATGCATACGTTTTTTTTTTATATTATTATTTGAAATTTTAATAACTGCTATCAACTTACAGTGTGTACAATAAAGAATAAAGAATAGAATGCAGACCTATTTTTTTTATATGATAAGGGTGACAAACGAACATACAGTCTACCTAATGGTAAGTATGTACAGCTATCCTCGACTACGAATCAAAATGCACATGCGTTGTCACCCGTGAGGACTAAGATGGAATGCCTCTTTTCCAGTAAAAGAGGTTTCCGGTTCTCTACACTCACCATACGAAACACAGCAACGACAAGCTGCAATTTTACACTGGTATACTGTGAGAGCGTGGTCCTTCCTGGGTCAAGCCAACCCATTCGTGCTATAACTTTACTACTAATATAGCTGCAGCATAGCTCTACCACGTTTAAATGAAATTGTAGTAAGCTTCCGCACTTTTATTTTCTACCTTTTAACTTGCATTTTTTGTAATCACGGTAAAGTTAAAAATATTATAATCTACTATCTGTCCTTAAAATCCATAATTATAAATAAACGTCTACCTATTTTTTTCCTCTCTTCTGCTGCTGGTGACAACATCAGAAGAACTCCCATTTTTTGGCGTTTTGATACAACTTGTGACATTTTAAATAAATAAAAGACGCGTGCTCATTTAATTCGTTCGATTACATCTAGCACGCTGGATGCGCGCACGATAGTGTGCATGCTACGTCCAGCACCGCGGCCTTGAGCGGAAGTACAGCTGGAATGGATCGTGAACAAGACCCATCGTTGGTCATAGATCAAGTGCACAGAACACAATTACTTTCTACCAAGAGAAGAACACCAACTTCATACTAAAAAACGGAAACACGTGTTTATTTATTACACTACAAGTGCTACGGTGGGCGCCCATATAAAACTTTTTAACGGGAATTTCAAACCTTTGTATTTTGTAACTTTGAACTTTTTATTTAAGGCATATTCGAGTAATTTTGGCTCAAGCCTCACAAACCTATGGGGTAAATTCCCATACATTTGAAAGGTTGCTCCAAAATTACTCGAATATACTTTAGATTAGCATGTGGGATGAAATAAAACTATAAATAACTATAGTTATGTAATTTTATTTTCTGGAAAACAGATTGTTTTATAAACTATACATTATTATTGATGTTTTTTTATTGCTTTTGCACATAATATTTCCACGCTTGTTACTGATATATATCACATTTTATTGTCAGAGAGTTATTCTTCACAGAACATTAACGTAAATTTAAATCAGCAAAAATCTCATGGTGAAAACTTAACTCAGCCCAAATACGTGATCTAAAACAGATAATATAAATACGTGATGTAAAACAGATAGACAATTCGAGTCATATTAGTAATTATCCCTACAAATAATGGTCAATAAATTCAAATGTTTACTTACCACAATATTGTCATAAGTTTTTCTTTTCCTATTATAGGAAATCTGCAGAAAGTGATCAGATGATTTTGTGCTTTTTATTTGCACAACACTTAACTTACTTTCGATGATGATCACACATCGTGCATAAAATTTTAAATTCACGCCGATATTATAACTGTGTCATCATCATCATCATTACAGCCCTTCACAAGTCCACTGCTGAACATAGGCCTCCCCCACGGAATGCCACAAAGCACGGTCCCGAGCCACCTGCATCCATTGACTTCCTGCATGTCTTACCAGGTCGTCACTCCATCTAGTGGGGGGACGCCCTACACTTCGCCTGCCGGTACGAGGCTGCCACTCGAGAACCTTTCTTCCCCATCGGTTGTCAGTTCTTCGAGCTATATGGCCGGCCCATTGCCACTTCAGCTTACTAATCCTTTGGGCTATGTCGGTTACTCTGGTTCTACTGCGGATATCCTCATTTCTAAGTTTATCACGCAGAGAAACCCCGAGCATAGCCCTCTCCATAGCTCGCTGAGCGACCTTGAGCTTCCTCATACGGCCAGCAGTGAAGGACCACGTCTCAGTTCCGTATGTCATCACTGGCAACACGCACTGGTTAAACAATTTAGTTTTGAGGGTTTGAGGTATGCCTGACGAAAAGATGGGTCGTAATCTCCCGAACGCTGCCCAGCCGAGTTGAATCCGTCGATTGACCTCTCGGTCGAAGTTGGACTTACCTAGTCGGACTATTTGTCCCAGGTAAACATATTCGTCAACAACTTCGAGCTTAGTGCTCCCAACAACTACCGGCATAGGTGTGACATGGACATTAAACATGATTTTTGTTTTGTCCATGTTCATCTTGAGACCTATCCGTTGGGAGACACTATTGAGGTCATTGAGCATAGTGCTTAGGTCCTCCAGCGATTCTGCCATAAGGACTATATCGTCGGCAAATCGAAGGTGAGTGATGTACTCGCCATTGATGTTAATACCGTATCCTTTCCAGTCCAGTAGCTTGAAAACGTCTTCCAATGCAGCGGTGAAGAGTTTCGGGGATATTACGTCACCCTGTCTTACACCTCTCTGCAGTTGGATAGGTTTCGTACTCTGGTTCTGTACTCGGATAGCCATCGTAGCCCTACTGTACAAACACTTCAGCACCTCGATATACCGACAGTCCACTTGGCACCGCTGAAGGGACTGCAGCACCGCCCAAATTTCGACGGAATCAAAGGCTTTCTCATAGTCCACATACGCAAGGCAAAGGGGCAGATTGTACTCGTCGATCTTCTGTACAATTTGCCGAAGGGTATGTATGTGGTCTATCTTGCTAAAGCCTTTTCGGAAACCGGCTTGTTCGGGAGGCTAGAAGTCGTCGAGTCTGCATGCGAGACGATTCGTAATGACTCTCGAAAACAGCCCGTAGACGCGGCTCAGAAGGGAAATCGGTCTGTAGTTCTTCAAGAGAGCGTTGTCGCCTTTCTTGAAGAACAAGACCACCGCACTTCTGCTCCACGCCTCCGGTGTAATGCCACCTTGGAGGACGGAATTAAAGAGCTTCTGAAGGACTTCAAGTACCGGTTTTCCACCCGCTTTCAGAAGCTCCGCTGTAATTCCATCCTCGCCTGGGGCCTTGCCGTTTTTAAGGTGCGGGAGAGCCATTCTAATCTCGCTCAGACTGACGTCCGGGATATCATCGGAATAGTGTCGGATAAGACTTGCTCTTGGATCGTTACTCACACTTGCGTGTGGCTCCAACGATGACGTGTACAGCTGCCCATAGAACCTCTCAATCTCACTCAAAATCTCAGGTGTCCCGGAAACGATGCTGCCACAATCGGTCTTCAGCTTCGACAGTTGGCTCTTTCTGGCAGACAGATCTCTGGCAAAGACTTTGGAGCCCTGGTTCCGCTCGATCGCTTCTTCAATACGAGCTGTATTGAAGTTGCGCAAGTCCCGCCGCATGCATTTGGAGATCTGTCTGTTCAGATAACTGTGTATTCGCCTAAAAATGGAAATGAAGTATTCTGAGCCCATAATAACTGAATTTAAGCTAAAATCAACAATAAATATTAAAATCTAAACCTATGAAATAAATTTGAATAAAGGAGTCAATCGTTTTTGGGCCCACTAGAAATTTTCGCGACCCTTAATGGTATTACATATATACAAAAAAAAGACACCAATTTATTATTGTAAATAGCATAAAGATTTTATGAAAATCTAAACGGAATTAAGAAATCTGAAAAAAAAGAGTTGTTTTGATATTTGTGTTCTTGTCATTGGTTTAGATAATGTAATATGAAAAAAAAATTGTAGTAGAGATGTGCCAACTCGGAAGAAACTCGACTCGAGTTAACTTGAGTTGAAATTCACGTAACTCGAATAGTACTCGAGTTACGCAACTCGAATTGGCGGAACGAAGTTGTGTCAGTTTGTTACAAATTATTTTTATATTTGTTCCTCCACCCAAGATAATTATTATTACTTAACTTAATGGGTAGTTATATTTTATTGGTTTGCGTATAGACAATTTTCATAAAATAATATCACTCTAACTTTATGACGTAGCGTATAGTTAATGTTATTAATAATTTAACTATCACGTATTATACTTAATCAGCTTGTTGATATTACATAATATATCAATAAATTGTTCGAATTAGTAAGTCGAGTTCATCACTAAATTGTAGACAGACACTAAATTGACCGTAAGATAAAGATGCGACTCGAGTAGAATTTTGTGACTCGAGTCATTCGGTTTTATCATTTATCTGTAGTTGTACTCGAGTTTTTGAGTTATGCGAATTAACTATTTACAGTCCCTGCATCGATTGAAGTTTATCACTCGAGTTGATAATAGCGATCACCTTAGTTAAAGCATTTTGAAATAATAATAATAATAATACTGTTTGATAATTAAATTACTAGTTTAATTTATTTTTTGTTATAGTTTTAATACAATATAAAGTGGAATTTCTATATTAATATACTTTTTAAATAGGTACCTTTATTAAATAAGTAATATGTGACAATATGAAATAAAATATAAATATTTATTATTTATTTATTTATAGTATTTCCATGTTTTTTATTTACTACAGACATGTGTAGCATTTCAAAATCTATAAACTGCTTTTCGCATATCTTACAAATCGCTTCCATTTTTCAAAATAAGCCACACTGACGATTTTTGTTTTGTTGTTTCATTGTTATCATTCATACTTTAAACAAACAAGTATATTTAAATCACCTTTCATGTTATGCACTACTTATACGAAGTAAAAAAAAAAATAACAATCATAGCACAATCACGATATTATAAATCAAACTAAGTTCATATATTACTACAACATGCGAGATGTAAGTTTCACGCCCGCGGCGCCTTATACTATGTGAATTAGTTGATTAGATGATAGAATTAATGAATTAGTGAACTGACATCTATCTAGCGCTCTCCGAATCCACACGGTGCGTCGAGTTGACTCGGTAACTCGAGTGCAAGAAAATTCGAGTAAAATTTATTTTCACTCGAGTACCGAGTTACACAGATTCACTCGATTGAATTGAGTGAAAACAGAGTTCGAGTTGCATCACTACTTTAAGAATAAAGTCTGTAGTTAATTGTTATATACTTTAAAATATTTTTTAGTAGCAAACTAGTAATTAATAGCTAAAAAGTTTATGCGTGTTTGTTTACAAGACAATAAAATAAATATCGTCTCATCGATGCACAAGTGTTTAACATATAATGGATAATATCTATTTTTCCTTTTTATTTTTTTGTGGTCGCATGGTAAAATTGCCAATGACATTCGAAATTGAAAAATAAAAACTAATGAGTTTAGTTAATTAATATAAGAGTATGTATCACAGAACACAATTACTCTCTAAGGTATGTATGTAATACAAGAGTTTACTTTTACACCTAGAATTTTGGAAAATCTAAATAAGATCTATAATTTATGATGAATTACCTAAAAAAAAATGACAAACACAGGTCTTAGAACCTTATTAGTATGTTAAAAGTGACAAAGTATTAAGGTTTTATGTTATTAGTAAAATCTAAATTAAATAATAGATAGAATAAATACATAAATGAAGTTTTTCTGTATGTTATAAGAAAATTAGAATCTTTGGGTCGAGGGATTTAAAGATTTCTCTATTTGATGTAGCTTCATCGGCTTTGAAGAGCGATTCATTTAACTGCATTTAGGTATAAATACCTTCTGGTAAAGTAAAGAATGACTTTCAATAAGAATTACACATGTAATCCATATTGAATAAAAATTATTCTATTCTATTCTATTCTATTCTATGTATTCAGCAAGTTGCTCCATAAACTTTACAATACCAAATCGCATCAAACATGGATCCTGAATTTAT
The DNA here is from genome assembly GCA_029286625.1 of Parnassius orleans. Lineage (NCBI taxonomy): Eukaryota > Metazoa > Arthropoda > Insecta > Lepidoptera > Papilionidae > Parnassius > Parnassius orleans. Next base: position 1,492,113 of record JAGSMP010000027.1, on the reverse strand, counting down.
GCCAGCCATAGTAGTTAGACAGTATAGATAGTACATATATTTACGTGTAAATAAGCACTTATTACTTGTACTAGAAGCAAATATACAGTTTGCATAAGTATTGTAACTTAGTTAAGCCATTTTTACTTGTGTAATTGTTATATCCTTGTTGATTAGACGCTTCTATTATCCTTAGACTGATGTGTTGTTAACTCTGCAGAAGGGAATATTATTTTGTAATCTACTATCAGATAATTAATATAAAAATAATATCCTTTTCCCCTACATGAAACCAGTGAAAATAAGAAATCAGACAACTTTTACATAGTCAAATATTGTTGATGTAAATCCATAACTACCATTTGTGTAATTGATCATATGGAGCTGATTAATGGTGTATATTTTATAATAATTTCTTATTTATTTAACATACAGGCAGAGAAAACAAAATACTGCCAGAAATATGGAAATGTAGTTTATTGACATTGAAGTATAGTATATATATAGTCTTATACAATATTCATTAACTTTTTTCAGGTGGATCGCTTAGAATAAATGTGTATGTCTTGTAGGCTGAAATCTTGCAGAGCTGCTCGTGGGCAGAGACAAAAGTATATGGATATTGAATACAACAGTCTTATATCATATCTCACAACATTGATAATATCCTTCTGATTCATGTTATTATCAAGTTATTTTGAAAATATCTTTTGAAATGATAATGACTGACAAAAATAAATACAATTAAATTATACATGTGTTTTTGTTATCCTTGACACAACCAGTTTAAAACATCTTACTTCATATTTATCAGTGTGTAATAACATAGATAAACATGATATTACCTAGTCATTTTGGCTTTAATGGTGTTTGGGGTATGATAACTAATCAGTTAATATATTTTAAGACAAAGTTTACACACTGCACCTTTACTAATCAACCAAAACATATTAAAACAAAGTCTTGACACCGCACCTGTCTGTCTGTTCCACTATTAGATTACACTATAGACTGCTTTGGAAATAATTACAACAATATATGCAGTGGCATTTTACTTTGTGTTTTATCCTTATACAACCAGTTCAAAACAGCTTTCTTACTATATAGCATTTAAAGGTAATATTATAAATAGACATATTATCCATTATTCATCTTGGCTTTATCTCTATATCATATTTATTTAATTATTGTAATGGTGTGTGTGATGTATATTCACTAATCAATTAATACCTGTAAAAAATAGTCTCCACACCACGTTTGTTTGTCTGTGCACTGTTTTGCCGGAACTGCTAAAAGGACTTTCCATCTATCTTAAAATATCTATAATTGCTGAATGTACCAACAACTTTGTTTAATACTATTAATTATTAAGCTATTCTATTCTATATACACTATTCTAACTCATAATATCGGTGAAAACTACTAGAAAATCGCTTTTAGTTTGTTTTAAGGTTATTGCGATATTCATATTTTAATTTTTAATTTCTCAGAATTCCCCTTAGATGAGATAAAACTAATATTAATTTTGTAATCTACAGATTATAAGGAATAAATCAACATACATTTCATTGAGGTTCACTAAAATTCGTGGTGGGCCCATTCTCCATACAAAAAGAAACTGTCTCCTTTCAGAAAATATTTTCAATGTGAAAGACGTTGACAAACAAATGTCATTTTTTTCTTCTATTAATTCATGGCCTCTTTTGATAGAATTCTGCTAATATTTAATTATTTTATTTTAATCAATTAATAGGTAAATTAATTGTGCAAATCTCGGAGTAATATGTATGTAATTATACTTTAAAGAGCAAACCAAAAAAGTTTAACACAGAATTAACATTTTTAGTTTCTTCCGATATAATATGAATTTTGTATCTAATTTTTAAAATGGCAATCTAAAACAACATGAAGGAAAGAAACAGCGATATTTTTTCCTCGCTTTATTTTTACAAGCCCAACACGAACATTGACAAAACCATGATTGTGTGCAGATTTTTCAGCTTTCACACAAAGTTGCATCACCCTGATCAAGAGATCTACGTTGTTGATAAAGAAAGCAGAAAAGCAGATATAAAGTACCTACTCTATGGCTAAGACACAGAGTAATTAAATTTAAGGAGTTTTGGCGGGTTGCTGCTCCTGTATTATTGTTTAAATAATGGTTTGACGTGAATTTTGATATGTAAAAGTGGTGCGATTTTGTGTATTAAATGTCTGCGCATGTGAATTATTAGTGGAAACGGTGAAAAAAGTGCTCCGATGGTAATGTTATTCTCAAAATGTCTGCCTAGGCGCCTTGAGATACTTTCGCTGTCTGCTGGCTTAAGTTGCCATCAAAATCTCCCAAAAACTACGCAATGTGACGCATCAACATATTGTAAAGTAGTGTACTATAAAGGATTATTATCACTTGATCTCTCGCCAAAGAGTAGTATGTTCCTTGCACTTGATACTGAGATAAATGAAGACGTGGCTTTAAGGACAAGCATCCAAGCCAAAAATCTTATTTAAAAAAAGAGTAGTTTAACCCATAGACTTAGAATATACTGTACGCGTATAGACCCCCCTTCCCCAGCCTACGAATGTGGAGTATATGTATAAAAAATATATTGACAGACGTATTTTAAATAGCACATCTCAAAAATATTAATTATTTAAACTGCACCCATGTATTTTAGAAATAAAAAATAGGTAAATATCGCTCACCTTATAACGTCTATTTTACTTTAAGTAATTAGAATTGGGTACTTTTTGCAGTATGGAAAAACTGCACCTTTTATGAATATAATTGCACCATCGTTAAAAATGCATTTAATTCAATATTAACTGCAAAAAGTTAATAAAACCAAATTTTTTAAGTGTCCACAAAGAGTGTATAATCACTAGGTTTACGGAGCGGGACTTCCTTAGTAAAAGTAAATGTTTGAAATGACGCCAAGCTACTTTACTAACATGAAGACATTGAGTTATATGTACTACGTACTAGAGAAGCTATTCCAAACAAAAAATGTGCACTACTCTCTTTTCGTGCGGGAGATAGTAGAGTCGCGCATGCGCAGTTGATATTACAGTATATACACACTATGCGTAAGCATCATATTAGTCTGTGGCCACACTAAATGACACTAAAGGTGTACGGATTGCAGTACAGTTTATTTGAACATAGTGAATGTTCGGAATGCCAAATCTAGTGCGTAGTACATATATATCGATGCATGAAGACATGACATTTAATTACTCCCTCTACCTCAGCCTATAAAATTGAAGTGAATATGCGTGTTTTAAAAGGCAAATCTCAAAAATAATTATTATTTAAACTGCACCTATGTAGTTTATAAATAAAAAATAGGTAAAGATAGATATAACTTCAAATAATTAGAATTAGGTTTTTTACAACATGAAAAAACTGAATTCTGTTTGAATATATAACTGCACCATTGTTAAAAACACATAAGTAGATAAACGGAACAGAGATAAAGCTTCATACAACCGCGCGAATCGGTTGCACTACTGCAAGCACGCGGGGCATGTGTGCGTGACCACTGGCCGCTTATCGCGTACGCGACGAGACTGAAAAAAACTGGTTACGCTGGCACAGCCAGTGGACAATCTCAGAATCAGTGCGACGCACGTTGTTTGTTTTGTTAGTTGCAAGTTAGAATATTTTAATGTAAAAACGTGGTATTATTAATAATGGTTGTTTATTGTACTGAGTGTATGAATAATACTAGAAAAAATAAAAATATATCATACTTTAACTATCCAAAGGAGTACAACAGGTAGGTAAATATTTGATTATTACTTACTTTTTCAAGTAATATATATAAATAAGTACCTTTATTAACGTACAATTGAGTTTTTAATTATATCTCTTGATAATTTTATCGCATTTGTTGAATTTCTCGAGCAAAAGTTTCGCGAATATTTCGATCTTGAAATAAATATTGTCAATCATCATCATCATTACAGCCCTTCACAAGTCCACTGCTGAACATAGGCCTCCCCAAGGAATGCCACAGCACGGTCCTGAGCCACCCGCATCCATCGACTTCCTGCATGTCTTACCAGGTCGTCACCCATCTAGTGGGGACGCCCTACACTTCGTCCGCCGGCATGAGGCCGCCACCGAGAACCTTTTTCCCCATCGGTTGTCGGTTCTTCGAGCTATATGGCCGGCCCATTGCCACTTCAGCTTACTAATCTGTTGGCTATGTCGGTCACTCTGGTTCTACTGCGGATATCCTCATTTCTAAGTTTATTACGCAGTGAGATCCCGAGCATAGCCCTCTCCATAGCTCGCTGAGCGACCTTGAGCTTCCTCATCCGGCCAGCAGTGAAGGACCACGTCTCAGTTCCGTAGGTCATCACTGGCAACACGCACTGGTTGTACAGCCTCGTTTTCAAGTTTTGAGGTATACCTGACGAGAAGATGTGCCGTAATTTCCGAACGCTGCCCAGCCGAGTTGAATCCGTCGATTGACCTCTCGGTCGAAGTTGGACTTACCTAGTCGGACTATTTGTCCCAGGTAAACATATTCGTCAACAACTTCGAGCTTAGTGCTCCCAACAACTACCGGCATAGGTGTGACATGGACATTAAACATGATCTTTGTTTTGTCCATGTTCATCTTAAGACCTATCCGTTGGGAGGCACTATTGAGGTCATTGAGCATAGTGCTTAGGTCCTCCAGCGATTCTGCCATAAGGACTATATCATCGGCAAATCGAAGGTGAGTGATGTACTCGCCATTGATGTTAATGCTGTATCCTTTCCAGTCCAGAAGCTTGAAAACGTCTTCCAATGCAGCGGTGAAGAGTTTCGGGATATAACGTCACCCTGTCTTACACCTCTCTGCAGTTGGATAGGTTTTGTACTCTGGTTCTGTACTCGGATAGCCATCGTGGCCCTACTGTACAAGCACTTCAAAAATTTCAAAATATTGTCAATGTTGGCAACAAAATACTTAAAGGTAATAAAGATTATAAATTTGATATGTCATGTGAGTGCTTCCCGTTAGATTACGTGAAAAAAACTTTATCTTAGTTTCAGAATTTACCACACCAGAAACAAAAATTATAAAAAGAAAATTATTAGAGTAAGTAATTTGTAAAGTATTTTATCATACAGAATAATAAAACTATTTATCAAATATTTTGTTTAATTTGTCTTCACCTATTTGTGACAACCCTACCAAAATAGGTAACAATTTCATCTACTCATGTGGTTAAAAACCCATAAAATGCAATATTAAGTGCAAAAAGTTAATAAAACCAAAAAAAATCTCAATACAGTAATAGACATGTTGTTTTATTAATTTAAGTTACAAGGAATACACATGTTGTTTTATACTATACAATATTTTTGTTTTCTCTTTAAAATTTTCACATGCATCAGGTGACAACCCTATCAAAATAGGCATACATTTTCGTTGTTGTTAAGAAGCTTCTCCTCTGATCCTTACTCCTTACTCTGTGATTGTAAGGTGAGCGATCTTTACCTACTTTTTGAAGTGAATAGTTCTTTAGAATCGTTGTGATTAGAAACTCAATGAAACGAAAAGAGCGACACTAAAAAGAGACAAACATATACGTCTTTATGATTTAGTCTACGAGAGAATGAGATAGGATACAGTGTAGTAGGCGGAAGTAACCTAATGGCAGGGCGCGGACCGCGAACTCAAAAGGTTGTGGGTTGTAATCTGCCATTCTACAACTGTCGTGAACCGCTCCTAACACAAGCATTTTTAGCTAACGTTGGTTAAAGGGAATATTATTAATGTTAATAGCATTTCTAGTATTTAAAAAAAATGGTGTGTTTCCTATTATCTCGGTCTCGTCTTTGTGCGGTACTTTGAAGATGGTTAACACACATTTTAATTGGCGCTACGATAAAGTCTTACTCGAAAGAAAATAACCTATTAATTTATTACACTAAAATTTAGGCTCTACATGTCTATAAATAAGGATTGTAACATTTGTTTGCTATAAATTTAAACCATTATCGTATATTTTAAGCCGCACTTGTGCTTAAATATTATCATATTAAAATAATATTCATACTTTAGTTACCATAAGCTACTCGTGTCAATTGTCGAAATTAAAAACTAGGAGTCTGTTTAATATTTAATGTAATATATTATGTAAAACAAAATTTAAAATAATTTTAATACTTGGTAACAATATTATAATAAATAAACCCTACAATTATCCTATTCCTGATATTCTGCATTCGTCGCATTCTCTCAAAGTTTAGTTTTCTGAAGGTTTCACTTCTACCACGTGCGACCTGCACACATTTTTTTTTTATAAACTACATAGGTGCAGTTTAAATAATTAATATTTTTCTTTTTAAAATATGTCTGTCAGATTTTTTTATATATACTCCAAATTCATAGGCTGGCTTAATGACGTACAATAAAAGTTACAGAATACAAAGGTTTGAAATTTCCGCTAAAAAGTTTTATATGGGCTCCCACCGTGGTGCTTGTAGTGTACGTGTATAAACACGTGTTTCCTTTTTTTAGTATGAAGTTTGCATTCTTCTCTCGGTAGAGATTAATTGTGTTCTGTGACTAAGGAAGTCCCGCCTCTTAAACCTAGTCATTATACACTCTTTGTTGACAATTAAAAAATTTGGTTTTATTAACTTTTTGCACTTAATATTGCATTTTAACGGTGGTGCAATTATATACAAGCAGGGTGCAGTTTTTTTTATATTGCAAAAAGCACCCTATTCTAATTATTTGAAGTTATATCGATCTTATAAGGTGAGCAATCTTTACCTATTTTTATTTATAAACTATATTGGTGCAAATTAAATAATTAATATTTTTGAGATATGCTATTTAAAATACGTCTATCAGTATTTTTTATTTTATATATACTCCAAATTCATAGGCTGGGGTAGGGGGGTTCGCGTATAGACAGAGAAATATATTTCTATTCTCTGTCTACGACTGTACGCCAATATATTCCATAGACTTAGAATATACTGGCGTAAGTATATTCTAAGTCTATGGTATATTCTAAGTCTATGGTTTAATCTCTCAGGCCCCGACATCCCGATATTTACACCCCCTACCCCAGCCTATGAATTTGGAGTATATATAAAAAAAATACTCATAGACGTATTTCAAATAGCACATCTCAAAAATATTAATTATTTAAACTGCACCCATGTAGTTTAGAAATAAAAAATTGTTAAAGATCGCTCACCTTATAACGTCGATATTACTTCAAATAATTAGAATTAGGTTTTTACAACATGAAAAAACTGAATTCTGTTTGAATATATAACTGCACCATTGTTAAAAACACATAAGTAGATAAACGGAACAGAGATAAAGCTTCATACAACCGCGCGAATCGGTTGCACTACTGCAAGCACGCGGGGCATGTGTGCGTGACCACTGGCCGCTTATCGCGTACGCGACGAGACTGAAAAAAACTGGTTACGCTGGCACAGCCAGTGGACAATCTCAGAATCAGTGCGACGCACGTTGTTTGTTTTGTTAGTTGCAAGTTAGAATATTTTAATGTAAAAACGTGGTATTATTAATAATGGTTGTTTATTGTACTGAGTGTATGAATAATACTAGAAAAAATAAAAATATATCATACTTTAACTATCCAAAGGAGTACAACAGGTAGGTAAATATTTGATTATTACTTACTTTTTCAAGTAATATATATAAATAAGTACCTTTATTAACGTACAATTGAGTTTTTTAATTATACCTCTTGATAATTTTATCGCATTTGTTGAATTTCTCGAGCAAAAGTTTCGCGAATATTTCGATCTTGAAATAAATATTGTCAATCATCATCATCATTACAGCCCTTCACAAGTCCACTGCTGAACATAGGCCTCCCCAAGGAATGCCACAGCACGGTCCTGAGCCACCCGCATCCATCGACTTCCTGCATGTCTTACCAGGTCGTCACCCATCTAGTGGGGACGCCCTACACTTCGTCCGCCGGCATGAGGCCGCCACCGAGAACCTTTTTCCCCATCGGTTGTCGGTTCTTCGAGCTATATGGCCGGCCCATTGCCACTTCAGCTTACTAATCTGTTGGCTATGTCGGTCACTCTGGTTCTACTGCGGATATCCTCATTTCTAAGTTTATTACGCAGTGAGATCCCGAGCATAGCCCTCTCCATAGCTCGCTGAGCGACCTTGAGCTTCCTCATCCGGCCAGCAGTGAAGGACCACGTCTCAGTTCCGTAGGTCATCACTGGCAACACGCACTGGTTGTACAGCCTCGTTTTCAAGTTTTGAGGTATACCTGACGAGAAGATGTGCCGTAATTTCCGAACGCTGCCCAGCCGAGTTGAATCCGTCGATTGACCTCTCGGTCGAAGTTGGACTTACCTAGTCGGACTATTTGTCCCAGGTAAACATATTCGTCAACAACTTCGAGCTTAGTGCTCCCAACAACTACCGGCATAGGTGTGACATGGACATTAAACATGATCTTTGTTTTGTCCATGTTCATCTTAAGACCTATCCGTTGGGAGGCACTATTGAGGTCATTGAGCATAGTGCTTAGGTCCTCCAGCGATTCTGCCATAAGGACTATATCATCGGCAAATCGAAGGTGAGTGATGTACTCGCCATTGATGTTAATGCTGTATCCTTTCCAGTCCAGAAGCTTGAAAACGTCTTCCAATGCAGCGGTGAAGAGTTTCGGGATATAACGTCACCCTGTCTTACACCTCTCTGCAGTTGGATAGGTTTTGTACTCTGGTTCTGTACTCGGATAGCCATCGTGGCCCTACTGTACAAGCACTTCAAAAATTTCAAAATATTGTCAATGTTGGCAACAAAATACTTAAAGGTAATAAAGATTATAAATTTGATATGTCATGTGAGTGCTTCCGTTAGATTACGTGAAAAACTTTATCTTAGTTTCAGAATTTACCACACCAGAAACAAAAATTATAAAAAGAAAATTATTAGAGTAAGTAATTTGTAAAGTATTTTATCATACAGAATAATAAAACTATTTATCAAATATTTTGTTTAATTTGTCTTCACCTATTTGTGACAACCCTACCAAAATAGGTAACAATTTCATCTACTCATGTGGTTAAAAACCCATAAAATGCAATATTAAGTGCAAAAAGTTAATAAAACCAAAAAAAATCTCAATACAGTAATAGACATGTTGTTTTATTAATTTAAGTTACAAGGAATACACATGTTGTTTTATACTATACAATATTTTTGTTTTCTCTTTAAAATTTTCACATGCATCAGGTGACAACCCTATCAAAATAGGCATACATTTTCGTTGTTGTTAAGAAGCTTCTCCTCTGATCCTTACTCCTTACTCTGTGATTGTAAGGTGAGCGATCTTTACCTACTTTTTGAAGTGAATAGTTCTTTAGAATCGTTGTGATTAGAAACTCAATGAAACGAAAAGAGCGACACTAAAAAGAGACAAACATATACGTCTTTATGATTTAGTCTACGAGAGAATGAGATAGGATACAGTGTAGTAGGCGGAAGTAACCTAATGGCAGGGCGCGGACCGCGAACTCAAAAGGTTGTGGGTTGTAATCTGCCATTCTACAACTGTCGTGAACCGCTCCTAACACAAGCATTTTTAGCTAACGTTGGTTAAAGGGAATATTATTAATGTTAATAGCATTTCTAGTATTTAAAAAAAATGGTGTGTTTCCTATTATCTCGGTCTCGTCTTTGTGCGGTACTTTGAAGATGGTTAACACACATTTTAATTGGCGCTACGATAAAGTCTTACTCGAAAGAAAATAACCTATTAATTTATTACACTAAAATTTAGGCTCTACATGTCTATAAATAAGGATTGTAACATTTGTTTGCTATAAATTTAAACCATTATCGTATATTTTAAGCCGCACTTGTGCTTAAATATTATCATATTAAAATAATATTCATACTTTAGTTACCATAAGCTACTCGTGTCAATTGTCGAAATTAAAAACTAGGAGTCTGTTTAATATTTAATGTAATATATTATGTAAAACAAAATTTAAAATAATTTTAATACTTGGTAACAATATTATAATAAATAAACCCTACAATTATCCTATTCCTGATATTCTGCATTCGTCGCATTCTCTCAAAGTTTAGTTTTCTGAAGGTTTCACTTCTACCACGTGCGACCTGCACACATTTTTTTTTTATAAACTACATAGGTGCAGTTTAAATAATTAATATTTTTCTTTTTAAAATATGTCTGTCAGATTTTTTTATATATACTCCAAATTCATAGGCTGGCTTAATGACGTACAATAAAAGTTACAGAATACAAAGGTTTGAAATTTCCGCTAAAAGTTTTATATGGGCTCCCACCGTGGTGCTTGTAGTGTACGTATAAACACGTGTTTCCTTTTAGTATGAAGTTTGCATTCTTCTCTCGGTAGAGATTAATTGTGTTCTGTGACTAAGGAAGTCCCGCCTCTTAAACCTAGTCATTATACACTCTTTGTTGACAATTAAAAAATTTGGTTTTATTAACTTTTTGCACTTAATATTGCATTTTAACGGTGGTGCAATTATATACAAGCAGGGTGCAGTTTTTTTTATATTGCAAAAAGCACCCTATTCTAATTATTTGAAGTTATATCGATCTTATAAGGTGAGCAATCTTTACCTATTTTTATTTATAAACTATATTGGTGCAAATTAAATAATTAATATTTTTGAGATATGCTATTTAAAATACGTCTATCAGTATTTTTTATTTTATATATACTCCAAATTCATAGGCTGGGGTAGGGGGGTTCGCGTATAGACAGAGAAATATATTTCTATTCTCTGTCTACGACTGTACGCCAATATATTCCATAGACTTAGAATATACTGGCGTAAGTATATTCTAAGTCTATGGTATATTCTAAGTCTATGGTTTAATCTCTCAGGCCCCGACATCCCGATATTTACACCCCCTACCCCAGCCTATGAATTTGGAGTATATATAAAAAAAATACTCATAGACGTATTTCAAATAGCACATCTCAAAAATATTAATTATTTAAACTGCACCCATGTAGTTTAGAAATAAAAAATTGTTAAAGATCGCTCACCTTATAACGTCGATATTACTTCAAATAATTAGAATTGGGTACATTTTGCAATGTAAAAATACTGCACCTTGCTTGAATATAATTGCACCATCGTTAAAAATGAATCAAATGCAATGATAAGTACAAAAAGTTAATAAAACCAAATTTGTTAAGTGTCGAAAGTACCCGCCCTACCCCAGCCTACAAATATGGAGTATATATAAAATAAAAAATACTGACAGATGTATTTTAAATAGCACATCTCAAAAAGATTAATTATTTAAATCGCACCCATGTAATTTATAAATTAAAAATAGGTAAATATTGCTCATTTAATAACATCGATATAACTTCAAATAATTAGGAATGGGTATTTTTTGCAATATGAAAAAACTACTAAATTAAGTGCAAAAAGATATATAATACATTTAATTACATTTATTAATATAATAACATTTTCACCTTTTCCTACGCCTGTCAAAATTGTAGCACCGATTATGTTCCGTCCAAGATGTGTCACACGCAGCCTTGTCCCGTTACATAACCGAGGAGCATCTAAATTTCGCATTAGCATGACTGGGACGCCTAATTTTAATTGAAGCTTATGTGAGGGCACACCTGACAACTCTAGAAAATTTAGAAACTCTACGGGATATGAAGTGCTCTGTTCTGTGTCCATAAATGTGTCTACTGACAAATACTCTGTTATTTCTCTTGCTACTTTGCTTAATATATCAGAATTTATTTTGTTAACGCTCTTATTTTTTGGTGCAAGAATCGCCCTTTCACATAACCATTTGTCTTCATGCATGTTGTTCGTTAAATCTGAATAAACGCTCGCAATTAATTCGGAATGACTCTGTACTAAATTACAAAAATCTCTCGTCAATTTAACGCAGCCCTCAGCATCCGTTTCCAACCGCCCATCGCCAAATTTTAATAGTGTATCAGCATAGTTTCCAGCATTGATATCATTATACAAATGCACTCTCATATTCGTAGTTAAACTGAATTTTGTCACCTTGTTCCATAAAATAGACGACTTGAGGCATGCTTTAATTTCATCTGCAGGTGTGCCCTTTTGAATGACAGGTAAAGTTTGGCGAAAGTCACCAGCCAGTAAAACCACCATTCCTCCCATTACATCGGTATTGCTACGCAAATCCTGGAGCGTTCGATTTAGTGCTTCTACAGCTTTTTTATGCGACGTCCGATAACAACTAACCTGTGATTTTTATAATCAATCAACGGATCATAATTGAATGCTGCGTCATTAAAAACCGACCAATTGTTTCTTTGAAAATTTTGTCGACGTTCAGCTTGGAGCTGTGCATTTGCATCTCTTCGCGCCTGTGTCTGTTCTGGTGTTTCAGATGCCCTTATAGTAGATTGACGTTCAGCTTGCTCAATGAGTCTGCGTTGAGTTTCATCAGGTGTTTCCGCGGCTCTTAAGGCGGCCTGACGTTCCGCTTGTTCAAATAGCCTTTGCTGACTTTGAGCAGGTGTTTCAGTAGCTCTTAAAGTAGATTGACGCTCTGCCTGTTCAAGACGCCTTTGCTGACTTTGATCAGGTGTTTCAGTAGCTCTTAAAGTAGCTCGACGCTCTGCCTGTTCAAGACGCCTTTGCTGACTTTGAGCAGGTGTTTCAGTAGCTCTTAAAGTAGCTTGACGCTCTGCCTGTTCAATACGCCTTCGCTGACATTGAGAAGGTGTTTCAGAAGCTCTTAAAGTAGCTTGACGCTCTGCCTGTTCAAGACGCCTTTCCTGACTTTGAGAAGGTGTTTCGGAAGCTCTAAAAGCAGCCTCACGCTCTGCTTGTTCTTGCCTTCTCAGTTCAGCATCTTCTAAAGATTCTAGCGATCGAGCTAATATTTTCGCTTGTCTTTGAGAAGATACCCTTGAAAGGCTGGACTTACGTTTGCGAGGCATTATGAAGTAAGAAAAAACCTATTTATAAAAAAACGTTAAAATACCTAAAAGGAATTAAATTTCCTTTTAAATATTTTTTTTAAAAGCAAATCCAAAATATCTAATAGGAATAAATATTCCTTTTAAATATTTTTTAAAATCAAAACAACAAAACCAATTCAAGACACAACACGAATCCGAAAACGATAGCCAAAAAAAATCGAATCAACTTAAACCAAATCGCAGAAAACCGAAATCGAAAGCAGTAGTCAATATAAATATAACCAACGAAAAAAGAAGTAAGTGTATAGGTACCGTATACACTATCTATACTATTAATATTCCCTTGAAATATTGTTAAACAACCTAAAACAACGAAAACCAATTCACGATTCTAAATAAACAAAATCCAAAATCAAAGCCAGAGTCTAAATATATATAAAGGAATACCAACCAAATCAACAAAACCGATCCAAGAAAATACACAAATCCGAAAATGAAAGCCAATATAAATCCATTCAACCTTAACCAAATCACAAAGCAAATAACAAACAACCGAAATCGAAAGCAGGTAGTCGAATAAGATACGAAATAGAAACAATTTAAGCATATAGGTACCGTATGCACTATAAGTTGACGCGCGGCTCAACGGCGGGAGTTAAGTACACGTCAGGAAACATTTCGTTACCGCGTTTTAAAAACCTAGTAACGACATCTAGCGGAATCAATTTAAACTATGTATACGTTAGTTAATAAGAACTCTCAAAAATATTTTTCTTATAATTTTGCACAATTTTCTTATTGTAATACCGATTCATTCATAACCACATATAAGAACTGTATTCATTTCCGTTCAATAAATATTACTAAGACTTATAAATATTACTAAGGCTTATTAATAAGGCTTACTAAGAACTGTTTCTACCATTGTTAAGTAATAGTTAAGGGTGAAAGCGTGACAGGTGGTGATAGTATTTCTGATCCATACTTATAATCACGCCTGTAACCCTTGCGGGGTAGGCAGAGCATCAACGGATTACTTAATATCGTCTGCGAGGTTATCGCCTATTCTGTGAATTACGATGCACCAAAACGTTTGAAGAAAATCAGCTGGTGAATTTTATGTTTTTTATCGCTCTCTTCCCGGTACTGCGTGGAAAATACAGATCCATACATTTTTATCTTAATTTTGGTAAAAGACATAATAATCCAGATATTCTGACCTTCTGTGTTCGTCCATCGTACCGTCGTCCGTCTTGTAGAATCACGGTGGCGCCACCTAGCTGAATTTAATTTTGCAACATATTCGATTTTCCCAGGGAATGATATGTTTTCCGCCGAAAAAGTAGCCTATGTCACTCTACAGCCACCGAACTATCCCCATACAAATAATCATGCCATGCCGACGCTCTGTTGCGACGTGAAAGAAGGACAAACTTGTGCAACATATTCGATTTTCCCACGGGAATGAGATGTTTTTCCGCGGAAAAAAGTAGCCTATGTCACTCTACAGCCACCGAACTATTCCCATACAAAAAATCATGCCATGCCGACGCTCTGTTGCGACGTGAAAGAAGGACAAACAAACAAACAAACAAACAAACACACTTTCGCATTTATAATATTAGTATGGATCTGACAGACGTATTTTAAAAATAAACTTCTCAAAAATATAAGAGGCGAGATAATAGGAAACATACCTTTTCTTTTTTAAATACTAGCAATGCTATTGACATAAATTATATTCCCATTAACCACTGTAAGGTAAAAATACTGTGTTAGGACATGCGGTTCATGGCAGTTGTCGAATGGCGGATTACAACCCACAACCTTTTGAGTTCGCGGTCCGCACCCTGCCATTAGGTTATTGTCGCTTACTACAGTGTATTCTATCTCATTTTCTCGTAGACTAGTCTTCTCAGACCTTGACATTTTATAGACCAACTTAGTGAGACCTATGGTCAAGCCAAAGAGTATAGTAGGTCAGGCCAAAGACAATTTTTTTTAATGATGATAAATACATAGACTTAGGATATACTAGCGTATAGACCAACATAGTGTGCAAGGGAGAAGAAAATTCCTTATGGCAAAAATGCAAGATAGAAAAGGATACCAAATCTCATGACTCTGTAACCGATTTTGAATGACAGGTCGGCACAATTCGGCACGCAAGAAATAGCTCCGAGATATTTTGTAATTTTTAAATATAATAGTGGTTATTTTAGTAAGTAACTTTTTCCAAAATGGTTAATTGTTCCGTGGTGACTGTGCTGTTAATAATAGAAATAATCCTGATAATTTCATATTACAGGTAAATTCTCAAGACGTCGTCAATGTTATGACGCGTTATTTTTCAGTTAAAATTTATGTTACATACTG
This sequence comes from Parnassius orleans, assembly GCA_029286625.1. Lineage (NCBI taxonomy): Eukaryota > Metazoa > Arthropoda > Insecta > Lepidoptera > Papilionidae > Parnassius > Parnassius orleans. Next base: position 1,476,794 of record JAGSMP010000027.1, on the reverse strand, counting down.
TTTAAAATAGAATATATTCAATTATTTTGTTAATTTTGATATTTTGCAAAGAAAAAGTCACGTTGTTGATAATTTGCATGAATTTGGTAAATACATTTTATACAAAATATTTTACATGTACGCTAGGGATTGACTCAACTATATGAAAATTAATGTCGATATTTATCTTGAATGTTTATAATGAATCGATAGACTTGCCTACACAACAAGAAAATAAATCCTCGGTTTGCGTTCTAAATGTAATTTTATTTTGCCGTTTTCAAACAGATTCCCTACGGATTCTATAATTAGAAAAGTGGTTAAGGTTCATTGACGGGTTGGTTGGAATGCAAAGAAGAACTCAACAATTTTCAGCAAACATTTTCTTGAGAAGTATAAAAGAAAAGTAGAATAAAACAATTTTATTAAAAGGAGTCATTTCTACATTATTTGTACCAGTAAGTAAAATATTGTTATAATAAGACTTCAAAAATATAACTTTCAAAACTTTAGATAATTATAGAGACAGATTTTCATACATTATAAAATGTAGTACATTAAAGACAAAAATCTTGAGATTATCCTCTTTAAGCCATTATGACCCAACTAAGTATCTATTTATCAACCAAAATAAATGTATAACCTTGCTTAACCAACCGCACAGCCTCACGTTCACACTAGTACAATATTCATAGCATCATGCTATTTTCCCCAAGGGTTGAGCGGAGCTTCGAACTTCGGATTATATTCCCAAATCATAACGATAAAACTTTTAGCGTAGTTAGGTATAGATATTTAGTAATGCTCCTCAAGCGCTACTAGACGACCGCGCATGAGATGTGATAGTATAAATTCATAGTATTTGATACTCACAACGGTCAATGCCGATTTATGCTTGATGGCCGACGACATTGTCGCGAGGGTTTAAATAGCGTGGTTCATCCCCACAGCGTTAGTCGTAGAAGAGGAACTCGTGGTTAAGAATAGCTGCGCAGATCAATAGATCTGCGAAATTAAGTTGCACTTGCTGCGGTCAGTCCATGAATGGTGACCATTTTCTTAACATACCGAGATTGAGAGAATAGAGAGTGCATCTGTATCCTCAGACACTTAGTGCACTTTACTGTGTTAAGATCATTATGTTTTTAAAATTCATGCAGCTAAAATGATAATAAGTTTATTATTACTTTATACTTTCAGGGACAGATGAAAGAATATAAACATGAAGCATGGTGAAGCCTCATAAACATATTGGCCTTTTAAACAGAGCAATCTTATTTAACTGATTCCTACAAGTTTCCTTCCTTAAATTATTAAGTTTACATTCATACTTAAGTCGAATGTGAAAATAAACTTCTATAATCTATTTAATTATTAATTATTAAATGTTTGTAAGTATCACAAGTAATACTTATATGAAAAATAAAGCAGCCATTATGTTGTACTCCGTGTCCCCGTTTTTGTTTCCCCATCAAAACATTTTATAAAATATAAATAGGTATATGCTTAGTTATGTATCTACCTATTTATATTAACAATATGTTAAAAAATAAATTCCGGGGAAACTGCCCACGGCAGTAAATATTTTTCTCCAAAGATCATAGCTCGAAAATACAACATTCTGATCTGATTATTGGGGAGTTTTTTTAAGTTTTTCGGTAAAATCACCTAGGATTTTATACATTTGAATTAAAATCCAACAAAAGGCTAATTTTTAAATATTTTTTAATTATTTTAGAACTATCGTGGTAAAATTCAGTTAATTTTGAAGTTATTCAACTTCATGCACTAAACAATTTTTTTATAATCTTTTTACCGCTTCCTTAACAATCATTTTCGATAGTCCTTTTAAGTAAAATATACATCACTAGCTAACGCACACAATGACAAATCAAAATTGGTCACGCGTTTTCGGGCTGTCAGGTGGTCTATACGTCAGTATATTCTAAGTCTATGGATAAATATAACTTAGAGTCATTACTATGTTCTTATCCAAAAATAAAAAATTATTAACAATTAAAATATCGAATTATTTGTATGAAGGTCAAGTGAGTTACGAAATATTGCTAGAGAAATTACAATTGCAAGACGTTGTTGATAAATAAAATGTTCTGAGAAATTATCAATTACCGTATAGTGGCGGTGTATGAATATTCATATCATTCTGTAGGTGTCGTAAGGGGCGAACTAGACTTGGGGAAAAGTTTTATGTTTTAATAACCGTGGCCATCATTCCGGTTACAAAAATTCACAGTAAAAAATAATTGTGACTTTGTCACGTTGGATAACTTTTTGAAATATTAGAACGACTTATAATGACTTTAAATATTATGCATTTTAGATTTAGTATTAGGTTTTATTTCAGCAGTCGATTTTTTATTAACTTCCTTACCTAAGCTACGTGGCTATGTTATAAGTACTATTCTAATAATTAATTTTGAAATATACGAATTTCACCTAACCTAGCCGATCAGTTGGTGTACCGTTCCATAGTACACGTACCTTGTTACACAGTTACAAGGTACGCGTTACTTTTGTTTGGTTAAACAGTTACGAATTAATAACGGGGAAAATAGTACGGTGGCGGGTGTACGAAGGAACAACGTTATTTTGGAACGTAGTTAGTCATCGTGACTTTTAGGTGACTTTTTCACCGTGATGTTATTAATCACTCATATCTAGAGGCGACAGAAGGAAATCAATCAGGAGATGGGCAGCGTCTTCCTAATAACGAATAAAAAAAAAACTGCGATTGCCAACGCGCTTGCCAAGCGTGGCAACTATGACAAATATACCCTATGAGGTAATATATGGATAGGCATATGTTCAGCAGTAGTTTTTGTAGTCTGTAACGGTGTTTGTTGTAATAGTGATAAGAAAAATGAGGCGATGTTTAGGGCAGTGTTGCCGAGGTGGGCTATAGTTGTGGCAGTAAAATTTTATTTCCATGGCCCATGGCCAGCAGTGGAAGGAAACTGTAAGGAGAGGGAAGGGGTAATTTGATTATTTAAAAAAATATTTTTGTGTAAAAAAAGTCATGAAACATCAACATCAAACAATTTGTTAAACAAAAGTTGCGTAAACAAGTTCAATGGTTTAAACAATAATAAATAACAAAACAAATCAAGTTTACTGAAAGGAAAATAATTCAAATACTATATGTCGCTTCTACAACTAAGGCAAATCTAACGAATCCCCATAGGTAAAATCCAATATCTATATACGAAATCAAATAACTACTATAAAGAAAGAAACAAGGACATAGAAACACTCGAAATTTCATAAAGGAAAGAAATATATAATATAATTACATCTATATACTCAGTAGGAGCCTCTAGAAAATAAAAAAAATATTCAATCATAGGCATATCCTTTCTTACGCTATCTTTGACCAACGCCATTTTTGATGAAAACAACTTCGCCATAATATTTACTTAATTTATCGAAATTATAATATTAAACGTAATTTTGTATAAACGTAAATTGTACTTTGTGGAGTATGAAAATTTGTGTTTTTTATATTATAGTGATAACTCACACTTTATATTTAATTTAACGGCACAGTGTTAGAAATGAAAATTTCATAAAGTGTATGAAATTGTTACGAAACAAAATATAAGCAAATAATTTTTAAAAATCGTACCTTACCTTTTATATAAAAAACTACAACAAAAACAAACTTTCTTTTGTACCTACTTAATTTTTTAAATTTGTAGTTGCCTCTTACACTCACGCGTTGAAGGAAATAGACTGAAGTATATGAAGTAAACGCGACGCGCAGGTAAAGGCAGAAACTCGTCATTTGAAGTAAGTAAATGCTCTTAATTTAGAGAAGCGTAATTTAGTAACGAAACTAATTCTAATAAAATTTTTAGAACTTTAGTTGTAATAACATTTAAAAAAGAATTGTTCTAAGCACTCTTATCTATAGTTTGGAGTAAATGTAGTGATTATATACTCTTTGGTTCTGAGAGGTCCCTTCTAAATATTACCATACTCTTTTGAGGGTTCTACAAATTTGTCAATTGAGTGTTCTTCTGTAGACAGAGAATCCAATGGATTCTCTGTCTACGTATTTTTCCGGTTCTGCACAGACTAATAAGTTGCTTACGCATATACCTGACTGAGTCGGCGCGGCGCGAACTGGTTTGTACCCAGACGGAGCGTCTGTAAACCTGTCAGTGAACCCGTTGGTTAGAGCTCATGCACACATCGTTGCGCTATGTATACACATTCAAAAAAATCTGACAGACGTATTTTAAAAATAAACTTCTCAAAAATATAAGAGGCGAGATAATAGGAAACATACCTTTTCTTTTTTAAATACTAGCAATGCTATTGACATAAATTATATTCCTATTAACCACTGTAAGGTAAAAATACTGTGTTAGGACATGCGGTTCATGGCAGTTGTCGAATGTGATTACAACCCACAACCTTTTGAGTTCGCGGTCCGCACCCTGCCATTAGGTTATTGTCGCTTACTACAGTGTATTCTATCTCATTTTCTCGTAGACTAGTCTTCTCAGACCTTGACATTTTATAGACCAACTTAGTGAGACCTATGGTCAAGCCAAAGAGTATAGTAGGTCAGGCCAAGACAATTTTTTTAATGATGATAAATGGATAAATATAACTTAGAGTCATTACTATGTTCTTATCCAAAAATAAAAATTATCAACAATTAAAATATCGAATTATTTGTATGAAGGTCAAGTGAGTTACGAAATATTGCTAGAGAAATTACAATTGCAAGACGTTGTTGATAAATAAAATGTTCTGAGAAATTATCAATTACCGTATAGTGGCGGTGTATGAATATTCATATCATTCTGTAGGTGTCGTAAGGGGCGAACTAGACTTGGGGAAAAGTTTTATGTTTTAATAACCGTGGCCATCATTCCGGTTACAAAAATTCACAGTAAAAAATAATTGTGACTTTGTCACGTTGGATAACTTTTTGAAATATTAGAACGACTTATAATGACTTTAAATATTATGCATTTTAGATTTAGTATTAGGTTTTATTTCAGCAGTCGATTTTTTATTAACTTCCTTACCTAAGCTACGTGGCTATGTTATAAGTACTATTCTAATAATTAATTTTGAAATATACGAATTTCACCTAACCTAGCCGATCAGTTGGTGTACCGTTCCATTACATGGTACACGTACCTTGTTACACAGTTACAAGGTACGCGTAGTTACTTTTGTTTGGTTAAATCAGTTACGAATTAATAACGGGGAAAATAGTACGGTGGCGGGTGTACGAAGGAACAACGTTATTTTGGAACGTAGTTAGTCATCGTGACTTTTAGGTGACTTTTTCACCGTGATGTTATTAATCACTCATATCTAGAGGCGACAGAAGGAAATCAATCAGGAGATGGGCAGCAGCGTCTTCCTAATAACGAATAAAAAAAAAAAAACTGCGATTGCCAACGCGCTTGCCAAGCGTGGCAACTATGACAAATATACCCCCTATGAGGTAATATATGGGATAGGCATATGTTCAGCAGTAGTTTTTGTAGTCTGTAACGGTGTTTGTTGTAATAGTGATAAGAAAAAAATGAGTGCGATGTTTAGGGCAGTGTTGCCGAGGTGGGCTATAGTTGTGGCAGTAAAATTTTATTTCCATGGCCCATGGCCAGCAGTGGAAGGAAACTGTAAGGAGAGGGAAGGGGTAATTTGATTATTTAAAAAAATATTTTTGTGTAAAAAAAGTCATGAAACATCAACATCAAACAATTTGTTAAACAAAAGTTGCGTAAACAAGTTCAATGGTTTAAACAATAATAAATAACAAAACAAATCAAGTTTACTGAAAGGAAAATAATTCAAATACTATATGTCGCTTCTACAACTAAGGCAAATCTAACGAATCCCCATAGGTAAAAATCCAATATCTATACGTTAAAATCAAATAACTACTATAAAGAAAGAAACAAGGACATAGAAACACTCGAAATTTCATAAAGGAAAGAAATATATAATATAATTACATCTATATACTCAGTAGGAGCCTCTAGAAAATAAAAAAAATATTCAATCATAGGCATATCCTTTCTTACGCTATCTTTGACCAACGCCATTTTTGATGAAAACAACTTCGCCATAATATTTACTTAATTTATCGAAATTATAATATTAAACGTAATTTTGTATAAACGTAAATTGTACTTTGTGGAGTATGAAAATTTGTGTTTTTTATATTATAGTGATAACTCACACTTTATATTTAATTTAACGGCACAGTGTTAGAAATGAAAATTTCATAAAGTGTATGAAATTGTTACGAAACAAAATATAAGCAAATAATTTTTAAAAATCGTACCTTACCTTTTATATAAAAAACTACAACAAAAACAAACTTTCTTTTGTACCTACTTAATTTTTTAAATTTGTAGTTGCCTCTTACACTCACGCGTTGAAGGAAATAGACTGAAGTATATGAAGTAAACGCGACGCGCAGCAACGGAAACTCGTCATTTGAAGTAAGTAAATGCTCTTAATTTAGAGAAGCGTAATTTAGTAACGAAACTAATTCTAATAAAATTTTTAGAACTTTAGTTGTAATAACATTTAAAAAAGAATTGTTCTAAGCACTCTTATCTATAGTTTGGAGTAAATGTAGTGATTATATACTCTTTGGTTCTGAGAGGTCCCTTCTAAATATTACCATACTCTTTTGAGGGTTCTACAAATTTGTCAATTGGCGTCCTCCTCGTAGACAGAGAATCCAATGGATTCTCTGTCTACGTGTATTTTTCCGGTTCTCCACAGATTAATGAATTTAATTAAAATTGAATGAGGGCTAATAATCTACCGCTCAGCAGATGTCGCTAGTTGACACTGAGGTGAAGTTTTTTGTTACAAAATGTCATTTACTTGAGAAGTTAGTTTTAAATAAATTTTTATCACTGTCTAGAGTAAAAAAATAACACACAAAACAATGCCTCAGTTGTTTGCTCTTTAATTTTTTTCCTATTTTAACTCTTTTTTTTTTCTACTTTTATGAATATCTGTGGATTAGTTTATTTCTTTTTATTCTAATTAATATAAAATATAACTAATAGTACAGAAAAAAACATTAACCTCTTAATTTTTCAAACTAATTAACTTCCCCGCTATGAAATCTGTCAAATATTACACCTCCTTTTTGAAGTGGCGTCGCTCTGGTGGCAGAAGAGTCGTGGATTAATAGTGTTCTGAGTTCTGTGGACCTCTCTGACTGAAAACCTCTTATTCTATATACAGTAATCTATGCTCTTATTCATTGGTCCAAAGAGTATATAACCAATACGTTTACTTTGTTTATTGTAAAAAACACAAAAAAATATTAAAATAATCTATGTCTATGTCTAGTTTTGTGAGGTGTGTGTTTGCATTGCGTGTATTTGCTTCTTTTGTTTTCCTAAATAATTAATTTCAATTTTATTATTTTTATCACAAGTATAAGTAGGATTAGTGTAATGATATAATTTCGATAGATCGCATTGGGACAAGAATTGGTAAGTGGTCTTATATTATTTTAAACGTCAAACTATTAGGTTCCATTTATGCGTCCACCCACTTGCTAAATGAAAAATAGAATTTTGGCCTTGTTATGTACTTTTCATATCCTAAGACTTAAGTTGTTTCAACGAATTTTTACAAATGTACCATTACCAAATATTTGTTGTTCTCTTACGTTATATGTGACGTTAAATGCCAGCCATTAAGGAGTTTGTCTGGGGTTGACAGATCCGTTGTTTGATCGTCTCGCCTCTTTCTTTCATTCTTCATTATGCATTAACCTTATATATTGTAATGTTTTAAACATAATTTAAATTGTTAATGAGAGGTAATAAATTGTTGTTCTCAGCAATGTAAGACACGGAGGATTTAGATTCGATTAACATCTATCATCTACTAACAAGTGAAGGTAGTTGTTTTATAATTTCTTTGACTGACTCATTGGTCTAGTGGTCGTAAGCGCGATTGCCGATCATGAGGTCCCGGGTCGGACCAAAATCAGTTATTGGGTTTTTCTGTCAAGAAATGCTCAGTAGCAGCCCTCAGCCAGGAAGTTGGCGATATTTCAACCCCGCGCCTTGAAAGCACTTAAAGCCTTTGGACCTGCGGTTTAACTCGCTCTGGTTGTGTCGGCTTGTCATTCCATTGGACTAGGAGAGTGAGGGAATAGGGAGTGCACTTGTGCTTGCGCATACACTGGGGCCCTATAATCCTGTCCTGCGTAGATGGCTAATTTCCGTTGAGAATTTCTTTATATTTTTATACTCTTGAATTAGAGGTAAATGTTTATTATTAACATAATATCATTGAATAAAACTACTTTTACGGATTCTTACGGGGGACTGAGGTGAACCGTGACCATGGGTGCGGTAAAGCACCCGTATTTAATAAAAATAAGTTAATTAAACGCAATAGAATCCGTAAAAGTAGTTTTATTCAATGTGTAGTGTTCGCGTAAATATAAGAAATCATAACATAACATAAGTAAAAGAAAAACTTATAATTAAACTTTATATTTTAATCTTAAGTCTTTTTCATTATCATCATTAAGTTTACAATCCTTTTGTACAAAGGATAATCCAATAATAATATAAGGTCAGGGAAAAAGTTTCTTCCCATTTTATATACAAATTCAAAGAATTTTTTTTTCAAAGTTTAATTACATTTAAATATAATTTAAATGTGCCATTTTGTTCCATAACTTGTTGCCATCTTGTAGGTAGTGACATAATTCTGTTGCTGTAGAAATCTTGGGATTTTTGATCAAAAAAATGCGACAAGTAAGACAATGTAAACAAAGAATTCTGATCAGACCGAAACAGGTGAAAATCTGAGGCTAAAAGGTCAGGACTATATGGTGGATGTATTAACACTTCCCAACCAAGCTCTCTCAATTTTTGCTTAGTGGCCAAAGATGTGTGTGGTCTGGCGTTATCATGATGAAAGATCATTCCTTTTCTGTTGATCAATTCCGGCCGTCTTTTTCTCAATTTTTTGCTTGAGTCTCATTAGTTGTTGGCAGTAGAGATCCGAATCAATGATTTTGCCCGGCGGTAAAAGCTTCGAACGACGCCCTTCCAATCCCACCATACACACAGCATCTCCTTATTGTGTGTTAATTCGGGTTTCGCTACAGTCTGTGGAGCTTAACTACCCTTTGATCATGATCTTTTTCACACGTTCTTGTCGTAGATGATCCAGTTTTCATCACCAGTGATCAATCTTTTCAAAAATGATTCGGTTTCATTATGTTTCAATATAGAATTGCAAATGAGTACACATTTTATTAGGTTTCTTTCAGCAAGCTCGTGTTGTACCCAAATATCGAGCTTTTTTGCATAGCCAGACTTTTTCAAATGGGTCAATATTGTTTTGAGGTTAATCTTCAATTCCTGGGCTATTTCGTAACTAGTAATATGCCGATCTTGCTTCACTTTTTCAAAAATAGCATTGACTTTATCTGTGTGAGGGTGACCAGAGCGAGCTGCATCTTTGAAATCCAAATTCCCGGACTGAAAATGCTTGAACAAACTTTGTGCTACTCTTACTGACACTGCATTAGGTCCCTAGTAGGTTTTTCCCTTTTTTGTAATCGAACTTCAGAATTATTAGTATTACACAACTGTATTCAATGATTAACTGTGCGAGACTTCTAATAGAATCTAATTAGCGTAGCGTAAAATGAGCCTATGGCACAGTAACTTTTGAATAATATAAGTTTCATTCCTCTGTGATATACAATAAATATTAAAAAATATACTTCAATTTTTAATGTTCTGGAGGAAATATAGAATATATACAAACATTACTATAACATAATAATGTCCTCCAGACTGAATTTTGCTCATGGCGAGCCATCTGTGCAGGACAGGATTATAGTGCTTGTGTGTGGGTAAACACAGCTGCACTCTCTATTTCCTCACTTCCATAGTCCAAAGGGACAGTGGTTGGACACAACCAGAGAGATCAGGCACTGGGCCAACAGCTTTATGTGCTTTCACTGATTTTCAATTCCTGATCTGGGATTTGAACCTGGATGTGTAAATTATGATCTATTTTGAGAATGCTAACAGATTCTTAAAATAATAAAAGTGAAGATTTCTTTATTATTATTGCAAAAACTCCTTTGAATGTTATTACATGCTTCTTTATGACATTTGTTTGGTATTTTTTTGGTTATGATATCAGTCTGGTGAGTCAAATTACTAAATTAGGGCCAATTTTTTGCATCCAAGCAATGGTGTATGTGTACATTCAGATTTAAGGCATCATGTAAAATAACAGGTTGTTAGGTATTTTGTTTTAGATCAAGTGACCACCTGGTAACACATGCAGGAAGTCGATGTATGCAGGTGGCTCAGGACCGTGCTTTGTGGCGTTCCTTGGGGTAGACCTATGTTTAGCAGTGGACTTGACAAGGGCTTTAATGATGATGATGAGATTTTTGTTTTAGTCCTCAGTAGTGACATTACACTGTACCGATGGTTGTAGTAGCCACTTACTAGTGATTCATATACAATATCAGGCAGACTGTTATACCTAATGTCACTTACTCGTACATGTTATAAAAATTACTATGGCACATTTTGTTACATCAGTGTGCTACATTGTCAATGATATTTGTGTTTTAAATCTAGCAGATTTTCTTTGTCTCTACCTATCTACTATATATCTATAAGCTGAGCTGAGCTGAGATTATTTTTTCTTCAATAATGGCCCTAGTATTGTAGTATGTCACAATAATTCTGTCATTGTCCGGTCTTTGATCTGTTACATCTTGTCTTGAGGCTTCTCGGTGGGAAAGGAGTTGGCGGTTATTAGGTGAAAACGTGGCTAAAAACAAAACACAACTAAATATATAAGTTATGGACAACACAATTCAGAACAAACATCTAGTTATAGGAGGAAAGAAATTCTTGAGATGTCTCACATTTGTAATGCTGCTCTCTATTGCCAGTATAAATATTTTAAATTTTTTTCTACTTGGTAGTGGTACTGCCGCCTATTAGAGGCCTTGACATTTTAATGTTGTTTCCCTTTGTTGCCTGTTAAAATAACCACGGGGCAACAGGATGGGCTCTTACGCCGCCTCCAAATGATGTTGATAATGTGCAATAGTCATTCTGCTATCTGTCAGATAGCGAAGCTTTATTTTCCCTTAGTGCACTACAAAGACACTCATTGTATGGGACTTAGCAATATTCTTACACTGACTTATGATAGTGATAGATTTTCTTTCAATATTTAATAATCATTATTCTTCTTCTTTATCATCCTGTAGGAAATTGATTGCCGCAGTACATTTTTGACGCTGTTTCTCATCGCCGGTATGGGCAGTTTAGATCTACCATACACGAGATGGTATACCACCATCTATTGGAAATCATAGGCTCTTTCTAACCTTTACTACCATTGCCTATAATGACCCACGTGACCTAATGGGGTGATGGACTATCATAAGGCAAACGAACGTGAGTCAACTTTAGGAACTCCAAAACTAGTTTTGACTACCTACAACATTTAAAGTTTTGTAATCCAAAATATTAAGTAGTCTTCGAACACTGAATATTGTCCACTTCTAAAAATATTGGTCACATTTTATGGCAGAGTTAAAAAATTTACTCATTGGCGAATGACGAAAGATTACGCGGACACGGACCTGCGTCAAATATTTTTATTTTAGTAACATTTCGAAAAACAAACGAAGCATCGTTAAAGTGGCTATTTTTAAAAAGCTTAGTTTTAATTATAAAAAACAGTAGCTCTATTTTCAACGATGGAAGTTACGTCATCTTGCTCTCAGTTTTTTTTTGGGCATAATACTTTAATCGCCTCGGTTTCAGTTCCCGAGTGCATGAAGAAAAAGTTCATTTGTTTTAATAACTGCCTTAAGTGGCTTAGAGGCTAAGTGCATCAACTATCATGCAAAAGCAAAATTGAACAAAAGTTTTAATTCAAGCGCCACCTTTTAAATATTAAGAAAAAGTTTAATGACAATTCACAAATAGTTAAACCCAAACCCAAACTCGAAAATCATTAGACCTAAACACTTGTAAATTCCTAAATATTTGCATACCTAGTAAGGATGGCTTAAATACCTAAAATCTCAAATTTTATGAGTGAAGCTGTTGGAATTCTTTAGTTATTAAGATCTGAAAAGTACCATATTTATCATTCACTGACTACACTCATCAGGAACCTAAGCCCCTTCTAGGTTACTTAGGAACTTGAAATTCGGCATCATTAGGCGTATACAAAGGATAAAAACTGAAAACTAGAAATTATATGATATTCGGTGTGGAAAAAGTGTCGACAAAGTTATGAATGTTTTACATTATTATAGATCCTATGATATTTAGCATCCACTAGAGCTTTACGCCCGTTCAGATCTAAACTCTTATTGATCGATCAACCCTGAACGTTATGTTTTGGTTGGATTACATTTATCCATTCTTGTATACAAAGACGCAAGATCCATTTTTGCTATTCTTAACTTCAGGTTTTCTTAACTATTACTTTTTCTTTCTTTAGGCGCTAGTTGCAAGGGAAAAGGATTAAGCGACATACTTTATTTGTTTTAGATGCAAAGCAAAATGTTTTTAGAGATAAATTAAAATTTGTAAATACATTTTACCGACGGGAAAAAATGATACAATTCAATTTGGGATAATAAACTTGGAAAAACATGAACAATAAGCAAAATTCGATCAAAACTTTTACTGAAACTTGACTAGATAATGTGGTGCTTAGTTCATGTTTTTTTAAACTTTCGTGAAATTTAGACTGACTTCAGTGAAAAAAACGTGTAAATGGGATTTAATTCTAGATCTAATAAAAAAAACTGGCCGGGGCACGCACAATGTAGAGGTACGGTTCCGTAGTTGCCCGTCACCGGGCTTTCTTGATAATGAGCATAATAAGTGAGTTCGCGGTTTGACCGCTATAACGACTAAAAATGGGCCCAGATAGAAATAGATAACTGAAGGACTTATTTTCAATAAAGATTAAAAAAACTTTTCGATTTTGAAAATAATACAATTTACATCAAACCATTCACATGCCATGGTACAAAAATGATCATAGTTGACTATCTATCTATATATTCCCGGCAGCGCAACCCTAAGATATACATATGTGACCGTAACGAACCTTCACGTAAACCACCACTGCCTTAAATTATCCTGAGGTCGCCCGCGTAAACCAAGAGTGTGACGAATGAAATTATATGAGGCTATATGATCGTATTAATACTTTGAATGAGGCCTACAATAACTACCAACTAAAAAATAAGTGAAAGTAGTAAGTAAGAAAAATCTTCCCTGCCTATCCCGCAAATGAAAAAGCTATAGTAGTAATGCATATGTCGTTTTCTTCATATAAAATGTTTATTTTTAACAGTTTACAATAACATTACAAAGTTATAATGCAGCTAGTTTTAGGTTTTGAAATTTTTACTAATCCAAGTGCATTTTATAAGTTGGTCGACTATTACTCGTTAACTTCTTAATTCTACTTAGCTGTGATGATTTAGTTGGTAGAGGGGGCGGGTGGGGATGGGGGGGGGGAACAAATGACTATAATCAAAAATACCACTTTAAATCTAAATATTTCGCAAACGGACCCCTGAATCGAAAAGATGTTGTTCCACACCCACAGTGTGTTTAAAAGACCTATCCAACGATACCCCACATAATGGAATAGGCGGGTAAAAAAAATCATCCTCCATTTACTTGTACAGGAAGTACCTAAAATAAAAATGTTTTTTAAGATTTTATTTCCCAGTTTTCTAGGCGTGATTAATATCTATAACTATGCCAAATTACAGATTTGTAGCACCTAGGGTCTCTGAGCAAAACCGCGGACGGACGGACGGACATGGCGAAACTATAAGGGTTTCTTGTTGTGTAACTACGGAACCGTAAAAATTGCTGCTTGCAAATATGAATTTTATATTAATATGCATTTTATCCGTCGATGTGTAATCGCCGTGTTGTGGCGGCGAAAAGGAATCCGCGTAAGAGGCGATAGGCGGGAAATGAAACAGATGATGAGCGGCAGCATCTTTCTGATATAACTCAAGCCAATCCGCCTGCCAAGCGTGGCAATTATGGTAACAAAACAATTATATCTATGACAATCTATTAAGGAGGTCTGTATTCAGCAGTGAACTTTTGATAGATCTCTGCAACCTAGTAATGAGTGGTATTAGGTCTAATTGCCTAATTCTCAAAAATTTCATCTCATTCTCCCAGTAAGCATGTAAATGAAACTAAAAAAATTATTATTTCTATCATTTGTACTTGTAGCTCACATTTGATATAGATCCAAGACATCCACCGGAAGAATAGCTAAATGATTATTTGCTAAGAAAAATGCTGCAGGCGCTCTTAACTTAATAATTTTATAGAAATTATAAAGCAACTTATGAGTCCGAAGGTGAAGATATTATTGCTTATAATAGTGAGTTAAAAATGTCAAATCAATAATATAAAAAAAAATTACATTTCCAGATCATTCTTATATTTTTAATTTCTCAAATCTTGTAGTTGGTAATATTTATGTGAATTCTCGTTTTTAATAAATGGATGGATTTGTTGCTAGATTAGTTTGCCTCACCCTAACTGAAATTTGTTCGACCTTGCGTCGTTATGTACAACGATTACCCTCCCAAGCTGGAAGATATTTCCGGAAACCTGAAGGCCTTGAGTTTGTTTCAAGGATCTAAGGGAGTGTAATGATAAAGGAAAAGGAAAGCCTACCAGGTTGTTTCTAGGCCATTCCCCCTCCCTGCGCTCTCGCCCTGAATACAAAATGTAACGCTTCCGTAATTTAATTTTCGAAGTTGCTAATAATTTCTTCTGTTTTCTCGATTAAGTTTTTTTACATTCATATTTTAGTTTATTGATTAAAAAAGTTATTAAGACTTTGTTCCTACATATTTATTTGTCGGTTCAGTACACTAGCTTAGCGTTTGTTCGCGGCTCTGCAAGGCCGCGGGTTCGAATCCAGCACGGAACAAGACTGTATGGCCTATAAATAATAATTGATCCGGTTCTGGATGCGTGTCCTTGTGCAATTTATTGAATTTATGTATGTAAACCGCCTCCATGATGAGAAAGAGAAAATACTGTGGGCGCACCGTTTTTTTTAATAATACAAAATATACGAGGGCGACACTGAAAGTTTTTAGAACTGGCCGCTTGTAAACGATATAATAAAAAAATAAGTTCAAATTTTGAAAATGGAACTCTTTGCCAATATTATTGTATTTTATTAATTTGTCATTTGTTTACGATTTGGCGGCAAATTGAAAATTGTCTGTGTCACACAACATAAGTGTTGTGCGGTGTATGATAGAGACTGACAAAAGAGTAACTTATCAGCAAATTCGGACAAGCTTAGGCATCGGTATGAGTCAAGTGCACAAAATCCTCAATGAACATTTAGCGGTCAGGAAGCTTTGTGCCCGGTGGATACCTCATAATTATACAGAGGCCCAAAAACTCCGTCGTGTTGATTGGTGTCGTGAAATGGTTCAAAGATTTAACGGAGGTGACTCAAATGCTGTGTTCGACATACTTACGGGTGACGAAAGCTGGATTTATTATGATCCTGAAACTATGAGACAGTCTGCTGTCTGGGTGTTTCCTTCCGAGGAGTTGCCAACTAAAGTGAAGAGAGGTCGAAGCGTGGGAAAAAAGATGGTGGTCTCGTTCTTCGGAAAGACAGGTAATTGTTTTAGAGGATCGAAAAACAGTTCTGCAGAGTGGTACACTAACAATTGTTTGCCACTTGTCTTGGAAAAAGTTCGGGAGAAACGACCTCGCAGTAGTATCCTATCCTCCTTCACCACGACAACTCCTCGTCGCACACCGCCAAGCAAACAATCGACTACTTGGCGACGTCAGACGTGGAATTACTGGGTCACCCGCCCTATAGCCCCAACTTGCGATTTTTATTTATTTCCGAAAATAAAGAAAAGAAAAACTTCGAGGAAAACGTTTTATGGACGCCGAGGAAGCAGTGACTGCGTTTGAAAATGCCGTTGAAGAGACCCCTAAGGACGAGTGGGCAAAATGCTTTTCTCAGTGGTTCCATCGGATGCAGCGATGTATTAATGTAAATGGACACTATTTTGAAAAGATATAATAAAACTAATAACTTGCTAGTTTGTTCAGTTTTTGATTTTCTAAGAACTTTCAGTGTCACCCTCGTATGTAATAAATGATGTACTATTTAGTTATTAGGTACCAACAAAGCAAAAGCAATACTAAATAAAAATTTTTTATTGTATTTACAATAAAAATCATTATGTAATGTTTTATAATATAATA
Organism: Parnassius orleans; assembly: GCA_029286625.1. NCBI lineage: Eukaryota > Metazoa > Arthropoda > Insecta > Lepidoptera > Papilionidae > Parnassius > Parnassius orleans. The sequence goes on along the minus strand of JAGSMP010000027.1, from coordinate 1,460,466 downwards.
TTTTTTTGCTTCAAGTTAATATGTACATTCTCCTATTTTCTTTCCACAAAGTTTCTCTTAAACTCACAAATTTTCTTTTTTCTTTAACTTGGGTGATTTCCAGCGAGCTTGTCATTTTATTAATATTTTTTGTATAACTTTTAGTTGGAAAACTAAACCAGACAATGCAGTATTAACCTTTTTTTAAGATACCTATAATATTTTTTTCGCCTTAATACTTTGTTGTTATGTTGCATGTTTGCAACATTATATTATGTTGGTTTTAGTTTACCTAATATTCACACACAAACCGATGCAAACTTCTATAACACAAATAGATAATAGAATATAATAAAAATACCTTCATTGTAACATTCACTTATCGGTGTATTTTGCTATTGGTGTATTGTAATTGTAACAATAGTTTGGATATTTGTGTACTATTTTTTTTACAAAACGTTACCCTTACACGGATTTTCTCCTGTATCGTGGTTCGTGAAGACGTTTAACACCGAGTTCACTTCATTTAATGATTTCTTATACCCGTACAGTACCCATGGTCACGGGGGGGGAGGGGGGGGCTGAGGTGTTCGACGTCCCAATGTCATAGTTAACGGCTACCTCCAGATTTAAATTATTAATTTTGTTCCGATCTACGTAGTATGTACTTATAGTATCTTGAAGTCTTGCAGTTGTATGCTTGGCTTGGGATTTAATTTTTTTAATTATATAGTCTAAGAATGTGAAGAGTGACTGCACATCAAAACTAACCTTAGTTTCATTGTCTGCCGGATGTAGGTCTTTAATCTCGCTGACAAAATGGTAGGAATCGTTTGTGTGTGCTCTTGTATGTCCCCTGAACGGTGAGAGTGTAAGTGTTTACATCCGATAAAAGTTATAGTACCATGGGTCTATGGTGATTTTTAATTTTCAATACCACCTTTTATGTGCCTATCCGTGCATTCTCCATATCCGTCTTTAAAGGTAGCGTTATTGTCAATATTTTCATGTTTCTTTTGGTTACTTATCATCATCGTTAGAGTCTTTCACGGGTCCACCACTGAATATGGGCCTCCCCCAAAGATTGTCACAAAACACGGCCCTGAGCCACCTGCATCCATCGACTTCCTCCATGTCTTACCAGGTCATCACTCCATCTAGTAGAGGCCCGCCTATCGCTATATACTTCGCTAATCGGTACGAGGCTGCCACTCGATAATCTTGCTTCAAAATCGGGTGTCGGTTCTTCGTGCTATATGGTCGGCCCATTGCCAATCAGCTTACTGGTCCGTTATTCGATGTCGGTTACTCTAGTTTTACAGCGGATATCCTCATCTAATTGCTTACTCACTTCATATTTAGTAACTAGGGTTGACACTTTTTTTTTCGAGTAAATAAAGTAGGCATCACTCATAATATTTGCTTTTCTATGCTGAAAAATAAAGTATAATTTGTCAAAATAAAATATTTTTATTTGACTTGCAATTTTTCTACACGATGTATTTATAGTCTTTGCTACTTTTAGCAGCATCTAACAAATACTCGTTATTGGTGGACGGACACCTTAACATCACCTTTATAATTTATGTCTTAGTGCTTAATAATTATTTTAAGCGACAGTCGCCATAACTCATTTTATATTATATAGCTCGTTGTGTATATAACCTGGTATTTGAGTAAATAATAAAATTTTCTCGTACTTTATTGTTCTCATAAACGATAAAGCATGTTTGTCCGAAATAACGTACAACAGCATAATATTTGTGAAACGCTCCCGAAAACGAAGACAGACGATAGTACTAACGATACCTTTGATGATGGGTCAGAAAGAAAATCGATCCCGGGGAAAAAAGTCATCTTTTTACAACGTTTTATTAGCTTTATTCACGCTCCATTATGTTAGTACAGCTAAATGAAACGATAATTTCATTAAAAAAAATCATGAAAATACTTAAACATAAAACCAGCAGTGGAATTTTCAAATTAAAATCAGCTGACTAGGGGTCAATATACGCGCGGACGCCGAATGCGTGCGGCCTGCAGCTAGCGATCGTACCACCAATACCTAATAATTTACAACACGTCTAAATACCTAACTTATCTACTTAACCTACTGTTTTGCCACTGTGCTTGTCTCCACCTAGCCACTTTAATTCAAATTCACAGGTTAAATAAACCAAATACCTAGTTCGATTCCCCGCTAATGAAAAAATTACTTAAATGAAATGTTAACAAGGATAAAGTCATGCTTTTTTATCCATCGTGTAGGTAGGTATGGATGTCACAACACCCATGGTCACGGGGAGGAGTCCCCCCCGTGACCATAGGTGTGTTGTGACAATGTGTAGTGTTCGCGTAAATATAAGAAATCATTATGAATTTATCGTTTCATTTAGCTGTACTAACATGATGGGGCGTGAATAAAGCTTATAAAACGTTTTGAAAAGATGACTTTTTTTCCTCGGGATCGATTTTCTTTCTGACCCGTCATCAAAGGTATCGTTAGTACTATCGTCTGTCTTCGTTTTCGGGAGCGTTTCACAAACACCCGGTATGCATTTAACCTCTCAATGCAAAATCTTTATATTATATGTCTTTTAACATTATCCTCTTGTTTTGTATAAAGTACGGGCAACCCTATTCTATTATTTTTATTGATATAATCAACACATAAAATGATGTAACTTATATTAGTTCGTGCGTTAAGTGAAATTCATTACAATGTTTTATTGATTTTCTTGTAATCAGAAATTAAACGGGAACATATTTTGCTATACTGTACACTCATTTGACTAAACCGGTTAACATTGTAGGTTAAGCCGTTTTACACAATGTGTCCCTTGATATCGTTATCTATCGGGCCTGTTATCGCTCTGGTCACCACTGTATGTTGATCTAATTTGGACACCGGGGAAGTACTTACCTACATTATTAAAAAAAATAAAACGGACAATAAAAATATGTTTATATTAAATTTATGAGCTTGAAGGTTCTGTGTAGACATTATTATGAGGTGTCTGTTTTCATATTTTATAATATTTATTTTTAAATATTAAATATAAATAATATGTTTTTAGTTCATTTGTTTACAATATAGTAAATAGGTGTGTAAACTTATTTATTTATTTGCGTTTTAGTATGTATGTTACATGAGATTTATTTTAGCATTAGAAGCAAGTGCGTCTACCTTATACTTGTGAAGGCATAAAACGCTATTGATATAATTTTATTATAAATGGGAAGAACTGCTGAAAACTCTCAACACTTAAGTTTCCCCTTATATTTTACCAAAAAAGCTTCCCACTTTTTTTTCTACTGTAGTAACAAACGAACTTCCAGTCCACCTGATGGTAAGTGGCTATCGTAGTTCTGTAGCCTGCAGCCAACTTCAAATAAAGAAGGCTACGCATTTTCACCTTAGGACTAAGATAGAATGTCTCAGTCTATAATTATACTGGTTCTCTATACTCTTCGGACCGGAACACAGCCGTGCAGGCACTGCTATTTAGGTCGAAAAGTGGTAAGAAGGTGGTACCTACCCATACGGACTTCTAGGCAGAAAAGAAGTCCCACTACCTAAAAAACTGAACGCAAAAACAATTTTATAAATCCGCTTTTCAATTTCAATCCGGTTACAGCACTTCTACAAATCACCGATGATATTCGGTATGGTATGGAGAACCAATAATGTACTATGTTTACATTGCTAGATTTTAGGAAACGGCATCCTGTCTATGACTAACAAAGACATCCTGTGCTCTCTGAACATATCCGCCTGAGGTTAATTGGTGTATTATGCATGAATGCAGTTATATTCCTTACAGCAACTTGGTTAAAAACTTGGGGATACATCTCCAATTAAGTATGTATGTCTTGGACCTCGCAGTTACCTTAAAAATGTTTGCAGCGTTAAGCTCCTTATGTAAATTACGTAATTTTCTTCCCACGTTACGCTTGCTCAGTCTACTTCTGTTATGCTGATATTTATTATCTTGATATTACCAGGAAGCAGCTCAATAAGCTTAAAGAGTATTCATTTTTTAAAATTAGAATATTGTTATAGATATGAAAGTTAAGGAAATAATATTTAGGAAATGCAAAAGGATAATAGTAGGCAAAACGGTAGTATGTCTCCAATCGGCACAGGAACCAGGCAAACAGTTAACCGTTAATAATTCGGCGCGAGATCACAGGTGTATTCACATAACGTTTCGTAAGGTGCACAGTACACACAGTACAGTCAAGGGCGCAGGCTAGTAGGCTAGACTGGGGGAAGAAGTATGCGAGCGTCCGTATGCAAAATTTTGCAAAGGGCTAGGTTTTTACTGTATAATGTGTTTCGGCAAATATAATCACGTCTCTGAATTTCGCAAAAAGCTAAAGTGAACTCCAGATTCACTTTCGCAGGAAAACTCACATTCTCTCTCTGCTTTATGCGGCATGCTGGTTAATCTGATCTTCTGTCAATATTTCTCTTTGTACTCCTGTGCACGCTTCCTCCTTCTTTAGGAAATCCTTAAAAACCTACTACCTTCAAAAGTCTTGTTAAAACGTATTATTTAAAATGTTAATATATAAATTACTTTACTTTTTCGTTTCTAAATTTCAAACGCTATTTTTGTACTCTATATACCTAATATCTTTTTTCATATACCCGTCTACTTTAATCTTTGTTTGCATCAGTTCTCTACGCAAAGGTTGTCTAGAAAAGATCATTTTCAGTGTAATAATCTCGCCTTATGTACATATTTTTGAAATTGTACCCTTACTCGCATTCTGTATTTGTGTACAATAAAGAATAAATAAATAAATAAAAATAAACGCTGAAGATTTTTTTTTAAATCGTTCATTCTACGCTTTGAATAAAGCGTGTACTTTTGAATTATGACATGTATTTATATTGTCAATTAAGGGACCCTTCCAGCGCTTTTTCCGAAAAACCCCGTTTAATGAAATGCTTATTCATTGGCAAAACTAGTACCAAGCCACAGTCACACAATATTAGTTGTAATAACATTTGTCATATTTATAAAGAGCACTTAATACACTTATAAACTAATTTTGTTCCATTTTTAATATATAATAGATCATGCTGCCGGTAGCAAGGTCCAAAATAATTAAATCAGAAGACGTACGAAATAATGACGGTAGGTAAATAATTATGTATTAATATGTAGTTATCTAATTATCTTAATTAATAAAATAAAAGTAAAAAAGAAAGTGAATAAAATGTAGTGTCAATTAGAAGCCCTTTGAAACACGATAAAAAATTTATATTATCATTTTGGTGTTCAATTTTTATTGAACAATAGCGATCCGTCTCGTGCCTGGGTGGTATCTAATAATGTCATGTAAGTCATCATTGAGATTTAAGATAATCATCAACGACCAACTCTGTTTTATAAATTTCGATTTCACAAAAAAAACTCCCAAGATTTTGGATAAAACATTTATCCGACAGTGGACTGATGTGATGACATAAATGAGGTTGCCAAATAGAATTGGGACAAATATATAGTATTTCGTGTACAGTATGTACAACAAAAATATATTAAAGTATTCTGCGAAAGCTACTGCAGTTATTCAAACTTTTTTTTTTGCTAGTGAACGCAATGTTTGCACACCGGCCTGTGCAAAAAAGTGTAATATTATGATTTGTGTGTTATATATTTTTGTAACAGTATATAGTACAAGTGTAGGGCGTCCCCCCACTAGATGGAGTGACGACCTGGTAAGACATGCAGGAAGTCGATGGATGCAGGTGGCTCGGGACCGTGCTTTGTGACATTCCTTGGGGGAGGCCTATGTTCAGCAGTTGACTTGTGATTATTATATAGTAGGTAGAACGGTAGCCATAAACCGTAATGAATACAAAATTAGATACTTTGCAAAAGCTATATATAATCCGCTTTTAAAATTATTATTCCATAGGATTTTACGTATTTGAAATGGTAAGAAAAATACAAAAACACTGTAGTAAAAAATTACAAAAATCCATTGCATACGACTTGAATTACATTTAATATGAGCCCTGTAATCTGTATCCCGCAGTTGACTCGTCCATCTGAAAGTCATCGACCCCGCTGCTTGCGAGCAATACGAGTCCCCTGGACGCTTGCATTGTCGCAACGCCCCACGTGCTTTGAATTAAAGCTTTGTTTTGATTATCTTATTCATGTAAAGCTTACATTAGCACTATAAGACTATAAAGACTTTAAAGACTTAAACGTAGCCCACAATTTTTGACAATTTGCGTTGACTTTTATTTAATCAAAGGTATGTCACGCAATAAAACAAAAACAACGTTACTTCCAGGATTATGGTTTATAAACGGTTACAATATTGATAATAGAGCCAGTAGTTTAGAAGTAAATCCCATTTTTGTTCTAAGTTTAAAAGATATTCGGCCTCGTTTATAATTGGTTATCGCTTAAATTAAGAGAGAGAGAGAGAGCAAAAGCTTTAAATATTGACGTCGATTTTTATGAGAGCAAGGCCAATTATGATTAGGTTTTGATAATGACGACCTCTTCCGGTTATACAATATGATTGTCCCGGCGATTTTCCTGTTACTAATTAAAACCAGGGATTGAATACCGGTACCAATTTCGGTTCTGGTTCTTCATTTAGGTTCTTATAAAAGTTCCTCTTTTCGGTACGGTTCCAGTTCCGGTATCGGTTCCGATGTACCGGTTCTAAATACCGGTTCCGAGAACCTTTAATCGATTTTTTCCAAATCCGTAGATTGGTATAAAAAATTCCGTAGAATTCCGTAGATGCTATTTCAAAATATCCGTTCATCTGCAGACTTCTAATGAGGATCGAATTTTTTGTTTTTGTCATAGAATAGATCAATTTTTTGGGAATAATTCTTTCTGTCATGTAAAATTCTTGTTATAAGTTCAATTGTAGTATAACATCGAATCAAGCTGCACATATAAGAAAAAAGCACCATAAAAATTGATTTAAAATTAATTGTTTTCTTTTAATTAAATTATTTTTAGTAAAAACAAATAAAATAATTAACACTAATATTTGTGGATAATAATTATACTAAAAAAAAATACGTTACAAACTTGATGCTGGAAATTTTTCAAGCAATAATTAGACGAATGAAGAACAACGGACCATCTTCACTAAAATTAAAATAGATAATTTTTTTCTGGTTTTTGTTAGTTTATTTGATAAATTACGGTGTTTCAGACTTGGGTAATTTATATAACAATTAAAAACTTTACAACTAACAACTTTGAGAAATTCGAAAAAAAAAGATCGAGGAAAAGTTATTTGGCAGAATTTTTTAATAATTGTAAAAACAATTGGGACAGCCTGGATTAGAAAAAATTGAGACAAAGTGACAATTCAATCATCTATAAAAAAAATATTAGCGTTTATATTAACTGCCTATTTTCCAAGAAGTGTTCTAAATTCGAAATAAGCGTAATTTAATGCAAAATATCTAAGCTATTAAAATTTGAAATAGATTAACCTCACAAAAAAAATTGATATTTATAAGCAAAAATGGTTTTATATGTATACAGATAGCATAGAATTAATTATTAAATATAATTTAATACAGATAAAAAAAAATTGATAAAAAAATCTTGTTACGTTTTTAAAAATTCCGTAGATTTCAACCTCAAATTCCGTAGGTCTACGGAAAAATCCGTAGAGTTGGCAACGCTGCATATGCAACAGAAGATCCACCAATACAAATGTGATGTTTTACAAACTCCCCTCTCCTCACACTCCGCCGCGCGCCACATCGCGCCGTCCGTCCACCCGACCGCACCTCAAACAAGTTTGAACTCGCTTTCGTTTTACTTAGGAACCGGTAAAATAAAGGTTCCAATTTAGGTTCTGGTTCCTGTTCCGGTATAGGTACCGAAACCCCTAAATACCTGTTCTATACCGGTATTTTGGAACCGTTTTCAATCACTGATTAAAACAATGTTTGCAGTTTTAATATAATAATACATAATTAGTACGTTAATACGTTATTGGAAGTAATTCTTATGTTTCATTTGCCACTTGTTCGGAATACCTCTGTCCTCCAGAACAAGAACCAGCAAGAAACCCAGTGGATCATTTTTTTAAAAGGACAGTTTATAATCACATGTTACACAATTCTTCGTAGCAACCACTTCATTCCCAAGGGGTTATTGTCCCCTTTTCAAACTATCTTTGTTTAAAAATGTTTTTGAAGTTGACAGTAGCGGTGGCATTTGTTGTTACCCGGGTCGCGATCATGACCTGGTAAAGTGATCGGATCGAAAGTTTCGATTATTTCGATTCTTCCATCGCGTTCATATATGTCGTCCACAATATGTATTAATTATTTTTTATTAGGTACTAGCTGGCACACGGCGCGTTGCAGCCGCATAAGAAATAATTGTGTAAATATCGTTTTAAATTTGGAAGAATTGTATTGTTTAGTTAGGAATGATAATACATTCATTGAAGTTGAATAATATATAACTTTCAAATAAATTTGTCGATACGCGCGCCACCTACTGTAAGTTAATTGTACTATGCCTATAACCTTCGCGCAAGTGCAAGCAATAAGTTTTCCCGCAATCTGATGAACGGTATGGCAGCGCATAAAATACGAATAAACAAATATTAATTTTTATTTATTAGATAATCCAATATAATACATCGACGCACGCACGCACGCACGCACGCACTCACGCACGCATGCGTACACCCACACACACACACGCACGCACGCACGCCCACACGTGTAAGTTACGGCGCATGAATAGATCACGCGAGCTGCGCAGTGTCAGGGTGCTACCACACCAATCTATCTATCGTCGATCGATGGTAGAATGGATTAGTCAACGTCGATCGAGCTGCTTGGTTATTCGAGAATCCGCGCCGCTCCACTGACCGCTATTTAAAATGTCATCTAGATGAAATAAGCGATCTCTGGCCTTGAAAAACGGTCGCATCCAGAGTATTCTGCGTTTGCGTCTACGTAATAATAATAAGAGCAAGAGCGTACTGGCCAACAAAGCGTCCTTTTTTGTCCCCTACGCGAGTGACTCGATCACTCGCGTAGGGGTTTGTGATCAAATCAAAGTGATCCGATTAATTGTGATCGACACAAACCTACTATGGAGGGTGTAGAGGAAATAGGATAACAAAGAGTGCGCAAGAAGTATTTCTGATCAGATTCTTATCACCTGGTAAAACACACACATAAATTTTGTCGGATTCTATTGTAGGTGTGGCTTGTTTCATATTACATCAAAAACTATTTTTATAAGGTAAACAAAGTTATTTGTCGCTTATACATATAGGAGTCGTTATCTGATCACCTTACTTAGAACAACATAAACAAACGTATCGGCTATTTGCCGGTCATGTCTGGTTTGTAAAACCATGTCTGATTTGGAAGTGGCAGTTAGTATTCTGGTTATAGTTTAATAAACGAATAGTGACAAGCGTAAAGTAAAGTAAAACGGGTTATCGATTTGTGATGAACAGGGCTGTTAGATTAACAAAACAAGTCTTATTGGGTATCGGCATTTGGATCTTTGAAATAAAATCAAATAAATAAATGACTGTATTATTCGTTCCTATTATAATTGTTTACGCAAACGGTTATTTATTCGTCGTATACATAAGTTCAATCTTTTTATGATTCTAGTCCTTATTTCCTAAATGTCTGAAGATAGATCTAGAGTTTGTAGAATAAAGTCTTCTTTTACTAAACTTCTATAATATCTAATGCGCGACAACCCTGATGTCGGCGTGTAGTGGCACGAGCCGGGCAGGCGGGCGTCGACCCTACAACCTGCAACTTGCAGCGCACCATTGCACTCGACTCTTTGTTGGATCTTGACATCCCGGTCATCACTCTTGACTCTGATTGCTTCTGAGTTGGCGTTGCATTCATCGCTTTTAAGATTTCATTTGCTTGTTTTTAATATTTTGTGTGATGCGCATGATTGGAAAAAAATAGAGCTACATTGAGCTAGAGAATTGAGTATGTATTGCTAAAACTTTTTTTTAAATTGTTATGCTCTAAGCAAATGAACATGAGCCATACAGCGAATGGATGTCAATGGATGTATTTGTTCCATTTTTCAGGGGGGCATATTTCGCCAGTAGTCGTGTAATAATGGATATAATAATGAAGAGCAGTAAAATAAACTAAAATAATTACTGTTCCGAGTAACTTTTCAAAAGATATAGGTTTAATTCATTTGTTTAAAAGTAATTCAGGTAGTACCTTCGCATTTTATTTATGGTGGTGAGTTTGTGTTACTTTAAGGGGAAGTTCGGTTACACCTAGGTTTAGCCGGCTACAGCAGCCGATCGCGGTTGATTAAACATAAGTGTATCCTATATAATTTATAAATTAGTTGAATTCCTGCGTAGGACGGTGGCTCCATCCCAACCGCACTTTAAGAGGACTACAAGAGCCAAGTGACCTCGAATAATGCACGCACACATTTACACAATCAATGTGAGCGCCATCTAACGACAGTGACGTTTAACACTAACGGATTAGCGAGGTTACGCCCGAGTGTTATAATAGACGAAACGCAAGTAAGATAAAGATCTAACAAAGAAATAGATGGGACAACGAAATTATTTTTAATTTTAATTTAGTATTACTTGAAAATTTAAGGATGTGGGTGATTTTGAAATAAAACTGATTCGATGAAACTTAAAACATTTTTATTTATATAATAATAGTAAAGTTTATTACTATTATTATATAAATAAAAATGTTTTAAGTTTCATCGAATCAGTTTTATTTTTTTTAATTTAAAAGTGATTGTAGTACATGGCTAGGACATTACATCTTTTGTACTATCTATAACATATTATATTCAATCTAGTGGATGTAACTGCTCTCCTAGCTAGGTTACAGAATAACCTGTGTTAAGGAGTAACAGTCTCAATCCCCGTAATGGTAGGTATACAATAAGTACATACTTACAGTTGTAAGTGCTACAATGATAACAAAATTATGTTTTCAAATTATTAAATATAAAATTGAGAAATATATACACATATATGTGTGTCTGTGTGTGCGCGTGTGTATGTATGTGTGTTTGCGTGCGCGTGTGTTTGTGGGAGAGAGAGTAGGTAAGTCAAGTAAGCTATTTAACAATCAGTTTAGGTATTTTTCTGTTTCGTCATAAGATTTGTTTTGAAGGTATGAGTGAATAGTCTTCTTGCAGTTATAGAATGATAACCCATATATTGGACATTTTTGCTTATTTTATTGTAGTGAGACCCAGGAAATAAAAGTTGGACATCAAATTGCCTTTCAGGAGTACTAGCCACCTAAAATTCCATTATTCCATTATTATTTTCAAAATCAATTTTAAAACTAAACGTGTTTGTGGCAAGGTGATGTTACATTACAACGTGCGGCTGATGTTATGAATATTACCTGTGTACTTCTTCCAGTACATGCTTCGATGGATAAAATTTACTTAGATCAATAACTTCACAATGATGATTTTCCTGTGGTACTGTTTCCATCTCTGGAAAAAATTGAATATTTCAAATTATGTAGATATGTCAATTCTAAATATTCTAGTTGTATGGTTCACAAGATAGGTAATAAAAATTTGCATTTCCTTTATTTTTTGTATTTGCCTTTGAAAAATTGTTAAGCTACAAGTAAAATACCTAACATTCGTACATAATTATAATTCCTACTTATAAACAAAATCAATAAACCTAAACTCTTACATGTGATAAGTAACATCGCAATTTTCAGACGATTCTGTTATTTCGTCATGTCTATTTGTTAATTTATCAATAAGCCGCGGTCTTTTAACAAAAATATTAGGTATTTTTAGTTTTTTTTTAATTGTTATTATAGCTTAGAAAAGTTGTAGGTACTTACACATTGGAAATACTAACTTCCGTGTTGATATTTTCAACTTTCTTTCTCCTGTAAAAAATAATTACATTTCAAACGTTTTTTTAGTTGTTATTTATAAAAGTAATTAATAAATTTATCTAAATATGTAATACTTAAAATTAAAAAGAAAACAGAAAATTTGACTTCATATTCCTAGAATCGAACCCTGCCTGTCTCGAGTGCAAACTGCAAATATAGGTTTATTGTTATAAAAATAAATATGTTTTTTTAGTTATTATTTATAAAAGTATTTAATAAATTTGTCTAAATATGTAATACTTTAAATAAAAAAGAAAAAAGAAAATTTAACGTCATATTCCTGGAATCGAACCCAAGTACTCTTGAGTGCAAACTGCAAATCCTTAACTACAAAATACACTACTGCAATACACTACGTTTCCTAAATTCATAGGTTTATTGTTATGAAAATAAATATATTTTTTTAGTTATTATTTATAAAAATATTTAATAAATTTATCTAAATACATAATACTTTAAATAAAAAATAAAATTTAACTTCATATTCCTGGAATCGAACCAGGTACTCAGGTATACACTACGTTTCCAAATCATAAGTTTGTTACAAATATAAATATTTAGTAATAATAAAATGTTCTTATCTTTTAATATCGTTCATATGTTGGGCGTTTGAGTTATATGAACGTTTTTTAGTCTTCGTAACGAGTTTCACTTTATTTCCCATATTTACCAATTATAATTATTAACTTAATTTAAATACAATATTAAAAACTATAATAAAAAAAAAAACTAAAACTAGTAATTTAATTATGAAACAGTCCTACTCCACGCGGTATCGTGCCAAGAACGCTGACTGCGTTTCCCCGCTGAATGGCTATACTTAGCCTTTGAGCGAGAAAAGAGCCAGCCCTCTTATCACCAGCAGCAGCAACGACCAGCCGCGGATGGAGTTCCTTTAAGAACTTCGCCGCACGTGGACCCCACGGACCGATAGTCTACAGCAAATGGCACAAATATGTAGTCATCTCTCAGAGACTCATATTTGCGCCACTTACTCAGTTCAGCTGCCTCTGATGCCGCCCCGGCTCTAAACGAGGTACCTCTGCGATAAGAGGCCGCCAAAGTGTCTATGCAAGTAGCATCCCACACTAGGGCTTTACCTCTCTCCCAAGGGACCAATGTCATACCGTCGGGTCTCCTGCCATCGTCTCTAAATATTCCACAAGGCCCTTTGGATGATCAAAGAACCGTGCCGTGAAAACCTACCAGCACTTTTCTTACAAGAAAGTCCGTGGAGCCCAAACTTGTCGACGCTGCTACCACAGGGGCACTGATGGGGTTGACAAATCGCCGCTCCTAGTCGGATTCCTACAGCGATGCGCAAGCTTTCCCCATCAAGTAATGTGCCGAGATTACTTGTTGGGGAAAAATTAATCTAAACTTAAAATATTTTATATTTACACGAAAGAAGAATATTTATGAAAAGAAGAATATTTATGAATATGAAACAATGAATTTAAAAATAAAATCATACAAAAACATTAAACAATCTTTACGTAAATAATGCGGCAAAAAGAGCGACACGTCTGAATGGCATCGGGCCTGGGCCAGCAGTGTCGGTACACAGGCGTTTACGCACACATCCGTACATATTATTTCAGAAATAAGAAAATGCGATTTAAAAAAAATCTATTAATATGATTAAAAAATTAAAACACTATTATGTTAATATGTTGCTTGTAGAATAATCTGACAAAAAATCAAAATGATTGCATGTATATATCGTTATTACTCGTTAAAAAATTTTTTAGAGGTTTCTTTATGATTTTTTTCTATCGTATCAAATTAGTAGTATCATGTTTTCATCACACTATCTCATCATCATCATTACAGCCCTTCACAAGTACACTGCTGAACATAGGCCTCCCTCAAGGAATGCCACAAAGCACGGCCCTGAGCCACCTGCATCCATCGACTTCCTGCATGTCTTACCAGGTCGTCACTCCATCTAGTGGGGGGACGCCCTACACTTCGTCCGCCGATACGAAGCCGCCACTCGAGAACCTTTTTTCCCCATCGGTTGTCGGTTCTTCGAGCTATATGGCCGGCCCATTGCCACTTCAGCTTACTAATCCGTTGGGCTATGTCGGTTACTCTGGTTCTACTGCAGATATCCACATTTCTAAGTTTATCACGCAGTGAAACTCCCGAGCATAGCCCTCTCCATAGCTCGCTGAGCGACCTTGAGCTTCCTCATCCGGCCAGCAGTGAAGGACCACACGTCTCAGTTCCATAGGTCATCACTGGCAACACGCACTGGTTGTACAGCCTCGTTTTCAAGTTTTGAGGTATACCTGACGAGAAGATGTGCCGTAATTTCCCGAACGCTGCCCAGCCGAGTTGAATCCGTCGATTGACCTCTCGGTTGAAGTTGGACTTACCTAGTCGGACTATTTGTCCCAGGTAAACATACTCGTCAACAACTTCGAGCTTAGTGCTCCCAACAACTACCGGCATAGGTGTGACATGGACATTAAACATGATCTTTGTTTTGTCCATGTTCATCTTAAGACTTATCCGTTGGGAGGCACTATTGATGTCATTGAGCATAGTGCTTAGGTCCTCCAGCGATTCTGCCATAAGGTATCGTCGGCAAATCAAAGGTTAGTGATGTATTAGCCATTGATGTTAATACTGTATCCTTTCCAGTCCAGTAGCTTGAAAACGTCTTCCAATGCAGCGGTGAAGAGTTTCGAGGATATAACGTCACCCTGTCTTACACCTCTCTGCAGTTGGATAGGTTTTGTGCTCTGGTTCTGTACTCGGATAGCCATCGTAGCCCTACTGTACAAGCACTTCAGCACTTCGATATACCGATAGTCAACTTGGCACCGCTGAAGGGACTGCAGCACCGCCCAAATTTCGACGGAATCAAAGGCTCTCATAGTCCACATACGCCAGATATAGTGGCAAGTTGTACTCTTCGGACTTCTGTACAATTTGCCGAAGGGTATGTATGTGGTCTATGGTGCTAAAGCCTTATCGGAAACTGGCTTGTTCTGGAGGCTGGAAGTCGTCGAGTCTGCGTGCGAGACGATTCGTAATGACTCTCGAAAACAGCACGTAGACGCGGCTCAGAAGGGAAATCGGTCTGTAGTTCTTCAAGAGAGCGTTGTCGCCTTTCTTGAAGAACAAGACCACCGCACTTCTGCTCCACGCCTCCGGTGTAATGCCACCATGGAGGACAGAATTAAAGAGCTTCTGAAGGACTTCAAGTACCGGTTTTCCACCCGCTTTCAGAAGCTCCGCTGTAATTCCATCCTCGCCTGGGGCCTTGCCGTTTTTAAGGTGCTGGAGAGCCATTCTAATCTCGCTCAGACTGACGTCCGGGATATCATCGGAATAGTGTCGGATAAACTCGCTCTTGGATCGTTACTCACACTTGCGTGTGGCTCCAACGATGATGTGTACAGCTGCCCATAGAACCTCTCAATCTCACTAAAAATCTCAGGTGTCCCGGAAACGACGCTTCCACACTCGGTCTTCAGCTTCGACAGTTGGCTCTTTCTGGCAGACAGATCTCTAGCAAAGACTTTGGAGCCCTGGTTCCGCTCGATCGCTTCTTCAATACGAGCAGTATTGAAGTTGCGTAAGTCCCGCCGCATGCATTTGGAGATCTGTCTGTTCAGTTGCTTGTATGCTGTCAAATCTACTGAAGACTGCAGCTCATATCCCGTCTAACAGCCATGAGATTAAGAGTGTGATCGGAGAGTTTTTGTGTTCTTCTGCTGCGGGTCTTGCAAAACTTAGCTCCGACCGCATGGGCAGTTTCCACGAGCTTGTCATTCATATCGTCCACTGCATTGTAATCTTCTAGGCACTGAAAACGGTTTCGTAGCTCGAGCTGAAAGGTTTCGGGACTTTGAATTAGAGTACGAGGGGGACGGAGCGTTGACTTCATTAGACGTGACCTCTCCAATTTAACGTTTAGGTTCAGTGTGCCTCTCACCATTCGGTGATCGCTGCCGTTTTTCACCCTCGCGATCACTGAGACATCACTGAACAGTTGTCGTCTTGTCGTCATAATGAAGTCAATCTCATTTTTTGTCGAACTGTCGGAGCCAGACCAGGTCCACTTCCTGTGGGGCCGCTTCTGGAAGAAAGAGTTCATCATAAAGAGTCCCTCTTTCTCCATGAAGTTTCATCACACTATCTAACTAGCATATATACTAAAAAATATCATATATTTTTCTGATTTAGTTTACTGCATTGGATCATATACTTTAAGGCAATATAAAACTTGCGTTTAGCTCCTGTAGTCCCCTTAACCTATTGTCGCTGATGTTACTTGATACGTGCTTTCGTATTTTTGACAAATTTAACAGGGCACTTAAGTTTATATATATGAAAATCAATTTTATTCTGATAGATAAAGCTCCGTCCGCAACATGAACGTACATAATATTAAAATTTTATTAATTAAAATAACAATAACCGTAACTGGTTGTACCTAAGCTATTATAATTTATAAGAAATATTAACTATTTCATAACAGTAACTGAACAATTTATCATAGTCATTGAATAGTATAAATTAATCAAGGTTTTAGAAAGCAATGAATCTCTAAAAATAATTGTTATTAGTAGTTTTTAAAAATAACCTTTAATATTTACCTTGTTATTTGAAATCCGAAATACTCCGACAGTTTTTTTTTTTTTTTTATATTATACTTTGATGATCATATTTTTATAACAACTGCATTTTCGACTAAATAAAATAAATAATGAAGGTTTTAACGACATTAATTACAAGTAAAATTATATTGAATTGCGTTACCTATTATAATAATGAAATAGATAATAAAAATATTATGTATTTAGGACTGTGGCTACCGGATTTATAAACGCAATTTTACACTAAAATTCATATTTGCAAAATGTATATTTAAATACTTTCAAATGTTTATATAATTCACAGTAGCTTATTTTTAACCCCCGACGAAAACAGAGGGGTGTTATATGTTTGTAGTGTGTATCTGCGTATCCGTGTCTGTGACATCATAGCTCCTGAACGGATGAACCGATTTTGATTTAGTTTTTTTTCGTTTGAAAGGTGTATCAATCGAGATTGTTTTTAACCTTTGAAGATCATCAGCTCTTTTTTTTTTTTTTTTTTTTTTATAGGATAGGGTGACAAACGAGCACACAGTCCACCTGATGGTAAGTGGTTGCTGTGACCCATAGACATCTACATTTATCCTCAATAAAGAATCAAAATGCAGATGCGTCGTCACCCGTGAGGACTAAGATGGAATGCCTCTTTTCCAGTAAAATGGGTTTCCGGTTCTCTACACTCACCATACGAAACACAGCAGTGTCAAGCTGCCATTTTACGCTGGTATTCTGTGAGAGCGTGGTCCTTCCCCGGTCGAGCCGACCCATTCGTGCTACAACTATACTACTAATATAGCTGCAGCATGGCTCTACCACGTACAAAAACGTGTTTTGGGGGTTTTTAAAAATTTAAACTTAAGTTATTGCGTAATAAAATATGTCTCAAAGTCAAGTAACATATGAAAACAAAGGCTGATACTTACATGTACATACATAGCGTGACCGTTAGTGTTATTAATTGTTTCTGTGGTACGGTTGTGAGTTCTGTTGCACATTCAAATGCATTTCTTTCTAGTTAAGAAACAGTACAATAATAATAGAACATACATAAATATGAATAACTGTTATGAGACTGATGTAGAGTGTCTAAATTCAACAATTTTATCACTTAAAAACTCCCTACAAATTATATCAAATAATTATGCATCGGCTCAGGATGAGATAAAAGAACACATATTGGCCATGAATGATCTGGTAAAGTCATGTAAGTATAACGAGGAGCGCTTTGACTCCTTAATAAAACATCAGAGTGAGTATCAGCATTCCATAACAGGTTCATCGGGGACAATATGTGTAAATAATAATGATAACAGTAAGGACTCATTATTTTCACCTACACTCTATGACAGTGCCATAACAAAGAATATTAACTTAAAAAGTAATTTAAATATTAATAAAAATAAAGTTATTATGTATTGTGATGACATAGGCAAAAATTTGGGCACGATGTTAAATAACTGTTTAAAAGGACATCAGGTTGGTAATTGTTGTATGCCTGGAGCATCCTTTAGTCATATAATGAATAAAGTTTTAACTAGTAAGTTTTGCCCTAATAGCACATTAATCATTCTTGTTGGGAGAAGAGGCAATGTAAACAAAACTCAATTATTAAAATATATTGATCATCTAAATACTTTAAATGTACATAAAATTATCTTGTTTAAATTGCATTAGATACAGGGTTGGCAACAGGAAAATAAAATAAGATACAATTTAAATTTATTAATGAATAACTTTTCATTTAATAACAATTTAAACTGGACATCTAATTGTTATAATTATAATAATATAATTAATTTAATTAAGAAATTTTTGACTAGAGATAGGTATTACCTATCCAAATATAATTTAAGACAGATAGCAAATGTGCTATCTTATTGTTTATATATTAACTCAGCCAAGGACTTGGCTGCACCGACATCTGCTTCTTTTGAGCAGTGTAATGACTTAATATGTAATTTGGAATCAGTTCCAAGTGATTTAAATTAGAAAATGAGACAATAGAGGTAATCTCTAGCAGTTATAATAATTTAAATAATTTAGAATGTAGCTTACAAAACTTTAATTGTATGACTACACAGAGTGATAATAAAAATTGTTTACACCTGGTGCATCAGAATACAAGGCATGATAGGCAAAGAGCTAGAAATTGAATTGTTCTTAAATAGCAACAATATTCATATTTTTTGTATTACTGAACGTTGGTTAAAAGCTTATAACATAATGTTTAATTTCAGTAAATACCAGGTAGTCAGTTCGTTCAATAGAGAAACGGTTTTAAGAGGTGGCTCGTTAATATTAGCTAGTAAATTCTTATCATGTAAAGAACGTAAAGATATTGTGAGCCTCTCTGTTGAGCGAACTGTAGAAATGGCATGTGTTGAGTTTGAGCACCTCATTGTTGTGAGCGTCTACAGACCCCCATGTTCTATATACAATACTTTTGAAAAAATTTGATCATTGTTTAAATCATATGGTCTTTTTAATTTATTTTTAGAGCCAACGCGTATTACTGAATGTAGTGCAACATGTATAGATAACATTTTTACTAATGTTAAGCCGTTGCATAAATGTATAATTCAAAAATTGAGTTCTGATCACTGTGGACAGTTAGTTTCGTGACCTTATGTTTACAAAAAGCAAGTAGATGAGAAAATTGTGTTTGTTCCTGTAAATGCACGTCGCTTGGAGAAGTTTAGAAGTAACATAGTGAAGAAACTTCCATCACTTTCATACCAAAATGATCCTATTTTTTTTGTATGGAACAGTTTTTAAACTTATTTGCAATGAATTTGATAATATTTTTACTTCTAAAACGTTCTCCTTGAACAGTCGGAAGGCATTCAATGAATGGGCGACAGTAGGAGTCCATAAGAGCAGACAAAGGTTATATGAACTTTACCATGAAGGGTCATATAACCCTAGCGTCGAATTTAGGGAATATGTAAAAAAATATTCAAAAATATTTAAAGGAGTGCCAAATGCAAAGCCAAGTCTTTGCATTTGACCAACAAAATTAAGACGACTTCTAATAAAATTAAAATGACGTGGAGTATAATTAATAATGAAACTGGTAAGGTCAACTCTCGCAATTCAAACTACCGGTTAAGTTTTAACAACAAATTAACGGAATCAGATCAAGATGTTGCAATGGTTTTTGAGAAATATTTTACGGATATTCCGATCTTAACCACTAAGTCACTAAATTCACCTCCTGCCGTCGCCGAATCATTACTTAAACAAAATGTAAATGTGTGTACAAATAATTTTACATTTCATAAAATATCATCAAAAGATATTGTAAAATATTTTAAAATTATTGATATTAAGAAAACTGTGGATCTGTGGGGGATTTCCGTTAAAGTTATTGTGTCTATAATCGAAATAATCGCGCCCTAACTAGCTATTATTTTTAATACTAGTATCGAATATGGTGTGTTTCCTGATTTGATGAAGCATAGTAAAGTAACACCTTTATTTAAATCTGGTAGTACATTAGACCCCGCCAATTTTAGACCAATTTCTGTACTGCCAACACTAAGTAAAATTTTTGAAAAAATTATTCTTGATCAAATGTTATTTTTTTTTTAATGTTAATAATTTACTTCATAAAAATCAATTCGGTTTCACAAGGGGTCGCTCGACAACTGATGCTGGTATTGAGCAGATTAAATATATTTTTAATGCATGGGAGAATTCACAGGATGCTTTGGGTATATTCTGTGACCTATCCAAAACCTTCGATTGTGTTCACCATGAAACATTAATCAGGAAACTACAACACTACGGTGTAAGAAGTAATGCTCTTAAATTAATTGTTTCATATTTAAGTAACAGAACGCAAAAAGTTGTCATTAATAGTATGAGCTCTTCCGGGTCGATAGTAAAAATAGGCGTGCCTCAAGGCTCAATTCTCGGCCCCTTTCTGTTTCTTGTATATATTAATGACTTACCTTACATAATAGGGGATAACCATAATATAGTATTATTTGCTGATGACACTTCATTAATTTTCAAATTAAAACGACAATTATTAAAATATGACGAAGTAAATAATGCTATATCTAAATTAGTAAATTGGTTTAATGTTAATAACTTGCATTTAAATATCACTAAAACGAAATGTATGAAGTTCATGACTCCAAATGTCAAACAATTAAATACTTATGTAATTTTAAATGGGGAGGAACTGAGTCTTGTCGATACCACCATTTTTCTTGGAATAACACTAGACGCAAAGCTTCAATGGAGCCCCCATATATCTTAGTTCTGCAGCATATGGTGTAAAAAATATTAGAAATCTTACCAGTGTGGAAACAGCTAGACTTGTTTAATTTAGCTATTTCCATAGCATAATGTCATATGGTATTTTACTATGGGGACACGCGACTGACACTGAAATTATATTTGTTTTACAGAAGAGGGCCATAAGAGCAATCTATGATTTAAAACCTTAAGATTCACTCCGACAAAAATTTAAGGAAATTAATATATTAACATTGGCCTCTCAATACATTTATGAAAATGTAATGTACGTACACAAATATAAAAGCAGTTATACAAAAATAAGTGATATTCATTCTGTAAATACTAGGAACAAACACAAGCTAGTAGTACCAGTTACTCGACTCCACCGAGTCAGTAATTCATTCTTGGGGCGATGTATACGCTTTTACAACAAAATTCAAAAACTTTAGTAAACATAGTTTGTATGAAAAGGGTTATTATAATATTAAGGAATTTATGGATGATAATAACCCCTGGGAATGAGGTGTTCGCTACCAAGCTATTTCTAATTTGTTTTGTGTGGTTAATTGTTTAACATACATGATTGTAAGCTGTTATTTAAAAAAAATCCCTCTGGGTTTCTTGCTGGTTCTTCCCAGGACAGAGGTTTTATTTCGAACTAGGGGTAATTAAACAAAAGAGTGACTTTCAATAAGTATTATTTATAATCTATATTAAATAAAAAAAATCATCAAAAGATTCAACTCGGCTGTGCAGCGCGTTGTGCCAGTGATAACTTATGAATCTGAGACGTGGCCCTTCACTGCTGGCCGTATGAGGAAGCTCAACGTCGCTCAGCGAGCTATGGAGAGGGCTATGCTCGGGGTTTCCGCAGAATACCCGCAGTAGAACCAGAGTGACCAACATCAACTCAACGGAATAGTAAGCTGAAGTGGCAAAGGGCCGGCCATATAGCTCGAAGAACCGACAACCGATGAGGAAAAAAGGTTCTCCCACTAGATGGAGTAACGAACTGGTAAGACATGCGGGAAGTCGATGGATACAGGTGGCTCAGGACCGTGCTTTGTGGCATTCCTTGGGGGAGACCTATGTTCAGCAGTGGACTTGTGAAGGGCTGTAATAATGATTATGATGATGATGATGATGACTAAAATACTAAAGAACAGTTGAAAGCAAGTATTTTAATTGATGTAATAGAAATTTTCATTTAATCTAAAGACTGGATTAGAGCAATTGCTATAGTACGCGCTTATGGACGCCACTGAAGTTCGTTGTCTGCCTGGGTGATAGAACCTCAATATATGTCTGCCATGCAAAACATATACGTCAAATAATAATATAAATTATAAAGAAAAGATTGTACTTTTCAACCTGTCTGCCATGACCTTGCGACCGCCATAGGTGTCTGCCAATGTTATTTTTCGGTAACTTTTATTGAATATTTCAAGATGTCAAAGCGACAGACTTATTACTATCACGTTTATTTTTGGGCATTTTTTACACCTTTAACACCTGACCGTCTCTATATCGACCGCCGGTCAAACTAAAGAGTCCCCATTTCATGTACCTCAGGTATAGGGGATTAACTGAAAAAAACGTGAAGCTTATTGAAATACCGTAAGTCTGCCGCTCACTGGCTCTTAAACTATACGCATTCTCTCCATGGAGAATTTAGCCACTGCTAGCTGTTCGCACAACACTGTCTCTAAAGAAATATAATACCTACAAAAAAGTATATTCCTTATCTTTTTAACATATTATGTAATTATCATAATAACGAAATAGAAAAGCAATTAAATTCAGGAAAATAAATATTTACACTTGATTCTCCAATAAATAATGACACTCAAGAAACTTTTTTTAATTAGTTTTGTATACTGACACATCAGAGTGTAAACAAGAACCGGTAGAAAGCCTTGTGTTATTTGCCATTTTTTTAATAGAATATGGGCGACTAAGGGTTCTATCAGACAGGAAGCGGTCACGCGTTCAAGCGTTCCGCGTTCGCATTAGCAGCATCAAAACGGAAAAGGAAATATTGGGTGCGCCCAGTAAATAAGAATAAAGAACAAGATGAAGAATTTCATAGACTGTTTTATAAATATGGCTTACTGATGAAGAAATTTTTTATAATTCGTTTTCGGTCCCCATTTCTCTGGCAATTTCTAACCATGTATGTTTCTTTCTAACCGGTGACCGGCGAGTACTGTGGAAGACAGAGATTTTCCAGTCGAAACACCGGCAACTTTAAAGAAAATTTTAGCTGATTATAGCAATGGAAATACTCTGTTGTTTGAAAGCGAGATTACTGATCTTCCTTTGCAACTTTTATAATTGTTGTTCTAGATTTGAAGAAACTGTAATAAACAAAGTCGGCAAGTTAACCATAGGCTGAAATGCTGCCTCTGCTGGGTTCTTCAACCATTGCGAAGAACCTTTTCAATTATAATACAGGATGCATTTTTAATCACAAGTGACACTACAATCTTCACATCTTTTAGCCCATCCACCTAATTAAAACAAGCTTCTATGCGACTTAGTCGGTTCAGTAACTTCATACGGTACCCACCCACTTTCAGACCTTCTTTTAGATATTAAATATTCCGAATTGGAAATTATTTTTTGAAATCAGCAGATAATTCTTGGGAGTTTGTTGATTGAATAATTAAACAATTAGTAGATCAGCCTATATTTTTTTATAGAATAAGGGTGACAAACGAGCACACAGTCCACCTGATGGTAAGTTGATGCTATGGCCCAAAGAGACATTTACCTACATTTATCCTCAATTAAGAATCAAAATGCAGATGCGTTGTCACCCCGAGGACTGAGATGGAATGCCTCGTTTCCAGTAAAAAGGATCTCCGGAAATCGAATCTTGCCAAGCAATTTAAGTTTTGTATACCTACTACGTGTACGGTGATAGTAAATTAGTTAATTTGAAAATGGGCGATAAACAAATATTGACCCTCATTGTCTCGACTGTAGCCATATTAATAATTTTCATAATTCCTGATGTTTTAATTTCGCTTGCCTTCAACTAATTTCCTTCTCCCTACCATAAACAAAAAGTATTATAACGTAGGTTATGTTATAATATTTTCTGTTTTTATCTTGGCCTTGTCACTTTTTTGACAAAATTAGAGAATAACGTTAAACAAATTGTCTATAAATTTGTCTATGACTAGCCTATTACTACAATAAAAAATAATTAACGCTGAACTTTGGATCTAGTTTTGCAGCTTTATCTAACTTAGCTTAGCTGCGCGGATTGCGCAGGAATGGGGAGGGGTTGAAAAGGCCCCCACCTCTGGATTGGGTCATGAATTTTACGGCTGCGGGTCTCCTCGACCCCAACAGTTGTATGTGTGTATGTAGGTTAACATCGGACGCGCTCGATACACCGCTACCGTCGATACCGACTACCTAACCTAGATCAGGGTGTGGAGAGATCGCTTATGAAATCTGGCGCACACTGGCTGCATAAATGACATAGAATTTTACAAGCCTATATAATTGGTGTATTCATTTAGTTTAGTTTTAATTTTAAAAATATAATAAAACGAACATTAGGTAACTAAAAATGCGCAACGAGCGAATGACGACCAAATTATCGATTTGATTACAATTGTTTGATTTTTTGGTTGAGACTGTTTTGTAATGGATTACCTCAGACTAGTGTGATGTTCATTTATACTATTCCTTTTATTGTCTTATTTTGATTTTGCCAGTTTCTTTATTCGCGTGAGCTTTGTTACTATCCAGACTTATTATTTATAAGAATGTTATATTTACCTATTAATTGTAAAAAAATCGGGCGTATTTCTGGTTAATTCTAACAAAACAATTGGTTAAATGCGCCTTCAGTACGCATAAGCTAAGGGTTCCGCTGTCTGTTTAGCTCATATTTGTCAGTATTTAATTATTACGTTATTCGTTATAATTATATCTAGACACACGGAAGTGTGCGTGTGCACAACTAAAAAAATTAAATTCTAAGCTTGTGTTAAATATGACCACCTTAAACTTTCACTTAAAATTTAGTCTAAAAGTTATAAATTCAATATAAAAAACGTAACAATTTTTTTTTTAAATCAATAAGGGCTTCCACAACTTTTTCTGCCACCAGGGCATCACCACTTATGAATGAGGTGAAATATTTGACAAATTTCATGGCGGGGAAGTTAAATTGTTAGAAAAGTGTTTTATGTTTAGTTATATGTTAAATATTAGTTATATTTTATATTAATTAAATTAGAAATGTATTAACCAAACTACGGATATTCCTTAAAGTATAAGAATAAAAGTATAAGAAGAAGAATAACCACAACCTCGTGACCTCACAAGATTGACAATTAGAGAGAAGAGATAAGGTAGAGATAGAAGCTTCGCCGCTCTTATACCTTATACACCCGCAGTTAGCACTTGATGAATTAGAATAACTTTGTTTTCGAATGTTAAATTTCACGTTAATATCGTTTAAAAATCGTTACATTAGAAACGCTGGAATGCGTTCCGCCACCATTCGGCCGCTCCGCTGCCTTGTTCGCCTGTGTCTCGCTCGATACGGCCAATTGTGCGAGCCGATTTCAAAACGAAAGTACCGCGCATCTGGGACGGTGAACGTATTTCTCGAAGAGATCTCTTGCGATTTAACAGCCAGTACTTTAATACAGAACGATATGAATGTATGTATAATCTGAACTGACTTTTTGTATTAAACACTTAGTTGTTTAGAAACTTCGGGCTAGATATAGTCAACTAGAGTAGGCTAGTAATATACGTGAAAAGTATTATTTAAAACAAATCTTATATAAATAAAATTATAGAGGTTTGCAGTTGTGCGTACATCACGGAAAAAGTACTGGATAGATTTCAATTGGGTTTTCTAAGTTTTATTTCTTAGACACTTGGCCCTTATCTAAAAAAATATTGCGATATCTTCATTTAATATAAAAATATGAAAGTTTTAAGAAACAACTATTTTTATAAGCACTACGTGTTCAGTGATGTGTGTCTTGATATATCAAGCAACGCGGACGAAGTCGCGGGTATCAGCTAGTCTCTAATATTATTTTATTGCATTCAATGTTTTTTTTTTTTCTATAATTTCTATAGGCTTTTAAGATTCCTTGTATGACTAACATGGAACTATAATGTAGATTTGATGATTTTACATGATTTCATAACATAATAACCCGTAATAATAATTGTACTTGTGGCTCATCTTAAATTTCATAATGAAGATGATGCTGTTTCTTCATTATGACATTTAAGATGAGCCGATGACCCTTGGCTGATTTTTGACTACGACAACAACTTCGGAATAATCAAATGCTGCTAACTGGCAGCCACTCATCCTAATCTGAAGGTAAGCTAGGATATGACATCAGGCACACCAAATCCGAAAATTAACAATTTCGGTTTTTGTTTTTTTATTTAGTCCTGGCGGGATTTTAATCCAAAACCCGCAGCGCAGTAGCCAAATACCCTACAACTACACTACATTTTCAAGTTTGAACGGATTTAAAGTGTGGAACAATATTTTCCTTGTGCACCTATCCGTTTTCGCTTTGTTAAATCTAGGTTTTGCTATCATAATTACTTCTATGACCTTCCACAACTCATGGAAATTTTACAACGGTTTCAAGAAAAAGATTACGTTTTTCTTCTAATCATATCCAAGTGATTTCTACGTACTTAAATGTTTGATATCGGTTGCTGTTTCTTATGGAGTTACGAATGTAATTTAATTAATGTGTTATCTCCTGAAAATTATAAATATTTCAGAGACGTGTGAAGTGGTCTGTGACCTTATCCCATTTTGGATCACCCATTTCATTAGTAACAAACATTTGTTCTAGATATTGAACGAATCTATTTGCTTTTTGTTCGTTATTAACCCCCTATATTCCGTTCTTTTCTTATTTACTTTTTACTACTACCTTTCCATGGCGATTAATCAGTAATACGATCGTTTGTTAATGGGCGAAAGTAGGTGTTAAACTATTCGTTGTGAAAAGATTTAATTACCTTTGTTAAACTTTTTGTCAAAGCGTTTAATAACATTATGTCGTTACATTTTGGTTGTTAACGCCAAAAAACACGATAACAATATCGTGTTTGTTTCTCACCCTTCCCTTGCTTCCTCTTTATAGCAATCATGTCTTAAGTTACTTGTGAATAAATGGTCCCTGTTGTTTTTCCCGGGCACATTTAATACGTTTTATGAACTTAACTTACGTTCTATGATACTTTCATATCTAGTTATTTTAGATTCCGTAGTGGGACTTAAATCTATCAGATTTTCTAGGTCTATTTATTTATTTAAAAACTTAAATGTAACACCTTAAAGTAAAGGGTACATAGGGCGGACTTAATGCCATATGGCATTCTCTGCCAGTCAACGCTGGGTGCCAAAGACAATTGTAGGCAGGTGCGAAACATAATACATAAATAAAGTGTACATATATTAAAATATGATATACTATTTAAGCTTTTCCAGTCGTTTTCTTATTCACTAAAGTAGGTTTCCTTCTTTTTTTTTAAATTATACAATTATTTAATGTCAACAAGATTAATGAATGGTCAGAGCTTATAATATAACCCTCCTCAATATATAAAAAGTAGGTCGTCAAGCACTTGCATATGAGGAAGTCAGTCATATCTTGAATTTTATCAATATCAGTTGCGCAAAAGTTAGGCCTTTCGCTGATTTTTAGTTCAGTGACAAATAAATCACCGTCAAGAAACGAGCATGTCTACAAAATAAAAAACATTTTAAGATTTAGAGAAGTCAGTTAATTAGTGCTGTCCTCTACAGTACTTGTTTGTCAGACTGTCCGCTTCATTATCCATTCAATAACACAGATAAAATCTAAATTTCTACTAATTAATAAAAAAAAAGTCAAATGCCTAAAGATTATGCCGCATTCTTTACCAAATCCCGTCATATTCACAGTTTTGTTCGTTATTTAGATTAATACCATGTGATAATTGGAATAGTCACATAAAGTTGAAACGTTATATGCACATTGAGTATTGTGAAATTTATGCTATGAAAATATATAGCCTAATAGTCTAATGTAAAACTGCTCATATTTATGATCTTGACCACCCTTCTAATGAGTAATAGGCAGTTCTGACGGTTTTTATGGTACGCAGAAATTTCTCGATTATTTCTTTATACAATGATTTATAAATATTAAATTATATTACGCCATAACTTCTGCAGTATGATGGATTATACCAGTTGATACCACGCGAACTATCGGAAAGAAAATTGATATTTTTATATTTTTTGGATACATTAGTAGCGTAGTTTAATGTAAATTGTCAATAACATCAAAATAGAAAGTTTAATTAAAACCAGAAAAACCTGCGCGTTCTTCTGTGAAATCAGATTCACATTAAATGTATTTTATTTTACGCTTTTTTGTGTCTGATGATCACAGGAAACCCTTGTTTTATGAATAATTGCTCTGTTCTCAAGAAACTATAACCAGTGAAAAATAGGTATTGCTATCAATTAAATATTAGAGGTTGCACATTTCAAAGACGATACTACTAAATATACTTGAACTAGGATGGATAGTCCTCGTTCAGTCCTTCTTACTCTCTTGATGAATCGTCAGATTTTGTTGCATTTTACTTGCTAAGTGCAAATTAAAAATAGTTTGAAAAATCCAAAAGTGCACGCCTCATGAGCGTTTCATTTAGTTTTGATGAAAAAAATAAATTACCAAAATAAATCGATTACACAAAGTATAAAATCGATTTAGGCTGTAAGGTACATTTGTCCTTTGTCTATCAAGGGCTAAAGAAAAAAATGAAAGCGCCTTTAAATTTTTAATAGCAATAAAATTGCTTGACCTTGACCTGTCTAGAGTAATACACTACCTAATAACGCTTTGCGTTATGAGGCGTGAAACTTTCTATTAATTTTGACGTTTAAACTTTCTATTGAAACGTCATCAATAAGTTAGTAGATGGATGGAAGAAGGTAGAGCAAAATCAGGGACTGTATGTAATTGACTAAAATATTATAATTAATTACCTTTATAACTACTACCCGACATAATTCTCCGGAAGTTGATATAAAACTGTTTAGGAATTGTTACGATTACAATAAATTATAAACTAGAAGCTCGAGCCCCTGCTGAACAACTGTATTAGATTTATTTTCGGTCTGCGAAATTTTGACCATATTTCTCAATATTGGTATCAGCTTAATAAGCTTACCATCGGGCTAAGTCGTGAATCCAGAATATTGCTTGTTCTTTGTTCTCTGTTCTGTGCAAGCAGCACTTCGGAATTCCTACCCTTTGGCATCGGATAAACGCCTAAAAACCTACTTCAAGTTCCGTTAGCATCGGTGGAAAAATCATCAACTTTTAACATTTATTCGTTTACCGTACAATTTGGCGGATGGACGATGGCAGTATTGCGCCTTTGCCGCTGTTGCCCGTCTCCGGTCTGGGTATCTTTCTCTTGGCGTAAAGGAGATTGTTATACCGTCATCTATCGGGAGCCATAATTTTTTCTGGAATTTCACATAGTCTCTTACGATAACCACGGGACGAAATGGGGTGATGGATTCAAATTAGAACATATAGAACATATATATTATTGACGTGACGCACCGACGCTCCGGGAAGTCTGTTGTCTGTAAACATGTTCAAGTGCGCCCATCAGATTTGATAAACCACAAAACCTCTCAAAAGAACACCGATTCCTACCAAGGATAATTCGTGAAACGTCGGGGATTAAAATAAGTTCAATGAAACGCGATAAAATCCGTAATGTTAGTTTTATTAGATATCTACCTACCAAGAGTAGGTATTTTACGTTGGGTGTAAATTAGATTGTTATAGCGGAATTTATAGCGACATTTTATCGGAAGCCACAAGATCTTTCTGGCATTTTCTATATTCGTCTCTTACGACACCCAGTATCCAGTCTGAAGGGAAGGTCATAGAAGTGTGTTTGAATTATACTCTAAAGGCGATCTCTGAATAAAGCAAAGCCAATTTGATGCAATTTTACGCCAATAAAACACAGATATTTGATGAGACTTATAAGTGATTATTTATATTCTGAGGCTAAGCTGCACAGTCTCAAACCAAGCCATCTCCATCCTCATTCAGCCTGTTCATTCAGTTGTATTTCATCCCTACATTCCTCGTTGGTAACCCGCCTCGAACACCTATACAAATGTTGCCTAAATAAGGGGTTATTTGGTATGAACGGCGATTGTGAAGTTTTTTACTTTTCAAGGCAAGAGTGAATATGCATTTTCTAGGTTATCTTATTTACCACCTGCCCAGGCCCAGGCGATTTCCAGATTCTTGAGTTAGGGCAAGCCTATTATTTCTTAGTATTTTCCCATGCAGCTGAATTGTGTATTTTACACGGACTTCATTATGAAGTCTGTCCTCTGTCCATTTTCGCCGGGAAGATAAACAGAATATATACGAGGAGTGGTTCAAAAGAAATGAATGAATATTAAACACGGTGATTATAGTTAAAAAAAATTTTTTTTTCTACTTAGTCTCCTAACAAGTCAATGCATTTAGTCCATCTTTTTTCTAAACCCAGAATTCCCTTAGTTCAAGTTAGTTCCCTTAGTTCTTAGTTCTTTAAATCTTTCCCGCCAAAAAAGCCTCAACAGCGTCCATCACTTCACTACCATCTGTAAATTTTTGGCCTCGAAGGTGTTCCTTGAACCGAGGAAATAGAAGTCTAGCGAATAGGGCGGGTGTTCGAGCAGTTTCCCCATTTCCAAATCCCGTTTCTTGAATAGCAGCCATCGCAACTGCAGTTTGTGAGCCGGAGCGTTGTCTTGGTGAAACAGCACTCCAGCTCTTCAAGCAATCTTCTTATTTGGCCTTTCTTAAGAGCCCGAGATAGTGGCACTCTTTTCCAAATATTCCACCATAAATATTCCTTCAGCGTCCCAAAAAACGGACGTCATAACCTTTCCCGCCGAACGTGAATTTCTTCGGCGTCGGTGAGGAGGCTCGTTTCCAAACCATTGATTGTTGTTTGGTTTCAGGATCAAAATGGCGGATCAGGTCTCGTCCATGGTCACGAAACGTGACAAAAAACATTCTGATCTTCTTAAGAACCTTTCGAGATTTACCCTCGAAATGTCGACTCGTTTTTTCTTTTGCTCGTCGGTTAACATTCTCGGTACCCAACGCGCAAAGACCTTTTTCATATGCAATTCGTTTGCAAGGATTCTTTGAACACTGCCATATTAGATCCCTGTGACCTCAGCTATATGCCTGATGGTCATTCTTCGATCTGCCAATACGACATCTTCGACTTTTTTCACGTTATCTTCAGTTAGGGATGTGGATGGGCGTCCTTCGCGATGTTCATCTTTCGTGGATGTTCGGCCCGCATAAACTCCTTAGCCTAGCGTGCAACTGTAGAATATGGAAGAGCAGACTCCCCCAATGTTTCCACCAAGTCGCTGTGTATGTCTTTTTTGCTTCCGACATGGCTTTGTTTTTACAAATATGTAAATAAAGTGTTGAACTTAAATACTTGTTTAAAGACTGCGCGCGAAACTACTAATGAAAATATAAAAATTATTACGAGCTTTTATATAGGATTTAAATACAACACGCACCGACAGGAATAAAACAAACACGCACAAACTCGTTTATCTCTTTCGACGCTCAATCGTACTGAGCAAGTTAAGACAAGTATCGATGAACCAGCCGATAGCTACCGGATTGCACCAATAGCGTTATTTAACAAAAACTTGTTACAACTTGATTGCTTACGGCGTACGGGTTATCCTACGAAATCTATGTTAAGTATTTCTAGTTTATATACCATCATACAGGGCAAAAATATAAACTAATTATTCGATATTGAGTAGTAGGTAGGTTTTCATTTTAGTAATTTTTAAAATATAAAGTATCTAAATGAAATTACAAATCAACCATCGCCCCCTTAAACCACGCCAACGCCCCCATTTTTTTCTGGGCCCCTTAACGCCCCGCACTAGGTCTCCAACGCCCACAAGGGGGCGTTATCGCCCACTTTGAGAAAGACTGGACTACATTAATGATGATGTTCTCATTTTATTTATAAATAAAATGAGAACATCACAATTGACTTCAATATAAATATTGAAGGCAGTTAGTTGTACAAAATTTTTAATTTTACCATTTGTAAAAAAAAATTTAAACGATAAATTGATAAAATAAATGGTTTTCGATTATCTTACATCTAAATAACGCCATATTAATAGATCCTATCCAGGCATAGCCGGGTCGGGTTGCTAGTTATAAATAAATTAGCTCGAAACGTTCCAATTGGATATAGGTATCCTCAAGTTGAAAACCTCTGTTGTATTCGGCAAGCTGACGAGTTGACCTCTTATCCGGGCGGATTAGATAAGATAGGACAAGGACGGCATCAACAGAGCAGGTCTCTGTCGATGCCCTTCTTGGCTGTTCGGGGCATTGTCTGATCCGGAGTACGATGCCAACCACGCTCTATTGTGATTGCGTTCTGCAGGATGCCGACGTGTATGGCACTTTAGATCGACGAATTGTGATGGGATGCGGTCTTATTTTTGCATCCTATCCATGGGGCTCACTGGTGCGATGCTTCAGGGAACGGATCTTTTTATCCATAATCTGTCGTACCCGTCGGAGGCAGATCCCAGCCTTTGCTTCGTAGCTCGAGTTAAACTGCATTACGCAATAAAAGGAGTGTTATCAGAGCTAGGCTGACGCATCGGATGGATGTAAACACCAGCGCCCTTAAGAAGAACTATAACTCCGTCTCCAGGTCCCTCAAAAAGGTTAATGCAACTTGTTCTCTAAAATAATGGAATCAATTATTAACTGCCAGCTCATGCGATACCGTCCGTCGGTTTCCGTCGTGGTCGCTCAGCTCGTGATCTAGTTTACCTGAAACATCCATGGGCGGAGACAGTCGATTCCAAGGGGTGAGACCTTGGCTGTTACTTTGGACAAGAAAATTGTGTCTGAAATAAGGTCTATGTTAAATAAAATCTTGGATTGAGAGCGACTAAATCTAGTCCAGTTTAACCCCCAGAAGATGTAGGTTTGCGCGTTTACGTTATCAATTATCATAAGTAGTTAAATAGTATTTTTATGTCGGCTCTTACTTCATCCACGAGACAAAATATTGTAATGAATCTTATACTCCGCCTTTGTTTACCGACGATATGTATGTTTTTTATTAAATAAATGTTTACAAATTCGATTTAAATTCTATGTTAACTTAAGTCTTTTGGAAAGCTAATCGCAAATTGCAATCTTTTATAATACACCGCAGTATTGGTACTGGTACTAAGCAACGCAGGCGCAGGCGCCGCACTAACTGTTATTATATCACCCGAGATATCGTAACTTTTGCTTACTGTTTCACTAGAAAGTGCACGCTTTTCTGATTCTATTTATTAACTAGGAAACACGCGTTCGAACATTGCTTTTGAACCGCGTTTTAATTTACTGCGAGGTTTTAGTAACTTTCACAAGAGTACCTTTTACTTATTGAAATTATATTAGTCTTAGATATAAAACATTTTATATATAAACCACATTTCTCATTAATATATTTATTTTACTTGCTGGTAACACTTAAAATTGAAATAAAACAAGAAGTAATTCCCACTGACCTAGTTGCTTTTCAATTTAATTGTAAAGTAAAAATGAGTATTTCGGTCTATTTTCTGAGGCTTCATGAAATAATATTTGAATGGCCACGATATGGTTATACATATATAAATTTAAATTAACTCACAAATAAATATTTATTGTGTATTTATAAGGTTCATTATTGATTGCACAAAATCTCACGCCGAATAGTTCATGAATCTTTGTGATATACAAGTTTTTCTAGGTGTGAGTTATGTCAACCTACTTCTTGAATGCCGCTATGTTACATACAAGATGCGACCTTATCATAATAGTATTTAGAGATAAAATTGATTAAACCAATCACAGGCGTTCTCAATCCGATAATTAGGAACTGCTTTGAACACGTTATTGAATATTAAACCTTATAGTTGTGTTAGAAGACATGTTTTAAGACGTGAAATGCCGCTTGAACACTGTACATGTTCCATTCAACCATGAACTCCTTTGAGGAGCGTCCCGCATAGTGGAGACCTCAATTTTTTAACTCTTACTTATTGGTCAATCCGCGCGACTTTTGGACAGTAATACCATTGTTATAAAGCGGTCATTGTAATAACTCCTGTGGTAAATGTAAAAACTGAGAATCTTAGGGTCCTTCACGTACATACGTATATTATGCCGTGCTTGAACAATGTCTATATTTCTATCGTACCAATAAATTACTGCTTTTATTGTTATTACATTAATATGACCCAAACAGTGTCAAGGTGTGTAACATCGATTTCAAGCTTGTAATGAGAATCAGCTCAATATACAATTGATTTGAACACATTCGTTTGACCTAGGAACTAAATCCGATAAAATAATGCGTTAGCAATTTAGACTCATGACAATTTTTTTTAAATAGATCTACGTATTTAACTTTATATAAAAACTTACCTAAAACAGAAAGTAAACCACAGTAAAAATTTGAAACGTTTTAGCTACTAATATTGTGCTACTTTATTATTATTATTATTTATTTTATCTTTATTGTTAACACTTATTGTTAAACAGGGTAACAAAGGGCGGACTTAATGCCTATCGGCATTCTCTGCCAGTCAACCCGTAATTACATACATACATACTATAATATACATATAATATACAAAATATATACATATAGTGTATGTTAATATATAAACAAAACATGTTTAATATTATATTTGCAGAAGAGAGCCATAAGTGCAATTCTAGGTGCGAAGGAATCCCTTAGAGAAAAATTAAAAAAAAATTATATTAACTTAGGCCTCTCAGCATATTTACGAAAATTTAATGTATGTACACAAGAACAAAAATAATTTTATTAAAAATAATAATGTACCTACATTCCGTAAATACTAGGAACAAGCACAAGCTATACCAGTTACTCGACTTCAAAGAGTCAGTAATTCCTTCATGGGGCAATGTAATACACTTTTACAACAAAGTCCCAGAAAATATATATAGCAAAAATTTTGTTTAATAAGAGTTATTATATTACTAAAGAGTACATGATTGATAATAAAACCCCTTGGAATGAGGTGATCGGCTACCATACTGTTTCTAAATGTTTTCGTTCTTAATTGTATAAAATATTATATTGTTACTTAATGTTTAAAAAAAAATTCCCTCTGGGTTTTTTTTGGTTATTCCCAGGACAGAGTTTTTTTTCCGAACCAGTGGTAAAACTTAAATGACTTTCAATAAATATTCTTGTAATCTATATTGAATAAGAATGATTCTATTCTATTCTTTTATTATATTCTATTAAAAATGATTCTATTCTAGTATATTGTATTATACATATCATTAAAATACATAAATATAATATACATTACAAATAATAATGTAATATATATTAAAATAGCAAATAATAAAACATCTGAATATATCATCATCATTATTAACGTCCAACATAGCTTTGTTTCAAAAAGAAGTCATGTACAAACTTCTTAAAACATCCCTTGGCTCTCTTACGTTTTCGGGCAAGGAGTTTCAGAGTAGTGTTGCCTGAATAGCAAAGGTATTGTTGGTGAACCTGGTGAAATGAAATGGAATGCAAATTTTATTATTATTAGTACGTCCTTGTCCTAAAATCTCTCGGAAATGAGACCTGACCCTGACCCCTGTGCCCAGTTGTGGGACGTACGTATAGGCTGTAACTTTAACTTTATGTTAATTAATATACAATGTTTTGTTTCAGGCATCTCGCGCAAGTCGCGTTTTAAAAGTGTAAGTACAATATTTTTCTGAAACAACGTTATAGAAAAACGGTAAAATCGCATCTATGATTAAAACAAACGCCGCTTTTTTCTGTTGTGTAAGCGCACGGCAAAGTGGACTGTGTCGTTTGTTGCTCAATCAGATGCATCTCGCTCAGAGTCGCTCACTGCGTGTGAGACAAATTTCCCAATAGCTAGGAGAGAGGGCTCGTTATGGCAGTTTCCCAATAGAAAGTCCAACATACAGGAAGCGCAGTTGCAGCGCACGTGCAGCGCTCCTGGAGGGGGCCGGCCGATGCACTTTCGTGCCGATGACGTCACATCAGCCTTTCGTCAGAGTCACACCGCCCGCCACCCGTAAGAGCGGTTATGCAATCGACGCGCACCACTCAACTTTCCAATTTCGACAACGCGCCATTGTGTGGCGGCTTTCAAATTTTTACTTCACCATCTCCCGCTTTTTGGCGCTTTCTCGTCCGCTTCTTGCGCTGCTGAAAATGCTCTGAATGCTGCGCGATTACAATCGCCCCGATGCACTTTCACTGCATGCAGCGTTACGTTTCCAAAACATTGTTTCTTCTTTTTCGTTAAGTCGATTATTGTTAATTTGAGCGTTGCTTGGTCATATCCAGCCATATCCTTTAAAATCTTACGATTTCTGAACGTGCATGATACTTTCACAATCGTGTAGTTTCATTTGGTCTCGCGTTTTTGAAAGCTACATTAAAATATGCGTGACGGCTATGACGTCGCCGTAGGGTTTTCACCGTGTGATAGGAGCTTTCTCAGTTTGTGAACATCGCGCGAGTCGAGAGTGGATTGTTGCACTACTCTCTATTACTACACTATAAATATAATTTTCAATGTGATGTGCTATAAAGTCGAAAGTAAATTAACTCAATCAAATGTTTCTTATTAACAATGTATAAGCTTTTGTGAAGCTTAATTTAGTTGGATATAATGAATCCTTATACATATGTGAGAAGTTAATAGTGCACTAAATTTAACTTTTTTGATGGCTGTTACTTTAGGGTTTTGCCGTTAGAATGTCCTTCCGACCGAATAGACTAGCCATCTACCCAGGACAGGATTATAGTGCACGAATGTGTGCGAAAACACTTGTGCACTGTCTACCCTAACTCGCAAAGTTCGATAGGACGGCAATCCGATACGACTAGAGAGATCAGGCGCAGGAACAACGCGTTAATGTGCTTCCGTTCCGTACCGAACTTCCTGACTCCGGGAAACCCAATAACTGATTTTGGTCCGACCCGAGATTCGAACCCCGGACCACATGATCAGCAGTTGCGTTAACGACAACTAGATCAACGAGGCATTCAATTTAAGTTAATGAGATTTGCTAAATTCATCAGAATTTATTCTGGATAAAGTCTGCTGTTGAAAACAGTCTATCTGATGAGAGATTTTTTACTTATTATAAGCCAGTGCTTGACCACAATCCCACCTGGTGGTAAATGGTGATGAAGCCCTAGATCTAATCGCACTATTTTAGCGTAACAATACTAATGTTTGTACGACTTATTTGGATATCTTTTCTTAGGCCTGTATACTTTTAAGTCAAACTGTCTAGGAACTATTTGGACATTTTACAAAAGAATCCACCGCACGTGCTTGGAGTAGACGAAGATCATCACAAACAATCCAGACATTAGTGAAACTCATAACTTGTACTGTAAAAATAATCACAATGTCAATCATCGTCTGTGTAACTCATATTACTGAAACGAGCCTCCTTTTTACTAGGTTGCCGTTTTGTTGGTTGGCTTACCTCCAAAATTGAATAAAATTCAATTCGGTTTACGATTTGAACACACTTCTCGATTCTGTTTTCAAAAGCTTTATACCGAACCAATTCGAATCGAGAAACAAAATCGAGTTATGATCTAGCATTATCAGCGCCGTCAGGCATATCCGGATATTTATTATTATTTATTCAATTTATTTATTATAAAAGAGCCATTGTCTCAATCCATCATTAATTTCTAGTACTAATGATGAACCTATAATGTTGCCGGAAGACATGACTCTATTTTGCTACTGCCGACACCAGATTGAGAAAAGCAACATGCGATTTGTGTAGTGAATGTCGGCAATATTATCTGCATATACCTTCTTCATAAGCTACATATATGCAAGAGAAACAGTGAACACTGCGTCTTTGGTATTCAAATAAAGTTTTAGAAATGTTTGCTTCTCTACGTATCGCATTATTTTTTTGTAATTTCGCTTCATCATTTAAATTAAAAAATTACGTAAAAGTAATAAAAAAAATTGCTGCAGCTATATTACTGGTATATTTGTAGCACGAATGGGTCGGCTCGACCGGGGAAGGACCACGCTCTCACAGAATACCAGCTTAAAATAACAGCTTAACGCTGCTGTGTTTCGTATGGTTAGTGTTCTCTACACTCACCATACGAAACACAGGAGCCCCTTTTTACT
Source organism: Parnassius orleans (assembly GCA_029286625.1). Lineage (NCBI taxonomy): Eukaryota > Metazoa > Arthropoda > Insecta > Lepidoptera > Papilionidae > Parnassius > Parnassius orleans. Next base: position 1,422,356 of record JAGSMP010000027.1, on the reverse strand, counting down.
GGAAACGAGGCATTTCATCTTAGTCCTCACGGGTGACAACGCATCTGCATTTTGATTCGTCATCGAGGATAGATGTAGATGTCTATGGGCCACAGCAACCATTTATAAAAATATTACATTTTGGTCCATTGGTTGAATCAGAGTGTACAGTTTGGAGGCAAAAACATTTTTGTACATCACTAGATAAATTATTCGTAGTTTGGTGCATGTCCAGGAGCATTATCTTTAAAAATAAGCATCAGTTTTTATTTTTTTTACGACTATTTGTGACATAGTGATAAAAAGTAAACACCACTATTTTTTATTGAATATGTCTGCCTACTAATAGTATTTTTAGAAATCTTAATACATGTTGATAATAGAACAAAAAATGTACCTAAACACGAGCCAGTATCGTTAATTTTGTAGAAAATGGCTAGGGAAGATCGTTTTTACAATATAAAAAACTATTATTTTCAACAAAAAAGTTACTACCATTTGAAGATGAAGAACCATTCTATACGTTGTAGTTATTAGCTATGTTTGATTTGGTTTAGTTTTGTCACAAAATGTACCGAAAAACAGCATAATTTTGCCTTAATTCTTTAAATATTTAAAAAATATTAATGTTTGATTTGGTTTAGTTTTGTCACAAAATGTACCGAAAAACAGCATAATTTTGCCCGATTTGCAAACGCACCCTTAATACTTTAAATATTTAAAAAATATTAAAGAACTTTCAGGAAGTTCCCTTAGCTGAAGTAGTGCTACTAAAAAGTTCTACTGACTCATAATTTCACTATGCTAAGACGAATATTACGATCAGCGTGGAAAGGGGCTTAAGCTTTCACCGGTACAATAGAGACGGTGCAAAGCAGAGAAAGGGTCCGCGCTCCGCGCAGCTGTCCCGCGGGCGCGCTGCAAACAGCCGGGCGCTCCGCCCTCGCAAGCCCCGCTGGCAACAACGCGCCACTGCTACTGCTACGCGAATGTGATCAGTCGCCCGTCACACGTTGATCGGTTCGGACGTCTGTCACGCTAACAAGCGCGACCAACCAACCATGCGGTGAAGTGAAACTGTCAAACGTGATCCCATTCCGTACATTGTGAACTCTTACGTTCAACATATACACGCGTGGTGATTTGTGTACACGAAGTGCTGCCACAGATTTCGAAAATTGGATTATACAGACACATTATGGCCTTAGCTAGGTGAGCTATTTTAGTTGTTGGAGTCAACGCGGAACTAGTTTATTTTGCTATGTTCGCCGAAGGACTTTCCGTCGTTTCAGTCGTTATTTGATTTAGTATTTAAGATAACAGGTATGCAAATAAATAATGTAAATGAATGTCAACAAGTATTATGATTTATTTATTCGTTTTAACCTTAATTTCTTTAGCGCTTTTCTATGCACGTAGTTGTCTTCCTTATAGTTTGTTAATATCAATTAGACACAAATGCTACAAGCAGCGAAAGTTAATGTGCCCCGCATGCGTACCTATATTAACTTTCTTTGTTGTGTAAGCTAAGCGTTAAGCGACAAGTAGAGGGAGCAATATAGAAATCGAGTCACTTTTACAACCATTACTTCAATTTACTATTGGCTGATTGTTTCTAAGGAATGTTACTGTTAATTGACTTATACAGTAACATTCGTTTTTATATTTTTTACGAATATAATCATTGTTTTCCCAAGGCCCTTTATATAAGTATATAAGTCCAAGTAATGCAATGCCGTTGTGTCCTCTATATTTTTTCGCACCCTCGTCTGTAAAGGTCACCCTAAAAATCAAACCCCAAATGTGTTCACAGTGTTCACTTAATTTTATAGATTTTCCGCTGACTATTATTTCCTTATTTAACTGGATCGATATTGCCAAAATTGTATGAATATATTTTTTATTTTTCTCTACAACGTTACACCAAAGAGTCACATTGCTTATAAATGACTTACAGAAAGTATACGTATACGTTTAAATATGGGTTAAAAAGTAATTGTAAATAATAAAAGAAACTATTAACTATTATGAAGAAGCATCGCTTAATTTTAGATGAATATAATACACAGATTGTTGCATTATGGCAAGGACTCGCCCGCTCTCCATCTCCAGTCTCGGCAGCAGGTAACAAAATGCCGAGGCCGGAAAGTGCTTGCTTCTTATTCTACTTTTTTTCTTTTCGTTGGGGTTCGAAATTTAAAACTTCGTCCTTTGTATTTCTAGTTTACTATGTAGTATTATACAAATTTATACACATAATGCCTACATCCCAAATTATATCTTTTATATAGACATTTGATGTAATCTTTATATAGGTAATATGAAATTCCGGTGTGCATGTGCTTGTGATTCTCCTCCTAAACGGCTTGACCGATTTTGATGAAATACATAGGGTACTTATGGGGTCATCTGGATGGTTTTTAACTGTAGCTGAACCTGGTAGGTGGCGCTGTTGTCGAGATCCAAAAATCACCCGTGCATTGCCGAGCGGATTAGTAGCGGTTTATAAAAGTATTTGGTGACAATTACAAAAGTTCATGACTCAGTAACATTGTTACCCCTTCATTAATTATAGTAAACATTTTTAAAAACCTTTTGTGAGTTAGATAGGTCATGCTTTTTTACAACAAAATAAAATTTACAGCAACTACGCAGTCCAAAACTTACACTAGGTAAAAGTAGTTTAGAAACAAGTGTATTTGTTTAGCCGTACTTATGTACTCGTCAAATGTTTGTTTATTTATTAAATTTCACAATAATAGTTAAAACACCACCACGTGTCAATGGCGTGAAAATAAAACGAAAAACAAAGAAACAATTAATATATGTACGGGCAGAAACAAACTTTTATAAATGTAGAGATTGCTCCGCATTTCATGAAGGCATTGCAAAATATGTGCCTAGGTACCTATTCAGGTAACAAATAAATTACAAGATGCAGTATAGTAACAGATGAAAAGGATTTGCAGGGATACGCTCATCGGAGGTCAATGTCCTCCTGTCACGGAGGTTGCACGAAAGTCACCGGGTGCTTCTTCGCCTCGAGTCGAACTCGGTCCACCCTACTTCAATTATATTACGTTGCTTGGATATTTATATAAACGTATTTCCTTCGTGAAAGTAGTTCCTCATAATAAAAATAACTTATAAATAATTTAATACTTGACCACCCAAGCGCCATCTAAAATCTAAAAAGATCGCAAGCTAATGTTTGTAATGTAGATCCCAATTAGAAACATTACTATTATAATTAAATTATTGTTTTTCTCACATTTATTTTATCACACAGTAGGTATTGCATAATTATTCCAAACTTAAATTTACAAACACAGTTAAGAAAAAATAATGTAATAATTTTATGTTTATTTTTGTCACTTTTTCTTTTGGTATCAGCCTCCCCTAGAGCTCGCCATAGCATTCGCTTTCCTCCACTTTATTTCTACTTCTTTCTCAATTTTATCTTTCCATTGCTTTTAAGAACTTTCTTTCTTTCACGGGAATACCACATTATATCTTTAGACCATGTAATCCACTAGACGACCTAAATACATTAACTCTCACGCCTTTCATTAAAAGGTTTAATCGGAGAATACGACGGTCTTCCATTTAGCACGATCCTGACAAACCTCTATCGCTTCTTTCTCATCTATAACATATCTACGCATACATGCACGTCGGTTAAATGTACTCATTTGGTCGATAAACTTTCGCTAAGGGCGTTTCTGACTTCTTTAATTTTTTTTTTTTGGTTATTTATGTAGTATGTAGTATTATGTAGTGGTTATCCTTTACATGTCTTTAATGTTTATTATTGTGAATTTTTTTCTATTATGTTTATTTATTTATTTAGGCACCAACAAGATATAAGCTCTACGAATTTTAATATAAACACTTAATCTTAGAACAAAATATGCAAGAAAGTTTTATCTTAATTAAAGGTAACCATGGCTAGGTAAAAATAACAAGAAGTAGACAACCAAAATACAAAAAAGTTTAAGAAAAATAAAAGGAAAATTGTGAGTTAAATACTATAATTTTAATTTTATGTTTATCTTTTTTCTGTATTTGGAGGACAGATAATACCAGATTTTCCGCTTAAATTTTAGGAGACTAAGTGCTAAATCGATATCCAATACCATGTTAATTAAATTGTTCGACGTCTGTAAACGATTTACACAGGAAAAATGTCAAAATTACTTTTAAAATCTTAAGGCCTAAAAAGCGTGTATTTAGACATACGCGAAAACTTATGAGGGGTATGGAAATTCACTAGGCGAAGGAATTGAGGACAGTCAAGTATACCGTTGACCAGCCTGTGCAATAACATGGAATCCATCAATTATCTACGATCCTCCAATGAGATAAGCTTATAGTGTTTAAGTCGATCATGGTAAGAACGCAGTTCTTTAGCTTTATTAGAATGTATAACAATATGCCACAAAAAAGGTTTTGTATACTTTCATTTCTTTGCTTATGAATTTCATACTGAGGCGTCCAAATGCTATTACAATATTTTTAAGTCGATCTTATGTAACAATTATAAACTAGAAATTTTGTAGCTGTCTGTTTAAAGTTTTTACAATTACGAAGCAAAAAGCCTAGAGTTTAAAACACTTTGGAACTATTTTGTCGATATGGGTACTGAACTTCAATTTAGAGTCAATGTAGACCCCAAGGTCTTTTACTAGCTTTTTCTTTATTAAAAATTGATTATTAAGGAAGTAAAAAGCAGAGTTACAATTTTTCTCCTCGTAAAACGAATGTGGTGACATTTACCAACCTTTAGAAAGATATTGTTTTGAGATCACCATTTTTCAAAGCGTTACAGGTCCTGCTGCAAAAGCGCAGGATCCGTTTTATCATCGCTGATGGGTTTTACTATTTTTAGATCATCTGCATATAAAAATATTTCTGAGTGCTTAAAGGACAACCTAATATCGCTACTGAATATGTTAAAAAATAAAGGCCCGAGATGTGAGCCTTGTGGGACTCCTGATGACACGATATATGCATTCGATTTGTAACCACTCACCACAACTTTGAGCGTGTGATATGTTAAATAGAAATGATACCGCTTTAAAATATTGCCTGAGAATCCGTAGAATGATAGTTTGTGTAAAAGTAATTCATGGCCCACTTTGTCGAACGCTTTATTGAAATCTGTATATATATTACGTCGACAGGAGTACCACGATCCACAAAGCAATAACAGTGGATACAAAGGAGGCTAAGTTGGTAGTAGTTTTAAGTAACCTGTAGTCTCTTCTTAGTTTACCTGTTAATGCCGATGTTTGACATCCGTAGGTCATGCAGGGCATTATGCAGCTGTTAAACATCTTGCCTTTTTCCAGTGGGTTCTTCTTAATTTCTTTGAGCGACCAATATTTTTCTCATTCTTACCTACTCCAACAACGAGTATAGGTATAATATATTAATACCCTACATAATTATTTAAAAAAATTCCTTTACGTTTTTGATTTCTTTTAACTTATTCAGAAATATACATTGACACCCTAGTTAATACTTGTATAATTTTACATCATCGTTTAAGCCAAGTTTATACGTGGTAGAGCAAGTTTATACGTGGTAGAGCCATGCTGCAGCTATATTAGTAGTATAGTTGTAGCACGAATGGGTCGGGTCGACCGGGGAAGGACCACGCTCTCGCAGAATACCAGCGTAAAATAGCAGCATAACACTGCTGTGTTTCGTATGGTGGGTGTAGAGAACCGGAGACCCTTTTTACTGGAAAAGAGGCATTCCATCTTAGTCCTCACGGGTGACAACGCATCTGCATTTTGATTCGCAAACCAGGATAGATGTAGATGTCTATGAGCCACAGCAACCACTTACCATCAGGTGGACTGTGTGCTCGTTTGTCACCCTGTCCTATAAAAAAAAGCCGATCAGAAATGCGCTGCCGATCGTTGTTTCACTCCATACGTTACCTGTTACGTGCCTTATTTAGATTGACTTGCCCCTATAACTACTATTATATTCTATTGTACTCTTGTTCTTCCCTTACTTCCACGTTGCAGATTTTATGTACCGCGGGCACTCTATGTAAAACCTGCTCCATAGCTCAATAGGTCGCAAAGTGACTAAGCTTCCCTACAACCAGTGAATGGCCACGTCCCGGTTTCATAGGTATTTGCTGGCAATTATGTTCTGGTTTTATACCCTTGTTTTAAAATATCTAAGGTATAGCGGACAACATCTTTACAAGAACATCTACTGAATGATTGCTTACTTGAGAAAGGCATATATCATTCTTTACCTAGAAGTCCAGTATAGATACAGGCTGATAGGCAATTTCATCTTAGTCCTCTGCGCAGGGGTAACAACGCATCTGGAGCCCTTTGCAGGTGTCTACAGCCTGCAGGAGACACTTACCACCCGACGAACTATTAACTCGTTTGTCGCTCTTATATTAAACACAAAAGGATTTCAACAGATCTTTGTTATTGAACTAGCTGTACCCGCGGCTTCTTTTGTAAAAAGTAGCCTATGATAAATTTTATGATGCAGACATCTTCATACTATTTATAGGATTCATATTTCTATACAAATAAATAAAATTGAAGTGTCTGTTGTGTGTAATGTCAAAATAACAGCTTTTTTACTAAATGCATATGAAGGTATTTACGGTACTTATAACAAAAAAAAAATTATAATTTTTGTCTGTCTGTCTGTTCCTTCCGGCTAATCTCCGAAATGGCTGGACCGATTTTGACGGGATTTTCACTGGTAGCTTCAAGCTGATGTTATAAGGAGTAACTTAGGCTACTTTTATTTTAAAAAAAAGAATTAGGGTTCTGCGCAAAAAATTAAAACCCATGAAATCCAATCGTAATAAATTCCACGCGAGCGAAGTCGCGGGGACAGCTAGTTTTTAATAAAAATCCTTATAACCAGACTTAAACAATCAACATAACTACTTGATAACGAATTACCGCTTTTATGTATATTTTAATTGTTTTAACAAAAAATAAATGTACGTAAAGTATGATTTAATGTCGAAACCTCAGACTATCGTCGAATAACAAGTAAGTCGGTCGCCATTAAATTTGATTGTGTTTGAATAAGTTGGGCGAGGTTATTTCGCAAGAGAGTATCAATTTAGCCGAGGGACCGGCACACAACGACTGATCTCGGCCGGGCCCACTCTGCGCTCCTGTTTCGTTGACAGCGGAATGCGATAACTAAACTGGGTTGCCGCTGCGGACAAGTATTTTGGTTGCGATAGTACCGACAAAATGAGGGCTGTATGTTTTAAAACGTAACTTGGGCGAGGAGAGATGTTACTTCTGTCTTTGTTCTTATAGTAATTCCAAAGACAAGTGTAGTTTTTGTTTAAAATTGAGGAATGAATATATGCGTGGACATCAGTAACAGCAAGTAAGTTAACGCATTTACAATTATGTAAAAACTAATTTCACTTCTACCTGTAACGATGTGCTAACATCCAACTACAATGTTGACACTAATATTCTACAACTAGCTGTTCCCCGCGACTTAGCCCGCGTGGAATTTATTACGATTGGATTTCATGGGTTTTAATTTTTTTGCGCGGAGCCCTAATTCTTTTTCTAAAATAAAAGTAGCCTAAGTTACTCCTTAAAACATCAGCTATCTGCCAGTGAAAATCTCGTTAAAATCGTTCCAGCCCTTTCGGAGATTAGCCAGAACAAACAGACAGACAACAATTTTAAAAATAGTTTTTTTATTATACCGTATATACGTTGATATACATTTAGTAAAAAGATGTTATTTTGACATTACAAACGGACACTTCAATTTTATTTATTTGTAGAGGTGAAAAATATTTCATTACCTTTTTTTTTATAAAATCAATTGGTTCCCTTTATTATTATGATATACGATTGCTTACATTGCTAGAGAATCGATCTTTATAATATTTGAGTATGTGTTGCATCAGTCATCACTCATCAGTCATCTTTCTTTACCGCATAAAGATTGAACGTAATTGTGAATATTTTAAACACCGCATATAATAATAATACTGTTGTTGTGTCGAATTAATTTTGCACAGCTTCTTTGTGGAATTGCCTACCACTAGCGATTTTTCAGACCGGTACGACTTAGGTTAGGTTACCTTCAACTAAAGAATAAATTTTGTCGTTTATAATACTTCACAAGCCCAAGACCATAGAGTCATACCAATTTCACATCCAGTTTACATACCCATTCAGTTATAAACATTACATACCTATATTAAGTTTTTTTAATTTTATCATTAGGACCTAAACTATATCATAAGAGAATAATTATACTCCAAAATTTTTCCGTTAAGATTCATTAGGTAAAGAGGACAGGGCGCAATTACAAAGACTTTATATTACCGCGGAACCCTAAAAATAAATATTACTTTAGAGGCGATGAACGGTTTGTTGATCATCAAACTTATGCGCACAGCCTTTCTGCTTGTATTCGTATTTAAAATCCTGTGGATTTTATGTGAAGAGTTCATATAAATTACAAGTTTTGTCTCAAAGCACTGAAAGGAAGTTGTTTCATTCTAATCTGATGTAACAGTTGGTATTTTTTGAAATAAGGTAATTTCAATAACCTTAACGTAAATCATTTTAGTACTTAATTATAGCAGTTACACAGCCTATAAAAGTCAACAGTGGACTTTAACATAGGCCACCCCTATAGATTGCCTCATAGGCGGCATTTTGACATGGTTGCCACGCTTGGCAGCGGGTTAACAACCGCAGTTTTTTTATTTTGAATTGTTATCAACAAGGTGCTGCTGCCTAACTCCAGTTTCAGTTTGCCTCTGTCGCCACTTACTACGCCCACGTGACGATATTATGGGGTAGTGGATATTCTTACATCACCACTAAACGGTTAAATCACAATTTACGAATGTTATAATTGTTGTGATATTGAAAACCACGTAGATTCGTTGTCAGAGTATCTGGCTACTACGTCAAGAGTTGATATCCCAGCCAGAGCAAACATTTGTGCAAAAAACAACAAATTGCCGATTTTCGGATCTATTTATAATGTATGCATTATAGTCTACAACGGGCATGGATGGTAAGGATGAGGGTGTGTCTCTGTTAACACGTCCGCTTGTTGGAACGAAGTTCTTTATCGCACGGTACGAATTTGAAGGATGGGGGCTAGGCGAGTAAAAGTGTAAGATTTTTCCGTCACGACCCCTTTCTACAGTGCGAGCGAGATGGAATAATATCCATCTCCCTCGCACTTTTTCTTATCTTGCCATGATGAAAGAAATATTATTCTATTTTAAATAACTTTTCATTTTAATAGACGCTAGTAATTCATTTATTTGTATTTGTTAACCAATAATATAATACGTTTATCAATAATAATATACTACGAAAGGAACTTCGTTCCAATCAGTGTTCCACGACACTCACGCATGTTTTTGAACTATAATATCTCCTGCGATGCAGGTAGCTTCTGGTTATTCAGCAGCTGTCGCCGTTCTCAGAAAGATATCAATTGTTGTATTGAACTCAAATTAATGATGTAAAAGACCATGGTCATTGTCATAAAAATGTAGAAAAAAATATGTATTTAGAATTATAATTATAACTCATGAAAACTTATAATTACAAAAATCTCTATTAATTGTCATGAAAAGCAGGCCTCATTAATAAGGAAACAAAATAATACTCGTCTTATTAAATGAGAGTTCATTAAGAGCTATCGTAGAAGCGCGGGAATAAGGAGTGTCGCAACTTCACTGCAATGCTTACCTGAGCTGTCATTACTAAGCTGAAAGTGGCCCCGTAAAACCGACGGGACCAGGTCACGTACGTTCTCTCAATTTGTATGTACATACCATATCATACAGTTTTACATATATTATCCATTGTTAAACAGATGCGCTTTAAACCGGATTGTGAATTATGAAAACCATTTTACAGCTTTTGAAGCTTACCTATCAAACTTAAATAGCAAAGGAGGTTATGTTCTAGAAAGGAAATTGATGATGTGATGCTGTAGATAGAATAAAGGAGGATAAAGCGAGTGGCCCACTTGAAAAATCGACGTGCGTGGCTTAATTTGTCGCGAGAGTTATTTGAATCTGGGACAGAACACACTCAGATGAGTACCCAAGAGGCGAGCATGTTGACCCATTTTGTGCGTAACACCACGTGATGCGTTAAAGGATCAATGACAATGTAACAGTCGAATTTCGAGGCCTCTGTAGCCCTTCACTGATGAGGTAGGATCTGTGTCAGGGTCCTCCCCCGCAGACCCTACACCCTGCGCCCGCCGCTCCCCGCTCGCCGCCCACTCGCAAGCACCCTAACGACAGTTGACCCATAAAACTCGAGTATTTGTGTTTCACCTCCCTCGTTCTTGTTTAATGATTTGGGGTCACTGGTTATCGTGTTGTCAGTTCACTGTAGTACAGCAATAAAATTTGCAGTGTTCCCTTATGTTGTATCCCAAGCATTGAATTATGCGTATTGACCAATAATAAATTGGAGCATTTCCTTCGCACTTAGTATAACTAAACGGCTTTCTGCATGGAACTTGTTTGCTTACGCTATAATAGTATACTTTTAGGCATCAACTATTAGAATGGCGGCCCTCACCGCGTCGGCAAAGAAAAGTTGTTCACAGTAGAGGTCGAAACATTCGCATTTTAAGTCACTTTCAAGGGTTTATATATTTTGAGTAATGAAGTCTATTGTGAATTAATTTTACCTATATTTTGATGCTTTATATTGAATTTTATATTGCACTAGCAACCCGCCCCGGATTCGCACGGTGCAATTTATATGTGGTGTGATATATGTTTAAAAAAGCACATTTCGATCGATTTAGAGTTTGTCGATTTGGTGTTGATAGTTCATCATTACGAAAAGTGTGCTTAGCAAGAAAATTTTGTAATTAATTCATAACGTTTATTTATTATTATATTTAATCGTATGGCTTAAATGAGAAACATGAAAGATAGAAACATAATTTTATCGTGAAACATAGATCAAAATTTGTCCACGGCTTACAGATTTAACAACTTTGGGCAATTTGAGCTATTACCCTCTTTTAAAACCTCAAGAGTACATTTTTGAGAAAAAAAAATGGGTATGTACTTTATTACTTTTAATCAAGAGTATTATTTGCCCCTGTTAATAAATTAAAAATACCATTAATTATTTTTCTCCGTACAAATTTGAAAACTCGCTGCCGCCGTAAGACCTAAGATGTTAATTAGAAGGTTATGTTTTGGTAGTGATAGGAATTTTCACATTGGCACCTTGAACAGTATTTTGGCTTATCCAATATCGAAGGAGGCTAAAATGCTGGTCAAGCTAGCGGACTTGATTCTGTGTAGGGAATAGGTGTGGCTGTTTATGGTTCCACTTATTCCTTAGGTGTGATTACTTATAGTCACGCGTGTTCCTTGCACATAACTATTGTTCATATAATAAATTTTATGTTTAATTTTGTATTCGATTGTAGTGATTAAGTAATTGTAGACAACACGGGACGATGTGGTCGCTCAGCGACAAAGTCCTTTATAATAATAAATTTAAAAAAAAAACTCTATTTACAGGGTACCTTTAGTAAATTTCGAGTCAATCGACCAGTAAAATAAAAAGTTTCATACAAGCTATTATAGCCTATTTCACCCTTAAAGGGGTTAAACCCTCAAATTTCTAAGTTGATACGTACGTCATAAAAGGCAGCTACTGTTCAAATTTCAGGATTATTCGTCTAGCGGTTTGGGCTGTGCGTCTTAATTTATACAATATTTTTCATACAAATTTTACACCCTCGTTTCATACAAACTCTAAAACCCTATTTTACCCTCTTAAGGGTTGAATTAAAAAAAACTTTCTTTATCGATGCCTACGTCACAAAAGGCAGTACTCAGATTTCTACGTCCAGCTGTTTGGGCTGTGCGTTGATAGATGAGTCAGTCACTCAGGACATCCTCTTTTATATATGTTATGGACCAAGTGATTAGTCAGGGCTCTATTTATAATGCCCGGGCAATATGAATAATGACAAGTCAAATCGGGCTATTTAATTATTGTTAATAATATATGGCACATTGCCTACTCATATTGGGATACTCATTATGAATAATGCCCCATTAATTCACTTGGTCCATATCATATATATAGATAGATATATTATGATAGAATGTTTGATTGCTATATAAATGAAGTGGTGCTCAACCTTAGCTATGGTCACCTTCAGCTCAGAGAAGCAGCTGGCATTGTCGCCTTCGTGCCAGCAGGAAGCGACACGGTCGCAGATTGCTATTGGGCTTAAGGCCGCTATTCAATGCACCATCTTTTACCTTGTGCCCCTTACTCTACCTCGCGACCCGAAACAGGCGTCACTGGCCGCAATAGCAAAATGAAAAAATACACGCGCATGAATACAAGACTCGAGTTTTTTTCACTAAAAAAATGCAGGAATTAAAATTATGCAGTAAAATTCAATTGAAAATGTTAGTGTTTATATTACAATTTGTATTAAAACGATACATAATATTAAATAATGATTAAACTTTTAATAAAAAGTACAAACCTACTTCAAAACTAAACTACTTATTCTAACCTTTTGAGTGGTCTAAGGAATATCACAAGTTTAAGATAACAAAATGTCTCAATAGTTACATTAAAATCTGCATTATTTCCTTTTTTCACCCTTAGGAAGGGATGTTTTCAACAAATTTATATGGTATCGGTAACTGAAGTACAACCTATTTAATTAAAAAAAAAATTAAATCGGTTCAGCAGTTTTCGAGAAATCAACATACAGAACCTTCCCGTTTTTTTTTTGTACTCGATTAAAAATACCAGTTTCCTTTTTGTCTAATTTTGTTGAAGAACATTAATTTTCCATGTAGGTCAAATGCATCGCGATGTCAAACTTGACCCCGTTTTCTTTCTCTCTACACACTAATTATAGTAATTTTCTAAAACAATGTGATTCTCTTAGAATCTTTAAATTAATAAATTACGTTTAAAATTTTGCAGTTGTTTTTCAATGTATCGACAATTATTAAAACGCAAAGCTTTTAATATGTATTTCATTAAAATATAGCCGACGTGGTCATAACATAATATGGTGATTAAGGCATTGTTACATAGAAAAGTAGAACAGGGACGTCCAATTCATGAATTCAAGGCCTAGGACGTAGCTAAACAAATTAATTTTAAAATATTGAATATAACTTTAAAATATTTGGTAATTCGATTACGTTTTTTGTTTTAAGGAATCAATATTAGCTGATGTAATTATGAATACTGTCATTTTGAGCAATGAACAGAATTCCGCGAATGTAATATTATGTATATTATATGTCAACACATACGCTCTAAAACAAATATCTAATTCAACTCTGAATCTGTTGTGATTTTCTGTGACTGCTTTGCTCGTGTTACTTAAGAGATATAATATAATATATGTACTAATTATTAAGTACATTCAATTAAATCAATCTACTTAAACCTTAATAACTCAACATAATTTTATTAAATTATAAAAGTTTTATTGACAGCGTTTTGAATTATGTTTATTCCTAACTAAAGTATAGACAGTTTCCTGAAAGATGTCTTAACTTGCGACCCCATTCGCCTGTATCTTGATAAAGGAATTGTAGGAGGTTTTATATTACACATTAATTGCATACAAAGGCACGTCCTCTTTACAGTGTGCGCGGCCTCAACCGAGTTTTGTAGATGCTTTCTCGATCGGCGAACCGGGTCGCGTTCTCCATGCCGACGCTGCTATTAGGCTGACTGGCTGCTACGCACCACGTCTTGCCACATATTAACACACATAGGCAAAAAATCATACTAATAATAAAATGGCAATGCTATATTTTTCTGTGATATTATTATGATAATATAAACGAGAAATTTACACACTTGGGAGACTAATGGCATCATTGCTACTTATTTATTTAACAAACATTACTAAGCCCAATTCGAATATATCGAGGGTTTACTGCAAAAACCTGCAAAATGACAATTTTTCAAAAAATGAGATAAATACATAAAGGTACTAATTTTTTCGAGCTCTATATGCTGGTAAAACCGGCTAAGTGATACGTAAAGCCGTTTAGAATTTATTTCATGGTAAAACCAGTTAAATCAAGCAAAACAGCCTATACTTAATAGCTAAAATAACATAAACTTCTTTATTAATAAATTTCCTCCTAACGTTAACCTGAAAAAAGTTTCTTAACATCTTTTTCTTTTTGATAGGTTATGCAAAATATTTTCACACTATCAGTAAAAAAATGCTAAAAGTACATAAACGCATTTAATAGAATAACATTGTTAACAACCTTCTATATAAATTTAGTTGCAAATACTTGTACTAAAATATTAGAATTGTCTCGGATCGTTAACATGTAAAACCGACTAAACGATTCTAGCTCGTTTATGTATTATACTTTGATCGAATTGTCGTCAAGTGACATTATGGAAAAAATAATAACCGCGGTCAACACATTTTCATAGGTTGTGGATGGTTTAGTTCGCTAAGTTAATGGTTAAGTTTTCTTGTAATACTTTAAGTATTTCTCCTGTAATAATATCTGATGCAAAAATAAACGGAATGACATGAAATGTAAATCACCAAAGTGCACCTATTTGGTGATTTACATCATAACAGTTAATAAAACGAAATCCGACATTATCCAAAGAATAAAAACACATCGAATCATTTCTTGTATGGAAGCCCATTACAGTAGAAAAGACATCCAACGCAGATATTTAGATAAAAAACTTAACATTCGAAGTATGTATTTATTGTACAAAGATGAGTGTTTTTCGTTGTGGTTTTGAGCCAGCTTCTGAAATAACTTACCGGAGAATATTTTCAAAAGAGTATAAATCTGAGTTTTTTTCTTCTTTCATTCCGAGACCAACGCTTAATATGTACTAATTATGACCAAGCAGAAACAGAGAAGAGAAGAGAACTTGAAGATGCCTACTCAGCTCACCAAGAAAGAAAGAAAAATTGCAATCGAGAAAAAGAGAAGGATAAAGTTAGATCAAACACAGATGAGCATTTTAGCCTGCGACGTAGGTCTGCTTTATTATTTTAGAAAGCTGTGGGTATGCATCCTCACTATCTACGAAGTAGCTCTACCCAATAATGCTAAATCGAAGGTAAAGGGAGGATAGGTGGCTCTGAAATTGGAACTATACTAATACACTACTACCTTTTAAATTGTTTCCGTGATAATGTTACAGAAATAAGCTTATTTTCAGACACGGCCAAAACTGAAACTAATTTGTGGCTACTTTGCTTTTTTGGGCAGCCCAAAAAATTGACCACCTTAAATTCATAGAACAAAAGTATTCAGAAGCTGGGCACACGCAAATGGAAGCAGATTCTACAATGCTACTATGCAGCAAAGGATCTGCAAATATAGCTCCGTTTTTTCCATGATGGATTGGATTTCTATTTTCAAACGTGCTAGACGCAGACAAAGTAATTGATGATAAGAATATTACAAGAGAAACCCATACCATGTAAAAGATAAAATTCTTTTTCTTTTGTATGACGAGTTCCTTGTTATTCCTAGTTATTAACATCAATGGCGAGTACATTACTCACCTTAATCACTTCACGGCAGAATTGCTGGAGGGCCTATAGTGCTTAGGTCCTCCAGCGATTCAATAGTGCCTTCCAATGGATAGATCTTAAGATGAACATGGACAAAACCAGGATCATGTGTAACGTCCATGTCACACCTATGCCGGTAGTTGTTTAGTCCTAACAACTACCGGCTCCTAAAAACAACTAAGCTCGAAGTTGTTGACGAGTATGTTTACGTGAGACAAATACGGATTCAACTCGGCTGGGCATCTTTCGGGATATTACGACACATCTTCTCGTCAGGTATACCTCAAAACTTGAAAACAAGATTGTACAACAAGGGCGTGTTGCCAGTGATGACTTGTGGATCTGAGACGTGGTCCTTCACTGCTGGTCATATGATGAAGCTCAAGGTCGCTCAGCAACCGCTTGTGGGTTTGGTTGTGCTTGGGGTTTGTCTTTGTGATAAACTCAGAAATGAGGATATCCGCAGTAGAACCAGAGTAACCGACATAGACCAACGAATTAGTAAGCTGAAGTGGCAATGGGCCGGCCATATAGCTCGAAGAACCGATAATTGATGGGGAAGCAAGGTTCTCGAGTGTCAGCCTCGCACTGGTAGGCGAAGTGCGGGGTGGCCCCCACTAATTTTTTCGTGATGATAAATTTTTAGAGTGATTACTTAATAATTAAGGTACTTGCTGAAATTAATGAAAATACAATATATAGTAGTTACACTCGACACTCTTCTTCACTTTCAAACCGATTCTATTAAGTTTTATAAGTCAATAAAAATAATATTGTGAATTTAACTTTTTATGTTATTACACCTTTATCCTAAAAGTTATAAAACATTTACAGGTAAAACCAACTAACTTTTTTCTTATATAGCTTACGTTTTAAATTAATTCCTTTATGATTGTATGATTACATAAAACGCAGTTACTTATTTGCAGCTACCCACCATTAATCATAAACCATACAAAACATCAATAATCTCGGTAAAACTGCATTTTAGCAATTGACATATAAAACCGACTAACTGCACGACTTTACCTAAAAATTCCTTATTTCAAGATTTCTATCACACGTATTTATTCAGACTACACAAAAAAATAATCTTAAATATATATTCTAACATATGACTATTAGTATGTGGGACGTACCAACATTTTTGTGATTAAATTAGGTGTAAACTTTTAGAACTCTTTAACTCAAAACTAACTTCGCTGAACTTAGTAGATTTTTGCAGTAAGCCCTCGATATAGTAAAAGCGGAAGAAATAATTTATATTCTTTTCTTCTAGCAGTTACACAGAAGTCGTTGATAAAACCAGTATGACGTCTTAGTATGCTCACAGCGCACGCTCACATTTACTTGTACTCGTACGTCGCGTCGGGAGATGTGTCAGGGCTAGTAAATATTTTAATAAGCGAGTTAACTCTTAACGTGAGTGTGGCCTTTGTATGTTGTTCGCTATTTGTATGGTATTGTACACTTCTATTACTAATAGATTTATTATTATTACAGTGCATTAAGGATTTAATTTGTATTATGTTTGTATATTATAATATGTCATATATTTATGTAATATTAGAATGGGCAAATCTTCTAAGTATCGGTTGCCAGCAGGCAGATTCTTAGAAAGTGTTATGCCCAGATATGGAACTAAAAAGGATGTTGATGAAGTGATATGATCAAAATACTAACATGTATAAAAACTATACTATCATCAATATACTCAGAAATCAACTCAAATATAAATACCCATAAGAAATGTCTGTTATTATTATTTTTGTAACTTATTAACTTTAAGTTCCAAAAATAATAATAACAAATAAATATAAAGTACAAATATTTCCTATACTTCCCGAATGAAATAGAAATGTCTTGTTTTCAATTTGTTATATATCTTTAAGGAAGTAATTTTTTACATAATATTGTACTTAAAAATGGTTATAATATGACCATCGAAATAATAGACAAATATTAATGAAGCTGACGATAAACACCCTCGCAAGTTTTTGCGGAAGTAGTATAATACAATTTTTAATAGATTGAAGTCATAGCCCTAGTTAATCGTTCTATTAATTTTTTCAATCACAGTACAATAAAAGTTGAAGGAGATGCTATTGGCGTATTCTCTCCTGATTTGTCTTGATGAACAACTAATCGTAATAAAAGCAATTACAATTAGAAGGCATAATTACCAATTTAGCTAACATTAATTTGTCACGTTCAGATTATCTGTTTGCATATTCATAGTAAAAAAACGAGGAACGCAGTAGGGCCGAGGTGGCACGGTTTCTTGTTTGAGTTATAAATCAATGTGTCCCAGTTAGATTGATGTCTATGCGGCATTACATTGCTATCAGTGTCTGTGCTTTCCAATAGTCACATTGCCAATTATTGTTGGTTCGTTGCGTGCTCAAAGTTGCGGATTGTATGTACATAATGTGAGGTGAGCTCCGCGATCGCGTTCGGCGACACGTCACGTATGACTGGAGAGTTGCATAATAAACTTGTAAACTGTCTCTTTGTGTTTAAAACATATTATTACGTGTGGACGTAATAATTTAAAAGTATTGTCGGTGACAGCTTAAGTATTAACATACAACGTACAATACGCTAGGTACACCTTTAATTTTCTTATTTTTTACATAAATACACTCACGAATTTCAACGTTGGTCAAATAACAAGCTTTAAGTGTAATTCAGAAAACATATAGGAACATGGATATTGGTTGAAAGTTTTATTACTTCAGGTGGCAGTGAGTTCAGTTTGTGAATTGGCGGTTTGTCCTCGGCCTCGCTCCGTTCGCTTCCGCCTCAGTTTATCCTCGTTCGGCAGTGCCCATGATAATCTTTTTGCTACGAGCCTTGATCCTAGACCTTCCTGCCAACTTTGTGTTCGTACATTGATTTATCACTATTATATTAAAGTATTTCCTTTCTAGGTATAATCAGCAAAGCGCGCGCTCGCCTTGGCTAAAGTACGTAATTTGAATTATTTTTAGGTTTAATTCTACTTATTTCAAATTCTAAAGTCCA
This sequence comes from Parnassius orleans, assembly GCA_029286625.1. Taxonomy (NCBI): domain Eukaryota; kingdom Metazoa; phylum Arthropoda; class Insecta; order Lepidoptera; family Papilionidae; genus Parnassius; species Parnassius orleans. Next base: position 1,403,741 of record JAGSMP010000027.1, on the reverse strand, counting down.
TGTTTCAAGCTATTGTACAATGAACCGTTTAATTTGTTATTTGTATCAGTGAAATATTTCGTAAAAGTAACGAATGTTAATTGATAGAGCTTGTATAACAGAAGGCGCCACACATCACTAGCGGCTAATGAAGGTCATGACGTAATAATTGTAGTCTTACCATATCTACGGATCTTGTAGTTCAATTCTATAGCTTCAGTTAGTGTAGCACTGCTTCAATGGTGTGATAGAACTGAATCTGATAATCCCTTCATGTGAACTTTGCCTTGGAAAATGTTTTGCCCTAGTATTTTATATTTTTATTATAAACAATATTAATTTTCACATAAGGAAATTGAATATTTTCGTTTTTATAATGTATTTTTTTTACCACTAGCTATCGCAACTCTACAGTGAAAGAACAATTTTTTTCCTGAAGACCTTTTGTTGCCTGTCTAGTTCTTTTAATTTTAAACGTTGATATGATAAAGATCTCTATTGTCTTCTGGAAATCGCCACCGATATAGAACACGAGTAAAATTAGCCGGAAACACATTGCGTGGCGATTGGTAACTTTTTAGTTTGTGGCAACGGTTAAAAATACATAACATTGAGTAGTAAATTTTGTGAAACGCAAATAATAAATTTTATATATATTTCATAATTGATATGACGCTCTACAAAGATATTAAACAAATATATTAAATCAGCTCAAGTAAAACTATATGTGAGGTAAATGCTTGACGCATTTACAATCCTTATCGGTGGTAGAGCGATAACCAGTACAGTTATCTTAGATCAACCGCCAATCAAAACTTATGCCATCATTTCCTGATGATAATATAAATTAGTAACTTCACGATTTCCACGTTCAGTTCAACAATGTACATTTTTTGATAAAAGTAAATGTTATAAACGAGAACACAGTCCACCTGACAGTAAGTAAATACTCGACCCTACTTCTATCCTCGATTAGAATCAAAATGTAGATGCGTTGTCACCCCTAAAGTCTAATATGGTATGCCTCGTTGCCAGTAAAAAGGGTCCTTTCTACTCAAATGTTTCATGCTGATTAATCTCGTGGCGAATCATTTGTACTGCAACCATAACGTAGCTGTAGCGTTGCTCTACCACGAACAATTTAATACTGCATCGGTACGTCATTTGTTTTCGGAGCTAAAGTTATGAATGGCAAAGTGATGAAACACACATTTTTTATAAAAAGATATTATGTTATAATGTGCTACAATTAGACTGCAAATAATAATAATTTATGATAAATTATCTTTTAATTTCGTTAATAATCTATCAATGAAGAATTTAAGTTTAATTTAAATATAAATTACATAGGTAATGATATTTATATTAAATACAATTATCAATATCGTCATATTATTATAGTCTCACTCATTATTTTAAAATTAAAATAATGAATAAAAAATATGACCTCAATCGGTCAAATCGTACAGACGTAACACGATCAAAGTCGCACCAAAGATTATATTCATAAAGGTATAAAATTTTCATTATATAAATTCGCAAACTGTGTAAACAGACGATATAGATTTTACTGAATGTTATTATTAGTCCAAAAAATATCTGAATTTAAAAAATCTTTTAGATACAAGTAGATGTAAAAACACATGAAAATACTTTTAATAGAAGTCACAAATACATTGATGACGGGAATGCTTACTCGTAAAATATGCCCTTCCTCTATATTACATAACTGAAAGTTAGTAACGAAACAATTTCAAAAAATAATTACAGAATAACACTAAAGATATCTTCATTAATTTTTGTCGTTATATTATTGTATTAACAATGAATTTAACAAAATGTAAATTTAAGTTATCAGTAAAGCCTCCTTTACGGTTTTCTTATCATCGAAACCATTTCCGTAATTAATGTCATACGATCATACGTACGAATAAACGGTTTGATTCAAACTGTTACATCACGATCTTTAAGGTCATTCATGACGCGATACTCAAATATTAAATTATGTACTGATTATTTATTAATAGAAGCACAAACACAAATGTCACACACAGATCTAATGTATTTTTGAGTGTGTAATGAAATTTCTATCATCGTTTAAAATATATTTTTAATTAAATAGCGCATACAATAAGTAAATCTTATGATTTCAGTGTAGTAAAGAAGCACTTAAAATCGGTTTTAGGAACAGTTTTAAACTTTAAATACTTGTATCAAAGTTAATAAACCAATATTATTAAAATAATGTTTATTACAACAATATATTTGTTTTATCGAGACGATCGTTCATAGCTAGGATCCCATAGGTGTCGCCAAAGTCAATTTATTGTCAAATTCATTTTATGGGCCAAAATGTAATATTCACGATAAAATTTTAGTAAATAATAATAAATACAGAACAGAAATGTAGATTAATGGTACTATTAATATTGTTAAAGTTGATAAAGTTTTACTTCAAAGGTACGTAGTAAACATTATACGCATAATTTTTTTTAAAGGTGGTAGTTAGGTCTTTTCTTTATGCACTTCATACATCTTTTTAGATATTTGCTTTTTTATATTATAGATATCTGCATAAAGACTTAATAAATAATAAATAGCAATCTTCGATATCACAATAGAAAGCGTATTATGTTGTGTCTAAGCCTAAAATAACTGTTCCTGATCCAGGAGAGACCCAATGTTTGATAACGTGGTTGAAACAGCTTGAAACAAGCTCTTCTTATCTTCTTGCTTAGATAGGTTGCCTTAGATGGAAAGAGTTACCACCTGTAACACTTGTTTTCACATACGTATACAGCTATAACTTACCATTTAACTGGAAATCCGGTAAAAATTAAAATTGTTAAATTATGTACCTAATGCTACATTAGTACTATTATTTAATTTTATTCTGTGCTAGTTCTTGCTATTTTAAGTAAACTTAAATAAATCTGTACATATAATTCGTGGACAGCCTATAAAAGTCCATTATCTCATATTTTGCTATGGTTGGCACACTTTAAAGGCGGATTGACAACGGCAATTTTCCATTATTTTGAGTTGTTTTCAGAAATGCTGCTGCCAATCTCTTGTTTCTGTCCTGTTGCTTTTGAACAGTTATTTCAATGTAGCATAAACAGGTGGAACAGTTTACTAACTTTACTTAGTATAATACACCACTTCTATCACACAATTGCTGCGAATGCCAGGCTTACAATCGCGGTAGGTATGTACATGACGTGTGCTCTGCGGTCACCTTGTGCGTCCCTGCGCATCTCGGACGAATAGAGGTGGCGTGGCGTGGTGTTCAGTTCCGCGTTCGCTCGCGCTTTAACATCGCTAAATGTTTATTTATGTAATTTAGCCTTGTATTTTGCTAACGTTCGCGTACAGATAATTATTTTTTAAATATTTAGCGGTGATGCAACACACATCGTACCCTATCTTATCTGTCTTTTATGTATTGTATTATTTTTAGATACATAATTTACAGCATGTGTTTTCATTTAAATGTTTCAAACACAAAATCATACAAATCTATATTTGCAACTTTGAGTGTCGATATTATGAATTACATCAAATTATGTAAATGCAGTATTTATTCAATGTTTTCAAAAATTGTACGATGATAAGGTACATCTATTCTCTTTTCTATTGTTTAAATTGCTTTATAAAAAATACATACATACTTCAAATCATAATTCATTCTAGCGGATTATGGAATTATCACATTATTAATTATTTAAATGATTGATGATTCCGCCCTACGGAATCTTCCCAGTTTATCAGTTGCAAGAACTTTGAACATAATATTATCTGGATTAATAATAATATGTTCGCTGCTTGTGTTAAAATCATGTTACACGCCGATGTCGTTCCTTGAATGCAAATGGATGGAGTAGTACTATTGATTTCTTTCGTCGACAACTTTGCTCGGAGCTTTTAGAAGGTTGGCTTTCGTTAACTCGTGCCTTAGCTTCACTGGCCAAAATAAATCTTGAAGGCTTTATTTGTCTTCTCTTTGAATATGCAATTATTTTAATACAGATTTTCCGCGTATGCGGTAAAACTGTTAGCTATGACATTGAATAGTTAGTTATTGTTACAAATTGCAACGGCCTGTGAGACTGTGACTGCTGCCGCAGCCTTGGATTTATCGTGTGTTTGATTATTTCTAGACGTCACACCTATAAACTGTTGTGTTATGTGCTCTTCACTATACATTTAGCGAAGCTGATTTAAACGTTTATTTATAGGAAAATTATCCAGGCATATTACGCAGTTACTGCAATGAGCACATGATCTCGAATATGGTTCAAATGTTGTTTTATGGTTATGTGTAACGTTTTGTTTGTATGCCCTAACGTTGCAGCTTCATCACCTTTGAGATATAGGTCTAATTAGATTTTTTTTATGGAACATTATGCAAAAATTTCCTTCGATTCACCACTTCGAGTAGGGCATCATTAGAAATTATTATGTACAATTCGAAAAACTGTTTGTTTTGCAATCGGCTATGATTTTCAAAATAAAAAAAAACATGATGAAATAAATCTGAGGAATAATAGCTTTTACTGCATACTTTCAATTAAAATAACGACGAACACAGCACAGTATTTATAGTAGATAATCTGAAAAGCAGACTTGCCTTACACGTGTCGCAACATGCGCACATCTAGTTATTTTAAATATCTATACTGATGATTATATCTAGTTTGACCATGAGCAAGTAATTAATAAACGTAAAAAAGTTGACCCTTATCACCGACATTACGTATTTTGTATAGAAATATGGCTTTGCCAAAACCGAACGCTTGAAGGTCGACCATAGCTTAGAATACTAATGTCTTGTCTTTTTATAATATATTTAACACTAATCACGGTCAAATTATACATGCTTAGGTTTTTTTCATCTTTATAGATTGGTATCAGTTTCTGCTATAATTTATTAAGTATAAAAATTCTATTGAAATACAATTAAATATATTAATTTAAATCTTCGGTTTTTCAATTTAATGGGCACAGTAATAGACATGTTCTTTCCCTGTCATGTGGATATTTAGAGTTCGGAATCATATAGTATTGAAGACAGGAAACACACCAATATTTTTATAAAATAGCCTAAGTCGATCAGCATCCATGTCCCATAGACACATATATCTCTTCTCGATTGAGAATCAAAGTGTAGATGCACTGTCACCTAAGGATTAAGATAGAATGCATCGTAAGCCGTAACCAGTAAAAAGCGTCTCCGGTTATCTACACTTACCATTTTCGTATGATGCACAGCATTATTAAGCTACGATTTTACGTTGATATTCAGTGAAGGCGTCGTCCTTCCCTGGTCGGGCTGACCTATTACTGCTATAGGTATATGTATCATATAATATAGCTGTACCGTGACTCTACCATGTTAAAACCACTTGCTTCATCCAATTTTTTGCTGATATAATCTAACTCAACTTGTGTGACACCATATGAGATGAGATCACGTGATGGATTTTCTTGTAACTATTTAGCATCGCGGAACACAAGAGATACCGCTTGATTCCTACAATTACAACAGTATGCAGTAATTGGAAAAATTACTGCCATAAATCAGACAGACGTTTTTCTACGTGTTAGAGTCATGCTGCAGCTATATTTATAATATAGTTGTAGCACGAATGGGTCGGCTCGACCGGGGAAGGACCACGCTCTCACAGAATACCAGCGTAAAATAGCAGCTTAATGCTGCTGTGTTTCGTATGGTGAGTGTAGAGAACCGGAGACCCTTTTTACTGGAAAAGAGGCATTCCAGCATAGCATTCCATCACGGCTGACAACGCATCTGCATTTCGATTCACAAACGAGGATAGATGTAGATGTCTATGGGCCACAGCAACCACTTACCATCAGGTGGACTGTATGCTCGTTTGTCACCCTATTTCTATAAAAAAAAGATTAGCTTGAGAAACATACAGAAATGTGCTCCTTACAGATGAAAAAATTAAAATTTAAGAGCCCCACAACTTGTTGGAAACGCTCAATGTGGTCATCACCCTGCATCTATCATAGTTTGGTGGAGTATGTTCAACCCAGAAGTCACGCAGCTTCATTTTTGTGACAAGCGTGTGAAGACTTTAGCCAAAGTTTATCAAAAGACTGTCTTGGATCGTGTAGTGAAGCCTCTCAATAATACACTTTTCAAAAATGTACCATTGACTTTCCAGAAAGACTGCTCGTGGTCACACAACTCAAACTTTGCTCGAGAACAATGTTCCGCAATTCATAAGACCTGAAGTCTGGTGCTCCTCCAGTCCAGATCTCAACCCTTTGGATGACAAATTGTAATCAATAATCGAGGATATAGCCTACTGACGTTACTCTGACATTGAGTCTCACGAAAATTCTTCATCGCTAAACATGCTGGCCACGCATCCATATGGATTTGTGGCCAGCATGTTTAGCAAAGTTAACTTTTTACAATCGTTAACGCTTATCTATAAAATAAAATTGAAGTGTCTGTTTGTAACGTCAAAATAACAGCTTTTTCTAAATGCATATAAAAGTAATATACGATACAACAATTTTTAATATTTTTGTGTCTTTCTGTCTGTCTGTTTGTTCCGGCTAATCTCCGAAACGGCTGAACCGATTTTGGCAGGACTTTCACTGGCAGATAGCTAATGTTATAAGGAGTAACTTAAGTTACTTTTATTTTAGAAAAAATTGGGGTTTCGCGCAAAAAAAAATTAAAACCCATAAAATCCAATCGTAATAAATTCCACGCGGACGAAGTCGCCAGGAACAGCTAGTAGAAAACTATTAATACGAATGATATCGACATAATACGTGACTTAACGTTTATTTAATTAATTTTTATAGTTTTCTATTAGCGGTAACGACTGTAGGAAGTCAACTTGGTTAACCCTGCAGAAACTTTAAAGGCCTTTATTAAAGCCAAAGGCCACTTAATAAAATTGTAAGTAATTAATTTTATGTGTGTTTTACATATTTATTAAAGACTTTGATAAATGTGTAATACACATACGTTTTATTATTATTACACTTTCTTTAAAAATATATGCATTTCAATGTGTGACAGAACTTATAGCAATACTTGTTATACCTAACACTGTGAAATAGAATGTATCTGTTCTGCACGTACCTTGTTAGTTTAAAATGGACTGTTAAGATTAGGACAAAAGATGTAAAATTGAAAATCACTGCAATCTGTTAATTTAGTGCACATCATCAAATGATATTATTATCAATATAAGACACAATAAAGTGAAGTAAGTAAAGCTATAGCCTATATACGTCTCATTGCTGGACACAGGCCTCATCACATTAATGAGAAAGTTATGGGAGTAATTAGTCCACGACACTACTCCCGAGGGTGATGGTGGACTTCATATGTCATTGAAATATTTCATTCCTCAAACATGCCGCTTTGCTTCAATTGTACCGGCGGCGATCAAACCAGGTTTGATCGCTTAGTATTAAAATTTATAGCGAGCGCTTAGCCCTGAGCTAGCATGGTTCAAACATAATGTCTTAAATTTTGAGTGCTTTGTCATGTCTTTTTTTCTCCAATAACGATATTTTTACAACAAATTGAAAAAAAGGTGAGTACCTCTTCGCATTTGATGGCTTCTTGGGCAGTAATAAACGTACAGAAAATCGAAGGTTAACGTATTGTTCGTGTTTTGTACCGTTTTTACTTTTTGATCACCAATCAAATAAAATATGTAGCTGTAACAATAATTATTACATATTATTATCTGTCTTTATTATCTTTATCATTAGTATCTTTATTAGATAGTATCAGATATTATATCGATACTATCTAATAAAGAAGTAAGTTTATGGACTGGCTCATGACTAACTTTGGTAACAAAATGATTTTATCCACTATAGAATTGAAATGAAGTATTATGTTAACGTGTTTAATAAACGAATTTACCAAATCATTTCATAACATTTACCATTTAATTTTATTCGAGTACATGAACGTTTTGTTTTGCTATGTTCGAGTATGTAACATAATATTTTGTGTACATAATAACATATTAACTTAATGGTTCAGTTCTGTCATCCTCAGCTCACTTCTCGTTTTTACCTGCTCCAAGACTTAAAATTTAAACAATAGGGTTTAATAGGCAGTGTTACCTTCGTTGTCTGATGTTTCGAGGCGATGCACGCTGACCTCGCATCCGCCTAAGTGGTCCATCCGAACAGATTCAACCAAAATAACTAGTGCTGGATGAGCTCTTAATAAATGATTCACTTTCTTGTGTGAAATAATCCTTTTTTGACATTTTTCAAGAATATTTGAATGTAACTTTAATATTTTTGTAACGGAAAAAAAAGAGAAACCAAGGAACTTTGGGATTAAATATTAATAATTTAAAGTTATAATTTTAACGTGGTAGAGCCACGCTGCAGATATATTGGTTGCAGAACGAATGTGTCGGCTCGACTGGGGGAGAAGCTTAATGCTGCTGCGTTTCGTATGGTGAATGTAGAGACCCTTTTTACTAGTAACGAGGCATTTTTAGTGCTGAGGGACATTATATTCATACCGATTTGGATATGGATGTACATGTCTGGAGGCCACAGTATCTAAACAATCAAGTGGACTGTGTACTCGTTTGTTACCCTGATTCTATAAAATTGTAATAAACAATTTCATTGGTGGCGGTGGAGACCGAACCCCGGTTTATGAACTAGGGTACTGGGAAAGAAATTTACGGCGAACGCAATAATGAATGCGCAGTAAAATATGGGGCCTTTAGATTGCGGGGATATTTGCCATTGTTACCAAGCTCAGTAGGCGGATTGACACTTGGCAACCGTATTTTTTTATTATTTGGAGATGTTATCAGGAAGGTGCTACTGCCTATCTCCTGTTTCATTTCCTTCCGCCGTCTCTTACGACATCCACGGAATATTATGGGATGGTGAATTCTCTTTCCCCGCCACTACACGCCAAGTTACACCGGCTCTCATTGATAATGTAATTTATTAATTTACGTTGTCAATGAGAATTATTATTTTAAAAGAAAATTATTCTTTAAAGTCTTTAATGCCTTTTTCAAAAACTGAATAATACAGTGTTTATTTAGCGTCGCTGTGTCAAACGACCGATATCACAGGACAATTCGTTCGCGTCCTTCAGAGTAGCAGTCGAGGACCCTATTGTCGGGTCGTCCTCAGGGCGTCTGAGTCACAGCACGCAGTTGTCGTTAAACGGCCATTGCTCATTCGCTCAGCCCCCTTGAAACGTTCGATGCATCAGCGAGTCGCTCCTTTTAAACCAGCTTTACATTTAATGTATATTGTTATATTATACGTCCTAATTCTGACGCCATTGTTCCAATACTGATTCGTCGCGTTATTGATTGCAAATGTTACTGCCAATATTGTTTCACTTAAGGCACACTAGTTCAAGATAATACATAAATTAATCGGACATTATACTCATTATGTTACTGTAGAGATACAGAACATTTGTATTTAAAGTGTGACATTTTCATGAATTATTGTATGAGCCGAGTTGAATGTATATGCGTAAGTTCCATCTATATCATGCCTTTACAATGTATGAGCTGTAATAAAACAAAGAAATATTGTATTTAAAATAATAATGATGAATATTTTTTTTTGTAAACATTTATTATCGCAACCCCACTTCGATCTAGGTTGCTCCTAATTTTTATTGGATTTTTTTTAAACTATCAGCGTTCCAATGATGCAGAGGAATGTCGCTTGAGTGATCTTAAATATAGAAAAGATACTAGCTCGTCAGATGACATCTATAATAAGATCACGAGAGACCGGTGGTAGGTGCTTACGACTGAGATTGCTCAAGCTTTTACAGGTTATTGACTTTTCCAAACGATGCGACCGTATTAACAAAGCAGGAATTACTCCTTTTCATTAAAATGTATTTTTGTTTTTGAAGTTGTCTACAATTAGTGTCGATTTTTCAATCCACAGAAAGATTTTTTTCACAGGATAAAGTACAACATAAACAAATTCAAAATTTCAGTTGTATGAATAAAATAGTTTAATTACTGTTACAGCCTATTAAAGTCCACTGCTGAAAATAGGCCTACTCTTAGATTTCCTCATAAGGGGGATATTTGCGATAGTTGCCACACTTGGCATGCGGGTGGGCAATTGCAGTTTTTTATTTTTAGCCGTTATTAGGAAAATGCTGCTGCCCATCTCCTGATATGTTTCCCTCTATCGACTCTTACGACACCCACGGGATGTTATGGGGTAGTGGATATTCTTACACCGCCTCTACACGGTCTAAATCTTAGAGTATACTTAAACAAGCTTTAGAGCGCGCGTATCGCTCATTGTCCATTATGCCAAGCGTAAGCAGATGTTCTATAGATAGTAATATATAAAAAGAAAGCGGTTGAATAGTGATGCGTCATGATTGACGATTATACGTTTAATATACCTTAGTTATTAGTTTAATAAGGTAAGTATTTAGTAAAAATTAGGTAGGTGGGTAATTATAAAGTAGGTTTTATCCGATCAATAAAACAAAGATACGAATTTATAAAATAATGTTTATTAATCAAACACAAAGCTCTAATTAACTTACTGCCTCTTAAGATGGGTTAACTTATTATATATTTGTCGTTTTGTTTGCTCGATCGCAGTCTTGGGTACAAGATGTGACATCCATTAGTTTTGAAAAAAATCGCCGACATATGACATAAATAACTGTTCTGCAGCTACTTTTTAATCGCTTAAAAATAAGTATAATCTTACTTCAAATTTAAGCTCTGCTAACACCCATTTATTTGTCAACTCACTATTACTTACCGATCAAAAGAAATGTCATTATTATTCTAAGTTTGCTTCCGTGAATCGTTTTACAGTTTGTTACTGCACATTTCACCATGGTAACTGCAAAATCAAGTAAATACCAGCGAGAGAAACAACCAGCGCGCGTGTCCTTCCGTGACTAATAGCGTAGCGTTGCTCTTGCAATTTTGAGACTGTTCATACCCGTGCTTACTGTTCATACTCGCTAATGCGCGCTCTATAGCTCGCTTAGGTATACTCTAAGGTTCAAATAGTTCAATTGTTTCACTTTAATATTCAGTCAGGTTAATTTATTTGATGGGTAACTTTTATCTGATTATTGAAATATCAGCGCAAACCAAATGGTAACCGTGAGATATCGTTGTTAAATAATTGTAAATCTAAAAAAATGGCTATAGTAATAAGGAAGACGTAGAAGGAAGGTGTAAAGACGAATAATGCTGCTGTGTTTCGAATGGTGAGTGTTGAGCACCGGAGCATCTTTTTACTGGTAACGAGGCATTTCATCTTATACCTCAGGGGTGACAACGCATCTGAAATCTGCATTTTGATTGTTAATAGATGATAGTTGTATATAGTCTATGGTCGTTTGTAACTTTAATTCCATTAAAAAAAACCTTATTGATTTATGGGTGTTCTTTGCTGTGGAAGAATCTTCGCCGTTAAATGTAGTTTGTTTTCACGAATGTTAAATAATAACAAACGTTTTCAAGTAACTAACTACGAACGGTGTGTCTTGATTAGCTTACTCAACAGTACGTCACTCAGCAGAAAACATTACCGCAGCGGGTGAGCGGTACGACAGGCAAAACTAATTTTGTATTGTAGAATTGTTGCTGTTTCACGTGAATGACTAATGGAAAATGTAGAAATATGAAATTTTGTTTTATTTAATCAAACTATTAAAGTACTCAAGCTATTTGATATCTGGTCATCTAGTAAAGCAATAAATATTCAATCTGCTTAATATAGTTTTAAAGGATTTTCAACAGTGTTAAACAAAACATAAATATTATGGAACAGGTACTTTAGGTACAAACCGAAAAGAATATAGTTTATGTTAAAAAATAAAGATAATAGATAATATGACTATAGTATGATGCTTCGCCGCTATTCGTAATAGAACGGTTCAGTCAAATTGAATGTAGGTCGTTCGGGTCGCTCCATTTGCCACAGTAGCAAATTTGTTGGTCGACCTCGGTAGAACCGTTGCGGGTGATAACTTATCAGCACTCGACGCTATAAAAAATTGACCACGTATCGAGACTTACACCAATATTTGATTCGGTAAAATATTATCGAGGTTAGCGCTGTAATCAACGGTCTTGTACATAATATGGTAGGAAAAACCGCAGCGACTCTTTCTAAAAACGTTTGACTATTTTTAATCATATAAAATATTGTTTAATTTTCAAATACATTTTGGAAATCTCAAGAATGTTTTAGGAAGGAAATATCACAGTGATGAATCTTAAATTTATCGTATTAAAATAATACATTATTATTAAAAGATTAAAATTATTTTTTCATACTTTAATTTCTTAAGAAACTCAAATAAGTGTCTGAACACATTTTAAAGTTGAACTAAAGTTTAAAATTTTATCTGATTCGCCTGGTGTTAAACTCGTCTCTCGGTCCACAACTTTAGTTTCTAGGTCATAACGATTAGTGAAATAATTCAACCTACTTTATAATATGATGCTGTGACTCGGTCGACAGTTCTCTTCGTGTTTATGATATGGTTACATCTTGCTGTTCTCTACGATGCGTTACATCTTATATATTTTTTTATTGAATAAGAATGACAAACGAGCACACAGTCTACCTGATTGTAAGTGGATGCTGTGGTACATAAACATCTAAGTCTATCCTCGATTAAGAATCAAAATGCAGATACGTTGTCACCCCTGACTAAGATGAAATGCCTCGTTTACAGTAAAAAGTTCGGGAGACTTTTTTCACTCACCATACGAAACATTGCAACACTGAGCTGTTATTTTTACGCTGGTATTCTGTGACAATATGGTGCTTCCCGGTCGGAGCCTACCCATTCTTGCTACAAACATAATATAGCTGCAGCATAGCTCTACCACGTGTAAATTAAACTATCCATGGAATTAAATTTTGATGGTTATCTAAATCTCTCTTCCCTCTTGAAATCCTCATCAAAATGTCCTGCCAGTAAGTACTAGGTACTAAGAAATTTAAACAAGCGATGATAAATGAGAAGGTTGAAAATACGTATTAGAAATGTTTTAATTAAATACATTTCATACCTATTGTTTCTTACACTGGAACGTGTAAGAAAGTAGACTGCCTCGTTGGTCTAGTGGCCGTAAATGCGGTTGCTGATGCATGAAGTCCCGGGTTCGAATCATGGGTCTCGGGACAAAATCAGTTATTGATTTTTTTTCTGTCAAGAAATAGTGTTTCATCCCCGTGCCTCGGAAAGCACGTACAGCCGTTGGTTCTGCGCCTATCTCTATCCGGTCGTGTCCTTTTACCGTCCCATCGGACTATGAGAGTGAGGGAATAGAGAGTGCACCTGCGCTTGCGCATAAACTTGGGCACTCTAATACTGTCCTACGCAGATGGCTAGTCTCCGTTGAGCCTGGCGATCGTGACCGGAATTCGGTCCGGAGAACAAATTTGCATACATACTTTTAATGATTTGGCTATACTCACTACTCAAGCAAAGTTAAAGTATCGGCTGCTACAACTGTCACTTATTATATTTATCCGGATCCCCATCACTAATCGTTCGGTTTTGGGTTAGGCCTTTTTGGTTAGGTTTAGTAGTTTTCTACCTTTTAGTCGGCCGTCAGAACATTTTTCGTTATTCGGGTGTACCACGTGCAGGTCAAATTGACATTTGTAGACAAAATTGTTTATACCAGTATAATGTCATATTCTCTAAAAACCAGTCTTGGATAGTCTGCACCAAAATTATTGAATTCAATACATCACAATATATTTGCTGTCAGTATTACTGAAATTGCAGCAAACCGGTGGTTGCGGTCAGGCTTCCTTTGTTGCAAGTTATAGGGGTGCAGGATCATGCGCGCCCTACTGAACGCCCGGCTTACACAGCTGTCGCCGTGCGCGCCTACATTCGAACAAAGCGACCGCACGCGAGCCGTGAACGGATGCAGTGCGGTGATGAAACTGACACAGATTCTAACGCGTATTTGGTAATCGAAGTTCGTGAAAGTCTCGCAGGACGGCAATATCTCGCGTATTGTACACGTCCCACTTTGACACACTGTCGACATTCGACGGCACCGAAACCTAAAAGCGAGAAAAGACCACTTTAAATAACGTTAAATCTTCTTTCGCCAAATCATCATTGTTCGCAAACGGGCGCGCTCTCTGCTCACGTAACTGGAACGAAAATTGTGCTCGCGTCCCAGATTTGGGATGCGAAATTGCGATCGTTGATTGGCGTATTACGAAGTTGCTACATATTCGCCTTGCATTCATTTCCATGTGAAGTTGCAAGATATCGCCTTTCGGCCACTAGGTCACTCTTTGCTTATAATAGGTTTATGAACCGGTTGTATTTATTTTACGAAAATCATACTGTAATGCTTAAAGAATTTAAAAATTCTTATGAATAAATTCATTGACTTTTAAACGCTTTATCAATATGTGAAAAAAGAAAATAAAATTATGTAATTTATTGTATCTTCGGCAAAAAGACAGCTTTGGCATATTCACGTAAATGAATGATGTTCGAATCATGTTACTGAACCTAGGTAACTTGGTTTAGAATATTTAAAAAGCAAATAACCTCGTTTAGAATTTACACTAATAAATTAAGAAGCATCTAGTGTTAATTTTATAATATAATATAATATTTCTATTTAACATTTACCTTCACTCATTGGCTATTCTTCAAATTTATTCAGTACTTTTGCCTTCAAAAGAAATTATGGACCGAGGTTACCCAGGTACTGCCAGATTATAAATGGTTGTTGGTTAAGGACTCGCACATTTATTCTTTTAATATCGCAATTCGTCTGAATTTGATTTGCGATTTAAGATATTTTATTTGACTATTATCAACAAAAAGTAAATCGCTTTCTCGTAGTTTGGCATTCAGCGTGACACATTAAAACTCCGAACCGTGTTATTTCATTAAGTTCCGAATAGAAAATTAGCTCTAAAAATACTGGTTGCACTCATCAAAAAAATTTTAAAAATTACAATTCGGATAGTGATTGTAGTTATTAGAAAACATGCCATATGGTGGCGGGGTAAGAGAATCCATCATCATATTTCATCTCGTGGATCGTCATCATCATATTTCGTCTGTGGTCGATAATCAGCCTCCTAAGTGGAAAAAGCTTATAATATACTATCCATAGATCATTTACTGGCTGATGATCAATGGTTATGATACATGGAGCGTTCCACCGCCCATACAATTGCATGTAGCTGGGAATAGCACGTTGTATGTATGGTTGCAGGCTCGGGTCGGGCAGCGAGTGCGGCGGCGGAGGGTCGGGCGGCGGCGCGGCCGCTCCGCAGTCGGCGCGCGTCACGTCGAACGGCGCCGGCGGCATGGCGGTGAGCCGCGTGCCCAGCCCGTTGCACGACGGGAACACCCCCGTCGCCGAGAACTGGTGCTTTACACAGGTAATTATATCTTCTTTTTTTAAATTAAAACGTTAGGATTTTTGTTATTTCTAAGATTTCTCTTTTGGAAATTGTGTGGTAAGAGAAAAGTGTGGTTTGCAAGATGATGTTATGATCAGGGTTAAGAAAGGAATGCTTTAGTGGTTTGGTCATATAGAAACAATGAAGTAGGAAAAAGTGACAAAGCAAATCATGTTGAGAAGTGAACGGCAGAGTCGGGAAGGGACGCCCTAGGCGAAAGTTTATCGACCAAATTGGCGATACACATAATATATTATAGGTGGGCCAGATTAAGCGTACCCTTAACCGACGAGCATGTATGCGTAGGTATATGGATGTAAAGAAGGCGAGAGAGGCGTGTCAGGATCGTGCCAAATGGAAGTCCGTAGTCTCTGCCTACGCCTGTGAATGACAGGCTTGAGTGTTTATGATTTTTATTGGATACCCTAGGATTTTGTCCTGTATCGTGGAGGCAGTTTACAAACATAAATTGCACAAGGACAAACATCCAGACCCGGAACAATTATTTGTAGACAATACAAATACGTGTTCCGTGCGGGATACGAACCCGCGGCCCTCAGCACCGCAACTCAAGCTAAGCCACTGCGCCGCGGAGCCGTCAATTCTATTCAACACATATACAAGCATCCCTACTCTCGAACCAAAATCTTCTAGGGTTATCATAGGAATGGAGCTGGCAGCCAACTCTAAAGAAGGCTATTGTTACATCGTTACGAGAGCTTGAGAACTTGAGATTATAGATACTGAAATAGAGTGCCATTTCTAACTTTTCTTATGGTTTTGTCAGTATCGAAATATTAAATTTTTCAATAACCAGAAACAAAATATGTGCTTGTAAGTTGTGAAGGTCGTTCAAAAGTCAATTCAAAACTAAGTAACAACCCCTTGTTCGTCCCTTACAAAACGGAAAGTCAATAAGGTATGGTACGGAGTTACGGTTATGCAATGACGTAGGAATGAGTTGGTTTTGGTTATACACAATTTCAATCCTGCGACGTTTTTAATGAGCTTATTACCTATACGTATGTATATTTAGAAAACGTACAATATTTTTACTTTGGATTGAGAACAAGTGGCATATAAATAAAATATTTTAAATGAATATAAAATGTGCAACGCACGTCATTGTATTAAACTAAATTGTTTTACTTAATTTTATTTCTATCGAAATTTCTAGTTCAATGTCTTATGTTTCAAATACGTATGCCTCTGTAAATATTATTACCTACTTGATATTGGTACTCGCTTGTTCTTTCTAATCGCGTGTAAATGTAAAGTTAGTTACCCGAATGATCATCCTTGACAACGAGGATTCGTCTCGTAAGAGTATTATTACAACTCGCCTAACCAAGAGAAGCAAAATTATAATCCTTTTGCTACGGTCGTTGTCGATGATCTTGAAACGTTGCGCTCGCTGATTGTGCTAATATGAAAATCAACAAGGAAGTGACTACGTACGCACGTACGTGTCCGATGTTCAAACGTTGGAAGGTGACTTAGCTCAATGGCAATACAATATATTTGCGGTATGCAACAATGATACAACGTGACATGTGGCGTCGGTTGGCGACATTGCGGCCCGTTTTCTGCGTTATGGCATTGTAAACTATCGATATGCTCGTATTGACCGTGTAAACATACTTGCTAATAAACACGTATCGCATTTTAGATAATATCATCGAAAGATGTTTCATGTACTAACCTACTTTAAACATGAAGCATGACGGTAAACATTAATCGAATGACAGGAAATATTACATAATCCCAAATACTTACATTACAAAGCCTATTTACATATAGCTTTAACTTATTGGTTAAACTGATATGTGTAATTACATGGACATATTTGTACTGTAGTGTCAATGTACCTACCCCTACTTGCTTATTATTTTTGTAAATAAATATAAAAAGAACACTGAGTGTATTCATAATTAAGGTTTATTTTTTACATTTAACCATCATCGCCAATAGAAAAAGACGGCGTAATAGTAATTTCTTCCTACATCATAATTTAAATCGCACTGCTTGCCTTGTGTTGCTGTCCATATTTAAAATATTCTCTACTTTCAAATAATATATTTCCCTTAATATAAACAATTATACAAAAGGCTTATACGGTACGCGTAACTTGCAATCATCACGGTGAAATTCGTATAATGTGACCGGTTGTTTCGTCGAGGTCGAATTGGTTACTATTGCGTTGTTCAACTTTTGTTTCCTGGTGTATGCTCGAAAAATTGTAACAACCGTTGAACGGCTTAGCCGTCAACCTGGTGCTACCATTTTAGTTACTTTTATGCCCAAAAAAAATCTATTTAGTTCGCAAACATTAACGGTAAATTTTGAGTTCGACCCGGAGACGCGATCACACGTCGGTTATTATGGTTATGCTTCTCAAATTTTCATTTTAACCAACTGCAAAATGATGCAGTTTCTTAATTTGACTCTATTTTATTTTTATTTAATGTATCACCGTATCTCCAAGTTTAATCAACTGATTTAACTGATTTTTTAGCTATCAATATATTTTATAATGCATATTTTCACAATGGTTGACATATCTAGACACACGTCACTGTGCCAGCTAATATTTACACGAACCATTTCGAGCCACATTCGAACCCCCCATAAGCCCATAACTCAAAGTATATTAGTATTAGAACTTCACACTTGTAATTTTGCATATCAATGTCAATGTGTGTCAAATTTCATGGATTTAAGCTTTGAATAATATATCCCATGTATATAATTAAAGTTCTTGAGTTATTAAATCGAAAAAGTGCAATTTTTGTCGCACACTGATTTATTGTTTGATTGCTTAATTTACTGACTAGATCTGAGTCATTCATCAATACCTATTACCACTTCTAGATGACTTAGAAACCTTAAATTTGACATCAAAGTAGATTATCCCCGTGTAATGGCGGTGTAAGAATACCCACTACACCATATCGTCCCATGGGTGTCGTAAGAGGCGACAGAGGGAAACTGGAACAGGAAATGGGCAGCATCTTCCTGATAACAAGTTAAAATAATAAAAAACTGCGGTTGCCAATCCGCCTGCCAAGCGTGACAACTATGGCAAAATATGAGGCAATCAATGGGGTGGGCCTATGTTCAACAGTGTACTTTTGTAGGCTGTAATGGATGGAATGGTAGATTACGAGGAGTATTAAAACAACCGGAAACTACAAATTATCGATATTCGGTGTCCACAGATATTGACAAAGTTCTTGGTGCGGTTAGTTTAAAGTATAGGTACCTGTAATTAAACTTACTTTACTTATAAACTTATTATAATTATACTAACTTATAAACAGTTATTAAAATTAATTAAATATATTTATAACTTATAATTTTACTTACTACCGCAACAATAACTTCGTCGACATTTAATTCTTATGGTTTAAATTAAAAATAGAAAACAACAATGTGTAAATGCATTGGTCAATGTATTCATTTAGATTAATAAAAATATAAAAGATTTCGTTTAAAAAATTAATGATATTGATATCCAACCATAAACATAACATGTGAAAAGGGGGCGAAATTCTGTACAATTGCGTTCGGAGTTGTCGGCTTCGCCGATAAAAAAAGTTTGAATCTTGACGGGTGCCAAGCTCTATTAGCAGTTTCAAGAACGTTCTAGATCCGTATATGCTATGATTTAAGCAAGTGCTACCTATGGTGCTTGGCACCCGTTCAGATTACATCTACAAATTTTACGTAGGTCACTCAATAAGTTTTGAGATGCTCGAAATTTAAAAATGGAACGCACTCGTGTTATATGTTTCTAAAAAGCAAATTTATTTAAAAATAGAACTCCATAAGCCAATTGCTCAATATTAAAAAAAAAACAAAGTTCTATTAATTTTCCTGCAACACTTCCCGCGTTTTTCATTACGAGAAGACCCACGAATCATATATACGGACATCGAAAACATTGTAGGCATTAGTTCGGGGAGCATTCATACCATCCTACATCAACATCTTGGAGTGAGGAAGCTTTGTTGTCGATGGATCCCTCGTTTGCTCTCCGAAAGCGAAAAACAGACTCGTGTGGATTGGTGCCATGAAATGAGTCTACGTTTTGAAAACGGGGCATCTAGGCGTGTTTCAGAAATCGTTACTGGTGACGAAACATGGATCTATCAATATGATCCGGAAAATAAAAGGCAATCATCGGTATGGGTCTACTCAGAAGGACAGTTACCGACAAAATTGCAAAGACCTAGCAACGTCGGTAAAAAAATGGTGGCTAGTTTTTACGCGGAGCGGACATTTGTCGACGTCAATGCTGGAAAATTGTAGGTCAGTCAACTCTGAATGGTATACTACAGTTGCATTACCTAAAGCTTTTCAAGCTGTGCGGGAGAGAAGACCAAAGACCGGGCTTCGAGCAATCATGCTGCATCACGATAACGCCTCTTCACATACCTCCCTTAGAACAAAAGCATTTATTGAGGAATCTGGTGTTGAAACTCTAAGTCACCCACCCTACAGCCCTAACTTAGCTCCTTGTGATTTCTTTTTGTTCCCAAGAGTCAAAGAAAAAATAAAAGGCAAGTTTTTTTCAAGCGCCGAAGAAGCCGTGGCTGCCTACGAAGAAGCGATTTCCGACCTGTCAGATCAAGACTGGCAAAAGTGTTTTCAGAGTTTGTTTAGGCGAATGGAACTTTGTATAGAGCATGATGGAGAATATTTTGAAAAGATGTAAAATAAATATTAATAGTATCTAGAATACTTATTGTATATCTTAAAACTTATTGAGTGTCCTACGTATCTGCGATGCTGACAACCCCGAGCGTCGTTTGTACCTAACTAGGCACTAAAATATATTTTTGGTGGGATTAATAAAATAGATCCGATGTTGGAAGTCGATTAACATATTTTATTATTAAAAATAAACCAATAATAATTGTGCCTTTAGGTACATATTTGTGTCTAAGCAAAAAAAAAATACTTTTAATTACATCTTTTTAGTTCTAAGAAAACTAGTCTTAGGGAATTACGATGAGTATTATCTTTCTTATTGCGTCTTGCAAAGAACTTTAAAATACACAAATTATAGAGAAATATATATTAATTAAATTTTTAATTAATAATTTCTCAGTGCTACTTCCTTTTAACACGTTCGCTAGGCATTGCAAAACTATATCCTTTATTACTAAACAGTTGATTATTTTTAAATGTGACACGTACATAACGTAATATTATTTTATTTTAGAACACAATACTAGTATTTTTTGCGAGCACAATTAAGTAAAAGTAATAATTAGTCGCTTAAATTATTGCGCAATGCTTACAAAGAGTACTTCCTTGTAGGTTTCTCTTCATGCAGATTGTTAGAATAATTCAAACCTTAGAACACGTGAACGCCAACTTGCCCTGACTTCCACGTTCCTATGTTGTAAATACAATTTACATTGCAGCATTAACGTTAACATCGGATTCGTAATTTATTGTGTTGTATTATACCTATTGCCATTGGACTTAGCACATTTAGATGAATTATTACGATAAAATTATTTAACTTTATTTATCGTTTTATTATTTAGGAATTTCGATAAGTGTTCTATCTAAATGAATTATCGAATGTAAATTATTAACTACTCCTTTCTCTATTTTAAGTCTCCGTTTTTAAAAGTCAATGCGAAAATGACAAGATTGGCTATCTATCGCCTTTTTCAAATTCGTAGTGATAAGGAGTACGTGAGTCAGTCAGAGATATTTTGTCATACTGTCGATAAGTTGATTTCTAACGATTATTTGACAAAAGCGCAGAAATGTTTTGTGTTTCGTAAAATTGAATTTTGATAAAAATTTATGGCCATATGAACTATACGTACCTACGACCATACGATCTATGCCTTAAAGAGGTTACCATATTTTTTACCTATTATAAGCCAATACTTGACTACTGTCCCACCTGATGCTAAGTGGTTATGTAGCCGAAGATGATAAAGCGCCACTAATTTCGCTTAAATCATACTTAATTAGTGCCAATTCTAAATCGCGTATTCTCTGTTTCTGAGCCATACGTGGCGTATCATATCTATAGTTCTCTCACATGGTGCAAACTGTGAATATAATGCTACTGTTATGATACGAATTTAATATATACTGAAGTAGACGTATAATGACGAGAGCGTTATTATAAGACTTTATAACGACGGTGTAAAGGGAATCGTGTGTGAGCTTAAGTTATTCGCAAGCGTTATCTGTAAGGTGCGTCCACAAACGCGCGGGGATGATGCGGTCGGCCTTGGAGCGGGTCGGTGACCGGGCGAAGACCCCAGCAGCACCGCAAGCCCGCAAGCCAAGCAACGGTTAGGGGGCAACGACCAGCCTGTCTGCGGACGATGCTTCGACTAGTCCTCATGACCCCCGACAGACCATGCGCTCATGTACCTATCACTTATTTAGGGTCTTTTCAAAGCCTAGTGAATATTCCCTGCAACTTCCCTGCATGCATGTAAATAACGAATACTCTTCCTTTTAATAACCTTTATATTTGGAAAGACTCGGGACGCTAGGGCCTGCAATGTATTCTTATTATACTATTTATTTGCTTTGGTGTACAGAATACCGTTACTATAATAATAAAAAACTGTGACAAACTTACTGAATGAACATCACAGTGGAGTGTGTAATTTAGACCGCTATAATGTGCCAACGAATGTTGACATTTTATCCAGGCCTTGAATACTCTGCTGATTACGAACAATAATTATGTTCCGTTCAAACAACATTGATATTGTATTCATACCTCTATATACTACAACTGACTTTGGATCGTGAAATGAATAAAAACTTTATTTGCTATAAATTTGATACCATAACACGTTCAGACTTTCACTCAAAGCCATTAAAATAATTTGTTTAAATGCTTTTTTTAAGTAGTTCGGCTGTTTAAAATCCGTAAACTTTGCAAGGTAAAGCTTTAATTTCGCGCAACAAGTTTATGTCCGTCAGCATCCATTATTTATGCGTTTCCTGCATCCGGTCCCTTGGAAACTAACCTGTACTTTAGTGCGCCCTTTTGGAGTGCCATTTTTATAAATTTACAAAATAAAAATTACGCATTAACAGTAGATAGTCGGTCCCCACTAGTTGGAGTGACGAACTGGTAAAGCGTGCTCAGGACTGTTTTATGGCACTCCTTGGGGAAGGCTTATGTTCGGTGTGTGGACTAGTAAAGGGCTGTAATGAATGAATGAGTGAATGCCTTAACATAAATATCTGTTAGTCACTAAAGTTTGTTACAATAGATGTGTATCACATGATACTATTATGTATTCTGTGATAATACATTAAACAGAAAGAGTCTATAATTTGAACGAGGCATTTTTATGTAAATTTCTTGTATATTGAGAAAAAACTGACTTATCCCTTCTTCGTCTTCTTTATTAGTACGTAGAGGTTCACGCCTGGGCATGGGCCTCATCCATTTTAGGGAAAATTTGTCTGAATTGCTACACATAGCAGGACATACAAGACCTCTCGAACGTTCGACCTTCCCCTCAGTGTAATCGTACATTCATACACTTTAAGGCAAATTAAAAGATATTGTTTTCATTGCTGTGCTAAAATTATCAATATGAACATTGAAAAAATATTCGTCACAATTATGTAACGGCAGCCCTTTCTTTGTTGCAGGTGAAGGTGGTGAAGTTTAGTTACATGTGGACTATAAACAATTTTAGTTTCTGTAGAGAAGAGATGGGTGAAGTGTTAAAATCATCGACATTCTCTGCCGGTGCTAGTGACAAGTTAAAATGGTGTCTTCGCGTGAACCCAAAAGGTCTAGACGAAGAGAGCAAAGACTACTTATCGTTATATTTATTATTAGTGTCGTGTAATAAATCAGAGGTACGGGCAAAGTTCAAGTTTTCAATATTGAACGCGAAGCGAGAAGAGACCAAGGCGATGGAGTCGCAGCGAGCGTACAGATTTGTTCAAGGAAAAGATTGGGGTTTCAAAAAGTTTATCAGAAGGTAAGTGCACTTATAATGGCATCATATTATATTAATTATAGTTAGCCTTTTTATTAAACATTCAGTCACTATAATTTGAATAGATTGTGATAGGTCCTTTTTTATAGGATTGGGTGACAAACGAGCACACAGTCCACCTGATCGTAAGTTGTTGCTGTGACCCATAGACATCTACATCTATCCTCAATAAAGAATCAAAATGCAGATGCGTTGTCACCAGTGAGGACTAAGATGGAATGCCTCTTTTCCAGTAAAAAGGGTCTCCGGTTCTCTACACTCACCATACGAAACACAGCAGCGTTAAGCTGCTATTTTACGCTGGTATTCTGTGAGAGCGTGGTCCTTCCCCAGTCGACCCGACCCATTCGTGCTACAACTATACTACTAATATAGCTGCAGCATGGCTCTACCACGTCTGACAAATAGCAAAATTTATGCCATTGAAATAAGGTTCAAAGTTTATGAATGATATAATTATTAATACACGTGACTATACCTAGCCTTCGAACACAAAAAAAAAATCGATATGAAAACGTAGAATATAACTGGCCAATTGTATAAATAGTTTAAAAGCGTAGAAGACAAATAAGGTGATAAGACATTTTATGTTTGTTGGACAAATTATTTGTTCATTTCCCTAACAACTTTTAATGTTAAAAAATTTAAACACTTTTAATTTTTTTCATATCATGAATCGCATATAGATTTTTTTCAAATCAATACATTAAATACAATTGATTCCTTGAGCGTTGGTTCAAGCCGGAAGCGGGCGCCTTTTTATGGCACTGAACGGCACTCCTCATTTGCCTCAATAAAATTATGTCATCGGTATTTAACCTTATGTGAGACTATAGAAGCGTGCTGTTGAGTGTTGAATTATCAGACTTCTACCTTGTACATTAATCGAGATTGATTAAAGAAAAAAAATAACCTACGCAATTGGACTATTAATATAAAATAGAAAAAAATGATGATGTTGTTATATGCCATGGCGATTTTTTAATAATAACTGTTAGGAACTATTACGCGGAACATTTTAAACAGGTATTCTTTACCTGGGTATCTGATGTGAGACTTATAGCTTAGTCGATTAGACCGAATGTAGACTAGAATGCATTCTCAATGTGTTATTTTGCATTTATATGTTTGCATAAATATTGCCTTCGATTGAGATTTGAATAAAAAATCTACGACTTATAGAGTACAGAAAGTACCTATAAGTAGATATACCATTGATTATGATTCCTGCGTCCAAGAATCGTGAAATGTAATTCCAATAATTTTAAATTAGGAAATAAATAATTTATCTTTAAATAGAGAGGATAGTGTACACTAACGTTTCTAAATAATAATCACTTATAATTATTTGATTAGGTATTTTATTTATTATTAATAATTTTAACTTGTAACATACTTTAAACATAGCTTATATCGCTTCGAATCACGTCTAGTCTTTGAATCTAGTGGTGATTTTTCTTTATCGGACTTATGAATCCATTGCTGTGTTATCTCCAATAATGCACCAAACATAATATACTCATCACTTTAAATATACCTAGTGTATTTTTTTTTCAAAGAGACGAAATCGACATCTTACGATTATAATATTTAAGGACTATTGCCCTCTAACCTACTTAGATGAACATAGAACAATGCTCGAATTGTCGGTATCGTGTGGTAATGTCTGGAGGGAATTCATTAACGTGTTTCATCCTTGGTTGTCCTATGGGTCCTTGCTTTACAGCCTTCCTATAGCCTTTTTCAAGAATGTGCTAAATAGCATGCATAAATCGAAAGATTGTTCCATTCGTATCTGACTGGGCACGTGGATCGGTAAATGCAGAGCTGATATACCCTTGCACTGGCAACAATGCTTTCCATTACTAGTCTGTGTAGTTTTGTTTTAGAATTTTCCTTCCCAATAGCACCTCCCATACAAAGATTTAAGATCGAACCATTAGTAATAGAATAGTGTAAATACTAATGATAAACCATTTAAATTTTTATAAGTCACTACACTTAATACACTGTATTATTTTCCTCATTAGCTTGCAAACAATTCATTGCCCTTTACCGGACAATGGTCTCTCGATCTGGGATTTTTATGTCCGGCTTATACTGCCGTATATCCGGAATCATTTTTTTCCTTACGTCACACTCATAGAACGATATATGGTGATGAATTTTTTAACGCCACTACCACACGACAGATATTAAAGCAATGAAAGTTCAGAGCAGAGGGGCTTGAAGAGAAATGCAAAAAACAACAATTCCACCACTTTTGTGACAATTTTATACAATTAATTTTAAAAATATACGTATTACATACACAACATTTTAGTTTCCACTCAAAAGCTATTAGTTTCAAATTACAGTAGGCTAAACTTCTTCATTAGACCATAATTAACAATTGCTGGGCATGGGCAAAAAGAGGATTTACTGTAAATTTTACCATCATCAGTCTATTTAGTCCACTGCTGCTGAACGTAAAATTTTCCAAATGTGCATTGTTCATCTTCTAAGGAATGTATTATTTCTTAGAAGATGAACAAATTTTGGAAGCACCACTCTCAGTCTGAGTAGGCGGGTTGTGTTGAGCAATATCCTCGCACACGGTCAATACGAGCATTATCATTCCATCACCAGTCTGTAGGATTTGGATTTGGTCTATTTAAGATTAATATAATATAAGATTTTCTTTTACCACTAAACGCTAACTGTAAATATCGTAAATTACAGAGACTTCCTGCTAGACGAGGCGAACGGCCTGCTACCTGAGGACAAGTTAACGATATTTTGCGAAGTGTCGGTGGTCGCAGACAGCATTAACATAAGCGGCCAGAGCAATGTGGTACAGTTCAAGGTGCCCGAGTGCCGGCTGTCCGACGACCTCGGCGCCCTGTTCGACAACGAGCGCTTCTCCGACGTCACGCTGGCCGTCGGCGGCCGGGAGTTTCAGGCGCACAAAGCAATCTTAGCAGGTAATGTAACTAGCGTTGATGATTTGCGTGATTTACTTTTTTTATACAGTACTAAACAAGATAACAGGACCGCCTAATGATAATTGATTAATGCATCTCATGTACCCCACCTGTAATCAACCAAAAACAGAGATGGCGACAGATGCGTTGCCTGAAGACTAAGATGAAATGTCCCATAATCTGTTATTATATTGGCTGTCCCTCCATTCAAACTAGAACACTAAGGTGTGCACTGGATCTGGCGCCAGAAATAGATATAGGTGTCCCCAGGTGGAATCCTGGGCAGACTTAGCCGAGATTAAGTCGGAAATCAATTAAATTCCGGTTTCTATATAACTTTTATAAAGGCACATCGTGAAATGTTTAAAAATAATTGAAATAAATTAATTAGCTTATATTTTAAACAAAGCAACGCTAATGGGAAGATTCGTATTAGTCATTAGTAATAATTTGAAATTCCATGTTAACGCCGTATAATGAAAATTTGACTTATTAGCTAATTTTTAATGATAATTAACGAATTAATGATTTTGAAGGAGTGCTTTTTAACAAGCGGGGAAAATATGCCTCAGAATTATAATGTGTATATTGCTCACTCGAAACCGGGAATTTCTTTTATTGCTTTAAAGTATTCTTCTTTTTCTTAATTGTAAAAATTTTATGCCACGCACATACTGACAACACCTGAAACCATCGTTAAGTGATCGGGATTTAGTTCTAGTATTGCAAATGTACGCGTGATCTTAGAAAGTTAACTCGCCTTATCTTACTCGTACCGTTATCGATAATTAACGCTAAACAAAATTTTATCTATACAAATTTAATATTTTTTTATGTTTTTATCCAGAAAACATTTACATACAACAAAAATTACATACAGTCGCTAGACTATATACTTGATCCATTTAAAAAATTCTGTTATTTCCAAACTTTCAGACTAGTTTATGGAACGGTCATAGTATTCTAGACCTCACTTTTTTTTTTCAAAATGTCTCAGATGCTAGATTTTATAGTTTTCTCGGCTAACATATCTGCAGTCGTAGACTGCCTTGCTGCATTATAATTTAATATTTTACGATTAGTTTTAATTTATTAACTTAACCCCTTATTATATTTTTATTTCTTTTACATCAAAAGAGAATTTTCGCAGCACTTATACGCAAATAATTATATTATAGGTGTAATACTTTTTCATAATATTGTTTTATGGCATCTAATGACGCACGACCTCCTTTATACATTTGATTCGACTTTCTCCTTGTTTCTAAGATGCTGTAGCAATTTCTAAATGTAGCAAATTGTGCTAAGCGCTTAATGCAACATACTAACGTATCTACTCTTTATATAACTTAGTTTGTCTTTAATAAGTATAATTTGCGTAATGTTACTGTTAAGAAAGATAGTTTATATATCTGTATATGTATCAGGTCTTTACCTATAAAATTGCCGTTTTGTTGAACTGGCCACTTTGAAAACTGCAATAGAGGTTTGACTCAGAATAATAATTTCAAATAAAATTTATTTTAAGGCATGATAATCATTTTCAAAATCAGTTATTCATTTTTTCTTTAAGTGTTGTTTTTTCTGCAATATTGCTCTTTTCATAACCAAGGACTCATTACAAGATAATTGGTGTTTTTATGAATATGACTTCCGACTCAAATTGCATCAGTACACATACATTGCAGTATCATTTACGTAGACCTAGCAGTAATAACAAACGAACTGTGCGTTATTGGTTAAATAGCTTTCGTTCAGTAAATTTTGACCTTGTAATGGAATCTCGTGGCCCTCCGGAGATAGAAATTTATACGAACTGAAGTTGATAGTGAAAGGTACGTCTCAAAACAATATTGGATAATTTGCGGCCTCAAGCAGAGCTAAGTCTCTACTTCCGCTTTTTAAAAGTTAAAGTTTTTTGTGTAGTTTTTTTATTTTAATTTTCTCATACGCAATGAAAATTTCATAAGTTAATACCAACAAGATATAAAAATTTCGATGTATCGTGAATTTTCGAGTATTCATCTTCCTAATGGTTTCTCTGTTTATGAAATATTTAGTCCCGATTTTACGAAAGGACATATTATCTTACTTTTGTATCTGTTGATTTAGAATTTATGTAAGTTGTTTATAGAAACCCTTGAATTCCTTTTTCTTTTAATGTAATATCTCAAATGGTTACAAATAAATATTTTTTTAATCTTGCAATCACGCGGGAGAATTCGCGGACATAACCAGTTAAGAAATGTCTCCGGTTCTCTACACTCACCATACGAAACACAGCAGCATTGAGCTGCTACTTTACGCTGGTATTCTGTGTGAGCGTGGTCCTTCCCAGGTCGAGCCGACCCATTCGTGCTACAACCATAATATTATAGCTGCGACATGGCTCTACCACGTATAAAAGATATTGTATTATTTTTTTCAGCGCGAAGTCCTGTGTTTGCGGCTATGTTCGAACATGAAATGGAGGAAAGAAAAAGAAATAGAGTGGACATAACTGACGTAGATCACGAAGTTTTGCGAGAGATGCTACGTTTTATTTACACGGACCGCGCGCCAAATCTAGACAAAATGGCCGATGACCTATTAGCAGCAGCCGACAAAGTAAGTGTAGAGCTGTTAAGTACTTGTTTAATATTGTGTACAATGTCACTTATATCAGACAATAATGTTGTTTATCGTCATAATTAATTCAGCCTATAGCAACTAAATAAAACATGAATAAAACACGTCTAATTGTTTATAAATGTTTGCTTTGTAAGCATAATTCTGCGTAGATATAAAAAGAATGCTTGCAGCAATTTTTATATCGCGCAGAATAACGCTTAATTACGCTCTAAGGCCGCACTATAACATTCTCAACTATATATGACATGTGCGGTCTGTGCAGTATCTAGCCATCTTGAAAGAGTGTGCGCACTGTTGATTTTGTGTGATTAATCGCACTTTGATACTTTTTTGGACTGATTCTTCTTTATTCATTGACCTTGGCTGACTATATACTGGACTCTGACTAAGTGAGTAATTATAAAGCGAGTTCAAATTTATTCTGTTAATCTAGATAAAACTAATCAATTGCCAAACCTAAAGAAACGAATACTGTAGGCACCTATTTTTTTTTGGTCTGTGTGCCTATTCTAATAAATCTGCTTTCAAGTGTCAACTTCAATCGTGTTTAATGGCAGCTCCGCCAATGGTGGTAAATAGAGTCAAGATCATATCATTTTTTACATAGTAGAGCCACATTTCAGCTGCATTATATTTGCAGCATAATTAAGGTCGGTTCGACCAAGGAGAGACCTAAATCCTCAGAGGTGACAACACATCAACATTTTGATTCTTAGAATGTAGGTGGCTTATGGACCACAATATCTTATTATCAGGTGGTGGAATATGTGTTCCTTTTGTACTGTTATTTGAATAAAAAATGTCTTCGTTTTATAGTGAGAAAAAAAAGACCAGAAATTTTGTAACTTCAGACAAATTGCGGGACTGCTTTTGATTTTGGCTATAGAATGAGAATATGCACATCTGTAACAGTGTGCATCTAAAATGTATACGGTTTGTTACCGGTGACCAGTCCACCTGCGTCAATATGTGGCGAATACAAAAACCCACCTAACTTGCGGGAAGCATATATATCTAACAGTTGATTTTATATGATGCACATGATAATGATGTCTAGGGCCTCTTAAAACCACAGCAACAACTTAACATAGGTAGTATTGGAAGCTATCAATTGAGTAGTACTCATTTTAACCTGCTTGTGCCCAATATAATACTTATGCAATAATATTAATATTCCCAACCAGGCCCTTAAAAACCAAACTTTCATATTTTCAGCTTCATAAATATGTTACTCCTGCTTATATTTGAATACAGCATTTTTTGTAAGGTATTCTGACTTCTTTTAGACTCTAGGTACTTTGACCTCTACCCCTAAGCAACAAGTTATAACCCATTATCAAGTTAATCATATGTGTAACTTTTTAATTTCAGTATGCACTAGACAGATTAAAAGTAATGTGCGAAGAGGCTCTTTGCTTGAGCCTGTCGGTGGAAACGGCGGCTGACACACTCATATTGGCGGACCTACATTCAGCGGACCAGCTCAAAGCCCAGACCATTGACTTCATCAACACGTCAGTCCCATTGATCTTATTGATTTTTATGCTTTTATTTGTACAATTGTATTTGATTTACGTATTTGCTCATAATGATGATGATTTTATGCATATGTTATGGACCAAGTCATTAAAAGGGCATTATGTATGATGCCCAGGTAATGTGAATAATGAGAAGTCAAATCAGGCCATATAGTTAAAAATTATTTAAACATCATTATTTATAACAGGACCTATTGCTATGTTATTGAAGCCTAAAAATTTGAAACCTAGGTTTACCTGAACTTAGGTATACTTATTTATGCAGCTTTACCTATTACTGCTGATATTACTTGACAAAAACCCTAATAGTCGAATTAAAAAATAAATAATTCCAATTACTGGATCATTAGGTCATTATATTTTTAATTTGATATTTAAATACTATTTCTTCTTGCCGTATTAAAAAGAATTAAAAAAGATATGGAAGAATTAATTAATAAAACACATCTTTTTATTATTCTGCCCACAGACATCTCTTTTCTAAATCTGTGATACTGCCCATTAAATGAAAGACTTTTTTGTTTTCACTAGGTCAATTGAATATTTTGAATAGCGTTGTATTGACCTGTTAACCTCCCATTATAGGCTCTCACACTGTTCAGACATTATAAATAATGTTCTATAAATCACTTGTTCCACAATATATAAAAACTAAGTTCAGTTAAGTACAGCCTTTATACGTCACACTGCTGGGTGTATATACCTCATAATATCATTTCTAAGAACGAAGTGTGAAATTTCAGCGGCACTGCTCCAGAGTGTGTAAGCGGACTTGTCCTTGTGCACATGCCCTCAGTTTCCTTACAATGTTTTCCTTTACCGCCAAGGATGTGATAAATCAGCACTTTAAATTGCAAATAACAATTGGCGTGTATCGATCCTGGGCTCCTCGCACACTGTGAAATTTAAAGCAAAGTTCTCAAATATTTTTTCATATATTTTAGTTAAGGTTAAGGTTTAGTTATTCTAGTAAAGGCATTACTTTTAGTGTATCGTGACTATGTTTCAGGAGTCACGCGACGGATGTTATGGATACTGCCGGTTGGAAAAACATGATCTCGTCACATCCGCACCTCATAGCGGAGGCTTTCCGAGCTCTCGCCACACAACAGCAACAAATCCCCCCAATCGGACCACCTCGTAAAAGAGTGAAACAAGCCTAGAACTCGATTCACACCCTACGTAATACCAAAGACACGCGCGGGACCCAACCCTTCCACTACTACGCGGATTGAAGGGTCTGAAGCATACATTTCTAGCCAACACAACCGTGCTGTGAACTGTTTAATATAGTGAGTGCCCGGTTGTGTTGCATTAGTGAAATGGACACTATACTGCAGTTGAACACTATAAAACACATTGGATTCAGTGGAAGATATTATTTCAATACAACAATTAAGTGGTAAAGCAGATTCCTAATATAATAAATGCAATTTTGTGCAAGACATTGTTGAGTACAGACCGTGAAACTGCTGAAGATATACATCATTTTAATTGTCATGGTGTAGGCTGAAATACCTGTTGTGAATAGTCAGTAGTAACTTTATAAACGAAAACTTTTGAATTGAATATTATTGCACAGCCACTTAAAAGCTGTGAAACTGTAATATAACCACTAATAGAATCAGTGTAGATTGAATTGCTGATGATTTGTTGTCAGGAGTAACAGATCCCTCTATATACTGCAGTAGAGTTGTACACCACATGGCACATGCTCGAGTTCCACGCCGGCTAACTGTAATGTTACTATATAGAATAAACACAGTGTATTTATGCTGTGAGTGAGATTGGCCTGTGGATGTGTTCGTATAATTAGTTGTGAATCTAAGGATTCATCCCTTTCATTTACTATGATTGATCTCAAGACGATATTCGATCCTAATATTTTTTGTCGTTTAGTGGTACCGCTTTTAAATGATTACTTTTAATGTGTATGTTAAGAAGCTGGACGCTTTTTGTGCGTTGTAGTTTTTGATGTAGGCACGGAGTATAATATTTTATGTACGTCGTTTCTGTGAAATTTCTCTCACAGTTATTTTAAATGTAAATTATTAATATGTATATTCAACCTACATTTCGTATTTTGTATTTCGTACTGTCTGTGTCATGAAGTATTTAATCACAGACATTGATCCCATTGGTGTTAGCCAACATCTATCTATATATAGTATATATCCAAAATATTCTAATAGTTTCATAATGTATTGTCCAATCCATATTGTGAGATGCAGTTGATGTTTTTATCAGTCCTATGAAAAGTGAATTGTTGGAAAGGTAGACCTTCAAAATAGTACTTTTGATCATACTTGAAAGTAGCGTGGTATTTGAATGCAATAATAATGTAAAGTTTATGTCACACAGTTTTGAACAGATATACTCTGTGCATTTGCCTCACACAAATTTTTGACAAGGCGGAGCTAGTATAGGCGCCAGTAATTTGCGCACATTATGTACAAAGCTGTGTGATATTAAAAAGTTGTAGGTGACTCGAGTGTTTGTAATAAGTATAATATTGAAATTGTTGGTGTTGTATATAGAGGAGCTATGATCCCACCATTAAAATATTTCTAAGTACTAAATTGTAAGTGGTATCACAGGTGACACCAATCTATTATTTTATTGTAACTATAGGTGTTATTCCAATGACTTATTGTGATTTTTTTCATAAAAATTCCCATAGATTTAACAAACACATGCTTTTTCTTTGGTTTGAGTTGTAGATTGCCTTAATTTAAACATTTCGTCATTGGTTTTTGCTTCTTTCTTACTTTGCGTCGCCTAGTCGAGGTTTTTAGGTATTTTTTATTTTCGTGTATTTCACCTTGTTTTGAACTAAAATCATACTTTAATTTAAAAATAAAATTAACTGTTAATAATTTATCTACCACTTCATAATAAAATCTTTCATTTCTCTAATATTCTTAAATAAATTTTATCCTCATTTAGATCTAATAATTACCCAACATTAGTAATAACATACTGTGGCCAATAAAATTAATAATATTTATAAAAATACCATTTTATACCCACTCCCAATTTACATAGCTGGCAGCTGTTGTCATGTAATATGATAGTTACAAAAACAATTGTCAGAAATATTAACTGTGATTTTCGAAATTGTCAATAAGTTGAGCAAATAAATGAAATGATGTAAAATAACATACTTTTATTTTAATTTACTTATTTATATTATGAAGTATTACCATTAATTTTTGTTGCTTATACTGCACTACTCCTTTTTACCTACTAGCCAGTGCTTGACTACTATTCTACTATTGCCTAGGCCGCACACATTGCGATAGTATTCCGGCGATAAAACTTCGCCTTCGGCCTACGGCGTATGTGCCTGGCCACATTGCGCGTTGTAGTTTATCGCAATAAACACACGCTAAACTCAAAAGGAACGCCACGATCGCTCTATTATTATATGCAATCGAATAATTCCTTTTACTACATTTTTGGCAACAGGGGACAGCTTTAGACCCCTGCATTATTTATTCAAAATGTCTCATCAAATTATTCATCTTCTCATTACTTAAAAAAATACGTCACAAACCCTAATTTACTTCTACGTCCGCTACGCACGATGTTTGTGGGCCGACAGAAGTGTGGCCGCACAAGCGAAGTTCATCGCGGTAAAACGCTTTGATGTTCCGACAGCGAAGCGATGTGCTTGCGAGCTTGCGACTTGGCACGAAGTGACGAAGTATTCACGAATATTTGGCTACATACAACGCGAACATTTGCGTTGTCGCGTTGTGTGCGGCATAAACATATCTGATAGTAGCGTGGTCGTAGTTGAAAGCTTTGAGAGTGGTATTTATTGCGCGGGGTACGTTTTCGTGACAGATTACCACTCGGATATTATAATGTTTGGGCGAAATTATGACGTAAGGGCTGTTGTAAGATACCTTCAAGGAATGGTAAGGTAGGTGTAAGATGTTAAACAAACCATCATCATGAGGGAGATCGGCATAGCGGTACATATGCACATCCATCTGTAAGACGACGATAATTACGGCCTGTATGTTCGATCGAGACACTGAAGAGCGCTTAGTGCTACATTAAAGTCTTGTCACCCGACTTGTGAAGCTATATAATGTGAAAATAATAAAGGAGACAATTTCTTTTTGTATGGAGAATGGGCCCACTACAAATTGTAGCGTAACTTAATGAAATACATGTCGATTTATTCTTTATAATCTATAGATTACAATAGTAATACTAGTTTTACCATATCTAACGGGAATACTTAGAAATTAACAATTCAAATATGAATATCACAATAACCTAAAAACAAACTAAAAGCGATTGTCTATCAGTTTTCACCGGTATTGTAAGTTAAAATAGTGCACTTGTCAATAATTAATAGTATAAAACAAAGTTGCAGCACAGAATAAATAATAGTACAAGAACAGAAGGATCACTCTCTGATAGCAAACTTGCGAGTTTAAACTTAGTTACAACGTCGCTAATGTTCATAATACTTTGCACGCCTCGGAAGTGACCTTCGTGAAATTAGCCTACTGTAAAAATTACGCGGCGCGCGTATTAAATCAAAATGCACCTTACGTCCGCGTGCGAGTGTCTGTATCACTTAGCCCGTTACGCGCCTTTGTTAAGACCGCTTCTACTGTAGGGTTAGGTGTTGTGAGAAAACAAATGGAATCCTTTGATATTAGTTGGTATATAGTAGAATACACCGAGGTATTATGCAATGTATTAGTATTTCTTTTATTTCTTTATTTTTTTGTTAAAAAAAAAAACGTTACTCCCCACACTAGGATTTTCTCCTGTATTGTGGAGGCAGTTAACAAATATAAATTGCACAAGGACAAACACCTTGACCCGGAACAATTATTTGTATGCCATACAAATACTTGTTCCGTGCGGGATTCGAACCCGCGGCCCCAGCGTTGCAACTCATTGCTGCGACTCACTGCAACGCGACGGAGCAATCAATTTGCTGATAATAAAAACTTTATTGTTCAATGTGAGGAACGTTAATATGCAACATCGAGGAAAATTAAGATTATAACAACGTGAACGTCTTTGAAACTCAGATAATTTACCTACTTACCATTTTTAACCGACTTAAAAAAAAGGAGGAGGTACTCAATTCGAATGTATTTTTTTTTATGTGTGTTACCTCAGAACTTTTTTCTAGGTGAATCGATTTTGATGATTCTATTTTTATTTGAAAGTTGGTGCTTATAATTTATAAATCCCATATAAATTTGATCAAGATCTGACCAGTAGTTTTATAATAATAATAATAATAAAACTTTATTTCAGACATAATTAGTACATATTAAGTGTAAGTACATTAGTAACAATTTTACTTAATAACTATGTTAGAAATGTTAGTATTTATACCTACATAATAATAGTATATATATATACATAATTCATTATCATTTGAACCCTATTGCCAGCTCTACCCAGTGTCGCTGAAAGTGGCAATCTGGTCTCGCCGCGAGTTTTGAAGAGAGTTTTGGATCCTTGGAGAGGTCATTGGCATTATACGCGAAAAAAATCGAAAACTGCGAAGCTGTGGTCGGGTCACTAATCAAATAATAAATCTGTAACTATGGTGTCAGTAACTAAGTACCTAATTATCTAGATTTACCTATAAATAATAATATATTACCTTTCGGTATCCTTAGGAACAGTAAAGAATGAAAAGTCGACATTCCTATTATTATTTAAGCACTCGTATGCTATGTAGTACCTTTTGGCTCTTTGAGAGGCCATACTTGAATAAAAACTCAAAAATAATTATCAAAAGTGCCTAAATACTTATTAGAGAAAAATAATTTTTATATTAACGTAAGGCACGCGTCAGCTCGAGCGGGCGCGTGACAACCTCACGGAATTAGCCCATACGGGACCGCGCAGCGTAGGTATATTTTCATGCCTAAAGCGCGGAGTGAGACAGGCCTGGTTGTAGGTACATTCAGCATTTATAGGTACTGTAAGATTGATGGAAAGTCCTTTTAGTATTTCGGTCTTCGTTACACGCATTTTTTTTGCGTGTGCGTCGTGCATGACGTTGGCGGGACGTACAGCAAGATGGACCGTGAATAAGGTGCTTTAGCAGAATAAAAAACGGCGTTAAATTCATTTAGTCTATGGCTTAGTAAAATTAAGGATTTTGATTACTCCGACTTAAATAAACCAATAAACGTTAATAGAAGCTTCATCTAACACCTTGCAACAAAAGCGTAGTCGAATAATGCGGAATTTCTGGGAATTTCGCACTATCATGGTAATTTAAAATATATAATTTCTGCCAAATTATCCCTAGACTTTAGAACGAACGTACGCAGGTCAATAATTATTATTAATTGCTTGCTGTCAAGTCTGCTCATTGTCGTTTCGCATCGTGCGTCGTGCATGACCTTGGCGGGACGTACAGCAAGATGGACCGTAAATAAGGCGCTTTAGATCGCCAGTTAAGGTTGGCAAAGGTCTTATACTATACAGCCTAGTTTGATGTGAATTTTATTCAAACTGGATTATTTTTAATTCCTAACTTCCTGCAGTAGTATTGATTGAAGACAAAATTGTTCAAAATTTCAATCTCTATATTTTTACACATTTTTCATTTGTAGACGCAAGAAAAAATGCCAACAAAATTTTGTTTGGCAGTTCACCATTGTTCTTTATTGAACGTATGATATCTAATCTCTTAGCTAGCATCAGCAATAACATTTTAGCACCTTTTGGGGTAATATTGGTAAGTTCAATATTGGTGAAAAGTATCTAAATATTAGTAATTTTGCTAAAGCCTTAACCAAATGTTGATTATACCCTTAGAGTATTTATAAGCAAACTATAGAGCGTACGTTAGCGGGTGTGAATAGTAAGCACGAGTGAGAACAGTCTCGAAATGGTAAAGCAGACGTTATTAGTCACGAAAGTTCACTCGCATTTTTTTTTTCTCTCGACGGTATTTATTTAAATTTTAAGTTACCATGGTGAAATGTGTAGTGCCAAGCTGCAAAAACGATTCACGGAAGAAAACTAAAATAGATAGATAGAAAAATGATATTTTTTTTCATCAGTATGTAATACTTCGATAAGAAAGCATTGATTTTAACAAAATTACTTAGGGTGCCAAAAGAGTGTAGCGGGAGATGCGTTACCGAGGCGACACAGCACGTGCCCTGTGCCTCGCGTGTCGGGTTTTCCCGTAGTGTAATGCTAATGGTTATAATTATTACGAAAAAATCATGTTATTAAAAATATTCCACGTAATTTTATCTACCCTACCTCTAGAGTGTTTTTGTAAAGCCGTAGGTGTGGAAAGAGAGCAGATCCCGCCCGCTCTAGCAAATAGTAGGCACCTGTGTGAGCCGTAGCGACTAATAAGCCAAAGCTGCGGAGGTGAGCATGGGTGTCTGCGATTTGCTACGCAAGGGCGAAGGGGCTGCACTTCCTGCAGCGCCGAAGCCGTTGCAGAAGTAACTTTGGGTCAACATTCCTGTGTAAAAAGTAATTTTTGAGTGTCGATATCTCGGAAACTAAGCAAGATATCGAAAAATTTTATTCGTACTTTTGGGCGTATCTCGTCGAGATCTGTGCGAATACGCCTTCAAATCGTGGCACCGTAAGAACCGTAGTCGTGTCCATATGGATAAATGTCTAAAATAAAACTTTTAAATAGCTTTTCTTTTATAGGTACATAATAATGGTAAATACGGTTAAAATACTTTTGTAATTTCAGATTTCCGAAAAAGCCGTGAATTGGCAAATAAATGGGTGGTAGCAAAAAATGGCACAACCGGAAGCCCAACATCAGGAGTTTCGTTTGATACTGGATGGATTTAAAATTTAGTGCTTAGTACATTTTTGAAAGCAAGGGTGGACTGAGCAAGCTGGTTGGAGGTGCAATACCAGAGCTTAAATTTGAAGTAAGATTATAATTATTTAAAAGCAATTATAAAACAAAATAGCTTCGGCAGTTATTTATGTAGGTACCTATGTAATTATGCGCGTATTTTCAAAACTAATGGATGTCATTCAAAAATATATTGATATTAGAATGAAATATCTTGTATGTAAAACTGCGATCAAGCAAACAAAACGACAATTATTTCATAAGTTAACCCTTTTTAAGGGGTAATAAATTCATTAGATTTTCGTGTTTGATTATTAAACATAGCTTTATAAATTAGTACCTGTGTTTTATTGATCTGCTGCCCGAAAACTTGCCTTATAATTACCCATCTACTTATTATTTACTAAATAGGTACTTACCTAATTTAAACTAATTATTTAAGTACAATAACGCATAGGCGTCAATCTTGGCGCATCACTATTCAACCGCTTCATCTATGTATCAGAATCTATAGAACACCTGTTGACGCTTAGCGTAATGGACATACGCGCGCTCTATAGCTATAGATTATAGAGTGTGCTTATTTATATTCTAAGATTATACATGTTGTTAATGCAGTAAGTACATGAAACAATTTACCTCAATAAAAACCAAATGTTGAAAAAGTTTCGCTAACAGGCACGTATCATCTATTTAAAAAAAAGTTTCGATCGGTTTCTAGCTGGTTATTTCAAAGACAGGGGTTTTTTCCGAACCAGTGGTCATAAAGATGAAATGATCTTAAAGATTTTAAGTAATTTTGTTTTATTTATATGTATTATAAACCCCTGCAGGAATTTAGTAGTTCTACTGCAATATTTTTTTTTATAAGATAAGGGTGACAAACGAGCACACAGACCACCTGATGGTAAGTGGTTGCTGCGGCTCATTGATATCTACATATTTCCCCGGTCGAGCCGACCCATTCGTGCTACAATTATACTATAATATAGCTGCAGCATGGTTCTACCACGTAACAAAATATAAAAATTTAAAAAATATACCTTGCACCAGTTAGCACTTTTTGCTGTTTTTTATTATAGTCATGGCCACAGAACACAATTACTCTCTACCAAGAGAAGAACGCCAACTTCATACTAAAAAACAGAAACACGTGTTTATGAGTGTATACTACAAGCGCTACGGTGGGCGCCCATATAAAACTTTTTTAGCGGGAATTTCAAACCTTTGTATTCTGTAACTTTGAACTTTTTATTTAAGGCATATTCGAGAAATATATTCCATACATTTGAGATGTTGCACCAAAATTACTCGAATATACTTTAGATTAGTATGTGGGATAAAATAAAACTATAAATAAGTATAGTTATGTAATTTTATTTTCTGGAAGGCAGATTGTTTTATAAACTATACATTATTGTTGATGTATTTTATTGCTTTTGCACATAATATTTCCACTTGTTACTGATATATAACACATGTTATAGTCAGAGAGTTATTCTTCACAGAACATTAACGTAAATTTAAATCAGCAAAATTCTCATGGGGAAAACTTTACTCAGCCCAAATACGTGATCTGAAACAAATACAATTCGAGTCAATATAGTAATAATTCCTACAAATAACGGTCAATAAATTCAAAATGTTTATAGACTTACCACAATATTGTCATAAGTTTTTCTTTTCCTATTATAAGAAACATGCAGAAAGTGATCAGATGATTTTGTGCTTTTTATTTGCACAATACTTAACTTACTTTCGATGATGATCACACATCGTGCATAAAATTTTGATATAATGAAATCATTTATATTCAATATCTTATACAGAGTTAACATCTCACAAAAAATCTTTACTGTATATTCACGACGATATTATGACTGTGTATTCGCCTACAAACGAAAATGAAGTATTCTGAGCCCATAATAACTGAATTTTTATATATGAATAATATTTGAATAATAAATATTAAAATTTAAACCTATGAAATAAATTTCAGAAAATATTTTCAATATGAAAGACGTTGACAAACAAATGTCATTTTTTTTCTTCTACTAATTTATGGCTTCTTTTGATAGAATTCTGCTAATATTTAATAATTAAATTTTAATCAATTAATAGTTAATTAATTGTGCAAATCTCAGAGTAATATGTATGTAATTATACTTAACACAGAATGTGATTCTCAAGATAAGGTGTCTATCTGCTTAGGCTTTAGGCGCCTTGAGATACCATCGCCAACTGTCAGCTGTCTGCTGACTCAAGTTTCAAGTCTCAAGTGACGCATCAACATATTGTGAAGCAGTGTACTATGAAGAAAATTATAATAAACCGAATAAAAATACCTAAGACTTGGCCTAAAGGTCTAGATACCAGGCCATAAACTCCAAAAAAAATAATGAATGATGATTCAAAAATAAAAACAAAATAAACTTGGCGGTTAAAAGTAAAAGCGGTAGCTATTTTTAATTAAAGATATTAGTAAGATAAATAATTATAAATGTCGTATGTATTTTAACTTAGGAAGAAAATATCCACTGGAATTCAGCATCGATTTGGTTCAGAGATGGAGGCGGGCTTTAGTGAAAGTGGTAAAATAATGAAATCTTAGTAAATGTTTAAAACTGGATTTGTAGCTCATATTTTTGATTTTTTTGATTCATTACATATACCTCTTTTATAGATAAATGCCGAGATAATTCTCAAGGAACGCCTAAAAGAAGTTTAAGAAATCGAAGTAAACCAAAAAAATATGGTGATTTTTTAGATTTGTCACCAGTAAAAAGAAGGAGTAGAATAGAGGATGAAAGTTCTGAAGATGATGAAATGAAAAGGTTGTGTCCAGAAAAACCTACAGGTTGTCTTATTACTTCTACTTACTATTTGTGCTAATTTTATTGTATTAAGTTGCATTTGCACTAAATTTACGATTGTTTTCCATAAATAATATCAAATGGAACTTTTTTCTGCATCTCTTGGGGTCATTTTATACAGTGATTATTTTAAACTGGGACAGTAACTGTTTTTCGCTGAGACAATAACATTATCAAAGAAAAGATTGAGTGTGTTCCGATATACACTGTGACCACTGTAAGGTGTGACGTAGTCTTGTGCCTGGTCGGTCATTTTAGAGATCGCTCCGTACTAGTTCATTACGGACAGTGAACTAGTTCGTTCTATTAGTTCTAATCGTTCATCAGTACTACTAACCTGTTTAAATTGTATTTATCTTTATGGAATGGTTATCTCAGTCAGTCACAGACTGAATCAGTCAACAGTCAGACTGATAGATACAATTTAAACAGGTTAATGCAGTCAGTCTCAGTCGGTCGATATTTGCTCGAGGCGTAACGCTGTATGATTTTTTTTTTTTATAGGAGAGGGGCAAACGAGCCTGCGGTTCACCTGATGTTAGTGACTACCGCCGCATGAACAACTGCAACACCAGGGAATTGCAGATGCGTTGCCGCCTTTTAAAAGGAGTAGGCTCTTTTCTTGAAGGTCCCTAAGTCGATCGGTCCGGAAAATCGCTGGTGGTAATCGGTTCCACAAGGAAGTTGTGCGAGAAGAAAACATCTTCTAAATCGCACAGTGGTGGACCGCCAATCATCCAGATGGTATGGATGGTATCGCGAGTTTTGTCGCGATGTGCGATGGTCAAATTGAGCGGCTGGAATTAGTCCGAACAATTCCTCAGAGCACTCCCGTGGTACATGCGATAAAATACGCAAAGAGATGCAACATCTCTACGCAGTGCTAGTGAGTCAAGCCGATCGAAAGAATTCGGTCGTCGACGATTCGATCCGCTCTGCGCTGAATGCGGTCAAGTGGAAGGAGCTGGCACTGGGAGCCCTGCCCAGAGATGGGAACAGTATTCCATGTGAGGCCGAACCTGCGCCTTGTAAAGTTGCAGGCGGTGTGCGGCATGAAATACTGCCCCGCCTACTGAGCACGCCAAGCTTTTTAGAGGCTAATTTTGCCTTCTCTTCCAAGTGACCACGAAACTGCACGTCACTCGATATGTCAACGCCGAGGATTCCGATACTGGCTGAGGCAACAAGGGGAGTGCCTTGAAACTGAGGTGATACGACAAAGGGGTTCCTTTAGCGGTAAACGCGCAAACTTGTGTCTTCTGGGGATTGAACTGGACTAGATTTAGTCGTTTCAATCCGAGACTTTGTCCAACAAAGTCTCGACTTCAGACACAAGTTTGTTCCGGTATCGGCGACGTTTTCCCGAGAAATATTGGCATGGCGGTGTATAGAGCATCACCAGTGCTGTCATCCGCATAGCAATGAATGTTACCGGTTTGCAACATATCATTGATATGCAGAAGAAACAGCGTTGGTGATAGCACGCAGCCTTGTGGAACACCAGCGTTAATAGTCTTGTAATCGAAGCACGCACCGTCTACTACGACCTTGATGCTCCGATCAGCCAGAAAACTGGTGATCCAATTGCACAATTTCGGAAGCCCATAGGAAGGAAGCTTCGAAAGAAGCGCTTTGTGCCAGACCCGATCGAAGGCCTTCGCTATGTCCAAACTAACGGCCAATGCCTCCTTGGACTCGATCGCCTGCGCCCATCTATGTTAGGTAAACAAGAAGATCACCAGCTGAGCGACCCGACGGAAACCGTACTGGCAGTCACTAATCAGCTGGTGCTCCTCAAGTACCGCATGAGCTGGCAGTTAATAATTGACTCCATTATTTTCGAGAACAAGGAGGTGATGGCGATAGGCCTGTAATTGGAAATAAAAATATTATTAACTTAAAATTTGACATAATATTTGATTTCCTTCATACTTGAACAGGCTAAGGACTGTCATTCTAGTCAAGTACCTGGATGACCGAGCTTGGCTCGGTATTCTTTTTGTGTAAATCGTGTTTTTTGAAAATTATATTTAGATACAAATTACATACTGATGAAATATGAATAATATTTTCCGATCTTACCTACCGTATTCTTTTTTTTAAAACTCGATCATTTAAAAAAAAAATGCTTAGATAAGAATTAGTTGCTAGTTGACAAAGGGCTCTCAAGAATAGTTTTTCTCATAAAAGAAGGAACTTCAAAAAAAGGGACTAAAAAATCGGACTGGAGACATCTGGACTCGAACCGGGGTCGAAACCAGAAGTTTCGAAACCGCCCGATTTCCCTACTAAGCTCTTGTAATCTTGTATGTAATGGCGAAATTTACCTTCGTATTCTAATAATATTGTAGAAGTTTTTTATTGCATGAAAACACGGATAAAACGACATTTTCTAAACATTAATCCTAGCTAGATCGATTTATCGCCCCCGAAACCCCCCGCAAACTAAATTTCATGAAAATCGTTGGAGCCGTTTCCGAGATTTGCTCGTTTAAAGGTATTAGATAGCATTAAGCATATAGATAATATTATACCATTTTTATGTATTGCAATATTTTTTTATCTATAACTACATAAATTTATTGGCCACTGCGTATTATGGTAAAAGGCTAAGCAAGTAACACAGAGTACATTGTATATACATACACAACTTATTAGGTGATTTGGGTAGCTAGCTATAGAGAGGCATTCATCGGCTCTTGTCCTTGAATTAAAGATGGTTAATATATTATCTTTTAACTGTTAAAATAAACAGTTAAACAAATTAACAAATTTAT
Organism: Parnassius orleans; assembly: GCA_029286625.1. Taxonomy (NCBI): domain Eukaryota; kingdom Metazoa; phylum Arthropoda; class Insecta; order Lepidoptera; family Papilionidae; genus Parnassius; species Parnassius orleans. The sequence continues at coordinate 1,359,648 of JAGSMP010000027.1, read as the reverse complement.
TAAATAAATAAAATTAACAATAATGAATAAAATTATCATATTTCAGTCCATTCAAAACAATCTGCGATCGATTACTTACCTTACTGATTTATAATTAATAAATTAACCATTAATAAAATTAATTAGCCGTATTTATGCCATCTAGCGTCTTCTTTACGTACCACCTTGAGAGTCAATTAACTTTCGTTCGATAAAATGACTTTAATACCTGTAGAATGGAGTAGATGGCGGTTTACAAAGCAACATTATTCGAATGAAAACATTCCTTGAAAACATTCCTTGAAAACATCAATACATGTATTCTTTTGATATATTACATTAAAATTTAGGCTTCACATGTCTAAAAATAAGCATTGTAATAATTATTTGCTATAAAATTAAGCTTATATCCAATATTTTATTTAATGCCATGTCTAGTGTCTACCTCGAATGACAACTGACCGACTCTGTTCTGTTTGCGTGCATCGTTCGCAAGCACAGTTTGGCGTTGGCGTCTTGCGAGTGTAGGTGAACGAAAAGAACTGTTACACCGATTAACAATCGGCATGCGGAAACGTTTCTTCTAGTACAGTGCCACGATACGTTACCTAATCGTTCATCGTTCACGAACTACACAAGACTAGTGTGACGTCATTTCAGTATACTATGAAGCCGTTCCTTTTTTATTTGCTGTACTTGTTACTGTTTATAACGGAACACAGTCCAGTTTACTGTCTTCCCCATTTTTCGACATTGTTTTCAAATGAAAATATTTATCATGTACACATTTTCTGTTCAACAAGAAAAATTATTATTTGAATATTTTTGCTTTTAAAACTTAATGTCCGAGTTTATTTGAATAACAATATTAATTAATAATAATAACAATCATTAGTGGAAGCTGTTAAATCTCTAGGTGCTGTTATGTTTTTTGATCATGTGATCAAAGTACTGAGGGCACCTTACCTCGAAAGCGTCAGTGCTCACAGTACAAAAATGCTGGCGATTTATGACGTCATATATTTTCCTAGGGTACTGCGGCAGTATACTGGCAGTCCATAACGGAACAAATTTTTCACCAGTGAGAGCACTGAGCAGTGCTTGCAGTGTATATCGAAACATATCCTATTTATGGTAGACATAATCATTACTAAATATACCTACATATTTTAAATTATGTGTTACATTTGATGTAATAATAATTACCTTTCTTTAGTCTATATTTTAAAGTATTGAAAAAAAATTATTAAATAAGGTAATAACTTGAAAAAGGAAAGAAAAGAATGCTTTGTAAATATATTTAAAAATTCATACCAATTTCTGATTATAATAATGTGAATATGTAATTTAAAAAAAAATGCTTAAAAATAGATCTGAATTTTAACTAATTTTTAATTGCTTTACTTTTTTTCTGTATTGCTATATTATAGTAGCTAATATTCTCATATACATTATCAATTCAATTGTCAGTATTTTCGTGTCAAAAAGATATATTCTAATTTCTTGATTTCATTACAAAAATGATTAAGAGTCCTTTCGTGACGTTTTCAGCTCTTAAGATCTCCATTTAGGTCCTGTGCCTGTAAGCTGGCCCATATAGGCTGTCTAACGATGAGCAGGTTGGAGAATCCATTACCTGACTCCGCAATCTGGTTTCACATAATGAATGCTCTCACCAGTCTAGGATTCAGTTCCATACGGGGCTACCGCTCAGTGGGTGTTAAAGCTCTGGTGTCATACCTGTGTTCTAAAGCTCTGGACTGAGTGGCCGATACTGTTGGATTGGTATCCCATTTGTAGTGGGATGTGGGTCTGCGGATTTATATCCATCTGAACCTTCCCTATGCCTAAAAGCAATGTGGAACTACTCATAATATAATTTTATGAAGTATAAAATGAGCTCCAAATAAAACTAAAATTGTTTAATTAAAAAAAAAATTGTGAAATTACTTTAATTCAATATTCAGATAAAAATGAGAAATCATTAAGTAAATTAGTTTTATAATCAATTTTTTTTCTATAGCTTTGTTCTGCAGTGATGATGTGGATGGCCAAGATATTTTTAAATTTAAATCTCGACATACAAAAAATTACCTACAAAATATAGTCAAGACAGCTGTAAGCAATTCACCTATTGCAACAAACTCTCCAATGAAAACTCCTAAAAAAGTTAAAGCTTTTGCTCACTTACAAAACACTTCTGAAGCTACACCTAGACAAGTTACCGATATCATAAAGAAAAGTAAGTAGTTAAAAACACTTTGTATATAATTGATTGGTAATATTGATGTAAATTTATTATTAAAAAACAATTACTGCATTGAAAGGATCTGCAATTAAGGATGACTAAGGAGAGCACAGTCCACCTGATGCTAAATGGATGCTGTGTCACACAGATTTTTACATATCTTCTATTATGAATCAAATGTATTGTCACCTCTGATGGCTAAGATGGAATATCTCCATAGCAATAAAATGGGCAGAGAACATCTGCCTATTATTATATATGTCCCAACTAACGGCCAATGCCTCCGCCTTGGACTACCGCCACCGCCCATCTGTGAGTCCAGGGATTTGGTAGACCAGAAGATCACCAGCTGATCGACCCTGACGAAAACCGTATTGGCGGTCACAAATCAGCTGGTGATCCTCAAGGTATCTCATGACCTGGCAGTTATAATTGATTCATTTATTTTGGAGAACGAGGAGGTGATGGCGATAGGCCTGGGGTTAGGTTTAGAATCAAGTCGCCTGAATTTGAGGAGTCTGTCACTGTGGGGGTCAGGGGCTTATCTGAAGTGCTCCCATGAAATTTTAGCTGCCGGAGCTGCGTCGAAATATTTAATATAATTTTCTAAAATATTCATAAATCACTAATTAATACTTGTAACGGAACTTTTGACATTGACAGTAATCAGTAACATATTTACTCGATCAAAGAGAACTCGACACTACGTTTATACATAACACTACGTTTTATATAACACTACGTTTATACTCGACTTCACGACTCGCGTTATAAGCGTCATTCCGTTACTTCCAAGTTTACGTGAATGTGCTCCTATTGTTATTACGAGGTGGATTGAAAAGTACTCGGCCTAACCAAGAAAATAAACACATACTAAATCAGTAATATTTTATTTTTCTACATAATCACCATCAAGTTCAATACACTTTTGCCACCTCCCCTTCCAAGCATTTAGACCGTTGAAAAAATGATTCTTCCTTAGAGTCAAAATATGCGTCTACAGCTGCTTTGACCTCGTCGTTTGTCGAAAATCTTTGACCTCCCAAGTGCTTTTTTAGGTTAGGGAACAGAAAGAAGTCTGATGGTGCCAGATCAGGTGAATACGGCGGATGCGGTAACAGTTCAAAGCCACAGTTGTGAATTTCAGCCATTGACTGTACTGACGTGTGAACACGGGCGTTATCTTGATGAAACAGGACTTTTCTTCTGAGCATTCCTTGACGTTTTTCTTTTATTTCCTCTCGTAAACGACGTAGTAAGGTGCAGTAGTAATCAGAGTTTATAGTCTGACCACTTTCAAGATAATCATAATCACACCTTTCGAGTCCCAGAATACTGAAGCCATCACCTTATTTGCCGACAAAATCGACTTAGCCTTTTAGGGGTGGTGAACCAAGTCTTCTCCACTGTTTTGATTGTTGTTTTGTTTCGGTGTACAGTAATGAACCCATGTTTCGTCCATAGTAACAAAACGATTCAAAAATCATCTGCATCGGCTTCAAATAACTCCAAACAGTCGCGTGAAATAGTCAATCGCGTCCTTTTTGTTCAACTGAAAGCAGTCGCGGAACCCACCTCGCAGACACCTTGTGGAAACCCAACTCGTTGACAATGATGTTTTGAGTTCGTTCATAAGAGATGCCTATAATCTCGGCTATCTCTAATTTTTAATCTGCGGTCTCCATTATTAAATCAAGTACTTTTTAATATTTTCGTCAGTAGTTGACGTCGAAGGCCTCCAGAGCGGGGTTCATCTTTCACACTCTCTCTACCACGCTTAAATTCTGCTATCCATTTTTGACGGATGAATATGACAGAGCACAATCACCTAATGTACTGACCATGTCATCATGGATGGCTTTTGATGATAGCCCTTCTTATGGAGGTACTTAATGACGGCACGCTGCTCGATTTGCTCCATACGCGGAAATTATGTCCGATTACTTTGTTAATAAATTTATAAAATCACAACTACTTATCGCACACGTTTCGAACTTCACACAATGAACTAGTCTGAACTGAACTAAATAATGTGGGTAGATTTGATTTTAGAATTGAATGGATCTGTGTTAGGCCGAGTACTTTTCAATCCACCCTCGTATCTGCATCCTGTTTTCGACGACTTCGCTACCCTCTGGAGACCGATTGCTTGCTATTTTACGACGTTTTGGAAATGGGAAGTAATAAAATATGTTTACTTATTAAAGTAAGTAACATTTTGGTGTTTTATTTGGTGCAAGAGCGAGCGAAGCGAGCTTGGAACTTGGGGCACCCTGATTCGGACAGGTTAGGTTAGAAGGGACGGCGGGGTCGAGTGAGCGAGCGAAGCGAGCGAACGGACCCTGCATCTCCTTCGTGGTTATTTATTTATAAACCAACCAGAAATAGGAGCCCGCAAAGCGGGGCTCCGCTGACCGAGCTTCCTCGACTGCGTTGGTTGGGCTGCCTCCCCAACTCTCTCCCCGACAAATCAGGTTTATATTGATAAAACATTACGAAAACATAACCTCAAAATGAGATTTGTAAAATTTATAAAAAAACTAAGCACGTCCGGCAGGAAATGAAAGTGGGGGTGACTCTACAACACCCTCCCTCCCGCACCACGCTTTTACTTTTTAATGACTTACCTTACATAGTAGGGGATAACCATAATATAGTATTATTTGCTGATGACACTTCATTAATTTTCAAATTAAAACGACAATTATTAAAATATGACGAAGTAAATAATGCTATATCTAAATTAGTAAATTGGTTTAATGTTAATAACTTGCATTTAAATAGCACTAAAACGAAATGTATGAAGTTCATGACTCCAAATGTCAGACAATTAAATACTAATGTAATTTTAAATGGGAGGAACTGAGTCTTGTCGATACCACCATTTTCTTGGAATAACACTAGACGCGAAACTTCAATGGAGCCCCATATATCAAAGTTAGTAAGCAGACTTAGTTCTGCAGCATATGCTGTAAAAAGATTAGAAATCTTACCAGTGTGGAAACAGCTAGACTTGTTTACTTTAGCTGTTTCCATAGCATAATGTCGTATGGTATTTTGCTATGGGGACACGCAACTGACACTGAAATTATATTTGTTTTACAGAAGAGGCCATAAGAGCAATCTATGATTTAAAACCTAAAGAGTCAGAGAGGAAATTAATATATTAACTTTGACCTCTCAATACATTTATGAAAATGTAATGTACGTACACAAAAATAAAAGTAGTTATACAAAATAAGTGATATTCATTCTGTAAATACTAGGAACAAACACAAGCTATTAGTACCAGTTACTCGACTCCACCAGTCAGTAATTCATTCTCAGGGCGATGTATACGCTTTTACAACAAAATCCCAGAAAATATACAAAATTTGACCTGCTCAAAATTCAAAACTTTATTAAACATAGTTTGTATAAAAGGTTATTATAATATTAAGGAATTTATGGATGATAATAACCCTGGGAATGAGGTGTTCGCTACCAAGCTATTTCTAATTTGTTTTGTGTGGTTAATTGTGTAACATACATGATTGTAAGCTGTTATTTAAAAAAAGTCCCGCTGGGTTTCTTGCTGGTTCTTCCCAGGACAGAGGTTTTTCGAACCAGTGGTAATTAAAAAAAGAGTGATTTTCAATAAGTATTATTTATAATCTATATTGAATAAAAGTTTCTGTTTCTGTTTCAAAACCAGAATGCACGGGTTCCCGTAGGAAGGCGAACTAGTTTCATGCCAATTTTGCCAATGTGCTGACCTTGCCTTGGCAATGACTCTTGAAGGACCTGGAGGTGGCATTATACTTCTTTTAAGAGCGCTGGTGTTTACATTCCGGGACGTTGATGCCCAGGCGGTAGCACTCCTGCTTATAGCGCGATGCTATTTTACAGGAGTGACCAAACCATGGCAGGATCTGCCTCCGATGGGCACAACAGAAGATGGAATAAAATGTTCCATACACTGAAGTACCACATCAGCAACAACGTTGGGATCGTTCGGCGAGAAGCAAACCACCCCAAGGGTAGGATGCAAAATAACCGCATCCTATGCCAATCGGCTGACCTATTGTGCCAACACGGCGGAAGCCTGCAGTATGCAACCGTAATGTTAGCGTGGTGGCACCACATTCTGGACTAGACTAGACAGCCAAAAAGGGCTTCGACGGAGACCTCATATTCGTCCGGATGAGAGATTAGCAGGAGGTCCAACAGGAAGGTGCATGATCCTTCACATCTGGAATCCGCGTAGGCGAAGTGACCAGTTGTATCAGACCATATATCAAGGCAAAGTCATAAACAGATCTCCCCGCATGATCAGTTAAACGTGAACTGAGCCATTCGGCGTGGTGGGCGTTAAAATCGCCAAGGATTACGATCTCTGCGGATGCGATCTGCTGGGGACGAAACGCAGAAGCAGAGCTTCTCTACTTCATGCATATTCATACATATTCATACATATTCTGTGAGGTCGTGGTACTACCCTGGTTCAAGCGGGCCCATATGTGCAACAGCAAAAGTTGCCGCGTGGCTCTACTACTGTGATAAAATACTCTTGTATGCTCCTCCAGTTACCATCGGAAAGGAAAGCTGTTACGATCAGAAGAGTTCAGATGCAGTATCTGGCCGATAGTCTCTTTGGCAATTACTGTCGCTCTTGGCATTCAACGATGCCTTCCTGTCTCGCCGTAACCGCTAAGTTCGATTGCTTGTCAGGCATGGTTTGAGCGAGAAGTATACACTTAAGCGCCGAATCAAACTAGCACTCGCCAGTTTTAGCCCAAAAGCTGACATGGTATATGAGGGTGTAAAAATATAAAAAGTGTAAAAATAGTGTCCATTTACATCAATACATCGCTACATCCGATGGAACCACTGAGAAAAGCACTTTGCCCACTCGTCCTTAGGGGTCTCTTCGACGGCATTTTGAAACGCAGCCACTGCTTCCTCGGCGTCCATGAAACGTTTTCCTCGAAGTTTTTCTTTTATTTTCGGAAATAAATAATAAAATAAATAATAATCGCAAGGGGGACCCAGTAATTCCATGTCTGACATCGCCAAGTAGTCGATTGTTTGCTTGGCGGTGTGTGACGAGGCGTGGTCGTGGTGAAGGAGGATCCTACTGCGAGGTCGTTTCTCCCGAACTTTTTCCAAGACAAGTGGCAAACAATTGTTAGTGTACCACTCTGCAGTAACTCTTTTTCGATCCTCTAAAACAATTGTTGCGTAATGACCTGTCCTTCCGAAGAATGAGGCCACGATCTTTTTTCCCACGCTTCGACCTCTCTTCACTTTAGTTGGCAACTCCTCGGAAGGAAATACCCAGAGAGCAGACTGTCTCTTAGTTTCAGGATCAAAACAATAAATCCAGCTTTCGTCACCCGTAAGTATGTCGAACACAGCATTTGAATCACCTCCGTTAAATTTTTGAACCATTTCACGACACCAATCAACATGACGGAGTTTTCGAACCTCTGTCAAATTATGAGGTATCCACCGGGCTCAAAGCTTCCTGATCGCTAAATGTTCATGGAGGATTTTGTGCACTTGACTCATACCGATGCCTAAGCCTGTCCGAATCTGCTGATAAGTCACTCTTTTGTCAGTCTCTATCATACGCCGCACAGCACTGATGTTATCTTCAGTCGTAGCCGTAGAAGGCCGTCCCTCACGCAGATCATCGGTGAGATTAGTGCGACCACGTTTAAACTCATTAAACCAGTTCACGAGATGGGGCTTCATCGTGAAAGGCTAATCGAAGTCTATCATAACTTTCTTGTTGACTTAAATGACATCGAAAGTCATAAAAAATCATTGTACGAAAATTTTCTCGCGTTAAATTCATGCTGACGTGACACAGACAATTTTCAATTTGCCGCAAAATCGTAAGCAAATGGCAAATTAATAAAATACATACACAATAATATTGGCAAAGAGTTCCATTTTCAAAATTAGAACTTATTTTTTTATTATATCGTTTACAAGTGGCCAGTTCTAAAAACTTTCAGTGTCGCCCTCGTATCGGGGTCACTGTCATTTGATCATCAAGTATGAATATGATCGTGCAGACAGGACCCTCCTGGGAGAAAAAATGTTGTTGCGGTTGTTAAAAAATATGCCATGTGGTGGCGACACAATTAGATTAATCACCTCATGTCTTCACATGGGTATTTTATCAAACACGACTTAGAAAAAAATTCTATCAAATGCAATATTTACTTAATAAAGTGAGAATATTTAACTATGTAATTTCCAAGATCCCTGGCAATCACATAGCTAGAGCTACTGATGGCAATGAAACACTTTTAAAATGTCAGTCCTAAAATATTTAAACCAGTGTCAGAAATCAATGTATAAAATAAGAGATCTATTACTGTCATTACTGCCAATTTATTGTAATCTTTTGCTTTGTGGCAGTTAAGGCAAATCTTGCCAATTAAAGAAAACATATCTTGCGGAGCAATACCTTGCGGAGTACTGTTTACTGCATTGTAGTAATAATGAAGTGATTTTTCTAAACCGTTTTCCAAAGTTTTATACTACACAATTTTATTATTTATTATTTCACAGGAATTATCCGTGAAGTCGAAAGTGACAGTGCAGAGAGTGATTACTCGGATGGAAGTAGTGATGATTTTGTACCTGAAAACAGTGATGACGAGGTATAATTTGGCTGTTTTTTATTATTATTGATAAGTTGCCTATGATTTTGTTTGTTTCTCTTGTGTTCCATTATCAACAAAGGCAGCATCTGTTTTTTATTGTTAAAATTGACCCCTGCTTGGCGTTTTTTTTGAAAGCTAGGAAAGTACTTGATCAGTTCAACAAGCCCCTGCTGCCAACCTTGCGGAAGTTGGTTCAGCCACAATTTAAATCGTAAGTTCCAAGAAAGCTCATTAACATCACATCAAAAGAATTTTTGAATCCACTACTGGATGTGGGCGTTTTCAAGAATGTGTCAGCAGGATGCTTTACCCTAACTTATCATGGTGGGATTGTGAGTTGGTGAGCTCACAGTGGATTTATTATTCTCGCACTGATTATGCTGACACCCCATATGTTAAAATCAAATAGCTACAATGTAGAAAGAAACAAGGACATAGAAACAATCGAAATTTCATAAAGAAAAGAAATATATAATATAATTATTATATCGATATACTCAGTAGGAGCCTCTAATAAATAAATAAAAATTCAATCATAGCTATATACACTGAGTAAACGTAGTGATTATAATATACTCTTGACTATACTGCTTGACAGATTAATGATGGCCTAATAAAAAAGAAAGACATCTCATAACATAAGCAAGTTATTAATTGAACAAGAGCCATTCATTGCCAAGAGGTCATATATACTGTATAATATTAGATAATATAACATATGATTTATCTTTTGTCAACATATTCATACATTTGTATAATTATGTTTCAGTCTGAATCACCTTCTGTATCGGAGAGTTCTGAAGAGAATGAAGATGGCAGTGGAGAACAAAATAAAAAAAACAGTTTAAATCAAACAAAAAAAGTACAATTTATAAAGAACAGGGATAATAAGATGAAACCAAAGGATTCTGAATATGTAGTCACGCCAGATAATTATTTCATGATGCATTCCAGTAAAAAGGTATGTTTCATTTTTTTACATTTGGAATACTACAAAATTCACCAAAACAATAGAGAGCTATAATACTGGAGTGGACTTTGGCCTCTCCTAGAAGGGAGAATTGCTGTAATACGTTGCTGTTACTGGTTGTGCTTTTTACACCGGCCGTGCGAATATTTCTCGGTAACGCGTTAACGAGTAACGGAATAAAGTTGTGTCTGAGGTTGAGTCTTTAATAAACAAAATCTCGGATTGGCGATGACTAAAATATTCTAGTCCGGTTTAAACTTCCGAAGACACAGGTTTGCGTGTTTACCAGTAAAAGAACCCTTTGTCGTTTACTAGGAGTTTTCTTCCTAGCAAGACTTCTTGGTGGAATCATCTACCACTGGCGAATTTACGGACCGGTACGACTTCAGACCTTCAAGAAACAAACTTACTCCTTTTAAAAGAGCCGGCAACGCATCTGCAATTTCCCTGGTGTTGCAATTGTTAATAAGCGATGGTCGACACCTTTCGGAACTCTAAATCAGGGAACTCGTAATATCCACAATCAATGTCTAAATGCTTTTGACATTGCTTTCTTTACAATATTTTTTATAAAAGTAAAGGTGAAAAGTGTTTTGCTAGAAAGTAATACTAGCCTTGTTGATTTTGTTTTCTATGTGTTTATTCCAGTTTAGTTTATTGTCCAAGGTAAGGCCTAAATATTTTACCTCAGAGGATAGCTGGAGTTTTGTGCTGAAGAGACTTGGGAGGTGATAGTTATTCAGCATTCGTTTTTGTGTGAACATTACTAGAACCGTTTTATTTGGGTTAACGATTAAGTCATATTTCCTGTACCATCTCCACCATACGGAGAGCCGCTTGTGTCAGGTCGCACACCATGCTTGCTGTCATTCCAGAGACCAGTATTGTCAGGTCATCTGCATAACCTACTGTGTAGAAGTGATTGGCATTTAATTTGCTGATGAGTTCATTAATGACCATATTCCACAGGAGAGGTGACAGAATCCCACCCTGCAGGCATCCTTTCTTGATCTGGATTGTTTGAGATTCACCAGCAATCTTTATTGTTCGTGTACTGAGCATGTTTACTCTCCAGTCAATCAGTGCCGGTTCAACTTTGTCTACTTAGTGCAGCTTTTATGCTGGAGAAGTTCGTTCTGTCAAAAGCATCTTCTATATCTATGAAGGAACCTAGATATATTGCTTTGTTTTGGATGGCCACTTCAATCTTTGTTATTATTACCTGGTGAAGTGCCGATTCTGTCGATTTACCTAAGCTATAGGCGTGTTGTTTATCGTGTAGCGGTAAGTTCATTAGCGCCGACCCCCTTAATTCCCTTTCACACATCCTCTTCATCGTCTTTAGGAGAAAGGATGTGAGGCTAATGGGTCTATAGGATAAAGGGTCTGTATAGTCACTCTTACCTATGTTTTAGTATGAATGTAACTAACTTACCTAGGATTGGGTATGAATGTAACTTTCACTTCCTTCCTGCAACAAGTCTGACTATTAGAGCATTACCCTCCAACTGTAGAAGTGCCGGAAATATGCCGTCAGGTCCTGCCGCCTTATAGGAGAGGAAACTGTGAATGGCCATTGGGCCATTCACAGTTTTCTCCATCCATCAAATCCATTGGGATTTTATTCATCGTTACCACTCTCTGTGCTAAATTCTGCTGTTGGTGTCAGTATATCGTCATGTCAATTTACCCCTGAGTTACGCAGCAACATGGGAAGTGCATTTCAATTAGAATGCGTTGGGTTTCATCCGGCGATGTTGAGCAGCTTCCGTCGGGTTTCTTTAGAGATGGATCCGGCGTGTTTTGTTTAGCTAGGATCTTTCTTATCCGATTCGCTTGTTCACAGGTTTCTATGTTACCACAGAATATACGCCACCCTGTCGGGCGTCGATACCTGATACATTTGTACTCAGACTTAGCTTTCTTGTATAGTAGCCAGTCTTTATCCATTGAGGTATTCATGGCCCTATTATAAGGCTTTTCTTACCTTCTTACGTTTTCTATCTAGTTCTTTACCCCACCACGGTTGCTTTTCCTCAGCATGCCTTGGTGCACTGATTCTGGACATGATTCATGGTAGCTATCCATCATGGCTTTAGTAACAGCTTCTACCTGTTCTTCTAGGAGCGACTGATCTGCTATAGTGTTTGACCCTCAAAACCCGCGAGCGGAGACGTCAGCCTGTATTTAAAATGGTTAAGTTAGTGCTAAAAGATATTCAATTAACACCTTACCTCGAACTCCGAACCAACCTTCACAACCTCTAGTCCAGTTCTCTCGCAGAAATTCATTAGCCTTACGAGGTCATGAGGGGGAGGTGTGTCTTACACCGGCATGTAGACCCTTCGCGATCTTCCCTCCTGTGTGTTTTGTAATGCTACGGCATACATGCCTCTGGAACAGAAATCTGTTAATGGTTGTGCACAGATATCTTTAGTAGTGTAGATACACTCTCTAGGCTTGTCATGCTCAGAGTTGTAGAATAACTTACCTTTTAGGTTGTTTAGGCCTTTGATTTTACCAACCCCAACCCACGGCTCCTGGATTAGGGCTATGGCCGTCCGTTGAGCTTCCAACCACTTGCGTAATTGAGCCGACGCAGTTTCGCTATGGTGGAGGTTGGCCTGCACGAGGCCTCATTGATCGCGTCCTCCCCGTCCCCGCCCAAAAATAAGCCTGCCAGCAGATCTCTGGTCTCATCGTCAGCCACCGCGTCGGAGTTGGGCGGCAAAGTGCAGCCCTCGTCACTCAGTAAACTGCCGCTGATCTCTACTGGTGGCTTCGACTCGGTTGTGCAGGCCGTTTTGTCACTGGTTTTGCGGTCCAGTGATCCTGCTGCCCCTGTGTTTATGGCACCAGTATCCGTGGCTTCTGGGTTGTTTTCTGCCTCTTTGCTCGGTGGAGTATCATAAAATTTCCCTCCACGACCAGGGAATTTTACGTGAGCCCCACATACACATGCGAGGTGGCGTCCGGCTTTTAACAGCGTCGGGATATGGTCCTCCGGCACCGAAATAACGAGGAACCACCCGTCAGTCTGTTTGTCGGCCTTGAGCAACAGACAATCTTTTATGTTTACCCAGCGGTTCTGGTACGTTAGCACACGACCAATGTCGCGTGAGTCTTTCCAGGCCCCTCGGCGTCTGGGATGAGGACAAACACCCTTTGTGGTATCTCCGACTGTTTCTTGATGACCAGCAAGGTATTGGATTTAAGTTTGAGGTAGCGGTGTTCCCCTATAACCAATCCAAAGCCTTCTGATCATCGCACCACAGCTTTAAGACACCCTCTGTGTAGACGGGTTTGCCTCTGAAAACTGGACCCGACGCATCAGGGTCTTGGCTACTCCAAGCCTTATTGATCATCTTTCTCTGGACACCTACGAGGATGTCGTCAATTACTTCTTTTATGATGTGACCTGTACGCGCCCACGTTACACACAATTCAGCTTTAACAGCGGAAGCATAGCTGGTCTTTGCAGCCGTGGATTGCTGTTCGAGTCTCACCTTTTTATGCGAGGTGGTCCCGTCTAGACTCCTTTTGGTTGCTCTTTCTTTTTACCAGGATGGTTTGCTGCTCTCTGCTTCCTGGCGGATTTCTTGGAATTGGTCACTGCAGCCGCACTTTCCACTTGGCTGGATTGTTAACTTTTCCAGTTTTAGTACGGCTACGAAGAGGTTATCCGTACTAAGGGCTCCGCAGGAGTATTGCTACTCGCGATCCCTTGTTCCTTATCCGCGTCCAGCTCCGAGGAACTGGTTTTAGGAGCCTCCAGCGTGGAATTTCCTTTAAAAGAGCCACTTACTTGAGATGACGTGCTCTGTTGAATCGCCATTTACTGGCGTTTCCTCCTGTGTTGGTGCCTCTGGTAGTCACCTCCGATACCTCTCCTTCTTTTATGTTGGGCTTTAAAGCGTCCATTATTGATTTAGTTTATTTAATTTGTCCCCCCGGCTTCCCACCCTCCATGGAGCCCGCACCTTTGTGAATGCCCTACTTTAAAATAAAAGAAATGTTAGGCGTTACGATTACCGGGGGAATATAGGGACGCGAAGTTGGCTTACAGCGCGACATCGGGAGCTCAATCCAGCTGGCAGACAGGGCTGAAAAGGCCCATCCCCGCTGTCTGAATGACTGTCAATTGCTCCGTCAGCATGGCCTTTACTAAACTAGGCAGCCTATACGTCCCTCGCCTGCGACCCTCTGACGGGGCGCTTGGCCATTTCCCTACCTGTAGCTAGCAGATAAGGCCACCTTTTGGCTTGAAATTCGGCCTCTATATACCCCAGTGACGATTGGCTCAACCCTCCAGGACTCCTTCATCCCCGCGTACGGCGCTCGACTGCGCATGTCCTAGCGCAGATGGGTGTGTTAGTCCACCGGATACACCCACTCTCTCCGACGGAACCATCAGTCTTTTAGAGGGGATTTAATCCCTCACGGCCACTAAATTGCCGCTCCAAGATCACTAGAAAAAAAATTGAGTGAGTCGTGGTGTCGGGTTAATTAACGGCCGCCCAAGGTTCGGCGTTGACTCCTTTTACGGCTGCATTTGTCACTTCTAGCCAACCCTCCTCTTTTATCCGTGCTTGGGACCGGAGGTACCAAAAAAGCACAGGCAGAGTTTAAACACTTACCATACGAACTACTGCAGCATTTTGGCGCTATATCATGCTGGTATTCTGTGCGAGCGTTCTCCTTCTCTGGTCGAGCCGACTTATTTGTGCTGCAGATATAATACGCTGCAGTGTGTACAAATATAAAAAATAGAAAATTTTATGTATGTTTACAAAAACAAAAGTAGTTTCAGTAAAAAAGTGATATACACTCTGTAAACACTAGGAACAAACACAAGCAGAAAGATGTTAGAAAATATTATGTTACAAAGTCCCAGAAAATATACCAGGTCTCTCTATTACCAAGTTTAAATATTTTATTAAATAAAAACTATAAAAAGGGTTTTTTATAATATAAATAAATACATTGTTGATAATAACCCCTGGGAATGAGGTGGTCGCTTCCAAGCTGTTTCTAAAATAAAATTTGTAAATAGTTCGTGCAACCTTTCTTATTGTATAATTTACTTTGAAAAAGTGTCCCGGTGGGTTTCTTGCTGGTTCTTCCCAGGACAGAGGGAATATTTTATTAACTTCAGACAGTGTGTCGTCAGCCAAGTTCGAAATAGAAAATTATGACACATCGGCAGTACACATCGGCAGTGTGTATTTCGATCCACTTTCGAAGCCATTACTCAAAAACTATTAGACCTATACTACGCGACAGGTCGACATGACAATTTTCTAGTGATGTGGCGTCACGTACCAGGTAGTTTATATCGATAAATTTTTTTTTGCGACGCAACAAAATAAGAGTGAAATTAATTAAATAAGTTTTATTATAAGTAAAATGAAAAAATATTTTATAATAATATTTTATTCATCACAATCAATATCAAATGAACTCATACTATCATCGCTACAAGCACTTAGTGACTCTTCGTCACTAGTTTCTTCGACTTCTATGATAAAATCTTCCATTACATTTTCCATTTCTATATCTTTTTCCCAGTATTCATTCTCCAGTTTCTGAACATGTTTTTCGAAATTTGTCCAGTTTTCTGGCGTAACTATCGACATTGCATTCGTTGTTACCTCTTTCAGTTTTGTTAAACAAATCGCTCTTTATGTTGTGTTCCCTTACGAAGCTTTTAATGGCGGCCCAGGCTAATTCAATAGGATTTAAAGCGCATATATATGGAGATAATCTTATAATGTCATGGCCATGTCCTTTAATTGTATTGTCAATTTTATAATTGATATCAACGGGTTTGTATTGTTCTATAATTTCAAATAAATCTGGTTTCCTCATTGACCTGTCGCAAGAAATGTTAGTGTCTTCCAACCATTTCATCATTGCAAATTTTAGCGAACTTTTGTTGGGGGCTTATTTAGCTGGGCTTGATAAGGTGCGTTGTCCATTACCACGACACTGCGGTCAGGGAGTGAAGGCAAAAGCTTTTCGACTAGCCATTTCTCAAAATTCTCGCCATTCATTCGTCCATGATAGTTACCGGTAGTAGTACTGGCCTTAAATATCAAATAAGCCCCCGGTAGAAATCCGTTTTTGCCTCTTGCGCTGACTACTATGAGTCTATTTCTAGAACTAGTATCTGAAAGTTTTTTTGAAAGTTAAATTATTTCATCTAAATGAAAAATATTTCTGTTGTGTCATCGGAATTCTTTAATTTTCTTTAAATATTGACAACGTTTGAAAACTATATCTGGTTTTTCAATTAAAACAGATCGTTTGGTTTGAAACTAACGCCACCTGTAGCCCATTTTTTTTCAACAGCCGTTGTAACGTACGAACACCCCAAGGAAAATCTATTTTTTCGCGTAACGCAACAAGTAGCTTGGGACGTAAATAAAATTCTGTTATAGTGTTATGAATCACTGTACGATCAAAATTGTCTACACAAAATTTTTGGCCTGTCTTCTTCCATTTTGTGGGCGATTTTAATTGTTTATCGGGTCCTGCTAATTTTGATTCGGATTTTATTCTGCATAAAGTTCTTTTCGATAAGCCGATAAGCCGGTGTAAAACGCAGCCCTATCCAATGTCTGATTGACAGGGTATTTATAATATTTGTTGTTCCGTTCAATTTCACAATTTTCTAATACTTTTCTGGCTAGTTCTCGTGCTTGAGAATGAATTATTGTTTTTTTTTGTTTTAACACGTGACGAGGAAGCGACCGAAGTAATTTTAATACACAACAACAAAGAACAATGTGAGCTAGATCGAAATCGATAAACGCGGTCAATGCTGACTCGTGCAGCGCTAGACTAAGATGGCGCGGGCGATGTGCGATTGCCATGTCGACCTGTCGCGTACAATACATACTTGTTATTTTGTTTATCTAATAAGGAAATCTTATATACCTCGAAACCTATTTTTCTAGAATCATATTTTTCGAGCTATTAAGGTCTGAGAAGTGCCATTTTTATCACGCACTGACTCACTTATTTAAAACCTAGGCCACTTCTAGGTTATTTATAAACTTGAAATTTGGCATTAAGGTTTGAAGTTTGGCATTAGGGGAATTTATACAAAGGAAAAAATCTGAAAACTACAAATTATCGATTTTCGGTATTCTGATAAAATTACCTTGAATCTTGTATATCTAACTAATTGTCTAATTATCGATTTTCGGTTTTCTGATAAAATTACCTTGAGTCTTGTATATCTAACTAACTGATTGTCTGTAAATCCTATTATTTAAGCGACTGCTATAGAGCTAGGCACGTTCAGATCTCTTTAATCGACGAAGCCAACAACCCCTAACGTCATTTGTACCTGACCAAGTTAGGTACAAACACTTTTCATTACTTTTATTAACATTAATTATATTTATATTTTTGGAGGGATTTGTTGAACATAATATGCTGTTGTTTTTAGTTACATACCCCAGCTGTCCATCAGCAATACATCGGCACTTAGAGACTTAAAATTGTGGTTAAAGCATAACAATAAAAATAAAAATTGAGTTATCTACCACTAACTTAGTCAATAACCATGTGCCAAAGAGAAAATTACTAAATCTAATTAAAAATAATTATTGATTGATTATGTAATATAATTGAAACGGCGTGATAGGGTTTTTTTTATATTTTCACTAAAACCATTTTAAAAATCACACTGTTGCAGAGCATGAGGACTTGATTTGCCGTAATCTATACATGTATGGAACATTATAACTGGGGCCGATTTGCTGACGTGGCGCATGGTCTTAAACGTAACGGATGAATAATTATTATTCTTAATTTTAGATAACCACATCCGATCACACTCTCGCAAGATTGAAGAACATGAACCTGAATGATGAAAAAGATGCAGAAACTTACGTCTCAGACGAACACAAAAACAAAATAGTCGATTTGCTACAATCTTATGAACAGTTATTCAACAGGTGGTTGTACGTTTTGAGTGAAAACTTCAATATAATCCTCTACGGTATTGGCTCAAAGCGTTCAGTTCTACACGAATTTCAAGTACAAAAACTGAAAGATTTACCCTGCATTGTTGTAAATGGTTTCTTTCCAAGTCTAACAGTCAAAAGTATTTTGGAAGCAATCGTCATTGACTTGTTAGAGAATACACGTGTGCCTTCAAACGTAGGCGATACGGTGAATTTAATCGATACTCAATTATCGGAGAATGGGGTCGATTTATTTCTTATAATACACAATATCGACGGTGCAATGTTACGGAACGCTAAAGCTCAGTCGGTTTTAGCGAGCTTATCTCGATTGAAAAATGTCCATACTATTGCGACTATCGACCACATTAACGCGCCACTTTGTAAGTATTTTTAGTATTTATACTTAAATCTTGTATTGTATTGGTAAAATAAAATAATAACTTTTTTATAGAAGTGAGGTTGACAAACGAGCACACGGTCCACCTGATGGTAAGTAGGTGCTGTGGCTCATAACACCTATATCTATCATTAATTAAAAATCAAATTATTGATGCGATGTCATCCTTGGGGGTTAAGATACGTTTACAGTAAAAAAGGTTTCCAGTATTCTACACTCGTCTTGCAAACACACATCAGTATTATGATGCAATTTGACTGTACCTCGTAAAAATGTTTTACATACTGGGCACAAACCTCTCATATCCGAGAGGTTTCTGGAGCAGGAAAGATCCCACTGCATTGGCAAACTCACATATTCTTCAAATATTTTAAATTTCTTGACACGTAAGTTTCTTCACGATGTTTGCTTTCATCCCTTAACACATAGTAAATCAGCACTTAATTTGCGATTTACAATTTTAGTGATTCCGATTGAATATGGATACCTCAGGATTCAAACACTTTTACTGTCTGGTTTTCAGACACAATAGTAAGAAATAGCAATGACCTCTAAGGCTTTTTTTTTAATAGGATAAGGGTGACAAACGAGCACACAGTCTACCTGATGGTAAGTAGTTGCTGTGACCCATAGACATCTACATCTATCCTCGACTACGAATCAAAATGCAGATCAATGGATCAATGGATATTTTCTTTCGGTTGACTCAGGTACTTTCCCATTACCAATCAATAATAGCTTTTCGGGAAATCTGTGTTTCCTCCACCCAAGTGACTCCTCATGTTGGTATACAGCTTCAAGATGTCAACAGATTCAAGGGAAGATTTTAAGCAAGATTTAATAATATCTGCTCTAGTTCCCTAACTATTACAGGCAAAGTTTGTCTGAAATCACCAGAAAACATTTTTTTTTTTTTTTTATAGGATAGGGTGACAAACGAGCACACAGTCCACCTGATGGTAAGTGGTTGCTGCGACCCATAGACATCTACACCTATCTTCAATAAAGAATCAAAATGCAGATGCGTTGTCACCCGTGAGGACTAAGATGGAATGCCTCGTTTCCAGTAAAAGGGATCTCCGGTTCTCTACACTCACCATACGGAACACAGCAGCGTTAAGCTGCTATTTTACGCTGGTAGTATTCTGTAAGAGTGTGGTCCTTCCCCGGTCTAGGTGACCCATTCGTGCTACAACTATACTACTAATATGCTGCATGGCTCTACCACGTATAAAACTACACGACTTGGGAGGCGGTTAGTGCTCAATTTATTTTACAAATGATAAGTATTCAAAACATGAACGAGGGAATGGCGGGGTAACCCCCCGCATCTGGACATTTTATTCTTGTGAATAAGCGGAATGGTTTTACAAATGGTTACCACAGGATCAGGATCTAATGCGTCTTATTTAATATATCAAGTCCTCCCTAACTAAAAGAACGTTTTAAATTTCTCAGCCCCTGCCATGATTTTTCCTTACGGTCCAAAGAAAATCTTTCCTTCCAATGTCCTGTGCACTCTCAACATTTTATGAGAAATCATTTTCTATTCTTGGAGTAAGACTGGAACTCCTTACCCCAGTTAATTAAAAGTGCTCAATCCTTAAATAATAATAATAATTTATTTATTGCATTACTGTGTACAATAGTAAAGGTGACATATTATAAAAGGTATCAACAGTTGCCTCATCAAGCGTGCAATAGATTTACAATATTATCTTATAAGATAAAATGTTTATAAAAAATGCTTATAACTTAACTTTAACTTTTAAAATTATAAAATTCGTTTAACGTATAAAACGTATGTTCCACCAACCAGTTTTTAATGTTTGAATTTGGGTCCTTTTATTCTTTTAATACTATTGGGTAAGTGATTGAAAACTTTAATTGCTGTTATATATGCACTTTTGTAAAACAATTTATTTTTAATTTTAGGTAGAGAAAGATCATTTTGATAGCAAGGGCGTAAATTTTGCCGCGTTGAAAGTTTCTGTTTGAATAAATCGCAATTATTTCTGATAAATAGGCACAACTCTAAGAATAAATCTAATATTCTTAGAGTTGTGTAATACTCTCTCTCTAAAAATAAATCCCTTAGGCTTTCTCTGTTTGTCTTACGGTATATGATACGCAAACATCGTTTCTGTAGTATAAACGTTTCATTTATGTTAGTTGCATTACCCCAAAAATTATACCATACATTAACCGGGATAAATATAACCATAGTATGCATTTCTAGTAACAGATTCAGAGGTTGACCAAGAAAGTATTGAAAGAACATAGCAATAACTGGATATTTTCTTGTTAATCTTTTCTATGTGTGATTTCCAATTGAGGTGCGAGTCAATTTTAACTCCAAGAAAGCTTGTATTATCTACTTCCTCTACGACTGAGCCATCAAATGATATTTTTAAATGGATTGGATTGGTCTTATAATTTCTAAATTGGAGAATTTTAGTTTTAGTTATATTAATTGTTAGGTTAACAGACTTTAGCCAGGTCACTATGTCTTTTATGGACTTATTAATTTCACTTTCAAGTTCTGTATTATTTATTAGCTTACCGGTATAAAAAACTGTAGCATCATCAGCAAACATTATTGTTAAATGTTTGGTGATATTAAATATTTCGTTAATATATATTAAAAACAAAGATAGTCCGAGTATACTTCCTTGAGGTACACCAATGTTGATCTTTTTAAGCTTAGACTTAACTGTTTCAATAGTTTTAGTATTATTATTATATGTATCTAAAATAGTTGCTTGATATCGATCTTCAAGGTATGATTTAAATAGTTTTAGAGCAATTCCGCGAATGCCAATATTTTCCAATTGTTTCAGTAAAATTTCATGATTAACACAATCAAACGCTTTTGTCATATCTAAGAAAAGGGCAAGACATGGATTTTTTTCGTTCATATCATCCCAAATATGTTTCATGTTTTAAATATGGCTAATGACGTGTTTTTGCCTTTTTGAAATCCATATTGATTAGGATTTAAAATTTTATTAGTATTAACAAAATTCATTAGTTTATTATGAATAACTTTTTCGAAAATTTTGGAAAAGCTTGGTAGGAGTGCTATGGGTCTGTAATTATTTGGGTCTTGCTTCGATCCCTTTTTGTAAATAGGCTTTATAAGAGCAATTTTCAGGTCATTTGGAAATGTACCTGTTTCTAACATTAGATTTATAATATACACTATTGGTTCGGAAATATACTTTAAAGATTGTTTAATTAAATACATCGATATATGATCGTAGCCAAAATATTTTTTCGGTTTTATTTGATAAACTATTTTACTGATATCATTTATGTTGATCGGAGATAAAAAAATACTGTTGCAATTAAATGAATTATTAAGAGTTTTATAAGATTCCACACTATAATTTTGATAACTACGTGTAAGGAATAAGTTATTAAAAATTTCTACCATTTCATTTGGCTCATGACTATCAACCCGTTAAATTTTATATTTTTTATGGTGTTTTCTATTGAATTGGTGTTATTTTTTATCAAGTTCCATGTAGATTTTGTTTTATTAACACTAGTTTCAATATATTTTATATTAGATTTCTTTTTCGATTCCACTATTACCGCTTTCATTATTCTACAATATTCCTTATGTCTACAATATTATACAATATTCTTATATCTTGTTTTAGCAAAATATTTATTTTTTAATGTTTTTAGATATAATTTCCTTTTGTTTCTACTAGATATTTTTATTCCTTTCGTAAGCCAATTAGGTTTAAATTTTTGTGTAATTTTAATCCTTTGAAGTGGAAACTTAGGGTAAAGATCAAGTGAAATATATTAAAAAATGATTTATATGCCAAGTTCACATCATTTTCCTGATCGACTTCACTAAATCCAATTTGCGATAAATACTTTAGAAATATCGGTAGATTGGAATTTATATTTCTCTTATAAATGAACCAGTGTTTTTTCCTAAAGTTATAACTACACGGGAAGATATGGGGTGCATATTCTTAACCGCCACTACACGGCATAGGTGTCGTAAGAGGCGACAGTGGGAGGCAGGCAGGAGATGGGCATCTTCCTGATAACAGCAATATCAAAATAAAAAAACTGCGGTTGCCAACCCGCTCGCCAAGCGCGGCAACTATGGCAATATTACCCCCCCCCCCCCCCCCAATGAATAAAGTTACGAACAGACGGCCCCCAGTCCCCGACGGCCCCGCTATTCCTGGCTACGGTAGCGACCATGGTAACGGCGGGGCAGGAGGTGCTAAGAATCTCCGGTGGAGGTTCGGTTGCCACCTACGACGACTCGACCTGGCAACTTATAACGCACGTACCCTGAGGACACGAGAAGATCCTGGAGCTGGAAGAAGAGATAGACAAGTGGCGCTGGAATATTATAGGATTATTCGAGGTCCGAAGAGAGGTGGAGGACACGGTAATCCTCGAATCTGGCAACTTGTTCTATCACCGGGAGGGCGACCATCTGTCCCAAAGAGGTGGCGGATTTATCGTCCACAAGTCTCTCGTTAACAACGTTGTAAAAATTGGGAGTGTGGCGACGAGGGTTGCGTACCTTATACTCAGAATCACCAAACGGTATTCGCTGAAGGTCATACAGGTTTACGCACCAACCTCGGCACACCCCGATGAGGAGGTGGAGGAAATGTATGAGGATATCTCTAGAGCCATGCATTCCTCCAAAACCCACTATACGGTGTTAATGGAGACTTCAACGCAAAACTAGGCACAAGAGAGAACGGTGAGCTGAAAGTAGGGAAATTCGGAATAGGGCAACGGAACCCAAGGGGCCAGCAGCTGGCTGACTTCATGGAGAAAGAGGGACTCTTTATGATGAACTCTTTCTTTCAGAAACGGCCCCATAGGAAGTGGACCTGGTCGAGCCCCGACGGTTCGACAAAAAATGAGATTGACTTCATTATGACGACCAGACGACAACTGTTCAGTGATGTCTCAGTGATCGCGAGGGTGAAAACCGGCAGCGATCACCGAATGGTTAGAGGCACACTGAACCTAAACGTTAAGTTGGAGAGGTCTCGTCTAATGAAGTCAACGCTCCGTCCCCCTCGTGCTCTAGTCCAAAGTCCCGAAACCTTTCAGCTCGAGTTACAAAACCGTTTTCAGTGCCTAGAAGACTGCAATGAAGTGGACGATATAAATGATAAGCTCGTGGAAACTGTCCATGCGGTCGGAGCTAAGTTCTGCAAGACCCGCCGCAGAAGAACACAAAACTCTCCGATCACACTCTTAATCTCATGGCTGTTAGACGGGAAATGAAGCTGCAGTCTTCAACAGATTTGACAGCATACAGGCAACTGAACAGACAGATTTCCAAATGCATGCGGCGGGACTTACGCAACTTCAATACAGCTTGTATTGAAGAAGCGATCGAGCGGAACAAGGCTCCAAAGTATTTGCCAGAGATCTGTCTGCCAAACTGTCAAAGCTGAAGACCGAGTGTGGCAGCATCGTTTCCGGGACACCTGAGATTTTGAGTGAGATTGAGAGGTTCTATGGGCAGCTGTACACGTCAACATTGAAGCCACATGCAAGTGTGAGTAACGATCCAAGAGCGAGTCTTATCCGACACTATTCCGAAGATATCCCGGACGTCAGTCTGAGCGAGATTAGAATGGCTCTCCAGCACCTTAAAAACGGCAAGGCCCCAGGTGAGGATGGAATTACAGCGGAGCTTCTGAAAGCGGGTGGAAAACCGGTACTTGAAGTCCTTCAGAAGCTCTTTAATTCCGTCCTCCATGGTGGCACTACTCCAGAGGCGTGGAGCAGAAGTGCGGTGGTCTTGTTCTTCAAGAAAGGCGATAACGCTCTCTTGAAGAACTACAGACCGATTTCCCTTCTGAGCCGTCTACGTGCTGTTTTCGAGAGTCATTACGAATCGTCTCGCACGCAGACTCGACGACTTCCAGCCTCCCGAACAAGCCGGTTTCCGAAAAGGCTTTAGTACCATAGACCACATACACACCCTTCGGCAAATTGTGCAGAAGACCGAAGAGTACAATCTGCTACTTTGCCTTGCGTATGTGGACTATGAGAAAGCCTTTGATTCCGTCGAAATTTGGGCAGTGCTACAGTCCCTTCAGCGGTGCCAAGTTGACTGCCGATATATCGAAGTGCTGAAATGTTTGTACAGTAGGGCTACGATGGCTATCCGAGTACAGAATCTGAGTACGAAACCTATCCAATTGCAGAGAGTTGTAAGACAGGGTGACGTTATATCCCCGAAACTCTTCACCGCTGCATTGGAAGACGTTTTCAAGCTACTGGATTGGAAAGGATCCGGTATTAACATCAATGGCGAATACATCACTCACCTTCGATTTGCCGACGATATAGTCCTTATGGTAGAATCGCTGGAGGACCTAAGCACTATGCTCAATGACCTCAGTTGTCCTGGACAAAACAAATATTAGGTCCTTACGTATGAAATGGCATTTTGTACGGTGGGAATATAAAGTCAAAGTTTAATTAATCAAAGTATGCACCGTTGTTATTTATGCACTTTGACATCTCATAGGTAGTTCATTGATCCCTTTACTAAAAAAACCATGGGGGCGAGAATCAATAAACTCTTTGAAGGCGGTTTGGACTGCTGCATCGGAGTTGAATTTTTTTCCTTGTTAGAAGTTGTCCGATTTCCGGAAAAAATGGTAATCTGTTGGAGCAAGGTCCGGGGAGTACGGTGGATGTCGCAGACATTCCAATTGTAGCTCATGTAACTGAGTGGTTGTTTGTTGTGCAGTGTGTGGTCTTGCGTTGTCGTGAAGCAGCAGTGGCCTAGAGCGATTGACCAATCTCGGTTGTTTAGCAGCTAGTTCTTCCTTCATGGTTTGCAGTTGCTGACAATAGATATCTGCCGTAATCGTTTGGCCAGATTTTAGAAAGCTGTAGTGAACGACACCAGCGCTAGTCCACTAAACACTCTGATAACTTTTCTGAGTCAATTTTCGTTTAGGGCAGGATTTGGCTGGATCTCCAGGGTTCAGCCATTGCGACGAGCGCTTTCGATTATCGTACAGTATCCACTTTTCATCACAAGTAATGATTCGATTTAAAATCCCTTAATTATTGTGTCGGTTGAGCAAAGTAACACAGCAGTCGACGCGTGTTTGCAAGTTCGATGCACTCAATTAATGAGGTACTCATCGTTCAAGTTTTTACTTTCGATTTGCTTCAAGTGGATTAATACAGTTTTATCACTTATCCCGAAGCCTGCAGCTATCTCTGAAGTGCTTTGTGAGGGATCCGCTTCCACAATAGCCTTTAATTCTTCATTTTCCACTTTGGTCTCCGGCCGTTGGTTCTGAAGGTCGAAATTTCCAGAATGAAAACGTTGAAACCAAAAACGTACCGTGCTTTCTTTTGAGACACCAGCGCCGTACACATCATTAGTCCTTCGAGCTGTTTCTGCAGCACTGGTGCCACGGCAGAACTCGTACTCGTCGTAAATATACCGATATTTCATGTTTTCCATTGTGAGGTAATAAGCGACGCCAAAAAAAAAAATAATGAGGAAAAAACAAATGAATGACTGTTTTCAAAACTCAAATGTACCAGCTAAATGAATTTATAAATTTTAATTTGGAATTCTTAAACAAAGAGGAGATATTTCAGATCATAGTGGTCAGTACGACAAAACGCTAATTTCATATGTAAGGACCTAATATTATGTTTAATGTCCATGTCACACCTATGCCGGTAGTTGCTGGGAGCACTAAGCTCGAAGTTGTTGACGAGTATGTTTACCTGGGACAAATAGTCCGACTAGGTAAGTCCAACTTCGACCGAGAGGTCAATCGACGGATTCAACTCGGTTGGGCAGCGTTCGGGAAATTACGGCACATCTCGTCAGGTATACCTCAAAACTTGAAAACGAGACTGTAAAACCAGTGCGTGTTGCCAGTGATGACCTATGGAACTGTGACGTGGTCCTTCACTGCTGGCCGGATGAGGAAGCTCAAGGTCGCTCAGCGAGCTATGGAGAGGGCTATGCTCGGAGTTTCTCTGCGTGATAAACTTAGAAATGAGGATATCCGCAGTAGAACCAGAGTGATCGACATAGCCCAACGGATTAGTAAGCTGAAGTGGCAATGGGCCGGTCATATAGCTCGAGGAACCGACAACCGATGGGGAAAAAAGGTTCTCGAGTGGCGGACGAAGTGTAGGGCGTCTCTTCACTAGATGGAGTGACGACCTGGTAAGACATGCAGGAAGTCGATGGATGCAGGTGGCTCAGGACCGTGCTTTGTGGCATTGCTTGGGGGAGGCCTATGTTCAGCAGTCGACTTGTGAAGGGCTGTAATGATGATGATGATTATAACCACACGCAATACTAATTAATTGCACAGTATGGTCTGATAATCTTAAATTAAGTATTTGAGATTCATATTTATTAGTATTTGTTATTATGTTATCTATGCAAGTTGCAGAATAACCGGTAATCCTAGTTGGCTCGTGTATAGTAAGGTGTAGGTTGTATTTCCTTAGTGTTGTAATAAAGATACTACTTCTTTTGCTGTTTTCTAACGTATCTACATTAAAATCTCCTAATAATACTAATTTGTTCTTATTGTTACGTAAACGTATCATTAGTTTAGAAAGTAATATTTCAAGTTTTTCGATAAATATGTTAAAATCGCTGTTAGGGGTTCAATATATACATATAACAACCAGATTTAATTCACTTAAAATTATACCACAACTTTCAAAATGAATATCAATTGATAGTTGATTTAAGTAACCTATATTTTTGGAATCTATGTTACTTCTTGTGTAAATGCAAACACCTCTTCTAGACTTCGATTTTCTTGCATAAATAGCCACCATTTTATACCCAGGTAACTTGTAAAAGTTCTTTTCATCTTCTCTCAAAAATGTTTCCGTAAAACATAGTATATCTAAAGTTTTTCTTTAGTTAAAATTTCAATATTGTTTATTTTAGATTTTAAGCCTTGTATCTTAACATGGAAAATATTCAGAACGTTCACAGGAGTGAAAAAACTGGTTGTTAGTTACGGTATTAACAATTTGTTTATTGATTGGTTTAAAATAGAAAGGAATGGTTCCTTTCTTATAATTTGATACATTATTAATAACACTATTATTTTTATCAGATTTAAATGTGTTCAGGAAACAGATCAAGGAACACTATTTGTCTCTCACCCTCTCTCTCTTCCTCCCTTATTTATGGTCATTGATCTACCTAAAGAATGTAGTCTTTTTAGTGCCCGTTAATCTTTTTCTTATTTTTATTTAATTCTTCTGGGTTGTCTGGAAGATATTGCTATGTAGCAATAAGACCGCCTTTTGTTTTTTCCTCATTATTTCTTAATTTTTTGTTATATTTATCTTTTCTTGGTGTACAATAAAGAGTATTTTTATTGTATTGTATTGTATCGTATCGTTTTAGTGTAGGATTTCCTTTAGTCGACTCACAATATCCACGGGATGATATTTGCGGTGTAACACTGTGTTATCACGTGGCACTGTAATAATTACGGTATATTTTTAGGGTATGGGTATTTTGTTTTCTATCGGAGATGAGATTTTCCTTGCTTGACTAAGTGAAAGAACGTCTTTTAAAAAAATAGCGTATTATTTTTTTTGTAATTCTAATTATTAGATCTACCTTTTCAGTATGGGACCATTCAAAACTGAGCAAATTTAATTTCACATGGTGGGACGTGACCACGTTCTTGCCATACATAGAGGAGACCTCGTTTGAGAATTCACTAATGACACACCGAAGTGGCGCGCTGCAGTTGTCCTCATTGAAGAGCGTGTACCAATCCCTCACCAGCAACGCTAAAGGAATATTCAACATTATCATAGAGTACCAGTTAGAGAACCATAAACAAGCACATTATCAAGGTATTTTAATTTTAATTAATTTTCTAGCTGTACTATTTAATTACTACACTAGAAAATAATATATGACTTTGTTAAGTGACATTTATTTTACTTTGAAATGATGTTTGGGACGCCGGGCAATACCAGGCCTACACAACTCCACGTGTTATTGCTAGTAACTTATTAAAAGTACTATTGGTGTATGGCCTCAACGAATAGCTTGTTGAATAGTGTGAATCCTTACCCGACCGTGAGCACCTAAAATCCATTTCTTTTCGGATGTGTTACTGTTTCCTGTGACGATATATATATATGAGTGATTTGTATTCGCACTTTGACAAAGGTGTGAATGGGAATTTCTCATCGTTGTTGGTATCGCTAGAAAAGTCACATGGAAGGAGTGATTCTTCTTTGTTGAACACTATTATTAAAATTACATAGACCCATCAGCCTCACGCAGTGGCGTAGCTATGCAACCAAGGGCCCCGGGGCAAAAATGAAATCGGGGCCCTATTTCAACTAAACTTAATACTTTAAAGTTGCAAAACTACTACATCATCAGCTCTTTATTGCCCACTGCAGGGTATAATAAAGCAAAGCTACTATGTAGTATGTGTAACGTAGCAGATAATATTTAATCGTACTATATAATCTACATACGAGGGCGACACTGAAAGTTTTTAGAACTGGCCACTTGTAAACGATATAATAAAAAAATAAGTTCAAATTTTGAAAATGGAACTCTTTGCCAATATGTATATATTTTATTAATTTGTCATATGTTTACGATTTGGCGGCAAATTGAAAATTGTCTGTGTCACGTCAGCATGAATTTAACGCGAAAAATTTTTCGTACAATGATTTTTCATGACTTTCGATGTCATTTAAGTCAACAAGAAAGTTATGATAGACTTCGATTGGCCTTTCACGATGAAGTCCCATCTCGTGACACTGTTTACAACTGGTTTAATGAGTTTAAACGTGGTCGCACTAATCTCACCGATGATCTGCGTGAGGGACGGCCTTCTACGGCGTTGACTGAAGATAACATCAGTGTTATGCGGCGTATGATAGAGACTGACAAAAGAGTGACTCATCAGCAGATTCGGACAAGCTGAGGCATCGGTATGAGTCAAGTGCACAAAATCCTCCATGAACATTTAGCGGTCAGGAAGCTTTGTGCCCGGTGGATACCTCATAATTTGACAGAGGCCCAAAAACTTCGTCGTGTTGATTGGTGTCGTGAAATGGTTCAAAGATTTAACGGAGGTGAATCAAATGCTGTGATCGACTACTTTGCGACGTCAGATGTGGAATTACTTGGTCACCCGCCCTTTAGCCCCGACCTCGCACTTTGCGATTTTTTTTTTATTTCCGACAATAAAAGAAAAACTTCGAGGAAAACGTTTTATGGACGTCGAGGAAGCAGTGGCTGCGTTTCAAAATGCCGTCGAAGAGACGAGTGGGCAAAGTGCTTTTCTCAGTGGTTCCATCGGATGCAGCGATTTATTGATGTAAATGGACACTATTTTGAAAAGATATAATAAAACTAATAACTTGCTAGTTTGTTCAGTTTTTGATTTTCTAAGAACTTTCATTGTCACCCTCGTAATATATAAAGTGTATATACTTAGTAACTCACTCATTTTTTACGTGGTAGAGCCATGCTGCAGCTATATTAGTAGTATAGTTGTAGCACGAATGGGTCGGCTCGACCGGGGAAGGACCACGCTCTCACAGAATACCAGCGTAAAATAGCAGCTTAACACTGCTGTGTTTCGTGTGGTGAGTGTAGAGAACCGGAGACCCTTTTTACTGGAAAAGAGGCATTCCATCTTAGTCCTCACGGGTGACAACGCATCTGCATTTTGATTCTTTATTGAAGATAGATGTAGATGTCTATGGGTCACAGCAACCACTTACCATCAGGTGGACTGTGTGCTCGTTTGTCACCCTATCCTATAAAAAAAAAAAACTCACTCATCTATCAACGCACAGCCCAAACCGATAGATGCAGAAATCTGAAAGTTGGACAGTAGCTGCCTTTTATAACGTAGGCATCTACTAAGAAAGGGTTTAGGAAAATTCAACCTCTAAGGGGATGAAGTAGGGTCTTACAGTTTGTATGAAACTTTTAATTTTACGAAATGATTGACTTGAAAATTACAAAAGGTACTTTGTATATTACGTGGCAGAGCCACGCTGCAGCTATATTATGGTTGTAACACGAATGGTTCGACTCTATCGGGGTAGGACTACGCTATCACAGAATACCAGCTTAAAATAGCAGCTTAATACTGCTGTGTTTCGTATGATGAGTTTAGAGAACCGGAGACCCTTTTTACTAATAACGAGGCATTCCATCTTAGTCCTCAAGAGTAACAACGCATCTGCATTTCTATTTTTAATTGAGAGTCATATAGATGTCTATGGGCCACAATCATCCACTTACCATCAGATTGTAAGCATACACTAAGAAAGAATTTTGGAAAATTCAACCCTTAGTAAGAGGGGCGTTACCATATAGTAGCGGTGTAAGAATATCCACTACCCCACATCATCCCGTGGGTATCGTAAGAGGCGACAGAGGGAAACAAATCAGGAGATGAGCAGCAGCGTCTTCCTAATAACGACTAAAAATAAAAATAACTGCGGTTGTCCACCCGCTTGCCAAGCGTGGCAACTATGCAAATATCCCCCTATGAGGCAATCTATGAGGATGGCCTATGTTCAGCAGTAGACTTTAATAGGCTGTAACGGTAACGGTAAGAAGAGGAAATAGCATGTTACAGTTTTATGAAACTTTTTATTTTACGTGGCGATTGACTTGAGACATACTGAAAGTAGTCTTCTTAGATTTTTCAAAACAACCCCTTAGCAAATTACTTCTTTTAAACTACCAACCACGCACCGGATTTTGATACGTTTATCACTGTCATTTAGAGATTTTTTATGGAAGGTTAGTAATTAGTATGTACAATACATTCGGTTCGACAAAAAATTAGATTGACTTCATTATGACGACCAGACGACAACTGTTCAGTGATGTCTCAGTAATCGCTAGGGTGAAAACCGGCAGCGATCACCGAATGGTTAGAGGTACACTGAACCTAAACGTTAAGTTGGAGAGGTCTCGTCTAATGAAGTCAACGCTCCGTCCCCCTCGTGCTCTAGTCCAAAGTCCCGAAACCTTTCAGCTCGAGTTACAAAACCGTTTTCAGTGCCTAGAAAGAAGACTGCAATGAAGTGGACGATATAAATGATAAGCTCATGGAAACTGTCCATGCGGTCGGAGCTAAGTTCTGCAAGACCCGCTGCAGAAGAACACATAAACTCTCCGATCACACTCTTAATCTCATGGCTGTTAGTCGGGAAATGAAGCTGCAGTCTTAACAGATTTGACAGCATACAGGCAACTGAACAGACAGATCTCCAAATGCATGCGGCGGGACTTACGCAACTTCAATACAGCTTGTATTGAAGAAGCGATCGAGCGGAACCAAGGCTCCAAAGTTTGCCAGAGATCTGTCTGCCAGAAAGAGCCAACTGTCAAAGCTGAAGACCGAGTGTGGCAGCGTCGTTTCCGGGACACCTGAGATTTTGAGTGAGATTGAGAGGTTCTATGGGCAGCTGTACACGTCATTGTTGGAGCCACACGCAAGTGTAAGTAACGATCCAAGAGCGAGTCTTATCCGACACTCCGAAGATATCCCGGAAGTCAGTCTGAGCGAGATTAGAATGGCTCTCCAGCACCTTAAAAACGGCAAGGGCCCAGGTGAGGATGGAATTACAGCGAAGCTTCTGAAAGCGGGTGGAAAGCCGGTACTTGATGTCCTTCAGAGGCTCTTTAATTCCGTCCTCCATGGTGGCACTACTCCGGAGGCGTGGAGCAGAAGTGCGGTGGCAAGACCACCGCATCTTCTTCAAGAAAGGTGATAACGCTCTCTTGAAGAACTACAGACCGATTTCCCTTCTGAGCCGTGTCTACGTGCTGTTTTCGAGAGTCATTACGAATCGTCTCGCACGCAGACTCGATGACTTCCAACCTCCCGAACAAGCCGGTTTCCGAAAAGGCTTTAGTACCATAGACCACATACACACCCTTCGGCAAATTGTGCAGAAGACCGGAGAGTACAATCTGCTACTTTGCCTTGCGTATGTGGACTATGAGAAAGCCTTTGATTTCGTCGATCGAAATTTGGGCGGTGCTACAGTC
This sequence comes from Parnassius orleans, assembly GCA_029286625.1. NCBI lineage: Eukaryota > Metazoa > Arthropoda > Insecta > Lepidoptera > Papilionidae > Parnassius > Parnassius orleans. The sequence continues at coordinate 1,327,327 of JAGSMP010000027.1, read as the reverse complement.
CCTTCAGCGGTGCCAAGTTGAATGTCGGTATATCGAAGTGCTGAAGTGTTTGTACAGTAGGGCTACGATGGCTATCCGAGTACAGAATCAGAGTACGAAACCTATTCAACTGCAGAGAGGTGTAAGACAGGGTGACGTTATATCCTCGAAACTCTTCACCGCTGCATTGGAAGACGTTTTCAAGCTACTGGACTGGAAACGATACAGTATTAACATCAATGGCGAATACATCACTAACCTTTGATTTGCCGACGATATAGTCCTTATGGCAGAATCGCTGGAGGACCTAAGCACTATGCTCAATGACCTCAATAGTGCCTCCCAACGGATAGTTCTTAAGATGAACATGGACAAAACAAATATTATGTTTAATGTCCATGTCACACCTATGCCGGTAGTTGTTGGGAGCACTAAGCTCGAAGTTGTTGACGAGTATGTTTACCTGGGACAAATAGTCCGACTAGGTAAGTCCAACTTCGACCGAGAGGTCAATCGACGGATTCAACTCGGTTGGGCAGCGTTCTGGAAATTACGGCACATCTTCTCGTCAGGTATACCTCAAAACTTGAAAGCGAGACTGTACAACCAGTGCGTGTTGCCAGTGATGACCTATGGAACTGACACGTGGTCCTTCACTGCTGGCCGGATGAGGAAGCTCAAGGTCGCTCAGTGAGCTATGGAGAGGGCTATGCTCGGAGTTTCTCTGCGTGATAAACTTAGAAATGAGGATATCCGCAGTAGAACCAGAGTAACCGACATAGCCCAACGGATTAGTAAGCTGAAGTGGCAATGGGCCGGCCATATAGCTCGAAGAACCGACAACCGATGGGGAAAAAAGGTTCTCGAGTGGCAGCCTCGTATCGGTAGGCGAAGTGTAGAGCGACCCCCCCACTAGATGGAGTAATAATAATTTATAGAAGTAAGGGTGACAAATGAACACACAGTCTTCTTTACGGTAGGTAGTTGGTTGACCCATAGACACCTTTGCATCTTTCCTCAATTAAGGATCAGAAAGCAGATACGTCATCACCCTTGAAAGTAAGATTCCATCTTATCACCAGTACAAAGTATCTACCGGTTCTCGCGACTCACCTTACGAAACAACGACAATAATATGCTATTTAACGTTGGTTTTCTGTACGAGCGTGGTGCTTTTCTCTTTAGAGCCAAATCATTCGTGCGGCATTCATATTACGTTGCAGCGTGGCTCTACCATGTATATAAAATAACGTATAAAATCAAAATCAGCATCAGTGTTATCAGTACCAACAGGTGTGGAAGTTAACGGTTTCTTATTAAAACAAAATTTACTTCAATAACCAATTTGTTAATAGTTCTACCTATACTTAATAGAATCAGGCGTTACTTAGCGGAAATCCGTTCTTCAGTTCTACCTTTTCTTTCCTTGTATGTAGTTGTATTTATAATCTATACATATAATAAATCTGTAGAAAAGTCGTGTCTGTAATTCTAAAATATTCTTGAAAAAACAAGTCTAGGGGACTAATTAAAGGGTGCCAAAGCCAAATTAGTGGTTTTTAGAATTTTTGTCTGTGTATTCCGGATTCACGCAAAAACTATTGAACCGATTTACATGAAAATTTGTATGTAGGTATTTAGTAACCCGGGGCAACTTATAGGCTATTTTTTATCCGATTACAGAACTTCGAAAAAAGAAGGTTAAGTATTTTCCTTCCTTTAGATGTTAATTTTCTATTATATCTTAGTTTTAGGCGGTATGACGGGTGTTTTTCAAATAAATAAAGCATAAACATAGTTACAAATAAAGATTAAAATATAGTTATAGCCTTGGTAAAATAATTTGAAACTACAGATTTATTATCAAAACAGCGCCATCTGTCTTCAAATGGCAAAAGTAGTATATTTTGCCTTCAGTTACATAGTTATAAATTAAATAATATAAATAACTTACAAAAATTTAAATAATTAGATTTTTAAAATTATTTAAAAATTCTAACGTTTAGTTTTGTAGTTATTTTGTTATTTTATTTTAAAAGTGTAATAATTTCAATAGATAAAAGTGAAAATTGATAAGGTTTTTCTTAGAGTATTTATAATAGCTTGCTTATTCAACACTCTAAGAGATTTTTATATTGTTGCTTCTATCGCTGATATTACTAGATAGTATAGTTTTGGATTTCATTATTTCATCTACTAATAGCGCCATTTACTTACTTCTAAATAAACTAAAATGGTTAGCCACTGATAAAATTAAATAATAGAATGCTACTGAATATACGATGTAAATAATTGAAAATTCGTTCGTGGTATCGTTGGATGTGTTGGATAATAATGTTATACACATCCAACGATACCACGAACAGGAACATAAAGGATGTATGTTATAATGGATTACCTAGTAGATGTGGTCAAAACTCATGCAAAAGCTTAGTTTCAGTTTTTATGAACAAATACGAGGGCCGCGTAGTTCGCCATGAGAATTGATCATGGCACCCGAGCAAAACGTGTACGATTCCCTCGAGGATGAATCTGTTGATTGATGTAACATGTATGTAAGCTTCTACTTTTTTACTGTTGATGGGGCAATATATGCAGTTTTTATTTCATTCATATTTTCGGGTATGTTACTTTTTGTTTTCACTCTACCGTAAATATTAAAGGTTGCAAAGATGAGTAGAACTCATTATCATCAGCCTATCAAAAATCCACTGAAATGAACATAGGCATCTTCCATAAATTGTCAAGTAGCTGGATATTTGCTATAGTTGCCACGCTTGGCAGTAGGCGGGTTGGCAACCGCAGCTATTATTATTGTGATCTGTTGTCAGGAAGATGATGCTGCCATCTCCTGTTTGTTTTCCTATGTCGCCTCTTACGATGGGACGGTATGAGGTGGCGGATTTTCTTTCACCGCTACAATAAGGCGAACATTTTTCTACTCCAATGAGTTTAGTGCTTCCCACGTTCACTGTGAATAAAATGTATAAGGAATAAAACTAATTTTAAGGATTTTTTGCGTTTAATTTTAACTTTTTTAATTCCCGATGTTTAGGGCCCTTTATATCACCCATGGTAACGGGAGGACTGAGTTGTTTGACCACCTGATGTCATAGTTAGAATATAATAGAATAGAATAAATACAGTAGTATTAAACGTGGTAAAAATAACTTTGCACACGCAATAATTTTTACCAACTTTAATATAATGGATTTCCGCAAAGTAACGCCTGATTCTATTAATTATGCAATAGTATGCTTGGGTTTGAATTTAATTTTATTAATTATGGGGTCCTTAGCAGATAGTAGCACTCAGCCATCTTCCCTATTAAAATTACGATGTTTTTTTAATTTCAATAGCCTCGAGATTTATCATTGGTAGGAATCGGTGTTCTAATGCAAGGATTTATTGTCTATCAGATCTGATATAATGGATGACATGACATACTTTAGACTTTCCGGGTCGTCGGTGCTTCACATCATCAACGATATGTTCCTTTACGCGGGTTTTTATGGAACTTTCATCCAAAGATGCGTAAAAACGCCCTCGTAAAAAAGTTAAAATTAAACGTGATAAAATCCGTGACATTAGTTTTATTCCATGTGTAGTATACATTATTATAGAACTGCATTTACGAAATTTTGAAGTCTACTCGAACGTAAAAAAAAATATCTACATCTATTCCATGGTACTAATCAATATTAAATAGGAGACCTTTGATATGTATGAAATATCTCAAATAAATATCATACCGTAAATTGATAGAAGACCATGAAATTCATCATTATTTTGTCAAAGCTAAATTAACTTTAATTATGAATTAATGTAAAGAGTAAAATGTAAATAATAAATTTCGATTTCAAGACAATTTACCTTTCTTATGGATACATAGGAAGACACGCCCGATATAAAAAATAGTAGGTGTTTCTAGACATATATATTCACGTGTTCCTGTAGCTATTATATCTTTGCCAAATACCAATCATCTACGTCTAATAGTCTTTTAGAATTACAAAAAATCTTTGACAAACATAGAGACACAGACATCGAGGTGACTCTAAAAGTGATCGAATTTTGCTAAATTTGGCTCGGAACATCATTTAATGATGTTTTTAAATTCAAGCTCACGCGAGCGAAGCCACTGGTAAAAAGCTAGTAATAAAATAAATATCTTGTATTTTATTTGATTACGGACATATTGACATAAAGGCAAAATATAGTTATGTTATTATCTTGTATCTGCGGATTCCTTATTCAAAATACTTTTGGTGGTGGCCACATTTAATTAAGCATTGCACCCTTTTTAACCGACTTCAAAAAAGGGGAGATACTCAATTCGAATGTAATTTTTTATGTGTGTTACCTTATAACTTTTTTCTACGCTAACCGATTTTGATGATTCTTTTTTTATTTGAATGTTCATGTGGTCTGACCAGTAGTTTTTGAGTTATCCATAATAATTTTATATTAAATATATAAGTATTATGTATTGTAATCTATATTGAATAAAAATGATTGAAGTCGGTTGTACAAAATTTTTAATTTTACGACTTGTTTTAACATCTACCTATACGTATAAGTGTCTGTCTGTAATATCGAAATACGTGCCCTTATCGAGTTCAGGAGGTTATTTGCAGGTCAATATGACATGAATAACCATTTGTAACATTTTTGTTTGTCTGTCCTGGCCAATCTTCGGAATGGTTGAACCGATTGTGATGAAACTTTAGGACAGGTATAGAATAATTCCAGGTGGGATCTAGGCTATATTTTATCCGAAATACATATTATTTTAAAAAAAAACGAAACAGATAAAATTAAGTGTTAAATCTAATAACCCCATATTAGTAGATCGTATCCACACGGAGCCGGGGCTAGTTCGTAAATGACTATAGCGTTTTAATATTATTTTTAATATAATGTGAATATAGAGATACAGAGCAGTGCCAGGATTGATCTAGGGCATTTTTTATGCGAAGAATGGCATAGATTTTCATTCTCACTGACTTCTGAATGTGAAATAGTTTTATTCAATAATGGTTCACTTTTTAATTATTTTGAAACAGACTTTTACTTTTTATTAAGTTATTTTCTACCCTATTGAGTGGACTAAGGAATATTACATTCTAAATGTCGTCAATATAGTTACATTAAAAATTCATTGCCAATTTTGCCACCCTTAAAAAATTAAATAAAAAATAATCATATAAAAATCAGTTCACAGTTGACGAATATATCGCGTAACATGCAAAAATAAAATACAGTCCAAATGAGAACCTCCTTTTTTCGCTGGTTATTTTCAGAAAGTTCTTTTATATTACTGAAAGTTAGTACAAAGTACTTATATGTATAACTAGCTGTGCCCCGCGGTTTCACCCGCGTATTGTTTAAGGAATTACTTATTTAATAATTGATTTATAGTTCTTCAGTATAGACAATATTTTTAGTAACCTTTTCATTTGGTATTAAAATATATTGGTTTTCACCGCATCCTGTTCTAGATCATATAACTGCCCATGGGAAAACAGCATTCACTTAAATCTATCCCCACGTGCTTGAAAGTCTGTCCTTGTGCTTTATTTATAGTGACTGCAAACGATACTTTTATGGGAAATTGTATTCTTTTAAAACTAAATGGTAAATCTGTAGGTATCATAGGGATTCGGGGTATCAGTACCGTTTGCCCAACTGCTGGCCCTGTCAAAACTATAGCAACTATGATATTATTTCTAAGAAATTCAACTTGAAGTCTAGTTCCGTTACATAGACTTGGTGGCCGCAGGTTTCGTAATAAAATAATGGGAGTGCCACTTTTTAAGTTCAATGAGTATGGGGGCAGCCCACAAGGATTCAAAGAATTTAAAAATTCTTGAGGGTAATGTACCGCGTCTTCTTGATCCATGACAGTATCAATAGCAAGGTAGTTTATGTTGTCGCCTGGTAAATTGGCCATTATTTTATCGTTGATGGCGTCAACGCTTGTATTTTTGGCAGCTAAAATTGCCCTTTCACACATCCATTGATAATTTTTTTGATTTATATTAGCGGCATCCGGGTATACTCTAAAGATTAGGTCTTCAGTGATGGTTACGATTTCACCAAGGTCTTTACCAATGGATATTTTCTTTTCGGTTGACTCCGGTACTTTCCCATTACCAATCAATAATAGCTTTTTCGGGAAATCTGTGTTTCCTCCACCCAAGTGACTCCTCATGTTGGTATACAGCTTCAAGATGTCAACAGATTCAAGGGGAAGATTTTAAGCAAGATTTAATAATATCTGCTCTAGTTCCCCTAACTATTACAGGCAAAGTTTGTCTGAAATCACCAGAAAACATAAAAGTAATTCGACCCATAACTTTATTTGTGCTCCTTATGTCTCTAAGAGTTCTGTCTAATGCCTCTACGTGAGCTCTATGAGTCATGGTGCACTCATCCCATATTATTAGCCTGGCATCTTGCAAGATTTTACCCAACGGGCCATTTTTACGGATTGAACACACTGTCTCGTTCAAGTGACACAGTAAGGGGCAATTTAAAGGTAGAATGAGCCGTTCTCCCGCCTGTCAACAGTGTAGCAGCAATACCTGACGACGCAACGGCAATAGCAATTTTTCCCTGTGACCTAACTTTCGTTAATATTAAATTGGTCACAAAAGTCTTGCCAGTTCCACCTAGAGCATCAAAAAAAAATGTTTTGCCTTCGTCAGAAAAAACGATTTTTAGAACAGAACTATAAGCGTTTACTTGATCATGCACCAACTTAGGTTCATTTTCGGAAATATATTTATTTAATTCGTTAACATCGTATGGTCTCCGCAAAACTTCTTCTAGAGGCTCCATATTATGAGAATTATTGCGAATTGGGGCCGGAAGTCTGAAATCTGTAAGACATTTTTCGGACATTTCATGAATTTTGTCTTCAATAAATTTAAGACCTTCATTGTATATTTCGTCATTGTATGGCATTAACAGGTCCTGATTTTCATTTCGAACTCTATTTAATATGTCTTCACATAAGTTATCAGAATTTTTTCTCCATAATTCCATTGGTTCTGATGGGTGGCAAAATATTAATATGATGGCAAATAATTCTCTCAATTTGGCTGCCGACTCAGAAATAGCCCCGTCTAAAAGTGTATTTTCCCAATGTTCATCTCCTTCTAGTAATCCTAGTTCTTTGCAAGCACCTTGATACGTGGCTAACGTAATGTTATTTACAGTTCTAAGATTTTCAAAAGAAGTTGGTCCGCGTACATTCATTAATAGCATTCTTAAATAAAAACATTCTGTTTGGGTTGGATGAATATTATAAACACGACTTAAAGCTGCGTCTTTTTTTACACCAGGATATCCATTAACATCCCGCCCACGTTTCCTTCTAGAAAATTTATTTTTTCCCATGTTTAATATTGGGGCACTTCATGGTAAAGCAAAGTTTTCGCAAAATCGTCATTTCTGCAGAGTTCAAAAAAGCCAATGAGCGTCGATGCAGGTGGATTATTAACGCGTTCTTGAAGGTTGTCATCATTGAAATATATTCTTTGTCCATTTTGTAAATGGACTGCTAAATGGATGACTGCTGGGTAGCGCTCATGGATCGGAAACTGAAATATTCTCCAAACTGCTTCAGAAGTGCTAATATAGCGACCATTGAGATATTTTTCGACTTCATCGTTGTTATTTTGCACAGTGAATGTAGCTTGATCAGAACCTTTATGGATGTACTTGCAAATATATTTTATTGCTTTGACTGACTGGCAAAATTCAACGTTAATATGTGCGTTGAAAATTCGTAGTAGAACTGTATTATATGGAACAACCCATCTATTGTCTATTATTCATTTCAGTTCCTCTCACATTTAGGACACCTGTATTTCCTCCGCAATTTGATGCTCTACGTCTATAGGTTGGGTAACCATCATCACCAGTTTGTGTCTCAGAAATCAACTTCCTTGGATATTTTTTGGTACACATGTTTTCTTTCATGCAGGGTGACGTCGGGTTATTTGGTCCACAAGGGCCGTGAATCATGTTTTTCATCACAATGTGATAAAGTTCAGGATCTTGTTCTTTGTCAGGTATTTCAGCCCGTATTACAACATCTATAGAATCTGTTTGCACTTTGTCTGTAAGCCATAGCAAAATATGCGCATGTGGTAATCCTCTTTTTTTGCCATTACTAAGGCATATAAACAAAAGCCTTAGTAGTGCCAAAAATATTTTTTTTTATTAATAAGTCCATAATTTTCTTGAGTTTTAAATGAAAAACTCTTGAAACCAATCCTATCTATCTTGTGATTTTTGATTTGGAAATAACTCGATTTTTATTTCTTTCCATTCTGGATTGCAGGTGAAGGTGATAAAAAAATCTGGTTTCCCAAAGTTCCTAACATATGTCATTGCGTCTTGGCTCTTTTCATTCATATATCGCGGAGATCCTGCAAATGAAGACTGCAATATCACATACTGACCAATATTAGACGCATTAACACTTACATCATTAGCAACTGCATCTCGCAGGTGTATATATTCATCAGCCCTCAATTTATTTTTGATTTCTCCTGATAAAATCAAGTCTTTCAGATATCATTTTTGCCACCATATCAACACAATATTGATTCAACAATCCTCTGAAATAATGCAAACTGTTCATATCATTTGTTCTCACCATAAGCCTGAATGCATAAAATTGCATACATGATACTGTCTTAGATCGTGCAACATCGTTTTGTTGTTGAATGTTGATACAGTACCCATCATCTCCTTGTGGGAAGAATAGAGGACACTGCAGGGGGTCATATGACCTGTGCAACTCAGAAACTCTTTGTAAATGACCGTCTCTAGTATTTATCACAATATCTCTTTGACCTTTATCCTCATCTACTAAAAGAACAGCGACTTCGTCTACAGTTGGCGCATTGTAGCGACCACCGTGCTCGTTGGCAGGTTTTAGATCAGCGTGAATAATTAGTTTTAAATCGTTTGATGGTCTGTTTTCAAGATTATATTTGAAACTTTGAATGTACCTATTATAATCATGAAGCTCTTTTTGCAAAGGACCAATGAGATCAGTTCGCAAATTGGGATTTATATTTGTGCGCAAAGATAACTGATCGGCTTGGGAACCAAAATATATTTGCAAAAACTCAGGCTGCGCACCTTGAGCAGGTAGTAAATTACCTATCAATTGGTAAACCTGTCCATGTATTTTGAAGGTAGGCATAAAATTGCCCTCACGAATTTCTTTTGCACCGAATGACGTCATTTGAAATAGAGTGTTGTAGTATCTTGTATGACTCAAAAAATATTTTGAGCCTAGATGTGTACCTAATAATAAATCTTTCAGAACTGGTGTCGGTTCCGGAATTTTAGGGATATTCACTTTACCATTGCTGCAGCATAAACCTGGTGCTTCAGTTTCCCATCCTTGTGCTTGGCAATTGGTGCAGATATTATTCATTCTGCCAATGTCAACATCGTTAAGTTCAGAATAATCTACGTTACAGTCATATGCAAAGGCTGAATTTAGTAGGTTGGTTTGCCTACGTGTTCTGTTGATATTTGATGTCTTTCTTTGTGCAGTTAAACGGCGTGAACGTTCAGAGCTTGACTGTCGAGCATTGTATATAGAACGTTCAGTGGTTGATTCTCTTGTACGGCTAGCAGCAATTTGTGCATTCTGCTCAATCAGACGTTGAGAACGTTCAACACTTGATTGTCGTGCATGGCTAGCAGCAGTCCGTGCATTCTGGTCCATCAAACGCTGAGAACGTTCAATGGTTGATTCTCGAGCACGGCTAGCAGCCGTTCGTTCATTCTGGTCCATCAAACGCTTAGCACTCGTTTCCCTAAGCAGATTTTCTCTGGAAACGTTACGTTGATTATCCAACCTATTAATACGCTCATCTTCCGTCGCATTGCCACACATAAGTCTCAGACGTTTTGCTGTGGCAGAATGCTGAGAAAGCTGAGACTTTCTTCGAGGCATTTTGGATCAAACATTAAAAAATTAAGGCAGATACCTCCCTAGTAATTGATATAACAAACTAAATATACAAAACCAACCATAAACTTATTTTTTTATCCCACTAACTATATAAACAAACCTATACAGATAAAAGAAAACAAAAAAGAAATTTTAATTGTACACCTGCCCACGTACTTCGTAATTAACTACAAATTTAACTAAATAATTACCTACTATTAGAAGCGGAAAAAAGAATGAAGCTATACCATGTACATACCCTAAATATATCCTAAACTTATTTTTTTAAACCTATGAGACAAAACAAAACGATTATGAATCAATCAAAAAATAAATTTTAATTGTAGAAGTGGAAAAACGAAAGAATATAATATACCATCTACATACCATAAATATACCCTTAACTTATTTTAATAGACCTATGAGACAAAACAAAACAATCATGAATTAATCAACCAGTACCTTCTACCACTACCATAATAACCTACTTAGTATTAAGCAACAAATAGAAAATAATTAAGTATTATGATTATTTATAAATAACCCGTTCAGAACGACCCTCATTCTATATTAAATTTACATATTTCCTAAGTACATACTCAATTACCAAAAAGTAAAATTCAAATTATTCAATGATAGGTGCACAAACAGTCAACGTCAAACACTGTCCAAGCGACGTCTGTAACAAAAAGGGCCGTTCATGCATCTAAGCCGCGCGAAATGACAGCTCGCTTAATATAGGCGTTCACTGCTGGTTTCTTACGGATCTCATCGAGCGACTAGGGTTTATACGATCGTTCGTGCTCCGAGCAGTGTTTATTATATTAATTTTTCATTATCTCTTAAACTATGCGTCCAAATAACATGCTATAAAGAGCAAAGTTTATCTTCATAAAATTGTCTTGATGATGAAGTAACTTTCATTCGTAAGGATTAATATGCCATGCCTAATAATAACGCTCATAAATCACTTTTTAATTTTCAATAATTTTTTGTCACAAAATACCTTATTGTGGCTTATGTATAAGAAATAGGCATATGGTAGCACGGACTTTTTTTTAGGTGGAGCAAAGACCAATATTTTTGTAGAACATTGTATTTATGTAATACTAAACGTAAATGTACGTTACGCCAGCGCACGCGGATAACATTACAAAATAGCAGTTAGAGAGCGCCTTTTCTTCCGACTTGCTTAACAAAAATCAATATTTAAGGCTAGCTGAGAGTTATAGGCTTAATGCTAGATAGCCAATACTATTTCTCATGAATCTGGCTATTATATACAAAAATAATTTTTCAAATCGGACTGGTAGTTCCAGAGATTAGCGCGATTAAACAAACAAAAAAACTCTTCCGCTTTATTATACAAGGGGTGATCCAAAAGTAATGATAATGAAAATAAAACACGGTAATTAAAGTTAAAATAATAATTTATTTTTCTACATAGTCTCCTAACAAATCAATACATTTAGTCGCATCTCTTTTCTAAACCAAGGATTCCCTTTGAAAAAATTCTTTGTCTTGACCCTCCCAAAACGCTTCAACAGCGGCCATTACTTCGCTATCGTCTTCAAATTTCTTGCCTCGGAGGCGTTCCTTGAGCCGAGGAAAGAGGTAGAAATCACTAGGAGCTAGATCTGGCGAATAGGGAGGGTGTTCGAGCAGTTCGAATCCCGTTTCTTGAATGGCAGCCATCGCAACTGCGGCTTTGTGAGCCGGTGCGTTGTCTTGGTGAAACAGCACTCCAGCTCGCAGTTTGCCGCGTCTTTTTCCTAATGGCCTCCCGTATTCTTCTTATTTGGTCTGCGTAGTAAGAGCCCGTAATAGTGGCTCCTTTTCCATATATTCCACCATAATTATGCCTTGAGCGTCCCAAAAAATAGATGCCATAACATTTCCCGCCGAACTTGAAACTTTGAATTTCTTTGGCGTCGGTGAGGAGGCTCGCTTCCAAGTCATCGATTGTTGTTTCGTTTCAGGATCAAAATGGTGGATCAAGGTCTCGTCCATAGTCACAAAACGGAACAAAAATTTTCTTGATCTCCTTGGAACTTTTCGAGATTGACCCTCGAAATGTCAACTCGATTTTTCTTTTGCTCGTCGGTTAACATTCTGGGTACCCAACGCGCAGAGACCTTTTTCATATGCAACTCGTTCGCAAGGATTCTTTGAACGCTGCCATATGAGATCCCTGTGACCTCAGCTACGTGCCTGATGGTCACTCTTCGATCTGCCAACACAACATCTTCGACTTTTTTCACGTTGTCTTCAGTGAGGGACGTGGATGGGCGTCCTTCGCGATGTTCATCTTCAGTGGATGTTCTGCCCAGTTTAAACTCCTTGGCCTAGCGTGCAACTGTAGAATATGGAGGAGCAGAGTCCCCCAATGTTTCCACTAAGTCACTGTGTATGTCTTTTGAAGACATTTTTTTCAAACAGAGGTACTTGACGACAGCTCTAATTTCGTTTTTCTCCATGTTGGTGTTATCTCTTTGACAGTTCGTATTCAAATGAATGTATCTCCCGGAATTCGTGATCTATTTATATGATTTTTTTAGGCTGACGTAGTGAGTATATAAGCAAGCAAAAAATATTTTTTTTTGATTTTTATGCGGACCTGAAGTAACCGATTATCATTACTTTTGGATCACCCCTCGTATAAGTATATAGATTAGCATAGATGTATTACTACTTTGCAAAAATTATTGATTCTATTTGTACGAATCATTTGGCGGCAGCAAAAATATAATTTATCGCAGAAGAAAAGCAGAGCAAGCAGTGTGGTGATAAACTAGAAATTTTAAAGCTAATTTTACTTTTTTGTTGATTATTTTCCCACAATTCTTCTAATGTACGTTTCATGGTATGAAGTTTTACGCTAGGGGATTGTTTGGTCGAGGAAGTACGGGCAAGTCAGCAACCAATCCTGACATCTGTTTAATTGGGATTTCTTTTGTGGAAATGCTTAAAGGTTGAATTTAATACATTATAGCGCCTGAATCGTTCCCTATCTTGATTATGAATTCCAGTGTAAGATTCGTCTTATAACTGTTTTTTGCCAGGTATATTTATATTTTGTATATTCTATTAGTGGTTAGCCTTTTGGATTTTCAACGTCAACCATCTCGGGCTGATTTAAGGTAGTTGACTGCGGCTTATTTTATACTATACTGACCAAACGAGTGGTAGAATTCTAGCCTCACTTCTTTTCAGCCCCTTTTATAGTTTTTTTTTGCGCCCAAAGCAAGGGGCTACCCTCCGGGAAGCGGGTGAGGGAGGTGGTGAATGCTCGTAGCATACCACGCAGCCGGCTGTGTAGTTATGTGGGATTCACTTTGAAGTGCCTACCCACTACTGAATCGGAAGCGACCCCCCTTAGGGAAAGGGGGCGCAGTCTTTTTATAGTTGACTGCGGCGTATTTTATACCATACTGCCCGAAAGAGTGGAGGTAGAGTTCTATCCTAACTTCCTTTCATCCCTTTTTTAATTTCTATCCTCATATCTCTAAACCGATTCGTTGTGGCACCAATTTTCGACAAATTTTAGCTGTGGCGGCGAACAAATATTTCGTGACACGCCTGGCGTGTCAAACGCCATAGAAGTTGATGACACGCCTTTTGTGCCATCAGCCATGTGTAAAAATAATGTTCTTTTTTATGGTTTTTTCACTTGTTTAGACCTGATTAAGTGTAGTTGACATCAAACATCAGTTGTAAACGGAAGGATACCTTTTTTTAGTGGCTAACTACGTGTTTTCCTTGAAATGGAGAGTAGGTGACTTTTTTTATGCAGAGATTACAAAACTTTTGTACTATTTTTTGTTTTATAACAAAAATCATTTATATAGGTAGGTACAGCTAAATCACCCTGAAAACCTTGGTTTTTATTAAATAAAATTTTCGAAAATGTTATATAAATGTAAAAGTAAAGTCGATCTGAAAACGTCTAATTAGTAAGAATAGCAAAACAAGTGTTTTCAAAAGGAAAAAAAACGCCGGCGCTGTACGGCGGATGAACAAGACTATTTATTAGCGAACTTTTTTATGGATGAACGCGTTCGAACTGTTTCAAGCAAAAACAAACCTTATATTATATCACAAGAGCACATGGTACTTCGTAGGGCTATTCGGCCATATGATAGTAATAAGACGGCAGTTCAACCATTTTAAGCAAAATTAAACAATAAGACAAACGCATTGTTTTTTTTTTAACAGACTTGTTTTCCAGAAACTTATTTATAACTTGAGTGCTATTATTTGTTACTTATTAGACTATTTTTCCACAACATGATTTAAAAAACCCACACAGTAAAAAGTACGATGTACAAGTTATAGGTACCTTTTTAACCTGAGTTTATTTTATTATTTGAAAATTGTTTCAGGTTTATCCCTCAAGGAATTATATTCAAAATCACGTGAACAGTTTTTGGTGAGCTCCGACTTGGCTTTGCGAGCTCAACTTACGGAATTCTTAGACCACAAACTAGTGAAAATAAAAAGAATTTTTGATGGAAGTGAGAACTTAATAATACCAATTGAAAGTGTTTTACTACAACAATTTTTAGAGCAGCAAAATAATTAGTGTTATTAAATAATTTTTGAAGTATTTTTGTGTCAAGGATGGATACAAGAAGGTGAAATAAAATATGTAGAACATATAGGTTTAGTTTTTATTTTACAATCCCAGAAATAAAGTCTTATCAGGATTATATAATATATATATCAACAGGCCAAGTTGTAAATTACTTAAACTTAATGACTTACATAATACAATAAAATTATTAACTAAAATTCTCTTCAACATATCTGGCACATTCACCATGATGCATCAACCAAACATTTCATAAATTATCATTGATATACTAAAGTGCATAAATTGCTCTTTTAAGATTTAAAAATATTGTAGAAAAATATTCTCTTACTCATCAGTGTGTAAAGAATTTGATCTAAATCACCGTATGATGCTTGTCGGAATTTATTACGAAAATACTGATGAGCATAAGTTATCATTAGTGAGATTACAATATAATTTAAAAATCAGAATTTCCTGAGTGTAGAAATCCCTTGTACACTGCAAAACCTAGTATGGGTGGGTGCCTTATTGTAACTGCCTGAATACTTATCTATTTATAAATTTAAATTGGTGTCTCTTGAACAGTCTCGAATTTCAAATTACTTGACGCCACAAATATAAAATTATACCTAAAGATTTGCATTTTTAAAGATGAGATTACACTTGTAAATTTGATAGTAGTCTATTAATTCGTATGGTAGATTGCAAATATTTAGGTTACGTTGAAAACAACGCCTTGAAAATGTATAAGTAATCCATGCCAAAAATTTACAAGTGTAATCAAAGAGCAAATTTGATATCGATGGTGTCCAAGAGGAATATTTTTTTTTTAAAGAAATTAATAAAACAAATTCAACCATGACAATATTATATACAAATTACGTAAACAAAAGCTTGTAGTTTGTTCCTAATTATTATAGCTTATAATTTCACTTTTGTATTTTCAGTTTGTACATAAATATGAAAATCGACATGTCATAGAATTTTTCTTTAATATGTCTCAACCAGTCTAATTAGTTGGTCATATTAATATACAGGCGGAATACCCACATCGGAATAAAGTCGTTATTTATTAGAAGAAATCTAAACCATTTTCCATTTTTATTAGGTAACTTAAAGCTAATTTATATAATTTTAAATTTTTAAGACTTGTTGAGAGCTATTTTAATCCTAAAATCATGCACTTTCATTTCAATGATTGGATTGACTATAAGTAAGTATGTCAATAGAATAAAAAATGATTATTACATAAACAATTTAATTGAAACATTAACTTGTCGGACAACAAACTACACTTTCCACACAATAGACAAACATAAATCAATGGCCATAAACATATCCTTCTGCTTGCTGTCCATCGGACTTGAATCTCTCGTAGGGTGATAGTAACAATCTCACAAATGACAACTAGTCTATGGGGAATTACTTCAATGTATCGTGATTTATTGTCCGATGCATCGGAGCGCTGTACACTTACAAACTAGTAAGATAACTCCGCTCAAGGCAACACTCAATTCTCGTCATCATCCTCATGTTTCCGCTTTTTACCCCGAGTGCTCTCTTCAGGGTTGCCAGTTGCATTCTCAACATCTAAAAAAAATGTACATCAAAATTTAATCAAAAGTAAGTATTAATTTATCCCCAATATAAATTTTATTCTAATTTTTTCAGTTTTGTTCCAAAACATTAAAAAAGTTACTATTTATTTTGGTTTCTTTCCATACATTCGTTTTTGTTTTATTATATACTCAGATCAACAAGGAAAGACAGACAGAACACAACTTATATTTTAAGTGACACCAAACCATGCTCAACTTACACACACACACACATATATGCACCAAAGACTATGTTTGTGCAAATCACGTCAGTTGTATAACTATTTTCCTTTGTTGGTCTGAGATTATATAAAGAAAAAGGCTTTTAAAGCTATTTATTGTATATAATTATAATACACCAACATCATCATCATCTTCATCATCGTTACAAGCTTTACACATACGCTTCCCACAAGGAACACCACAAAGCATGATCCTGGGCCATGTGCATCTATTATCAGGTTGTTACTGTGGGGAGTCGCCCTACACTCTGCTCAAGAACCTTTTTCACCAATTGGTAGTCGGTTCTTCAACTATTCCACCAGCCCATTGCCACTAGTTTAGTTTAGTTTACGACGGGCTGTTTTCCGCAACTCCACGTCTAAGCGCGGATTTTGCGTGTGGGCAGGAATAATGTGATTATTCGAGTCATGAAGAAGTTCAACAATCCTTTGATAATGCAAGCAACTTCGGGGAGTGATCTCGGCGTGCCAAGATGTTTAATCCTGTATGCAGCGACCTCCGGACATGTCAACAACACGTGGGTCGCCGTTTCTTCCTCCCCCATACTTGCTCTGCACAGGGGACTATCTGTAACACCTATGGTAAATAAATGTTTGTTAAAGGCGCCATGTCCTGTGATAGCACTTGTTACTATCCCAATCTGTGGCTTGTTCAGTCTCATTGGAACCTTGGTTATACAAGTGTTTATTTCAGGCAGGGCCTCCCTAGCTTGTCTACAGTCTACTAGATTTGCGTGTAGCGTGTTGGTCAGTGAAGTTTCTACGTACCAGTGAACGAATGTTACCAAAGGGGATTGGTATGATTGGTTCCGGCCCTATAGTGGCCAGAGCCGATCCTCTTCTGGCCAGTTCATCTGCTGCATCATTGCCTCTGGATCCACTGTGTCCCTTTATCCATTGCAGATTCACATTGTTGTGTTTACATACCTCATTTGATTGTTGATGGCATTCATATATTAGTCCCGAGTTCACCACATTGCAACTCAGAGCTTGTAGTACCGCCATACTATCGCTCAGTATTCTGATGGAGAAGTCTTTTACCTTTCTAGTATCTAATGCTATGGCTTGAATGATACCCATACATTCCGCTGTTGGTGACGTGTAGTCCTTATGCAGCTTGTGGCAGCCATACATGCCAGTCTCTGGTAACGCTGAAGCTTCTTTATAGTGGTGGCTTCATTTGTATTGGTCCATCCTACCAGAGCGCCGTATGTAATCATGGGCCGAATTACAGTTTTGTACAGCCACAGTATAATTTTTGGTGTTAGACCCCATTGCCACTTCAGCTTACTGATCCGTTAGTCTTGTTAGGAAGTCTATCAACTTAGAGAAACTTCGATCATAACCCTCTTCATAGCTCTCTGAGCGACCATTAGCTTCTTCATACAGCCAGCAGTTAACAATGTCTCAGATCCATATCATCACTGGCAACACGCACTGGCTGTACACTCATGTTTTCAAGTTTTGAGGTAAGTATACATGACAATAAAAGAAAATGTTTCGTAATGTCCAGAATGCTGCCCAGCTGAGTTGTATAGATTGACCTTTGGTCGAAGTTTGACTTACCTAGTTGGACAATTTTTCCTAGGTAAACATACATAGTCGTCAACAACTTCGAACTAAGTGCTCCCAACAACTACATGCATAGGTGTGAAATGGATATTACACATGACTTATCTTGGTCATGTTCATTTTAAGACCTATCCGTTGGGAGACTATTGAGGTTAGGTTATCTTAGATATAACTAATGATTGTAATCATAGATAAACATAATTATGTATTATCATCAAAAGACAATCTGACCTGGTATTCTAGAATAGTGCTGAGGTCCTCCACCGATTCTGCCATAACTATACGTTCATAAAATATAAGCATGCAATGCTGAAATAAAGACATTCCTAAAAAAGATGTGCAATTTTATAATCACCAGTAATTCCATTTCAGAAGGACTTAGAACCCCACTTAACTATGGGACTTACAGGTCATTTTTTCTCACTTGCCATTATAAGCTACCTTTATATTTTATATTTTTATGATTCACAATCTGAGTTTGAATCCCAAAAACAAACCATCTATTGAAGGCCAAACCATAATAAACCATCTATTGGAGACTAAACCACACTATAATTTGCATCTAAGAATACCCACTTGGTAAGAAAAGTTGATGGATTCTCTTACTTATTGACTGCAAACATAATATTATATGAAGGCATTTTTTTTAAATTACACATATTTGATGCAATGTTACTTTAAAGTTAAGATTTTAAGTATTTACCCTGAGATTTAGGATTATGCTCGCCATTGGCGTCATTCTCTTCATCTCCTTCTTCATCATCCAGATCATATTCCTCATCTAAGTAGCCCTCTGCTTCATATAGTGGGCTTGCAGAGCTTTCCTCCTCTAAACATAAATTATAATAGTAATAAAATTTTTGTTGCTGTATCACAAAAAAAAATTCAATGAAATTAATGGTACACAATTATGTTAAATTGTATTAAAATTAGGAATGTAACAAATACATTATTTTGCCGATACATAATATGATACAGATAATGTTGCTGTGTAATGTTTTTCAGGAGCTTGTATCATACATTGTCTCTATATTTTTTTTTTCTTAAGCCAGTGCTTGACCACAATCTATTTTGTACAAAACTGGCAAAAATACTTATTATCTAGAATGAATAGTATTTAATACAATTTTTGTCAGAAACCCAACCTCGAAAGGATAAATACTTAAGTCTTGTATTAAAATCAATAATTATTATTGATTGATAATTATCATTAAGCAAGTAATTTTTCCTCATTAAAAAAAGTAATAAATTCTATCTTTAAACATGTATAATATAAATAATATCATCCTGTGGGTGTCGTAAAAGGCGACAGACGGAAACAAATCGGGAGAAGGGCAGCAGCGTCTTCCTAAAAACGACTTAAAATAAAAAACAGCGTTTGCCAACCCACTTGCCAACTATGGCAAATATCCCCCTATGAGGCAATCTATGTTCAGCAGTGGACTTTAATAGGCTGTAACGGTAAACAAAGGGATAAATTATTACACAATGTTAATAATTACTGAAGCCACTGTGATGTGGCGGTGTAACAATATTCACACCTTCATATCGTCCCGTGGGTGGTCATAAGAGGCGACACAAGGAAGCAACAAAAAAATAAAAACAGCGGTTGCCAATTCGTCCTCCATGCATGGAAACTATATTAAAAGTCAATCTATAGGGAGGCCTATCTTCAACAGTGAATTTTGGTAGGCTGTAATGGATGGATGGATAGTTGAAGTTCACTTATGACAGATTTTTGTTTGGAAAGCAAAGTTTATTCAAATTATTAGTAGATATGCTAATCATTTTGTATGAGGCCGCACATGAAAATAGACGTTCTGTGAGAACTGAGATTATCACTTGGATAATGCAAGAAAGTACCTTTAAGGTTTGCGCAAGCTTTTTCGAATTGGGGAATTTCTCTCGAAAAAATACAACACTCAACAAACATGGCAAAGTCGGTAGCACGTGCGGCTTTCACCCTAACTTGCAACGGAACGGCGGCGGCAACCAGCGGTGTTGATTTGCGTGCTTTCTTATTGTCATAATATCGGTTGATATATCGGGCATCCCAATATATTGTATTGTTACATCCCTAATTAAAATTAATTTAAGATCAATTCATTGTATTTGAAATAAAGAATCTTTACCAAGATTTTCATTGTACACCTCGCTGAGTGAGAGATCTTCATCCTCTTCCTCTTCAACCTCATCTTCAGACTCTGTAACAATTACCCTTTATTTAAAATATACCTAAATGTTATTGAAATTATGTTTTTATTAAACCAACAACCATGTAAAAAAAGAATTCTAATGGAATAGTTGTTATTTTAAACATATTATTTAATAGGAATAAAAACTTTCATGAATGAATAAATATTTATGGTAATTTCCAAATTTGATATTTAAAAAAGCAACAAACTATTTTTATTTAATTTAACAAAAACGAGAAGAAATCAATGTAATTAACGCAAAAACATCACAAACCAACTACACAAGCCAATGCAGTATGTAATACTTGTCTTATACTTTACTCAATGTGAGAAAAATTTAAAAAGACAAACTCATAAGTGAACCTTTTGTAAGTAGATTAAGTTTTCTAAATAATATTTATTATATATTTATCTTTTTATTATTAATATCAACATTCTAATGAAAATTTGTCTGTAAAATATCATAATATACTCTATATTATATACTTAAAACAAATATCCTTTAAAATTTTGATTGCAAGACATATAAAGTTTTGCACATGATTACAATTTAAGTATGAGGTAGCCCAATGTTAGTTTGGTATAATAGACAAAAATTAAAAGACAATGTGCTTGTATTTCATAGAAAAGAATTACCAATATGAATATACCAGTATAAATCAGTAAAGAAGTATGGAAGTTGACACTTTATTGCTCTGCATTTTTATTTTAGACAGATAATTTGATTATGGATGTGTATGGTTGTGTCTTGACCTTGAAATTGTGTACACCAATAAGCTTTTAGTTTCATTATTAAATAAAAGTTAAATCTAACTTTTATAAAAATGGAGGCAAGCATCACCAATTTAATAATATGATGCTTACTTTTAATTAGATAACCCATGTGGAATAGGAGACCATAAACAGTATATAAGGATATTAGTAGAGAGGGTTTTGTGTCTTGCGGCCTTTGTGATAAACTATCATCATCAATAACCAGCGGACCAAAATCTATATCCACATCTGTAATCCAGGACAAAGTCATTGTGAACATACTTTTATGAAACATTTGACCTAGTGATGATCCAATCAAAAAATTTCTTTACATAAAATATAACATACTAACCATCCTCTTCACTGTCATTATTTCCATTCTCCTCAAGCCCATCACTGTAAGCATCACTATCCTCAGCCTCTCTATCTTCTTTGTCAAATCTAAAAAGGAATATAGTAACAAATAACTTTGATATGTAAAATAATTATAATCTACAGAAATTTAATTGACTTTCATAATAAAATATTTATGAATACTTTACCCATCTAAATACTTCAGTGATGGATGTAGAGCAAACACCTTGGTCCTGTAATCCTCAATATTAGTGACTTCATTGTTGAACAGATCAAGGTTTTTTAAGTTCTCAAACTCTTCTAATGGTTTCAAAGTTTCTAGGTCTTTGATTTTGTTACCAGATAAATTGAGATGAGTCAACTTTTTGCAGCCATGGAGAAAATTAAGTCCATTAGATATTCTGTTGTCTGAGAGCTCTAACTTCCATAGCTTGGGAAGGGTTGGGAAACCTTTCAGCGATGTCAGACCTGCATTGTTAAGACTTAGGATTTCAAGATTTGTATATTCATCTGTTAGTCCAACAATGTTTGTACTCCTGCAATTGTCCAAATTGAGTTCCTTGACCTGTAAATAATATATAACCATATGTATTAGAACTAAGTTAAAATGTTTTTTTGCATATAAATTTACAAGGTTTAATGCCTATCAATGACGTGTGGATATGCTCCTTAACCAGGCAAGGAGGCTTATAATTATTATTACTTTAAAGGTTTGGTGTATTCATCGATAATGGTAAAGTAATAAAACAAACATTTTTATTTTTATGTATCTTTCTAAAAAAAATTATGTAGTCTCCACAAGTACCTTGCTCAGTACGGTAAAAAAATTGGCAAATGTAATCATGCAAAACACGGTGTCCCACACAAGGGAACTTTGCATAAATTGCACTCTATTTTTGTCTTTTTTGGATTAGTTCTTGTACTGCAAAACCGGTAACGACGTTTAGTGCCTGCATTAGGCATATGAGCTCGAACATTAGTCAATCCAACTATATACACCTTTCTTATTTTTCAGCATGGTTGTACTTGCTTTACGTGATGTAAAGTTATTTATTAGACCTCAAAACGTAAACGAAACTCAGTGACTATTATTTCGCTTCTCATGACAAGATACAAGATGTAAGCATTTATTAGTTGTAAAATGTCTGCTTCGTCATCAACTTCGCTCTCATCATCTGCAGATGACATACAATTTTGAAGTTGTTCTTCAATCTCAATTGTTTTGTAAAGTCCAGCCGTGAAAAATAAGAAAATTTATTATAAATACATCACATATATATGTGTGTGTAATGGACAATGATCTCTATTGGACCACATAGTTCAATTGATTATTTTACATAAAAAGAAAAAATTAAACAGAAGCAAAATATAATAAAAGCATGCAAAAACTCTGATATAAGCACTTGTATATGTCACAATCAAAACTCATAACCGGTCAAAACCACTTGTGACTGCAAAAATCAGGCAAAAATGATTTGGACCGATGCCCTTAGTCATAAACAGTTTTGATTGATTTTTGTAGTCAAAAGTGGTTGTGACCAACATTCTTAGTCAAAAGTGGTTCTGACCAACATTCTTAGTCAAAAGTGGTGTTGTCAGATTTAAACTTCAGACTATCGGTCCAAAACTCGCATTATCAGTAATAGTAGGTTAAGGTGCGGCTGGGGTGGCCCGCGGGCCACCCTAAAGCCACATACATTGTAATGATATAAAATATAATATTGAAGAAATTGAACTTTTTAATTTCAGAAATTCAAAGAGTATAAGTCAAAAGACGTTTTGACTAACATTGTTGGTCAAAACCACTTTTAACCTATGTAATTTGGTCAAAATCACTATTACCCAGTATTTTTGCAGTTAAAAGTGGATTTGACCAACAACCTTAGTCAAAACTACTTTCGCCTGATTTTTTACAGTCTAAAGTGGTTTTGAAGAGTTTTGACTGTAACATATACTACTTACAGGATTTTCGTAGATTTGCTGCAGTTGATAAACGAAAACACCAACAAAACGCCAGTAAATGGGAAACGTTAAAATTTCAAAATGAATATTTATGTTATTAAGGTTTCTTTTATTTCGTAGTTTTTCGAAGGATTTGCATTTGTTGGCAACCCTACGCTGTTATTAGGTTACGTCAAGTGAATAGCGTATATTTAATTACTACAATAACATAGTGACCACGAAAATTATCAAATGATTTTATCTTTTCAGAACCTGTAATAACTTATGGAACGTGGGTAATTTATACAAATAAGTACTTTATCTGGCTTGATGTTATTAAAAGTCAAACAAACCAAAACGTCAAAATGGTGTGAGTTGTCAAAGGTCCATATTGGCGTAGGTTGTACAATTTTACAAATAAGTGATTAAATTGGCAAATTGAATACTAAAATAAGAAACGGATGTGATTTTGTAGCCATTTGTATCAAAAAATATTAATGCCGTGTTTTGATTGTTGATAAAACATGATAAGTTTCTAATTTGCAATGGCGGATGACACGAATCATCGCGACGCAATAAAAATGGCCGCTGTATTGGTAAGGCGTGCGTCTACATTCTGAAGTAAATTTGCTTACAACATAAACTAAAACGTTCAATATGCTTTGTATTCAAGCTATAAAATGACAACATAAAACTGATTACTATCCGTTTATCTTTAAGTGGCTTTCTTACGGGAATATTTGAGCTAGGTGAAAGGGCGCGAAATTATGTAGAGTACATAAAGTAAATTTATTATGTATGGATAAAAGTATCCGTTATATGCAATAATCTACACTTTTTAATTGCTAACTACTTTGAATCAAAGTGCAGTTAAAAATTAAAATAGAAATACATTACATAGAACGATGGTAATACGATGATAACACCTGTGTAAAACTGAAAACTAATCAGGCATAGAGTGATTGATTAACAATTATGTAAAATTATACAAGAAACGAAATGCGAGGATGTTATAATGAAAGCTATTAGTGCTTGCACATTATTTGTTTGCTTACTTCTCCACTTAATATGTCTACAGCGTTTCAATACTTAACCTCAAACTGAACATTATTTTAAGTGATAATTACTGCTTCGATTGTGCCAATTTTTTTTTCCTATTATTCCTCAGTAATCAATTATTGTTATGGAAAAGAAACAAAAGTAATAACTATATTCTTTATGATATTAGAACGCAGACATGAATAAGACGTAACAATCGGTTATAGCTATCGTTATAAACAATAACGCCACATATGAAAACTACATTCGTATTTTATTAAGGTATTATTGTGTTATATAAATTCTTCATCAATTATTTATTCACAATATTCACGTTTTAATAATTTTACACATAGATGCCTAACGAAATACGTATCGACAAAACATTCCAATATAACGAAGCGTAGATCTATTTACCTGTGAAGGGTTTCTTCCCCTCAGTTCCAAAACAACCCTTTTTTCCATCTTCTTGAACTTGTACTTTTACACAATTAGCACTGATAGATCACCTTTTATATTACCCAAAGAACAAAATCACTAAGCTTGCTTGGGTTTCAAAACAGAAGGAAACTATAGATACACATTACACACGAGTGACGTTGTACAAGAGGCGCCGTCTGGTGGCCATTTAACGAGACCGGATACGGCGCTGTTGAGCAATTTATTTTATAGGAAGTTACTAAAAACATAAAATTAATTTAATTTTTATTTTAATTTAACAATTATTGTTAAAAAAATAGTTTTGACATGTTTAAAACTCAATGTTATGGGTTATTTGTACCACATTTTAAGTAGGGAAGCTTGTATTGTTGGTATCAGTAATTATTATTGTTACGTTGTTACCTTGTTTGACAAAACGCGGGGTTTTAGAAAAATTAAGAAAAGGTTTGTGATTTGTGTAACGCTAATAATGTTAATGCGAAACTGCTATGATACAACCATGTCATGATTACAAAGTAACTAATTTGAAAACGTTTAAGTAAGAAGAAGTATGATGATATTGACAAACATTACTTTATATATATATATATATATATATATATATACTATTCAATATTATTTTTAACCATTAATAAGAATTTCAATCTTTTTAATTTAGTAACAACGTGTCTTGTTTACGCTGAAATTGCGGTGCAACATTACAAATATTTCAAGAAAGGTAAGTAATGAAGAATTAATTAACTTTAAATTAAATAATTTATCCCGTATCATCCCGTGGGTGTCGTAAGAGGTGACATAGGGAAATTGAAACAGGATATGGATAGCAGCATCATCCTGTTAAATAAAAAAAAAACTGCGGTTATTATATCCGCCCGCTAAGTATCCCTTTTTTATGGTAATCTATGGAGGTGGCCTGTTTGGCACTGGACTTTTAATAGGCTGTATTGAAAAAATAATTGACGATAACAAAATAGGCAAAAATATAATTTTTTATACGATTCGTATTTTGAAATAGATATAAAAAACTACAACTTACTACAAATTTGAAGGTTTAAAACATTATTTTCTTAAAAAGCTTTGAAAGTGCTGCTAAATTCTTAGAACATTTTTGTTTTGTAATGATTCTGATCCTAAATAAGACGCGAAAATATATTTTCCTTGTAAATATACCTATATTTCTCATGTACTTTATTATTTTTAGCAGAAGATTAAATATGTGCATAATAGGATCAAAAATTAAATAATGTGCTTATTATGCGCATATTGTGTGCAATGATACACGACTTTTTCTGACACCAGGGCGGCAGCACTTTGGAAAGAGGTGTAATATTTGACAGTTTTCATGCGCGGAGGAATAATTATTTTTAAAAAAAAGGGAGGTTAACGATTCTTTTCGAAATATTAGTTATATTTTATCTATTTATTTAAAAACTTTATTGCTCTAACCTAAGGTTACAAAGGGCCGACTTAGTGCCATTTAGCATTCTCTGCCAGTCAACCCATTGCGTGGTGAAACATTAGTGACAGAGGACTTAAATAACTAAATATAATAAACATAAATAGATATAACACATATTAAAATAAGGCTTATAAATTACACAAAGACATACAGTCCACTGCTGAACATTTGCCTCCCTCATAGATTGCCTAATGGGGGGATAAAAATGCATACGTACATAAATACATATATACATACATAAGCCGCGGTAGCTCAGGGGTCAAGCGCTCGCTGTAAATATCACAGTAATCGAGCAACCCTGGTTCGAACCCCGCCGGCATCAATGAAATTGTTTATTACAATTTTAAGTGCTAATTTACCACATGCTCTACGGCGAAGGAAAACATCGTGAGGAAACCTGCATGTCTTAGAAATTAAAAAAAAAACATATTTCGAAGTCATGTGAAATCCATCAACACACATTTAGGCAGCGCGGCGGACTTTCATAGCCTTAGGGCTAACAGCCTTGAAGAACTCAGAAATGAGAGGAGGCCTACTGTGTCCAGCAGTGGGACGTAGTAGGCTGTAACTTTATACATAATATATCTGGACAAAGGTAGCAGTACTAATTGATTATATACCTAGACGACGTTGTTTTCGAAAGATCTTCCTGAACCAATCTTTTGTAGGCTACCTTATTTGGTGCTTTTCTAATGTCTTTAGGTAAGGAGATAGATACTTAAAACCGAAAAACTTTTTAAACACACAACTTTAATGACTGATTATGACACTGTGTGATAATTTCCGTGATAAATAAAATCACTTTAGTGCCAACTAACCACATTATTAGCCCTCATTAATGTAATATGCACAAAATTAAATTAATATGGAAGGAATCTTCGTAATTTACAGTAAATTTGTTTGAAGTAAATTCAGAATGAGCAAGAACAATTACACAAGAGCCGTGGTAGCTCTAAAGCAAAGCCCTTGCCTTGAATACACATACAATACTCAGTACGCGTGCAACCCATGTTCGATTCCCGCCAACACCACTAAAATCATTGCGTTTTTAAGCGTATTATGTATTAAGTGTTGATTGTTTTACGTGCTCGGCGGTGAAGATAAACATCTTGAGGAAACCTACATCTCAGAGAAATAAAAAAAAATTGAGAACACGTGAAGACCGCCAGCACACACTGGAGCAGCGCGGCTGACTAATTGCTCCATAACCATAACCGTCTCAGAAATGAGAGGAGGGAAGGATCAGGATCGCGGTGTTATGGTGGTCTGCAGAGCCCTGTGTTCGGTCATCTCAGCCATCCATCCGTTACAGCCTATAAAAGTCCACTGCTAAACATAGTCCTCCCCCACAGGTTGCCTCTGTTATCTCCCTGTGGATTTTGTTGCCACGCTTGGCAGGCGGGTTGGCAACCGCAGTTTTTTATTATTTTCAGTTGTTATCAGGAAGATGCTGCTGCCCATCTCTTGTTTGAGTTGACCTCTCTCGCCTCTTACGACACCAACAGGACCACGTTGAGCCATCAATCGTAAGAAATTTTAAGATGTTAGGTACGAATTTATCATTGTGCTTTGAAAACTTATGAAACTTACCTACAACTGCAACACCAAGAACTGAAAAGGCATAATCCTATTTCTAGGCTAGGATTAGGTACACAAAAGGACGGCATTCTGTACAAGTGGGCTGGAATTTGTGCCACATCGCATTTTTTTTGTTTCTCATACTGTTTGAAATTGTTCTTGGATTAATTCGATTGTGAATGAATGTGTAAATATATTTCTTGTTAATTAATTAACCTATCGATTAAAATGTATATTTAAAAATATGAATTGTAGGTAATGAATGAAATAAAAACTTTATTTTTTTACGTAAGAAATTAAAATTATGTTAGATCCTCTGTCCGGAGAAGATAGAAACTCCGCAGGTATCCTCTTTTTTGTATTTTTTAAACCTAATATAGATAGTATATAGCTCTACCACGTATATGGATATACAAGGTAGCCAGGAGCCATGCTGCAGCTATATAATGGTTGTAGCACGTATGGGATGGGTCGGCTCGACAAGGGAAGGACCACGCTCTCACAGAATAGCCTCAAGCTGCTGTGTTTTGTGTGGTGAGTGTAGAGAACCGGAGATCCTTTTTACTGAAAATGGAGCATTCAATTTTAGTCCTCAGGAGTGACAACTCATCTTCATTTTGATTCTTAATTAAGGATATATTATGCAGATGTTTATGGGTCACGGCTTCCACTTATCATTAGGTGGACTGTGTATTAGTTTGTCACCCTTTAAAAAAAATGTTGTTCTTTATTAAAGTTAAGAAGAATAGAACCATAGCTAATCAAAGCATGTTTTATAATAAAATTAAAGAAAAAATAAAGGTAACGTAAAACCTGGCAACTTCTCCATTTGTGGAAGGACTTAAAAATCTAGGGCCAATTTTTCAACGAAATAGATACCCTCAGACTGAGCGTCAATATTAAATGTAACATTATATTCTTCATAGATTTGGTATTCATCAGTGATTTAAAAAAAAAAGTACTAACATTAAATAGACAAAATACTCAAAATTAGAAAATGGCAAAGTTACTTTATGGCAACATTGCCATCAGGGTTTTTAATGAAAATAATAGGATTTGGACGAAAGTTTACCATTTATAATATAATTATTATATAACTCTCACTGCTATGATTTGCTCCTTTGTGTTTAAGCATGGGGGCGGAACTTTGCCACTAGCGTAAACTTTGTTTACGTTATTAAATTTTTCATACAAACTTAAAAACATGTGTCAGGGTTGTCAAAAATCCATAATTACGTACTTTACTCAATTTTTTATTTAAATCTTGTCACAATAATTTCTTAGGCAAAAATCTAAAATATAACATAAAACTCTTCTAAAATTACAAATTAAATTGGTGCAGTAATAGGCTTCAATAAATTATAGTATAGATCAAAAATAAAGCCCGTCACAATCATTTTTAACAAGTATTCGTTTTTTTTATTAGTCATCATCATCATTTTATTACAATCAGGTAAAAAATAATTGTTACCAACCTAAATATTGTTTTCCCACAATAGCCAAACATTCATAATTATTAAAAATGACACTGTTCTTTGGGTGCAAATTAATCTCAATACACTAAGTAGAAAATATGGAAAGTACTGAGTAGTAATAATATTATTAATACCCGACGATGCAGTAAAAATAATATAGATTTCTCTTTTCTTTTCCTTCACTTTTGCTAAAGATGAATCGATTGACAACTCTTTTGGTAAAATCGGTTCAATACACTACTACGGTGTATGTCAAGTACAGAACCCTTTCTTTGAATTGCCGTAATCGGTTAATAATATAGCTTGAGAGTGACAACCCTTGGTTGTAGCAAGAAATGGCACAGTAACCGACACGTCGTGGCGTCACTAGTATGGTAACATTGCCAAGTCAGTTTTGTAGAAAAATGTTAAGACCACGATGTTAAAAACAAAGTATTACATTTCCTAACGATTAGTATTACGTTATTATAAAGATGTAGATACCTACATTCAGTATATCAAACAAAATTAACGAAAGTTGTGGAGCACTGAACAAGGAGGTTACGTCGCTGGCACAATTCCGCTTTAAAATAAAATACCAAAATTTACTCTCATATTACCATATCGAAAACAATGCTGTCAATTGCATCCAAAAAATGGCTTATCTCGAAAAACGTTACGTTGTCCGTGTTAATCGTAATTTTGTACCTATACATCCCTGATGGCAAAGTTAACTTCCATTGGTAAAGTTGCCAGATTTGAATGTAATATATTGTGTTGCAAACCTCGTAGACTAGTATATAGTAATGTGTGCAAGCAGCACCTAATCAAAAATATGACGCATGTGGCAGCCATCGCTCTTCTCGACCACTACCATATGGCTGCACGAATTTCTAATGTTAAAATTGGCACTAAAAGTCTGGTATTATGACAAAAGGCTTGCCTATACTTATATTAATACTTGAAGGGAAAACTTTGTACCCTTTTTTAAATACATTGCCCGGACAGAGGAGGGTGAGATATGGCATAGATAAAGTTTATATGGAGGAGTGCAGAAAGCTAAAATTTATATATAATATTTGTTACAATAATAATAAAGGAAAGTGTGAGAGTGATATCGAAAGAAGAGTGAATGCAGGAAACATGGTGATTGGAGCATTGCACTCCTTTATGAGCAGTCGGAAGGTGTCTAACAAGGCTCGTTTGGCTGTGCATGAGGGGGTGTTGGTTCCGACACTCGTGTACGGAAGTGAAAGTTGGGTATGGCAGAAGAAACATGAAAGCAGAATAAATGCAGTTGAGATGAGAGCGTTAAGAAGTATGATAGGAGTTAAATTGAGTGACGGGATAAGAAATAGTGAGATAAGGAAACCTTGTGGTCTGAAAGAAGATGTAGTGACAAAAATTGAGAAAGGTATGCTGAGATGGTTTGGCCATGTCGAGAGAATGAATGAAGAACGATTGACGAAAAAAGTGTATAAGGCGAGTGTGAATGAAAGTGTTGGAAGGGGTAGACCTAGGCGGACGTTTCTAGACCAAATCAGGGACGTCTTGAAAAAAGGCCAAGTCAAGAGTACCCTAAACCGAAGAGCATGTATAAAGGGAATAATGAAAGTGGACGAAGCGAAACAAGTATGTAAGGAGCGTAGCAAGTGGAAAGAAGTGGTCTCTGACTACCCCTACGGGAAAGAGGCGTGATTATATGTATGTATGTATATTTGTTACAAATACATAAAATAAAATAAAATAAAATATAACATTTATTGTGTACGTCGACCCATTAGTTGACACATTGGTCTATCGTTTGCTTACTGCCAAATGCTAATGTCAAACACATACCTAATCTGTAATTACTATAAGTAGTAAGTACTTACAACAAAGAATTTTAAAATGTTGCCAACAAATAATTAGTAGGTACTTTCGTATGATTTCAAAAATATTCCTTTTTCAATAGTCTATTATTTTTTATACGTGGTAGGCTCGACCGGGGAAGGACCACGCTCTCACAGCATACCAGCGTAAAATAGCAGCTTAATGCTGCTGTGTTTCGTATGGTGCGTGTAGAGAACGGGAGACCCATTTTACTGGAAACGAGGCATTCCATCATAGTCCTCAGTGGTGACAACGCATTTGCGTTTTGATTCTTAATCGAAGATAAATGTAGATGTCTATGGGCCACTGCATCCACTTACCATCAGGACTGTGTGCTCGTTTGTCACCCCATTCTATAAAAAAAGTCTGTGTATTTTAAATGACACGAGTCGCGTATGACACGCGAGTCGTGTCATTTTAAAATCTTTATAACTCGCTCAAATTGCGTTTTTGAAAGATTTATCGAGAACAAAATGTTCATTATTTTGCAAGTAGTTCATGCCTACAGCTTCGTTTCTGGATATTTTGAGTATTTAAAATTTTTAGGGGTTGACAACCTTTTTTAACTGGTACATACTCTTTTTACTATGTGGGTTTTTAAAATCATGTTGTGGAAAAATACTCTAATAAGTAACAAATAATAGCACTCATTGCGATCGCTCACAAACTTAAGTTGTAAACAAGTTTCTGGAAAACAAGTCTCCTGTTAAAAAAAAAAACAATGCGTTTGTCTTATTGTTTAATTTTGCTTAAAATGGTTGAACTGCCATCTTATTACTATCATATGGCCGAATGGACTTACGAAGTACCATGTGCTCTTGTGATATGGTATAAGGTTTATTTTTGCTTGAAACAGTTTGAACGCGTTTATGCATAAAAAAGGTTCGCTAATAAATATAGTTTTTGTTGATCCGCCGCCGCGCCGGCGCATGTGGCTATTGTTTTTTCCTTTTGAAAACACTTTGTCTTGCTATTCTTAATAATTAGACATTTTCAGATCGACTTTACTTTTACATTTGTATAACATTAAATAATATATATATAACATTAGTAAATATCAATGAATCATAAAACTTATTTTGTCCATATTAAGGTTCTTGATTGTTTGATATTTACAAACGTTATTATTAGGCGAAATTTTATTTAATAAAAGCCGAGGTTTTCAGGGTGATTTAGCTGTACCTACCTATATAAATGATTTTTGTTATAAAACAAAAAATAGTACAAAAGGTTTGTTATCTCTGCATAAAAAAACACTTACTCACCATTTCAAGGAAAACACGTAGTAAAACATGTAGTTAGCCACTAAAAAAAGGTATTCTTCCGTTTACAACTGATGTTTGATGTCAACTACGCTTAATCAGGTCTAAACAAGTGAAAAAAGCATAAAAAAGAACATTATTTTTACACATGGCTGATGGCACAAAAGGCGTGTCATCAACTTCTATGGCGCTTGACACGACAGGCGTGTCACGAAATATTTGTTCGCCGCCACAGCTAAAAGTTGTCGAAAATTGGTGTCGCAACGAATCGGTTAATCATGTTTTTTTTAATAGGAGAGGGGGCAAACGAGCATGCGGCTCACCTGATGGTAAGTGACTACCGCCGCCCATGAACAACTGTAACACCAGGGGAATTGCCGGCCTTTTAAGAAGGAGTAGGCTCTTTTCTTGAAGGTCCCTAAGTCGTATCGGTCCGGAAAAATCGCTGGTGGCAATTCCGGCTAAATCGCACAGTAGTGGACCGCCAATCATCCAGATGGTATGGATGGTATCTCGAGTTCTGTCGCGATGTGCGATGGTGAAATTGAGCGGTTGGAATTAGTCCGAACAATTCATCAGAGCACTCCCCGTGATAGATGCGATAAAATACGCAAAGAGATGCAACATCTCTACGCAGTGCCAGTGAGTCCAGCCGATCGGAAAGAACTCGGTCGTCGACGATTCGACCCGCTCTGCGCTGGATGCGGTCAAGTGGAAGGAGCTGGCACTGGGGAGCCCCTGCCCAGAGATGGGAACAGTATTCCATGTGGGGCCGAACCTGCGCCTTGTAAAGTTGCAAGCGGTGTGCCGGCATGAAATACTGTCCCACTCTGCTGAGCACGCCAAGCTTTTTAGAGGCCAATTTGGTGTTCCACAAGGCTGCGTGTTATTACTACGCGGTTTCTTCTGCATATCAATGATATGCTGCAAACCAGTGACATTGATTGCTATGTGGACGACAGCACTGGTGATTCTTTTTACACCGGCCGTGCCAATATTTCTCGGGAACATGTTGACCAGTACCGGAACAAACTTGTGTCTGAAGTTTAGTCTTTGTTGAACAAAATCTCGGATTGGGGGCGACTAAATATAGTCCAGTTCAATCCCGGGAAGACACAAATTTTCGCGTTTACGGCTAAAAATAACCCATTTGTCGTATATCCTCAACTTCAGGGCACTTCCCTTGTGGCCGCAGCTAACAGAATCCTCGGCGTCGACATATGGAGTGATGTACAGTTTCGAGCTCATTTGGAGGGGTAGGCTAAATTGACCACTAAAAAGCTTGGTATGCTTAGCAGAGAGGAACAGTATTTCATGCCGGAACACCCCTTGCAACTTTTCAAATCTCTGGACCGGGGCTCCCCTGTGCCAGCGCCTGCCCTTGACCGCATCCAGCGCAAAGCTGCTCGAGGTGTCAACGACCGAGTTCTCTCTGATCGGCTCGATTCGCTGGCGCTGCGAAGAGATGTTGACTCTAGAGCTTGCAAAATTCGGATTTTATTGAAATCAGAATTTCTGAATTTTCCTATGATTAAAATCCGGATAATCCGGATTTTTCGAAGTTTTAAGGTGATTTGATAAAACTAAAATAAAACAGCATAAATCATTTAAAATCTGCATTTATTCAGACACGACAGAATAAAATCAACTAAAATAAACAACAAAACAGTTGTAGACTGAACATATCGTAAAATCAAATGAAACAAAACGTAAGATAATTTAGGTAAGTATCCATCTTTTTCATAAAACTGCAGTCTCAAAAAAACTAATGTTTTCTGAGTTACAAATAAGCCATTAATTTAGTACATTTATTAGTCAGTCCTTTTTAGAAAACGAGATCTTGAAAACATGGAAGCGTCAAGTATCTCTTCGCTTAGACGTGATCTTATTTTATTATAGAACATGCCAGCTGTGGAAAAAGCTCTTTCAGACGCAACACTGGTCGGCGGTATGGAAAGCAACCTGTTCAGAGCTTTTATAGGATTTCTCCACGACCTCCACTGTTTTCAAATAAAACCATTTCAACGTGAATCATTGAAGGCAAATCAGTTGCGCTGATTACACTCGTTGACTGGTGTTGATGATCACTACCCACACTTGCAAGAGAAAGTTGACGATTGAGCTTTTCTTTAAAACTGAGCGGCGATGGATCAGAACTATTGCACAGAGTTTCTGAAATAGAGTTCGTATTAGTCGACGTGGTCGTGCAATCGTCAACATCCAGGGATGCAGCTTGATAGAACACATTTTTAATTTCTTCATACGTAGGTTTTTAAATGTATCTTCATCTTCCTCAGTCTCATTTAAAAATTGATTAGTGTTGTGTAAGTATTGTAAGGCACCGACCACATTATAGAGTCGCCTCTCTTTAATTCTCCGTTTCAATGAAATTGCCAGTTGCCTGTGTCTTGGCTGTCTAATGATTTTATCAAAAATTTAAGAGCTGTATCCGCCGTTAGAATGGTGGCATCTCTGCGGCAGAGTACTTCCACAGTAGTTTTGATCATGTCCAAAAACATTTGCAGATTTTCTAGACATAAGATTTTTATATCCGAGAACGGTGTGACGGCTCCGTGGCGCAGTGGCTTAGCAAGGAGTTGCCGCGCTAAGGGCCGCGGGTTTGAATCTCGCACGGAACAAGTATTTGTATGGCCTACAAATAATTGTTCCGGGTCTGGATGTTTGTTCTTGTGAAATTTATGTATGTAAACTGCCCCCCACGATACAGGAGAAAATCCTAGTGTGGAGGTAACGTTCTTTTAAGAAGAAACGAAATAAAAATTTTAATACCAGATTTCATATGAATCAACGCCTTCTGTATGCATAATTTTGGTTTTAAAATCGTTCCAGCATAATTGATAGACTGCTCCACCTGGTTTTGCAGTCTAGGAGTAGTTTTAACTCTTTTCCAAATTCAGCTTGGACATATTTTTGGAGCGTGGCGTCGTTCTTTGTCGGTGCGTTTTTAAATATCTTCACCACTTACCGGACTTTTATAATAATTTTCTTATATTCATCATTATAATGATTATAATAAATTTTGACTAAAATCCGAAAAAAACGGATTTGAGTCTTAAAACCCGCATTTAAAAAACTAGAAAATCCGGATTTTTCAGTTATTTTCGAATTTCGAAGCATCCGGATTGCAATCTCTAGTTGCATCCCTTTGCATTTTCTGTCACATTTACCTCGCGGAGTGCTCTGAGGCATTATTTGGATTAATTCCAGCCGCCAAATTTCACCAACGCACATCGCGATAAAACTCACGTTACCATCCACATCATCTGGATGCTTGGCGGTCCACTACTGATAGATTTACTAGTTTTTTCCTCGCACGACTTCTTTGTGGAATTGTTTACCACCGGCGATTTTTCCGGACCGATATGACTTCGTGACCTTCAAAAAACGAGTTTACTCCATTTTAAATAGCTGGCGACGCACCTGCAATTCCCCTGGTGTTGCAGTTGTTCATGGGCGACAGTCGACATTTATCATCAGGTGAGCCGCATGTTCGTTTGCTCCCCTCTTCTATAAAAAAGCATGTGTATATTCCTGAGATATCTACTCTAACTTTCGAATACCTATATTAGGTCTTTACCTATGAAATTGCCGTTTTGTTGAGCAGGCCAATTTGAACTGTACCCTATTATCTATGGTTTGACTTGGAATTCTTCTTAAAATTTTATATTTAAGGCACGTTAATCCTTTTTCAAAATCTTTGTTTCTTTGGGTTTTGTTTTTTCTTCAATATATTTATAACTATGGACTCTAAGAAAAAACAAACATGAGGCCCAAATATTACGAGTATAAAAATCTGTGGTACACTGAGTTGTTAAGAGGCAGTCTGTATACGAGACTCGCAGTGCAGGGACGTAAACGAAAACTGTGGCCAGAGATAACCGGTTCATCGTTACCAGCGTGCTTAGAAATCGGACCTTTACTTTTGATGTAAGAACGAAGCTCCAAAAAGTTCGATGGGTTACAGTAAGCACAAAAACTGTGAGAAAAGACTGAAATCGACCGGAATAGATTCACACTTACCTGGAGGCTCCCCTCTTGCCACATGCCTAAGAGTAGTTCGAGTTAATTTTGCTCGCAATCACGAAAATTGGAACGGTGAAGCTTGGAGTCAAGTTCTATCCACAGATGAGTCCAGATTTTGCTTGAGACCAGACGATGGAAGGATTAAAGTGTGGAGACGCCCGGGAAAGAGGTACCCTCAGTGCAACATAATAGGGTATTTTGCACCATGTAAAAAAAATACGTATTTATGATAGTTTTTGTAAAAGGTCAACGAGAAATGTTGATTTCTATTTGTAAAAATGCATTATAAATTTTATAATTAAATTTTAAGAATATTTTTTTTAAATTCGTGCCCCAAAAGTGCAAAACGCTATCCGCCACATTAGATTCCATCGTGACGTCATTTCTATAGTAAACAAGTTAATTTGCTGTGTGTTATTTCGAAATTTTCCAAGTTATCACTACGATTGTTGATTTTTATTCCGTATATATTTTATTGAAATGGCATCATGGAAGACGGATTCGTAAAAGCAGAAAGTACTAATCTACCAAAAATAAATACATTGATGGTGGCAAAATATTTGTTAATGTTTGTTAATGTTAATGTTGAAACATTAATGTTTATACAATAACACATTACCAGATCAGAGTGTCTTTTGATAATAATAGGTACATAGTTATGTTTATCAATGATTACAATCTCACACCTAATCTATTACAAAATTTGACTTGCAATAGCTATAACCTCATGATGTTTTGTTTTGTATAAACGATAGTTAAATATAAGTCATACTTACATCAAAGTGATCTTCACAGAAGTTTAGTCTAGTTTTTGTAGACAATGTCTTCGGGTCTTGAAAGTTTTAACCAAGTATTTCTCATATATAAATGAGTTGGCACTTGAATCCATAACTTCCCCAGCGTTCTTATGCTCGTATTTTTGCATTCAGGTACAAAACACATGATAAAGATCATAACTCATTATTAAACATCCAAAATTATCTTATTCCTTTGCAAAATCGTTTTATTTACTAGAGCAGTGACGTCACGGTCTGGACAGCATGGCGGCTAGCGTTTTCGCGCGAAAATTTAAAACGATAGAATCAAAGTAATTTTTATGACACTATTCGGTTTTAAAATGTATATAAAAATTACAGTGGTTCATTATTACTCTAGGATTCATTTAAAACACTATTCGAAAATGGGTGTAATACCGTATTGGAAAAGAGGCATATGATGGAAGGTCGGCTTTAGTATGGGGAGGTATTTGTATGGGAGCATGTACGGAACTCCGCGTCATTGAGAATCACTAAAAGCGGCACGATATGTAACTGAGATTTTGGAAGAAATTGTAGTGCCATTTGCCCCTTTTTTAGGAGACAGATTTGTTTTTTTTTATGTATGATAATGCACGCCTCCATACTGCGGCCGTAGTTATCGAAAACCTTCGAGACGTTGAAATCAATGCTATGGGATGGCCAGCGCGCTCGCCCGATTAAACCTCATAGAGCATGTATGGGATAAGCTTGGAAGACAAATTAAGAAAAGAAGTACTGGCCACGCTAATTTGAGAGATCATAAAAACGCATTACAGGAAGAATGGAACGCAATATCTCAAGACTTTACTGATAACTTGATTAGGAGTATGCCAACGTGGGCTATAATCACTACACTGAGTACTGATTATAGCCCACGTCTTAGCCTTTCCTAAGCATTCGAAAAAAATGAATAAAATATTACTTACACAAATTTATATGTACACAAATGTTTATTTTCTGTAACATTTTTATTTTTTTCTTAATTTGATTAATTTTTATCATTTGATCGTTTGTTTTTCGACGTTTGCAATTGTAAATTAAGGAATAATAAGCAAAATCCAAATTAATAAACTTAAATGTTACAAATATCCATGATATTTTGTTTTATACACACTTTTTTTGCGTTCCTCTAGATTTTTCCATGAGTATAGTTGATAATAGTTAAACCTAGTAGGTGCGCCAAATCATGGCACATTCATACACGAAGTACGTGTATTGAAAGTTACGAAGGTAACTAGTGAGTAACAAGTGTCGTTAAACAAAGGAGGGGTAAGCGTAGCGGCTGGTAGCGGGATGTAATGACAGGAGTATCATTCGACGTGAAGGTGCGGCTAGTTGTCGGGGGAAGGGAGGAAAAGGCTTTTGTACTTGCGCACGCAGCTTTCAGCTTTGCCCGGCCGCGAGCAACAGTCTGCTCGCGTGAGCCGTTGCTCCCGACTCGGCGACACTTCGCCGCGTTATGATGACGAATGGTAAGCACTAATTATCTCTAAAACCTTAGGTGGTATGCCCATATATCACACACCGAATAAAGGAACCCCAATAAACCAAACAAACGCGACCGCGCCACACTTCTCAGTGATGATCGCGGACTTTTTCATTATTTATTTACGCTCACGCAATGTGAAATGGACTGCTTTACAATTATCAATTATTTTTCATTATATAATTATAAGTAAAAATAATTCGCGTAAACATATACACTTAAGAGTTTTATTTTTGTCTTTGCGAAATTTGTTTTCACTAAACAAAATACCATATCATAATTAAAATTTGAGTTGCTATTAAAATTCCGTTTTTGTCACCATAAAGGCATATGAAATTAATGTGTGGTGTTTGTTTATACCAAAAATATTAACGAGTAGCTAAGTGAAAAGACACAAGCTTCTACATCATATGCGGTAAGTGTTTGTACATATAAGATTTAATTAATCTACAAGTTTCTACGATCTGACAAAGTGTACCTTTACCTTTTGAAAAAAACATACTTTTCCATGAAGCATTAAAAGACAATTGTCTTTGTTAATTATTTCTTATTTCATAAAATACAAGTTAATAAATAATAAATTCACTGTTAAACAAGCCTAGTTTAACAAGTATTCTTGAACTTATAAGACTAAAATGTGTTATTGTAATGTTTCGTTCCTACACATTTATTAAATATACGGTTGCTTTTTCTTTAATTCAGTAGAACGTCCCTCTACTGGGAAGTGAGACAATGGCTCTTATCGTTTTTGAGAGTGTTCTGGATCAGACAAGAGACAGAGACGTGTGTCTGTCAGACATGCAAGTTTCCTTTAAATTATGTGTTTCATCACTACCAAAAACTGCGTAAATCAGTTACAACGAAGAAACTTTGATTGTTTGCGTACTGTTTTATTAAAGACAAGCGTTGAGTTCCTGATCTACTACGACTCCGTTTTTTCATTAATTAAAAAAAAATAGATAGTTGAACAAAAAGCTTTAAAACTTCCCAGTCCGAGAAAAAGACACAATATTTAAATAATTGAAATGTTCATATATATAACTCACGGAACAGTGTAATGGTTAATACTATCGACACTCCTTTGATAGCTTCAAATAAATGGATATAAAGTAAGAATTAAAGTAAAAAAAAACGTGTGTGTGTATTTATGTACGCACGTAAGAAGTTATGCTTCTTTAGCGTAACAAAACAAAAATAACTAAAAGAAAACACTTTTTATAGATTCATATTATATATTTGAATAACTAGATTGAATATAGTATCAGTTCTCACGAAAACTTGACAGTTGACAGACAATTACGAACTGAAGTTGTCGCTTTTAGGGTTCGGTGTACGTGCGCATCGTAACAACTTCATGGTGTCGTTTCTAAGTGTCGGTGTACGCGCGCATCGTAAAAAATTCACTTTTATCATTTTTCTCAAACGCGCCAAAAGAAGTATAACTTCAAAACTGGCCAAGTGCGTGTCGGGCCACGCACAATGTAGAGGTAGGGTTCCGTAGTTACCCGTCACAATACGTGAGCTTTCTTGATGATGAACATAATGAGTTCGCGGTTTGACCGCTATAACGACTAAAAATGGGCCCAAATAGGAAGATCGTAACTTATCGTAAGGACTTATTTTCAAATCAGGCTTATAGGGAGTGGTATTCAAAAAAGATTAAAGATCTTTTCGATTTTGAAAATAATAAAATTTACATCAAATCATTCACATGCCAAGGTACAAAGATGATCGTAGTTGACTACCTATCTATATATATATTCCCGGCAGTGCAACGCTATGATGTACATATATAACCGTAACGAACCTTCACGTAAACCACCACTGCTCTAAATTATCCTGAGGTCGCCCGCGTAAACCAAGAGTGTGACGAATGAAACTGTATGAGGCTATATGATTGTATGAATACTTTGAATGAGGCCTACAATAACTACCAACTAAAAAATAAGTAAAAGTAGTAAGTAAGTAAGAAAGATCCTCCCTGTCTATCCCTCAAATGTAAAAGCTATAGTAGTAATGCATATAAGTCGTTTTCTTCATAAAATATTTATTTTTAACAGTTTACAATAACATTACAAAGATATAGTGCAGCTAATTTTAGGTCTTTTTCTATAGAGTTGTAACGAAATTTTTACTAATCCAAGTGCATTTTATAAGTTGGTCGACTATTACTCGTTAACTTCTTAATTCTACTTAGCTGTGATAGTTTTCCTTTTAACTTCATTATATATAGGTACTACTACTGTGTATACTTTTCACATTTCAATAACAGCGGTTTAGTTGGTAGAGAGGGGGGAGGGGACACGACTCTAATGAAAAATATCACTTTAAAGCTAAATATATCGCAAACGGACAACTGAGTCGAAAAGATGTTGTTCCACACCCACCATGTTTTTGAATGACCTATCCAACCTTACCCCACATGATGGAATAGACGTGTAAAAAAAATCTTCCTCGATTTACTTGTATGGGAAGTACCCAAAAAATTGTATCTTAAGATTTTATTTCAGTCTTTTAGGCGTGATTAATATCTATAACTATACCAAATTACAGATTTGTAGCACCTAGGGTCTCTGAGCAAAACCGTGGACGGACGGATTGCGCAACTAAAGGTTTCCTTGTTGTGTAACTACGGAACCCTAAAAATGGAGTAGCAGTATTTAAAAAAATTATATTCTAGGCACACTTTAATGATATCTCGCTTTTAGGAAGTAATTAGTATTTTTAAATATTATCGTATACACTAAATAGCATTAACAAATATACTTAATAGTGACATTCACTTATTATCGTAACTATATATTACTATCGTATACTTGTCGATACGTAAGGGTAATATGGTCACCTTAAGCTTTGCCGCCCTATAAAACCAATACTAGGAGGAGGACAGCGACAAAAATACAAAGTCGTATACTATAACTAATATATTAAGAAAAAATAGCAAATAACCTTTTGCAATAATTAGGAACACTTCGAAAAATCAACATAAAAAAAAACTAACTGCACTACACAATACTAAAATCGACTAAAATATTCACTATAATGTCAACTGTCAAAATGGCGTCCATAAAGCAGCGCCATTTAGACCCTTCATTATTTGATTGACTGTAGAAAATACTGTAGTTTTTGAGTTATAAGAAAGTGACCATATTAACCGGATGACCATATTACCCTCACGTACTATACATGTATATAGCTACCTAGTTGGTCTAGTGGTCTTAAAAGCTACTGCTAATCGTGAGGTGCTAGGTTCGAATCTCTGGTCGGGCAAAATATTATTTCTCTGTCAAGAAATTTTCAGTAGCAGCCTGGAGTCAGGAAGTTGGCGGTGTTTCACCCCCTTGCCTCGAAAAGCACGTCGTGCGTGCAATCACCAACGCTGTTTCTATTGCATATCAATGATATGTTGCAAACTGGTAACATTCATTGCAGACGACAGCACTGGTGATGCCTTATACCCCGGCCGTGGATATATTTCTCGGGAAAATGTCGCCGAGTACCGGAACAAACTTGTGTCTGAAGTAGAGTCTTTGCTGAACAAAGTCTCAGATTGGGGACGACTAAATCTAGTCCAGTTCAATCCCCAGAAGACACAAGTTTGCGCGTTTACCGCTAAAAAGAGCCCCTTTGTCGTATCTCCTCAGTTTCAAGGCACTCCCCTTGCTGCCTCAGCTAGAATCGGAATCCTCGGCGTCGACATATCGAATAGTGTGCAGTTTCGTGGTCACTTGGAAGGGAAGGCCAAATTGGCCTCCTAAAAGCTT
Organism: Parnassius orleans; assembly: GCA_029286625.1. Classification (NCBI taxonomy): domain Eukaryota; kingdom Metazoa; phylum Arthropoda; class Insecta; order Lepidoptera; family Papilionidae; genus Parnassius; species Parnassius orleans. The sequence continues at coordinate 1,284,937 of JAGSMP010000027.1, read as the reverse complement.
GGCGTGCTCAGCAGAGCGAGACAGCATTTCATACCGGCACATCGCTTGCAACTTTACTCACATGGAATACTGTTCTCATCTCTGGGCCGCGGCACCCCAGTGCCAGCTCCTTGCACTTGACCGCATCCAGCGCAGAGCGGTTCGAATCGTCGACGACCGAGTTCTTTCTGATCGGCTCGATACACTGGCGATGTTGCATCCCTTTGCATTTTCACACATCGCGTCAAATTTCACGATACCATCCTCACCATCTGGATGCTTGACGGTCCACGACTGTGTTACTCCTGTTTTACTAGGAGTTTTCTTCCTCGTACAACTTCTGTGTGGAATTGTTTACCACCGGCGATTTTTCCGGACCGATACGACTTAGGGACCTTCAAGAAAAGAGCTTACACCTTTCTAAAAGGCTGGCAACGCATCTGCAATTCCCCTGGTGTTGCGGTTGTTCATGGGCGGCGGTAGTCACTTACCATCAGGTGAGACGCATGCTCGTTTGCCCCCTCTTCTATAAAAAACGTAAAGCCGTTGGTCCTGCGCCTGATCTCTTACCGTGTGAGTGAAAAGAGAATGCACCTGTGCTAGCGCAGACACTCGGACACTATAATTCTGTTCTGCGCAGGTGGCTAGTCTCTTGAGACTGGCTACAGTGACCGAAATTTGGTCTGGAGGACATTATCTATATAGCAAATTCAACTTTAAAATTATTTAGTAAAACATTGAATTGGAAAATCAACTTTTATGTTCAAAGCAGAAGAATAGGAGAAATAATGTAAAATAATGTAATGAATGCTACATTACTTACTTTAGGCCTGACTACAGATTATCTAATAGTTACTACGTAAACCTGACCGTAAATCTTATAATTTCGATTTGTTGAAATCTATGTATAGTACAGTATAAGTACATAACATAAGCTCTATCTTTAGAAATCTTGTGTTGAAACTTCCTGTCGATTCAGTGTCTTCAGCGAGAAGTAAAACAAACAAAATGGAAACAATTTATGACAGATAGATAACACAAAAGTAAGTATCGCGAATTGAATTTGTTTGTAAAATAAGTAGGTACGTATCTGAACAGACATAATGTGATATTTAAATTGAACATGCATAACGTGATATAACTACATCCCATCTCATCACTATGATGTTTAAATACGACTGTGCTTAAGGTGTTAAAATATTCAGATAGTACTGCCAGTACTGCTCACACTTACGTTCTGTTCGTTGAACTGGAATTACAGTCAGTAGAGCTTTTTGTAATTACGTTTTCATTAGAAAAACGGTGGGCGGTTCTTGAATTTCTCAAAGGACCCTTGAACATTTTTATTTAATTAATTTTAAAGCAAATTTCAACGATCCCAAGATATTTTATTTCGTCTGACCTTAAAATTTCATAAAGTTGACGTAGGTACTATAAACAGTTAAGTATCATTTTAATTTACAATTACTTTTATTTACATTTACATTACAATTCCATTTTATACTGTTAGACTTGAGCCTTTTCATTGAAGCGAGGATTTGTCGTCGTTTGTGGCTTGGCTAGCGGATTGGCGAATAAATACTTTGATGTTCTTTTCCGACACAGGCTTGGGTATTTTTATATCATAGCTTTTTATATATGGGATCATGAGATCTTGCTGGTAATTCCCGTTATTAAATTTTACGACGTCAACGAGACGAGATCCTTGTCATCACGGTGTTAATCAGTCATTATTCATTACATTAGGCTCTTCACGACACGGGTGAACTGAGGATAACTTGGTTTTTATTTTGGACTGCATAACTAGTCACCATCATTTTCTTTTCAAACGGAAGTGACAGACGAACTTACAGTCTATCTGATGGTATGTGGCTTTTGCAGTCCATGGACACCGGCAGCCAACTTCAAACAAAGAAGGCTACGGTTTCGTTGTAACATCTGAGGACTAAAATGGAATGCATCACAGTCTTTAATTTTACTGTTCATACTGCTGTTTGAAATAGGTAACAGGGTGGTTCCTACCCAAACGAACTCCTAGGCAGAATAAGAGTCGGACTATCTAATGGTTTTGACGAAATGTTTGTACGGAAACGCGATAAAATCTGTAAAAACTAGTTTCGTTCAAGGAGTTTTATACCTTTGTCGTCAAACGTTGGCCTACATGTGAATAAAGAAAGTTCGTAATCGAGGTATTGGTATTGTTTTTTATTAATTCTTCTTCATCTGCTGGTAACAGTTCGCTACTGGTCATAGTCGTCTTCTATTTCAGTCAATGTCTAAATTAATTGCGACGTTGGAAGGCGGATAAGCGGTCGCAGTACTAAAAGTCAGTTTTGACAATGCTCTCCGCCTGGGCTGGACTGGCTATTTTACATCAGGCGTATTCAATGATGTTTATACCGCATCTATCTAAGACTCTAAGATCTTCTGGCTTTTTTAAAAAGTCGTCCCTTGTAACACCTACGGGACGAGAATGGATGAACAAGACTCAGACGATATATGAATATCTATAAAAATGGTAAATACCAAATCAAGTTTAATTATTAATGCGCACGATATTGTCGGTGTTCAACAAGCCTGAACAAGCCGTATGCATATTTTTGAAATTTTTACCGTCATTTGATGAAAATACAGAATACGAAATTAACGTTATAGAGTCAGAATTATTATACTAGGTGCCTTAGTCTATGAATTTAAATGGAGGAACCTCCATCAACTTGGTACAGTCTTTTTCCTTTATGTTGTACAAATGTATGTGTAACTGTACAAATTCTAGCCCAAATTGTACTAACTCGTGACAGGATTTTTTTTGCAAATTGCGTTTTGGTCTCTAGGCCTAAATGGACTTGGTATGTCCTTGTTGCGGACAAAAGCGGGCGAAGTAATTTATTATACTAAAACTTAATATATAATGTATAAATTAAACACAATTTTAAGGGATAAGGAATATTTTATTTATTTAATTAAACATTAAAGTCTTGTAGTTACGAAAATTACGATTTTATATCATTGGAATAGCTAGCTAGGACATGAAAAAGAATCTATAAATTGTTTACACTATGTAGATTATTTGTGCTGATTTTTATCGTCATTATCATCATTATCAATATAGCCTATCAAAGTCCACTGCTGGACACAGGCCTCCCACATAGATTGCCTCATAGGGGAGATATTTGCCGTAGTAGATACGCTTGGCAGGCGGGTTGGCAACCGCAGTATTTTTATTATTTTGTGTTTTTTTGCTACCCATCTCAGTTTACCTCTATCGCCTCTTATGACCCCCAAGGGATGATCATCATTCATCATCATCATCATCATTACAGCCCTTCACAAGTCCACTGCTGAACATAGGCCTCCCCCAAGGAACGCCACAAAGCACGGTCTCGAGCCACCTGCATTCATTGACTTCCTGCATGTCTTACCAGGTCGTCACTCCGTCTAGTGGGGGGACGCCCTACACTTGGCTTGCCGGTACGAGACTGCCACTCGAGAACCTTTCTTCCACATCGGTTGTCGGTTCTTCGAGCTATATGGCCATTGTATACTAATTCTTTGGGCTATGTCGGTTACCCTGGTTCTAATGCGGATATCCTCGTTTTTAAGTCTATCACACAGAGAAACGCCGAGCATAGCCATCTCCATAGCTCGCTGAGCGACCTTGAGCTTCCTCATACGGCCAGCAGTGAAGGACTACGTCTTAGATCCATAAGTCATCACTGGCAATACGCACTGGTTGTATAATCTTGTTTTCAAGATTTGAGGTATACTTGACAAGAAGATGTGTCGTAATCTACTGAACGCTGCCCAGCTGAGTTGAATCCGTCGACGGATTCAGAGGAGATAGAAATAAAAAATTGCATCGGAGTCAGGGATAAGCTAAACTTCGCTCCGCCCTAATTAAAAACATAATAACAGCATAGATGAACATGACTTAAGAAATGATAAGGCGACAATAAATACGTATTCAAATAACGCCTGGTTTATCAAAATGCTGCGACTCTTTCGAGTGAAGAGAAGAAGAGAAAATTTCATCCAAAATTCTGAATCCAAATTCCGATCTGTTGACCGGTGAAGTGAAGCAGCATGTAGGCTCTGTGCTCACCTCAACATGAGTATAGATGAAGCTTTCAGTCACATTATCACTATCATCGCAAGTCCACTGCTGAACAAAGGTGTCCCCCAAAAATTGCTACAGAGTACGGACCTCACAGACTCTATCTAATAGGGGTTGCCCAACTCGACCCTTTCTAGTGCGAGGCTGCCAATCGAAAATCTTTCTTTGCCATCTGTTGTCGGTTCTTTAAGCTGGCCCTTACTAATTTGTTGCACTTTTTCCGTTACTTTGGGTTCAGTTACTTTTGGGTTTGGTTACTGCAGATATACTTGTTACTGATTTTATCCCGTAGAGAAATTCCGATTCCTTTTCATTGAACGCTGAGTGACTTTGGGCTCATACGGCCAGCAGGGAAGAACCATGTCTCAGTTTCGTAAATCATCACGGTGTTGCCAGTGATGCCTTACGGAACTGAACTGCCAAGTAATGCATGTAAACCGGCGAATTTTTTGGAAAAGTCTATATCCAGCCGTGGACTTAAAGATGCTGTTAATGTTGTTTTTAATAAATTGTTGCATTTTTAGGTTAAGGTCATTAAAATGACAAAGTTCTACTTTGTTTAAAATTTAAATGAAATGAAATCAATTAAAATTTAGATGAATTTACAAAAGAAATCAGTTCTATCACGTTAGTATTATTTGTTTTGTTATGAAATTAATTTTTATATTATGTACCTATTGTTGTTTAATTTGATTCTTGAACATAAACTAATTAAGGAGTATTTTGAATTTTATAATAAAAAAAATTATGTCCTCCAGATCTTCCGAATCTCGATTACGGCAACCAGTCTCAACAGAGACTAGCCATCTGCGCAGGACAGGATTATAGTGTTTGCCTAGTAGCCCTAGTGTATGCGCAAACACAGGTGCAATATTTATTCCCTCACTCTCATAGTCCGATGGGCAGGTAATCAGACACGATCGGAGAGAGATCAGGCGCAGGACCAACTGCTTTGTGTGCTTTCCAAGGTACGGGGGTGAAACACCGCCATTTTCCTGACTCTGGGCTACTACTGAGTATTTTGTGTTAGAAAAACCCAGTTACTGATTTTGACCCGACCCAGGATTAGGACCCGGGACCTCAAGATCATCAATCGCATTTACGACCACTAGACCAAAGAGGCAGTTTTATAATGAAACAATGACGTATGGGTAGGTACGTATATTGAAAATTCAGAATATCCGGTGGCGTTTAATCTATTTAATCTTATTCCTTTGTTTTTTCTTTGCATAATGACACTAGAGCTTTTTACGATACAATTTATATCCATTACTGCCATCTTTCTTTGTTTTATTTTTTCCATAAATCATTACTTAAGAAAATTGAAACTATAATCACAAAAATTGTCGAATTATATCAAACAACGTTGTCATATTTGAAAGTCTAGCATAGCAATATTAAAAAAAATTAAAGTAAAACATACTGACATAGCCGCAATCCTTCTTATATTGTTCTCAAATCAGTTCAGTTTTGGAGTAGAAAACAGAAAAATACGAGATTTTTAAATTTTTCAAATACTCGTACCTATGTACAATCAGCCTGCGCTGCAGTTGTCTTGCTTGGTTGTTTAGCTCGGTCGTTTAGCCACAGCGCGACATTAAAATCCTTTATCTGTCTTGTCACCCAGATACATTGACTTACGTGAACTTGATACATTGACGGCTCCGTGGCGCAGTAACTTAGCAATAACGGATGCGGGTTCGAATCCCGCACGGAATCTCGCCCGCACGGGTCTATAAATAATTGTTCCGGGTCTGGATGTTTGTCCTTGTGAAATGTATGTATGTTAACTGCCTCCACGACAAGACAAAATCCTAGTTAGGACGTAATTTTTAATGAAAAAAAAATACATACGTAAACCTATAGTTATATGCGATCATTTTATATTAGTGTCATAAATACACTGTGCTAAAACGTAGGGCTACATAAGTTTAGGTTTTTAACGGAGAGTAATATTACGACTCTTTTTTAATATTTCATTTATTGATAAAAAAGAGTAAGAGGATCATAGACTTAAAAAATAAAATTATTTAACAAAAAATATTTTATGGAAAACTATTTTTATATAACAAAAATAGTTATAATAATACACAGCTCTGAGAACTTACAAATTCTTTGTTTCTTAACTATCAATAAATATTTAATGGGTGTGCAGAAATAACGGTCGTTCAATGACGCAATTACATAATGAACAGAGGAAAATGGCTCTTAACCACAACTATATTGTGATTAGGTCAGAGACACAATTTTCTTCAGTACATGTAAAGTCGACTAAAATAGAAAAGCTTTTCTATGCAAAAGCTTAATTCAATCAATACTAAAATCATATCAATATACAAGTGGTAAAATAAAAAAAAATTTACAACCGACTTCAATATAAATAAAAATAATTTATTGTTGGGTTTTTTAAAACCACTCGACCGATTTCGATAAAATTTAAATGTCGGCCCCATTGTGGGAAGTATACCCTTTGAAACAAAAAAAATAATTTTCCAAATCGGTTCAGGCGTCTTCGAGTAATCGGTGAACATACATAAAAAAAAGAATCCGACGAATTGAGAACCTCCTCTTTTTTGAAGTTGGTTGAAAATTACATAAAATCAAGTATATATAATATATTATTAACATTAAAAACAATAATAAAAAAAACTAAAACTAAAAACTTAAATTATCTATTATACAGTCATACTCCCCATGGTATCGTGCCAAGAATGATGGCTGCGTTTCCTCGCTGAATGGGTATACTTAGACTTTGAGTGAGGAAAGAACTAGCCCTATTATTACCAGCAGCGATGACCAGTCGCGTATACAGTTCCTTACCGCACGTGGACTCCACGGGTCAATAGTCTCCACAGCAAATGGCACAAAAATGTTATCATCTCTCAGAGACTCATATTTGCGCCACTTACTTAGTTCAGCTGCCTCGTCTGCAAGATATTAAAGTTATTAGTCATTTTAAAGGATAACGTGTTTTCTTCTTTCGGAAGAGTGTAAAGTAATTGACATGAGTTGATGTAAGATTTTGATTAAAAATGAGACTATGTAAGATTATGATTAAAAATATATTTTTAATGTCACCGAGTATTAATGTGCTTTAGCCGAATCGTAGCTCTGTGGCTAAGCGTTGGACTGCCGAAATTGCATACCTCAGGTTCGAATCTTGTAGGAAACAGGTATTTGTATGATCTACAATTAACTGTTCCAGGTCTGGATGTTTGTCCATGTGCATTTAAAACGCCTGTAAGGTACAGTTATTTTACATTAACGCAAATTTTTACGTGGTAGAGCCATGCTGCAGCTATAATAATAGTATAGTTGTAGCACGAATGGGTCGGCTCGACCGGGGAAGGACCACGCTCTCACAGAATACCAGCGTAAAATAGAAGCTTAATGCTGCTGTGTTTCGTATGGTGAGTGTAGAGAACCGGAGACCCTTTTTACTGGAAAAGAGGCATTCTATCTTAGTCCTCACGGCTGACAACGCATCTGCATTTAAATTCGCAAACGAAGATAGATGTAGATGTCTATGGGCCACAGCAACCACTTACCATCAGGTGGACTGTGTGCTCGTTTGTCACCCTAATTCTATAAAAAAAAAAAAATTAAAACAAATCCCTTTTATAGGAACGGCTCATGTCCAACCGTAGACTGTAAATGGGTTTAAAGAGAAGCAAACTAGGTAGTTTACATCGTTTTATCCTTATCTTTAATTGCCGGCATAATAAAAGAACTTGCTTGTTATATTACTACTAGCTGATACCCGCTCGCTGGGCGCACGATAATAGACGATAATGACGTAGATATAAAATATCAAGAATAAATAAAATATCATTTTTTTGGGACTATCGTAAAATCCGTTCATAGTGAGCGTCTACATTGCGAATTGACTGTACTAAATTTCAAGTCAATCGGGTGTATAGTTTTAGAGATATCGTGATGAGTCAGTCAGTGGAATTTCGCTTATATATGTATAATGAAACTCATGTCAAGCAAGCTGTCGTTTAATGCCACATTGCTCGTGTCGCTAAGAGCATAGAAAGCACTTTGTGCGAATTAGTAATTAGCGAGGCCTAAAAGCGAAATTATTGTGCTCAGGAGATTACGCGAGATCGACACAAATGAATCCGTAAACGCTTTTGCCGTTGCCAGTAAAACTTAATTGTGCCTTGTTCTGTATGCCTATTTACGCACATTCATAAGAAATTATGCTAACGTTTATAAAAAGAAAATTGTGAAAACTGCTAAAACTTCTTTTTAGCATAAATAAATCATTAAAAAGAGGTGGCCATAAAGTTTACTTAACTGTAAATTCACTTTTATACGGACTTGTCTACCTGACGGAAGATCACTTTATTTTATAGATACTTACATCTGTCATGTATGAAGAACTGGTTTTTCATATGTGTATGTATGTGCTCTTTTGTCAGCTATCTGATGTCAGTTGGCTGATAAACGAGCACACAGTCCACCTGATGGAAAGTGGATGTGATGATGCTGTGGCCCATAGATACCCTCATCTATCCTTACTTAAAAATCAAAGTGCAGATGCACTGTCACCCCTGGGGACTAAGATAGAATACCTCGTTACCGCCATACAAAACTCATTATGCTGCTATTTGATGCACAAATTTGACGCTGGTATTCTGTGAGAGCGTAGTTCTTCCCCGGTTGAGTTGACCCAATCGTGCTGCAACTATAATATACATAGGTAGCTACAGCGTGGCTACCACGTTAGAAATAACATAGTAATTGTGCTCCTTAAAACATAATATATATGAGAAGTATTACTTGCACAACGAGGAAACAAAAAATAAATCCGTCTAATCGGCAACATAAAACAGCATATACAGGAACATTTAGTGTTATCGGGACTATTTTGTATTTAGTAACTCAAATTTTTTTCTGCAACTCTAGATCAATATTCAGAAATTTTAATACCATTAATTAATGAAGCATTGGTAAGTCACATAAGATTTTGGGACGATCTTAATTTGTGAAGATTCGAAGAGTTTACGAGAAATGCTTAAACAATTTTTAGTCAAAAGTTATAAAACCGGACTATCTATGAATACGGGAGAAGGTTTCAATGAAAATCAACAACAAACAACATCATGTAACATGTTGGTCGAATATACATATCTCGGACAGATAATCTCTCCAAAAGACCTCACAATAAAAGAAAACATCAACAGAATAAATATAGCTTAAAAGAGATACTGGCCTTTCGAAAATTGTGAAAAATCCTTGGATACCACACAAAACTAAGACGAGGATAGAATAGACTAGAATGGAATAATTTTTTATTCAGTATAAATTACGTGTAATTCTTATTGAAAGTTATTTTTTACTTTACCTCTGGTTCGGAAAAAACCTCTGTCCTGGGAAGAACCAGCGAGAAACCCAGCGGGACCATTAAAGTAAATTATACAATATGAAGGTATATATTGTACAAACTGTTTACAAAATTTATTTTAGAAACAGCTTGGAAGCGACCACCTCATTCCCAGGGGTTATTATCAGCCATGTATTCATTGATATTACAATAACACTTTTTATACAGTTTTTGTTTAATAAAATATTAAAACTTGGTAATAGAGAGACCTTGTACATTTTCTGGGACTTTGTTGTAATAGCGTATACATTGCCCCAAAAATGAATTAATAACTCTGTGGATTTGAGAAACTGGTATCACTAGCTTGCTAGTTTAGATATATGGAGGCCTCACTAAAGCGTTGCGTCGAGAGTGAAGCCAAGAAAAACAGCGAATTCACCAGGGCTCAGTTCTTCCCCATTTAAAACACATTGGTATTCAGATTTTTAACATTCGGTGTTGTAAATTAAATACATTTAGTTTTATTGCCGTTTAAATGTAGATTATTAACGTTAAACTAATGCACTAATTTTGATATAGCATTATTCACTTCGTCACATTTAAATGATTGACGTTTAAGTTTAAAAATTAAGGAAGTATCATCAGCAAATAATACTATGTCATGATTATCCCCTAAAAGGGTAGGTATAGTCATATAGGTGGGTCATAGTCATATAGACTAGAAATAGGAATGGGCCGAGAATAGAGTACAGGTGACCCGAAAGAACTTTTACCATTGATAATAACTTTCTGCGTCCTATTACTTAAATATGAAATAATAAGCGCTTTGTTCTTGACGCCATAGTACAGTAGCTTCCTGAATAATGTCTCGTGGTGAACACAGTCGAAAGCCTTGGAAAGGTCACGAAATATACCCAAAGCATCCTCTGAATTCTCCCATGCATAAAAAATATGTTTAATAAGCCCAACTTCGGCGTCAGTTGTCGAGCGACCCCTTGTAAAACCAAATTGATTTTTATTAACTAATTTATTTATATTAAAAATGATCTAAAATGTTTTTATCAAAAATTTTACGAAATGTCGGTAGTACAGAAATTGGTCTAAAATTGGCGGGGTTTAATGTAATATCAGATTTAAATAAAGGTATGACTTTACTATGTTTCATTAAATTATGACAGTATACATGATATTTAATTCATGTATACTATCAAGCATACCTGCTGTGTAGTCACGGTGTAAGAAATCAATTACCTCATATAGTTCCGTGGATGTTGTCAGAGGCGACAGAGGGAAACAAATCAGGAGATGGGCAGCAGCGTCTTACTAATAGCGATCAAAAATAAAAATAAACTGCGGTTTTCAACCTGCCAGCCACTATGGCAAACGTCCCTCATATGAGGAAATTCATGGAGGAGGCTGATTGTTCAGCAGTGGATTTTTTATAGTCTGTAATAATGATGATTAACTTTCATCATTTAATAATACTACCAAGCATATCATACCTGGTGTTAGTCAAATCATAACATGTAGAAATTAGAGACCTACCAACAAAATATGGAATGAAGCATACTCAACATTAAAAATTCAAAAACTATTTAAGCACACACATAAATGTTATAATAATTTTTTTTCATTGCATTTCAACCAATTCAATGGTCAAATTTCGACCAGATGCGATACTTGTTCTATATAAGTTCTAATTTGTTTTAATTAATCGACGTGCTGCTTGTAAAATAATGGTACCCTTTTTCTTAAGAAATCTTAAGATTCTCTCAATCTATTCAACCCCTCGACAACCTTTTCGTATTCATGGGTCCATTTATAACTTTATCCCTTCTCCCTCCCCATTTCAAATGAATTCAATTTAAGATTCAATAAAAGGCTCCATTTTAAAGGCAGCATTCATGTGTAACATTATTATATTGTTGGAAATTACTCTCAAAATTATTTAAATAAAAAGTATTTCTTCGTAACGACTCTACGTTGTAAAACGTTCATAAAACACAGTCAGCACTTGAACGTAAAATCAAGACAACACCAAAATACTGCACTGCCAATCACGATGTGACAAAGAGCTACCTCTCCGCAACACAATTTTCTTTGCTTTTTCTAAATGAATTAAGCATCCTCTTACGTAATGTGTACAAGAAGGGATTGGAATAATTAGTCAGCATCTCCAACAGCGTCTTTCATCGAAATCTATGCGTATGCGCCACTCTCCCTACTCTACGCGGCCGTGGTTGGCGGCGGAGCCATAGACCAGATCGGCCGATGAGGTCGGAAAGACTGGTGCTTTCGAGTACTTGTTTTTTTTTGGCCCCATAAGCGGATCCTCTTCGGAGAAGTAATAGGGTCAGGTGTTGTCCTCTCCCGAGGAGGGGCAGCTATGGGGCTGCGGCTGTGTACGAAAGCCTTCCCGTGGTCCTGCTATTTGCATCAGCAGGTGGAACACCATTGGGCTTAGTCAGATACATTTGCACAAAAGAAAAGTAAAAAAAAAGTCTGTGCATTTTCCTTGACTTCAACACCACTTACCACTATCAGGTGGAATAATAGTCAAGCAATGGCTTATAATAATTTAAAATAAAGAATACCTTCTCTCAAGCTATTGCATGTCGTATAAATACACATTGATTAATCTATGCTGTTGGCTCTAACATTTTGTAATACAACAACAAGCATCCGTTTTATACTCGTGGGTGTCATAAAAGGCGGCTGTATATTTACTGCCTGTCAATATGTACTTAGATTTAGTATTTCCCTAAGGCTTTTATTAAACTAAAAGCAAATTAGTGAGTGCTGGATTTCTAGGGAAAACATTTATAATTAATGATTAATTATTAATAGAAATATTTTATAAATGTGTGGTTAATGAAAAAGGTATTTATACCCCAAAAATAAAAAGGCTGTTTTCCAGATATTATACAGCACTGATGCCGACAATTCACAGATCCTACCTCCAACTACATCGCATATTATCAAGAATTTCTTCGAGCGAGTGCCTGTTTGCAATTAGCGCATACACACTTGACATTATAACCACCATAATATGTCTATAATATTTTAAATTTTACATTCAACATTTTTTGCTTAAAATTAGTATGTATTTTCTTACCTATATATTATTGTAATTATATTCAGAATTTAATCTACATACATATTTACATCAAAATTTAAACACTTCATAGGTTCTCTGGTAAATAATGTCTTTTTATTTTGACTGGTAGAGTCCGCTCTTTGTATACTTTATTCTAAAAAGAGAATGCACAAAACCATTTAAGTAAATAATGTCAACAGCTTTGCAATTGAGACGCAGCTTCCCGCTACTGGATCTGGATTTTTATTGGGTTGGTTATGGAGTAAATTGTCAGGTGCATGAGATTTTCCTAGCACTTCCATAAGTCGAGTTTTACGACTTTCACTTGATGGGATTTGAAATGACTTCAATAACGTTGTTAACCTACGGCCATTACTAATATTAAAGCGAAAGAGGCCCCGTTGCGTTCGTATTGTATAAGCAAGTAATATTATGTTGCGTGATCATTTAAACCGAGGTCTGCTCGTTTTAAAGGGATTGATTATTCATTTATATTTTTCATATATCTTGAAAAGCAATTAGGGATATTTAATAAAAAATCAGCTTTGTAAATACGTAACGACATAATATACGGTCGAGTTTTATGGTCGTTGATTACGTAACTTTTTCACTAATGAATTATGTGGGGGTGAAAAGTACGAATTATCGTCTTCAGCATCAGCTTGAATAGCTGGACATGACAAATTCTAAAGAGGATTATTCTTATCCATCAATGAACATTTGCTGTCGTTAATCAAAATTATGGTCTGTAAGAAACAAAGGTTGCCCTTGTGGTTGATTTATCTTAATCATTAGAAATAGAGTTTATTGGTAAATTAATTTAGGTTAGATTCAACTACGTATTCGAAGCTGCTCGTGAAATAGTGTTCTTTGGGTTAAATATAAATGATCATATCGTAAAATAGTTACGTAATTGACAGTAGGTTGAAGTCTAACGATCAGACTAAAACGTAGTGATTATATTATACTCTTTGGATCGAATTATGATAGATACATAGGTGTGATAGTTTCTATTTTAAATGTAACTCTATATGTGTCAGTATTTCAAAACGTTTTGGCAATAAATAATATAGAAAGAAAATAATGTAAAAATGCATTGTACATAAATAACTTTAATACATAAAACATATAATACATATATAAACACTCACGCTTGTCACCCAGAGGGGTAGGCAGAGACTATGGACTTCCATTTGGCACGATTCTGACACACCTCTCTCGCTTCCTCCACATCCATATACCTACGCATACCCGCTCGTCGGTTAAATGTACTCTTAATTTGGCCCATTTTCAATATATCGCCAATATGGTCGATAAAACTTCGTCTAAGGCGTCCCTTTCCGACTCTGCCGTTCACTTCTGCAGCATAAATTTGCTTTGTCACTCTTTCTTCGTTCATTCTTTCTACATGACCAAACCACCGAAGCATTCCTTTCTTAATCCTGGTCACAATATCACCTCGCAAACCACACTCTTCTCTTATCACACAATTTCTAACCCTGTCATTCCGATTCAGCCCTAACATAGTCCTTAATGACCGCATTTCTACAGCATTTATTCTACTCTCGTGCTTCTTCTGCCACACCCAACTTTCACTACCATACATTAAAGTAGGGACTAACACAGCATTGTGAATTGGCGTACGTGTCTTTTTGGACACATTCTGACTTTCCACAATAGAGTTAGAGTAGTAGAACTTTAATATCGCATAGATATTACAAGTGGTGTTAAAGTAACTTTAGTTCGTTTTAATAAACAAGGCTAAGTTACTGTCGTTTAAAATTAGAAAATTATCTTTTTCGATTACCATCAATCAAAAAATATTGTAACTAAATAGGGTTGCCAACTTTTTGATATACAACAAGCGATCCGCCCCGGCTTTCGGATTTCTGGATTTCGACAACAGCACCACCTACCGGGTCCAATTGTGAATGTAAACTATCTAAGGATCCACAAAAATTTATTAAAATCGGTCCAGCCGTTTAGGAGTTCAGTGCCAAACACACCTCCAGACGAATTACATATATAAAGAAGATATTGTGTTTAGAGGCTATAACTATAAAAAAAAAACATATCAGATTGCAAATAAATAACATAAAATAAAGTATGCTTCATATTATAATATTAATTTTTTTTATAGTAATATTATTTGGTGCTTTAAGCCTTTATAACAAGGTTATTATTTTGACGGAAACCTTTACAACTTGTATTGTAGTCTTAAAAGATGTAAGTTGCAAAATACCATTAAAATAGCAGATTTTTTAATAGAATAAGGGTAACAAACGAGCACACAGTCCACCTGATGATAAGTGGATGCTGTGGCCCATACATTTATCCTCAATTAAGAATCAAAATGCAGATGCGTTGTCATCCCTGAGGACTGAGATGGAATGCCTCGTTTCCAGTAAAAGGGTCTCCGGTTCTCTACACTCACCATACGAAACACATATTTTACGCTGGTATTTTGTGAGAGCGTGGGTCTACCCCGGTCGATCCGACCCATTCGTGCTGCAACCACAACATAGCTGCAGCATGGCTCTACCACGTTTAAGATGGCGAAAATATAACAAAAACACAGTACGTTCAAATTAATACATTATTTTTTTATTATCAGTACCAGCTTTTATAAAATTAATACTGGCTCTATAGCGCCTATCTCTCCATTTTGTGTTCATCACAGAAAATATACGCTCTGTAAACGATGAAGTTGCTGGCATTTGGCTGGAATGGATAGAAGAAAGGACTATCAACTTGACATACCAAGAGTCATACAAAAATACTTTTTCATGTAATTACTCTAAGGGTAATGGTAAATGTCCGTCAGCCGTCAGTCAATCGTGTAGGAAGAGATAAAAGCTACGTTACGTTTTATGCTTCAACATTTTGGAACGAAAAATGTCACTTTTTTTTTCAAATAAAATTTTGCTTACTATAGGTATATTTTTTAGAAAAATAGTACTTGAACATCTAGTACAGTAGAAACCTTTTATATAGCAATGTTGGCAAACCTAATTGTAACAGGTATTAAAAAGATTTATTGGAAAAATTTCATAGATAACAATCTTTCTGTTATATTCTTCATTATGATCTCGTTAATTTCAACGAGGGTTATTTATCACTTTATTCCAGAGATGTTTTCACAGGTAATTACCCACTTATTTAAGTAATATGGTATGACGTCCGTTCCTATCCGTCCGAAAATAATTATTTGTAAGTAACTTCAAGTCTGCATCGTACTCAGATTTGTCAACCAATCGTTTTGCGAAAATACACACAGTTGCTGGCATGAACTACACGAAACCTCATTAATATTTTAATATAAAAGCACATTAATTTAAAAAAAAACGCTTACTAATAGACTAAAGATGAAACAATGCAAATCTGATAAATTCTCTTCAATTATATAGTAACCCTCTCAGAAATGAGAGGAGGCCTGTGCCCAGTAGTGGGATGTATGCCTATATAGCCTGTAACTTTAACTTTTTAATTAAATAGTAAGCCTTATATGTAAAAAAACACCCGTTAACACAGTATTGCTTACCCCGTCGAGTTTCACAACTTCATGGAGTTAACGGGTGTGCCTTCACATAAGCTGAAGCTAAAAGTTGACATCCTAGTTTGCTATTCGATAGTATTGAGCACCCGAAACTTGCACGTTGTTACTTTTTAGTTGTTGCCTAAAACTTACATATTGTTATATACTTTAATATACCATGTTTAAAGCGCTTTTTTTGATGAGTTACTGATAAATGAACAACCTATTTTGGCTATTAATGTAACGGTATGTCATAAGTTTCATGTCATAAGCAATTTCAATTTTACTCGAAAGGAATCGTAGATAGAAATTTCTTGAAATTATGACATTGTATGGATTATGGTCAAAAAATATAATTTTCGACCTCCAAGCGGGGGAAGCCACTGGCAATAGCTACTTATAAATAGTTATGTTAATATATTAAGTGGTAAGACTCCTTTTCTGCTTAGAAGTCCGTCTGTGCAGGTTACCACATTGGTTATTACTGCCGCCAAGTAGCAGTGCGAGCACTGCGGTGTTTGCGGTGTTGCGGAGCATTGAGGCATTCTTTCTTGGTCCTCAGAGATGACAACGCATCTGTGGCCTTCTTTGTTTAAAGTTGATTGCAAAAGGCCATGGACTGTAGTACCCACTAGATACTGCAGGCCATGACTATAAAGGGATTCACCATCTGATGGAATGTAAGTTCGTTTTTCTATTCATTTTATAAAAAGAAATTAACAGATTATTTCATTGATTGTTGCTTCTATCTTAATATTTCTATATGCTTCCTATCACATAGAAATACTATCTGTTTCTGCGAAATTAAAGACAAAATGTCTAGTACAAATTAAAATATTCTCATTCACCCTAGGCACATATTTGCGGGATTTCACGCGTGCACAATAAATACTCTAGAGATAAAGCCGAGCTATATCCGATACACTGGCGAATACATTGTTATTACTTTTCAAATATAGAGTTCATGATGTAAATTATTATTTTTGTCAACACAAAGAAGGACATAGATTCGTTGTTATCTCTGAGAACTAAGATGGAAAGAAAACACAACTGATTATAATGGCTTTCCATTCTTTATTTACTGCCTACGTTTTATTAAAAGTTTAACACAATTTTGTATGTATGTATAATGTATCTGTTATTAGTAACATTAGTCACGGTAGGATTTAACTTGTTTTATTTTAATGAAATATATTTAATTTTTTTAATATCTTTTAATGTACCTAACAACAATTATTCTAACTAAAGTACGAAGTTATTTAATTAATAATTAAATAATCCATCTTAAAACTCTGGAGCAGCGCAGCAATGTAACGAATAGAAGCTATATCAGCTCCACACTCATAAGCCTGCTTGCCCAGCATGGTATGAATGGGTAAATCCTTAAATTCTTCAATTTTCAGAAAGGTCTTTGACCAGTCTAATATGAAAAAATATAATGTGACGACATGTCTTTTATGTGACAGCGAAACTGCGTATGGTTTCAAGCGGATTATTTCAAATACATTGTTCTGAAAGCACAGCGCATCGATTTCAATTCTATCATTACAAAAGTTAGCTAAAGAGCTGTGGTAGTTCAAGGGCTAAGCGCTAGCTGTAAATTTCATAGCACGCGAGCGATCCCCGCCGGCACCAATGAAATTGCTTAATGCAATTTTAAGTGCTGATTTACCATATGTTCGGCGGTGAAGGAAAACATCGTGAGGAAACCTGCATGCAGGAGAAATAAGAAAAAACATATATCGAACACATGTGAAGTACGCCAACACGCATTGGGGCAGCGCGGCGGACCATTTCCTTGCCCTAAAACCCTCTCTGAAATGAGAGAAGGCCTGTGTCTAGCAGTGGGACATATTGGCTTGACGTAAAGTATCCAAAATTATTGAAGGAAGATATTAAACGAAATGGGGTTAAAAGTTTATATATACCACTGTCTCACTCTGAAGCAACGAGATTTAGGATAAAATAGCAGCATAATATTTTGAGAGGTGGAGTTAGAGATCCGAAGAACCTTTTAACAGGTAACAAAACATATTTAGTATATCTTTGTCCCAAGAGGTAATAACTCATCAGCATTTTGATTCTTAATTGGTCATACCATATCTATCACGGTCTATGGCTATAAGCTGTGGTAAGTGTGTGTATCTATTTAATATCAGGTAGATTGTGTGTTCGTTTGTATTTCTATTAAAAATCACGTTAAAGAATCTATAACTTAGTTTAAAAATGTAAATAAAAGTTTGATTTAAAACTCTGTGTATAATAAAGGATCATTTTATAATATCATATGAGAAACGTAATAAACACGTGCATCTATGCATAAGAGAACGCATTCGAATGGAGATTTGTTCCGCTACTATCGAAACTCGGCCACAGATGCCGGAACTGAAGCTGGCGAACAGCAAGATACAGAGGCATCAGCTGCTGAATATTGGCGCAACTTTACATTTGTACATTAATATTATTTATGAACTTCAAATTGTCAGAACACTTATCGCTATTATATAACATTATTGATAAAGCATTACTAATTTTAAAAAAAGCAGGGTAATTACATTTTATATATTTACTTATTAAATTTTTTCTCTCAATGTCAGTCGCATTACCCCATAGCAAGATTCCATATTACATTATGCTATGGAAATAACAAAAATAAACTAATCTAGCTGTTAATCAGCATGTAAGTCATCTAATATTTTTTACAGCATATATCTAAACTAGCTAGCAAACATAGTTCTGCAAAGTTTGCTAGCTAGTTTAGATATATGAGGGCCCCATTGAAGCTTCGCCTTAACTGTAATTCCGAGAAAAACAGTGGATTCGACAAAATGTAGCTCCTCCCCATTTAAAAGCACACTGGTATTCACCTATTTAACATTTGGTTTTCTAAATTTAATACATTTTGTTTTATTACCGTTTAAAAGCAAATAATTGACGTTAATCCAGTGTACTACTTTTCATATGGCATTCTTCACTTCGTTATATTTTAATAATTGCCTTTTAAGTCGGAAAATCAATGAAGTATCATCAGCAAATAAAACTATATCATGGTTGTTTTTACCTACCAAGTAAGGTAAGTCATTAATATAAACTAAGAATAGAAAGGGGCCAAGAATTGAGCCCTGGAACGTAATTTGAATTCACGAGAGAAAGATTCCTTAACGTGATTTGAAGAAAAAAGCAGGGTAATTACATTTTATTATAGATATTGTCTCGAAAAATACCATAATAGGACAACAGAAAAACGAAAATGGCAACGCAGTTGTCCTAATTTTTAACTGAACTTGAAATTTTAATGTCTTTCGAGTGATAAATGAGTCAACTCTAAATAAAAGGGCCTACTATGCCTTCGGACTAACATGACATCAGGAAAGTCGGGAACGGATACGAAATTTTTTCGTTCTCAGTTGCAAGGTATGTTAAATCATTAAAAATAAGTACAATTAGATTAAATGATCTGTGATATCTGTTAAAGAGTGAATTTTAATAGTAGTGGATTTTCTTATAAAAAATAAATTAAGGAACACTCAAGTCAAACACAGTCAAGAACGCCTTAATTATCTTTCTGATGAATATAGAATATGATTTCCTTAGAGAAATTGATACGGATAGTAGATACTCGTATCTAAATTTTGACATGAAATCTAGAAAAGTTACTTTGTAAAAGTTTAAAAAGTAATAACAGAAACAGATAAATAAATATAAAATATACACATACTCGTAATTTAAGGTACACCATTGACAAAATATAACATTAGCTATTCCTAAAAATATAATATACTTAGTAATAAATATAAACTGAAATATGTACTAAAAAAGATTTACAATTTTTACAGTTTCTTTCAGTTCTACTATGAAACACCAACAAAATTGTAACCTATAGATGGCAAATAAACGTATTGAGTATTGAATTGGTTTTTACCATTTTATACATAAGAAGCCATAGTAGATCAAGGGCCCCTCGATAAAATTTGCTACGGACCCCCCGCTTGCTTAATCCGGCAGTGGATAAAAGTCAATCAATAACTCTTTATCGATAATCAAATTAAACATAAATTGAAAAATATGATTCTTCCTGACATCTATTGGCGAGTAATAATACTATTATTTTTTTAATTGAAATATAATTTTCAAAAACACGATTTCCAATAGAAAATACCGAGCAAAGCTCGGTCGTCCAGGTACTATCACTTATATTACATAATCGGTAAGCACTTTTGCTAAAATATTTATAATTTTGAAATATACATTAAATCTAATTTATTATCACGGAAAATTACCTTCTTACCTGTGATATTTTACGAGAAATACGCAAAAATTAAAATGGTATCTCATATATGGCACCCTTACCCTATCTATTTTTATTAAAGTTTTTATTAATATACAAATATTATTGCTTAAGTTTTTCTATAAATTTTTGTTCAAATTCAAAGTATTGTTGTTGATAAATTCGCAGATGCAAGTTAAGCTCATTTTCTTCTAAGAATTAAAACTTTAAAATAAGTTGGGAGTAAACAAATCTATAAAACGAATGTATCAAAGCTCTAAAATCTATAATTTACGGATACATATTTTTGCGTCTTCATCGTTCAAGTTTAGAATTGAGGAATTAAGATTTTACGAGAATATGCATTTTTCGGTTTAAATTAAAATCATTTCAGTTTTAGGAGTTTGTTTTTCCGGAAAAAATAACCAAGATGACCTAGTTTTTTGTTTTTTAGAACTAATTAAAATTGTTGATATTAAATCAGCTGCTAACGATATATTACAATGAATACCGTAGATATAAATGAATGCTAATATACATAAACAATATGTGTTTAAGATAACTGCGAAAAACGAACAAAATCGTATTCGTATGGGCTAACCTTTACGTATTCGTGTAACGCTTATGTTATATGTGTAATATTTATTTTATGTGTCCTATACGTATACAATCGGAGGTAGGCTTGGATAAAAATCCAAGGCTTATAAAGCACTCGTATGTTTTAGCACACAGCATATTGGTTCTCCACCGTGTAATGGCGGTGTAAGAAAATCCACTAACCCATATCAACCCGTGGATGTCGTAAAGGGCGGCGAAGTGAAACAGAAACAAGAGATGGACAGCAGCATCTTAAACAAAATAATAAAAAAATGCGGATGTCGAGGCGCCTGCCAAGCGTGGCAACTATGACAAAATCCTATGTTCAGTAATGGACTTTATAATGGATGAATGGATGGATGATATTGTTCCGACAGGTATTCTACAGCCCAGAACTCATGAAACATAGTAGCTAATTACGCTGACCGCCATAAATTCTTGACAACAGATTAATAATAGCTTTTAGCGAGTCAACTTTCACTTCTTTAATGGTCTTTGTGTTTGGGCCGTGTAGTGGCGGTGTAAGAATAACCATCACCCCATATTATCCGGTGGGTGTCGTAAGAGGTGACAGGGGGAAACAAATCAGGTGATGGGCGACTTAAAATAAAAGAACTACAGTTGCCAACCCGCTTGCACAGCGTGGCAACTATGGCAAATATCCCCCATATGAGGCAATCTATGGAGAGGCCTATGTTCAGCGGTGGACTTTAATATGCTGTAACGGTAACTGTAATGGTCTTCGTATTTATTTATGCTGCTGAGTGATTGGTAAATACATTTCCCAAATAACTTGCGTCGTACGATTAAAATATATATCTGTATCCATTATCATAATTATAGAACCACTGGGATAATAAATATGTATAATCATAAATTAATTTTTGACAGTAAACGACGTAAAGCATCGAATAGCTATTTGCTTTAGAAATTATGGTTCCCACGGGATTTCCAGTAAAGGCGGTGTTTCGATAACCATTGTATACACATTTATATTTATATGTGGTACAGCCATGCTGCAGCCATATTACTGGTATAGTTGTAGCGCGAATGGGTCGGCTCAGAATACCAGCGTAAAATACCAACTTAACGGTGCTGTGTTTCGTATGGTGAGAATAGAGAACCGGCCGGAGACCATTTTTATTGGAAACGAGGCATTCCATCTTAGTCCTCACGGGTGACAACGCATCTGCATTTTGATTCGCAAACGAGGATAGATGTAGATGTTTGAAGAAGCATTCTCACTAGACTGTGTCGATGCTATGTTAATATCTGAGAGTTGGCTAAAACCATCTATTATGTCGAGTTTGTACCCATTACCTAATTTCATTATTATTATACGTAATGATCGGACTGAGAAGGGGGGAGGTGGGGTCGCTTAATACTTCCGATCAAATATTCCTTATAAAGTTGTTCGATCTTCCCCCTCTCCCTATTCTGCTACTGCTGAGTTTTTATTTCTAGAGATCAACATTATGGCTGCTAGGGTAATTTTAGGTGTTGTGTATTGTCCTCCTTCTGTGGATTACTTTACCTCACTTGAGACGGCTCTTGATACAATTGGATCTGAGTACATACACTGCATGATAATGGGTGATTTCAACATTGATCTGTTAAAAAATACTTCTCGCTCCCAAAAACTTCGAGCAATCATTGAATCAGTCGAACTCTGCATTCTCCCACTCGCGGCAACTCACATAAATACTGACACTGATGATTCGTTGATTGATCACATCATTACTTCCTTTTCTGATCGTGTGATTCAGTTTGGACAGCTCTCTGCTCCTTGTTTCTCACGACACGACTTGATTTACTTTTCATATAAACTCAAACCTCCAAAACAGAAGCCTATTTTTTCTGCAGTTACGCAATTTTTCTAGAATAAATATTGAGAGTCTCAGGAGAGACGCATCTGCAATTGATTTTGGCCCTTTGGTGGCTGCTTCTAACATCGATGATAAAATATCCTTTCTTAATAATACCATCCTGAATCTGTATAATATTCATGCTCCTGTACATTATGTAAAAGTTAAGCGTCCTCCTGCTCCCTGGATGACTAAAGGGGTACAGGTGGCAATGGCGCGACGAGATCGGGCTTTCCAGAAGTTTAAAAAGGATCGCTCTGAACAAAATTGGTCTAACTTTAAATTGCTAAGAAACAGATGCAATCAGGTGGTACGAATAAACGCCGCTGCATTCATGACAAAATAACTAACTCTTCGCCCACTGATGTGTGGAAATTCCTTGGATCTCTCGGAATTAATAAATCAAATTCCCCGGAATATGGCTCCTCTCTCAATTTGGATGACATTAATCGTCACTTTGTTTCTATTACTTCATTGACCCTCAAGTCCGTTCTCAAACTATTGCTTCTATAGAATCAATGCAGCCTCTCCGGATCCCTGACTTTTGTTTCTCCCCTGTTACTCAGGATGAAATAAAAAAGCTCTGTTAGCCATTAAATCCAAGGCTGTGGGTTATGATGAAATTAGTAAGCAAATGATATCTATGATACTTGAGTGCCTACTTCCAGCTATAACACACATTATAAATTATTCTCTGGACTCAGGTCAATACCCTTCTGCATGGAAAAAGGCTTTTGTACGTTCCCTTCCTAAAATACCTAATCCTGTTCTCCCTAACCATTTTCGTCCTATTTCAATTCTCCCATACCTCTCTAAAGTTCTGGAAGTCTGTGTTTTTAAGCAAATATCTATGTTCACTGCAAAACATAACCTGCTGAATGAATTTCAATCGGAGTTTCGCACTGGTCACAGCACTACCACTTCGCTTATCAAAGTCACAGACGATATAAGAAAAGGCTTGGATGAGCAGAAACTAACAGTGGTAGCGCTTATTGACTTTTCAAACGCTTTCATCACAGTAGGTCATGGTATCCTACTATCTATCCTCCAACACCTTAAATTTTCATCCCCAGCCTTGGAGTGGTTCTTTTCTTATATTCGCGGCTGCCAGCAATCGGGTTTCTAAGGTCAGCGTTTTTCTAAATGGGCTGAAATTGAATCTGGTGTGCCGCAAGACTGAATACTTTCTCCTATTTTGTTTTCCTTATTTATAAACTCTATCTCCTCAGTTTTAGATTGTTCGTACCATCTGTATGCGGATGATCTTCAGCTCTATGTGCAGTCAGGCTTAAATAATCTTAACTTTGTAATACATAAACTAAATAATAACCTGGAAGCCATAAGAGAATGGTCGTGTAAATATGGCGTTTCAGTTAATCCAGCCAAATGCAAAGTCATTATTTTCGGAAGTTCGCAATTATTGGCTAAGATTGATTATGGAAATCTCTCTCCTGTAATTTATAATGGAACTTTGATTCCATATTGTGGAATACATGGGACTCTGTACGGAAAACAGCAGAATTAGGTCTTGCTAGGATGGTGAATTGGCTCAATCAGAATCTACTCACTTTGAATATATCCAAAACTAAATATATTTGCTTTACCATGTACAACAGCACTCCACCTACACCTGATTTTCAAATTTTCAAATGTACCTGCTCTCAAATAAATAAAGTCTCAAATATAAGGTATCTAGGAGTAATGGTTGACCAAAGACTGTCTTGGTATTCACACCTAGAATTAGTGGCAACTCGGCTCAGGGAACTTATTTGGATATTTAAGTAACTACGACATGTCTCCACGAAGTACTTACTTAATAAAATATATATAGCTCTGGTTCAGTCAACGGTAGGCTACTGTATTCCTATATGGGGTGGTGCAGCAAAAACCAGGTTCCTTGAGCTTGAAAGAGCTCAACGGTGCTTAATTAAAGTTATGCACTTAAAGCCCTATAGATTCTCTACAACTGAACTCTATGAATTGAGTAATTTACTTTCGGTAAGAAAATTTTACATTTTAGCAACAGTTTTAAAACTTCATAGTTCCCTAAAATACCAACCGTCATCAACCACTAGACGCAGAAAGTATACAGTACCCTACGAAGATTCATTTAAGGCTAAGTTTGCATCAAGACAGTATACAAGATTTTCAATTTACTTATATAATAAAATAAACCAAAAAATCAATATTTACCCTATGAATTACCATGACTGTAAAAAAACCGTAGCAGACTGGTTAAGAAAACTTATCTATGAAGTAACTGAATCCCTTCTCGAAAATAGTGTCTTAT
The DNA here is from genome assembly GCA_029286625.1 of Parnassius orleans. Lineage (NCBI taxonomy): Eukaryota > Metazoa > Arthropoda > Insecta > Lepidoptera > Papilionidae > Parnassius > Parnassius orleans. The sequence continues at coordinate 1,259,861 of JAGSMP010000027.1, read as the reverse complement.
AAATTATCACACTTATAGACTTCTCACATTCATCCATACACACCCCACACACACCCACCCACCTACCTACACACACACACACACACACACACACACACACACACACGCACGCACGCACGGGCGCGCGCACACACACACACACACACACACACACACACACACACACACACACACACACACACACACACACACACACATTCAATTAAAAATTAAAAATTGTTTAGTTTTCTATTTAGTTATGCTTTTTTTTAAATTTAATTCTAATATAAAGTAATAATATAATTGTACTACGGAAGAGCGGGTCCCTCTACTACAGGTATCTATTTACTTAAAAGAGGGTACCCAACAATATTGTAACAACTTACTACTTATTTTAAAGCAATAAATTACTATTATTATTATGTGGGGTATCTATACAGGGTATTTTTGAAACGCTCCCGAAAACGAAGACAGATGATAGTACTAAGGATACCTATGATGATGGGTCACAAAAAAATACGATCCCGAAGAAAAAAAATCATCTTTTCACAACGTTTTATTAACTTTATTCACGCTCCATCATGTTATTACAGTTATTTGAAACGATATTTCACAAAAAAAAATCATGAAAATACTGAAACATAAAACCAGCAGTGAAACTTAAAAAAGAAAATCAGCTGACAATAGGGTCAATATCCTCGCGGGCGCCGAACTCTTACCTAGATCGGTACGAAACAATGCATTAGGTATACTACTTACTCACTCTACCCTTCCCTTTCACACACACGCTGCTTCGTGTCGCCTCGCGCTGTGGAATTTACTGCTTCAAGGACGTTACAATATCACGAGCGATAGTTCAATTGTTTTGTTTATTAAATTATTGTCGTTATTACTTGTTATTAATTAATTAATGATGTTGTTCTTGTTGTTACGTTTTGTGTTTTTTGTTTTGTTTTAATAATGCCTAACGCGTAGGTACGTTTATAGTGCTCGTGAATACGGCAACATGTTAATGTGCCTTGAAGAATCTCATAAGGCCACGGAGGATCGGTAAGCTGTTTCATACCTAATTTTTTTTTAAATAACTTAGTACTGAACTGATCTGAATAAGTACATAACTGAATACATCAGAATAATAAACATACCTACACAATGGATAACAAAGCATGACTCTAACCTTGTAAACATTTTATTTAAGTATTTTTTTCATTAGCGGGGAATCGAACCAGTTATTTGGTTTATTTAACCTGTGAATTGAATTAAAGTGGCTACGTGAGACAAGCACAGTGGCAAAATAGTAGGTTAAGTAGATAAGTTAGGTATTTAGACAAGTGTTGTAAATTATTAGGTATTGTGGTACCATCGCTAGTTGCGGGCCGCGTGAATTCGGCGTTCGCGCGTACATTGACCCCTAGTCAGCTGATTGTAATTCAGTAATTCCTGCTGGTTTTATGTTTCAGTTTTTTTGATTTTTTTGTGAAATATCGTTTCAAATAACTGTAATAACATGATGGAGCGTGAATAAAGTTAATAAAACGTTGTGAAAAGATGATTTTTTTTTCCTCGGGATCGAATTTTTTTGTGACCCATCATCATAGGTATCCTTAGTACTATCATCTGTCTTCGTTTTCGGGAGCGTTTCAAAAATACCCTGTATAGTTTTCTCATCTGGTTGGGCTGTATAAATATATAATTGTAAATGAAAATGATAAAAATACATAAATATCAATAAAATAAAACAAATACATAAAAAATTACATAAATAAATAAAAACCCAACCAGATGGAAGCCCTCGGCAGGGGAGACCAAACGGCCGAGGGTTAGGGGGAAAGGGAAAGAAACCGGCGGACGATGCGGGCGGTATCGAGGAGCACCGCCTTCTGCATTTGAGCTTGGAGCGGTCCGTCACGGAGTCCCAGTCGCCTCAGATGACTCGAGAGGCTGACTGGGATTAACCCGTTCGCAGAAACGACTACAGGTATAATTTCGGTCGGCAGTCCACCCTACATGTCGGTCGCTTATCTGTTTCGGCTTTCACGAGGTTCTCGTCATACGGAATGGTAATGTCGACCAAAAATATCCTTGACTGTGCCCGGTCCATCAGCATAATATCAGGCTTATTCGCAAGAATGGTCCTGTCTGTGATGATGGCCCGGTCCCAGTAGAGCCTGGCGCAGTCATTTTCCAGCACTGCTTCCGGCAAGTATTTGTAATAAGGCAATTTCCGGTCCACGAGACCGTATTTCAGAGCGAGCTCTTGGTGTAGAATTCTGGCTACTAAATTGTGCCTGTGCAAGTACTCAGAGTTAGAAAGCGCCGAATAACCGGAGATTGCATGCCTAAGTGACTCACCGGGATGGCGACAAGCTTGACAGATGTCGACGGTGCCATCCCTTAGGATGTATCTCCGATAGTTGTTGGTCTTAATAACCTGATCCTGTATCGCACAGACAAAACCCTCGGTTTCCCCAAAGAGGTCACCAAAACGTAGCCAGTGGAGGGAGGCAACTGTGTCTACGAAAGGCACATGTAGAGCCTTGTAGAACCTCCCGTGGAGCTCCTTCTCCTTCCATACGGTCTTCCGGTCGGAAATGCTCTGTACTGCCGGGTCTTGCCATTGCTCGTTGGCTAAGGATAGAGGGGTAAGTCCTTTATCACAAGAAATTACGTCACTATAGAATGGATCATTCGATCTCGTCAGAAAGTAATTACGGAGGCTGCACACTTCGCGATTATGCATGGTAAGCGCGCTTAAAAAGCCACGCCCACCATGTTTTCGCGGCAAGTACAGCCTCATAATCGACGATCTCGGGTGATGCATACTATGGGACGTCATAGTAGTGCGGACTTTTCTATCCAGGGCGTTAAGTTCAGTTTGAGTCCACCTAAGTATGCCAAAGGTATATATGAGAACAGGCATGATCCAACCATTATATGCGTGTGTCTTATTCACACCGGACAAAAGGCTGTTAAGCACTTTGGTCAAGCGTGCATAAAACATATCGCAAACTGACTGCTTCATACCCGCCTCATCGATACTGATGTTCTGTGACATACCCAGGTATCGGTATGTTTCAGCCTCAGAAAGGGTCCTTATGTTGATGGGCATAGATAAGTCTATGCCCTCAGAGTTAGCAACCCTTCCCCTTTCAACATGGAGGACCGCAAACTTACCCGTCCCCAGCTCCATTCTAATAGAATTACTAAAATCACAAGTGATGTTTAGCAATTCCATAAGATGGGAGCGACTGGAGGCGAATAATTTAAGATCATCCTTATAGAAAAGGTGGGTCACTTTTGTACCTCCTTTCCGAAGCTGAAATCCCCTCCCGGGGTCCTCCAGTAAGGTACTAAGAGGGTTCAGGGGAGCCAAAACCAGATTGGACTCAAACAATCGCCCTGGAAGATACCCCTTCTTATCCTTATGTGGCTTTCCGCATCCGTCATCCGCTCGCCTAGATGACAAAGGATTGTACTCCATTGCCCCATACACTGTCCGAGGAAGTCTCTAACTGTACAGTCAATCTTGTACAGCTCGAGGACCCTCTTTAGCCATGTATGGGGTACCAAGTCGAATGCCTTTTTATAGTCTATCCAGGCGGCGGAGAAGTTCCGACGGTTGCGTTTAACCACTTTGCCAATGACCGCGTCAATGAGGAGTGGTTCCTTGGTTCCACGACCACCGCCCCCACATCCATTTTGAGCGCGCCACATCACCTGATTTAAATCCAGGTGACGAATGATTCGCGTACCCAAAATGGATGTCAGTGTCTTATATATGGTGGGTAGACACGTAATGGGGCGGTATTTGCTAGGGTCTGTGGAATCATGGTCCTTAGGAACCAAATAAGTGATCCCAGTAGAGAAGAGGCTCGGGAGCGACTTTTGGTCGAGAGCCTCTTGAAACTGTCGGGCAAGTACAGCGTGACACACCACGAACCACTTCAGCCAGTAGTGATGCAGTCCGTCGAGTCCCGGACTTTTCCAGTTCGGGGCCCTACGGACCGCCTCAGCTACGTCATCCGGCGTTATGATGACGGGGTCCATGGGCGTAACACTCGCACACTGACTCTACAACTTCCGTCCAAGGGCTCTCGCTGTGGTTTACGGGCTCTGACCACAGGCCGTGCCAGAATGCGACAGTGTTGGCCTGATTCGGTGCTGGGCCCATTTCACGTACCATTGGTCGCTCCAATGACTCATAGAGCCTCTTCTGATCACTCTGGAAGAGACGATTCTGGTTGAACCGTCTTGACCTCTCGGTATATCGCCGAATCCGCTTTCCCCAAGCAGCGATTTTCTGCTTCAGGTCGTCTAAGCGCTCCGTCAGTTTTTGCGTTATATCCGGCTGGGACAAACTGACATTTGTCCCAGCAAACGCCATCCTGACGGTGCGCACAATTCTCGGCCTATTATTGCCTGACCTGAAGCTCATCAGTCTGCCGATGAAGGCCCTTGCCTTTGCGATACGGTCCTCAATCCTTCTTCTCCAGGCTGGGATAGCGCTACTTTGCCCAGTAGCAGGTCCAAACGTGGGAAGTTTGGCACCAACAATGCGGCAAACTGCCAAAGCGGCGCCAAAGAGTATTGAGTCCGTATCGCAAAGGTCCCGGCTGGTTTCCAAATAGGTTGCCAGAAATGGGTTCAGGGCCGTCACGACATCCCGATTCCGCTTGCTTAGGATTATGCGAGGAAGTCGCGGTCGATTTTCGAGAGGCGTACTGCGTGTTTCCACAATCGCCTCTTCCAATGTACTCCTCATTTGCTCTAGTTCTAGTTCCTGGGCGATTGTTTCATCATCGTCTGAATCAACCACAACTGGGGGATTCACGGCGGCATCCACGTGTGCGGGTTGCTCTGCAACTTGTGGCGCCGCATTCACAGTCGTAGTATTTTCACCCGATGAGGAAACAGCCTCACGTTGTAGCCGTTCGAGTTCGGTGCCATCAAATATGTTTGAGCGCAAGATATACCGAACTCGGTCTTCCAGGTTTTGCTCGGTGACGGTTATAGATGGCTCCAGCTCAGCAAAAAGTCGATGCATCCTAGCCCGGTACGCAAAACCTCCAACTTCTCCCCCTTTCGCCCTAAAATACACCCGTAATGCGTTGCTGTTCTTTTGAATTGTCCATCGCATGCGGCGTACTCCACCAGTGGCGGGTGCCGATTGCTGGGCCCTATATATAAAGCATGTATACACATTAGATATATGTATGTATGTATTATTGTATGTAAATATATGTTATATTTATGTATATTTAAATATATGTTGTGTATGTATGTACTATGTGTATATTATATTTGAATATATGTACACTTTATTTATGTATTATATTTTGCACCTTCCTACAATTGTCTTTGGCACCCAGGGTTGACTGGCAGAGAATGTCATATGGCATTAAGTCCGCCCAATGTACCCTTTAGCTTAAAGTGTTACATTTAAGTTTTTAAATAAATAAAATAAAATAAATGTCTATGGGCCACAGCAACCACTTAGGTGGACTGTGTGCTCGTTTGTTACCCTTATCCTGTAAAAAAATACAAAGTTATAAAATACTTTATACTAACTAGAATCTAGAATACAGTTAAATTTATTAGAAAATATTAAAAATTGAGTTATTTTAAATGCTCCATTAATAAACAGTCATAATCATAACTTACAATATAAGTCATTTTTCTTTTCAATAATTTTTATACAGAAGTCAGAGGTCTAATACAATTTTTCATTTCGGTGGAATAAATTCTATTGGCTGCTTACAATCTAAACGTTCATTTTTGAAGCACCGCTGCTCCGGGACTTTGATAATACAGCTCCGGAAAATCATCAAACATTACAAGAGACGAAAAATGGTTCGTACGGATATTTAAATTAAAAAAAAGAACTCTCAACATACTCTCTTAATCTCCTAATTTCAATAGAGAAGATAACTGGGTGCTACCACCCACTTAGGATTCCTAAGTGGGTGGTAGCACCCTAAGCATACAATCAAATCAAAAGCAATCCTAAGCATACCACTATAAGACTATGATACTTAACTTCATTCCTCGTTTTGCGATTGTTCAGGCCTTGTAGGTCGCGAGCCCTGATACATATAAAGTTGTGAAAGCCAAAGGCTAACAGCACTAGTGCACCGAGGCACAAGGCAGGCTAAAGGCCGGCACGCATCTACAATTCCCATGGTGTTGCAGTTGTTCATGGGCGCCGGTAGTCACTTACCATCAGATGAGCCGCATGCTCGTTTGCCCCCTCTCCTATAAAAAAAGGCAAGGATGTGCAATACCGCCAACTTCTTGACTCCGGACTGCTACTCTTTCTAAAACCCTATGACTGAATTTGACTCAACCAAGGATTCGAGCCCGGGACCACATGATCAGCAGTCACGCTTACGACAACTAGACCAAAGAGGTAGCCAGTATTTAGGGATGCTTAATACCTAAAAAAGCAGTCGAAACGTCGATAATATAACAGCGAATGCAAAACAGTTAATTCACAAAAAAAACTATTATAACAAGTAATTATATTTGCTTACTTTAACAAACGGAACACAGGAGTGGGTGCAGAGCAGATAGGTAGCAGAAATACGTAAAGCTTCTAACCTAACCTTTTTTTTTACATGGGAATATGTCTACGCGTAGCCGTCTCGAGGGGATAAGGACGGGTTATGTCGGACTCGCGCCGACTAAACCCTATGGTGTTCCACCTTCGTCGCACTAAGCCCACTCGCCACGACAAGACGGGAACACGTTCGGAGGGGGGGAACCTAACTTTTTTTTTCTTCATGGGGAATTGCCTACGCATACCGGTCTCGCGGGGGCAAGGACGGGTTATATCGAACTCGCACTGACTAAAACCCCATGGTGTTCCACCATCGCCGCATATTGGCAGGGCTATGGGAACGCTTTCGCACACATCCGCGGCCCCACCAGCGCCGGCCGCCCCATGGCTGCCCCTCCTCGGGGAGGACTTCTCCTCCCCCTTTTCCTTCTCAGGTAACCTAACCTAACCTAATCTAACCTAACAAAGTAGTCGAAACATTTACGTGGTAGAGCCATGCTGCAGATATATTAGTAGTATAGTTGTAGCACGAGTGGCTGCTCGGCTGGACCACGCTCTCACAGAATATCAACTTAAAATAGCAGCTTAACGCTGCTGTGTTTCTTATGGTGAGTGTAGAGAACCAGATACCCTTTTTACTGGAAACGAGGCATTCCATCTTAGTGCTCACGGGTGACAACGCATCTGCATATTGATTCGTAATCGAGGATAGATGTAGATATTAAGGACCGCAGCAATCACTTACCATCAGGTGGACTGTGTGCTCGTTTGTCACCCTTGTCCTGTAAAAAAACTTCGAAAATATAACAGCGGACGCGAAACAGTTAATTCACCAAAAAAAAAAAAAACTATTATAACACGTTATTTTATTTGCTTACCCTTCAAAACGGAATACTGCAGTGGGTGTACAGCAGATAGGTGGCAGAAATGCGTAAGGCCAATCCAGACGTAGAAAAGGTGCTTTATCACCTTGTTCAATGAAAGTTCCTCCACGCTTTGCTCTTCGTTGCAACTATAGTATTCAACGAAAGATTAATTATACCGTTACCGTTACAGCCTATTAAAAGTCTAAAAATAGGTCTCCCCCATAGAATGTCTCAGAGGAGCGTTGTTTGCCATAGTTGCCTCTTTAATTTTTTTTAAAGTATTAAAAGAATGTAACCAAATAAAAGATTCATTATTTCAAAATTTTATAAAAAATAAATACATAGCTTGTATAGCTACGTTAGAAATTGTATAGTTGTAAATTATTTTATATTATAAATTGCACAATGTTTTTGCACTGCCTTGTTGGTCTAGTGGTCGTAAGAGCAGCTGCTGATCATGTGGTCGCAGGTTCGAATCTCGGCCCGGGCCAAAATCGGCTAAGAAGTTCTCATTACCAGCCCGGAGTCAGGAAGCTGGTGGTATTTTACCCCGTGCCTCGGAGAGCACTTAAAGCCGTTGGTCCTACGCCTGATCTATCTCCGATCGTGATAGATTGCCGTTCTATCGAACTATGAGAATGAGGGAATAGAGAGTGCACCTGTGCCTACGCACGCATTTGTATACTGTAATCCTGTTCTGCGCATTCTCCGTTGAGACTTTCCCGCAAGGAATACGAGTATAATAAGCTGGCCGCCTTCACCGAAATTCGGACTGGAGGACTTCATCATAATTTAAAGAACCATAATTTATTTATTTAACAGAATATCCAATAATAATTGTAGGTACTATGTAATTCTATTTTGGAAGTAGGTATGTAGGTAGGTAGTTTGAAAGTTGGAGGAAGTAGGAACATATTATGTGCTTGTAAATTGTCGCGCGTACGGCGTTGGATACTCTAGTAATGGGCAATCTACGCTTAAATGGGAATTACGATAGTAATGCAAAAAAATGTTACGCAGTATGTTCCAGGTAGCGTTAATTTTATAAATGGTAAAATTAAAGTGTAGGCAATAAAGGAACTTCATTTTATACTCGATCTTTGCTCAAGATAGAGTTGACAGATTAAATATGATATTCATGAAAATATAATACCTATGCTGAGTTATCGCGTTCTCGGTGGAAAAGAAATTCTGTATATCTGAGAAATAAAAATATTTCTAAGCAAAGAAAGGCCGCGGACTAATTACTACATAATTTTCACAAAAATGAGAGGAGCTCTGTACCCAGCAACAATCTGCTTTAGTTATTTTTTAAACCAGAAACGACACTTTTACCAAACATGAAAATTTCGGTAACTCAAAACAACTTCAAAGACGCGATACGTCTGATCTACAGACAGGTAATCCTCTCTAAAATGAAAGGAACCCATGATAAGAAACATATAACAATTCATTTCAATTTCATTTCAGTGGTTAAAAGAATTCCTAGAGATGCGAGGATGCAGCTTGCTAAAGCATTGTCATGCACTATACAAAATTGTTTCACTAATAGTGAAAACAGTTGGCAAAAATTATTTAATTTCGCGTATTCCCATTTCCATTTTGATAAAACAATAAATAAATCAATTACGTCTCAACTAAAAGACCTCGCCCTAAATATGATTTAAAGAAAGTAGTTGAGTCGAAAGTAATGGATGGCGACTTAAAAAATGCATCCCGTATTTTATTCTCAGACGATATCCTGGCTCCTCGTAATGTCGAAACTCTTGAAGGCCTTCGTCAGAAGCATCCTTCAGTCAATCTTACTCAAAGCTTACCGCTGCCTCCCAAGACTTCTATGCAACCTTACAAACTTCTGAAAAAGACACTTTAGAAGCAATTATATCATTTTCGAATGGCTCTGCTGACGGCATTGACGAAATTACGCCTCAACATCTTAAAGATCTTTTAAGCGCTTCTGCCGGTGACGCCGGCGGAGTACTTCTTAATGAAATTACGACATTATTTATTTTATACTTTCTGATAATTTTAATCCAAATTTCATTCCATTCTTATATGGGACAAATTTATGTAACTATGGCTATATAACGGTATCCGTCATATTGCCGTTGGTTCCACATTTCGACGCTTAACTTCAAAATTAGCTTGCAGCATAGACTTAGGCTTGCAGGCACATAAATCTCTAACCTTAAGACAAAATGTCAGCCTACTCAACTAGCCTTTGGCACTAGAGGTGGCTGTGAAGCGGCGGTACATTCAGTGCGTACATTTTTAACAAACTCTGATGCAGATGTTCTTGTGAAGGTTGACCTAAGGAATTCTTTTAACTCTATCGATAGGGTAACCCTGCTGAAAGAAGTGGCTAACAATACACCCGAAATTTATCATTACGTTTGGCAATGTTACAGTCAAAATACTAACTTGTTTTATGAAAACCATATTATCGATTCTGCTGTCGGTGTTCAGCGGGGTGACCCACTAGGTCCAGCACTTTTCAGTTTGGGAATTCAACTCATTATTTCAAATTTGAAATTCAAGCTGAATGTGAACAATGGTACACTGGGAGGTAGAGTAGTGGCATCCTCAGTGATCTTACTCCTATTTTTCGAAATTTTAATGATATTGGTCTTGAACCAAATAGCAATAAATGTGAAATACTTTTTTCCAATAATTTATCTAGTCCTAACAGAGACACTTCAATTCAAAATTTCAATCATATTTCTCCAAGAATAAAAACTGTCAGTATGGAATCGCTATACCTGCTAGGTGCCCCGTTGTTTTTCGATAGTATTAACCTGTTTTAAAAACAAAATTTGATCAGTTTTTAAACCACGTTGATAAATTGTATAACTTAAACTCCCACATTGTTATTTTAAAATATTGTCTCCTTGTACCTAGATTTATATACTTACTCCGCTCTAGCTAAGTCTGGAAATGTTCGGATATTTTAAAGATATTGATAATCTTAAAATAGCTATAGAAATAATTCTAAATTTAATTTTAAATACAACAGCCTGGACTCAAGCTACTTTACCTATAAAATTTGGTGGTATTGGCGTGAAAAATCTTTCTAGCGTTGCATTGCCTGCTGTCCTTGCTTCTGTGCATAGTGTCGATGATTTATGTAATATAATTTTAATTATTATTTAATTTAAAGTAGACCTGTGCTTTGCTACGGAGGCAGGGCAGACATGGCGAACGCTCTGTTCCGGTGTAAATGTTCCACTGGTAGTTAACCAACAAAAACAGTGGGATATTCCGTTGGTACTACAGAGCGTGCAGAAATATTTGTTTCATAATTTTCATAGTGACCAAGATCAGCCACGCCTTCTAGCTGTTTCGACTATGGAATCTAGTCACTGGTTACGCTTTACCATCAAGTAATCTCGGCACATTACTTGATGGGGAAAGCTTGCGCATCGCTGTAGGAATCCAACTAGGAGCGGCGATTTGTCAACCCCATCAGTGCACCTGTGGCAGCAGCGTCGACAAGTTTGGGCTCCATGGACTTTCTTGTAAGAAAAGTGCTGGTAGGTTTTCACGGCACGGTTCTTTGAACGATGTCATCCGAAGGACTCTTGTCTCTATAAATGTTCCCTCGGTTTTAGAGCCTTGTGGAATATTTAGAGACGATGGCAGGAGACCCGACGGTATGACATTGGTCCCTTGGGAGTTTGGCGGCCTCTCATCTCGTTTAGAGCCGGGGCGGCATCAGAGGCAGCTGAACTGAGTAAGTGGCACAAATATAAGTCTCTGAAAGATGACTACATATTTGTGCCATTTGCTGTAGAGACTATCGGTGCGTGGGGTCCACGTGCGGTGAAGTTCCTAAAGGAACTCTATCCACGACTGGTCGTTGCTGCTGGTGATAAGAGGGCTGGTTCTTTTCTCGCTCAAAGGCTAAGTAAAGGCATTCAGGGAGGAAACGCAGCCAGCGTTGTTGGCACGATACCACAGGGAGTAGGACTGTATGATAATTAAGTTATTAGTTTTTTTTTGTATTATAGTTTTTTTAATATTGTGTATAATATTTTTTTAAATTAATATTGTGATTTCAATTTTACAGGTTTCTATAAAATAGTATCGTTTGCCGTGTATTGACGGTTAAGAATATCCACTACCCCATATCTTCCCGTGGGTGTTATAAGGGGCAACTGAGGGAAACTGAGGCAGGAGATAGGCAGCAGCATCTTTCCGATTACAGTAAAATAACAACAAAAAAACTGCGGTTGCCAACTGACTCGCCAAGTGTGGCAACTATGGCAATATACCCCACATAGCGAAAGCTAAAAAGAGACGGCCCCCTGTCCACTGCGGCTCCGCTATTCCTGGCTACGGTGGCGAGCATGGAAACGGCAGGGCATGGGATGCTAAGAATCTCCGTTGGAGGTTCGTTTGCCACCTAAGATGACTCGACCTGGCAACATATAACACACACACGCTGTGGACCGATGAGAAGATCGTAGAGCTTGAAGAAGAGATAGACAAGTTGCGCTGGGATATTATAGGATTATCTGAGGTCCCAAGAGAGGAGGAGGACACGGTAATCCTCGAATCCGGCAACTTGTTTTATCACCGGAAGGGCGACCATTTGTCCTAAGGAGCTGACATATTTATCGTCCACAAGTCTCTCGTTAACAACGTTGTAACGATTGGGAGTGTGTCGACGAGGGTTGCGTACCTTATACTCAGAATCACCAAACGGTATTTGCTGAAGGTTTACGCATCAACCTCAGCACATCCCGATGACGAGGGGGAGAAAATGTTTGAAGATATATCTAGAGTCATGTATTCCTCCAAAACCCACACAAAAGAGAACGGTGAGGTGAAATTCGGGATATGGCAACGGAACCCAAGGGGCCAGTAGCTGGCCGACTTGATGGATAAAGAGGGACTCTTTATAATGAACTCTTTCTTCCAGAAGCGGCCCCAAAGAAAGTAGACCTGGTTGAGCTCCGACGGTTCGACAAAAAATGAGAATGACTTCATTATGACGATTAGACGGAAACTGTTCAATGATGTCTCAGTGATCGTAAGGGTGAAAACTGGCAGCGATCACCGAATGGTGAGAGGCACACTGAACCTAAACGTTAAGTTGGAGAGGTCACGTCTAATGAAGTCAACGCTCCGTCCCCCTCGTGCTCTAATCCAAAGCCCCGAAAACTTTCAGCTCGAGCTACGAAATAGTTTTCGGTGCATAGAAGACTGCATTACAGTGGACGATATGAATGACAAGCTTGTGGAAACTGTCCATACGGTCGAAGCTAAGTTCTGCAAGAACCGTCACAGAAGAGCCCAAAAACTTTCCGATCACGCTCTTAATCTCATGGCTGTGAGACGGAAAATGAAGCTGCTCCAAATGCATGTGGCGGGATTTACGCAACTTCAATACAGCTTGTATTGAAGAAGCGATCGAGCGGTATTAAGACTCCAAAGTCTTTGCCAGAGATCTGTCTGCCAGAAAGAGCCAACTGTCGAAGCTGAAGACCGAATGTGGTATAATCGCTTACGGGACACTTGAGATTTTGAGTGAGATTGAGAGGCCCCTGGAGAATGCCTCGCTGAGCATCCACGACCATGCTACTCCACTCCTGAGTGTGGGTACTCAGGTCGATGCTCCTCTCGGCTCTTCGGACCATTGTCTGATCCGGAGTGTGGTGCCACTCACGCTCCCCTCGCGGTTGCGTTCTGCAGGTTGCCGCCGTGTTTGGCATTACAGGTCGGCGGATTGGGACGGAATGCGGCCTTTCTTTGCATCCTACCCATGGAGGCGGGTTTGCTTCTCGCCGGATGATCCCAGCGCTGTTGCTGACTCTGTCACTGATGTGGTGCTACAGGGAATGGAACTATTTATTCCATCATCTGTGGTACCCATCGGAGGCAGATCTCAGCCTTGGTTTGGTCGCTCTTGTAAGACTGTATTACGCAGTAAGCAGGAGTGCTATCAGGCCTGGGCTGAGGCTTCGGTGGCTCGGGATGTAAACACCAGCATGCTTAAAAGAAGTATAACTTCGCCTCCAAGTCCTTCAAAACAGTTATTGCCAAGGCAAAGTCAGAGCACATAGGCAGAATTGGCGAGAAACTCGTTCGCCTTCCTTCGGGAACGTACCGGAGTACCGGAACAAACTTGTGTCTGAAGTCGAGTCTTTGCTGAACAAAGTCTCGGATTGGAGGCGACTAAATCTAGTCCAGTTTAATCCTCAGAAGATACAAGTTTGCGCGTTTACCGCTAAAAGGAACCCCTTTGTCGTATCTCCTCAGTTTCAAAACACTCCCCTTGTTGCCTCAGCCAGTATCGGAATCCTCGGCGTCGACATATCGATTGACGTGCAGTTTCGTGGTCACTTGGAAGAGAAGGCCAAATTGGCCTCTAAAAAGCTTGGCGTGCTAAGCAGAGCGGGACAGTATTTCATGCCGGCACAACGCCTGTAACTTTACAAGGCGCAGGTTCGGCTTCACATGGAATACTGTTCCCATCTCTGGGCTGGGGCTCCCCAGTGCCAGCTCCTTCCACTTGACCGCATCTAGCGCAGAGCGGCTTGAATCGTCGACGACCTTTCCGATCGGCTCGATTCATTGGCGTTGCGAAAAGATGTTGCATCTCTTTGCATTTTCTTTCAAATTTACCACGGGGCCGCCAAATTTCACGAACGCACATCGCGGCAGAACTCCCGATACCATCCACACAATCTGGATGATTGGCGGTCCACCACTGTGCGATTTAGAAGATGTTTTCTTCCTCGCACAACTTCCTTGTGGAATAGTTTACCACCAGCGATTTTTCCGGGTGGAAAACCCGTACTTGAAGTCCTTCAGAAGCTCTTTATTTCCGTTCTCCATGGTAGCATTACTCCAAAGGCGTAGAGCAGAAGTGCGGTGGTCTTGTTCTTCAAGAAAGGTGACAATGCTCTCTTGAAGATCTGCAGACCGATTTCTCTTCTGAGCCGCGTCTACGTGCTTCGAGTTTTTGAGAGATATTACGAACCGTCACGCACGCAGACTGGACGACTTCCAGCCTCCCGAATAAGCCAGTTTCTGAAAAGGCATCAGCACCGTAGACCACATTCATACCCTCTCCAAATTGTACAGAAGACCGAAGATTACAATCTGTCACTTAGCTTGTGTATGTGGACTTTAAGAAAGCCTTTGATTCCGTCGAAGTTTGGGCGCTGCTACAGTCCTTTCAGCGATTCCTAGCTGACTGTCGGTATATCGAAGTGCTGAAGTGTTTGTAGAGTATGGCTATTATGGCTATCCGAGTACAGAACTAAAGTACGAAAGTTATCCAACTGCAGAGAGGTGTAAGACAGGGTGACCGGAATATCCCCAAAACTCTTCACCGCTGCATTGGAAAACGTTTTCAAGCTACTGGACTGGAAAGGATACGGTATTAACATTAATGGCGAGTACATCACTCACCTTCGATTTGCCGACGATATAGTCCTTATGGCAGAATCCATGGAGGACCTAAGCACTATGCTCAATGACCTCAATAGTGCCTCCCAACGGATAGGTATTCTTTTAACAGAATAAGTGTTACAAACGAGCACACAGTCTACCTGATGGTAAGTAGTTGATGTGGCCCATAGACATCTACATCTATCCTTGACTACGAATCAAAATGCAGATGCGTTGTCACCCGTGAGGACTAAGATGGAATGCCTCGTTTCCAGTAAAAGTGGTCATAATATCACGTAAAAAAGAGAACTTGAACTCTTAAGATGAACATGGACAAAACGAAAATCATGTGCAACGTCCACCTATGCCGGTTGTTGTTGGTAGCAGTAAGCTCGAAGTTGTAGACGAGTATGTTAACCTGGGACAAATAGTGCGACTAGATAAGTCCAACTTCAACCGAGAGATCAATCGACGGATTCAACTCGACTGGGCAGCGTTCGGGAGATTACGACAAATCTTCTCGTCCTTAAAACCTGAAAACAAGATTGAACAATTAGTGTGTTTTGCCAGTGATGACTTATGGATCCGAGATGTGGTCCTTCACTGGTGGCCATATGAGGAAGCTCAAGGTCGCTCAGAGAACTATGGAGAGGTCTATGCTCGGGGATAGACTTAAAAAAAACGAGGATATCCGCAGTAGAACCAGAGTAACCGATATAACCCAACAAATTGTTAAGCTGTAGTGGCAATGGGCCGGCCATATAGCTCGAAGAACGGACAACCGATGAGAAAGAAAAGTTCTCGAGTGGCTCGGCTCGATGGAGTGACGACCTGGTAAGACATGCAGAAAGTCAATGGATGCAGGTAGCTCAGGACCGTGCTTTGTGGCATTCCTTGGTTGTTTCTTGTATGTTCAGCAGTAGATTTGTGAAAGGCTGTAATGACGAAATGATGATGATGATTATCGTTTCACAGGTTTCTAAGAAATAGTGTCATTAAGAGTGAACTTAGTAATTTTTGTTTATATTACCTACATTTAACGATTTCAAGTAAATTGCAATTAAAAGCAAAATGACTAAGGCCGCTTGAAATGGACTTGAAATGGATTTGGGGCCGTAGCATTTAAAAGTAATTTCCATTACTATTCTTTTATGGGTTTGCTGGCGTTTGATTTTATGAGCGACCTTATGAGCCTTTACAGTACCCGATCCGAAATCGATATCGGAAGTCGATGTACTGTTATTGAGCCTACGCTTTCACAACCCCCGACATTGGAATGATCTCGTCAGTTTGTTTGAAATGGTCCAGATGTATGTCTCTTTTTTATGAATTATACTCCATTTGTAAGCTAGGAAGTGTAAATAAGTTTTTCATTTACCTCGTCAAATTATTTATCAAACGTAGATTTATATGAATAAATCTACGTTTGATTATTTGTCATTTCATATAACATTAGTATGAAAAATAGGATACACATTATAAGTTACTTATAGTTATTATTTTGAGGAACGCACAAAAAGGGACATATTAGTATAAAATCGTTTTTATTTGTGTTACTTAAGCTTAAGCTTTTAATAATAGTTTATCAAAATTATATTTGTTGAACAAAACAAAACTTACGACTTATTGAAAATGAAAACAAAAACATTTAAAAGGCAATAATCTTAATACTGTAGTTACGAGTATAACGAACATTAACACTGTTATTATATCGCTCACTTATTGCAAGAACGTCATTTCTCAAAATCTTGACTTTTCGCGAATTTATAAAAAAAAACATTCCTTTAACGGTATATTTTTGATGCAATAAGGACAAAAACTTATTTTCACGTTAGGTCGCTAGATGGAGAGAAGTGTCGTAATTGCACGATATTGCTAAGCGTCATAATTTTTATTTCAATAACGTTCTATCTTAGTTAATCAACAAAGACACGTGTGCTGTACTGCGCAAGGACGTCATATTTGGAACTAATACGTTATTGCAACAAATGGTAAGAACAATTTTTAAATAAATATTTTAACAAAATATAGTTATTTTGCGTTATGCCGTTAGTGCAATTTAAAATATGTAATGTTTAGTTATATTATTCAACAATGAGACGTTAATGTTGAAAAAAATAGGCACGTTTTTGTATTATTTGCAGTTATGACTTTATTAAACGATAATTTCTTAATTTCAACACTGAACACTACATGTAACATTTAGAATTATGTCGTTCTTATTGAAAAATGTGTTAAGCTTAGAGTATTATTTTAGGTTATGTTATTATTGCAATAAACACCGGGTGTGTTATTGAACTTTATTTAAAAATCTTAAATTTATTTTATCATTTCAGGCGTTTCGAGGGCGACTATTAGTTGACCTTGTTAATAATACAATCGTGACGATAGTAGTAAATACAAAGAAGATCGAGTCACCATTCAACCATTGGATACTAATATGCATTCTACAAAGTTCAAAATAAATTCAGATTATCCACTTCTTCCTTTTCGTCGTCTTCATCTAGTTCATCAAGTTCATCTAGTGAGGATGAAATGTTCAATGTTGAAGATCGTCAAGATGAAATCACATGGCTTTATGACACATTTACTCTAAACAATCTTACAATTCATTAATTACAGCGTATCAAAATTCCACTTCTGAAAATAGATTTTCCCATAGATTGCCTAAATGCTTGCCATAGTTGCCGCGCTTGGCAAGCGAGTAGACAACTGAAATCTTTTTTTAAATTATTAGAGTGGTGCTGCCTATCACCTGTTTCAGTTTCCCTCGGTTATCTCTTGCAGGATGAAATGGGATAGTGGATATTCTTATGCCGCTATTATTTATACTTATTTATTACATTATTGAAATTAATGATATTTTGAGATATTCGAAATTGTTGCTCGATAGCTTCAACTAGCAGTTATCCACTTTTATATCCCGAAGAAGATTGCGACCATTCGGATAAAAATCGAGATTACATACCAAATACAGAAAGTAGTAGTTCTAGTGGAAAATAATCTACTTCTATACATTCAGTTACCGTTCAAAACAATATACTAGCAGCTATGATATCTAGTAGTCCAGAAAAGAAGAAACAGAAAAAAAATATTAAAAGAAAATTATGACAGACATCAAGAAGAAGATTAGACAAAGAAAATGACAGAACTTAATGTTTTTGAAAATGATGTAGTTCATTTATTAATTGACGACAGATTATATGCCATAATATAAGAAATGGTCCCATGTATACACCCGTATCTTTTATAACTGCTATAAAAATGGCTAAAAGAAATGAACCTTTTGAAGTCCCTGAATTATGTCACGAAAATTTCTATGACATAAATATTTTTAAGCTTAGGAAGTGTGAGTCTCAACGTTATGTATGTTAACATGTTCAGGATCGTCCCAACCATTATATCAGATTTTATAAACCGCAAATCCTCGCAAAATACACCGATTCCTACCAAGGATGATTCGCGGGGCTATTGAAATTAAAAAAACATTCTAATTTCAATAGAGAAGACTGCTGGGTGCTACCATCTGCTTGAGATCCCATAATTAATAAAATTAAACCCAAACCCCCAGCATACTACTGCAAGACTTCAAGATACTGTAAGCTCGTTCTGTGTAAATCGGACCAAAAATTAATAATTAAAAGTTGAAGGTAGCCTTCGTTAACTATGACATCGTGACGTCAAACACCTCAGTCCCCCCGTGACCGTGAGTGCTGGAAAGTGCCCGAAACGACGGGAATTAAAAAAAAATTAAACGAGATAAAATCAGTAAAATTAGTTTTATTCCATGATAGAAATAAAACTAAAGGTCTTTTTCGGTATTTTTCTGAAATATGGTTCTAATTTAATATAAATCATATGTTATTCGTTTATTTTTTTCTGTAAGAACGACATATAATAGAAAAATACTGTAACTAAGCAAATTTTTCTGCAATAATGACACAAGTGAGTACCGCATGGCTTTTTTATTTATCATGTGAACACAGTACATTTAAAACATAAATGTATTATTTATATTTAAAGTTCATTAATCAATATAAATATCTAATAAAATTATAAATTGATACTGTTTTATTTTTAAAATACATGAAGTTCAAAGTTTAAAACTGCTTTCCTGTAAAATGACGATTTTTGTGTTATGACTGTCTTGCAATAAGTGAGCGATATAATGGAAAATAAATAGCACTTAAATAGCTATTTTTTTCCAGAGTGTGGTACACTTTACCTGTGTTACCTTCTTTTGACATTAAAACTACCTAGCTCCTGGGTATACTTATTTTATCAAATCATCAGTAAAACGGTATATTGTTAAATTACATTCTGCTAACAGTGCGTTATTGAGATGTCTTAACTTAGCACGTGCTGGATTTCGTACTTTAATTTGTCTTTCTATTGATGCTAAAAATGTTTTATAGAATCCGACGAGAGATTTCGATCTTCATAAGATATCCCAAAAGGATCATTGTATGGGGCTGAGCATTATCTTGCATTAAAAAAGTTTTCTTTTAATCTAATAGGTCAGTTTCGTATCGTACTGCAGTCAGGGACCATTACTTGCAGTATCGTATGTGCTCTATAAGGATTTAAAAAAAAGCTATTGCTGCTGTTATTGTATGTTTTTCTTCGTGTCATTTTTATATTTTGACCCATTCTGTCATTCTGAGCTAAACCTGGACCCTTTAATGAGGAGTACTATTCTCAAAGCATTATCGTTCCAGTTTTGGTGTATGCATTTCATAAGTTACTAAATTTGCTTTATAAAAAAAATCTTACACTGCAGATGGAGCAGCAAAAAGAGAGAGGGTAATTCTAAAAAGGAAACCGACAGCAGGCAGCCCAGCCAAGAAATAGCAACGTTCATACGTAGCACGTTAGTCGTTCTACGGAGGTACATATTATATTGTAAGAGCGAGCAAAGTTTGGACCAGTTACTTCGTGTAGATATACTGGTCTCAATTTTGTTCGCCCTTAACTTACCACAGGTAAGACTTGTGGTAAGTTAATGGCTTCTGAAAGAGCAAGTGTTCCTCTTTTACTGGAACCTTCACTTCTTGAACTTCATAAAGTTTAGTTGAGACCAGAGAAGATGTCCAAGTGCGACTTCTAAACAGAAGAATAAAGTGACTTCATTCTTGCCCTTTGCGTTTCGTATACTCACCTGTCTGCCGATATCATTTAACATTAAGTAAATGACAGCCACTTGCCATTGAGTGAGATAGTGGTCAAGCACTGGATTAGAATCTGTTAAGAAGAAAAAACCTACCAGGCATATTTATATCAGAATTCTATTCATGCTTTATATTTAACGTAAAAAATACTATGAATAATATATTTTATGTTTTATGATTGATGATAAAAGTAACATGTTATTATTGGATATTACTATCACAGAGAATTGGAACCTGTTTAATAAAACATGGTAGCACTAGTAAACACAGAAAAGCTTGCTTAATTATTGACGTGAGTTGAATTTCTAATTTTACCGCAACTGATTGATTGATTAACATATTATTTAGATGTTTGAAATAACTTTAGTTTAATAGACCTAAAATGTTGCAATAATTAACCCAAGAGTAAATAAAACAAAAATGCAACATTAACCATATTATATACCAATAACCATAGCTTTTTGACATAATATTATTGTTGGTAAAACAGTTGCATTTAGTAAGTAATATGGTGAAAGTATAATCAAATTTCTTTGATTATAAGTCGCATTTGGAGGAGTCTGAGACTAATGGGGCTTAGTAATGGACCGCTCTGGGATCAAATATAGAAGGCATTACTCTTAAATACCGCCCGGGTCGATCACTAATACCTGTCCCCTAATGTTTGGCCGTTTGATCTCAATCTGTCGAGGACTTCCGTATAGTTGGAATTTATTTATTTATTTTATTATAGTTTTCATTTGATATTTTATTTAGAACATTAAATTTAATAGTACAAGGAAAATGACCCAGAAAATTATGATAATTTTTTTATAGGATAAGGGTGACAAACGAGCACACAGTCCACCTGATGGTAAGTGGTTGCTGTGGCCCATAGACATCTACATCTGTCTTCAATTACGAATCAAAATGCAGATGCGTTGGCACCCCTGAGAACTAAGAATGCCTCGTTTCCAGTATAAACGGTCTCCAATTCTCTACACTCACCATACGAAACACAGCAGCGTTAAGTTGCTATTTTAGGCTAGTAATCTGTGAGTGTGATCCTTCCCCCGTAGAGCCGACCCGTTAGTGCTACGATTAGAAGCTTCAGCATGGCACTACAACGTAAAATCGCTCTCACAGTTAATAAATTTTTCTTCACCATTTACCTATACTACTTATTCTGAATTTTCTCTGCAAATTTGGCCGGTTATTGCAAAATAACTCTGTATAACAACAAGCTTTGTGTTAGCAGTAAAACAGAAATCATCACCAAGAATAAAATGAAAAGAAGTTGATTCAGAATGTCCATGGAAAAGAAATAAAAAAACCACATTCGTTACAAAATGATGTTGTTACACATTATAAAAAACTTCGACAAAAGAATCCTCTGTATTACCTGCTATTATTATTAACAATGTTTCTTAATCACGCTTCAAGGGCTCGCTTAATTTGCAAATCATGTTAAAAGATAAAATCTACTGATGTATTAAAATAATTGCAAATTTACAAGTGTTCTCCGTTTCAAGCCATTTACTTTCCAGATTTATTAAAAACCCTCTATTTGTCTTGCTGAATACATCAATTAAACCACTGTGAAATTTGTTTTGCTGAATACGCTACTAAGATCAGTAATCGGTCGATTAGAGGCGTCGAAACGGGAAATTGAAGAAGTTTATTCGCTGAAATTGTAAATAATGCGATAAAGATCAGCTCTGGTGCTGCGTAATCTCCAATTCTCATGAAAGGTTGTTATTTAATTTATGATGGTAATTATAATTTTGCCATAAATGTCTCATTTTTAGCTATACATATAAATAAAATTGAAGTGTATGTCTGTAATATCGAAATAACTGTCATGAATGTCACATGAATAACCTCTTTTAAAAATGTTGTATGTCTGTCTGTCTGGGCTAATCTGCGGGACGGCATAACTGATTGTAATAAAACTTGATGAATAGATATAGAGCAATGCCAGGAGTAATCTATGCTATATTTCGGCTATAGATCGAGAGTCTCCGTCAAGGGGGGCGACCAGGGCCGGAGTTTTCCGAGCACCATCTTGGACGGTAGCCCATAAGGATCTTCGTTGAGTCCCTCTAAGAGTCAATTAGCTATCTTAAGGTGTAGTGGTAAGGTGTTGGGTGTCTATTAAAGTGTCACTGTGTAGTATTGTCGTGTGCTTTTATATTCAGCTGACTATACGGAAATGGTAGGGAGTAATGGAGCTGTGACCTCGCTGTCTTAATTTCCTAACTTCTTAACACAACCCTAGTTACTTATCACCCTAACAGCCATAGCCCTCACCATAAATTATATACAATATAAGAAAAGAGTGAGATGCATATACCATGAGACCTAAGGTAATGAGAAATGGGAAGGTAATGAATTTCTCACTGCCAATCTCGCACTCACGAGACACGGTCTCGTTAGGCTAAAGGTGTGTCAGTCAGTAAGAGGCACTATCCAAGACATCTTTGCTGGCCGATTCATTAAAGAATGCTGTTGCTTAAAACAGCAGTCTTTAATGAATCAGCGTCGATGTACACTTAGTACTTTTTAGTGAGGAAACCTATATTTCTAAAAACATAAATAAGACGACTTCGTTGCCGTGACGTGATAGTAAAGATATTTTAAAAAGCAACTTGTTGTGAACAGCACACGTGCAGAGGTACGAATGCATCACACCACTTCTCCCCAGCTCCCCCTCCTCCCAATACGGAGTTATTTTGCAGTCGCTATAAAAGTTCGGTTTATCATAACGTACGGAGAAATTCCGCTAAAGTTATTGAATCGGTTGTATTCTGTCGTGATTTTGTCTTTTGTAGTTATTCCGCTAGAAGATGCAAAGATCAGGAATATGCGATGAAGCTGACCAGGTTACATCGTGATTAGCAGTGTCGCTGTAGACCTGCATAGTTATTTTATTTTAATGTTATTAAGATATTACGTCCATCACGTTTGTGACCGGTACTAATTACGGTATGGTTGACTTGTAATAGCATTTGTGAAGTGAGTAAGAGTTTTTTTCGATCAATTTAATCGGTTTGAAACTTTATTGATTTGGGACTAATTTAAGTTTTACAAACTACACCACTATGCCTAAAATACTCATATATATTTATAAAACCCATCAAATGCATGGATGACTCAAACACCGTGGGTTCTGTACAAACATATATTTAAAAAAAACTTAGTAGCGTACGTTGTACTAAGAAAAATTGAAAAATGAACTAAAGAAGTATAGTCACGAACTAAAAAAAATAATTTGAACAAAAGCTAGTTAAATATAGTTGTAGAGGTAGTAACTACCATGCGGTAGTTACATCTTTACCTCAGCATTATTCTTCTTATTTGCCAGTATTTTAAAATCTATTGCTGGGTATTGAAAAATGTGCCAAATGGTAAGGCATATCTTTAAAGGTTTGAACATACCACAGCGCTGTGCAGCGGGTTGGTGGTGCTATTTATTTGCGAGATTTGGGATCGGTTTTTTCGAAAGGACAACCTCCTTTATTTATCGGTCCTTAAAGTTTCGTATGTTAGTTAATGCTTTACCATTAAGTGGATATGCGATTGATATAATGTGGGGGATAGTGGAATTTGCTAAACCTTTTTCATATAAAATAATTTCATTGGCTGTTAACATGGCATGATTAGAGGGTACGGTTGTTGAATGTTTGTGCGTGACGATTTGTGTTGAAACATAAATAATAAATATTACTTTAGATTGTATTAATATCGTATTGAACAAGAAAAATCCAAAAGGAAAAAAGGTAATGAAAAAATATCTGTAAATGAAAAGCTATTACTTCTGTATTTTTATTGGACACTTCTTTGGAGACTATTAAATTGAAGTAATCGAGTTGAGTTTAAATTTATTTAAAATTTTCTTTGAAATTGCTTGTGTAAATACGATTTTTTTTACAGAATTAGGGTGACAAACGAGCACAGTATGTGGATGTGGTTACTCTGGCCCATAGACATCTACATCTATCCTCAGATAAGAATTAAATGTAGATGCGTTTTCACCCCTGAGGACTAAAATGGAATCACCATACGGAACACAACAGCATCATTCTGCAGTTTTACGCTGATATTTTTTGAGAGCGTGGTCCTACCCCGGTCGAGCCGAACCATTTGTATTGCAAACGTAACATAGCTGCGGCATGACTCTGCCACGTATAAAATGGTTAGAGAATATTAATTGCTTACACGTAACGTGCGTAGCACGAGTGCGTTGCGACTCCAGTTGTGACTTGGTAATAACGTGTTAAATGCACATTCATATTTTCAGTTTGGTTTTTAATGTGTTATAACTTGGTGAACCGTGTAGTGGCGGTGTAAGAATATCCATACCCCACATCGTCGAGAGGGTGTCGTAAGAGGCAACACAGGGACAACTAAAACAGCAGATGGGCAGCAGCTTCTTTTTGATAACAACTCAAAGTAATAAAAATACGGTTGCAAGCCCGCTTGCCAAGCGTGGCAACTATGGCAAAATCACCCCATGAGGCAATCTATGAGGGAGGCCTATGTTCAGCAGTGGATTTTTATAGGCTGTAATGGTGAAAGGTGAAATAAATAATTTATAAAATTGGAATAACCATACTGAAAAATAAATCCATAATGTATTTCTGCTTTATTCTTTTATTTAGTAATTTTACTTTTTTATTTATTTATGTTTACTTTAATTTTAATTTTTATTATTTTTTCTCGTTAATAGGACTTTTTTTCTTGCTACGAGTCTGACTGGGTGTGTACCACTCTCTCACCTATTTCTGCCGCCAATTAGTAGTGCTTGCTTTGCTGTATTCCGATCTGAAGGATACAGAGAGCCATTATAATTACGGGCTGTGAGGCATTCCATTTTGGCCCTCAGAGGTGACAACGCATCTATAGCCTTTTTGTTTAAAGTTGGATGCAGGTGTCCAAGGACTGCAGTGGCCACTTACCACCTGATGGACTGTTAGTTCGTTTATCACTTTAGTTTTATAAAAAATACCATAAATATTAACTTGTAATAATTTTTTGTATAATAATAATCGGAATCGTATAGAATTAGAACATGATAGAGTTTATGTAAGTATGAGGCAATCAATATATTAACTATTCAAATGGAGCAGGTCAAATGTGTAAAGGTTCCACTAAGTAAACTTATTAGTCTAATGGAGATTCGGATCTCACGAACAAATTTCCTAAGATGTAACTTCAACAAGATATACTGTTTTCACTGTAATTAATTTAGAAACGATTCCACTAAATACTTAATCTGCGGTATCCATTATTTTTATCCAATAACAATTATATAAATTGACTGAAATCTGAAGCAAACAATTCCTGTGTATATAATGTATATGGAATTATGAAATTTAAAATATATACAATACATATTTACCCGTGTAGTGGCGATGATGGGCAGCAGCATCTTCCTGATAACAGTTGAATAAAAACTGCGGTTGCCAACCCGCCAGCTATGCGTGGCAACTATGGCAAAATCCTCGCTATGTCCCTAGGTCTATGTTAAGCAGGGGCTGTAATAGAATAATAGAATATATTTTAATTAAGAAATTTTGTACTTGACCTTACATATTCAGGTGCTTTCTGAGGTAAGCTAGGTTGCAGTCTCAGACGGATGCATTCACATTTGTGCATTATATTTTTTCCGATAACCTAGCTTAGGTTTGGGATAAGAATCGACCGCTTATTAATTAGGTACTTTGGCTACAAAGACACGCATTATGAGATTTATTTTGACCATTATGACTGCTTTCGTATAATTTCGGTTTCTGTCAACTGCGCATGAGTTCCACTTCAACACAGAGACACTCTTTTCTCCTAACATATAAATGCACACAAAGGTGGACTGTGTGTTCATTTGTTACCCTTTTTTATGTAAAAAAACCTGAGTACTAAGATAGAATGCTTTACTATCAATAAAAAGGTTCTCCGGTTCTCTACACTCATTATACGAAACACAGGATCATTAAGCTGGTTTTTTATCTGATCATTTTACGCTGGTATTCTGTGAGACCGTGCTCCTTCCACGGTCAAGCCTACCCATTTCTGCTACAACCATAATATAGTAACAGCGTGGCTCTACCACGTGTAAAAGGGAAAACAATGCATCTAAATTTTGATTCTTAATCGAGGATAGATAAAGGTGTCTATGAGCTACAGCATCTACTTATCATCAGGTGGATTTTGCTCGTTAGTCATTTTATAAAAAAGCGGCACACTATGAGTATTTAGTCGGTGTAAAAAGAATGAATAAAGCTTCACAACAGTAGTCGAATGGTGGATTCGAACCCACGATTTTCCGAGTTTGCTATCCTTAACTATTAAAACATTGTCGCTTCTTGTCTTCTAATAAAGTATTCTACAGCATTTATTCTACTCTCGTGCTTCTTCTGTCACACCCAACTTTCACTACTATACATTAAGGTAGGGACTAACACAGCATTGTGAATTGCCATACGTGCCTTTTTTCACAGGTTCTGACTTCTCACAATGGAGGGAATCTATGGTGGGAAGTCAAAAAAATAATTTTAATAGAAATTCCTTTATTCGTTTTGAACAAAACTTTATATTGTTTTTATTTTTTTCTATTACCTGCATTGTTTTAATTCTGATATTGAAATTGTTGTATAGACAACAATTTCAAAGAATTAGTGCGTTAAATATACATATGTATATATAAATATACATATGTATATTAAATGAAAAAGTGTTTAAAAATAAACAATACGCGTTTTTTTATTTGTTTTGTTTGTATCCAAATGATTGGAACAGTTAATGGGTTTTGAATCGAAGCCTACCACAAATATGTTTTTAATACTTTCAGTATCCGCTGTTAACATTGGAATACTTTACTTATAATTGCTGAAACTCTGTTATTTTTATATTTAATAATAATAACGATATACAATTTTAGCTTGTTTCAAAAAGGGAAAAGAAAACAAATGGTTTACATTTCAACGTTATTTTTTTATATTTATTTCTTCATTACCAACTTAAAGACATTGCTTTATCGTTCACAAAATAATAATTTTCATAACTTATATTATCTAGCTGTTCGACAAAGAATTTTAACTTCTAGTTAGTGAAGTCACTTTGGCTGGACAGCATAGAGCCGATATCCTGGTACTGGTCATTCTACTTCCCGTTATCAGTCGGTGGGACTAAGGTCGAATCAAAAAATCAATCTAGAGATTAAGCTCAAACTGCACAATGTCAAAATTTGTGTCCTAGATTCAAATTTTGACATTGTGGAAATACAGTTTAAACTCGAGATTATCTCTGAATACTAGCCCTAGAATAGGCATTTTAAATAGAAATGCACTGACCTCTATTTAAACAAGTAGAATAGTCTGGAAAAAAAAAATTATGTCTCTATTACACCTAATTGTATATAACAACAATTAAGGTTTAAATTGAGTGCTGTAAATTGCATTTCATAACGCTTGTTTTTGTGCTTAAAAATCCAAGCGCTCGTCGTATATTGCACAGTATGCTTGCAACCCGGGTTCGATCCCCGCCGGCACTAATGAAATTATTAACTGCAATTTTATGTGCTGATTTACCACGTACTTGGCGGTGAAGGAACAACCAAACCTGCATGGCTAAGAAAAAATATTTCGAAGACATGAGAATTTCACCAATACGCACTGAGACAGTGCGGCAGATACATCCTAGGTCTACACGCGACCATACGACCCTCTCAGAAATGATAGAAGCCCAGCCTTGGGACGTTTATAGGCTGTAACTGTAATCAATTTTTAACTTTAATTGCCTAATAAATAATATGATGAAATTCCAGAACTTTTTATTTTTACTTATTTTTCTTCAATGTAATCACCCACCTACAACCTACATACATTCATAATTTTTTCGATCTTTCTCAGCGAGACTTTTAGATGGGAGAGATACTCCAAACGATGATGTCAATATACTTATTTTTCCATTTCAATTATTACCCCTCTCCAAAGTTAACCCTTTTGTGTTTGAGTAAAAGCATTTTATAACTATGCCAAATCCCAATAATCTATGTAAATCACTCAGAGAGAAAAGTATAGAGGCTTTTCTCTCTGAGTGATTTACATCTTCGAGGTGATTCCATATGTCTTGGCATAAATTTGGAACGGAAAACTAAAACAGAATAAATTTTTGAAAATCGTTGAACCTACACAAAGGAACAAGCTAGTTACTTTGCCATCATTTAATTTAACTTACTTGCTTACAACGACTAAATGTTTTAACTTAATTAACAAAATTATTTGACAATGAGTCGATGACATTTTACTTTCATACGAACGCGTTCTATTCTTATTGTAATTTTGCCAACAAAACTTTTTATAATACTAAAAAACAGCATTGTCTATTTTATACATCGTTTTTAACATAGTTTTAAAAGCTGAAATAACGTTTTCAAGATAGCATAGAAGTTCTATACGAAAATTTTTTTTCGACAGCTAATTATAATATATTCTACGTTTAAGATTAGACTGATTTGCGTTGCTAATGGATGTTCCATTTACTGACGAAAATTTAAAGCCTTAGTAAAGAAAGTTCAGCAAGGCACAAAACTCCTTGACTCATTCATTTTATATAGAATTTGCGTATTAAAACATCTACCATTAATTTTAATATTTCTGATAATTGAATACAAAGTTTTGTAAAACATCAACATCATCATTATTATAGTTATAGTGCTTCTTCTAAAGAGTAAAGGACCTATCTATGGAAGTAGACACATTGGCGATTTCAGTTCCAGATGTTTTACACTTTTAATACTGATTCCCTTCGCCATTCTTGCTATTGAAACTTAAACAAGATCAATTTTTGTCACAGCACATAAGATATTTTTAACATTTTTCTTAATCGACTTTAAGGATGCCCATAAAACAAGACTGTCATACGAAGTCAAATAGCGGCATAATAATGGTTATTAAAAACTCTAAAAAATATGATATATATGAATAATATATAGATATATATGAAAATTATGTAACTTTATGCTTTCTGGTAATGTTAATTCAAATTTCATTCCATTCTTATATGGGGCAAGATTATGTGCCTTCAAAAAAAGGATAACGGTAACCGTCCTATTGCCGTTGGTTCCAACGCTTTTCTTTTCGACGCTTAACTTCAAAATTAGCTTGCAGGCACATAATCTCTAAACTTAAGACAAAATTTCAGCTTACTGAACGATGTCATCCGAAGGGCTCTTGTCTCTATAAATGTTCCCTCGGTTTTAGAGCCTTGTGGAATATTTAGAGTCGATGGCAGGAGACCTGACGGTATGACATTGGTCCCTTGGGAGAGAGTAAAGCCTAGTGTGGGATGCTTGCGTAGACACTTTGGCGGCCTCTGCCTCTAGATCTCAGGGGTACCTCGTTTAGAGCCGGGGCGGCATCAGAGGCAGCTGAACTCAGTAAGTGGCGCAAATATGAGACTCTAAGAGATGACTACATATTTGTGCCATTTGCTGTAGAGACTATCGGTCCGTGGGGTCCACGTGCGGTGAAGTTCTTAAAGGAACTCCATTCGCGGCTGGTCTTTGCTGCTGGTGATAAGTGGGCTGGGTCTTTTCTCGCTCAAAGGCTAAGTATAGCCATTCAGCGGGGAAACGCAGCCAGCGTTCTTGGCACGATACCGCGTGGAGTAAGACTGTTTGATAATTAAATTACTAGTTTTAGTATTTTTTTATTATAGTTTTTAAAATTGTATATAATAAAATATTGTATATTATGTTATGTAAATAAATGTATAACTTACATAATAGTTGAATATGATATATATGATGATATGTATGATGAATAGTTATTTAAAACCAGCGATCCGCCCTGGCTTCGCACGGATGATTTATGGATCTTGATAACAGCGCCACCTACCGGGTCCAATTCTGAATCTAAACCATCCAGGGACCTACTCAAACACACAAAAAATTTCATCACAACCGATCCAGCCGTTTTCGAGTTTTAGCGAGACTAACGGACAGCAATTAATTTTTATATACAATTATTTACATGCGCACATTTAGGGACAAATATTCAATATAAGGAATAGACAATATAAGGAATATTCAGGAAAACTTCTTTTTCTTCTTCTTCTTCTTCATAGACCTTTAAGAGAATGATAACTAAACTCAGAATCGACATTCTACTCCATTTCCAATGTATTAGACTTAGGTCGGCATTTTGATGGTTTTCCTAAAAAGTCGGTAGTCAGAACTAGAACTAGTCTGAGCGACCTTGAGCTTCATCATACGGTGAGTAGGGAAGGACCACATCTCAGATCCATAGGTGCACTGGTTGTACAATCTTGTTTTGAAGTTTTGAGGTACGAGTTGGCAGGTTCTAACGCGTCTTTCCGGACTACCCAGGCGTATCCCGAAATCATGGAAGACAGCTTTTGTCCAACCGATCCTAAAGGCGACTGCTCGTCTGTCAACCAGGAGACAGCCATCACTTGTTCTCCAAAATAATGAGTCTTCTTCTGCCAGCCATGCGGTGTTCCTGAGGATCACCAGCTGATTAGTGACCGCCAATACGGTTTTCGTCGGGGTCGGTCAGCTGGTGATCTGGACCTACTCATAGATGGGCGGAGGAAAGTTGGAGGCATTCGTTAGTTGGACATTGTGAACTTCGATCGGTTTGGCACAAAGCGCTTTCAAGCTTCCTATGGGCTTCCCAAATTGCAATTGATCACCAGCTTTAGATCGAGCATCAAGGTCGTTGTAGATGCTGCTCCGACTAAGCCGATTAACGCTGGTGTTCCACAAGGCTGCGTGCTATCACCAACGCTGTTTCTTCTGCATATCAATGATATGTTGCAAACCGGTAGCATTCATTGCTATGCGGATGATAGCACTGGTGATGTCTCTATACGCCGGCGAATATTTGGGAAACGTCGCCGAGTAGAACAACTTGTGTCTGAAGTCGAGTCTTTGCTGAACAAAGTCTCGGATTGTGGGCGACTAAATCTGGTCAGTTTAATCCTCAGAAGACACAAGTTTGCGCGTTTACCGCTAAAAGAACCCTTTGTCGTATCTCCTCAGTTTGGCACTCTTTGTTGTCGCAGCCAGTATCGGAACTCGGCGTCGACATTTCGGTGGCGTGCAGTTTCGCGGTCACTTGGAAGAGAACAATTGGCCTCTAAAAGCTTGGCGTGCTCAGCAGAGCGGACAGTATTTCATGCCGGCACAACGCCTGCAACTTTGTCGCAGGTCGGCCTCACATGGAATACTGTTCCATCTCTGCCCCAGTGCCAGTTCCACTTGACCGCATCCAGCGCAGAGCGGCTCGAATCGTCGACGACCGAGTCCTTCCGATCGGCTCGATTCTG
The DNA here is from genome assembly GCA_029286625.1 of Parnassius orleans. Classification (NCBI taxonomy): domain Eukaryota; kingdom Metazoa; phylum Arthropoda; class Insecta; order Lepidoptera; family Papilionidae; genus Parnassius; species Parnassius orleans. The sequence goes on along the minus strand of JAGSMP010000027.1, from coordinate 1,228,566 downwards.
GCGCTGCGAAGAGATGTTGCATCTCTTGCATTTTCGCATTTACCACAGTGCTCTGAGGAATTGTTCGGATTAATCAGCCGCCAATTTCACGAACGCACATCGCGGCAGAACTCGATACCATCCACACCATCTGGATGATTGGCGGTCCACCACTGTGCGATTTAGAAGATGTTTCTTCCTCGCACAACTTCCTGAATAGTTTACCGAGCGATTTTTCCGGACCGATCGACTTGGGACCTTCAGAAAGACCTACTCCTTTTAAAGGCCAGCATCTGCAATTCTCTGGTTCCCTGGTGTTGCAGTTGTTCATGTAGTCACTACCATCAGGTGAGCCGCATGCTCGTTTGCCTGTCCAATAAGGTATGCCTGATGAGAAGATGTGTCATAATCTCCTGAACGCTGCCCAGCCGAGTTGAATCCGTCGATTGACTTCTCGGTCGAAGTTGGACTTACCTAGTCGGACTATTTGTCCCATGTAAACATACACGTCAACAACTTCGAGCGTAGTGCTCCCACAACTACTGGCATAGGTTTGACATGGATGTTACATCTGTCTTTTGTTTTATCCATGTTCATCTTAAGACATATCCGTTGGGAGACACTATTGCGGTCTTTAAGTATAGTGCTTAGGTCCTCCAGCGATTCTGCTATAAGGACTATATCGTCGGCAAATCGAAGGTGAGTGATGTACTCGCCATTGACTTTGAATATCTTATCCTTTTCCAGTCCAGAATGAAAACGTCTTCCAATGCAGCGGTAAAGAGTTTCGGGGATATAACGTCAACCTGTCTTACACCTCTCTGCAGATGGATAGGTTTCGTACTCTGGTTCTGTACTCGGATAGCCATCGTTTCTCATAGTGTACATACGCAAGGCAAAGTGGCAGATTGTACTCTTCTGTCTTGGTGTCTATGTGGTATATGGTACTAAAGTCTATTCGGAAACCGGCTTTTCTTGAGGCTGGAAATTGTCGAGTCTGCGTGCGAGATGATTCGTAATGACTCTCGAAAATAGCTCGTAGATGCGGCTCAGATGGGAAATCGGTCGGTAGTTCTTTAAGAGAGCGTTGTCGCATTTCTTGAAGAACAAAACCACCGCACTTCTGCACCACGCCTCCGGAGTATTCCCATCATGGAGGATGGAATAAAAGAGCTTCTGAAGGACTTCAAGTACTGGTTTTCCACTCGTTTTCAGAAGCTCCGCTGTAATTTTATCCTCGCTCGGGGCGTTGCCTTATTAAAGGTGATGGAGAACCATTCTAATCTCGCTCAGACTGACGTCTGGGATATCATCTGAACGGTGTCGGATAAAACTTGCTCTTGATTGTTACTCACACTTGCGTGTGGCTCCAACGATGAGGTGTACAGCTGCCTGTAGAACCTCTTAATTTCACTTAAAATCTCAGGTGTCCCGGAAACGATGCTACCACATTCGATCTTCAGCTTCGACAGTTGGCTCTTTGTAATAGACAGATCTCTGGCAAAGACTTTGGCGCCTTGGTTCTGCTCGATCGCTTCTTCAATACGCGCTGTATTGAAATTGCGTAAGTCCCGTCGCAGCCATTTGGAGATCTGTCTGTTCAGTTGCCTGCATGCTGTCAAATCTGCTAAAGACTTCAGCTTGATTTTCCGTCTAACAGTCATGAGATTAAGAGGTTGATCGGAGACTTTTTGGGTTCTTCTGCGATGGATCTTGCAGAACTTAGCTGCGACCATCCACTGTATTGCAGTCTTTTAGGCACTGAAAACGATTTTGTAACTCGAGCTGAAGCTTGAGCTTTCGGGGCTTTGGATTGGAGCACGAAGGGGACGGAGCGTTGACTTCATTGGATGTGACCTCTCAAACTTAACATATTGGTTCAGTGTGCCTCTCACCATTCTGTGATCGCTGCCAGTTATGCGCTGAAAGAAAGATCTATTTTTGAGAAATCAATCTTGTAGGCTGCGATATAATTTTCTGAATCGATACTTTAGACTTCGTTTCGAATCGACATTGAGTGCACTGAGTGCAGATAAAGTCGATTTTGGAAAGGTGTACGTACTTCTTACACTCAGCAATAATATTTTTTTAATATAGAATAAGGGTGACAAACAAGCACACAGATCACATGGTAAGTGGATGCTGTGGCCCATAGACATCTACAGTTACATTCGATTAAGAATCAAAATGCAGATGCTTTGTCACCCCTGAGGACTAAGATGGAATGCCTCGTTACTAGTAAAAAAGGTCTCCAGTTCTCTACACTCAACATACAAAACACAGCAGCATTATTCTGCTGTTTCACGCTGGTATTCTGTGATCGTTGTCCTATCCCGCTCGAGCCGACCCATTCGTCACGTTATGTTGCTATTATTTTTATGTGATTGTTACACTTGAGTGATCATACCGTTAAGCGAAATTGGGCAACCCCCATTAGGTTGAGTTTCGACATGAAAAGAGATGCAGGAGTTCGATTGATGTAGGTAATGTAGGCTTAGGACTGTGCTTTGTGACATTTCTTCGGACAGGCCTATGTTCAGCAGTGGACTTGTGTGGGGCTGTAATAATGATGTTGATGAATAATATACTTATTCACTTAAAGCACGAACTCAGTTCGAATCGATGTTTTGGCCAGGTAGTATATATACAAATATACAGCCATGAAACAAGTATAGGAACTTTCCGTATGTGGCAAATGACGGCACAGTTGTTTTACAACAAAGCAGTATTCTATTATGTAGCGGTCTGAAATGACCTAAATAAACACGAGCACTTGTACAAATGACTACATGATAAACAAAGGCATTAATATGAAATTGTTTGAAACAGTGGCTTAACCTGCTTCAATCAATCAAAGTAACCTAAGTTACTCCTTTTAACATCAGATATCTGCCAGTGAAAGTCCTTTCAAAATCGGTCCAGCCGTTTGGAAGACAGATAGACAAAAATTTTAAAAATTGGTTTTTGGTTATAAGCGCCATATATATTTTCATAAGCATTTAGTAAAAGCTGTTATTTTGATATTACAAACAGGCACTTCAATTTTATTTATTTGTATAGATAAAAAACAACAATATGCATTGAGTGCATTGGAATATGTTAACTATTCTGCTTATGCCAGCCAACATCACCTGTATGCCACCTGTGTGTCGATTGACGAACGAGGCTTAGGAGACCGACCAATGGCAAAACATCTATCTAAAAACACTAAATTTCATTGGGAAGCAGTAGTACTATTACGCAGTATGAGGCTTGTCGTGTGATTGCAGCTTAATATCCAATACCCCATATCACGTGCGTGTCGTAAGAAGCGACAGAAGAAAATGAAAAAGAAGATGGCAGCAGCATGTTTAGTATAACAAAAAATAATTAAAAAAATCCCCCCATTTGGTAATCTATAGGGGAGTCCTATGTTCAGTAGTGCTCCTTTGATAGGCTGTTAAGGTTATGATGATAAGTGTGAGACTATTGGCTTTGGCTTACCAACCTATCTGCCAAGCGTGATGAGTTTGGGCAAATCTTCTAAGTGAATTCTGGCCAAGAGGCGTATTATTTTGATAAGTCAAAGTCCATCAGTGAACGGTATAGATACTGTTGAAATGTACGAAAATATCCATACTATATTTCATTTCGTTATTTAAAAAAAATGTACGTAGAAAAATATCGCAACAGTATATTAACATTTTTGATTTGAAAGGTAGTAGTTTTATATTTTAGTTTTCAGCAACGTATCTGTATCATTTTTGTTTGAAGTTTGTTGCACGTGTCTATGGATTCCAGTCACCATTTACCATCAGTTAGATTTCAGGTCTTTTGTTTAAGCTTTATGAGTCCCGGTATTTTAAGGCTGGCAATTTATGGCAAGTACAAAAATTCTAATAATGAGTGAACGGTAAATCTGAGCTTACGCCTGCCTAGTCAGCTAGTTTTTGTCTATGACAATTTCAGGTCTCCTTCCTAAACATTTATTTCTTATTGATTCAGCGCAATCAATGGTTTTACTATATCCATATGCGTAAGGCATACGACATCTCGAAATACCGAAAAACTAAAAAAATCCTATATGTATGTAATATGTACGTTTCAAAAAAGAATGTAAACAGTAATGAAACCACAATAATATGGATAGTCACATTTAAATTATACTTACTTTTTATAGAAGTAAGGGTGACAAACGAACACACAGCCCACCTGATGGTAAGTGGATTCTGTGGCCCATTGCCACCTACATCTCGATTAGGATCAAAATGCATATGCGTTGTCACCTCTGAGGACTAAGATGGATACCTCGTTATCAGTAAAAGGGTTTTATTTCATGTTACCTTAAGTATGGTGTCTAGTCTACTCTTTATATCGGTTGTTACTTAAGTTTTTTTTTTTATAACGTGTGTTATTTTTGTTATCAGATGCTACACTGGTCGCGGTAACTTCGGATACGGGGCGATGATTCGCCACATGAGCCGGCCGCGTGGTCACAATGCGGCAGCAGTCGACCGACGTAAGTTTCCCCTTTTCATCCGACTTCAAAAAAGGAGGAGGTTCTCAATTCGGCTGTATTTTTTATGTGTGTTACCTTAGAACTTTCTAGGTGAACCAATTTTGATGATTATTTTGTTATTTGAAAGCTAGTGCACCTCATGTGGTCCTATATAAATTTGATCAATTTGACCTGAACAGTAGTTTTTGAGTTATCATTAATTAAGCGTATTTAATTGACTTCCACTACATTGATGATGTTCTCATTTTATGATTTTACCACTTGTAAAGGTACTAGTACTACGAGTACAATATTATATGTTTATATATCTCTGATACTTAATGTTAAATTAAAAAATTACAGCCTATATACGCCCCTTTCCAGGGCACAGGCTTCCGCTTGTTTCTGACAGGGATCTAGAGCAAGGGTTTTATTTCTCCGATATGCTGGATTACTCACGATGTTTTCCTTCACCGCCACGCACGTGCTAGATTAGCACTTAAAATTTCAATTTCATTGGTGGAGGCGGAGATTGCACCCAGATTACTCGCGTACTGTGAAATTTACAGCGAGCGAACTTATTGCGCTATTACGGCATCAAGAAAAAGATGCCTCTATTTTTGCTTTCATATAATAATAATAAAAACTTTATTAGCATAATTACATTCCTTTACAATACGTTTAAAATAAGCTAATTACAAATTTTAAATTGCTTACTTCGGTTTTTTACTGCTGTACGAGCGAGCCTGTATCACAGACCGCAGTAAAAAACCGATGTTTAATCCGACACCAATTTTTTAAATTTTTAGTACCTTTTCATTTCCTTGATTTACCAGATAGAATATCGCAAGGAAATTAAATAAAATAATTTTTATACTCTATACCGTCTAAGATTTCCATTAGATGTAGGTAACATCGCGGAGACAGGGATATATAACCACAATGGATTTTCTTTATCCTGTATTTTTCGTGGTACCATTGAATCATTTCATTATAGCAGTCGGGGCTGAATCACTTTTTAAATGTTAGCTAGAAATGATTTTTATAAATTTGAAATCACAGTGGAGATTGATATTCTATTAGGGTCAATATAGCTCACTTATGCACTGGCGGAAAGACCTACTTTTCAAAGCTATCGGCGAGGCTTAATATCCGTATTGGGAATTAAATGTGTGCTTCTAGCTCCTGCAAACTACGAGTATATACTTTGCTACTATTATCATAAGAAATGTACAATGCTTGAATGTTAGGTAAATATAAAAATCTCTTCGTTGAGTTTGTCTAGTGAGAGTTAGCTAACTATACATGTCATTAATACTTTATATTTTCTATTTTTCTTTTCTTAAAAACATTAGGATTTTCTCCTGTATCGTTGATACAGTTCAAATTACACACACACGCAAACAAACAATTTTTGTTTTTATTTAAATTTAAGTCTTGTTATTATAAGACTATTTTAGATATTATGTAAAAAGATTGGCACAGGTAAACAACAGATTATTGTATCTATTTTAACATACCATGTAATAACAATAATAATAATAATACTGATTCAGACGATGATGGAATAGTCGCCCATGAACTAGAGCAAATGAGGAGCACATTGGAAGAGGTGATTACGGAAACGTGCAGTTCGCCTCACGAAAATCGACCACGTCTTCCCCGCATACCCCTAAGCAATCGGAATCGGGATGTCGTGAGGGCTCTACACGAATTCCTGTTGACCTATCTGGAAGCCAGCCGGGACCGTTGTGAGACGGACTCAGTTCTTTTTGGCGCCGCACTGGCAGCCTGGCGCCGTATCATTGGCGCCAAGCTTTCCACGGCTGGACGCGCTAATGGACAAAGTAGTGCTATCCCAGCCTGGAGAAAAAGAATTGAGGACCGTATCGCAAAGGCAAGGGCCCTCATCGACAGACGGACAAGCTTCAGGTCGGGTAATAATAGGCCGAGAGTTGTGCGCACCGTTAGAGTGGCGTTTGTTGGGACAAATATCAATTTGTCCCAACCGGATATCACGCAGAAACTAACGGAGCGCACAGAGGCTTGAAGCAAAGAATCGCTGCTTGGGGGGAGCGGATTCGGCAATATACCGAGAGTTCAAGGCGGTTTGACCAGAATCGTCTCTTTCAGAGTGATCAGAAGAGGCTCTATTAGTCATTGGAGCGACCAATAGTATGTGGAACGGACTCAGTATCGTACTGTTACCGTAACGTTACGTACTGTAGCATTCTAGCGCAGCCTATGGTTAGAGCCCGTAAACCATACCGAGGGCCCTTGGACGGAAATTGTGGCGAGTCAGTGTGCGAGTTTTACGCCCATGGACCTGTCATAATAACGCTGGAAGACGTAGCTGAGGCCTTCCGTAGGGCCCCGGACTGGAAAAGTCCGGGTCTCAACAGGCTGCATCACTACTGGCTGAAGGGGTGTGTCACGCTGTGCTCGCCCGACAATTTCAAGAGGCTCTTGACCAGAAGTCACTCCTCTTCACTACTAGGACGGGGATCACTCACTTGGTTCCTAAAGATCAGGATACCACAGACCCGAGTAAATACCGCCCCATCACCATATATAAGACACTGACGTTCATTTTGAGTGCGGGAATCAATCGTCACCTGGACTTAAATCTGGTGACGTCACGCGCTCAAAATGGATGTCGGGGTGGTGGTCGTGGAACCAAGGAACCACTCCTCATTGACACGGTTATTGATAGTGGTTAAACACAACCGGCGGAACTTCTCCCCCGCCTGGATTGACTACAGAAAGGCATTCGACTCGGTGCCCCATTTAGAGACTTCCTCCGGCAGTGTATGGAGCAGTGGAGTACGATCTTTTGTCATCTAGGCGAGTGGATGAGGCTGCGGAAAGCCGCATAAGGATAAGAAGGGTATCTTCCAGGGCGATTGTTTGAGTCCAATCTGGTTCTGCCTCTCTGAACCCTCTTAGTACCTTTTTGAAGGTTCCGGGAAAGGATTTCAGCTTCGAAAGGCAAAAGTGACCTACCTTTTCTACATGGATGATCTCAAGTTATGCGCCTCCAGTCGCTCCCATCTCATAGAATTGCTAAACATCACTTATGAGTTTAGCAATTCTATCAAAATGGAGCTGGGAACGAATAAGCGGTGCTCCATATCAAAAGGAGAAGGGTTGCTCATTCTGAGGGCATAGACTTATCTATGCCCATCAATATAAGGATCCTTTCCGAGGCTGAAACATACCGATACCTGAGTATGTCATAGAACATACGTAGGTATCGATGAGGTGGATATGAAACAGTCAGTTTGCGATGTGTTTTATGCACGCTTGACAAACGTGCTTAACAGTCTTTTATCGGCCGTTAATAAGACACACGCAAATAGCGGTTGGGTCATGCCTGTCCTCATGTATACCTTTGGCATACTCAGGTGGACTCAGGCCGAACTGAATGCTCTGGATAGAAAAGTCCGCACTGTTATGACATCCCACAGGATGCATCACCCGAGATCGTCAGTAATGAGTCTATACTTGCCGCGGAAACATGGTGGGCACGGCTTTTTAAGCTCTCTCGCCATGCATAATCGCAAAATGTGCAGCCTCCGTAATTATATCCTGGAGAGATCGGATGATTCATTCTGCAAGGACGTCATTTCTTGTGATAAAGGGCTAACCTCTCTATCCTTTTCCAACGAGCAATGACAAGACCCGGCAGTAAAATTCATTTTTCTTGCCCATAAATCACATTCAATTTGGGATAATATCAAATATAAGTAGAAGCCTTATTTACTCGTATTTTCAAAAACTGCAATAACAGTATATCATTATTTATATATTTGAACTTAAGTTTAAAAGGGGAACGCCCACCGTTCATAGACACTTTGGCTATGGGTGCACACATATAAAAGCATATGGAAATGATAATATTGTTGCGCGCCACTATTAAAATCTTGCACATGGCAACACTAGTTACCACTAGCGCCCTCTAGTATCGAGTAGCAGAACTAGGAGAGTCAAGATCCTTCTAGAAATTTCGGGACCGATATGTACCGAACATTCTAGATGTTTCTACAGTAGAAGGTTCTGGAAAGTATCTGAGGCGCTATATAAGACCGGTATAGACCACGACCGAGTCAGTATTGAATTGGCGATACAAGCGAAGACTTCGAAGCGATACAACTGCGAACTAAAGCGATCTGTAGTAAAATCGTGTTTTGTTATTAGTGTGGTTTAAAGTTGTAATTAGTGTTGTGTTGTGTAATTAAAGTGTCAATTTTGGTAATTCACTCGGCAGTTTTTAATTGTCTCGAACCCCAAGCTCGTAACAATTGGTGTCAGAAGTGGGATCACATCATGCCGATTTTACCAAAGGACGACACGGAGGGTATCCGTACCGAAGTCAACGCCAGCAAGAGACGGACCAGAGACGATTTGGTAATGCAACGCCGCAAACGTCGGAGGGCCAGCTGCCGACCACGGAGGCCGGCCCGTCAGCAGCTCCTGCATCTGCAGCACCTGACTTAGGTGCTCTGATGATGATGCTGCAGGAGCAGGCTCGCCGACAGGAGGAACAGGCCCGCCGACAGGAGGAACAGGCCCGCCGACAGGAGGAACAGGCCCGTCGGTTGGAAGAGCAGCTGCAGCGTGGACAGGAGGAACAGGCCCGCCAACGGGAAGAACAGATGCTCCTCATGAAGGACCTTCACGCTACCTTCGGGAAAGAGATAAGGGAGGTGAAGGATAGGGTTGCTCAACATGACAACCGCCTGTCGGAAGCTGAAACCCGAATCGACCAAGTGAACAACGTGATTGCTGACGTGAAGAAAACGCTGGACGACCTCAAACTTGGGGATGGAGTTACAGCCCCCGTGGTAGCTACAATACCTTCGCTACGTGGATTCAAAGTGCCGCCGTTCGACGGGACTTCTTCCTGGTCGGCGTACAGTATCCAGTTCGAGGCTGTCATGAAGACGAACGGCTGGAATAAAAGTCAGGCCATGACTGCTCTCACCCTAGGCTTGCGCGACCAGGCCTTAACTGTTCTGGAAGCTCTCGGTAAGGAAGTGACTTACGAGTAGCTCCTTGAGGCGTTGGAGGCGAGATATGGCGACGCTCACCTGGAACACGTCTTTCGTGCGCAGCTCAAAGATCGCGTGCAACGCAGCAACGAAAACCTGCAGCAGTGGGCCCTTGAGGTGGAAAAGCTGGTTCGAAAAGCATACCAGTCTGTACCTGCGCTCATTGTAGGGAACCTGGTGCAGACATTCATCGACGGCATCCGCGACCTTGAAGTCAGAGCTGCTGTGAGGCTCGGGAACCACAAGACGCTTAAGGCCGCGTTGGCCCATGCACTGGAGGTGGAAGCCGTGCGACAGGATCATCGTTCCCATCGCGTCAGGGAGGTTGCAGCAGCTACAGTTCGCGACCGCATTAAAGGATACAGGCCTAGGTGCTACGGCTGTGGGGAAAGGGGCCATCTTCGATCCAGCTGCCCTAAGCGAAAGGAAAGAGAAGGTGAACTATCTCGAGGGGGCAGTGCGGCTATCAGCACCGCCCAACACAGCGGGAAATCTCATGGCAACGCAGATGCATTGTCAAGAAGACCTTGTCCTGAAGATTGCAAGCATTGTACTAGGCAAGAGGGTAAAGAAGTGGTGTCTGTGAGGATGCTCAGGACAGACCAGCTCAGCAATGAGTGGAAGGACAGCCTACAACATGCACAGCAGGAAGATCAGGACATCAAGCCGATTCTGGAATGGATGAAGGCCAGTGCTCCTAAGCCCAAGTGGAGTGACGTCTCAGCGATGAGTTCGACCACGAAAAGCTATTGGGCCCAATGGGACAGCTTGCGGATTCAGGATGGAGTCCTGTGCCGTAAATGGGAAAATGGTCGAGGAGACAGTTGTCATTTGCAAATGGTTGTCCCTAAAGCTAAAGTACCGGATGTTCTACAGCTGTACCATAATGGTTGTTCAGGAGGCCACCTGGGAGTCAAACGAACTCTACTGAAGATCCGAGAACGGTTTTACTGGGTCCACTGTCGTGACAATGTCGAGGACTGGTGTCGCAAAATGAACAACAAAGGGTTTGACGAAGGTTCGCTAGTGTGGTTACACAATCCAGTTGGCAGCAAAGGGAAATCTCCTAAGCTTCAAGCTAAATGGGACGGACCGTACCGGATTGTGACAAGGATCAATGACGTAACCTACCGGATACAGAAAGGTGCAAGAGGTACTCCTAAGATCGTCCATGTGGATCGACTGGCGCGTTATTATGGGGCCAATAATGCTCGGGACGAGCATGTCTTAGGAGGGGGCAGTGTTGCGCGCCACTATTAAAATCTTGCACATGGCAACACTAGTTACCACTAGCGCCCTCTAGTATCGAGTAGCAGAACTAGGAGAGTCAAGATCCTTCTAGAAATTTCGGGACCGATATGTACCGAACATTCTAGATGTTTCTACAGTAGAAGGTTCTGGAAAGTATCTGAGGCGCTATATAAGACCGGTATAGACCACGACCGAGTCAGTATTGAATTGGCGATACAAGCGAAGACTTCGAAGCGATACAACTGCGAACTAAAGCGATCTGTAGTAAAATCGTGTTTTGTTATTAGTGTGGTTTAAAGTTGTAATTAGTGTTGTGTTGTGTAATTAAAGTGTCAATTTTGGTAATTCTCTCGGCAGTTTTAATTGTCTCGAACCCCAAGCTCGTAACAATATGCAATTAAAAGAATGAAATGCTTAAGAAATTGATTTCAAAAAAGTCCGGATTATTAAGATATAAAGGTTTTAATTTTCACAAATACAGTTTTTTAAAAATAATTTTACTGTAATACATATATAAATAATCAAGTTTTGATAAGATTTGTAAGGTATTTTATGGTCTTATACATCATTTGTATCATACACAATCAGTACATCATCCAGGAATTGAGCAGGTCCAGGAAGTGATGCCGTGCCCTACTCAAATACCATATTACTGTCATAACATGAGCATAGCATCCTACCGTTCGACGGCCGACAATACAATTGCAACAATACTTTTAAATTGCACTTCTACCAGAATCATTGCCACTAATTATAATATATTATATAAAATATAATTCATGAGTGATGTGTCGAATTGCGATTCACATGACAGGGGCCTAGCTGTCAGACATGATGTTGCCACTTAACAGACATAAAATCGATAAATCGATATCGATTTTTTATTCGATTTATAATTTCATAAAAAGAAGAATCTTTGAGGCGCTTTAAGTTCTGCACGCCTTTTAAAATATGTTTCTTTTATTTATTTAAATTCTATTTTAAATGTATTTTAAGAACAGATCTCAATAACAGTTAAATTGTGCAGTGGCGTTTTTTGTTATGCTCTAAAGAATTCATGGTAAATCAACTAGCAATTCGCTTGTTTAATTATCATAACATCATAATAATTATCGAAAAACAATATTAACATTGTAATAATGACACCATAAAAAATCGTTTGAAAAAAAGAGAATCGAATTTTTTGAAAGAGGTTTGTAATTGGCAGCACTTTTTATTTTATCCACAAACTAACTTTTAACAGTGGTAGAGCCACGCGGCAGCCTTTGCTGTTGCACGTATGGGCCGGCTCGAACCGGGGTGGTACCACGACCTCACAGAAGACCAGCGTGAAGTAGAAGCTCTGCTTCTGCATTTCGTCTGGTGAGTGCAGGTGGCCGGAGGCCCAATTCCCCCTTAACATGGTAGCGGATTTAAATAATACCCCAGGAGGGTACCAGCACCCCCGGTGACGAAGGTGCTGGTACCCTCCTGGGTATCATCTATGAGAATCCCTCGCTGAGCATCCACGCCCAAGCTACCCTACTCTTCCTGAGCGTGGGTGCTCAGGCTGCCCCGCGTATTCGGGGTGGGGGGGGGGGCAACAAGTCAAAGGTGCCCCCTGTCACGCTATCCGTGCATTTCTGCAACATCAGGGGACTTCATTCAAACCTTAACGCCGTCCACTACCATCTGGAAATGGCGAAGCCGGCCTTGCTCTTTCTAACCGAGACACAGGTGTCCTCTCCGGCTGATACTTCGTATCTCTCCTACCCGGGGTACAAATTAGAACACTCCTTTGTGCCCCGGGCTGGAGTTTTGCGTGTACGTCACAGAGAACATCTGTTTTCGACGCCTCGGCAGCCTTGAAGGTACGGACCTGTCCATCTTATGGCTGCACGTAGATAGCGACGACCATCCCCGCGTCTACGGGTGCCTCTATAGGTCCCATAGCGGCAATGCCGACACAGACCGACTCATCGACCACGTCCAAATGGCTGCAGACTCCGTGCTACAACAGGTCCCATCCGCAGAGATCGTGATGCTTGGTGATTTCAACGCCCACCACGCTGAATGGCTTGGTTCTCCTTTAACCGATCATGCAGGTAGATCTTTTTATGACTTTGCTTTGGCATATGGTCTGACACAACTGGTTACCTCGCCCTCGCGGATCCCAGATGTGGAAGATCATGTACCTTCCCTGTTGGACCTTCTGCTGACCTCTCATCCGGACGGATATCGGATCTCCATCGATGCCCCTCTTGGCTCCTCGGACCATTGTCTGATCCGGAGTACGGTGCCACTCACGCTCCCATCGCGGTTGCATTCTGCAGGTTGCCGCCGTGTTTGGCACTATAGGTCAGCCGATTGGGACGGGATGCGATCTTTTTTTATATCCTACCCTTAGGGGCGGGTTTGCTTCTCGCCGGATGATCCCAGCGTTGTTGCTGATTCTGTCGCTAATGTGGTGCAACAGGGAATGGAACTTTTTTTCCTATCGGAGGCATTGGTACCTATCGGAGGCAGAATCCAGCCATGGTTTGGTCGCTCCTGCAAAATTGCATTACGCCATAAGCAAGAGTGCTACCAGGCCTAGGCTCACGCATTGACGTCTCGGAATGCAAATACCAGCGCTCTTAAAAAGAAGTATAATTCCACCTCCAGGTCCTTCAAAAGTGTCATTGTCAAGGCAAAGTCAGAGCACATCGGTAGAATTGTCGAGAAACTAGTTCGTCTTCCTTCGGGAACACGTGCATTCTGGTCTCTCGCCAAAGCTATCCAAGGGAACTTCTAACAGCCATCCCTCCCATCTCTGCACAGGGAGAACGCCTTACTGGCCCATGCCGCAAAGGACAAAGCCGATCTGCTGGGCTCTCTTTTTGCGTCCAACTCGACTCTTGATGACGGGGGGAACACACCGCCGACCATACCGCGGTGTGAGTGCTCCGTGCCGGATGTGCGGTTTACACAGCGCTCGGTTCGCAAAGCACTCCTTACTCTGGACGTCAGCAAGTCGAGTGGGCCTGATGGCGTCCCTCCTATTGTGCTGAAGACGTGTGCTCCAGAATTGGCACCGGTTTTAACGAGTCTTTTCCGGTACTCCTACTCGCTAGGCGTAGTCCCGAACTCATGGAAGACAGCTTTGGTGCACCCGATCCCTAAAAAAGGCGCCCGCGCAGATTCAACCAACTACAGGCCTATCGCTATCAACTCCTTGTTCTCCAAAGTAATGGAAAGCATTATTAACTGCCAGCACATGCGGTACCTTGAGGATCGCCTGCTGATTAGTGACCGCCAGTACGGTTTCCGTCGAGGTCGCTTAGCTGGCGATCTTCTAGGTTACCTAACTCATAAATGGGCGGAGACAGTGGGTCTAAGGGGAAGCGTTGGCCGTTAATTGGACATAGCGAAGGCCTTCGATCGGGTTTGGCACAAAGCGCTTCTTACAATTCCTTCCTATGGGCTTCCGAGAAATTGTGCAATTGGATCACCAATTTTCTTGCAGATCGGAGCATCAAAGTCGTAGTAGACGGCACATGCTCCGATTACAAGCTCATTAACGCTGGTGTTCCACAAGGCTGCGTGCTATCGCCAACGCTGTTTCTTCTGCATATCAATGACATGTTGCAAACCGGTAATATTCATTGCTATGCGGATGACAGCACTGGTGATGCTTTATATACCGGCTGTGCCTATATTTCTCGGGAAAACGTTGCCAGTACCGGGACAAACTTGTGTCTAAAGTCGAAACTTTGTTGGACAAAGTCTCGGACTCAGGGCGACTAAATTAATAAACAAAGTTATTAACAAACAATAAATTAATAAACAGGTTTGCTCGTTTACCGCTAAAAGAACCCCTTTGTCGTATCTCTTCAGTTTCAAGGCACTCCCTAGTTGCCTCAGCCAGTATCGGAATCCTCGGCGTCGACATATCGAGTGACGTGCAGTTTCGTGGTCACTTGGAAGAAGGCCAAATTGGCCTCTAAAAGCTTGGCGTGCTCAGCAGAGCGGGACAGTATTTCATGCCGGCACACCGCCTGCAACTTTACAAGGCGCAATTTCGGCCGCACATGGAATACTGTTCCCATCTCTGGGCTAGGGCTCCCCATTGCCATCTCCTTCCATTTGATCGCATCCAGCGCAGAGCTGTTCGAATCGTCGGCAACCGATCGGCTTGACTCACTGGCACTGCGAAGGGATGTTGCATCTCTTTCCGTATTTTATCGCATTTACCACGGGGAGTGCTCTGAGGAATTGTTCGGACTAGTTCCGGCCGCACAATTTCACCATCGCACATCGCGACAAAACTCGCGATACCATCGATACCATCTGGATGACTGGTGGTCCACCACTGTGCGATTTAGAAGATGTTTTCTTTCTCGCACAACTTCCTTGTGGAACCGATTACCACCAGCGATTTTTCCGGACCGATACGACTTAGGGACCTTCAAGAAAAGAGCGTACTCCTTTTTAAAAGGCCGGCAACGCATCTGCGATTCGCCTGGTGTTGCAGTTGTTCATGGGCGGCGGTAATCACTTACCATCAGGTGAGCCGTATGCTCGTTTGCCCTCTCTCCTATGAAAAAAATTAATATATTTATGCAGCCCAACTAGATGAGAAAAATACATTTATATCCCACATATTAATAAATACTTGTTTCGTGCGGGATTGGAACCCGACCCTCAGCGCCGCAATTCATTGCTAAGCCTTTACGATTAAAATGCAGGTTACTTTCTGCAGGAATGAGGATGTATTATTTCATCGTCAAGAACGTTTTGTAATCAACTTTTATAAATATAATTTTAATATTTTAAGATTAAAATTTCAGATGGGCGTACAAAAGGCAATAGACCTTGTCATTTTCAAATTCTAGACGATCGACAAAGCGGTATGCACAGAAGATTCAGGGGCAGCGAGACTGGAGGCGGTCCTGGTTGCGCTGGTAGAACGGAAGGCGCGTGCATTACACGCCGAGCAGATGCGACGTCGCGCGCGCATGCACCCGTTACTATTGCTGTTACGCAACCATTTACCAGACGGTCAGTATTGAAATGATACACTAGCTGTGCCCGGTATGCTCTGTCTCTTTTTGTCATAAGCTTTCTCGGGTATTCTCACAACAATCCACATATTATATATTTTAATTATACATCTCTAGCGATACGTGCCGGCTGATTTCTGGATTTCTACCACAGCGGGCACCTACCGTGTCCAACTGTGAATCTAAACCATCCAGGGACCTACTCAAACACACACAGAAAATTTCATCAAAATCAGTCGAGCCATATTTGAGTTTTAGCGAGACTAACGGAAAGCAATTGATTTTTATATATATAGATATTATGCGTAATAAGTAGTGCTTGTACACATGTGTTTATTCACATAAATAAATCAAAGAATCTCCAATAGAACTGGCAGAAGTGCTGTCCAGAATATTAAATCCTTTTGTATGCCTTAAGCGCAAAGCGCGTAGGTGTGTTCTACTAGCTCCTAAAAATCAAGATTCCAACGTTTTGTCACATGAAATCGTATCTAAAAATCATATTGAACATAAAAATGATATAAAAACACGTTGTCAGAAAGATAAATTATTGTTGAACTTATTAATTTTTTTTAAATTGATTAATTGCTATTTTTACATAAAAAGTGGTTTTAGTGACTTATGGTTTAGATTTATCAAGCCCGCATGGAGGGTAAACATGATAACTTTTGAAAATATCAATTGTTTAACTCAATCTATTTTTTTATCTCTTCATCTATCATGTGGGAAGCCATGGAATGTAAATGGCAGTTTAATTTTGTTTTGTTTAGTTATAATTATTTTTTTTCGGCTAAGAAATGCTGAAATTTTCGGTGTTTTGAGCAGCCTAGTAATAATTTATTTTACTAAATACACTTTGCCTCACAGCTCACTCGCACTCGCACTTCGGGCTCGGTCGACGTGAGTGAATTACTAGCGGATTACAGCGGTAATGGGCAACAAAAATATCGATCACTGTAGAAATACAAAATATTCCAAAAAACAAATATTTGACCAAGGTTATTATTTTTATAATCACAGATTTTTATTACAATATTTTTTTTCGCTAAAAGTACGTAGGATTTATATATAAA
Source organism: Parnassius orleans (assembly GCA_029286625.1). Classification (NCBI taxonomy): domain Eukaryota; kingdom Metazoa; phylum Arthropoda; class Insecta; order Lepidoptera; family Papilionidae; genus Parnassius; species Parnassius orleans. The sequence goes on along the minus strand of JAGSMP010000027.1, from coordinate 1,211,714 downwards.
TATACTTATACGTCTTGGACTTTACGGAGTAACCTGAAGATGTACTTCGGTATCTGCTACTGGAACTCCTCGACGAGTAGAACTAGGTGTGCCGAGATTGTGCTCGTTATGATAGTTATGACGAGACCTTACCCCCGGACTTGACGGAGTGACCTAAAGGTGTACTTCAGTGAATGCTACTGGAACTACTCGAAGAGTAGAACTAGGTGTGCCGAGTTTGGCCTCGTTTTGTTAGTTATGAATAGACCTTACCTCCGGACTTGATGAAGTGACTTGAAGGTGTACTTCGGTGACTGCTTCTGGAACTCTTTGACGAATAGAATTACAATTTACATTTTTTTTAATTTTTAATTTTGATCTTATGAGTCGTGCAATTTTAGATTTTCAAAGCTTTTTTTTAATTGAAATTTGATATAAAATTATCGGAAAATTGGAAGTATAGTAACAATTATAAGGTTTTTAGTGAAAACTTGTGTGTAATTAAACTACTTTAAAAATTTACGTATAATCATGTTATACGTAATTTTTTTAATGCACTTAAGGCATGCTCAATTGGATTTACCAATAGTTTGTTTTGATCTTCTGGGTATTTACTTCAGTAAAAACTAAACTCTACACAAGTCATACGTATAGACTTTCCGAATGAATTGGAAAAGACCTGAGAAGATTGCGTTCGGGCGAGTCATACAAGATCATGTATTTGTCATGCACGCCGAAAGCCCCAATTCGTGCAACGCTTTCAACCTTAGATTACGTGATTAATTTTTAAAAACCAATCGTTAAAAATATTTTGTTTTTTATTCTAGTTAAATTACTATACTATTTTTTGTTCTATTTATTTAGGTTTATATTCATTTATTATCAATTTTTTATATATTTTATTGTCTAATTTCAGAGGAGGCGTCAATTGTAGACAGCCCTGGAGATGCGATACCTTCACACTGGTGCGAACATGAGATCGCTAGGTACAAGCGTAAGAAGTTAAAACTGCAAATGCATAACAAGTAAATATTTTTCAATATTAGCAAGTATGTATTATATCTGGATACATTACTTTTATTGGCCTATTCGAAAGATTCAAATAATCATTTTGCAACCTACAAATTTTAAATTTATTCACACTCCATGTTAAGTACCTCAATAAATCAAGAACCATTTATTTTAAAATTATATAATGTTGAATTTTGATTATATCCGCAGAAATATGAAGAGTCCAGAGTACTTAGAAAAGGAGCGTCGTCGCCGACGACGTAGACGTAGTCCCCACTCGCACTCTCACTCCCAAAAGCCTAAGAAACATCGCACCTTACTTGTGTCCGCGATAGACGAACAAGCAAAAGTTATACATGTAAGTTGACGAAAAAAGTAACAGTTTTATCCGATTACCTCATCATTATTTATACCTGGTAGAGTCATGCTACAGCTATATTGTGGTTGCAGCACGAATGGGTCGGCTCGTCCGGGGTAGGACCACGCTCTCACTGAATACCAGCGTAAAATGGCGGCTTAATGCTGCTGTGTTTAGTATGGCGAGTGTAGAGTGTAGAGAACCGGAGACCCTTTTTACTGGAAACGAGGCATTCCATCTCAGTCCTCAGGGGTGACAATGTATCTGCATTTTGATTTTTAATTGAGGATAAATGTAGATGTCTATGGGCCACAGCATCCACTTACCATCATGTGGACTGTGTGCTAGTTTGTCACCCTTATTCTATATAAAAATAACATTATAATTACAGTCCTTTATAAGTCCACTGCTGAACATGACCATCCCGAAGGAATTCCACAAAACACTGTTCTGAGCCACCCGTATCCATTGATTTCCTGCATGTCTGAATTAACGTAATGTGTATATATGCCTGTATGTATGTTCATAATTATTATTGTCTGTTAGTCCGTCGCCTATCTGGGTATTACTGGGTACCAGGGAGTATTGTGGTACGTTATGCGGTATAGCCAAGACATGAAGCGTCGCGCCTGTAATTCCCGATGGGGTAGGAAGAATCCAAAGAGTAACTAGCTACTCGAACCACGATAAGCCAAAGACATTACAAACTCAATATCCAATTAGACGCCTTTTACGACATGCTAGGCAAAAAACACAGTTGTCACATTCTTTTTTTGTTATAAGTTCCATATATATTCGAGATCTGTAAATCCCAGACCAACAAGGGGCTAACTATATCATCATATAATAAATTCGGTATTCAGCAACTTGAAATGATTTTATTACCAATATTTTTTATTTAGAACAACAAAAATCCATTGTGTTAGTATACATTTTGATAGGTTTATTTTATTTCTGCATCGTCATTTTATACATTAAATCCATTAACGCAACTCGTACGACCATAAACCGTAATTATTCCGTTTATGAATTAATGCAGCTCTTGACGGAATCAAAGAGGTGCTCTACGTAGCAATTGTACGGCATCATAATTCACATAATTATAACATGCTAAAGTATAACGTGTAAAGTATACCGCATCATTCTTTACGTAGCAATAGCCGCATTGAATTCGTTAAATATGTAGGAACGCGACCGCCTTTAGGAATCTTTTTTTTTAACTTTTTTCCGGTGAATTATTTATTTTGAATTTCAGACTGCTATATTATTTGAAAATTTGAATGTTATGAAAGACGATACAGTTACAAAATACTAAAATACTCGTAAATGTTGTAGTTTGTGTTGTGTTACATTGCTTTTGATAATGTAGCCAACTTTTTAGAAATAGCATTGAGAGGTTTGTTTGGGAGAAAATACTAATATCATTCTTGTATTTTTTTTATAAAATTTAAGTGATTAACGAACCTTCAGTCCACCTAATGGTAAGTGGCTACTGCAGTTCATGGACACCTGCAGCCAACTCCAAACAAAGAAAGCTACGGATTCGTTGTCACTTTTATCAACATGAATCAATTTGGTTGTTTCATTCAAATTGAAAGTCAGAAGTAACGTGTAATATCGACATTACTCTGTTCTACTACAGATATCTTCATTATGAATTCTATAACGCAGAGAAACACTGAGCTTAGCTCAAGATTCCTAATAAAGCCAGCAGTTAACGACCACTTCTTAGGTCCATATATGTATCACTGGTAACACGCACAGGTTGTATACTCTTCTACTACTACTTTACTACTACTCTACTCCTGAACGCCCAGCCGAGTTTGATTCGTTGATTGACTTCTTGGTCGAATTTGGTCTAACCTAGTCGGACAAAATGCCCAACTGAGCTGGATCCGTTACTGGTAACACGCACAGGTTGTATACTCTTCTACTACTACTTTACTACTACTCTACTCCTGAACGCCCAGCCGAGTTTGATTCGTTGATTGACTTCTTGGTCGAATTTGGACTAACCTAGTCGGACAAAATGCCCAACTGAGCTGGATCCGTTGATTGACCTCTTGTTCGAATTTTGACTTACCTATTCGGACAATGTCTACTAGGTAAACAACACCAACGACTTTAAGTGTAGTGTTCCCGACAACTACTAGCTCGGCAATTATTGGGAAAGAAATGTTTTCAAGGGTTAACCTCGTACGGGTAAGTGAAATGTAGGGTGATCCCCCAATAAATGGAGTGATGACCTGGTGGTTAAAATTATCCCGTTGTAGTGAAAAAAAAGGTAAATTATGAATTATAATTCAGCGAGAAGGGCCAAAAAATGGTGTGTTGGGTTAAATGACCAACTGCTGGTTCAGAGTTATTAAAAGGATGATTATGGTGCGGTGCGAATTTACCATTTCGCGTTACTCCAAATGCCCTAAATTCGGGCTACTGGAAGGATGTGAAGGAATGCATGTGCACTAACCCGGACTTATACTGATCTGCCTCGTGTTTCAAGGGCCGCAGCCACGATGATACAGCGCCGGCTGTCTTCACACATATAAACTTCACAGATAATCGCGAAATATAGCGTTATTGTAAAAGTCTATACACGTTACTATATTTTTGTATAGTTTAATATCTAAATTACACAAAGGCGAGAGCGATGACGCGAGATAGAAGCGATGCGGTTGGTTTCGTGTCTTCTGAACTTATGCAAACCCCGTTAACACCAGAGTACACATGCTAAAGGTATAAAAGGCGGTAAATAGGAAACCCGGAAATGAGCTTTGCAGTACTCTTATTGGATAATAATTTCCAATGGAATAACATATTTCAAATTATAGAATTTATAGAATAAACAAATCGAAGCCTATAAGACGTCTCTTTAATCATCTCATTCTTTATTTAATATTTAATTCCACAGATGTGATCAATATTCAGACGTACTTACATTTGAAAATTGGGGAAAGTATAATATGTACCGTTATTTTAATTAAGACAATAGAGTATTACACCCATTGTGTTTTAAATAAATCCTAGAGTGATAATGAAGCACTATAATTTTTATATAAATTTTTAAAACCGAATAGTGCCATAAAATAACTTTTAATCTATCGTTTTAAATTTTCGCGTGAAAACAATAGCCGCCATGCTGTTCAACTCGTGACGTCACTGTCCTAGAATTTTGCCTATTTTGCAAAGGAATAAGATACTTTTGGATGTTTAATAATGAGTTATCATCTATATCATTGTTGTGTTGTACCTGAATGCAAAAATACGAGCATATGAACGCCGGGGAAGTTATGGATTCAAGTGCCAACTGATTTAAATATGAGAAATACTTGTTTAAAACTGGCAAGAAGAGACCCGTAGGCATTGTCTACAAAATTGTAGTAATAAACAATTGTAATGATAACTTGAAAATTTCGAAATAACATAGCACATTAGCTAGTTCTCTTCACTAGTAACGTCACGACGGTATCTAATATGGCTGACAGCGTTTTGCAAATTTGAGGCACGTATAAAAAAAATTCTTAAAATTGGAATATAAAATATATAATGCCTTTTTATAAATAGAAATCAATATTTCTCGTTTAATTTTTAGAAAATCTATCATAAATAAATATTTTTTGATTTTTTTTACATGGTGTAAAATAACCTATTTATTTATACCAGATCGGAATAATGACGGAAATATGATATTAAAAAAATTAGTTATGTAGAAAACTTCGATCAATTTATCGTTATTTTATAGTGATTTTCAAATTACAATAAGGAGCGGGGAGCTATGGAAAACAGAATTGCAGTGACTGTTTTGCACAAACTGGCTATGAAGCCATTAGTCATTTTAGGAGGCTTCAAAAGCTTGGCATCAGCCGTATGTTTGCACCTCGCACTATTGACAGGTTTGCTTAAGATCATAAAAAAACGATAAACAGGGTTATTTTTCAAAGAGTATCCAAATTCTATATTTATGTTCAAATTTATAAATAATGATATACCGTTATTGCATTTTTTGAAAATACGAGTACGGCTTCTACTTTTATTTGAAATTATCCCAAATTGAATGTGATTTATGGGCAACAACTACGCGTACGCGCGCTCCTGTGTGTGTGATTCAATTCACAAAGTTTTTGCCTATTGTTTACTTTCTTAGTGACGCGCTCACTACTAATGCTTAAGTTAATAACTACACGACGCGAATTATGATTCCTATTTTGTCTTCACACTTTTAATAATTTAAAACTAAACTTAGGATCGTCATAATAAATAAAGTTAAAAAAATATAGATAGATAATCAACGATGTAACCGATGACTGTCATTATTATGGGGTATTTAAAAAATTGGAATAAACTATTTATAATTTAATTACGCAAGTAGCCCCAATAACTAAATATTGGTATCTCGGAAATTGGAATCCGTTTCTCTCCATTCACAGACGAGCACGTTTTCTTAAATTATTTTTACACTTATTACCTGTGCTGAGCACTTTTAACTTCCGTGAATGCAGCTATAATTTTGCTGCGGCGGTCTTCATAACTTTAGGCCTCTTTTACGTAAACACGACTCTTTATTCCACCCCACAGATACAAGTCTAACTGTGAAAGATTCGCCGAGTTTGCAGACCACAGTATAGGGCCTTCATGCGCAATCCACCTATATTCATATTCACTATATAAATTATTGCTCACTGCACTTGAGTAGTTTGATTAGCTGTCAATTGTTCTTCGATTGGTAGGTACACGTATGTTAATTTCTTACCGCGGTAAAGACTCATTTTCATATAATCTTTGCGCACTACGTAAGTTTTCATTGCTTAAAATGTAACACTGCACCATTTAATAGTTTCATAGTATTTGCGGTTCAAATGTTTTCATTCCGTTATTGGTAACAAAGCGACACTACCTACAAAAATTTAAAAATAGCACACTCATACGTAATGAGGTCACAGTCAACACTGTCAGCTGTTGGCCGGCCGGGCGGACGTAGATACCTAGCGATGTAACAGTGAATGGAAGGGAAGGGCGCGGGAAGTCGCGTGACAAGGTACCTCAATTTGTAACCAAAGCGGCCCTTACAAATGTGTGCGTGCGAAGTAAAATTGTAGGCGTTACACAATCAGTTCAAATAATGCATTACCGCGCATTCTGAATTTAAAAGGTAAAAAGGACAGAATGTTTGTGATTTTTATTAATATTTTCCACCATTCGCTTATATTACCTATTCTGAACCCCTCTGCTAATTTGGGCATAGTTTGCAAAATAACCCTGTATACGATACGACATTGACAACCCTGTGCTATTAGCACTAGACGGGCTGTGTATTTTGTCACAGCCAGAATTCGATGAAGCCCAATAAGGAAACACAAAATATTAAATAAAATATTAGTAATATGAAGATTACCGATAGTACAATGTTGCGAGCTTCAGGAGTTGTTTATTAAACAAACTTACCGCTTAAATACGAGTACAGTGCATCCCCTAAATCAATCACTACAGCTTAAGAGAGTGGTTTGATCAAAACTCTTGCACTTTCACACTTTCACACAGATTGTGCTCTTTACAGATGAAAAATAAAATTACGACTGAAGAGCACTGAACACAAGCAAAATAACAAAGTGTACGCTCATAGCTCTAGAAAGCCTCGTTACTTGTTGGAAGAGTTCAATGTGGTAATCATTCTGCATCGATCGTGGTTTGATGGCGGTATCGTCAAGGAGCCATGAAGCTTCATTTTTATAAAGATTTACAAGTAGGGGTTTTATAATGAAAAACTTGTAAAAAGTAGAATGCGTAGAATGAGTAGAATTAGTAGAATGATTCATTGCGAAAATATGACTCCTTTTATAAAAAAAATGAACAAAATTTACAAAATTTCTGACCAATGAAAATGTCTACATTACAATATTCACAATCTTAAAATTACGATATCGAATAAAAATCTTACTATTATGTAATATGCGATTGGTTGTAAATATAAAGAGCTTTTTGTACCCTTGAATTCTTAGAAATGGCGAGCGCGTGTTACGCGGCGGCGCTCGCGTAGGACGGATCTGTAGTCCTGCTGCGCATAGTATTAGACTCTTTAGGCCGGCCACATACATACGGAATTCCGAATCGGAATATCGAAACGGAATCCCGAAACGGAACTCCGTGAACACATCACACACATACGTTTATTTACGTTCGGAAAAACAAGGGTCAGTTGAGAGAGGTTAGCCATTGAGTCTAGACATTCTGCCAGCGAATAATGACGACGATTTTCTGATTGCGATTCCATTGTTGCTGTATTATTATTACTGGGTGCATCCCTTATCACCCCAAGCTTGCAATACAGTCAATATTATGTAAAAGATATATCTATCCAGAGATATGTTTTAAATATGGATGTCTGTAAACTCTTTCGACAAATTATTAAATAAAATAAGATGAAAGGTTATGAAAAGCTATACACCTATAAGATTAAATGTAAAACATACATAAACACACCTACTCGCTTCGGTCGTGCGACGAACACTGAGCGCGTTCCGTACGGAATTTACGTATGTGTGTTGCGACTCGCACAAAATCTATGGATACTTACGTTCGGGCGGCTTTTTCCGTTCAGGATTCCGAACGCACAGGCGGTCATACGGAATCTCGAATCGGAGAAAATTCCGTACGGAAAAATACCGTACCTGTGTGGCGGGTCATAGATTTTATATGGGCTTGCTGCGTTCGAAATCTCGAATCGGAATATCGAAACGGCATTCCGAATCGGAATATGCTGCTGAGCACTGTCCTTCTCTAAATTCTGAGACGTAATTTTTGGACTGGAAAGAGTCCTCCTCCCTGTTCCAGTCCCTCGATCGGAGAGGTACAGTACCAACGGCTTTACATGCTTGCCACGCACGAGGGTGAAACACCACCAACTTTCTGTCTCCGGGCTACTACTGAGAATTTCTTGACAAAACACCCCAATAACAGATATTTTTCTGACCCAGGATACGAACCCTAAAACTTATGATTGATCATGAGTCGTGTTTACGACCACTAGACCAGTCAGGCAGTTGGACTTACATTGGAGCCGTGGTAGCTCAGGGACTAAAAGCTCGCTGTAAATTTCACAGAACGCGAACAGAGCCCGGGTTCGATCTCCGCCAGCACCAATGAAATTGTTAATTACAATTTTAAGAGCTCATTGACCACGTGCTCGGCGGTGAAGGAAACATCGAGTTAACCATGATAAAACCTACATGTCTTAGAAATTAAAAAAAATAATTTCGAAGACATAAGAAGTCCGTCAACATGCATTGAGGCAGCGCGTTGGACATTTTCTTGCCCTAAAACCTACTCAAAAAGGGGGGGGGGGGAGGAGGGCGTCGCTCAAGAGTGGGATGTAAATAGGCCATAACTTTACTTTAAACAATATAAAGAGCTTGAATGAGAACTGGGTATAATAAGATTAGCAGCAATGCAAAACATGCGATACCATCCACCACCATGGTCCACCACTGTGCAATTTACTAGAAGTTTTCTTCTCTGGACAACTTTTTTGTGGATTTGGCTTGTGGACTTAAGGACCTTCAAGCTTTTCCTGCCCACTCCCTTTTTAAAGGCTGGCAACTCATTTACAATTACCAAATATTTTGACCAAATCAGTATAGCTTGCTGGTGTCGGCAAAGATATAGGAAAAATCAGTTGAGTGCTGACACGGAGAAATTTAGTCTTGTTACTGAACCAAGGAGTAGGTCATGATCGTAACAATTGAGTGCATCACAAAGTATATAAGCTCAAGTATGTTCAAGCATGAGTTTTCTTACCCTCTCAATCTTTAGTAGAGCCGGGTGCAGTAGCTTTTATAGAAAATGTATTTACAATACAATACACAAATTAGTTCCTCGAGGGGCGTACTTTTTTGGTAGAATTAAACAAATTACAAGTATCTCTTTTGTTGTTAACGTGTCTGTATATATTACTTTTAAAACAAAACTTTGAAACAACCTTGCTAGCTCCGAGATAAAGGTATAGTGTACCTAGTACGAGGGCTACACTGAAAGTTTTTAGAACTGGCCACTTGTAAACGATATAATAAAAAAATAAGTTCAAATTTTGAAAATGGAACTCTTTGCCAATGTTATTGTGTATTATTATTGTGGATGTATTTTATTAATTTGTAATTTGTTTACGATTTGGCGGCAAATTGAAAAATTGTCTGTGTCACGTCAGCTGAATTTAACGCGAGAAAATTTTCGTACAATGATTTTTTATGATTTTCGATGTCATTTAAGTCAACAAGAAAGTTATGATAGACTTCGACTGGCCTTTCACGATTCATCGTCAAAATGGGTCAAAAACAATGGCACGAGATGGGCTGAAGCCCCATTTCGTGCCATTGTTTACAACTGGTTTAATGAGTTTAATCGTGGTCGCACTAACCTTACCGATGATCTGCGTGAGGACGGCCTTCTACGGCGACGACTGAAGATAACATTAGTTTTGTGCGGCGTATGACAAAGAGTGACTTATCAGCAGATTTCGACAAGCTTAGGCATCGGTATGAGTCAAGTGCACAAAATCCTCCATGAACATTTAGCGGTCAGGAAGCTTTGTGCCTGGTGAATACCTCATAATTTGACAGAGGCCCAAAACTCCGTCGTATTGATTGGTGTCGTGAAATGGTTCAAAGATTTAACGGAGGTGACTCAAATGCTGTGTTCGACATACTTACGGGTGACGAAAGCTGGATTTATTGTTATGATCCTGAAATTAAGAGACAGTCTGCTGTCTGGGTGTTTCCTTCCGAGGAGTTGCCAACTAAAGTGAAGAGAGGTCAAAGCGTGGGAAAAGGATGGTGGCCTCGTTCTTCGGAAGGACAGGTTTGCATTTGCTGCAATTGCTGCTTGCAACAATTGTTTTAGAGGATCGAAAACAGTTACTGCAGAGTGGTACACTAACAATTGTTTGCCACTTGTCTTGGAAAAGTTCGGAAGAAACGACCTCGCAGTAGGATCCTCCTTCACGACGACAACGCCTCGTCGCACAAACCGCCAACAAACAATCGACTACTTGGCGACGTCAGACATGGAATTACTGGGGCAGCTGCCTATAGCCCCGACCTCGCACCTTGCGATTTTAATTTATTTCCGAAAATAAAAGAAATACTTCGAGGAAAACGTTTTATGGACGCCGAGGAAGCAGTAGCTGCGTTTCAAAATGCCGTCGAAGAGACTCCTACGGACGGGTGGGCAAACTGCTTTTCTCAGTGGTTCCATCGGATGCAGTGATGTATTGATGTAAATGTTCAGTTTTTGATTTTCTAAGAACTTTCAGTGTCACCCTCGTAGTACCTAAATAATTGGCGCTACGAGTAGTTTAATAAAAATTCAAGTTTCATCTTAGCAATAGAGAATAAGTACTTACTATGGCGTATGAATGATTTGACAAGGTAAAAAAATTTTAGTTAACGTATTTTTAAATAAAATTAATTTTACAGATCTTTGTTTTAATTTGCGATGTTTCCAACTGGTCAGTACCAGTAAAGTTAGTTTTATTATATGAGTAATTTGTTATATTTGCGTAAATATAAGAAATAATTATGCAAGTAGTTTTTAATGAATGTTGATAATAAAAATGCTATGTGGATAGTAAAAACTTTTTAAAAATAAATAAGTAATTTTTGATATTTCTTTTCAAACAAATGTAAGGATTATTTTTAGTCTTTACAAGATGTCACTTTACTTTTTCAATTTCCTGTTGTGTAACGTAAGGGTTTACGCTTGGATAAGTATGATACTTTGTCCAAGGGCTTACGGCAAGGTTTACGGTGTCAAATGGCAATAAATAGATTACTTAGTTATCATTATTATACATAAGGAGGGTATAATTTAAAACCCTCCTTATTTATTGTTTAGAAAGTATAAAAGCGGGCCCTATACGTAATGCAGCATGATCATTGATATATATGTACTACACTAGATTTCGCATTCGAACATTCACTATGTTCAACTGAACTATACTGCAATCCGTACACTTTACTTTAGTGTCATTTACTGTGGCTTCAATATTCATGCAGTGTGGAGCGGCGATAATAATACGAGATTTCAAATTAAAGTTTAAAGCTTAAATAAATTACGTAAATTCAGTAGTCAAGTAAGTAAAATTTTTTTGTTGTTCAAGTGAATAAATAGATTAATATCGTAATATTTTACTATCTACCGCGCATGCGCGAAGACATAGAGTAGCGCACATTTTTTGTTTGGAATAGCTTCTCTAGTACGTAGTACATAGAACTCAATGAGCATGATATTGTGTTATGTTACTTGAATGATCATGCTACATGACGGACCATCATGCTTTGTTTGTTGTGTTGCTCTGAAAGGTTGTGGAATTATTGTTTCTCATAATCCCTGCCTTGAAATGAACTAAAATTTTGCATTTTTATGAGTTTGTAAGTAATTGAAATTACGTTGGGTACGTAAATAAATGTAGTCTTTAATTGATATAAATTGCTGCATCTCTTAGTTTTTCTATATTAAAACGGAACAAAGATGGAAATGGCAGCCCCGACGGATTTATTTGGGTTTGTAATTATATCACCTAATAGGTCGGTGAATATTGATGATTTCTTAACAATTTACGAGGGGGAGAACTGAGCATGGAACAGTATCAGCTACTTCTGGAGGACTCGTGTTCCTCTATAGGGAAACTTTGCCGATGGGGAAGTTGTTGGGATTCCCACCTTACAACTCGTCAACGCATACAATCAGACAAAGTTAACCAAACTAACAACGAAATCGTACGTGGTAAATGCACGAGATGAGTCTAGGGAACCCAACAACTATGGACATAAACCTCCACCTGCTGCTATTCTAGTGGACCCAAATAACACAGGAGGCCTAGTATCACGTATAAACTTTGGTTAGGGGACAGGAGTGATGTTAAGAATGAACATCAAGGTCAGCGAAAGATTAGTCAATGGAAGCATGGAAGTAGTTTGGAGTTTCCAGTGGGAAAGGTTAAGGAGAGACCACTTGAAAGATGGAGATCTGCCCAAAAAAGTCCTAATCCAATGTGATGACCGCTTTACCGGCAGAAGTTACCATGATGAAAATAGTTGGGTAAGCATAGCTCCAACGAGTGTATCATTTTAAGGCAATAATATAATAGAAAGATAAGATTCCACTCACATTAAGTTGGGCCGTTACAGTGCATAAATTGCAAGGCACTAAATTCGATAAGGCGGTCATATATCTTGGACCCAAAACATTCGCCAAAGGGCAAGGTCATGTGGCTCTTACTAGAGCACTGTCTTTAGATAGCGTAGTAGTAACTGATCTAAATTAAAGAAAACTCTTCTGCAACCACATAATAGCATAGCGTTGGAAGAGTTTGAGAAGCACTCTGCGCGGATTACAAACCGAGTAAATCGGGGAAAGGCCACAAAGCTGTCTTTGATCTAGATCTGTTATTATGGCATTAACATAGTGATTACTCTAAGAATTATATCAATATACTAGCGGTCCGCTCCGGCTTCGCACGGGTGGTTTCTGGATCTCGACAACAGCGCCACCTACCGGGTCCAATTGTGAATCTAAGCCATCTGGGGACCCATTCAAACACACACAAAAAATTTATCGAGACTACCGATTTACCGTTTTTGAGTTTTATCGAGACTAACAGACAGCAATTGATTTTTATATATAGAGTTTATTTTTTATTTTTAACGCCCTCGCACTGCCCTTTGTGGGTGGAGTTTCATAAAATCCATTCTTAGCTGACCTCTACTCGGCGAAAGGAATATTCCTACTGTTTGAAATCTCTTAAATATACATATATATATATATATATATATATAAATATTTGGATAATGATTTGTTATATTTACGCGAATGTAGTATTTACATTTTGGTCTGTTCGATCGGACCAAAATTTATATTCAAAACCGAAGGTAGCCGGGCTAACTATGACATCGGGATATCAAACACCCCTTGACCATGGGTGCTGTAAAGCACCGAAACATCAGGAATAAAAAGGCGATAAAATCCGTAAAATTAGTTTCATTTAAAATATTTGTGATATTATTATGCCATACGACATCGATAACCGCATCTAAATCGGTCCAGCTGTTTCGGGGAAAATTTGCTATAAGGAGGAAATGTTTTATTGCAGCGCCCCTGGCGAGTTAACACCATAACACCTATCTAAGAACCATCGTCGATGAATCACAAACCCTTTACAGATAAATAGGAACATCCATTTGCAAAATTATGTTTATTGCAGCGTCCACTGGGGCCTGGGGAAATAAAAAAAATAAACGTTAATGCATAACTGCACGTAAGGCATGTCGTGTTCCGTCTAGGGCCCGATTTAAAGAAAGATATTTAAGAGAAAGCGATGACATTATTTATGAATTTTTCACATTCTTCCATTAGGTCTTGGATCCGGATGAACTACCGCGGAGAGCGCGCTATACAATAATGGTGACGGCTTGCTTATTGCTCTTTCTCTGCCTGCTGCTGGTTGGTGTTACACTGAGAATGGCGCCTCTCATAGATGATATGGGTAAGTAATAGCTGTTTTGCTGATTCTTGAGCAATATAGGGTAAAATAATTAATGTCAGATTCGATTCAAAAACAGATTATTTCTTGCCAGTATTGCATTCCGTGATGAACCGGCATTAAATCCATAACCTATTTTTTATATTGTGTCATTAGACCAATCTACCTGAAAATAACTAGTTCTGTAGTTTGTGTTGGTGGTTGAAATGCTTTTAGCACTACAGAGAGAAATAGACGCCATTAAAAATACCAAGGTAAGAATAGTAATTAGTAACATAGTATTGTTAGACATGTACGATATGTATAAGTATGTATAACCTACGGGCCTTTTACATTTGTATTACCTCTTAGGCGAGAGTTCTAAGCATCACAACTTCACTCTTATCATTTTTGAGCGCGGTAAGTGCATCTGCATTCTTGTGAAGAAGTTCGAGCGAAAACTTTTTAAATTTTTATTCTATACAAGAGGCATAAGGCCGTAATTTTTCCAAACAAGATTTTTTTATTTCGATTGTTGTATGCTGGAGTGTATAATTAAATTATTTGTAAAATGTCAATGGCTTTGAAGTAAAAAAAATATTAATGTACAGTGAAATGTACTATAAACTCCGTTTAATACAATGATCATAAAAATGATTTGGTACCTGTATCACAATATTTCTAGATGCTCAGTTTGGCCCTTCAACTATGTAGTGATGTCTAGAAGTAAAATAATCGCTTGTAATTCTCTCACTTTATAAGATCAGCAGTTAAGTCATAACCTTCCGAATATGGGATTTTGAGCTCTGTAGATACTGACTGCCGATTTATTTGTCATTACTGACAACAAAAACACTGCCAGCAGTATTTTGGAGTACAATTAGACTATTTTATTAATCAGTATGCAAAATAGTAATATGAACACAAACTTATCTCTTCGTAAATTACTATATTGCGGTTCCCAACGTATGCGTGGTGCTGGTAAACTGTGGTCACTATGGGGAGGCTGCAAAAAGCCCTAGAGGTTTTAGATACTTAATAATTGTATAAAAAATTTATGAAAACATAGGTTGATGTATACTTAACATATTATTATAACACAAAATAATTTTCTAATCGTATTGTACAATTAGTCTGTAAGCTGTTATTCGAATATGGGACGGAAAAAGGGACTCATTACTACTTTTAACGCATTATATTATATAAAAAAGGAGAATGCGTAAATTAACACTATGACCTAAAATAAGATATTTTATACGTGGTAGAGCCACACTGCAGCTATGTTATGGTTGTAGCACAAATGGGTCGTCTCGACCGGGGAAGGACCACAAAACAAGGGACAAGAAAATAGCTATAATGCTCCCGAGTTTCGCATGGTGAGTGTCTCTACACTAACCTAAGTCCATTTTTAATGGAAACGAGGCATTTCAACATAGGTTATATACGTTGCCTTAGACTCGGTGTGGCTACTTTTTTATAAAACTTAACTGACAAACGAACTTACAGTTCACCTGATTGTAAGTGGTTACTGCAGTCCATGGACTGTAATAATGTAGCATGCAGCCAACTTCAAGCTAAGAATAGAATAGAATAGAATAATTTTTATTCAATATGGATTATTACATAATACTTATTGAAAGTCATTTTTTTATTTACCACTGGTTCGGAAAATACCTCTGTCCTGGGAAGAACCAGCATGAAATCCAGCGGGATTTTTTTTAAACATATTTCACTTTACAATAATTTTGTTTGCACAATTTTTAAATGAATTTTAATAGAACCAGCATGGTGGCATTCCCAGGGGTTATTTTCATTTATGTATTCTTAGATATTATAATAACCCGTTTTGTATAATTTTTTTTTAATAAAACATTTAAACTTGTTTATTGACAAATTTTGTACATTTTCTGGGATTTTGTTGTAAAAGCGTATAAATTGCCCCATAAAAGAATTACTAATTCTGTGGACTCTGGTATTACAAGCTTATGTTTGTTCCTAGTGTTTAAAGTATGAACATCTTTATTCTTATCAAAGCTATTTTTGTTTTTATGTGCATACATTACATTTTCATAAATATATTGCGATGCCAAAGTCAATATGTTTATTTCTTTAAAATTTTCTCTAAAGGACTCATTACAATTTAAGTTATAAATTGCCCATACGGCTTACTTTTGCACAGCAAATATGCCTTCAATAATAGTCGCATTACCCCATAACAAAATTCCATAAGACATCACGCTATAAAACTAAGAACTAAGTCTGCCTGCTAATTTACATACATGGGGGCCTCATTGAAGCTCCGCGTCAATAGTAATACCATTTAACAGTAAATTGGTATTTTAATGTTTAACAGTAGGTATTGTAAATTTAACACATTTTGTCTTGTTGCTGTTTAAGAGCAAATTATTGGCGTTAACCCAATGTACTAATTTCGATAGAGCATTATTTACATTGTCAAATCACTGTTGTTTGAGTTTGAAAATTAAAGAGGTATCATCAGCAAATAATACTACTTACTTAATGTGATTATCCCCTACAAGATAAGGTAAGTCATTAATATAGATTATGAACAGGAATGGACCAAGAATCGAGCACAGAGGAACGCCCATTTATACTACCGATCCGGAGGAACCTTTACCATTGATAACTAATTTTTGAGTTCTGTTATTTAAATATGAAATAATAAGTCTAATCGCAATATTTTTGACACCGTAATGTTGTAGTTTCCTGATTAATATGTCATGAAGAACACAATATAAAGCCTTGGAAAGATCACAAAAATACCTAAGGCATCTTGTGAATTCTCTCAGGCATTGAAAATATATTTCACTAGCTCAACACCTGCGTCAGTCATGGAGTGACCCCTTGTGAAACCAAATAGATTTTTATGGAGTAATTTATTTTTATTAAAAAAATTAACAAGTGATCTAAAATTAATTTTTTAAAATTTTTACTGAGAGTTGGTAGTACAGAAATAGATTTAAAATGAGTGGGCTCCAATGTAGTACCAGATTTAAATAAAGGTATTACTTTACTATGTTTCATTAAATGAGGAAACACACCAGATTCGATACTAGTATTAAAAATAATAGCAAGATGAGGTGCAATTAAATCTATTATGAACGCAAGAACTGTAACGGAAATCCCCCATAAATCTGCGGTTTTTACATCAAGGGTTTTGAAATATTTTACAATATCTTGTGGTACTACTTTTTCAAATCTAAATTCTTTTAAACAGCTATTAGCATGCTGTTTGAGTAATGACTCGGCGACAGTTGGGGAAGTATTCAATGACTCTGTTGTTAAAATAGGAATATCAGAGAAATATTTCTGCAACTTCTTGATTTGATCTAGTCAAATCATTATTAATTTTTAATTGATAGTTTGTGTTACGAGGTTTGTCTTTACCGGTTTCGCTATTAATTATATTTCACGTCATTTTATTTTTATTTTTAGCAGTCTTAATTTTATTGCTAATATGCATAAAGTAACACGGGCCGCCAACATACCAGACCTAATATGTAAAGATTTAACTGTGGAGCACAATCTTTTAAATATTTTAGAATAATTCTTGACATATTCTCTAAAAGTATCGGAAAGATTATATGATATTTCATGGTAAAGTTCATATAATCTTCGTCTGCTCCTATGCATTCCTACTGTCGCCTACTTATCAAACGCCTTGCGACTGTTACTGGAGAATGTTTTAGAAGTAAATATTTTATTAAATTCATTGCTTATAACTTATAAGGGTAAATAATACGCCATATAAATAGTATGAATTGTTCTTGCAAGAAAGCGATGGCAGTTTTTTACCATATTTCTTCTAAATCTCCCAGTCGTTTTGCATTAATCGGAATACACAATTTTCTTAATTTCCTGATTTTTGTGCATATATGGTAATGAAAGAAGTAAGAAGACTACAGATGCGTTGTCATCTTTGAGGACTAAAATGGAATGTCTCACAGCCTTTAATTATACTGGCTGGAGGGTGGTACCTAGCGAGACGGACGCCTAGGCAGAAAAAGAGTCATACCATGTGAACCAGTGTGTGTGTGCAAGTGGGATTTGGCGGCTGGAATTAACCCGAACATTCCTCTGAGCACTCTCCGTGGTACATTCGATAGAAAATACAAAGGGATGCAATATCTCTGCGGTCAAGAAAAAGAGCTGGCACTGGGGTGCCTCGACCCAGAGATGAGAACAGTATTCGATGTGAGGCCAAACCGACACACTGCTTACAACTTGTAAAGTTGCAAGCAGTGTGTCGGCAAGAAATACTACCCGCTCTGCTGAGCATGCCATATAATATGTGTTTAAACTGTACGTCAGTTGATATGTCGACGCAGAGGATTTCGATGCTGGCTAAGGCAGCAGGGAGAGTGGCCTGAAATTGAGAAGACACAAAAGAATAATTATTTATAGCGATAATCGCACAAACCTGATTCTTCTTTCTCTCTTAGTAGTAGTTTTTCTTCTTAGTTAGTACTCTCTTCAATGATTAACTGCTTCTAAGCTGAATAATGATTTCTTATATTTACGCGAACACTACACATTTAAATAAAACTAGTTTTACGGATTTTATCGCGTATATTAACTTATTTTATATTCCCGACGTTTCGAGTACTTTACAGCACCCATGGTCACGGGGTGGACTGATGTATTTGTCGTCCCAATGTCATAGTTAACCACGGTTACCTCTAGATTAAAAATTATTAATTTTTGTTCCGATCTACGCAGAATGAACTTACAGTATCTTGAAGTCTTGCAGTTGTATGCTTGGGTTGGGATTTAATTTTATTAATCATAGGATCTCAAGCAGATGGTAGCACCCAGCCATCTTCTCTATTGAAATTAGGATGTTTTTTGATTTCAATAGCCTCGCGAATCATCCTTGGAAGGAATCCGTGTTCTTTAGCGAGGATTTGTGGTCTATCAAATCTAATGTAGTGACAGGGCGATCCTGCATGTTCACAGACTGCAGACTTCGGAGCGTCGATTCTTCACATCAGCTATGTGTTCTTTAACGCCGGTTTTTATTGATCTTTTAGTTTGTCTTATATAAGAGAGACCACATTCACAATCAAGCTTGTACACTCCTGCATCTTGCAGAGGGACATTACACTTGACTGATGGTAAAAACTGACTAATCGGCGTAGTATGTTTTAATGGAAGCACGCTTCAGGATGTAGCCAATCTTGTCAGTGACACCTTTGACATATGCCAGTACAGCAGGCACTCGCTCGACTGTGGCCGGCTTCACTCGTTCACTGTAACGTAGGCGCGGGACCCGAAGCTTATTGTCGTACAAAACTTGGTTGACGTGTTGGAGCTTGGCGGCCAGGTGTTTAATGTCACAGATCCCTCGTGCTCTCTGAAACAAAGATTTACCCACGGTAGCTAACTGTGAAGGATGATAATGAGAGTCACCGTTTAAATATCTATCTGTATGGGTCTTTTTTCTATACACAGTGTGGCTCAAGGTGTTATCAGGATTCCGAATTACTAACATCTAGAAAAGCTAAAGAGTTGTTTGCCTTTAACTCCATTGTGAACTGAATTTTAGAATTTATGGAGTTAAGATGGTCTAAAAATGCAGTTACTTTATCTAAGGGTAGAATTGTGAAAATCTCGTCTACGTACTAGTAGAATCTTGAATTTACGGGAGAAGTAAGTAGTATACCTAATGCATTGTTTCGTAACGATCTAGTTAAGATTTCGGCGCCCGCGAGGATATTGACCCTATTGTCAGCTGATTTTCTTTTTTAAGTTTCACTGCTGGTTTTATGTTTCAGTATTTCATGATTTGTTTTAGTGAAATATCGTTTCAATTAACTATAGTAACATGATGGAGCGTGAATAAAGTTAATAAAACGTTGTGAAAAGATGATTTTTTTTCCTCGGGATCGAATTTCTTTGTGACCTATCATCATAGGTATCCTTAGTACTATCATCTGTCTTCGTTTCAAAAATACCCTGTATTAGGAGTCAGTACATAGTTGAAAATCTCTTATTTATATATATATATATATATATATATATATATATATATATATATATATATATATATATAAGATATAAATATTTGGGATAATGATTTGTTATATTTACGCGAATGTAATATTTACATTTATGGTCTGTTCCGATCGGACCAAAAATTAATATTCCAAAACCGAAGGTAGCCGGGCTAACTATGACATTGGGACATCAAACACCCCCGTGGCCATGGGTGATATAAAGCACCCGAAACATCAGGAATTAAAAAATTAAAATTAAACGCGATAAAATCCGCAAAATTAGTTTCATTTAAAATATTTGTGATATTATTATGCCATGCGACATCGATAACCGCATCTAAATCGGTCCAGCCGTCTCGGGGAAAAGTTTGCTTTAAGGAGGAAAAGTTTTATTGCAGCGCCCTGGCGAGCTAACACCATAACACCTATCTAAGAACCATCGTCGATGAATCACAAACCCTTTACAGATAAATGGGAACATCCGTTTGCACAATTATGTTTATTGCAGCGCTTCCTGGCGCCGTGGGTAAATAAAAAAATAAACGTTCATGCATAACTGCACGTAAGGCATGTCGTGCCGCATTTCCGTCTAGGGCCCGATTTAAAGAAAGATATTTAAGCATGTAATAGTCAAAAAACCTTTTAAGGAAAGCGATGACATTATTTATGAATTTTTTCACATTCTTCCATTAGGTCTTGGATCCGGACGAACTACCGCGGAGAGCGCGCTATACAATAATGGTGACGGCTTGCTTATTGCTCTTTCTCTGCCTGCTACTGGTTGGTGTTACACTGAGAATGGCGCCTCTCATAGATGATATGGGTAAGTAATAGCTGTTTTGCTGATTCTTGAGTAATATAGGGTAAAATAATTAATGTCAGATTCGATTCAAAACTTAGATTAGTTCTTGCCAGTATTCCATTCCGCGATGAACCGGCATTAAATCCATAATCCAATTTTTATATTGTGTCTTTAGACCAATCTACCTGAAAATAACTAGTTCTGTAGTTTGTGTTGGTGGTTGAAATGCTTTTAGCTTTTAGCACTACAGAGAGAAATAGACGCCATTAAAAATACCAAGGTAAGAATAGTAACATAGTATTGTTAGACATCTACGATATGTATAAGAATGTATAACTTACGGGCCTTTTACATTTGTATTACCTCTTAGGCGAGAGTTCTAAGCATCACACCTTCACTCTTATCATTTTTGAGCGCGGTAAGTGCACCTGCATTCTTGTGAAGAAGTTCGAGCGAAAACTTTTTAAACTTTTATTCTATACGAGAGGCATAAGGCCGTAATTTTTCCAAACAATATTTTTTATTTCGATTGTTGTATGCTGGAGTGTATAATTAAATTATTTGTAAAATTTCAATGGTTTTGAAGTAAAAAAATATTAATGTACAGTGGAATGTACTATAAACTCCGTTTAATACAATGATCATAATAATGATTTGGTAGCTGTATCACATTATTTCTAGGTGCACGGTTTGGCCCTTCAACTATGTAGTGATGACTAGAAGTAAAATAATCGCTAGTAATTCTCTCTCCGTTTATAAGATCAGCAGTTAGAAGTCATAACCTTCCGAATATAGGGATTTTGAGCTCTGTAGATACTGACTGCCGATTTATTTGTCATTACTGACAACAAAAACACTGCCAGCAGTATTTTGGAGTACAATTAGACTATTTTATTAATCAGTATGGAAAATAGTAATAAGAACACAAACTTATCTCTTCGTAAATTACTATATTGCGGTTCCCAACGTATGCGTGGTGCTGGTAAACTGTGGTTACTATGGGGAGGCTGCAAAAAGCCCTAGAGGTTTTAGATACTTAATAATTGTATAAAAAATTTATGAAAACATAGGTTGATGTATATTTAACATATTTACATAACTTAATATTTTTATATTATAACACAAAATAATTTTCTAATCGTATTGTACAATTAGTCTGTAAGCTGTAAATTCGAATATGGGACGGAGAAAGGGATTCATTACTACTTTTAACGCATTATATTATATAAAAAGGAGAATGTGTAAATTAACACTATGACCTAAAATAAGATATTTTATACGTGGTAGAGCCACGCTGCAGCTATGTTATGGTTGTAGCACAAATGGGTCGTCTCGACCGGGGAAGGACCACAAAACAAGAGACAAGAAAATAGCTATAATGCTCCTGAGTTTCGAATGGTGAGTGTCTCTACACTAACCTAAGTCCATTTTTAATGGAAACGAGGCATTTCAACGTAGGTACGCCTTACACCTGTAAAATGTTATTAATATACGTTGCATTAGACTCAGTGTAGCTACTTTTTTATAAAACTTAACTGACAAACGAACTTACAGTTCACCTGATTGTAAGTGGTTACTGCAGTCCATGGACTGTAATAATGCAGCATGCAGCCAACTTCAAGTTAAGAATAGAATAGAATAATTTTTATTCAATATGGATTATTACATAATACTTATTGAAAGTCATTTTTTTATTTAGCACTGGTTCGGAAAATACCTCTGTCCTGGGAAGAACCAGCAAGAAATCCAGCGGGAATTTTTTTTTAAACATATTTCACTTTACAATAATTTTGTTTGCACAATTTTTAAATGAATTTTAATAGAACCAGCATAGTGGCGATCATCTCATTCCCGGGGGTTATTTTCATTTATGTATTCTTAGATATTATAATAACCCGTTTTGTATAAATTTTCTTTAATAAAACATTTAAACTTGTTTATTGACAAATTTTGTACATTTTCTTGGATTTTGTTGTAAAAGCGTATAAATTGCTCCATAAAGACGCCTCTAACTCCATTGTGAATTGTATTTTAGAGTTTATGGAATTAAGATGGTCTAAAAATGCAGTTACTTTATCTAAAGGTAGAATTGTGAAAGTGTTGTCTACGTACCGCTTGTAGAATCTTGGATTTACGGAAGAAGTAAGTAGGGCTTTCTCCTCAAAGTATTCCATGAATATATCGGCGACAATGGGAGATACAGGTGAGCCCATCGCCACACCATCTACTTGCTTGTAGAACTCCTCTTTCCACAATAGGCAGTCAGATGTAAGGCTGTGTCTGAGTAATACTGCATATTCTATGGGCATGTTGTTTTCCTCCAGTTTTCTAGTTAAAATCGAGATGCAGTCTTGCAGTCTTCAACAGGTAAGCATGTGAACGGAGACTGCACATCAAAACTGACCATAGTTTCATTGTCTGCCAGATGTAGCTCTTTAATGTCGCTGAAAAATGGTAGGAATCCTTTGTGTGTGCTCTTGTATGTCCCCTGAGCGGTGTGAGTATTTTCGCTAAGTGTTGAGCCAATCTGTAAGTTGGTGAATCGATTCGGCTAACTATGGGACGTAGTGGAGCATTGGGCTTGTGTATTTTTGGTAACCCATACAACTTCGGTGGTTCGGCACACGTAGGTATTATCGATTTTACGTCCAGATTTAATTTTGCGGAGTGTTTCTTTATGAGATCACTAGTTGTTTTAAATGTGTTATTTGTTGGGTTGTTTTAACCTTTTTATAGGTGCTTGAATCCGACAAAAGTTCTTGTATTTTAAAATTATAATCTGACGTATCCATGACTACCGTGGCATTTCCCTTATCTGCGCGGAGAATCGTGAGTTCTGGTTTATTGCATAGGTTATTCAACGCTTTAAATTCGTTCTTAGGTAGATTCGGTTTCGGCGCTGAACTTCGACATAACATAGACGAAATGTCTTGACGTATCGCTTCCAAATCTTCCTTTTGCATATTGTTTTTAAATAAACAGTCCTCGATACTTCAGATAATTTCCTCGTACGGTAATTTTTCGGTGTTTCGGTTTTCGGTCTGCATCTCGCAGATATAGACAACAAATCCGGGCCAGACTCAAAACCATGCCTGATGTGTTAATTTTACAAATATTCTAGTATAAAAACTGCCTAGCTTCATCTGATAATTTAAACTCCTAATTAAAAGTACATTTTTTTTATTTTTTTAGTGAATGAAGATTTAAATCGTTTTAAGTATGAATAATAATTCGGCTTTTTTATTGTTTCGTTGTTCGTTGAATTTACTTGAGAAGACTAAACCGGTATTAAGTGTGAGTGACGTTATCAGTTGACTTGTAGACCTCGGGAAAGGACTGAAATGATGATAAGAGCGAAAACATCCTTATCTAAAAATTTACCTTTCATTTGGACTTGCTTAAAAAAGTAAAATCTGTATTTTTTAAAGTATGGTCCAGATCTGTAAGATTTTAATCAGTTTCATTTAATGAGGAACATAATGTGTATGTGTTTAATGTTTGGTACAGAGA
The DNA here is from genome assembly GCA_029286625.1 of Parnassius orleans. NCBI lineage: Eukaryota > Metazoa > Arthropoda > Insecta > Lepidoptera > Papilionidae > Parnassius > Parnassius orleans. The sequence goes on along the minus strand of JAGSMP010000027.1, from coordinate 1,187,529 downwards.
AGAATTCATACGAAGAAAATCTACGTCGCCTTTTAAATAGAAAAGGGTTTTTGTTATAGAAGTAAGACGATAAGTAAGATGGTGGCGAGTGGATGCTATGGCTCACATAGCTTTAAAATAATTAATTTTACTGAAATATTTATTTTAGTGCCGTTCATTTTAAAGTTTTGGCATAACAAAGTCAACTCAATTGATTTCTATGAAATGTGATTTTGAGTCGTTTGCACTGACTTGACTTTCTTTTAGAACTTTGAATTCACTCACTAATAAATTAATATGTCGTTCTAATGAAATCCATCTTATTTTAATCCCTCACTAAAAATGAACTAGAAATTAACACGATTTGTTTAGTTATCACAATCTTAAGCTTCAATTTTAATAACTTTATTCATGGACTATAATTTTATATTTCAAATTACTAGTATAATTCTGTATAAAATTACAACAAAATGTAGAAAGTCAGCATCCCGCCATCAAGTCTTTCTACAATACATTTTTTGTCAGCAAGAATTGGAAGTAATTCTTATTTAAAGTATTTTTTTTTTTAACACTTGTTCGGAAAAAAACCTCTGTCCTGGGAAGAACCAGCAAGTAACCCAGCGAGACTTTTTTTCAAAGTAAAACTATTTAAAATCACAGGTTGTACAAATTACTTACAAAGCTTATTTCAGAAGCAGCTTCGAAGTAATCACCACATATACATTTATATTATAAATTATAATAAACCTTTTTATAATAGAATAGCTAATAGAGAGACCTAGCATATTTTCTCGGACTGTTATAAGAGCTATACATAGCTCCATAAATGAATTACTGACTCTGTGGAATCAAGTAACTAGTAGTATAAACTTTTTATAAATATATTATAGAGAGAGATGCCAAAGTTGATACATTTATTCCTTTAAATTTTTCTCTGAGACACTTTAAGTTTTAGGTTGTAAATGGCTCAAATGGTTATCTTCTGCAAAACAAAAATAGTTTCTAAGTTAGTCCCATTTCCCCATAGCAAAATCCCATAATCCATAATGCTATAGAAATAACTGAAATAAACGAATCTGCATAGCTTAGTTTGCTTGCTAGTTTAGATAAATGGGCCACACTAAAGTTTACGTCGAGAGTACCAAGAAAAACAGTACAAAAGTAGTTGTTGCCGTTTATATGTAAATTGATAACGTTAAACCAATGTATTAATTTTGATATAGCATTATTCAATTCGTCAGATTTAAACGATTGCCGTTTAAGTTTGAGAATCAATGATTATCTGTTAATAATACTATATTATTGTTATCAACCAACAAGTTAAGGAGAGTCATTAACATAGACTAAGAACAGGAATGGGCCGAGAATTGAGTCCTGAGGAACGCCCATTAATACAGGCGATCCGGAAAAGCTTATACCATTAATAATAACTTTCAGTATTGTATTACTTAGATATGAAGTAATAAGCACCATAATGATGTAGCTTTCAAAATTATGTCTCATGGTGAACACACTCGAAGACCTTGGAAAGTTCCGCAAAGAAGCAAAAGTTTTTAAAACTTGGTATATTCTAGTGTATTCCTTATTTATGTTTGTTTTTTATAATTCATCAAGTTCCATAAAATATTCTCTAATAAATCATCCTAAATAGTTTTACCAAGTAAGTACCAAAAATATACCAATAGTACGGATATTTTTTCTCAATGAAATAGAAAACTCTCCCTAAAAGGAATGCGTTTAGGGGTTGACTATATATTTTTCGTAAATATTTATAGTATACTAGCGATCCGCCCGGCTTCGCACGAGTGATTTCTGGATCTTAACAACAGCGCCACCTACCGGGTCCAATTGTGAATCTGAACCATCACAGGACCCACTCAAACACACACAAAAATGTCTTCAAAATCGGTCCTGCCGTTTAGTAGGAGTTCATTGACAAACACACGTACAGAAGAATTATACATATAAAGATTTATATTTGTTAAATGTACAGTACAGTACATTTTTGTACTAGACTGTGTTTTACAGTTAAAATATGAATGAATTTAACAATACTTGTTTGCTATTCTAATATCAAAAAGGTCAAAAAAAATTAGTCTTAAAAATTAGAAGTCTCCTATCCTATAAGTTACAATCATTGTTATATAATTTATTTCACGTGACACTGTCTTAAGTCTTCAGACCTGCAACTTGAAGATAACGTGGATATTAATTGCTGCTGCTGCCTGCCTTAGAATGCTACAATTTTTAATTGAGAGTTTTTTTTACATTTATAAATTACTAGTAATTAACTGCGATTATGCGAAAATCAATGAATGCAACAGGTTGCTTTATGTTCTTAATCTACATATACTATAATAAATTGGAACATTTTTACACACGAATATTTTATTAATAAGCACAAGATAAGAACGAAAAGAGAATACGTTGGACAGGTGTCATATCCTTTTTCACGTTTTACAGCAACAATGCGCCCAACCCATACTTGAATATTTTATTGGTATCAATAAACTTATGAAATGGAATTTGCATTTTCCAAACATTTTTTCTTTGTTCCCCTAGGTAGGCTGGTACAGAATGTCGTATTATGTTAATATCAAGCTCGCCTATACATTAGTAATTACCTTTATTAAAAGTGGATAATTTATGAAAAATCACACATATAAATAAAATACACGTCTGTCTATAATATTATCGAAATAACTGCCTTCTATTGAGCACAGCGGGTTATTTGCATGCATTTGCATGCATTTGGGTGTCTGTCTGTTTATCTGTCCGGGGTAATCTTCGGAATAGCTAAACCAATTGTGAAGAAACTTCAGAAATAGATATAGTAATGCCAGGAGCAATCTAGGCTATATCGATCTGAAAAGCATGGAGGGTTTTTTTAATTTGTAATTTGTTTTTTTTTAAGTTCTACGCTTACGAAATCGCAGGTAAACGCTAGTTTTAAAATAATATTAGTGTGACAAACAAGTAAGTTCAGCCGGTTAAAAGCGCAGTAGCCTCTTACCTGGACATCTAAAACCAACATCAAAGAAAGAAGAAGTTATCACCCTTGAGTCCCAGATGAAATGCCTCGTAGCCTGTTTTTATAGTGGGTGTCTTGTCTTGTCTTGTTATCTTTCAACAATTGCTTGCTGGCACAAATATGTAAGAGGGTAACACAGAGGAGTACAAACTAGGGCATGTCTACGGTTCTTACGGCGCCACGATTTGAAGGCGGATTCGCATAGATCTCGACGAGATACGCCGAAAAGTAAGAATCAAATTCCCAGCGGGTGGGGGCTGCTCTCCCTCCACAACTACGGCTCTACAAAAACACTGTAGGGGTAGGGCAGACAAGAGTACGTGAAGTCGGGGCGTGCTGATTCGGTTTTAGTATTCAATTTTTGCCTCGGAAATTAAGCGAGATATCAAAAATGTTATTCTTACTTTTCGGCGTATCTCGTCGAGATTTATGCGAATCGTGGCGCCATAGGAACCGTAGAAGCCCCCAAACTAGGTTGAGGTAATAATAACAAGGTAATACAGAAAAAAAATAACATAGTAAAGACGATTTATTAGACACAGTAAATTCGATTATTAATAGATGGAAATAAAATAGACGCAAGCGACCGTAGACCGTGTTTCTTGGGAAGACCAAGAAACACGCTCAAAAGTAAAGTAAATAATTGGCAGGCGAAAACGCGATCGTAGTAACTTTGACGCTGCTTCTTGATGACGATGTGGATGTGTTATTTGTGAAGGCTTACGTTCAGCAGTCGAACTTTACTGTGAAGGTGATAATGAATAACAAACCGTTTGGTCGCAGTGTAAGAAATTTCATCTCTTATATCGAAATATGGTGTTTGTTGTAAGAGTCAACTTAAGCAATCGTTAAGAAAGGCTTTTTTATATAAAGGCAGTCTTTATATATGTTTCCTCGGTTGTGGAGCTTTGTGGAATATTTGGAAACGATTTTGAGATTAGGTGGAATGCTATACGTAATCTTAAGGTTATCTCGATAAGAGCCGGGGCACTATCAGAGTTGACTGAATTTAATAAATAAATGCACATATGTCTCATTAAAAGATGAGTATATATATTTGTACCAATTGCTGTAGAGACGTGGTAGAGGCAAGCTTCATCAATATTACGGTTGTAGCACGAATGGGTTGGCTCGACCGTGGAAGGGCCACGTTTTCTCGGAACACCAGCGTAAAATAACAGCTTAATGCTGTTTTTAATTTGATAATTTCTTAATACTATACGGTGGAAGTAGAGCTTTGTGATGATTTTAGTAATTAATTTTTCATTTTTGCAGTTTATTTATTTTATGTCATGTAAATAAAGAAATTGTAAGACAAGTTCTTAAAAAAGAAAATGTCAATATAGAATAAAATTTCGTAGATATTAACCCCGTAGTCAGTCTGCTTAAATAATTAGACCGGTAAAAAGAACCGATGACAAAGGTGCGAGACGTCTGGATTGTAAGATCCAAATGCCTTAAAGTGCCTTATGTACTGAATTCATAACTAATAAATTAATAATATGTGTACCACACACAAATGTGATTCTTTTTCAAAATATTAAGTTGAATTAGAATTACTATGTTGAATACGAGGTAAGTTACGATTAATATCATATAGAAGTTAGTTGTCAGTTACTAGGCGACCGAGATAGACTTAACAAGATTACTCAATTAGCATATGACTTGATTCCAAATTGAATGCGTAATTTTCACCTAACTGTGGTACTTGCTTCTAGTCAGTTTTAGATTACTGTTAGCTCTTATAAAATATGTGTGATTTCAGTTCAATATAATCATGAGTTAAATCATAATAGTAGCATCTCTTGAAATATTGATATTTGTAACACTGACTTCCTTTTATACATAATTTTGTTTCGTTAATAGTATTACGAAAAATTGTGTTTGACAAGGTTCATGGTTTTGATATATCGTAAAAGACATCACGACCAACGTGAATCAACCCGTACTATTGTACGTAAAAAAGCGTATTTTTAAGCAAACAGTTATGTTAAAAATAACTAGCCAAGTGTCACAATACGTGTGCTTTCTTGATAATGAGCATAATAAATGAGTTCGCAGTTTGACCGTTGTAACACAGACTTATAGGGTGGTATTCAAAAATTTTCGATTTTGAAAATAATACAATTTACATCAAATCATTTACATGCCAAACCGTACAAAGATGGTCATAGTCGGCTATCTATCTATGTGCTACCGGCAATGCAACCCTATCGTAACGAACCTTTCGGTAACCCACCACTGCCCTAAAATATCCTAAGGGTCGCCCGTGTAAACCAAAAGTATTGCGGATGAAACTATATGAGGCTACTTGATTGTATGTTTACTTTGAATGAGACCTACAATAACTACCAACTAAAAAATAAGCGAAATAATAAGTAAGTAAGAAAGATCCTTCCTGCCTATCCCGTAAATGAAAAAGTAAAGCTATAGTAGTAATTCATATAAGTCGTTTTCTTCATAAAATGTTTATTTCTTACAGTTTACAATAACATTACAAAGTTAAAATGCAGCTAGTTTTAGGTCATTTTCTATGGAGTTGTAACGAAATTTTTACTAATCCAAGTGCATTTTATAAGTTGGTCGACTATTACTCGTTAACTTGTTAATTCTGCCTAGCTGTGACAGTTTTCCTTTTAACTTCATTCTATATTCTACTATAGTGTATACTTTCCATATTTCCAAAAAACAGCGGTTTAGTTGGTGGAGGGGGGGGGGGACACATGGCGCTAATAAAAAATACCACTTTTAAGCTAAATATTTCGCAAACGGACCCCTGAATCAAAAAGATGTTGTTCCACACTCCCAGTGTTTTTGAAAGACCTATCCAACGATACCCCACACGATGGAATAGACGGGTAAAAAAAATCATCCTCCCTTTAACTGTACGGAAGGTACCCCAAAATAAAAATGTTTTTTAAGATTTTACTTCACAGTTTTGTAGGCGTGATTAATATCTACAACTGTGCCAAATTACAGATTTGTAGCACCTAGGATCTCTGAGTAAAACCGCGGACACACGGACGGACAGACAGACTGACATGGCGAAACTATAAGGGTTCTTTGTTGTGTAACTACCCTAAAAATTATCCTTATATAGAAATTATCAAAATTTAGAAAAACTCTGAACACTTTTGTTGTTTAATGCGTAGTAAGTAGGAAACGGGAAACTCCTTCATGATGTTCCCCGTTGTTTAGCCAGCTATCTTGCGTAAACGAGATAACGTTATTCCTCAATATATCAGAAGCCATGAGGTCTATTTGGATTTTTTTCACGTGTAATAGTTGTATAGGATTATCTCAGTTACTCTTGTACTCCAATATACGGCACAAAAAAAGGACATGAAAATATAAAAAAAATATTTAGAACAATTATTTCGAAAGATCACGATTATTTTATGACTTTTCTTTCGCTGATTTTTACGTTCAGGCGAGATGGAAAAAGGTTTCTTGAATTAAGTAGCAGGTAGGATTTTTCCTGTTTCCTTTCTCTACCAGTGAGCAACAGTCACCTATGATTATGTTTCGATTTTTCGTGTGAAATAATCAATGTGCCCCAGGTCAGCGATTTATAGGTCCTATATTTATGTATAACAAACAAGAATGTGCCAATGTAACACGCCTAGCATGTCGCAAAAAGCGACTAATGGGACATTGGGTTTGTGATTGTGTCGGCGATGGGCTAGGCACTGTCACTTCTTTCACAATTTTTTTATCTAAACCTATATTTTTGGCTAAATGTGGACCATATATAACACGAATAGCTCGCTGCTCTTTGGACTCTGCCTACCCGCTCGGGGATTAAAGGCGTGATCACAAATAGATGCTATTGTCTATAAAAGACTTGTTAGAAAATGTCGTTTTGTACGGCAAAATTAAAACACATTTTCTTTTTACAAAAACAATTATAATTAATCAAAATTTTGTGCCCTTTTATTGTCAGTTTGTTGATGTCCTTGTTATAGATTTCTGCTGCACAATAATCAAAGAACTCTTGAAAGGTGTTTTGTAAGACTTCTTCGGAATTAAAAATTATGTCTATTATATTAGTAAGTTATCATAACCCAAAAAACAAATTAATAACTGATTTTGAAAAAGGAATAACGAGCCTTATATATATAAAATTTATTTGAATTTAGAATTATAACTTAAGCCAAAGCTATTACAGTTCAAAATGACTAGTTTAACAAAACGGTAAATTTTCAAAAAGACCCATTTCATAAATTTAATAACCTAATGTGAAAAATTCAGCACATAAACGAAGGAAAATAATAAAATAGAATTTACTTTATGAAAATCGTACTCTTTCAATAAAAGTTGACTGTCAAGACAGTTGTCTTACCCTCTTTAAGCGCGACTTACTATGCCAAATGAAATCCACCGATATTTGTAAATATTAATTTGGAATTTTTCTTATTGAAGATTTTTCTTAATCGATTCTATAATAAATTGAATCGTTTGGTTCTATTTTCGACCTCAGTGACACTTTTTGAAAAATCTAACGCAACTACGAGTATTTGCGCAAAAAGAGAGGCACTCATTTTGTCCTACACTACTTCAGCAGATGTAAGGGACTAAAATGAGGTAAGGTCCGAGATAGACTAGCACCAAGAAATATATAGATACTCTTAAATCTTAATTATGATAATTATAGATACTACATATCTTAGAATTTTATAAAATCTGTCCCTATGTATACCTTAAAAGCTGGATTGATTACAAATGGTACTTGGATTTTTGGTTGAAAACTAAGAAATACTTGTTTCAGGATTTTTTTTAAATCAACCTCAAAGATATGGTATGAAAGTTTGTTTAAAAATATGTATTTTAAGTTAAATAAATGAAATTTGTTTTTAGGCTTTAGATTAAAACTTTATGTTTCAGTATTTTTGACAGTTCTCCCCTTGATGGGATAAAATTAAGGACGATAGATTGTTTGAAATTTTGCCATATTTTAATTATATATGTGATAACACTATTATAAGCTTTCGATTAGCAACTAAGTGACACGTGTTTAAGGACTTTCGGATACTCCACCCCTAAGGGGAAAACTTGGGATGAAAGCAATTATAAAATTGCACACCAAACTATTAATGCGCTTTATAACATAAATAAACTATTTTAATGCGCTTTACAACCAATCAATCAATTAGTATATTCTTTATTGTACACCAATACACATTAAAACAAAAACCAAATGAAATTATTAAAGAATGTACAATAGGCAGTTTTGTCGCCTTGAAAGCAATTTCTTCCAGACAACCTTTTTACGCAAAAAATTGTTCACAACGAATGGCTAGGTGGAAGGTTTTAAATTAAGTTAAAAAATAGAATAAATATAAAAACACAAGGTGATGACAGTGTAGGATAGATACAAAAAAGGATGAGAAGTATGATGGAAAAGGCGGTTTAAGTATGACGAATATGTAGAGGCAAGGAGTTCCACAAGCGTACAGCCGTAACAGAGAATAATGAGGTTGAATGCATTGAAGTACGTAAAGAAAGATTGTTTAACTTAAAATCTGCGATCATTATCATTCCAAAATATAAGAAAATTTCCAAGTGATAGCTTGAGCTCTCCATATTATGCGATTTAGCGTGGGTCATTACTGTTTGGGTGTTACAATTTGGACGCGGCGAGAACACCGCGGGACGAAAAGCTAGTATACGCCCACAGGCACTTAATATTCATCCTATGTCAAAATTTTGAGTGAATTATTTTTCGTTACAATTATGAATAATTTTTTTTATATTTAAATTCCATCGGTAGCAGTCAGTCTGACTTTAACATTTAAACATTTAAAATTCATGTTAATTATACAATTGTTAATAACATGTGTCAATGCAAAAACAGAAATTCCATCTCCTATTCTATTTATTTTTCTTCGTCTATTTGTGTCTGTATGAGTCTGTCTGTATGCAAAAGACATTTTTCTCGGAGATAATTTCATAAATATAATTAAAATTCGGCAAAGTCTTGTTATGTATTAATACAAATATGTGTAATCCATGGTCAAAATTAGAATTTTTAACATAAGAGTAGGACTCCGACTGGGTAGATACCACTCTCATGCTTATTTCTGCTGCCAAACAGCACTGCAGTGTTTCAGTCTGAAGGGTAAAGAGACAATATAATTACAGGCTGTGAGGCATTCCATCTTAGTCCTCAGTCCTCAGAGGAGACAACGCATATTATGTATCCTTCTGTGTTTGAAGTTGCTGCAGGTATCCATAGACTGCAGTGACCACTTACCATCACGTGGAATGTAAGTTCGTTTGTCACTTCAGTTTTATTAGAAATAAATAAAAAGAGGTCAAATTCTTGGAGTAATGCGAAAAGTTGAAAAATTTTTTTTAATTACTTTGTAGCGTGTCAAAAGCTCTTTGAAGAACCATTTTCAAGTGTAAAATTCATTATTTTTACTTTTAATTTTACTTAAAACACGCTGACGACAATCCGCTTTGCTTGTTTTTATGGTGTCAATATAGATATTTTTTTTTCGATGTCAAATATAGAAGACGTAAATGCACGTCTTCTAAGACTATTTTTTATTTTTTCTAATATTATATTAATATCTCTTTACTAACAATATTACTTATAAAATAAATATATGTAGGATCTCAATATTATTAGCAGATATTGAGATCCTACATATATATCTCTCTCTCTCCCACGGAAATGGTGGACGACGGTCTAACTTTGGTGTGTGCTCTCAAAAATTAAAATAAATAGTGTCTATCTTTCATTTAGACCCCACCTACAAATTCTCGTCCGGGATCATTCGGATCATTGGGGTCTAAATGTTTTATGTGATAACGACGTATATGAAGATTACCGCGTGGTCGCGTGCGCGGGCCGCCATTACCTTACGAAGCTTACGACGCAGGTGAGAGCAAAGGTGACGACAGCAGATGCAATCCATTAAATCTGATGGATACCATTCCGAAATTCACTGTAGATGATATAACGTATTCCTCCACGAGGTGGACGCAAGACTAGAAGACAATGCGGATATTTTCGGGTGGAGTGATCAAACAACGACTTATAATCGCAAGACGTTGTTTAGCTGGCGCGGCGGAATTGTGGCTTCGAATAGAAAAACCTTTTAAGACGTACGACGAGCTTAAAGTTGCTTTATTAAAAGAGTTTCCGGAGGCAGTCAATACCAAACAAATGTATGAGATAATGAGCAGGCGTAAAAAGCAACCAAACGAGACGTATTACCAATACATGCTGGTGATGAAGGAACTGGGAAAGCGGGCGAAGTTTCCAGATTATGTCGCCATTTAGTATATAGTAGATGGAATATCCGATTACGAATCTAACAAGTTGTTATTTTACGGCGTGACAACTTATTCAGTACTCAAGGAGAAATTAGCATTATATGAAAGTTATAAACAGAAATCTAAGAAGGTGGATACTATAAGACAGCGAGATGCAGTACCGAAGCCGAAGACCCAACGAGAAACCGCGACAAAGGCATTCCAACGTTGTGATAATTGTGGAGATAAAGGACATTTATCGAGTTCCTGTCGAAGAGATATAAAGTGTTTCAGATGTAATCAGTTCGGGCACATAGGTGTGGATTGCAAGAAAGTGGAATCATCGCTCGAGCGGGATCCTAGAATAACATCATACGATAAATGTGGCGGAGTAACTAAACAAGATCGACGGACTATGTTTTTTGCGCAGCATCAAGCGTCAGATGGCGCTGTAAATGTGAATGAACGTCAACGGAACGAGCAGGCAAAAGCTGCGAACGAGTTCGAGGAACGACTATGATGATCATTGTACAGCAGTTCAAAATATTATAGATAGTTACACACCATTGAAGACTAAAGATGCACCCATTAAGCTGAAAACTGTGTTGAAAGACGAAGTACCTGTAACACAACATCCTAGAAGATTGGCACTAACCGAGGAGCAGTTAGTGAAGCAGCAAATATATGACTGGCTGTCTAAAGGTATCATACGTCCTAGTTATTCCGAATATGCAAGTTCCCTAGTTTTAGTAAAGAAAAAAGATGGTACCACACGAGTATGTGTAGATTATAGGAAAATAAATGAAAAGATAGTAAAAGACGAGCACCCAATGCCGGTTATTGAAGATCATATAGATAAATTGTGCAAAGTGAATGTTTTCAGTACTCTCGATCTAAAAAATGGTTTCTTTCACCTATCAATTGAAGAAAAGTCTGTGAAATACACGGCATTTGTTACGAGTAACCCGGAAGGCCAATATGAATTTCTGAGGGCTCCGTTTGGTCTTTCTATATGTCCCAAGTAGTTCACACGGTTTATAAACATAATATTTTCAGAATTTATTACAAGTGGATTTATGTTGATATTCATCGATGACATAATTATATTATCAAAGGACGAGGAGGAAGGAATTTCAAGACTTAAGAGTGTGTTAAAGGTTGCAGCAGAATATGGCCTTGAAATTAATTGGAAGAAATCACAATTACTACAAAGATCTGTCGAATATTTGGGTTACAATATTTCCAGTGGAAGGATGAGACCATCTCTAGATAAAACAAAAGCTGTTAGGATGTTTCCGGTTCCTAAAAATTTAAAATAAGTCCGCAGTTTCATAGAACTGACATCATACTTCAGGAAATTCATTCAAAATTATACGCTGATTACTACTCGAATTTAAATTTACTTTACTAAAGTAAGGTAAATTTAAATTCGAGGATGAGCTAAGGCAAGCTTTTGAAGAATTGAAATCAAAACTATGCAGTGAACCGGTTTTGAAAGTATTTGACCAACAAAAGGAAACTGAATTATATACCGACGCATCAGTGCACGGTTATGCCGCTATCTTAATGCAAAGAGACCCTGACGATGGTAAAGCGCATCCCGTATATTACATGAGTAGAAGGACTACAGAAGCTCAACAAAAATTCAGCAGTTACGAGTTGGAGGCTTTAGCGCTGATTGAAGGCATTAAGAAATTTAGGAGATACCTTATAGGAATACATTTCAAAATTGTCACAGACTGTGAAGCCTTTCAGAAGACCCTAAATAATTTAGATGTTTCAGTAAAAGTGGCTCGACGGATACTATTCTTACAGGATTTTGACTATTCCATAGAACATAGAAATGGGAATAAGATGCAGCATGTGGATGCATTGAGCAGAAACATATTTTTTGTTGACAGTGAGCTACATGCCCGAATTAAAAAGGCACAGAAGAAGACCAAGGGTTGACAACTATCAGAGAAGTATTAGAAACCAATGAATATGAAGATTATTTTTTGGAGAATGGGGTCGTCTATAAAGGAATAGAAAAAAAGTTGATATTACCTGATATAATGGATATTGAAATGATTAAGAAAGCACATGGGATGGGTCATTTTGGAAAAAGGAAGATAAAAGACATTATAGAGAAAGATTACTACATTACAAAATTGGACAGGTACGAGGTACAGAAATAGGCGGAGGTAAGGAGGGGCCAAATAAAACCATGTCAAGCTCAGATTATATGAAAAGGTGGCCATAGTACAACTTATCCTTTGTCTAATTAACTTAATTTAATTTTTAAAGAAATATTTTGTTGTTGTGTCAATTTCTTTTGCAGTATGTGTAGCTGTCAAATCTAGCTTTTAACTTGTCAAGTTATAGTTTATTAGTGTGAGTAAAATGAATTACTTATTTTAGTCATTAGACGATTAGACGTTATAAATGTTTTATTTTGGCATAACAATTTGACGCACTTGAGAAAATTGAACTTTTCTATCTAAATTTTTGAAAGCCATGCTGCGTAAAAGGTGAAAAGTATGTGTCAAAGGATTTGTGTTAAAAGTAGTCAGCTAGTCATATCTAGCTAGCTATAATTAGTATTTACTGTTTCATTCATTTAGCTCAAAGGTATTTGTTAAGGTTTGCTAAAATCTGGTAACCTAGGTTTGCTGTTGGTTTTGTAATTTAAAGTTAACTTTGACTTAACAATTGTAGTATCAGTATAGTATCAGATAGAAAAAAAGAGCTTAATAAAATATGATAGGTTTTTTGACGGTAGGAGTGGAATAAATTAGACGCCTTATTTACTGCTCAGTAAAACTTAATGTTAAATACATCATATTAATAGTCCTGTATATAAAATTAATGTATCTGTGATATTCCAACTCCTGCCAGTTTAGTCTGATTATATAATTCAAAGTAACAAGTGAGCATTGCTGCATATTGTTATCATTGCACACAATAACCTAAAAGTTAAATGGAGTCCATTAAAAAATATGTTGCGGACCGCACGGAGCACTTCAACTTGAGGATGGCTGAGTTCCAAAAGGACCTTAAAAGTGCAATTCCAGATACGAGCCCTACTTCAAATATCAATCATCAGTTCAACACATTCCGTTCCTTTGTTCTAACTGCGCTCGAGAACTTGCAATTACAAGTAGAAATGTTGACCCGTCAGAATGATGATATGGAGATGAGATCTCGGAGAAAAATTCTGCTGGTGCGTGGTGTAAATGAAGACAAGAAGGAGAACACAACCGCCTGTGCTGTGAAGGTATTGTCCGACTACTTAAAAATCCCTGGTATTACATCAGACTCCATTAGCCGGTCTCACCGTCTGGGTCAAACGGGCACTGACAGGCCCCTTGCTATCCTTGTGAAATTCCGCGACATTGCGATGAAAGACAAAGTATGGCTGGCAAAGAAGAATCTTAAGGGCACTGGAATCACCTTGTCGGAATTCCTCACACAAAGTCGACATGCTTTGTTCCAAGAGGCGCGCAAACGGTTCGGAGTTTCAAAGTGCTGGACGAAGGATGGCACCATATTGGTGTTAGATACCAGACCAGACACGACACCGTGTCCGCTCCAGACTGGACCTGGATGTTATCCCAAGCTTCGAGTTGGTGGTGCAGGCCTCATCTGCTGTGGCAGTTGTTGCAATTGCGTGTTGCAAGTGTTGCAGGTCGACTCAAATGAAATCTAAAAGAGTTGCTAAAAAATAAATTTTTCGTGATCTACTCTTGTGTATCTGGTTCGAATATGCCTGTATGTCTACTGAGAATTTACAGTTAAGTTTTTTTTGTCTTATATTTTATGTAGCGTAATCAAATAATATTTAACTTTAATTTACCGAATTCTTTATTTTTTTTTATGTTTATGTATGCCATTACAATTACAATTACAACCACAGATTGTAAAGTATAATTCTCAACCATAGAGTTCATAAATCGCTATTTAAAACTTGTCTTTGTTATTGCGTTTCATTTATGCAATAAAAATGATACCATAATAGCGCTATTCAACGTAACGTTATTTATAAATAGTTTTTATTTATAGCGTTATGCTTAATTTTAGTTATTTAATGTTATACATACTTTTCATGTTTTTAATATATTACCAATAATACATTATTCTTAAAATTGGCCAAATGCTGTTTAAGTTTCCACTTTTTCGTTTTTCTTCACGATTGTTTTTTTTTGTTTTGTCAATTTTTTTTTGTTACTTTGTGTTAGTTGCTTTGAAACATTACCATATATGTTTTTTTACTGATGTAAATCTCTTTCAGACTGCTGGTGGGTTGGGTTCCATATATTTATTTTTCATACCTTTTGTTATTTAATAGTTTATTATACATATTTTTACTTTATTTTATAATGTCGTTTGATAATAGTGTTCTTAATGATGATTTCGGTGATTTTTTATCTTTGCCGTCAAGTGATGTTACATCTAGTGAGTTTAGCTTTCACATTAGTCTTCTATTCCGTTAAATGATGCCCTTAATTCGTACTTCTCAGGTTCTCTGAAAAATTTTAATGTAGTTCACTTAAATGCACAAAGCATTCCAGCCCACTATCCTGATATGCTTGCGTCTTTTGAGTCCCGTAACATTCACGCTATTCTCGTCTCCGAATCTTGGTTGAAGCCATGCTTACCATCCACTTCATACTCATTACCGGGATTTCATCTCATTCGCAACGACCGTAGTGGTAAGGGGGAGGAGGGGTGGCGATTTACCTTCGTTCTTACTTTCCCTTTAATGTTGTAAGTTTGTCCACTCAGCCTCCTCCTTCTAATGCGGTCGAGCATTTGTTTATTGAAGTTACTCTGTCTCTCCACATTGATTACTTCTCCTCCTTTGAATGTTTATTAGAAAATTTGTCCCCGCCCTATAGTCACACCATAATTATGGGTGATTTTAACACATGTTTACTTAAAAGAGACAATCGGTGCAAGCGTGTAACTTACATATATTACCGCTTTCTGCTACACATAACCTTTCTGATTGTACCCCATATTTACTTGACCTAATTATTGTGTCGTCGCCTGATTTTGTCCAGAAGCACGGCCAACACGAGGCTGATGTTTTTTATTACCACGATCTCTTATTCCTTACATACAAAGTTCGTCCTCCTAAAGTAAAATCGAGAATCCTTCTGCAACGCAATTTTAGTGGAATGGACAAAGAACGTCTTATTAAAGATGCTCGTCTTTTGGATTGGGCCGCTGTGGTAAATGCCACTACGTTCGATACGAAAGTTGAGTTGTTTAACTCTTTTATCATGCCACTGTATGACGTTCATGCTCCAGTAAAACCAATAAAGATGATGCACTTACCTGCGCCATGGCTGACCGATGACCTTAGACATCATATTATCAAAAAAGGCTTCGCGAAAAGCAAACTCAAGGCCGATAGATCTGACAAAATCTGCGAAACTACAAAAAAGTTCGGAATCGCTGCAATACATTGTGTAGGGTTGCACAACGATGCCCCATTCATAAATCAGTCGAAAACGGCGACACTTGCAGGGTTTAGAAATTTCAGTTTAGAAATTGGAGTTCCAAGTGATTGAAGAAATTTCTAAACCCTGCCAGAAATTTACGAATGATGAACGAAGGTAAAGCATCTTCTAGCTCATTTCAGCATAATTTTGATATTGAACTCCTTAACCAACATTTTACTTCTTCTAGTACAATAGACAGCTCAGACATAGAACGCACTCTGAGTATTCTTTCTTCAATGCCAACTCCTAATTTCCCACCGTTTAAGTTCACTCCTTTCACTGACTGTGATGTTAAGAAGAACATATTATCCATCTCGTATAAAGCCGTGGGTGATGACAGTGTTAGTCGTAACATGATCTTACCTATCCTTGAATTTGTTACTCCCATTTTCACCCATATCCTGAATAAATCTATCTCCACGTCTAAATTTCCTGACGCTTGGAAAAGCGCCCAAGTAATTCCTTTCCCTAAGAAGGCCCAAGCCTCTCATTTTACCGACTTTCGCCCCATTTACATTCTTCCGTTTCTATCTAAAGTCCTAGAGAAACTAGTTTTTCACCAATTAAGTATATATCTAGATAGAAATTGCCTTTTGAATCCTGTTCAATCCGGTTTCCGATCGGGTCATAGTACGACTACAGCTCTGGTTAAAGTTACTGACGATATTCGACGAGGTATGGATAATAAACAGCTCACTGTGTTGGTATTATTAGATTTTAGCAATGCCTTCAATACCGTTGATTTTGATATCTTGTTGAGTCTGTTACGTTCCATTAACATATCTCCATCAGTGGTTGGATGGTTTCAAAATTATCTTAGGGGCAGACGGCAGCGTATTCGCATTGAAGATAAATTTTGTTCTTGTTGTGAACTGCGAGCTGGAGTGCCTCAAGGTGGTGTGTTGTCTCCTTTAATCTTTGCTATCTTCATTAATTCGATCTGTCACAAAATTTCTTCTCTCTATCACATGTATGCAGACGATCTTCAAGTGTATACGCAGTCAACTCTTGAGAACCTGCCTACTGCTGTTTCTGCCATCAATGCTGACTTGGCGGTTATTAGCGAATGGAGTAAGTGCTATGGGCTTAAGGTTAATTCTTGTAAGTCTCAGGCCATTATTGTTGGTAGTGCTGGCATGATTTCAAGAATTGACTGGAATAACTTTCCCTCGGTGGTATTGAATAGTGTTGTAATACCTTACAGTAGCACCGTTAAAAATCTTGGTGTCCACTTCGATACTACTTTCTCGTGGTCTCATCAATTGAAAGAAGTTAGCAGAAAGACTTTTGCTGCTATGGGTTTATTGCGGCGTTTACGTTCTTTCCTTCCCATTCCTATTAAGATTATGTTAGTACAATCTTTACTCCTCTCTATTCTCGATTATGCGGGCGCAAGCTATCTTGATTTGACTGAAGATCAACTAAACAAACTTGAGCGTATTCAAAATCTGGCTATTCGGTTCATATTTGGCTTGCGCAAATATGACTATGTCTCCGAATTTCGTTTATAGCTCAAGTGGTTACCCATTCGCCTTCGCCGGAATCTACAAATTGTTTCTCTTCTGTACTGTGTATTATTCAATCCAATGACTCCTAGCTATCTGAAGGAAAACTTTAAGTTTCTTGGTTATGACAGACCGGATAGAGTTCTACGGTCAGCCGGAGAACTTATACTCGGGCCACATTCTTATCGAACTAAATACTTTAAGAATTCCTTCACAGTCAAGGCCATCTGCTTATGGAATGATCTTCCTCCGCAAATTCGTCGTGCGAAAACACTAGAAAAGTTTAAGAATGACGTCAAAAATCACTACCTAACAGTGCAATAACAACTGGTCATCATTTGCGACATGTATTTTTTGTATCCTGTCTGTATTTATTTATGTAATTTTTATGTATATTTGCCTATTTAATCTTATGTATGTCTATCATATTTTTAATGTATATATTAGTGTATTAAATATTTTGTTATTATGTATCGGTTTAGTTTATTTAGATTATTAGTATGTAAGTTTACTATAATATACACCACCTCCCACTGTCCAATAGTACAATTTTCTCCTAATCTTAAGGTCGTCTGGAAGAGATCGCGTTTTAGCGATAAGATCGCCTTATTGTACCTACCTCTTAAGTTTTACTCCTTGTAATTTTTTTTTTATCATTTTTGTGGTGTACAATAAAGTATAAAAATAAATAAATATGATAATGGTGACATTGGACTTCAAAAAAAAATAAGTGGATAAAATCAAACTTAATGTTTTGTTATGTAAGATTTAGTTATATAATTAGGGAATATGTTCCTTTGCTTAGTTTCGATTCTTTTTAGTTTGTTATTTTAAATATAAAGCAGTCTGAGGCCAGACTCATTTGCAGGACGGCCGAGTTGTAGGATCTCAATATTATTAGCAGATTTTTTTAAATGTTATAATTATAAGTAATCTGTGTTAAAATTAAAGTTTCCGAACAGAAGATTGAATGAAAGGGCAAGAGCGAGCATAGACTTAGAATATACTGGCGTAGTATATTCTAAGTCTATGAGAGCGAGGGATGAGCATAGACTTAGAATATACTTACGCCAGTATATTCTAAGTCTATGATGGGGATGAGGATCTTCTCTCCCTCTCCCACGGAAATGGCGGACGACGGTCTAACTTTGGTGTGTGCTCTCAAAATGAAAATAAATCAAGTGTTTTTTTTCGAAAGTATTCTATCTTTCATTTAGACCCACCTAAATTATATATATATATATATATATATATATATATATATATATATATGGTTTATTAACAATTTTATTAAGGGGAAACCGCTAATAAATTCTCTATAACTTTTTTATAAAAAGGCTCGACTGGGGTAGGACCAAGTTCTCACAGAATACCAGCGTAAAATAGCAGCTCAATGCTGCTGTGTTTCGTATGGTAAGTGCAGAGAACCGGCGACCATTTTACTGGAAACGAGGCATTCCATCGTCCTCAGGGGTCACAACGCATCTGCATTTTGATTCTTAATTGAGGATAAATGCAGATGACTATGGGCCATAGCAACCATTTATCATTAGGTGGAATGTGTACTCGTTTGTCACCGATATACTATTAAAAAAACCGGCCATGTGCGACTCGCACATGAAGGCTTCCGTACTATCGTACAAGATTTAATACTATGTATGCAAAAAAAAATACACGCTTCTTGTAATTTTTTTTGCATACATAGTAATACATACCCTTTTAATTCATACCCTTTTAATAATAATTGCATACATAATAATACATACCCTTTTAATTCTTAATTTTTTTTAATAATTTGTTGTTATAGCGGCAACAGAAATACACTTTTTAAAAATTTCAACTGGCTATCTATTACGGATCATGAGATACAGTCCGCTGACAGACAGATGGACGGACGGACGGACGGACGGACGGTCGGACGGACAGTGGAGGCTTAGTAATAGGGTCCCGTTGGTTATCCTTCGGGTACGGAACCCTAAAAATAGAATAATTTATCTGCGTGTCATTTCTTTACAATTATGTGGTTGAGAGTGTTCAAGTGAACCGTGAATAGGCTATTCTTAAACTCTGACATTGTATTTTAGCATACTATAGGGCCACCTCTATTTATCTTTAAGTGGTATTGCAGACCAGCATTGGTACAGTTAGAAAAAATATTATTTTATGAAATTCTACTCGTAATTAAGAAATACGTGGGTGGTTTGAAAAGTTTCCGACCTAACAAAGATACAAGACATTTTTTCTTAAAATTTATTTTTATTTTTACATAGTCTCCTTGTAACTCTACACACTTCTCCCAGCGATGCTCCCATCTCTCTTACCCGTCCAAATAATACTCAGGACACCCACGGGCTGATTTGGGGTGACGATATATATTATATATTTATAAGTCAATTGATGTTACTTATTTGTATTATTCTTATATATCTTATTATATTATAACATATGTAGTTATAAAAATAAAGCTCAAGTTCAATAAAACCAATTTGATTTTATCTCGTCTAATTTTAACTTTTTAATTTCCGACGTATCGGGCGCTTAAGGTGTTTGGCGTTCTGATGTCATAGTTAACGAGGGTCTAACCTCTAGCTTTTAAAAATTAATTTTTGGGGCGATCTACGCAGAACGATCTTATAGTTTCTTGAAATTTAGCAGTGGTATACTTGAGCTTAGATTTAATTTTATTAATTACTAGCGATCCGCCCCTTCGCACGGATGAATTTTGGATCTCGGCAACAGCGCCACCTACCAGGTCCAATTATGAATCTAAACTACTATCGAATCAACTTAATCACACACACAAAATTTCATCAAATCGGTCTAGCCGTTTAGGGGGAGTTCAGTCACATACACACGGACAGAAGAATTATGTAATACATATTGAGGTGTAGAAATAAATTTCCGCCGTTTGACAAAAGTTGGTGCCACCAGTAAGTTATGATAAAATTGCCAAATGCAAAACGTCATCATCGTAAGGTTTGACATTTGTCAACAACATAACCTTGAAATATTTGTGAATTTTTATTAGTATATATTCTTTTGTGTGCAAAAATATCGATTTTAAAGCCGAATAAGCATCATTTGCGGGAACTTTTTTTATTTCCTTCTACAATTTGAAAAAATCTGCAGCTGAGGCGCATCGATTGCTTGTAGACGCATATGGTGAAGCTGCCCTAAGTGAAAGAAGTTGTAGTGAGTGGTTTCTCTCGAACTTTAACGCCGTCCACTACCATCTAGAGACGGCGAAGCAAGCCTTGCTCTTTTTGAACGCGACGCAGGTGTCCTCTCCGGCTGATACTTCGTACCTGTCCTACCCGGGGTACAAATTAGAACACTTCTTTGTGCCCCGGGCTGGAGTTTGCGTATACGTCAGAGGGGATATCTGTTCTCGATGCCGCGACAGTCTTGAAGATACGGATCTGTCCATCTTTTAGCTGCGCGTAGACAGTGACGACCATCCCCGCGTCTACGGGTGCCTGTATAGGTCCCATAGCGGTAATGCCGACAGACCGACTCATCGACCACGCCCAAATGGCTATAGATTTCTTGCTACAACAGATCCCATATGTAGAGATCGTGATATTTGGCGATTTTAACGCTCACCCCGCCGAATGGCTCGGTTCACGTTTAACCGATCATGCGGGGAGATCTGCTTATGACTTTGCCTTGGCATATGGTCTGACACAACTGATTACTTTGCCTACGCGGATTCCATATGTGGATGATCATACACCTTCCCTGTTGGACCTTCTGCTGACCTCTCATCCGGACGGATATCAGCTTTCCATCGATGCCCCTCTCGGCTCTTCGGACCATTGTCTTGTCCGGAGTATGGTGCCTCTCACGCTCCCCTCGCGGTTGCGTTCTGCAGGCTGCCACCGTGTTTGGCATTACAGGTCGGCGGATTGGGACGGAATACGGACTTTCTTTGCATCCTACCCATGGGGCGGGTTTGCTTCTAGCCGGATGATCCCGGCGCTGTTGCTAACTCTGTTACTGATGTGGTTCTACAGGGAATGGAACTATTTATTCCATCATCTGTGGTACCTATCGAAGGCAGATCTCAGCTTTGGTTTGGTCCCTCCTGTAAGACTGCATTACGCAGTAAGCAGGAGTGTTATCAGGCCTGGGCTGAGGCTTCGACCACTCGGGATGTAAACACCAGCATGCTTAAAAAGAAGTATAACTTCGCCTCCAGGTCCTTCAAAAGAGTTATTGCCAAGGCAAAGTATGAGCACATTGGCAGAATTGGCGAGAAATTAGTTCGCCTTCCTTCGGGAACTCGTGCATTCTGGTCTCTCGCCAAGGCTGTTCAAGGAAATTTCTGTAAGCCATCACTACCATATCTGCACAGAGAGGACGAGTCACTGGCCCACGCCGCAAAAGAGAAAGCCGACCTTTTAGGCTCCCTTTTTGCGTCCAACTCGACTCTCGATGACCGGGGGAACACACCACCGACCATCTCGCAGTGTGAGTGCTCTATGCTTGATGTGCTATTCACACAGTGCTCAGTACGCAAAGCACTCCTCTTCCTGGACATCCACAAGTCGAGTGGACCTGACCGAATCCCGCCAATTGTGCTGAGGACGTGCGCTTCAGAGTTGGCACTGGTTCTAACGAGTCTTTTCCGGTACTCCTACTCCCTAGGCGTTCTCCCGAATTCATGGAAGACAGCTTTCATGCACCCGATCCCTAAAAAAGGTGACCGCTCTAATCCGTCCAACTACAGGCCTATCACGATCACCTCCTTGTTCTCGAAAATAATGAAGTAAATTATTAACTGCGGTACCTTGAAGAGCACCAGCTGATTAGTGGCCACCAGTACGGTTTCCCTCGGGGGCGCAGGCGATCGAGTCCAAGGGGAAGGCATTGGCCGTTAGTTTGGACATAGCGAAGGCCATTGATCGGGTCTGGCACAAAGCGCTTCTTTCGAAGCTTCCTTTCTATGGGCTTCCCGAGAAAGTGTGTAATTGGATCACCAGTTTTCTGACTGATCGGATCATCAAGGTCGTAGTAGACGGTGCATGCTCCGATTACAAATCTATTAACGCTGGTGTTCCACAAGGCTGCATGCTATCACCAACGCTGTTTCTTCTGCATATCAATGATATGTTGCAAACCGGTAACATTCATTGCTATGCGGATGACAGCACTGTTGATGCTCTATACACCGGCTGTGGCAATATTTTTCGGGAAAACGTCACCGAGTACGGGAACAAACTTGTGTCTGAAGTCGAGTCTTTGCTGAACAAAGTTTCGGATTGGAGGCGACTAAATCTAGTCCATTTTAATCCCCAGAAGATACAAGTTTGCGCGTTTACCACTAAAAACAACCCCTTTGTCGGATCCTCTCAGTTTCAAGTCACTCCCCTTGTTGCCTCAGCCACTATCGGAATCCTTGGCGTCGACATATCGAGTGACGTGCAGTTTCGTTGTCACTTGGAAGAGAAGGCCAAATTGGCCTCTAAAAAGCTTGGCGTGCTCAGCAGAGCGGGACAGTATTTTATGCCGGCACACCGCCTGCAACTTTACAAGGCGCAGGTTCGGCCTCACATATACTGTTCCCATCTCTGGGCTGGGGCTCCCCAGCGCCAGCTCCTTCCACTTGACCGCATCCAGCGCAGAGCGGCTCGAATCGTCAACGACCAAGTCCTTTTCGGCTCGATTCACTGGCGCTGCGAAGAGATGTTGCATCCCTTTGCATTTTCTTTCGCATTTACCACGGGGAGTGCTCTGAGGAATTTTTCGGATTAATCCCAGCCGCCAAATTCCACCAACGCACATCGCGGCAAAATTCCCGATACCATCCTCACCATCTAGATGCTTGGCGGTCCACCACTGTACGTATCACTAGGAGTTTTCTTCAGCGTACGACCTCTCTGTGGAATAGCTTACCACCGGCGATTTTTCCGGACCGACATGACTTAGGGACCTTCAAGAAAAGATTTTACTCCTTTCTAAAAGGCCGGCAACGCACCTGCAATTCCCCTGTTGTTCATGAGCGGCGGTAGTCACTTACCATCAGGTGAGCCGTATGCCCGTTTGCCCCCTCTCCTATAAAAAAAAAATCCAACAAGGAAAAAATCATGGGGACCACCTGGCCATGCTTCAACATCTACAGCTAAGCCAAATATTCATGAGAAAAAACTCTTGTTTTGTATTTTTGCTCAAACCGAACCATACCATTACTGGGGCTGTCTACCGAACACAATTGATGAGATTGAGTCAAACACTCAAGGAAAAGCGCGCCCACTACTACCCCAGACACGACAAAGTTATTCTCCTGCATGATAATGCTCGTCCACATGTCGCCATCAAAACCTATTTGGAAACACTCAATTGGGATGTTTTACCCTACCCACCGTATTCACCAGACATTGTTCCTTCTGATTTCCATTTGTTTCGATCGATGACGCATGGCCTGTCTGAGCAGCATTTCCGTTCTTATGAAGAAGCTAAAAATTGGGTCGATTCATCGATACTTTCAAAACATGAAGCATTCTTCCGACGCGGTATCCGTATGCTGCCGGAAAGATGGGAAAAAGTAGTGACAAGCGATGGACAATACCTCGAAAACATAATGTTCTGTTCTTTCACAATAAATGCCCAATTTTCGATAATAAACGGCGGAAACTTATTTGTACACCCAATAATATGCATGTATAATGCATACAAACTTTTCTCTTACATTATTATGTCCATTAATGAAAATTGCCTCAAAATCCGTTGCGTATTTTAAAAAGTCTGAGCGTACAGACGGCGGGAAGCGACTTTGTTTTATACTATGTAGAGATAGGATACCAAGTAGATGGTAGCATCCAGCCATCTTCTCTATTGAAATTAGGATGTTTGTATTTAATTCCAATAGTACCGAAAATCGTCCTTGATAGGAATCGGTGATCTTTTAAGGGAAGTTGTGGTCTAACAAATTTTATGTAATGGTCAGGACGATCCTGAACATGTTCAATCTTCATAGACTGCAGACTTCCCGGAGTGTCACATCTTTACGTCAGCTATATGTTCTTTTACGCCAGAAAAGAAAGCCTTTCTTACTTCTCCTGTAAATCCAAAATTTTACACGCGCTCATTGAGGATAATTTTACAATTTTGCCATCAGACAAAGTAATTGTATCCTTAGACCATAGACCACCTTAATTCCATTAAGATTTAATTTCAATTTATAATGGGGTTAAAGGCAAATAATTTTTCAGTTATTTTAGATGTCTCATTCATTCGAAATCCTAATAATACTAACTAATATTTAAATGGTGAATCTCACCACCAATCACCACAGTTAGCTACCGTGGGAAAATCTTTGTTTTAGAGAGCATATGGGATCTGTGACAGTAAACACCTGACCACTGAGCTCCAGCATGTCAAGCAAATATTGCACGACAACAAGCTTTGGCAGAAGTTAGAGGCAAGATTGAAAGACCACAAATCCTCACAAAAGAATAAACATCCATTCTTACAAAGGATGATTCGCGAGGCTAATGAAATTAAAAAATCCTTATTTCATAAGAGAAGATAGCTAATTGCTACCATTTATTTAGGATCCCATGATGAATATTATTGAATCTCAAACCGAGCATACTAACAAGATATTGTAAGTTCGTTCTGCGTAGATCGGTACAAAAGTTACCATTTAAAAGTTGAAGGTAGCTCGCATTAACCTTGACGAAAAACGTCAAACATCTCATTTCCCCTTGAACGTGGGTGCTGTAAAGCGCCCGAAACATCGGGCTTTAAAAAGTAAAAATGAATAAAAAAATTAAATAAAATTAAACGTAATAATGTAGTAGTATCTGCGTAAATATAAGAAATTGTTATAACGCTCAATTTCTTAATAAAGATTTTTTAATTATATTGATTCGCTACCACATATCACCCATAAGTGTCATAAGAGACTACAGAGGGAAATGAACAGGAGATGGGCAGCAGCATCTTCTTGAAAACGTCTGAAAATGATAATAAACTGCGGTCGCCAACCCGTGTGTGAGTGTCAAGTGTGGCAGCTATGAGCCATAAGAAAATATGTCTCTATGAAGCAATCTATGGTCTATATGGAAGGTATATGTGCAGCTTTGGATTTTTGATAGGCTCTAATGGAGATGGAAAGCTTTGATTGTAACTCAAAGTTGAATATCCGCTCTCATATGCATTATTTACGAGAGTTCATGTTGTTAAATTTTTAATAGAAAAACTATTAAATTGTTATTTGTCTGTATAACAATGTGACAATAGTATATTTCAGTTTCACTACTGGGATTAATATAACTTTTTATGTAAAAAAAACTTCAGTGATATTTAATTTTACTTACAGCTTATAAGGGTTCTTAAACTTTTCTATTATTGTAGCTTATTGGAAAAAAGTTTGTAAATAATATAATAACAAATCCATTAACTACAAAATTATCTAAATACTTCAAATTGCGCGCCCAAAGTTACAAATTTTGAAGATTTAACTTTATTCAATTATAAATATCTAGTAAACTTACTAATAAGTTTGAAGAACAAAGAACAAAGTTTAAATACTAAAGTTTGAATTTTTATAGGCAATGCTTAATAAAAGGCAAAAAATAAAACTATAAGTGCCAGTGTCAAGCGTGGTAAGTTGCAATAGATACCACGCATGGCAGGCGGATTTGCAACTACAGTTTTTTATTATTTTGCATTGTTATCAGGAAGATGATTCTGCCCACCTCTTGTTTCATTTCCCTCAGTCTGTGGGTTCACTTACGCCGCATTGGCTGTATTGACACGGCTAGTATGTATGAATGTATATTAGAAATATACAAAATATATAAAAAATTGACCTGCTCAAAGTTCAAAAACTTTATTAAACTAAGTTTGTATAAAAAGGGTTATTATATTATTAAGGAATTTATGGGTGATAATAACCCCTGGGGAATGAGGTGATCGCTATTAAACTATTTCTAATTTGTTTTGTGTTGTTAATTGTGTACATACATGATATAAGCTGTTATTTAAAAAAAAGGTCCCGCTGAGTTTCTTGCTTGTTCCCTTGTTCTTTCCAGGACAGAGGTTTTTTCCGAACCAGTGTTAAATTAAACAGAAGAGTGACTTTCAATAAGTATTATTTACAATCTATATTGAATAAAAAAAGTTTCTGTTTCTGTTTAGGCGTACGATACTCTTTCACTGGTAATGCTGCTCCTTATGGCTAGTTTGTATAATTTGAGTTCAGCGTTTTTTGCCGTCACTAGTCACCAGAGCTTCGTACGATTTTCGATTCTCGCATGAAAGAAAGGTGAATCACCACTTCACTGAATGACGTGAATCATCAATCACCTGACTCCGAGCTGCTATTGAGATTTTCTTGACAGAAAAACCCAACAACTGATTTTGGCTGATTGTCTCGGGATTCGAACTCTGGACCACATGATCAGCAGTCTCGCATACGACCAAAAGTCCGACGAGGCAGTCAAGTCGAGTTGCAGCACATTAATATTTCCTTTGCAATTAATAGCTTTCAAATACCAGTTTATTACTTTCATACGAAAATTCAATTAGCAAAGCAAATGTATATGTTAATATAAAATGTTACCAACAAATTTGCATAGATATTGTGAGGGCAAAGTCGATCCTTCGAATTAGAGAGGTATAAAGACCGCGTTGAAATGAATATCACGGCTACGTTTATTCAGATACCCTATTAGCGAAGAGCAGAAAATTTGTTATAATACCAACATCTCTCTGGAGTTCAAGAATTTAATATTTAAGTCTTTAACTTCTTATAAATAAGTCGCCTGGAATATAAGTTAAAAGATAAATTAGAGTTACATTTAATTGCCTTGGGTGATCAACTTTATACTGTCGAATTTTTGCAACATTATATGCGAACAACTTCTGTGGTGTATTAAATTTACCCAATTCCCGTATAAAGAAGTAAACTTTTAAGGAAAACTACACTTGGAACCATAAATACGATACTATAAACCAGTAGAAAAACATTAACCTTTACTAAGAATGTGCGGATTTTCTAACAGATTTATAGTTGTCGTAGTACGAGCTAACAGGGCATCCTGTAACAGACAAAATGAATTTAGTGGAGCGCAAAGTACTACCACAACGTGCAAGAGTGTAATAAAGTTATCCTTACATTAATTCTAATTTTATCTAAATCAGAACTTTGGAAGCAGTCGTTTCGCTTAGCAGGACTAATTTATACATTCGTCTGAATTTTATGTAAGGACTAATCAAATAATTTATACTAATAAATGTCCTTCAGACTGGACTTCTTTTATATCATAAGGATGACAAACGAGCACACAGCCCACCTGATGGTAAGCATTAAGCTGCTATTTTACGTTGGTATTCTTTGAGAGCGTGGTCCTTCCCCGTTCGAGCCGACCCATTCGTGCTACAGCCATAATATATCTACAGCATGGCCCTACCACGTAAAAACTTCGGTAACGGCGGTCAATCTTAACGTAGACTAGCCATGTGCGAATGGATCGGCTCGACCGGGGAAGGACCAAGATCTCACAGAATACCAACGTCAAATAACAGCTTAACGCAGCTGTGTTTCGTATGGTGAGTGTAGAGAACCGGACACCCTTTTTACTGGAAACGAGGCATTCCATCTTAGCCCTCACGGGTGACAACGCATCTGCATTTTGATTCGTAATCGAGGATAGATGTAGATGTCTATGGGCCGCATCAGGTGGACTGCGTGCTCGTTTGTCACCCTTATCCCATAAAAAAAGGGACAGTATTATAGAAGTGAGGGATAAAGATCCCTCACTCTTATAGTCCTGTGGGACGGTATACTTTATACTTATGTTATATTATATGTGAAAGTTTGTGAAGATGTATTTTCATGCACAAAAGGCTCAATGGATTTGTATGAAAGAACAATAGTGTATTTATAAAAGCGTACGAGATATGTATCATTTGATGCGCTTTTAAAAGACAATCAGCATTATGTTCAAAAATGCTACCTCCGGTTCTTGTCATTCACTTTATGAAACACTATGCTGCTATTTAACTCTGGTATTATGTGCGAAAATGGCCCTTCACCGGTCGAGTTGACCCATTTGTGCTGCAGTTGCATGCAGAAGGAGGCGAGAGAGGTGTATGAGGATCATGCCAAATGGAAGTCCGTAGTCTCTGCCTACCCTTCTGGGTGACAGGCGTGAGTGTTTATGTATGTTATGTATGTATCGCGACGCTACATTCATAAAATGAGTAAAAGTATATGACCATTTTCATAGCCATCATAACAATACTCATAAAATCCTATCGTCGGTGCTTCTAGTGCATTCTCTTCCAATTAAATCTCGTTATTTTGGTTTCGACGCTATGAATATCAATGTTTTTGCTGTATGAACAGTTACCGCGTTTTAAATGTTGTGACAAAAATTGTGTATTCTAATTATAAGTACAATATCACACACAGTACATCTCACAGTTAATATTTATATTTTTCAATTATTTTTTTCAGACTTATTTATTTATTCATAGCACACCAGCAGTGCACACATAATCACATTTTTATTGAAAGTAGGCTTAATCTAGGGACTATTATGTGCACCCTTATAGGTGACACAGCATTACAGCTTAAACAAGATCATTAAAAAGACATTGCCTAGGGACTGATGTGTGCACCCATAATCTAGGGACTGATATGTGCACCCTTATAGGTGACACAGCATTACAGCTTAAACAAGATCATTAAAAAGACATTGCCTAGGGACTGATGTGTGCACCCATAATATAGGGGGTGGTATGTGCATCCTTATAGGTGACATAGCATTACAGCTTATACAAGTTCATTAAGAAGACATTGCCTAGGGACTGATGTGTGCACCCATAATCTAGGGACTGATATGTGCACCCTTATAGGTGACACAACATTACAGCTTAAACAATTCATTAAAAAGACATTGCCTAGGGACTGATGTGTGCACCCATAATCTAGGGACTGATATGTGCACCCTTATAGGTGACACAGCATTACAGCTTATACAATTCATTAAAAAGACCTAGGGACTGATGTGTGCACACTTAATTTGGGGACTTAGGGAGGGCTGGTGGACTGGCGACCTCGGTACAAGTCGTTTCAGACCTATCGCAATGATTTCCCGTCGCTAATATGTATATTATTGCACTGCAATGTAAGAGATGGTGATATGTAGCATTATATTTGTTTGACTCTTTGATTATGCAATATATAAGTAGTTTTTTTTTAGTAAATTGTTACTTCAGTAGGTACGTATGTATTTTAAAATAAATGTAGGTAATTATATATTAGGGAAATCCCGTAATCTCTTTTGTAAGTCGTTACAATTTATGTGTGATTTTTCTTTTGTGTTATTAATCTGTTCTGTATTGTCTGTTAATATTTTTTTCGGAATTGTTTTTCTTTATTAATATGATACATATATTTAATATTATTATTGCTTATTATATAAATATTACAACTCTGTAACACTCCACTGGACGTAAGGTTTAACAAGTAAACATGATAGGCTTGTGGAAAGTATATATTTTGTAACAAGAAGGAATGGAATTTGGGTCCTTTGACAAGAACTGTATTGAATATAGTGTACTGAATATAGTATAATGATATCATACATCACTTTGTTAGGGATGTAAAAGGCAACTTGTAAGTATATTACGAAAAATATTTTATTATACGGGATTTCATTTAAATAAGTTCGTATTTGTTTAGAAGTATGGGTGTCAAATGAGCATAGAGTCCACTGCATGGAAATGGATGTTGTGGCCATATACACAAACAGCTTTTAATATCCGAAATTAAGGAGAGTTTATATTATTATTATTATTAGAGCCCTATATACTTCAAAATTATGGTTTACTAGTACTCTATAATTTTATAATCAATATCTGGTTTTTGACTTAGACTTCTTCTAATGACTCTAAAAGGTCGTTTGTTCGTTCATTTCCCTGCCAATTTTCTTTAGTTTATGTAAACAATATGTGTCAACTCAGCATGGATAAGGGAAAACTTATAGCTTTTGCAGACGATATTGCCTTGGTGTTTTCCGAAACAACGTGTTAAAAGGCCTATAAATCAGCTCAGCGCGTTTTTAACATCGTCACGGATTGGCTAACGCAAATTGGTCTCGTGCTCAACGTTGGTAAAACAAACCTTATGACACTTAGTATTCAGAAACGTGGTATAGCCATGCTGCAGCTATATTATGGTTGCAGCACGAATGGGTCGGCTCGATCAGGGAAGGACCACGCTCTCACAGAATACCAGCGAAAATAGTAGCTCAATTCTGCTGTGTTTCGTATGGTGAGAGCTAAACGGTCAAC
This sequence comes from Parnassius orleans, assembly GCA_029286625.1. Lineage (NCBI taxonomy): Eukaryota > Metazoa > Arthropoda > Insecta > Lepidoptera > Papilionidae > Parnassius > Parnassius orleans. Next base: position 1,156,957 of record JAGSMP010000027.1, on the reverse strand, counting down.
GGTCATATCAAATCATCAGCAATATATTATATTATAATATATTGCTATAATATTCGGTCGGTGCGCCTAGAAACTTAATTTGACCAACGTTTTATCAATTTCTTGGACCCTTTTGTATAACAAGGTTAATAATTTTTAATGTAAAAATAAAAGTAAAAATAAGTGTAAACAATATTATCTTAAGTACTTTTTGTTTAAGGACTTTGTATGGTGTGCAAATAAATATTTTTAGTATTTATTATTATTTTGCTGTGTCTGCAACTATGGAAAATAAATAGTCCGTGCTATTTTGGAGTATGAAAAGGAAGTACTCATGCAGCATAGAAGGAACGCAATTTCAACATATATGGATCAGGTAACCCTTACGCCACGAGGGAGCTAAAGATATCAATAGACGCAAAAGACATCTTCGTACTATGCTTATGTTCACGCAAGGCTAAACTACGGCGTTATGTTGTGGGGCAATAGTGCGCATGCGCAGGAGTTGCTTATTCTACAGATACTTACCAACATGAAACAAACAGACAGTTGTAAACCTCACTTTAGAAATTGAAATATCTTAACATTACGTTGCATTTACATTTTAGAAATTTGTAAATTTGTTAAAAAGTACTCAAATTCGTATACAACGCTAGGAGATATTCCCGTCGCGTCGCTACGAATCGCGCTATAAATACAATCTTCTTAACTCGAAATCTATTTTAGTACCACATAGCTCCGGTCCCTATTCAATGTCTATAAAAGTTAATTAAGTAAGTAAAGTTTAATTTACTTAATACTTTTAGTAAATTTATTAAATTAGTAAAAGAATTACGTCTTAATAAAGCTTATTATGCCGTCAATGAGTACTCCGAAGATAAAACGCTTTAAATGTCTGGCTCCTTTTTTTCCGTATTGCTATGCCTGAAAAGGTACATGTGTATGTTTGTACTAAGTAATGTTTATATACCAGGGTGATCTGAAAAGTTTCCGACCTCAAAGTGAAAATGGCAGCACTCGTCAATAAAACTAGTGAATGTAGTTGTGCATCTTTTGACAGTTACGCACCAAAATTTCAGCCATAACCTGTGTGTAAACTGCATTGTAAATATATTTCAACAATAAGAATTTCTTACATAAAGTAAACAATGAATGTATTGTAGTCTGTAGGAAACAGTATACAAATAATTACAGTCTAAAAATAAAACTATAAATTATGTTAATAATAATACTTACTTAATAGCTACTATTTTGGTTGATAAATATTTATATACAACACTCAGTAGTTATGCTTACCACCCATTGGTTGACAAAAGGTACGGAATTTCAAATCACACGAGTAGCCAATCGGTTTTCCACAGGCCACTTTTCACCTCTGGAGGTAAAGAGTGACGCGCAATAAGTTTTGTCAACAAACTTGTTCAAATTTCTAGAATGGAGGAAAAAGAACAATATCGTTACTGGCTCAATAGGTATGCTTCGTTCGTTGTGTATTGTATCATCAACTATTGACTTTTTGGCTTCTAACATGTCTAATATAAATAACATAGTGTACATTTGTATTGTGTCCCTTTGTCTTCAAAAAATGTGGTGGTCACTTTATTCATTTTTGTAAATAATTCCTTAATCGTATTGAAGCAAATACATACGTTGTAGAGCCACGCTGCAGCTATAATATGTTTGTAGCATAAATGAGTATGCTTAACCGGGGTACGACCACGTTTTCACAAAATACCAGCGTGCAATAACAGCTTAATACGTTTTGTTACCAAATACTTCCACTGGCACCTAGATGTTCCTTCTATTTTTTTTATCTCTACCTTAACCACCCAAGTCCCAAAATTTTCTAAACAAAAAAAGCCTGCTCCCTTCTGTAATGTTAGAATGGCATTTGCTTTAACACTTTTCTCTACAGTCGTGTTTCAAAGACTTCTTTTTAGTAATTTTCCTTTTAGGATTCACATGTTCTTGAACATGACCATTATTAATTAATTTATCTTGTTGACTTGATAGTGTAGTATTTTCCTGCGCTTGTGTCACAGGCTTAAATGACGAAGAAAAGTTACGACTACTTTATAAATTAACTTTATATATAAATATATGTCTCATTAAAGTTTTTAATTATTCCTAGATTTAAAAATGTGATTTGGTATTAGGAAACCAACATAAACGAATTTGTTTCTAGTTATGTTGTAGGCGGAATAATAACATTTTGTGGTTACCAATTCTCTTTGCTCTTCATTTGTGTTACAGGATTCTAAATTTCCTTAGAAATCAATTTTGACTCGATAAGGTGGAAAATAATCGGAAGATTTACAGTTTTCTTCAATTGGGTCATAAGTTATATTCATTTCAGGAGTTTCTTTTAATTTTATTTCATTTGCTTTGAATATTAAGAATATAAACCTATTTGAATAAATCCGTCAGTATCCACTGGAAGATTGTCAATGAAGGTGCGTCATCAAAATTGCTGTATATGTTTATCCTGGTACTCATAGATCTGACTTAAAGATTAGACATCAAGGATTTGGACTTTAAACGTTAAAAAGTGTAATATCTATCTATAGATGTACTAAGCTTTTGCATCATCTCTATATACTAACCAGGTGGGCCACTATAGTTTTAGAGATACCTTAGTTGATAAACATGCGCTTATCCATAACACCAAACAATGAGATTTATTTATGGAAAATGTAAGAATATAACATATATATTATAAATACCGATTAGAAATAATACAAAAACTTCATTAATTAAATATTTAAAGTAAAAACTATAATATTATTTTGGTGTGCCGGACAAAAACGTCGCGCAGGAATTTTAGTTACTTATAAATAGTGGCTAGAATTGGCACTTATTTTGAATTTTTTGTATATTGGTACAAATTTTTGCTATCAAACGCTAATTGTGTAACTAAATAGTTTAATTAGTACTTGTATTAAAATTCACCTTTGACTTCAGGGTTGAATTAATCCGACACGATCTCAAAATGACGTTAATTAGTGAAAAGTGAACATTGTACTAATATACTTTTACAGCTACTTTTCGGTTTTCATATTCATATTTCTACTATCACTGTTTCAAATAAGATTAAAAATACTTTATATCATTAAATTATATTACCTGAAATACCATAATTAAGCTCTTGTTTTCGTGTTTTGAAAAAAAACTTACGAAACAATAGACCAACGCGAGTTAGGAAAATGTCAAAACGCCGACTACTCAAGCCGTTTAACGAATAAAAAAACTAAGCATAAGCGTCAAATTTAAATAAGCTATTTTTCATTTTGTCAAGGGAAGAATAACGTATATCCTGATACGGTTGCCAAAAGTTTTTTCTTCGCTTAAATAATATCGTAACACTCGTTACAGTATTATTTCGCACTGAATCTTTGCATTAACGGGAAAATGCTGCAAATTTTTTAAACGTAACTATAAATACACTATTATTTCAGAAACGATTGCTTGTATTTTAGTGAAAAAACATGCACTTACAAAAATATCGCAGAAATTAATTTTTTATTATAAACAATATGAAAAATCTAAAATACAGTTTGATGCGTCTTTTTTACTGATCAAGAGGTTATAAAATCACAAAATAGTGTATTTTGACTTACGATGTTCTTCGATTCATGTGTCGTATCATAATTATCAAGCCTGTTAATATTTTTTATGGAAATATTTGTCTTAATTAACATGATACATATATTTAATATCATTATTGCTTAAAATATAAATATTACAACTGTGTAACACTCCACTGGACGTAAGGTTTAACAAGTAAACATGATAAGCTTGTGGAAAGTATATATTTTGTAACAAGAAAAAATGGAATTTGGGTCCTTTGATAGGAACTGTATTGAATATAGTGTACTGAATATAGTATAATGATATCATACACCATTTTGTTACGGGATGTAAAAAGGCAACTTGAAAATATATTACGAAGAATATTTTATTATACGTGATTTAATTTATATAAGTTCGTGTTTGTTGAGAAGTAAGGGTGTCAAATGAGCATATAGAGTCCACCTAATGGAAGTGGACGCTGTGGCCATTTACACAAACAGCTTTTAATATTTTAAATTAAGGAGAGTTTATATTATTACTATTATTAGGGCCCTATATGCCTCTAAAATTATCGTTTACTGATACTGTATAATTTTATATTAAATATATGGTTTTTGACTTAGACTTTTATTCTAATGACTCTAAAAGTCGTTTGTTCGTTCATTTCACCGGCAATCTTTTCTGGTTTATGTGAACGATATGTGTCAACTCAGCATGGATAAGGGAAAACTTATAGATGATATTCTTTTTTTTTTCTTTCTTTTTTTGTTTAAAAAACGTAACCTCCACACTAGGATTTTCTCCTGTATCGTGGGGGCAGTTTATAAACATAAATTGCACAAGGACAAACATCCAGACCCGGAACAATTATTTGTAGGCCACACAAATACGTGCGGGATTCGAACCCGCGGCCCTTAGCGCTGCAACGCAATTGCTAATCCACTGCGCCACGGAGCCGTCAATATTGCATTGGTGTTTTCCGAAACATCGTGTTAAAAGGCCTATAAATCAGCTGAGCGCGGTTTTAACATCGTCACGGATTGGCTTATGTTATTGGATATGATCTCATGCTCAACGTTGATAAATTAAACCTTATGACATTTAGTATTCAGTCTCCAAAACCACCCCCTGATCTTAAAATAATATCATACTGTCATATCGATAACATTCTGTCTCCCAAAACAAACTGAAACTGTCCTAGCCTAGAAAGGGTCCACTCTCTAAAATATCTGCGAATAATTATTGATGATAGATTCACTTTCAATATTCACGTAAGCTTATTGTCTAGTAGGATGTGAAAATTAATATTTGTGTTTAAACGCCTGAGAGATTTAGCTGAACCTAATGTTATTAAAATGATTTACTTTGCACTCTGTCATTCAATACCTACGCAGCTACTGGATTTCTATTTGGGGTGGAGCCGCAAAGACCTGCATGTTTTTAAGTGGGCGTGCTCAAAGTAAGCATTTTTAAAAAGTTTCGGCATCCAACTTCCGATTTATACAAATCATGTGAAGTTTTGACAATGACACAACTTTTTATGCTACACACATTATTAAAATAGCATGCTACTGTGCATAAAACCATTACTACTACTAGCGAGCTAAACGGTCAACGGTCATATCAAATCGTCAGCGACGCAAAAATATTATTCGGTCGGTACGCCTAAACACTTCATTTGATTAACCATTTTATCAATTTTTTGGACCCTTTTTGTATAACAAGGTTAATAACTGTTAATGTAAAAAATAAAAGTAAAAGTGAGTGTAAACAATATATTCTTAAGTACTTATTGTTTAAGGACCAATAACACATTAGCTAAATTCTTAATGTCAAGAATACGGTATCCGTTAAATTAAAGAAAAGACTACGGTTTTAACAACATTAACGAGGGATATAAAAGTTCTTAGAAAAAATAAAATATGAAAAATAGGCTAGAATACACACATGTTGTATATATAATGCTTGTTATTTTAGCCTTTTCAACAATTTATAAAGCATAAGTATAACTTGGAATATTAATATCATTGAAAACCACAAGAATGCACGAACCTAGTACATATAGCTTGAAATATTTTTGCTCATACCCAACATTCTAGGCGTGCATAATTATCAAAGCCGCTGCACGTTTACCGAATAAAGCAGTAATACCCCCGACTTGCTAAGCCACTGGTAATGGAAAGCATAGTACAGATATCCTCAGGACATTACTAGTTTGATTTGTCAGATTCTGATAAAAGACTCAAGAAAGTAGAGGATAATTTACGTCGGTGTAATAGTAAAATTAAATTTGGCTTGCAGCATCAATCTGATTTTTTAAAGGTAATAGTTGGTCAGATCTATCTCATTGTTATGTTGCATTCATAATTAATAATCCGCTTGCATTAAGTCTCTTAACCGTGTAGTGGCGATGTAAGAATATCCACTACCCCATATCGTCCCGGAGGTTCTTGTATAAGGCGACAGAGGCAAAATGAAACAAGAAGTGGGCAGGAATATCTTCCCGATAACAACTCGAAATAATAAAACACTGCGTTAACCAACCCGCTTGCCAAGCGTGGCAAGCGGGTCTGTTAACGCAGTGTTTTATACCTTTGAAAAAATGATCATGATCTATGAGGGAGGCCTATCTTTTATAGGCTGTAATGGATGGACGAATGAATGGATTAAGTACCTAAATGAGTTGTGTGTTAGATTTGAATGATAATAGCTTGATAATGCTTAGCAAATTAATTTTATTAAAAGTTTACACAGTTACTCAAAAAGAACCTTGTTTTTTTTTTATAGAATAAGGGTGACAAACGAGCACACAGTCCACCTGATGGTAAGTGGTTGCTGTGGCCCATAGACATCTACATCTATCTTCGTTTGCGAATTAAAATGCAGATGCGTTGTCAGCCGTGAGGACTAAGATGGAATGCCTCTTTTCCAGTAAAAGGTCTCTGGTACTCTACACTCACCATACGAAACACAGCAGCGTTAAGCTGCTATTTTACGCTGGTATTCTGTGAGAGCGTGGTCCTTCCCCGGCCGAGCCGACCCATTCGTGCTACAACTATACTATTAATATAGCTGCAGCATGGCTCTACCATGTGAAGAAATAATAATGAAGAGCAAAATCATTTGTTTATGAAAACATAGTGAAGTTAATTTAAATAATATTCACATGAGCTTCACATAATGATTGCTTATGTTTACGCGAACACTACACATTTAATTTATGATAAAAATGAAACTAAGTTTTACTTATTTTTACGCGTATACTAACTTATTTTTTCATTTACACATTAGCTTCTTTTAATTTTTTTTTAATAATTCAGTTCCTTGCACACAGTAAATTGTAGAAATTGTCTTCTATCGATAATGATATACCTTATTTATCAAGCCTTCTCTACGTTGTGCCTGATCCATCACTTGCTTAATTCAAAAATAAAATAATATATAGTATAATGTATGTACGAATTTCTCTCAATATGAAAAAAATCCGTAATATTACTTTAAAACAAAAATTTTTTTCGAATAGGTCAGTAAAAGCGTAAATATTTAAAAAAAAGCACTTAGTGAGTATAGTCTATAACAATACCGAGTGTCTCATAAGAATGATACAATAAAGCGTAGATGTTTTGTATAATTAAAAGATTATCCCGTGGGTATCATTTGCTGGTACATTAATGAATCATGTGACGCCATGGCGGCGCCATATATGATTTACGTGACAAGACTGAAGAGAAAATAATGTTCTCTTCCTTACCCTACCACTCTATAAAAATATTTTTATGAATACCTATATGGTATTCATAAAAATATTTTTGAATCTATAACTTATATAGTATTTATAAATACTTTCCATTGCTATTCATTATCGTATGCTAAATCAGATAATAAGCACATGAGCATAGTAGATTTAAACAATATTTTTATTTTGTACAACAATGCTTTTTTTGTGTGTACTAGCGACTAAGAAATTTCAATAAGAAATAGAAGTTATAATATTTTCATTTACAAGCCTAAAATATTCCGACACAGACTTTCGGGTATTAATTTATATGATTTGATCCCAAATTAAGTTATTTTGGTTACTTCGTAACCAAAGATCGATTGTACGGTAATCGAATTTACATACAGAATATTATGCAAAATTAAACTTAAAAGTAGAAACCGACTTCTAAAAGTAAAAAGAAAAAACAATTGCCATACAATAGCATTGTGTAGCAAAGTATTAAAACCCGGACTTCAGAAGCTTTTGTATGGAAATTATATTATTCTTTTTAGTTTTAAGTCGATTTGTTCTTTTTATTAAAAGTTAATTTTTTATCCTTTCAAGTGGACTAAGTGAGAGCCGTGGTAGCTCAGATGGTTAGCGCTCCCTGTAAATTTCACAGTACGCGAGCAACCCTGGTTCGATCCCCGCCGGCACCAATGAAATTGTTAATTGCAATTTTAAGTGCCGATTTACCACGTGCTCGGCGGTGAAGGAAAACATCGTGAGGAAACCTGCATGTCTGAGAAATAAGAAAAAATTTTTTTCGAAGACATGAGAAGTTCGCCAACACGCATTGGGGCAGCACGGCGGACACTTCCTTGCCCCAAAACACTCTCAGAAATGAGGGGAGGCCTGTGCTCAGCAGTGGGACGTATATAGGCTGTAACTTTAAGTTGACTAAGAATATATAGTGGACTAATAATCTAAGTAATATCACAATGTTAAGGTAAAATCTAGAATCCCTTAGTTTTGTGTAGTGTGTGGTACCATACTGTGGTGATAATTTTTCCATAAATTAAAATGGAGAGTAGAACCATTTAAATTGGTGTAACTTTTTCCAAAAACTGGCAAACATACTTAAGTAAACAAGCTTTTTGAACTGGTTAAAAATTAGTAATACTTCTTTCTACCCCGCAGGTTACGCTCTCGGTATTGTTAACAAATTTTATGTTTATTAAAAATACATTTTTGGGATTAAATAGTTAATATACTTTCGTTTTAAGTGGGGTAAAGATTATTGCGTGAATATTAAGTTTTTGAAGCATTTTATAGGTTTTGTTGTACCTCCCTAAAACGGGAGAGGCCCATGTTCAGCTGTGGATATAGGTTGAAGATAGGATTTGTTTCAAGACAAAAACAATACTATAAAGTTTGGTAATGGACTATATAATGGAGTAGTGGCTGAAAAACATTACTAAAATCAATAAACACTAACATTTCTACAAAAGACGCCTACTAAGGTTGAAAGGCCAAGGAAACATCTTCGTGAAAGCTTTTTTATTACTTTCAAGTAATACGTAAATAGTGATTTTAGTTTTTGTTTCTATTTTACTTAGCTCAACATTTAAACATTTATTCCTTAAGATTTTTTTTCAAAGAAATCTTTTGCTCCTCTTTAATTTGTCGAAGATATGGTAATTATGGCAGCATTACTGGAGGAACTTAGTATTATGCTTATATATACACGAAGATCATGTCTTAAGTCCATATCAAGTTATCATAAGACTTTAGCTTCGGACTTGAGAAGTGACTTGAAGGTATACTTCGGTGACATCTACTGGAACTCCTCGACGAGTAGTACTAGGTGTGCCGAGTTTGGGCTCGTTTTGTTAGTTATGATTAGACCTAACCTCCGGGCTTGATGGAGAGACCTGATGGTGTACTTCGGTGACAGCTACTGGAACTCCTCGACGAGTAGTACTAGTGTGTGTGTGTGAAACTTGTACCGTTACAAGTTCAACCGACGAATCTAACTAGGATGAGCGAATTTTTTATAGACGCGGGGATGAATGGGGCTCTCCTGATGATACCGTCTCCCCATTCGCCCGCACAATAACGTTTTAAATGATGAAAAAAAATCGATTAAAACTGTAACGAACATTTTAGACTTTGATCTTTACAAAGTGATAAAGATGATTTGCCCAACAAAACGCTTAAAGCCGCGTGTTCCACGCACTCGGCTATGTTTCTTCGTAATTTTTGTTACAAGAGTGACAAATGAGCATTAAGAGTTTATTTGTTGGTAACATATGTCTAATTTTTGAATTGATGGTCAATAAGTGGACGCAGTTGAGATTAAAGTATACTCCTGAGATATAGTAACGGGGATATTACCTAACAATTTGTGTTCTACAACATTGATATTATTGTCTTTGGCACCCAGGGTTGACTGGCAGAGAATGCCACATGGCATAAAGTCCACCCTATGTACCCGTTACTTTAAGGTGTTACATTTAAGTTTTTAAATAAATAAATATTAGCTATAACGTTAGAGTAATAAACGGGCAAGTGGTCACTGCAACTCATGGACAACTGCAGAGAATCCCAAACCATTAGGGTAATGGATGCGTTGCCATCGCGAAGGATTAGGGTGGAGTTAATACTTGTGTTCTTTTATTGATCACCCTTCATACTGAAACACAATGATGGTTACACTGCTGCTGCTTTACGAAAAATATAGGTTAGAGAATGGCATATACCCAAACGCACTAGCCATACCCTGCCCTAGCACCTAGTGAATGTTTAAAAAAATGCTAGTAGAATTATTACAGTGAAATGAATAAACTCCGTATATTAACCGTGTAGTGGCGGTGTAAGAATATCCACCATTCCATATCACCCCGTAGATGTTGTAAGAGGCAAGATAAGAAAACTGAAATAAGGCCGGAACAAAGGCAGCAAGATCGTCCTTACATAATGGTCATAAAAACAACTATAAAAAACTGCGGTTGTCAACCCGCCTGCCAAGCGTGGCAACTGCGCGGAACGTGGAGGGCTATGTTCAGCAGTTTATGTTTGTTGGATATGCAGGTTTATATGCTACCTATTACTACTTAGCTGTACACACCTGCAGACTGATGAATGGAATTCCATCGACCGATTGATGTCAGAAAATCTGACCAAAATACTTAATCAATATTACATAGACAGACGATGGAACAAACATTACCAGCAGCATTAGCTCTGAATTTCACTAATGGATTGCCCAGCATAATAATGAGTACGGACAAATCTTCTAAGTAGTAATCATGGAGTCATCTGTTGCGGTTATCTCGTGATAAGTTTTTTTTTAATAGGAGAGGGGGCAAACGAGCATGCGGCTCACCTGATGGTAAGTGACTACCGCCGCCCATGAACAACTGCAACACCAGGGGAAATAGCATAGCATAACTACATAACATACTTCATACTTCAAATAGCATAGCATAACTACATAAATATTTGCTTTGTTAATAACTAATATCTAAATATATAATTAGGGTTAAATTTTATTGAGTCGCAGGTTTATTTTCTGTTTTTAAAAAGGTTTTCTAGTATGTTATTTACTTTAGTGATAAATATTGGTTAACGATAATAATGACAGTAAGTGATGTCATCATATTACAATCCAAATATTTTTGCATTTTTATTTTTATAAAAGTACCTATATAAAAGAATTTATCTTACATGGTTTAACCGTTGAGAACGGTCTTCTAAATGAAAATAAACTACAGATATTTACCCTAAGCCGAAAAGGCATTTGGAAGTACTTAAACGACACTCTGTTGGTCTTTTAAAAACTCGTTTGATCTTATTTAGAATCGTATGAGATTTGGTGCTTCATTTCAATTTTCTTATTGGGATTTAGATTTGTTGAACAACAATCGCATTCGATGTTAAATTAAGCTGAAGTTAGCCCATGATTAACATGATAACTATTTAGGTATTTTTCTTAAATAAGTTCATTAAGAAGATAATAAAATGGATTTTCTGTATGAAACCAACTAGAAAATAACACTGATCATTGTTGCCGTTAAACAATTTGCTAGATGGTTTATTTATTTAAAATAAAGGTGACAAAGGAATACACTGTCCACCTGATAGTAAATGGATCTATCGTTGATTAAGAATCAAAATGCAGATACATGCCTTGTCATCCCAGAGGATTAAGATGAAATGTCTTGTTACTAGTATAAAATGGTGTCCGGTTCTGTCATTCACCGTACAAAAGTTAGCAGATTTATTCTGCTGTTTCACGTATTCTGTGCGAGCGTGGTCTTTCCTCAGTTGAGCCGACTGCTGCTACTCGTATAATATGCTGTAGCATGGTTCTACTACGTTAACAATTATGCTATGTAACGTTTTTTTTTCAAAGAATAAAATACACATATATATAATTTATCTATGATTCGATTTAGTTAGCTGTCCTCATTGAATTAATTTGTTTCTAAAACATTAAAGTAAATAACAAATAAAGTTTTAGTGGCTCGGCACCGTAGTGACGTTTGGTTACTGCACTTTTGGTCGCGATTTCGATTGCACGAAAGATTTTTTATAGTTTAGAAATTATTATTTCGGTTCTGTGTTTTTAAAATGCATGTAAATTTATCTAAAATGCCTTTAAGACACAAGACAAAATTGTACAGTGAGGAAAGTAAAGGGAAATCAAGCTACAAATACAGATTGAATAACCCAAATATTAGGGTGAATTAAAATTGAAGAAAGTATCTTTGTAACTTTTGTAACTTTTTGAGAAGACTCAAGAATCCAGAACTTACTATAAGAAATTTGAACGATTTCAATAAAGTTTTGATCGGTGTTATTTACTATGTGAAAAATTCGAGATTCCATTCATTCCATTATTACGTGGTAGAGCCATGCTGCAGCTATATTACTGGCATAGTTGTAGCACGAATGGGTCGGCCCGACCGGGGAAGAACCACGCTCTCACAGAATACCAGCGTAAAATAGCAGCTTAACGCTGCTGTGTTTCGTATGGTGAGTGTAGAGAACCGGAGACTCGTTTTACTGGAAACGAGGCATTCCATCTTAATCCTCACGGGTGACAACGCATCTGCATTTTGATTCGTCATCGAGGAAAGATGTAGATGTCTATGGGCCACAGCAACCACTTACTATCAGGTGGACTGTGTGCTCGTTTGTCACCCTTATCCTATAAAAAGTTATATATTATGGGTCTTTTGTAACATGGCACGGCTTTTTGAGCAAATGTAGAGTTTTATATATTTTGCCTCGCAGTCGTTAATAAAAAATGTAATGATACAAGAAGAAACATATCGAAGTCGAGTAAACATGTAACTGCTTTGGATAATAACTTCAAATAGATGTAAATTAATTTTCTCGTATAAAAAATAGTTTTTTGTGTAATTTTATAAATTTATATTTAATTAACATAACTAATTTATAAAAAACTTGTAAAGTTTAAAATACGCAATTAAGTTATTTATGAATATAAATTACAATTTATGACAATTTGCAAAATGTGTAAATAGAAAAAAAAATCTAGATTTGATTCAAAAATTAAAAACCGTTTGATATTTAAAATTAAGTAATGAATGTATGCGTTTTGAATGCTTATGACTTTGATCATAAAACTAGAGACGTATCTCTATCCTAGAAGTAAAAAATATCAGTGTGAGCAAATTAAATATTATAGCAACATAAAACGACGTCACATCATGAATCTTACTTTTTGAAAGAATATTGGAGATCCAATTTGGTGAGGTGACTTGTGGTTCTTATAAAAGAGTAGAATAATTGTATTTAAAGCCATGAATGATATTATCTTAAGTTTCTAGCCACTTCCATTAGAATTTATAAGTAAATATTAGTGAGATTTCAAAGTTTAGTCTAAACTTTGAACACAAATCTATATAAGGACCTTATAATTATGATGTAGGTACTATTTGATCGTTGTCGTCTATTGTACTGGGCTGTTTAGAATATGTACTTAGTTATAATTTTGTTGTCGTACTTAACCGTGAAAATAAAACTTGATTTATACATTTAGTCCATTGTCGATACGCAATCCAAGATTCGGCATGGTCACAACACAGTTATGAGGTCATACCTAAAAGACATTTATGTATTAATTTTTAAAGTTATTTATACGGCCTACATTACGAGTTTAATATAATAAAACAAATTTATAATATTAAATATTGTTTTGCAATTTCGTGGCTCAATTTTTCTGCGTATAAAGCGTTAAAATGTGTAAATGTTATGAAACTCATGTTCATACAGCCTCGAGGCATGAAAAGCAAGTCAGCACATTTTAATAGGCCACGTTTGAGTTAGCTTATAAACGGTCAAGAAGGCTTTTATCAGATATTTTATGTACGAACATATAATATCATATTCAAGATATTTTTTATAAATATATAACTAAGCCGTACCAGTAACTTCATCATCATTATCATAATTATAGTCCATCAAGTCCACTGCTGAACATAGGCCTTCATCAAGAAAGTGGAATCACCTGCAATCCATTGCCTCCTTGCTTCTGTGCCAGTAACTTAACACAAATAAATTAGGCGCTTGAGAGGAAATGCGGGCCGAGAGCCTTTTAAAAATTAGGTATTTAAAGAAACAATCGATGTCGCTCTGCGAGCGCTCGGCGTCCGATAAGGACAATTATCTACCATTCCTCCTCTAATATTAGACCAATTTAAAAGATATTCCGTAAACTGAATAAGAAGGATATACACTGTGTTCCTATGTTTTTCTTTTTTCAGTATTAGTTATCAAATTTGAACACTAGGCCACTGTTAACAGCGGTATAAATAGGCAATTTTGAGCATTTTGTAAGGGTTCTAGTGCTTATAAACATAATGTATCTCTTATATTTACGCGAACACTACACATTGAATAAAACTACTTTTACGGATTATATCGCGTTTAATAACTTATTGTTATTAATTCCCGACGTTTCGGGTGCCCCCGTCACCATGGGTGCTGTAAAGCACCCGAAACGTCGGGAATTAATAAAAATAAGTTATTAAACGCGATATAATCCGTAAAAGTAGTTTTATTCAAGATAATGTATCATCAAAAAGAAAAACATAAGGACATAGAAGAGGTTGATATTTATTTTACTGTAAAACTCATTGCTATAAGGTCATAAACCAGAAAGAAAACAGGCGAGAGCGTTTGTATGGAGAAAATACCACCCGCATTTCCTCTTAAAGTCTTAAAGAATTAATTCTGTCTCTAGTGATCAGGGGCATACAAAAGAACAAAGTACGCTAGTAACTTTAGTTCGGTATTAGCCCAATCAGCACCACTTTAATTCTTACTTTTGTCTGAATGCCAAAATATGTCTGGCTCTCCGTGAAATATTGAATAAGCGTTTTGGACCGTTTGTCGGAATTCCATTCAGCAGTCTGCAGGTGTGTACAGCTAACATAAACTGCTGAACATAAAGACCTCCACGCTCCACTTAGTTGCCACGCTTGGCAGGCGAGTTGGTAATAATTATGTTGTTATCAGGAATATGCTGTTGCCCATCATCTGTTTCAGTTTCCTTCTGTCGCCTCTTACGGCACCCACGGGCCGATATGGAATAGTGGATATTCTTACATCGCCACTACACGGTTAAAATACGGAGTTGATAAATTTCACTGTAATAATTCTATTATCATTTATTTAAAAAATATGTACTAGGTGCTAGGGTAGGGTACGGGTAGTTCCACCCTCAAACCAGAGTCGTATTAAATGTCGATAGAGCCCTAGGCTAGCACCTCATCGGTGCCCCGGTGGTGGCCATATATTATAAAATATAACTACTTCATATAATTATAATTAAGTATAGTTTATTTGCAAAATAATTATCAATATGGTGTTTTTGCAAAATAATTAGGACACGTAACAGGTGGACGTAAATGGAAAATGTGATGAGAGAGTGAGGGCGATGTAGGAGTAATCAAATAGAAAGTATAATTCTTTATTTTATGTAAGGGGGTACTTACGTAATTTGTTTTTCCGCCCCTTTGTAACCTTGCGCCTCTAGACACGTACCTAGTTTGCCTTAAGGATAATCCGCCACTGCCTCTAACCTACACCTTTTGTAAAGTAGCAGCAGTGTATCTATTGTAAAGGAATTGAGCAACATTAAATGATACGGCATTTAGCTGAGTTTTGTTTAAGTTTGAGATTATTCTAGAACCATAGAGTAATTGAAAGTACGAGGTGCTTGAGCTACTATTAAATATCGTTCGGGATTTAAGGGTTAACGGTTTACCCATATGATCGACTTTAGTCCAGAATACACTCTAGATCCTTGTTAATATCGCGAGCTACTTTCGGAAGATCTTCTACGGTGGTTTGTAAATATATATGGAGATCATCTACAAACAAGTGGTAGAGAGAAAAACAATTGCAAAGTAATGGAATTTATATTAATTAAACTTTCAAACAAATGTATCCTTTTATATTTAGCTTCTAAAATCGGTACTACAGCAGCTATTATATGGGAATTTTTTTATAGAAAAGGGGGCAAACGAGCATGCGGCTCACCTGATGGTAAGTGACTTCCGCCGCCCATGAACAACCGCAACACCAGGGGAATTGCAGGTGCGTTGCCGGCCTATTAGAAAGGAGTAAGCTTTTTCTTGAAAGCCCTAAATCGTATCGGTCCGGAAAAATCTCCGGTGGTAAACTATTCCACAAGGAAGTTGTGCGAGGAAGAAAACATCTTCTAAAACGCACAGTGGTGGACCACCAAGCATCCAGATGATGAGGATGATATCATGAATTTTGACGCGATGTGCGTTCGTGAAATTTGGCGGCTGGAATTAATCCGAACAATTCCTCAGAGCACTCCCCGTGGTAGATTCGATAGAAAATGCAAAGGGGTGCAACATCCCTACGCAGCGCCAGTAAATCGAGCCGATCAGAAAAACTCGGCCGTCGACGATCCGAACCGTACTGCGCTGGATGCGGTTAAGTGGAAGGAGCTGGCACTGGGGTGCCCCGGCCCAGAGATGAGAACAGTATTTCATGTGAGGCCGAATTTGCGCTTTGTAAAGTTTTTTTTTTTATAGGATAGGGTGACAAACGAGCACACAGTCCACCTGATGGTAAGTGGTTGCTGTGACCCGTAGACATCTACATCTATCCTTGATTACGAATAAAATGCAAATGCGTTGTCACCCGTGAGGACTAAGATGGAATGCCTCTTTTCCAGTAAAAAGGGTCTCCGGTTCTCTACACTCACCATTACACCGAAACACAGCAGTGTTAAACTGCTATTTTACGCTGGTATTCTGTGAGAGCGTGGTCCTTCCCCGGTCGAGCCGACCCATTCGTGCTACAACTATACTACTAATATAGCTGCAGCATGGCTCTACCACGTACAAAAGCGATGTGCCTGCAAGAAATACTGTCTTGCTCTGCTGAGCACGCCAAGCTTTTTAGAGGCCAATTTGGCCTTCACTTCCAAGTAACCACGAAACTGCACGCTATTCGATATGTCGACGCCGAGGATTCCGATACTAGCTGAAGCAGTAAGGGAAGTGCCTTGAAACTGAGTAGATACGACAAAGGGGTTCTTTTTAGCGGTAAACACGCAAACTTTTGTCTTCTGGGGATTGAACTGGACTAAATTTAGTCGCCCCCAATCCGAGACTTTGTTCAGCAAAGACTCGACTTCAGACACAAGTTTGTCCCGGTACTCGGTGACGTTTTCCCGAGAAATATTGGCACGGCCGGTATATAAGGCATCACCAGTGCTGTCGTCCGCATAGCAATGAATGTTACCAGTTTGCAACATATCATTGATATACAGGAGAAACAGCGTTGGTGATAGCACGCAGCTTTGTGGAACACCAGCGTTGATAGGCTTGTAATCGGAGCATGCACCGTCAACTACAACCTTGATGCTCCGATCAGCAAGGAAACTGGTGATCCATTTGCACAATTTCTCGGGAAGCCCATAGGAAGGGAGCATCGACAGAAGCGCTTTGTGCCAGACTCAATCGAAAGCCTTCGCTATGTCTAAACTAACGGCCAATGCCTCCCCCATGGACTCTACTGCCCCCGCCCATCTATGAGTCAGGTAGACCAAAAGATCACCAGCTGATCGACCCCGACGAAAACCGTACTGGCGGTCACTAATCAGCTCGTGATCCTCAAGGTACCTCATGAGCTGACAGTTTATAATGGATTCCATTATTTTGGAGAATAAGGAGGTGATGGCGATAGACCTGTAGTTAGACGGGTCTGAGCGGTCGCCTTTTTTAGGGATCGGGTGGACCAAAGCTGTCTTCCATGAATTTGGGACTACGCCTTGGGAGTAGGAGTACCGGAAAAGACGCGTTAAAACGGGTACCAACTCCGGAGCACACGTCTTCAGCGCAATGGGAGGGACTCCGTCAGGCCCACTCGACTTGCTGACGTCCAGAGAAAGGAGTGCTTTGCGAACCGAGTGCTGTGTAAACCGCAAATCTGGCACGGAGCACTCACACCGCGGGATTGTCGGCATTGTGTTCCCCCCCGTCATCAAGAGTCGAGTTGGACGCAAAGAGAGAGCCTAACAGCTCGGCTTTCTCCTTTGCGGCATGGGCCAGTGAGTCGTCCTCTCTGTGCAGAGATGGAAGAGATGGCTGACAGAAGTTCCCTTAGACAGCCTTGGCGAGAGGCCAGAACGCACGGGTTCCCGAAGGAAGGTGAACTAGCTTCTCGCCAATTCTGCCGATGTGCTCAGACCTTGCCTTGGCAATGACTCTTTTGAACGACGTGGAGACGGAATTATACTTCTTTTTAAGAGCGCTGGTGTTTACATCCCGAGACGTTGATGCTTCAGCCCAGGCCAAACCATGGCTGGGATCTGTCTCCAATGGCACTACAGAGGATGTAATAAAAGTTCCATACCCTGAAGTACCACATCAGTGACAGAGTCAGCAACAGCGCTGGGATCATCCGGCGAGAAGCATGGGTAGGATGCAAAGAAAGACCGCATTCCGTCCCAATCCGCCGACCTGTAATGCCAAACACGACGGCAACCTGCAGAACGCAACCGCGAGGAGAGCGTGAGTGGCACCACACTCCGGATCAGACAATGATCCGAAGAGCCGAGAGGGGCATTGACGGAAACCTGATATCCGTCCGGATGAGAGGTCAGCATAAGGTCCAACAGGGAAGGTGCATGATCCTCCACATCTGGAGTAGGCAAAGTAACCAGCTGTGTAAGACCATATGCCAAGGCAAAGTCATAAACATATCTCCCCGCATGATCGGTTAAACGTGAACCGAGCCATTCAGCGTGGTGGGCGTTAAAATCGCCAAGGATCACAATTTCTGCGGATGGGATCTGCTGTAGCAAGGAATCTGTAGCCATTTGGACGTGGTCGATGAGTTGGTCTGTTTCGGCATTACCGTTATGGGACCTATAGAGGCTTGAGGTCGTGGTACCACCCCGGTTTGAGCCGGCCCATCCGTGCGACAGCAAAAGCTACCGCGTGGCTCTACCACTGTTAAAATATTCTTTTAAAGGGATAAATATTCTTTTGAATTATTAAAGCCAAATTTATTTTAAAGTTCAAATATTTTAACCTTTTGAGTAGATTAAGGAATATATCGAGCTTAAAGAAACAACTGGAACGTTGTCTAAATCGTTACATTAAAAAATTACATTAAAAATTACCTCTATACTACTACTACAAGTCGCGGCACGTAAGTCTATTACTATATTTATATATGTATATATATATTTATAGTATAATTGAATTGCACGAATGTGACTGGAGAGCCAATCAGCGCGTGCGAACGATAGGCACGAGCCAATCAGTGTGACTTATGCGCAATAAGCCAATCAGCGCGACTTATGCGCAATAACGGTCACCGCTAGACTTTCGTGCCGCTACTTATAGCTGCAGCATGACTCTACCCACGTATAAATATAGAGATAATATAGAGGTTAGTTGGGTAATAAATTACCGTTACAGTTGCAGCCTATCAAATGCCATATTTGGCATTTAATATCCCCATAGGGGATATTTGACCCCTATAACCCCTATAACTAATAATAACAACTAAAAAATAAAAAATTGCTAGGCCTGCCAAGCGGCAACTATGTCAAATATCCCCTATTGCTCATCTCCTTTTTTGTTCCCTTCTGTCGCCTTTTACGACACCCACGGGACGAAGTGGATTTGTATTACGCCGCGATTACCACAAACAAATAAAAGGCACAGGCAACATGTTGAAGTACATAATATACCTATTTAAATTATAAAAATTTGAAAAATTAAACATACAATGTTGTTGTACTTCATGTTATATTATTGCTCCTGCCCAAATAATTTAATGTATATGAAATACATACTAAACGCTTGCCCATTTCATATCTGAAACGTAATTATCTTAACTTTTCAGTGTGAAGTTTAGGGGAGTGCACTTAGTCGTTCAGGTAGGCTTACTTTAACTTTTAATGGGTCTATAAGATGCCATATAAAACGTACTTATAGCGGTTTTTATAATTAAAAGGTCTTTTCTACTTTACCTTTACTGTTTAATATTTAAATAAAAACAAATAACTTAAAAATTTTGTAGTAGAGTCTGGATTACCTATCTCCCCATAGATTGCCTCATAGGTAGGATAGCCATAGTTGCCAGGCAGGTGTTGCATGCGGGTTGGCTACCGCAATTTTTACTATGAGTTGTTATCAGGGCGATGCTACTGCCCAATCACGAATATTATTGTTAAACTTTAATCTTATTGTGTTATATTTGGTATTAAATAGAAAAAAGATAGCCACCTACACACAACTCTCTTAGGCCACCCAATTACAATGCAAAACAATTAATATTTTAACAAATTATAACCTTTAACAAAGAGTAAAACTCGACTTCAAATTGCTAAAAAAGAAGTTATTCATTTGCTACCCTTAGGGCTAGAAATTTAAACAGCTGACCGTTTTAATGATTCTTCTTTTATTAAATAATTTATACTGCAAGGTATGCCCTATATAATTTTTAAGAAAAACTATTCCCTTATGGGTGGAAAAAACGGAGGATGAAGTTTTTAATGTAACGATTTAGACGACATTCTAGCTGTTACTTGGAACTTGTGACATTCCTAAGTCTACTCAAAAGGGCGAAATAGTTAAACAAATAAATCCGGCTACAAAAATTAAAAAAAAAATTATAATTATTACCATAATCGCTGCTGTGATCAGGGCTTTAATTCTTTGACACACTATGTCCTAACATTGACTTCAGCAGCTATTATGTGGAATTTTTCTTTTGTTTTTGAAGTCAGTTATATATATATACAAACCACCGTAGAAGATCTTCCGAAAGTAACTTGCGATATTAACAAGAACCTAGAGTGTATTCCTAACTGAAGTCGATACGGGGTTAACTGTTAACCCTTAAATCCCGAGCGATATTTATTAGTAGCACAAGCATCTCATACTATTAATTATTCCAGAATAATCTCAAAATTAAACAAAACTTAGTTAAATCCCGCAATATATAATAAAAATTTGTAAATCTTGATAGATTCTAACCATTCTTGGACTCCTCAAATTAACCATTGTGTCGCAAAATGTTTGCAGCATGTGGTCCACTCTGGAGAATGAACTACTTTTTACCCTTTTCCAGTAAAATTTTCGAGTTGCTAGCATACTGTGATATTTACGACGAGCACTTAGCCCCTGAGCTACCACGGCTCACGGAATATATGGATAGTAAAAAAAATTAGGTCATTGGTTTTATGACTTCTAATATAATTAACAAAATATAATATACAAATATTAATAATAAAATCTACAACACAGCCTTTCATTGCTTTTTATAAATCTGTGCACAACAACACAACATTGTGAAATTCGACTGCTCTCGTTTCAATCATTTGTGGCATTTACAGTACCTGCACTGAATACCAATGTAATGAAATATTTGTTCCTACTCAACGAGCAAATCGATCCATGTTCTTATACATTTTTTTACCAAATAATAGGTAGGGATGTAAATTTAAATATACTTGAATCTTTTTTAATTACAGCTTTGTGGCCATAGCTATACGCTATCACATATACCATAGATACCATAGAGTTAAAATGAAATGCCTTGCAGGCTGTAAAAATGAATATATTTATTTACTGATACTGTACTCTATATAGAAAGTAAAGTTTTTTTAATATTTTCTTACCTTAATTAAGCTATAATATAACGAAAAATATTACTACATTCGTTAGAATTCGTTTAAAATTCTTGAGTAATTACAGCGCGCGCTGTACTCGGTCAACGCGGTGGGCGTGTCTAAAAAAATGTGAGGTGGCGATCTCCACTGAGTCTCGCCTCGGATGTGGAAAAAAATACAAATTTGCAACTTTCACATTCTCCGGAAAATGCATTGGATATATTATTATTTTATAGAATAAAGGTAACAAACGAGTATCTACATCCATTCTCCATAAATAATCAAAATGCAGATGCGTTGTTATCTCTGAGGACTAAGATGGAATGCCTCGTTTCCAGTAAAAAGGATATCTGGTTCTCTATAGGGGAGAGCGGGGCTGGAAGTTGCGATTTTCAAATTACGTGAAGTTTTATTATAAAAATGAAGGGTTTCAATTTCAACATGTAAAATATTGAACGGATGTTTATCGTTTTCTGTAATATTATAGTCACTTCTACTAATATCTTAATAGTTTTTTTTAGAGAAGCAAATATTTGTCAAATTTCGGAGCGGAACATTCAGCCCCGCTTTGGGGCGAGTTGTTACACCTTTGAGCCAAATTGTTCCGTTTAGATTATGACAATACGAGGTGGATTGAAAAGTACTCGGCCTAACACAGATCCATTCAATTTAAAAATCAAATCTACCACATTATTTAGTTCAGTTCAGACTAGTTCATTGTGTGAAGTTCGAAACGTGTGCGATAATTAGTTGTGATTTTATAAATTTATTAACAAAGTAATCGGACATAATTTCCGCGAATGGAGCAAATCGAGCAGCGTGCCGTCATTAAGTACCTCCATAAGAAGGGCTATCATCAAAAGCCATCCATGATGACATGGTCAGTACATTAGCGATTGTGCTCTGTCATATTCATCCGTCAAAAATGGATAGCAGAATTTAAGCGTGGTAGAGAGTGAAAGATGAACCCCGCTCTGGAAGGCCTTCGACGTCAACTACTGACGAAAATATTAAAAGGTGGATTTAATAATGGAGACCGCAGATTAAAAATTAGAGAGATAGCCGAGATTATAGGCATCTCTTATGAACGAACTCAAAACATCATTGTCAACGAGTTGGGTTTCCACAAGGTGTCTGCGAGGTGGGTTCCGCGACTGCTTTCAGTTGAACAAAAAGGACGCGATTGACTATTTCACGCGACTGTTTGGAGTTATTTGAAGCCGATGCAGATGATTTTTGAATCGTTTTGTTACTATGGACAAAACATGGGTTCATTACTGTACACCGGAAACAAAACAACAATCAAAACAGGAGAAGACCTGGTTCACCACCCCTAAAAGGCTAAGTCGATTTTGTCGGCAAATAAGGTGATGGCTTCAGTATTCTGGGACTCGAAAGGTGTGATTATGATTGATTATCTTGAAAGGGTCAGACTATAAACTCTGATTACTACTGCACCTTACTACGTCGTTTACGAGAGGAAATAAAAGAAAACGTCGAGGAATGCTCAGAAGAAAAGTCCTGTTTCATCAAGATAACGCCCGTGTTCACACGTCAGTACAGTCAATGGCTGAAATTCACAACTGTGGCTTTGAACTGTTACCGCATCCGCCGTATTCACCTGATCTGGCACCATCAGCCTTCTTTCTGTTCCTAACCTAAAAAGCACTTGGGAGGTCAAAGATTTTCGACAAACGACGAGGTCAAAGCAGCTGTAGACGCATATTTTGACTCTAAGGAAGAATCATTTTTTCAACGGTCTAAATGCTTGGAAGGGAGGTGGCAAAGTGTATTGAACTTGATGGTGATTATGTAGAAAATAAAAATATTACTGATTTAGTATGTGTTTATTTTCTTGGTTAGCCGAGTACTTTTCAATCCACCTCGTATATAGCCATAATAACATAGGTTTTATTAAATAAAACAACCATTTCTATAAATTTATGTATGTAATGTTTATTCTATGCACGACTATAAACATTTTTATTTTGTTAAATCATAATTGAGATCTATTATCTTATAAATCTTATCAGATGCATAAATTAACCTTAAAAAACAACAAAACATAACTGGTCAGCTCCAGATAAACGTGTCTTTACTTAAATAATTTAAAGTTAATATTGTCGTCGGTGGTGTGTCTTTCCCAGTGTAGTGGTGGTGGGAGTAGTGGTGCTGGGATAAGTGATGACGGGGATAGTGCACGCAATTGAGGGAGGGCGGGAAATGTTCTTCAAACTAGATAAGACACATAATTTTATTTTATTGAGCGGATATTGGCAAAGTAAAATTTTCCAACTTTAAATTTCCAGTTGTCTTGCCACAGTTTTAACAGGTTTTCCCTCTTTGATGACAACATTTGCAGCTTGACGCAACAATGTCTCGGAGGTTTTACCTTTGTCTGTCTTACGTTTGTAGTTTCGCATCCTTAAAATAAAAGAAAAATGGTCATATGTATTTTAGATACAATTGAAGGTCAATTGAGGTAAGTTGTTCCGGGGAACTACCAGCCCCGTCAGGAAGGAACTTATAGCCCCAAATTACATTTATATACAAATACTGACATACTGGCAAACTAATATAATCAATTCAAAAAATACTTAAGCAATAAGATACCTTACTAATGTCACTACAATTTAGGATAGTTACGCATGAATTCGTCCATAATAAACAGAGATAGACCAAATAGTTAAAACACGAAAAAATTTACTTACGTGATGTTTTGACAGCTACGTGCGCACAGTCACTCAACCACCATCGCCAGAGTAACTAAAATTGCTGCCGGCGTGGCGCATCACCTGGCGCTTTAACGGCGCGTTTCACATATATTGCTATGTCTTTTCCTTACAAAGTTATTGCCATTGGAACAACTTACCCCGGGAACTTCCAACCCCGCGCTCCCCTACTCAGAATACAAAACACAACAGCATTAAACTGCTAGTTTACATTCATATTCTGTGAGAGTGTGCTAGTATTCCTTCCACGGTCGAGCCGACCCAGTGCTGCAACCATAATAGCCGCAGCGTGACTCTACCACGTATATAATTTCTTCTTCTTTAACCATTTCGTATTTCGAAATGCCGAATTATTGCCTAACTAATTAAAAATTGGGCGCGTTGTGCTACCTACCTATGTGTTGACCATAACTATATGCAATTCGACGCAAGAGCTGTAGGCAGTTGAAATCTCGGACTATAACTTCTTTGCGGACGTATCGACCGGCTCCCATGGTCGTTCATAGATTTAAGTTGTTCTGGGTTTGCAGTCGCCTCTACTACGCTTTGCTGGTCAGTGCAAACCATGCGGGGCTGCTTATATAAGCCTGCTTCTGATAAAAGTCTTGAAGACCATCAGCTTCGTTCGTTTGCGGGACGTAAGTGGAGGCGGTAAGTCCCGGAGGCGGCTGGAAAGCACAGCGGCTCGAGAAAACTCTCGACGTCGATAGTCATCCTCCACTTACACAGCCATGGTGACAGTCGCTGCTCTTCTTTCAGGCGGCAAATTCGGCGCTGACGTCTGCGTACGGTGCGTGAGCATGGCGTTATCTTCCCATTGGAGGTGATTTTTCAGTGTGGGTTTGTCATTGGTGTATACTGCTGCATAGTCTTGGGATACACGAGCCAGGATGGGGCGCACGGTTATATTACGTTTTACTACGCTAACGATGAATCATCGATGATGTAAAAATGGTGCCATTAGCCACACAATTGTTAATGGTATGTCCATGTCTTCTAAGAGCTTGTATATTAACCCGTCGTGCCACACACGATTAAACGCGTTTTCCATGTGGTTGAAGACGCCCAACTACTTGCAGCCCGAGTTGTCCTATTAATAGGAAATTGTTGTGATGTAGGTTAGCTGTGTCAGCTGTGTAGTGGCCGAATTGTTGTTCAACTAAATAAAACTTGGGCACGTTACGAACCTACTGCGGAAACTCACCCACAGATAGAGCCACAACTTCTTAGTAATTTATTTCTTAATGATTTTTATAAAATCTTATCGTTATTAAATGTCGCTTTCCGTGTGGTAATAACACGTAACGCATGAATCGAATTTAAACAAAAGCATATCTCATATATTAAACTTATTTGTATTACATAGCTTATTGCCTACTTTAAATGACTTCAAATTAATACTATCTGAATTTAATATATATTAAATTTAGATATAGCAAATAAGACAGCAGGTGTTCTGTAACAATAAGACAGCAGGCGTTCTGTGTCAT
This sequence comes from Parnassius orleans, assembly GCA_029286625.1. Classification (NCBI taxonomy): domain Eukaryota; kingdom Metazoa; phylum Arthropoda; class Insecta; order Lepidoptera; family Papilionidae; genus Parnassius; species Parnassius orleans. The sequence continues at coordinate 1,131,280 of JAGSMP010000027.1, read as the reverse complement.
GGAAACAGAGTGATTATTTGTGAAACATTATTCATTATACTGGAGCACATTCCTTGATGCATAGAACGATATTATATAAGATCCTTGTACGGCAGTGAAACCTCACAAAATTCACGTGGTTCCATACTTTTCAATTATAACGGATTGTGTCAACATTATCATGACGAATTTATTCACATGAAAGAACTGTCAACAGATCGCTAAATCCATTTAAAATTGCAATTAACAATTTCAATGTTGCTAGCGGGGATTGGATTCGGGACGTTTACGTACCTACTATGAAATAAAGACAAGTGCTTATCCTCTAAGCTACTAAGCCTCTATTGCTAGAAATACCGCATGAAATAATTTATTACGTTAAATTAATAATTTAATGTGTTTTAAGATATTTGTATTACGGTATAATATATGTACATATACAAGTACAATGTGTATGCATCTTTCTAGAACACTACACGTCTAGTGTTGTCTAGTGTTTATGAAACGGCCATGCTAGTAAATCAATCTTTGTAATATTTGTTTTGAAAATAAGATTTATTTTATTACCGCTTTGGCATTTACATAAAACGATTACTTGGTATTTAAGGAATGACTGACGTCCACGTTTATATTTGCTTGAACTTCGGGAACGGACTAGGAGCATAGGTTGGAATTTATGTATCAAAATATTCGTGAAACTTTTTTTTCAACTCCAATTAACATCGTTTAGGATGAGTATTCTTAGTAGTTTTACCAAGTAGAAAGACTAATGGAAATTTTCGTCCCAATACACTTACTGGTAAGATTACTGGGAATCTTCGTGTCGTGGTGTATTCCGAGTAGTCTTACTATACAGTCTTATTTGTAAAACTACTGGGAATTTTTTACCAAGACTTACACCGCGAAAGAAAATTCTCAGTAGTCCTACTCTATAAAATACATGGAACTTTTCATCAATACCTTAGTAGTTTAATTTAGAAATAGTATTAGGCAAGCTTAACTCCCTCCGAACGGGTTCCCGCCTTGTCGTGGCTGGGGGGCTTAGTAGCCGTGGCTTGGTCACCCGCGGTGAACAAAGAGGAACCCCTTGGCTGGCCCGTGGTGTAGGGCCGGCCCGAGGTGGCCACTCCGAGTGGGCTTGGCGAGCCCACTTCGGATGTGTGTCGGTGGGCTGCGGCGAGAGGGGTGTCCTCTCCCTACCGCTGCAGCCGAGGTGGAGTCGCGGAGGAAGAGGAGTGTTGGTATGGCGATGCGCCACTCGCCCTATTCTCCGCGACGCACCGTTGATTCGGTGGTGGTGGGGCCGCAGGGGGAGAAAAGTGTCGGTATTGCGAGGCACCACTCTCCCTACCCTCCGCGGCCGAAACTTGGTTGGCGGCGGAGCCAGAGACCAGATCCGCCGCTGGGGTCGGGAAAGCAGGTGCTACTGAACGCTCGAATTTCCTGGCCCCATGGCCTCCGGGGGGGCCGAGTCTGATTCGTTATGCAGGTGGAGTTAGAGGCCGCGGAGGAAGGCGTGCCTTGTGTTCCTGGTGCGCCTTACCTGAGAAGAAGAATGGGAAGCAGAGGTCCTCCCCCGAGGGGGGGCTACCATGGGGCGGCCGGCGCTGGTGGGGCCGCGGATGTGTGCGAAAGCGTTCCCATGGCCCTGCCAATATGCGGCGAAGGTGGAACACAATGGAGTTTTAGTCGGTGCAAGTCCGACGTAACCCGTCCTTGCCCCCGCGAGGCGGGTGTGCGTAGGCATTTCCCCATGTACAAAAAAAAGCAAGCATAAACTAAAAAACAAACATCAGTAAAATTAGGCTGAAAAACGCTAACATGAAGTGCATAATTATGACAAAAATAAACTAAAGTAGTTAGGCACTGATGAAATATTCCATCTATTTTATAGAATATTTTCCACTGGTCTTACCGGTTAGTTCTACTTGGTAAGAAAATTCCCAGTTGTTTTACTAATAAGATTATTTGATAAAATTACTGGGAATACACCATGTTACGAAACTTTCCAGTAGTCTTACTAGTAAAACTATTTTGTAAGACTACTGGGAATACCTCATCGTTTATCGTATCTATGTATCTCTGTTTGACTTTACAAATTACATTAAGCTTTGCATAAATCATTTTTCTTTTTTTTGTAATAGCGGCCAGTCCAGTTAAGCGTCGGTAATTGTATCAGCCGTTATCACGTGGGTACGATCGGGATTAAACTATGTCAACAGCTTTTAAAATAATTTTCTAAGATACTAAAATAAGTTCAATATATTTTTGGAATATATGAACATTGAAAAATCCATCTCCACATCGCTCCTGGTAAGAAGCTTCTAGCTCATTTCTTTTTTATTTTCAGAGATTAACGAAAGTTTTAATGTGTAGATAAAAAGACTATTGTTTGAAGACAAACATTTTAATGTTTTCCTCAATATTGATTTTATGTGATAAGTAAAATTTTCTACGGGATGCTCGTAAAGCTTTTTATGTCACCGCCAGAATGTGGTTTAGGAATATCGGCAAAAAGGGTCAGCAGTGTTGCTAACACTGCCGTCCCTTTTGGCCGATATTCCCAGAATTTTCGGGTGTATATATATATATATATATATATTATTGTATGTTCCCTCGTAAATTTTCACAACCTTAACGCCGACTTGTAGTACGGTATGTAGGTATGAAAACGTTACCTCACTCCCCACAATTGTCGAGCGAAATGCTATACAACGTGTTAAAAAATACCCCGTAAAAGTATAATTAATTATCAAAGCCAAAAATTTTGTCAACCCTAGTAAGCTGTCATGTCAGGGAACCAGATTATTTAACAGAAAGGCCTACGTACCTATTTTACCTAATAATTGTTTACTTTAATAGTTTTTCTATTTTTCATTCATAAATATTTGCTACCTCAGTACAAGGATGTCATTAACTCAAGTACTGGCTTCAAAAAATGTCAAGTTGGAAAAAAATATATGTTGTCAATTTCAAATCTTCTAATCGATATCCTACAACTGTTTCGAGTTTTTTTCTCAACATTTTTTGCAAAATAACGATGCTTTCTAACTCGGAATATTACGATATAATGTTATTATGCGTAGGCCATGAAGATAGCAATTTAAATCGTGCTACCGAACTGTATTGGCAACGATTTATCGATGGCAGACCCACTGAACAGCGACGGCTGCCTTCGTACCAGTGCTTTCTGAACATGTCAAGACGACTACATTCTATCGGCTCTTTTCATCGGTCTACTGGAAGTGGACGTCCAAGCACAGTCGACGCCAGGCAGGCTGAATTAGTGTTAGAGCATTTTGAAGAAGAGCCGACCACAAGTACGAGGCGAGCCTGAACAAGATTCGGTATAAACCATGTTGCAGTTTGGCGAATTTTACGTGAGGACAATCGTCACCCTTATCACTATCGCCGTACACAGGAGCTGATACCCTCCGATTTTGCACCCAAACTTTTTTTTGGAACTTCTGCGAGTGGTACCTCAGGCAGTTAGAGGAAAACCTAATTACGAGTACGTAAACTATGTTCTTTGGACGGACGAGGTCAGGGCTTTTAAATATGCATAACGATCACGTTTGGGCTCGTGTGAATCCACATGCATCACGGTAGGGCAGATTCCAACACCAGTGGCGGCTGAATGTGTGGGCTGGCCTTTATGACGGGCATGTCATCGGTCCCGTCATTATGCCATCACGTCTGAAGGTTAGCAACTATCTAACGTTTTTACAAACGGAATTCGAAAAGGCGATTGCCGACTTTCTTGTGGCTGACTGGGATTACTTTGAGAACCAAAGAAACATGGTGTTTCAGCATGATGGAGCTCCGGCACATTTTGCTCGCAACGTACGAGAACATCTTAACGTTCGCTTTCCGCGAGGATGGATCGGCCGCGGGGGACCGGTGCTATGGCCTGCTCTTTCTCCGGACCTCACACCCTTGGACTTCTTTTTGTGGGGTTATGTAAAGGACAGAGTGTATTTCTCCGATAGCCCAACGGCTGCCGAGATGGAACAGCGTGTTAGATCGGTTTTCGCATCAATAACACCGACGATGGTGCGAAATGCCACACAAGCCATATCCCGACGAGCGAGGTTGTGTATTGAACAAGGCGGAGCACACTTTGAGCCGTTTCTGTAAATTTGACGTTTATTATGAAAAAGTAAGTGTTCGTTTAGGCTGTTTCGTTAGGTTAGGTCTTTTAAAATTTTTGTCGTTCCGCGAATTAGGTAGAAATGTAGGTACATTCTGCGTAGTAGTAGTATAAGTAGTTTACTCTTTAATTTTACTGAAATAGGGTTTGCACAGCAGTGAAAATAATAATATTTTTTTATTTTTTTGGGGTATGCTATACAGCGTTACTACGGTTCTTAAATATTGTGAATGGACTCATTATAAGGCCCCATTTAACCTCCTTTCGGCTTTACGGGTAGTTTTGTAACACCCAGTAAAGCGGGGAGAATTTTTGAACAAACAATGTGCATCCAACCTCGAAGAACGAAGATGTCTGGGTGGGCACTACACAGAGCACAGAGTACATACTATGTACGGATACTGGGCATGGACAGGTTTTTTTGAAAAAATAAAAGATAAAAACGATTTTCAATTAAAAGAAAATTAGGAACGACAAAAACTAAGAACGTTACGAAAATTAAGAACGTTAACGTAACCTAACAACTACCTTAAAAATAAAAGGCATACATTAATTACATTTCAATAGATTTACAGAGCAAGGTTAAAAAGTTAAATAAACGGCCAAGTGCGAGTTGGACTCGCGCATGAAGAGTTCCGTACATTCGTAATACACGTTTCTAATAGGTGAGCCCTGTTTAATTTTTAATTTATTTTTATTTTCATTATTTGTTGTTATAGCGGCAACAGAAATACACATTCTATGAAAATGTCACCTGTCTACCTATTACGGATCATGAGATACAGCCCGCTGATAGACAGGCGGATGGACAGCGGAGGCTTAGTAATAGGGTCCCGTTGGTTACCCTTCCGGTTCGGAACCCTAGAAATGCTACAAAGTCGTCATAACCTACCTACCTATTCTGCCACCAAATGACAGTGCTTCTGTTCTGTTCTGGTCTGAATGCCAGTAAAATTACAGGTAGGTAGGCTGTGAGACATTGTATCTTAGTCCTCGTGGTGACAACGCATTTGTAACCTTTTTTGTTTGAAGTTGGTTGCTGCTACGAGGGCGACATTGCAAGTTTTTAGAACTGGCCACTTGTAAACGATATAATAAAAAAATAAGTTCAAATTTTGAAAATGGAACACTTTGCCAATGTTATTGTGTATGTATTTTATTAATTTGTCATTTGTTTACGATTTGGCGGCAAATCGAAAATTGTCTGTGTCAAGTCAGCATGAATTTAACGCGAGAAAATTTTCGTACAATGATTTTATGACTTTTGATGTCATTTAAGTCAACAAGAAAGTTATAATAGACTTCGATTGGCCTTTCACGGTGAAGCCCATCTAGTGCCACTGTTTACGACTGGTTTAATGAATTTAAACGTGGTCGCACTAATCTCACCGATGATCTGCGTGAGGGACGGCCTTCTACGGCGACGACTGAAGATAACATCAGTGTTGTGCGGCGTATGATAGAGACTAACAAAAGAGTGACTTATCAGCAGATTCGGATAAACTTAGGTATCGGTATGAGTCAAAAGCACAAAATCCTCCATGAAAATTCAGCGGTCAGGAAGCTTTTTGCCCGGTGAATGCCTCATAATTTGACAGAGGCCCAAAAACTCCGTCGTGTTGATTGGTGTCGTGAAATGGTTCAAAGATTTAACGGAGGTGACTCAAATGCTGTGTTCGACATACTTATGGGTGACGAAAGCTGGATTTATTGTTATGATCCTGAAACTAAGAGACAGTCTGCTGTCTGGGTGTTTCCTTTCGAGGAGTTGCCAACTAAAGTGAAGAGAGGTCGAAGCGTGTGAAAGAAGATGGTGGCCTCGTTCTTCGGAAGGACAAGTCATTACGCAACAATTGCTTTAGAGGATCGAAAAACAGTTACTGCAGAGTGGTACACTAAGAATTGTTTGCCACTTGTCTTGGAAAAAGTTCGGGAGAAACGACCTCGCAGTGGGATCCTCCTTCACCACGACAACGCCTCGTCACACACCGCCAAGCAAACAATCGACTACTTGGCGACGTCAGACGTGGAATTACTGGGTCTCCCGCCTTATAGCCTCGACCTCGTACCTTGCGATTTTTATTTATTTCCGAAAATAAAAGAAAAACGCCAAAGAAGCAGTGGCTGCGTTTCAAAATGCCGTCGAAGAGACCCCTAAGGACGAGTGGGCAAAGTGCTTTTCTCAGTGGTTCCATCGGATGCAGCGATGTATTGATGTAAATGGACACTATTTTGAAAAGATATAATAAAACTAATAACTTGCTAGTTTGTTCAGTTTTTGATTTTCTAAGAACTTTCAGTGTCACCCTCGTATCCATGGACCACAGTGGCCACTTATCATCTGGTGGACTGTAGGTTCGTTTGTCACTTCAGTTTTATATAAAAAAATACTTTCCAAGTACTTATCACCCCTACCTTTACCGTTACAACATATTTAAGTCCGCTGCTGAACATAGCCCTTAGATTAGCCCTCAGACAAGCCCTTAGATTGCCTAATTTCGGGAATATTTGTTATAGTTGCGACGCTTGGCAAGCGGGTTGGCAACCGCAGTTTTTTATTTTTAGTCTCTATTAGGAAGACGCTGCTGCCCATCTCCTAATTTGTTTCCCTCTGTCGCCTCTTACGACAACCACGGGATAATGTGGGATAGTGGATATTCTTATACCGCCACTACACGGCATTACACGGTACTTATGTCACCACAAAATTATAAATCTGTATGTTATTTCCGTAAATCGCATTATAATTTTAAGCATTATATTTGAGGTAAATTCAATTATGTTAAGGGGCTGTTTAAAAGGTTATGCGGTTGCCTTCATTCATTTCACTGGGCTTAAATAATATTGATAATTATTAGTTATAAGAGCACAAAAACAAAACGTTAATACGCTTGAAGTGACTTATGGTAAATTGATTTAAGTGAACGTCGATTGGAACGGTTGTATCGAAAATATAATATATTTTTATACCAATATCTTCCTCTTCTTCTATACGCTATCCCGGCTACTGCTATGGTCTCCTTCTTGCTTATCCGTCCCCACTTTTAGCAGTCTGAAGCGTCCTAGTTAGTGAGTCCATTAACTCACACAACAAACAGCGTTTTTTGGGGTTTGGCACATATTCTTGCTTCTTCCGCAACGGTATCAATACATCGCCTTCAAACGTGCTCTACCAAAAAAAAAATTGTAACACTAGGAGTCGGTCTGGGTACGTACCTACCATCTGCTGGCAAATAGCAGTGCTTGCATTGTTATCCTTTCCTGATTTCCTTCTTTTTCTTGTTGACCTTTCCTATCTTATTGTAATTGTGTTGTGTGGTTTTCGCGTATAATGCCAATGATTTCTTTTACTATTATTTATTCTGTGGTAAAAGTAAAAACAATTATGCATAAACAAAACATCTTATCTACAAATACAACGTGTTCAACGTAAAATTCTTAATCCAAACATACCGACAAGCCGAATACTTAATGTCGCAATCCGAGTCTGAACTCATAATTTATAGTAGAGCTACCTGTTCCCGGCGACTTTGTTCGCGTGGAATTTATTACGATTTGATTTTATGGTTTTTATTTTTTTAGCGCGGAACTCTAATTATTTTTTTAAATAAAAGTATCCTAAGGTACTCCTTAGCTATCTGCCTGTTTTTTTTTTGTTATAAGTACCGTATATATACTTACATATGCATTTAGTTAAAAGCTGTTATTTTGACATTACAAACAGACACTTCAATTTTATTTATTTGTATAGATTACGCTATTGCTCGTAAAATAGTAGGTAATTCACATTTGTGTGATTACAAAAGCGGAGCAATGAAATCTTTTTTTAGCCGTGGATTTGTGAATGTATGATAAATTTTCTTAAGATTTCTTAGAAATTTCAAACACACACATAAGCGCGGATGTCACCTAGCCTAGAAAAAATAACGCCATATTTTGTACTAGTGACGCGGATAAAGTTATTTTCTCTGTCTGCTTCTCTTCCTGCTTGAAGTTTCCGTACTCTCGGTCATTCTGTTGTTACTGTTCTTATTTTGAAATTCCAATTCCCAATTTATTTTAAATTCATTAACAACAAATATTTAGTTTCTTAAATTGAGATTGGAGTCATTTTATACCAGTCCGTATTACTTGATATTTGAGAGGATTTGTAGCATTACGCTTGAATTTATGATTCCGTCTAAATACTTGTCTGGACAATTTTAGCTTACAGTTGACAGGTTTGTCATAGTTTAGATAACCCCCTGCTGAGGTTGGAAGTCGAGTTATAAGTGAACGTTGAGACCTTTAGACGTCAGGTGATGTAGCTGCTATAGCTGCTGTATGATGATGCGGTGAGAACGTGCCCAGTACGGTAAGTCAAGGCACAAAGTGTTGGGTTTAATCGTATTAGGTATAGGGTGGACTTGTGTGAATCCGAAATCCATAATGTTCTAGAAGGAGGCTACTGAGCAGGATCGGAAGAGGACAGATCTCACTTGGAGAAGACGTTGTCAAAGCGTTCGTCACGACCCTCCCCTTGATGATCGTATTCTCTTATACGGAGGTTAAGTTTGGCGTTAGTTCAGTCTGTGACCTTGATTACGTATAGACTGATGGCTGAATGATGGATTGACGGGCGGTATTAGACGGTAAATCAGACTGACGATCAGTCCAACCGAAAACTTCTACGCGATAACACGCATACGCATTAGGTATGGATTTTAACAAGAAAAAATTAAAGAATTCACGACGATAGTTGGATCTTAGGGTATTAATTTTCTTTTTTACATCTCCTACATTAGCTTGGGGTTTTATTTTTTTCAAAATTACTAATAGTTTCTGCATCGCCTCGTTTCTCTTATATTTATTTACATGTTGGTTATTCGTTTTATCCCAAAGAATAGGTAAAACTTCTAAAGTTCTCTTCTAAAGTGACGGCTCCGTGGCGCAGTGGCTTAGCAATGAGTTACAGCGCTGGGGGCCGTGGGTTTGAATCCCGCATGGAACAAGTATTTGTGTGGCCTACAAATAATTGTTCCGGGTCTGGGTGTTTGTCCTTGTGCAATTTATGTTTGTAAACTGCCTCCACGGTACAGGAGAAAATACTAATGTGGGGGTAACGTTTAAATAAAAAGTTATAATTAATTCTTTCTCCGGGGCTAATGGTTGAGAAGGGAACGTCAGAGGTGGCGGGGGAGTCGTCGCACGCGGCGACAAGGTGTGCGACTCCGTCGCTGTCTAAGCGGTGACTGACGTCAGACTGATAGCTTATCTATGCTGATAGCTATGAAACACACGTTCAGTCTGGCATCAGTCTGACCAGACTGACAAAAATTATTAAATATTTAAATAATCATCAATCCGGACCATCAATCCATCAGTCTACGTGTATACAGTCAGTTTCTCGTCATTCTGACATCAATCATGGATTAAACTGACGCCAGATTGAGCGTGGTACCTCCGTCGTACGAGAAACAGGACCTTTACGTTTGCAGGCGCTCAGTTTGGGGGCCCCAAACACCCAGTAAGGTAGCCCCAAAGAGTACGATGACTCAAAAGTGGTCACGAGACTTCGTGGCAGCATTGCAAGTATGTTGGTATTAGTAAGTGCTACCCCCGGGATGTGCTTCTAGTAAAGCAAAGCAATGGAGGGGCTCCAGTTGCATTGCGAACGTAGATCACGGTACTCCTCGTATACGCTGATGGTGACTACCGTGGTAGCTGGTAGAAGTCTGGCATAAGCTTTCTGTAGCCCCCGCAGAAGAAGGTATACCCTTAAAAAGGTATGGTGGTGGTAGCGATAGATGTAGTAAGCAAGTGTGTAAAGTAGGAGAAAAAAGAAGGGAAACTAGTTGATTATATGTACATATAACATTTTAATTTTGCATAAAGAACATTAGTAAATTCATTTTCTCACCCTTAATTTAATGAATGTTCCCAAAATATAGCCTAAATTTATTTTAATCCCTTTTATTAATTTTGAGAAGAACTGTGCTTTCAACCATCAATATAAAATCGCATGAGTATCGTAGACATGTTTTAATGAAACATGACAGTAAAGTAGTTGCTAAGTCTTATTAAATATCAGAATCATAGACATATTTTGATGAAAGACGCCAGCAAAGTAGTTGTTAAGCCTTATTAAATATTAGCATCTTTGATTATTTATCAGAATTAGCATTCCAGTGCAGCGGTGCGTAGCTTCAAAAGACGAGTTAAAACTTTAACTTTTTGACTTACCGAAAGAACTTTTTAACTAAAAGATTTTCAGAATAATTAATCGCATAATATTTCAGTTTTAAGTAATTGATTTTTTTTTTCAATCGTAGAAATCGCATTTGAATACGACCTTAAGCGACATTTTGAACACAAAGAGTGTTTAATTTTGGATAGGTATCCATTATTCATGTCTACGACTTCAATAAAAGTCTACTGTCTGAGTAAAAAAATTACATCGAAAACTAGCTTGAATATTTTTATCTTCAGTTCAGTTTAATACTCAAAGGATCTTTTAAATTATTTCTACCGTATGAATTGTTTGTGATTTTACAGAATAAGAATTATAAAAGAGTGTTGTGTATCTTTCAGAACCTAGAAGAACCAAAAACAAACAAAATTTTCACAAAAAAGACAAAACAAAATTATGTTTTTCGTATTCTGCTGTTTGAGCCCCGAATGTTTTACGCTACTGCCACCAGTTTTTCATTTTAAAATAATCTATTATCGTTTTTAATAATAATTACTTAAATTAGGAAATAAAAAATAAGTTTTTTATTTATTGCAAAAGTTTTCGCACAACAATGTAAATTTTTCATTCCCTTCATTTGAAAATTACTGTTACCGTTACAGCCTATTAAAATCCACTGCTGAACATAGGCCTCCTCCATAGATTGCCTCATAGGAGGAATATTTGCCATAGTTACATAGCAATCAGGTTGGCAACCGCAGTTATTTATTTTTAGTCGTTATTAGGAAAACAATGCTGTCCATCTCCTGATTTGTTTCCCACTGTCGCCTCTTACGACATCCACGGGATGATATGGGGTAGTGGAAATTCTTACACAGTCACTACACGGTCAAAATTTACCTTCAAGAAAATTCGTTTTTAAAAACTCTGGATTTTTATATAAAAATCAATTGCTGTCCGTTAGTCTGGCTAAAACACGAAAATAGATCGACTGATTTTGATTAAATTTTTTGTGTGTATTTGAGTGGGTCTCTGGATGGCTTAGATTTACAATTGGACTCGGAAGGTGGCGCTGTTGTCGAGATCCAGAAATCACCCGTGCGAAGTCCGGGCGGATCGCTAGTATTATATATTTTTGAATATAGAGATTACGTACTAATATTATTAAGTTTTTCTCTCAGCGAAGATTTTTCCCTATTTTAACGATGACGTCGGTATTGCGTTGTCATTGTGTCGTTATGATTGCGTCCAGTTCGTTTCAATCACAAAGTAGATAAAAACTACGAAAAGTTCATCTTAGTTCAAAAATGGTTTTTGTTTTTCATTAATATTGTTCTTGTTTGTAAAAAACTAACAATTTCGAGGGATACAAATAAATACGAAAAATACAAAATATATTCCTTTATAAAACCGTTTGCTAAGTGTAATGAGTCATTGAAACCATGCTATAATTTGGACATATCAGAAAAAGATTGGGTAATATTATGTATTGGTGAAAATGATGCAGACCCAAACCAAATCCATTTTCATTTAAAGAATAGTTTAGAATTGTTCACCAAATGTAATGTAATAATACTTAGCGTTAATAGAAATACATACCTAAATGAAAAAAAAAAAATACACTTCTAAAATTTACATGTCACACTTACCATAATTGCCATTTTTTGGATATATCTAATTTAAATGAACATTATTATAACTACCACTACTTACAGGGTCATATATGCAGGTTAATCAATCTAACCATAATTACCAAAGACTATAAAACTAAATACATTCCTTCAGGTACAAATAAAGTAAAACCCTATTATCTTCCTATTATTAAACATGGCTTACTTAAAAGTTCCCCTTCGGGTATATGCAGAGTGAAAGGGACCATCCCATATTATTTTCCTATCATTAAACGTAATTCAACTACTTCATCTAAAATATTTAACATTAAGAATTTTTTTATGAGTAAACCACGGGAATTAAAATTAAAAGCGGATAAAAAAAAAAAAAGACTACTCCATCAAAACATCGCAGGTATTTTAAACAAAATTGACACCATTGAACTATGTCTAATTGAACTTTCCAAAAATAACTATCCAATACAGATTTTATGCTTTAGTGAAACTTTTATAAAAAGAGGGAATGAGTCACATATTACTATTAAGGGATATACAATGGGCAGTTATCATTCTAGGAAAACACAAAAGCGTGGTGGTACGTGCATTCTAACATATTGCGGAATTGATTGCAAGCCAATAGAAGTATGTAAAGAATGCTCTTGTGATAATATATTTGAATGTTGCGGTATAGAAATCCCCAGTTTAAATACAGTAATAATATGTTTATACAGAACACCTACATCTAACATTAATTCATTTTTTAATAAATTTGAAATACTGTTATATTAAATTAAGATTCAAAATTATAAATAAAAAATTCATATTAACAGGTGATTTAAACATTAATATACTATTAAATCATAAAAATACAATTACCTTAAAAAATATCCTCTCAAATTTTAATTTTACTTTACATATAAACGAGCCAACACGACAAAATAACTGTATAGTCTCATAGCAAGTAATGACGAAGAGGCATATGGTACAGTACACCGGCTCTATCTATCTGATCACGACACCGCGCAAGTGTTAGAATTTCCAGGAAAGTGTGAAAAAAATGTCACAATATTGGTACGTTAAAAAAAGAAATTTTAATGATGAAAATATAGAAAAATTTCTATATTACATATCACAATTATCTTGGCATGAAGTCTACGCGGAATCAGACGTAAATAAATCATTTAGTATTTTTCATCAAGAACTTACATTGTATTATGAGTTATGTTTACCCTACTATAAATCTAAAATAACTTCAAACAGTCGATCTCCTGCATGGATCACTAAAGGCCTGAAAAAAGCCAGTGCCATTAAAAGACAATTAAGGTTTTCATATTATAAATTTAAGAAACAAGACACATTTGAAATATATAATATTTATGTTACAATATTAAAGAAATGCATAATATGGTCAAAAAAAATATTAATAGAAAACATCTTAAGAGAGCAAAAAATAAATGAAAAGCCACTTGGAATATAATAAAAGATAAAAATAATTGTATCAACTCGATCAACAACGTGAAATCAGTACAAAACGACGGAAATATTATTCACAATACCATTCTTTTATCATGACTTTTTCATTAATATTACTAATGGAAATAATTTACATGCGCCAAACGAACAATATCATAAAGTATCAATAGATGTTAATGATAAATCAATATTCTTGATACCTACTTCAGAGCTTGAAATCATAAATATAATTAAATCATTAAAAAACATCAAAGCTGTGGCGTATGACTCTATATCTACAGAAATAATTAAAGTAAGTGCTCGTGTCATTGCCCCCATTCTTAACCATATAATCACAAATTTCTTGATTCAAGGAATATTTCCAGATAAATTAAAGCTTTCTATTATTAAACCATTGTACAAGAAAGGTGATAGAAAGGAACCTAATAACTATCGTCCTATTACCCTTGTACCTATTATATAAAAAAAAATTGAAAGGGTTTTTTTACAACAGGTTGATTGAATTCCTTAATAAACATAATATTATTAAAAAAGAACAGAATGGTTTTCAACACAATAAATCAACTTCTTTAGCAGCATTCTCTCTTATAAAAAATATAACTGGATACATTGATGAGAAAATTCCGGTGGTAGCCATATTCTTTGATATGAGTAAGTAAGGCTTTTGATTTTGTAGATCATGGGATTTTGCTCCCCAAATGCGAAAAATATGGCATTAGAGGTGTAGCTTTAGACTGGATAAAAAGTTTTCTAATCAATCGTAAGCAATGTGTTGAAATCACTACTTTAAATGACAGTCATGAATGCAGTGTACACAGATCCCCATCCAGGGGTCAATAAACATGGAGTTCCACAAGGGAGCATATTAGGCCCCTTATTATTCTTATTGTATATTAATGACTTACCAGATTCAATAAATTGTCAAAGTGTTCTATTCGCAGACGACATATCTATAATAGTGCCATATAAGGATCAAGATACATCTCACGAAATAAAAATAAGTAAAGAGGTACAATCTGTATTAAGATGGGTAAAAGCAAACAAATTAAATGTAAATCTGTCAAAAACAAAATTCATAAAATTTGGTACGAATAAAAGTAAACGCCCTGATAATAACATTAACATAAAAATAGAAAATGACAGTATAGAAGAAGCTGACAGCATAAAATTCTTGGGTGTAACTTTGAATAGATTTTGTAAATGGAAACAACATGTAAATGATGCTTGTCTCAAACTAAGCAGATTTGCCTATGCCCTTAGAAAGCTTCGGACCGTATCAGATGAAAAGACTGAAGGTATAGCATATAAAGGCTATGTAGAATCAATCCTTAGATATGGGTTAATAATATGAGGGAATTTGACTGATGTTGGTCAAGCATTCATTGCACAAAAGAAATGTTTAAGAGCTATTTGTGGAGCAAGTCCACTTGACCCCTGTATACCTCTATTTAGAAAACTTAATTTACTGACATTGACCTGCATGTATGTTCTTGAGATATCAGTCTTTGTAAGGAAGTATAACGAGTTTTTTACTAAATACAGACCAAGAGATCCAACTAAAATAATGATTCCGTCTTGTAGAACAGCTTTAAATAAACGGAATGTATATCATATGTGCATATCAGTTTTTAATAAACTGCCTAAGAGTCTACGGGAACTTCTATTTGAATATTTTAAAATTAAGTTAAGAAAATGGCTAGTGGATAAGTATTTTTATACGATACAAGAGTTCATGCAACATAAAACTAATGTATATGATTATTTGTAAAATTAAATATAATTTAATATAATAATAGTAATAATAAATATGCTAAATAATAATATAACTTGACATTTTTGTGAGTAATATAATAGTATTTTAATTGAAAATTGAATGCTGTCGAAAACTTTTCAGCCCTCTTAACACTTATCAGTTCTCCCTATTTCAAAGAAGTGTCTATGTATAGCAGGCAACACTTTTTAAGCAAGTGTTTGTAATTAAAAGGTTAAGGTAATAAATTAAAGTATTTTTTTTAGACTTTAATTTATTACTGGCTATTTGTTTACTCATTTTTTTTGCCCGGATCGGCGACAGTATCAGAGTCAAAGGTGCGAGACGTGTGGTGCTACGATTGGAGATCCGCCTGTCCAGCATCTCGATTAAGGCAAATCCTCCCTACAACAGGAAAAGCCCACCAGTTGATTTCCTAAGTCGTGGTCTTTTATAAAGTAATAAAGAAAAAGACGGAGATTCTCACTAAAACATATATTTATATTATTTTGTTTTTATTTTATAAAATTAGGGTGACAAACGAGCACACAGTCCACCTGCTGGTAAGTGGATGCTGTAGCCCACAGACATACATCTATCCTCGATTAAGTATCAAAATTCAAATGCGTTATCACACCTGAGGACTAATGGAATGCCTCGTTTTCAGTTAAAAGGGTCACTGGTTCTCTACACTCACCATATAAAACACAGCAGCATTAAGCTGCTAATTTACGCTGGTATTCTGTGAGAGCGTGGTCCTTCCTCGGTGGAGACAATCCGTTCGTGCTACAACTATATAGTTTGATTTAATTGATTTCCGATTAAGAATATAGGTTGCTAATAACTTTCTTAAATTCTTTGTAATATTTTTTCTAAAATGCACACCAGAAACATAATTGCTGATTGAATACTGTATGCAAGTAGAAGTGGTAGCTCAGAGGATAAATTTTCGAAAGGGAAAGGGCTGAGTCAATCTGTGGGGCGTATATAGTCAGTAACTTTACTTTTTAAATAGAAGTTATTATAATTATAAGAAGGAGAAGCAGTTTTTATAGATCTGATTGCCTGCGTTTATATGGCGGCAGTAGACAGAAAAATTCTTTCAATGATTCTGATGACTGTGACGACTAATTTATCATTGAACTCGTCAAAAGCGTATATTACCTCACAATAGTAGACTAAAGGCATGGCAGTGTACCTTTACAGTGATAGATAGTGTATATTGAAAAGTGTCGATGTAGCGGCCTCACAACAACTTCTCTTCTATCTGTTTCGTTTCCCGCCTCCGAGACAATTCAACTTGACAACATGGACTCTACAACAAAAGGCGCCTCGCTCTATTTATTTCTGTTCTAACCGTTACGAGAATAATAGTTATGTATATTGTTTTCTATCGCAATTTCGGTCAGTGAGTCTACCTCAATCCGTTTAAGTTAAAAGAAAATAAACGAAAATCAGTAAACATCCTGAACTTTAAATGATTTCACACCTTCATATTTACAGCAGTCGTTTAAAGTAGCAAATTTTACAAGTGTAAACTTTGCTTAAAGTGAGGGACTGAAAAGAATTCTAAACATCTTTTAACTGTACAAATACTAAATCGACATCGTCTATTTAAGTTCTGATGTGGGAGTACGCCTGTAAGTATTATTTGTGTGATCGGGGACGGTTGTAAACATCAGGCCGGCGGCGCGGCGTCACGTCGGTACGGCATCGTGTGGACCACGCGGGGAGGGATTCGCGTCACTCGGGCGGCCGCCGCCGCGCGCTTCGCTCGCAACATGTCGGTTCGCGTAGGTCATCGCGATCGTGATCGCTTTTCGAGACATTCTTCCCGCGCTTCTGCCGATCTCGCTTTTCCAAGTAGTTCAAGTCGAGATCACTCATTTCGCTCGGTCCATTCAGGTCGCGTGCCGAGAGTTTCTAGCGATGACTTAATGGTACCTGTGCGCACTTTGCGCTCATCGTCGTGTCGTGTGGCTTCAGGTGCGCCTCACCGCCTCCGGCGCCATCACTCTTCCGCCGCCGATTGTGAACGAGCTCGACGATCTCGGCGTCATACACTAGAACTCCCCAATAGTCGCGGTCCAAGTGTTCGCAGCCGCTCTCCTGAACCGCCGCCTCTACCTCCGGAGCCTGAAATTCCGCCGGAAGACGCTGGAAAAGAAGCACGGAGGCGTCGAGTTGTTGCAGCCGTGGCAGCATCATTCTTCGCACTCGCGCTGGCGTCAGTGCTCGTGGTGGTGGTTACGCTGACCCACAGCTCGGTTCTCCGCGCTCACAATCAAACAGCCAAGTACTACACGTTCTCCGTGCCGCCACACCATCCTCTCAGTGAGCCCCGTTCATGTTGCCCCACCGTCGCCCCTCCCGCTTCGCATGCGACTGTCTCCGACCCTGAGTGTCAGGGGCTGCGAACGTCGCCGTGCCTACGCCCGCGCCGTCCAGTCTGCTCCTCACCGCCAACATTAGCGGTACATATCGTGCAGTACCTATATACACATTACGATAAAATTAACCGGGGACTGAAACCACAAATGCCGAGCGATCTTCTCAAAGGAACAAAATAAACAAAAAATTCATGAATCCTCATTTAAAAGGGAAAACAAACATATTCTTTCGAAGCCTCAAAGGGAGCAGAGAAAGAAGTGTAATAAGGGGATCGCTAAGCCTTTGTCTAATTAAGTCCCTGTGCACAGGGACCACACATGCTACGCACGTTCGCAACCCCCTTATCTGCATGAGTTGTTAGTTCATAATAGATGTCACGTGTTTAAATGTATTAATGTATTAATAATACCAATGAAATACATAATTATAAGTTATAAGTTATAACGAATAGCTGAACAGAACTATGGAGTAGTTTTGGAAGAGGTTTTGTTTTAGCATATTATTTATTATACATATTTAAATCAATTTTATACTATTACCTTAGTAAGAATGATCAAAAAAGCAGGCTTCGGGCTTTCACATTTTAAATACATTAGGAAACAATAAACTTAAAACTTATTCATATTTTCATGTCAAACGTCCATGTTACACCTATTCCGATAGTTGCTGAGAACACTATGCTCGAAGTTGTTGCCGAATGTGTACTTGGGACAAAATGTTGTTCCGATCGACCAAGAGGTCAACTGACGAATCCAACTCGTCTGGGTTGAGTTTGGGAAACTGCAACAAATAAACTTGTCTAATATTCAGCAGAATTTTAAGACGAAAGTATTCAACCAGTACGTGTTGCCGATGATGACTTATGGAACTGAAACGTGGTTCATCACTATTGGCCGTATGAGCTAGATAAAAGTCCTTCAGCCTGCGATGGAAAGTGCTATGCTCGGAAATTCTTTGCGGGATAAAGTTCGTATGATGATATCCGCAAAAGAACAAGAGTAAGTTAGATAGACCAGCGGACCAGTAAGCTGAAGTGGCAATGAACCGACCGACAACCGATGGAGAAGAAAGTTTTTTAAGTGGCAGCCTCGTACTGGCTAATGCAGTGTTGGGTGACCCCCACTAAATGAAGTGACGAGCTTATGAAACACGCAGGCAGTGGATTGATGCAGGTGGCTCAGGACCGTACTTTGTGGCAATCTTTGGGCGATGCCTATGTTCAGCAGTGGACTTGTGTTGTGCTCTAATAGTAGCAGTGATAGACAAAAGCATAGAATTATACGTAATAATTCTATGGTCAAAAGCATAGAATTATACGTAATAATTCTATGGTCAAAAGTAATTATTATTTTTAAAATAAAATTGCCTTTTAACTTTTAGAATATAATCCCATAAAATTCTATAACAAATTTTAGATTAGGAATGTGAACCTAACTCTTACATTACATACATTAAAAATACCTACATACTATAGTACATGTAGATTTAGCTTCATTTGAAGTATTTTATTTTATTTTTTATATTTTTTATCACACACCAGCTTTTTGATAAATACTTCATTAGGCCTCATTCAAATAGATTAGACTAATGTTTACTTTATTTTTGTATTTACCTTTAATACAAATACAAGTACAAATTCAGTTAATCAATAATATTCAGTTAATCCTCTTAATTTTGTAAATTGTTTATCTTAGGTATTCTACCAAACATATAAGAGTTCACTGCTTAACGTAGCCCTTCCTCATTATTGCCCTATTTTGCTATAGTTGCTACGCTAGTCAAGAGGGTTGGCAAGCGCAGTTTTTTATTATTTTTTGTTGTTATCAGTAAGATACTGCGGCCTATCTCTTGTTTCAGTAGTCTGTTGCCCATTACGACACCCACGGATGATTTGAAGTACTGGATATATTTTTGCCGCTACTTTACAGCAACTTCATGCATTAGCAGCCCGTAATGCCTGCACTCTGCAGTGGTCGCGATGAGAAGAACCAAAGCGTCTGAATTTATAAAATTTATTTATTCTATTCCACACTGTAAACATAGATGGTATAGAATGGTGAATGTGTCTGACAATCATACTACGAGTATAAATAGGTATTTCGGATGTAAAATGTTAACTGGGGAAAGGAAAACATCTAGTAACGTTTACTTCGAAAATATTTATTACATGTGGCATCAATATTATGCTCATTCGTTGATATTCTTGAATCAAAAAATGCTAGGTTATGGACCACCGAGACTTTCCTTGATTACAGAATACTATGCGGAAATTATGGGATTTAATTTCCACGTAACTTTTATTATAGACTGACACTTACTGATACCATTATGTTAGAGTGTAGTATAGTATAACGAATTCAGGTTTTTTGAATTAGATTTGACCTTTGATTGCAAGTACATGCATATTAATAATTGCGTGTACAATTAACTCGTTCATAATTGAACATAAGTAAACATATGTTATAGGGTAGTGGATATTCTTGCACCATCACTACACGGTAAACCCCCCATATCATCCCGTATGTCCCGTGTCGTAAGAGTTGACAAAGGGAAACAAATCAGGAGATGGGCTGCAGCGTATTTCTAATAACGAGTAAAAATAAAAAACTGCGGTTGCCAATCCGCTAGCCAAGTGAAGCACCTATGGCAAATATCCACCCTATGAGGCAATCTATAAGGGACGCCTATGTTCAGCAATGGACTTTAATAGGCGGTAACGGTAACGATAACGGTGACATAAGTACTTGGGAAGTATTTTTTATATAAAACTCAAGTGACAAACGAACTTACAGCCCACCAGATGACAAGTGGCCATTGTATCCATGGACACCTGCATCTGTACAACGTATATACGGTACATATAAAAAAACTACAATTTTTAAATTTTTTGTCTGTCTGTCTGTCTGTTTGTTCCGGCTAATCTCCGAAACGGCTGGACCGATTTTGACGGGACTTTCACTGGCAGATAGCTGATGTCATAAGAAGTAACTTAAGCTACTTTTATTTTAGAAAAAGAATTAGAGTTCCGCGCAAATAAATTAAAACCCTAAATAACACGCGGGCGAAGTCGCTGGGAACAGCTAGTGAACAATATTTCTCAAACATTTAGGATTCCTCAAGATTTTTTTTATTCATCACGTAGTAAATCTTAAGGCGATTAAAACTAGGCGGCCGTCCTGTTACTGAGTAGCGCTTCTTTTTGAAGCCAAACGAAAACAATTTTTTGTAAATATTTTATACTTTCGCTTAAATGGTAGTTCCAGCAGGAATTTAAACTAAGGACAGGCGGTATTATATACGAGTAATCCGACTTCTACTTGCCCACAACACAGCACGTTTTCAACATAGTTTATTTGATAGCTGAAAAAATATTTTCGCACATAGCAATTGACAGACAATCACGGATGTGGTTGGTTTTTTGTTTATGTGTAACATAAACATACTCTGACGCAAGTTGATGCTGATTTTTGTTCCGCAGAGTAGGTTAATCTCATTTTAGATTTCCAAGAAATTTAAGACATCATAACGCAAAGGATTTTCTTTTTTAGATATTTTCATGATTTTGACGAAATGTAGCAGTTTGTATTTTAAATTTTACTCGGATATTTTTATTATCTTGATATTCAATGACGGACCGAATCTTTATCTTAATTAATAAAGGAATATCTCCAGTATTGTAGAGGCGAATGTAATATAAGATTATACACTAATCCATATTATCATCTCGTGGGTGTCGTAAGAGGCGACAGAGGGAAACAAAAGCAGCGTCTTCCTAATAACGACTAAAAACTGCGGTTGCCAACCCGCTTGCCAAGCGTGGCAACTATGGCAAATATCCCCCTATGAGGCAATCTATGGGGGAGACCTATGTTCAGCAGTGGACTTTATTAGGCTGTATTGGAACGGAAGTATATACGCAGTTTCCATTTTGGAGATTGATACTTTAAGATTCCGTGGCAAAATGGCAAACAAATCCAGTACAATTATCGGCAAGCAAAACAAAATACTGAAACGGTACTAGACCGAACCCGCGGTTCGCGGCGTCACAACCGAACGATTTTACCTTTGAGTTACATACCTGTTAGTTGAGGTACCAGATGATAACGTTTCCTATAACAACTACCCAGAGCACGGGTTTACGGTCATTTTGAGAACATTCAGGTCGCACACTTTACATTCTTATTAAATGTCCAAAAACATTCCCAACATTGCGATACGTTTCAAACTTTGGCCTATTTCAAAGGTGAAATTTCTTTATTTAGGATTAACTAGGTTACATCTAATGTCAATAAACATTTGTTTAGTTTACGTTTCAGAGTGTTTATCTTACCTTTCATATACATTAAAATGTAGAAAGGTCCAACAATTTAAAACAGCGGTTATTCCGAATAAAGCTAGTTTAGTCCTATTTATTTATATTACTAATTTATAAAATTTTCTTCTTTTTTAATTCTTCAATTTCATCATCATTATCATTACAGCCTATCAAGAGCTCACTGCTGAACATAGACCTCCTATATAGACCGCCTCATAGGGATATTTGTCATAGTTGCCACGCTGGGCAGGTGGGCTAGCAACCGCAGCTTTTTATTATTAAGTTATTATCAGGAAGATGCTCTCCTGATAATAGCTCTCCTGATGCTCTCCTGTCGCGATTTCCTTTTGTCACCTTTTATGACACCCAAGGAATGCCTTGTGGTAGCGGATTCTCTTATGCCGCCATTATACAGCCAAATTCTTCTATTTGTTTGAAGTTTTGAACTCACTAGTACTATCCACACCATCTCGATGCTTGACGGTCCACCACTGTGCGATTTACTAGGAGTATTCTTCCTCGCACGACTTCTTTGTAGAATCGTTTACAACCGGGGATTTTTCCGTGACCGATACGACTTAGGGACATTTAAGAAACGAGCTTACTCTTTTTTAAAGGGCTGGCAACGCACCTGCAATTCAGCTGGTGTGCAGTTGTTCAAGGGCGGCGGTCGAGATCATCAGGGCACATTCTCTCATTTCTGAGAAGGTTATGGAATAGTTAGATTATTTTGTTTCTCAAACATACAGGTTTTTCACAAAGTGATGTTTTTTTTTCACCGCCGAGCACATAGTAGGACAGCACAAATTATTGCAATAATCAATTTTTAGTGATGCCGGCGGGGATCGTTGAACTCGGGTTGCTCACAGACATTTCAGGTATTTTACTTAACCTCTGAGATGACACGGTTCTATTTTTTATTTATGCACAATTACAGTTAATTAACATGTGAAAAAATGACAATAGCATGTTTAAAGTTTTGGCAGAGAATGCTTTTAGCATTAAGTCCGCCTTTTGTTCCTTTACTTAATGTGTAAGGTTCAATAAAGTTTAAATAAATAAATAAAGTATGTGGGTTGTAGAAAGAAATCATTAGCGAATTTAAATCAAAAGAGCAAAGAATTTCTT
This sequence comes from Parnassius orleans, assembly GCA_029286625.1. Taxonomy (NCBI): domain Eukaryota; kingdom Metazoa; phylum Arthropoda; class Insecta; order Lepidoptera; family Papilionidae; genus Parnassius; species Parnassius orleans. The sequence continues at coordinate 1,108,315 of JAGSMP010000027.1, read as the reverse complement.
TCAGTTTTTGTGTTTACTTTATACACAAAGTCTGTATTACAATATTTCAAAGTCATTTTTAAAATTCCTTCTTTCAGAGTCCGAAATTTTTACAAAGTAAATTTATTTATGTTTTAGTTTAAAGTGCGCTCATTTATGAAAGTACATATAGTTAAGCAAAATTTCACGTGCCAGTTACAGTTATTCAGACACAGAAATAACGCTATAAACAACACGTTCTTCTATTATTTGGCAGTTTTATAGAATGGAAAACTTTAAGTTTACACCAAACCAATCAGAAGGAACGCAAATAATTATTGTATTGACATATTTGACTTTGTCGTTTCGTTAAGTTCGTTACGACTTCGCTACCGAGAGCTTTTTTTTAATATAAAAGAGGAAGCTAACGAGCATGAGGCTCACCTGATGGTAAGTAATCACCACCGCCCATTTACATTTGCAACACCAGAGGCATTACAAGTGCGTTGCTAGCCTTATAGTAAGCAGCGGGCTCTTTTCTTAAAGGTCCTTATGTCGTATCGGTCCGAAAAAACCGCTAGTAAATTATGGATGTGCGTGGCAGAAAATTCCTCATAAAACGCACAGTAGTCGACTACTTAACATCGTGGTTATAGGAATATAATTTCAAATTCTGGCGCAGTATACGATGGTGGATTTTAGCAGCTGGAATTGAACCGAACAGTTCTTCAAAGCACTAACCGTGATATATGCGAATAAAGATGCATAGAAATGCAACTGAGGTGCCCCGGCCCAGAGATGACAAGACTACTGTATGTGAGGAACAAACCCACGATTTGTAAAGTTGCAAGCGATGTGCCGATATAAAATAGAGTCTTGATTTACTAAGCATTTCAATCTTTGAGAGTGCTTATGTTCAGTCTGTTAATAAAGAATATAATAAGGCTGGCTAATTATATTAATATTGAGGAAATGATGCGTATTATCACACTGCATAATATGGGAATGATATATCTCAAAATTGTATTGAGAATGATTTCACTGTAAGTATTGTTTAAAAGTTTTTATACGCAGTTAATTGCCCCTCCTTAAATTTTTTTGTAATTAATATCTATTGTAATTTCTAATTAGTAGATATTTATTACTGCTGTTAATTTGCGATCGTAAAATATTTATTTTATCCTTGTTGTTTTGTTTTTAGGGGATTACCGTAAAACATTGGGTGTCGCGTCACGAAGAAGAAATTGAAATAGGCGACCGCCTGCAGCATATAAATGTGTCACAGTGGAGATTCATGGACGTACAATACACAACTAATGGCTTTATACCGACTGCTGTGTTTTCGAACATGTACGATACTTCAGCGCATATCGTTCGTCGAGTTCTGCATGGTGAAAGATTGCGCCATAAGAAGCTTACCCTATCTAATCGATTTCCTTAAACAAAATCGATTTTTGTTAGCAAGGGAATATTTAGATTTCGATTGGGAGAAGGCTATATTCATAAATGAGAAGTCATTTATGTCATCTCAAAATTGTTCAATTATCGCGCAAAAATTGAACACTTTATGCAGAACATAATGTTCTCCCAAACATGAAATCTGAACGCATATCAGTAAATATGTATATGTGAATGCGATCTCTTTTTACCGCTGGACCTGATGAATAAGCGTCATAACAGGGCGCGCTAAACTGTGTGAAAGTGTAAGAAAAGTGCATGCTACCAACTGTGCAGTGTGTAAATCCAGCTGATGATATCCAGAAATACACTAAATACAGAAAATTTATCATCACATTTGTGTATGATAACTTTTCTGTGCATCGTGCTCATACAGTGCGCGATTGGTCTTTATGAAAACGCAGACAGACAGTTCCCTGGCCTACGAGATCACAGGTTATCAATCCCAGTGAATATTATAGGCTTGATAATGCAAAGGTGGGGCATGTAAAATGAGATAACTGTGACGGCATTAGAAGCTCATTTATTGCGTGGAAGTGTGAGTTAATATTAAACTACCGGAACGGTCATTTGTTTTAATATAGCCGGCTCCATGGGGTGGCGCTTGCTTGATGTTATTGAAAATAAGGTGGGGGGTCATTTTAACTGCTAAATAACATTAAATTTAAATTGTAATGATTAAAGTATACAGAACATAACGTGATATTTTTTTATTAAGTACATTTCAAGATAGCCGAGAATATAAAGCAACGCCGCCGAATGGTAGTGATAGTAGTATTTTTTATAAATAGTATTTTTAAGGAAAGCTTAAATTTTTTTTTTGTCACGGAAACAAATACTTGAGCTATAAACTTAAAAAAACACATTTATGTTAAATAATGATAAAGTGTTCCCAAAGTATATTGTTCATAACATTTAGGGTTGATTTTTAAATCGTTAGATAAAAGTTATCCATCGAATAAATTATAACTTGACTGAATATAAAAGAAAAGCAATTGTACATTTTATACATAAATCTATTATTTTTAATTTGTTTATTTTAACCTACATTTATTTTAATCGGCTCTTAAAGAAATAATTTAATTTCCCAATGCATATCTTGTTTTATTCCCAAATGTCTTTGTATATTATTTACCTTTACCAATCAATTAATGATTAAGAAAATGTAGAAAAATATATTTTAGTTGAAACATAAAAACACCCTGCTTTAGTGTCGACAAAATCTCTTAATTACTTTGACGTGAAAATCGATGTTAAATCAATAAAAAGCACTTTCGTTTCTACACTTCACCTCCGAACCACACAAAACTTCCATTATAATTATACTGTGCTTCAAGTATTGGTCCCCCGAGCCGGATGGTTCGGAGCTGAAGTACAGAAAGGAAAGCCGTTTTTATTGTTTCCTATATTTTATTCTTGAGAGTTTAAGTATCATTTTAACTTAATTTTAGATATATACTGTCAACGATTAGAATAAAGCCCTTTATGTATTCACCAAAACAAAAAGTGTTTAAATTAATGTATGTTGCGTGCGAAAATGCTTATGGGATCCCATGAAAATTTTGACCCGACAAACACAAGTTTAAAATTATCTCAAATCTGTTGATGCCAAAATGTCAAATCGAACAAAAAAATAAATATTGATACCTATATTTTAGATAAGTTTTATTAAAAACATTAAATAAATATACTATTTCTGGTGGTAGCTCCTAGAAGCATTAGCGCAATGTCATAAACACTAACTTTTTTATTATTTACGTACTCGATATAACGCTTTAGTGATAAGAACAGGGACATGTCTCTCGACTAGATGGAGCGACGACCTGCGCTAGGCGGCTTGCAGCAACTAGTCGTGTAAAACAAAGAAAGGCAGCGCGCCTTGGTAGCCAATGTCCAGCAATGGTCAGCAATTGACTACATACTGATGCTGTTCATGATGCAAGATTGAAAGAATTTTAGGATGCAATCAATTCATAACTAGACCCGAACACGAACATTTTTAATTTTTATCACAAATTAAATCCGAACCCAAAACCCGTAACTCGGAAGGTATTCCATACCATTAGATTACTCGATCGTAGAACAGTTACGCTAAAATGAATCTCAAATGTTGCCGCATATTTTTGAGACGATACAAATCTACTTCTTACGATACAAATCCTTCTTTTCTACTAACAGTTTTGGTAATAAACAAAATTTATTTATTTTATCTCCTAAATAAATGTACACCTTAAATGTACGCTTTCCGTGATATTATCTAAGCACTTTTATTTTCATAATGTAAACATTTTTTCGCAATTCCTAATGGCTTTGTCATTATATTATACATAAGGTGGTTAAAGAAAATAACATATACATAGAAATAATACTTCCAGACAAAATTATGGCACTATGGATGTTATTAAGGTCGTAAGTGTAAATAGCGTTAGCAGTAAATTTCACTGTACGCTAACGAACAACCCGGGTTCGATCTCCGCTGGCACTAAAGAAATTGCTTATTGTAATTTAAGTTTTGATTAACAGCGTGATGATGTTTTTCTCCCCTGCTTGTCAGGAATGATGAGGAAATCTGCATGTCCGAAGAATTAAAACTAAGAATAGAAACTTAGTCTTAGTATACGTCTTCTTTAGGAGCACAGGCCTCCTATTTTATAAGAGTTTTAAGAGTTTCATTTCTCAGACGTGCTGAGAAATGAAACAGAAAGAGAGAGAGGTCATCAATAGCATCTTCCTTATGCTAACCCGCCAGCCAAGCGTGGCAACTATGATAAAAGGTCAACCCGGAGCAGTGAAATTTTATAAGCTGTAATGGACGGATGGATGGATTACTAATGTTTAGTTCGTCTTATCAAATATTAGTAACATAATAAAATCAGGCGTGACTTTGCAGAAATTCAATATGAGACGTAAAAATTAATAAGCTAAGATCCACGTGAAAAATAAAATGTGTGTATTACTCGTAGTTTGAAGAGTGTCTCCCTCCCACAACTGCATGCACTATCACTGCCACCACTAAAACCAACACCACTACTTCCAACTCTGTTGCACTAGGATATGCACAATCCGTCTTATTACAAAACATGGTATATCGATAGCCGTAAGCTTAAACTATGGTTTAAAAAAGTATTTCACTAAAAAAGTCCCTTATCCGCGGCGCTACAGTCTTCGCAAAATTACGTTTAAAATGTAAAGTATGGAATATTACCTTCGTAATATTCCATACTTTACATTTTAGTTCGCATATTTTCCACGGGATATCTTTATTAAAATAGACTCTAGTTTAAGCCTGAAACTAATTACAAACAACTTGATGTAATAATGTGGACTAAGTTTAGCGGTTAGCAACGCAAATAGTATTTCTTCTGATTATATCTTGTTTAAATTCGAAACACATGTCATGTTATCGGCAATGGTGTGTTTTCTTGGGTAGTGTCGTTGGCCTTACTGGTGGCAGTGATGGTACGTGTGTGCGTGCGTGAATTGTAGGAGGAAGGTGCTCTTGAAGCTAGATAACCATTTTATTTCTCTCACAGACCTTAGCTAATTAACCTCCACATCTTTAACATTAAAGACAGAAAAAGTTAAGTTGCAGTCTCTATACGTCCCACTGCTGGGCACAAGCCTCCTGTTAATGCCGAGTGTTAAAAGGCAAGGAAATTTCTGCCGCATTGCTCTAATGCATATTGCCGGACTTCATGTCTTCTTCAAAATATTTTTTTCATTGGTACCGAACGAACCCGGATGAGCAATTCGGATTCGTTTTGTGCAATTTACAACGAGCGCTTAGCTCCTGATCTACCACGGCTCTTTAATATTGGTAACATATCGTGATTAGCGTTAGGCCAGTAATGTACGAACCTTTGTTCTTAAACAATATCCAGTGGTGCATGGAAGGCGGACATCACTAACCTATACTCACTCAGAATATGAAACTTTTTTAATTTCACGCTTGATTCGAAAACTTCCAGTTGAGTGAATACCCGCGCATGCCAACTCACTACATCACCGACTGCACTTACACTCCGCGAATCAAGTGATGGATTATCTAACACAATTTGCTTTTCATCTGTGATAAATTGATGTAACTTTAGGATACATCGAAACCTTACATAAAATTCGTTTTATTGAACTAAATATTACGATTTTCTTCATTTGTTTCACGAAGGCCAACGCGCTTAAAATTAAAGACATAATACTCGCAGTAAAAGGTCTGCCCTTTGCTACTCGAACTACGAGTACAATAGTACGTTTCTCAGTCTGAAAACTTTATTGAATTATCACAGGAGCATTAACGTATTTTATAATTTTCATATTATAATGTGATAAATTTATTTTATTAGCATATATATTTTAGGATTCCGTACCTAAAAGAAAAAAAACAGACGCATAAAGAATCACTTAGAATACTCACTCTCTCAGAAACGAGTAGATATACTAAGTTGTTATTAATATCAAATACTTATGGAGGTGTAAAAAAATTAAGTTTCTACGTCAACAAATAAAAAGATGTCGACAGCTATTTATGTCACATATTTTGATACTTGCAAACTCTTTCATTAAAACCTATACGGTGCTTTGAAACATTTATTACTAAAATTTATAAAAAGGAAAAATCCGAAAACTGTTTATTTGCAGTTATATCACATAAAAAATTTGCTATAGCAAACTTATATTTGCTCTTGAAACATCGACTGTGATATAGACAAATGTAAGAAGAGTCAACGTTTTTTTCCAAGCTTCAATGCAAGTGTGTCCTTCAATCCGACACTTTATTGTTAGAGCAATGCACAGTGATTTTTACTCATATTAATGAATTACAGGAAGTAAAAAAAAATTAAAATTTCAAAAACCCGTGAAACAAAAAAAAACTGCTGAACCGATTTTGATAAAACATGTCTAACAACCACCGCTAAAAAACCTGCTTTTAAATAAAAAAAACCACACTCAAATCGGTTCACACGTTTAAGAGATACGGTGCCACAGACAGACACACAGACAGACACACATAGCGGTGAAACTTATAACACCACTCTGTTTGCATCGGGGATTAATTATTTTAGTGAAAGTTAGTAAATGATTATTATCTTTGTTAAATTACGTGTATCGATATCGAAAACAGGCAAAAATCGTCGAGACTCGATTCTCAGGGTGGATTAACTACAAGTATCAACATACATAATTAAGTTTATTTGTATAGCTTTCTTATTTTTTTATAGAAGAAAATTGACAAACGAGCTAACAATCCGAATGACGGTGAGTGACTTCGTGAATTTTTAAGACTAAGTCACTCACCGTCTTTGCAACCAATTTTGAAGAAAGATGCCCACAGATGCGAGTCTCTAAGAGCAAGACTAAATGCTTCATAGCTTCTAATTTTTATACTTGATTCTTACCTTTGAAATACAAACCCTTACGTAGGGGTAATTGTTGCTTTGGGGCAGAAATATGTAGGAGGATTGCACCAGCTCAGGCGGATTCCTACCATCTCAGAGGCCAGGCTCGCCCCAAATTTCACAGCTTTCACTATATTTTTTTACAGTTGTGTAACTATTTTAATAAGTTTAATTGACAGTACCTACTTTGTACTAAAGAGAATAAAATTTTAAAATGAAACAATAGTTTCCTCCACTAACGAAGAAGTTTCTGAGAATAAAAAGTTTTTCTTGTTGTTTACTCTGTAATTTCTTTTTAAGCAACATCTTTTTTATATTATGAACAATATGCTTTATTCTCAAATTCCACGTACTTAGTGTTCGTTAATTTTAATAACATTCTTTGAATGGGCAGATAACGCGAATTTTTTGCATGTCTTCACTATAGTGATTGTCATATATGACAATCTAAAAAGGCGATAACACTTACATGTTTTGTCCCTAAAGTATACCTATAAATAAAATTCAAGTATCTGTCTGCAATATAAAAATAACTGCCTTTTAGCGAGCTCAGAGGGTTATTTGCATGCCATTAAGACATGAATAGTCATTTATTAAACTTTTGTCTATCTGCCTGTCTGTCCGACTGCCAGTCTGTCCTGGCTAATCTCCAGAATGGCAGAACCAATTTTTATGAAACTTCATAAACAGATAGTGAACAATGATAGGAGTGATTTAGGCTATATTTTATCCAAAAAATGAGATTTTTTTTTGTATAATTTAAAATATGATAATATAAATTGTCATTGATAATTATTTTAAAACATCTAAATGTACATCAGAATCACCATCATCAGTCATTTAAATTCTTCTTTAAACATAGGCCCTATATCATGAATGTGCTAGCTGGCATACATATTTGATAGAGTTACCAATACTCACTTTCCTGGTCAAATATCTAAGTGAGCGCAGAGATCCCTTGTAATGATGCCTCCGTTGGTGCTTCAGTTGTATTGGCGTCTATCTGGTAATGTTAGTTCAGTCAGAACTTACTTACAGTTAGTAAAAGAAACTTGTACAAATTTTACCTTAATTATGCTAAAATCACTGAAAATTCCTTATTGGAAACTTAATCTATTACTTTATTTGTTATCGAAACTGGCTCTGTAATCAAAACGGGATTGTTTAGGTAAGTTATACTTTGAGAACCAATTGACGAGTCCAACTTGACTGAACAAAGTTCGATTAATTACAACTCACTTTTCATTCATAATTCCTTAAGATCTTAAAACGAAATTGTTCATCCAGAGCGTGTAATCAGTGATGATTTATAGAACAGAGGCTTAATTCTTCACTGTTGGCCATATAGGCGAGCTCAAAGTCACTCAACGAGCCATGGAAAGAGCTATGTTCAGAGTTCCTCTGCATAATAAAGTCCGTAAAGAGATTATCCGCAGCTGGACAGAAATAACGGACAAGGCCTAATGAGTCAGAAAGTTGAAGTGTCAATATAGCACGAAGAACAACTGATGGCGAAGAAAGGTTCTCGAGAGGCAGCCTCGGATTTTGATCCAAAATGATGGATCAAAAATAATAATGATAATGAACTGGGATTCGAAAAAGGACGATACACTCGTCAGATATTCTTAACCAATACTAACACATCGGTCGTGATAGAACTCACTGAAACTCTTGTGTGATATAAAATCAGAGGAAAGGTCAAATACAATGGCAAAGACAAGGTGTCATTTACGATATTTTACCTGTTGTTATAATGGCCTGTTTCTCTGCTTAATAGCATTCGAATCAAAGATATCCCTAGCATAACCAGACATAGTTTATAACAGACATAGTCTAATGTGTCAGTAAACTACCTCTGACAAGCTTATATTGAAAAGTCATCAGAAAGTATTGAAGTTAGCAAGGAAATTTGTAATTAAATCCAAACCGAAACAACTAGCTTACTTCCAGAGTCCATGCTACTGAAGCACGGAACGGAGTTTTCACAGGAAAGATGCTGTCATAGTTTTTGTTGCTGGTCAGAAATTGACATCAGGGATGATCAGAAAGCCAGCTACGAAATAGAAGCAAAAAATCAGTTGTATTGGCAACCAATTGCTTACCAACAGTGTCCATGCTACTGTAACGCTCGGTTTAAATCGTGACTATTCACGGTTGCCAATTCTTGGGTTTACGTATTTTAAATTTTGACTTATTATTTGACTCAAATATCATCATTGATTTCGCTATATTACTGCTGCAGTAACTTATTTTTTGAAGAACTGGTTTTAGCTACAAAATTGGATTTACAGCAACCAATTAGCAACTATTTGGCTACACATCTTGATAGAGCTCAGTAAACTGATGGGGAAATCGGCCGGCATATAATATAGTTCGAAGAACCGATAAACGTTCTATAGTGGCAGCCTTGTAACGGAAAGCGCGGTGTAGAGCAGTCTCCACTAGATGGCAGTTCAATTTATGGAGTCAATTTATGGATGCATTTGACTCAGGATCGTGCTTTGTGGTAGTATATGGGGGAAATCTATATTAACTCTAACAATATTTAAATACCAGCGCGGGTTAATAGATTATCTTATGTGGTTTCCATATGGCAAAAAACTAATAATAAATGTAAAAATTTTATGTGACATTTATTTTGGCGAAGTATGTGTAAAGTATTAAAATTAAAATAAAATATCATCCAAAATGCCCTTATTTTTAAAGTTATAAAAATGTAGATGCAAATTATTCTACATAATATAATTATGTAAGTGTATAATGTCGATAATTTAAAAACTATGAAAGTTTGAGTAGTAAATAAAACAAGTTCCAAAGTATGTTTGAGTGCATAAATAGCTCTATTAAGCTGTATGACGTCAATAGGTGTGTCCTATTGACCCTAACTGAGTGCCCCGACGCTTCGTCTTCATGAATCTTATTATGTCATGTTGATCAAGCACATAAAACTTTGTTGAAGAGTTTTTTAAGTAGACAGTTCCCTGAAGAGAAAAAGCTGAAAGTATGAAAGTTATTTGTCAAATTAATTTCAATATTAGACGGTTTTTCAATATTAGACTGTTTTTCAGTAGATATATCTTTGTATTTTCATATTTACGTCACGATGGATGCATTTTAAAGAACATCATCGATAAAACTAAACTCAGTAAAATAAATAAAGCTAGTTATTTATTATAGTAGAACTTTATGATGTCCTTATTTTTGTCTAATATTTAGGAACGCCTATAACGGTTTTATCTTATTTTAAACCTTTTTATATTGTTATCGTAAATTTAATAATATTAGCATAATTACCAAAGAAATCGAGTGTTATATTTTTTCTGACTGTTCGATTTTATTTATTTTCTTTTTACTTGCCTATAAGAGAAATATATAGTAAAGAATACGGGAGGTCTGAGTTAAAATATATTTTCATGATAGTGAGTAATATACACGAACTAGCATTTTGGATTTTCTCGCTCTGTTAGATTCTTAATATAAAAGACTTGAACAAAGCACTGCTGCATTATAGGCTACTATTTTACTGAAATGCTTGCTTTTTATACTTGTTTTCATCTAGTACACTGACAAATCCTTTTCTAAATCGAAACAATAAAGTAATTTCGTTGTTGGTATGATGATTGATAAGGCAGTTAATTATTCAAAGGTCTAGCGACAAAGATATCTAGCTTCATAGATTCCTTGAACCTACTCATAATTTTAAAGTTACTGTGGCGGTGAAAGGAAAAGGGGAGATCTCCCGCCAAGGCAAGGTGATCGACCCGAGGAGCGGCCAACGCTCCGAGTGGTAGTTCGGAGCTATTGTATATATACTGTTTTTAATTCGGAACTTTGATAGCGCGATTTAGGCTTCGATGTATTTCGCTTGTGGCGCGACGACAGCGCCGCCACATTACCTTTTTAGCGATTTTTATGTGCATACTTTTATGGTCGATATAATACTGGCGCTCTTGTACTTCAAAAGGAAAAGCAGCAGTGAGTATACACTATTGGTTTAGAGGCACAAACAGATGAGAGGATGGTACCAACCCAAACCACTTATTAGAAAAGGAAATTCACCATCGTTTTTGATTCTATTGGAATAACTGTGTTATGATTAAATACGGCCGGACATGCTATCTTCTTTATCAATGTTATTAGTTATTATGCTGCATCCAACGACTTCCTGCACGCCTTACAAGGTCGTCACTCCATCTAGTGGGAGGCCGCCCTACACTTCGCTTACCGGTACGAAGCAGCCACTCGAGAAACTTTCTTCGCAAACGGTTGTCGGTTTTTTGCGTCTCGTCACGTATCCTCAAATCTTAAAAACAAGTTTGTACAACCAATGCGTGTTACCAGTGATATCATATTTAACATAGTTAGATTAAAAAGTTCTTCAGTTAAAATAACCTATTTGCATTTTTCTCGGTCATTGCATACGCTCCGACTCGATGAATTAATTCGTTGTGCTTCTATTACACAGCACTGCCATATTGAGGTATTTTAAGGTCTCTACCCTCTACAACGATGGAATTCTCTAGTGTATACCATTACCGGATGAACATAGCGGCGCATGCAAGAAATGATCTTTTTTAAAATTATTTTTAACAACGTTAACTATGCCGTTCGGCCATCGACCAACACCTTAGCGTGCAATTACCGAATCTACAGCGAACTCACAGTGAGAATATTTGTCAGGTAACACTATACTATACGTGATATTACCAAACCGCTCTGTGTAGGCGACCAAACGCATTGTAACCACCTATGCTTAATTGTTATGTTATCTAAAATAATAAGAATTATTGCTAATTCTCTTACAGATAATTTTCTCATAGCCACCATATATGTATTCAAAAAAAAGAAAACTAGTCATCGCAAAAACAACGTTCTAAGCTCTTGACGCGTTCTTCTAAAAAAAAATGAGCCGCAACCTATAGAACGGACATCATTGTAATACACATATTGAACGAAGATGATACGGTTACCAACACGCGTTATATAAGGGTATGATATTGTTTATCCGTTCTAGCGGGCGTAGTAGTGACTATCCGTGTTATTTTTGTGCCTGATGCTTTCATAGCATGTTGTTGTGAGCCGATGTAGTGGGTTGATACCTTTACGACTCAGTTAAACTCTTTTATGCACTATTGTTAGCTGCTGACACATTCTTCGTATATAATTTCGTTCGCCTTAAGTTCCCTAGTTAGCGTGTAATTCTATTTCGACTGAAACTAATAATTTAAAATTTACTTGCTCGTTAACCACGTAATCGGCGGCAAGGAATACCCTTCCATCCATCCATTACAGCCTATAAAAGTCCATTGCTGAACATAGGCCTCCCCCATAGATTTAGCCATAGATTTTGAGACCGTATTTTTTATTATTTTGAGTTGTTAGCAGGAAGATGCTGCTGCCCATCACCTGTTTCAAATAGGAACACCCGAATAAGGAATACCCGAGAAATGAAAAATATTTAACAGGATTTTTTCATTCATTAGTTCATCATTACAGCCCTTCACAAGTACACTGCTGAACATAGGCCTCCCCCACGGAATGCCACAAAGCACGGTCCCGAGCCACCTGCATCCATTGACTTCCTGCATGTCTTACCAGGTCGTCACTCCATCTAGTGGCGGGACGCCCTACACTTCGCCTGCCGGTATCCCCATCGGTTGTCGGTTCTTCGAGCTATATGGCCGGCCCATTGCCACTTCAGCTTACTAATCCTTTAGGCTATGTCGGTTACTCTGGTTCTACTGCGGATATCCTAATTTCTAAGTTTATCACGCAAAGAAACCCCGAACATAGCCCTCTCCATAGCTCGCTGAGCGACCTTGAGCTTCCTCATACGGCCAGCAGTGAAGGACCATGTCTCAGTTCCATATGTCATCACTGGCAACACGCACTGGTTGTACAATTTAGTTTTAAGGTTTTGAGGTATGCCTGACGAGAAGATGGGTCGTAATCTCCCGAACGCTGCCCAGCCGAGTTGAATCTGTCGATTGACCTCTCGGTCGAAGTTGGACTTACCTAGTCGGACTATTTGTCCCAGGTAAACATATTCGTCAACAATTTCGAGCTTAGTGCTCCCAAAAACTACCGGCATAGGTGTGACATGGACATTAAACATGATTTTTGTTTTGTCCATGTTCATCTTGAGACCTATCCGTTGGGAAACACTATTGAGGTCATCGAGCATAGTGCTTAGGTCCTCCAGCAATTCTGCCATAAGGACTATATCGTCGGAAAATCGAAGGTGAGTGATGTACTCGCCATTGACGTTAATACCGTATCCTTTCCAGTCCAGTAGCTTGAAAACGTCTTCCAATGCAGCGGTGAAGATTTTCGGGGATATTATGTTACCCTGTCTTACACCTCTCTGCAGTTGGATAGGTTTCGTACTCTGGTTCTGTACTCGGAAAGCCATCGTAGCCCTACTGTACAAACACTTCAGCACCTCGATATACCGACACTCCACTTGGCACCGCTGAAGGGACTGCAGCACCGCCCAAATTTCGACGGAATCAAAGGCTTTCTCATAGTCCACATACGCAAGGCAAAGTGGCAGATTGTACTCTTCGGTCTTTTGTACAATTTGCCGAAGGTGTGTATGTGGTCTATGGTGCTAAAGCCTTTTCGGAAACCGGCTTGTTCGGGAGGCTGGAAGTCGTCGAGTCTGCATGCGAGACGATTCGTAATGACTCTCGAAAATCGCACGTAGACGCAGCTCAGAAGGGAAATCGGTCTGTAGTTCTTCAAGAGAGCATTTTTGCCTTTCTTGAAGAACAAAACCACCGCACTTCTGCTCCACGCCTCCGGTGTAATGCCACCATAGAGGACGGAATTAAAGAGAAGGACTTCAAGTACCGGTTTTCCACCCGCTTTCAGAAGCTCCGCTGTAATTCCATCCTCGCCTGTGGCCTTGCCGTTTTTAAGGTGCTGGAGAGCTTATACTGACGTCCGGGATATCATCGGAATAGTGTCGGATAAGACTTGCTCTTGGATCGTTACTCACACTTGCGTGTGGCTCCAACGATGAAGTGCACAGCTGCCCATAGAACCTCTCAATCTCACTCAAAATCTCAGGTGTCCCGCAAACGACGCTGCCACATTCGGTCTTCAGCTTCGACAGTTGGCTCTTTCTGGCAGACAGATCTCTGGCAAAGACTTTGGAGCCCTGGTTCCGCTCGATCGCTTCTTCAATACGAGCTATATTAAAGTTGCGCAAGTCCCGCCGCATGCATTTGGAGATCTGTCTGTTCAGTTGCCTGTATTTCTTCATTAGTTACAGCTTATCAAAAGTCTACTGCTAAAAATAGGCCTCCCCATAGATTGCTTCATAAGGATAATTTTACCATAGTTGCTATGCATGACTAGCGGGTGGGCAACCGCAGTTTACTATTCTTTTTTTTTAAAAGGTTACCTCTACATTAGGATTTTTTCCTGTGTCATGGGGGCAGTTTACATACATTAATTTCACAAAGACAAACATCCAGACCCAGAACAATTTTTTGTAGGACATACAAATACTTGTTCAGTGCGTTTCGAACCCGCGGCCCTTAGCGCTGCAACTCATTGCTCAGCGATTGCGCCATGGAGCCATCAGTCATTTTCAGTTGTTATCATGATGATGCTGTTGCCGACCTTCTGTTTTAGTATTTCTTTGTCGTCCCTTACGACACTCATGGGAAGATGGATAGTTGATATTGTAACGTTGCCTCTACACAGCAACATGATTTACAGTGGTTTATATATGAAGACTTTATAGATGTGAGGACATTTATGCCATCACTTAAGAAGCGTGACAAAGAACAATACAATACTTCAGTGCAATAATAATCGATAACATATACGTCCATTATCGCGGCAAAAAAGAATTTTTATGTGCCAAACTGCCAAAGTAGTATACTACCACCTACCATTACCATTACAGCCTATAAAAAGTCCACTGCTGAACATAGGCCTCCCCCATAGATTGTCTCATAGAGGGGATATTTGCCATAATTGCCACGCTTAAGTTGGCAACCGCAGTTTTTTATTTTCATCCAACTGTTATCAAGAAAATGCTGCCGCCCCATCTCCTGGTTTAGTTTCCTGCTGTCGCCTCTTTGATATGGGTTCTTACACCACCACTGCACGGTACCTTTACTACTACTTTATATAAAGCAACTATATTCGTGTTACATGGATTTGCTTGAATTTTATTAGAGCTATAAACAGTTTTTTGGAACTTGCTTATTATTGCTTACAATTCAATAACACAGTATCAAAGCGAAGAGTTGTTAGAAATCTGTAAACTGAAGTCTTTGCATATTTATACATTGAGTTACATCGTATCTACACGTACTGCTACGCGCGGAGAGTATTGCTACAATGTAGTGCAATGGAGTGAGTCAAAATGTTGATGAACTTGTAGAGCGAATCCATTCCTACGCTCTTATATCGCGTACACTGTTTTATTTCAAATTGATTCACACGTTATAAATTTGCAGTAGGAAATTCGTATAGAAATGCGTTGTGTTTGCAATAAATACATACCTGAATTCTGAATCCTCACAATTTGCTTATAGAAATGCGATTAAAAACTAAACTCGCATACGTTTGTGATTTAAATTCCTGCAGAAATTTAAATCACAGTTTCTTATAAATAATTATTCTTTGTATTTTAACCGATATAATGCTGTTAAATAACATAATAATTTTTATTTTGTTGACTTAATACGGTACGGTTTCTTTACTCATGTGGTAATACACACTCTTATTCTTATTAATAATTTCTTTAATTTTCTTTGTCTTTTCACATATTATATAGTGTTCTGCTTAGGTGTTGATCCGCATATAAATAATTCCTTTTTGTTGTATAAGAGCGACAAACGAACACACAGTTCACTTGATGGTAAGTAGATGCACCGTCTAAAATTTAAGATGAATTGCCCCGTTATTATAAAAGGTATTTCTGTTCTCGTAAGAAAGACCCTTATCCTGTTATTTTATGCGGGCATTCTGTTCGAGTGTGGTTAGTCCCCGGTCGAACCAACGTAAAAAAACCTTATATAGTTCGTAAATATACCTGATATATATAAATATGCCTATATGCTACGTAAAATTAACTGAATCTTGTTAATGTTTGTGATGTAAAAAAACTGAAACTTAAAAATTTTGCTATCGGAATTAATATAGGAATTATTGACATAATGTCTTCGTCTTATTACCAAAACATTAATAGTCCACTAGTAGATATAGGTTTCCATATTAGGAAGGAGTTACCTTAATTGCCACATTTGGCAGGTGGATATTTCTTATTAACTAACGGGTGATAATCATAGAATATCTGACAACGTATCTGTTATCTATACACTACAAAAATAGTGTAATTATATTTACACAAATGATTATGTAAGTTTAAAAGTTTTTACTTTCATATCATTCATTCATTACTTTCATATCATTCATTAATTTCATGATCTTGACACACCTCTTTCACTTTATCTACTTTTATTAACCTCTTTATACATTCTCGTTGGATTCTATTTACCTGGTTTTTGCTGAGAAAAGTTCACTGAAGTCGATCCAAATCTAATCATACAACAATATTGGTTATAATATCTTGATAATAAAATAAAATAATAATTTTCGGTGTTGCAAAGACATTAACTCCGACAGAACCCTAGAACTCGCAATTTAATATCTAACACAACTTTTTAAATATGAATACCTATTCAACTCAACTCAACGTACTCTAGAATCAAAATAATAAAGTGTCTACTTCTTATTTTATTTTTAAATTTCTCCTCAAGGTTTTTAAATGAAGGTGCAAATTTTTTATGAAAAATATTGTATTAAGACGTACAGCCCAAACTGCTGAACGTAAAACGTGAAATTGGGACAATAGCTTCTTTTATTATTAAGGCATTCACTAGAAGGGGCTAGGGCACTAGGGGCGAAAAGTGGATTGCGGAGGCCCGTCTGGCTACGCTGAATGTATGTGGAGCAATGAATGATAAGATGGATGAAATATGCGAAATGATGAATGATAGAGGAATAGATGTGTTATGTGTAAATGAGACGAAACGAAAGGGAAAGGATGCCACTGCACATGGCATGTATACCGCTTACTGGTCTGGTGTAGACGAGACCGAGCGGGCATGCCAGGGAGTCGGTGTCATCCTTTCAGAAAGAATGGGTCAATGTGTGAAAGAGTATGAATGTGTAAGCCCAAGGCTGCTGTGGATACGAATGAAAGTGGGCTTAAAGAAGTTGTTTGTGCTAGGTGTACGCCCCAGACATGTCTAAGCCCACTTATATCCGAGAGCAGTTTTGGGACATGGTAAGGATGGTGTTGATGAAATGTAAGGAAATGAAAATATCATTATGTTAGGAGATTTTAATGGAAGGGTTGGGGTGAAGAGGTCTGGTTATGAAAGGATATTAGGAATGTTTGGCGATGAAAGTGTAAATGAGAATGGTGAAGACCTCCTCGCCGTATGTGAGGAAAAGAATCTTTTTGTGACGAATACTTCCTTTCGCCATAAGAGGATTCACATGTATACATGGGAAAGAGGTAATGATAGAAGCGTGATAGATTTCATAATTGTGGATGAAAGAATGCGGAGCGCAGTGGTAGATACAAGAGTTTACCGGGGATCCAACGTAGGGACGGATCATTACTTGGTCTTATGCCGAATTAATGGTCTATTCAGGCGTTGGCGACATCGGACATCTGTGTCTACCACTGCGTTACAGCGTATAAGAACAGAGAGGTTACAAGATGAAGGTATGAAAGAGAAGTATAAATGTAGACTGAGGGAGAATATAAATGGTTTGAATGAAATATCTATGAATGATTTAGACCTGAAGACTGTATGGAATAATGTTAAGAAAGTTTTGGTGGATGCAGCCACCGAAGTATGTGGTGTAAGTAAGAGAACGAATGAAAGGAAAAATAATACGTGGTGGTGGGATGATGAAATTCGGATGGAAGTTGAAGCAAAGAAGAGAGCATGGCTAGATTTACTGGCAACCAAAGCTGGTAATTCTGGCGGTATGAATGATGAGATTGAAAGAAAAAGGCAGACTTTAGACTTATAAATAAGAGAGTAAAAGAAGTTGTTGAAAGGAAAAGCAAGAAAGAACGGATAAGAATGATAGAAGGATATCCGATAACTTCCAGGCAAATATTAAAATGTTCTGGAAACTCGTAAGAACTGCTAGGGAAATTCAAAACAGCCTAGAATGAATGCTATACGAGACGAGAATGGCTGTATGCTGAATGATGAAGTTTCAATTTAAAGAGATAGAAGGAATACTTTGAAAGCGTGTTTATGAGTGAAGGGTCGTCTGAATTAAGTGAAAAGAAATTCGAAAGAAGTGGAGAGAGGTAGGAGATAAGTGTAGATGAAATAATGAAAGCAATGAAAAGCATGAAAGCAGGTAAGGCAGCCGGATATGATAGAGTATCACCGAAATGCTAAGGGCTGGAGAGGGAGTGGTGGCAGGCCTGCTGTACACCTTGTTTAATTTATGTTGGGAACTGAAGCAGGTACCGGAAAACTGGTGCAAAGCCGTTATAGTCCCAATATATAAAGGAAAAGGGTCACAGCAGGACTGTAAAACTACCGTGGTATCAGCTTGCTTAGCATTGTGGGTAAACTGTATGCTAAGGTGTTAATTGAAAGAGTTATGGAAGAAACTGATGGAAAAATTTGGGATGCAAGCTGGATTTAGAAAGGAATGGGGTGTACGGATCGAGTATTTTCCATGCGCATGATTGCGGAGAAGTTTTGGCCAAAACCAGAAAGTTTTTGTGCTTTCATGGACTTGGAAAAGGCTTATGACAGAGTGGACAGGAATGTGTTATGGCAAACACTTAACTCATTTGGTTTGAGCGCTGGTTTGATACAGGCATTGAAGTCTCTTTATAGGGACTCTAGTGCTTGTGTCAGGATCAACAGGGTCTACTCGGACTGGTTTGGCATCCAAAAGGTGTCAGACAGGGCTGTGTAGCTTCTCCTGGCTGTTTAACCTATTTATGGACAGTTGTTTGCAAACTTTGAAAGTTGAAGAATGTGGGTTGAGAATGGGTGAGTTAACCGTCAAATGCCTTTTGTACGCCGATGATCAAGTCATATTTGCATCGGCGGCGGCCGAGTTGCAATGCTGGTTACTTTAATGAACCGATCATTAAAAGAAAGAGGTATGAAAGTGAACGCAAGTAAGACGAAAGTGATGGTTTTTGAAAGAGAAGAAAGTAAAACGTTATGTGAAATAAGAATAGAAGGGGAGTTGATTGAGCAAGTGGATGAGTTTGTATATTTGGGATGTTTATTTAGTAGGGATGGTAGATATGATAAGGATATAGAACGACGAGTGAACGCAGGAAATAGAGTGAATGGGGCTCTACACGCTATTGTGAAGAGTCAGAATGTGTCAAAAAAGGCACGTTTGGCAATTCACAATGCTGTGTTAGTCCCTACTTTAATGTATGGTAGTGAAAGTTGGGTCTAGCAGAAGAAGCATGAGAGTAGAATAAATTCTGTAGAAATGCGGTCATTAAGGAGTATGCTAGGGCTGAATCTGAATGACAGGGTGAGAAATAGTGTGATAAGAGAAAAGTGTGGTGTGCAAAATGACGTTGTGACCAGGATTAAGAAAGGAATGCTTCGGTGGTTTGGTCATGTAGAAAGAATGAACGAAGAAAAAGTGACAAAGCAAATTTATGCTGCAGAAGTGAACGGCAGAGTCGAAAAGGGACGCCCTAGACGAAGGTTTATCGACCAAATTGGCGATATATTGGAAATGGGCCAGATTAGGAGTACCCTTAACCGACGAGCGTGTATGCGTAGATATATGGATGTAAAGGAGGCGAGAGAGGTGTGCCAGGATCGTGCCAAGTGGAAGTCCGTAGTCTCTGCCTACCCCTCTGGGTGACAGGCGTGAGTGTTTAGGTATGTATGTATATGCATTCACTAGAAACGAACTGAAAGTACTCTGTTAATAAAATAAATGAATACGTATTTTTCGATTTTTTAACACAACTCTTTACATTACTTACTTCTTCTAAACCACACTACGGATTTAGATAGATTTTAACTGTTATTTAGAGTTTTTTTTTCGGAAGGTTAGTATGTACAATACATTCTTATAAAGTTTTAAATAGTAGAGAAAATTTAATCGATTTTCGGGCGCTTACATCATTGGCTAAACCTTACGAAATACATCAAAATAATGTACCAACGAATTGTAGTTCTTCAAAAAGCTTCCTAGAGGACCTTCCTAGAGGCTTTTGAAGAACTACAATTCTTCAAATGTTCTTCAAAAAGCCTTTAAACTTTTTCTCTAGATAATTCCGCGATGGCATATATATATCTCCTAAGGTTGACTCACAGTAACCAATTTTAAAACATCAATTAACAATATATGCTTATTTGCGAAGATATTTTCTCCAATTCAATGTTAATATTTGTCCAGATAAATATATTAGTTAAATTGGGCAAATAATGTGAATTTAAATTAATCCTTACATTATGTATATCATTTAAATACTTTAGAAAATATCACAGATTCAAAATTACGCGCAACGAAAAAAATCACGGTTGGCCGGCACGCCACCGCCGCGCCGCAGCCTCTTTCATTGCCTGTACATAAAAGCCGACATTTTGTAGAGTTGTTGCTCAAAGGGCATATGTCACAAGACAATGAAGGAATTAATCTTACAATGAAAATCCTTGCGTTTTGGAAAATGACCTTTAAGAATTGGTCGACAATGTTTATTTCGAAATTTATTAAATATACATAACTATATACCTGATTATCAAGTAGGTAAGGTATATGACTTATTTCTCTCGAAGATCAATGCACCGAGGCAAACGCAAACTCTGTACTGACTGACTTGGAAGATGCTGTTAGTTTTCCAACAGAACTTCTCAATTATTTGCTGCCGTCTGGATTGCCCCCACATAAATTGGTTTTAAAAGTAGTGTGTCCGTTTATTTATTTATTTATTTATTTTTTATAGAAGAGGAGGCAAACGAGCAAACGGCTCACCTGATGGTAAGTGACTATCGCCGCCCATGAACAACCGCAACCGCAACACCAGGGGAATTGCAGGTTCGTTGCCGGCCTTTTAGAAATTAGTAAGCTCTTTTCTTGAAGGTGCCTAAGGTCCCTAAGATTATTACGGAACCTTAATCCACTCAAATTGTACAATGGTACATGTTTGCAGGTAAAATCTTAAAAATATTCATAATAGAGTGCACAATACTGACCGGATAAGGAACTGGAACCTTGCCAATTTAACTACTGTAATTGCCCATAAGATTGTCACTTTCAACGACGAATCACAAGGGTAAACATTCAACGTTGCGGGCTTAGAGCTGAACGTTGAGTACTTTTCAACAACTTCGAGTTTGACGTTTACCTGAGACAAATAGTCCGATTAGGTAAGTCCAACTTTGACCGAGAGGTCAATCTACGGATTCAACTTGGCTGGGCAGCGTTCGGGAGATTACGACACATCTTCTCGTCAGGTATACCTCAAAACTTGAAAACTAGATTGTACAACCAAAGCATGTTGCCAGTGATGTCTTATGGATCTGAGACGTGGTCGTTCACTGCTGGCCGTATGAGGAAGCTCAAGTTTGCTCAACGAGCTATGGAAAGGGCTATGCTCGGGGTTTCTTTGCGTGATAAACTTAGAAATGTGGATATGTGCAGTATAACCAGACTAACCGACATAGCCCAACGGAATAGTAAACTGAAGTGGCAATGGGCCGGCCATATAGCTCGAAGAACCGACAACCAATGGAGAAGCAAGGTTCTCGAGAGGCAGCCTCGTACCAGTAGGTGAAGTGTGGGTTGGCCCCAAAATAGTTGGAGTGACGACCTGGTAAGACAAGTCGATGGGTGCAGGTGGCTTAGGACCGTACTTTGTGGCATTCTTTGGGAGAGGCCAATGTTCAGCAGTGGACTTGGGAAGGGTGGCTCAAATGAAATTGAGACGACTATATATATATATTACAATGCGATTGCACAATCGCTTTAAAAGTGATAGAAAGCATCACGCCCAGACACTTTCAACAATATCGAAAATTTACTTATCAATATTGATCACTATTAAATGCGGTTGAAACGTAGGTGTAACACGAAAATTTAATAATTTCTTATTATGCGTATGGCAGCAAAGCTGATGTATCTATGCACGTGTTTCACCGAAAACCGAAAATGGTTGGTAAATCGTGTTTAAGTGGCGCAACAGTCATGTTCTGCGATTTTTGGAACTATTCCAATCTTTGAGTGTTTATGGAAAACCGAACCAAATTCCTTCAAAGTTAGCAACCATGGTCATTCTTCGTGAGATCCTCGGACGAACGCCGAGGTTTTTTTTTAAGTCAGCTCAATAATTAAATATAATAGTTGCAGATTAGTGAAACTCCCGCATGTACTAGTTTCGCCGCGACACATCACTGAAATGAACATTGAATGTCATTTAAATGAATTTATCGTGTATTTAGGCAAAGTTGTCCAATATTCAATGTTCAACGCCAACAAATTGTTTCATTGTGGTTAATCCGTCTAATATCGCCTTAAACGAACATTATGATTTCTAATCTGTTATAACTTAGTGTCCTAACACTATTTGTAAAACTACTTTTATGTCGTCACCACACTATGAGAGTGAATCACCCAATAACCTCTTGCGGGGAGAACAGATTATTAGGAGCTACCACAGACTTATGGGACCATGTATTTAATCTAAAAAACATACCACTTTAAGATACTCTAAGCTATTTTAACATCAGTACTAAAAATGAATAGTTATTACCTGAAAGAATCTGAAAGAGTCATTACAGCCTATCAAAAGTCAGTCAGGTTGCATATACGTAAAATTGGGGGTGTAAATATTTTTATAAACCTCATTATAATTTTACCGGAGATCAGATCACTTTCTGCAACACAGTTGTGTTTAAACCCATCGGCCAGCCTTGATCCCAAATTGGCGAAGTAAATATTGGTATTATTGACACTCTCCTTCGGATTAACAGAAAATATCACAGAACAATAACTTTTTTGGCTACTTTCGTTTTCAAACATGTTTTTTATTAGCGCGCGTCGAAAACGAAATTATGAACTCGTCTTCAAATATTAATTATTCAGTTCAGCAGGTTAAAATGCAGACAGGCATAGTAATGTATAGGGAGAAAATGTAGAAAAGATACTATTCTTTGAAAGAGAGTTACTAGACTTTGAAAAAAGGTCACACATCAATTGGTTTAATGTAAATACTTATAGGAAGAATATTATATGATTTTATTGTTCTAAATTATATGAATGCCACAAAGCACGGTCCTGAGTGTTGCCAGTCATCACTGGTAACACGCACTGGTTGTACAGTCTCGTTTTCAAGTTTTGAGGTATACCTGACGAGAAGATGTGTCGTAACGCTGCCCAGTCGAGTTGAATCCGTCGATTGAGCTCTCGGTCGAAGTTGGACTTACCTAGTCGGACTATTTGTCCCAGGTAAACATACTCGTCAACAACTTCGAGCTTAGTGCTCCCAACAACTACCGACATAGGTGTGACATGGACGTTATACATGATCTTTGTTTTGTCTATGTTCATCTTAAGACATATCCGTTGGGAAGCACTTTTGAGGTCATTGAGCATGGTGCTTAGGTCCTCCAGCGATTCTGCCATAAGGACTATATTGTCGGCAAATCGAAAGTGAGTGATGTACTCGCCATTGATGTTAATACCATATCCTTTCCAGTCCAGTAGCTTGAAAACGTCTTCCAATGCAGCGATGAAGAGTTTCGGGGACATTATGTCACCCTGTCTTACACCTCTATTAGTTGGATAGGTTTCGTACTCTGGTTCCATACTCGGATAGCCAATCGTAGGCCTACTGTACAAACACTTCAGTACTTCGATATACCGACAGTCAACTTGGCACCGCTGAAGGGACTGCAGCACCGCCCAAATTTCGACGGAATCAAAGGCTTTCTCATAGTCCACATACGCAAGACGTAGTGGCAAATTGTTCTCCTTGGACTTCTGTACAATTTGCCGAAGGGTATGTATGTGGTCTATGGTGCTAAAGCCTTTTCGGAATCCGGCTTGTTCGGGAGGCTGGAAGACGTCGAGTCTGCGTGCGAGACGATTCGTAATGACTCTCGAAAACAGCACGTAGACGCGGCTCAGAAGGGAAATCGGTCTGTAGTTCTTCAAGAGAGCATTGTCGCCTTGCTTGAAGAAAAAGACCACCGCACTTCTGCTCCACGCCTCCGGAGCCGTGCCACCATGGAGGGCGGAATTAAACAGCTTCTGAAGGACTTCAAGTACCAGTTTTCCACCCGCTTTCAGTTTTAAGGTGCTGGAGAGTCATTCTAATCTCGCTCAGACTGATGTCCGGGATATCATCGGAATAGTGTCGGATAAGTCTTGCTCTTGGATCGTTACTCACACTTGCGTGTGGCTCCAACGATGATGTGTACAGCTGCCCATAGAACTTCTCAATCTAACTCAAAATCTCAGGTGTCCCGCAAACGATGCTGCCACATCGGTCTTCAGCTTCAACAGTTGGCTCTTTTTGGCAGACAGATCTCTGGCAAAGACTTTGGAGTCCTGGTTCCGCTCGATCGCTTCTTCAATACTAGCAGTATTAAAGTTGCGTAAGTCAAGCTGCATGCATTTGGAGATCTGTCTGTTTAGTTGCCTGTATGCTGTCAAATCTACTGAAGACTGCAGCTTCATTTCCCGTCTAACAGCCATGAGATTAAGAGTGCGATTGGAGAGTTTTTGTATTCTTCTGCAGCGAGTCTTGCAAAACTTAGCTCCGACCGCATGGACAGTTTCCACGAGCTTGTCATTCATATCGTCCACTGCATTGCAATCTTCTAGGGACTGAAAACGGTTTTGTAACTCGAGCTGAAAGGTTTCGGGACTTTGGATTAGAGCACGAAGGGGACGGAGCATTGACTTCATTAGACGACACCTCTCCAACTTAACGTTGAGGTTCAGTTTGCCTCTAACCATTCGGTGATCGCTACCAGTTTTCACCCTCGCGATCACTGAGACATCACTGAACAGTTGCCTTCTAGTCGTCATAATGAAGTCAATCTAATTTTTTGTCGAACCGTGTGGGCTCGACCAGGTCCACTTCCTGTAGGGCCGCTTCTGGAAGAAAGAGTTCATCATACAGAGTCCCTCTTTCTCCATGAAGTTGGCCAGCTGCTGGCCCCTTGGGTTCCGTTGCACTATTCCAAATTTCCCTACCCTCAGCTCGCCGTTCTCTCTTGTGCCTAGTTTTGCGTTGAAGTCTCCCATTAACACCGTATAGTGGGTTTTGGAGGAATGCATGGCTCTAAAGATATCCTCACACATTTCCTCCACCTCCTCATCGGTTTGTGCCGAGGTTGGTGCTTAAACCTGTATGACCTTCAACGAATACCGTTTGGTGATTCTGAGTATAAGGTACGCAATCCTCGTCGGCACACTCACAATCTTTACTACGTTGTTAACGAGAGACTTGTGGACGATAAATCCGACACCTCCTTGGGACAGATGGTCGCCCTCCCGGTGATAGAACAAGTTGTCGGATTCGATGATTACCGTGTTATTATATATATGTGTATTGTGATTTTATATATATGTATATAACATATTAAACAACTTATCTTTATGTGTATATATACAAATAAATACTAACTTTTACTTGGTAACTAAGTTTCGGTGTCAGTTTTTTGGCCGAAAATGCAATTTATATCGGATTTCGTTTTATTTTTTGACCAAATAATCTCTTTTCGGCCGGACGTAGGTTGCTGGTCTTTTAAAGGTATAAGTTTTTTCCTCGAAGAATCTTAAGTCGTTTCGGTACGAAAAATTGCTAGTGATAGCCGTTGAAGTTTTTTTAGTATATTTATTTACCTAGATCTCTTTTTGTGGTATAGATACAGTATGTTTCTTTATGCTATCTCAGTGTATTCAACACGACGGATGTAAAAGTACTAAATTAACTGGAACAAACAGCCAAGCTTTGAGGTGTTTTATGGCCTGTTGCGCCCCACTTTCGCTGCAGTGCCAGTAGAGAATTTACGGTGTGAATAGTTCTACTGTAAAAAGCTATTTATGTCTGATGTTACGCAACACACACGTATTCAACAAATAACAATCACTGTCAGTAAAAGTGAAATATTGACTGCATTGGTAAACACTAAGAGTATGCTATAAATTTTTCACTTCTAACAACAATAAGAGACATTTTTTCTAATACACTACGAAAAATAATTGGTAGATGTTGAATAAAGGTTTTAAATTAAAATTTAATGCCGTATTAATGTTTTTATTTTTTCTTCTTTGGAAAACGTTACGATTTAATTGTTGCATAAACCAATGCTCTTAATTATATGTAATATTTTAATAATTCTAAATTATATGTAATAATTTGAGAGATGAGTTAACTAAAAAAAATTTAGTTAACTCATCTCTCAAGTCTTGATTTTTATTATATATATTACTATTATTATTATTATTAAACGTATTTTTTTTTAATTATATTTTATATATTTTTCAATTAGTTAAATATAAGACAACACAAAAAGAAATTCTGAAACTGAAAATTATGGAAACTCAATAGTTTCCAAAATACTAATCCGTAATCCGAGTTTTTAGATAAAAAAGCTAAAACTTAATTAAACTAAAACTTATTATAAGATGTTTAAAAATCTTACAGAAAACAAACAAAATATGGCACCTCATTTATACGACGTTACAACTAATAAAATGTACAAATAGGTATTCCTTCTAAATTAATGATAAAATCCATAATAAACAGCCCATCTGATATTTGCGAGCATTCTTATGAATTTTGTAGTAAGGGCATAGAGTTAGCTAAAAGTATACTAAAAACACCGTAACTGCTCAAGTAATACTTTAGCTACAAAGTATAAAAATACAAACAGTAAATATTCTTCAAACTTCTTCATTGATCTCAACGACAACGAATGCCTTATGGCGGGGAAATTTCTAAACACCTTATTACAAGACAAGACTCACTCATAAATACGAATGTAGATCCTAACAACTCTAGACTTATATCAGTGCTACCAGACATATACAAGGTCTTTGAAAAGCTTTTTAACCAAACACAAGTACGGATATAAGCCATAATCAAATGATTGATCTGTTCGTATCGATCTTATTACGGAAATAAAAATAATTTAGATTATTGAAATATTTATAGACCTAAAAATGCTTTTGATACTGTAAGAATTACATACTTGACAAAAACTTCATACCTTAGGTATCACTGAAATAGCCTATAACATATTTGAGCCTTACTAAATGGACCGATCTCAGCTGGTTAAAGTGGAAGAAGCTGGTTTTTTACGTGGTAGAGCCATGCTGCAGCTATATTAGTAGTATAGTTGTAGCACGAATGGGTCAACACGACCAGGGTAGGACCACGCTCTCATAGAATACCAGCATAAAATAGCAGCTTAACGCTGCTGTGTTTCGTATGGTGAGTGAAGAGAACCGGAGACCCTTTTTACTGGAAAAGAGGCATTCCATCTTAGCCCTCACGGGTGACAACGCATCTGCATTTTGATTCGTAATCGAGGATAGATGTAGATGTCTATGGGCCGCAGCAACCACTTACCATCAGGTGGACTGTGTGCTGGTTTGTCACCCTTATCCTATAAAAAAAAAAGTCGGCAAACCCAAAGAAGTTGAATGTGGGAGTGTTGAATGTGACTTGTTGGTAAACATGGATTCCACAAGGATCCATGTTCACCAACAACTTCTCCTAAACTGCAATAATACCGTTAGATCTTAATTATGCAACATATTGTTGATAGATAGAGATTTTTTTAATTAAAAATGGGCTTACTCTTGACCTTCATCTGGCCCGAGGGCAAAGATGAGGTCTACGATAGAGTTTACCCAGAGATAGAAAAACTAGTGTAATTGTCTCTCCTGTTCTGCGTCATATATTTGACGCTAATACCATTAGAATGAAGATAAAAGCAAAGGTCAAAAAATTAAGCTACAACTGGATTTTGGTGTCTCTTATCACAATAGTCTGACGACAGGTTAGGTAGTATAAGTGAAAGAAATTTCGATAGCAATCCGAAGTATTTACCGTGATCGGAATCAGTCAGAATATGATTATCGAACTAATCATTTCAATTATGTTGATGTTACATTACTCTTCATTAAGAGTCGTAGAAGCTCAGGGATTAACATAATCCTCGCTATCGATTTATTACTATACATGCATTATACACGCGTTGATATATCACAAAAATATTTGTATGAGAAAATTAAGTTATCATATTTTAGACATATAAAATTATTTTCTGACTAATGTTTGATGTTATCATAATCAACATACAGAATTATTACAGTTGGACTATCAGAATTTTATTTGAAATCACTATCACAGCTTTTTAGAAACATATATTTACGTGTAATTAATAAATTTAATTGATAAGATAAATACTGGAATTATATAAAAAATATTATATTATAAAGTTACTCTATCACTTATATTAAAGCCTATTGATGTTATTATAGAGGTAAAAGGCTAATAAAAAAACCTTGTAAACCATTTGTGTTAGGTTAATATACGTAATATTAAATATATTATGTGTTAAATTCTTAAAATAAAAGTGTTTTGCTAATGATTGTTGTGATATCCTGTTTAAAAAAAAATTACAATTAAGTAAAATGAATTAAGCAAATGCTTCAGCGCAATATATAATTCATTTATTAATCAGTGTTACTCATAATCATGTCGTGTAATTAGTTTAAATGGTAAAAATGTATTTAAAACGTGATTCGTTTATGATGCGGGCTTTCAACAAAATAAAAACATTTAGCATTCGCAAATCAGTCAATCAGATACAAAACATATTAAAAATCAGAGCTTATAGTAAGTCAGCTGTAGAAAGAACATTAAAATATTTATTAAATAAACTAAAGCTTTAAATGTTGCTTGATGTACTTATGCAATATAAGTTATCTCTTTTGTAGAACATTCCTTAGATTCTGTTAAACCATCATAAGGTTAATATAACATACTCTGAGCTCTCACTGCCTCATTATAAATACTAAGATAAACCCCACTTTAGTCTAAGAATATAAAGTCTAGTAGTATATATGTTACGGCTAAAAGCCGAAGTGCGGTTACACTTACTTCTAGCCGGCTAGAACTAGGTGCGACCAGCAGCAGTTAGTTAAATTTAGGTGTACTGTTAAATTTGTAAAAATACGGAAAATCGTATCAAGTAATATCAGCGACAGTAGGTTAAGGTGCTGTTTTATCTAATTTATAAATTATGTATGATACATCAACCGCAATCGACTACACCTTGTATTAGCCGGCTATACCTAGGTGTAACCGCACTTTGGCTATTAGCCGTATCATATTTAATACAAATGACAAAATAAGCAACGCTGCATACTACCGTTGGTACCGTTCTTTTAGTTCTTGCCTAAATTCTGCTTACGGATAGCAACAGTTGGCTTACTTGCAATCAAATATCATTTGCGCACCGTGTTTTTTGTATTCTTACAATGTTTCCTTTTTTATGGAATGTTAATATCAAATCGGGTAAATCATACATTTGTTTGATTGATTATGAAAAACACTTAAAGTTACTATTTGTCTTAGTTTCAATGCGAAAAATTATTATATTATCGTTATCTAATATCAATTTTGAAATAGGTGTATCCTTCTGACTATTAATACCATCGAGTAAAAAAGGAATGTGTGTGCGACATTCGAAACTATAGCAACCAATATCATTTGAAAGCTAGAAATATATTCTCGAAAGATGAAGGATACTTGAACGGAAGAACAAAGGAAACGAAAGAGTAAAAATTAAAATTTCAGAAAAAAATGTGTTCAAAAATTGAAAGTAGATAAGAAATATGTGTATGAGTGTTCGGTTATATTTATATATTCTAGTATCTATTTATTAAGTGTAATTTTGGTTTTATTATTGTAATATTCAATATTTATTCAAAATAAAGATGGGCGTAATAATATGATTTACCTAAATTGTTAAAACTGACAATGATAAAAGGATGGCATATACTGGCATACGCTGTTTTTTTCCCAGAATTCTGATTTTTACCTCTTCGTTGCCTTTGTCCACCCACTTTTAAATAGTTCGAAAATGATTTATACTTTAATTTTATTTTAATCCTCCTACTTTCAGAGAAAATATTTCAAACCTTCAAACGTCTTCAGAAACACTTAATCGTTTTGTTAGTTATAATATGGTCAAGCTTTAGACTAAAGTTTATTTTGGTATTTTAACTTATTATAAACCAGTGCTTGACTAAAATCCTACCTGTCGGTGAGTAGTTATGAAACTCTAGATGGTAAATCGCATTGTTTCAGCGTAAAAAAGCCTATCCACTCTCGCGGCTTGAAGATCAAAGAACACAGACGCCGGCAGATTATTTCACTCTGTACGCAATACGAAAGGTCAAGAAAACCATTTAGATCGAATGCGTGGAATATCAACAACAAAAGTGTAAAGACCCGCCGACCGCCTGGTTGTCTGATGGTGGAAAGGTGAGGAAGGAATTAAGGCATTTAATTCGTGCGCACTCTCACCGAAATGCATCCTATATAATACTAACAGGTTGGCTAGTTTGCTTCTGTACTCGAGGCTGACAAGGTTGGTTTCAAACAAATCAAGGTCATCAATAACCCTCATAACACGCTTTTCTATTGAGCCCTACGCTATTAAGTGACATTTTGCAGCACCGGTCCATATTTGGCAGCAGTACTCCAAGCACGACCGGGCTTGCGCTTTATATAGGTAAGACTGATGTAGTACCGCCGCACCCTTTCAAGGTCACACCTAGTTTTCATGCGGCTAGCTGGTACACCTCTACAAGTGTGCTTTCGTCTACATACCCATAGCGGACATAAGCAGATTTATTTAAATTAATATGCAGCGGGAAAAGATTGCAGATAGAACGGACCCCTGAGAAACTCCGGCGTTAATCGTCATAAGATTAAACGGGTCGCCCTCGTCGACGACTTGGCGGTGTAAGGCCCGGCTTCCACCAAAGCAGTGAAGGGAGAGAAGTGTCTAGTCGGGCGGCCGGACGGCGCACGCGCTCGCGCACCCTGCACACCGCTGCATTCTCCCCGCGCCTCGCACACTCGAAAGCGTCATTTGATTGACTCGCTTTGAATGCAAGCGTGCGTCGTCCGTATTTTTATATGGTTTCTTATCCAGAATCCATGTTGCCGTCGATAATTTAAATATTGAGGAATTAATTGTGTTTCTTCAACCTCTAATTCCTCTCCCTCAAGCAAATTCAGATACAACTTTTGTAACAACATGACGTTTTCCTTTCGTAGACAAAACTTGACTGGTTTCGATCTCTCACAACTCACATCTCTGCTACACAAAGCTCACATCTCCTCTCCGCTTTGGTGGAAATAACCTGCCAGCTTTGCAGCACATCTCCTCTCGCCTCCTCTCCTCTCTGCTTTGGTGGAAACCGGGCCTTATACCTGTCACCATCTCATTACAAAACTTGGGCGATTAGTCGATCAACGTCAACGTACACAAGGTCAACGTCAGGTCGTTGATTTCAGATTATATCATCATAGTAAAGTGAATAATTGAGGACACATATTATTTGTTACTTTCAATTAGTGTACCTACTAACTTTTGCAAAGAAATTTCAATTTTCACTTCATTTTCTGTGCCCTTTTATTTTTTAAATAATTTTAAGTAATTTAATATTTTTACTTGATCCCCCTTTCTGAGAAACTATTTCAAACCTACGATAACAAAACAATGGTCGTCATGGTTGTTACCAATTTCGCTCACGAATTCCGTTCATTTATTCGAAGGAATTTGTATTGAAAAGGATCTATTTACAACTAGAGGATATTATTAATGTTATAAAAATATTTGTCGCATCGAAACTTTGACAAACAGTTACTATAAATGTTTTTCATAATCAAGTTTATGATTTTTACTATACTACTAATACTATAGGTAAATTTTTTGTAGTTAAAATAGAAAGTCAAGATTTTAGTCATATAGAGTTTATCTTGATTTTTGTAATAAGGCACTCAGTATCACATATTATCAAAATGAAAAATATCAAATTATTATTTTATGAGAGATAATTGACGTTACAAGTAAACAAGCAAGTAAATTATAAAAATAAATTAATTTTAACGCAATTTCATGTTATATTGTTCTTGTTGCATAACATTTATAATGTTTGTTTATAATTATATGCCATGTTTATTGAAAATTATCGTTCAAAATTCTCGTTTTAATTGTAATTAAAATGTGTTAATTCATATATTAAATTAGTAAGTACCTAGGCGAAGGAACTTTGCTCGGCGTTAGTAATGTAATTTTCTCAGGGATGACACGTAAGATACGTGATACGTGATAAACTTGTAAAGTAAAACATTATCTAAATACAAAATTTGAACCAAATCATTAGAGCCGTTTCCGAGAAACCAATTACATATTATATTATATACATAATATACAAGAATTGCTCATTTAAAATATAGGGTGAAATATTACATTTAACATTTCTAAATTATCAAAAAATTATGAGCAACATTTTTACATTATTTTAAACATGTACAGTAAACGGCTCAATTTTTTCCGATAAGCTTATTTATACAAATTTTAAAGCACTATAATATAGTTACATTAATAAAATAAAACAGTTTAAATATATTGTATGTATAAATAGTTTTAAATGCGACTTTGAAACCTCTCCCATCCTAAAGTGATACGTTGGGCAACGTGTTCAAAATGTTTTAGGGTAAACATTAATATTACGCCTTGGAGTTGACGTTGCAAATACATAAGTTCATTGAGCTATACCAGAGATCAATTCCAGGTGTTTAACAGGACCTATAATCATATAATATAGCGTTAGCGTGAAAATACAAAGAATTTTATAGTTGTTTGTTGTACTCGTAAGTGTCGGTTTTAATCAAACTATTTTACAGAAAAAATGTTTAATAAATTGTCTTTATAAATACACAGTTCTTTTTTTTCTCTTTCTCTCTCTCTCATTATTTAATACTATATCTAGCTAGCTATAGCTTAAAATGCTCAGTAAAAAGAGCAGAAATAAAGATAAGATGCGTAGACCAAATCCTTGGTTCTATTTTTAAACAATCTTTGTAAAACATCACAGCTTTTGTAAAAAATCTAGCTAGCAGTACACCATTTTATTAAATAGAAAATAATATTTTTATTGATTTTTACGATATATTATTATACATATTTGGGGTTTGTGGACTGTACCAGATGTAAAACATGATGACCGGCTATGGGAAGCAATATCAAATGTGTAAGATGACTAGTACTGTGATCGCCAATGCGCGTACCGAATATTTTATTTTTATTTTGATGTAGGTAACAAACGAACACACAGTCCACCTGATAATAAGTTGTGGCTGTGGCATCAAACACACAAATCTAACTTCTATCCTTGAATTAATAATCAAAATTCAGATGCGGTACCACCTCTGAAAACTAATATTGAATGCCATGCTACCAGTAAAAAGGGAAACTCTTGGTTGGAGGTTGTCTAAAAGCGCCACACGAAATACAGAAGGGTATATTTCACGCTGGTGTACTGTGCGCGCGTGGTTCTTCTTTGGTCGAGCCGACCCATTCGTGTCGCCGGCCCTTCTTAAAAATGTCGCTACTACAGCAAATCTTTTCAACTACCTGATAATACTATATCATCAGTGGGCTGTTTACGGGGTGAAGAGGAAAATGATGAAATATTTTGTCTCTTAAATCTAGGTAAAAGAAGACAACATTTTAAAATAGTAAGAGCAATGTGGGGGTTTTAGATATACAATTTATCAACATGCTGTTTTTTTTTTCAATTTTATTTTTAAAACAAGTTTAATACTATCGAAAAGCAACAAGGCACCTAGCAGGTATGGATTCCGATTCCGCATTGAGCTTTTATTACTGCAGAAATATGATTGAAATTTTAAAATGTCTAGATAAAATACTGGAAATAAATGTTTCACATTTATTGCCATTAGGTTCAATACAACTTATAAAATATTGAAAAATATGAGCCTGATTAAAGACATCATCTGCTTTACCTCCCCCAATGCATCGTCATCCAGGTACTAGCAATTCAGTTTGGATTTCAAATTTGAAATAACAGGTTGAATTCAAAAAGGAAAAAGAGCTGAACCTAGTGAGCCTGCTGAATACCGACAGCAAAATCAATAATATGGTTTCATAAAATAAGTTCGTATTTTCACTGCAACTGCAAAAAATTAATTTCGGGACAATTTAAACCTTTAAAAGAACATCTGCATTATAATAGGAGAGTAGAGTAAAAATGTACGCACTGATTGTACCGTCGCCTCACAGTCACCTCTAGTGCAAAAACTCTGGCTGAGTAAGCTGATACCTGGTTGAGTAACTGAACGTTGGTTGAGTAGTCAGAGATTATGTGCCTTTTTGTTAATTTTGAAATTAAGCGTCGAAATGTGGAACCAACGGCAATCGGACGGATAATATTTTTTTTTAATGCACTTCTTGACCCATATGAATAGGGAATGAAATTAGGATTAACATTACTAGAAAGCATAAAGTTACATAATTTTGTAAAGTCGTTGAGAAGTACTGGCAGAGTACTTCTCAACGACTTTACAAAATTGTTGTAAAGTCGTTGTAACCGGCAGACGCGGTTACAATATCTATATGATATTATGGCGTAATTATGGCGTAATTTCGTCATTGCCGCTAGCAGAGCCATTCAAAAATGACGTAATCGTTTCTAAAATGTTTCAGAAAAATGTAAAGGTTGCATTACTTCTATTGGGAGGCTGCGGTAAATTTTGAAAGGGATTGACTGAAGGATAGTTCTGACGAAGAATTTCAAGAGTCTTGACATTTCAAGGTTTCAGGATGTCGTCTGAGAATAAGATATAGGATGCATTTTTTAAGTCGCTACGATCCAACCATTTTTTTCATATCAAATTTAGGGCGCAGTCGAGATCAATGAGTATTTATTTGGTAATCTGAAATTTGAAACGATGTCTCTGTTAGTTGTAATGTAATTGATTTTTATTGTTAATTTTTACCAACTCTTTTCACTATTAGTGACACATTAATTATTTTGAGTAGTGCTTGACAATTCTTTAGCAGCTCTATCCTCGCACTTCTGGGAATGCTTTTAACCACTAATATATTGCGATGGTAATTGTAAATTTATTCCGAAAAAAAAATGTGTCGTTATAGACAAATAATTATTATAGATTAATTAATTAATAATTAATTATTGTATTATAGACAAATCATTATAATAAAATTACAAATTTTTACGGTAGGCTGTGAAGCCGAATTACTCTTGCTATGGTATCGTTTAATATGTACTATATATACTTAATATGTATATTTTATCCCCTTTTACCTTCAAACAGCCTATCGTCACACTATAGGAAAGCTCCATACAAAGCCGTCTCATAACTGTTTTAACGAAAGTCGTTGTTACGTGATGAAAATTATAAATTAATATACTATTATAAATTAATATACTATTATAAATAAAGTTTCTTTTTATGTATTTTTTTTTATTTTGTATGTTTAAGGTAATCATAAAAGAGCATCAAATCTTAGTCATGTTCGATTAGATGAGTTTTACGTTATTACGATTCAATGCCACATTACTTGAAAGTTTTCCGTATAAGTATATAAGTATTATACATTTTTGGAATGCTGATATGCTTCTCCAAATTTTTCGTAAATAATATTATATTATATTAGTTAACTAAACAAAAAATAACCAATATAGTTTAAGATGGTATATTTTCACACTTTTTTTTAACAAGAGATTTACCTCTTACCGATGCTTGCCGATGTCGAGGTATTTATTGCATTAAGATCTTCACACATTACTCTGTTTAGGGATATTACAGCTTAATTCATTTCAAACAACTGAAGTATGAAGTTTTGAGACGAAACACACCCGGTTTTCCCATAGTGCGTCGGTGCAATTTTGACACTGTAACTTAATAAAAAACAATTAATAAATTACTAATAATTTTTAGTTAAAATGAATATCAGGTTTAGTATAGCCAGTCACACGTCATTACTGTTGTTAATTTTTATTATTTTCTAGCTGGTACCCGGCGCGTTTTTATTGAAGTTGAATGATGTGTAACTTTCAAATAAAGGTGTCAGTCGTTTTTGGGCCCACTAGAAATTTTAACGACCCTTAATGGTATTACATACAAAAAAAGATACCAATTTATTATAATAAATGGCCTATAGATTTTATGAATATCTAAACGGAATCAAGAAATCTAAAAAATGAGTGGTTTGATATTCCGTGTTCTGTTAATGTAATATGGGAATAAATGCGTGTAATGAATCATTTTTGCAGTTTCTATTAAAAGATTTTTTTTTTTTTTTATAGAATAAGTGTGACAAACGAGCGCACGGTTCACCTGAATGTAAGTAGATGCTGTGGCTCATAGACATCTACATCTATCTTCGTTTGCGAATTTAAATGCAGATGCGTTGTCAGCCGTGAGGACTAAGATAGAATGCCTCTTTTCCAGTAAAAGGGTCTCCGGTTCTCTACACTCACCATACGAAACACAGCAGCATTGCTGCTATTTTACGCTAGATTCTGTGGATGCGGTCCTTCCTCGGTCGAGCTGACCCATTCGTGCTACAACTATACTATTAATATAACTGCAGCATGGCTCTACCACGGTTCAAATGTTTTTTACAAAGATAACTTATTATATATATTATATTTATACTTATTTGTATATATATATTTATTACAAAAAGGATACCACTGAGATTTTATCCTATTTCTAAAAGTGTTAGCTTATATCATATAACATGGTTCAAAGACACCGTGGAACGAAACGCTATTTTGTCATTGACTTCCGTGCTGGGTAATAACCGACGGCCATATTATCATAATCATAGATTACTGTATAATTACTAGATCATAATATAAGCATCATATCTATGTCTGTGCCGGCGGCCAGGTATTACTTACGGCATTGACATTTGTCACGCTGTTGTTTTTTGTACTTATTGCATCTGGAATATCAGCATACACTGAAAACAATTAAATAATATTTGTGGATTTCAACGCACTGTGCGAAGACAATAACTAGCCGAGACAGGAGCAGATGTGCGCCGACTTTTATATTTGTGGATTTCTCAAGAGGTGAGTATCTTATCTTATGGAATGCGAAGAATTCAACTGTACAAAACCTACAATTGATTTAAAGTTTCAAACTTTTATGTAAAATATATCTTATTTTTGTCACTCTCGAAGTTCTAGTCCAAAATATTATACTACGGAAACAAACTACTAATTTTCGTTTATAATGTATTACATTTTATATTTTTTACTGAATATTGAGATATGGTAAGATTTTTAGAAATAATAAAACGACCCACACCCACAGACACTTAACGATCTATACATGTTTTAGTACTTAATTATTTTAAGTTTGTAAAAATACTAATAAATATCCTTCATATTACTAACAAATTCATATCTCAATGTCTAATCAATGCAACAAGTGTTGGATTATATTATACAGGTTAGCCAAATATTCCACATTATGTATTTAATTCGCCAATGACATTCGAAATGAAAACTGACGAGTTTAATTAAAAGTATATGTGAGTGTATAATACAAGTTTACTTTTGCTCCTAGAATTTTGTAAAATCTATAATTTATGTTGAATTACCTAAAACAAATGACAAACACAATTCTTATTAGTATGTTAAAAGGTTAAAAGTGTCAAAGTATTGAAGTGTTATGTTATTGGTAAAATCTAATTTAATTAATAGATAAAATAAAATCACACAAAATATACACAAATCTATGTTAAAAGTGTCTGTCAGAGTAACTATATCCACTACCGTTACATCCTATCAAAAGCCCATTGCTGAACATAGACCTTCCCTCAGATTTCCTCAAAGAAGGATACTTGCTATAGTTGCCATGCTTAGTAGACAAGTCGGCAACCACAGTTTTTTTATTGGTAGTTGTTAATAGGAAGACGCTGCTTAAATTCAGAAGGAATGTACACACATTCCTTCTGAATTTAATATTTATAGATATAGATAACATATAAATAAATGGATGTTATTAGAGAATACAATCATATTAGTGTTAATATTTGATTAAATACATCTACTATTTATGTTCATTATATTTAAACTCCATCAGGGAAGCAAGAATTTTGTTTACAATATTTTTATTTTATTTTGTTGATTGTAGGTAATGTACATTCTTTCTGAATTTAATATTTCTTTACTTCTTTATTTTTTATTTGCATTCCCATTTTTTTCAGTTACACCTACTTGATGCAGTTTGTTGTAACTGCCTAAGAATATTGCAAGAAAGTATTGAAACTGCTCATTCCATTAGAAGATTTGTATTCCATGTGATCTTCAATTTTAAGAGCTCACCACACACGGCTGTGCCAATTAACTCAGCAGAAAGAGATATTATTTTGCAGTGGATACCATCACACCAGGTACTTACTTTACTTTAACAGCCTGTAAGTGATCCTGCCTGAAATAGGCTTGCCCGGAGGAGTTGGCATAATCGCTTTGCACACAGATTGATGTTTGTAGTATCATACACCTCGCACTACAAACAATTTGGCTATTCACCACCAGGTTATCTTTAACTTTACAGCCTATCAAAAGTCTACTGCTGAACATAGACCTCCCCCTCAGATTGCCTTATAGGGGAGATATTTGATAGCCACAGTTTTTTTTCTTTAGTTGTTATTAGATAGATGCTACTTCTTCCTTACCTTACCCCATATTTGTATGCCTTTGTACTTAATACACAAGTAATATTTTTTACCTTAAATGAAATTAGTGTAAATAAAATGTCTAAGAACTTGTACTTGTCAAATAATGTTATAATTCTAAAATAACCACTTCACTTGTTTACCTTTCTGATTTGATGTATTTTTATTTATTTTTACCTTAGTGGAATCTGGTTTACTACAAAAGTATTATGAAGGGAAACGAGTACATGCTATTTATATATAATTTAAGAGGCATTAAGACTGTTTGTTAGTAATAAAAATTGAAATAAATAAAATATTAATAAATATTATTATTTAGGTGGTAGACACTGTAAAACTATAGTCTGTTCGGTTAGTTGATGAAAAAAAACATTTTTAAGGTGGATCATTTAGAATAAGTCAGCAATCTTGTCGGCCGAGAGCTTCTACAACTGTATGGAGACACAAATGATAACAGGGATATGGAATTACAATCCATAAATATTGAAGACATCGGTAACATCCCACAACCACCCCTTATGCCTGTAACTGTAACTCCTGCCATTTCCAGAGCGGCATCAACAATTACTATAATAATATGCAGACCTTTTCTATCAAAAGGTTTAAATTATTTCTTAAGCAAAAATTGTCTAGTAAGGGTTATTATACTACTAGAGAGTACATGACTGATGATAACCCCTGGGAATGAGGTGGTCGCTACCATGCTGTTTCTAAATGTTTTCAAAACAATTGTATAAAATATTATATTGTAAAATGTGCTTTTCTTAAAAAAATAGTCTCGCTGGGTTTCTTGCTGATTCTTCCCAGGACAGAGGTTTTTTGCGAACCAGTGGTAAAAGTAAAAAATGACTTTTAATAAGTATTATGTATTGTAATCTATATTGAATAAAAATGATTCTATTCTATTCTGTGGCTAGTTATAAGCGTGCTGCTTCTACTTCCGTCACTGTATTTTAAGTTATGTAATCATTTATCTAGATTCTTAATACCTAAACTAAAAAGAACTACTAACCAAAAGAGAGATTGCTGATTGATAACTCATTTTATGTGCCACTGTGCGCTCGTATTTGTGAATACCACTTATATGAACCTCACAATGATTGGAATAATTTATACAAGTAGTAATGATGCATATTTATATAGTAATATAAATATGCATCATTACTATATATATAGTTTCTGCCACAGTTGCTACGCTTGTGGCAACCAAAGCTTTTGTGGTACTCTATAGGAGATGTTGCTGCTTATTTCCTGGTATCTTTATTTTACTCTGTTACGACTTTTACGACACCATACGGACGAAACGCGATGGCAGTTGACGGAAGGGCTATACAATATTTTACATTATATATTTAATTTAGGAAGACCTATGTTCATCAGTGAATTGTTGTAATGATGACGAATAATAATCAATAAAACTTGTAATTATTGCTTATTTGACCTCTTTTCAATTTTGTTTTTAAAACAGGTTTAATACTATCGAAAAGCAACAAGGCACCTAGCAGGTATGGATTCCGATTCCGCATTGACAGCTTTTATTACTGCAGAAATATGATTGAAATTTTAAAATGTCTAGATAAATTACTGGAAATAAATGTTTCACATTTATTGCTATTAGGTTCAATACAACTTATAAAATATTGAAAAATATGAGCCTGATCATTAAAGACATCATCTCCTTTACCTCCCCCAGTGCATCGTCATCCAGGTACTAGCAATTCAGTTTGGATTTAAAATTTGAAATAACAGGTTGAATTCAAAAAGGAAAAAGAGCTGAACCTAGTGAGCCTGCTGAATACCGACAGCAAAATCAATAATATGGTTTCATGAAATAAGTTCGTATTTCAGGACAATTTAAACCTTTAAAAGAACATCTGCATTATAATAGGAGAGTAGAGTAAAAATGTACGCACTGATTGTACCGTCGCCTCACAGTCACCTCTAGTGCAAAAACTCTGGCTGAGTAAGCTGATACCTGGTTGAGTAACTAAACGCTGGTTGAGTAGTCAGAGATTATGTGCCTTTTTGCTAATTTTGAAATTAAGCGTCGAAATGTGGAACCAACGGCAATCGGACGGATAATATTTTTTTTTAATACACTTCTTGACCCATATGAATAGGGAATGAAATTAGGATTAACATTACTAGAAAGTATAAAGTTACATAATTTTGTAAAGTCGTTGTAACCGGCAGACGCGGTTACAATATCTATATGATGTTATGGCGTAATTATGGCGTAATTCCGTCAATGCCGCTAGCAGAGCCATTCAAAAATGACGTAATCGTTTCTAAAATGTTTCAGAAAAATGTAAAGGTTGCATTACTTCTATTGGGAGGCTGCGGTAAATTTTGAAAGGGATTGACTGAAGGATAGTTCTGACGAAGAATTTCAAGAGTCTGGACTTTTCAAGGTTTCAGGATGTCGTCTGAGAATAAGATATAGGATGCATTTTTTAAGTCGCTACGATCCAACCATTTTTTTCATATCAAATTTAGGACGCGGTCGAGATCAATGAGTATTTATTGGGTAATCTGAAATTTGAAAAGATGTCTCTGTTAGTTGTAATGTAATTGATTTTTATTGTTAATTTTTACCAACTCTTTTCACTATTAGTGAAACATTAATTATTTTGAGTAGTGCTTGACAATTCTTTAGCAGCTCTATCCTCGCACTTCTGGGAATGCTTTTAACAACTAATATATTGCGATGATAATTGTAAATTTATTCCGAAAAAAAATGTGTCATTATAGACAAATAATTATTATAGATTAATTAATTAATAATTAATTATTGCATTATAGACAAATCATTATAATAAAATTACAAATTTTTACGGTAGGCTGTGAAGCCGAATTACTCTTGCTATGGTATCGTTTTATATGTACGAGTATATTTTATCCCCTTTTACCTTTAAACAGCCTACCGTCACACTATGGGAAAGCCCCATACAAAGCCGTCTCATAACTGTTTTACGAAAGTCGTTGTTACGTGATGAAAATTATAAATTAATGTACTATTATAAATAAAGTTTCTTTTTAGGTATTTTATTTTATTTTGTATGTTTAACGTAAGTATAAAAGAGCATCAAATCTTAGTCATGTTCGATTAGATGAGTTTTTCGTTATTACGATTCAATGCCACATTACTTGAAAGTTTTCCGTATAAGTATATAAGTTTTATACATTTTTGGAATGCTGATATGCTTCTCCAAATTTTTCGTAAATAATATTATATTATATTAGTTAACTAAACAAAAAATAACCATTATACGTGGTAGAACCATGCTGCAGCTATATTAATAGTATAGTTGTAGCACGAATGGGTCGGCTCGACCGGGGAAGGACCACGCTCTCACAGAATACCAGCGTAAAATAGCAGCTTAATGCTGCTGTGTTTCGTATGGTGAGTGTAGAGAACCGGAGACCCTTTTTACTGGAAAAGAGGCATTCTATCTCAGTCCTCACGGCTGACAACGCATCTGCATTTAAATTCGTAAACGAAGATAGATGTAGATGTCTATGGGCCACAGCAACCATTATAACCAGGGATATTACAGCTTAATTCATTTTGAAACAACTGAAATATGAAGTTTTGAGACGAAACACACCCGATTTTCCCATAGTGCGTCGGTGCAATTTTGACACAGTTACTTAATAAAAAACAATTAATAAAATACTAATAATTTTTAGTTAAAATGAATATCAGGTTTAGTATAGCCAGTCACACGTCATTACTGTTGTTAATTTTTATTATTTACTAGCTGGTACCCGGCGCGTTTTCATTGAAGTTGAATGATGTGTAACTTTCAAATAAATTTGTTTTGTTGGCACGATACGCGCGCCACCTATTGTAAGTTAATTGTACTTTGCATATAACCTTCGCACAAGTGGAAGAAATAAGTTGATAAAGTTTAGCGCAATCTGATGAACGGTATGCCAGCGCATAAAATACGAAGAAACAAAAATTATTTTTTATATATTAGATAACATACGGTTATGAATAATAAATACACATATGACTCAAATCGGCTGGGCAGCATTCGGAAATTATGGCACATCTTCTCGTCAGGTATACCTCAAAACTTGAAAACAAGATTCTACAACCAGTGTGTGTTGGCAGTGATGACTTATGGATCTGAAACGTGGTCCTTAACAGCTGGCCGTTTGAGGAATCTCGAGGTCGCTCAGCGAGCTATGGAGAGGTCTATGCTTGAGGTTTCACTGCGTGATAAACTTAGAAATTAGGATATCCGCAGTAGAACCAGAGTAACCGACATAGCCCTACGGATTAGTAAACTGAAGTGGCAAAGGGCCGGCAATGTAGCTCGAAGAACCGACAACCGATGGGGAAGAAAGGTTCTCGAGTGGCAGCCTCGTACCGATAGGCGAAGTGTACGTTGGCCCCCCACTAGATGGAGTGGTAAGACATGCAGGAAGTCGATGGATGCAGGTGGCTCAGGACCGTGCTTTGTGGCATTCCTTGGGGGAGGCCTATGTTCAACAGTGGACTTGTGAAGAGCTGTAATGATGATGATAAGAATGACGATATGATTCATATTCAAAATATCGACACCATACTCAAAGAGTATAACATAATCACTACGTTTTAACCACACTCTTGATTAATATAACCTTTTTAGTGGGCGTTCTTGTCATAGAGAGTAGTTTCTTGTCGTAGAGATGCGATAATTCAAATTTCATACTATATTCAAAAATAATTTATATTCAAAAAAAATTGAGGTTTAATAGAACGAATGTGTTAATAACTACATATACAAATTTGAGTATAGTCTTTAAATATTGAAGAGATTATGCCGAACCAACAATTCGGACTCGGTTGAGGTCGCATTCCTTGACCTTGACCTTGTAATAATCGGAAATAAAATAATGGCTCGTTTAAATATTAGCCACATTACTTGCACTTTCTTTAGAAATATCAAGTAAATATGAAATTTTAAATTAAACACTTTTTTCTGAATGCAGTAAAAACGGCTATAACTATAAACCGCTATATTATATTTTCTCATGTAACTAAACTGATCAATGCTCTTGACTGAAAACAAAGTTGACAGTAACAGGAAATTTCACATTATAAAGATAATGTGAAATTCCCTGTCTAGTACGGAAGCTACACAGTAAAGATTAATCTAAAATAATTTAAGAGTGAATATCGAGCTCTCTTGGTAGAGAGTAATTGTGTTCTGTGATCAAGCTATTATTATTTTTAGGTCATATTGTTTGACAGTCGTCTATATATAACAAATCGGTTTTGTTTTATTCAATCATAGATAAAATTTTATCATAGACACAAGTTTATGACTGCATTTAGACACTTTGCAACTTACCTCTTGAGTATAGTACTCATAGATTTATTAAAATCTATACAGATACAGAAATAAATCCTAATGTCCTCGAAATTTAACATAACGTGTTTTTAGATGAGAAATAAATGTAATTTTTGTAACACACGTTACACATTTTGGTTTCGAATACATTTTAACATTATTTTAGCAGGGCTTGAGCGTAATTCTTTACAAAGAGTGTAAAATTGCTGTCTATTCATTTCATGCTTTACATGTTGTGAGGCGTTTACAGGCTGTGAGGCGAGCTAGGTATGTTGCACTGGGGCGAATATTTTACTCCAAAGTAAAACGTGATACACGAATTTTTCATTGCTTAAAGAACCTATAATATTTATGAGGAT
The DNA here is from genome assembly GCA_029286625.1 of Parnassius orleans. Classification (NCBI taxonomy): domain Eukaryota; kingdom Metazoa; phylum Arthropoda; class Insecta; order Lepidoptera; family Papilionidae; genus Parnassius; species Parnassius orleans. Next base: position 1,063,964 of record JAGSMP010000027.1, on the reverse strand, counting down.
AATATTACTTAGAATATATATAAGTAATTTTTATTAGTCAAACATGTAAATGCTTTATTAAAACAGTACCAAAATAAAACAAAATTCCTACTTTGTATAAATAAATATCAAGCATTATTAATACTTGGCTCCGGTTGTTTTAGGCCGAGTAAATTGGTAATTTTTTTGGTTTGATGAAATAGCCGTTTTGTTAAACTGGCCAATTTTACATGAAAAAGCTATACGATTTTACTTGGAATTATTCTAAATTCAAATAAGTTTTATACCTAAGTCATGTTATAAATTTTTTAATCAGCTACTTATTTGTTTCTTTGGGTTTTGTTTTTTCTGCAATGTCGCTGTATTATAACAATAGACTCTTTTTTATTTTTAATATGGCTTTTGACGTAGAAACTATGCATCTCGAACGGCACTAAATATCATGAATCGTCAATGACGTATACGAACTGAGAAAGTGGTAAATAAAAAATTACTCTCAATAAGTATTATGTAATAATCTATATTGAATAAAAATTATTCTATTCTATTCTATTTTAATTATGGTCCTAGCACTACTAACGAATAAAAAGTAAGTTATTGTTTCAATCGCTTTTGTTCGGAAAATTTTGCCCTCACAAATGAACCTCGTGACCGCCTGGGGAGCAACCTTCTTTGATGACGAACTAATGGCGAAATTGGAAGCTGATCTGTCTCAAACTACAGCTGAGTTAGCATCGCTTTTTGATGCAAGCGTCTAAACAATATTAGATCATTTGCGGTAAATCAGTAAAATAAAGAAGCTTGACAAATGAGTACCTCACGAATTGACGTATTAAACTTGTACATGACGTATGAAGGCCCGCGTTTTAGCTTGCATCATATTGTTCAATTGGCATAAAATTGTGGTCTGCGATGAAAAGTGGATCGGACGACAATCGCAAGCGTTTATCACAGAGGTAAGATCCAGGTGCCCAAGCCAAACAGTGCCCGAAACGAATTGTTAGTCACTATAGCTTCTTGCCTTCTGGTGCCACGCAAGCGATTGTGCAGATTCGCAAATAACGGTGGAGAAGCTGGCACTCAAACAACGCAGATTCTCTGTTTTTGCCATTGTTTCTTCATGACAATACACTATTTCGAAGTTAAGATAACTTTTAACTGTTTTAATTCCAAAGAAGCAGGTCAGAACGCCTTTAATGAGTTCATGGGTTCTCGAGCAGCATACTCCAATAGCAAAGGCAACAACAAACTGACCAAAAAATGAAAAGAATGTTGCAAATAGTTTAGGCAAATGTTTTAAATAATTTAAGCCATTTTTGTGTGTCGCCCAGTGGTTGAATGCGACCGTAATACTTTAGACATAATTTTTAAGTTTGAACGTTTTTGAGGATTTTTTGTTAAGGTAGCCATACACGCTAGGGTGTACCTGTCAGGATTGCCTGTACAGTTACATCCGTCAGGTAAGCTTGAGCTCAGTAGAGGATATACACCTAGCAGGTATGCAACATACACGCTCGGGTTTACCTATACACTTTAACTGTACAGGTAAACTGTCAGGTACACCCTAGCGTGATTGACTACCATTAAAGAGTACAGTACAGTACAATACTTGTACTAGTTGATTTCTCAAATGCTTTCAACACAGTTGATCATGAAATCCTCCTTTCCATACTGTCTAATCTTCTGAATTTTGGTCCTACTGCTTTGGAATGGTTTGCATCTTATCTTCGCGGTCAACAGCAGTCAGTTTGTGTAGGGCAAATGACTTCAGCTTGGGCTGATGTGGATACTGGTGTGCCGCAAGGCGGTATTCTTTCTCCTATAATTTTTTCAATTTTTATAAATTTCATTACCTCCATCCTCGACTGCTCGTATCATTTGTACGCCGGTGACCTTCAGCTATATGTGCAAGCTGAAATTGGGATATCCATAATGGGATTAAAAAACTTAACGACAACTTATCGGCTATCAAAGATTGGTCTATTCGTTATGGAGTTTTGCTCAATCCTTTGAAATGCCAAGCTATACTGGTGGGTAGCTCAAGGATGTTGGCTAAGATTAATCTCGCAGATGTGCCTCCTATTTATTCTGATAGTATTATAATTTCGTTCAGTAATTCTGTTAAAAATCTTGGCCTACACATCGACAGCACGTTGAATTGGAGAACCCAGGTTTCAGAAGTGAGTCGTAAAGTCATTGCCACGTTATGCTCTCTGTATCGTTTAAAACATTTTCTTCCCACAAAATCTAAGATCATGCTTGTCCAATCGCTTATATCACCCATAAATGATTATGCAGATGTGTGTTACCCAGGTCTCTCCCAAGATCTTCTGAACAAACTGGAACGGCTTCTCAATAACTGTATAAGATTTATTTTCGGGCTTCGTAAGTATGACCATATTTCGCAATATAGATCTAAGTTAAATTGGCTTACAATCTGGCAGAGACGCAATTCCAGAATATTGCTTTTTCTTTTTTCCATTTTAAATGACCCATCTTTGCCTTCTTATCTTAAGAGTAAATTTCACTATCTCTCTTCATCTAATGATAGGGTCCTACGTTCTTCTTCTTACAACAAAATCTGTATTGCTGTTAACTTCACCGAGTTCTATGGTAACTCCTCCACAGTTCAGGCTACACGCGTTTGGATATCAGAAAAGCACCCAATAAGTACGCTTTCAAAAAATTGGTCCGGAATCATCTATTGAAGACAACGCATTTTACATGATTCGTCTGTTTAATATGTATTGCTAAACAGACGCATATATTCATAGTTATTTGTATGTATTTCAATATGTATATTTGTATGTATATATTCGTATATATATGTCATATATTTATATATATGTATGTATAGGTCATATATGTATAGTTTATTTATTAGTAAAATGTATATATTATGTAATTATTTATCATTTTGTGTAGTGTTCTTTTATTATATATTGCCACACCTACGTCAAATACTCGCCACTCCATGGGTTGACTGGTAGAGAATGCCTCAAGGCATTAAGTCCACCCTTTGTGTTCTTTTATTTTAAGGAATGCAATAAAGAATAAATAAATAAATAAATAAAAGAGTATATATATGCACCGTTTTATACATTGCATATAATTATTTTGAATTTTGCTCTATTCGTCAGCTGATTACAAATACGTCATTAGCGTGTGTGTGTTGTTTACCTTCATTCCCTGCAATACCCAAAGAGTATATCCTCACTACCTATGATTTTTTTTCCTTTTGCAACAGGTATCATTAAGCAAGCTATATTTCACTTTCAACATAATCATTTTCAATTGCACGTTAATATACAGGGTTATTTTGCAATAACCGGCCAAATTTGCAAAGAAGGTTCAATATAAGTAATATATAATTATGTCTTTTTATCTTTTAAATTCAAAATGCGTGGTAGTGCATTATTTTAACTGATTCTACTGCGCACAGACATTTGTTAGGGTCGATCGGTAGCAAAAACGTTGTTGCCCATACATCACATTCAATTTCGGATAATTTCAAATAAAAGTTAAGCCTTATTTACTCGTATTTCCAAAAACTGCAATAACGGTATATTATTATTTATATATTTGAATTATATATATAATATTATACGACTAAACTTTAAGCATGCCATACTCACTTTACACCGTGCGCTCAATTTGCTTAAAAAGGGGTACAAAGATTTTCTTTATTTTTTTTTACTTATTATAAGTCAGTGCTTGACCATAATCCCACATGGTCATGCACTGACTTAGCGTGACAAAAGCTTATTCACTCTTGCCTTGAAGACACCACCTGTAGTACCTATAGTAACTCGTCACGTATTATAGGTATAAAAAAACCATTTCAAAAATTTCTACTACTTTGTCACATATTATAGTTTCGTCATTTCTCCATATTATATTACGGATACTAGGTAGGTAATCAAAATAAAAACGGATAACAACAATAAACAAAAAAGAATATATAACTATAATGCGACTGCATACATATTTACCACTATTTGTTTTTAAGTTTTGGAACATTAATATACAAAATTTCGTAGTTAATCATACAATAAATGAAAACTTGGTCATTACTAGTTCAAATAAGTATTTAAAAAGTTTATTTGATTCTAAGGTCAAAACCAAGAAAGGAAAGTTTTCAAACCAATAACATGCTATAAAATTTTAAACCAATTAAAACACTATGTCTACCGTAAAATGTTTAAGATCGGCAACGTAACTTTCCTTTATTTTGAAGGCACAGTGTATTGACCATAATATTAACTTTCGCTTATTGAAAGTAGATAACTTTTTCTCTCTACATAATTTTAAAACGCTTAGGAGAAACAAATAGACAACGAGAACAAGCAAGAACCAAATGTGCTGTGTTTTTTGAATTTTGGTATGAAACATTAATGGTTGGACCAATAATGTTTCATATCAAAATTCACAGTCACAGAACATAGCAGACCACTTCACGTGTTCTGTGGTATTGGTAAAGCGAAGGACACGCGAGCAAAGCCACGGGTAAAAAAGGTAGTTAATTAATATGTATTATTGTTTTTAAATTACTTCCTATGTGACCGCGAAACCTGTATCCGTCTGCATTGTAAAAACTTGGAGGAAGAAGGGTTCCTGGGTTTCAACTTCGGAAAAAAGAGATAAAATTGATCAAGTTATCTGCCTCCATTCACTCCCATCATACGGAATAGCTAAATTTGACTTTTCTTAGCGACTCTATCACAATAGAACTGAGAACAGATAAGTGTGCGCTTCTCCATATTGTTAGGGTAAGGTCGCCAATTCTGAGGGCATAGTGTTATCTATGCTCATCAATATAAGGACCCTTTTCTAGGCTGAAATATACCGATAACTAGGTATGTCACAAAACATAGGTATCGATGAGGCGGACATGATACAATTAGTTCCCCATCTGTTTTTTGCACGCTTGACAAAAGTGCTTAACAGCCTCTTATCAGGCGTGAATAACGGTTGGGTCATGCCCGTTCTCATGAATACCTTTGGCCAATTCAGGTGCACTCAAACTTTAATGCCCTGGATAGAAAAATCCACAAATTTATGACGTTCTACAGTCGGTCAGCATAGTAGATATATATACAGTAGAGAGCCCACTGGTAAATTTCAATGCACTCAACCAATTGAATTAACCGTAAATTGAATAAAACGTAAATATTTTTAATTTTAACTATAATGAAATAATACCGAATACATAATATAATAATTATATATAAAAAAACTATAACATATAAAATATGTCATTACCACCATCATCATCATTACAGCCCGTCACAAGTCCACTGCTGAACATAGGCCTCTCCCAAGGAATGCCACAAAGCGCGGTCCAGAGGCACCTGTATCCATCGACTTTCTGCATACGAGTATCTTACCAGTTCGTCACCCATCTAGTATCTATAATATGTTACATTATACTTATAATACTAATAATTTCATCGAAATCAACCCTGCCATTTTCACCTAATGCGCGTTCAAACAAACAGACAGACAGTCAGACAAACGAACAGCCAAAAAATTAAAAAATATTGTTTTGGCTTCTCTTTTGCCACACCGAAACATACCCAAAACAAAATTCTAAAAAAAATGTAGTACAAACTCAACTTTCTTTACTGTTTTATTGTAATATGAGTAGATATCGATGCCACTGTCTACCATTGTGTAGTGGCGTTGTAAAAATATCCACTGCCCCATGCCGTCCCGTGGAACAGAAAGAAACAAAGCAGAAGATCAGCCTCTTCTATATTTTTTGTTATCTTATCTTATAAAAATTTTAAAAAAACTGAGCTTGCCAACCCGCCTGTCAAGCATAGCCACTATGGCAAGGCTTATATATTCATCAGGGGATTTTTAAGAACTATTACGAATGAATGAATTGTGAATGAAATAGATACCACTGCATTGTACGATTTCAAATTGATTCGTATATCACGAGAATTTTGTTGCATCAGAATTTTATTGCATAATAAAGTAGCACGAGCGTATAAAATTATTCTCTATTGACTACATATTGTGCATTGGCCGTGAGTGCACATCGTGGCATTGAAGACGAGAATTTTCACTTGAATAAAGAGCCTACGATCAAAGCTCGTCACCTTATTTACTTTTTACTCTTTACTGGAACATTATTTAGGAATATTTGACCTTACATAATATATCTCCTAATTGCACTGCTTTGTGAGGTTCGCTGTCTCAAAGGCAACCCTATTACTTTTAAAGTTTTTGATTGAATAATATAACAGAGTCAGATGAAGCTTCGTGGAAGCCTCTAGGAAATGGAAGCCTCAGGGCCCCTCTTCCTTTTTTCAACTTTCTAAATCGCCTAAAACGTAGTTTTCTTAGATTGTAGGGGAGCGTGCTTTTGCAACCATTGGCTCCTAGATTTATTTTGCTCTTAAGCTAATCCAACTCTGCGTATTCTTTAAATCTTGAAGCCCTTTAAAAAAGGAGGTGTAGGATCAGGGACGTAGCTACCGCCGTATCAGCCGTATCAATGATACGGGGCTCCCAGATTACAGGGGCCCCGAGCGTGTGTAAACAAAAATTCTAAGGACTTCTATGGGACAGAAAAGGCTATCAGACTTGTCACTATTGTCTATAGAGGCAGAAAATTTAGAAAAACTGAAAGTGTAGTCAGCTATGAATGATTTAATAAATAAGTTCGCCGAATAAAAGACATAAAAGTGTATATTTGATTTGAATTGTTTGGCTAGCTTAGTTCCTAGGAGTATCAATTGTAAGTAATAATTTATAATCAATATATTATTATTATTTTAACTCAATGCGAGCGTTTTTGCTCCTTGCGTGAAAAATCTTTACCCTTCATTTGGGGCCCCCAATAAATTTTGATACAGGGCCCGCCTAAGAAACGCTACGCCACTGTGTAGGATAGCTGCTACTGTATAATAATTAGTAGCTTTTATTTTCGTAAAATATAACGAATAAAATTTTCTGATTCCTATGATACTTATTTTTTTCTGTTGGTAGCTCTGTGTTGGCTACGAACTTATCTGGATAGTTATCTCCCTCCCTACTTACCAATTTCAGCCTCTAAGCAGGAGTACGTCTTCTTTTGAGTACCGGTAAGAGAGTCAGTATGCCTATATAGCCGGTAAGATTGTAATCCAAGGCAGCCTTTTTTATTTCAAGTTGGTTGCAGGTATCCATGAGCCACAGTACTTACCATCAAGTAGACGACGACGACGAGCACGATTGTCACCTTAATATTGTGTTTGGAAAGAATACTATTGATCAAAAGGGACGTAATAGTTAAAAAATAAATCATATGAAGGCGATACGACGCAATTTTGCACTCACTTTGAGTTAAGTAGGTCTGACCTACTAGCAACAGAAAGCTTTTTATGAAAACTCAGGCGCGTTGAGGACTGACATAATTACAACATGTTTGATGTCATATCTAGTTGCAGTAGATGTGTTCTTGAAAAATATCATATTGCTCTATCTTTATTAGAAAACTTCGATGATAATAAAATATATTGTGATTACAATAAATATTAAGCCCATTTATATATGTTCGCAGAGCTTATCAAAGAGTATATTTTATATTATCACTATATACTCACGTAAAATAAGATATCATCAATGGTATTATATGATTACACATATTCCACACTCCTGCTTGTTACACTAACACCTGCTGAATTTTCCTTTTATTTAACATTTTTCTATACATTATTATTATAAACTAGTTAATAATTTATTTTGATATTTAAAAATTTAATTTACATTTACTTGTTTAAATGTGAGCAAAATCATCAATTCATTAAATCATACTTTCAAATAAACTTCTAAGAGAGGCAGTATAATAACAGACTATGAGGTATTCCATCTTAGGCCTTAAGTGTAGCAGCACGTCTATGCAGGTGTTTATGGACTGCCCTGGGCACTTACAGCCAAGTAGACTGTTAACATAAATGTAGTTTAAGCGCGACGGTCATACCGAATTTATTTAACTACAAACTCCTGCAGCTTCGCTCGCATGAAACAGAAACAGAAACTTTTTTATTCAATATAGATTATAAATAATATTTATTGAAAGTCATTCTTTTGTTTAATTACCCCTGGTTCGAATAAAAACCTCTGTCCTGGGAAGAACCAGCAAGAAACCCAGCAGGATTTTTTTTTAAATAACAGCTTACAATCATGTATGTTACACAATTAACAACACAACAAATTAGAAATAGCTTGGTAGGGATCACCTCATTCCCAGGGGTTATTATTATCCATAAATTCTTTAATATTATAATAACACTTTTTATTCAAACTTAGTTTAATAAAGTTTTTGAACTTTGAGCAGGTCAAATTTTGTATATTTTCTGAAATTTTGTCGTAAAAACGTATACATCGCCCCAAGAATGAATTACTGACTCGATGGAGTCTAGTATGGACATGGACTTCGATTTACTAACATCGTAAATATTCCTTGCCAAAATATGAAAAACGGAACACTTATCACCTCGGTGTCTGTGTATATGTTAAGATTATTACGTACTTGATTGAAATCTGACATATTTAGAATATGCTGTAACATTAATACAGATGTGAGATATGGATTATTTTGGAAAGTAAAATGGGAAGCTAAAAAGATAATAGCTTGCAGTGTCATTCACGTGTCCACAAAGTTTCACCTCACTGCGATACCTCTATATCGCAGTTCCGCACTAACAAGAAGGTTCTTAAAAACTTGCTCAGAATAGACGTTAACAATTCTAGTTGACTAGATGGATTATCAGCTAAAATTCTAAAGGCTTATGAACCTGAGTTGTGTCCGGTGCTGATGCTTGTTCCGCCCCTAATTTGGAACTGAAATAGTACCCTGGAGGCAGCAGTCAATGTGCAGCCTTTGCTTAAAAAAGCTTGCCGTAGCATGCCGTAATTTGCAGGAATTACGGCTAATTTCAGCTACCTCCATACTATGCAAGATTATGCAGCGTAAATTGAATGCCTTTATGGCACATCCTGAACAGAATATAGTATTTCGAAATATTCAATGTTAATATCATTTATAATGAAGTCGTTAATATTAAACATAATATATTGCCTTCTTTTTAATAGCTATTTACGATACATTAACTATGTTGCTAATAAATCATTGTAGCATTATGTACACAATGAGTTACTCTGTAGCTAATAATGCGAAACAACCTTCTTATCGAAACAAGTAGAAACCTTATACTCCAATAGATTTGTATAACCTGGACATTAATAATATATTATTATAATTAACCTATTTGATTTGTCTTCATAAATATATTTATTAGGGCCGATTTTACAATCCTCAGATAAAATGTCTAAAAACTATATAACGAATAAAATTATTTTGCGGTTTAACTGTTAAATAATTATTTTATTATTATTTTATGACTGCGATTTATCTATCATTAGTCAATTTAAATCGAGGTTATGTTTTCTTTAAGTTACCTTTGTATTTTGTACTTGATTTTTTCTTTTATCGAGAAAAATGTATATTGCATAGACACTCATCGTTTTATTATCTAATCAGAGTGTTTGAAATGTTTTAAGTCCCGCATAGAGTGATTATAGTGTAGTGAGTGGGCCTGGATCTGATAATTTTTATTTTTCTTTTAGGTCATTATTAAAAACCGCTTCCTCACTTGCTAGGTTATCAGTTCTATCAAAAATATCCATTAAAATAATTTGACAATACATAACTTGACTTTATTATATACACAAAATCTATTTTTTTTTATAAAAGCACGGAAAAGTAATGTATGTTATTAAGCGCCTGATTCACGGTCCATTTCGATGACCTTGGAGGGACGTACAGCCGGTAGCGAAGCCTCCATAGAAGCCGAGAAGCCGGGCTTGCCCTATCAAACTGCTCAATCAATAATATCAACTAATAAAATAACTCGTAAACTGTTTCAAACTATTTCAAATTTCCCGCGCGCTTCTCTGTCGCTGTCGTGACCTGTTCTACACAGGCCTTATAACGTCAACACGCGAAAAACTGCGCGATACTGCTGTCATAAAAATTAGTCGTCTCTCTCGCACGCGTGGGCTTTTACCGGGCTTTCGAGAAGACGATCGCTCCCTTTATAACCTATGGCAAAATGTTCTATAATGAAATATAACTACAATTGTTTATATAATAATTTGTATGAAGCGAAAAGCCCGGCTTTTAGTGTGTTATTAAGAAGTTAGTTATTAGTCAAGCGCGGGCGATACCTTTGCAAGTTCACTTCACATTTCAATGTTTACTCTGTGTGTTTACTTGAGCGAATAAATATTGCGAGTTGAAAATTTATGCTTTTTTATAGATTTTTAGTGAAAATGGAGGGTAATAGTGTTTCTTGTGATGAATTGAAGTGTGTTAAAGTGCTAATCGGCGAGGAAAAGGTAAAATCGAAAAAGAGGAAAGGTAAATTTTTATAAAACTGCTAAAAACAACAAAACCATATCTTAGGCTTGCCCTAGTTTGAAGCCCTAGCTTCGCCACTGCGTACAGCAAGATGGACCGTGAATAAGGCGCTTGAAAGGTTTTTTTTAACGTCATCTGTCATCAAATTAAACTGTCCGTCGAATAAGTTATCTAGTCGTCATGGGGACAGATATATTTGCCCCACTGACCTCTATTAAGTATATATGGAGGTCAGTGATTTGTCCGTATTCACAAATATTACTTATATAAGTATAGGACAACGCTATGATAAGATGTTTCTCAGTGCGTTAGGTATAGAAAGCCATTCATTTCATAAACAATACCATAGGGACTCTTTGTTGTGCGTACGCATAGCATTGAATGGGTCGCTGTGATTGGTTAATATTCTGATGCGACTTCACTCGAGTTGACTGACAGATAAACAAACGTCAAAACCAAGATTTTCATTAATTGAATTCTCTTCTCAATAAGTATACAAATTGTAATTGAAGTTTATATAACCTTGTCTTTTCAATAAAATACTAGTTCCTCGCCTATATTGAGTACGATAATTATATCTTATGTTTCTGTTTGTTTCATGGTCAAAGTTATGAAAATAATAACACGTGTTGTAGTATTCTTTCAGTCATTGACTTATATATTACAGAATTTACCATTTACTTCTTCGAAAAGAAAGATTATTAATCCTATCCTATCGGGCCATTGAGGATTTCAAAGTTTTGCTATCTGTCGAATGACCGCTATCTATTTGTTTATTTTTGAAGTGAAAAATCGTCCTTTAGACAAATATATAATTTAAGAAATCCGAAGGTATGACTGGACCTTTTATCTTAAAAATACTTCGTTTAAGGCCGAGTCAGCGTAGTAAAAATTTTTGCAAAATTCACTCAATACAACATATAGTAGTTGTTGTATTGAGTGAATTTTGCAAAAATTTTATGAAACATGATTTTATATCTATACAATAAGCTGTAGAAACTATAGATTCATGGTGTCCACGTGCGGTTAAGTTCCAAAAGAAAATAAATTGAAATGAATTAAAATGCTCTTGTCATCTTATGGAAATTATATATACATACATACATATATATACATGTATGTATATAATAATAATTATTATTATAATACGTAATTATTATTATTATTGTAATTATTATTATTATGTACGTATTATTATACATAAGTACGTATAATAATACGTACATAATAATTTCATCTATGTTTTCGCATACCAAGTCATGTAGATTCGTGACGTAACTATTATATAATAGGCTAATTATAAATAAGCATTTGTAAACATGATATTTAGCTACATTGTAAGTTCTGTAAGAAAGAATTGAAAGTGGCCCCATGGGAAACTACAAGTATTCAGTAAACTTTGAGGTTTCAGGGTTTTCTGCAACGTGGCTTAACAACCTACTATGCCTGTGTCTATCGATCGCACAGTGGAGACCAGGAGACGACCAGGCTCATTGAACACCTGACAGATAAAGATAAAGTCCAACAACGGTATCCGTCTGCGGAGCTAGTTTTTCTCGGGGATTTTAATGCCCACCACAAAGAGTGGTTGTTCCCATTCGAGAAAACCGACCATGCTGGGAGAGAGACGCGCAAACTTGCGTTATCGCTAGATCTCACTCAGCTGGTTCAAGGAGCGATGCGGGTACTAGATGTAGCCGGGCATACATCCAACTGCTTGGACTTTCTGCTGACAACAAACCCAGACAGGCACTCGATATGTGTCTCAGCTCCGCTGGGATCATCCGATCGCTGTCTGGCGAAATCCGTATCGATCATCTCTCCTCTGGATGACTATCCATTGGTCACGAGGAATGTATGGCGATACGAGTCAGCAGACTGGGATGAGATGCGGCACTTTTTGCATCCTATGCGTGGTGGCAAATGTACTTCTCTTTGGATGAACCCTCCTGCCCTGCCGATGCGGTTACGTTTGTGATACGGCAGGGAATGGAATATTTTATTCCGTTCTCCGACATCCCGCTCGGTCACAAGGCTCGGCCCTGGTATAATGCTGACTGTGCTCGTCAAAGAGTCCGCCTACCACGCCTGGGTTCTAGCTCGCGATCGCAAAGTTAGGGCTCGGAGGGTTTGTGCGAAGGAGAGAACTTTTAATTCTGCTGCCAAGTCCTGCAAACGGGTTCTCCGCAGGGCACGATTCGACCATGAGGCAGCTAAACTGAGTAAGTGGCGCAAATATGAGTCTCTCAGAGATGACTACATATTTGTGGCACTTGCTGTAGAGACTATCGGTCCATGGGGTCCACGTGCGGTGAAGTTCCTAAAGGAACTCCATCCGCGACTGGTCGTTGCTGCTGGTGATAAGAGGGCTGGTTCTTTTCTCGCTCAAAGGCTAACTATAGCCATTTAGCGGGGAAACTCAGCCAGCGTTCTTGGCACGATACCGCGGGGAGTAGGAATGTATGATAATTAAGTTACTAGTTTTAGTTTTTTTTATTATAGTTTTTAATATTGTATATAATAAAATATTGTATATTACTCTTAATAAATGTAATTAATTAAAATATTGGAAAATAAAATAGAATATCTTGAGCGAAATGCCAAAACTTCCTCCATCGAGCTTCGTAATATCCCAATAACTCAACCTGAAAACCAGTCTTCATTGTGTAAACTTGTAAGAAATACTAGTGAGGTGTTAAATGTGCCCCTACAAGATAATGAGATACGTGACATCTATCGTATCAAATCACAATTAAAATATATAGGTAAATAATTGTAGCTACTGTTCACAAAATTACTTTGAAAGAAACTAGTAGTTCCAAATTAAATCACTTTTGACCTTTCTGTTCAAATATACTCCTGATTTAATAATTTAGTTATGTAATATACCTTTACAAACAAGATAGGTAATATTCACGTGGGGCCAGACGGCCTAGCGATAAAGGTGTTTATAAATAATCCTCCCTACAATCAACGAGGCCTATGTCTATGTCAAGGACTAATGAAAAATAATTAGACACATAGGGCTCCCCCAAGGAATGTCACAAAACACGATCATGAGCCACCTGCATCCACTTCCTGCTTCTCTCACCAGGTCGTCACTCCATCTAGCGAAGGGCTGCCGGTTACCGGCACGAGGCTGCCACTCGACAATTTGTCTTCCATAATTACATAAATTACTACTGACCATTTAAAAGTTCCTTGTGACTTGTGACTTAATTACATGTGATATTAAAAAATAACTTTGCTTAGCTGCGCAGCGTTCGAAAAAATTAAGAAATATACTCTTCAAAAGGACCAGATCTCAGTTCCGTAAGTAAAAGTGACGACAATGACGATGACGATGACGGTGACGGTGACGATAATCCTAATTTTAATAGAAAAGATGGCTGGTTCCATCTATAATTAATAAAATTAAGTCCCAACCCAAGTATACAACTGCAAGACTTCGAGATATGCTCATTCTGCGTGCATCGGACCAAAAGTTTATAATTTTAAACTGAAGGTTATTGTCGTGCTTATCATTGCATTGGAACGTCGAACACCTTTGACTAATGAGTGCTGTAGATTACTTGAAACGTCAGGAATATTAAAATCCTACTAATATTATAAACGTGAAAGTTGGTGAGGATGTGTGGATGTTTGTTACTCTTTCACGCAACAACTAATAAATGGATTTTAATGAAACTTTACAATAATATAGCAAGGTCCGGGGAATACGGTGGATGTCGCAGACATTCCAATTATAGCTCATCTAACTTAATGGTTGTTTGTTGTGCAGTGTGTGGTCTTGCGTCGTCGTGAAGCAGCAGTGGCCTAGAGCGATTGACCAATCTCGGTTGTTTAGCAGCTAGTTCTTCCTTCATGGTTTGCAGTTGCTGAAAATAGATATCTACCGTAATCGTTTGGCCAGATTTTAGAAAGCTGTAGTGAACGAAACCGGCGCTAGTCCACCAAACACTCACAAGTAACTTTTTCTGAGTCAGAATAACACATAGACTATAATTCATAAAGGTATTGTACAAATTGGCCAAAATATAAAGATAAATGTTAAGTAAGTCGGAAAAAAATCTGTCATCTGCGAGCTATTTTGGCGTGCGGTGCAAAAACTGTAAGAGTTCCGCGCAAAATAAATCCACGCGGGTGAAGTCGCGGGGTAAAATCTAGTTTCATTTAAACCTTTGATCACTGTTCTTTAGATATTTAAGAAATCCCGAAGTTATACATAGCCAGCACATTTTATCATACATTGTGTTAGTAACTATCTCAATTATTTAAATAATTGAACACTACATATTAAGACTACGTTATAAAAGTTTCATGGAACGCATTAGAAATAAATACAATTTACCAAAATAAACGAAGTATACAAACCAACTGCAACACTGCCCATTGCGATGCGAAATAGGGCATCATCGCTGCAATATCACCTTCTTTGCTTGTACTAAAAGAATTACTACAACGGACAGAATGACGACAACGATTAAGACTTTAAATTACCTAAACTTGTTATTGGCGTAGTACTTTTTACTGCTTGAACGAGTGGGGGGTATTTTTACGCTTATTAGTTATCTACCCTCACTCTTAACAATACGATTTCAAGATTCTAGCCTTTTTTATAGAATAAAGGTGACAAACGAGCACACACTCCATCTAATGTTAAGTGGAAACTAAGACTTCTATATCTTCTATATCCTCGAATAAGAATCAAAATGCAGATGCCTTGTCACCCCTGAGGACTAAGATGGATTGCCTCGTTTCCAGTAAAAGGGTCTCCGGTTCTCTACACTCACCAAAGGAAATACAGCAGCATTATTTTGCTGTTTCATACAGGTATTCTTTAAGAGCGTGATCCTACCCTGCTCAAATGTACCGATTCGTGCTACAACCATAACATAGCTGCAGCAGGGCTCTATCATCTAAAGTTCTTTTAAAGGTTAAAATCTATAGAAGCTATTTCAATTCGCACACACTGTACCTGTAACATTCGAAGTTGGTCGTTGTTTGATCATGTAACACCGTTTTAGCAATATGCCTCGTCTTGTAGAGAAACAAAGCGATAATTTTTTTGGTGTGCGACATTTCATTGGAGCCAGTTCGTCTTCAAAGCCAACATACAGTCAACTGTTGCTATGTTTCGGAACCGTAGTTATATAGCCATATTTTATCGTCAGTCGACATATCGTAAACTTTCTTCTTATCGGTGTCGGCGGCTTATTAGTTAATTTGTTCAGTGCGCACCTTAAACAACGCTTATAGATAAATTTGCCATGAATAATGATAGGCATTTCTGCTTATTCAACACCAGTTCTCACTCAAGCGCTCCACATTATGTAATTCTTCGATTTTATTGAATTAGTTTTGGCTGATTTGTTTCTCATCATCTTTAAATCTTCCCAGTCCCTTTTTTTATAATTCAAAAACGAATTAAGAACTATATACCGTAAACACAAAAGGTAGTAGCTTAAAGTTCGAAACATTTTTGGCGCTACCTTTTGAAGCTAAGATTTACAACCTGCAAGTAACCTACAGATTAATTAACCTACGTATTATTGCCCATGTTGCAATAATACGCTTTACCTCCGTTGCAACACAATAAGCAATGTGAGCGAAATATAATACTAGAGAAGGGAACTGCGACTGGACTACGAGAGGAATTGTATCTTGTAATAAATAGCTAATCTTTACAGTGATGTATAGTAAAAAGTGTCAAAAGAAGTATTTTAAATCTGTGTTAAAGAGTACTATCTAGCTAACTTAACGTGCAGCACTGCAATTTGGGGGCAGAAAGAGATAAGGTGTTATAGAACAAGTGGTAAAATTAAAACCGACTTCAATATAAATATAATTTATTGTTGTTTTTTTTAAACCGCTCGAACGACTTCGATAAAATTTAAATCTAGGAAATATACCCTTTGAAACAAAAAAAAAAGAATTTTCCAAATTGGTTCAGGCGTCTTCGAGTAATTGGTGAACATACATTTAAAAAAAATCAAAGATTCCGACGAATTGTAAACCTCCTCCTTTTGCAGTCTGTTGAAAATTGAAATTAAGGACAAGCGCCAAGCCCCTTGAGCTACCAACATTACCAATATCATAATAATATGTGTAAACATATGTGATTGATCTGCTGTCGAATGTGTTTACGAATATTGGATAGGTGATATCAGTATAAATTAGCTTTGTTTATTTAATATCACGCACAAATTTATGTATATTGAGCATTTTAGTGATTTTAATCGATAAATAGTCCAATAATTCACCTTGGATGTCGATGGAGGACCATTACCTTTGCTTGTTGTGTTGATTACACGTTGACGCAGACGTCATCGTCGTCAATATTTACAGGCAAATCAACCACGTCAATGTTAGCGCCGTACAATTATAAGGAAATTTGCTTTGTGTTGCTTGTGTCTTCAACTGACGACTTAAAGTTTCCAGTTACCTACACCGACACAAGACACAAAAGTGTGTATATTTGCGCAGCGCCTTAAGCTTTGTCTTATATATTCCAGATATTTTGTAAAGTAGAACATGTTGTGTTTTTTGTGTTCCACAAGACCAATAAAATGAGAAATAATTGTATATTCCATCCATCCATCCCTTACAGCCTATAAAAGTCCACTGCTGAACATAGGCCTCCCCATTGATTCTCTCATAGGAGGGATTTTGCCATAGTTGACACGCTTGGCGAGCGGGTTTCAACTTTTTATTTTTGTCAGTATTTTATTATTGTGAAGTCTTATCAAAAAGATGCTGCTGCCCATCAAATGTTTCAATTTCCCGCTAAATTGTATATTAAATACTGTGAAATTAATTTATACAAGTTATCAATATTATGATTAATTGCGTAAATATTTTAGACTAGCGACCCGCCCCGTCTTTAGCAGGGTAGGATCTATTAATGTGGCGTTATTTATATATAAGGTAATCAAAGCCCATACACTTTATACATTTTTCGTTTTAAAAAAAAATATTTCAAAGTTTTTCCGATATTCTCCAAGTTTCTCTCTATCGCCTCTTACGACACCCACGGGACAAAATGGAGTAGTAGATATTATAGTAAGTATTCTTACCCCGCCATTACACGGTTATAGTCACAGGACGCTATTGAAAAATATATAAGTTTACTATTGATTTCTTATCGTACTTGCCTTATGGTTCGACTTAATATATAATTTTAAAATGCTAGGAACCACTTATAGTGAAAAAAAATCTTATAATACCCTTCTTAATTCTCAAAAAAATGTAATGTGGTTGTTACATTTTTGCGATGTATCAACATCTTTGACGACTATCACACTATATTAAATATCGGTGCAAATACAAACGCTACTGGAGACACCTGTTCAGTAAAAAGTAAAACTAACTACAGTTAAAATATGTTGAAAATTATTTGAAAACTATTTTATTTTTGCCTCATAATATGTCATTCTTTTAGGGACGGATATTTTTACACCTTGCTATGTCTCCGTAGTGAAACATTTCGAAGTCGCCTGATATATAATTTCCGCTCCACCGCTCACACGTCGTCCTCCAGTAATCAAGGAATCGTCATGTTTGCCACTTGAGGAGGAAGTAAAATGGAAAATGAAGTCAAGAATTGTATATCAATTGTATATGTAGATAGTATCGCTAACAGTACGTTTATAATAATTTTTTAGCATAAAAATATATTAAAACCAGTAACTTACCTGATTATTTAATTTCGGACAGTAATAGTGCATTGTATAACACGCAATCTCCCTAAGAGTTACGGTATGATTCACTCGGTGATTAAAACTCAATTCTCAACGTAAAGGCCAGTTGAAAAAAATATCGTATTATAGATAGATTTTACGCGCGAGAATTGATACTTCTTGAAATAATATATGCTCGGAAAAAAGAAGCGCACACTAATATGCAAATACTCAATTAAATTCTTAATCCAATGGTATTTTCAAATTCTTCATATTAATCGAGATTAAAAAAATATAATTTCATAGCCGGGAAAAAAACTTTGACGTTTGAATTCTTATTTAGTCTAGTCAACAAGTTCAAAAACGTGTTAAATCTTGTTCCCGCTCTTAAAAATATGTGCGATAGCTCATTCGATTCGTAATGACGTCTAGAAAAATGTATCTCGATGATTTATTAGCGCATAAAAAATTGCAATTGTTATTAACAAAATAAGATATGTTTAGTTTTTCTTTCATAACTCAAAAACTATTAATATTTAAGAACTTTTGAAAAAGGCTCCTTTAAGAATAGGAAATTTCCAATAAAAATGTCGACTCCCGGAATTTTGTCTCCATTATTTATTATTTTTATTTAAAATATATAAAGAAATGCCAATTATGAGTTTGAAAGAAAAAAAAATCTTAATTATTTAAACAATCAAAATATAAAAAAGAACTATTATAAACGATAAAAAAATATATTTCAGATTTTTTTAAATCATGATTTTGCCATGACAATAAAATCGTATTTTTTTTAAATATTAAACTTGTTATAACACTATTAATATATTTGTTATACTATAATACTATTTGTTTATAAACAATTTCTTAAAAAATTACATAATGTTTTTCCTGCGTTTATTAATGTCATTGTTGGATGCAAAAATAGCAATATAATTAAATTTGTGAAAAATAATTTACGAGTTTTTTTTTAAATATTTATCTTTTTGTTCATTTTAAAAAATCGTTACAAACAAAATATAAAACTTTAATAATTTTTATCACGTGATCTTGTTAAGTATGTATATAAGAAGGACTACAAGAAGTAAAAAAAATATAGGTCAATTATTTAAACTTTTATGTCGACTTTTATAAAAACAGAGATTGGAAAAATTTTTATTAATTAACAATCGTATAACTTTTTGAAAAATCGACATAAACAATTTGTTCCTATGGGGCTTTATTTATTCAAGTGTTCTTATAATACCATAATTTTTTCTAATTTTTAAGTTAATATTTAGTACTATAAAAAATATTTTATGTTATATACTGTCTTCAGTGGCGATGCGCTCTAGCCGTAACGGTCGCGTGGAGTCCTATTTTCGGCATTAAATAAAAATAATAAATAATCGAGATAGAATACTGGGGTTGAGACTTTTCTATTGGAAATTTCCTCCTCTTTAAGGATCCTTTCTTAAAAAATCTTAAATAATAATAGTTTTTGAGTCATTAAAGAAAAACTAAACATCTTTTTTTGCAATTTTTTATGTGCTAATAAATCGTCCAGATACATTTTTCTAGACGTCATTACGAATCAAATGAGCTACCACACATATTTTTAAGAGCGGGACCAAGAATTAACACGTTTTTGAACTTGTTGACTAGACTAATAATATTTTTTGATAATATTAAAGGCATGATAATGTGTGCATTGAATTAGATTCTTCATCGGCTACATTTTTATTTAAATCCTGTATGTCCTGACAATAAGCAAACACGTTTCAAATAAAATAACTTTAGTTAACGCTTAATTCGTACTGTTTAAATATGCATGCAGCGATAAGGGAGGAAATCCTCGCCTTAACATTTATTTGGCGACTGTTAAAGTTATTAATTATTATCCAACAACCACCTTTTAAGGCGATTAGATAGGCATCTATACAGACAGCTTCAATAAAGCACGTACTACACAAAACACATAATATGTATTATGTGCTATGGAGTGTTTTTAAAAAAGACATTAAAGAGTACCACAGAAAGAGGTACCACCTAACTAAACTGGCTCTTTATACTCTTCAGATTAGGTAATATAGATATCTGTATTCCAGATACAGCAGTTCAAGTTCTCAACCACTGCTATTTGGCGGCAGAAATAGAAAGAGGGTGGTACCTAAATAGACTGAAAAGGGAGTCCTAGGCAGAGAAGGAGTCCTAACAACTGATAAATTACTGAAAATCAAAAAAAAATAATTTGGTGTGTAATGTTGACCCTAAACCAAACATTAAAATGGAAATGCCCAATTTTGGCCATGAAGCCAACAATTTGCATTTGTTAAAAAAAATACATCTTTTTTATGGTTATTTATCGCGGTATTCATTTATCCAAACAAGATCGCAACATTTTTGTACAAAAAAAAAGTACCGAAAAGATAAAACTGAAATTACGTAAATCCGTAATTCATTAGTTTGTGGATAAGATAAAAAGTGTTGCCAGTTACAAATCTCGTTAAAAAAATTGATCCTCTTTTTTCGTTCGATTTTTTATGGTGTCATTATTATAATGTTAATATTATTTTTCGATAATTATTATGACGTTATGATAATTAAACAAGCGAATTGCTAGAAGATTTATCATTAATTATTTAGAGCATAACAAAAGCGCTACTGCACAATTTAACTGTTATTCTTATCTGTTCTTATATATCTGTTATAAGAAAACATATTTCAAAAGGCGTGCAGAACTTAAAGCGCCTCAAAGATTATACTTTTTATGAAATTATAAATCGTATAAAAATCGATATCGTTTTATCGATTTTATATCTAGTAAAATCGATAAAACGATATCGTTGTATCGATTTTACTAGATATATGTGGCAACATCGTATCTGACAGCTAGGCCCAAAGAGTATAGTAACTGTCCTATACAGGAAGTTAGGCCCCTGTCATTTGAATCGCAAGCATGGAGGTTAGAGAGAAGGAGAACGATCGCTGTAGAAAATAGTGTCCCAGAAATATGGACAAAATAAGTGAGGCGCTGCGATCGATAAGTTGTCTCAATAAAAGCGTTATTAATAAATAAATTATGTTTTTTATAATTTTAATTATTATAAATTATTACAAATATAAATTATTAATTATTATTGATTTTTTGGTAAGATAAATAATCAATTTATTGTATTCAAAATAGAGACATTTTCATGTGATGATCATTTTTTGCATATATATATATATATGGTTGTTGAGTAGACAAGATGTTTTTAACTCGTATTATCTGCAGTTTTTTATATAAAAAATACATTATTGTCTTTCATCAATTATGAACAATATTATGCATATTTTGATATGACTACTTGTACTCATAAACAGCTAACTTCGCAGACACTACTTACCGACGGCAGCGGCGCTATAAATTCTACAAATTTTCAGGGACAGGCGGGCTATGCTTTAGTACGTAGCGATCGTTCTCCTTCTCTCTAACCTCTATGATCGCAAGTTGACACATCAGTCGTAAACTATATTTTATATATATATTATAATTAGTGGCAATGATTCTGGTAGAAGTGCAATTTAAAATAATTGTTGCAATTATTGTATTGTCGGCCGTCGAACGGTAGGATGCTATGCCCATGTTATGACAGTTATATGGTATTTGGGTTGGGCCCGGCATCAGACTTTTGCCTCCTACTCAATTTCTGGATGATGTACTGATTTTGTATGATACAAATGATGTATAAGACCATAAAATACCTTACATATCTTATCAAAACTTGATAATGTATATATGTATTACAGTAAAATTATTGTTAAAAAACTGTATTTGTGAAAATAAAAACCTTTATATCTTAAAATTCCGGACTTTTTTCAAACCAATTCCTTAACCATTTCATTCTTTTAATTGCATATTATCATTTCCATATGCTTTTATATGTGTGCACCCATGACCGAAGTGTCTATGAACGGTGGGCATTCCCCCGATTAAATTATTTTTTATTTTTTCTTACCTTAAGTGTTACTATCATAGAGGTAATTTAATATATAACAAATATGTTTTATATTCTTTTTTATCTTCTGAATAAATAAAACAGGTAAAAGATTTTCTTTTTTGATCATTTTGTTACGGGGTCTATGTCAAAAACTAGAATAGATCGGAATTAGTAAGTTCTCTACATAATAGACCATATAAATTATTGTATTTAAAGAGAACACAGATGGTAAAATTTGGAATACGCAAGCAGGATTAAGTAAGGAAACGGGGTGTACGAATAAATTTTACATCAAAACTAAAAAAACTGCACATAAAATATAGCATTGATTTATCCTGGCATTGTTAGCTATCTGTTCGTTAAGTTTCATCACAATTGGTTCACAATAATTCCGAAGATTAGCACGGACAGACAGTTTTTTTTATAAAACGGATATTCATGTCATAAAAGCATGCAAATAGCCCTCTGACCTTAATTAAGCCAGTTATTTCATTATATAGACCGCCACTTCAATTTTATTTATGTACGTATGTATATATATATAATTAACAGATAATATATAAATATGTATTTATTGGTCGGTAATTATTCGTCGTTAATTTTTTATTGACTTTTCAAAAATTAACCTTTTATAAAAATTACCAGAAAACGTAACGTAAGTAACAAATAGATGTAATTTGTCTCCTTCTACAGAATAAAATATAATCTTACCGATGGATTACTCTATTGACATACAAGAAGCACTAAGATTGATTGCTTTTGAAAGCATTCCCCAATATCAAATTATTTCAATCAGTAATCTGATACAATAAATAATAACTTATTTTTATATTTAAAATATCTTGAAAATTTTTATTCGGCGGCTGTGTAGCGTAGTGGCTAAGCGCGACGTTGCGGAGCCGCGGGTTCGAAACCCGCACGGAACAAATGTTTAAATGGCCTACAAATATTTGCTTCAGGTCTGGATGTTTGTTCATGTGCAACTTATGTATGTAAAACACCTCCGCGATACAGGATAAAATACTAGTTTTTATAATACAATAATGTGTTCGTATATCATCCCGTGTGTGTCGTAAGAGGCGACATAGGAAAACTGAAACAGGCTTATGGGATGGCAATCTTAATAACAACTCAATAATAACAAATACACTCCACGAAATCTAAGAAAAACACAAAATTTATCAGTTGTTTTTTTTTTCATATTTACTGATAATTTCTAGGGATATAGTTACATAAATTAAAGACTGCTCTAGATTTAAAACAAATTTATTTTATCACTTTCAGTATAACTAGTTGAGCTGTCCTCGTCATCACGGTTGTTTACATTAATTATTACTTGATTTTTAATAATGGATTCAAAATGAATGTCTCTTTCATAGTCGTTCATAACAATTGTCTTTGTTTTCTCCATCACTTTGGCCCAGTCGTCGCTTGTGTAGTAGTTGTATTTTCTATAAATCCTCCTGCGGCGGATCCCATATGGCAAATTGGCTTTATTGGTTGGCGTTTAGGCATGTTTTACCAATGAATATAACTTAATGTTGCCCCAATTGGTTATATGTTTAATTTCTTGTAAAATGTTATTCTTTGCATTCATGCCTCCAAATAATTATTTTTCGTTTGGCAATTTTTGTGTATCGAACTCCAATTCCTTTTCGAATGATTTTTTATTTACCACTTTTTTATTTGTACAAGCCAGCATCTTCTAAACTTACAACTTCGCCACAGTGGGATTCACTAAAATTTATTAAAAAAATAATTAATGCAATTCTAAAAGTAAACAAATAGTAAAATAAGAAAAATGTAAAGCTTCGATTATTTGAATATTTTTACCGATTATTCGCATTAACATGAATTTGAATCATCCAAACACTACGGTAAGGTGCATAACGACATAGCATTGAAATATCGTCATGCATAAAAGTTGATTGTTGTAAAATAATATATACTGTACTTTGTTTGAAATATTCGAATTTAAATTAGTGATAAAGAACTATACATGTAGTAATGATATATATATATAACTTCATAATTCATTGAATTTACGTAAAAGGTTATTTTAAATCGTGTGAATACGCTTGTACAAAGTTATTGCGGAATAATTAATAATGTGAAACGTCAAAAGGTATTTCTTAGATTTGGTTGAGTATAAAAACTGCGGTTTCCAACCCGCTTGCCAAGCGTGGCAACTATGGCACATATACTTCCTATGAGGTAGTATATGTTCTGGGACGTTCTAAAGGAGGGCTATGTCCTGCAGTGGTTTTTGGAATGCTAATGCTATCTTATACATAATAAAATAAATCTGTAATGCTGTAATTTCTGTAAATACGTGCATTGCATATTATATTAAATTACATATATAATAATATTTTAAAATATACCGATCAGAGCACGTAGCCTTGTCAAATCGATAGTAAAGCAACTGAGTAAAGAAACCGTACCGGTAAAGCCCAATGTCTCTCTTTTCGCATTCGAAGTGTACAATAAATTCGTAGTAAGGGCTAATAAATAAATGATACCAATTTTTTGGAACATTTTATATCTGTCTTTTGATATTAGTATCACGTAGAACTTTTGAAAAGTCGAAAGCGATAGACTGCGCAGGAAATATAGTGACATATGCTGATCTTCCCGTGCGCCTCATTAATTTAAGAAATTGTGGGCTTTCAGGTTTGGCCACACAAGCCCACAATTTTTGTTTTTGCACAATTGATGATTTCGGCAGGGATTCGAGTCCAGGACGTTCCAGATACATCTAAGCCACGCGCTTGTCAGCATATAAAATATTATTTTATATCTCAAATCCATCCATCCTTCCATCACAGCCTATAAAATTCCACTGTTGAACATAGGCTCCGTCATAGATTACCTCATAGGGGGGATTTCGCTAGTTCCCACTCTTGGCAGGTGGGTGTGGCAATCGAAGTCAGGAAGATGCTGCTGCCCATTTCCTGTTTAAGTTTTCCTCTGTCGTATCTTACGACACTTACTGGACGATATGGGGTAGTAGATATTTTTAACCCGCCACTACACTGTTAATATCTCAGATGGTCTGTAATAAGTATACGTTGACGACTCGGTAGCACACTGACCAAGTGCTCAGCTGCGGTGCTGTGCTGGGAGCCGCGAATTCAGATCTCGCATGGAACAACTGTTTGTACGGCCTATAAATTATTGATCTTAGTGTAGCTATTTGTCATTGTGAAATGTATGTATCTGAAACACCTCAACACAAAGGAACAATTCCTAAAGTGGGCGTGGCTTTCTTTTTTTTAAAAAGGAATAAAATGGAAGTCTTTTCTGCTTAGGAGTCCGTCTGGGTAACTACCACTCTCTTACATATTATCATCTTCCAGTCTAACGACTATAAAAGCTAGTATAATTAAAAACTGTGAGGCTTTCAACCTTTGCCCTTACAGATGACAATGCATCTATAGATTACTTTGTTTGAATTTCATTGTTGGTGTTCATTGACTGCATTTGCCACTTATAACCAGGTGAGCTGTAAGTTCGTTTGTTACTTCAATTTTATAAAGAAAGAGCCTTAACCTTATGTAGGACTTCGAGATGTATATTTCCCATCTGCTAGACGTATCCTGTCTGTATGTGCACCTATTACTACTTCACGATCGTCATGTAGCATACACATGTATGCATATTTAAAAAAAAAAAAAAGGAAAACAAAAAAAAAACAATAAAAATATATTTGACTTTGACCTTGAATTACCTGACATCAATTTTATAGATTGTTCATTCCTAAAGCTAATATTATACAATTAATGTAATTTTCATAAAACTTCCTATTTACGATAAAAGGTTTAATTTCTCTTATTGTTATTATCTCTCCTATTTGTAATATTAAAAAAAAGTTTTTGAATGATTTTGTTTAATTTAAGTTTTTTATATGTAATAATTTTGCCAAATTTTGAATCTATGTTTAAATTTAGTTATTATTGAAATGTTTGCCTTGTTTATCGTGTTAAGTGTGTGAATTGTTACTGCAAATAAACTGAGTATGCTAGATTTAAACGTCACTCAAGTTGCTAGGGCTGTTACTTTTATTGAAATTGGGCACACCTACAAACATGTGGCCCAAACATTACGAGTATCAAAATCTGTGGTACGCCGAGTTGTTAAGAGTTATCGACAAATCGGACAGTATACGAGACTCGCAGGACAGGAAAGTAAACGGAAAACTGGCCAGTGATAACCGGTTCATCATCGTTACCTCTTTAACTTCTTACGTTACGTTATGTCTCGTTCGTTAACTTCTTCTGAGGTAAGAACGAAGCTCCAAGAAGTTACATTAAGCACAAAAACTGTGAGAAAAAGATTGAAATCGGTCGAAATAAATTCACACTTGCCAGCCAGAAGTCACTTTCTTAGGCAAAGAGATTTAAATATATATTCTTAGGTAACTTCTGGCAGGCAGGTAGTAGATAATAATTTCGCTCGCAATCACGAAAATTGGAATGATGACGCTTGGAGTCAAGTTCCAAATTTTTCCTGGTTGAGGTACATATGTTGGAGGGTCAGTTATGGTATGGGCAGGTATTTGTATGGGGGCACATTCGGAACTCCGCGTCATTGAGTATGGGTCAATAACAACAGCACGATATTTAAGTGAAATTTTGGAAAAAATTATAGTGTCATTTGCCCCTTTTACAGGAGATAGATTTGTTTTGATGCATAATAATGCGCGCTCCCATACTGCGGCCGTTGTTGTCGAATACTTTCGAGACGTTGAAATCAATGCTATGGGGGGCCAGCGCACTCGCCGGACTTAAACCCCATAGAGCATGTATGGGATAAGCGTGGAAGACAAATTAAGAAGAGAAATCCTGCACCCGCTAATTTGAGAGATAAAAACGCATTACAGGAAGAATCGAACGCAATCTTCAAGGTTTTATTGATACGTCGATTAAGAGTATGCCAACACCAAGTAAGCTAAAAAGAAAAGCTAAAGGGGGCAACACTAAGTACTGATTATAGCCCACGTTATAGCCTTTCCTTTAAGAACTAAAATGTTCCTTTTCCTGAAATTTTTTTCTTTTTTTTCTTAATTTGTTTAATTTTTGTTATTTGGGCATTTGTTTTTTCGACTTTTGCAATTTTAAATAAACAATCATAAACAAAATCCAAATTCATAAACTTAACTGTCGCAAATATCCATGATATTTGGTTTTATATAAACTCTTTTTTGCATTCCTCTAAATTTGTCCACGAAAAGTTCGTACGAGCGCTTTTCCTTATAATATGTAACTGAAACTAAATATATCGTCCTTCAGAACACAAATTTATTGCACAGATCTTATTTCGGGACGGAAAGCGCCCTATATTTCCAATAATAACATTTATCTTTTTGTAATAGTACTGAGTGGATTTAAGTTTCATTGTTTAGTTTCTCGTCGACTTTGTAAGGATTTCATTCATGTGAACTGTAACCGGACAAGTGTGTGTAGAACTCAGGCCCTGATAGTTCCGTTAATTAATATGTATGTAGATAGTTCATCCATCCCGGAAAACGATAGTTCCGACGCTGTTTTCGGTTTCAATACACGTATAACAGTGTAAGCAGTTATATAAGTACCTAACTACTTTCACAAAAATAATTAACTAACTAAAATTCATAAATTATAAGTAAGGTAATCATCGAACATTGCTCTAACGGAACGACAAATTTTATCAACTTTAATATAAAAGGACGAGCAGTAAATAATCTCAACGTACTGTACAAAAATGCAACTATCGAGAGGGCTAACTTGGTTACCTTTTTGAGGATAGTTTTTAACGAGAATTGAAATGTCAATGGTCACGTTGACAAAGTATATAATAAAATCAATAAGTTTGCTTTCATCTTAAGGCGATGAAGGTAAATAACGACTCTTAGCGTAACCATGTCTGCTCATTATAGTTACGTCGCGTCTATTTTTAATTATGTCTCCTTCTGTATTTTTTTTTATAGAAGAGGGGCAAACGAGCATGCGCCTCACCTAATGGTAAGTGACTACCGCCGCCCATGAACAACCGCAACACCAGGGGAATTGCAGGTACATTGCTGGCCTTTTAGAAAGGAGTAAGTTCTTTTCTTGAAGGTCCCTAAGTCGTATCGGTCCGGAAAAATCTCCGGTGGTAAACAATTCCACAGAGAAGTTGTACGAGGAAGAAAAATCCTAGTAAAACGCACAGTGAGGATGGTATCGTGAATTTTGACGCGATGTGCGTTCGTGAAATTTGGCGCCTGGAATTAATCCGAACAATTCCTCAGAGCACTCCCCGTGGTAGATTCGATAGAAAATGCAAGGGGATGCAACATCCCTACGCAGCGCCAGAGAATCGAGCCGATCAGAAAGAACTTGGTCATCGAAGATTCGAAACGCTCTGCGCTGGATGCGGTCAAGTGGAAGGAGCTGGCACTGGGGTGCCCCGGCCCAGAGATGAGAACAGTATTCCATGTGAGGCTTTGTAAAGTTGCAAGCGATGTGCCGGCATGAAATACTGTCTCGCTCTGCTGAGCACGCCAAGCTTTTTAGAGGCCAAGTTGGCCTACCCTTCCAAGTGACCTATTCGACATGTCGACGCCGAGGATTCCGATGCTAGCTGAGGCAGCAAGGGGAGTGCCTTGAAACTGAGGAGATACGACAAAGGGGTTCTTTTTAGCGGTAAACACGCAAACTTTTGTCTTCTGGGGATTGAACTGGACTAAATTTATTCGCCCCCAATCCGAGACTTTGTCAGCAAAGACTCGACTTCAGACACAAGTTTGTCCCGGTACTCGGTGACGTTTTCCCGAGAAATATTGGCACGGCCGGTATATAAGGCATCACCAGTGCTGTCGTCTACATAGCAATGAATGTTATCAGTTTGCAACATATCATTGATATGCAGGAGAAACAGCGTTGGTGATAGCACGCAGCCTTGTGGAACACCAGCGTTGATAGGCTTGAAATCAGAGCATGCACCGTCAACTACGATCTTGATGTTCCGATCGAAACTGATGATCCATTTGCACAATTTCTCGGGAAGCCCATAGGAAAGGAAATTCGAAAGAAGCGCTTTGTGCCAGACCCGATCGAAGGCCTTCGCTATGTCTAAACTAACAGCCAATGCCTCCCCCTTGGACTCTACTGCCTCCGTCCATCTATGAGTCAGGTAGACCAGAAGATCACCAGCTGATCGACCCTGACGAAAACTGTACTGGCGGTCACTAATCAGCTGGTGATCCTCAAGGTACCTCATGAGCTGGCAGTTTATAATGGATTCCATTATTTTGGGGAACAAGGAGGTGATGGCGATAGGCCTGTAGTTAGACTGGTCTGAGCGGTCGCCTTTTTTAGGGATCGGGTGGACCAAAGCTGTCTTCCATGAATTCAGGACTACGCCTTGGAGTAGGAGTACCGGAAAAGACGCGTTAAAACCGGTGCCAAATCCGGAGCACACGTCTTCAGCACAATGGGAGGGACTCCGTCAGGCCCACTCGACTTGCTGACGTCCAGGGTAAAGAGTGCTTTGCGAACCGAGCGCTGTGTAAACCGCACATCCGGCATGGAGCACTCACACCGCGGGATGATCGTTTGACGTTGTGTTCCCCCCGTCATCAAGAGTCGAGTTGGACGCAAAGAGAGAGCCTAACAGCTCGGCTTTCTCCTTTGCGGCATGGGGCAGTGAGTCGTCCTCTCTGTGCAGAGGTTGAAGAGATGGCTGACAGAAGAGAAGAAGACCAGAATGCACGGGTTCCCGAAGGAAGGCGAACTAGCTTCTCGCCAATTCTGCCGATGTGCTCAGACCTTGCCTTGGCAATGACTCTTTTGAAGGACCTGGAGGCGGAATCATACTTCTTTTTAAGAGCGCTGGTGTTTACATCCCGAGACGTTGATGCGTCTGCTCAGGCCCGGTAGCACGCCTGCTTATAGCGTGATGTTATTTTACAGGAGCGACAAGACCATGGCTGGGATCTTCCTCCGATGGGCAGTACAGAAGATGGAAATAAAAAGTTCCATACCCTGAAGTCCCACATTACAACCCACGTCACCACATCAGCGACAGAATCAGCAACAACGCTGGGATCGTCCGGCGAGAAGCAAATCCACCCCCAAGGGTAGGATGCAAAAAAGTCCGCATCCTATCCCAATCGGCCGACCTATAGTGCCAAACACGGCGGCAGCCTGCAGAATGCAACCGCGACGTTAGAGTAAATGGCACTACACTCCGGACAAGACAATGGTCCGACTAGCCAGACTAGACGTCGACGGAAACCTGATATCCGTCCGGATGAGAGGTCAGCAGAAGATCCAACAGGGATGGTGCATGATTCTCCACATCTTGAACCGCGTAGGCGAAGTAACCAGCTGTGTATGACCATATGTCAAGGCAAAGTCATAAACAGATCTCCCCGCATGATCGGTTAAACGTGAACCGAACCTTTCGGCGTGGTGGGCGTTAAAATCCGGCCTTCTGCACTCACCAGGTGAAACGCAGAGGCAAACCTGTACTTCACGCTGGTATTCCGGAGGTCGTGGTACCACCCCGGTTAGAGCCGACCCATACGTGCGACAGCAAAAGCTACCGCGTGGCTCTACCACTGTAAAACTGTGGGGCTACAGCACTGAACTAAAAAATGTATATGGGCAGTTATGCGTTAAAGGTGTATTTAATACGTATTTGCCCCTATTCTATTAGCTGAGTATACTCACCTTCCCCGGGATGAATTTTTGAGAAATATTTAAGATAACATACGGAGCTATTTAAGACAGCGGTGATATATTACCCAATAAAAACATAAATATGAAAAGGGGCCAAGCTCGGTACAATTGACTTTCAGGGTAATCAAATACGCTGATAAAAGAAATCTGGACGGGCACCAAGCTCCATAGCATATATATCCATAGCTGTTGCTTAAATCATAAAATCTTTGGGAGTGACCGTTTGTAAGTTCTTGGAACTGCTATGAACAACACCGTTTTATCGACGAAGCCGACAACCCTGGATGTCCTTTGTATCGAACTTGACTCCTTTTCACATTTATGTTTTGATGGAATATTTAACACTTATGTCCAAATATTGTACTTAAAAACTACCTTACCCTATTTATGGCAAATACAAAAAATTGAATTTGAAAAGTTAAGTGAATTGAAGGACAAACTTAACTTTACATTGGAAAAATGTTCTCCCGTACACCGGTCTATATCAGAGTCGATGCTCCAACTGGAAATGTAAGTTTGTAATCGCGAAAACATTAGTTTTTCATTTAATTTCAAATTTAAGGTTTACTTGTGAGACCTTGTTTCTTGCCAAATTTCATAATTCTATACCTATCAATACTCCATTAGATTATGATGAGTGAGTTTGTGAGTTGTGAGTATCAAATTACGTGACATAAACAATCGTATCTTAAACTTTTTACACGATCACAAAACTCGGTCCTAAGCCACCTGCATCTATTGACTTAATCTGCATCTCTTACCAAGCATGCAGAGAAACTCCAAGCATAGCCCTCTCCATAGCTCATTGAACTGCCTAAAGCTTCCTCATGTTATCAATAGCAGCAAGCAAGAACTATATATAGTCATCTCTATATTACACGTTGGAGAATGTTAAAAATTATTTCGACGATTTTTGATACGTTTTAACACTCGATTGATACACGCTGATGATTTGATAGACGCGTTGGCATATATTTTTGACCATTATTACGTAAATGATTTAACTAGAATCTTACCGAATTTCTTCTCCTAACCACCACGACAAGGCGGGAACCAATTCGGAATGTGCAAGAATATACCTAGTCTTGCTTTCTCGCTCAGTATATTTCTACACCCCTCCCAAAAATACACGAAGAAACTAAGCATGCGCTGCTCCTTGGTGTAAACCAAAACGATATCAAAGTTCAGGAGGAAGATATACCGCGGGAAAGAACTAAGATCCAAAGATCAATCGACTAAACCATCACATCGCTGCCTGTGTGTAATGACTAGGTATATGCCATATGTTATAAACAAAGATTGGATGACTATAACAGGTTTAGAATAACGACTAAAATCTCAAATTAGTATTCATTTGTTGATTTTTGATAGGTTTTACGTATAAGGGTAAGTTCATTTATTCCCTTTTGCCTTGATTAAAAGAAGACTTTTTTGTTACTAATGTAAACTGATTTATGATTTATTATAAAAAAAATGTTTGTGTTTTTATTCTACCCTATTGTGGGACATAGTAGTGTAATTACTTAGTGTTTATTGTTCATAGCGGATTGTTAATATTCATAATGTTTAATTATATCAACGGCTTTGCCCTTTCAATTCGAAAGTCTTAATAATTTCCTTTTAAATAGCATTTTGCAAATAATAAATATAAAATTTTTACATTTCGACTTTTCAATATCGAATCCATTAAAATAATTTAATATGGGCAGTCAAAAACATGTTTTGTTTTTCAGGAGCAACTTTTATGACGAAAGCGATAGTGTGGTTAAAGGTGCGGGCTGCAAACTCAGAAAGTTGTGGGTTTGAATCCACCATTCGATAACCACTCCTAACACGGGCATTTTAAGCTTACTTGGAGTCATTAACGGTAGTATTCATTATGTTATGTTACAAACTTTTAGTTTTAGCGTATTTGTCTTCACAGAACTTTTTATGTTATTAAATTATAGGAAGACTAAAAACGATAAACCAGATAGATTTACATACAAAATAAAACACAGTTAATATAACTAATGAAGTCGTGGATAGTATAATAATATACGTCAGCTCTTTTTGGTGTTCTAGATTACTTACTTACCTACTACTTACTGGATTTTTTACTTACTTTTCTACCGACTTCGAAAAGGAGGAGGTACTCAATTCGACGGTATGTTTTTTTGTGTGTGTTACCTCATAACTTTTTTCTGTGTGAACCGATTTCGATGATTCTTTTTTTATTTGAAAGCTGGTGCTTTTCTTGTGGTCTCTTATAAATTTGATCAAGGTCTGACCAATAGTTTTTGAGTTATTCTTAATAATTTAAATTGAAATCGGTTGTACAAAATTTTTAATTATAAATTATAAATGATCTTTTTGGACTTAAAAGAAAAAAAAGACGGAGAAATACAATGTTAGCAGTAAAAAATATATTCTTGGGCCAGAAGAAGTGAAATTGCTCACAGCTTAGCAACTCCTTATATTCGTTGAAGATATAGGGCTTAGCTGTGAATTATAGCCATAGCAGTGATCACAATAGATTACTTACTTACTGGTCGCAGTGATACTGATCTTATTAGACCTGCATAACAGCGCGCACAAAATAAAAAAGAAACCCACTTTTGATTATCCTCCAAATTTGACTTGGGACGTTTTGTTACCCTTCTCAAAATTAGACAAACGATGACAGCCAACTCCTTTTATAGTCTGGACACACTTATAAAACTTGTAAGTATGTAGATCGACTTTACAATAATGTTATTCATCACTGGCAACACCTATTAAGATAACATCAAAAACATTATGAATTTAATTTAATTCTACGAGTTAATTCGCTCTTTCATTCCACGGTCACAAAATAATAGTGTTATTTTTTATAGAATAAGGGTGACAAACGAAGACCTTTACTGGAAATGAGACGTATTATCTTAGTCCTCGGGGGTGACAACGCATCTGCATTTTTATTCTTTATCGAGGATAGATGTATATAGATTTTTTTCATTGTTACCTCTGGGGACTAAGACATTATGCTTCGTTACTAGCAGAAGTGGTATTCGGCTCTGTACCCTTACTATATAAACACAGCAGCATTACGAG
Organism: Parnassius orleans; assembly: GCA_029286625.1. Lineage (NCBI taxonomy): Eukaryota > Metazoa > Arthropoda > Insecta > Lepidoptera > Papilionidae > Parnassius > Parnassius orleans. The sequence continues at coordinate 1,030,153 of JAGSMP010000027.1, read as the reverse complement.
TAAGCTGTTATATTACGCTAGTATTCTGTGAGAGCTCAAAAACGCTGCATAAGATCTATGTCAAACTACAGACAGCTGTGAGTCCATGTTTAGGTCACTAAAAATGCCTTCCTTCCTGTGTTTGTATATTTTGGAAGTTGCAATTTTTGTTAAAATGACTTTAAATTTATTTCCGTCACTAGCTGAGATTAGGACTCGTTCGGGTCCTATGAGAATACAGTATAAAAATGTATTACATACTAGTAATTACAAAACAGCACAACTTAGGAAAAATATTATGTCAATGGGGCTAATAATATACAATAAAATTCCGCACACATTTAAAGAACATCCTATAAGAATATTTAAATTTAAGCTGACTGCATTATTAATAGAAAAATGTTATTATTGTATAAAAGACTTTTTAAATGATAAATGTATTTAAAAATAGATTGTAAATGACATAAAAGAGAATTTACATTATATATGAATGACATATTAGTAGTTAATTTGCAGTCAGAATTGTATCTTTTAGTTTTTATGACTTTGCATGCCGTAAGGTAGAATGTAGCGGAAACACTTAGTGATGTACCATCTTATACCTGTACCTACATTGTGGCAAATAAAGTAAGTTCAGTAAGTGGCTAAAAATTACATTTTGAAACTTTTTGTAAAATGTTACTAGTATGAAAGGGGAATATGTAAACGCATACTCAAAATGCTAACCTCATTTGACTGATTTACGGGCGAGGTTTTGGCGACCGACAGATGCCATTCAGAAATGCTGAATTCATCCTGAAAGCTAACATACTCTACCGTGCTACTTATCGAGAGTATCTCAGGTATCAAGTTAAAACAATAAACTTTGTTTTATTGAAGTAAAGATAACAAACGAGCACACAGTCAGTCAGTCACATATAATAAGTGGATTCAATTTTGATCCTGATTGAGAATCAAAATAGAGATCCATTGTCACCCAGATCCTCCCCGATCTGTCGCGTTTCCAGCAAACAAATTATTTTAAATTTTACTCGATTAAGTTTTAAAATACAAATGCGCATCATTATTCTGCTATTTTACGCCGGTATTTAATGCGAGCGCCGTTCTACCGAGCCTATATACAAATCCATATCACGATGTTTTCATTCATCACAAAAATGTGGTAATAAAAGTCTGAAAATTGCAATTAACAATAATATGCTTAAAACCGGTGTGGATTGAACTTAAGTTGCTCGCGAACTATATATTTTACGGTGCGTGCTAGGCTCGCGGATTAATATAATCTAAGCAACAATATCTTTTCAAATATCAAATACCATTTATTTCGATCAATTTTACGTATTTTCAAAAACAAATCTTCAAGTTTTTCGGATTAAATATAGCCTAAATCCTTTCTGGCGTTGCTCTCTATCTGTTCTTAAAGTTTCAATCAGTTCAGACATTGCGAAGATTAGCCCGGACAGACAGACGGATTTTTTTTAAATTGTTATTTATGTCTAAATAGCATACAAATAACCCCTTGAGGTCAATAGAAGTAAGTTATTTCAGTATTAAAAACATACACTTGTATTTTATTTATATGTATAGAGTACATTAAAGTGACAAATAACTTAACAATCCGCCTACTAAAAGTAGGTAACTATTTTACTGCCTCTAAATATCCTTAAGACCGGAACACACGAGTGAGAGGGCTTTTACCAGGATTTATCCTGTCCTGTTAAATAAACTTGGAATTAATCTTAAAAGGTAGGCTTAAATATATATTATATATTATATATCAAACTTTATTAAAAACAAGTATAACTTATTTATTTCAATAAATATTTATACTATGTACTGTATATTATATATTCCAATAAAACCAAATTAAGCTGTAATAATACTTAATAGGTCTAATGGGGGCAGCAGGTAGCAGGTTATTAAATACTCGTATCTTGAATTAATAATTAGCTATTGATAACAAACTTAGTTACAAAAGCCATATAGAAAATTTAACAGTAAAGTAAGAACATTAATATTAATTTTTATAAGCCTATGTGTCTAATATTTGATTACAAAAACATCAAAATAGCTTATATACCTTTACTTATATTTATACCTTACATACTGCATAACATCCTTAGGTGGTGCTGTGCGGTGCAAAAATAATGAAATTAAAATGTGCAGACAGAGCTATAATAAAAGTATCAGCTTCACTTCTATTAGCCTAATTATTATATTTGCGTATTTTATCGCAGAGTGCTCAGAGGAATTATTCGGACTAATTCCAGCCGCTCATTTTCACCATCGCACATCGCGACAAAACTCGCGATACCATCCGTACCATCTAGATGATTGGCGGGCCACCACTGTGTGTTTTTTTCCTCGCAAAACTTCCTTGTGGAATCGACTAGCATCAGCGATTTTCCGGACCGATACGACTTAGGGACCTTCAAGAAAAGAGCCTACTATTTTTTAAAAGCCCGGCAACGCATCTGCAATTCCCCTGGTGTTGCAGTTGTTCATGGGCGGCGGTAGTCACTTACCATCAGGTGAGCTGCATTCTCCTTTATATATATATATATATATATATATATATATATAAAGGAGATATATATATATATATATATATATATATATATATATATATATATTACATATAAACACAAGACTCTTTGTTCATACTGTTGTAAACATAAAATAAGGTAAATAAAAACATTATTGCATGCTTTAAAATGCGTTCTTTAAGAAACGTCGCTAGACTTTGAATTCCTTTTACAACATCGTTTTAAACTATGCCAACCGACTCAACGTTGCGTCGAACTCTTTGCATTATTATAATATTAAACATGAGACATGCATATTTTAAATATTAAAAGCTAGCGCTCTTAATATTTAGCCTTTAAATTTCATTTTAAGTGGATTTATTTTATTTATTTATTTATTTAAGGTTGTCCTTTATAGATGAGATAATTACAATATACACGTTCACAAATATAATATACAAACTTAATTTAAAATATAAAACCTATTCAAGGCACCCACAACATGCTTCAAAAGAAGAGTAAAATTACTAAATAATATTGAAAAGGCGCCTACCTGCCAGATTTAAAACATAACATACAAAATATTAGAAACATAATGGCCGACACACACGGTCAGTTAAACTGATCAGTTGAACTGACGTACATCCAAAAACAAAAACTGACCGTGAGTGTAAAATCTTAAGTATTTTTTTTAACTGACGGCAATCCACTGACTTTTTCGGGCGCACAGTCAGTTAAACTGATCAGTTGAACTGGCGTACATACAAAAACTGATTGTGAGTGTGAAATCTTAAGTTGAAATTTTTAACTGACGGCAACCCATGGATTTTTCCGGGTGTACGGTCAGTTAAACTGATCAGTTCAACTGAGGTACGTCCAAAAACTGACCGTGAATTTGGAATCTTAAGTTGAAATTTTAACTGACCGAGTTTAAATTCCACTGCCGGTTTTATGTTTGAGTATTTTCATGATTTTTTTATGAAATTATCGTTTCATTTAGCTGTACTAACATGATAAAGCTAATAAATCGTTGTGAAAAGATGTTTTTTTCATCGGGATCGATTTTCTTTCTGACCCATCATCAAAGGTATCGTTAGTACTATCGCTTGTGTTCGTTTCTGGGGGCGTTTCACAAACGTATACAAATATATTATATAAAATTATATTATTAACGTATAGGAGTCACTTATTTAGAGCCAATTTAATCTGTGACACTTCTAAACTAAAAATTTTAAGTCCGCCTCAAAGTGGGGAGAAAAACCAAGAAAAATAAAGAAATGAAGGCCGGTTAGAAGCCAGTGTGTGGGGAAATTGTTTCGGCTTAGAATCCGTTTTAACTGATCAGTTCAACTAATCAGTTCAAACGGATATAAGCAAACTGACCTTGTGTGTCGGCCTTAGCATTTGTTAAAGATTTTAGTGATATTTTTTATGAATATTTTAATGTCTACTGTTTTTCCCCTATTTTTAATACAACGCTTTTTATTATTTTATTCTATGACACATCAACAGTACACATATTTAAAGTATGTATTAAACTTAAATAATATAATACACTTATGCGCACCTATTACAGTATAGGTGAACATACAGCATAATAATATAAAATTCTCCAGACCGACCCTTCGGTCACGGCGGACAGTCCCAACAGAGACTAGGCATCTGTGCAGGACAGGATTATAGTGCACTAGTGTGTGCACAAGCAAAGGTGCACTCTCTATTTCTTCACTGTCATAGTCGGATGGAACGGAAATCCGACACGAACGGAGACAGATCAGGGGCAGGACCAACGACTTTACATATTTACCGAGGCACGGGGGTAAAACGCTGACAATTTCTGAGAAAATCCTGACGGAAAAATATAAAAAAACATGTGTACAGTTCACACCGGTAGAAGTGAAACCTTATCACTTTTATTTTATTAATTCATATTTATTAATTTATTGAGACCGAGATAATAGCTAACATTATATACTGCATTCTATCACTTTTTCTCGCAGGCTAAGTCCTATAGATGTGTATGATTGTCTCTTTTTAGTGTCGCTTTTTCGTTTCATCGTGTTTGAAATTACAATGATTCTACAGAAGTTTTCACTTCAAAAAACCTAATAACTAACAAAACCCAATTTCCATAATGACCAAGATCAGGCACGGCTTCTAGTTGTTTTGATTAAGGAATCTAGTCACTGGTTTCACACTTTACGATCAAAGATTATCGTCACATTATGAAAAGGCGCCTATTCGTAGAAATCCGATAAGGAGCAAAGATTATACAACCGCATCGGTGCTCTTGTTCTCGCGGCGTTGACAAGTTTGGTCCATACTTTCCTGAGTGATAATAGGTTGTCCGGTCACTGTTTTCTGACCGACGTTATCCAAAGTGTTCTTGCCTCTATAAATGTTCCCTCCCTTGTAGAGCATTGTGGACTATCTCTATACGATGGAAAGAGACCAATGGTATGATCCCTTGGGAGAGAGGTAAAGTCTTAGTGTGGAATGTTACCAACAATGACACTTTGGCGGCCACTAATCTCATGGGTACCTCGTTTAGAGGCGGGGTGCCATCGGAAGCGGCTGAATTGAGTAAATGGCACAAAAATAAATACCAGATAGATGGTTATAATAAATTTATATACCATTAGAAGAATTATGGAATAAAACTTAATATTTTTATTACATGAAAACATACCTCAGCTGTTTTATTCATATACTTAATACTTGCATTCTAGATGATTTCATAAAATTAGTCGGAGTACCAGCCTAACGACTTCATACGGTTTTGCGAATACAAGCAGATGCCAAGGGGTTTTTCAGCGGAGCCAATTTTGTGCATAAGTTCCCAAAGCCTGTATCTTACAGTAAGCGATAAAATTAGATTTAGGTTGATTAAAATATAAGTGAGAATTAATGTAAACATAATTGTGGCACCGTTTAATTGATTTTCGGCTCACATTATTTAAAATTCCTATTAATCCTTGAAAGTTATCAAGTTATCCATAAAAAACATTCTTAGCACAACGGAATAGGTTTTAATAAAATCTATATAATAATAGATAAGTTTTTTTTCATAAATTTTAATGAAAAAAAACTTTTGTTCCTTTACAAGACAAGGCAAACTATAACGTTATTTAATAATAGAATAATAAACCATTCCGATGATCTATTTTTCACTTGATGTCACGTTTCTGACCTCTTCGAAATTTAAGGTGGTGAAAAGTATCGAAAAATTTTGACAGTGCGTGTCTTCGTGTCGGCTCGGAAGACCCACATCAAAGCGACTGAGCCACGAAAGGGAGCGATAGGATTTTATGCAGTAGATTTTTTTTAATGGATCGGTTTTCGATTCGATTTGTGTTCTTCAAATCAGACTGCACAACAGACTGCAGTCTTCTTCACCAGGGAGTCGGTGTTTCACGCTAGCTAAATGTTCTTAAAGTTCTGCAAAGTATGCATGCATTCAGAAATATAAAGAAAACTAACACCTCAGATCATAAAGTAACACCAATTGTCATATTATTATCCAACTTAACAAAAATTATCCTAAAAAAGACAAATGAAATCCATTTGTTACATAAACATTTTAGGGGTAATCCCTTATTAGTTCAATCAGAGTAACAGATTTATCGTAGTAGGCGAAGGCAAAACGGAAAAACAAAGCTAAATGCACAACCAATTGAATTATTACTTATTTTTAGCAGTGGACTTGTGAATGTCTATAATGATTATGGTAAAATAAATTTCAAAATGAATATATTTCAGACTTTTTGGACAAACAATATCAGTTACCCAATATTAAACACGGAGAGTAAATTATAACTTTTAAAATTATCTTTTTATATTCGGTCTTGTATGTGTGCATTAATATAAATAGCTTAAAATGAACTTATTGTGAAAAGTAACGATTTACGATTAGTGGTAATTTTTATTCGACAAATTATAAACACAAAAAACAGTGAAAATGATGACTAAATAGCCGTGGATTTCGGTAGAGAGACGTGACTTATACTAAGTTCGTCATACGATTAAAATAAGACATAGAAAAAATTAATATAAAAGAAAATTAAAAAGAATAACACAGTTCGTTATGCGATACAATTCGTTCTACCAAAATATTTTTCTTCTTACATTAATTTGCTTTTAAAGACAATTTTAAAAGAAAAATCATTATTAATGTTTTCTTACAAAGACTTCATAATAAAAGTTACCCCGTGTGCAAAAAGTAATATTCGCTGATTTTGGTAAAAGATATCTGGATGTTTTCATTGCTTTTATTAATGTTTAGTTCTAATGAATACGTGGCTCATTTTTTTTTCTATTTAATTTAATATTAACGTATTTTTAATGACACATTTCGTCTTAGTCCTGAGAGGTCTTGTTTTTGTGGGAGTCTCGCCTAAAAATTCACAAATTTATAAATATGCACTAAAGTCCTAAATCGTTATGATTGTTATTATTATTTTACGTGTAATTACATATTAAGAGAATATATAATATTAAGGATATACATCAAATTATATTTTGATCTTTTATTTGAGTTGTAACTTTATGAAACTACAAACAATAATTAGTATCCCAAAACAATGTTAATACTCTGTAGTTACCTATAATTAAATCCTTTGCTACCCGAATCTGCTATTACCTAGTCCATGAAAGGAAATGTGATCATCGCTACACTACCCCATTCCGAGACGTGCTAATTATCATTAAAAAGTTTTTTTTTTATCCATTAGATATTTATTTATTTTATAAATTTTTCCGATTTTTCACATTCGTCTTTTTTAACAAGTAAAACTTTAAAGTGTTATTGTATGTGTTAAGAAAGATAAGCCTGTCCTTAGCAGGCGGTCGATATACTATATTATACTAAATATATTAGAGGTAGTTGTAAAAGTTATATATTAAAATATTAAACGTAATCCTTATTAGTCATTTTACATTGACAAAGGATACGTTGTATCTATTATAGAAACAAAATAATAATATTGCTAGGCTAATAGCCTACAACCTTAACAATGTTGACTGTATTCAATCGAAATCTCCTTATAGTGTTAGCATTAGCTTAAGTAATCGTTTAGTAGTTAATACAGCACAAAGGGTCGGAGTCAGTGTACATCAAAGTGCTCCAACGACTCTGCCATTAAAGCTGAAAATAATTTGAACGGGAAATGTTACTTTTTTTATTTAGTAAAGGTGACAAACGAGCATACAGTTCACCTGATGGTAAGTGGATGCTGTAGCCCATAGACATTCTACATCTACATCTATCCTCGATCATAATGCATATATGTTGTCACCCCTGAGGACTAAGATGGAATGCCTCTTTCCCAATTAAAAAGGTCTTCGGTTCTCTACACTCACCATACGAAACACAGCAGCATTGAGCTTTTACGCCGGTATTTTGTGAGAGCGTGGTCCTTCCCCGGTCGAGCCGACCCATTCGTGCTACAACCATAATATAGCTGCAGCGTGGCTCTATCACGTAAAAAGTTCAAGTTTCAAGATAAAATCTTAATAGTGTAATAGTTTTACATAAGAATATACAGGATTTTCTGGCAAAGAATTCGAGGTTAACCTATTTTTAGAAAAGTATAACGTTTTTTTTTGTGTGTAAAAGAGCATTGGCTTAAAAGTTTTGAAATGGTACTTGGATTAAATAATTATTTTATTGCTAGTACAATTATTTTGTTACTCATACATATCTTTTGTTAAATTCAATATCTGGTCTACTGTGGGAATCCGTAAAAGTAAAGATAAGCTGTACGAAAAAAGAACTTACTCGTACATGCTCGTTGGTTAAGGGTATGATACTTTATTTGACCCTTCTTCAATAACGCCAATTTAGTCAATAAACTTCCATTTAGGGCGTCCCTCGCCGATTCTTCCACTCATGTTTACAGCATAAAGCTTTGTCACTCTTTCCTCAAACATTCTTTCTACATATATAAACCACTAAATCATTCCGTTTTGCTGTGTACAATTATAACATTACTCTTGGGAATTGACGTTTCCCCACAATGTGTTAGTTTTCACACGTAGGAAACAATTTAACAAAAATATTAATGGTATGGGCGAAATACGAGTGTATAGTCAGCGTCGAGGATTTTGAATATCGATATAAGTATTCTTATATATCTTATTCTTATTCTCTTATTATTCTTATCAGTATTCTTTCCCATACCCATTTTATTGTAATCGTCTCGTTTAAAATTACAATAAGTCAACTTGAAACTACCTGTAAAAAAAGACTAAAGGCAAACTGACTAAGCCTATTTTCCTTCCTTCTCCTAGCTCCTTCGAGAGACTAAATAGACGCGCGTGGTGAGTCATGTAGAAATATAAATACCTCTGTCACTTCTTTTCAATGTAAGTCCGCCTTCATTCGATCTATTACCTAAATTGTAACATACATAAATATTTCTGTTAAATTTTAGTCTTTTCTCAAAAAAGAGGCCTTATCTTGCAAAGACTAATATTTATATTATTTCGACTAGTTATTCTCTCATTTTAATTTTTTATTTCGTCTATTTATTTAAAGCAACGTTTATTTCTGTTTATTTATCTAAAATTTACTTGATACTGTAACTTTAGGATTCAGATAACCGTCCAAAACTTTAGTTATTCTTAATAATTTAGATTTATTAAGAATAACTAAAGTTTTGTACGCTTGTAGTGATGTACAACCGACTTCAATATAAATAAAATGAGAACATCATCAATGTAGTCGAAGTCGAATTAAATACGCATTATTAAGGATAACTCAAAAACTACTCGTCAGATCCTGATCAAGTTTATATGGCACCACATTAAAAGCACCAGATTTCAAATAAAAAAAAGGAATCATCAAAATCCGTTCACCTAGAAAAAGTTCTGAGGTAAACACACTTAAAAAAAATACAGTCGAATTGAGTACCTCCTTCTTTTTTGAAGTCGATTAAAAAGCCTGACTGAGCGTCTGCGACTTTTTGGAATTGCGCATTACAGTCTACATGTTTTTTTTAAACCATCTCAAGTTTTAAAAAAACATGCATACATTTGCTTTCACTAACTGTTCTAATTTGGAAAAAGTAATATAATATAAGTAGTATAGTATAGTATAAGACTAAATATAATCCGAACCAATAGGAACCAATAGCTAATGGGAAAGAACTATCCTTGAATGCAATCGTGTAATTAGTGACGACCTGTTGAAATATGCTGAAGGTCATTGGACGCATTTGGTTTATGACCGTGCTTTATAATATGACAGTCTGTCACTCACGTTAATTAATATATAGTACTTTTTTAGCAATCAAAACGTAACTAACTACCTTAGAAATTGCTGGCATGTCTTCATACTTAAATAAATTTCTATTTTGTATAATATATAATTTTATTATGTACTTAGTCACTGGACTGGATAGGATACGGTACTAACGTTATTGGTGAATACAACACTCACCTTCGATTTCCTGCAGATATAGTCATTATGACAGAATCGCTAGAGGACATTAGCACTATACTTAACGACCCCAGTAGTGTTCCCCAACGGCCTACCCGTCTTAAGCTGAAAATGGATAATGCAAAAATCATGTCTAACGTTCGTGTTACGCCTATACCGGTAGTTGTTAGGAACACTTCTTTCGAAGTTTTTGACGAGTATCAGGGACAAAATGTCAGATTAAGTAAATCAAACTTTGACCAACTGGTCAACCGACGAATCTAAATCGACAGGACTGCATTTGGGAAACTGCAAAAAATCTTCTTGTTTGATATTCGTCAGAATCTTAAGACGGAAGTGTACAAACCTTCGTGTTGCCAGTGATGACTTACGGAACTGAAACAATGTCCTGTACTGCTGTTCATATGAGGAAAACGTCACTCAGCTTGCAATGTAAAGGGCTATGCTCGTAAATTATCTGCGGGTTGAAATCCCTAACGAAGATGTCCGCAAAAGAACAAGAGTAACTGACATAGCCATGCGAATCAATAAGCTAAAGTGGCAATAGCCCGACCATACAGCTCGAAGAACCGAGAACCGATGGTTAAGAAAGGTTATCAAGTGGCAGCCTCGTATTGGCAAAGCGATCCTTTACTAGATGGAGTGAAGACCCGATGAAACACGCAGGTGGGAGATGGATGCAGGTGGCTCAGGACCGTGTTTTATGGCAATATATGGGGGAAGTCTATGTTCAGCAGTGGACTTGTGATGGGATGTGGTAATAGTGATGTAGTAATGTCGTAAATTAATATTTACAGTGTTAACTAGCCTATATTTGAGTTCAGCTATAAAGATAAGGAATAGGAATACTTAAATACTTATTTTCTTAACACTTAAATAATAAGCTAATACAGCCTCTCGTTCTGACATTCCCACGGCTACTGAAGCGTAAATACGCACACGCATCACCAGTTTTGAAGAAGCTTATTATGTAGTCAATAAGACTTATTGGTTGGAGTTGATATAATATTATATAGATAATCTAAAAATCACAAGGCGATTGACTTTTTTCTAAGTTTTTAAATAAGTGTGAATATTTGAATTGTTCTTATGGTTTGAAGTTTATCTGTCTATGAATAATTAATCAACGTGCTGGAGCCAAAATTTATATGAAACGCGATTACGACCTCATTCTTCATATTTTTGATTGAGTGAGCTAAAAACTGACGGCTGCATGGTGCAGTGCCGCGGGTTCGAATCCCACACGGAACAAGTATTTGTATGGCCTACAAATAATTATTCCGGGTCCTGGATGTTTGTCCTTGTGCAATCTATGTATGTAAACTACCTCCACGATACAGGAGAAAATTCTAGAGTAGGAGTAACCTTTTTTTTTTAAAAGAGCTGATAACTACGAAGATGTTTTAAAACTTATTTTTGAAATTCATTTTACGACATAATATTGTAAACTCTTTAAAATAAGTTCCACTGCGTTTCTTGCAAGTTCCTTTCAGGGCAGATGTATTTTCCAAACCAATGGTGATAAATCATAAATTTCTTTCAAAAAGTATTTATAATGTATATGAAAGAAAAATGTATATTTCTATTTCTTCTTCATCAAGCAGGAAAACCACTGCTGGACATGGACTTCTCCCTTTACAGGGAACTAATATAATCGACGCTTGGTAGACGTATTGGCGTTTCATTACCAAGCGTCTCGCACTTTCAGCGCTACTCCCTGTATCTGGTCTAGGCATTTTACCTCTTACGTAAACGAGATGGTGATACCACCTGCTATCGGAAGCTTTAAGATCTTTTTGGGATTTCAAAAAGTCGCCTCAAATTCTCCCGTAGGACACCTAGTTATGGATGAGATGAAGGACAGGGTTCCTTTACACCGCCACCACAAGATACGCCGATCTTATTGCATAACATTAGGAGCATAACACCGTGCGATGTGGGGACCTTTGGGTAAATGAAAGTCTCATGGCGATGGTTGAAATAAGACTGCTTTATTAAAATATTACAGTTCTTATATACTTAATTCTAACAAAGAAAGGTTCCCGTTGGTATGTAGATTGGTTTCAATTGACGGTTTCCAATGACCATCTTCTAGTTACATGGTATTAAGTTATTACAATCCTGATTCCCTTATATGGATAAATCCTCGTGTTACTTCGAATAAAGTCTAGAATATAGTTCAAAGTAGAAATGGTATTTAATTATAGTATTTCTTATAATTTATCAATTTGATTCTCTTATCTACCTACCTACACATTACAATCGGACGTAGGAAGGTTAAAACGACTGTGTTGTCACTACATAATTTCATGTTTTGATCTATATGTTATGGACCAAGTTATTAATCAGGGCACTATTTATAATGCCCGGGCAATATGAATAATGACACTTCAAATCGGACTATTTATTTAAACTTATCACAATGTTTGGTCTTTATCAATATTGCTACGTAACTGTTAGGTAATTTGACCTAATCTAACCTAATCAAACCTAACCATGTTAATCACTTTTAAGACAATAAGTTAATATTGTACCAAACCTGAAATTAACAAGTGTAGAAATGTGAAGGAAGGGAAAACCATGTGATCAAAAAAAACCTAACCTAATTTATCTTTTTATTACTCTGCCCAATAAGTAACGGACTTTATTCATAGAGCCCGGTCAATTTAATTATTTCATTAGTTTTTGTCACATTGCCTACTCGTATTGGGCATAATTCATATTTCCCGAGCATTATGAATAATGCCCTATTAATCACTTAGTCCATAACATATGTATTCTTCTTCTTTTCTGCCTAGGAGACCGTCTGGGTAGGTCCCGACCTATTGTTGTCATCAAATAACAAAGCTTGCACTGCTGTGTTCCGGTGTGAAGGATATAGAGAACGCTGTGCAGCATTCCATCTTATTCCTCTGAGGTGACTGCGCACTAATTATTATTTTTAAATTTTGTAATGATAACAGTTACGCCAGACGCGTTACAATAATGGGAACGACTACGTGGCCTAGTTGATGGTCTAAATATCTGCCTACTCATTCTCAGGTTCTTTGTTTGAATCCCAGTCGGTTTGGTTGTATTATTTTTTTCCCGTGTCACTGACACTTAATCCTGGCTTACCTGGACTTCAATGCACAATTGTTACATTGGGTACGAGCAGGTTAGGAGTAATTTGGAAGTTCAACTCGGGGCACTGTCATGTCTCCTGCGTAGTTAGTAGATTTTGATAATTCGAAAGCTGTTGACGTGGGATTTTTTTAAATCTCACATCAAACATGCATTTTAACTGATAAGCTGTTTTTTTATTTCAGTGTACACTAGGGGACTAAATTAAGTACTCAAATTAAAAAATTATAACTGTTATAATGAACAGATCAAATACATAAAACTTCGATATTTTTTTGTGTTACAATCTAATGAACAAAAAATTAAAACATTTCATTCCTTTTTAGTAATATGTTTATAAATATTATCTAATCACAAAACGTCTCCTTTAATCTCGTTGGTTTGCCTTTCATAGTCGACTGACATATAATTTCCGCTCCACCGCTCATCCATCGTCCACTAATCAAGGAGTCATGTTCTCAGCCACTTGAGATAGAAGCTCAATTTATTTATTTATTGAAAATTAACACTACATTCTTCGTATTATTACATTCTTCGTATTATTATATTTATTCTTCGTACTTAATCTTATGACATTTTTGTATTATATATTATATAAAGAATTGTGTGATAAATATTTATTTAAAATTTGCACGCCTGGATTAGGCAGAATGTAACGGAATTTATATGGTTTAATAATAATTTTGTAATACCTACATTCTATGCTTTATACATTAACGTTTTTTTAAAATCAAAAGAAAAAAAAAACATTATACTTATAATGAAAGATAAAAATGAAGACTAGGCATATGAAAAACGAAACATAAACAAGTGGTAAAATTAAAAATTTTGTACAACCGACTTTAATATAAATAAAATGAGAACATTATCAATTTATTCGAAGTCAATTAAATACGCATTATTAAAGATAACTCAAAAACTACTGATCAGATCTTGATCAAATTTGTATGGGTCCACATGAGTAGCACCAGCTTTCAAATAAAAAAAGAATCAGGAATTTAACATCTGCAACAGATTGATTTTATATTTATTTTTATAGGTTATGTGGAAAATATGTCCATGATTGTTCAGTTTTTTCTTGGTTGACCTGCTGTAGTCCAATGTCTTAAATTCTAAAAGTTTGATGGATAGTATTCTTATAAGCAAAGAAAACTTTTTATTCATACATATAACTATTATATTATATTAAATTAGAAATTTCTGTTCTAAAAGTTTTATTATTAACGTAATTTCAGATTGCACTTTAGTTATTGAGTCATCATCATCATCACAGCCCTTCACAAGTCCACTGCTGAACATAGGCCTCCCTACGGAATGCCACAAAGCACGGTCCCGAGCCACCTGCATCCATCGACTTCCTGCATGTATTACCAGGTCGTCACTCCATCTAGTGGGGACGCCCTACACTTCGCCTGCCGGTACGAGGCTGCCACCAAAACCTTTCTTCCCAACGGTTGTCGGTTCTTCGAGCTATATGGCCGGCCCATTGCCACTTCAGCTTACTAATCCGTTGGCTATGTCGGTTACCTGGTTCTACTGCGGATATTCATTTCATTTCTAAGTTTATCACGCAGAGAAACCCGAGCATAGCCCTCTCCATAGCTCGCTGAGCGAACTTGAGCGTCCTCATACGGCCAGCAGTGAAGAACCACGTCTCAGATCCATAAGTCATCACTGGCAACACGCACTGGTTGTACAATTTAGTTTTGAGGTATACCTGACGAGAAGATGGGTCGTAATCTCCCGAACGCTGCCCAGCCGAGTTGAATCCGTCGATTGACCTCTCGGTCGAAGTTGGGACTTACCTAGTCGGACTATTTGTCCCAGGTAAACATACTTATCAACAACTTCGAGCTTAGTGCTCCCAACAACTACCGGCATAGGTGTGACATGGACATTAAACATGAGTTTTGTTTTGTCCATGTTCGTCTTGAGACCATCCGTTGGGAGACACTATTGAGGTCATTGAGCATAGTGCTTAGATCCTCCAGCGATTCTGCCATAAGGACTATGTCGTCGGCAAATCGAAGGTGAGTGATGTACTGCCATTGACGTTAATACCGTATCCTTTCCAGTCCAGTAGCTTGAAAACGTCTTCCAATGCAGCGGTGAAGAGTTTCGGGATATAACGTCACCCTGTCTTACACCTCTGCAGTTGGATAGGTTTCGTACTCTGGTTCTGTACTAGGATAGCCATCGTAGCCCTACTGTACAAACACTTCAGCACCTCGATATACCGACAGTCCACTTGGCACCGCTGAAAGGACTGCAGAACCGCCCAAATTTCGACGGAATCAAACGCGTTTTAAGGTGCTGGAGAGCCATTCTAATCTCGCTCAGACTGACGTCCGGAATATCATCGGAATAGTGTCGGATAAGACTTGCTCTTGATCGTTACTCACACTTGCGTGTGGCTCCAACGATGATGTGTACTGCTGCCCATAAAACCTCTCAATCTCACTCAAAATCTCAGGTGTCCGGAAACGACGCTGCCACACTCGGTCTTCAGCTTCGACAGTGGGCTGTTTCTGGCAGACAGATCTCTAGCAAAGACTTTGGAGCCCTGGTTCCACTCGATCGCTTCTTCAATACGAGCAGTATTAAAGTTGCGTAAGTCCCGCCGCATGCATTTGGAGATCTGTCTGTTCAGTTGCCTGTATGCTATCAAATCTACTGAAGATTGTAGCTTCATTTCCCGTCTAACAGCCATGAGATTAAGAGTGTGATCGGAGAGTATTTGTGTTCTTCTGCGGCGGGTCTTACAAAACTTAGCTCCGACCGCATGGACAGTTTCCACGAGCTTGTCATTCATATCGTCCACTGCATTGCAATCTTCTAGGCACTGAAAACAGTTTTGTAACTCGAGCTGAAAGGTTTCGGGACTTTGGATTAGAGCACGAGGGGGACGGAGCGTTGACTTCATTAGACGACACCTCTCAAACTTAACGTTTAGGTTCAGTGTGCCTCTAACCATTCGGTGATCGCTACCAGTTTTCACCCTCGCGATCACTGAGACATCACTGAACAGTTGGCGTCTAGTCGTCATAATGAAGTCAATCTCATTTTTGTCGAACTGTCGGGGCTCGACCAGGTCCACTTCCTGAGGCTGCTTCTGGAAGAAAGAGTTCATCATAAAGAGTCCTCTTTCTCCATGAAGTCGGCCAGCTGCTGGCCCCTTGGGTTCCGTTGCCCTAATCCGAATTTCCTACTTTCAGTTCACCGTTCTCTATTGTGCCTAGCTTTGCGTTGAAGTCTCCCATTAACACCGTATAGTGGGTTTTGGTGGAATGCATGGCTCTAGAAATATCCTCATACATTTCCTCCACCTCCTCATCAGGGTGTGCTGAGATTGGTGCGTAAACCTGTATGACCTTCAGCGAATACCGTTTGGTGATTCTGAGTATAAGGTACGCAACCCTCGTCGACACACTCCCAATCTTTACAACGTTGTTAACGAGAGACTTGTGGACGATAAATCCGACACTTCCTTGGGACAGATGGTCGCCTCCCGGTGATAGAACAAGTTGTCGGATTCGAGGATTACCATGTCCTCCCCTCTCTTCGGACCTCGGATAACCCTATAATATTCCAGCGCAACTTGTCTATCTCTTCTTCCAGCTCCAGGATCTTCCTGTCAGTCCTCAGAGTGCGTGAGTTATAAGTTGCCAGGTCGAGTCGTCGTAGGTGGCAACCGAACCTCCACCGAGATTCTTAGCACCCCTGCCCCGCCGTTACCATGGTCGCCACCGTAGCCAGGAATAGCGGGGCCACTGGGGACTGGGGAAGTCTCTTCGTAACTTTCTTCATTGGGGTATATTGCCGTAGTTGCCACGCTTGGCGAGCGGGTGGGCAACCGCAGTTTTTATTGTTATTTGCTGTTATCAGAAAGATGCTGCTGCCCATCTTCTGCCTCAGTTTCCTCTGTCGCCTCTTACGACACCCACGGGAAGATATGGGTAGTGGGTATTCTAACCCGCCACTACACGGGAAGTTATTGAGTACATTTATAAAATTTGTTGTAAAAGTGCCGATATATTTGTCTCTATACAGTGTTATTTTGCAATAACCGGCCAAATTTGCAGGGAAGGTTCAGAATAAGTAATATAGGCAAATGGTGAAGAAAAATTAATTTAAAAAATCTCAAACATTCTGTCCA
This sequence comes from Parnassius orleans, assembly GCA_029286625.1. NCBI lineage: Eukaryota > Metazoa > Arthropoda > Insecta > Lepidoptera > Papilionidae > Parnassius > Parnassius orleans. The sequence continues at coordinate 1,012,932 of JAGSMP010000027.1, read as the reverse complement.
ACATCTTTTAACTTCAAAATGCGTGGTAATGCATTATTTTAACTGATTTTACTGTACACGCAGCAATTCGTAAGGGTCGATCGGTAGGCAAAAAAGTTGTGAATTGAATTGCACACAGAGAAGCGCGCGTACGCGTAGGTGTTGCCCATAAATCACATTCAATTTGCGATAATTTCAAATAAAATTAGAAGCCTTATTTACAGATCCTAGCATAGCTATAAGTTATCGTCTCGACAAATGTGAAGTACGAGTAAAAAGAGCCTATGAGCTTACCTGCGGTGACAGTCGTGGTAGCTCATCGGATCAGCGCTCCCCATCGTATATGATGCCGTACCCATCGTTAACAAAGTTCGCCTATGTTTCAATGCCAAATACGCCCGAACTAGTAAGCGTAAGCATTTAGCGTATCTATCCTAGGTTTATGAACGAGACCGCAAAACACCGAATATCAAAGGCATTATAGAAAGCCTGTTTCGATGGTATTAAACATATTGGCGCATAACTACCAGACTATTCAACAGTAGAGTTTTTTGATCTCTCGCGATAGCGATTAGGACAAACTTTTTTGGACTTCCAATGCCTCCTCTGGTAAAACCAGATACTACAATGGCTCAAACTTTTAAAGAGAGAGCAGACTTCTCCGCGTCTTTTTTAACTGTAATTCACATCTAGAAAGAAGCAATAACGTACCGTCTCTACTACCTCACTACGGTCCCTCTATGTCCGAGGTCCACATCATTATTAAGGAGGTTTTAGAACCTTGTGTGGTCTAGAATTCAACAAAATAAGTGGATTAGGTAGTATACCAGCTATAGTACTAAAGGCTGATATGATACAACATGGTTGTCTACTGTTTTGACACGTTTTCACGTACAACACTGGAGTGAAATAAATTGTCAGCATCTGTCTTTCCATCCGATTACAATGTGGGTACCTTTAAGGCAAGAGTGAATAGACTCATATTGGAAAGTAGCCGTGGCGTTGCAACGTTGAACTAAAAGCAACCCACAAAGCTGGGCCGAGGTAAAGGTGGCACGGGAAGCCACTACGGACGCATGTTTGGTGGACTGCAAAGGGATGGTTGTCCTCTCACCTAATCGACGAAGCCGAGGTGCAGTCGTGAAGGAGTGGCAGTGGTAACCACTCGCCTTATCCACCACGCACGACTCTGACGGGACCGCACCGATGATACGGTGGTGATGGGGTATAGGGAGTGGGTTGTCGGTACGAGGGGTACATTGAAAGTTTTGCATAACTCATAAATAAAAAAATTTATAAACTAATATATTAAGTATTCTTCATTAAAACCGTAAACCGTTATTGAAAACATAAGGATCATTGGTCTGAGGCATGTTTTTCACGAAGTGGTTAAAGCTATCACAGCTTCTTCTGGCTCCGTAAATGTCAAACCTATCATCAAATCTTTAATTTTGCGAAAATTAAAAATTGTGTGAAGAAGAAAGTCAAAATGACTTTGCCTTGTTCGTAGTGTGCGCCGAAGCTTTGTATATTAGTGCATTAGGATGCGACTTCTTGGACAAGGGCCGCTATGGGGCCGCAGGCTCTGTTGGATTGCAGATGTGTCGAAAGTATTCACATGGCCCTGCAGATATGCGACGAAGATGAAACACCATTAGGTTTTAGTCGGTGCAGGTCCGACATAATCTGTCTATGCTCCCACGAGGCGGATATACGTAGGCATTTCCCACGAGTCAGGTAAGTTATCCCCGTCAGCAAAGCAGAGCCGGCCTTAGGTTCAATTTACATTGCGGTGGAATGGAATGGAAGCGAATTTTTGTAATGAAATTGTACATAGTAAAATGAATTTTATGTTAATTGCGTAACATACAAACTAGATATGATAAAAGAAGTCGCGGATCTTTTTGGCTCATATCTAGTTTGAACTTCACATAACATAAAACTCATTTTACTATGTGAACTCGTTACAAAATTCGCTCCATCCGTCACTGTTTGATGTAATGGACCTTAAACGCTGAGCGGTCGAGAAAATTTGCGACGCCCCCCTCTCCCTTTCTGCTTAGTAAGCTTTGACATACATTACTTTGAAGATTTGATATGCGAGTTGGCGAGCACACCATCGATACACTCGTACTGTATTGTCATATCCATCCAGATCCTGCCCGGTTCTTTTATATACTAGCATAGAGGAACGAAGGTATAGTAGTGGCACCTACAAAAAATTTTCGGTCCCATTAAAGACAAGGTAAGAATATTCAAATGCAATTTCGGAAATACCAGAAACATTTTGTGGCTTTTAACAAATGACAAGATAACGATTGCACATATGTATAAACAAAATCTCTAAGCTGTTAGCTATTTTAAGTTAAGTTAAGCTCGTAAAGTTAAGAGTCTTTTATAAAAAACAATATACACAAATACATTGAGTTGCAGCTACGAAGAGGCATCCAACTCAGCATGATGATGTCACAGTGTTGCCACACAGCGCTGTGGCTGTGGCAACTATAGGAAAACTGTGAACAATATATTTTAATAGAAAAATTGTATTCGACTGTGATCTGAACCCAGGCAAAGTGGAGGATCTCTTTTATCTAAGCGGTTTATCATGCAACATAATATACCAAGTAAATTAATTCATTAGTTATAATACTAAAATGTTTTATAAACACAAACACCAAAATATGTTAAAGATATTTACGTTAAAACTGTACTAAAATATGGGCGATGTTGCATACTACCTTCCTCCATTTACCACTAATACAATTATGCCACACGTCTTGCTATATCGACGTGAAACCGCACCAACCGAGTAATTGAATGTTGCCTAAACTATTGCATCCCTTGCTCGCAAGCAAATGCCACAAGGCATTGTTACTTAAACAGATTTCCCATATATATAAATTAGGCTTTTATTTTATGATTTGGTTGGGGTCATCAAAGTCCAATAATCTACATACGTAATTTTAGACTAGACAGTATGCAACATGATAAAGAGAAATATGCCTGCGTATAATGTGTGGTATCTGCTCATACATAACATATGAGATACGATATGGTTTGGATCGATGAGCCTCAGTTTAGACCACGAGTTCTTATAACCAATAAATCAGTCATTATTTATATCCACAAAACGGTCATTGTAATTTTTGATATTTGATATTTGCCATAGTTGCTACGCTTGGTTGGCGGATTGGCAACAGCACGTTTTTTTTTCTAGTTGTTATTAGGAAGACGCTGCTGCCTTGTTTGCTTCCCTCTGACGCTTCTCACGACACCCGCAAGACGATATGAGGTAGTGGATATTCGTACACTGCCTCTACACGGCCTCGGTTGGTGGGTGTCAGGAAGAACATACAGATTATCCTCAAAATGTCAACCTCTCCTGCAAGCAGTACACCATGATAATTAACGATTGGCGCCTACGTAGAAGCATAATGCTACTATATTTCGTACGGTAAGTGTAAAGAACCGAACAGCCTTTATGCTGACTACAAAGCATTCTATTTTAGTACTCAGGGGTGACAAAGCATTTGCATTTTAATTCTTAATGGATGTTTAATTATGTACTTAGGTGTAATTAGGTGTCGTAAGTTGATTATATATGTACTTAGTCTGCTTTCTTTTAATTTTATTTACTATTTTTATGAGTCTTGTAAGTGGATGTCGTAGATCAGAAACATCTATATCTATCCTCGACTCGTTGGATGGAATACCTGTATATCGTTATTATCGTTAATTCGGCCTTCGGTTCCGTCACTAATCGTAAGAAAAACTAAAGCATTATGTTGGTACTATACGGTGGTATCTGAGATTGCGGTCCTTCTCCAGCCAAGCCAACCTTAATTAATGCTGCAGTCACAATAAAGCTGCAGCGGGTCTATGTATTTATTATATGTAAAATCTAGTTTCACATTGACATTCACAACAGCCTATCAAAAGTCCACTGCTAAACATAGGCCTCCCCCTTCGATTGCCTCATAGAGGGGATTTGCCCATAGTTACCACGTTTGGCTGGCGGGTTGGCAACCGCAGTTTTTCATGACTTTCGGTTGTTATCAAGGAAGATGCGGCTGACTATCTCCTGTTTCAGTCTGTTTCTGTGTCACCTCCCACTACACTAACGGGATGATATGCGATAGTGGATATTCTTACACCGCCACTACACACAAACCTGGCTTACATTAAATTTTCTTAAAAATTTTGTTTTACTAATTTACGTTTTTGTTAGGCAATAGATGGCTTCGATTGCACAATAAGATACGTCTTATACGATGTCGACAGACGCTTAGCGCTAAATTAATAGAGATTTATTTAATTTTTTGTTGTGGGATTTTATTGCTATTTAGTTTTTTTGTCAATCTTTTATACTCTCTTTAAACTGTGCTATAAGCACCTATTTTAAAATATAAGTATCTTAAATTTTAGTTATACTTCGCACGCTTATTTAGGCAATTTTACAATAGATACACACATACATAAATGGTTTTTTATAATTTCGTTTTTGATATTATCATGATTTTATGTGAATACAAACAGTTACATCTATAGAACTCTTCTCGAATAATAATTTCTATTTATAACGGCTTCAATACTCAACGTAGTGACATTAACAACACAAACTAATAGGATACTAGAGTACTCGTATATAAACAGATAAACAAAGCGAAAATAATGGCATGACAAAGTGTTTTATCTACGCTCTTCAAGAACCAAAACTGTCAAATCACTTCATGTAAACGTCGTGTTTGTTTTTCAATAAAGGAAGGGAAAGACTCGACCATCAAATTCCAGCAAAGCAAGTAATAAAAAAAATTCAAAAAAATTGTTTATTTCAGATAATTTGAGTTAGTAAAACATGGTGTGCTTAAATCGAGGGAAAAAGGTAATACCCTGTGCCGAGACAGACCATCATGGGGGTGGATAGGGCCCAGTGATCAGTCTCTGCACAAGACATTTCCACAGCGGCGACGTATACCTGTCCGCTACGGTCCTCAGAATGCTGTTGTGACTGGCTCGTACCCTGCTAATAAGGGATGCGGTTTTTTTGCGTATAATAGCATTAAACGCATCTGTTTGGTATGCCGCAACCATCACTGATGCACTACAAAAACGAGGCAGTCCCAACAGCATCCTGAATATATTATTATATTGGATGCGCAAGGCTTCAAGCGATCTTTTGGTGTATTTGACCCACAGGCTCCCCGTGTATACGCTCTGGCAGTATGCTTTAAAAAGCGTAACCTTAACTTGTTTTGTACAACGGGAAAACCTGCAAGCCAATATATTACCTCTAACCGCTAGAGCCCTGCGCTCCCTTTCAATGTCAGCATCATCTTTGAGGTCACCAGTAATAATATGTCCCAGATATTTAAATTATTGACACGTTTCACGTTCATGCCATTAAGGGTAACATTATCTGCAATATTGTGACATTTACCAGCGGCCTCAAAGACCATCTACTCTGTTTTTTTGACATTGTATGTGAGCCCATGTTCAGTAGCCTCCCACCGTTGGGCTGAGCAGCACTATATCGTCAGCGTAACTTATATTATTAATGCTAACGCCATCTATGCGACATCCGACGCGCATGCTACTCTACTCCACGATAAGGTCATTTGCATACATGTTGAAGAGCTTGGGAGACGTCACCCCCCCCCCTGTCTCATCCCACACTCCAACTCGTATCCCTCCGACAGAGAATCAGCCCACTTTACAAAGTTGGTTTGGTTGGAATACCAAAACCTAAACATTTCCAGCAACTCAGCCTGTACACCCCTTCCCGTCAACTTTCTCCAAAGTACCTCATAGGACACAAGGTCAAAGGCCTTGGAGAGGTCAAGGAAACAGGCGTACACCGGCGTCTTGCGATCTGTGTAGTATTCGACAGTGTGCTTTAGGCTCAGGATAGCAAGTAGAGCGATAATTAAATTAAACTACTACAAATAAAACAGTTAGTTCTTCTACTCGTGTTTATTCTTTTATTTATATTAAGCCAGTGCTTGACTACAATCCCACTTGCTGGTAATCGGTGATGAAAATACTTGGTGGTAAATCGCAATGTCTTAGCGTAACAAAAGCCTGTTAACTCTTGCCTTGAAAACGCCTAAATTGTGATCGGACGGAAAGGCAGAAGATGGCAATTATTTCACTCCTATATGCTGTACGAACTACAACAGTCGAGGTAAACCATTTGGTTCTAATGCATGCAATATCGACACCAAAGGGATGGAGACCCGCGGACCATATCGATGTCCGATGGTGGAAAAGTTAGGGAGGAGTTAACTCGTTATTTCTGCGCACACTTCGCGAAATGTTACATAGAACACTGGCTAGTCTGCGCCTGTGCTCGGGACAGGATCAGTTTAAATGAAATTAAAGTCAACAATAATTCTTCTATCACGCCACTTCACTGCGTCCAACGCTGCTAGGTAGCATTTTGCAGCAGCAGTACTCCATGCACGACCGGGCTTGTGTTTATTTGAATCAAGAAGCTTTCTCGGCGTAAAGTACCGCCGTACCTTTGCAAAGGCACTCAGTTTCCTTGCGGCTGCTGTACCAAAAGTTGATGTACCAAAATATCGAAATGCCTAACAACTGTAGATGGTCGGTGCACTGCTAAGATACATCCCGGAAAGTAAGAGCCAGTATGAGGGGGCTCCATTTTGCGGTGAAAAGTCAAGCTTGTGTTTTGGAGGTGTTTAATCTCACAAGATTACACGTAAAAGATTCACAGGTGTAATTTTGAGTAAAGATGAAAATTTATATGAACTATAATTCTAACCCAAATATAAAAAAATCCTATCTTATTTCTCGCTTGCAATTTGAGCTGTCCTCGATCTCATTATTACATTGTGAGGAGGAAAACTATCTTTCTCGACATGATAAGGTTAGTCCAATCTTTGAGACATGCGAACAGTTTTATTTTTGTTGTAAATATTTAATATACTAGCGATCCGCCTCGGCTTCGCATGGGCGATTTCTGAATCTCGACAACAGCGCCATCTACCAGGTCCAATTGTGAATCTAAACCATTCAGAGACCCTTTCAAATACATACAACAAAATTCATCAAAATCGGTATAGCCATTTAGAAGGAGTTCAGTGACAAACACACATACAGAAGAATTATATACTCGTATATAAAGATAAAAATATTAACCATAATGTGGTTAATATTTTTATCTTTATAATTAAGGAGTAAACTTCATTACTAACTAGCTGTTTCCCGCGTCTTCTCCCGCGTGATTTTTTTTTGCGCGGAACTCTAAAATAAAAGTAGCAAGTTAGTAGTAAGTTACGCCTTATAACAGCAGCTATCTGCCAGTGAAAGTCCCATCCAAATCGGTTCACAGGTGATGCGTGTTCACACAGACGCCGTGTTAGAGTTTTATTATAGTAATAGATAGATAGATGATAGATCATATTTTGGCCAATTTTCACAATATCTGTGTCTATGTGTAATTCTGATGTATGAGTTATATTATTGTAAAATTTCATTAAAATCCATTCAGTAGTTTTTGCGTGAAAGAGTAACTAACATCCATACATCCTCACAAACTTTCACGTTTATAATATTAGTAGGATTGATAGTTGCCATTTTCTATCGATATAGTTAGGATTTTAAAGTATCTATCGAATTGTCATCACTATTTCACTGGTCTACGGGTAAATAAAATAATCAGTGGACCTGTTAACGGGTCGACCCACGGGTAAAAGGCTGTTTTTCCCCTAACACTTTCAATTTCTAATAAAGCTAGAAAACATATCGACTTTGCTTGATTCAAATAGCAAATAATATCTATATTCAAACATAATATACAATACCTACATATAAATAATACCTATATATAAATAACTTTGAAGTGACTGTCTTTATTATCAGATTAACTGCCTTCTACGAATATTAGACTGCAGACTTGGTTATTGCATGCTTTTAAGACATGAATAAGTGATTTTAAAATGTTTGTCTATCTGTCTGTCCGTTTGTCTGTATATCTGTCTTTCTGTCCGTTGTTCGAAATAGCTGAACCGGTTGTGAAGAAACCTCACGAACAGTAAAAATAAATAGTTTTTGACGGCAATCTCATAAACTACAAGAGATTTTAAAAAAAGTTTCTAGAAAAGTTTTTTGGTTTACAATTTTATACAAAAAAGGTCCTCACTTATCTTTTAACTCTAAAAGTTTTAGTTCAAAAGCTGTTTTTAACATATTTTTTTTTATTTCAACACATTTTACACCAAAACTCGTACAGGATAAAGTCATAATGCAAAAATATTTTTAAGTGATAACGTTTTTTTTAATAGATCTTCAATTGTTATTTTTAACATTTTCCCATATTGCACATAGTTTTCGAGATAATAACAAAAAACTGAGTTCAAGGTGGTCTTCGATATTCAAACTACTTGACCAACGGTCACTATAATAGATCTGCACTTTTTTCCGTATTAGTTCTACGGGGACGAAGTTGCGGGTAAAAGCTGGTCATAAATAAAAAAAACATGCGTGAGTGTCGTTGGAACACTCGGTTGGAATGAAGTTCCTTTCGTAGTATATTATTATTGATAAATGTATTATATTATTGATTAACAAATACAAATAAATGAATTACTAGCATTTTATCTATTAAAATGAAGCGTCATTTAAAATAATATTTCTTTCATGGCAAGATAAGAAAAAGTGCGAGAGAGATGGATATTATTTCATCTCACTCGCACTATAGAAAGGGTCGTGACGGAAAAATCTTACACTTTTTCTCGCCTAGCCCCCATCCATCAAATTCCTACCGTGCTATAAAAAACTTTCTTTCCTATCTCTATTTTGTTTAATTAATTACGGCTTCGTAAGCAAATTTCGTGATTTCATACTAAGCTGTGTATTTAAAGCGTCGTCATCGAGTAATATCTAAAATCTCGTCTTCCCCAATGCTCTGTTATGAATAAACCAGATCAGTTATATTAATTAACTCAAGAATAAATTTTGATTTTGAACTATTTGTACAACTCATAATAGAGAAATTGAAGTTTAATTATGATAATTAAACTTCGATTTGAACAAAAGTGCTGGCAGGTTTTCACAGCACGGTTCTTTGAACGATGTCATACGAAGGGTTCTTGTCTCTATATGTTCCCTCGGTTTTTGAGCCTTGTGGAATATTTAGAGACGATGGCAAGAGACCCGACGGTATGACATTGGTCCCTTGGGAGAGAGGTAAAGCCCTAGTGTGGGATGCTACTTGCGTAGACACTTTGGCAGCCTCTTATCTTAGGGGTACCTCGCTTAGAGCCGGGACGGCATCAGAGGCAGCTGAAATGAGTAAGTGGCGCAAGTATGAGTCTATGAGAGATGACTACATATTTGTGCCATTTGCTGTAGAGACGATCGGTCCGTGGGGTTCATGTGTGGTGAATTTCCTAAAGGAAACTGAGGGAAGTAGGACTGTATGATAATTAAGTTATTAGTTTTAGTTTTTTTTATTATAGTTTTTTTAATATTGTATATATTCGAATTATTAAATTTGATAAATAAATGAAATATTTTGTAGCAGTAGATAAAATCGTCCCACACTTTATAAACAAAATATTTTTAGTTTGATCTTTTTTTATCTGCTTATACATTTCTGGTTAAGGTAAGAAGATTTATCACAAAAAAAGTCGTAGAAAATATTTATACACCTTTTTTATAGAATTAGGATGACAAGCGAGCACACAGTCCACCTGATGGTAAGTGGACGCTGCGACCCGTAGACATCCATATCTATCCTCGATTGAGAATCAAAATGCAGATGCGTTGTCACCCCTGAGGACTAAGATGGAATGCCTCGTTTCCACTAAAAAGGGTATCCGGTTCTCTACACTCACCATACGAAACACAGCAGCATTGAGCAGCTATTTTATGCTGTATTCTGTGACAGCGTGATCTTACCCCGGTGAAGCCGACCAATCCGTGCTGCAGACTTAATATAGCAGCAACATGGTTCTATCACGTAAAAATATATTTCAAGATACTTCTTAACAATGTTGGCCTTGTGGTAGCGATGTTAGAGAAACCGTCGTCCTGTTTTATCCCGTGGGTGTCGTAAGAGGCGACTCACGTTAGCTTAACAAATATAAATGCAAAGGCCTGTCACATATTTTTAACATCAACAGTATCCACCGAACTAGACATGCTAACTATGTGAGATTGGCCCATATCGGCTCATACACTAATGTGGCATCTTACACGCTAAACAACAGTTAAACACATATGCAATAAGTTGCCCCATGACGTGGTTTATGCTCCCTTTGTGGTTAGTTTTAAAAACAGGCTTTAAAAAAGACAATCCATTTTAGTGTATTCTTAGTGTGGACTTGGGCTATTATGGAACACCGACGCAAAATAAAATATAAACTGCTCGTTCGCATATTACTACATAATAATAATTATTAGCATTAAATTCGATAAATATGTACACATAGGTTTTATTACTATTACATTATTTCTTTAAAAAAGATATTCATTTTAATAGTATGCATACTATTACATACTATATAGATATACTACGTTCTAAGGTCCTTAGAGTTAGATTCTAGATATTTATACATTTCAATCTTTATTGCATACCTCATTAACAAAATATAAAGATAAAGGCAAGCCTTTTGCATTCTCTACCAACATACCAACAAAAATGCTTATGCATTCTCTACCAACTATGGAGTGGAAAGAATTTGACGTAGATATAGGTGTAAAAATTGAAAAGAGAAAAGTTTTTGGTTTGCAATTTTATACCAAAAAGGTCCTCACTTATCTTTTAACTCTAAAAGTTTTAGTTCAAAAGCTGTTTTTAACATATTTTTTTTTATTTCAACACATTTTACACCAAAACTCGTACAGGATAAAGTCATAATGCAAAAATATTTTTAAGTGATAACGTTTTTTTTAATAGATCTTCAATTGTTATTTTTAACATTTTCCCATATTGCACATAGTTTTCGAGATAATAACAAAAAACTGAGTTCAAGGTGGTCTTCGATATTCAAACTACTTGACCAACGGTCACTATAATAGATCTGCACTTTTTTCCGTATTAGTTCTACGGGGACGAAGTTGCGGGTAAAAGCTGGTCATAAATAAAAAAAACATGCGTGAGTGTCGTTGGAACACTCGGTTGGAATGAAGTTCCTTTCGTAGTATATTATTATTGATAAATGTATTATATTATTGATTAACAAATACAAATAAATGAATTACTAGCATTTTATCTATTAAAATGAAGCGTCATTTAAAATAATATTTCTTTCATGGCAAGATAAGAAAAAGTGCGAGAGAGATGGATATTATTTCATCTCACTCGCACTATAGAAAGGGTCGTGACGGAAAAATCTTACACTTTTTCTCGCCTAGCCCCCATCCATCAAATTCCTACCGTGCTATAAAAAACTTTCTTTCCTATCTCTATTTTGTTTAATTAATTACGGCTTCGTAAGCAAATTTCGTGATTTCATACTAAGCTGTGTATTTAAAGCGTCGTCATCGAGTAATATCTAAAATCTCGTCTTCCCCAATGCTCTGTTATGAATAAACCAGATCAGTTATATTAATTAACTCAAGAATAAATTTTGATTTTGAACTATTTGTACAACTCATAATAGAGAAATTGAAGTTTAATTATGATAATTAAACTTCGATTTGAACAAAAGTGCTGGCAGGTTTTCACAGCACGGTTCTTTGAACGATGTCATACGAAGGGTTCTTGTCTCTATATGTTCCCTCGGTTTTTGAGCCTTGTGGAATATTTAGAGACGATGGCAAGAGACCCGACGGTATGACATTGGTCCCTTGGGAGAGAGGTAAAGCCCTAGTGTGGGATGCTACTTGCGTAGACACTTTGGCAGCCTCTTATCTTAGGGGTACCTCGCTTAGAGCCGGGACGGCATCAGAGGCAGCTGAAATGAGTAAGTGGCGCAAGTATGAGTCTATGAGAGATGACTACATATTTGTGCCATTTGCTGTAGAGACGATCGGTCCGTGGGGTTCATGTGTGGTGAATTTCCTAAAGGAAACTGAGGGAAGTAGGACTGTATGATAATTAAGTTATTAGTTTTAGTTTTTTTTATTATAGTTTTTTTAATATTGTATATATTCGAATTATTAAATTTGATAAATAAATGAAATATTTTGTAGCAGTAGATAAAATCGTCCCACACTTTATAAACAAAATATTTTTAGTTTGATCTTTTTTTATCTGCTTATACATTTCTGGTTAAGGTAAGAAGATTTATCACAAAAAAAGTCGTAGAAAATATTTATACACCTTTTTTATAGAATTAGGATGACAAGCGAGCACACAGTCCACCTGATGGTAAGTGGACGCTGCGACCCGTAGACATCCATATCTATCCTCGATTGAGAATCAAAATGCAGATGCGTTGTCACCCCTGAGGACTAAGATGGAATGCCTCGTTTCCACTAAAAAGGGTATCCGGTTCTCTACACTCACCATACGAAACACAGCAGCATTGAGCAGCTATTTTATGCTGTATTCTGTGACAGCGTGATCTTACCCCGGTGAAGCCGACCAATCCGTGCTGCAGACTTAATATAGCAGCAACATGGTTCTATCACGTAAAAATATATTTCAAGATACTTCTTAACAATGTTGGCCTTGTGGTAGCGATGTTAGAGAAACCGTCGTCCTGTTTTATCCCGTGGGTGTCGTAAGAGGCGACTCACGTTAGCTTAACAAATATAAATGCAAAGGCCTGTCACATATTTTTAACATCAACAGTATCCACCGAACTAGACATGCTAACTATGTGAGATTGGCCCATATCGGCTCATACACTAATGTGGCATCTTACACGCTAAACAACAGTTAAACACATATGCAATAAGTTGCCCCATGACGTGGTTTATGCTCCCTTTGTGGTTAGTTTTAAAAACAGGCTTTAAAAAAGACAATCCATTTTAGTGTATTCTTAGTGTGGACTTGGGCTATTATGGAACACCGACGCAAAATAAAATATAAACTGCTCGTTCGCATATTACTACATAATAATAATTATTAGCATTAAATTCGATAAATATGTACACATAGGTTTTATTACTATTACATTATTTCTTTAAAAAAGATATTCATTTTAATAGTATGCATACTATTACATACTATATAGATATACTACGTTCTAAGGTCCTTAGAGTTAGATTCTAGATATTTATACATTTCAATCTTTATTGCATACCTCATTAACAAAATATAAAGATAAAGGCAAGCCTTTTGCATTCTCTACCAACATACCAACAAAAATGCTTATGCATTCTCTACCAACTATGGAGTGGAAAGAATTTGACGTAGATATAGGTGTAAAAATTGAAAAGAGAAAAAATATCCAAATAACCAATTCTACTTTGTACTGATTTTGTAATCATCAAGCTTGACAAGTTGCTCGCTAACGCTTGAAATATTTGCAATTCCAATAGTTCTGCATGGAAATCTTCAAAGTTATAACCTCTAAAAATTCAAAATTACTAGTATACCAATATAAAGAATAAGAAAAAAATATAAAACTCAGTTTAACAACCCCAACGTAAAGCACGGTATATAATCGTAACAAGCGCCCTTGTTATCGGCTTTTGTTATTTAATACACCACCTATTTTCATCCAGTATATATACATCTTAAGTATAGAGAGTAATTACCACAAAATGTGAGAATAATAAACTATGCGTAGTTTGTTATCTGGAGTAGAAAAGTTCCTAATTAACTATAAATAAACAAGAATATTGCGAAATTTTAATAACGCTAATTAAATTAACATTACATGCTCTGATATAACAAGGGTATAGAATATAATAAATTAAATAAGCTTTAATAATATTAAAATGTTCTCAAAAATTTACGTGGTAAAGCCACGCTGTAGCTATATTGTGGTTGTAGCACGAATGGGTCGGCTCGACCGCGGTGACTCATTTACTCGTGGTGAGTGTAGAAAACCGGAGACCATTTTTACAGGAAGCGAGGCATTCCATCTTAGTCCTCAAGGGTGACAACGCATCTGCATTTTGATTCTTAATCGTGTGTGTGTGTGTGTGTGTGTGTGTGTGTGTGTGCGCGTGTGCATGTGTGTGTGTGTGTGTGTGCGCGCGCGCGCGCGTGTGTGTGTGTGTGTTTGTGCGCGCGCGAGTGGTGTGTGTGTGTGTGTGTGTGTGTGTGTGTGTGTGTGTGTGTGCGTGTGCATGTGTGTGTGTGTGCGCGCGCGCTGTGTGTGTGTGTGTGCGTGCGTGCGTGTGTGCACACGTGTGTGTGTGTGTGTGTGTGTGTGTGTGCGTGTGTGTGTGTGCGTGTGCGTGAACGCGCGCGCGCGCGTGTGTGTGTGCGTGTGTGTATGTGTATGTTACCATTTCGTTTGCTGATAATTATTTTATTACATTATTCCATTTCGCTAACAAAATATTTATTTAGGTATAATTTGTTTAGGTACCAGAATTTTAAAAACTGAAGGTTACTTTATCGTTTGTGCTGAGGTAAGCCTCTTGAAAATAATAAAAGATTAAATTGAACGATGAACTAGAGGATAAAAAATATTTCTAATACATAAGGATTATATGAACTGACGAATTTTTTTTATGAGTTGAATGTAATTTTTCATGAAATTTTCAGAGCATTTTATATTTCAGTAAAAGATCAAAGTTTTTTACTTTCCCAATTTAATTTTTTTTAATTTAATTTTAAAGAATATTTTAGCATTGTAATTAATTGGCATGAAGATGTTTCAATTAAGAAAGAAATTAAAAAATAAAGGAAAAACGTACTCATCCTATAGGTATAGATAATATTCTTTATTCATTTTATATTTATAATAATACTCGTAAATCAACTCGTAAATAAGTCGTGTCTGTAATTCTAATATTTCCTAGATTACACAAGTCTTAACTCAACCAGTTACATTTTTCCTTATTGTTTGTTACCGTTACCGTTGCAGCCTAATATAGCCCACTGCTGAACATAGCAAGAAAATGTATGGATAGCATAAAAATTAGTTTTAACGTACTTGTAAAATTGTGTTTTTAATAAATAAAAGCGTATTTTTGTTGACAAATCTTTAGCGTTTAAAAAAAGGATGATACCTTTTATGGTGGACTATTGTTCAATCCAGGTGTCCTTGGGCTGCAGTAGTCACTTACCATTAGATGGAGTGTAAAAAAAATCAAATAAGAATTAAATTGGTGTTTACTAGTGAATATCTGTGTAGATCATCCATCATACCATTTCATCCCGTGGGTGTCGTAAGAGGCGACTATGGGTAATGTAAAAAAAATTACGTAGGTATCCGATAGATGGCAGTATAACCATATTTTTTCTAGCAAACGAAAAAAATATCCAGACCCATGAAGAACAGCGGCGTCAAAGGTACAAGTCGCGTAGTTCTGCGATCGTCAATTGACCAACGAACGGCGAACTTTCACGAACAAAAATGAAGAATGAATTAGAGTAAAAACATATAATAGGGAAAATTGTCAATTTATGTATAGATGGAATTTATATTAAGAGTAAATTAGAATATAAAAGTAATAAAGTTGTACTGAAACCCTTACAGAATCCGTCCGTCCGCCTGTCAAAACCTTTTAACTTAAGAACGGGTTTCATTTAGTTCATTAAGTTGAAATTATTATAAAATATTAAGACGTAGTTATTAATATTTAATAATAATTTTGGTCTCTTATGCCCAAATACTCTAACGCTGCTCAATTTTAAGATACCGTTAAGTCTCGTGCTGTCTCTATCACTTTAAGTCAAAGTGACTGCGACACGACGAGACTTAACGACATCTTAAAAGTAGCGTTTGCGTATTTGGCCATTAGAGGTGTAAAAATTCAAACTTCTAAGTCAACACAATCAAAATTAATTATATCATTTAATTTGATACTCGCTCTTCAAAACCTATCGGGTACTCATCGCTGACCTAGAATCATGAAATTTGGCAAAAAACGGTCTCACAGCACAATTAAAAGAGAAAATCCGCAAATAGTTAATTTGTAGTTTTTATCCGTCACATTAAAATATTTACTGCGATAAAAAACTTACATTTGCAGTTATAGCGCCGACCGTGAGGTAAGCCGATGTAAGGGAGAGCATTTTTCCACTGCAAAATTAAGTTTGTCTTTCAATCCTACTTACCTTTTCGGAGCATTTTTCGGTGCTTCCCATAACTACAATTACCGTTTTTTTTTATTGTATAAGGGTGACAAACGAACACACAGACCACCTGATGGTAAATGGATGCTGTGACCCATAGACATCTACATTTATCCTCGATTAGGAATCAAAATGCAGATGCATTGTCACCCTTGAGGACTAAGATGAAATGTCCCGTTTCCAATAAAAAGGGTCTCCGGTTCTCTACACTCACCATACGAAATACAGCAGCATTACGCTGCTATTTTACGCTTGTATTCTGTGAGAGCGTGGTCCTTCCCCGGTCAAGCCGACCCATTCGTGTTACAACTTATATAGCTGCAGCGTGGTTCTACCACGTATATTGGGTGGATGAATTATCTACATATTATATAAAAAACATATTATATAAGTTTAAACGAAACCTATAGATTTTTGTATGGCCTACAAATAGATGTGGCCTGGGTTCCATTTAAACGTTAGTCTTACTCGCACATTTTATGAATGCTGTTGATTTCCATAATAAATGATTTTTATTTCATATTAGAAAATGTATATGATTTTTTTGTAGAAACTGTAAATATTCATATATTATAGAAAACGTAATATAAACGTGCATTGCGTGCGGCTTGTTTTTTTTAAATGTGTATCATTAAATGGGTTTTACATAAAATAAAAAAATTGAATAAGTTCGGTTAAAAATCGGGTAAAAATAAATGGTAGTGGCAGTATACGTAAAACGTGCTTAATACATGTATATATACTACTGTTAAGAAGTGTCTGTGCCGCAGTGGTTTGGCATTGAGTTACGGTGCTCAGGGCTGCAGGTTCAAATACCGCACGCAATAAGTATTTTTGTATGGCCTACAAATAATTGTTCTGAGTCTTAATGTTTGTCCTTTTAGCAGTACTCAACGATACAGGAAAAAATGGGTAACTTTTCTAAAAAAAAAATACTTCATTGTTCGACATAGATCTCTTTATTATTCCTGAGAGGTTTAGAAAATTTTAGAAAAATAACTGAAATTTTATGAAAGCTTGGGCATCATCATTATTATTAGATTCTTATAGTCTGCCTGGCATGAGTTTCCATTGTTACAAATACGCTCTATTACCCACACTGTTTTATATCCCCATTATAAAATATAAATATACAGGGTAATTTTGCAATAACCGGCCAAATTTGCGGAGAAGATTCAGAATAAATATATAGGCAAATGGTGAAGAAAAATCAATTTAAAAAAATCTCAAACATTCCGCCCTTTTTATTTTTTAAATTGAAAATGCATGGTAATGCATTATTTTAACGGATTTTGCTGCGCACGCACACATATGTAAGGGTCGATCGGTAGGCAAAAACGTTGTTGTCCATAAATCACATTCAATTTAGGATAATTTCAAATAAAAGTAGAAGCCTTATTTACTCGTATTTTCAAAAACTGCAATAATGGTATATCATTATTTATATATTTGAACTAAAGTTTAAAATTTGGCTACTCTTTGAAAATAACCCTGTATACTAAACATACATGTTACATACTATTTAAATTTTTTTAGGCTTAATTTATTTAGGCTAAAATTCTATAACAGATTTAACAACTTTTCACTTCTGGTTTCGGATTCCTACTGAATAAGGTAGCAGCGAAAGAGAAAGTCTTAATGCTATTACTCAAAAGGGTCGTGACAATTAACAAGGTACTGGGGCATTGTCACAGAAAATGTACTTTTATTTTATAACTCACACTTTCTAACAAGCGTCTAATTTAACTGTGTCTCGCCAGCAACGCAAAGTCAGGAATTTGCATTTAGAAAAACCCAAAATTAGGGGCTTTTTAGGTGCTAATTGGGTTTTTCTAAATGCAAATTCCTGACTTAGCGTTGCTGGCGATACACAACTGTCTAATTTCTCACTAAATATACCTATTTCATGTTGTTTATACTCAGTGATAATATTTTATTTTATTGCATATATTATTAGCCTATGGTTACCGTTACAGCCTATTAAAGTCCACTGTTGAACATAGGCCTCCCCCAGATTGCCTCATAGGGGGGATATCTATTTGCCATAGTTGCCACCGCAGTTTTTTATTTTTAGTCGTTATTAGAAAAACGCTGCTGTCCATCTCCTGATTTGTTTCCCTCTGTCGCCTCTTAAGACACCAACGGGATGATATGGCGTAGTGGATATTCTTACATCGCCACTATACGGTAATTGCCTACAATATTATTAGCCTACATTGTGTTTGAAATTGATTTTTTTTCGTTGATACGATTTTGATATTCAACATTATAAAATGTGAATTTTGGGTAGTTAAAAATAAGTATCTGAATGTCCCAATACAGGTCACAGGTCTAAGAAGCTAAAGGAATTTGCCACGCTGCTTCAAAGCTTCGATACTTGTTTGACGGGTTCCATACAGTGTACGATGTACATGAAATGTAATCGGATTTTTTTAGGATTAGTGAAAGAAGATATTATGAGAAAACCTGCATGTCTTAGAAACTAAATTAATTCCTCAATATTGCCTTTAAGACTTGAAGAGAATATTTCAAGTCTTAAAGGCAATATTGAGGAGGCAGGACAGTGGTCTCTTCCCAGCCTCTCTCAGAAATTAAAGAAGGCCTGAGGCCAGAAGTCGGATGTACATAGGCTCTTATGTTATCAGACGTGCTGGTTTCCTCATAACGTAGGGTAAATAACGATTTAAACACTACGTCATAAATCAATATTTAAGACTGCGATGGTGCCTTTTAGATATGAAGTGAGATATTGCTACGTGGTAGAGCTACGCTGCAGATATACGAGTATTATGGTTGTAGCACGAATGGGTCGGATAGACCTGGGAAGGACCACGCTCTCACAGAATATATATGGGTCTATTATTTTTATATCAATTCAATAAAATCATAGTTTCTGCCGATTTAAGAAATTCAACACAGACTTCAAAACTAAAAAAATATAAAATAATTTCCACATAATAGTATTTGAATTCGCTACTAAGACATAATGTATCGAAGAATTAAGGCCGCAATTTCAGAAGCTGTTATGAGGAAACTATTTCTTCATTTATTTTTAATTATAACCCCCGAAGCAAACAAAGGGATCTTATATGTTTAATGTGTGTATCTGTGTGTCTGTGTGTCTGTCTGTGGCATATTAGCTCCTAAACCGATGAACCGATTTAGATTTAGTTTTTTTTTGTTTGAAAGGTGACTTGATCGAGAGTGTTCTTAGCAATGATTCAATAAAATATTTTCAGCCGTATGAAGATCATCAGCTCTTTTTGTTTTGCGTTTTATTTTTTATTTTTTTATTTAAGTTATTATCATAGATATAGTATAATCAGTTTATACTAAATCTATGGTTATTATATTATGTAAAATCTACAGCTTCAAATCTTAGGTAAATTATATCATGTTGAATACAAGAAGCCAATTGTAGGTTCTCATTAATTTAAATTCAGTTACAACATAATCTATCTTCGTTTATATGAGATAGCACAATTCCGAATATTAAAAGTAGAGTATAATTACAATGTACAACATAAAAAGTTAAAAGTTACAGCCTATATACGTCCCACTGCTGGGCACAGGCCTCCTCTCATTTCTGAGAGGGTTTTAGGGCAATGAAATGTTCGCCGCGCTGCCCCAATGCGTGTTGGCGAACTTCACATGTCTTCGAAATATTTTTTTTTGATTTCTCAGAAATACAGGTTTCCTCACGATGTTTTCCTTCACCGTCGAGCACGTGGTAAATCAGCACTTAAAATTGCAATTAACAATTTCATTGGTGCCGGCGGGGATTGAACCCGAGTTGCTCGCGTGCTGTGAAACTTACAGCGAGCGCTAACCATCTGAGCTACCACGGCTCTTATGTACAACATGGATAAGTTTAATAAGTGAATGAGACAATAGTAGCTAAAAAGAAAATAAAAGCAGGACTATACACACTACATCTTTAATCTATAAATATAAATATAAAATTGAAATGTCTGTCTGTAATATTGAAATAACTGGCTTCTATAAAGCTCATGGGTTGTTTGCATGCTATTAAAATATAAACAACCATTCTTAAAAAAAATCTGTCTGCCTGTCCGGGCTAATCTTCGGAATGGCTGAACCGATTGTGATGAAACTTTACTAACAGATAGAGAGCCATGCCATGATGGAACTAAGCTATTATTTATCCGAAGCTAACTATTTATCCGAAAAACTTGAAGTTTTTTTTTTGAAAAAACATCTTCAAGTTCATTTTTTGAATTTAAAAATAAATAACTGGTCTTTGATTATGTTAAATCTAAATAACGCCTCATAAATAGATCCTATCCGGACGATGCCGGGACGGGTAGCTATTACTTAAACTTTTTTTAATTTTTACGACACAAAAATCAAGACTTAATGCCCGCCTTGCCGATACATACGAGTAGCTAGTATTAAACAAATAATATAATATAATAATAATAAACTGTTAAAATTATTAGTAGTCCGCCATACAAAAGTATTTGAAGATGAAGCTGGTTGGTAACTAGTTCTCAGTGATATATGCAAAAGCAGATTAGGACAGTCGACACTATTAGAAAAGATCTCTATATATTATACCAAGTGGTAGAATAAAAATTTTTGTACAACTGACTTCAATTTAAATAAAATGAGAACATCATCAATGTAGTCGGAGTCAATTAAATACGCATTATTGAGGATAAGTCAAAAACTACTGGATCTTGATCAAATTTTTTGAACACATGAGAAGCACCAGCTTTCAAATAATAAAAAATCATCAAAATCGGTTGACCTAGAAAAAGTTCTGAGGTAACACATATAAAAAAAATACAGTCGAATTGAGAACCTCCTCCATCTTTTGAAGTCGGTTGAAAATCAATTGCTGTCCGTTAGTCTCGCTAAAACTTGGAAACGGCTTCAATGCTTGCTAGTGACATTTTTGTGTATGTTTGAATGGGTACCTAGATGATTTACATTCACATTTGGACGCGGTAGGTGGCGCTGTCGTCGAGATCCAGAAATCACCCGTGCGAAGCCGGGGCGGATCGCTAGTTTTTAATAAAAATACATCAGCAATAACATAGAGCTTTGTCAGTGGTAGCAGATGTTGCTACTTGATACGACAATTCTATTATTAAATAGATTAAATTGCCGCATAACAGTGATCTACCTATTGTTACAAAAGTTTTTTGAAATCACATATTATGTTACTCTATTGTAGCAGCCATGCTAATCAACCCTAAACGGTAGTAAATAATGTTACCCTGGTGCTACCATAACGCAGAAGGTGAAGGTCTGAAGAAAACATTTATTTCCAAATTACCCCGCTACTGAGATACTGCGGACTGCATATCGATGCGTGATAATATGACGTATATATTTAACGTTCTAATACAGAAACAAGAAACAGTCGCAAATATCATCAGCGCCGCATCGTCTTCACACACGCCGGCTATCTTCATGAATCCGTCGACCATTTTCGAGCCTCTTCAACGCCGCAGCTTCGCTTCTTCTTGCTGTTCCGGAGATGTGTCCACGCCGCCGCCGCTCGCCGATTACGCGCGCG
Organism: Parnassius orleans; assembly: GCA_029286625.1. NCBI lineage: Eukaryota > Metazoa > Arthropoda > Insecta > Lepidoptera > Papilionidae > Parnassius > Parnassius orleans. Next base: position 991,237 of record JAGSMP010000027.1, on the reverse strand, counting down.
CGCCGGTCTGCATGACTTATATAGTCCCGTCCAGCAACGCAGCTACGAGAAGCGATCCACGAGTTTTACGCCGGCAAATGGAGCGCGACATATAATAGTTGTATATAATATTGTAATTGATTAATTTTCATTGGTCAAAATGTAGAAATTTAATTGGCTAAATAAATAAAAGATATTGCTATTGGGTAACTAGGGATGTAGCTGGGAATATAAATATAGGCAGGGTTCACTAAAATAAACACCTTCAGTCGCCACATATAGTAAGACATATCAAGAAAATAGTTTCATTTCTCCGCTCCTAGACCACTGAGTCTGTTAATAGTGGACACCATTCACCACTATTACATTGGTGACCCGTTACGAACACCGATAAGGAAGATCCCTGCAAGACCAGAACCTACCACCACATGTTCGATCGGTACTAGCAGTGAGAAACATTCAGCACGCAGACGAAGCTCGGCGAACTGGCACTTGGCGGACAAGATGATCGAAAACAGCAGTAGCTCACACATATCGATGATCGAAGGCACTTCAACCAAGGCCAATGATACCAGTTTCTTCTCGAAGAAATTGAAGCTAACATTGAAGTCGCCGCGCTCAAAGCTTCCCAGAATCAAACCTGTTACCAGCAACAGTACAACCAGCGCAATCAGCAACACCGAAGACCACTTTTCGTCGCAACCGCTCTGCAAGTAGAAGTCGAACAAGGTCAAGAACAAGATCCCTTACTGCTACTATCATCGACGTTTCGGTTCCGAGGCAAGAAAATGCACAATACCGTGTACATTCAAAAATGAAAAAATGAAGTCGGAAAACTAACTTATACGCTTGATGCGACGGGATCCAGCGTAACAGAAAAGTCCTACCGTCTTTTTGTCACCGATAAAAAAAGCAAGCTTACCTTCCTTATCGACACCGGAGCGAATATCTCGGTTCTACCGCCGAGTCAAAGACAAAAGATGAAGCCACTGGATTTTCAACTCTACGCAGCAAACAATACGGTGATTCCTACATATGGAGAAAAAACAATGGAACTAGATTTAAACCTACGCCGACCATTCAAATGGAGATTTATCGTCGCTAAAGTCAGCAAACCAATCATCGGTGCTGATTTCCTTCAATATCACCAGTTGATCGTCGACATCAAAAATAGAAGAATCATCGACGGGAAAACCAATCTTACATCTCAGTCTTTCGTCCAAGCAACCAATCAGCCCACAATAAGAAGCATAGACGTTCAACAATCGTATCACAAGATCCTTGAAGAATATCCTGGAATCACAAGAATAACTTCAATGAAATTAACACCGAAGCACAACGTTGAGCATTTCATCGAAACCAACGGACCACCACTTCATTGCCGTGCACGTCCAATCGCACCACACCGATACGAGCAAGTTCGAAAAGAATTCGAAAACATGATCGAGCAAGGAATATGCCGTCCAAGCAAAGCCCTTGGTCATCACCACTCACGTTGTACCGAAGAAAATGGAGAATTACGAGTTTGTGGAGATTACAGAAGACTGAATTCTATTACCACTCCTGACCGCTACCCAATACCGCGAGTCAAGGATTTCACTCATCAACTGTCAGACAAGACTATATTCTCCACCATCGATCTCAACCGAGCTTACCAACAAATAAAAGTACGCGATGAAGACATAGAGAAGACAGCAATAATAACTCAATGGGATTATTCAATTCCCAAGAATGACTCCAGGACTGAAGAACGCTGGTCAAACCTTTCAAAGATTCATACGAAGTACTTCACGGACTGATTTGTTTTCGCATTCATAGATGATCTCCTTGTTAAGCCCTGATAAAGAAACGCACGAAACCCACCTCACGCACCGTGCAAAGCAGCGATTAGAAGACAATGGAATCACAATCAACCCTTCGAAATGCATATTTGGACAACAAGAAGTTCAATTTCTTGGTTTCACCGTCACAAGGAAGGAATCAAACCGCCTACTGAAAAAGTCAGAGCAATCATCGATTATGCGAAACCTAAAACAATCGAAGAACTAAGGCGTTTTCTTGGGATGATTAATTTTTACAGAGAACACATTCCTAAAGCCGCTGAAATCCAAGCACCACTTCACGCTTACCTTCACAACACGAAGAAAAAAGATAAAACGTCAATCGGATGGAACGATGAAGCCACGAAGGCATTTGAAGCTTGTAAAGTTGCGATCCAAAATGCAGCTTTGCTCGCTCACCCATCACACGAAGCAACCCTTGCTATCTTCAGCGACGCGTCCGATCTCTCAGCAGGAGCTGTACTCCAACAATACATCAATGGGAAATGGCAACCACTTGGCTATTTTTCGAAGAAATTCTCCGATACTCAACGTAACTACAGTACATTCGACCGAGAGTTACTCGCTATCTACATGGCTATCAAGCACTTCAAAACGTTCGAGGGTCGAAACTTGATCGTTTTTACCGACCACAAGCCATTAACATATGTACTTCAGAAGAAACCATCATCATCGGAAACACCACGACGAGCAAGACAACTCATTTTCATAAGCGAATTCACGACCGACATACGTCACATCAGTGGGAAGGACAACATAGTCGCCGACGCACTCAGTCGCATACCAATCGACAGTGTAACATGCCCTATATCAATCGACTATCATAAGATCGCCGAAGCACAAGACAGAGATAGCGACAATATCAAACACCTATCGAAGCAAAGTAACTTGACCATCAAGCAAGTTACAATGCCAATGACGCATCTACCTATCTACTGCGAAGCATCAACGTCAACCATGCGACCATACGTACCAGAAGAATGTCGTCGCGAAGTCTTCAATGCACTGCACAACATCAGTCATCCAGGTGTTAGAGCAACCAGAAAACTCATCACTGGAAAATTCTTTTGGCCTTCAATACAAGTGGATGTTGGCAACTGGGCGAAGCAATGCATTCCATGTCAAAAATGCAAAGTACAAAGGCATACATCAAGCAGCCTAGATTCATTTCCACCTACGGAGAGATTCGAACACCTGCACGTCGACATCGTTGGACCATTACATCACTGCAAGGACATCGTTACCTCGTAACAATGATCGACAGAACAACAAGATGGCCAGAAGCATACCTACCGATGATACATCAGCTGAATCCGTCGCGAAGATAATTTATGAAAATTGGATTACTCGTTTCGGATCACCTAAAACCATCACAACGGATCAAGGAAGAAATCAGCAACCTATTCCTCAAACTTCTTCAAACTATGGGAATACAGAAGACACGTACAACGGCATACCATCCTCAATCAAATGGAATAGTCGAACGATGGCATCGTACATTGAAGACCGCACTCAAAACTCGTTTATCTCAACATACAAAGTGGATTGATGAGCTACCTACATTGCTACTTGGACTACGAACAACACCGCGTGCAGACACTAGTCTTAGCGCCGCTCAGCTAATCTACGGCTGCAGCATAAGACTACCGTGACTTCTTCACTTCAACATCATCAAATAATCAAGAAATGAATTACGATTTTGTAACTCAACTTCGAGAATCAATCAACAAAGTCTTATCGTCGAAACGCACATCATCGCACGGAAATAATAAATCAGTATTCATTCATCAAGATTTGAAAACATGCAAGCAAGTTTTGTAAGAAACGACGCAGTGAAGAAACACCAAACTCCTACGATGGACCGTATGAAGTATTAGAGCGAAATAACAAGACTTTTAAATTACAAATACCCGGAAGGAAATCTACAATTATATCGATCGACCGACTAAAGCCTGCCTATATTATTAACGAGGATACTTCAGAGATTCATCATCATCATCATCATCATCTCAACCACCAGCGAGGAAGCTTGAAAACCCATCACCTACATCAATCCAGATAAAACCCATTTTAAAATTACGAGCCATGGCCGAGTCGTCAAGCCTCGGTACGCTTTCGCTAGAGAGTGATGTAGCAGCCATGCTAATCAACCCTAAACGGTAGTAAATAATGTTATCCTGGTGCTACCATAACGCAGAAGGTGAAGGTCTGAAGAAAACATTTATTTCCAAATTACCCCGGCTACTGAGATACTGCGGACTGCATATCGATGCGTGATAATATGACGTATATTTAACGTTCTAATACAGAAACAAGAAACAGTCGCAATATCATCAGCGCCGCATCGTCTTCACACGCCGGCTATCTTCATGAATCCGTCGACCATTTTCGAGCCGTTTCTTCAACGCCGCAGCTTCGCTTCTTGCTGTTCCGGAGATGTGTCCCACGCCGCCGCCGCTCGCCGATTACGCGCGCGCCGGTCTGCATGACTTATATAGTCCCGTCCAGCAACGCAGCCGAGAAGCGATCCACGAGTTTTACGCCGGCAAATGGAGCGCGACATATAATAGTTGTATATAATATTGTAATTGATTAATTTTCATTGGTCAAAATAGAAATTCTAATTGGCTAAATAAATAAAAGATATTGCTATTGGGTAACTAGGGATGTAGCCGGGAATATAAATATAGGCAGGGTTCACTAAAATAAACACCTTCAGTCGCCTGCACATAGTAAGACATATCAAGAAAATAGTTTCATTTCTCCGCTCCTAGACCACTGGAGTCTGTTAATAGTGGACACCATTCACCACTATTACACTATTGTGATCATATTTTGGTGTATTGATTTTAAAAATGTATAAGTATTATATTTCTTGAGCTTATTTTTATTATTTAAAGTCAATTCTTCATAATTGTTGTCTTATCCTATCACACCTTATCATACATCCAAAATTATCACAATAAGGAGTAGATTAAATGATCAGAGCATGCCTTTCACCGATTTTGATTGACCATTTTTTCATAACATATTGCAAAAGAAAATATTTTAAAAATGTAGATAAATACCAAATTACTGTAGTATCCTTATATTTTTAATCAATTGAATAGGTTTAAATGGATTTTTACAGGTTTAGTTAACAGTAACATAGTCCACAGTTACGAGAATTACGAGATCTCTTTTAAAATTGTTTTAATTTATCGCTAAAAATGTCTCTTAAACCGTATAATCCCTTTAGATTTCAAACAGCAAACTTTTACAACACAATTTTTATTAATACTTCGCAACAAAGGACAGTGATTGATTGGGAATCAGCGATGGAGAAAGTAATTTCTCCATCGCTGATTCTATAGCTTGTTGTTATTTACAACGAGTAGGTTTTCAGTTAGATATATATACGATTCTCCCAGTACTGCGTCATTTCTTTGTTAATAAATCAATACAATTGAAAACAAATCCCTTTTTATAATAATATGAAATAAAATGTAAATAGTTAAAGAAACATAATAAAACGAACCTCTATTTTCTTAGAGTTTAAAGTGGGAGACCGCTGCACTGCTTCTTTGTAAATTGGCTGACATAATATGTTCTTTGAAATAATGTGAAATGCGCATAGCAATTACAGAAGTACTAACGGACATCGAACTCTTATTACTCACGTAGTCGTGACATGTAGCTTTAACCGCGGTATGTCACGGAATGTCAAAGAAGTCAAATTATTTAAATTTTTCTATCTTTCTCCAAAACAACTTAAAATCAAATACTATATAATTCGTAAAACTGGTTCATTCAATGTGGTTTTCGCGTAAATATTATTATATGATTATTATAATTAATGACATCGTTACGAAATTAATGCCTGCATGTATATATACCATATACATGCAGGTTGCTGAATCACGGAATATAAAAAATACTTTCGTGGTATACATGCAGATCTTTCTGTCTTGTTTTCTTTATAATCGTCTGTCTGTTCTGTATATTTCTTTAAAACTAATAATTGTGTGTATTTTTCTTGTAATTGTGGTTTTCGCATACCATATTGTCTCGTTTTATTACGGTTATTCTAAGCAGCAATGACAATGACATAACATTGTCGTTTAAATTACAATTCCACATTTTACAGTTTAGAACAAAAAATATATTTACATAAGAAATGAAGATAATGTTTGTTGATATTATCGATGATATCGATATCATCAATCAAATCCTATAACTGTTTACCTATTGGTGCCCTGTAAGCAAGGCTACCAGATCGTTTTTTTTTTAAAAAAACGTTACCCCCACTCTAGGATTTTCTCCTGTATAGTTATAGTATAGTTAGGTACAAAATTCGTATACTTATTATTTTTATTTTATATAGACACTTTTTACTGGAAACGAGGCATTCTGTCTTAATCAAGCTAGTTATACCAGTTACTCGACTCCAAAGAGTCAGTAATTCCTTCATGGGGCAATGTATACATATACGCTTTTACAACAAAGTCCCAGAAAATATGCAGACCTTATCTATCAAAAGGTTTAAATTATTTATTAAGCAAAAATTGTCTAGTAAGGGTTATTATACTACTAAAGAGTACATGACTGATAATAACCCCTGGGAATGAGGTGATCGCTACCATGCTGTTTCTAAATGTTTTCATAACAATTGTATAAAATATTATATTGTAAATTGTACTTTTTTTTTTAAAGTCCCGCTGGGTTACTTGCTGGTTCTTCCCAGGACAGAGGTTTTTTTGCGAACCAGTGGTAAAAGTGAAAAATGACTTTCAATGAGTATTGTGTACTGTAAACTATATTGAATAAAAATGATTCTATTCTATTCTATTCTAATATTCAGGGGTAATAACGCATCTGCATTTTAATTCTTAATCGAGAATACTCGTAGATGTAGATGTCTATGGCCTTAGCATCCACTTATCATCTGGTGAACTGTGTGCTAGTTTGTTAATGTTATTCTATAAATAAAATGTTATGTATCCTTTTTTATGTTTTAACGTAGTTACAAAATTAAGAATTCAAATGTAAAGTAAACCTTGCGAGAATTAAAACATCGCCTTTGCATTGCATTCCCTCCGAAAGTTCGCTAAAGTTGAAATTAATTGAGATATCTAATATTTTCTTAATATTTGATGACAAGCAGGCACATTTAAAAAAAATCTGGACTCTGAAATAGTGCTCACTGGGTAATATTCGTTAGGAAATAAATAAAACAAATATAATTCAATTTCGTTATTTCTCAAGAGATTTATTGGTTTTGTATAATAAGATTTAATTTTGTCTAATTTTAGGAACAAAAATAAGTTAGCACTAGTGACAGCCTTGCAAACTCTTAACATAAAATTAGAGACTTAGATGTAATTTGAACGAAATTATTGGAACTCGAAGAAGTTTCGAACGCCAATCTAGGAGGATTGTGAGGGAGTCCCAAGTCCAGCCGTGGACTATTTATAACTTATATAATGTATATATTATGATAGTATATACACAACATTTCTCTGTACTAAATCAGTACCTAATTATATCCTAACCTTAACCAAATTAACAGTATTTATACCTATGTTACAAAAGGCGTATCGACAAAATAACAATTCAAAATTACTTTTTTCGATTCATTAATTATCTATATAACATTATACAAAATGGATTCCATTAGTCTGTGTGAAAACAGACCCGACGTGGAATTTGAGAACGGTGGAGCATTGTTAACTGTCACTGTTGTGTATTTTATTATATAATACGTACGGCTTTTTTGTTGTCCAGTTATCAGAGTAATCAATGATTATAATGGTCATAACAGCCCTACATAAATTCACTGTTGAACATAGTTCTCCCCAAGCACGGTCCCGAGCCACCTGCAACCATTGACTTCCTGCCTCTCTAACTCGATCGAAGGTCTATACTCAATCTAGTGGGATAGGGCCGCCCCACACTTCGCTTACCGATACAAAGCTGCCACTCGAGAACCTTTAATTTCTAGTGCTTGTCGGCTCTTCGAGCTAAATGCAACGGTCCTGCCGTTGCACTTGAGCTCACTAATCCGTTGGGCTATGTCGGTTACTCTGGTTCTACTGTGGATATTCCCATTTCCAAGTCTATCAGGCAGTGAAATGCAGATCAGCCAGTATTAATATTGTTACAAAAATGCAATTGAATTTATAAGTTATGATATGAGTTAGCGTTACTTGTGTTGGCAGCAAATGAAGTGCAATAAATAATAAATATCAGATTTCAATATCTTAACTCATCATCACTAATTTTCAATGCTTCCTTAATCGTCATTTAACAACACTTGACTGTCATTGTTGTTCTTAAGTGTCACTTTTATATTGATTGGTCCTAAATTATTGTCGAACGTCCTTTTTCGAACATAGAGCCAACTCTATCAAATTTTAACAAAAATAAAATCCAGACTACTAAGTTAAACACTTTGAATTGTTAGTATGATGTTTATTTACCATTGGGAAGAAGAATAATATAGATTTTATTTTAATTTATTTTCTTTTTTCACCCTTCTTAACTACTTGAGAGACAATGATGTAAGCATCATTGTCTCTCAAGTAGTTAATAGACCGACAATATTAAAAAGTTGTAGTTGTGGTCTTCAAAATCAACCAATACGACATTATTTTCCAGCATACTTAAAAATATTTCAACCTACCTCGCGGATATATAAAATATCCCTACGTCCCTATTTTCAAAATATATTTATACTTCCAACTTTTTCATATGAAGGTTTTCAATATTGCACAGGTGTATAAATTGTAAGCTACTTGCTGTTTAATATTGTATAAATTTCTGATCTGTTTCCTATTTATTTATTTACTTATATATTTTAGCACATACATAACAAGTACAATGATTATATTATGTTTTGGTTAGTTGTTACTTACCTTACTTATATTGACGAGTAAAAGAAGTAGCGTGGCATTTTAAAGTATTGGGCCATCGTCAATTTGTCTGTAAACAATCAATATGTACTTACCATTTATTATATTATATTATATTATAAGGCACCTACTTCTTCTATAGTTATATTTTCCTATTATGAGTGAATTGGACGAATTTTTATTAAAAATAAAATGGCATTCGCTTGTGCTTTAAGTCACATGCTGTATCTACCTAAGTATATTTTAAGATCTCTATAAGAAAATATCCCTTAAGGAACAGTCACAACTACTCCTGTCGCAAGGTGATCGGCACTTTGTATATCAAAATTCTTTTAGCCAAATGTTTTACGATTAAAAAGTATCTATGCTTTCATATTTTTAATTTTATAGCAACTATCGATGTATCCTTTGTGAAATATTATTATAATACAATATAACAACGTTGTTGTTCTTAGTAACAATGATAAATAATGACCGGGTAAAGACGCCATAATTTTGTATTTTTTGTGCATGTACAAGACATTAATTGAAGTGGTCACGATATATTTGCTTTAGAACACATGTAAGAGCCAAAGCCCCCAAGATACTTTTAGCAAGAAATTTTGAGGCTGAGATGCATTGCACTTTGATGACTTTACTGTGTTTGATTTCTATATCAAAATCGCGCATTTTAGCAATGGTTCTATGCTGCATCGTGTTTGAGCGACTTTCTGCGTTTCTACTACCTAGAACTCTAACTAGTACCACAATTCTAGTATAAAGGTGAAAGTTCTACAAATGTGGTGTATTTCATTAGAAAATTTTCAAAAAATTGTTTTCGTCGTCCCTTCGTAATATATGAAATAATCAGTAATGCACTCCAAAAGTAAGACACGGGTTGATGATTGGACGTAACTAATACCACCGACAGCGCGATAATGGCAAAATCACACCTTCTATGCCGGAACCCCATGTCGAACAGTGGATTGTTTCGGGGTGATAATTAAGAAGAGACATATGTTTACAACAAAATAATTATAACGTATAATTAGGCTGGCTTTTCACTTTCCGCTATATAAAACCAATGTATTAGTGAGACACGTCTTCGTAAATTGTAATGATCCTTTCGGTTAATTTGCATAAACAATTCATAGGAATTGTTAACGTTAATTGTGGCTTTATTATTATTCATAGCTGCACACCGTTTCATGTATTTATAAAGAACTATGCGTTCAACTCACTTGTAAAAAGAGTAAGTTTCTAATTCCATTGCTTTTTATAATAATATTATTTTAATTATTATATTATTACATTATTTTAGTAAAAAAGGGCACACATCTCGCACTTGCCCTTTTTTTTTCATACAGCGATTTGAGTAACCCAATACAATAACGTCACGAAATTCGTTGCTTAAAAAGGGTTAGCAGATTATTAATTAACCATTTTTATAACAAAGGGAAACATTTTTAACTTTATAAATTTATTATTCACAGTGAACAGACTCGCCATCAAAAAGCGCCTTAATAATGTTCTGCTCAACTAATATTGCCTTTTTTATAATTATTATTATAGTATATTAAATGAAATTTTATATTTGAGCGTATAATATAAAAAAATGGCCCCTGTACTGCAAGGTATTCAAAACGTAGGAAATTAAAATTTAATTTATTCGCTGTTATTTTTTACTGCTATTTCATTTAAAGTAATATTTTACTTATAGATTAGGTTAACTTTTAATTCTACAACAACAGGCTTCAATAATTATTGGTCATCAAAAATTTTTAGGAACTTTTAAAATTACAAATGGTATGGGAAACAGCAGGATCTGGTAATACCGCTTACCCAAATAACTTGATATATACGGTGTAATTTATATAATTATTAGTGTGTTTAAGTAAAACGACGCGTAAGCTAAGACTGCTTTATTACTTTGTTGACATCATATTACATGCTTTCAAAGACTACAATATTACATACCATATTGATTACTATAGCGAGGGTAGTCCCTCTTTACTACTTTGAATTTATTATAGACTACCTACAAGAAATGGATTCTGCTGTCAGAGTGATTGGTAGTCACACGTGTTTCAGCGATTTTCGGATATATTTTAACTAATTTGTGTTGAGCTTTGTTAATATTTTTACCGTCCTCTGTATTTGTCGTTATATACATTTGTGTTGTGTTGTTAATTTCTTACTAGTTGGTATGTAGCAGTAGTTAATTAATTTATGTATTCTTAATTAAAACAATGGAGTAGACGGGGTAGATTCAGAACCACCGGACAAAGACAATCCGTCTGGTTTTGGTACCTCTAAACGAAAATGTATGGACTTAACAATGAATCTTAATGTCATTCGCACTATATCAGGAGCTTGGTGGGGCTTTCTTCCTTACTCCCAAAAGCTTTTGTATAATGCTTTGATAAGAAGCCATTTCGACTATGCTTCCTTTTTGTGGGAACCACGCAAGAGTGCGCTAAAAACTTTGGATCAAATTCAACTAAAATGCCTTCGCATTATTATTAGCTTAACTTTTAGTTTAACATTAACAGGCTTCAATAATTGTTGGTCATCAAAAATTTTTAGAAACTTTCAAAATTACAAATGGTACCTAAAATAATCTTTTAAATCTACTGAACTGCAACAACACAAGCATCTTAAAGACTATTCCGGTGGGCATTTCGCATCAAATAGTATCTTTTTAAACTACTTAACATAGCTTATATAACATATATCTGTGTATAACAAATAATTGTACAGTGAGATAATTTATTAAATAATTTTAGAAAGCCTGAAAACTTAAAGAGGACAAAGAATGCTGCACTTGGCATTGAAGTGACAGCGTGAATTAAATAGAGCTCTTTGCGACCGTTATCTTTATGCTTAATGCAAGTAAAAAGAAAAACAAACGAGATAAGTTATCTCTGTCTTTCTTCTTAACATTTTTTTAGCACTAGTTTAAATTTCAAATAAAAAAAATCACTCCATGAGCAAAACTTATGCCCTTCCTTATTATGGGTCAGTTGTAACACTTTCCTCCACCCAACTAATAACTAATAACTTCTTCATATGACACAAGGAAACTTTATGTTCATTTTATACGTGTGTCATCTCTAGGCATTGACAATTTGAATATATTATAAATTACTTGTCGTAAATATTAAAAACTGAATTGTTTTCTGTTTGTTATTCTGTAACTTTGTATCCTTTTTACAGCAGCAGGTTTTTTATTTGTAATTTTGTAAGATGATTAATTTACAAATAAAATATTACGATATCGCTCATAGAGCAAGTGTCCACAATTGTATATCTTAAAATTCGCAAAACTCGCTTGGGAGGCACACTATTTACAACATATAGATGAGATGTACCGTGTATCGCATTCGTATAAATTAGTTAAAATTTACCAAAAATGGATCTCTCTCAAACTAAGATAATTTTACAAAATCGCCCGAAGAAGGAAACCCTTTAAAAACAGCTTCATGTCTTCAATCAAGGTTATTTTCCAAATATGGAACATAATTTAAGTTTACTGCCAACTTGCGGAAGCTATCATTAAAGTTATGAATGAAAATAACAAAAAATGTAAAAGAAGAGTTTTTAAATTGTAGGACTGTCTATAGACATCTAGCGGGGGTTCGTTGTATTTTAGCAAGCAGCGAGACAACAGCTTATTTAAAACACACTATTTCAGCAAGCTTTGCTGTGCATTTACTAGATGGCGCTCATTTTTATTTCACTGCGCTGGATAGGTGGGTTTTTGATCCCAGAGTGGACACATCCGATAGGATTTAATTTTATATATTAAATTTCGATGATAGTCATCATTTGATCAGCAGTGCCTTCGCATCAGCAGCAGGCGGAAAAGATACATACCCGTAATGGCTGACCCAGAGGGTAGAACGAGAGTCCTACAAACAAATCTTCATAATACAGCAACTGCGTCTGCTGTAATGGAGTTCTTCTTTGCAGAGGAATGTTTCCTCGCCCAGATACAAGAGCACTGCGTAGCTAACGGCCAAGTTTTGGGATTGGTGGCTGCCAGTAAGATTTTGATCAGTACTAAGGGCATACGTCCAGAGCTTGTATAATATACAATTATATATTGAACTTTTAGGTGTTCCAGAGTATTGCAGTGACGACCTGGTAACAGTCTTTATAAATCACAAGGGAAAGACAGAGGCTTACTCTAGAGTAATTATCTGCCTATAATATAATAACAATAGCCTATATTTCTGGCGAGAAATTAAATAAAATCAAAACTTATTTTTCGACGTAAAAAATTAAAATTTCGTTTGTCAAACGTCAATGTGATTTTTTATGTACTATCCTTTCAAAATGAGGTTCCTTTGTCCGAAGAACAAATATTGAAAGAAACTACATGTATCCTCTCTTTGTCGTATTTTTTTAAAGCCATTAATATGATATTCTTAATCAGAAATCAATCAAATCAAATATTGTAGTAAAGCCACGCTGCATTTATATTATGGTTGTAGCACAAATGGCTTGGCTCGACTGGGGAAGAACCACGCTCTCACAGAATACCAGCGTAAAATAGCAGCTTAATGTTGCTATGTTTCTTATGTGAGTGTAGAGAACCGGAGACCTTTTTTTCTGGAAACGAGGCATTCCATCTTAGTCCTCAGGGGTGACAACGCATATGTATCTTGATATTTAATCGAGGATAAATGTGGATGCCTATGTGCCACAGCATCCACTTACCATCAAGTGGACTGCGTGCTCGTTTGTCACCCATATCCTATTTACAAAAATATATAATTCAGAGACTCATACTGAAACGGGCTAGGTCATTCAGGCTCTCGACATAGATCCGTCATCTGAAAGGATCCAATCAAACTGGGATTAGTTCGCCATAGACGTTCTACCCAGAAACTCTTTATCACACCACGTTGGGTTCGGGCGGTCAACGACGTGTGTGTCAACCCCGTGAAGTATCACAAGAGAGCGTCTGAAGCACCCCTTTCTCAAAAGAAAAGGTCAGACGACAAAGATTACGAGTCCTCTTGAAGTGGCCCCGGTCCAGTCGTTCCTTGATTTGAGGACTGTATTTTAGGTGGTGGAAGATCCTTTAGGAATAAAACAGGAATTATCTTCACAATTTCTCCATATGAGTGTAACTGATTACTTTCCCTATTCCTATCACTTCCCTATATTTCTTGATTCTTGATTTAAAAGTATACTGGTAGCAGGTCCCGAACTGTTCCTGAACAGTTCCTGAACATACATATCTTCCGGTACATCAACACAAACAGTTCCCGAACAGTTCCTGAACATACATATCTTCCGGTACATCAACACAAACAGTTCCCGAACAGTTCGAACAATTCCGAACAGTTCCCGAACAGTTCCCCGAAGATTTGCATACATTGTATTCTTCAGCGTGTGTGCTATTAATAGCACACAGCAGATCTCGGCCTCGGGGTGTCCCCATTACCTGGTTCTCCTCGCGGTACACTACTATGTACCGGTCATGGAGCCGTTATTGCATTGTGAGTGTCGCTTGCGGTCCGGGGTTCAGTTCCCCGGTCGCTGCAAATTGGTTTCAATATGATGTCAAAGTTGGCCTATCTGCGGCATTGAGTGTTGGTACTCGACTCTCTAATCGCTATAGAGAGGAGTTCTCTTGGTAGATGTCGCCCGTCCGGAGGCCGAGCATGTAGTGGAGCAAGGTTGTTAAGATGTCCATGTGGCCCGTTGTCAGCGCGGCCGAACATGTCGCGCGCCAGTCGGGCCACGAATTCCTGAATACTCTCCATCTTCAGGTTGGCCGCGATGACGTCATTCCGGACGTAGCGACCTGCACCGACGATGGTCCGTAATGATTGGTTCTGCTGAACCTGAAGCCGTTGCCTCTGCCGTTCGCTTAGGAGTGCGTACCCGGCCGGAGCGGCGTAGGTGATTCTTGGTCTTATGTACATTTTGTAAATTTTAATTTTGGTTTTAATTGAGAGCTTGGATGCCATGACTGGACGGAGCATCGCCCGCGCACATCTGGCATTGCGGACGACGATGTCGACTTGCGCGGTCATGCGCAGCATCCTGTCTATCCGGCACTCAAGGTAGCTCACGGCCTTCTCGTACGCAATCTCCTGGCCTCTTAGCGTCAACAGGGGAGGGAAGTTTCTGTATCGGCGGGTGAGTAGAGCGGCCGTTTTCCCAACATTTACGGCCATCCTCCACTCATCCAGCCACGGCGGCAGCAGGTCCAGCAGTCCGCATATAGCGCCAGCTCTACGTCGTCCTCCATTTGCGTAGGTGTCCTGCCAGTGTAGGGATGTCATTTGTATACGCCGCGTACAGGATCGGCGAAAGACAGCTGCCCTGTGGTACGCCAGCTCTTATGGTTTTACTGCGGATTCAGCATCTTCGCCACAGACGTAGAAGCTCCGGTCGGCTAGAAATGACGCCACTAGCCGTAGCATAGCCGGGGACACTCGTCTGTTGAATCATCTTATAGAGTAGGCCAGAGTGCCACACCCTGTCCAACGCCTTCTCGATATCGAGGAAGACGCTCAACGACGTGCGATCCCCATTGTGTTCGGCCGCCAGGTGGTGCAGCACTCTGTTCAGCTGTGTTGCTGTGGAGTGCCCACCCTAAATCCGTGTTGCTCCGCCCGAAGTTGTATGCACGGGCGGATTCTTCTTAGGTTAATTCTCTCAAATAATTTGGCTATGTGCGGTAGCAGTGTTATAAGTCTATAACTAGCTGCTCTACGCCTGTCCTTCCTGGTTTCAGCAGAACTATGACCTTGCCAGTTTTCCAGTTCTCCGGGAAGTGTGAAGTCCGCAGTATGCCATTGTAGAGTCGTCTTAGCTCTACAATGGCTCTATGGGGCAGCTGTCAAGTGCAGCGTTCAGACCTGGTCGTGCCCCGGCGCCTTCCTCGGTTGCAGGCGGGTTACTGTCCTCCACAGTTCTGCGGGGAAATGAACTACTCTCCTGCAAGCGGTGGCGCGGGCGACGACAGGAACTCCCGTACGCGGCTCTCCTTTTGGGCGTGAAGCTCCATGTATTCCGCACTTGCTGGGTTCGGCATAAATTGCTCCTCGAAGTGCTTGGCTAGGATATCCGCTCTACCTTTGACCTCGTAACAACGCCCGCCCGCATTGTTGGTCAGCGGGCAGACGGGGGTCTAGTCTTAGTTAGCTGTCGGTTCAATTTTAGAGCGACGCTTCCTGATCTTTGGCTCTCCATATGCGTCGCTCCCAGGCCTTTCACGATGGGCCTGGATTGCAACCGACAGCTCATCCGTCAGTTTATTTAAAGGTTTTTATTCGTGGGCAGCGAGAGCGTGCCCAGAGCTTCCTCAGCGCTCGTTTCTGGTGGCAGCTCATCTCTACGATTCGTTAGAGGGACGATCGTAGATGCCGCGTTGAGGGCTTCTTGGATGGATGTTGTTATTCTAGTTGCAGCGGCCTCTACGTCGTCCGCTGAGTTGATCTCTGTATATACTGGAGGTCTCTCCTGCAGGTGTTGCTGGTAGAGCCTCCAGTTAATCTTGGTGTTAAAAGCTCTGGGCAGCGTCGTCACCGCCTTGAGGCCAAGGGTAATTAGAATCGGGAGGTGCTGTGTACTCAGGTCGTACAGCACCTCTACCACTATCGGGCAGTTGACGTTCCTAGCGAGCACGATGTCCAATACATCCGGACTTCTCCTGTGGTCAGCTGGAACGTGAGTAGGCTCTTCGGGACCTAAAACGTCATAGTTGTTGAGTTCTGCGTCTTCGTAATGTTTACGACCTGGCGGGGTGATCATTCTAGATCCCCAGGCCGGGTGTTTTGCGTTTAGGTCCTCCGCGATGATGGTAGGTGCTGTGCCTTCCATGATCGTCCGGATGTCTGAGGAGTAAAATGGAGTCCCTGGCGGGCGTTGTGCTGCAAAGATCCTAGTTTCTCGCCCCTGCCTCCATTTTTATGCCGATAGAGCGCGTCGATTGGTATGACGGTAAGTCTAGCTCTAGGTGGACGATGTCCTTTCTCACTAGAACCGCCGTGCCTCTATAGGCGGTTCCTTGAGCATTGACTTCGTCCCTCCTGTATATTTGGTAGTTGGGCATCCTGATGTGCGTAGATGGCCTCAACTTTGTCTCTCCCAGCAAGATTATGTGAATGTCCTGGTGTTGAGCGACAGTACGGAGTTCATGGAGCTTCTGCTGGATACCGTCCGGGTTCCAGTAGAGCAGGCGCAGGTTCGTGTTACTCGCCACCGTAGTGCCGAGCCAGTAGCTGTGCTAGTGCTCTCATCACTGCAGTTATGGGGTCGGCGCCAGCTCTGATATCAGCCCCAACCTGGCTTCCGACCTCGACGGCGATGCTAACCAGCCTCTGGATTGCGTCCATGGTGTCTGAGTAGGCGGTTGGCTGTCTGGGTGTTGTGGTTGGTACTAGTCTCGGCTGAACTTTGGTTTCTCTCTCATAGTATTGCCTCTCCTCTAATGGTTGCCCACCCGTCTTGTTGAATTTCCACTGTTCTCGGAGGTTTGACCGCAGGGAGGTTTGACCGCTCATTGTTTTTGTTTTTGTTATTTTTCTGTTATTTTTCTGTTTTTGTTAATTGTTATTATTTTTGTATTACTGTTTCTTGTTTCTTGAACGTCTCTTGTTCTTTTCAGAACAACAGGGGCTTGTTCTTTTCAGAACAAGCCCCTGTCTCTTTGAGAACAGGGATCCCTCACTGTCTTAGAATAGAACGTCGTCCCCCAACATGTCCACCCTAGACGCCACCCAAATCAGGGCCGTCCTCACGTTATTCGTCCCCAACATCGACGAAACGGCTCCCGCCGCAATTCTCGCCGTTCTTGCCCTCAGGCATGTACCTCCCCATGTATCCACCCGAGTCCCACGACCTGACTCTATGGAGTGTTCCGACACCGCGTCCATAAATTGTCCTCCCGGAAGAGGACCGCCACCAACACAAACCCTTCGTCCAGCAGCTGCTCCTCGGACCCGATGAGACAGTAACGAATGAAACCCCTTCACATCAGTGAATCAAAGCGGCCCAAAACGCGCCGCCAAAATCGCTCCTCTGTCCCGGCAGCCCCTGCTGCCACCCCTACCTCCGCAGCCCTGTCGCTGCACTCACCCCGCAGCTCCCACTGCTGCCTCCACCTCCGCAGCCCTCGCCGCTACTGTAGTCCCCTTACTGCCAATTAATCTCCCTCGCCTTCCAAGCCAGCATCACGCTGCGTCCCCACCCTTGCCAAAAACAAGTCCCGCCCTGTTTTTCTCAGAGACAAGGCGCAGTTCACCTGTCTATCAAAACCTGCTATAACGCAGGTATAAAATACGACCAGGCCAACGACCTCGGTGAGTCCATAAAATCATCCCAGAGTCGATAGAAGACTATCGTCGTATCACCAGGCTCTTCACAGCCGAGCGTGTGTTCATTACACGTACGCCTCCCAGAAGAGCGTAAGGTTAGGCCGTCATCCGGGAGTTCCATTCGAACTCTCCAACGAAGACATCCTGGAGGACCTTAAGTCCCAGGGCTTCCCAGTCGAGGCTGTGCACAAGATGCACAGCAACAGCAACTTGCTATTCTGTCCAACGTGCCGGAGGCAAAACCATCTTCCGGCAGGTACGCACCGTGTGCGGCCTGTCGCGAGTGAGTGTCGAGCCCCCATAGGCGCGCGGTTTCCGGCACAGTGCCACCGCTGCCAACTTTATGGGCATGCGGCAGCAAACTGCTCAGCCACCCCAGGTGCGTTAAGTGCCCAGACCTCACCACTCGAAAGAGTGCCCTCGGCCCACTAATGCCGAATCCCCACCCGCTTGCGTCCTTGGCGAGCCCGGCCAACTACAGGGATGTCTCGCGCTCCTCGTCCGCGTCTTACTAGAGCTCCACCGCCGGCTAATGACACCATTCCCGGCATTTCCATCGAAAATGCCCTCAGGGTCCCCTAGGCCCCTTATGGACCCCATTCGGCCCCTCCGGGCTTTTCTCAGCCCACACAGCCACCACCTCCTTGGGGCCCCAAAGGCCGACCCCCGCGGGCATCCTTCGCCCCACAACAGGCACAGCCTCAATGGTTGATGACCTGAATACGCTGTATGCCGCTATTCTGAGCATCGACATTGGGAGATTGCCATATTACCCCGCAAACTGCGCGCTGCTCAGTCCCCTCAGGACCGTCTCCTTGCTCTTGCTGAGCATCACAATCTACTGTGTTCGTTAAGTTGTTAATTTTTATTTTATTCTACATAACATAATATACAATATTTTATTATATACAATATTAAAACTATAATAAAAATAAAAATAAACTAAAACTAGTAATTTAATTATCAAACAGTCTTACTCCACGCGGTATCGTGTTAAGAACGCTGGCTGCGTTTCGCTGAATGGCTATACTTAGCCTTTGAGCGAGAAAAGAGCCAGCCCTCTTATCACCAGCAGCAATGACCAGCCGCGGATGGAGTTCCTTTAAGAACTTCACCGCACGTGGACCCCACGGACCGATAGTCTCTACAGCAAATGGCACAAATATGTAGTCATCTCTCAGAGACTCATATTTGCGCCACTTACTCAGTTCAGCTGCCTCTGATGCCGCCCCGGCTCTAAACGAGGTACCCCTGAGATGAGAGGCCGCCAAAGTGTCTACGCAAGTAGCATCCCACACTAGGGCTTTACCTCTCTCCCAAGGGACCAATGTCATACCGTCGGGTCTCCTGCCATCGTCTCTAAATATTCCACAAGGCTCTTAAACCGAGGGAACATTTATAGAGACAAGAGCCCTTCGGATGACATCGTTCAAAGAACCGTGCCGTGAAAACCTACCAGCACTTTTCTTACAAGAAAGTCCGTGGAGCCCAAACTTGTCGACGCTGCTACCACAGGGGCACTGATGGGGTTGACAAATCGCCGCTCCTAGTCGGATTCCTACAGCGATGTGCCGAGATTACTTGATGGTAAAGCGTGTAACTAGTGACTAGATTCCTTAGTCGAAACAGCTAGAAGGCGTGCCTTATCTTGGTCACTATGGAAATTATGAAACAAATCTTTCTGCACCTTCTGTACCAACGAAATATCCCACTGTTTTGTTGGTTAACTCCAGTGGAACATTTTCGCCGGGACAGAGCGTTTGCCATGTCTGCCCTGCCTCCGTAGCAAAGCACAGGTCTACTTTATTATTTAAAATTATGTTACATAAATTACTGACACTATGCACGGAAGCAAGGAAAGCAGGCAATGCAACGCTAGAAAGATTTCACACCAATACCACCAAATTTTATAGGTAAAGTAGCTTGAGTCCAGGCTGTTGTATTTAAAGTTAAATTTAGAATTTTTTCTATTGCTATTTTAAGATTATTATCAATATCTTTTAAAATATCCGAACATTTCCAGACTGGACTCGAGCGCAGTAAGTATGTAAATCTAGTTACAAGGAGACAATATTTTAAGATAGTAAGCGCAATGTGGGGCTTAATTTATACAATTTATCAACGTGGTTTAAAAACTGATCAAATATTGTTTTAAAACAGGTTTAATACTATCGAAAACAACGGGGCACCTAGAAGGTATAGTGATTCCGTACTCACAGTTTTTATTCCTGGAGAAATATGATTGAAATTTTGAATTAAAGTGTCTCTGTGAGAAGTAGATAAATTATTGAAAAAATATTTCACATTTATTGCTATTTGGTTCAAGACCAATATTTTTAAAATTTCGGAAAATATAAGTAAGATCACTGAGGACGTCATCTGCTCTACCTCCCAGTGTACTGCCGTCCAGGTACCAGACATTCAGCTTGGATTTCAAATTTGAAATAATGGGTTGAATTCCAAACTGAAAAGTGCTGGACCTAGGGTCACCCTGCTGAACACCGACTGCAGAATCGATAACATGGTTTTCGTAGAACAAGTTAGTATTTTGACTGTAACATTGCCAAACGTAGTGATAAATTTGGGGTATTGTTAGCCACTTTTTCAGCAGGGTTACCCTATCGATAGAGTTAAAAGCATTCCTTAGGTCAACCTTCACAAGAACATCTGCATCAGAGTTTGTTAAAATGTACGCACTGAATGTACTGCCGCCTCACAGCCACCTCTAGTGCCAAAGCCTAGTTGAGTAGGCTGAAATTTTGTCTTAAGGTTAGAGATTATGTGCCTGCAAGCTAATTTTGAAGTTAAGCGTCGAAATGTGGAACCAACGGCAATAGGACGGATACCGTTATCTTTTTTTGAAGGCACATAATCTTGCCCCATATAAGAATAGAATGAAATTTGGATTAACATTACCAGAAAGCATAAAGTTACATAATTTTGTAATGTCATTAGAAGTACTCCGCCGGCGTCACCGGCAGAAGCGCTTACAAGATCTTTAAGATGTTGAGGCGTAATTCCGTCAATGCCGCCAGCAGAGCCATTCGAAAATGACATAATTGTTTCTAAAGTGTCTTTTTCAGAAATTTGTAGGTTGCATAGAAGTCTTGGGAGGCAGCGGTAAACCCTGAGAAGGATTGACCGAAGGATGCTTCTGACGAAGGCTTTCAAGAGTTTCGACGTTACGAGGAGCCAGGATGTCGTCTGAGAATAAAATACGGGATGCATTTTTTAAGTCGCCATCCATTACTTTCGACTCAACTACTTTTTTTAAATCAAATTTAGGACGTGGTCGAGATAAATGAGTATTAATTGGGTAATCTAAATTTTGAAAAGATGTCTCTTTTAGTTGAGACGTAATTGATTTATTTATTGTTTTATCAAAATGAAAATGAGAATACGCGAAAGTAAATAATTTTTGCCAACTCTTTTCACTATTAGTGAAACAATTTTGAATAGTGCATGACAATGCTTTAGCAAGCTGCATCCTCGCACCTCTAGGAATTCTTTTAACCACTGGTACATTACGATGATAATTGTAAACTTGTTCAAAAAAGGGAAAAATTTGTGTCATTAGAGGAATTACTAATAGAGTTATGAATTTCTACGGTAGGCTGTGAAGCCGAAATACTTTTACTATGGCATCGTTTGATATGTATATTTAATCCCCTTTTACCTTTAAACAGCCTACCATCGGTACAATTTTGACACTGTAGGAAATCCGGCTGTGAATGTAGCGGAGCGGAGATATTCATTAAAAAATCTAAACAGATCTCTACAGCACTCAAAAGTCTTTATATTACATAGCTTCATACTTAGTTCATATTGACTTGAAATCTGCTGTAACCCATCTTTCCTTGAACACAATCGTTTACGGCCCAAATAAAAGCACTTTATTATTTAGGCCGTAAACGATTTATTACGATACGATATTATTCCATATTGATAAAAATTGTATGTAGTTGTTATGCTTTGACAGTTGACAACGACGCAGCAGAAATATTTTCCTTTATAAATGAGTATTATGTCTGAAATCAAAAATAATTATTACAATAACTGTCTTATATATTTACTGATCTTTTGTTGAAATTTGTGTTTCAGAATTGGCCTCTAAATAACGAAATAAAATAAGTTAAATATACGTAGCTTTTGACAGTTGAAAAATTTTGACATATTTTATTATATACCTATATTTTATTATATAATTTAATTTAACTTAACATTATGACGAACACTCCACTATCCCAAAGTCTCGGACGTATTAAGCTAAGGGCTTATCGCTTGTTTCTTTTAATACTGCGGTTTGCGAAACCACCTCCCGAGCTTAAGCTCTTTCTTCGAGATCGCGAAGCCGACCTCCTCCTCTTACAGGAGACCCACTCAAACCTCAGAACCTCAAAGGCTTCTCCATCAAAAGTATTATCTTCTTAGTAACGACAGACCTGACCGCAAAGGCGGCGGTACTGCCATTTACCCCACTCCGCCGCTTACCAATATGGAATCAACGGTATGCAGGCTGGCCTTGACTGGACATCAATCCATCGTCATAGCCTCCTGCTATATCCCTAGTGGAACTCTCCTCAAGAAAGATTTTGAGGCCATCCTTGCATTAGGCAACTCAGTCATTATGTTTGGAGATTTTAACTTCAAGCATACTGATTGGACCTGTCTTACTATTACTCATAGTGGCAAGAAACTGCTTGATATCACGCAGTCTCTCAGTCCCTCGGTGTCACTCACTATCCTGACAACACCGACCACGCTCCTGACGTACTAGACTTTGCAATAGCAAAGAAGTCTCTCTCAACCTCAGGTCAATCGAGACCTTGACGATCTTGGATCCGACCACCGCCCTGACTCCCTCATACTTGGCCATCAGCCACTTCCTGGTGGGACTGGAAGGGCTTCAAGATGTCCTTAGCCACAGCTTTGACCTCCGGACTCCCCATCCCCTTTCTTCCGACTTTTGACAGTACCGAAAAATCGACACCGCGGTCAATTCTCTCTCCACCCTTATAAAATCCTCCTTAAGGAGAATGAGAATAGCCTGGTTACATAATGGTCTGCCCTTATATATTAGCAACCTAATGAAAGCAAGAGAGCTGCTCCGGAGAGCAGCACTCTATCCAACCCTGAATATAGACGTACGGCCAATCGTCTTAGTCCGCATAGACGCTATCACCACACTCTCTCGCCCTGACGGTACTATTGCCTTCGAGGACGAGGAAAAGCTGAGTGCTTGCAGGCATCGCTGCTCAATGCCTCCCAGCCTCAACCCACAGACCCTCCCACATCCAGACAGTGGAGGATGAGGTCCGCCGCTGGAACTCACCCCCACAACCTCTGATCCTATCATGTGTCCAATGATGATCTCATCCTCATCAAAGGACTGAAGCCCAAAGGCTCCGGGCGCGGATGGCATCTCCAACCAAGCCCTTAAACATTTTCCTGAGCAGGTGGTAACCCTTTAGCTATTATCTTCAACGGCTACTTCAACCTTAGTTACTTTCCACCACGTGGAAAGAGGCAACTGTCATTGTATCGCAAGCCAGGAAAGCCTCACAATCTCACCTCCAGTCATCGTCCCATCAGCCTCCTCAAGGCCATGGGCAAACTTTGAACGAGTCATCTTCACTGCATGAGGCGCCATCTGTTTCCCACAGACGGTGACCTCTTTCATCCTCACCTATTTGGTTTCGAGCGAAACACTCTTGTCCCTAACAAGTTCACCGTATTGTGGAATATATCCTCAGCGGTTTTATCTCGCCGTCATAAGACCATCGCGGTCTTCTTCGACATAGCGAAAGCGTTTGATAGAGTCTGGCACGAAGGCCTTATCTACAAACTATACAAAATAGGTCCCTGATCGTCTTGTTCGTCTCGTGGCCTCCTACTTGAAGGACCGTACCTTTCGTTTCAGACACGAAGGCACGCCTCCTCTTCGCGTCAAATCAAAGCCGATGTCCTCAGGGCCCGTACTTGCCCTCTTCTACATATCCTGTACACCAACGACATTCCATCCCGTCGAATGGTGTTCAGCTCTCCTCTTGCAGACGACACTGCCTCTACTGCAAAGGCACCTCACTACTTTTATACGGAACAAGATCCAAAAGTCAGTTAATGACTTAGGAGCTTGGTTCCAAAATGGTATCGATGTGAACCCGGAGAGAGATCACCGAACATATCCGCCAATCCGTGCTAGGACCTGTCCCCTGGCACACGTCCGCCAAATACTTAGGTGTCACCCTTGACACAAGGCTCACTCGAGGCCCATGTTAAGAGAGTAACTCGAAACGCGATTTTATCTGGTAGGCTCAACAGTATGTTGGACCGACACAGTAAATGTCCTCCGCAACAAGCGAACCTTTATAAGGTCTGTATACGACCTGTTATGTTTTACGCGGCCCTTTTTGCTCACGCTAAGCCTAAACCCTGAACAAACTTCAAGTTGTTCAAAACTATTTTGTCGTCGGGCTACGAACGCACCCTGGTACGTCCGTAACGCCGACGTCCATCGAGACTTAGAGCCCCCACAATCCAACAATTTTAAAACACTCTCTGAGAACTCTTCAAAGCCCAGAGTCTCACTCTAATCACCTTATTCGTGAGGCAGCTTCCTATGCAGCCCCACTTCCTCTCGCTATCGAGTCCGCAAACCGAGAAACTCTCGGACCCCCAAACCAGCCGGCCGACCTGGACTGCCTCTTGGCGGCTCAGGCCGAGCCCTTCTAATGTATAATACGCTTAATTAGGCGCAACTCAGCTACTTGCCGCCTGCGCCCTTATCCCTTAAGGGGTCGCATTAAATTTCGGCAGAAAGGCCACTATGGCTAAAGCCGTTCCCAGGTGGTGTTTAATGGGTAGACACTTCAAAGTAAGTCCCACATAACCACGAACGCAGCCGGCTGCGTGGTATGCTAGGAGCATTCACCACCTCCCTCCCCCGCTTCCGGAGGGTGCCCTTGCATTGGGCGCAAAAAAGGAGGCTAATGCTTTCCTTGTCTAAACAACATCTATCTCTGTTCATTATGAAACACTACGGTTTACATACGATGTCCTTATCAGTTACAATGTTTCTTATCTGTTATCACAAAACAAAATTAATCTCAAGTGCTAAATATATTTCCCTTTAAAAATAAACATTTAATTTAACATAATACTTCTATTCGTATTGCACAGCTGATTGCCATGTAATACATGACTCTAAATTAATACAAAATAAAAACAAAAAACAAATTCGCACAACCGGGGAATCGAACTCCGGACTTTTCGTTCGACATTTTATTGAATATATTTGCTTCTAACATGAATTAAGTGCCGAGTCTAAAATTTTATTGTTGCTTGTTGAATTTGAGTAAACAATTTTTATAGGCGCGTCGCCAACACATACATAATCGAAGCATGTTTTTTGACGACACTCATACATTTACGTTTGAAACACTGTAATGGCGCTAAAATTCAGTACCTATAGCGCTATCGTATTTATTGTTATATATGTTCTTGGACACTGGATATCATACTCTTACTTGGTTAATAGCCGACTTCAAAAAAAGAAGAGTTTACAATTCGACTGTACATTTTTTGTATGTATGTTACGCGATATCTTCGTCTATTGTGAACCGATTTTGATGATTCTTATTTATAAATAGGTAATACTTCAGGGGTAATTCCAAATAATTTGGAGAATAATATGCACCCCCAAGGGTGGCAAAATAGGCGATGAAGTTTTTAATGTAACTTTTTTTAGAGATTTAGATTGTGATATTCCTTAGTCCACTCAAAGGGATAAAAATATTAACATTTTAATAAAAGTAAAAGCTGTCTTCGAAAAACAAAAAATAATTGAATAATTACATATTCCCAAGTCGGGCCTTCTACAAACTATGTCTTAGCAATGTGAATTTTTTTAATTCTTTTTATTTTTTTGAAATCAGCTTTTACTGTTTATTAAAATTATTTTTAAGAGTCGTGTGTGTAGCTCAAAAAGAGGGACAATCAAATCAAACAATCCAAGTCTGATTCCTGACATCGTCATCGCTGCAATTATTTGTTCATTTCAAACATGGAAAATTAAAATCTCTGCTTGCCTATCATCTATCGATGAACCTCGTGGCACGATTTACAGTTACATTTGTAATTCCCTCTTAGGAATAGGCCAATCTCTAATTGTAAGCTATATGAATTATACGAAAGCTCCAGACTTCAGAAATACCTTTGTTCAGGCTTGTATTGCCTACAGGCTGATTACACCGACATTTAACCGTGTTTATAGAAATTAATCGTGCTAGTATAATTTTTCAAACCTAATAATTTAGCTCGTTCTACGCCTGTTTTCAATAATCGTGTCGTTTTAAAAAAAATATACGACTATTTAGATGATAACAGAGAGAGCAGATTTTGAGGGAAAATCGTATGAAATACTCTATACTATAACTAGTCGGTAGTCGTGCCCACGACTCCGTTCGCATGGAATTACTACTTTTGTTATGATAAGTGATGATGATTTATTTGTAATTTTGATTACCGCGAAGAAATACACTATTTGAAAAGAAATATACTATTATGAATATAAACCTTTAATTGGTCAGTTAACCAGACATACCAACGAACGAACTAAAAGACGGGCCCAGAAACGAACCAACAGAAGGACTCACAAACGAACCAAGAAAAGAAAACTTTCTTTGGACAAACTATTTGTCTTTGTTTGCTTGTGTTTCATATTATGAATAAACATTTAATAGACCGCAAAAATAAATTAATCCACAATTTGCTCCCCAATTTCTTAAACCAGCAATTGGCTTCCATTCAACAAACTCGAGATTTCCCTAAATACGAGTAAGCGAGCCCCATCAATAATTATTGGTACTACCGTATTAAAAATTTCTATCATGGCAATGATTTAATTTTTTTTGTAATATAAACTACAACACGTTGTCTACGTAAAATTAAGTACCTGAATACACGAACAAAATGTATAAAATTATGTAAGTAGCTATATTATCTCTATACCTGCAAACGAATGAAAAATAAAACTATACTCAACCTTGGAAAGTCATTAAACCTTTAATTAATAGGTATGGTCGGGCCGAAAATCACTTGGATTTTCTGCAAAGTAATTCTAATTTTTTGGACCTGTGAAAAACGGGGTTCTTGCTAATAGTAACAATAATAATAAAAATTAATACTAGGATTAGCAAATTGATATAAAACTAAGCACCATGAAATGAAATGTACATGCAAGAAATAAAAGGCTTTTATAATTCTCAGTAGCAGCCTGGCTTCAGGATTTTAGTGACGTTTCACCCCCTTTGCCTCTACCTTTGGTGTTAATCCTGAACTATGAAATGGAGGGATCAGAGAGTGCGCACATTCGTAGCCTAGCCCTTCACACGTTTACTGCTAAACATTGGCCTCCCACAAGGAACGCCACAAAGCACAGTCCTGAGCCACCTGCATCTATCGACTTCTTGCATATCTTTTTATCATTTCCGTCGACAAATTCGAGCGTAGTGCTCCCAACAAATACCGGCATAGGTGTAACGTGGACGTCACACATGATCTTTGTTTTGTTCATTTAAAGACCTAGCCGTTAGGAGACACTATGTACGTAGACGTAGGTCCTCCAGCGATTCTGCCATAAGGGCTATATCGCCGGCAAATCGAATGTGAGTGATGTACTCGCCATTGATGTTAATACCGTATCCTTTCCAGTCTAGAAGCTTGAAAACATCTTCCAATACAGCGGTGAAGAGTTTCTGAGATCTCGTCTTGCGCCTTTCCGCAGTTGGATAGGTTTTGTACTCTGGTTCTGTATTCGGATAGCCATCGTAGCCCTACTGTACAAACACTTCAGCACTTCGATGTACCGTCAGTCAACTTGGCATCGCTGAAGGGACTGTAGCACCGCCCATACTTCGCCGGAATCAAAGCCACACATTTCATAGTCCACAAACGCAAGACAAAGTGGCAGATTATACTCTACGGCTACGTTATAAAAGGAAACTCTTGTCCCAATTTCACGCTTCTAGGTACATCGGTTTGAGCTGTGTCTCTTAATACAATATTTTTAATACAAACTTTGCACCCTCGGTTTAAAACATTTAGGGTACATTTTCAAAAGCTTTCAAAGTATAAAAAAACATTAATTATTTTTACACCATAAAAATTTGATCACTTGCTTTGGAAAATCGCATCCTCAACTTCCAATCCTCACTGCGATACTTTCGAAGAAAAGGTGCAAGTCAACAATTTTGGAAAAAATTAAACATTAACGCCCTAAAAAAACCTTTGAAAGGCTATTTTATTTCAGCAAGCACATTCATTAACTGTACCTATATTCAATAATTTACGTGACTCGCCGTGTAGTAACGGCGTAAGAGAATCCATTATAGTTATATTTCACGATGAAGTTTTGATTTTGGTTACACATACACATTGTGTTAGTGTGCGTAGGCCTCGGGAGCGCTCCCGTTAACAACAACCAAAGTCAAAACTTCATCGTGAAATCGAATATAATAACTATACCACATATCATCTCGTGGCTGTCGTAAGAGGCAACAGAGAGAAACTGAGCAGTAGATAAGCAGCAACATCCAACTCATAATACCCCCGCTCCTATGAGGCAATAGTTATGGGGTAACCCTTGTTTATCTGTGGAATTTGATAGGCTGTAATGACATGACTCTGAGAATCGTCTGTGACACATAAACAAACAGACACCTAGGTGATTCCATGTGTCCATTTTTTGAGAACGGAACGCTTAGAATAATTTATCGTAAAATATTTATTCGTTAACACATACACTGCCGTCAGTCATCCTTTAAACGCATTACTCCGTGCAAAGTGACTGACACGGCAGCATAAGGGTTAATTCTAAATTCTATATTACATTATGTACAATAAAACCCAGTATTGTATGTACACGTCATTATTATTACCTATTTGACTTCTTTCACCTTACAAAACCACTTACAGTGCATTACCCTTACAATAAATCTCATAGATCGATGACATCAATCAAATAATAACGTGATATTCCATCCGAGGGCTCATCATAAGCTTTTAGAGATCTATTGTGCGATAAAAAGCTCTCATATAACGTGTTATCAAATAAAAGAAAGGTGTGAATTTTCACAGCCGGTGTTCGAAGCCCCACCTACATAAGATGGCGCAGTCCCCTCCATTAGATTATCAGCCAGTAGCGTTAGAGAATCACAGCGAGTTCATACCTACAGCCACTGTAGCCGTTCATTTGGTACCACCTATTTTCGGAAGTAATTATGTGAACGAGATTGCAGAAGAGTGAAAATTTAGTATCCTACCGGCTTTAATCATCGATGACAATCTACCTTTAAAAAAAATATTGAAACTTTTTCAATCATGTAATATTTACCTACGTAATACATATTGATAAAAATGAATTCACTTAACTGCATTACGAGCACTTACGATGAACGAAAATCAAGTATTAATAAAAAACGACTTGGCTGTGATGTTAATAAAGAAGAAATGTTTTATTGTGAGTCAGAAACTGAATATGATAGTGAAAATGAAACTATTGATGTTATTTGTGAAAACAGTGGGATTTCAGTGCGGAATAACAATGACCTTCAGTTTAATAACTTTGCAAATCCATTTGTCCGTCCCGACGGAGTATTCTTTTTCGAACAAAACTTAAATTTTTATTCTGAGAAAGACGAATTTAAACCCAAAAACAATCGTTGTTATAGTGAAGAAATAAAGAAAAGTGACCAAAACAGTTCTAGTGACGGCAAAACTAAAACTTTCCTCATTGACGATATCCTCGGTAATCACAAACAAACTAGTTCAAATAGTGGAAAATCTGTTACACAGTACGATCGCGATCATTTCGAGGAAAATGCTGATGAACACAATGGTATGTTGGTTGTTTTTAATAACATAAGCTTTGTATTCTACTTTTTCTCATATAATATATACTATATTGCGCTAATAATATGATGTAACATATTTTGATTTGGTGTTAAATCATTGGCATATGGTACTTCATTTATCATCCATTCTATACAGCCCATGAACTGTCCACTACTTAACATAGACCTCCGCCAGGGGGATTACCATAGTTGCTACACTTGGCAGGCGGGTTGGTTACCACAGTTTTTTTTGTAATTGCGCTCTAATCAAGAAGATGCTGCTGCTCATCTTCTGATTCAGTTTTTCTCTGTCGCTTCTTACGACACACGAGATAATATGGAGTAGTGAGTCTCTTGCGCTGCCTTCACACTTCTAATATGGTAATTGTTTAAAATAATATAAACACGCCAACTGAAGTCTGTGTTGTAACGACGACGAAAATTAATCTCTTCCTCCTTTAGAACTTTGGAACCAAAAAAACTTATTGAATTTTCAAATCGACTAGTAAAAGTATCTTGACTTATTATTTGTTCTATTCAATTGAGGGTTTATTGTACTGGTTGGGTACGAAATAACTAGAAAATGTGGTCGCTGATCGCTCTACTAAGCGTGGCCTGCCAAACGAGAGCAGTATTTAGCGGTAGACTGTTATGGGCTAAAGATGAAAAAGAAGGAGAATGTAGCTCTTGCGATATGGTGAAGTTTTAGTGAATTTTTGCCCAAATGTCAACCCCACCTTTCACCGTGTACATTCTCCTGCCTGACGACTGACTATAAACGTTAAATTCACCCAAAACCATCGAATTCAAACCCTTCTTAGCTTGATGGGGAAAATCGTAGAGCCAAGCTGCAGCTATATTGTGGTTGCAGTCATTTCATTACCGAAGCAATCTTGTCAATTCGAGGTTACCCATTTTTTTAATTCATTATTTGGCATATATGGGTCAAAGTTTTACGTTCAGATCATTAAAGAGAAATAAACAGAACATTATGCTCAACTTATTGTAACAACACGCATTCACGCACATATATTCATCTAAAATCATTTGCAACCATAAGCATGGCTTAGTTGTATATGTGTGCATCCAGCAGTAAACTTTTGCAGGCTGATAAAGAAAGGAGGAAAAAAGATGCGTGTTAAGAATTTAAACGTGTTTTCGGCATCACTTGATGTACGTAAGTAGTATTCTTTCTACCTTTCTTTGTTGGTCTGAGATTGTAAGTAAAGTTCAAACCATCTTGCTAATTCTAATGTATAGTTTTTTGTATGGGCCGGCTTTTACAATCACTCGCAATTCCTTGTTAGAAATCGAAACTTATATACAATAGACTTTTTGAATGTCTATATACGACAGTAACTCTAAAAACTATTAAGTCTAATAGTTGAATGATGTTATAAGCTTGGAAGTAAAAAAAGTTTTACATCCGAAAATTTTCACCGGCCAATAATATTTTCAATCAAAGTTACTTTACGTAACGGTAATTTCATATTTAAACACCTTCCATAAAACAGCCTAAAAACTTTTCATAGAAAGACAAGACTACGCTCAATTCTTGATATTCAAATTAAAGAAAAAAGTGTATTGTATTTTCATCACAGTATTACCATATTTAATCTCTGTAATTTTTAGAACTTACAGGATTCCTTAACGATATTTTCAATTGTAATTTAATAAATTGAAATTGAATATGTATTGAAAATGTTAATGTTAGTGCATTCAAGAATCGAACTTACGTTAGATTTTAGAGGGCCATTGAGCAGTATTTTGCACAATATCCACCACTTTTGCATAAATAACAACCTAATTATTTTTTAATTTTTGCACCCAGTATCATCAACGTCAACTTGTCAGGAGCTTACGGCCCTAAACAGCGCCGAATTGCTTGCGGGCCATGCGTACGCGCACTGGTTGGCAATTCATCAACCCTCGACTACATTTTATGGTAAGTTTACACTTTTTATATCCTTTATCCTGTAAAAAGGGCGCTGCTGGATAATAGGCCTCTGTTCCTACTCAGGAGAATTTGCAGAAACAGTAATTACACCGCCTGCAGACATACCCACGAATGCATTACGATGTTAATCTCATTAAAATAAATTTATAAAGAATGTTGTTTGTCAAAAATACATAGGAAAATCGTATAGTTCCCTCATTCCAAATGTTATTTGTCTCCATCGTCCAGCGTCGTTTGTTTAATAAAAATATAGTTATAGTCCATATGTTTTGGGACATTAAACTATAGTTGTCCTAAATTGTCACCACGGACCTGTAACAATGCAAGCACTGCTATTTGGCAGCAATACATAAGAGAGTGATACCTACCCAGACAGACTCCTAGTAGACCTAATATTTAAAAAATATTTTAAAATCTTTTATTTTTTTAATTAGAGATTTTTTAAACAAATATCTTAAAGACTTATAATGAAAAATAAAAGCGAAAATTGGTCCATTCATGACTTTAGAATAGAATAGAATAGTATAGAATAGAATAGAATATTTTTTATTCAATATAGATTACATGTGTAATTCTTATTGAAAGTCATTTTTTACTTTACCACTGGTTCGAAAAAAAACCTCTGTCCTGGGAAGAACCAGCAAGAAACCCAGCGGGACTTTTTTTTAAAATAAATTTTACATTAATGGTTGTACAAACTATTTAAGTACAAAATTTATTTTAGAAACTGCTTGGAAGCGACCACCTTATTCCCAGGGGTTATTATCAACCATGTATTCATTTATACTATAATAACCCTTTTTATACAGTTTCAGCTTAACAAAACATTTAAACTTGGTAATAGAGAGAGCCTGTACACTTTCCGGGACCTTGTTGTAATAGCGTATACATTGCCCCAAGAATGAATTACTGACTATGTAGAGTCGAGAAACTGGTATCACTAGCTTGTGTTTGTTCCTAGTGTTTACAAAATTTATATCACTTTATTTATATTATTGTGTGCGAACAACATATCACTTGACAATACATAATTGCCACGCATCTTTACGTGGTAGAGCCACGCTGCAGATATGTATAGCTATAGAACGACTCGACCGGGGTAGGACCACGCTCTCACAAAATACCTACTAAAGTAGTAGCGCCGTCATACCTTGTGTTCACTTTACAAAAAGGCTTACCGCCTTACGTGTCTCGAACACAGATATTATATCCAGGGACGCTTTCACTCTACTCCGTTTTAAGCTATTTGCGTTTTTCTTTTATTAAACTGTAGTGACAAACGAACTTACACCAATAGTGAATAGTGATGGCTCCGTGGCGCAGTGGCTTAGCAATGAGTTGCAGCGCCGAGGGCCGCGGGTTCGAATCCCGTACGGAACAAGTATTTGTATTGCATACAAATAGTTGTTCCGGGTCTGAATGTTCATCCTTGTGGAATTTATGTATGTAAACTACCCCCGCGATACAGTGGTGAATCTTAGTGTGGAGGTAATTTTTAAAAGAAATAAAAAAAAATAGAACGTGGCTATTGCAATCCGTGAACACCTGCAGCGAACTTCGAACATAAAAGTCTATGAATGCGTTATCACTTCCGAGGACCGAGAGAAAGCCTCATATCTGCAATTATCCTGGCTCTATACGCTTCAGACCGGATCACAGTAATGTAAGTGCTGTTATTAAGCAGCAAAAATAGTTAACTATCCAGACGGACTCCTAGGCAGAAAAAGATTCCTACCACCCAGACCTAGAAGAAATAAAAAAACAAAAGAACCTAGAAGTTATTTACGTCACTATATACGACGGCCCTATCAAAATCTATACACCTATACATATAACTAAGTAAAATTGAAGTGCACGTCTTTAATAGCTAATCTGTCTTTAATGTCCGAGCCTGTGAATGTTGGTGTTCCACTAGGCTGCGTGCTATTTCTTCTGCATATCAATGATATGTAGGAGTGGGCAATACAAATCGTATGTAGATACAATATCTTTAAATAAGTACAATATCCAATATCTATATATCGGGTGACAGACTATGTATTGGATACAGCTGTTGTACAGCTTCACTTCAAAGAACACCAAACGTAGTGATCTAAGTACTCTTTGAGAAGATCTAACATCGAAATGAAAGATATAATAATAACGTAAAATACATGTAAAATATCTAATAATATGATACACTGATTCACTGAACTTCGAACGGACTACGAGCGCGCAAAAGAATGCAAGGTATTAAAATAATTGAATAAAAAAGAGATATAATATCTTATACCAATCTTACCCTATTTCAAATCGTATCTACGTATTGAATTTGAATATCAGATATTTAATCTATATATTTCAATATCTATGTATCGGTTAATATCTATATGATATTGTAACTTTGTTCTTACAAAAGTTGGTATTCTGTACTAAACGGTGATACGCGATTTTGGGTGGATTTGGTTTGCTTAGATATAAAGATATATTGTAATATCTAAGTATGCTATTACGTATTACGTATCTATGATACTCTAAAACGGGTATATCTATACCCGTTTTAGAGTATCATAGAAAATCGGGTATCACCGTTTAGTACAGAATACCGACTTTTGTAGTGAGTTTTGTAAGTGAATTCTATACTAAACGGTGATACGCGATTTTGGGTGGATTTGGTTTGCTTAGATATAAAGATATAATGTAATATCTAAGTATGCTATTACGTATTACATATCTATGATACTCTAAAACGGGTATATCTATACCCGTTTTAGAGTATCATAGAAAATCGGGTATCACCGTTTAGTACAGAATACCGACTTTTGTAAGAACAAAGTTACAATATCACATAGATATCAACCGATACATAGATATTGCAAATATATATTAGGTCCTTACATTTATGAAATTAGCGTTTTGTCGTACTGACCACTTTGATCTGAAATATCTCCTCTTTGATTAAGAATTCAAATTCAAATTTATAAATTCATTTAGCTGGTACATTTGAATTTTGAAAACAGTCATTCATTTGTTTTTTCCTCATTATTTTTTTCTTTGGCGTCGCTTATTACCGCACAATGGAAAACATGAAATATCGGTATATTTACGAGTACGAGTTCTACCGTGGCACCAGTGCTGCAGAAACAGCTCGAAGGATTAATGATGTGTACGGCGCTGATGTCGCAAAGAAAGTACGGTACGTTTTGGTTTCAACGTTTTCGTTCTGGAAATTTCGACCTTCAGAACCAACCCATGGACGGCCAGAGACCAAAAGTAAAGAATTAAAGGCTATTGTGGAAGCGGGTCCATCACAAAGCACTTCAGAGATAGCTGCAGGCTTCGGGGTAAGTGATAAAACTGTATTAATCCACTTGAAGCAAATCGGGAAAGTAAAAAAAACTTGAACGATGGGTACCTCATGAATTGAGTGAATCGAACTTGCAAATACGCGTCGACTGCTATGTTACTTTGCTCAACCGACACAATAATGAAGGATTTTAAATTGAATCATTACTTGCGATGAAAAGTGGATACTGTACGATAATCGGAAACGCTCGTCGCAATGGCTGAACCCTGGAGACCCAGCCAAATCTAAACGAAAATTGACTCAGAAAAGTTACTTGTGAGTATTTGGTGGACTAGCGCCGGTGTCGTTCACTACAGCTTTCTAAAATCTGGTCAAACGATTACGGCAGATATCTTTTGTCAGCAACTGCAAACCATGAAGGAAGAACTAGCTGCTAAACAACCGAGATTGGTCAATCGCTCTAGGCCACTGCTGCTTCACGACAACGCAAGACCACACAGTACACAACAAGCAACCACTAAGTTAGATGAGCTACAATTGGAATGTTTGCAACATCCACCGTACTCCCGGACCTTGCTCCAACAGATTACCATCTTTTCCGGAATTTGGACAACTTCTTACAAGGAAAAATTCAACTCCGATGCGGCAGTCAAACCGCCTTCAAAGAGTTTATTGATTCTCGCCCCATGGTTTTTTTAGTAAAGGGATCAATGAACTACCTATGAGATGGCAAAAGTGCACAGATAACAACGGTGCATACTTTGATTAATTAAATATATTTTACAAAAATTGCCTTTATATTCCTCCGTACAAAACGCTAATTTCATATGTAAGGACCTAATAGATTAAATATCTGATATTCAAATACAATACATAGATACGATTTGAAATAGTAAGATTGCCCATGTGTGTTTGTTACCCATGTGATTATTACCCATGTGTAATGACATGTTGCATACTAGTAACATTCATTGTTATGCAGATGACAGCAGTGGCGATCTTTATACAATGGGTTTGCCAATATTTCTCGGGAACACATCGTCGAGTGCAGGAACAAACTTGTGTCTAAAGTCAAGTCTTTGTTGGACAAAGCCTCGGATTGGGGGCGACCACCATCTCACACTGCGACGAAACTCAAAATTCCATCCTCATTATCTCGATGGCTGGCGGTCCACTAGCGTGCGATTTACGCGGGATTTTCAGCTCCGTACAACCACACTGTAGAATTTACTGTTGCCATCGGTTTTCCGGACCGATACGACTTAGGGACCTTCAAGAAAAGAGCCTACTCCTTCCTAAAAGGCCGGCAACGCACCTGCAATTCCGTCGTGTTGCGGATGTGGGTGACAGTGATCACTAACCATCTGGTGAGCCGTATGCTCGTTTGCCTCATCTTCCATAAAGATATCGAAATAACTCGCTTCTATTAAGCTCAGGGGGTTATTTTCATGCTATTAAGACATGGATAACCATTCATAAATTTATTGTCTGTCTGTCTGTTTTTTTTTGTGTTTGTTTTCGGAATGGCTGAACCGATTATGATGAATCTTTATGTGATAGAGGGCAAAGGCAGGAGTGATCTAGACTATGTTTTATCCAAAAAACATGCAACTTTTATCGTAAAATCAAAAATTGAGAACATAAATGGTTTTAATGAATATCTCATAAACTGTAAGTAATAAGAAAACGATTCAACCAAACTTTTTGGTTTGCAATTTTACACAAAAAAGGTCCTTAAAGTGTAAGTTACCTCTCGCAGTGTTGATGCAAAATCGATTTTTAACATTTTTTTTTATTTGAACTCCATTTTACAACAAAACTATGAATGAGTGTGATAAAACATATCTTTAAAAGATCTTCAATTTTCGACCGACTTCTAAAAGGAGGAGGTACTCAATTCGAATGTATGGTTTTTTTATGTGAGTTACCTCATAACTTTTTTCTCGGTGAACCGATTTCGATGATTCTTTTTATTTGAAAGCTAGTGATCCTCATGTGGTCCCATATAAATTTGATCAAGGTCTGACCAGTGTTTTTTGAGTTATCTTATATAAACTATTAATTATATTGAAGTCGGTTGTACAAAATTTTAATTTTACCACTTGTATGATTAATGTTAACATTTTCCTACATCGCACATAGGTTTCAAAATAATAGCAAAAAAAGTGAGTTTAAAGTAGTTTTTCGACAGTTCAACTACTTGCACAAAGACCTCTGTTTTGAATCTTCCCTATTTTTTTAATTCGAGTTCTACGCAGACAAAGTCGCGGGTAAAAGTATTACTTATAATCGTTACTTTAATATACATAATATGAATACTTTAATTTTTAGTTATGATACTTTACGTAAGTTTCTTAACAGAAAAGGAATAGGTAATGATTTCTTATATTTACGCGCACACTACACATTGAATAAAACTTGACGAAACGTCGGGAATTAAAAAATAATTTTTTTTTTTTATAAGATAGGGTGACAAACGAGCATACAGTCCACCTGATGGTAAGTGGTTGCTGTGACCCATAGACATCTACATCTATCTTCAATAAAGAATCAAAATGCAGATGCGTTGTCACCCGTGAGGACTAAGATGGAATGCCTCTTTTCCAGTAAAAGGGTCGCCGGTTCTCTACACTCACCATACGAAACACAGCAGTGTTAAGCTGCTATTTTACGCTGGTATTCTGTGAGGCGTGGTCCTTCCCGGTCGAGCCGACCCATTCGTACTACAACTATACTACTAATATAGCTGCAGCATGGCTCTACCACTTTAATAGTAGAATTAAACGCGATAAAATCCGTAAAAGTAGTTTTGTTCAAAGAAGAGGAATATCAATTATATCGATACTCGCATTTTAATGTTTTAAATTATCCACAACCCTAATTATATCGCGTGCCAACTCCCGGGTGTAATTCTTCACACGCAACGCTTCCTCAGCCGGCACGCAATCATCCCTCACATCTCTAGCATTCATAATATTTCTGAAACATGCGTGTGATTCATTCGCTTTTATCTATACATACATATAAATAAAATTGAAGTGTCTGTCTGTAATGCCTTATATTGAACTGAGGGGGTCAGTTGCATGCTATTAATACTTGAATAACCATTTTTGAAATTTTTGTCTGTGTGCCGGTGTCCGGGCTTATCTTCGGATGGCTGAATCGATTGTAAACAAGCTTCTTAAACAGATAGAGAGCAATGTCAGGAGTGATTTAGGCTATATTTCATCCGAAAAACTTGAACATTTAAAAAAAATGAAATAAATGTTTTCTTAAATCTAAACAATGCCACATTAATAGATCCTACCGAAGCGACGCCAGGGCGGGTTGCTAGTTATAATAATAGTACTTTTATTTTAGACCTAGAGCCATGCTACAACTATATTAAAGTTGTAGTATGAATGGGTCGACCGGGGCTCCCACGCTCTCACAGAATACCAGTGTAAAATAGTAGCTTAATGCTGCTATGTTGAGTGTAGAAAACCGCGGCGACCCTTTTTACTTGAAACGAGTCATTCTATCTTAGTCCTTCAAGTGTGACAACGCATCTGAATTTTAATTTTTAAACGAGAGTAGTTGTAGATGTCTATGGGCCACAGCATCCACTTACTATCAGGTGGACTGTGTGCTCCTTTGTCACCGTTATTCTAAAAAAAATCGTTCGACGAACATGTTCAGAATACTGTTGCGGCTGCCATGGAGGAGTAAGTACACTGATCATCACAGACATCTGTTCGTGCTTCTGCAAACTTCCTGATGCGCTACAAAAGCGAGACAACCCGAGCAGGGCTTTGAAAATGTTATAGAACAGGTTATAGGTCACTGTCACTGTGTATATACACGAAACTTAATAAGATGTACAAGTTAAACTTTGCAAACATATCACTGCTATTCATTCATTGTTAATTATTCTAAATATTATATTTTCTCCGTTTGTTGATCTTTTATTTTTGATATTTTTTAATTTAACTTAAAAATGGCGTTAGCCTAACAGTCCCAAGTGTAAAATTAAATAGTTGTGGGTTCAAATCCGTGATTTGACTACTTTCACAAATCGCTGCTAACGCACGCATTTTCAGCTTGGAAAGGATTAGGAGAATACTAATTTGGTTAAATTATATTAATAGCATCGATAGTATTATTTTATTCAATATAAATAATATTCATATAATCATATATTTTTATGTCGAGATATATAAAATAATTTTATAGAGTTAGATTAAATCTCAAGTAGATGCTAGCAACACTTCAAAAAAATCACACCGCAAAAATGACGAAATATTCTGCTGACGAAGAGCAACGTTTCAGGTGCAATATTTTGTACCTAAAATTCTAAACATGCTTATTAGTATCGCACTAAATATTTGTCTTGATATAAAAACTTCAAAAAGAGTCCACGAAAAGCTAGCCATATTCATCACGCTGGGCACTGTCCAGCTCAACGCTCAACACTGTCCAGATAGGTGAGCATTGTGATGATACAGCCGCACTCGTAACGATGCTCTGTACTACCAGTTTTTTTTTATAGATTAAGGTTGATAAACGAGCACACAGTCCACCCGATAGTAAGTGGCTTCTGTGTCTCATCTACATTTATCCTCGATTAAGAAACAAAATGCAGATGCGTTGTCACCCCCGAGGACTAAGATGAAATGCCTCGGTTCCAGTAGAAGGGATCTCCAGTTCTCTACACTCACCATACCAAACACAGCAGAATTGAGCT
Source organism: Parnassius orleans (assembly GCA_029286625.1). Lineage (NCBI taxonomy): Eukaryota > Metazoa > Arthropoda > Insecta > Lepidoptera > Papilionidae > Parnassius > Parnassius orleans. The sequence continues at coordinate 951,350 of JAGSMP010000027.1, read as the reverse complement.
GCTATTTTACGCTGGTATTATATTAGTTCATCTAGGAATAGATATTATACCGTCATTCGGCACTCAATAGAACGTAGTATGTTAGTTACCAGAGCGTATAGCGTGCAGATATGATTGCTTTTAGAGGTGTCAAACCCCTTACCTCCATAAATGACTATCATTAAAACTAATCTAAATATTTTTTCCAAAAAACAATACTTTCCTTACTTTAAAATGCGTGACTAATGGATTTAAGTTAAGTATTTTGTTCGAATATACACGATCTCACCTCGAACATATTTCAGTGGCTATAAATTAGTGTGAGGGTGCCATGTCCGAGAATAGGCCGGGGGTCCAGCAATAAACCAAACTTTCTATGTCAACTCAGTGGTGCACGGTAAACTAACCAATGACAAGTCCGAGAATGTGGGAATGCTTCTCAAATCTTATTCAGTAACAAGATACAAAGTATGAATGATATAAACTTTGAATAGAAGCAAAAACCATTAATGGTACCTTTAATATTATCTATCATTTTTTTTATTAAAGAATATACAGGGTTATTTTGCAATAACCGGCAAAATTTACAGAGAAGGTTCAGAATAAGTAATATAGGCAAATGGTGAAAAAAATTAATTAAAAAATCTCAAACATCTGTCCGTTTTATCTTTTAAATTCAAAATGCATGGTAATGCATTATTTTAACTGATTTTACTGCGCGCACACATTCGTAAGGGTCGTTACGTAGGCAAAAACGTTGTTGTCAATTTGGGATAATTTCAAATAAAAGTAGAAGCCTTATTTACACGTATTTTCAAAAACTGCAATAACGGTATTATTATTTATATATTTGAACTTAATGATTTCTTATATTTACCGGAACACTACAGATCGAATAAAACTATTTTTACGGATTTAGTCGCGTTTAATTTACTTATTTTAATTCCCGACGTTTCGGGTGCTTTACAGCAACCCATGGTTACGGGAGGGACTGAGATGTTTGACGTCCCGATGGCATAGTCAGCCCGGCTACCTTCAGTTTTTGAATATTAATATTATTGTTTCATTAAGTTCAATTAAGTTTAAAATTTGGCTCTTCTTTTAAAAATAACCCTGTATTTTTTTTATAGGAGAGGGGGCAAAATAATATTTGTATGATAATAGAATTTTGCTGTCTAATACTCTTTTCAGATTCTCATTCATTTCTATATTTAGGAATTTTTATAATTAATACGTAGAATTAAATACTCTAAATTACAAAAATCCACATCATTTAATTTCAAAGCATAATTAAATATCTAAAAGAAACATGAACTTATAATTATAATTCAATACGTTTACTTCCATCAGATGTTTGAAACTGTTAAAAAACATCGTAAAGGTGAAAAATGTTTAGCTGCTCTACTAATATGTAGAGCTAATAAAGAATACACGCCGTTGCGTTTCGCGCGATAAGTTCGAAGATACGTTCGTCGAATTGTCGCCAGTGGTCGTCGTCGGACGGTGGTCGAGACTTCGCACCGAGGTGTCGACAAATAGCTGCCGCGACAATAGTTACTAACAAAGCTTGTCTATTTGTCCACTTCCTTAACGTAGGGACAGAGGGACTGCGATGTGCTTAACGAGAACAGGACGCGATACGACTTTAATAGATAACTTTGACGCTCCGCGTTTTGGGTGACCTTTCTTTACATCTTGGTTAATCTTTAACTTCACATGCAGAATTAAAAATTCAGAGTTGTTTAGTTGTAAATACATTTGCCTTAGTAGTAAAAATCAAATGGCTAGTCTAATGACGCAAAAAGGCCAAAGTAGAGCAGTTTGAACAACAACCTACGCATGGTAACTGACAGAAACTGACCGCGTGAATCCAAAACTCAAACAAAACAGTAAGAGGCCTTTAACCACTATTGTAGACCACCAGCATGATAACTAATTTGGTTTGATAACGTAATTTTATGTGCAATTTATATAATGTATGCCTACGATGCAGAAGAAATAACGTTTTAAAATATTATGATAAAGAAAAGATTTTCAATTTCTTGTTTTTTTTTAAAGCAGAAATCAGAAATTGGAACTAATGACGATAAAGAGTTAAACAAAAAAAGTTTATGTTTAAAAAAATAACACAAACCAGCATTTACAAAATACCGATGCAGCGATGGAGCGAATTTTATAGAGAAATGTATGCGTGTGATGATCTTAGTGAGGATCCGGGGATGACTCCGTGACTGGTACGCCAGACCTGGACCTCGATGACGCTGAGGTCATCAGTATGAAAGAGATTGAACGTGCGATTCGAAGTTTGAAATGTGGTAAGGCCGCGGGACTAGACAGAGTTACTGCTGAAATGATCAAGTATGGTGGGCCTCGCGTCTGGGACAGCTTTCATCTGCTGTGCAATTTGTGCTGGCGGACGGGGGACGTCCCGGATGATTGGCGATCCGCAGTCATTGTGCCTTTATATAAAGGTAAAGGTTCATTTTGACTGCGGGTGCTATCGGGCGATCAGCCTGACCAGTTTAGCAAGTAAAGTATACTCGAAGGTTTTGACACGTAGGATGCAAGAGAAATCGGAAAGATTTCTATGGGAGGCTCAATGCGGATTTAGACCTGGAAGGATGCACGGATCAAATATTTTCTCCGCATGATCACGGAGAAGCTTCTGGCTGCTAACCAGAAGATTTTCTGTGCTTTGTGGATCTTGAGAAAGCATTTGATAAGGTTGTAAGGAAGAAAATGTGGGAATTGTTGCCGGGGTACGGTGTGGATGGTCGATTGCTAAGGGCTGTGCAGGCACTTTACTGCGACTGTAAAGCCTGTGTGCGGGTAGGGCATGACCTGTCACCCATGTTTAGCGTCAAACGGGAGTAAAACAGGGTTGTGTCATGTCTTCCTGGCTGTTCATACTATATCTCGACAGCTGTTTACAGAAGCTGAAAGATAGCTGTCTGGGTGTGAAATTGGGTGACATAAAAGTAAATTGTCTGCTGTATGCTGATGATGCAGTGCTTATTGCACCATCAGAGGCAGAACTGCGGGCATTAGTCACGCGTATGAAAGAGGAATGTGAAATTAAAGGTCTCCGTTTGAATGCCAATAAAACTAAGGTTCTGGTATTTGAAAGGGACGAAGAGAGAACGAAGTGTGAAATATGGGTAAATCAAGAATGTCTAGAACAGGTAAATGAAATTGTATACTTGGGAGTGCTTTTAGCCGATGGAAGATGTGATTTAGATGTGGACAGGCGTGTCGCTGCCGGGAACAAAGTCAATGGTGCCTTGACTGCTTTGGTCAAAAGGCAAGGCGTAGTGAAGAGCGCACGCCTTGCAATACATAACGCAGTGTTGGTACCAACTTTGTTATATGGCAGCGAAACCTGGGTATGCCAGAAGAAGCATAAAAGCAAGTTGAATGCAGTGGAGATGCGATCTCTTCGTAAAATGTGCGGCGTTACCATGGCCGACCGAAAGCGAAACGAAGAGATTCGCAATATGGCAGGTTTGAAAGATGAACTTATCACAAAAATTGATAAGGGCGTGCTTCGATGGTTTGGGCACGTTGAGCGAATGAGTGAAGACCGAATGGTGAAGAAAATATATAGCGAGAAAGTTAATATTAAAAGGTGTCGAGGTAGACCGAGACTAACTCGAAGACCATGTGAGCAAACTGCTCGAAGAGGGAGGGTCAAGAGTACTCGGATACCTAGACGTGCATGTATGAAGAAGATTATGAATCTGAAAGAAGCGAAAGAGATATGTAAGGATCGTGACACTTGGCGATCTGTTCTCTGGCTACCCTGTCAGGGATTGTGCGTGAAGATAAGTAAGTAAGTAAGTACCTAAATAAAAATAAAAGACCATTCGTTTCAATCGATTTTGTTGTAGTTGGTTAAACATGCTGTTCTTGTAAATCGTATATTGCTTACGTAAACTATTAGTGGTCTGTTAGCGAGGCCATCACACGCCATACAACCGCTACAATACTCTGTTGACACACGAGATGTCAAACTGCGCAGGCGCAACGCAAACACCCTGATTGTGTTTATTGCCACTTAACGAGAGCCCGCGACAATTCCGATTAGTACTCGAGAAAAAAATCACCGTGTTTGTCTTAAGCGAAAGCAGCTACTTTGTAAATGATTTTTTTATTACAGCACAAAGAAAAACTTTCTTGCAACCGCATTTTGTCATCTATGTATTTTCATACAACTTCCTAGTTTTACAATGACTTTCGGCAAATTATATTCGTATCGACTATACGGTTATTGTAAATTATGTTACACCGTTTGCAAAACACATTTATGATTAATATTAGATAAAATAAGTCACTTTATTTTCCACAATTTATGACAATGTATAATTTTACTGTTGAACGCAAGCCTTGCCATTACAACACTGGACGCATCACACCTTAGACAACAACGTCTTAGGTGTGAGGTCCTGTTACCTCATCCTACCTTTCGAAGATTTGTTTGACATATCGCTTTTTCCACTTTTAAAAGATGGGAAAAACATCCAATCACTGAATGATAAACATACAAACAAATTATGTGTAATAAATATGAAATAATTTACAATCACAACAATTCACATGTAAGCAAAACTTTAAATCTTTAATTTTAAGACAATGAATACACACAAACGTGAAATAACCTTATTATTAAGCATTTAAAGGGGCATTTAACAACTTTTAATTAAATTCAATGCCTTTAAATTATCTTAGCCATGTTTTTTTAAACCACAAAAAATAAAGATACGCATAAATATGGAATGCATCATAATATATTATGTTTTAGATGACAAGAGCAGCAGAAGACCACGGCGAGCTGGGCCTGAACGCAAGCCACGGCAAGCATACAGTGCTAAGCAACTTGAACGACTTGAAGCCGAATTCAAATTGGACAAATATCTCAGCGTATCAAAGAGAATGGAACTCTCAAAGGCACTGGGTCTCACAGAAGTACAAATAAAAACATGGTTCCAAAATAGAAGAACTAAATGGAAAAAACAGTTGACATCTCGATTGAAAATAGCGCAGCGTCAAGGATTGTTTCCCGGGCAGATATTCAGCCATAGTCCCCAGGCATACTCACTTTTAAATCCGTACGCGTATGCACCACTTACTTGTGTTTTTACTCCAGTAACTTTACCATCTACACCTTAAATACATATCTGAACGAATTCAGTAAAGCTTTGGAGATTGTTAATTTTTATTTTAACAATATTTCTCAGGTAATTAAAGAAACAAAATACCTTCATCTTTACTATTTTATTTATTTGAAAATTATTTTTCTTGCATTATATAGTGAAAAACCTACGTAATACTTTATTATTATTAATTATAAAATCTGTACAAATAATAATACCTGATGAGCCGATGACCTCAATCGGTCAAGTCGTTCCAAAGTTACACGATCAGTAACAGACACTGTGGCGTGGCAAGGGTTGCTGCCGCCCAGGTGCGATATATCCATCAATAAGTCTTATTTAGTTTATAAATATTATTAGAAAGAAATAAAACCAAATGTGTTTGTGCAGATTATTTCAATTTTGAGAACTTTTAATGTTAAATGTTCGTTATATTTCAATTAAAAGTATTCAGTAAGAGCTTTTTTTTTATATAATGCTGCCCTGGCTGCCCCACTTGCGGCGCCACTGGACACATCTTCAATTATATAATATTATAAAATAGGTACAAATTTCATTGTTACATCGTGATCTCAGTGTTCAGTATTTATTAATTAAATATAATGCATAAGTAGAATTCACACACGTAAGTTACATTGCTTCAAATATATGGAGCTCAAAATATTTTGAAAATATTCTGAGATTTGAAAATTGGAGGCAAATTGCCCTTACACTGATTAAATATAATATAATAAGTGGTCCATGCCAAATACAGTCTCTGTCTGTCTGTCTGCTTGAGAGTGTTTTACGTAGATGATTAAAGAAAGTTGAAGTGCCATGCGTCGAGGAGTATGACGTATAATTAATTACCTCCAAACAGCATACACACATATACAAATATATGTAAATAATAAGTCCGATATTAACATAGATCTGTTTCTGTCGTAACTTCATCACCACACTTGGGATCGATTTTCGTAACATTTGTAGAGTGTTAACTATTTTTATTACAGTGCGAAATACATACCTAATCATTCTTTAACTCGCTACTTTTGTCACTTCGTCTATTGGTTTGTCCTATATCGAAGGTGTGAATACTGAGGTAGTTAATTTGTTTTATGTCATGTTACTTATTAGTATAGTAATATAATGTAGAGATTAGAAACATTTCCGTTGTGTATATATTTTAAATAATAATCGGAGTTTGATTGTTTTCCACTTGTAATTTAGTAGAGCTTGTAATTCTGCATTAGCCATATCAGTACAAACATATAAAAAATATTGTGTGAAATTAAATTAAAAAATTCCCGGCATAAACTTCAATTAGGCCTGGATACTATGCAGTTTTCATCTGACTATAATATTGCGAATTACGTACCTAACATTCACATAAAGTATTTTTAATTAATAGACTATTTGACATTAAATACTTTGATTTGAATAAAATAACAAAAATCAGATTGATTTTATTAATAAATAATTTATTAGCTTTAAATTAAAGTAAATTTAAGACTTTACTTTTTCTTTGGACGTTCAAAGGAATCCTGCTACAATTTTTTAATTATCATTTAGAATACAGGCATATCATAAAAACAGACAGAGCTTGTTAATTACAACAAATATGTATGAAACATATTAATATATATGTAAATCCGTAAAAAAATTCCCTGTTCATTTGTATAAAACATGTTTTTATATTAGTTGATACTTAATTTAAATAATAAACATATCCACCATCACAATATTTTTTATTTCCGAAAAATTCAACATTATCAATATTGAACTCATAAATTACAAGTTTTTGGTCTAAAAGACTAAGAAAGTAAATTGAAGATGTTTGTGGGGCAGAAATAGTTGATGAACTTTTTCCAATAAGATCACCTAGTTTAATTTAAGCCATTTGCTGTAGAGGCTATCGGTCAGTGGGGTCGACGTGCGGTGAAGTCCCTTTTTATTATAATTTTTTATATTGTATATTTTACTAATAAGTTAATACCAATAAATACTTACACGACAAAAAAAATAAGTTAATATTTAAATTAATACTCCATTCAAATTCGAAATTGTAAGCATAATTTTTTCTATCTGTCCATGTATTTATATACGAAACGACATGATTATAGGTAGAGACAGTGAAACTAAAAGTTGTGGTTTCGAACTCGCAATTCGATTGCCATCGCGAACCACGTAATTTATTATTAGTAATATTAATAGTTATTGATAATGTTATAATATTCTTTAACATAATAATATTTTTTGAAGCGATACTGATACTGTTTTCGGCTACTCTAGGTTCATTATATATTTACATCAAAGACAGTGATGTTTCGGATAAAGCTTGTCGCAGTCGGCTCCACCTAGCCCCAACGCAGCAGCACTCAGCGCGCCAAGAGCTCCCCCTCGCATCCATGCCACGCCAGCGCTACACAAAAAGGTAATTATATTCAATTGCATTATATTATATTTATATTTATTTATTTGTATGGATCTCCAACAGTTGTACATATTAAATTACTTCTAACACATGCCTTACATTTACAAATTACTATGTACTAACAATTATAGAAGAACACATCATTCTAAAACAATAGCAGTGTTTATAATTTGTCTATTTTAATGGTAGTTGGAACAAAAATAAGTTTAACGAACAAAAGATAGGTAATAGTTTTTGTAACATAAATAAAAGTTAACTTTAGCACAAAGTTAGTGACTAATTAATTTTCTAAACTGTCGTTACATTTTTTCATAAAAAGTGTGAGCCCGTCACAACTAATGTCCAGTGTTGCTATGTTTTTTACACATACATTGTATACGCGTACACAGAAGAGTACAATCTGCCACTTTGCCTTGCGTATGTGGACTATGAGAAAGCCTTTGATTACTTCGAAATTTGGGCAGTGCTGCAGTCCCTTCAGCGGTGCCAAGTTGACTGTCGGTATATCGAAGTGCTGAAGTGTTTGTACAACAGGGCTACGATGGCTATCCGAGTACAGAATCAGAGTACGAAACCTATCCAACTGCAGAGAGGTGTAAGACAGGGTGACGTTATATCCCCGAAACTCTTCACCGCTGCATTGGAAGACGTATTCAAGCTACTGGACTGGAATAGGATACGGTATTAACATCAATGGCGAGTACATCACTCACCTTCGATTTGCCGACGATATAGTCCTTATGGCAGAATCGCTGGAGGACCTAAGCACTATGCTCAATGACCTCAATAGTGTCTCCCAACGGATAGGTCTTAAGATGAACATGGACAAAACAAAGATCATGTTTAATGTCCATGTCACACCTATGCCGGTAGTTGTTGGGAGCACTAAGCTCGAAGTTGTTGACGAGTATGTTTACCTGGGACAAATAGTCCGACTAGATAAGTCCAACTTCGACCGTGAGGTCAATCGACGAATTCAACTCGGCTGGGCAGCGTTCGGGAAATTACGACACATCTTCTCGTCAGGTATACCTCAAAACCTGAAAACGAGATTGTACAACCAGTGCGTGTTGCCAGTGATGACTTATGAATATGAGACGTGATCCTTCACTGCTGGCCGTATGAGGAAGCTCAAGGTCGCTCAGCGAGCTATGGAGAGAGCTATGCTCGAGGTTTCTCTGCGTGGTAAACTTAGAAATGAGGATATACGCAGTAGAACCAGAGTAGCCGACATAGCCCAACGGATTAGTAAGCTGAAGTGGCAATGGGCCAGCCATATAGCTCGAAGAACCAAAAACCGATGGGGAAGCAAGGTTCTAGAGTGGCAGCCTCGTACCGGTAGGCGAAGTGTGGGGCGGCCCCCACTAGATGTAGTGGCGACTTGGTAAGACATGCAGGAAGTCGATGAATGTAGGTGGCTCAGCACCGTGCTTTGTGGCATTCTTTAGGGGAAGTCTATGTTCACCAGTGGACTTGTGAAGGACTATAATGATGAGGCATTCCATCTTGATCCTGTGACATCGCATGTAGTCCACTTTTTAAAGTTGGTTGCAGGTGTCCATGGGCTGCTGTAGCCACTTACAGTCACGTGGAATGTAACTTTTTTTAGTCAAAATTCAATTTTATTAAAAAATTTAATTTTACGCTGGTATTAACTTTTTCTTTGTCTATGGAGTCGATAACATTCAATTGCACGATAGACGAGTACACTTGTGTGTTCATCGGCATTAATTTTTCCTACGTAAATATCGACATTTTATTTAATTTCCTGTGCACCATAGGCCCACTAAATCTTTGATTGTCTACGGTCTACGGTATAGAAACAGTCCGCAGACAACAAAAGGCACATCACAACCAAAAATTGTGTGTTATATGAATATTAGCTTAGGCAGAGTATAAACCCAAGATCCAATATTAAAAATGATTGAACATCACAATGTACAATGATTAAAAAATGAAATAATTTTTTTAAAAGAAAAGCTAATTTCAACGAAGAATTGTACTCACTGCCAAAGGGGTAACCAATACCGGATGTTGTCTTGCACCTTTCTCGAGTGTTTGTTGCCAACGCACAATGTACGGTATAAGCACGGTGTGGTCCGTGGTTTCACAGCCATGAGGGCGTATCGCGTCAGCGTGTTGATCTTAGCGAGACGCCCGGCGCGTTCCACATCACGCTTGAACCGGAACCCTTGATCCACGTTTACTGTGTCCCCATTGTCAACCACTTGCACAACTTGGGTTTGTTGATCGTTCTAAAATAATATAAAGTTGTAGATGATTATGTGTGTTTTTCTCATTTCTGAGATGATTTTAAGGCAAGAAAATGTCAGCCGCGATGTCCGAATTAGTGTCTTTTTTTTCGAAATATTTTTTTTAATTTTTTAGACATATTTCTTCACGATGTTTTCCTTTAGCGCCGAACACGGTTTCGGCACGAAATTGCAATTAACAATGTCATTGGTGCCGGCGGGTCAATTTAAATTTTTAACCAAACCCGGGTTAATTCCCGCTGAATATTTTTGATAATCTTAACATCTTTCTTGTCAGTGTAATTTTTTTTATCTCTCCTTATCCAGTAGCAATCACTTCAGCGTCTTATACGATATTCGACTTTTTTTCATTTATGTTATATTTAATCGGTAAACCTATTTATGTTCTTCCTCTTCTTCAACAGCTCATCCAAAGTCCACTGCTGAAAATAGGCTTCATCATCATCATCATCATCATCAGATGATGAAGTCTATTTATGTTCTTCCTCTTCTTCAACGGCTCATCCAAAGTCCACTGCTGGATATGTGTTTAAACTCTTGGCAAATAGATAATCGATCGCAGTATCATATACCTGCACTTTTGGCGCTACTCCCCATAGCGGTCCGGGTATTACGTCTGTCGTAACGGGATATTTATACCGCCATTTATCGGAAGATATAAGTACTTAATCATAGTTGTATTTTGACCCCATCGGAATAAAATGGAGTGTAGTGGATTCTTTATGCCGCCACCACACGACAAACCGTATGTTACACATAAAAGTGTTATTAAGTACTGCCAACTTAGGAGATATCTATGTCTATGTAACAGTGAATAATATTTACTAGTGGTTAGCAAGTGGTCGAATTTAGACCGTAATTCATAAAATTTTAGGTTTGTATATTAAGCAAGTTGTATTTTACTTTCAACTGCACATTAATATATAAAACACAGATATCTTATATACAAAATATAAAATAAACGCTGTTTTGCCTTGACTTACGCTCCACACACTACTGAAAAAGGAACATTTGAATCACATAAAATTCACATATTACAGCTGGTAACATTTTAAAATTCTTAGGCGTCAATCTCTACTCTATCTGACTTTAAGTGTTTGATATAGGCCTGAGAGTACTGACATACATATGCTTGTACTTACTCTGAGACATTGACACCAAAAACCAAAGACTTGCCAAAGACTGTAATATAATCACTACGTTTTAGTATCAAATCAACCACATAGGTAATCAAGCGATAATTATGTGTTTAAAATTGGCAGTATGAACGTAAACAATGTGTTTTATTTTATTTTATGTATTTGTAACACAACTTAATAACAAATATCGTATAAAATTTTAGCTTTTTGCACTCTCTTTATTAAACTTTAACTATGCCAAATCTTATAATCCTCCTGGCGCGCAATAAGCTTAAAAAGGCATATAAAGTTTTCGCTTCCCGTATTAATGAGGGCATTCACGACTTTTTCTGCCACCAGGGCGGCGCCACTAGAAAGTGAGGTATAATATTTGACAGATTTCATAGCGGGGAAGTTAATTTGTTCGGAAAATGTAAAAGTTATTGTTTCTTTCTGTACTATTAGCTATATTTTATATTAATAACGTTAAAAATAAACAAACCAAACCACAGATATTCATAAAAGTAGATTTTTTTTAAAAAGTATAAAATGTGCAAAAAATTAAAGAGCAAACCACTGACGCATTGTTTTGTGTATTAATATGATACTCTAGAAACTGATAAACTTTTATTAAAAAAACAACTTCTCAATTAAATTACATTGTGTAACAAAAAACTTTACCTCAGTATCAACTAGCGACATCTGGTGAGCAAAAAATTATTGGCCCTGATTAATATACGAATATAGATAAGGCATAGTTCATGTCCTTTAAGAAAATCTAGTGACTACATTAATGTCATATCGATTAAACAACGTTTATTAAAACTTACCATTGTTATGCACATTAACACTTGCAGTGCAAACATGCCAAAAGACAGAAAAGCAATTCCAGTAAGCGAGATATCAAAGAGATCTGCAATCCCCAAACTGCTGTGATGCTCTCTTTCCATCACATACTCATCGTGAACCTCATGAGGAACAGAGGGTTGATGATAGATAGGTGGTGGTGGTGGCGGCAGCGAATAGTCATAACTACCACCTGGAAATAATTTCGCTGTATACTTGGTATTGGTCGAAAATTTTTTTTTGGAACGATGTTCCTTATCAGACGGTACAAATTTGGCAGATGGGGGCTAGGCGAGAAAAAGTGTAAGATTTTTCCGTCACGACCCCTTCTGACGTAGTGTAGACGGCCTTGGCGACTAATGAAGCGAGATGGAATAATATCCATCTCCCTCGCACTTTTTCTTATCTTGTCATGAAAGAAATATTATTTTATTTTAAATGACGTTTAATTTTAATAGACGCTAGTAGTTCATTTATTTGTAATTATTAATCAATAATATAATACGTTTATCAATAATAATATACTACGAAAGGAACTTCGTTCCAACCGAGTGTTCCACGACACTCACGCATGTTTTTATAGAATAAGGACGACAAACGAGCTTAATGGTAAGTGGATGCTGTTTCCCATAGACATCTACAGCTATCTTCGATTAAGAATCAAAATGCAGATGCGTTCTCACCCCTGAGGACTAAGATGGAATGCCTCGTTTCCTGTAAAAAAAACGTATCCTCTTCTCTACACCTACTATAGTTTGCTTGTATTTGGTTAGAATACAATTGCTGTTATGATAGCACAATTAATTTTCCCTGCTATGAGTCCCATTAAAAACTAGAAAAACCGAAGAAAAACAAACGCCACGATAATGTTTTATATTAGGGGCTCATTTTTTCTTTATTTATGTTCACCGATTTTTGAAAACGGCTGAACCAATTTAACTGGTATATTATTGCTTCGTTATAGATATAGGTTAGTCTTCAGAGTCCCCATGTAAAATTGAAGAAAAAATTCTACTTTCAGTGTAGAAACATAGGGAATTAAGTTGTTAATGTAACTATTTAAACAACATTCTACTTGTTACTCTGAAATTGTGATAATCCTTAATCCGCTCCAAAGGGTTTTTTTAAAAACTTATGATAAAAGTGAAGAGTGTTCTTTGAAATCGGTTTTTATTATTTACTGTAAGTTCCATTTTTAGTTTTTGTATTCGATCTTTACGTTGTATTAAAAGTTTTTTTTTTATTTTTATTAAATATACAAAATCCGATCAAGTATGTTACTTTCAAAAAAATATTAGTAATTATTAAAGAATCTTTCCCCTAAAATTTTTGAAAATTTGCTTAAAATTTTTTGTTCATTTATGGGTTTTTATTTACATTTTCACAATTTTAGCCGTACCGTGTACCGTGTAGTGACAGTGTAAGAATATCCACTACCCCATATCTTCCCGTGGGTGTCGTAAAAGGCGACAGAGGGAAATAAATGAGGAGATGGGCAGCAGCGGCTTCCTAATAACAACAAAAAATAAAAAACTGCGGTTGCCAACCCGCTTGCCAAGCATGGCAACTATGATAGATATGCCCCCTGTGAGGCAATATATAGGGGAGGCCTATGTTCAGCAGTGGACTTTGATAGGCTGTAACGCTAACATTTTCACACTTTTTATATGTTATAAATTGATAAGATATAACATGTAAAGTGTAAAATATACATTTTTAAGGTTTTGCAGTTGTGTAAGGTTGTGCCACTTGTGCAGTATATAATCCTCCCCTTTGCAGATGGCTTGACTGCCTGCCGTGTTAGGTCACGCGGCCGGTCCCAACGGAAACATAGGTCAGTCTCAGAAGGTCCAGTCTGGAGGGCATTGTTATTAACATAAGAGAACTAACCGTGCTTGGACACGTCGTATGGCGTTCTTTCAGCTTCATAACCAGGTATATCATGATCTTCAAACACTTCATAACCCACTCTTTGTTGAACATGAGGTTGTAGAGCATCTGTTGTTGAGACGTTGTGGGTATTTATGTTATTAGTGGCGTTATCACGATATAAGTCGTTGAGGACTGCTACTCTGTTAAAACAAATCAATTACAGTTAATCTCTCATTTCGGTTAGGTTATAATGGTGATTTAATGTGAAATTCAAAATGGAAAATCCTATATTTCTGGAAATATATCATACACTTTCTTCATTTCACATTTTTTATAAGTTTTTACGGTTACTCTTTTATTTCTAACAAACGATCCGCCCTGGTTGTGCCTGGATAAGATTCAAGATAATTCAAGACAATTTCTGTCACCAACTTTTCGTTTTATCATAAAATTCTCCAAGTTAGATCACAGCAATATATCTAGCCTAGACTTTTCTGTTTTTAGTATAGTATTGAAGAGGTATCTCTATTCAATCATATCATCAAAATAAATATCATCGATAAAAGACAATTACTTTTATCGAACCTTTATTTTTCCCCATTCATTTTCATTAAATAAAGAGTGGAAATTAACGCTTTAATTAAAAAATTAAAACACACATTTTTATTCGCAATTTTTGACTAACTGGGTTCAAAATTACGAGTACCTTTATTTACATAATTATAGCATTCGAAAACACCAAAAAAACTTACTTGGTTAGCCATTCCTGGTAATTTGCTGACCCGATATCGTACATAACATTGCTTCTTAAATCCTGCGGTCTAGATACGATACTGTCATCTTTCGCATTCATTTCTAAGGGTTTTCCGATACGATTCTGCAAAACCGATTGACCCATCTCCTCTAATATATGTTCAGCAACATAATTCCGGCATTGATATTCGTTCATCATTTTTCTACAAAAAAGGTAAATATACTAGTTTAACGTTATAAAAGGTTATAACGTTAAACTAGTTCTTCTTCGCAGTAAATAAAAAAGGAAACTTTGGCAGGGGAACGGAAAGGCTTTCGCACACACCGTAGCCCCACCAGCACCGGCCGCTCCTTGGCGGCCCCTCCTTGGAAGAGGACGACTCCTCCCCTTCTCCTTCACAGGTAAAGCGCAAAAGGACACAATGCGCGCCATCCTCCACGGCCGAAATATATAAGAACAATTATCCAGAGGGTGACGATCTAGACGGAATCAAAGGAATCAAGGATTTGCAGTTTTGCTTTCTAGCGGACGAAACATTTTTATTAAGGTGTACAATTAAATATAAATAAATAATAATGACGTCCTTGTGTGATTTATGAGAACAACCTACACTTTTTTAAACCTACCTTACTTAGCACCCACATTATTTAACACCTAAATTATTTAGTTATTACTTCCCTTACTAGTTTTATTTTTCATTAGTAATTGTTGTTTGTAACAATCGTACTACAAAATCCCAGAAAAAATACACGTTTAAAAATCTTTTACAATAAATATACCAATATAAATAATAGGTTAAATTTGAAGTATTTCACTCTACATGACACCATAAAAACGACGTTTATGTAAGTCCACTGCTGGACGTTGGCTTTTTCACCACGCTCAGCTGTCGGTTATTTAGGCGCAGTATCGCTAGGTCACTTTCCTAGCACGGGTCACGGGTGTTGTTGGTCCTTATTACGAGTCTGTAAAATTTGGCTCCAGCATTTTAAGATCCATTACCACCATCGATATACCGCCAAAGCCTTGTCCGTCAATCAACATGGTAAAGTTATACTTTAACTACAATATTTTTACAAATAATCCTGCTAAAATTCTTGCTAGTTTTTTCAAGGATTAGGATAGTATTTTCGAACTTTTAATGACGTTCAATCAAAAGTCTTTATCTTCTTTTCAATTTTAAATATAAATTATTATATTCTATTGACGTACATCCTGCTTAAGATATCTAATTTGTACTTTAACTCTTTAATACATTGGGTAGATTTTCTTTGCTTGTTTTTTTGCGCAATATTTTGATTTTGATAAAGGTTACAAAGTTTTTTTTCCGCAAAATCGATCGATATTTTTAATTTGCAAGAATACATTGTATATTTAATTGTTCTATAGTTCCACCACTCAGATCATATTATGATCTATGCTTCACCACTACACACTTGTTAGGAAACGGTAGAATTACAAAGTATTAAATAATATGGATAATGCATATTATGTAATACTCTGTAATTTGACCACAATTCACTTCGCAATAAATTATTATTATGACTATTTTGCTTCGACCCCGAGCGACCAGCTGATCGACCCCGACGAAAACCGTACTGGCGGTCACTAGTCAGCTGGTGATCCTCAAGGTACCTCATGAGCTGGCAGTTTATAATGGATTCCAAAATTTAGTAAAAAGCTGTTATTATGACATTACAAACAGGCACTTCAATTTTATTTATATTTGTATGGATAATAATAATAATAACAAAAATCACCTGTGAAAATCAAGCAAAGAGTAAGCGGCGTCCATTGATCCGTTTACGGTTGGCATAAAATTTCGCGTTTCGTTACCAACCACTTTTTCCGCAACAACGTCATTCGTCATAAAATATGTCGGCATCAAATCGTTACGAAGTATATCATTGACATTTAACTCATCGTCAATTATTTTTAACATTGATGTTATTTTTGTAAACAAAAGGAAACATAAAAAAATTACATGAATTTTACAGTTCATTTTCTTTACTTATCGAGCAGAGCACGTACATACACCACGCAAATACCAAGAAAATGACAAATAAACTCTCGTGTTCCCTCTTGAACGTAATGATTACACGAGTTATAGAGCAGAAAATTTCACGATGAAGATTCGTCGCCACTGCTCAAATCACAACTGTAAACTTTAAAAATAAATATATTTTAGTTGGCTTAAGCATTTCTTATTGTTTTCGTATGCTTACGCGAATACCACACAAAATTTTATAGATTTGTCGTTTTTATTCGATTAGATACCAATCTTAACATCCTACTGCAACTTTTTGAGTACTGTAAGTTTATTTGACCAAAAAAATAATAATGAATAGAAGCTGAAGATAGGCAGTACTAACCATGCCTGAACTAAAGTTACTAATCTGAAATTTTGCAAACGTATAAGGAACCGATGACAACTACAATAATTTCTACGTGATAGAGCCACGCTGCGGCTATATTATGGTTGTAGCACGAATGGGTCGGCTCGACCGGGGAAGGACCACGCTTTCACAGAATACCAGTGTAAAAAAGCAGCTCAATGCTGCTATGTTTCGTTTGATGAGTGTAGAGAACCGGAGACCCTTTTTATTGGAAACGAGGCATTCCATCGTAGTCCTCAAGGGTGACAACGCGTCTGCATTTTGATTCTTAATCGAAGATGATAATCGTAAATGTCTATGGGCCACAGCATCCACTTACCATCAGGTTGTCTGTGTGCTCGTTTGCCGGCCTAAGTTCTTATAAAACTCGTCACAGCTCATGATTATTGCGGCTTGACGGCTCCGTGGTGCAGTGGTTTAGCAATGAGTTGCTGCGCTAAGAGCCGCGGGTGCGAATCCCGCACGGAACAAATAATTGTTCCGGGTCTGGATGTTTGTACTTGTGAAATTTATGTATGTAAACTACCCCACGATACAGGAGAAAATCCTAGTGTGGAGGCAACGTTTTCTTTAAAAAAAATTGCAAGTTTTTTTTTGAGGAGGTTAAGAATCACTTCGTGTAGTTTATTTATAAAACAATAACAAGTTGAAATAATAAAATAAACTCGTAATTTAGTTCAAAACCTGCAGCATTAAAAATAATAGAGCGGGAACAGGCTGTTTTGTTCTCATGTCAAACGTCGCATGGATGACATCCAAGCATTTGTAATGTTGTGCATTATAATGGAGCCCCTCACCACGCTCAGGCACTTAAGAGCTACAGGGGTGAAACGGTAGTACAATAAATGAGATCAGATTATGGGAAAAGAAATTAATAAACAACAGGGAAAGATTTATAATGGAACACTTAATTTAAACTCTGCGCTGGTTTGTAATTGCTTACAAAATGGTTGCTCGTGACATTGTTTGATGAGACAAGTTTGTTTATAATATAAGTATCCGATGCCATCACGAGGCAATAAGGATCAATAGAGATTTCTTAATATTCAAAACGATTTATGTTTTTTCGTAAAAGAGTGGCAAACGAGCACACTGTCTATCCCATACACTTAGAATATACTGGCCACAGAACACAATTACTCTCTACCAAGAGAAGAACGCCAACTTCATACTAAAAAACGGAAACACGTGGTTATGAGTGTACACTACAAGCGCTACGATGGGCGCCCATATAAAACTTTGTTAGCGGGAATTTCAAACCTTTGTATTCTGTAACTTTGAACTTTTTATTTAAGGCATATTCGAGTAATTTTGGCTCAAGCCTCACAAACCTTTAGGGTAAATCCCCATACATTTGAGAGGTTGCATCAAAATTACTCGAATATACTTTAGATTAGTATGTTGGATAAAATAAAACTATAAATAAGTATAGTTATGTACTTTTATTTTCTGGAAGACAGATTGTTTTGTAAACTATACATTATTATTGATGTTTTTATTACTTTTGCACATAATATTTCCACGCTTGTTACTGATCATGTTATTTTTTTTTGTGACATGTTATTGTCAGAGAGTTATTCTCCACAGAACATTAACGTAAATTTAAATCAGCAAAATTCTCATGGTGAAAACTTAACTCAGCTCAAATACGTGATCTGAAACAGATACAATTCGAGTCAATATAGTAATAATCCCTACAAATAACGGTCAATAAATTCAAATGTTTATAGACTTACCACAATATTGTCATAAGTTTTTCTTTTCCTATTATAGGAAACCTGCAGAAAGTGATCAGATGATTTTGTGTTTTTTATTTGCACAACACTTAACTTACTTTCGATGATGATCACACATCGTGCTTAAAATTTTGAAATAATGAATTCATTTTATAGTCAATATCTTATACAGAGTTAACATCTCACAAAAAATCTTTACTGTATATTCACGACGATATTATGACTGTGTATTTGCCTACAAACGAAAATGAAGTATTCTGAGCCCATAATAACTGAATTTAAGCAAAAATCAATAATAAATATTAAAATGTAAACCTATGAAATAAATTTGAATAAATTTCAGAAAATATTTTCAATATGAAAGACATTGACAAACAAATGTCATTTTTTTTTTCTTCTAATAATTCATGGCTTCTTTTGATAGGATTCTGCTAATATTTAATAATTTAATTTTAATCAATTAATAGGTAAATTAATTGTGCAAATCTCAGAGTAATATGTATGTAATTATACTTTAAAAAGCAAACCAAAAAAAAGTTTAAAAGAGAATTAACATTTTTAGTTTCTTCCAATGAAATGAATCTTTGTATCTAATTTTTAAAATGGCAATTTAAAACAACATGAAGGAAAGAAACAGCGATATTTTTTCTCGCTTTATTTTTACAAGCCCAACACGTACATTGACAAAATCATGATTGTGTGCAGATTTTTCAGCTTTCATACAAAGTTGCATCATGCTGATACTGGCGTATAGACGACCTGACAGCCCGAAAACGCGTGACTAATTTTGATTTGTCATTGTGTGCGTTGTTAGCTAGTGGTGTACATTTTACTTACAAGGACTATCGAAAAATGATTGTTAAGGAAGCGATAAAAAGATTTAAAAAAATAGTTTAGTGCACGAAATTGAATAACTTCTTAAATTAACTGAATTTTTACCATGATAGTTCTAAAATAATTAAAAAATATTGATGTAACATATTCCTGTTCCATTTTGTTGGATTTTAATTCAATTGTATAAAATGCCAGATGACTCTACCGATAAACTTATAAAAAACTCCCCAAGAATCCGATCGCAAAGTTGTATTTTCGAACTATGATCTTTGGAGAAAAATATTTACTGCCATGGACAGTTTACCCCGGAATTTCTTTTTTAACATATTGTTAATATATATAGGTAGATTCTTAACTAAGTATATACCTATTTATATTTTATATATTTTATAAAATGTTTTGATGGGGAAATAAAAAACGGGGACACGGAGTACATAATGATTGCTTTATTTTTCATATAAGTATTACTTTTGATAATTACAAACATTTAATAATTAATAATTAAATACATTAGAGAAGTTTATTTTAACACCCGACTTAAATATGAATGTAAACTTAATAATTTAAGTAAGGAAACTTGTAGGAATCAGTTAAATAAGATTGCTCTGTTTAAAGGCCAATGTTTTTATGAGGCTTCATCATGCTTCATGTTTATATTCTTTCATCTGTCCATGAAAAGTATAAAGTAATAATAAACTTATTGTCATTTTAGCTTCATGAATTTTAAAAACATAATGATCTTAACAGAGTAAAGTTTACCAAGTGTCTGAGGATACAGATGCACTCTCTATTCTCTCAATCTCGGTATGTTAAGAAAATGGTCACTCATTCATGGACTGACCGTGGCAAGTGCAACTTAATCTCGCAGATCTATTGATGCGCGCAGCTATTACTTAACCACGAGTTCCTCTTCTCTACGACTAACGCTGTAGGCGATGAACCACGCTATTCAAGCCCTCGGCACAATGTCGTCGGCCATCAAGCATGAATCGGGCATCGAGCGTTGTAAGTATAAAATACTATGGAATTTATACTATCGCGTCTCATGCGCGGGCATCTAGTGGCGCTTCAGGAGCATTACTAAATATCTATACCTAACTACGCTAAAAGTTTTATCATTGTGATTTGGGAATATAATCCGAAGCTCCGCTCAACCCCTTGGGGAAAATAGCGTGATGCTATGAATATTGTACTAGTGTGACCGTGAGGCTGTGCGGTTGGTTAAGTAAGGTTATACATTTATTTTGGTTGATAAATAGATACTTAGTTGGGTTCATAATGGCTTAAAGAGGATAATCTCAAGATTTTTTTATCTTTAATGTACTACAGTTTTATAATGTATAAAAATCTGTCTCTATTTTTATCTAAAGTTTTGAAAGTAAAATTTTTGAAGTCTTACTATAACAATATTATACTTACTGGTACAAATAATGTAGAAATGACTCCTTTTAATAAAATTATTATTATTATATTCTACTTTTTCTTTTATACTTCTCAAGAACATGTTTGCTGCAAATTGTTGAGTTCTTCTTTGGATTCCAACCAACCCGTCTAATTAACCTTAACCATTTTTTCTAATTATAGAATCTGGAGGGAATCTGTTTGACAAACGGCAAAATAAAATTACATTTTAGAACGCAATCCGAGGATTTATTTTCTTGTTGTGTGGACAATCTATCGATTCATTATAAACATTCAAGATAAATATCGACATTAATTTTGATATACTTGAGTCAATCCCTAGCGTACATGTAAAATATTTTGTATAAAAATGTATTTACCAAATTCATGCAAATTATCAACAACGTGACTTTTTTCTTTGCAAAATATCAAAATTAACAAAATAATTGAAAACATTCTATATTTTAAATAGTATATAACATACATTTTAACCAAAAAATAAACGCTTCATAACATTGACGAAGTCTTGTGAAATGTGGAATTATCAGTACTATTTCTATTATTAACATCACAGTCACTCACAGAATAAATAACCATTTCGGAAAAAAGTTACTTACTAAAAATAACCAGTATTACACTCTAAAAAAATTACAAAATATCTAGGAGCTATTTCTTGCGTGCCGACTTGTGCCGACCTGTCATTCAAAATCTTGCATTTTTGCCATAAGGAATTTTCTTCTCCCTTGCACACTATGTTGGTCTATACGCCAGTATATTCTAAGTCTATGGTCTATCCATATGGTAAGTGTAACTGTAGCCCACAGACAAATATATATCTATTCCCGATTAAGGATTAGAATGCAGATGTGTTGTCATCCCTGAGGTCTAAGAATGAATGGTTCATTACCAGTAAAACAGTCCGGTTCTTGTCAGTCACCATACGAAAACTATTTACGCTGTTTGTTCCCCGATCGTGACGAGCCAATTGTGTTCTAACCAAAATACTGTACCAGCTTGGCTTTACTATATAAAAAATATCCTCAACGTAAGTATTTTTAGTTTAGAATTTTATTTGCAGTGTAGTATAGCAGGTACAGGATTTAAGGGTAAGCACAAAGACTACCAGTCTATACAGTGTGGCCGGAGAAGTGTCGTCTAAAGATAAAATTTAGATGTCTTGTATCAAAACCCTCATGTAAAATTTAGATGAGGGGTATCCGAATCACCCCCATGTATGTTCCGCGATTCTTAGTAGTTTAGGAGATAGAAAGTTTTTTATGATTTTTTTCATAATTTTCATCTGACAACGGTTTTGATTTTTTTCACTTTCTATTGGACGTTTGATATTTTTTTTTTTTTGGAATTCATTACCATAATGTCAGATACTACCTTAAAAATTGTGGTTTATCTAGACCTTATGGAACATGACTGAAATTGAGTCGAAAGTTCAAAATTACTGTTCAAGCATTAGTCACAAAAGTTCGACTCATAAAAAAAAATATTAAAAATCGTGCCAGTGGCTTCTAAGTATTTCTAAAAACTGCTATGGACCTTCAACAACAAAAAACATTATAAAGAACTAGACCTCAATGGGGATTTATTTTCTATAACTTGCCTTCAAAGTAAAAAGGAGCCACTTTTTTAGGAAAACTAAAAAAAATTTTTTTTTAATTAAATATTCCTGTTCGTGCGAATCGTGACTCATCGGGCAACAAAATTTTATTGAAAAATGCGGAATCCTATTGCTCTTTTCTCAACATTGTTTGGCAAAAATCAACCCTTAATTGATAATCTATTGACTGTAATACTATTAGACCATTCTTTATATACTATTAGACCGGCAATTCAGAACAAAAACAAATGTATCATTACAGCTGTGGATCGCACGGGCGCCGGCTGGCTGGGTGTAGCTGGCACGGTAAGTATTCCCGCAGTTTTATTTTCATTTACGACAGTTACTATTTTAGGACAAATACGAAATAAAGTTACACACTTATCTGCAATGCAATAAACTTAAAATCACGTTGAGACATTCACATTCAACAAAATCAGTGTTAGATTAGTGAAAACAACGTTCGCGGTTTAAAAACAAACAACTAGTCTTCTCGCTCGCTGGCAGTCGACTTAAGGAGTTACGGAGAATCGACCGTAACTTAGTGCGCAATGTATTAGTCCCGTAATGCCCGTCTATACATAGAAGTCTTTGGATAAGCATTTGCCTTAATATTTCACAGTACTCACACGAACCGAGTTTGATTTCCGCTCAAGGCAGCGCGACATACTCTTCTATGCACGGCTTGCCAAGTGATCTGAATTTTTCGGGACATCTAGTCATAATTTGTTCATATCCCGACAAGTGTCCTTGCGGCCGCATATTATCTCTATGATTGAACATTCAATCATCGCATTATAATATATAAAAATGCTTAGTGTAATAGTGTTGGAAGAGTTAGAGCGATTAAGAAACACGTTGCGCGGGTCACTAATCGAAATAGCCACAGAGAGGCCACAAAGTTGTCTTTGATCTAGATCTCATATTATGGCTTTAATATAGTTATTACTCTAAATCCCAAACATGATATGTGACATCGATAACCCCATCAAATAGAGCCTAAACTTAGTTAACTAACTACGTGCCTCCACATGGTTTTCGACAATGTTTTTCTGCTTTATCGTCAGACACTTAGTAGTTCATATACAGAGGTTACCCATCCAACACTATCAAAATGCCCAAACGGGTCTTCTAGCTATGTGCTTTCGTAGAGCTCCCCACGATGTCGTTCTGCTCCATCATCAGGCCCTCTGCAACACATGTGCAGATGCTATTCACGTAGCCTTATCAAAAGGGCCCAAAATATCAAGCTCTTCACAAAATGGCTAGTGTCGTTCCTTAGGAGAGGCCTATGTTCAGCACTGGACAAGACAGTAATGATAATGATGATGATGATGATCTTTGAGGAATTTTTGGAGGGGACTTGACCGCTGGCGGATTGTTGCTCCCGTTCTATTATTTGAATAATAGTCTGCAATATTATACTTTTAAATTAATTTCTTCAAAATTATCTATATCTATATATTAGGCAATAGGCGATAGAATTTTATTAAATTTTATTTTCTTATAGGTAGTGAATGCTGCGAAAACTTTTAACTTAAAATTATAATATTGCAGGTAAGTACATTATTAACACTTTATTTTATTTAGTCATTTAATAATAAAACTAATTTATTGATAGGTCTGTCGGTAAATTTACCCTTATCAGTACGAACCCAAACGAATCTGATCTTACTAAACCATCATCATAACACCAAGGATTGGAGACAACTTGTTGGTGGTGAGACAAACATGATCGAAAACTGCATAAAGGTACTCAACATCAGTTACACAAACCCTTTCTGATGGCGAATTATTATTATTATCTTACAACTGCCTTTTGGCTATATCTGCCGTTGTATTTTGGTTGGTGGAGCATATGTGTCGATCTCATGCGGGTGGTAGCTGGAGGGAGGCGACTCTCAATGTCACTCTCATGTCGCTCAACGTGGAACTTCATTCCCTTGAGGTGAGCGGTAGACTCATGACACGCTCTGCGGCTAGAATCTCTGCTGATCATGCAATTAGTGGTGATGCCTTACACTTACATCAATACGTTTCAGTTACAAAGGAACGGCGGCCTGGCAGGTGGTGGCGCTCACGGAGGGCTTTTTATGGCCAGTGTGCCTATTATTACGACGTGCCTAAACTGTGTGACGTAAGTACATTCACTGAGGCTGGATATGATCGTATTCTGTATGGCGTTTACACGCATTGATATGCGCGACTTCGGTTTTATTTTGCTGTGGACTACGGTCCAGTCCCCAACCTCTCCTCCCCCTCAGGCGGAGCGGGTTGGTTGGTTGAAGTTCACCGACACGTTGTATCTGGAGTAATACCTTATTATTTCAGAATTCCAATTAAAGGTTTCACTTTGTACATCGATCACATTAGTGAACGATGACTTTGTAGTTTTTTAAATGTGGGAGAGCGAAGCGCTTGTATCGGGTATTTTTATATAAATATTGTGAGCCTTTTCAAGTAGGAAGGGATTATTTAATAAGGATTTGAGTGATGTGAACCTGATACAAGTGGAATGGGGATGATTTAATGTTCTTAACCTTTTTGAGCCCTTTCTTTGTGAACGGGGTCCTTTAGCTTAAAATAATTATAAGGCACTACCAACAGGTTTTAGTTGCTCTAGTGAATATTCATTCTTCTAGGAGATACTTAAAATAACTAAGTTACTAAATAAACACAACGTATACAGGGTTATTTTGCAATTAAATACCGGCCAAATTTTCAGAGAAGGTTCAGAATGAGTAATATACGCAAATGGTGAAGAAAATTTAATTTAAAAAAATCTCAAACATTCTGTCCTTTTTATCTTTTAAATTGAAAATGTGTGGTAATGCATTTATTTTAACTGATTTTCAAAAACTGCTTTAACGGTACAGGGGGGAGGGGGGATACAATGACAACCGACATTAGTACTGCCGAGCTCACCGATCAACTAGTTCATATAAGTACTGGTTGAAGAGGCGGGGCGAGCTAAGCGCCCCCCCCCCAACCCCTAACGCACTCCGCAAACCAGCCCGCATCCAAGTACGCGCATGCCCACTGCCGATATGATCTCCAGTAGCAAGTCGGTTTCACTTTGTAGTTTTTTCCACATTACATTATACGAAACTAGATCAAAAGCCCTCGATTAATCCAAGTAATAAGCGTAAATTGGCGTATTTCTAGCTGTGTAGCACGACAAGTATGAATGACTAACACATAGATTAAATAACAAGGAGAACACCCTAAGCAGGTGAACCCCACTATATTTCAGGTGTTTGATGCTCAGGCTATCATATCCCGGAGACTTCCCCCTTGCCATTTTTCTAATAACTGATGCAACTAATTTTACTAACTATACAACTTTAACGTCTCCATGAAGTTTTAAGCTGTCAGATGCAGCTTTAATTAACGGTCATTGATATAAATAAGTATTACACATGGAAGTATAGACAAACGAAGTACATGTATTTCCATGGTATTACACAAACCGGACTAATCAAAATCTTTAATTTTACCATAGACTTAGAATACTCATATACTGGCGTATAGACGCACATAGTGTGCAAGTGAGAAGAAAATTCCTTATGGCAAAAATGCAAGATGGAAAAGGATACCAAATCTCATGACTCTGTAACCGATTTTGAATGACAGGTCGGCACTGTCGTATTTTTGGTTCAAATTTATGTTACGAGAATATACTGTTGTTAATATAAATGAAAATATTATATATTTTATATATAATATTTTCATTTATTTTATTAATTTTGCAAAGAAAAAAGTCACGTTGTTGAAAATTTATTATAGTTATGATTTTGGTGATTTCATTTTTAAACAAAATATTTTATATGTACGCTAGGGATTGACCATAGACTTAGAATATACTCTAAATCTATGGGATTGACTCAACTATATCAAAATTAATGTCGATATTTAGCTTGAATGTTTATAAGGAATCGATAGACTTGCCTACACAACAAAAAGAGGAATGAAATTAAATGCTCGATTTGCGTTCTGAAAACGTAATTTTTTATTTTGCCCTTTGTCAAACAGATTCCCTCTGGATCATTTAATGAGAAAAAAATTGTTGGCATTAATTGGGCGGGTTGGATGGAATTCAAAGAACTCCACAATTTGTAGTAAACATTTTGTTAAGAAACATATAAGAAAAAGTAGAATAAAGACAACTTTATTAAAAGGAGCCATTCCTACATTATTTGTACCAGTAAGTTTAATATTGTTACAGTAAGACTTCAAAAATTTAACTTCAAAAACTTTAGGTTAGTTATAGAGATAGATTTTTATACGTTATAAAACTGTAGTATATTAAAAATAAAAAATCTTGAGATTATTCTATTGAAGCCATTATGAACCCAACTATCATCTTTATTCAAACCTTAATTCACCACCCGCACCTCACGGTCACACTTGTACAATATTCGTAGCATCACGCTATTTTCACGCAAAGGGTTGCGCGGAGCGTAGGATTAATCCTAAGTCACAATGATAAAACTTTTAGCGTAGTTCATTACAGCCCTTCAAAAGTCAAACAAAGCCTCCCCCACGGAATGCCACAAAGCACGGTCCCGAGCCATCTGCATCCATTGACTTCCTTCATGTCTTACCAGGTCGTCACTCCATCTAGTGGGGGGACGCCCTATACTTCGCCTGCCGGTACGTGGCTTCCACTCGAGAACCTTTCTTCCCCATCGGTTGTCGGTTCTTCGAGCTATATGGCCGGCCCATTGCCACTTCAGCTTACTAATCCTTTGGGCTATGTCAGTTACTCTGGTTCTACTGCGGATATCCTCATTTCTAAGTTTATCACGAGAAACCCCTGAGCATAGCTCTCCATAGCTCGCTGAGCGACCTTGAGCTTCCTCATACGGCCAGCAGTGAAAGACTACGTCTCAGTTCCGTATGTCATCACTGGCAACACGCACTGGTTGTACAATTTAGTTTTGAGGTTTTGAGGGCCTGACGAGAAGATGGGTCGTAATCTTCCGAACGCTGCCCAGCCGAGTTGAATCCGTTGATTGACCTCGGTCGAAGTTGGACTTACCTAGTCGGACTATTGGTCCCAGGTAAACATATTCGTCAACAACTTGAGCTTAGTGCTCCCAACAACTAGCGGCATAGGTGTGACATGGACATTAAACATTTTTTGTTTTGTCCATGTTCATTTGAGACCTATCCGTTGGGAGACACTATTGAGGTCATTGAGCATAGTGCTTAGGTCCTCCAGCGATTCTGCCATAAGGACTATATCGGCAAATCGAAGGTGAGTGATGTACTGCTATTGATGTTAATACCGTATCCTTTCCAGTCCAGTAGCTTGAAAACGTCTTCCAATGCAGCGGTGAAGAGTTTCGGGATATTACGTCACTCTGTCTTACACCTCTCTGCAGTTGGATAGGTTTCGTACTCTGGTTCTGTACTCGGATAGCCATCGTAGCCCTACTGTACAAACACTTCAGCACCTCGATATACCGACAGTCCACTTGGCACCGCTGAAGGAATGCAGCACCGCCCATTTCGACGGAATCAAGGCTTTCATAGTCCACATACGGGCGAAGTGGCAGATGTACCGTCGGTCTTCTGTACAATTTGCCGAAGGGTATGTATGGTCTATGGTGCTAAAGCCTTTTCGGAAACCGGCTTGTCGGGAGGCTGAAGTCGTCGAGTCGCATGCGAGACGATTCGTAATGACTCTCGAAAACAGCACGTAGACGCGGCTCAGAAGGAAATCGGTCTGTAGTTCTTCAAGAGCGTTGTCGCCTTTCTTGAAGAACAAGACCACCGCACTTGCTCCACGCCCGGTGTATGCCACCATGGAGGACGGAATTAAAGAGCCTCTGAAGGACTTCTGGTACCGGTTTTCCACCCGCTTCAGAAGCTCCGCTGTAATTCCATCTCGCCTGGGGCCTTGCCGTTTTAAGGTGCTGGAGAGCCATTCTAATCTCGCTCAGACTGACGTCCGAGATATCATCGAATAGTGTCGATAAGACTTGCTCTTGGATCGTTACTCACACTTGCGTGTGGCTCCAACGATGACGTGTACAGCTACGCCATAGAACCTCTCAATCTCACTCAAAACTCAGGTGTCCGGAAGCGATGCTGCCACAATCGGTCTTCAGCTTCGACAGTTGGCTCTTTCTGGCAGACAGATCTCTGGCAAAGACTTTGGAGCCCTGGTTCCGCTCGATCGCTTCTTCAATACGAGCTGTATTGAAGTTGCAAGTCCCGCCGCATGCATTTGGAGTTCTGTCTGTTCAGTTGCCTGTATGTTGTTAAATCTGCTGAAGACTGCAGCTTCATCTCCGTCTAACAACCATGACATTAAGAGTGTGATCAGAGAGTTTTGTGTTCTTCTGCGACGGTCTTACAGAACTTAGCTCCGACCGCATGGACAGTTTCAAGCTTGTCATTCATATCGTCCACTTCATTGCAAACTTCTAGGCACTGAAAACGATTTTGTAACTCGAGCTGAAAGTTTTCGGGACTTTGGATTAGAGCACGAGGGGATGGAGCGTTGACTTCATTAGACGTGACCCTCCAACTAACGTTTAGGTTCAGTGTGCCTCTCACCATTCGGTGATCGCTGCCAGTTTTCACCCTCGCGATCACTGAGACATCACTGAACAGTTGTCGTCTGGTCGTCATAATGAAGTCAATCATTTTTGTCGAACCGTCGGGGCTCGACCAGGTCCACTTTCTGTGGGCCGCTTTTGGAAGAAAGAGTTCATCATAAAGAGTCCCTCTTTCTCCATAAAGTCGGCCAGCTGCTGGCCCTTGTTCCGTTGTTCTATTCCGAATTTCCTACGTTCAGCTCACCGCTCTCTCTTGTGCCTAGTTTTGTTGAAGTCTCCCATTAACACCGTATAGTGGGTTTTGGAGGAATGCATGGCTCTAGAGATATCCTCACATTTCCTCCACCTCCTCATCGGGTGTGCCGAGGTTGGTGCGTAAACCTGTATGACCTTCAGCAAATACCGTTTGGTGATTCTGAGTGTGGTACGCAACCCTCGTCGACACATCCCGATCTTACAACGTTGTTAACGAGAGACTTGTGGACGATAAATCCGACACCTTCTTGGGACAGATGGTCGCCTCCCGGTGATAGAATAAGTTGCCGGATTCGAGGATTACCGTGTCCTCCTCGTCTTCGGACCTCGGATAGTCCTATTATATTCCAGCGTAACTTATCTATCTCTTCTTCCAACAGGATCTTCTCGTCAGTCCTCAGGGTGCGTTATATGTTGCCAGGTCAGTGGCAACCGAACCTCCACCGGAGATTCTTAGCACCCTGCCCCGCCGTTACCATGGTCGCCACCGTAGCCAGGAATAGCGGGGCCGCCGGGGACTGGGGGCCGTTTATTTGTGTCGTCGCTCATGGGGGATATATTGCCATAGTTGCCACGCTTGGCGAGCGGGTTGGCAACCGCAGTTTTTATTGTTTTTTGGCTTTTATCAGAAAGATGCTGCTGCCCATCTTCTGTATCAGTTTCCCTTTGACGCCTCTTACGACACCCACGGGAAAATATGGGGTAGTGGTTTTTCTTACCCGCCACTACACGGGAATTAATAGATATTTAGTAATGCTCCTGAAGAGCCGCTAGACGCCCGCGCATGAGGCGCGCGGTTCAGTGTGTTCCATAGTATTTGATACTCGCAATGCTCGATTTCCGATTCATGCTTGATGCCCGATGACAGTGTGTCGAGGGCTTGATAGCGTGGTTCATCGCCCACTTCGTTAGTCGTAGAGAAGAGGAACTCGTGGTTAAGTAACAGGTGCGTGGATCAATAGATCTGAAAGATTAAGGTGCATTTGTTGCGGTCGGTCCATGGAGTGCATCTGTATCCTCGGACACTTGGTGCACTTTAATATCTCCTGCGTCTCTGTAAGACTTGTCTTTGTCTTGTCTCTGTTAAGATCATTGTTTTTAAAATTCATGTAACTAAAATGATAATAAATTTATTATTACTTATATTTTTCAGGAACAGATGAAAGAAAGAGTAGCCTCATCGTATGCGAATCGAAAGACCGGGATTGAAAGATCACTATAGCGATATCTCTATGGCATGTAGCAATTAATTGATACAGAATTTAATTAACAGGGTTATTGATAAAATATGTGGTAAAATAGTGTCTGCATGCAAATATAACGAAGAATTACGAAAAGTTGCTGTCACAATACATTTCTAAAGTCCAAGGGCATATAATTATTTGCTTGAAAATTTTGATTTGTGTCTTCCACACGTTAACACATTGCGTACCTGGTATGCCAGACTAGACTGTGAACCTGGTTTCACTCAAGAATCTTTAAACACCATTCGAGAAATGAGAAAAAAGAAGGCTGATGTCTCACTTTTGATGAAATGATTATACGTGAATACACTTAATGGGTAGACCAGAAAGAAGCATTATGGATTTGTAAATTTTGGCAACGATTTGGCTATGGATGGTGCTGAAATTCGAACCAGCTTTTAAAATCTTTTAAAAGATGTCGGGATTTATTAAACCTTACGGAATGTGAATTCATTTCCATTACATTTGATGGCATTGCTTCAAATCCAAACATGGCCCAGCTTTAGGTGCCGATTTTTCTTTTGGATCTAATTTTAAATCACATTTTGTTCATAAGGATCGAAAATATTTTGTATTTTAGATGCATGTCATTTATTAAAACTGATTCGCAAAAGAGTTCTCATCGATGGATTGAATTTTGATTTTGGTTACATAGAAGCTCTTTACCAATTACAGAAAGAAATAGGCCTTAACTTAACGAACAAATTAACCTTCATCCTTAATATAAAACCTCTTTACAAAAAAAATAGGGATGACATTTTTAATAAGTTAGACGAAATATATAATTATTTTTTGCAACCTTAAATTTGAAAATGGTTCCTTAATAATTTATTCACCAAGAAAACTAGGGCTACTTGGGTTTTAATAAACATAAGGTCGCTAAAATGGCTTTACCTTGATTCCATACAAAAAGGTGCATTGAAATTTATACCTTTTTATTAAATGTCTCAGGACCACCTCGAAATATTTTTCAGTGCTGTTAGATCTCGCAATGGATTTAATAATAATCTAACACTTAGAAATTTTATGTCAGCTTACAAGCGTTTGCTTTGTCACACTTTTAAATAAAAACTTCCGAAAGTGGCAACTGTCTGGCCTTACAATATATAAAGATTTTATCTAATTCGAAGTTGACTACGAAGCAGCAAATTAATACATCTTTGATATATATAATAAAATAACAAAAGAATTTTGCTTATCTTTGGAAACGCATAGTGAAAATGATTTTGATTTCCTATATCTACCTCACAATGAAGAGCCCTTATCAAACACAATACAACGTGTAGTAGAGTATAGAGCTGGATTTGTGGTAAGAAAAGTAAAAATTAAAATTGCTTGTGAAGAGTGTTGCTATGGCGTACAGTCTTCCCGCCAATTCGGTAGTGCAAATTCATTTATAAGCAAAAGAGATTTTTCATCTAAGATCGAAGGCTATTTTTAACATATCCTTCACAAGATGTAATTCACTTTTGTCTTAAATGTGAAAAATTTATTCGAGAAAATATTAAAATCACTAAAGGTATTGGGAGACCTCTACTGAAAAAAGCTGTACTCATTATATTGAAAGATAATTCTGACTTGTTTTCATGTTTGGTACGCCAGTTTGGACCAAGATATTTTAAGTAGGCATAGATATTTAATAAATGTCTTAAATATGAATGTAAACTTAATAATCTAAGTAAGGAAACTTGTAGGAACCAATTAAATAAGATTGTTCTCTTTAAAGGCCAATAAGTTATATGAAAAATAAATAATAAGTAATACTTATATGAAAAATTACGCAGTCATTATGTACTCCGTATTTCCGTCTTTTTATTTCACCAGCAAAACATTTCAAAATGATTACTTTAAAGACATTAATTGCAGTTACTTATCGGCATTTAAACACAACAATCTTATTTAACTGATTCCTACAAGTTTCCTTACTTAAATTATTAAAACTTTCATATTTAAGTCGGATGTTAAAATAAACTTCTATAATGTACTTAATTATTAATTATTACATGTTAAAATTTTTTTTGTAATTCTTTGTATTTATTAATTATTAAATGTTTTTGATTTTATTGTTTCTGTTTCCGATTCTGTTTTGTAATTATTAAAAGTAATAATTATATAAAAAATAAAGCAGCCATTATATACTCCGTGTCCCCGTTTTTTATTTCACCCACGAAACATTTTATAAAATATAAATAGGTAAAGTAAGTAAGTAAGTATCTACCTATTTATATTTGATTATCATTAACATTATATTGAAAAATAAATTCCGGGGAAACTGTCCATGGCATTAAATATATTTCTCCAAAGGTTCGTAAATATAACTTTCCAATCTGATTTTTGAGGAAAATAGTTTAAGTTTATCGGTAGACTCACCTCTTCAGATATTATTGCGATTTTGCACATTTTGAATTAAAATCCCAACAAAAGGCAGGTAGTGGCGTTGAAAGAATATCCACTACCCCATATCGTCCAAATGTCGTAAAAGGCGACAAAGGGAAACTGAAACAGGTGATGGGCAGCAGCATCTTCCTGATAACAACTCGAAATAATAGAAAACTGTGGTTGTCAACCCATTTGCCAAGCGATGGAAAATCCCCCTATGGGGCAACATATGGGGGGGCCTATGTTGAGCAGTGAATTTTTATAGGTTGTGATGGATTATGGACGATGAAAAAGGCAGGTAGGTGCAGCTTATTCCCGGTAACATGTTATTTGAATATTTTTTAATTATTTAGAACTATCATGGTAAAAATTCAGTAAATTTTTAATAAAACAGTTTAGTGCACGAAAGTTATTCAGTTTTGTACACTTAACTATTTTTTTAAAATCTTTTTACCGCTTCCATAACAATCATTTTTCGATAGTCCTTTTAAGTAAAATGTACATCACTAGCTAACGCACACAATAACAAATCAAAATTTGTCACGCGTTTTCGGGCTATCAGGTCATCACGCCAGTATATTCTAAGTCTATGAATTTTAATAAGTCATAGACTAAATGAATTTATTGATAATGTTTTTGTTTCGCCAATTGCACATCAGTTTATGGAATGAGAAAACGGCAACAACCTTGTAAAAGATAGAAGGCGAGAATAATATAGTTATCTTATTTTGTACCACGCAAAACATCATATGTACGAGTATAAAGAGTTCATCTACAAGAATTTTCTTCTTATTTTAGGATTCCCTCTATGCTAGTAATTATTCTGATAAATATATGAAGCGGTTGAATAATAATGCGCTATGATTGACGCTTATGCGTTACTTTAATTCAGTTATTAGTTTAATTAGGTAGGGGTAGAATATTATAATAAAATATGTATTATGTAGGTAGGTAATACGGTAGGTTTTATCAGATCAATTAAACAAAGATGAATTTATAAAATGATGTTTATTAAGGAAACATAAAAAATTTATTAACTTACTGCCCCTTAAAATGGGTTAACTTATTATATAATTGTCGTTTTGTTTGCTTGATCGTAGTTCCACGTACAAGATATTTCATTCTCGTGTAATATATCTTTAAAAGTTTGCAAACAAGTAAACAACTGTCCATAAATAGGTTAAGCAGCCACGGGGAAGCTACACAGCCCTGTCTGACACCTTTTTGGATGCCAAACCAGTCCGAGTAGACCCCGTTGATCCTGACACAAGCACTAGAGTCCCTATAAAGAGACCTTAATGCCTGTATCAAACCAGCGCTCAAACCAAATGAGTTCAGTGTTTGCCATAACACATTCCTGTCCACTCTGTCATAAGCCTTTTCCAAGTCCATAAATGCACAAAAAACTTTCTGGTTTTTGGCCAAAAACTTCTCCGCAATCATGCGCATGGAAAAGACTTGATCCGTACACCCCATTCCCTTTCTAAATCCAGCTTGCACATCCCAAATTTTTCCATCAGTTTCTTCCATAACTCTTTTAATTAACACCTTAGCATACAGTTTACCCACAATGCTAAACAAGCTGATACCACGGTAGTTTTTACAGTCCTGCTGTGACCCTTTTCCTTTATATATTGGGACTATAACGGCTTTGCACCAGCCTTCCGGTACCCGCTTCAGTTCCCAACATAAATTAAACAAGGTGTACAGCAGGCCTGCCACCACTCCCTCTCCAGCCCTTAGCATTTCGAGTGATACTCTATCATATCCGGCTGCCTTACCTGCTTTCATGCTTTTCATTGCTTTCATTATTTCATCTACACTTATCTCCCTACCTCTCTCCACTTCTTTCGGAATTTCTATTTCACTTAATTCAGACGACTCTTCCCTAATAAACACGCTTTCAAAGTATTCCTTCCATCTCTTTAAATTCGAAACTTCATCATTCAGCATACAGCCATTATCGTCTCGTATAGCATTCATTCTAGGCTGTTTTGAATTTAGCCTAGCAGTTCTTACGAGTTTCTAGAACATTTTAATATTTGCCTGGAAGTTATCAGATATCCTTCTATCATTCTTATCCGTGCTTTCTTGCTTTTTCCTTTCAACAACTTCTTTTACTCTCTTATTTATAAGTCTAAAGTCTGCCTTTTTTCTTTCAATCTCATCATTCATACCGCCAGAATTTCCAGCTTTGGTATTGTAAATATAATACATTTACGAAAAAACTACTTTTAAGTTTTTGTTGTCATATCCGACTCCTTTTAAGTCTGTATTTTGTAGTACCTAAACAATTTCAGAATAAATCGTCAAAGAAAATGCCTTTTTTATTTTACACTTGATATCAGTATCACACATTGTGTTGAAATCATTAAACATAATTAAATAAGCAAATAACATTAAAAAAATCACAAATAATAAAATGTATAATAGGTAAGTATGACCTCTGCGACGCGCCGCCGGGCCGGTCGACGCCCGGGCTCAGCTGATTGCGTTGCGAGTGCCTACTAAACCATTCACCACTGTGCCTATTGCACCAGGGCGCCACTTTAAATGCCTTCACATTAACTTTTCTTAGACTACTTTATTTTGCATAAAACAATTTGATGAATTATTTGATTCTTTTATTAATTTGTTTACGAATTAATAGACAATCTTTAATAAACATTTAGGTAGTTTCTTACGAACATTGCTTGCTAGCAACGCTGCCTGCATCCAAGAGGCAACGTCGCCTCCAGCGGGTAGCAACGCCTCAACGTCGCACATGCGGCGGCCCAAGGCCAAGCCAAAGGTAGGGTGGATGCCCCTAATACCAGCCACGCCCCTAATTCCAGTTTTTTCGCCTTTTTACTTCGTAAATAAGGTTTCTAGTAGTCTTAACTACTAATATTGTCAGCTAAAAAATTCTCCGTAACTAGAGGAAAGTATATTTAAAATATTACAACACAGTTATAAATCTATCACTGTTAAATTAAAAATCAAAACACGTACACAACGGAAAATGCTCATTTTCCTAATTTTTGACAAGTTATGGTCCCGATAAAATTCAGCTTATTTTACATTAGCTCATGTTTAGTTTTTTGATTTGTATGAATATGACCACAAATTCAAATTCAAATTCAAATTTTATTTCTTTGTGAATACAGCTAATGAGACAGAATAGATCTTTAAAAAAAATTATGTTCGTTGCATTCAACCCTTAGGTATACAGCTAGTGAAAAGTTATCAAACGCTATCAGAGTGTTCTCAGGAAGGCCGGCTGACAGCTTTTTAACCACATTGTACCCCAGTCCCTCGTCTTCCATACTGTCTCCTTTCCCGGTATAAATTTCGAACTGGTACAGATTGCCGGTTACAGAATCACAACGTGCCCAGATTTTGAAGCCACGCTTGATTGGCTTCTTTGGCATATACTGCTTTAAAGATGATCTTCCTTTAAACTTCACCATGCATTCATCTATTGATTGTTTACTTGAATTACCTGTTTCCTGCTGGAACAATTTATTAAGCTCTTGAATCATTGGTCTCAACTTGTACATTTTATCGTATTCCGGTGAGTTCCTATTTGGTTCTTTTTCATTGTCATTTATGTGTAAATTTTCAGTTATTTTTTAAATCTTTGATAGGCATAATTTTGAAATTTCTGCATTATTGTAAAAAGGGTCATTAGACCAATATAGCTCCATATCAGGCAATGGGTTTAACCCCATCATTATTAATATTCCAAGGTAAGCTTTCATTTCCTCTGATAATACTGGTGTAAAATTATTGCTTTTATTCTGAACCGCATATCTATTTGTTTGTTCCACTAGAACTTGTACTAAATATTCTGGGAAAAAGTTTTGAAAAACATCGATAGGCCGCGTTTTATGACTATATGTTGATTGTGGTTGAATTGAATTGGTAAATTCAGGAACATTGTGTATCTCTGTTTCAATTTTCCACCCCTTGGTTGTCTTACTGTATTCATAGTTCTGCTTGATCTTGAGCGACGATCCGGTTCTGTTACAATAACATTACTGCTTGAAGGTCTTGCACTTAAGTCATCTGTAGATATTGGAGTATAGTGGGAGTGTTCTTCACGGATATCATCTAAGCATTGCTCTATTTCAGTTTCTCGTTGGTTGCAATCCATAACAAAGCTTTCTTCATAAGTTGCAATATTTTCCTCTGTTGGGAGAACATCATATTGTCCTGTTGTCTCACCCACACTACCAATAGGTCTAGGACTATTTATTTCTAAAATATCTGTGAGTGCTTCTACTGGATATATTTCTTGGCTTTCAATAGTTTCTTCCAAGTTATCAGATACACCAAACAACTCTTCAAGACGCCTTTCAACAATAACATCTTGAGACTCATTCTGGTAATCTGCCGGGCTGGTTACAGGGCTGTTTGGTAATAGGCATCATCATCTGAGTCAAGATCGGATAAATCTGACAGGTTGTTCATGATATCTTCTAACCCCGTTTCCTAAATTTGTTTTTTATTCATGGTGAATCCTACAAATAAATTATTACATGTAAATATCACATCTACATCCCTAAAACTTACTTTCATTCAAATTTCAGCATTCTATTATTATTTGTATTTTGTATTGACATATTTGTGAGTTCAAACTTTCATATATATAATAAGAAATAAATTATAAACTCAATCGGGCCAAGGAATAATTTTCCCACTTAGTATTTCGCAGATTTTAACGCTGTTATCAATGTTATACGCATAAAATCAATAAAAAACATAGCTAAAGTTGTCATTTCATAAAGATGGAAACATAATCTACTTACAAGATTTTCGTTGAACAATAAAAGATTTTTTCTCGGAGTAACCAAAATCGACCGTTATTTTAGCACTTTTTCACGTCACTGAACTTTGACATTGACATTTCAATATAAGGTAGTCATTTTTTGAAAAGTGTTGCAAGTTATGAAATTTAAAATCTTCTAAAGAATAGTATATTTCGGTTGCGTTCATTCTATGGGCTATCTTTCATGTAAAATAAACATGTTTTTCAAAATAGTCTTGGTGGGAAACTATATCCCTTTGCCTTATTAAGGGTTATTAATGAGTACAAAATGAAGGCATCTATCCCAGCTGTAGGGACAGAAATCACAGGAGTCATAACTAATGTTCCCACTAATCTTTCTAATTCAAAAATTTTTGGTATGTTAACGACTTACAGGAAGATAATATGTGTTAAAAGGATAATGAGGAAACTAAAGAATGACGCAGGACGTAGTTTGCTGCAGTCGACGGGCACCGTGGCCATCACGTTCGCTTCTAATGTTTTGCCGGACCACGTCGATCTTCATGGTTGGCGGTTCGTGGTAAATCAGTATATTCCACCAGTGAAGCAGTGCTACAACTGTCTGAGGTATGGCCACAAAGTATGGCAAAGTACTGTAAAATTCTGTTAAATGCTCAATTTGTACTGAAAATCACATCTACAAAGATTGCCAAGTCTCTTCAGATAAAGCGATATACATACATTGCAAAGGAAACCATCTAAGCATTTCTGGACAGTGTCCTGTTAAGAAACAAAAGATAAAAGAAAATCAGGCTAAATTACACAAAACCCCGTTTGTAGACCTTTTTAATAAAAACGAATTCCCCGAATTAAACAAAAAAAATCCTACAGAGGCTCTTATGTCACTGCTAAAGAATGATGACATTATTAATATAATTTTAAATACAGTCATTAAAGTATTAACTCTTAATAAATCAAATGAACAAACCACCATATCTTCTCAGCTTGTTAAAGATGTTCTCATAGATACAATGAAACCAAAATAGATATTTCATTATTTAACATTTAATATTTTATGGATCAGTTTAACATTTTACAATGGAATGCACAGAGTTTAATTAAAAATCGCTTTCAATTTACACAATTTTTATATGAGAACACTATAGATGTTGCTCTCATATGTGAAACTTGGCTTAAACCTAGGCACAATTTTAGAGTAAAAGGTTTATAATATTATACGATTAGATTCAGGTAATGATCATAATGGAGTAGCAATACTACTACATAACAAAATATAGCTGTACAAATACAATATAATATTATAAATAAATTATTAACTTTAGTTAGTGTTTACTGTCCCCCTAATTCACCAATTAATTATAATAAATCTAAATTAGATAATTTAATCCAAAGTTTGCCACAGCCAGTCTTTATAGCTGGTGATTTCAACGCCCATCACACGTTATGGGGATGTACTGAATTAGATTCACGAGGTAGGGACGTTCTTGCAAGTATAGATGACAACAATCTTGTAATCTTGAATGATGGTCAGATGACTACAGTAGGATCTCATAGATGGAGGCAGAATGCATTAGACTTGACACTTGTTTCATCTTCACTGGCTCTGTCTTGTGAGTGGCAAGTATGTGATGATGATTCTCTAGGCAGTTATCATTTTCCTGTAAAGACAAAAATTACGGTCAATAATCAAAATTTTCAAGAAACAGCTGTATCAAATAACATAAACTTAAAATTGGTAAATTGGTCAAAATATCCAAATTTAATAGATAATTTAATTAAAAATTATAGTTTTGACTATAGTAATCCTTTACAATGTTATACAGATTTAATAGAACTAGTTAAACAAGCCATGCATGAATCCACACCACCCCATCAGTCTTCTAATCGAAATGTTAACATTAACTTGCAATCTCTTAAAAGAAATAAAAAAAAAATTCTCTACCTTGGTGGAATTTAAAACGCAAAGAGGCAGTATTAAATTGTAAAAATGCATATTTAGTATTTAAGAATGATCCCACAGAACGAAATTATATTAATTTTAAAAGACTACAAGCTGATAAAAAAATTACTTTGAAGACTGAAAGACAGCTTAGCTGGAAAATACTATGTGAAACTTTTAATAGATCTACTCCATTGACTAGAGTATGGAATTACATTAAAAAGTTTAACAAAACTTTCGTTCATAATAACACATCAGTCATAGATTCTAATTGGGCTAATGAATTTTTGAAAAAATATACTCCAGAAACAGATGAATCACCTCTAACTCCTCACTCCTCAAATGATAAACATTGTGATTATCTTACCAAACCTTTTACCTTGACCGAATTCAATTCAGCTGTTAACTCTAGAAAGGACACTACTTGTGGTTTAGATTCTGTTCCATATAAAGCTTTAAAAAATATGAATACTGCATGTAGAGAACTAGTTTTGAAAATATATAATATGTTATGGTTTCATTCACTTATTCCTAATGATTGGAAAGAAGATTGTTTGATACCCATTTTTAAGCCTGGAAAAAAACCTCACATTGCAGAATCTTACAGACCTATAGCACTTACATCTTGTATGGGTAAAATATTTGAGCAACTTATAAAATCTAGATCAGAATTTTATCTAGAAAAATATTGTCTTTTACCATCAAATCAGTTTGGATTCAGACGCCTTAAGTAATCTAGAGAAAGTATTGCATTTCTTCATTTAGACATCTTTAAAGCTATGGAAAATAATGAAGTATTAATTAGTATATTCTTTGACATTGTTGGTGCATTTAATTACGTTAATCTTCATGTACTCGCCGCAGAGTTGAGGTCTTTGAACATTCCTGAAAAAATTGTAAAATAGATATTTAACTTTTTACATCGAAGAAGAGTTTTTGCTAAAGTTAATAATAATAATACAATTATTGGTCCTAGGCTCAGTTATAAAGGTGTTTGTCAAGGAGGAATATTAAGTCCTCTTGTCTTTATTTTATACATATTTAAATTAAATAATATTTTAGGATCAAATGTTACTAATTTACAATATGCAGATGATTTGGTCATATATGCCTCAGGAACAAATGTCAAAAACTTGGTAACCATTTTAAATGAGGCTTTAAAGAAATTGCACATTTACTTTTCATACTCAAATTTAGATATTAGTACTGAGAAAAGTAAAGTTGTAATATTTAATAAAATTCGTCTATTTAACACTGGAATAATTTATAATAATACATTTTTACCAATAGAAAGTTGTGCAAAATTCTTAGGTGTAATTTTTACAAATAATTTATCTTGGACCAAATACGTGAATTCTATTTCAGACAAAGCTTCTAAGGCCTTTAATGTATTAAAAGCTTTGGCTAGTACTAACTGGGGAGCTGATCCACAAATATTATTAATGTTATATAAGTCTTT
Organism: Parnassius orleans; assembly: GCA_029286625.1. Lineage (NCBI taxonomy): Eukaryota > Metazoa > Arthropoda > Insecta > Lepidoptera > Papilionidae > Parnassius > Parnassius orleans. The sequence continues at coordinate 910,350 of JAGSMP010000027.1, read as the reverse complement.
GGTGAGGAGTCATTTTGAGTATGGCTTCCTTTGTTTTGCATCAAATAAAAAACTAGTAAACAAATTAGATATTATACAAAATAAGAATTTAAGGCTTATTACCGGCTCTATGAGAACAACTCCTATTGTTTCTTTACAGGCTGAATGTCTTACTCCTCCTATCTTACTTAGGTTTAAATATCTAAAATTTAGGTTTTTATTAAATATTAATTCTTTGTTTCATCATCCTCTTTTTCAAAAAGTATTATTTTACTATAATAGTATGTCTCCTATCTAACTCAGCCCCATATATACTCCATGACTTTCATGAAGTGATACAATATGATGAACAATATAATATTCACAAAAGCACACATACTTGGCCTTGTTATAAGGGGAATTATGAAAGTAAATTCAGTGATATACACATAAATATTGATGAAAAATTGAAAAGAAAAGAAGAGGTTTATGAACTTATATCTACATATGATGAATATCGACAAATTTACACAGATGGTTCAAAAGTTGAAAATAAAGTAGCCTGTGCATTTTACATACCTCATCTGAAAACTGGACGTGGCCTTTCCATTCTTGCATCAGCAAGCATATACACTGCAGAATGTTATAATCGCTCTGAAATATATAGAAGAACACCTCCCGATTATACTAGCTTATCTATGAAAAACACCCACATGTATCTAATAAATGGTTACTGATCTCTGATAGCATGAGTGTCTTGAAGGCACTGAAGGCAAGAACTTTAGATGCTAAAACGTCTTTCATCATATATGAAATTTAAAGTTTGTGGTGGGTATTGAAAGAAAATAATTTGGAAGTAAAATTTTTATGGACTTCGTCACTTATTGGTGTTCTAGGAAATGAAAGCGCAGACCATTTAGCTAAAAGTATAGTTACAGCTGATATTGACAGGATAACCGGTGTTGCAATACCACATACATATTTATATTCAATTTTAAAGCAACAGTCAAAAGAAGAATGGAAAATGCAATAGAATGCTGTTTTAAAGGCAGGAAAAGGTTGTTGGTATGCATCAATTAATTCAGAATTAAGTATTCCTTGGTTTTCTCGCAACGAGGGATATCATAGCAGAAAATTTTATACAATAATGTGCAGACTTAGATTTGGCCACTATCGACTGAACGCTCATTTTTCCAGGATGAGAATAGTAGCATCTGCAACATGCAACTTCTGCGATACAGAAGCAGATCAGATTGCTACATTAACTGCCCAGCGTACGCCATAGAAAGATTGCTACTCATTGAAAAACTTATACAAGTTTATGAAAACTCAGAAAGCGTCCCGCGTGCCCTGCAAGATATTCTTAGGAATACTAAGACATATTTAGCACTTTGCAATTTTATTCATAATACTGTAAAAGAAATATGAAATAAGGTATCCCTGTTTTTAAAAATATTGGATTGACAAATCTACATTGATTGAAACTTACAAAGATTGTAATATAAAGAAGACTTGGCTTTAGCCTTTACGGTTTTTGAAAATATCAAGAATTAAAGAAAATAAGACTTGGCTTCGGCGTTCATGGATTTTGAAGAGACGGAAAGAAGAAAAATAAGACTTGGTTCCGGCCTTTACACCTTAAAATTCTATATATTCAAAATAAAAAAGACAAGGCTGTATGGCTTAGTTCCTTTGCCTGCTCTCTCGAGCGAAAAATAAAACAACAACAATTTGACAAAGAAATCTCGGGATAAATAGTTTTCTTGCCTTTCAATTTTATGGATTATTAAAAACAATAGTAATATTTTTCTGGATCGAAATGTAAAATTATATCTTTATGTGATTGAAAACCTGCTGAAATGGGGACTAACGGAAACGGTCGCCGTAGTGGTACGAAATTGCCCGACATGCGTCGCCCCATGGAAGAAGGAGACTGTGTCAACGATATGGATAGCCCCGAATTAGATTTCGTGTACGACGATTGCGATTCGCAAATCAATGAAATAGCCGAACTTTATAGCTACACCGAACACCCAGAATTTCAACTTAATGTGAAAGCGTTTGAAGACATAATGGAAGAATTCAATTTACCACCAAGCTGGCAAAGACTAACGTTAGCACAACAGCGAACCGTAGTTATGAAACTATTAGAGCACTTGGATCTTGCAGTAAGTGACATCCGTATGCGAGCTGCACGGTGCATTCTTTATTTGGCACAGGGATGTTGGGCGGAAATGCAGTCTGATGCAGAACAGGCACATTGGGCACGTATTAATATTATGACCCTTTATGACATGGGAACTTTTGCAGCATTCATTGAATTATTGAATCTTGAAATAGTTAGAAGTAGTTCTGCAATGGCTTCGAGAAAAATTGCTGAATCCCTGCCAGATTCGACAAACCTTCGTGTTATACTATCGGTTTTATATTTAATTACAGAACACATGAGAACTGAAAAAGAGAATCCTGATTCAGAATATTCTTATTTGGTAAAGAACTTCAAAGAAGAACTTGGTACTCCATTTGGTGAAGAACTTTTACCTGTGAAACTATTGAGTATGGTTACACACCTCTGTGCCGGTACAACTCCATACTTTCCAATGAAAAAAGTCCTGTTATTGTTATGGAAAGTGTTACTTGTATATTTAGGTGGTTCTAAACAACTTAAGGAAAGAAAAGCTAAACTACGTGAAAAATATGGATTATCCCCTATTACAGAAGATACTCTTGAAATTATAAAAGGAATGCGGGCTAGTTCTCCTCCACCTAGTGCTGCTGATATGCTGGAAAATCAGAATCCTGGACAAAGAAAATTGAAAGAAAATGAAAGAGCCCTACGCAGACAAACCTTTATGAAACAAACATCACTTGATGAATCTGATGAACAAATTTTTGTTGACAAAGAAGAAACTGGTAATGGTTCAGAAGATTATCCAATGGAATTCCAGTCTATGCCTGCAGATAATATGCAAAATAATAACTCAAATCAAAACTGCCCCTACTATATGTATTTTAAACAATTTGATAGTCCTCCACCACCTCCCCCATTGCCTAGAAGCCTACCCTGGCAGTCTAAAGTTCGCCAAAAGGACATTGATATGTTCCTAGATAATGTAAGAATTAAATTTGTTGGGTATTCACTTCCAGGTGATAGGCAGACAGTAGCTGGACTCCCACAGCCAATCCATGAAGGGGTTGAAATACTGAAAAAACATATGTACACAAGTCTCTCAGAAATACAAGCTGAGCGGGAAATTGAGATAGCAAGGAGCCCTCTTACTAAAGGGGAAAAGGAAGTTGAAGAAACCGAAGCTGAGATCTTATACAGGGCTATGCTTCCAAACTTACCACAATATATGATTGCTCTATTAAAAATTCTGTTGGCGGCTGCACCAACATCTACTGCAAAGACATATTCTATTAACATTATGGCTGACCTATTGCCTGAAGAAATGCCAGTCACTGTTCTGCAGTCATTGAAGCTTGGTATTGATGTAAACAGACATAAAGAAATTATAGTCAAAGCTGTCACAGCAATACTATTGCTGCTTCTAAAACATTTCAAAATTAACCATGTTTATCAATTTGAGTTTATGTCCCAACATTTGGTATATGCTAATTGCATGCCATTAGTCTTAAAGTTTTTCAATCAAGATACACTATCATATGTTAGTGCCAAAAATACTATTCCTATTTTTGATTTTCCTGCTTGTGTCATTGGAGAGCAACCAGAATTAACTAAGGAGTGTCTGGATATTGGAGATTCATCAGTACCCTATTCTTGGAGGAATGTTTTCTCTTGTATTAATTTGTTAAGAATTTTAAACAAACTGACAAAATGGAAGAATGCACGAATTATGATGCTTGTGGTATTTAAAAGTGCACCAATATTAAAACGTACTCTCAAAGTCAGGCATGCATTAATGCAGTTTTATGTTCTAAAATTGTTGAAAATGCAAACAAAGTATTTGGGTAGACAGTGGAGGAAAACAAATATGAAAACAATTAGTGCTATTTATTCTAAAGTTCGGCATAGACTAAATGATGACTGGGCTTTTGGGAATGATGTTGATGCAAGACCGTGGGACTTCCAAGAGGAAGAATGTGCACTAAGGGCAAGTGTTGACCGTTTCAATCATAGGAGATATGGTACAGGGGGAGAACAAGAAGTTGATTTGACTCCTCTTGATACTGATATTAACAGTGTACTTGAAACAAATATTGAACTTGATGACGAATTCAAAGACAATTATGAGTTATGGTTAGAACAAGAGGTTTATAACAATGAGATAAATTGGGATGTATTGCTGTCCACATGAAATTTATAAAATCATATTGTGTAATTAGCATCTCCATTGAATTTCAAACATATTTAATTAAATTCAACAACTTAAGTGATGTTTTGGTAAAATAAGACTTCTCTTTTATATAATGAGATTAATCATCACTCAATTACCTGAAAAAATATGGTGTCAATAATATTCTTGTTAGATTCTTTGAAGTTGTTTAAATAATATTAGAAAAAAACTTAAATTGTTTAAAAAACATTCAAAAACATTTATTGTAAAATGCATGTTTGAGTAAGGTAATGTATTCATGTATAGTAAAAATGTGTGTGGACTAAAATCTAATTACCTAGGTAATAATATTAAACATATTGATAATGTATTATGAAATGAACTGTATTTAAATAAAAAAAAGAAAGTGCTTAAATTCACTTTCCAAACCAAGAAGTATATTCAAACATTTAAATTGTTAACTTAGTTCTTGAGCTAAACTAATGAAGTTAGACAAAATCTATATCTTTTTTCATTCATCATTCATTATATCAGAATTGCTGGAGGACCATAGAACTATACTCAATGAGATCTATAGTGTCTCCCAACGGATATGACACGTTAACATGGACATGAACAAAGGTCATGTGTAACATCGATGTCACACCTATGCTGGTATTTTTAGGAACACTGCTCAAAGTTGTTGACAAGCATGTTTACCTAGAACAAATAGCTAGGTATATCAAACTTTGACTGAGAGTTTGATCAACTGGATCCAACTCTGTTGGGCAGAATTCAAAAGATCTTATGCATTCTTCAAAACTTGAAAACAAGAATGTACAACCAGTGTTTTTGACGGCTCCGTGGCGCAGTGGCTTAGCAATGAGTTGTTGCGCTGGGGGCCACGGGTTCGAATCCCGCACGGAACAAGTATGTATGGCCTACAAATAATTGTTCCGGGTCTGGAGGTTTGTCCTCATGCAATTTATTTTCGTGAACTGCCTCCATGATACAGGAGAAAATCCTAGTGTGGGGGTAACGTTTTTAAAAAAAAGAAAAAAAGTGTGATTTGAGAAGTGGTTATTCACAGCTTGCAATATGAGCTAGCATTAGGTCGCTCAGGGGGCTATAGAAAAGTGACTCCAAATCAGGCTTTGTGACAATTCGTGAAGAAATGCTATGTAAGGAGTGTGTGTGATGGACAGTTATGACGATAATGATGAATGATCATATTAAAATTAGGTCAAGCTAACTATTACAAGAAAATTGTCTGAACATGCTTTAAAGTCTAAGTATCTTGTTTTTATTTCTTAAAAATAATTATAATTTAATAGCAGTCAGAGTATGTGAATATTATATACCGCGGGTCCTAGTACCAAAAATAAAACCCGATTGTGTGGTAATGGTTCCCCGCCACTCTGACATTGCATCTAAGCCGACTTGCTTTTGTTTCTATAAAATCTTGTTGCACAATAAGTGTTAAATTCCAACCCTGCTGGACTTTAACCAATATACAGCTGTGACCTTATTAGTTTGTGTCTGTGACTGCAACATACTGAAGTTCATGTTGCGTACATTAGACCAAAAATTTATAATTAAAAACTGAAGGTAGTCTGTTAACTATACCATGGGACGTCTCAGAGGCCGGGACCATGAATGTTGAAAAGCACCTCAAATGTGGGGAATATAAAAATAAGTAAGTAAATTAAACGAAAAAGGCTAAATTAAATATAGTTTTATTCTATGGTTAGTATTTAGGCACCCGCCGTACCCCGCCAACACCAATAAAATTGTTTATTGCGATTTTAAGTGCTGTTTGACCACGCGCCCGGCAGAAAAAAAGCATGTCCAAATAAGTTTTCTATTAGCGATTGTAGAAAAACTTTGCTTGCTATCTCCGCTGAAGTGCAACGAATCCGAAACACAAGCATAAGAAACAATATAAAGTGATTGTATGGACTGCAATATCGGTGGGAGGAATGAGCAGGAGTACTTTTTTGAAGATCATAGGGGACGCACAGTTACAGTGAATTGAGGACGTTATTTGGAGATGCTAGATGATTCTTTTTTTTCATAAAGTTTAACAAACTAACTTGCCTGATGGTAAGTGGTCACTGCAGTCTACGGACACCTGCAACTGTTAACTTCAAATAAGGACGAAGATGCGTCATTGTCATCTCTGAGGTGTAATATGAAATGTCTCACAGCGCGAAATAATACTGTTTATGGGGTATAGAACCTTCAAACGGAATGCAGCAGAGCAACGGCAGAATAGTATTATTTTTTAGGTAATTTTTCTCGCACCGTGCAGTGCTCAAGATAATAATTTTATGGCAACATTTAAGACAAGGTGAACTGTGACCGAAATAAAAAAAATAAGACTCGTTATTATTCCAGTAATTCGTAATGCGAAACAAATTGACTGATAATGGTAACTACTGTTGTTGGTGGGTGTTATCTAGAACCACAGTGTACAGTTACCGTTACAGCCTATAGTCCACTGCTGAAAATAAGCCTCCCCCTTGATACTCATAGGATGATATTTGTTATAATTGCCACGCTGGCAAGCGGGTTCATCTCCTGATTTGTTTCCCTCTGTCGCCTCTTACGACACCCACGAGATGATATGGAGTCGTGGATATTCTTACACCGCTAGAGTACACCACGCCAAGGTTACTGAAAAATTGTAAAATAAAACCACATCTGTTACATACTTTTCTTCTATATTATAAATTATTTTGGATTGAATTTAAATTAATTACATAGTCTTATCAGCTAAATTTACTTGCTTAAACATGATTTCTTTCTACAATTTTGAAATTTAAATATGCAATATATATAGCCTTACGTATTTTTTTTTTATTTCTATAAACTATAAACTTATTTTGGGAGTAAAATAATATAAACTCATTATAATAAAATGGCATTATTTTGCAATTGAAATAAAGGTAGCCACGGTGATGACATTAGGTATAGTAGAAAAGAGGAGGAAATTATTGTGTTGTAATTAGTATCAAAATATTATTTTTTAAATTTAAAGGATTGTACATATTACTGTTGTGTTCATGGTATTTTCGACTTCACTTTTTCAGGTAAATAAAGCCATGCATTTATCGGCACTGTTTTTAAATATTTACCTCTTCTACTGTTCTCCTTCTTCATCCGCGTGTAACAGTCCAAACTGATAATAAAGGGCCTCTCCCAATGGAGGAAGGATTTCCCATAATAACCACGCCTGACGTCACACGCGCCTGTCTAGGCATTTAATATTTGGTATTTCTTATACCAAATATTAAATCTACGAGCGTGTATGCGTAGATATATGGATGTAAAGGAGGCGAGAGAAGTGTGTCAGGATCGTGTCAAATGGAAGTCCGTAGTCTCTGCCTCTGGGTGCATCTGGGTGACAGGCGTGAGTGTTTATGTATGTTAAACGGTAGGCGCGTAAAAAAAAACAAAAAAATAATAATGGCCTTCAGGGGTTATAGATGTTGTTGCCAACTTATAGCTAAATGAACACTTAACTTATAAAAGAGTTATTTTAATATATGATTATAATTATAACTATATTTTCATAAATATTACAATGTATTCGGAATGAACAATATAATACATTTTGCACAGTCAGTTTCTATTATCGAAGCATATCCTGAAGCAAGAAATGTCATAATATACCAAATTAGATTTTATTGTCGCTTCCACTAACGCTTCAATGGTATCGTATGTATTAAAACAATAATAATTCTCTGCTACACTTTTAAAACTATTTTGCAACATTGAACTAAATAGTGAAAAACTCAACAGTAACTAAATAGTGAGAGACTATAAACGGGCTCTTAAACTAGTTATGAAAGTGATAGCGGTGCGAGGCATGAGCACCAAGTGACAGTATTTCCGCATGTACATAATATACCAGTCAATATACTGCACGCGAATAACACGTAAATATCCAATAGAGAAGATCTAACGGACCGATCACGTGAAAGGATGTTCACCGTACCCACTCCGTGCCCTTGTACTTCACCAAAGAGACCTATAAATCGACTATTGCGCATGTCAAGTCGTGCACCCGACTCGTGCCGCTACATATAAATTATTAAATTGAAAGCAAATACATGTTTAATCGGCATTTTTTCATATTCTAGACACACGGCTCTACATAGTTCCCAGGGAAGAGGCCAGTGACGCCATCCATCACGCCTTCCCACCAGCCGTCGTCGTTCTTCTTCAGTACGTAGATCACAGCGCTCTCTTGGAATGAAAGCTCGTCCTCTTTATCCGCGTAATAGTCGTAAATTGCTACAACTGGAAGTGATACAAACTGATGAAAAATCAGGATACATATTGATATATTAAGATTTGTTTATTTTTGAGTAGTAAAATATTAAATTTATCGTAAATTCCGTGTATTATTTAATATTAAATTCTTGTTACGTTTAATATATTCTAAGATAATTATTACGAAGTTTTACTGTATTAGAAAAATCCACCTGACAGACAATGGTGATATATTACATATACATTTACCTTTCTCTATATAATTCTTCGGTACCCAACCGGGTAAATCGTCGTCATCGGGCACGATCGCAGGCACCGCATTTGAGTACGGAGCACTCATTTTATTCTAAAGCGATAAACACATTTCATTAACGATTTAGTAGTTAAGTGTACACGTAAGCACGTGTACACTTACCGTGGGCACATAATTTGCTGTAATTGATTACTTTAAATTTTATTAAAAAAGACATTTATTACAAAAATCCACTGCTGAACATAAGCTTCCCCCAATGATTACCACATATTTGCCATATTTGACACGCTTAGCAAGCGTGGTTGGCAGCCGCAGTTTTTTTGCGAAGACGCTGCTGCCCATCTTCTGTTTTAGTTTACCTCTGTCGCCTCTTACGACGCCCACGGGATATGGGGTAGTGGATTCTCTAACGTCGTAATTACACTGTCTGGATATTTTTCTCATATTACTCATCCACGGGTCACTATGGGACAAGGAAGGAATTCCCCATAGAAAGGGGGAAATGCTGTAAACCATACACTCGACCAGAGGTATGACAATCGATATTTTTTTTACTTGACTTTTTTACTGGTAACGCGGCATTCTTAGTCCTGAAGGGTGCAAACATATTTTGATTCTTAACCGAGGATACTGTAGGTGTCTATGGGCCACAGCATCCTCTTGCAATTAGTTGCACTATATGCTTATTAGCAAACTTATAATATTATAAAAAAATGTTGCTGCTTTGAATGAATATGCTAATGTTGACCTGCTTTAATCGCCTTGCTTGGCAGATTGGCGTTCGCAGCAACGTCTCTCTTGCCTTTGACGCTGTCTTCTGTTACCAGCCTGATAACTTTACGTGTGACGTAAATAAGATAGCTAAGCCGCTATTTATGGAAACATTTATTTATTCTTCCCTTTACGACACCTACAGAAGGAAACTATGTTATTGTTCTGGGAAAAATTTAATCTTCTGTTGGTGTTCTGCTTGTGTGTTAACAATATGTTACGTTATTCTGTGTAAACGTTCACGTTTGGTTCTTGTGTATGAATGGCAATACGATGTGTTCCGTGTGAGTGTAAGTGTAAAAGTTTGTGTGTAATGTGTACGTATGTGCATGTGCACGTAGATGCGTATATGCTTGTGTAGGTATGTGCCTGTGTACGCAGGTGTGTGTGTGTGTGTGTGTGTGTGTGTGTGCGCATGTGAGTGTGTGTGCATGTGAGTGTGTGTGCATGTGAGTGTGTGTGTGTGCATGTGAGTGTGTACGTCGCGTGCATGAGTGTCCGCGTGTACATTGTGGGTAGGTATGTGTGTGTGTAGAATAGAATATTGATTTATTTGCATTGAATGTAGGTATTAACAATAAGGTGTTGATAGAGTACATAAAAGATCCGTACATTATACCATTTTGACATGCAAATATTAAATTAAAATTTATTTCTATACAACACTACTAATTAATTATAAATAGATTTAAAATGATAATTATGAGTATAAATAGTTATTACATTATTATAATTCAAAGTATTGCATTATTATTATTACATAAATTTAAATTATTGAATTATTATTGCAGGTAGCTAACACATAAATTATTAGTACAAACAACATAATACAAACAATTAATTAACTGAACGTTGTTAAAATATGGGTATCATTTAGGAAGTTCGATACTGAGTAATAGCATGTTTAAATCAAGCATCTTTCGTTATTGGTATTGCGTGGGTGCGTATGTGTGCATGTGCGTGTGTACGTCATGTGCAGGAGTGTGCGCGTGTAGATTGTGTGTATATGTGTGTGCGTGTTACGTTGGCGTGCAGCGCGCGGTCGTGCGCGAGCTCGTCGTCGCGCGGCGGCGGCGGCAGCGGCGGCGACACCGACCCGCCGCGCACCGACGCGCCGCCCGACGACGACGACGCGCGCTGCACACACACAAACAAACCTATAATACACCCAGCGCCCAGCGAGACCACATAATATACACAAGTAGCCTTCTTTTAATCACGTGAGGCTTTTTAGACCACTTTTATAAACCGCGTGATACATCATAAGGTTTGGGCCACGGAGCAAATACAAAGAGGAAACGTCCTAAGCAACTGTGCACTGTGATTCTAACTAGGTCCTGACGTCATCACAGTGGGCGTGGCTTTAGTTAGTATACTGTCAGCGTTCGTCCTATGCGCTTATGTGTCGAAAATCGGAAATCGGTGTCTTTTCGTAGTATTAAGAAGAAAAAGATGAAGTGTTGTGTTTTATCGTGTAAAAACTACTCAGATAGACGCTCTGATGCTATGGATGGCATCACATTTCAGTTGTAAGTAATTTTATACCTAATTTACTAAAGTAGTTCTAGAAAAATCTCTGCGTCGGCTTTCAAATATAATTAAATATATTCGTATTATAGAGCTCATTTCGTTATTATTACATTCGTTATTTATAGAGCTCAGTATTGGTAAAATAATCATACGAAAGTTTGAATGTTTTGCATTCAGCCCTAAAGAATTTTTAATCGCCAAAATATTATTTTTATAGTTTTTATAATCATTTTGTGAACAGGCCGCCATCTATCGTCAATTAAAAGAACAATCATATGGAACGATACGAGTAGTTTTACTATTCATCGGTAGATGGAAAATAGTTGAGTGGGCGGGGCTTAACATCCCCTCACCCCGCAAATTGTCACGCGTTGTTACATAGCGAAATCTCATTACAACACTTCCTCTTTGTATTTGCTCCGTGGTTTAGGCTACCCTTTCTACCTCTTCTTCTAGTATCACGGCATTTTATATTATTGATAAGATCAGATATCTTTAGAATCTATTTTAATAGAAAATATCATAAAATTAGATTCTGGAAAAACCATAAATATTATTAAAATTGAGAATTAAGTTGGCAATGGTAAAATATTATAGACTTCACACATTAATTTACATTTTTCCGTCGCACGAAAATATACACGTTATTATAACATCGTGAATTTTTCTGACCCCTTCCGCCGGTTCTAACCTCACATGATTAAAGAACGACCCCTTTAGAATAAATATTTAAAAAGGTTTTCAAATATTTATTTAGTTAATTTTTATGTCATATATTCTTTTAAGCAATTATCTTCTTCAACATCAGCTTACAAAAGTTCACCGTTGGACATGAACTTCTACCATGGTGAAAAGAATTTGCCAGATATCGCACATTGACGCTGTTGCCGACCACCGGTCAGGATACGATTTAAAAAAACGACTTGTAATCTTTTCAATTGTTTTCCTGCACATTTCTAATTCTTTTTTTCTTGCAAGACCATTTTTAAAATATAAATGCTGTCTTCTTCTTTATAATCAGCCTTGGCTCATTGTTGGACATGAGCCTCTCCTGTTGTCGGGAAGATTTGTCTTAATCGTTACGCTTAGCAGACGACATTAATAATAACAGTACCTGACGTCACAACATTCTGATGTAATTGCCCATTTTTTCTTGTACTTATTTCAAGCTTGCCAACTTGTTTTAGAATCTGTTTAGTACTCAGTAAAAGTGGCACTAAACTATATACTGCGCAGACGATAATTTTAAATTGTTTGAAAATCTAAAAGTGCACGCCTCATGAGCGTTTTATTTAATTTTGATGAAAAAAAGAAATTACCAAAATAAATCGATTACACAAAGTGTAAAATCGATATATGCTGTATGGTACATTTGTCCTTTGTCTATCGAGGGCTAAAAAAAATATGACAGCGCCTTTAAATTTTTAATAGCAATAAAACTTATAAAAGTTGAAATTAATTTTATTAACAAACTACGCGTACTAGGCAATCGATATGAAATAGGGAACCAGTTGATAATTCTGAAGCTAATAAAAAACCCGGTCTCGATACGTCAATTTTTCGGGAGTTATCGTGATGTTTCAAACCACTTTTTTTTCAAAGTAGCAATATACAGTGCAACCTCGATATAACAAATCGGAAGGGAACAAGTAAATATTCGTTGTATCAAGTAATTCGTTGAACTGGGGTTTGTTATGTTGCGGTTAGGTTGGTCTAAAATGCGTTATAAAGAGGTAAAAAAATAATAGAGATAAATGATAACACATTTTTATCAAATTACTGCATGTATTTTCTATTTAAAAACAATGAGGTAGGGAAAAATATTTTTTTCATATCTATTAGCTATCAATTAGTTACAAAAGCGTGTCGAAACCTGTCGCGACATGAATCACATACTATGAGATTAAGAGTCATACATTGGTGGGAACTTTATATAAAGATTTTGGGTTGACAAAATTCGTTAATTAGAAGTATTTATACTTTTTCCTGATAGTTGAAAATTCGTTATAAAGAGGTTATTCGCAAAAAATGTTCGTAATGTAAAGGGATATTTTACATTGACTCTTATGGACAATTCAAGGGGATTACGAAGAATTTGTTAAAACGAGGAAGTCGTTATATTGAGGTACGTTATATTAAGGTTGCATTGTAAAATGATTTTTTAGAAAATACAAGATGGATTAATTAGTGTTTTCTTGATATACGACTACTCATATTATCGTATAAGTGCAATATGGTTATGATACAGGCATTTCAAGAACACAAAATTGATTGACCTTGATGTGTCGAGAGTAATGCACTGCCTAATAACCCTTCGCGTTATGAGGCGTGCAATAGTATTCTAATATAAATTTCGAAATATTTGATCAATATAAATATTTACATCCAGTAGCCCAATCTTAGTTACGTATACAACACTCACCTGTCCTGGAAGACTCATTGAATGTTGGCTATGCTCCCCGTCGGACCCAATCAATGGAGAAGGTGGAGCTGAAATTCAAATAATATTATTTATTTATTTAATTAATTCAACAGTTCTTACACTCATGTTTATATTAGGGGTCGCAAACCGGGATCAAATCTCGAAAATACCGGGATACCGGACTGAAATGAAAGCTTTAAAATACCGGGATTGAGTGAACGGAAACCGGTATTTACGTTTTTTTCGGTATTTCATTATAAATCTATATTTAATAATATTATGTCAATAAAAAATTAAAACTTACCAGACACAGTTTCTAGTATGAAAGCTTTAGATGGCCTTCCATTTAGCCATTTTGTTACATCTGTAGACCAAAAGCGCATCATGGCGCAATGTTGATAAAAAATGCCTACATCCTCAAACTCCATTAAAAACAAGGTGTTAAACAGTGAGACGGTGAAATTATCTTTGATTACCAAACTGCGTAAACTGAAAGTAGACGGAGTGAAACTGTTTTCGACACTGGATGAATGGACGAGTTTGGGAAATCGTCGATTTATGAACGTTAATATCTACAGTCCCATGTTAACCAATAATTTTGCCAATCTTGGCCTGGTAAGAGTGTTTGGTAGCATGCCGGCCAGAACATGTTTGCAGTTACTGGAAAATAGGCTATCCGCATTAGAATTGTCTCTAAATGAGGATATAGTCTGTGCAACTACTGATGGTGCCAGTGTAATAATCGCATTTGGAAGACAAGCAGCACTTTTCCACCAGCAATGCCTTGCTCATGGTATACAGCTAGCGATATTAGACGTGCTCTAGAAAAAAGAAAACAGTTCCCAAACTCAACTTAGCGAACTGGAAGATGACGATTCTTATGACTCTGCTTCGGAATGTTATGGAGAACGTTACTATAACGAGGGTTTTTATTTGACTGTGAGAGCACAAATATCAAATCAAGGAAAAGGAAACGAATTTATCTTCAAAGAATTAATCGAAAAAGTACGAAAAGTTGCGAAACTTTGCAGAAAGTCGCCTACTAAAAATGATGCCACATTGCAGAAATATGTACAAGAAATAGGACATGAGCTCAGTTTGATTTTAGATTGTAGGACACGGTGGAACAGTTTAGCAGAAATGTTAGAAAGATTTGTCAATTCAAAATCCCTATTCAAAAGGCGCTGATATATTTAAATAAGGACCTGGAAATATCTGAGAATGAGTTCAAAAAACTGGTTGATCTCAGCAATGTATTCGAAATCCTAAAAGCGACAGTCGAAGAACTTTGCAAAAGAAACGCCAACCTGATGACGTTTGACGCGGCTTTGATGTTTATGCTCAAAAAATTAGAAGCTATGCATCATGAACCAGTTGCTCGTGAACTTCTCCGATCTTTGGAGCGGATTAAAGAGTGCAGGTTGTTGGTGGCTTCAACTCTGAATTATTTGCATGATCCTAAATCATATTTTGATTCATCAGATGATGACTACTCCGACATCTTTCTAAGGCCAAATGGCGATGAAATGCGAAAACATATTGCAGATCTACATCAGCTTGGTCAGACTCAGGTTACGGAACGTACGATTGACGTTTCTGTTTCTACTACAGAGGAGGAGAATACACACAGGAATGACAAATCTGACACACTACCGCTCAAGAAGCAATTAGAAATGGCAGTTCAAAAGAAACTGCGGAATCCAGATAATGTGTCTAAAAATACTCCAAGCGATGTAGATCTAGATGCATTGATCAATAAAGAAATGGCTCTATATGAAAACGGCGGTTCTAGGGGAAAATATTTAGAATTAGCATATCATAATTTAAGAAGCATTCCTTCCACCAGTGTAGAGTCGGAGAGAGCTTTCTCTTCAACTGGTTACTTTTGTAATAATTTGCGCTCAAGATTAAGTGACAAAACACTAGATGCACTATTATTTTTACGATCTCACTATTTAAACAAAAGACTGACTGAATCTCGTTCCTAGATCTTACCTAGCATATTTAAAACAGTTACAGAGAAATGTATAATAAGAATTAAGTTTAAATTTATATAGTGAATGTGAATTGGGAATGATAGTTTTCAATTTCCATGAAAAACAGTGAGACATTTACGTTTTTGTTTAGGAATAAGATAAGTCGCCAAAGAGCATTTTATGTTTTGTTAAAGCTGAGGATAAGATAAATAAATGTTACGATTTCGGTTTTTGTGTTTTGTCGCCAAAGAGCATTTTATGTTTTGTTAAAGTTGAGGATAAGATAAATAAATAAATGTTACGATTTCGGTTTTTGTGTTTAGCTATGAAGAAGTTACGTAGCAGGAGTATTTTATGGTTTTGTTAAAGTTGATTACTAGAAGTTTCTTATGTTTAAAATAACTCGGCAGCAGTGAGTTATTTATTAAACTTTCGTAATAAATGATTGCTTTTTTTTAAATAAATGTGATTTTCTTATCTTAACACACTTTTATTGTTTGGCTGGTGACAATTCCCTTACGAAAATTACGGATCCATTACATATTTTAAATATTTTTCTCACTATATTAAAAATAACGAAAATATCGAAACTACCGGAATCTCGGTATTCATTAAAAAGTAATACCGAAAACACCGGTTTTTGAAAAGAGGTCCGGCTCCGGTATTGCGACCCCTAGTTTATATGCATAATGCAATGACAATATTAACAAAAAAACAATGAATGGTTGGACATAATTTTTTTTCTTTTATTTCTTGTAAGATCCGCCGTAATCGCTTTTAAAAGTGCTCCCTGTTAAATATTTAACATTTACGAGTACGAGATGGTATATCGCTATATATTTAATGTCGAGACATGAAATGGTTTGAAGGATTCTCTTACTCCGTCACCACCTACTACATTTTAATTAAAGTAAACACAAAAAGACGAGAGGAATAAATTGGAAACAAAATACATAACAGGTGGATCAAATTATAGTGACTCTGTTCTTTAGCCAATATTTATTGAGATAAATTGCATATATTGGCTCCACTGCATTATACTAAACTATTATTATAATATAGCATACATAAGCTTAAAACGGAAAGGTTAAATCCAAATGTTAGTGCTAATGATAAAATATTTTACTTAGAGCTGATGTTATGAAACTTACGTGGCATACTTGAGTGCAGGTCTTGCTGGGAGTAGTTAGTGTTTGTTTGATGTTGATTAGGATGTACCATCCCAACCTAAGGAAGAACAATGATATTATTGAACGCCATATAATATAAAAATCTAAACACACGGCAGTTTGAAAATCATGTTTTCGAACATTAGTCCAGCCTTACCTACCGCATTGTATAAATCATTTACAATCCTTTTTGATCGCCTTTATTTTCGTTACCTACACATTAATCTTGTTAGTTAGATAAGTACGTAGATCACTAATAAGTGTTTCAATAAGACTAATTTTCCAACCTTTCCAAATAATTTACATTACAACTAATAAACCAATTGTCAACAATATAGTTCATTGGAAATATCTACCATTATATTTCGTTAGTATTGCGTTGCTTTGTGGTCGAAGTATCTGATTACTGAGTCGCGCGTTCTGTATTGTTAAGGAAAACATAAATGGTATATCGACTTGGTTGTGTTCTGGATGTCTCCATGACTTCGACAACGACAGTTAGGACAGGTTTCCATCATAAAAGAGAGTAGCCTGTATTTTAATATGAACAAAATACAAAGCGGACAAAATCGGCCCGTGAAAATCCACTGCCGAACATGGGCAGGTCTGTGTTAGAGCCTACACTTGCGCGCTAGTTCTCCTAGACAGTAAATTGATTTGAAACTATTTGATAAATTGTCCCTACAATCAAAAGAACATAATTTCATTAGTAATTTATTTATTATTATTATTATTACTTAACAGGCCAGCAGTTGAAACAAGTGATATACATAAGCCCGTATCCTATTTTAAAATGTGTAATTATTTTATTTTAGTTGTTTATCTAATCTGTTCTTGAATTGGTTAATAGTTTGTGCAAATATCACTTCTGATGGCAGCTTGTCCATGCTTCAACCACTCTTTGGCTAAAAAAGTGCTTGTGTGGGTTATTATCCGACACAGCTTTAGTTACTATGAAGTGATGTCCCCTTAGATGTGTGTTTTTTGAGTACTAGAATAGATCTTTGTCAAATTTTTCTAGATAGTAGTGTCCATGTATAATTTTATACGTTTCGATCAAGTCTCCTCGTTCTCTGATCTTTAGCGTCGTTAGTTTAAGTTTATTCAGCCTTTCCTCATATGGTGTTTTCAATGCTCTAGGAACTTTTGAAAATCTGCGTTGAACCTTCTCCAGTAACTCAATATCCTTTTGAAATAGGGGCTCCAGATTATTTATATACCGGGTGCTTGTGAAACGCTCCCGAAAACGAAAATAGACGATAGTACTAACGATACCTTTGATGATGGGTCAGAAAGAAAATCGATCCCGAGGAAAAAAAATCATCTTTTCACAACGTTTTATTAGCTTTATTCACGCTCCATCATGTTAGTACAGCTAAATGAAACGATAAATTCATTAAAAAAAAATGAAAATACTTAAACATTGAAATACACACCAGCAGTGAGTGAAACTTAAAATAAAATCAGCTGACAATAGGGTCAATGTTCTCGCGGACACCGAACTCTTATCTAGCTCGGTACGAAACAGTGCATTAGGTATTACTTCTCACTCTACCATTCCCTTTCACACACGCGCTGCCGCCGCCCGGCGACTCATGTTGTCTCGCGCTGTGGAATTTACACATGTCAGCGTTGCCAACATGTGGGGAATTCCCCAAATTGCGGGGAATTTAAAGTTGAATGGGGATTTTATGGGTATTGGTATTATGCGGGGAAAATGTGGGGATTTTGAAAATCGATAGCCAGGGCCAGGTCAGAACCTTTCTTCAAGAAATCTAAATACTTGTCTTAACATTTTGTTAGGTTACTTATGAATATCGAATGACTCCCTTTTTTTAATTATTTTCATTGCACCACATTTAATTTTCGGATTTATTCCGGCAACTTTTGTGTATCATTTAATGCTTTTCATTTCTTTATTTTTTAAGTAAATCTTATAAAATTAGTTCAATTTTGTTTCATTTCTTAAAATAAAATTGAGGGGAATTTGTGGGGAATCTGTTGAAGTTTTGTCCTTAAATTGGGAAATTGACATGAATTTTCGGGGAATTTGACAAATTGGTGTTGGCAACGCTGCCATGTTGCACCGAAATTTACCTACTAAGATTTGTTTACCGGCGACATAAGAATTAGAGGCAATCACTATAAAACTTGTAAGTAATTTTTAATATTAGGTCCTTACATATGAAATAGGCGTTTTGTACGGGAGGAATATAAAGTCAAGTTTTTTTTTTGTAAAATATATTTAATTAATCAAAGTATGCACCGTTATTATCTATGCACCTTTGCTATCTCATAGGTAGTTCATTGATCCCTTTACTAAAAAAAACCATGGGGGCGAGAATCAATAAACTCTTTGAAGGCGGTTTGGACTGCCGCATCGGAGTTGAATTTTTTTCCTTGTAAGAAGTTGTCCAAATTCCGGAAAAAATGGTATTCTGTTGGAGCAAGGTCCGGGGAGTACGGTGGATGTCGCAGACATTCCAATTGTAGCTCATCTAACTTAATGGTTGTTTGTTGTGCAGTGTGTGGTCTTGCGTTGTCGTGAAGCAGCAGTGACCTAGAGCGATTAACCAATCTCGGTTGTTTAGCAGCTTCCTTCATGGTTTGCAGTTGCCGACGTTATAATAGCCTACATAGTTATTATTAATCAGATAAATCGCGCACGCAAGCTAAATAAAACTTTATCGCTGCGCGCAAGTGTCCGTATTACTTTGCATCTTTTCCCCTTCCTACGTCACGACGGACTTTCCGTGGTTACTAAGGGCTGTTAATAAAGAGTAAAAAAATACATTGTGAAATGGTAAGTTACTTCGGTAAAGTGCCTATGCTGACTATAATCGACCATAATTATTATCTACTATGTGAGTTCTGTGATGCCCAACGCATGCAACTTGCAAGGCCATTCGTCGGGAATCGCGATGCTTGGTTCGTATAGGTAGATAGCGTAAAAAATAAATAAACCCGAAATACGATTCCTAACAGAAACATGATCGTAATCTAATTAGTTAAAAATCTTGTAAACAAAGTTTTAATTTCAGTATTTTGTGCTAATATAACTTAAAATATTTTAATTGCAAAGAGGAGTATAGGTATGTAAGTAGGTACGTGTGGAGTGAAGTAAATTTCAACTAAGTTTTGTAATAAAGTAGGTACTCAGGTATTACTTCTGTAGTTAAATTATTACTTAATTCTTTTTTCGCTATAAGTATTTCGCCCCAACTTAAAAGTAAAACATCCCATTAACTAACATAGAAAGAAAGAAACATTTATTGCAATCACGCCACACACGTAATTAGGTACTTAAATTTTTTTTTACAGAATAAGGGTGACAAACGAACACACAGTCCACCTGATGGTAAGTGGATTTTGTGGCCCATAGACATCTACATTAATCCTCGATAAATAATCAAGATACAGATGCGTTGTCACCCCTGACTAAGATGGAATGTCTCGTTTCCAGTAAAAAGAGTCTCCGGTTCTCTACACTCACCATACGAAACACAGTGTCCAGTGGCCAGTCTCGAAGGAGACTAGCCATCTGCGCAGAACAGGATTATAGTGTCCGATTGTATGCGCAAGTACAGATGTACTCTCTATTCCCATTGGATAGTAATTCGACACGACCGGAGAGAGATCAGTCACAGAACCAACGGCTTTTCGTTCTTAACGTGCTTTCTGAGGCACGGATGAAACAACGCCAAATTCGAACTTTGCCAATATATCGGCATCGGCGATATTTTTATGACCGATTCAACGATACTTTTCAAATTTCGCGCTTTAAAAATGTAATGTAAACGCGCGTGTTGTCTCGTCTATTTCGTTGCAAACGAGGCACGAATTAACTATGCTCGGGGAAACCCCGCGCTTTATTCAGTGTCTTGTTTAGCGACAATGCTTGATTCTCGTTACAAAGAACGAACATTTCAATCACAGTCTACTATTACTATGGCAAAAAAGCGTCTTGTTCAGTTACTTGATCTTAATGTAGCACTGCATTCCGAAACAATTTCAGACATGGTCACACTTACATCTAGTACTGTAACTGTAAGTTCTGAGATGCCTACGAGTGGCGGGCATTGGAGCGTTTGTGAAAATATTATTAGAGTCCGAGGAAGATGAGCCCCTGTCTACTCTGAGCTGTAATTCTTTCAAAGAAGAAGTCGAGAGATACCTAAAGTCTCATAATATATCGAGAGGCGTAGATCTGTTTGTTTTCTGGCGTAATGACGTCTTATACCCAAACTTGAAAAAAATGGCGCGGAAGTACTTTTAGTTTCCAAATGAGTTCTGTCGTATCTGAGATACTATTTTCCACCGCAGGTCTTATTCAAACAGATTTGCGAAAGCGCCGTTCTCCGCAAAACTTAAGAATACTTTGTTTTTTAAACAAAAATCTCATCAATATTAATTTTAATTATTAAAACTATTAACTAATCTCAACCTGTCTATAGTTTTAAACGGTTTTATTTAGTTTGTACTGTTATTTGTTCTTTTTATATTAATTAAAAAAATAACCTGACTTGTGTTTTATTTATTTTACCTTCATTTTTGAATACAATAAGCGTATCGGTATCGCCGATATTTTTATAAGGGCATCGGTATCGGTATCGTATCGGCAAAAAGGCGTATCGTGGCATCCATAAAAAAAACTACTAAATAGATGACCAGTCTTAAATGTTTGTGTCTTATCTATACAAATAAATAAAATTGAAGTGTCTGTTTGTAATGTCAAAATAACAGCTTTTTACCAAATGCATATGAAAGTATAAACGGTACAAAACAATTTTTAAAATTTCTGTCTGTCTGTTTGTTCCGGCTAATCTCCGAAACGGCTGAACCGATTTTGACGGGACTTTCACTAACAGATAGCTGATTTTATAAGGAGTAACTTAGGCTACATACATTTTAGAAAAAGAATTAGGGTTCCGCGCAAAAAAATTAAAACCCATGAAATCCAATCGTAATAAATTTCACGCGGGCGAAGTCGCGGGGAACAGCTAGTGGTAAATAATTATATTATGGAATGTTTGTGGTGGTATATTATTTAAAAGGCATACAACCGGTAGCTGCTGAAAGAGATCATTGTTATTAGATAATAAGAGACACTATATTGTATGATTGATACCTGCGGCTGTGCTACCGGCAACGTGGAGTACCCGGGGGGTCGTCGTGGATAGTTGGGCGCGTAGTGCGAGGGCACTTGCGGAGGCGCCACCGCGGGCGGCGTGCGGTACTCACGCGACGATTTGCCTGTATACACCGTTCAAAATGAACATTGAATAGAATTAATGTTACAGATTTTAACGCGTTTATAACAAAGACTTCTATATACACTACCAGCCCGGTAATTCAAAATAAAAACTGTGTCACAACTGTGGGTCCAGCGGGCGCCGGCTGGGCGGGTAGCTGGCACGTAAATATGACACGTAGTTGTATTTTCATTTACGACAGTTACTGTTTTTAGGCAAATACGAAATAAAGTTACATAATTATCTGCAATAAACTTCAAATCACGTTGACAAAGTGCGCATCTAAACAATAACAAAGTTTTCTTAGTCACATAAAGCAAAATCAGTGTTAGATTTTCGAAAATAATATTCGCGGTTTACAAAACAAAGAACTAGTCTTCCCGTCCGCTCGCAATCGACTAAAGGAGTTACGGAGAATTGACCGTAACTTAGTGCGCAATGTATTAAGGCCGCAGAGCCAGATACATAGAAGTCTTTGCTTTATAAATTATTTAAAATTCCTAACGGTTTGTATGTCACGGGAGGACCAACTGAATACGAGAAATTTACATTTAAGCAATGAGTTTTATTAAAAAATTAAGCTATCAAATATTATCGTCAACCAATTTTAAGTTCACCGCTATTACTCAGGTTTTGTTTTACAATAAGAATTCTCCAGTTAGTGTGCACATTTCTAAAAACCACCACTACTTATCACTCTGGGCAATCAGGTTGCATAGCGCATAGATAAAATAAGCAGTTTGGCTATTTCAAAACAAATTATCTAAGTGTCTGTCAAAGTCCTATCTTATGTGTAAAAAATAGAATGGTAATCTATACAAACTTACCGAGTGTCCCTCGTCCAAGTGTACCGGTGTTAGTGGCAGAGGCAGCGCGGATAGCGGCTGGCGGCGTGGGTGGCTTCGTAGTGGGTGCCGGCAATGTTGCGGAGCCCTGAGCTGACACTGAGCGGCGGCCCCTTGGAGTACCACTAGAGCCGCCGTTCCAACGCGCACCGTGACCAATATCATCTAGAGCTGTAGAACATTCACAAAATCCATACCTAAAAATTTGATAAAATTCAAACTACAAATATGACTGTCTAGTAGCAATGGTAATTAATGCAATTTCGCATATGCGAATTTTAGTGTCTTAGTATGCTAACTGCCAATGCTTATGCTATTCGTTCGCATTTAAACAATATATGACCTTAAACTTTTTTTTATTACTAAACTAGGTTCACTCTTGACCTCCATCTGGCCCGAGGGCAAAGAAGAGGTCTACGATGGAGCGAGTTTGTCCCAGAGAAGCCTGTTAACACGCACCTTGAAGAAGTTAAGGTTATATGAACTCGGAAAAACAGACGCTGGCAGGGCATTCTACTCCTTGGCTGTGCGCATTATGAAACATGAGTAATTTCCCAAAATCAAAAATATAACTTCCTCTTTCGGTATTCAACTCTTGACCGTAAACCTCGTTCCTCTAACATCCTTAAAATTCATATACCTCAGCATAGTACTGGTTTCTTTAATTCTTCATTTACAGTCTAGGCAATACTTCTCTGGAACGCCCTGCCCGTTGATATAAGAAAATCACCGAATAAGCATACATTTAAAAGACTGGTCCGACAACATTATCTTGAGGAAAAGTCTATTTGATCTTCGATTTCTATTTTTATTTTTATTTATTTTATAATATACTTATTATATATGCAATATTTATATTTATTATTTTTCCGAGTGCATATATATATATACACATACTTATATTTACACAAATACTGCATATATAATATATAAAATAAATAAAAATACAAATGAAAATGGGAAGGAAATTATTATAATTGGATATATATTTGTAAGAATTGTTAAGTGGAAAATAAAGCTTTAGTAATAGTAATAATACATCAGCCCTAATAAAATGTTATTGTTACAAAGAAAAATGCAATAATTAAACTTAAGAAAAGAAAAACCGACTTCAAAAAATACAATAATTTCCAAATAATTGGTTCATACCTCACTAAGGCCCGCCACATACATACGGAATTCCATTTCGATATTCCGATTCGGAATTCCGAACACAGCAAGTCCATATAAAATCAATGACCATGACCAATGACCAATGAATGTCACACACGTACGGTAGTTTTCCATTCGAAATTTTGTGGACAAAATGGGATTCCGAATGTGTGTGGCGACCCGTACGGAATTCCATATGTATGTGGCAGGCCTAAGACTTGATATCATATTTTTTGTTGTATTTTTTTTTTTGCTAAACATTAGGTTCACAATTAAAAAACCTGACATTTTTGTATATACACAAATTTAGTGATAATAAACCAAATTATTTCTCAAATATATAAGGACCATCGTTTTCTATCACCTGTCTCTACCATGATGGCAGTAAGACCATTTAAGGTGATCTTCATTTGTAATTTTTTACTTGTAAGTAATGAGATAGAGAGAACAAAATAGCTGGTAGTTTGAGGGTATAATATTTGTTAACTATGGTGGGTGGGTAAGGACAACCCATCCAAGTGAAAGTATTTTTATGGATGAAGTTACTTACATAGTTTTACAATTGCTTAGTTGACAAAATGTAATGGCCTAAATCCTTATCAGAAAACAGAAAGGCTGTAATTTCAGTTTACTTTTCTTTAATTGGTTTATTGATTCATTATAAACATTCAAGATAAATATCGACATTAATTTTGATATAGTTGAGTCAATCCTAGCGTACATGTAAAATATTTTGTATAAAATGTATTTACCAAATTCATGCAAATTATCAACAACGTGACTTTTTCTTTGCAAAATATCAAAATTAACAAAATAATTGAATATATCCTATATTTAAAACAGTATGTAACATAAATTTTAACCAAAAATAAACGCGTCATAACATTGACGATGTCTTGAGAATTTACCTGTGATATGTGAAATTATCAGGATTATTTCTATTATTAACAGCACACTCACTCACGGAACAATTAACCATTTTGGAAAAAAGTTACTTACTAAAAATAACCACTATTATACTTTAAAAAATTACAAAATATCTCAGAGCTATTTCTTGCGTGCCGAATTGTGCCGATCTGTCAATCTAAATCGGTTACAGAGTCATGAGATTTGGTATCCTTTTCTATCTTGCATTTTTGCCATAAGGAATTTTTTTCTCCCTTGCACACTATGTTGGTCTATACGCTAGTATATCCTAAGTCTATGAAACCAACATAGTGTGCAAGGGAGAAGAAAATCTCATGACTCTGTAATGCTGGGGCTACACCTAACGAGAAACGTCAATTCCCATAAACGCAACAATTATTGCCTTAATTTTAACGCGATAAAGTGAGTGGCCACACTTGGACGGTCAACGTCATTTCAATTTCAATGCCGTTGAACGGCGTTAAAGTTGGCATTAATGTAAACTGACCATTTATTTTTTATCTCAAAACGGGACATGGGTTTATTTATACTCCCCAGTTAGCAGGTTAACAATAAATAAATATTATGTTATTTATTTAAAAACTGTAACTTTATACAATAAGTGTTCACTATAATTATAATCATATTAATTATAATTATTTTTATTATAACAAATTGTGAAAAATAAAAATTAATCACCAGTTCACCAGCTTCATTAAAGCAAAGTTTCTCAGGCAGTGATTATTAAATGCAACATATTTTTTAATTATATTTATATTTGTCAGTGGAACAAATTTGCTTTAATAAAGTTGGTGATGATTTTAAATAAGAATAAAATTCTGGGCAAGTTTTTTTACATTGGCCTTTGTTATCAACATTGCCTTTAGAACTGGAACCTGTAAGTGATTTTTCAGACGTCCACAGTTTATTCCTAATAGAAAATACTTTTCTACTGAAGCATTTGTACCAGATAGACATAAAATAAATATATTCGATTAAAATGCAAAAGAATTTATGTTGAAGATTGTTGGTGCGAAAGTGTTTGAATATTTCCACCCAACCAGTTTCTGCGAAAACTTTTAAATTATCCCATTCGGTTAGTTTTTGGTCGGTCCCGTTCTCGCACCGTTCGTGTCTGACGAACTTCATAGTTTAAAATTTTTTTCGTTTAAAAGTTCCGTTAAAAACGGGACGTGTGGTCACTTTACGTTAATATTCCTTGAATTTCAAGGAATATTAACGTAAACTCTATATTTGATGAGTGTAAATGTTTATTATATGAATATATTTTATCATTGCCTAAGCATGGCTCTGTTTGCAGAATCTCAAGAAACGTAATAACTTTTTCATTATTCCACTCCATCACAGCCATACGTGCGACCCCGTTGCGCTCACCGTGCACAATGAGACAAACGTAGTGTGGCCGCTTCAACGCGTTAATTCGTGCGTTTATCTCTTTGATGTACCGCCACTCGAGTTATCGCCCAACGGCAAACGGCATTGTTAATGCCGTTGTAAAATTATCACGTTAAGCGTGGCCACACCTACATTCAACGCCCATCAACGCGATAATTAACGGCATTTCTCGTTGGTGTAGCCCCAGCATAACCGATTTTGAATGACAGGTCGGCACAATTCGGCACGCAAGAAATAGCTCCGAAATATTTTGTAATTGTTTAAAGTGTAATAGTGGTCATTTTTAGTAAGTAACTTTTTTCCAAAATGCTTACTTGTTCTATAAGTGATTATGGTGCTAATAATAGAAATAATTCTGATAATTGCACATTTTACAGGTAAATTCTCAAAACGTCGTCAATGTTATGACGCGTTTATTTTTGATTACAATTTATGTTATATACTGTTTAAAATATAGAATTTTTTCATTTATTTTGTTAATTTTGATATTTTGCAAAGAAAAAGTCACGTTGTTGATAATTTGCATGAATTTGGTAAATACATTTTTATACAAAATATTTTACATGTACGCTAGGGATTAACTCAACTATATCAAAATTAATGTCGATATTTATCTTGAATATTTATAATGAATCGATAGACTTGCCTACACAACAAGAAAATAAAACCTCGGTTTGCGTTCTAAAATGTAATTTTATTTTGCCGTTTGTTAAACAGATTCCCTCCGGATTCTATAATTAGAAAAAGTGGTTAAGGTTCATTAGACGGGTTGGTTGTAATGCAAAGAAGAACTCAACAATATGCAGCAAACATTTTCTTGAGAAGTATAAAAGAAAAAGTAGAATAAAACAATTTTATTAAGAGGAGTCAAATATTGCTATAATAAGACTTCAAAAATGTAAGTTTCAAAACTTTCGATAAATATAGAGACAGATTTTCATACATTATAAAACTGTAGTACATTAAAGACAAAAAAATCTTGAGATTATCCTCTATAAGCCATTGTGAACCCAACTAAGTATCTATTTATCAACCAAAATAAATTTATAACCTTACTTAACCAACCGCACAGCCTCACGGTCACACTAGTACAATATTCATAGCATCACGCTATTTTCTCCAAGGGGTTGAGCGGAGCTTCGGAACTTCGGATTATATTCCCAAGTCACAATGATAAAACTTTTTTAGCGTAGTTCTCATCTCATTACAGCCCTTCACAAGTCCACTGCTGAACATAGGCCTCCCCCACGGAATGCCACAAAGCACGGTCCCGAGCCACCTGCATCCATTGACTTCCTGCATGTCTTACCAGGTCGTCACTCCATCTAGTGGGGGGACGCCCTACACTTTGCCTGCCGGTACGAGGCTGCCACTCGAGAACCTTTCTTCCCCAACGGTTGTCGGTTCTTCGAGCTATATGGCCGGCCCATTGCCACTTCAGCTTACTAATCCTTTGGGCTATGTCGGTTACTCTGGTTCTACTGCGGATATCCTCATTTCTAAGTTTATCACGCAGAGAAACCCCGAGCATAGCCCTCTCCATAGCTCGCTGAGCGACCTTGAGCTTCCTCATACAGCCAGTAGTGAAGGACCACGTCTCAGTTCCATATGTCATCACTGGCAACACGCACTGGTTGTACAATTTAGTTTTGAGGTTTTGACGTATGCCTGACGAGAAGATGGGTCGTAATCTCCCGAATGCTGCCCATCCGAGTTGAATCCGTCGATTGACCTCTCGGTCGAAGTTGGATTTGCCTAGTTGGACTATTTGTCCCAGGTAAACATATTCGTTAACAACTTCGAGCTTAGTGCTCCCAACAACTACCGGCATAGGTGTGACATGGACATTAAACATGATTTTGTTTTGTCCATGTTCATCTTGAGACCTATCCGTTGGGAGACACTATTGAGGTCATTGAGCATAGTGCTTAGGTCCTCCAGCGATTCTGCCATAAGGACTATATCGTCGGCAAATCGAAGGTGAGTGATGTACTCGCCATTGACGTTAATACCGTATCCTTTCCAGTCCAGTAGCTTGAAAACGTCTTCCAATGCAGCGGTGAAGAGTTTCGGGGATATTACGTCACCCTGTCTTACACCTCTCTGCAGTTGGATAGGTTTCGTACTCTGGTTCTGTACTCGGATAGCCATCGTAGCCCTACTGTACAAACACTTCAGCACCTCGATATACCGACAGTCACTTGGCACCGCTGAAGGGACTGCAGCACCGCCCAAATTTCGACGGAATCAAAGGCTTTCTCATAGTCCACATACGCCAGACATAGTGGCAAATTGTACTCTTCGGACTTCTGTACAATGTGCCGAAGGGTATGTATGTGATCTATGGTGCTAAAACCTTTTCGGAAACCGGCTTGTTCGGGAGGCTGGAAGTCGTCGAGTCTGCATGCGAGACGATTCGTAATGACTCTCGAAAACAGCACGTAGACGCGGCTCAGAAGGGAAATCGGTCTGTAGTTCTTCAAGAGAGCGTTGTCGCCTTTCTTAAAGAACAAGACCACCGTACTTCTGCTCCACTTCTGCACCTCCTCATGGAGGACGGAATTAAAGAGCTTCTGAAGGACTACAAGTACCGGTTTTCCACCCGCTTTCAGAAGCTCCGCTGTAATCCCATCCTCGCCTGGGGCCTTGCCGTTTTTAAGGTGCTGGAGAGCCATTCTAATCTCGCTCAGACTGACGTCCGGAATATCATCGGAATAGTGTCGGACTTTCGAAAACTTGCTCTTGGATCGTTACTCACACTTGCGTGTGGCTCCAACGATGATGTGTACAGCTGCCCATAGAACCTCTCAATCTCACTCAAAATCTCAGGTGTCCCGGAAACGATGCTGCCACACTCGGTCTTCAGCTTCGACAGTTGGCTCTTTCTGGCAGACAGATCTCTAGCAAAGACTTTGGAGCCCTGGTTCCGCTCGATCGCTTCTTCAATACGAGCAGTATTAAAGTTGCGTAAGTCCCGCCGCATGCATTTGGAGATCTGTCTGTTCAGTTGCCTATATGCTATCAAATCTACTGAAGATTGCAGCTTCATTTCCCGTCTAACAGCCATGAGATTAAGAGTGTGATCGGAGAGTTTTTGTGTTCTTCTGCGGCGGGTCTTACAAAACTTAGCTCCAAACGCATGGACAAATTCCACGAGCTTGTCATTCATATCGTCCACTGCATTGCAATCTTCTAGGCACTGAAAACGGTTTTGTAACTCGAGCTGAAAGGTTTCGGAACTTTGGATTAGAGCACGAGGGGGACGGAGCGTTGACTTCATTAGACGACACCTCTCCAACTTAACGTTTAGGTTCAGTGTACCTCTATCCATTCGGTGATCGCTACCAGTTTTCACCCTCGCGATCACTGAGACATCACTGAACAGTTGGCGTCTAGTCGTCATAATGAAGTCAATCTCATTTTTTGTCGAACCGCCGGGGCTCGACCAGGTGCACTTCCTGTGGGGCAGCTTCTGGAAGAAAGAATTCATCATAAAGAGTCCCTCTTTCTCCATGAAGTCGGCCAACTGCTGGCCCCTTGGGTTCCGTTGCCCTAATCCGAATTTCCCTACTTTCAGCTCACCGTTCTCTCTTGTGCCTAGCTTTGCGTTGAAGTCTCCCATTAACACCATATAGTGGGTTTTGGAGGAATGCATGGCTCTAGAAATATCCTCATACATTTCCTCCACCTCGTCATCGGAGTGTGCCGAGGTTGGTGCGTAAACCTGTATGACCTTCAGCGAATACCGTTTGGTGATTCTGAGTATAAGGTACGCAACCCTCGTTGACACACTCCCAATCTTTACAACGTTGTTAACGAGAGACTTGGGACAGATGGTCGCCCTCCCGGTGATAGAAGAAGTTGCCGGATTCGAGGATTACCGTGTCCTCCCCCTCTCTTCGGACCTCGGATAATCCTATAATATTCCAGCGCAACTTGTCTATCTCTTCTTCCAGCTCCAGGATCTTCTCGTCAGTCCTCAGAATGCGTGCGTTATAAGTTGCCAGGTCGAGTCGTCGTAGGTGGCAACCGAACCTCCACCGGAGATTCTTAGCACCTCCTGCCCCGCCGTACCATGGTCGCCACCGTAGCCAGGAATTGCGGGGCCGCCGGGGACTCGGGGCCGTCTCTTCGTTACTTTCTTCATTGGGGGGTATATTGCCGTAGTTGCCACGCTTGGTGAGCGGGTTGGCAACCGCAGTTTTTTATTGTTATTTGCTGTTATAAGAAAGATGCTGCTGCCCATCTTCTGCCTCAGTTTCCCTCTGTCGCCTCTTATGACACCCACGGGAAGATATGGGGTAGTGGGTATTCTAACCTGCTGCTACACGGGGGATAGTTAGGTATAGATATTTAGTAATGCTCCTGAAGCGCTACTAGATGACCACGCATTAGACGTGATAGTATAAATTCCATAGTATTTGATACTCACAACGGTCGATGCCCGATTCATGCTTGATGGCCGACGACATTGTCGCGAGGGCTTAAATAGCGTGGTTCATCCCCTACAGCGCTAGTCTAAGAGAAGAGGAACTCGTGGTTAAGTAATAGCTGCGCAGATCAATAGATCTGCGAGATTAAGTTGCACTTGCCGCGGTCAGTCCATGAATGAGTGACCATTTTCTTAACATACCAATATTGAGAGAATAGAGAGTGCATCTGTATCCTCAGACACTTAGTGTACTTTACTGTGTTAAGATCATTATGTTTTTAAAATCCATGCAGCTAAAATGATAATAAGTTTATTATTACTTTATACTTTTCAGGGACAGATGAAAGAATATAAACATGAAGCATGATGAAGCCTCATAAACATATTGGCTTTTAAACAGAGCAATCTTATTTAACTGATTCCTACAAGTTTCCTTCCTTAAATTATTAAGTTTACATTCATAATTAAGTCGAATGTTAAAATAAACTTCTATAATGTATTTAATTATTAATTATTAAATTTTTGTAATTATCACAAGTAACACTTATATAAAAAATAAAGCAGCCATTATGTACTCCGTGCCCTCGTTTTTATTTCCCCATCAAAATATTTTATAAAATATATAAAATATAAATACTTAGTTAAGTATATACCTATTTATATTAACAATATGTTAAAAAAAAATTCCGGGGAAACTGCCCACGGCAATAAATATTTTTCTCCAAAGATCATAAATACAACATTCCGATCTGATTATTGGGGAGTTTTTTGAGTTTACCGGTAAAGTCAGTTGGGATTTTATACATTTGAATTAAAATGCTAGTCTAATATCTGTGGTCTGGTATCTAATATCTATTGAAAGACTGTCATATGTGCTTTTACCTTTTCTGAATCCATATTGAGTATTTGATAACAATCCATGACTTTCTACATACCATTCAAGACGATTCTTGATCATGTGTTCAAAGGTTTTAATTAGAGTTGAGGATAGAGCAATCGGTCGATAGGAAGAGCCGTCGTTAGGGTTTTTGTCAGGTTTCAAGATAGGAATAATTACTTGAGTCTGCCAAGAGTCAGGAACAAAGCCTATATCAAACAAAGCGTTAATGATATTTAAATAGTAGGTTAAAATTTGATCGTTACATTTGGCAAGTAATGAATATGGAATACCGTCTAGACCAGGTGCTGAATCGTGAACGTGAGAAAGGACAAGCTTTAATTCATATAAGGAGAAAGGACGTTCTAAGGGATCAAAAAAAGATTCACATGGAATACTTTGAGGAAGCTCCTCTCTCGAAGGAGCAGAAGAGGGGGCAAGTTTGTCTAGAAAAGAATTTATTGATTGAGAGGGAATGGCACCACTGTAAGAACAAGATGAAAAACAACAGCGTAATTTTCTTATATTGCGCGAAACAACTGATGAAGGAATTGAAGGAGATATTGAGGAACAAAAGGCATGCCAACTTGTTTGTTTTTTGTGCGAAAAGTATTTTTAGTCACTTCTTGTATACGTTGAAGGAATGAATAATTTTCCGAACTCATATCTAATTTATATTGTTTTTCGGCTTTTTTTCTATTACGAATGAACTCAGTACATTCAGAATCCCACCATGGAGGGGAGGGCTTACACTTATTATGTAGAGTTTTAATAAGAATTGATTGTTCTGCTGCATTTATAATTGCGTTTGTAAATGCTTCAACAATTGAAGTTAAATTATTTTCAGAAACAGGAGCGATTTTTAGAATTTCATTGTAAAGAAAAATATTATACAGGTTCCAGTCTGCTCTTTCTAATTTGTATTTAATACATGGTTTTTTGTTAATTTCTGCCGATTCTTTGTTTGGAAAGGAAATCAGAATAGGAAAATGATCACTGCCGTGAGAGCTATCTAAAACTGACCAATTTAAAAGAGAGGTTAAATCAGGAGTACAAATTGATAAATCTGCAGCACTTCTAGACTCATTGGGACGAGAGCGTTTGGTAATTTTACCAGTATTAAGGACGCCAATGTTAAGTTCGTCAATCATTTCAACTAATAAACTGCCGTATCTATCAGAATTATCACCCCATAAATAATGATGGCAATTAAAGTCACCAAGAATTAAAAATGGTTTGGGGAAGGAGGCTATTAAAGATTTTATTCTGCGAAACGTAATGACAGAAGGGGAGGGAACATAAATAGTAAGGAAAGTAATATTTTGAATTCTTACTGCTACAATATTAAAGTCAAATATTTCATCATAAATATCTGTAATGATATAAGCTATATTATTCTTTTTAACATAGACTTAGAATATACTGGCGTATAGACGACCTGACAGCCCAAAATCGCGTGAACAATTTTGATTTGTCATTGTGTGCGTTAGCTAGTGATGTACATTTTACTTACAAGGACTATTGAAAAATGATTGTTAAGGAAGCGGTAAAAACATTTAAAAAAATTGTTAAGTGCACGAAATTGAATAACTTCAAAATTTAATTGAAAATGTTTTTTAATTATTTTAGAACTAAATTTTACCATGATAGTTCTAAAATAATTTAAAATTATTCATATAACATGTTCCTGGGAATAAGCTGAAACTACCTGCCTGTTGTTGGATTTTAATTCAAATGTATAAAATCCCAGGTGATTTTACCGATAAACTTAAAAAACTCCCCAAGAATCAGATCGCATTCAGTTTCCCGGGAATTTCTTTTTTAACATATTGTTAATATAAATAGGTAGATACTTAACTAATTATATACCCATTTATATTTTATATATTTTATAAAATGTTTTGATGGGGAAATAAAACACGGGGACACGGAGTACATAATGATTGCTTTATTTTTCATATAAGTATTACTTTTAACAAACATTTAATAATTAATAATTAAATACATTCTAGAAGTTTATTTTAACATTCGACTTAAATATGAATGTAAACTTAATAATTTAAGTAAGGAAACTTGTAGGAATCAGTTCAATAATGTTACTCTGTTTAAAGGCCAATATGTTTATGACGCTTCATTATGCTTCATGTTTATATTCGTTTATCTGTCCCTGAAAAGTATAAAGTAATAATAAACTTATTATCATTTTAGCTGCATGAATTTTAAAAACATAATGATCTTAACAGAGAGAGTGCACCAAGTGTCTGAGGATACAGATGCACTCTCTATTCTCTCAATCTCGGTATGTTAAGAAAATGGTCACTCATTCATGGACTGACAACTGAGTGCAACTTAATCTCGCAGATCTATTGATCCGCGCAGCTATTACTTAACCACGAGTTCCCCTTCTCTACGAATAACGCTGTAGGGGATGAGCCACGCTATTTGAGCCCTCGACACAATGTCGTCGGCCATCAAGCATGAATGGGGCATCGAGCGTTGTATCAAATACTATAGAATTTATACTATCGCGTCTCATGCGCGGGCGTCTGGTGGCGCTTAAGGACCATTACTAAATATCTATACCTAACTATTAAGTTTTATCATTGTGACTTGGGAATATAATCCGAAGTTCGAGCTCCGCTCAACCCTTGGAGAAAATAGCGTGATGCTATGAATATTGTACTAGTGTGACCGTGAGGCTGTGCGGTTGGTTAAGTAAGGTTATACATTTATTTTGGTTGATAAATAGATGTACTTAGTTGGGTTCATAATGGCTTATGAGAATAGTCTCAAGATTTTTTATCTTTAATGTACTACAGTTTTATAATGTATAAAACTGTCTCAGAAACAGATACCCGTTTGAAAAACGGCAAAATAAAATTACATTTTAGAACGCAGAAGAGTTATTTTCTTGTTGTGTGGGCAAGTCTATCGATTCATTATAAACATTCAAGATAAATATCGACATTAATTTTGATATAGTTGGGTCAATCCTAAGCGTACATGTAAAATATTTTGTATAAAATGTATTTACCAAATTCATGCAAATTATCAACTACGTGACTTTTTCTTTGCAAAATATCAAAATTTACAAAATAATTGAATTTATTCTATATTTTAAACAGTATGCCATAAATTTTAACAAAAATAAACGCGTCATAACATTGACGACGTCTTGAGTACCTGTGATATGTGAAATTATCAGGATTATTTCTATTATTAACAGCACAGTCACTCACGGAGCAATTAACCATTTTGGAAAAAAGTTACACACTAAAAATAACCACTGCTATACTTTAAAAAATTACAAAATATCTAAGAGCTATTTCTTGAGTGCCGAATTGTGCCGACCTGTCATTCAAAATCGGTTACAGAGTCATGAGATTTGGTATCCTTTTCTATCTTGCATTTTTGCCATAAGGAATTTTCTTCTCCCTTGCACACTATATTGGTCTATACGCCAGTATATTCTAAGTCTATGCTTTATAAGCAAAGCACATCCGTCATAACCATCAGATCTGTCATTTCGAACACAACAAAAACCAGGGATTCTGATGTTGGAATACGGTTTCAGCCATGTCTCTGAAATAGCAGCGATACAAACATTGTATTTTGTTAATAAATAAATTATTTCAGTACGTTTATCTAAAATGTCATGTGAGTGAATGTCATGGAGAATTTCAGGTATAGAATTTAGTAAGCGAGCAACGTGGGACGGTAATTTTGACGAATACGAATATATGATTATGTTAATAAGGGAATTTATAATGCTTTCTGTAGAATTAAAATTACCCTGTGAAGTATCTAGTGAAAGCCGCAGAGCACAACCATCCTCTGGTTGCGGAATTGAAAAATCTTCAATTATTTTTTGATGACATTTTTTCTCGTATCCTATTTGTGTACGGTGACGGAATGATTTAGGAATAAATAATGATATCTTTATTAGATGAAGCAGGATGTGAAGGAAAATGATCCATTGTAGGATTAGTAGAAAGCGAAGAATTTATAGGGTTTTCTTGAGATCAGAACATCAGCAAATGATTTTGATGAAACTTGGGGATATTTTTGTGATGCTTCTAGGTATGAGATTGAATTTTGTGTCATTTCGATTTTAATATTATTTTGTCTTGTGTGTTCAAGGCATCTAGAATCCGTGGCTGTGTGGTTACCTAAGCAGAACAAGCAACGAAAGGTCCTATTATCTTTGTTGCAAGAAGAAGAAGAGTGATCATCGCCACATTTTGAGCATCTTGGCTTAAAATGACATAAGTCTTCTATCGGTGGAAGCTTATGAATTTCAACAGGGATGGAAGAATAGCAAGAATAAACCCTCGAGGGAAGAATTTGACCGTCAACTGTGATTACGACACTTTCAGAGCTTTCATATCTGACTTTGTCTTCGTTGCGTACTCGGTAATTTAATATTCTTACTTTTAATACAGGTATGGTGTTTGGATACGTAGATAATTTAGAAATAATCTCTTCTGGTGTCCAATCTTTTGGTACACCTTTTATAACACCGATACAAGATACGCGGAAGGATAGAATAAATGTTTTGTATTTATCATTTACAGAAGGATTTTCTAAAAATAGATAGCATCAATAAATTTAGAGAATTCAATCGTTATTCTATTCCTCTCGATACGCTTTAGGCCTCCATTAACTATATTTTTAATATTTTTTTCAAAAGTGACCAAATGAAATAGCATTTAAAGTTTTACCAAATTAGGAGAATCTTCTTTACTTGAACATGGACGATAAAAGGACGTGAATCTTTTTAATTATAAGAGGCGAAGAGATTGAAATATTTGTGAATCTATTTTGCATTATCGCTATTTATATGTGTGTTAAGAGATTTAGAAGAGATTTACTATAGGCAGAATTAATGTTTGTGGTAGAGGAATGTCAGATGATTGTGAAGAGGATTTCAGATGATTAGTACAAGCAATATTGGATGATAAAGACATGGGAGATTCATAACACTTTGTCCAGATATGTTGCCTTGGTTAGAGTTAGATCCAATTTTAATTTTAGATGTTAAAATATTACCGGTATCGCAGTCCGATTCTGAGAATGAGAATTGGTGGAAAAACTGAATTTTTCTATTTAAGTCAACCGATTAGCATGTTCTTCTTCTTCTTTCTTTCGTTTTATGTTTCCTTTTCTTTTTTATTGGAAATAATTTTGAAGTTGTCATCAAAATTTCTTGAGATAATGACTGCCATGGTTTTTTAAATGAACCTTCTAAGACATTTTGAATTTCAACATAAGCAGCTGGAGAGAAAATAATGTTAGGATCAGAACAATTCGGATCCGGTGGCTTAGAAGGAATAGATGGATTAGACATGGCGACCAAAGAGAATAAAATCAATGGCGACTACGAGAGTCTAACGCTACGTTAGACTATTTTGTAATACTAAGAAATTGTCGCTAAATGAGTGATAATATGAAAATACAGATAAATATTGATAATATACACTATAATAAATTATGAATGTAATCAGAATATTAAAAGAAAACTTAAAATAATTAATATGACACCAAAAACACGTAAAACCGTTATTGACACAGAACCACAGAACACAATTATTCTCCGTTCAGTTGCCATTCCCAACAGGGTATTAGTGTTCTGTGATCACAACAGCAGGGATGGCGATCTGAGATCGATTAATCTAAGAATCTATTTCTCAGGCCCAAAAGATCGATGTTTTAAATCGATATGCAGTACTGAATCGATCCAGTGAATCGATATTTCATCCTTGAAAATCGCCATTCGATTTTTATTTGTTTTGCTAAAAACCATAAAATCATTTTCAATTAGTTGAATGTATCCGTAATATTAGTGTTGCCGGTTAAAGGGTTAATTACTCAAAAACTCGCGAGATGGCTGTATGCTAAGTTTTCTTCGCCTCCATTTAATTAAAAAAAAGTTGCGTTTGTAGTCTATGACTTTTTGTGTTTGTTGATTGATATTGCGTCATTAATTTGTTTATATAAGCAAACTGTGTCGTAATATTATACTGTGATTAGCGAAATAAATACTTATTTATGTGTATATATAGTACATTCATGCATTTGCACTGGAAAGTCAGGGCTTAAATGAAGAATTTAAATACTATTTATTGCTGGCATTTGTGCACCTGAAGTATGATCCTATACTGTACAGTCAGCGTCAAAAGGAAGGTAGCTGTCAAGGTGCTCAAATACTTCGAAACATCCAAAGTGATCAATAATATTTAACCAACCAAAGTAGGCAAATTCTTGTGATCACAAATCTTGCTCAAATATATCGGAATATACAGGGTATTTTTGAAACGCTCCCGAAAACGAAGACAGATGATAGTACTAAGGATATCTATGATGATGGGTCACAAAGAAATTCGATCCGGAGGAAAAAAAAACATCTTTTCACAACGTTTTATTAACTTTATTCACGCTCCATCATGTTGTTACAGTTAATTGAAACGATATTTCACAAAAAAATCATGAAAATACTGAAACATAAAACCAGGTCGAATGGATGTGTAGGAGTCGAGTGAGATAACAAGTTTCGTGCTATTTTAGGCGTTTTTTTTCTTAATTGCAGAACTGTTGATTTGCTTTAATTAATATTAATTTGTGTTGGTTGTGGTTTTAAAAGTAAGTGTTGATTAGTAGTTTAGATTTATATGTGATTTCCTTAAATAAAATGGAGGAGGATCCTCCCGATCCGGATGGGGTTCCCGGTAATCCTCGCCCTCCGATATCAGTGGATAAGAGCAACATTGAGCAAATTAGTCGCAAATGACCGCAAAGTAGTAGTGATACCATTAGCCCACAAAAAAGGTTGATAATAGACCCAGCACAACCTTTACCATCGATCCAATCTATATATATACCCACCCTGATTATATTGATAAAAAGTCTAAATACTCAGATGAGGATGCTTCACCTTTTATAGTTCATGTGAGTAAAATAACGAATGACTTATCATCTGGAACAGTGTTAAAACCTATTAAATTTGGCCACTTCCTTTTTCACAATAATATAAAAAATATTGTTTGCGATGGCGTCAAGCGAGTAGGACGCAACAGAATATCTGTTGAATTTAAAAGTGCACCCGATGCCAATACTTTTATTGATCATCCAGCCCTTTCGGCAGCCAAATATGAAACTGTGATACCATCATATAATGTCATTCGAATGGGAATAGTTAGACAGGTTCCTGTAGAGTGGACATTAGAAGAATTAATCACTTCCATTAAAGTCCCCTCTGGTTTTGGTAAAGTTATCAAGGCACGCCGACTGAATAGACGATCTGTTAACGAGAGCCATAACTCAATTTGGATCCCCACTCAGACTGTTGTTTTGACTTTCTTAGGACAAAAATTACCAACTCATATTTACTGTTTTTATACATCATTGCCCATAGAGACCTATGTTTTACCTATCATCCAATGCCATAAATGTTGTCGATTTGGCCATGTAACTTCCAATGTAGGTCTCCTCGCTGTTTTATATGCGCTCAAAACCATGAAGGAGTTTCATGCTCGCCCAACTCCTACTTGCTTATTTTGTTCCCACTCAGCAAAGATCCTTCTTGCCCTGAACACTCAAGACAAAAATCTCTAAAATTAGTAATGTCTCAAGAAAATATTTCTTACTTGGAAGCCTCACCAAGATTCCCTCCAGTGAGAAGATCTTTTGCAGACACCACAAGAGCTCTCATTCCTAATATCCAACAACTTTTCTCCTTAGCCCGTAACGTACGCAGTCCCAACAATTCTTCAATGGAATTGGCGGAGCATTAGAAATAAAAAAAATGAACTCATTTACCTCATTAATAAATTTCATCCCTTCATTCTTGCCATCCAGGAGACATGGCTTAGGCCTGAGTCTCATTTTCGAGTTTCAGGCTATGCGTGCCTCCGGGATGATAGGAGTGATGGTCGTGCTGGTACCTCTATTTTCATTTTAAGAACAATTACATTTTCACTAATTTCTCTCCCTTCTCATAGTCCAGCAATAAATGCTATTGCTATTAAGGCCCTTGATATTTCTAATCTCTCTGTTTACATTCCTAATCCTGATGTAAAGGTCTTAACAGAACTTGCAACACTTATTTCTTCTCTGTCACCTCCTATGGTTATTTTAGGAGATTTTAATATGCATCATACTGTTTGGGGCTCCCATTTTTGTGATTCACTGGCTCCCTTATTTTTGGATCTTATTGATAATTTTAATCTCTGTATTCTAAATGACGGGTCTCCCACTCGTCGAGTATCCCCATTACAAAATGTTAGAAGTGCCGTCGACCTAACTCTCTGTTCCCCAGACATCGCTTCCTTCTTTGTGGCAATATTACCTTCTAGCCATGGCAGTGACCATTTTCTATATTCATCACTCCTCCTACTCCTCCTAGTATAAATTTTCCATTTTGCCCCAGACTAAAGTATAATCTTTCCAAAGCTAATTGGCAATTATATTCTTCAGTCTTAGAACGAGAAGTTTTTACCCCCAATTAACAAGGATAACATTGTTCCTGTATATATAGAGTTCAGAAATGCAATTATTTCTGCCTAACAAGTCAATCCCTTAAAAACCATACAAAATAATTATCCTTCCCTCCTTGGTGGGACCAAGATTGTTCAGCAGCTTGTAGGAGAAAAAAGAGGCTGAATTAATATACTCCTGTTCTATGACTGCAGAGATTTATATCTCTTATAAAAAATTGCTGCAGAAACCTTAAAATTACTGTCAGACAAGCGAACTGGTTGGTTTAAATTCTGTGAGTCACTGTCACCTAGACTTCCCATCTTTGGTCTGGAGAAAGGTTAAAAATATCGCCGTGCAGTTGCCAGTGAAAATGTAATTTCTAACGATCCTTCCCATGGAGGTTGAATTCTCCAATAAAATGAACTACTATAGACTTATGGATATAGTATCCAGTCTATGGCACCACAAACAGCGCCATCTTATGATGAATGCCTTGTTTTAATTCTGCCTCTTTACAAATATATGATAAATTTGACTTTTTCTCTCAGGAATTGTTTACTGTTCTCAATGGCCTTAAAGACTGCTCGCCAGGTATTGATGGGACCTTATTCGTTTATAATTAATAGTAGTGAGAATACTAAAACTGTTTTATTATCCATTTTAAATTCTATTTATATTACTGGTTCTCCTCCTTCTGAATGGAAATCCCAAATCATTTTGCCCATTCTCAAACCAGGTAAGTCTAGCAATGACCCTTCCAGTTACCGACCTATTGCCTTTCATGTACTTTGGCAAAATCTTGGAACATCTAATAAAAATCGCTTGGAATGGTTTTGAAAGGAATAATGTTTACCTAAAAGCCAATTGGTTTCGAAAAGGCTTAAGTACCATGGATAGCCTTAGTACTTTGGTCACAGATATTCGTATTGCTTTTCAAGACATGAATTTCTCATAGGAGTTTTTTGGATATTTCGTCTGCATATGATAATGTGCTTCTTCCTGTGCTCAGGCAGAAAATGCTTAATCTGAGCATTCCAGTGAGGATGCCAATTATGTCTCTAACTTTCTCTTCTAGATCCATATCTATAAATGTTCAAAATTTCCTGCTTCCTCCAAAACTATATGAAAGGACTTCCACAAGGCTCAGTGCTTAGTCCTCTCCTTTATTCTATATATACACATGATTTAGAACTTTCAGTAAATTCTTTTTGTAATGTCCTTCAATATGCAGACGATTTAGCTCTATACATCCCTTCAGACAACTTCACAGTGGCATGTTCCCGTCTAAACTCATCCATGAACTATTTACAAGAATGGTTAACTAATCATGGCCTCTCCTTATCTGTGGCCAAAAGCAGTGTGGTAATCTTTTCCCGTCAAAGGCGTGTTCCCGATATATCTGTTGCTTACGATAATCAACCTATTCCAGTTAGAGGTAATGTTAAATTTTTGGGTGTTATCCTAGATTCAAAATTGTCCTTCAGTCGCCACATTGATTATATAACACAAAAATGTGAAAAAAATATAAATATTCTTAGGTCTTTGTCTGGTGTTTGGTGGGGGTCCCATCCTTTTTCTCAGAAAT
Organism: Parnassius orleans; assembly: GCA_029286625.1. Taxonomy (NCBI): domain Eukaryota; kingdom Metazoa; phylum Arthropoda; class Insecta; order Lepidoptera; family Papilionidae; genus Parnassius; species Parnassius orleans. The sequence continues at coordinate 868,776 of JAGSMP010000027.1, read as the reverse complement.
TACTGTACAATGCTTTAATACGAAGCCACCTTGACTATGGATGTTTTCTTTTGGAGCCTTGTAATAAATCATCCCTGAGAGTAATGGACAAATTCAATCGAAATGCATTATTACAGGGCAATGAAATCCTCACCAATAAATGTTCTTCAGGTTGAGTGCGTAGATCCTCCTTTAAGATTGAGAAGGCAATACCTTTCGGACAGATTTTATTTAAGCTCTGCCAGCTTTCAGATCATCCCCAATTCCTAAATTGCATCTTCTTTCAGAGTATATCTCATCTAACCGTTTCTGGACCCATAAGGACTCCCTGCTTGTTTAAAAGTTTTGTAATTTTTCTTCAGCCTTACCCAATCTTTCAATGTAAAATAAACCCACTTTTGATGTTCCTTACGAAGCGCTTGTTTACCAACCTGACATTCATCTAGATCTAGGTATTAAAAGGATTCTCCAATGGCAAATTTAAAATTAAAAGAAATTGTACAAAAACCTTTAAAGATTGGCTTGTCATGTACACAGACTCTTCCAAACAGTCTGATGAAGACTATACTGGAGCTGCTGTTTGGATTCCTAAGTTCAAAATCATTCTAAACTTTAAATGCCCTCACTATCCTCTACTTTTACTGGTGAAGAAACTGCAATCAGTGAAGATTTGTTATATGTCGAGTCACATAATCTTAATAAAACAGTTATTTTCAAAGATTCAAAAGTTGCTTGTTAGCTATTTTGTCCAACCAATTCCATAACAAACATAAATCTCCACTAATTTAAAAAAAAAAACCCTATTCAGATGCCATCTTAAAGGAATCTATCTATGTTTCAGTAGCCTGGATCCCTGGACACAGTGGTATCTATGGAAACGAAACAGCTGATGTTCTTGCTAAAAATGCAATTACTAATGGCATTCTACAAAATTTAATTTACTCACATGACCTAATTTTGCTAGCAAAAAGGAAACTGGATGAAAATTGGAATAAATTGTGGGAAGTATCCAAAAATATTAAGGGTAAGCACTATGCTGCCATCCAAGAGGTTATTCCTCCCAAGCCTTGGTAATTGCATTTAACAAAGCAAATAAACATGCAACTTCAATCATCTGTAGATTGAGAATTGGACATGCCTGTACACATGTAGATCTGGCAAAAATCAGAGTTAGTGATAGCTCATTGTGTGAATGTGGCTTAGATGAAGGCTCCACAAACCATATTTTTTTCAACTGTCCCAAACTATCCTCCTCCCTTTATGATGACCTTCCTCCGTATATTCCTCGACCTATAGATTTTAATTCTCTTTTAACATATACAAGTACTCCTTTTGTGTATATTTTATGTGATTTTATTAATACTAATAACATGAAACTTTAAATCCTTGTCACTTTTAACATACTAATAAGATTCTAATACATGTGTTTGTCTTTGTCATTTGTTCCAGGTAATTCAACAGATAGATTTGTCAAAATTCTAGGAGGAAAACTAAATCCTTGTATTATCACAGACTCTTATTTTAATTAAACCCATAAGCTCTCATTTTCCACTCAATACGTCATTGGCGAATTTTACCAAACCGCCACAAAAAGAAAAAGAAGAAGACCCCTAGTCAGCTGATTGTAATTCAGTAATTCCACTGCTGGTTTTATGTTTCAGTATTTTCATGATTTTTTTTGTGAAATATCGTTTCAAATAACTGTAATAACATGATGGAGCGTGAATAAAGTTAATAAAACGTTGTGAAAAGATGATTTTTTTTCCTCGATCGAATTTTTTTGTGACCCATCATCATAGGTATCCTTAGTACTATCATCTGTCTTCGTTTTCGGGAGCGTTTCAAAAATACCCTGTATAAAACGTCAAATATACGGTTTCAGTCAAACCGTCCATAATACAGTAAGAAACAAAACGTCAATGGTAGCGAAGCAGCTAAAGTAATCAAGAATGCGGGACACAACAGGAAAAATAATTCTACCTTAATACGATAGGGTGCAATTTATTTTGCGCTAAGTTTTATTATAAAAAATATACAATATACTTCATATTGAATTATGAATGATCCTTATAATGCAACTCAGTATTATTATTTCGCTTACTCTTATTTTTATTTCAGTTTCTCAGTAAATGAAATTATTAGATCTCAGTGTTGTAATTGATAGCTTTCCCGTGGCTTTATTCGCGTGTAAATAAAAATCATATATTATTCTGTTATTGTAAAAGCTCTAAACATTTTGTTACGATAATTGATTTGGGTTTTTTTTTACAACTATCGATACCCATACGAAAAGACGACAAGACAAGGAAAATAAGTTAATTTGTGGGATTTTCTATGAGTCCTTATAAAAGAAATTAAATAATTTTCAAAGCCAAACTTAGCCATCTTCGTCCTTATGTGGCTCCCAAGAAGAAAATATTGGTGGTGAGAAAGTGAAATTAGAAAGAACTATATAAAAACTTTTAATTTGAAAACAATAAATATTTTTAAGTCAAATAAGCACAGATAATTGATAAAAGAAATTTATCATTATCAACATCATCACCAGGTGTTTCAATACTTGACATATTATCTTTCTATTGACTGGAAAAAGTCATTAATTGATTGATGATTGGAGTTTCAAACAATATGTACTTGAGACTGCACCCTGGCCTAATCCTTAGGTGGGTCAGGGGATTACTTTGTTGTCTGTCAGAAAGAGAAGGCGTTTTAGTTAAGTGTTCCAAATTTTTTAATACTTTGGATGCTTGGATACCATTGACATTCTGTTTGTTTCTATAATTTAGAACGGTGTAAATGATCGCATAATATATTTGACGTTGTACGTGTTCCGATATATTTGAGCAAGATTAATATTCTCAATAATTTGACCACTATGGATGGTTGAATGTTTATGATCACTTTGGATGTTTCTAAATATTTGACCACCTTGACTGCTCCCTTATATCTAACGCTGATTGTACTAGCAAGAACAAAAAAACTCTATTTATCACGACCTTAATTCAATAGCCATGATGTATATGAGTACCAAGGGATCATCTGTTCCTTGTGAGCGCCTTTTTTCAATTGCCGGCAACATCGCAAGTAATGAGTAGAACCGCTTGGATCCCAGTAGACTTGACAGACTATTGTTTTTAAAAAGTTTAGATATTTGGAACATTGGGAACTTTAACTTTTTCACGTAACAAATACATTTTGAAAATAAATGTCTTCTTTCATACCTGATCTGCCTTTGATATAAAATAATTGTTATTATCGAATTCCCTGTACTAAAAAAAAACTGATTTTACTGATAACTACTCAACCGTCCACGGTGACTACAGTCCCCAAAAAAATTATTACCTCACCTGTCCATGGTCACTACAGTCACCAAGCGACATCTTTCGGGTTAAACGTGTACAGCGCAAAAGATAGCTGTTATTAATACAGTAAAAAATTATAGATGGTGCTATTTTAAATTTGTCATCTTTGAGAGTGAATTTTATCTGTATAATAGCAACAAAATATTTAGAAAAAAAAAGTGAAAATGAAATGACGCCATTTTTGTTTGTGGACTGTTAAAATGTGAGAAATTCGATCAAAAATGTGATAACTTTTCTGTTTTTATACCTTATTTCTAATGATATTGTACATCAAACTGATTGTGAAGATATATTCTTTAGGAAATATGTATCATTACGACAATTCCAAAACGTTTACATATAATAATTTAGCTCGACATTTTAATCACTATATGCGATCATCGTTTATTGATTATATGTTGTGTAGAAGGTATTCTAATCAGTTTTTTGTGTTAAATGAATGCTAAATATAAAAGAATGCTTCACTATTAACACGTTGGTAGCCATTACTGTTGATGTGCCTAAAAATTATTCGTAAAAAAGTAGTGACATTTAATGCGCGGACAGGTGAGGCGATAATCACTCGCGGGGGGTGGACGGTTGAGTGGATAAGAGATCATTTATTATAGTATCTTTCTTGTTTTTCATAAAATGGATTTATATTTACATCATAAATGCAAACATGAAGAAAAATCCATTTTTTAAAAATCGATCTTTTCGATCTCGATTTTTTTGTGAATCGATACATCAGCTTACGATTCGAATCGATTTAAAAATCGATCTTTTTCGGAAAGAATCGACATCCTTACACGTCCCTACACAACAGCAATAGATTCTACCCGAACACAACAGCATCTACACTACATATCTATTATCTATTCTTATTATCTATGAACAGCGTAGATAAATAAAATAAATATCACAGATAAAAAGTACTCTATGATCACAGACTACTAAGAGGCACAGAATAGAATACTTATCCTAGCGGAGATCATAGCTTGCTACATATCTATTTATCTATGGCGGAGACTAAGAGCCCGGTAGAGAGCACAAGTTTCCCAAATCCGCGTTTTGGCGCTGCAGTCGCCCATTTTGACAGATAATAATGGCTATCAGCTACCAAACGGCCCGCCGCCTCCGACCAAAGAGAATATAATCACTACGTTTACTGCCGACTTTCGGTTTAAGACGGCTCTTCACGTTGGCCAACATAGTGGCGAATGTGTTGGCCAATACCGATGGCCATCGTGTAGAGCGGGTGTTTGTGCTTCACTTGGTATGTATTGGAATGATGGGCTCATGTTGGCAAACTGTGGTAGTTTTATTTTTGCTAAAAGATCAAAGGGTTGTGGCAGAGTGGTTACGTCGCGTCCACACGTTAAGCGCACGTTTAGTTTGGTTATGAGCTCCCAGAGTGATCGCACGCACCTAGTTTAAATTTTATATTCACGCATCGTAACTAGTGTCTACTAAATGGCAGTAACAATGACCAATGAAGAAACTTTTCGCTTTATAGAGCTCTGCCAAACCGAAAATTATTTGTGGAACACAAGAAATAAAATTTATTTTTGATCACCTTTTCTTATACACATTCACGTAGTAGCGGTATGCTGTGAATAAATAAACCGCAGCAGCTGTTAGCGCCTCAATATCCATTTTAATAAATTCGTCCGCACATTGGCCTGAATCGAAGCAAACTGACCGACTTTCCAACATGTGGACGCGATCACAAATTCTTGGCCAATATCTTTGCCAACACATTCGCCAGTATATTGGCCAACGTGTAGAGCCGCCGTTATACAAAGGTACTCTGTGCCGCCGACGTAGCGGACTTTTTCTAGCCAAGGGGCGCGTTCACGTTGATCGTTGATGCACACCGATAATGTAAACGAATGCAAGCGCAACCCAGCACTATGAATGATAATTGTTAAATGATATTATTTATTTATTTATTAAATAATTTTATACGTTTATTTGATAGTAAGCAATTTGTAATTATAATAATATTTATCACTATAAAATACATATTTGACGACTCCGTGGCGGAGTGGCTTAGCAATGAGTTGCAGCGCTGAGGGCCGCGGGTTTGAATTCCGCACATAACAATAATTTGAATTGCCTACAAATGTTTGTACAAACCGACACGATGACGAACAAGATGTTTGTCCTTGTGAAAATGTACTTACGTTAAACGCCCCCATTATATACTTAAGAGAAATTCCTTGTGTGGAGGTAACGTTATTATAAAACAAAAAGAAAAAAGATATAAGAGGTGTGGTAGGGCTAAGCGCTCGCCGTAAACGTGAGCAACCCGGGTTCAATCCCCGCCACCAATGAAATTGTTAGTTTGATCAATTATGTTTACATTATATATTATTATCTATTTTATATACATTATTGGCGACGTGGTGCAAAGTTCCCTAAAATGATCAGTTAGTTTCTATGCAATAGAACGTTTTATTTAATAAAAAAGTTTTCTCAGAAATATAAGCTTTGAATTAACGTGTTAACTTAGAGTCATGTGTTACGTAGTAATGGGCTACGTAAAACGAGTAGAAGAATTAAATGTATTGAATGTTTGTTATAATTTAGAAGCATGTGTTACATATGTTCTGAAGGCACATGACACACGATAAGTTAAAAAGAGATAGCTAAATGTATTATATACTAGACAAAGATAGCTATAAATATTAGAAAGGGATAGCTACAGCCTCCTATTTGGTTTTTGGGGTCGTGTAGAAATGAGTTTTTTAACTCACATAGGTGACTATCCTTTTTTAAATCTAGTCTCAAAATAGATTATTTTTAATTGTTTAAAGTAAGAATTATTTCATGAAAAGTATTTTTATGTAACAAACAATTCAGATTGCTTTTATAAAATAATAATAACATTATAAAGAGGTAAATTTTGTAAGTTTGTGAGTTTGTTTGTAGGAAGTAATCTCTGGAATTACTGAACCGATTTTAAAAATTCTTTCACCAGTAGAAAGCTACATTATTCTTGAGTGACATAGGCTATTTTTGATTGTATTTTTAATGTATATTATATTTTAATGTATATTATAGTGTGTATAATTTGATAATATTTTTAATGTGAAATAACAATATTTGTCAGTAAATTCCGAAAATAAATCCTAAACACTTCTGTACTAAAAACCCCACAAGATAATATCATCACAAGTTAAAATGTTTGACGCCCAGCAAAGTGGGCACGGGTCAGCTAGTATAAAATAATAAGACAAGGATGTGTATGCGTAGATATATGGATGTAAAGGAAGCGAGAGAGGTGTGTCAGGATGGTGCCAAATGGAAGTCCGTAGTCTCTGCCTACCCCTCTGGGTGACAGGCGTGAGTGTTTGAGTGTTTAAGACAAGGAATATGTAAAAAATATTTAATTCTAATGAAAAAATGTCGAATTAATAGTAAAAATGAATGTAAGATATTAAAGCGTATTTAAACGTTTAATTGTTTTAATTTGTGAATAAAACTGTTGTATTGTTTAAGATATTCATGTTTATTGCTTAAAATTGTATTAATAAAGTTTTCAGTCGACATTTAAGATTTATGACTCTAAGAAATGGTTTGTAAAATTGTGATATTTTGTTTACTATTTTATTATTCCTAAATGTGATGTTAATGTTTTAATTACTATTGTAATGTGTCTTTATTGTATTTCATGTAAAACATAATTGTGTAATGATATTGTTGGAAGTAAAGACTTTAGAAATGAGTTGGGGGCTGACTCGAACTTTAGGCCTAGTCAGTTTGAATAGCCTATCATGTAGAGGATGTCATGGGGGTCATGGTTGAATAGGGCCAAAAGTTCTCATTACACTCCTAGGGGGTCAAAATGGCCAAAAACCAAAAAAAATAAAATTCTTATTTCGGCTATAACTCCGCCTCCTTCGGAGGTTCTTACGTCTTTATTTCCCGCATCTCACTAGTTGTGGGTAATAAAGATATTGGGTGATAAATGGAAATGCGATAGTGAAAATTGGTAGCTTATGTCGAAATAGCTTCAGGCGCGCGGCTTTCCTTACGGTAAAACTTCTGGGGTACAATAATAGCACGCCCAATTTGCAATTCGTTCGGGATCAGCGACAGTTTTGGGAACTAAAAATAAGAAGAAAGAAAATAAGTGAAAGAGTAATTAACAGTAGTGTACTATACTAGAATTATTTTGTCCGTGCAGTTTGGGTCATAAATCGTCGGAGTATTTCGCTCTCTCTCCCACTCACGGGCCTTAGGGGCGAGCATAGTGATGCGCATTATTGTTGTCGATAAGCGTTATCGATAGTGTATTTAGTTTTGTCATTATGTGGATTAGTGATAAAAATGAATAAAAAATAGATAAAACAACGTATTTATTAAAATAAGAATAATAATGATTTAAAATAAATTATTAATTAGGTATATATGTATTAAAAAAACTATAAGTACAAATGTTTGGAATGTAACAAGTTATATTAAAAATAAATATAATAACTTATATCTAAAACTATTTGTTGTTATCGATAATGGCGTTGCGCCCGCGCAACATGCTCACCGCCCTAGCCGGGCTGAGGCCTATGATTTATGACCCCAACTGCACGGACAAAATAATTTTACTATAGTAAGGTAATAGTGCATCAGTATCGCATTTCCAAGGGGAAATTTTTTATTGAAGAATTGCTGTTTCATTTTTAAGATCCTTCAGTATTCACCCTAATAATACGGTAAAGAAGTATACAGTCCACATAGGCACATACGATAGGCGTCAATACCGGGACCATTCAAATAGGGGCCAGTCATGTTAGTCGTCAACCATTTCTTTTAAGAAACTGGTTTGAGAACGGAATCGAACGTCTTCATCTAGGGTCACTTCCACTTCGTTGTCCCAGCGTGGTGGTATTGATCTGTGAATAGAAGGTCAATAATTGGTTGATCTATGATCGGGAGCGCAAGACCCGTGAGCAAAGGGCCGTTTTATACATAGATATTTTGCAATTAGAACATGTATTACTTACCCCTTTCTAGTTGTTACCTTGAACTTGTGATATTTCTTAGTATACTTAAAAGTCAATCAGACCAGGGGATAAGCCGTATGCTGGAAGCTTACCCAAAATGCTAGCGTTCTAAACTCTCTCAAAGGCCTTCGAGACATCAAGGGAAACAGCAAGTGCTTCCCCACTGTTCTAGAGTGCCTCACCCCATACATGCGTAGCATACGCTAGAAGGTCCCCAGCTGACCGATTTCGGCGAAACCCGTACTGGCGGTTATTGAGTTCAATATACGATCCATAATCTTGCAGAATATGGAGGTAATTGAGATTGGCCGATAATGGCAGGGTCGGCCCGGCTGCCTTTTTTTGGAACAGGCTGCACGTTGGCTAGCATCCGGGATTTTGGCACTATTCCAGTCTAAATGAGAGGCGGGATAAGCGTGTCAGCACAGGAGACAACACAGGTGCACAAGCCTTAAGAACTATAGCTGGTATACCATCTGGCCCACTAGCTTTATTCACGTCTAGACACCGCAAGGTTTTAAAAAACTCCTTATTATATGAACCTCTGACATAGAGGTCCCGCAGTAAGGTAATTCAGGTGGAACGTTGTTGCCACTGTCCAGATGCAAATTGCAGGTAAAAAGAAACGCTAACAAGTCCACTTTTTGTTTAGCCGTATGCGCTAGTGTACCATCCCGTTTTACCAGCGGAGGCAGTGTAGGCCAACAGAAGTTTGTCCCGAGCGCTTTGGCAAGAGACCAAAAACCTCTAGTGCCGGATGGTGTGGTAGAGTTTTGTGCCAACATGTTTAATGCGATTGAGACTGGCTTTCCTTAACGCTTTATTGTAGGACTTGGCGGCCTGGTTGAAAGCTCTCTCTTCTTGGAGCTGATATCCGGAACTTTACGGTTTCGAGCGTCAACCCAGGATAGATACGGTAATGCTTGCGCTTTTCAGCTTGGGAACATTCAGCGTTAAATCATGGGCGAGCTTTGCTACCGGTGGGAGCGTCAGAAAAGGGGATAAAATACTCCGTAGCTTGACCGCAACACATCGGTTATCGCATCCACGCAGCTCGACGGAACCGCAGAGAAGAAACAGACCTCCCACCAAGGATAAGATACAAAAAAGTGTCGCATCTCATCCCAAACAACTGACATATCGCCATATTCGTCGAAGACCTTGGGATTCGTAATCAGGTGGAGAATACGACGATACAGATTTCACCAGACAGTGGTCAGATGTACGCAAAGGGGAGGTAACCTGTCATACCTGTCTGGTTGGGTAGTCAGCAGAAGGTCCAAGCAATTGACTGTGTGACCGTCTACATCGGGTACCCTAGTTGCTTCCTTTACCATCTGGGAAAGACCTAGCGTCAAGGCAAAATTCCACGCTTCTCTTCCAGCATGTTCGGTCTTCTGTTATGGGAACATCCAGTCTTGGTGACGTTAAAGTCCCCCAGAAAGACCAATTGTGTAGTAGGATACCGATTTAGGGCGACATCAGCAGCCTCCCTAAGGTGATCAAATAATCGAGTTGTCCCCTGGTCACCGCTGTGCGATCGATAAACACAGGCATGAAGGATTTTATCAATACCTGTATCTACCATCACCGAGATTGTCGAAAAAGTGGGGTCTTCAAGGTGACGAAGACTCTGAAAGTAGATGTCATACACACAGACTCGGCGCGTAGATGCAATTTGTGCTCTAGGGAGAATACAGGATAGTTGGATAGTCAAGGTACGCCGCATTCAATGGACATCCAATTTGGTTCTCCGTCAAGAAAATTAGGTGCGGCTTCTCAGTGTCAAGATGGTGATGAACTGCGCTTAGATTTGAGTGCAATTCTCGAATATTAGTGAGGTACACTTTTAATGAGCACCCAACACAGCAACAACTGACGCTTCACACCCGGTTCACACACACAACGCTACTGTTCAGACTCATTCTCCATATGGTTTCACCAAGCATCATGCCGGAACACGACAACTTCATTTGGAGACAAGACTGCAATGATGGGTGGTAACTGAAAAGCCAGTGAGTGAAACCTACCAATGGTATTGGTGCTGCTCGTTAAGCACTACCCGGGGCACATGTGTAGGGAGTCAGATTTCAAGTATTTCTTACGGACGCGAGCAGCCTCATCCCCAAAATAATTTATCAAGAACTAGAGGATTTTATATGAAAACAACAACCATGAAGTAAATTCACTATGTATTTACATAAATGTAAATACATTGTGAATTTACTTATAGTGTAAAAGTGGTAAATTTACCACTTTTACTGTTTTGACTCCTAAAACGATTTTTATTATGTTATTTACAAGGCAACAATTACATCGCTAATACAGTTGGCGGGCGACCAAAGAGAGAACTCAAATCCTCTATGTGCATTTCTGCATATACGAAACGGTTAAAACTTAACGGTCAAAATACATATGGTATTTGTTAGGATTGTTTTTAGTTCGAATATCACAAAAAGAATTTTATCAACACAGAAAACAAAACGGAGATTACGTTTAGTGCAGAAAACAAAAAATTAAAAAATGCATATATGGCGCAGGCGCAGCGACAATATAAGGAAGTCAGCAGCCACTAATCCCTAAGTTTCAATACTAACAAGCAACAGCGCCAGTTTGGAAATTCAACTCATTATTTCAATTTGAAATCCAAACTGAATGTCTGGTACCAGGATGACGGAGAGGTAGAGCACATGACTAGTGCCTGATTTAGAGTTCCGACAGTCCTAGGTTATGAATATGCGCTCCCCCATCCCACCGGCCTGTACTGTCTATGCCTGCCCAGCCTACGAACATATTTACTAGACACCGATGTGCGTTGGTGGAATTTGGCAGCTGGAATTAATCCGAATAATTTGTCTAAATACGATAGAAAATGCAAAGGAATGCAACATCTCTTCGCAGCGCCAGTGAATTGAGCCGATCAGAAAGAACTCGGTCTTCAACGATTCGAGCCACTCTTCGCTGGATGCGGTCAAGTGGAAGGCGCTGGCACTGGGGTGCCCAAGTCCAGAGATAAGAACAGTACTCCATGTGAGGGTGAACTTGTGCTTTGTAAAGTTACAAGCGGTGTGCCGGAATGAAATACTGACACGCTCCGCTGAGCACACCAAGCTTTTTAGAGGCTAATTTAGGCTTCCCTTCCAAGTAACCGCGGAATTATCCGTCATTCGATATGTCGATGCCGACTGAAATTGGCTTTTCAGTAGGTGTGAAAAATAATAAATTGAGGAGATACGACAAAGGGGTTCTTTTTAGCAGTAAACGCGCAAACCTGTGTCTTTTGAAGTTTAAACTGGACTAAAGTCATCCCTAATCCGACATTTTGTTTATTAAAGACTCTACTTCGGACACAAGTTTCTTCCGATACTCGATGACGTGTTCCCGAGAAATATTAACACGGCCGGTGTAAAAAGCATCACCAGTGTTACAAACAGTAATAGCAACATATAATCGATATACAGAAGAAAAAGCGAAGGTGACAGCACGCAGCCTTGTGGAACACTAGCATTAACAGGCTCGTAGCCGGAGTATGCACCGTCTACTACGACCTTGACGCTCCGATCTGATGATCCAATTGCACAATTTCTCGGGAAGGAAGCTTCTAAAGAAGCGCTTTATGCCAAAGCCCATCGAAAAAAAGGCCTTCACTATGTCCAAAGTAACGACTAATGCCTCCCTCTTGGACTCTACTACTTCCGCTCATCTATAAGCAAGGGCGTAGCTACCGCCGTATCAGCCGTATCAATGATGCAGGGGGGAGGGGGCACAACTCCGCTCTGTACACATTCTATATGAAGCAAAATCACTACGGCACTCCATCCCACACTCGCTGTGGATTTCTGCAATACAAGGGGACTTTATTCAAACCTTAACGCTTTCCACCACCATCTTAAAACGGCTAAGCCGGCCTTGCTCTTACTCACTAAGACGCAGTTCTCTCTGGCAGATCCATCTTATTTATCTTACCCAGATTACAAACTGGAACACTCCTTTCTGTCTTGGGCCGGAGTTTGTGTGTATGTCAGAGAGGATATCTGTTATCGACGCCTCGGTAGTCTTGTAGGCAGGGACCTGTCCATCCTGTGGCTACGCATAGACGGCGACGACCACCCCCGCGTCTATGGGTGCCTTTATAGGCCCCACAGCGGTAATGGCCGAGACAGACCGATTCGTCGACCACGTCCAGATGGCTCGGATCAGATCGATCAGTTGTAGCACGGTATCTGTATACCGTGATTGATGAATATAATTCTGTAAATACATACTAGTTACGGCCGCGAATCATATTTTGTTAAACATACAACCCGACACTGACCTGCAAATTGCAAAAAACGTAAGAAAATTTGAATTTCGCGGGCTACCCTGGCGCTTTCACCCACATTTGGTTATCTATGGTCCACAAAACACAATTATTATTACTCTCTACCGAGAGAAGAACGCAAACTTCACACTAAAAAAAGGAAACGTGTATATGAGTGTACACTACAAGCGCCACGGTGGGCGCCCATATAAAACTTTTCAGCGGGAATTAATAAATGCGATTAAGCAAAAAGCAATAATAAATATTAAAATCTAAACCTATGAAATAATTTTGAGAAATTTTTTTCAACATGAAAGAAGATGACAAACAAATGTCATTTTTTTTCTTTTAATTCATGGCTTCTCTTGATAGAATTAATAATTTAATTTTAATCAATTCATTGTGCAAACCTCAAAGTAATATGTATATAATTAGGCGCAAACAAAAAAATATAGCACAGAATTAACATTTTCAGTTTCTTCCAATATAATAATTATCTAATTTTTAAAATGGCAATATGAAGCAACGCGAAGGAAAGAAACAGCGATATCTTTTTATCGCTTTGTTTTTATATCCGCAACCCACACATAGACAAAATTATGATTGTGTTCAAATTTCTCGGATTTCATACAAAGTTGGATCACCCTAGGTTGGTCCAATACAATGTCTTGGCCTGAGAGGTTAAAAAAAACAATGTATCAGAAGTACCTTTATTGTGAAGATACAAAAGCAAAAGATTACTCTTTTAAAACTTACTTTAAATTCAAAAGATCTACCCATGTTCAAATGTAACAACCATCATCATTTCAAAACTAATTTTTTAATATTAGTTGTACTGATTCAATTCAATGTGTTAGTAATGTATTTTTTTAGTTAACACTTAATGTTCAATTAATATTTATTAAAATGAAAGTTATTGTAATGTAACAAATGAACCTTGTTATTATTTCAAGATTTCGTTAAAAGACATTTACATCCATTTTTAAACATTAATTAATTCTCTCACATCATGAACATATTACATTTAAAAAATAGACAACCAACACATATTTCTTTTCGCATACAAAATTTCCATTCGTCATATATCCATTTAAGCAGAAAAAGTCACATAATACCAAAATAATACACAATATTATCCATGCTTAATTAATCTTTGCTGAATTCCTGCAATGTAAATGCAAGAAATTCAGCATAAAATCACTGTAATCTATAATTTATGAGTTTTTTCATACCTTATATTAACATGTTTCATATTGTTTTCTTAAAACTAATTGCCTTACCAAGTATTTGTGGGGGGGTTGGTATTAAGTATATCTTTTATATGTAATTATTTCTTAATTTTAGGTTCTAACCTAATCTATCTAAAAAAAACTATATTTACTAACATTATAATTTAGTGACCAATGTTTAGTTGTCTCAATTTGAGTGAATTACATAAGGATCATTTTTAAATAAACTAAAAGCTTATATTATATATTATTCCTTATCATCAATCTCCATATTCTCTGTTGTTATTATATCGTTTTCCTTTTCTTTGTTATTTCCTTCATCAACTTTACTATCCAAAGATTTCTTGCAGTCTTTATCTTTCTCTGTTTCTGTCTTCACTTTTTCAATCTTGGTTTCTTTCTCTTCCCTAAAAAAAAACATATTTTAAATGCTGTGATATAAAAAAAAAACCTTTTTTTTGTGCGAGTATTGTTGAATTAAACATTTTAATTGACATTTGTACTTCTTGCTTCACTGTTCACTTCTCTAACACCTGATGATACCATTGGGCTGAACTCTTTATAAAATAAATAATAAATGAATAGGTGTGGACAAATTTGATATCTTCACACCTTCCCATTTTGTGAGCATTTGTAAGTTTTTTTAATGTATGTGATGAAATTGGTTTGGATTTGATATTACTGTTAATTTGTTAAATGGAATATAAAATGTAATTAGTCCGCCACGCTCCTCTATATTTACCGCGCTTTAGACATGCAGGTTCCCTCACGATGTTTTCCTTCAACGCCAAGAGCGTAACTCTAAGAAACCTAAAATGTGTTACTAAGCCATCATTTAGAGTTCCATAATTTAGATCCATTACAAGAACTTAATGGAAAATAAATAATACCATTGAAACAAGTACAAATATTAATCCCATAATATATCATAACATTTATTACTTACTTTGTTGGACCATTTATAACTTCAACTACATCGTCATCATCATACTTTATATTGACAACAGCTTCCACTTTAGACTGGATACTCTTCAATGTTGAGTGGAAGATTTTCGAGCTGGCCTACATAAATAATTTTAAACATTAAATTTATGTTACAAGTATTGAGAGTGGTGTCATGTAATGGTAGCATATTAGATTATTATTAATTTGACAATTGCTAATAACTTTGCCTGCAACCAAATAAAAGTTACAGCCTATATTGTACGTCCCACTGCTGGGCACAGACCTCCTCATTCATTTCTGATTCTCATTTTAAGAGGGTTTTCAGAGCAAGGAGATGTCTGCCGCAATGTCCCAATGCGTATTGGCGAATTTCACGTCTTCGAAATATTTTTATTTTTTTCTTATTTCTCGGACATGCAGGTTTCCTCACGATGATTTTCTTCACCGCCAAGCACATGGTAAATCAGCACTTGAAATTGCAATTAACAATTTCATTGGTGCCAGCGGGGATCGAACCCGGGTTGCTTAAATTGAAACACAGCAGTGCATACATTTTTGCTTTTCAGTAAAAATAGGTTGTAGTTTGTAAATTTTTATGCCTAAAAGAGCACTACCTTTTTAGTAATGTTTTGGTTTGCCTTAATGCTAGCCTACGTTATAATAGTTTATTTAAAGAAATACATTTACTACAACCACCAGGCTTCGCAGATACTAAATGTTTCACACTTTCAACTTTGCTCCATGTCACCAGTTTGGATATTTAATATCTCCTATATTGGAGGCCATGAAGTTTTTCTGGCTTTTCCTATAGTCGTCTCTAGAACAGCCATAGGACAAAATAAGATGATGGTTACTCTTGTACCGACATCATCTTTAACAAGCAATTGGATAGGTGTTGTATGAATAAATTAATCAAAGCGCGGTTACCATAAGAGAAGTGACGTGCTTTAGCGGCTGCTAGTTGAGCACTGAGATCCGACAGCTGGCTCTGGGCGCCTCTTTCCGCCTGTTGTGTAGATAAGGCTGCAGCACGGGCCGCTTTTAAAGCACTTTTAACATTCTCTAGCGCTGCCTCCAAGCGAGCACGTTCGCCAGCCGCTCTAGATGCCTGCTCTACTAGAGCACCAACGTCGACTACTCGAGATTTATACATGACTACACCTTGAAATAAATTAAAATCATTATGTACAATATTTCTATTCTTTTAATTATAATACCTGTAGAAAATTCTCCTGTTTTGGGAAGACATTGTACAGAAATAAAGTGAAAATGCACAAACACACTTATGCAATGTGGGATATGCCTTAACTTGATAGATGGGCGACGATCTTCGCAATGTGGCTGTGGCAACTGGATGCGTGAAGACGAAGACAACTTAAGATGCGCGTCTAGGAGAGGCTATGTCTAGTAGTGGACTGCTACGGGTTTATGATGCTGCCACAACTTAGACAGAACAAACATTTTTGGACCATTCGAATCCACAGCCTTACCGGCTCTTCGAATATGAATGCTTGCATAGAAAAACATGTTACTGGTACATACAAGTCGATACAGGTTAGTACTCACTGTTGTTTAAATTTGAAGAGTATGGAGAGCCCATATAATTACATACTAAGCCCTGCATCCTAATTCTCAACGGTAATAATGGGTCAGTCAAAGAAAGCTTTCTTTGATTAGCGAGTTGCAGATGCCTAGTAGCCACTTTATATCATGTGGAAATACTGGAGGAGTACAGTACAGCAGTGGATACAATCCTGATGGGCTACATAAAAGGAGCCCCTATTCACCTTGCATTATAATGTAAAAAAACAGTATTTGTAGGATTTTTTTAAAACAATTACCTGTCTCACTGACATCAGTGGTATCAGATTTTTCTTTTCCTTCTTCATCAACTGCTTTACCAAACAAAGGAAGCAGTTCTCTATTACCCGCTGCAATGGTAGCTTCTAATTCAGCAATCTAAACAAAATTAATATTTTGTTATTAATTACATTAGAATCCCATGAATACAATAGTAAGTTATTTTAAGCAGGTATGCACAGACCAGTGAAGGGTAGAATGTAAAAAGTGCGTGCGTAATGTAATGTTATGACTATAACACGAATGGGTCGATTCGACCGGGGTAGGACCACATTCTCATTCTGTCCCGCGTAAAATAGCAGCTTAATGCTGCTGTGTTTCGTATGGTGAATGTAGAGAACCGGAGACCCTTTTTACTGGATACGAGGCATTCCATTTCATTCCTCAGACGTGACAACGCACCTGCATTTTGATTCTCAACTGAGGATTTTAGATGTCTATGGGCCACAGCATACACTAACCATCAAGTGGACTGTGTGTTCGCTTGTCACCCTTATTTTATAAAAGAGTCTGATAGTGCGATTGTCAATACCCTTGCAAAGTGTCGCAATTAAGATAAATCCTCCCTTCCAATGGAGTCACATGTCCAGCAGTGTACTTTTACAGGAGAAGAAAAGGGAGAAGGTTATTTAAAATCCATGGATGCATGTCATGTAATCTTGCTTGGTGGGTTGGTTTTGCGTTATGCAACAGTTCGTTGTTTTCTAGTTTGTATAAATGGGCAATGAGTTGGCTTGCTACTCACTGCACAGCAGTTAGCTATTGCTGTCTATTTAAAATATAATAATAATAATAATCTTTATTGATAAACATATTACATGCACAAAAATTTACATTGGTCAATAAGAATCCTGCTTCCACTATAATTATTGATCAATAATTTATTATTTACTTCAGCACAGAATAAATAATAGTACTACCTACAGAAGTTGCACTTCTTTGATGTTGACTACTTGCCGACGTTTTAATAGCCTACATAATTATTATTATTTAGATAAATCACGCACGAAAGCTAAATTAAACTTTATTGCTATCGTGCGAGTCCGTATGGCTTAGCATCTTTTCCCCTTCCTACGTCACTGAAGATATTCCATCGTTACCTAGGGCTTTCAACAAAGGTACATATAGTAACTTTTCATTATTTATTTAATTTACAACTGTTTTATTTTAATATAATGTCTTATATATTTTTTTTCCGTTTCTAAAATAAATATCATTAAATTTAAGAGTGGAAAAAACTCTAAATCTGTATGTATAATTTAAGTAAATTACTGGCAGGGAAAACATGAACATGGAGCGATTTAATTGCTGATTTTTTAAATTATTATATTTTCAAAATTGTTAATAGAATACAATAGAATCATTTTTATTCAATATAGATTGCAGTGCATAATACTTATTGCAAGTATTTTTTTTACTTTTACCACTGGTTCGCAAAAAGTGAAAGCTTCAAATGAAATGAAATATAAAATAAAAATATATCACGGGAAATGATTTATTTAATAAGGTAATTTTCTATATATAATCTTCTATAAATAATAACATAAAAGTTTAATTTCCTAGCAAATAAATGTAACAATCCTTATTTTTAGACTAAATTTTAGTGTAATAAATCAAAAGAATATTTTCTTTCGAGTAAAATTGCTTTGAATTAGCGCCATCTACTTCATTTTATAGGTAAAATCATTTTATCAAACAAAAATTCATTCGACTTTCAAGGTGGTACGTAAAATAGACGCTAGATGGCCTGAAATTATAAAATTGTGGATTCTTATGAATGGACTGTTTAAGATAATTTTATTCAATATGGTTAATTTTATTTTTAACTAGCTGTCCCCCGCGACTTCTCCCGCGTGGAATTTACTACGATTTCATGGGTTTAAATTTTTTTGCGCGGAGCCCTAATTCTTTTTCTAAAATAAAAGTATCCTAAGTTACTCCTTATAACATCAGCTATCTGCCAGTGAAAGTCCCGTCAAAATCCGTCTAGCCGTTTCGGAGATTAGCCGGAACAAACAGACAGACAGACAGATTTTTTTTTTAAAAATTGTGTTTTTGTTATGTGTACCATATATATTTTCATATGCGTTTAGTAAAAAGCTGTTATTTTAACATTATAAACAGATACTTCAATTTTATTTATTTGTATAGATGTATAGATTTAATAAATTTACTGTTAATTTTTGTATTGTTTATTATAACAGTTAAAATTTATATGAACCATCTTTAAAGCACCACAAAAAGAAGAGATCGAGATAATAGGAAACACTGTATTTAAAAAAAAGTACTAGCCATGCTATTAAACATTACTAATATGCCCTTTAACCACTACTGGCAAGCTGAAAATTTTCACGTTCACGATTCACAACAGTAATCGGATAGCGGATTCGAACCCACAACCTTTTGAGTTCGCGGTCCGCAGCGTGCCATTAGGCTACTATCGCTTACTACACAGTACTCTATCTCATTATCTCGCAGGCTAAATCCTATAGATGTATATGTTTGTCTCTTTTTCGTTACATCGAGTTTTAAATCACAACGATTCTAGAGAGTTTCACTTCAAAAAATTATTTACGTAAACAGTGTTACAAACTTTGAAATTCACTAGTACGTCGCTCGCCTAAAACTGACTGTGTATGTAACCTGAGGTTCCACGCGATTGTAGGTATTTATGTTACGCAGGTAGCAAGAGTGACAGAGGCCTGACTTAAGCTTCTTTAACGGCTCCGTGGGCCAGTGGCTTAGCATCGAGTTGCGGCGCTGAGGGTGCGGGTTTGAATCCCGCACAGAACAAGTATTTGTATGGCCTACAAATAACTGTTCCAAGTCTGGATGTTTGTCCTTGTGCAATTTATGTATGTATAATGCCTCCACGATACAGGAAAAATCCTAGAGTGGGGTAACATTTGGACATAGGTATAAAAGAAATTTCAATCAAGGCAATAATTTCATAGTTAAAGACCTAATATTACTTACATGTGGTGGAACTTCGCATGTGACAGCTGTTGAGTCAAGAGGCAGGTCTTGCATAGCCTCTGATGCACCCGAAGCAAGGTCTTTTATAGCTTGGACGAGTGTCCTGTGTAAAATATATCTAGGTTACATATTTGTTTTAAAAAGATGTGACAAGGTCAAAATAAAAAAGGTCCGTTATCTTAATAAATAGTCAATTATCATCCCCATCAGCCAGTAAGAAGTCCACTGATGGGCCTAGTTTACCCATAAGTAATAGGGTAGAATAGTTTAGAGGCAAATTGGTGATTACAGATATCCTACACTTTTGATTCTGCTTTCTATTATCAGTCTGGAGATAAGAGAGAGAACTTATTAGCTGTACCCGACATGGGTTGTAGGACTTTTTAACTTTCATCGTAATCAGACTAATGATTTAGGAATGGACCAAAAATATAAACAAATATTAATTTATTCATCAGACATCATCGCAGGCGCGCATACAAAAACTCACTTAAGGTTCATCGTATTTAGATATGAATAGTAAAGGCGAGCATACGGGACAAACAAGGAAACATTCATTTTATATACCAAGATATAAAATAAATATAGGTCACAAGATCTGCGTTTTACTTATAAGTTTAGACGAGGCGTTAGTTTATCTTAATGCATGCTTGGTTAGGCTACAAAATTAAACAGAAAAAACAAATGTTGTAATTTACATTTAATAATATGAAAAATAGCATTTTATTACTTACTTATAGCTAAATGTGTCCTTAATACACACTTTCTCAAGTATCGCGCGTATTTGGGAACGAGATAGCTGCAAGCCAAGACTCATGAAAAGATTTTGCAGGTCCTTCTTTGTGATGTTGCCACAACGAGATGTGTCAAAGTACACAAGAGATAACAGCAAGTATGGATCAGGTGGTAAATCTACACCACGGCCCCTGCGCTTAGGAGAACTACTTCTTTCTTCGTCACTGTGGGAATCCTAAAAATTGAGTTAGAATATTTGAATACATACATTCCATATGTTCAGTGTTGGACACACACCTCAACTTATATAAATGGAAATGTGAAAGCACATTTAAAAGATAAGCGGGAAAAATTATAGAAGAATAATTAGAAATGATAAATATTGTAGGTTTTTCTATGAGTCAATTACTGTATCGGATAACAAAGGGAAATAATGTTTAGAGTGAGTTCATGACAGCAATGAATTTGACTAATGTACTTTGTGTTACAATTAAGGTATTACCATGTAGTGCCTGTGTGTGTGCCCACTACCCCCTATCGTCCCGTGGGTGTCGTAAGAGGCGAAAGAGAAAACAAATCAGGAGATGGACAGCAGTGCCTTACTTATAACAACTAAAAAATAAAAAAGACTGCCTGCCATGCAAGACAACTATGGTAAATATCTCACCCTATGAGGCAATCTATGAGAAGGCCTATGTTCAACAGTGGACCTTTGATAGGCTGTAACATAATATTACAAGTGTTTATCATCATCATCATCATTAAAGCCCTTCACAAATCCACTGCTGATCATAAGCCTCCCCCAAGGAATGCTACAGGGCATGGTCCCGAGCCACCTGCATCCATTAATTTATAATTATATGTTGAGTAATTCCTAGCATTACAATTTCAATAACTTTGTGTATGATTATATTTTTTTAAATACAAGAGCAGCTTTTGCACTACCCTGGCCATATATAGACCTTATCAAGATTTTTTTGCCCATAATTAAAATATTAAGCCAGCAGGTTGGTGAGTGCAGAGCTTTTACCCTTGCACTGCTGATATTGATGCTGCTCACAGTCAGTCTGTAAAAATAGCGCTCAGGGCTTTTTACAAAATCATTCAGCCACAAGTGTGCCAGTGTCGTCCATCATTGCATGCAGTAAAGCTAGTATTTGGAGAAAACATTGACATATTCTCCCTTATTTTATTAATAAATTAATAGAAAATGAACTCACTTTTCGTTCACGACGGCGTGAGTCACGTCGGTCGTCCCGCTTGTCATCCTTTTTATCCTTATCATCCTTCTTATCACTTTCACCTTTTTTGTCATCCTTCTTATCATTTTTTCCACACTTTTATCTTTTTCTTTAATTTCTTCAGTTTTTTCAGGCAAGGTGTAGAGGGTTTTGTAAATGTAGAAGCCGAAATCTCGCATTAGCATTTCATTGAAAAGTTCCGCAAAAACAAACAACTATAAAAATATTTAATTCTAATATTATGCAATCTTAAATAACTTTTAGCAATAGACACAATTTAAATTTCACTAACAATCTCAGACTTACCTCAAAACTATGTTCCTTATTGTCTGTAATTCGATAATCCAGTAAAAGTGAAAGAGTTGCAACGTTGCAGTTGAATTTACCATTCTTGGCTGTAGCACATGGATGTACAATTATGTGCGGGTGAGATGGCAGCTCATATCGAGATTTCATTGTTTGCTTCTCTTTTTCTAACTACAATGCCAAAAAAAAGATATTATAAGTAATAGTCACAAAATGTCCATATACACTTATTCAGATAATAATTGTTTGTATTTAAATAATAAGATAACCTAATATATGCAACTGGTTGATAGTCTGTAGTGCATACTATATTTTCTAATTTTAAAAGCCGAAAGTACTAAGAACTATGTACGCCTTAAAATCTCATAATTATTTTAAAGACAATAACCAAAACTAAAAATAATAAATAAGACAAAAGTTTATGTACTTTTGTGTGACTGAATAATAGCTTAATGGTCATTGTAACAGGTTAGTCCAGGTAGGATACACAGAGCCAATATCTGTATCAAGAGAATGTTGATTTTCAGATCTGGATGTGTTGCCATACCTATTATTTAGACCTACAATATTTTTTGATAAGCATTATTGTTACTTGGACCTAAAGTTCATTAATGGAGCCCGAAAATAAAGATTAAAATACCTTCTTCTTTTCTTCTTCTAACTGTTTTTCAGTTTTGGGTTCTTTGTCTTTAGCTTCTGTCTTATCCTTTTCTTCAGATACATCTTTATCTTCACTCTTGATTTTCTCCTCTTCCTTTTCTTTAGTCTCTATCTCAGCAACATTCTCATCTTTTTTGTCACTTTCATTTTGTTCTTCCTGTTCTTTTTTCACAGATTCTTCTACTTTTTTATTTTCTGCATTTTCCTCGTTTCATCATCCTCCAATTCCATTATATCTTCCTCCTTTCCTTCTTTTACTTCTTCAGATTTGAGAAGTTTTGACAAACGTGATACTAATTGTGCACGAAGACCTGACAAGAATATTTTTCTTACTGAGTAAACTTTTATTTAATTAAAGAGATTTTGAGACAATGTTTGTAAGTTAAAGAAAATTTGTATATATTTGTATATATATTATCCAATTTGCTATACCACGCTATGATTCCAGGCAGCATTGGTAGTGCAAGTAGTGCTTCACACAATTAAATATATCTATATTTCTATTTGAATATTAGTTTTTACCAGCTTGCCTAGCGAACGTAAATTAAAATATCGACTTCTATGCTATATATATATATCTAAGAGTAATTGAAGAATTTACACATTTATAATAAAAGGTTTTATATAAATATTAAAAACAACTAAATAGTCCATTTATTCAAATAAATAGCATTAATAAAATTACGAAAAAGGAACGAAATACTTAAGAGAATAAATTACCTTTGGAGCTAACATTTCTAGCGCGCAATTCTTGTCTCAATTGGTCAACTTTAATTGTCCTCAAATCAATTTTCGAGTGATGTGTAGGCTCTGGTTTAACCTCTTCTTCTTCTTCATTTTCATCTATTGTTATTGTACTATCGTCGGCATTTGTCTTTTCCTGAAAATCATAACATTGTTAACATCTAAGTAATTGAGCAGGAGATTTAAGGCAATGAATGGGAGCAGCTTTAATTATTAATAAAATTTAATAAAAAAATCTATTGCCTCAAAAATTACTTTAAATTTTGATTCTATAATATGGGAATAATGTAAAATTTTATTATCCACAAAGCGATTTCCGCCCGACGCCAGGATGGGACTGTGTCGGCAACACAGGCGCGGGTTCAGTCTCCATCCATTAAGTTGCACGCAGCCGGAAACAAAACGAAACAAAACTGGGAACAAACAATTTGGGAGTTTTCCGCTGGATCGGTGTCAGCAGGCTCCGATGAGTCGTTCTCGACGGCAGGCTTCGATGGGTCGCTGTCGACGTCCGGCTCTGGTTCGACGCCTTCGAGTCTCCTTAAGGTGGCTTCACACGCCGCTTTATATCGCTCCTGAACTGTTGTCCACTCGATACGCGAAGGCTGCGCCGACCACACGTCAGGCAGGAACAACACCACACACTCGAGCCGCGATTTCCCGCCGCTGCCCTCTCGCCAGTAGTAAAACTCCACCATTCGGTACCTGCGCGGGTAATTCAGTTGTAATAATATATACTCACAAATACGAACGTGCCCGACTCCTGACATGGACACGACACATCCTGTACGAGAGTCAACAAACTGCTGTTTTGTTAGGTACATCGGTCTGCATCCAATCAGTTGCGCCTTTCACGATGTACGAACTCCGTACTCTCACATAATGAATGTGTGCTGTACCATGATTAATTTAAGGAACAACTGTGGCTAAAAGATTCCTGTTATATTTGTTATTATGTATCATTAAATGTATTTTATCTTTTTGTGCATAATAAACTAAATAATATGGAAGGATCGGAAGCTTTTAACCATAGTTAGGAATGTTTAAAATGATCTGGAAATCAGGATTCAGGGCTGAACTCTACTTATTTTATAAAGTGAAACTCACCATTGGGTACAAGTGGATAAGTCAATACCCGTAAGAGCCTTGCATGTTCGTATAGCAGTTTTCACCAATACTCCAGGATCTGATTGAGGGTTTTCTCCATCTAAAGAGGGGCTCCAAGGTCCACCTATAGCAAAATTTTCACCTCCTTTTCCTTTCTGCCCAACAAGGAACTTGATTAATCTTGTGGGGTGTAATGGTGTTTTGCTTGACCTTTTATCTTTCTCATCTACTTTTGTCAAACCACACTTCTGATATAGAGATTCCAATGTCGGCATACTGATCAACATAACCTAAAATACAATATTTTTACTAAGACCAAATTTTTAAGTTTATATAACTTAATCAGAGCATATTACACTTACCTTAGCAGAGAATCTGTAATCTACATCAGGTGGTTCTAACACAGCATTGTTTGGGTTAGGATTTTCTATTTCTTTGTTCATGATATGGTATGAGCATGGGTTATTTAGGGAAAAAGGTGCTTGAGGTGGGAATGTCTCCCCCCATTTGACATGGGCATTGAAAAAATCTGATGGTATATACAGGTTGGTGTATCGCTGTGATAGTCCAGGAACATCAATTTTTTGTCTGTAAAATATGAAAGAATTCTTCAATAGATCAATTCAACTTAAAAATATGCTTGAATTTAAAAATTACATTTTACTTCCTTATTAACTAGATCTACTTACATATCAAGCGGCATACGAGGCACTCGCACCACATATTTGACAGGTGAGGGTTGATGTATTACAGGCCTCTTGCGTGGTGGAGAATCTCTACGATTCCGGCTATCACGGCGATCCCGAGAGCGTGAACGGCTTCTAGTTCGAGACCGTTTCTGGAAAAACAAATAGTCTTCAAAACTTCTAAAATCTTCTTCTTCATCCAAAAATCTTCTTAAAAATTAGTCTATGTAAAATATTTACTCATTGTTTGGTTATAGGGCTGCTATTCGCCAATGAATATGATTCACCTTCTCACTTATTTCTGCTGTTAAGCAGCAGTATAATTATATGTTGTGTCCTGGTTTTATATATATAAAAATTATTTTTGTTCATCTAATGGTCAAAACACATCAAATATGTGTGTATGTCCACACACCACACATGCTTTGGGAAACCATTTGTAATATATGAAACTATATAAGATGATACACTGTGTTCACATGCATTAATGTTTCATAATGTACAACTGGTACTGAGTATGTATGGTAACATGCATGCGTTGTGTGCTCTAACCTAAGTCGTTAACTATTATATTGTAAAAATGTATGGGTTGTGCAGATATAAATTATTGAAATTAAGGAATGAGTTATGTGTCATGGGTGTCATTGCACTATATTTTCACTTATAATATACCTAGCATTTTGTGAATATTTTCTAACACCTATACTGAGGATTCTTTTATTTTTATATGTTTAACTTATATATTCTACGTCTATTGGCTAGATTGAAAAGAAATATATAGGTACACCACACTGTAGTAGAATAAATGATACATACTGTAAATTTTACTAACACCTAACTCACTGTATTTACAAATAAATAAATGAATTTGAATTTTAAATTATTTTATTAGTTATGTAAAGAATTAGACCGGTCAAAACTTATATGATGAGTTGTTATAACTTTTGATGCTGTCAGGCCTACTTGCAGCTTTGAAAGAGTTGATTATTCACAACATACACTCACCGGCACGGAAACTTGGCCACTCGTGAATTTGCTGATTATTTGCACTGAAACGTTTTTTTAACAGTAAATTAAGGGTAGATGCATTCAATAAGTGTCTCTAATGGTTTTAGAACGTAGAAATTTAATGTTTACTTCACCGAAATTTTTCTTTTCAAGATAACATGTTTTCACTAAAATTAACATCTTTCCATTGTCACTTTAAAAACACTACAAAGTTAAAAATTAAGTCTGTTTCTTTATTATCAGTTTTAATATCGAATGTTTTCCTCCTCTAGCCCTGATAACCGCTTGCATTCGATCTGGCATGCTTTGAATGATGTTTCTGACATCAACTTGCAGTATGCTGTCCCAAAGCGGCACAGGCTGCATTCGAACTCATTTAGAGTTTGTGGCGGTTTGGAGCTGGTTTTATCTTTCTTTTGAGCATACCCATACTCTCAATTGGATTTAAGTCCGGCTACGAGCTGGCCACTGCAATTTTGTATTCCAACCTCTTCCAGATATTCCTCTACACAATGCGGCGGGGTGCATTATCGTGCATGAGGAGGGTGGTTGTGTCAATGAATCCCGAATAAGGCATTACGTGCTCTGAAGAACTTCCTCGATGTATCGGTAGCTGTAGCCGATTATCGGCGATGACCAACTCTGTCGTGCGTCAGAACTTCCCATACCATTATTGAGCCTCCATGGAAACTCACAGTTTGGGTGGTGGTAATGGTAGAAACCTCTCTCCTCTTTTCTCCACTCGATTCGTCTGTGTGGCCTGTCTCCTGGTATCGTTTCAGTGAATACTGTTGAGGACCGTGGTACGTTAAGCACAATAGCAACTTCACGCTGTGTCAGCCCTTGGTCAATTAATGCTACTGCTTGTGCAACTTGTGCTGGTGTTAATGGCATTTTTATTGGCTTTAAAGCACCTTTAGTTATTGAATTAAGACACAAGATCACAATAATTGCATAACCTTACAGTAAACTTTTCACAACACACAAATTTAAAATGTGAACTTAGTCACTCAAAAGAATTCGTCATGGTGCACTTAAACATAATGAATTACCCTCTTGAACTTGAGGGTAAGCATTTTTTGACATACTTGCATAACAAACATTCATCAGAAACACTTAAAGCTTTTGCTATTGTGAGATAACCGCTTGGCCAAGATTCCGTGCCGCTGAGTGTACTTGGAAAAAAATATTTTTCGATTTTAAGACCTCCTTTTCTTGAAAATTTCTTAATAATCTACTTCTAGACATGGACTCTGCATAAAATGATTTGCCATAATTTGCAAATGTAGGAGGGGAATTGGAAATGGAAAATTGCTTTGTTTTACAAGCCTATATAGATCATATGCAAATCGCTATCAAAAATAACTGAAATAAATTTTATCTTCATCTGAAACTCAAAGCAAGATTTAATTAAGTACACACAATGATCAAATGTCATTTTGAATTTTATAACAAAAATAACTTCTCTTTTTCCTTCAAAAATCTACTGAAAGATTATTATTTGGAACTCTAATATTTCCCATCATACCTTTCTGGTATCTATCCTATTTATCCTCAACTGTCATCATAATGTGTTTTCATTTCTTTAACTTAATAATTTATGCTCCTCTTTCTTTTCACCATTTGTTGTGAACAACAGTTCTTTGCATAATAAGATTGTTTTGAAGAAATCACTTCCAGAGCAATAAGACCGAATATATAAAGAAGGTATTCATTTTTGTTTTAATGTGTATTAGTGTACAATAAGAAATATTGATTGATTAACTTGTCTCCATTTTGCAGCTTTGTGTGATGAATGTGTAGGGATCTATAAAATGGCTGCATATGAGTTTTACTATTTTGTATTGATTGATTAACTTGTCTCCATTTTGCAGCTTTGTGTGATGAATGTGTAGGGATCTATAAAATGGCTGCATATGAGTTTTACTATTTTGAAAAATCAGATAAAAGGTAAATAACTACTAGCAAACTTATCTTCATAAAATTTAAAGCTTTTATTTCTCCATCATCAATTAAAATTTGAGTACATTTAAAATAGGTGCAATAAAAACATATTAAATTACTAAAATTCTCATAAATGTATGTTCATTAATTCACCTTCTAAATCAAAACTAATGTTTACATTTGGTTTTGTGTGCAGTGGCACCATATCACATAACTCATTACACTTTTCATCTTTCTTTGATGGGCTTTGTGTCCCCTTACTTATTCCTACATAAAAGAACAAGTGATAATTTATTTGTTCCATTTTACATATCTTAGAAAAGTACATATTATGTGTTTACGGAGGCCAGTATTATAAAGCTCACAAGTGCAAGAAAAAGTCTCAATTAATCAAGTTTTTGTTTTTTGTTAGTTAGAGCATTATAGTGTATTGTCACATCACTAGTGACCTAATGGCATTAGAAGCATTTAATTGTTATAGTTAGTATAAGTATGTGCCATATAACTAAGAATTTAAGATGGAGTACATTAAATGCACGGGCTTATATGGAGATACCACCATTGCTGGAAAATGAGGTAAGTACAGAATAGTAACCATTGCACCAGGAATACTGACTTCCATCACCAGTTTGTGTGATTTTTTTTATGGATTTTCTGTTATCAATTTGTTGCCAGAAACGCCAGAAAGTGAGGATAAATTTAACATGAGTAAAAAAGTTTTCATAACATTCCCTTCCCATTCATTACATTCCATTGTTTTTTTTTGTTTTTACTTGTCCTATGCTAAATTGCCATAATATAAATTCACCATAGTATTATGATGAATTTACTTCACTATATTATGGCAACAGAAAATAATTTTTGTAATTATTTATTAGAAATGTACCATGGAATTCTAATTTGTAACATTTTATTTATTTTCATTAAAATATGTGTATAAAATATTTTTTCATTAATGATCTAACCTATTACGGTAGTTTATTATCTTTACGTGAAGTTATTTAATAAACATCATCATCCACCATTTTTTAGGGATGAGAAGGATGAGAACATTTGATTTTAGGGAAACACTGTGCACAATATGATCAAGCAAAGTCAGAGTAGTTGAAACAATTTTATGCAATTTGTTGCAGTTGTAGGCTTATTATTTAATCAGTTTTTGTTTCTAGCTAGTTAGAAAGCTATGGAGTGGTTCACTTCGCTTTACCCTTTCTTATATTTTTTATACATTCTACTAATTATTCTAGGGCAAGAAATATAGGAAATGTTTCTTATTATGTTCTTACCCTGTCATCTCTGCGCGATGAGCGATCATCCCGGCGTGATGGCAGTGATTTCTTGGAGGAAGGCGGCGGTACGGCATTGTATGAATTTGATTTAGGTGTATTTGATTTCTGATTTTGGCTAGTTTTTGGCAAAACTTGTACTCGAGTTGCATTCCATTTGAATGGCATGTTAGTATTGTAAGTTGCTTCCACAAGTACTCTATCATTGACTTTAGGTATTACGCCTTTAGCACAAACTGATGTTTGATAAAAAACGTCATGATCCACAAAACCGAAGTCATTGTGAGTTTTTGTAACCGTGCCTGTAAACACTCGTTGTTCTGTTGCCGACTGAGCTTGGGTAGCTTGAGCGTTTTGATATAAACCCGGGTTCAAAGCACGTGGTGTTGGATACGCTACAACATTTCCTGGATACATCTGGCCTTGAGTCATTTGATTCATTTGCATTTGTCCAGCCATCGGCATAGCCATTCCACTTTGTGCCTGCATCATGCTCGGATTAAATACTGATTGTGTCTGTTGAAATGGCATCATACCTTGTTGTGTCATCATAGTATTTGGATCCATTATTTGCGGATTTATGCCGGTCATGTTTGCAGTGACATTTGGACGCGCCCAAGGGGGGTTTTTGGTACCACCACTGGTCTGCATTTTTTTAAATATTTATAGTTTACACGTATTATAAAACAATAAACCTTGATAACATACAGTGTTTAAATAATTCACAAAACACTAAACACGGTCACGCTAACACGCTTGCGCTTCCATAAAAACAAAATGGAAGGGAGTGGATCAGAGTAGCGTTGGGTCAACTCGAGTTTCTAACTCGAGTTGCGCTTAACTCGAGTTAACTCGAGTTGGATCTCCCTAACTCGAGTTTAGGCTGCTGTACATGAACGGATCAAGTGAGCCAGCAAAAGCAGTGTTGCCGTTTGGACAATCTAGTTTGTGGCTAAATAGAATAAAAAAGTGGCCAGCTTTTAAAAAAAATCGTAATCTAAAAGTAGCTAGAAGTGGCTAATATCATAATATCCTTTGCCTACTTTAATATTCTATATTGATAATTAAATAATATACAAGGTTAGGGATAAGTGGGTTTAATTAAAACCGGATCTAATATACTTAAGTTAATTAAGTATTTATTAAAACTAACAATAATGTTTGTACGTATCTACAATTAAAATTTAGTAACTAATTAAATTATTTGAAAAAAAATAAAAATTAATAATCAATTTGTAGGTCTGCAATGTCATCTGGTAATTCTATAACCTCTTCGTCAATGGGTGATGATGATGTAGATGGTGTTACGATTTGTTTTAAAGGTTTGACAGTTTTTTTAATTTTTTTTAAAACCTCAGGCGGTAAAACATAGTTGTGACAATTTTTCTTCTTTATTTTTAATTGATTTCTAATCATTATTATAGAATTGAGTGTCAATGAACACATTCTATTTCTCAATTTATTTTTTGGTGTTCATCACGCTGAACAGCCTTTCTACTTCCGCATTAGAGTGAGGAGGGACATTGCAACAATAGCCAAGTCAGCTAGTTCTCGAAATGTATTAACTCCTGCTGCATTCTTGTATTTTAGACTTGCGCCCAAATTTAACACTGTCTCCTGCAGTTTCCCATTCTATGAATTGTATAGTTTTCCATTGTTGAACAATTTTATCTGTCTTTTGGTCATCAATCCCAATTCTCTTAATCCAACCAGTGCATGAGGATCCTTGATCTGTTTTAATGTGTTCTCTGGACTTAAGAGTGTTACTTTGCTAGGATCTCGTAATTAGAAGGTATTCTGTTCTGAATTTCTTGTACCAACTTGACACTGAAGTCGATGCATCGTTTTTTGATATTAGAAATTGCTTGCGGAGATAAGTTGCTATTACTGGCATGAGATTCGAAAAGATGTCCCAAATGTGCAACTGGATCTAGATGATCTTCTACTTTGATAGTGAGGAAATCTTTGTCTGTTGTCGCGGCGCCTGGTATTATTATTCTAACGCAGACAGATCGTAACAAGGTCATCAGAGTTTCTAACAGTTTGACAGGATCAATATTTTCACCTTCAAATACCTTAATGCCAATTTGAACGTCGTGAAGAATACTTTTCAAAAAACATAAGTAAAGACGATTACCCTCGTCATTGTACATTTCCCAAAGAAGTCCCGCTGTATAGCACTTCTCTCTGGCAAAGAAAATGTAGTTTTAACTCGTTCCATTGTGCCAATATTCTCAACACAGCAGGCTCTATTGATAACCAACGGGTGTCACAAACCTTTAATATTTTAATGGTTCATCCGCAGTTAATTGTTTGAAACAGCGCTTTATATTCGTCTCGGCGTTTTGGAGAAATGGAGAACCAGTTGTACGTCTCTCTTATCAGAAATTCTATGTTACGTGGCAGATTGCTTTCAGACATGGCTGACCGCCAATTGCAAGAGTGGAGATGCATCTAATGAGGATCAAATTTGGTAAATTATATTCTCTCTTCAAAATTTCAATTACGCTGTTATTTCGGCCCGTCATGACCGAGGCATTGTCGGTGCCGATCCCAATCAAATTTTGTATTGGAAGACTTTGTGACTCCAAACATTTTACTAAAGATGTGACAATACCTCTCGCATCAGCTCTTTCAATAGGCTCCAGAGACAGAAATGATGACACAATATTATTCGTATTCAGGCTAAAATATCGTATTATTATTCCCATGTATTTTGAGACGCTAACATCCGTAGATTCATCTAAAATAATACTATATTTCTGCGTGCCAATATCTTTTAGAAGAGTATCCTTAAAATGCAGCGCCAACCTTGATTTATAACTTGCGTACATTTAGTTCTATGCATTTTTATATCTTTGCACACTTTGAATCATGAAAACTTCTTTACAAAGGTCTGTAAGGTGGTCAGTGTTGGATATGGAAGTATGTTCAGCAATGAACAAGGCAAGCTGGCCTTCAGCTTTTGACTGTTCTTTGAACCATCATCAGGTGTAGAGGTAAACTGGATCTGTTTATTTTTGTGATTAATTCACATTTTGCTTTGTGTTTTTAGATTCTCTGTGCTTACGTAAATCATAAATTTTGGCAGCAATTTCTACATGACAATACTTGCAAAAGGCTTTCGTTGGACTATCCGCTATTGGCTTTATCCACTGTTTAAAGTCTTCGTCATTCTCCCATTCAGTCCTATATTTTTGAATGTAGCTCTTTTCTTGAGAGGAACATCCATGATATTTCAATAACTTTCCAAGAACTCAAGACTCTCAATTCACCTTTAAAACTTAACAAAATGAAAATGTAAGAACTATCCACGCGTGAGAGGCTACGGCTAAACAAGAACAATGCGATCTATCGTTTCGACTTTCGGTACTATATGAGTGGAGTTGGAAACCCCGATCATAGATTACACCTACGGCGCGGAGAGTGAGCGGACCGCGGTAGTGTTGCCTTCTCAGCAAAGGCGGTAACCACATGTTTCTTTAAAAAGAACTTAGTAGCTAACAAAAATTACCAGAAGTAGTTAGAAGTAGCTAGATTCGTTTTGGTGGCTAAAATTGATTTTTTTGGCTAAAACCTTTGAAAATCCGCTAGATCTAGCCACAAAGTGGCTAAAACAGCAACACTGAGCAAAGAAAGAGCGCGATTCGGTAGTTGTGTGCGCGCTTTAGGTTTCAAAGAGTATTTAACTACAAGCAAAACAATTTGTTATTTAGAATTTTATAATAGCTAAGTTATGTAATTTAATTTCTTTTATAATTTTGATTGATTATGATCAATATAGTTATGTAAGTTACAGACCTTATTATTTTAATACCCGAAAAGGGTGGTTGAGTTATACGATACATCATTATTAACGCCAAATGTAACACTTAACTTACAATAAATATTTTGAATTTGAAAAAATTTGAATTTATTTAAGAATATTTTGACTGTGATAATTAAACTATTAACAGTTTATGTACCTACATCTTAAAGTTAAACTAATATTGTTTCTTGAATACTGCTATATAGCTAGATTTGTTGTTAAATACAGGTACTTACTATAACTAAGATTAAAACCAAAAATACATAAGTATGTTGTGATATATACTAAATATACCTGTTTATTTCAATCCTACATAATATTAAGTTTGGTAATTATAGTTATCCCAACCCACCAAAGGGCTAGATAGAAAAACAAATTTACAAAAAGTAATTTATAACAAATCATTTACTCCGTTTCGTACTGCTAACTCGAGTTTTAACTCGAGTTGCGTGAATTTCAACTCGAGTTAACTCGAGTCGTAATTTTTCCGAGTTGGTATCTATAGATCAGAGTGGATGGTAGCAGTGTTGCCAAGTCTAGACCGGTGCGCCAAAAATTTGACGTCAAGTAGTCTAAATTTGCCTAATTTTTTTTCTGTAAAGTAGCCTATAATCGCTTGCTGTAATGTCAGGTAGCCTATATAGGCTATTTTTTAACTTAAACAATCTTATTTTTAATTTTAACAGGATAAAGCTCAAAGCAGTTTCTTGTAAATGTATGGTAAGTGTCGAAGAAAAGGTCAAATAAAAAATTGGTTGCCTGTAAAGTCGGTATACGGGCGAAAGTTTTACGTGACAACGACTTTGAGTGGTAAAATAATTTTATTATGTCTGTCTCTCTCGCTCTTAGGCGGGCTAACCATGCCCGAGTGGAAGGGACGCGTGCCTCTCACTCGCTCTCATTGTGAGCGCATAACGTGAGCGGAGCGTAACGCAGTTTCTTGAAGTGTCACCCGGCAAACCAATTTATAAGACGTTGTCACGTCAAAAAACGTATTTTGTCTGTTTATCTGTATATATTATTAATATTTCACAAATTGAAACGAAATATTTTACTTTCAACTAAAAAGATCAACGAAATAGAAGAAC
Organism: Parnassius orleans; assembly: GCA_029286625.1. Taxonomy (NCBI): domain Eukaryota; kingdom Metazoa; phylum Arthropoda; class Insecta; order Lepidoptera; family Papilionidae; genus Parnassius; species Parnassius orleans. The sequence goes on along the minus strand of JAGSMP010000027.1, from coordinate 834,527 downwards.
ATTATTTATTCGTCATTCGCCAATAAAATAACCTCTTCATAATCATCATCATAATAATTTCTTAACGATGAGCTAGATGGACTAGTAATAGGCGAGGAAGAATCAGATTAGGCGTCACGTCTGTGGTGTTTAGGATATATACATTATGGAAATTGTGCACTTTATTCATATCGTCTGAAATTCTTGCAACACATTTTTTGACTCCCAAGAAAACTCAGGTACATAATATTATAGCAACGCTGCATCTCATTGCGCAAACTGTAAAACAAACAAACAACAATCGAATATGTAGAGCGAGCGGCGAGGTAAACAATGCAAAATATATCTATTGTCTTGGTCTCTATCTCTATCTATATTTCATGCACAGATTACCCCCTAATAGATTCCGCATAGAGGGTCACAAACGCGCGCAACACATGATTGCTGTAGCTAGCATATGAAGTGACGCTAAGAATCAAGACATCAGTGTCGACCAAGTTTGCGGTGTCGACCAAGTTTGCGACCCGTAGGCACGTCCGAGTTCTTGACAATTTAAAAATAGTTTTGTATCCAAAATACATTACAAATGGCTTCCTGTGCAGTAAAATGGTGTGGCAAGTCAACTAAGACATCCAGTTATCAAAAAGATGGCATAAAATTTCATCGGTAAGTAAATTCTATTCTTATCACGTTAACCCATTTCAAATGCACCGCAGATCAACTTATACTGGTAATTTAATGGTGCAAAGTGATAACAATGAAGCACCCGTTGATGTTGTTTTGAAATGTCCCTTTCACTCATTACGTAAATTAGAATAGTTGTCTTTGTTTAACAACAGCACGTGTATCGATAGTGTTATGATTTTTAAGTCGATATTTTTTGTTTGGTCATCTTTTAATTATTTTTTTGAAGTCATATTATTTTATAAAAATAGTGGCGTATCATTGTGGTATCTATATGTTATAGGTTTCCTAAATGTCCCGAAAGGAAAAAGATGTGGATCGACGCAACTTGTCGAGGGGACGAATGGTTTCCCACCAAAAATAGTGTGCTATGCTCAAGACACTTCACAGAAGACAATCTTCATATTATGAAAAACCGTAGAAGGCTGTTGGATTGCGCTATACCATCTCTATACTTGTCAGTTTTGGTATGGACTTTTACATTTTTTTTAAAGATTAGTACCAATGTAGATAACACAATAATAGCATTAAGTGGTTGAGTGAAACATGATATTCTAATATTTAGGTGAATGTTACACGTCGAAATCAAACTATTTTAACGGATTTATAAATCATAAACATGTAAAAGTTATAATGTGTTTAATGTTTTGACTTGGTATTCTTGTGTTACATGAATTTCGGTAATATCTTATTATTATTATTAAGTACATCTAAATTTGGAAAACGTGCCATATGGTGTATTAATTAATAATACTACTTCTAGGCACCTGTCCCTACCATAGGTGCAAGTGCAGATATTGCAGCTAAAAATACGGAAATTCGGGATCTGCTCCTGAATCTCCGACATATATATTTATAAATTAAATGTACAAATATATGTATACATTGTTTTATTTTTAAATAAACATCAAATAAAAATTGATTAGTATATTTATTTATCAATCATCAATAATCAATAAATCCCAAATTTATCGATCAACGTCCCAACCCTGTTCCATCACTATGGTTTGGTGCTTGTAAGTTTGACCTTTAAATATCCAATCACAGCGCATTTGACAAGTCCCCCGCAACCCTTGCATACCACCAAGTTTGGTGAATTCGAAACAGAACAAATTTTCAATGATGCGGTATCTATTAGGGGGTAATCTGTGATTTCATGTCACTACTACTAGTCTGTGGTACTCTGTTTCTCTGTGACAAAACATCCGTTTCATTACACGCATTTTTATTACATATTTAGCATACGTAAAAATCGCCCTTGTTTTTTTCCGCCGAGGTAGCCTAAATTGCCACCAGTCGCCCCGACACCCTTCGAGATAGCCTAAAAAACTTGGCACCACTGGATGGTAGGTTGCTACATATTTATTTAGCATAAATAATATTAACACAAATTAATAGGAAGTGCTATAGTGCGCGCAAGATAGCTCTGCGCGCCACTGATGGTGTACTTGATGTTGCCAGCTTAACTAATTTTTTTTTCCATCATTTAATCTTATAACTATAATTATATAATTATATCAATTACATAAACGACCGAATTGTTTACCAAAGCTCAGTTAAAATAACTGTAATGTTCAGCTTAAACTTACAATGACCTAATAATTTTTAAACCCTATATTTATTGTTTAAGATCTATAATAAATATATAATAAATATATTTCTTGATTCTAACTTTCGTTAGTTTAACACTACACTAACAAGTTTCTATGGTAAGACTTACGTTAATATAAATTATTGCTTAAAACCATTTGAAAACGTTTAATGCAACGCTGTGTTTTCATACTGTGGGTCGCCTTTGTGTTTTTTGATTAATTGGTATAATTGCGCTTTTGTCCAACAATCGTCAAATTCAATACCATTTCACGTAAGCCACTCTTGGAGCTCTGCTTTTGTATTTTAAATTATAGGCGCCTTGTTTATCTGTGTGCAGTGGTATGACGCATTATCCATCACTACAGTGCAATTCATTGGTAGATTCAGCACGATTTTTCTTTCATCCACCGCATGAAGTTAGCGGAATTCATATCGTCATGATAGTCATTCGATTTGGATTTCGACCTGAACAGTAACAGCCCGTTTTCAACAAACCCAGTTTTACCTCCACCATGAGCTATTTTATCCATCTTGCACCTATGCTATCAGAATCAAGAATACCAGACTGTTCCTCCGATTGCCAACATTTTTGAAGATGGTATGTAGCATGTGTATACGTTTCGTTAACATTTAAATGACCGGTCGATTTTCTTCCTGACGATTCTTGCGCAGCGTCAGAATATATTTTGCTCTCCAAGCTGCCAATATCACTGCGTTCTATCAATACTTTTCGTTTAGACTGACACCTTTTGTATTTGTAGCCCATAGTCTTTAAAATACTCCTCAACGATGTTCTGCCATATTTAAAATCAATATCAGCTTTCAATTTCAACCAAAGTTTATTTATCGTAGGAATCTCTTTATTCACGACGTAAAACGATTGAATTAAATGCCTTACAGCGCACACATCAAAATCGTCTAAATCATAATTTTTTTCCTCTGGTTCCTAGTTTTTCCCGGCGTCACAATTTTAGAAGATGAAGCTGCTATATTACCCTCTTGAGTTATCTGGGTGATGGAGCGTTCAGAAACACCGAAAACAAAATAAAAACAATGCATTATAAATACACGAGGAAACTAAAAACGAATAAATTGAGAAAATTGGGGAGTTTTATTGTTATGGCATCCCTAAAAATTACCTGTCAAATATGCAACGCGGGCTCTAACTTTGGAAAACGGTACTGTAGGCCCGTTATTGTCTCGTTCTTGGTCACAAGCACGTTTGACCTTCAAGATAATATCCCTGCCATCACTTTTAATCACTTTCGGCATAATGATAACGATAATTTACTGAAAAAAACACTACACCTAACACTCTGTTTTGACACCTGCCATAAACAGTAAGATGGCGGCACACGATTAGTTCCAATTTGGCCGCGTGCAGTTATCTTGCGCGCACTCTAGCGCAAATATTAAATACTATTGGTGTTGTTACGATTCACTAATTCAAGTAGGCAAAAGTCTTAGAGCAATTTGATTTTTAGTTTGTTCACAAAACTTTTCGCAACATGCTGATGCGTCACATTGAGAAGTTCCTGGGAGACTTCAAAGACAGCTTAACCGAGCGGACTGTTGATGACGATAATAACTCAAGGGGATAAAAAAACCTGATTAATATCACCGTCAAAGCACTTGTAACTTCGTTTCCACTAATAGTTCACGCGTGCAGAAATTAAATACACAAAGTTGCAACACATTAGTGTATCAGTAAACAGAAACTTTTTTATTAAATATAGATTGTAAGTAATACTTATTGAATCGAATCGAATATCAACCTTTTAATTTACCATTGGTTCGGAAAAAAACCTCTGTTCTGGGAAGAACCAGCAAGAAACCCAGAGGGATTTTTTTTAAATAACAGTGAATCAAAGTTCATTTCTAACCATTGTATAAAAGATATTACAGGAACAGCAATCCGCTGGCAGTCAAATTCCCGCTAATACTCCGGAGCATAATTAATACACAAAATAATGGAACCCATTATTAACTGGCAGCTCATGAGTATGACATACCTTGAGTAGCACCAGATGATTAGTGACCGCTAGTACGGTTTCCGTCAGGATCACTCCGAAACTTAAACCCTTTTGTCGTTTCTCCTCAATTTCAAGGCACTCCCCTCGTTGCCTCAGCTAGCATCGGAATCCTTGGCGTTAAGATATCGAATGATGTTTATTTCCGCGGTCACTTAGAAAGGAAGGCCAAATTGGCCTCTAAAAAGCTTGGCGTGCTTTGTAGAGCTTAGATTACATCCAGCGCAGAACGGTTCGAATCGTCGAAGACCGAGTTCTTTCTGATCGGCTTGACTGACTGGCGCTTCAAAAAGATGTTGCATCTCTTTGCATATTCTATCGCATCTACCACGAGGAGTGCTCAGAATGATTGTTCGGACTTATTCCAGCCGCTCGATTTCACCATCGCACATCGCGACAAAACTCGCGATACCATCCATACCATCTGGATGATTGATGATGATTTAACATGTTCATAAATGATATAGTCTCGGTTTTAAAATACTCAAAGGTCTATCTTTTTGCAGATGACTTAAAAATTTGTAGAGAAATCAACTCAGCCACTGATGTTGTGCTTCTTCGAGAGGATGTTGATAATCTGGCCATCTGGGTCGAACAACACCGAATGGAACTAATTGTTGATAAATGTAATTTTATTAGATTTTCACGGCACAGGTTGCAAGCATCACCTTCGTACCACATCAATGTGTCTCTATTACCATTCTCTATTACCAAGTTTAAATCTTTTGTTAAGCTGAAACTGTATAAAAAGGGTTATTATAGTATAAATGAATACATGGTTGATAATAACCCCTGGGAATGAGGTGGTCGCTTCCAAGCAGTTTCTAAAATAAATTTTATAAATAGTTTGTACAATCATGCACAGGCTGCAAGACAATACAATGAGCTCCAGAAAAAAACGGACGTAGACATTTTCTCAAATAGCCTCTCTAAATTCAAAAATTAATTCTAGGTGCAAGTTTGAGTGCGGAATAATTATGGATTAGTTTAGTTTTTTATATTTTATTATTTTTTAAATAAACATTAAACACTCACACTTGCAAGTGGTGGCAGCCTGTAATTGAATCTGCACTTAGCTTAAATCTTAAATGATAGCTTAATAATTTAATGTTTTTGGTGTAAGATGCGACCACAGTGCGATTTACAAGAAGTTTTCTTCCTCGCACGAATTCCTTGTAGAATCGACTACCAGCAGTGATTTTTCCGGTCCGAAACGACTTAGGGACCTTCAAGAAAAGATACTATTCTTTTTTTAAATCTGGTAACGCATCTGCAATTCATCTGGTGTTGCAGCGGTTCATTCGATACTTTGTGTCATATACGTCAAGCCCAGTGCTAGTAACAAAGAGTACAGTAACTGTCCTATACAGGAACCTGGCTAGTAATAATGAATATATGAACTGGTTCACCAAAGTTGAAAGTTTTTTAAAGGTTCTAAAAGAATAATTTGTAATACTAGGCGACCTAAATCTTAAAAGCGCGTCCTTATGTATCAAAAATTAATATTGTTATTTTTTGTCTTTCTGTAGCTTATGTGAAAAGAATGTAGTATTAAATTTGTATGGAGGTATGTTAGATGTCGTATTGGTCCAGGAAAGCAATAGCATCTCTTAGGCAAATATCACTTTTTCGAAGAGAATTGTCCCTCTACTGACGCATATCATCCACCTTTAGACATTAACGTAAAAATTGACACAGCGCGTCATTCTGATCTCATTGATCAGAGAAATGTGGATCCAGTAAATGATTGGAATTTTAAGAAGTGTGATTACCAATTAATGGCTAGCTTACTTTTTAGAACACTCATGGCACGATGTTTTAGAATCTCAAGATGTACTTTGCGCTAGTCTACGTTTTTATAATGTTATCTATAATATTTTTGATTTTAGTATGCCAAAAAAACAAAGAAAATCGGGCTTAGATAGATGATATCCAGTCTGGTTCACGAGTAATATTATTCAGGATACGAAGCGTAAATTAAAATTACATGCCGCTTGGAAACGTATTCTGAAAAATTTACCATCAGTTTTCAAATCTCAGAGCAGACCTCAAATCTCGCATTATTTCGGCCTATAAAAATATATAGAACGGATAGAATCTGATATTTAACTCAATCCATGTAAATTTTGGCAACACATTTCGAGTTTGCGATCCAAAGGTTTTGAAACTAAAACCTACCAAAATACAATGTCTTCTGTGGCGTTTGCTATTTCGCCAGTGTCTTCACTCCAAAATTCAGCTAACGTAAACATCTTGGATAATTGCAACAATAGTAATGTAGACGATGGTTACGCCTGCTGACTTTATCATTGTAATAAATACTTTTAAGGCGACCCTATTATACCTTAGCAACCACTTACCAAAATAGGTAGCATGTGGCACAGGCGGTCAAGGTCGCAACAAATAAAATGAAGTGTTCGGATATTGTTCAGATAGGTCCATTGACTGCAGACTAAAAAAAGTGTAATTTAGTGTCGTCAATTAATAATTTATGTATAAAGTTTTTGAGATAATATAATATATTAATTAATAAAGTTAAAGAACACACTGTTAACACACAATGTTATGGAAATAAATATAAAGCGTATGTATAAAGGCACATACCTACCTTCGGTTTGATATCTATAATTTGAGCATAGTTTAACAGATTGGTTTAATGATATTATGTATTGAACTCGGACGAAGTCCGCGTTCGATACATAAGCGTGTGTAACTCTTTACGGAACCGACTCACTGATCCGAATCACTGAAGTGATTCAAAAGATTGGTTCAGTAACAACGTTTCAAATATATCATTTGGATATAAAACATTACTTTGCTCTGTGCTCATTTCACGTGACGCGTCGCTCGCGAGGCGACTGAGCCGCGAGCGAGAGAGATAGACTGAGACACTGACTAACTTAACTATTGACTCGCGAGTGGCAAGTGAGCGGGCGAAATAATGACAATCTATACAAGTTAGAAAGAGATAACAAGTGAGAAGTGTATCACCTAACTCGTACGGATTTTCGCTGTCGTTATTCATGTACAGAGCTCAGACAAAAAATTAAGGAAATTAATATATTAACTTTGGCCTCTCAATACATTTATGAAAATGTAATGTACGTACACAAAAATAAAAGTAGTTATACAAAAATAAGTGATATTCATTCTGTAAATACTAGGAACAAACACAAGCTAGTAGTACCAGTTACTCGACTCCACCGAGTCAGTAATTCATTCTTGGGGCGATGTATGGGCTTTTATATTTTTATATGGGCTTTTACAACAAAATCCCAGAAAATATACAAAATTCGACCTGCTCAAAATTCAAAAACTTTATTAAACATAGTTTGTATAAAAAGGGTTATTATAATATTAAGGAATTTATGGATGATAATAACCCCTGGGAGTGAGGTGTTCGCTACCAAGCTAATTCTAATTTGTTTTGTGTGGTTAATTGTGTAACATACATGATTGTAAGCTGTTATTTAAAAAAAAGTCCCGCTGGGTTTCTTGCTGGTTCTTCCCAGGACAGAGGTTTATTTTGGAACCAGTGGTAATTAAACAAAAGAGTGACTTTCAATAAGTATTATTTATAATCTGTATTGAATAAAAGTTTCTGTTTCTGTTTCTGTTTCTGTTTCGTAAAAATAACAGTGCTCATTTTTACGTGCATGAATACGCGTCAACATTGGCAAAATTAAAAGAAATCCAACAGCAAATGGGTCTCTCAAATTAAAATTAAAACAAGACGTAGTCACACGATGGAACTTGACACACGACATGTTAAGTCGATTCCTTACATTGAAAGAGGCCATAATATCTACTGTGGCAATACTCGGCACAGATCTGGAAATGTTAACACCGGAAGACTGGAAAATCGTTGACCACGCGATTAAAATATTGGAAATATTTTACAACGTCACAGTGGATATGAGTTCAGAAACAAAGGTTACTCTAAGTAAAGTAATTGTGTTGACAAAAATCATGATTATACTCAACCAAATCTAAGAAATACCTTTAGACAGCTGTCAGACTTATTGGACTAGGCATGCCAACCAAAAAATCAGTACGTAAAATTTTCGATTCTTTAGAAAAATCGATATCAATTCTTTAGAGTTGGTAATCATTTACAGTTTTGTTTCGATTAATACCAGAATAAATTAGAAACGGATAATTTAAAACACAAGATTTATCAGTTTCTTTGTATTTATTATTACTGCTTATTTCAAGAGGCGAAGTTCTATAAATTTAAAATTAGAAATTAGATTAAAAATAAATTTATTCAGTCACTTTCACTACAACTAGTTGAGCTGTCGTTATTTAGATTAATTATTATCGGACTTTCAATAATGTAGTCAAAATGAATGTCTCTTTCAAAGTCATCCATGATAATTTTCTTTGTTTTCTCCATCACTTTTGTCCAATTATCCTTTGTGACATGGGTACATGCTTCATTCAGCAAACCTTCCATTTTCTTCACAAGGCATAAGATATTTTCTTCTCATGTGTGTTTAAGTAGAGTTAATAATATGTTTGCATTAAGAACATTTCATATAAGAACTAGCCTTTGATTTGAGCCAAAATCAATTCAATAGCATTATAATGGCAGTGGTATGGTGGTAGTCTTGTGATATTCGCAGGAATATTTTGTAAAAGGGTTATAAACCACTCTTTGAATTTTTCTGCATCTATTTCCTCATCGTATTCTCTAGTACTCTTTGATTGGAAAGTTAATAAACAGTTTTCTACAAATCCTCCTCCGGCGGATCCCGCATCACCATTTCCCACGGGTACCTTCGAGCAAAATGCTACAGTGTCATCGTTTCATCAACGAATATGACGTTGTCCCAATTGGTTATATTTTTCATTTCTCTGAAAAATGTTATTCTTTGCAAGGCTATGTCATGCCTCCATAATTACTTTGCGTTTATCATTTTTTTTGTATCGGAAGCACATGCGTCTTAAAACTAAATTTTCTTGCAACTAAGCCGCAGTATGATATTCTTATTTCTATTATATTCTTATTTTCTGTTTTTTCTTCCAGTATATAACTTGCCAAGTTCAACGAATATAGTAGAATCAGTCCAAAAAGTTACAGCTGAGTCACAAAATAAGACAAACAGAAAATCACAAAAGTACCCATAGTAAGCTCCCAAAATCGCGGGAGATTAGAATTACGTAGTTTTTTTTTTCAGCGCGGCTTTGAATGTGAGTTTCTTTGCCTACATAATTTACACTGACAAAGTAGGAAATTATAAAATAAATAAACTTGTTTTATTAATGATTCATATAATTTAAGCAATTCTAAAAATAAAATTTAAATAAACAAATAATAAATTAAAACATTTCAAGATTCGATTAATTGAACATTTTTACCGATTATTTGAATATTTTTACCGATTATTCGCATAACGATGAATTTTAATCATTCAAACACTACGGTAAGATACATAGCGGCATATCATTGAAACAACGTCAGGCAAAAAAGTTGACTCTGTTATTTTTTTTTATATTTTACTTTTTTTGAAAAATTCGAACTTAAATTAGTGATAAAGAACTATACATGTTGTAATGAAATATAGATAACTTCATAATTCTTTGGATTTACGTAAAAGGTTATTTTAAATAGTGCGAGTACGCTTGTACAAAGTTATTGCGGAATGATTAATGTGAAACGTCAAAAGGTATTTTTAGATTTGGTCGAGTATAAACACGTGAACAAGCATATTAATGAGGACACTGGATTTCCTGCGCAAATAATATTATTATTGGACACCCTGAATCAGCAGTTGTCGGATAGATTCCAAAATATTGAATCCAACCCTCTGTACACGGAAGCAACAATTTTAGACCCGCGCTTAAAAGGTTTCGCGTTCAGAAAACAAGAAAAATTTAATATAGCTGTTACGACCTTAAGACGACGTCTAGCAAATACAGCTACTGAGATGGTCCGTGGTTTTACCACGGAGACAACATCTGCAACTACGGCTGAAACTGCAATTCAACCTGTGGCTGCAACATCAGCATTTTGATGCTGAACTGAGTGAACATCTCAGACCGCGAAATCAAATGGCAGCAGGAATAAGAGAGCTAGATAAATATTTGAATGATGAAATGCTGCCTAGAAATCAAGATGCCTTAATTTGGTGGGAAAACAGAAAAGGAATTTATCCTATTCTGCACCAATATGTAAAAAAGAGATTTTGTATTACCGCAACATCTGTCCCATGCGAACGCGTTTTTCAAAAGCAGGCCATATTTTGAATACGCGTCGAACAATGCTAAAAGATGATAAAGTTTCAAAAATGCTATTTTTAAATTACAGTTTTAAGTAAAACCATATAAAAACAATAAAAAAAGACTGTAAATATAATCAACAAAACATTGTAACTAGAATCGATTTTTAAATACGCCAGCTGGCCATAAATTAAGGCCTAGCCGCCAGTCCTAAGCCTGGATAAAGTATGAAGGAGGATCAATTTTATATACAATCTTATTATGGTACACAATAAATAACCTAAGCACTTATATCATTCAGCATTGTTGCCACATAACATTTCACTAACTCAGTCAGCAATAAACGCCCGCGATGCAACTTAATGTGTTCGTAACATTCTGTATTTTATATCTTTTGAGTCGATGATCCAAATGAAACATATCAGTGTTTCGGAACATTTCAGTGATCGAGATGCTAATGTTCCAATCGCAAAAATGATACACTTTGCCCACCTCCAGCGGACGTCCGTGCGTGTCCGTGCGTTACTGTCCGTTCGGGAACACTGAAAACCAGCGCTGCCGCTGTTGTTTCGCCGACAGCATAAGCTGAGTGAGGTCCGTTTGCCTAACGCGCCACAACATACAACATGACGAACGTTTTATTTTATTTTCTGTTTTTTTCTTTTTACTATAATCTATAAATATACATACTTTTAAATTGCTCTTTTTGATTATGATAAATTACCTCCCAACAGTGGTCGCACACTCGAAATATTTGCTGTAGCAGATGACTTAAAATTGTTCACGGAGATAAAATCGGTAGCCGATTGCGTGGCAATGTAGAGTGATGTAAGTAGATGCTATATTCCAGTGGAGTGTTAAGAATTAAATGGAGTTTAATCTGGATAAGTGTTACTCAATGTCTTACGGTCGTAAGTTGTTTCCTATCTGTTACGATTATAAAATCAACAATAATGTTTTGACTCGGACTGACACTATAAAAAACCTAGGGGTAATATTTGATCGAAAGCTCACATTCCACGCTCACATAATAACGTTAGCTAGGGATTCATACAAACGCCTGGGATTCGTTCTCAGAAATGCTAGAGTTTCGTTACGATAGCGTAATACGCTTAATATTCAGAGCTCTGGTACGCTCGAAACTCGAACTTAGTTGTTGTGTTTGGAATTCGTAGGAAAGCAATTATATTCTTCTTCTGGAAAAGGTCCAAAAGGCCTTTTTAAGACATCTTTACAAGCGCCTTTATGGATATTATTCATTTTTATCCCATTAAATTTCTTCTATTAGGTTTAGTAGGTTGTTTTATTGTTATTATTCTAAAATTATTAGCTTTTGCCCGCGGCTCCGCTCGAGTTTGATTATAAGCCAACATTTTGATCTTGATTTCATTCTGTTTTTTTTTTTACTGAAATTATTTCGACTAAAAGTTACAGAACGCTCTACTACTGTTGCCTGCTCTTATGCAATACACTTTTAAAGACTACATTTATTTTTAAATAATTTCAATATTCTAAATTGTGAGTGTTTGGGATACTGTTTTTATAGTTATAATATATAAAGTCAACGCAGTGCACACCAAGATTACTTAATTCGTTTCTTTTTTGGAAATTTTACTTTTTTCTGAAGAGGAAATCCAACCATACTATAAAGCTCAGGTCACACAGAGGCGGAATGACGGGAAAAGCGGTCCAGAAGCGACCTGAGGGGATCGAATGTATTCCGGTGCGTTTTACATAAAATTATTGGTAGAAGCAAGATAGTAAGTAGTCCAATTGTTGGTATATATTATAGTTTTCGCAGCACACGCCTAGAGAAGAAATTGAGAGATGATTTTTTAGTACTAGGATAAAAAAAATATAGATTGCACCATAAACGTACCAACATCTAAACAACCTTCCACATTTATATGATTACGAAGTAGGATTTTAATAGTTCTAGGTTGAGATCCGGTCTACGCCCTCATGGGTAAAGATCGGTCAAAATGCCCTTCCGATCTTTTCCAGCTCGAAAAATGCAGGTGGTTTTAAATAAACATCTAAGTAATATTTGTTAAGAATTATTGCATGATAACGCTTTGTCTCGCAGATGTCGTATAACTGTGCCTCTACTAGTGTTAACAATTACAACTAACGCTAAATTATGCTAGCAAATAAAGCTATTAAGCTGTAATTAGTTGAAGATATATAGTTAAAAGCTAATAAAACTATTGCTTAAAGCTGTATCAGAATAAATTGTACTACTTCAAGTGTTTTGAACAATGTTTGTTTTTATTCATCTATTTATTTATGTACCTTGTTGTAGGTGGTAGGACTCCATTCTATTTCCCATTCCTCTCGCTTATTCTCGTTGAGCATAACAGGTAATAATAAAGATACCTAATCTTGCAAGCAAACGCTACAAGAAACGACTAAAACGTACGAAAAGAATTGACATGAGTAGACATGAGTCGCTAAGCTATATTATTTCTGACTCAAATAATGCACATTCAACGGAGTTTTTTAAGATTAAGTAAAAATTATTGAGTAAGATCTATAATAGCGAGAACAACACATTAATAAAATTGTAAAAGAACTATATGATTTAGATGAAGTATAAAGAAAAGTAAAAGTATTTTAGATAAATAATATCTCAAATACAAGACTGATGAACACAATGTTTTTTCTTGGTTTCCAAACTTAAATGAGTAGAATCAGTGTCTATTTTATGAACTTTATTAGATTATACTCGAGAAAATCAAGTAGAAAATTTTATGTTAATAAAATTTACAATATTATAAAAGTTTGATGAACAATTGTTTGCTTTAATCAGTTAGTACGAGGTATGTATGATTGGACTAAAAAAAAAATATTAAAAAAATTATGTCCTTACATATAAAATTAGCGTTTTGTCGTACTAACCACTTTGATCTGAAATAAGGAGATATTTCTTTGGTTAAGAATTCCAAATTCAAATTTATAAATTCATTTAGCTGATAGATTTGAGTTTTGAAAACAGTCATTCATTTGTTTTTCCTCGTTATTTTATTCTTTGGCGTTGCTGCACAATGGAAAACATGAAATATCGGTATATTTACGACTACGAGTTCTACTGTGGCACCAGTGCTGCAGAAACAGCTCGAAGTATTAATGATGTGTACGGCGCTGGTGTCGCAAAGAAAGCACGGTACGTTTTGGTTTCAACGTTTTCGTTCTGGAAATTTCGACCTTCAGAACCAACCCCGTGGACCGCCGGAGACCAAAGTGGAAAATGAAGAATTAAAGGCTATTGTGGAAGCGGATCCATCACAAAGCACTTCAGAGATAGCTGCAGGCTTCGGGGTATGTGATAAAACTGTATTAATCCACTTGAAGCAAATTGGGAAAGTAAAAATCTTGAACGATGGGTACCTCATCATGGGAACTTGCAAACCCGCGTCGACTGCTGTGTTACTTTGCTCAACCAACACAATAATGAAGGATTTTAAATCGAATCATTACTTGTGATGAAAAGTGTATACTGTACGATAATCGGAAGCGCTCGTCGCAATGGATGAACCCTGGAGACCCAGCCAATCCTGCCATAAACGAAAATTGACTCAGAAAAGTTACTTGTGAGTGTTTGTGGACTAGCGCCGATGTCGTTCACTACAGCTTTCTAAAATCTGGCCAAACGATTACGGCAGATATCTATTGTCAGCAACTGCAAACCATGAAGAAAGAACTAGCTGCTAAACAACCGAGATTGGTCAATCGCTCTAGGCCACTGCTGCTTCACGACAACGCAAGACCACACACTGTACAACCAAAACCACTAAGTTAGATGAGCTACAATTGGAATGTCTGCGACATCCACCGTACTCCCGGACCTTGCTCCAACAGATTACCATTTTTCCGGTGTTTGGACAACTTTTACAAGGAAAAATTCAACTCCGATGCGGCAGTCCAAACCACCTTCAAAGAGTTTTTGATTCTCGCCCCATGGTTTTTTTAGTAAAAGGATCAATGAACTACCTATGAGATGGCAAAGTGCATAGATAACAACGGTGCATACTTTGATAAATTAAATATATTTTACAATAGTGTATTCTCACTATGTTACTTGGTATTTAAAAAATATTCGGCAGTATGTTTTTATACGCGTAATATCGGATATTTAGCTTTTATAAACTCTTTCCATTTGGCTATAAAAACGGTATTTAATACTATTCTAACCTTTCCTCATCAAGGTCCGATCTTAACCGCATTTCTAAAAAATATGCTAGTGCTAACACACGGTCGAATATGTCCGCTATGTACAGCGGCCTTGGTAAGTCCGCTGTTCGCAAATTCGCAATAGACGGCCGGACCCAACACTCACCTTGAGTGCACAGCAATGTTCGGAGGTCATGCCTTTCTTATTTTATTTAAACTTAATATTTTTTCTCTTGCTTCTACACTATTTTCTTCTTCATCAGCCCGTAAAAGTCCGCTGTTGGATATAGGCCTCTGTTGGGGACAGAAATATAAGATTAAATTCTCAATAAATTTTGTAAAAAAAGTTGATAATAATCTAATACTTAATTGACTAATGTAATATTTACATGTAGCGTACTTATGAATAATTACTTGACAGAAACATCCATATATTTAATATTGAAGATGACCCGAATAAAGAGTACCTTTACTGAAGATCATGTACGTGTAGATGTATTGTAGATGTGAAAGAAGAAAGAGAGAGGTATCAGGATCATGCCAAATGGAAATCCGTAGTCTCTGCCTATCCCTCTGGGTAATAGGCGTGATCTTTAATTGGCTTCGCTGTAGCTATTAAGTATTATCTATCTTATTTATATCTGTTGGTCTTACAAATAAAATAAAATAAAAAATCTAATAACTGATCTTGGCTGACTGTCAATATGAAGTTTGTGTTGCTCATTATATTCTTAATATTATTATTTTAATTTATACTTTTTAATTTAACCGTTACCGTTACAACCTATTAAAGTCCACTGCTGAACATAGGCCTACACCATAGATGCCTCATAGGGGGGATATTTGCCATAGTTGCCACGCTTGGCAAGCGGGTTGGCAACCGCAGTTTTTATTTTAAGTCGTTATTAGGAAGACGCTGCTGCCCATCTTCTTATTTGATTCCCTCTGTCGTCTCTTACGACACCCACGGGATGATATGGGGTGGTGGATGTTCTTACACCGCCACTACACGATACTATTTAATTTTAGTACTATAAAATATACTATATTTATGAATATGTAATTCAATCGAATACATTATTATTTACACTTATATGTTTCTACTTATTTGATATATTTATAACACTTAAATAATTATTAATGGTATATTAACATTTGAAAATCAACAGAATTTAGCTGTGACGTAATAGTATTTGTCACGTGAGCTCGCATGATCGCCCTGCAACCACGACGTTTCGATCGTGACTAATGGCGGTTTGTCATTGATGTTTGTCCGGTCCGACGCTACACACGGGATAATTTTGTTTCGAGCGTACCGAGTTCGACGCGTTAGCCATCGTACCGCGCGGACACGAAATAGTAATAATTATTGTCGGCAAACTGCTCTCCACAAGAACAGAATTTGTAGGTACGGATCGTACTAAATTCCAGACATATTCGACCGTGTGTTAGCACTAGGTATTATAACTACGCGTAAAACCGCAGCGGCTGTGATTAGGGGGTCTGCAAAAATGAGTGCAAAAGTTTGACTTTTTTAAAACAGCTTGCCCAATGTTTTATAAAGTGTTAGTACGAAGCTAGAAAAACATTACAAAAGCTTACTTTTTAAAAGATCATGCGATCTTACCCCAACGTAAAGTTCATTTTGCCATTGTTTCAATGCGGGTTGGCAACCGTTTTTATTATTTTGAGTTGTTTTCAGGATGATAGTGCTGCCGAAAGAGCAAAGTTAGAGGCGACAGAGGGAACTAAAACCCCTCTTTCCTGTTTCATTTTCCTCTGTCACCTCTTATTCGAAACCCAAGGGATTATATGGGGTAATGATTATTTACGCCGCCAGTAATTTTATCTTATTTCATATTCAGTTTAGAGTGCTTTGCAGTCCCCATGGTAAATGAAAATATGTACCCCATGATAATGATTTTCATTTAACACATGCAACTTATTGTTTCGCTTTATTTAACTTTTATAAGTAAGTATTTACTACGAAGAGAGTTAATTAAGTATTTGAAAGTTTTTACTGTGATAAGAACTAGTTTTAAAACTGCGTGTAACAAGTTTAAAAATCAAGAATTGCTTTCTCTGACCATAATATGTGTTAGCAGTACTCTATGTATAATTCACGCTCGCTCGAAGCAATGTTTCGTTTTCTATATGTAGAAAAACATTTAAAAACAGTCTATGGTACGATGATTAGATTTATTTCGAAATATTTGAGATATGTAGGAGAAATATGTATTATTTAAAGTTAAAAGTTAAAGTTACAGGATATATACGTCCCACTGCTGGGCACAGGTTTTAGGGCAAGGAAATGTTCACCGTGCTGCCCCAATGCGTGATGGCGAACTTCACATGTCTTCGAAATATTTTTTTCTTATTTCTCATACATGCAGGTTTCCTCCCGATGTTTTCCTTCACCGCCGAGCACGTGGTAAATCAGCACTTAAAATTGCAATTAACAATTTCATTGGTTCCGGCGGGGATTGAACCTGGGTTGCTCGCGTACAGTGAAACGTACAGCGAGAACTAACCATCTGAGCTACCATGGTTATATTATTTATTTACTTACGAATAATTGTAAAGGCATTAATTTATGCACTTAGCAAAAGGTTCTGCCGTGAAAGCAGTAAGCAATACTTAGTCAACGATTGCCAAACTGCAAAGCACTATTGCCTGCCAAACTTAGTATTTAAACCAAAGATTAGTTAATAGAATTGAATTGTCTAGTTGTTAAATAAGATCGTCTTATTCACTACAATAATCTTAATAATAATTGTTTTGTCGGGATAATGGTTCATAGTTAAACCAAGATCCGATAGGTGGCACTGTATTCAAGTTATTTAAAAATTATATTATTACCATTATTACGAACTGAAATGCCCCACATTCACAAAATATGTTGGTATAGTGCCAAAAAAGAAAATCCAAATATTCTGGATTGTACTCTTTATAAACACGGTATAGGGATATTTTAACAACACATGAATTCCAAAGAGTATGTCAATATTTTCATAAGACATGTATATATACAAGAAAACTTTATTTAATAATCTACCATTTTTTATATAAACCTCAGAGTACGGTGAGATATAACCATTGACCTTAAATGAGATTTTAGATTTTTACGCAGAGGAAAAAAACAGAAGTGTGATAACTGTACATCATGAAAGTTTAATTTTTAAATTAAAAAATAAAGTAAAGTAAAAACCTTTAAAGGGCGGCTACTAATTAACAGTCAATAATCAGTAAAAGCATCCATGATATTCATAACGCATCTGCATCGATTGGGCATACTCAGAATGAGATTGTCAATATCCTGTTGAGGAATATTGTCCCAGGTCCTACTGAGATGCATAAAAAGTTCTTCTTCTGTAATCTGATTTTCAAGAAAATACCTCAGAGCTTTTCTTTGAACATATCCCTAGCATGCTGAATGGGATTTAAATCTGGGGATTGCGCTGGCCATTCCAGGGCCGTGACATCATGTTCGTGCAACCAGGCTGTTACCACCCTGGCCGTATGTGAACGGGTACGTATATTATCGGGCATAAGCAGGAAATTTTGACTCATTTGTGTTTGATGTGGCAAGACTATTGGTTCTAGCACTTTATTACGGTATTTTGCAGCCGTAATAGTGCCCTGTATCCAAACGAGGTCCTTTCTTCCACCAAAACGAATTCCTGCCCACACCATACCACCTTTGTATGGATAAACTTCTTGTGAGTGTTGAAGCCGGCTCGTACGACCTCCAAACACGTACTCTCCTTGAATCAGGATTAAAATCAATTCGGGATTCATCCGGTGAAAAGCACCAACGATCATTGATGAGGTTCTCAGTTTACATATTCGCTAGCCCATTGCAGTAGTAGTTGGTCAATGTTATTAAAAATATTCCTATACCGTGTTGATGTGTTTCTTATGGCTGGGTGTTCCTGTTTTTGTCTGTTTTAAAATTGGTTTTTGATAGATAAATTATTATATTTAGAATCTGAAAAAAAAATATTTTAGATACATTCTTTCTCCTCACGATGTCCCCGATCAATACACGATACAATACAATTTTCTCGATAAGAGTAGAAAAAAATACCGAACTACGTTCGATTTGCAGTTTTTTACAAACCAAATTTCATTTTAAACAAGAACTAATTCTTCTTTTATTCTATAAAAAATATCAATTTATTGGTAATTCATTTTGCAATCGATTCTACCCAATTGTTTATTTTCATTACATTTATTTAAAAAAATATCGATTATTCAAATGATTTTCAATCCGCGCGTTGCTTGCCAGCCAGTGTCCCACGGGACGTTGCCGAGGTATGTAAGACTTGTGCCAAATTTTTGCGCGCGCGCGCTTCTCTTCTGCTACGTAAATAATATTTAGGAAATAAAATAAATTGTAAATAACTGTAGTTTTATGGAACTTATAAAGACTATAGTTAAGCTTATGTTTGTGTGTTTATTTCTCATTATGTGAATATTTGTTTATAACTTTAAAACAAAATTTTTGTAACTATTTTGTGAAAATCACGTTCATATGCGCGGCTCGACTCGATTTTTGTGACGACCGCCTGTAAATACCTAATGCGCTTGGTAAACCCAGCCTTAACACTGTAAAAATTCCGGAGTGAATTCGGAGTAAAACTCACTGGAAAAGGCAGAACAACGTCTGCCAGGCCAGCTAGTTTAATACATATTATCATTATTGAACAGTATAACTTTCAGTGTTCAGGATCTTAGTAAATATAATATTATATTGTTCAGTTCATGCAGGTGTTACTAACTACTGCTTCTAATTTAACCTTTCGCTGTTCCGTATACTACATACGAGTATAGTTCATTTCTAGTGTCTTACTATTGTGTCTGAAAACCAGACAATGAAAGTGTTAACTTTTCTTTGCTCAGTTTTTCTTACATATTGTAATTTATTCGTGAGATATCCAAGTTAAAGTTAAAGCCTATATGCGTTTCACTGCTGGGCAGAGGCCTTCTCTCATTTCTGTGAGAGTTATGGAGCAATTAGTCCACCGTGCTGCTCCAGTGAGCTGCTCAGCTACCATGGCGATACTATCCTTAGACAGGAGTAAATTAGAAGTAAGAACTGTCTGAAATGTAGATTTTTGATGTTAACGGTATAATTAGATAGATTTAATAAACAAAGAATCACTAATATGGTGTCGTAAGAGATGTCGCTAGGTGGAGAAAAATAACAGAAACATCGTCAGCGTCATCACATTCTTCTATATCTAAAAGAATAATCATCTCCAGAAACCCACAGACATTTGAACTTCGATCTTTGTTTTCTGGATGTGGCTACATTTTATTTGTGAGCGAAGATCAAATCCAATATCCAACTCCAAGTCAAGTATTTAAAATTCAGTAACTCGCAGCGCTCGGTCGACTCTATACGTGTCTGACTCGTGTCACTTTACGCAACAAAACATTGAAGCGATCATAAAAGTATACAAGTTTTTTTTAAATTATATGTGTAGTTATATTGCTTATACGCTGTAATTGTGGGTTTTGTTTTAATACAAATTTAATAATAATTTGCATGGCCATTGGAAGTTTCAAGACGGTGCGATATTTCAGTGCGCAGGCAGTTAGCCAAACTTCAGACAAACATTGCTTTTGACGCGTTTATAGTATAGTGACACAGTTTACGGAAATAAACAACAACACGTACGTTTGTGAAAAACTATAATTTAGCTAATAATAAAAACTAAGAAACTGTGATTCGTTTATAGAAACTAAGTACCTATAATGATTATAAAGTGTGGGTAATAGGTATATATATATAATTTTTTTCTTAAAAATGTAGAGACAATTTTCTTTGTAAATACCTTAAATACTCATAATGTAATATATGCATTAGAAATAATTCCTTGCTTTTGTGTAAATTTTAAACTATGAGTGTCGAATCGTCAAAACGGATTCGAAGTAGCGAAGAAGGACTTCAATCTCAAGACCTATCAATCAGAAGCCCAACGAGGCGAGTCTCACCACCTAAAAAATCTCTTGCTCTCAAGTTATGGGACTTATTGCAACCACTAGCGAGGTTATGGGGACTTGTTACAGCTGTTGGTGAGTGTTTGTACAATGTCTATTTTTTAATTTTAGTTATGCAGCCTATAATTTATTCAGTCGGTTTATATAAGATATTATGTAGAATCCGCAATTTACTTTATAATTATTAGATTAACTATTAGAATAATTAATTAATCTCTGATATCCTGTCTATAAATCATTTACACAATAAGTGGTAAAATTAAAAATTTTGTACAACCGATTTCAATATAAATTATTAAAGATAACTCAAAAACTACTGGTCAGACCTTAATCAAATTTATATGGGACCACATGAGAAGCACCAGTTATGAGGTGACACACAAAAAAACTTACAGTCGAATTGAGTACCTCCTCCTTTTTGAAGTTGGTTGAAAATAGTTTGTTATTATTTCAAATCGTTTAACAGAAGAATCGACACTACATATATTGTAAAATTTATACTTAAATAAATACCTATTATTGATCAAAAATTTACATAAATAATTTCAATATTATTAATTGATCAAATATTTCGTATAATAATAAATATATTTAAGCGTGGTGACGGTTTCAACTTTTTATATCAGCACTTCTTTATCCTTCTAAAAATACCTTTTCATTTTCAAGACTGCGTCATTGGCCATGCAATACGTTTAATATTATCGTTTTTCGTCAACACTTTCACTGTCCGGTTTTCAGACACAATAGTAAGACAATAGCAATGAACCATAATATATATAGTGAACCATATGTGGGTCACAGACAGCCATTTTGAACCACATGGAACCACTGAATTTATTAATGCAATTTACCACGAGTCAAGTGTTAGTTAGGGAAAGGGAAGTAGAGGGAGAAGAAATTTAAAAATAATTTCAATACATATGAAGTTAGACTAAGAAAAGTTATACTGCCATTGAACAAAGTTATTGCCTGTAACATTTTATGAGTGCGGCTGAAGATGTACTCGTACTTTCATTATTTAGTAATAGAATCGCGAAATTAGAATAAAAATTTCTTAATGGAATCTCAACCCCACAAGGGGACGTCTGCAAATTTTAACAAAATAAGTATAATAAAAATATATACGTAAGTTAACAACAACTAGTATCAAAAGAGAAGGTCTCGCCCTTGCCGTTAGCAGTTAATTTGTCTTCTTTTTTCCAATCCTGTAGGTAATGTAATATACACATTTAAGTACGATCTCCTAGTGGTCACAGCACAGGTCTCATTTCATTCGATTTTGGTGCAGAAAATAATCCATCGCACTGCCCGAAATTAATTTTCACAATTTCATGTCCTTAATTTTTCATTTCCATAACATGTAGTTTTCTCTTCCCACGTTTCTTGAAATAGCTATATACTCGTAATTAATGTGACACCGCTGGCGCCGGCGGCGAGCGCTTAGTTGTTGAGCTACCAAGTACCTAGAGCTTGACGTTTGTATTTATACGTTTATGCCCAACCCTGGGTATAATATACAATTAACCTACAACCTTCGCTTATAAACTCATAACCATCGCGCAAGTGCAAGCAATAAGTTAAAATGGAACAAACAAACATTAATTTTTATATATTAGATTTTTTATTACATATGTACGTACACTGCTCATTAGTTTTATGAATAATTTCAAATAATTATGTTGATCTAACAACGTGGTAATTAAAATATTTATAATCTATACGTATAATTTAGATATTGATAAAAAAGTTGTCACTAGTTTGAATTTGAACTCCTTGCACACAACTCAGTATTAGGACCACTAATCCATGCATTCGTATGGTTTCATGATTGATGATAAGTTGATAAGTATCAGGACTATATATTATGTTACCATGTACCACAAGATTGTTACTGCACAGGTGTTAAGCTATGGTCAGTGACGATAACAGGAGAACCTTTTTACTGGTAACGAGGCATCTCATCATAGTCCAAGGGTGACAACGCATCTGCATTTTGATTCTTAATCGAAGTTTTATAAGCAAGTGAATGCTGTGCCCATAGATACCTACACCTAATATAATATTAAGCTCTTTACCAGCGTCAAATAGCAGCTTAATGCTGTTGTGAGTCGTATGGTGAGTGTAGAGAACCAGATACCCTTTTATTGGTAATGAGGCATTCTATTTTAGTCCACAGTGATGACAACGCACCGCACTCATTTTCATCTTTAATTCAGGATAGATGTAAGTAGATGTATTTGGGCCGCAGCATCCACTTACCATCAGTTGGATTGTGTGCTCATTTGTCACTCTTATTCTATAAAAAATCAGCACGTCCCTAGAGTTGATTTTCGTGTCTCATTATTCCTCACAAACACTAGCGTAAAAGGGCAGCATATTGCTAATGTACGTAAAGTGCGTACTGGCAGTGGACGCCGGGCCTCATATTAGATAGTTAACACTGTAGTTGGTAGTGTAAGACTAATATGACACCATTTTTACCAATGAAATTGTGAAGGAAAACACCGTGAGAAAACCTGAATGTCCCAGGAAATTTTTATAAAGCATGTGAAGTCCACAAATACGCCTGACAGGAAGCATGTGCCAAGTAGTGCGACGTATATAGGCTGGGAATTTATTTTTGTCTCTAGATTCGATAAAAATTATGAATTAGGAGGAACGCGGAATTTTTTTTCATACAAAGGTACCTCGTTACTCACGTTTGGACATAGGTCTGTCCGAATTTAGGAGAATCAGAGGAGGAGAGCCAGTATAATTACAGACAAAAAGTCACAAAATACTTAAGGGAATATTAAAAATACAAGTGTATGAAATAGGACAGAATAACGTCAACGTCGTAGGATATGTTAGAAGTTCAATATATTTTAACTATTTTCTGTTTTCCTACAAAGGAAAAATACACTGGGGCAATCTCGAACAAATTTTATATACAAAACAAAATTTTAATGTATAAAATCATAATATTTTCTTCTTAATATAATTGTTTATTTAACCTTAATTGTATCTTGCTCGAATACTGGCACATTTTTGAATATTTCAAGACAAAGAATCTCTGATAAATAAATCTTTGCTTTATAGTTTACTCTGTGATAAGAATCTAAGTACGATACACATTATATATATGCATACTTATGTTGGCCCTGTTACACATAGGTATCAGTTATCACGCAGAAAAACTTGTTTTTTATCGAAACATTAATGTAACGCTTGTAGACAAAGTGCTCGTATTCTCGCTGGTTTTGTTCTAAATTAAAGTCAGTGTTATACAACTGCTAGGCAATATATCATACCAACTAATTGATCATAATCAATGTCATCAATTGTTTACAATTATCATTATGTATTAACGTTAAATAATTAATTATTCAGATGTTTAAAGAACTTCCCGGGTCCCTTGAGCTAATAAATTTATTTAACTCTTCTCACTCAATCATTTATTTAATATTAAACAAATATTTACCTATTTCCGAAAAATGTTATCTTATCTGCATATTAAACAATATCTATATTGCGGCCTTTTGTTGGCGGTATAACGAAATTAATTACCTAATCTCATCCCATACGTGCTAAAAGGCGACTAACGGTAATATCTCACTTGCCACATAATAAAAGATAAAAAAACATAACTACTGTGTAGTGTGTGGTACTCTCAGAAACATAAAATCAGAATCAAACAGTTTTACACATTTTAATGTACATATATTATTCATATTAAACCTTCTTTTACCTTATATTTTACAAGTTTAAAAATAATATTTGCAATCTGATTTGATTCCAAATGTTTTTTTTGGAGTTTATGGCCTGGTATCTAGACCTTTAGGCCAAGTCTTAGGTATTTTTATTCGGTTTATTATAATTTTATTCATAGTACACTGCTTTACAATATGTTGATGCGTCACATTGTGCAGCCCTTGGGAGATTTTGACGGCAACTTGAGTCAGCAGACAGCTGACAGTTGGCGATGGTATCTCAAGGCGCCTAAGCAGATAGACACCTTATCTTAAGAATCACATCACCATCAGAGCACTTGTATCACCGTTTCCACTAATAGTTCACATGCGCAGACACTTAATACACAAAATCGCACCACTTTTACATATCAAAATCCACTTCAAACCATTATTCAAACAATAATACAGGAGCAGCAAACCGCCGCCGATCAAGTTCCCGCCAAAACTCCAAATGTTTTATTTTTATTTTTAAACACACAGATTATAACTTGCACTCTGTACCCTGATTTTTATAAACTAGGTCCCCACGTGTACAAACTGGGCTCTAGTGGGCGACTGTGGTGGGTGGTTAGTGCATCAAAATATACAAGGCATGTTGGGCAAAGAATTAGAAATTGAATTGTTTTTTAACTGTAACAATATACATAATTTGTGTATTATTGAACATAGGTTAAAATATTATAACTATAATATGTTTAATTTCAGTAAACACAAGGTGATCAGTTCCTTTAACAGAGAAAGAAAAATTACGCGATGGCACCTTAATATTAGCCAATAAACTAGTGGGATGCCGGAAGTAAAGACTGTAAGAACCTCCGAAGGAGACGGAGTTATAGCCGAAATAAGAATTTAAATTTTTTTGGTTTTTGGCCATTTTGATCCCCTAGGAGTATAATGAGAACTTTTTGCCCCTATTCAACCATGACCCCCATGACATCCTCTACATGAAAGGCTATTCAAATTGACTAGGCCTAAAGTTCGAGTTACCCCCCAACTCATTTCTAAGTCGTTACTTCCAATTACTTCCAATTATTATTATATACAGGGTTATTTTTCAAAGAGTAGCCAAATTTTAAACTTAAGTTCAAATATATAAATAATGATATACCGTTATTGCAGTTTTTGAAAATATTAGTAAATAAGTCTTCTACTTTTATTTGAAATTATCCCAAATTGAATGTGATTTATGGGCAACATCGTTTTTGCCTACCGATCGACCCTTACGAATGTGTGCGTGCGCGCTAAAATCAGTTAAAATAATGCATTACCATGCATTTTGAATTTAAAAGATAAAAAGGACAGAATGTTTGAGAATTTTTTTAATTAATTATTCTTCATCATTCGCCTATATTACTTATTCTGAACCTTCTCTGCAAATTTGGCCGGTTATAGCAAAATAACCCTGTAGGTAACGTATGGATATTATGAGCATTACTGTTAAGCGAACTGTAGAAATGACATGTGTTGAGCTCGAGCACCTCATTGTTATCAGTGTTTACCTATAGACCTCCACATTCGATGTCTGATTATTTTGAAAATATTATGGAGGAAGTTTTGTTTAAGCTAAATAAACAGAATATATTACTCATATGTGGTCATACTTTAATATCAATCTGCTTAAAACTTCTTAAATTCTTTGAAACTATTAAGTTTAGTTGATTGCTCAAATCATACAATCTTGATAATTTATTCTTAGAGCCAACTCGTAGTGCAGGGCCTAGTGCAACTTGTATAGATAACATTTTTACAGATGTTAAGTCCTTGCATAAATTAATTATTCTTTTAAGTTCTGATAACTGTGGACAGTTATTAGTCTAAACACATTAAAAACACAAAAAAAAAAAAACAGAAAGGTAAGAAAGTCGTGTTTGTTCCAATAAATGAACATTGTTTGGAGAGGTTTAGAAGTAATATAGTGAAAAAGCTTCGATTACATATAAAAACAATACTGACTATTTATATGAAACATTATTTAAGCTTATTTGCCTTGCACTTCATATAATATTTACTTCTAAAACTTTCGCTTTAAGCAGTCATAAATCATTTAATAAATGGACAGTAGGAATCTAAATGAGTATACAAAGGTTATATGACCTTCAATTAAAGATCATATAATCATAGCGATACATTCAGAGAATATATAAAAAATAATTCGGAAATTTCAAAAGAATTTGCTCCACAGCCAAGTTTTTACAAATAACAGGATGCTCCACTGCCAAATTTTTACAATATTTAATGACGTGGAGTATAATAATCAATAGCGAAAGTGGCTTTTAAGCAACATTTTACCGACATTCCAGTGATGACTACAAAGTCTCTGAATTCCTCTATTACTGTAGCCGAGTTATTACTCAAACGAAATGTAAATATCTGTATAAAAGAATATAAATTTCATAAAATGTTGTCAGAAATATTGTAAAATATTTCAAAACTATTGATATTAAGAAAACCGCAGATATATGTATGGGTGATTTCTGTTAAAGTTATTGCGTCTATAAAAGATGCTATTGCGCCCTAACTTGCTTGCTTGCATGAGATATAGAAAAGTAATACCTTTATTTAAATCTAGTAGTGCATTGGACCTCACTAAGTTTAGTCCTATTTCTGTACTGTCAACTATTTTTGAACAAAATTTTTGAAAAAATATTCTAGATCAAATGTAATTTTTTAATGATTGAATAAATTGCTGAATGAAATTCAGTTTGGTTCTACCAGTGGTCGCTCGACAAATGACGCCGGTATTGAGCTTATTAAATATATTTTATGTCCATGGGAGGACTCTGAAGATGCTTTAGGAATATTTTGTTATCTTTCTAAGAACTTTCGACTGCGTTCACCATGTGAATCAGGAATCAGTAAGCTACATAATTATGGTGTAAAAAATATAACACTTAAACTTATTACATCATATTTAAATAATAAACTCAAACGGTTCTTATCAATAGGAGAAGTTCTTCCGGATCGGTAGTATCTATGGGTGTTTCTCAGGGCCCAATTTTGGTCACTTTCTGTTTTTAGTATATATTAATGACTTACCGTACCTGGTAGGGTATACCATGATATAGTTTTATTTGCTGATGATACTTCGTTGATTTTCAGACTCAAACAGCTATTGTTAAAATATGATAATATCTAAATATGTCTATATACAAAGAAGCATAATGATTTAACATCTGTAATTTACTTTCAAACAGTAATAAAACGAAATGTATTAAATTCACAACACCAAAAATGTTAGACAGATGAATACCAGTGTGTTTTTAAACGGGGAAGAGCTGAGTTTTGTTGAATGAACTGTTTTTTAAATCACAGTTGACGCGAAGCTTCAGTGGGGGTATTTTAAACTACTCGTAACTAATAAACGTAGTTCTGCAGTACGTGTTGTAAAAAAGATTAGAAGATTTACATGTTGTGTTGAAACAGATTGATTAGTTTATTTTAGTTATTGCTATAGCATAATGTCATATGGAATCTTGCTATAGGTAATGCGACTGACGTTAAGTCTGAAGGAGTCTCTAAAGAAATAAATATATTAATTTTGGCTTTTTTGTAATTAAAAAATAGTGATGTACATTCTGTAAATACTAGGAACAACCGAAGATTGTTATACAATTATATAACTACAATATACAGGTCATCGACTCCAGAAAGTCAGTAATTCCTTCATGGGGCAATTTATACGCTTTTACAACAAAGTGTAGGAAATATGCACGACTTATCTATTAAAAATAAAAAATAATAATCAAACAAAAATCGTTCAATAATGGTTATTACTTATCATACTACTAAAGAGTACATGAATTACATGATTGATAACCTGGGAACGAGGTGATCGCTACCATGCTGTTTCTAAATGTTTTCATATTTAATTGAACAACATGTTATATTGCGAATTAATGTTGAAAAAAGAGTCCCGCAGGGTTTCTTGCGGATTCTGACCAGGACTGTTTTTTTCCGAACCAGTATTCTTGTAATCTATATTGAATAAAATTATTCTATTCTATTCTATTCCACTGGTATCCATCAAATGCAAAATTCTAAAAATTAGGGCAGCGCTGCCAGTATAAGGTTATTGGTTCTGGGCTCACAAAACCTTGGCTATTGAGCTTATGGCCATACGATGATAAAAAAATTCGAGAAATGCTTCTTATGACAGTTTTGGAAATGTCTGTATGCGTGGATTGTAAAGACTGATGAAAAAATTTAGAGTTAAAAAAAGTTACAGCCTATATACGTCCCACTGCTGGGCACCGGCCTGCTATCATTTCTGAGAGGGTTTTAGGCCAAGGAAATGTCCGCAGAGCTACCCCAATGCGTGTATTGGCGAACTTCACATGTCTTCGAAATATATTTTTTTCTTATTTCTTACATATGTTAGTTTCCTCACGATGTTTTCCTTCACCGCCGAGCACTTGGTAAATCAGCACTTAAAATTGCAATTAACAATTTCATTGGTGCCGGCGAAGATCGAACCCGAGTTGCCAGCGTACTGTGAAACTTACAGCGAGCGCTAATCATCTGAGCTCCACGGCTTAGAGTTTTAGTAAAAGATTAACAGTTGGTAGCAATGAATTTAAATATTTAAAAAATTTGCAGTTCTAAGCGGAGCTGGCGCGGAGCTAATGGTTCTTGGTTACGAAGTTGCTCCGGGATTTTTGTAAGTAACTATAGACTTTGCTCTCAGACTTAATATATATAACATCTTATAGTAAAAAAAAAAACGATGTAACCTTGTTGATGTTTGCAGTTTTTTAGTTAAATTTCGATCGTACCGGAAGCACTCTTACGTGGTAGAGCCATGCTGCAGCTATATTGTGGTTGCAGCACGAATGGGTATATTGTGGTTGCAGCACGCTCTCACAGAATACCAGCTTAAAATAGCAGCTCAATGCTGCTGTGTTTCGTATGGTGAGTGTAAAGAACCGGATATTCTTTTTACTTGAAACGAGGCATTCCATCTCAGTCCTCAGGGGTGACAGCGCATCTGCATTTTAGTTCTTAATTGAGGATAAATGTAGATGTCCATGGTCCACAGCATCCACTTACCATCAGGTGGACTGTGTGCTTGTTTGTCACCCTTATTTAAAAAAAATCACGTATTAAGGAAGTATACATGTGTATGGAGGGGAGGGGTCTCCTCTCATTTCTGAGATGGTTTTAGGGCAAGGAAGTTTCCGCCACGTAGCTCCAATGATTGCTAGTGGATTGTACATTTTCTCAAAATATTTTAATTTGCCAGACGTACAGGTTTCCGCACTACGTTTTCCTTTAACGCTGAGCACGTGGTAAATCGCGATAAATAATTTCAGTGTGTCAGCTGCTTGAAGCATATAGCCAGCAGGCTTCGAAACTGGAATTGCTTTGGTACTTTTAAATGTAATGTGGCGCCTTTCCTAAGCAACTACAGTTCTATATTAATAGACTATTAAAAATCAATTTTCAATTTACATTAACTATAATCGTTTAATATCTATATTCGTTACTTTGAGACCTCTGTTATATTTTATGTCTGAATGTAAAAGTACAATATTATGTTCACTACTCTTTTTTACATTTCCAAACAATATTTTTGAATAGCTCCAGTTGTTCCAGTTTTTATTTCGGATTTACCAAGTTTTAACGATGACTTTATTATGGTATTCAGTGAGATGTCATTTTTATAGCAATAAAAAAAGATTTCTTGTACAACTCAGGCTTGGCGTTGAGAGAGACTTAAAACAGACATTAAGTAACTTTGCCATGTTAGAGCCAATATTGTTCTGTCGAGAGCGTTGTATAATGTTGGCGTTGCGCCGTGCTTAGAAAAGAGCGCTCGTTAGTGTGGTCCTTACGTTCAGTGTTCATTAACCTGGAATCTGTACTTGTTTTGTTTTTTTAATTTGAGAGACACGTTAAATTGCTTACTGTTGACTTTTACTCCACTATGATAAAAATTGTGTTAATACATTGCATAACACAAAATGCATGTTTTAAGAACACTGTAATAAACCGTTAGTTTACTATATTTTAAAATCTTTTTAATTTTTTTTTCTTTGAGCCAAGCTGCAGCTATATTAATTGTATAGTTATAGCACGAATGGGTCAGCTTGACCGGGGAAGGACCACGCTCTCACAGAATACCAGCGTAATAATAGCAGCTTAATGCTGTTGTGTTTTGTATGGTGAGTGTAGAGAACCGGAGATCCTTTTTACTGGAAAAGAGACATTTCATCTTAGTCCTCAAGGCTGGCAACGCATTCTTCTGCATCTGCATTTTGATTCGCAAACGAGGATAGATGTAGATGTCTATGAGCCACAGCAACCATTTACCATCAGGTGGACTGTGTGCTCGCATGTCACCCTTATCCTATAAAAAAATCGTGACGGGGGAGCGTTAGAAAATCTATGCACCAGCTTTGTCCCCTTGGTGTTATTAAATCTGAATAAGTGAAATGCTAGATTAAACTAAAATTGAATTTTGTGCCATTCGAAGTAAATAAAACAGGAATCGGTATCATATCAATTAACAAAATTAAAATATACAGACCAAAGTTACAAGGGATCTGTTAGTGCAAAAGGCAATCTACCTGTAAGCAATATGTATTACCAATTATATGATATTGATTCTTGTATATATTAAAATCAATTTCGTATCTACTTAGATACCATGGTGTAATCATTTGTCGATCTGCGGTAGAGAAATATAAATAATAAAAAAATGTCACCCCTAAGTATGGAAAAATAAGGGGTGAACTTTTTAATATAACTATTTAAAAAACCTTCTAGTTCTAGTTCTAGATTACATTGGACTTGGAATAAAAGGTTAAAAAATTTACTGCTAAGATGTAGTGTATAGAATATTTGATGCCCCGACTTCTGAAGTCATTATGTGGAATTTATTTTTTGTTTTTGAAGTCATATTAATTTTTTTAAAGTTTAATTTTATGTATTCTACAAATGTATAAATTGCAGGCTTGAAGAATATCAAACAAATTTCTCATTTCATAAAATCTATTAAAGACAACTTGTGGATATATTTGCGAATCTACATCTCTATGATCTATATCTGAATGTTTAGCAAATATGCAGACGCGTTAGTGCGTACAGTTGAAAAATTAGTTAAGATTAATGTAAAAGTATTTAAGTGTTCTTTGCTGAAATAAATAAAAAATTCTATATCACATCAATGTGTTTATGACTTTTTCATCTTAAAAATAAAAAAGAGCTAAATATGAAGAAAAATACAAACTTTAGTTAAAAATTGTTTACTACATCTTTACAAATCAAAGTTTAAATATAATGAGAGCCGTCTCTTTAACCATAAGAGGAATTGTTAGAGCGCTGAAAAATAAAGTGCAAGTGGGATTGTCTTTGATCCAAAACGTGGTTTGGATTGTGGACTATTAGCGCCACAATATTACACTGCATACTTTACATTCACTTCATATAATATATATATATATATATATATATATATATATATGTGACCGTGTCCTTTTATGAACGTTATTATTTTAATTGGCTATTCTTACGTTTATATGTGTCTATTTAAAATAGTACAACTGGTTCCTTGGTTAATGGTATGAGTAATTACTTTAAGACGATAAATCTCAAGTGTAAAATATTGTTTGTGCAGAGTTGGCGCCGCATTAGTTTTCCTCCTGGAAACAATGTGGGTGGTGGCGCTATTCGTGGATCTTTTGTGCCGGCGGGGAGAATACACACACTCACTGCGCTGCTGGGACTTAATGCGGTGGTCATGCGGTAGAGCCCGGGCACCATTTTATGCGTGCGCTGCCACCGCCATCTTGTTTGCTAACCTAACGCTCTTAGCTGCTGTTGCAGGTAAAACAAATACAGAAATGTGTTCAAATTTAGTATGTCATTATAATCACAAATGAGCTCGTCTGTCCGTTAGTCATTGCAAGCCATGAACACCTGCGGTCAAAATGTACAGGCGTGTTGTTATCCCTGCAGAATGACATTATATACTCACACTTTGCATGGTTACAGCTAATATACATTTATTGGTTGTCCTACCTATTTAACATTTAAAAATGGGGAGGCACACGACTCCACACACGCCGTGTGCGGTGAGCGCCAATACGTACAAACATACGCTCAAGAAACATTACCCTTCTTCTAAGACAGTCGGTTAAAAAGGGTATTAGGACTTCCGATGACGGCATAACCATCTCATGTTATCATCATCATCTTGTTCGCTAACCTAACGCTCTTAGCTGTTGTTGCAGGCAAAACGAATACATATAAACGAAATGTGTTTAAATTTTGTTTGTCATTATAATTAAAAACCAGCTCGTCTGCTCGCCAGCAGGCCATGAACACCTATATAATAACAAGTCCTGTACAAGACAGCACACACCAGTAGATCCATTTCTTGGTAGATTTCCTATACTCAACAGGTCGAGCGCAAATTCGATACCTTTGCACTGATATTTTGGGATGGGGCTGTCAGCCGGTTGCCGTAGCTTCATTCTCAGCAAGATGCGTGCAGGTCAAATAAAAAAAAATTATATATTCTTCCTTACATCTTTTTATGTCTCGTACATGTCAGATGCATTACTTAGACCACTCGGGTTTCACCAGCTCGGTCATAACGGGAAATCCCTTCTGTAGAGGTCTTTTGGCTTCACAAAGAGTGATAAAGTTTATATTTATGTAGTAGTAAGTCTATGTAGATGTAGAAAGGTCATTAGAATATAGAGAACTTAAATGGAAAGCTTTATTCCCACTTCTGATGAAGGATGTTATTACGATGTAAAGGCTTTTAGAATAGAATAGAATCACTTTTATTCAATATAGTACTACTACCACCGGTTCGGATAAAACCTCTGTCCTGAGAAGAACCAGCAAGAAACCCAGCGGGACTTTTCTTTTAAATAAGGTTAATGCTTTATTACAATATATTACTTAATACAAACTATAAATTGTACCGAGACTAATTTTGTAGTTGAGAATAATAATTAATTTGTTTGCACGAATTAATTATCTAATGTGTCAAGGATGAGCTAGTAACGGAATACGACAAGTGCACCGTTCCACGCCAGAGCCAAGACTGCCTTAACGGCGGCCGCTCCGCCCGTTTTATACAAGCAAAACACGTAGCTAGACAAACGGGCGCCACCGCCGGTGCAATGGCGGAGGTGTGCGGTGCACGTGTTGTTTACAAGAATTCTGTCTAGCAACACCGGCACCGCCGCACGTGCAATGGTGCAGGCACCGTCATAGATAATAACTTTCTAGTTTTTATATAATTATATTTTTCTATTATCAGGTGGCTTGTTACTTGGGTTAGCTGCTTTGCGTGCTGCGGTACCGTTTTCACCTTATGCTAGTCATGGACCACATTCGCCCAGAGCTGGTAGCTCGTTACTAAGTCAGTACGACTCGCCTTTGCCAGATGTTTTCTATAACCCCGCGCATTCCAATGATGACAGGTTTGTGTTTTAAACATACTATTTACACAAAAGTTCGATTTTTAACAAGTTTCCAAAATACTTAAAATCGACTTAATACATTCGCAGGAACTGTACAAATTTAATAAAACTGAATTTGCCTAGCGTAGTAGGAAAACTTTCTTCTATTGCAAAACTATAGATCGCTGAAATTTTTCATTAGAACACAACACCGTTCACTGCTAGGTATGGGTGTCAACAATTCTGGTAAAGTATACGGTATTCATAACACCAAAATGTTTTAAATTTGAATAAAATATATGGAACATTCACATATATTTAAATTGTGGAACTTATATGTACATATAAATGATTAACTGTTAAAATCTGATTTCTTATATTTACGCGAACACTACACATTTAAATAATACTAGTTTTACGGATTATATCGCGTATATTAAGTTATTTTATATTCCCGACTTTTCGAGTACTTTACAGCATCCATGGTCACGGGGGACTGAGGTATTTGACGTCATAGTTAACCACGGTTACCTCGAAGTTTGCAGTCTGTGAACATATACAGGATCGCTCCCGTCACTACATTAGATTTGATAGACCACAAATCCTCGCTAAAGAACACCGATTCCCTCCAAGAATGATTCGCGAGGCTATTGAAATCAAAAAACATCCTAATTTCAATAGAGAAGATGGCTTGGTGCTACCATCTTCTTGGGATCCTATAATTAATAAAATTAAATCCCAAACAAAGCATACAACTGCAAGACTTCAAGATACTGTAAGTTCATACTGCGTAGATCGGAACAAAAATTAATAATTTTTAATCTGGAGGTAACCGTGGTTAACTGTGACATTGGGACGTCAAATAGCTCAGTCCCCCCGTGACCATGGGTGCTGTAAAGTACTCGAAACGTCGGGAATATAAAATAATTTAATATACGCGATAAAATCCGTAAAACTAGTTTTATTTAAATGTTAAAATCTGTTTTAAAAATCGTTCAAATTCTTATTCAAATATTATACACAAGAAGAAATGTAACCGTTACGTTACATTCACTTTACGCTTAGGTATAACTTACACTAATCCAAAGATAAACAACATTTCACTTGAGATAATTAATGTAGTTTATTTTAAGAAATAGATTTTATTGTTTTAAGGAAGCAGGAACTCGCTGCAAAACTTACTTTAAATTAAAAAAAGACAATCTACTAGTTGTAACGACGTATTTGTAATAGTTATTCCTTGCTTGTTTGCTTTCACATTTTGTCAAGGAAGTCATAAATATAAAATAAATATTAAGAAACATGTTCTAAATAATCGAAAGTCGAAAATGTTGTAAACAGTTACCAAGAGCACTTTATAAGAAAAGATTTAAACTAACGACCTTTTTTAAATATTAAGGGTGGTATAACACGGACCTGTAATTTATTAATTACATATACTCGTATTATCCGTCTGGTACTGCGAGTGATACTGCCTGCAGAGCGAATCCCTGCAACGGGAGAGACCCATGTCCAGCTGTAAACTTTTACGGGCAGTTGAAGAATAAGTAAAATAAGGAAGTTGTCCATAATGTTGTGTTGAAAATATTCTTATGATCCTCATTTTTGGATTGGATGGAATGATGGATTCCTCCAATCTAATATAGAGTGAATGGCATTTGGATGGAGTTTGTTACAGGTACGCGATCGCTGATAAGTAAAACCAACAGTTGCTTAGTAGGGGAAATATGCAGGTGTAGATTAATATATGTATTTATTTTTAATATATTGTTATAATACAGTTATTTTTTTGCTAATCCTTTGTTTGATTTCAAATAAACATCATAATTCGTACGAGATTTTGGATTTAGAGATTAACTATGGAAAAAAGCCTTACACGAAATTACTTTATTATTGAAACGAATTGCGTTAATCGTGTATAGTAGGATCTATCCAGTAACTAATAATGTAATAATGTTATGATGAATTTAGAAAAAAAAAAAAAACTAAATACAGATGACCGAATTAGAGTTTAGAGTATTAATTCATACATTTAAAAAAAAGAAAGAAAGTTAAGTAGTGCACTTGACGGTAATTTGTTTCTATGGTCTATAAACACGTACGTACCTATAATCAGTACTAACACTACAAAAGAGCAAAATTGGTAATATTGTTATATTACATCGTTTTCCAAAGATTGATATAGGACTCAAGTGGGTGAAAAATATAGATTGTGCAAGATTGAAACAGCTCAGTTCAGAGATGCTGCAAAAGCTTTTTTTGTGTCTTATGCACATTATTTTTGTCAACGAGCTACACCTGCACTAATATTAAAAAATATAGTAGAGAAAGTGAACCGGATTAATTCCTGTAGTTTTGGTATTAGATTAGCGAATATCTTTCCAGTCAGCACTTAATAAGTTGAAGGAAGAAGAGAGAGACTATGTTGCTATCTTATGTCGTTAATAATATAATTTGTATATTCTTTATTATAAGTATCCATTAAATTCATGACTAATAATATTCTTCATTTACAGATGCGAAGAAATGACTGTTCTAAAAGAAAATACTCCGGAAAAATCGCGATCAGTCACGCCGAAACCGCCTCTCCTTGAACTCTGATGGACTTAGAAATAATGTGTATGAATTTTGTCTACATTGTGTATTATATTATAAGGTAATTTATTAAATATAAATTTAATAACATAATTTATTAATTTATAAATAAATTAAACATTAAAATGGCTTTCAGTGAGTATTATTTATAATTTATATTGAATAAAGAAATTTCTATCACTATACAAATGTGTTAGGAAAATTGCATAAATGTTGTATACCTAATTGTTTTCTACCTTAGATATATTATCTAATTTTATATCTTTGACAACTGTGATAGTTTAGATTATAAAGTTTATTGTGTTATACAATGCGAAAAATTGTATTATTAGAATAGTTTATACCGATATAATATGTAGGTCCCGAAATGTTTCTAAAAATAAATTTTGCCCACATACTGTTTTATTTTTAGAATCACACCTGCTTTTGACTCAAGACAGCATAGTAGGAATAAGCTGCTTTCAGGATCTGGAACAAAAAAAGTACAATTAAAAAAAAAAAATCTGTAATAATTGTTGATGTTTATTCTTATAGGGGAATTTATGATCGAATTGACAAAATCTTTGGGGATCAGTGTGTCGAATTATTTATGAGTTCTGGATTTGAAACGATCAGAGCCAATATTTGTGAAATAAATGGACTTATTTTACATTTCCGAAGTTCCAAGTATTCTGCGGAACCCATAGTCACGAGGGAAAGTGAGGCGTATGACGTTCTGTCATAAGTAATTATTTTTGGGCTTCCTTCAGCTTTTAATTAATTTTGGTTCAATCTACGCAGAATGAGCTCTGTATCTTAAAGTTTAGCAGTGGCATGCTTGGATTTTGGATTTCATTGTCGCAAGAATATTCAAGCTTCGTTGTGAATGCAGTCTGTCTTACAAAGCGCCAACTAATCTCTATATATAAAATCAATTGCTGTGGGTTAGTTTGCCAAAACTCGAAAACGACTCGAACGATTTTGATGAAATTTTTTGTGTGCGTTTGAATGAGTGCCTGGATGGATTTATGGTTGTAGCATGAATGTTAGCCTCGCTGCAGCTATATTATGGTTGTAGCACGAATGGGTCGGCTCGACCGTGGAAGGACCACGCTCTCACAAAATATTAGCGTAAAATAGTGTAGAGAACTGGAGATCCGTTTTACGGGAAACGAGGTATTCCATCTTAGTTCTCAGGGGTGACAACGCATCTGCATTTTGATTCTTAATTGAGTATAAATATAGATGTCTATGAGCCACAGCATCCACTTACCATCAGGTGGACTGTGTGCTCGTTTATTACCCTTATTCTATAAAAAAAATTAGATTCACAATTGGACCCAGTAGGTTGCGCTGTTGTCGAGATCTAGAAATCACTGCTTGTGTTAGGAGTGGTTTACCATAGTAGTCGAATGGCAGAATTACAACTGTAGAGCTCGTGGTCCGCACCTTTAACTATTAACCTACTGACGCTTTAAAGTTATATAAAAGATATCGAGCTGCAAGTGTTCAGAACATTTATCTAAAATATATACCCTTTCCTTTATATGTGTTTCCTTTATACGTCTTTTATATTTATTTGTGTGTGTTAGTTACTTAACAGCCATAATTATTAAAAACCAATATTATTTTCTTATTAAACACTTTTAAAAAAAGTGAGAATGGGGTGAATAAGAAAATAAACTATTTTTTTAATTATAAGTCTTTTGTTTGAGTTTGTTGTCGAAAATTAAAAAAAAAATAACTACACGCTGTTTTAAGTATTATGATTCAGATTAATTAAGATTAAATAATTATTAACAACAAATTTTGGAAGGACCTTCACCGTTTTCGAGATATTTAGAAAAAAAATAGTTAAAATTTGTTTTCGGCAATTGAACCGCTTGCCCAAAGACCAATTATATAGACCTGCATGTTTTTAGTTGCATAAGTTCTATGCAAACGATGTCGTGGGTCAAAGTAGTAGTTTATAAAAACAGTACAACTTTAGTATGACGAAGCTGAATATAACGATTTCCTCGATTTAACAAATTCTTAGAAATCCCTTAGAACTGGCCGTTAGAGTTAATGCAAAGTATACCTTTACGTTACGAATAACTTTTGTAAAAACCTCTTTATAACGATTTTTCAATCATTATATTTGTAAAATCATTCAGCGTAGATAATTAGAAAACACTTTGCTCACAGCTAAGAAGCAGGCATTATCCATATAAGCGAACCCAGCGGCGGTGAGACGCAGGGGTTTTTGGGCTCGCATAATTGTTATAATGAGTAAGACGCGGAGACGCGGTGGCATCAGCTCCCATTTACATTGCATCACTGCTTCAGAAACTCGACTTGCCTGTGAAAAAAACTCTCATAAAACATCAAGTTCATTAATAATAGAACAGAAGGTTTTTTAATTAATGGCTTCGCATGTCAATATCGACTTAGCATAGAATAAATACATCCATTGTTAATAAATATTCAAGTAAATACGTTAATTAGTCATTGTTAAGATCTGAAAGCCTCCTGCCTATGATCATCCATTACCATCCATCCATAGAAGTATAACTTCGCCTCCAGGTCCTTCAAAAGAGTTATTGCCAAGGCAAAGTATGAGCACATTGGCAGAATTGGCGAGAAATTAGTTCGCCTTCCTTCGGGAACCCGTGCATTCTGGTTTCTCGCCAAGGCAGTCCAAGGGAATTTCTGTAAGCCATCACTACCATCTCTGCACAGGGAGGATGACTCACTGGCCCACGCCGCAAAAGAAAAAGCCGACCTTTTATGCTCCCTTTTTGCGTCCAACTCCACTCTCGATGACGGGAGGAACACATCGCCGAACATCCCGCAGTGTGAGTACTCAATGCCTGATGTGCGATTCACACAGTACTCAGTACGCAAAGCATTCCTCTCCCTGGATATCCACAAGTCGAGTGGGCCTGACGGAATCCCAGCAATTGTGCTGAGGACGTGCGCTCCAGAGTTGGCACCGGTTCTAACGCGTCTTTTCCGGTAATACTACTCCTCCTAGGCATTGCCCCGAATTCATGGAAGATAGCTTTCGTGCACCCGATCCCTAAAAAAGGTAACCGCTCTGATCCGTCCAACTACAGACCTATCGCCATCACCTCCTTTTTCTCGAAAATAATGGAGTCCATTATTAACTGCCAGCTCATGCAGTACCTTGAGGAGCACCAGCTGATTAGTGACCGCCAGTACGGTTTCTGTCGGGGTCGATCTGCTGGTGATCTTTTTGTTTACCTAACACGCAGATGGGCGCAGGCGATCGAGTCCAAGGGGGAGGCTTTGGAGGTTAGTTTGGACATAGCGAAGGCCTTAGATCGGGTCTGGCACAAAGCGCTTCTTTCGAAGCTTCCTTCCTATGGGCTTCCCGAGAAATTGTGCAATTGGATCACCACTTTTCTGGCTGATCGAAGCATCAAGGTCGTAGTTGACGGTGCATGCTCCGATTACCTATTGATGCTGGTGTTCCACAAGGCTGCGTGCTATCACCAACGCTGTTTCTTCTGCATATCAATGATATGTTGCATACCGGTAACATTTATTGCTATGGGTGGTTTGCAGCACTGGTGATGCTCTATATACCGGCCGTGCCAATATTTCTCGGGAAAACGTCGCCAAGTACCGGAACAAACTTGTGTCTGAAGTCAAGTCTTTGCTGAACAAAGTCTCTGATTGGGGCGACTAAATCTAGTCCAGTTTAATCCTCAGAAGACACAAGTTTGCGCGTTTACCGCTAAAAAGAACCCCTTTGTCGTATCTTCTCAGTTTCAAGGCACTCCCCTTGTTGCCTCAGCCAGTATCGGAATCCTTGGCGTCGACATATCGAGTGACGTGCAGTTTCGTGGTCACTTGAAAGAGAAGGCCAAATTGGCATTTAAAAAGCTTGGCGTGCTCAGCAGAGCGGGACAGTATTTGATGCCGGCACACCGCCTGCAACTTTACAACGCGCAGGTTCGGCCTCACATGGAATACTGTTCCCATCTCTGGGCTGGGGCTCCCCAGTGCCAGCTCCTTCCACTTAACCGCATCCAGCGCAGAGTGGCAGAGAGGAATCGTTAACGACCGAGACCTTTCCGATCGGCTCGATTCACTGGCGCTGCGAAGAGATGTTGCATCCTTTCGCAGCGCTTTCGCATCTACCACGGGGAGTGCTCTGAGGAATTGTTCGGATTAATCCCAGCCGCCAAATTTCACGAACGCACATCGCGTTAAAATTCCCGATACCATCCACAGCATCTGGATGCTTGGCGGTCCACCACTGTACGTTTCACTAGGAGTTTTCTTCCGTGTACATCCTCTCTGTGGAATAGCTTACCACCGGCGATTTTTCCGGACCGATACGACTTATGGACCTTTAAGAAAAGAGCTTACTCCTTTCTAAAAGGCCGGCAACGCATCTGCAATTCCCCTGGTGTTGCAGTTGTCCATGGGCAGCGGTAGTCACTTGCCATCAGGTGAACCGTGAGGTTTGCCCCCTCTTTAAAAAGATTACCTCATAGGGGGGATTTTGTCATAGTTGCCATGCTTGGAAAGCGGGTTGGCAACCGAAGTTTTTTATAATTTTGCGTTGTTATCGGG
This sequence comes from Parnassius orleans, assembly GCA_029286625.1. Classification (NCBI taxonomy): domain Eukaryota; kingdom Metazoa; phylum Arthropoda; class Insecta; order Lepidoptera; family Papilionidae; genus Parnassius; species Parnassius orleans. The sequence continues at coordinate 793,535 of JAGSMP010000027.1, read as the reverse complement.
AAGACGCCGCTGCCCATCTACTGTTGAAGTTACCCTCTGTCGCCTCTTACGACACCCATGGGGTAGTGGAATTCTTACATCGCTACTACACAGTTCGACTGCCTGTGATAGGTTTTCCCATTCTGACCACTCATTTTACGAAACACAACATGTGACCATTTAACGCTATTATTCTGTGAGATGAAATAGTAATGACATGACGATAAAAAGTAAAATTCTCAGAGTGGTCGCGGAGAGCAGCGTCAAAGGTATTACTAACGCAAGGATATGTCTACTGCTAGCGGTAATCCGCCTGTCGACTAGGATTTCCAACCCTTCTATATAATATAGGTATCCTCTAGTACATTAGAGGCCCAAATACTATGTATCTATAAAATAAGTAGGCGATACTACTATATTTTAAAATAGCGCGAGGCTGTTAATAAAGGCTCAAAGCATCAACAATTATTCCTTTAAAATAAAATATTGATTTTAAGCATCATCATTACCATCATTAAACACAGTCCTGAAACACCTGCACATAATATTCTCTACGTGGTAGAGCCTCGCCCTAGCTATATTATAACTGCAGGAGTGAGCCAGCTCGACCAGGGAAGGACCACGCTCTAATAGCGTAAAATAGCAGATTAGTAGTGCTGTGTTTCGTATGGTGAGTGTAGGGATCAGGAGACTCTTTTTACTGGTAACGAGGCATTCCGTATTAGTCCTCAGGTCTGGCCTGAAGACATTTTGATTCTTAATCGAGGATAGATGTAGGTGTCTACGGGCCACAGCAGCAGCAGAAATTACCATCAGGTCAACTGTGTGTTAGTTTGTCACCATTATCCTATAAAATAAAAATAAATTAAAATATATGGACTGCCGCATGTCTTATCAGGTTGTTACTTTATTGGATACACTTTAATACTCTTTCTTTCTCTTCAATACTCTATAGTCAATTGATACATACTATATATGATTTTTAATTTTCGAAATATACTCTTTTTTTAAATGTAATAGCCTCGAAAATACTATATTTAAAATCAAAAAAGTTGGCAACCCTACGGAAACGTAGTGGTTACTGCGTCTCTGTCTGTCTACTGTTAATCGTCTCTTCTATAGGCCCAGCACGACATGCGTAAAAACCATATTTACTTATGTGCCAGTGACCTGATAACGGGATGATCCTATTGAAGAGGAACATTCGTTTATGTCGACTCTTTAATGAGACATAACTAGCATTATTACCAGATTTATAGTTGACTTTAAGACGTAATAACTAATAACGTTATTCGGTTAGAATTTTCCCAAGAAATTTCCCATTTATGTTAAAAATCATAAATATAAGAATATAAAAAACTTCATTCTATGGAGTTTTTGTTACATGTTTTCTAATTATCAATGTAGAAGCAATGCGTGTGTGTATAATATATTATGTGCATAAATAGGCTTAACCAGTTATGATTTTGTACTAATTTTATTACATTTTTGTATTTTTTCTTGATTCTATGGTCCTTTCATATTTTCTAGGTATCTAAAATTTTCAAATAATCGTCTAGAAAAATGTAAGACTTTTGAAACATTGAGAAATACTCTATATACATAGGCACTATAGATTGAGACATAAATATCGAGACTAAAAATTTATAGCGTGATCAAAGGTTATAGAAAATTTAATAATAAAGTGGAAATCTAAGGACACGAAACACTTATTTTGCAAGTATACCATTCACTTGACTGATCTTTAAATACGTAAAATCTGTAATAAACGTGAACGTGAAAACGTGAATGATTCGCTCAATTGACCCAGGTCGGGAAGTATTGATGATTGCAATTACATTTTTTGAACGTTCCACGACCAAAGATAGCAATGTCTGATGATCGACATTACCGAGTTCCTCTCACTCTCACAGACCTCAGAGTACTGAAACTTGAAATGATCCGTTTGAATGATCGACCTGAATAAGACGAATCAATACTTGAATGATCGGGTCACTAGAAATGAATGAATGACACATGTCTACCATATACGCTAGGGTGTACCTGTCAGGTTTGCCTGTAGAGTTACATCCATCAGGTAAGCTAGAGGACATACACGTAGTGGTAAACCTGTGCAAACTCTCATTTGAAATCATGGTCCCAGTAGCAGCGCTTGATTTCGACGCAGTAGCGCTAATATGTTTATTGCTTGTTTTATTGAAAAAAAGGAAATTTAAACGAAGATACCGCGAAAAGTAGTGTAGTAAGAAAACAATACAGTCACGTCAACTTTTTAAAATAATTAAAATTTGAGTGGAAAGACCTAGGTACAGCAATTATCCACGAATGGATGCAAAGACGTATCTCAATCTATTATCAGCGGTCGCTCATTTAATTCAAAAGCAGAATACATTTATGAGAAAAGCTATCTCGCCTCATGAAAGGCTAACAGTGGCGTTAAGATATCTTGCAAAAGAGAGAACATATGAATGTCTCAAATATACAGCTATGCCACATGCCACAACTGACGCCTGGGCAGGCGATCGTCACACACGCTCAGTTTTGCTTGAACAATTAGGGTGTTACCACACCAATCGATTGATGGTGGAATGAATTAGCTGACATCGATCGATAGTTTCTATCACACCGATCGATCGATGGTAGAATAGATTAGTCGACGTCGATTGAGCGGCTTGATTATTCGAGAATCCGCCCCACTTCACCGACTGCATTTTGAAAAATAATGATGATGAGCCCACAACGATGATTGAACAACGTTTTATCGACCAATATCCGTCGATCAGCTAAAGCTGCCACACCAATCGAACGACTTCAATCGATGGCATCGATCGACGATCTATCGATTAGTGTGATAACTAAATAAAAAATTATGATAATTCATATATTTTCGGTTTGCCTGTACAGGTGTGGAAACACAAAAAGTGGTTGCACAATTATGCAAAATACATGCTTCGGTTTACATGTACAGTTCAATTGTACGGGTAAACTTGTTAGGTACACGGTACTTTCTTTACTCATGTGACGGTACACCCTAGCGTGTGTGGCTACCATAACTTTGATTATGTACAATTATTTTTAATTGTTATTATGAATTATAATTATTACGTCAAATAAGAAACTTGATATTGTTTGTATGATTTACATATAATTTTTTCATTGTGTTTTCTCTATTATTGTCTGTTATAAGTATAATGTTCTTCAAGTATGCTCAAATAAAGGAGACAACTTCCAAATACTATCGAATCTTAGCGCAGGATATATATAGGATTATAGTGCCATTAAATGTACACTTTACGCGTTCTCGTATGCATTGCTCGACTCTATCCAAAATTGGAGCTACTGCTGGATGTAGTGTCAGAGGATGCGCTAACAACGAACCTGACCCCAGAGCCAAACCTGTTATTATTTCAGTTTTTTTTAAATAAAAGTTTAGGTCTGTTATATATAAAAATAATAAAATAACATAAGAAAAAATATTTTTTCGTTAAAAACCCTTCTATCTCTGTTAGTCCATTCTAACATCACAAAAATAACAAGAAACGGAGACGCGGTTAGTAAATCCTATTTCTATTTTTTTTATTAATATTCCGTCTTTTCATTCTTATTCGTTACTAGGTACTCTAGAATCCTGACTGCGTCGTTATTTTTATTTTATCATGTATTCTTTTCTCAGTGCGTAAGTAATCCTTCATGCATACTCGCGACGAAAACTGTTCTGAAAAGAATGGTTAAGGTACTATTGCCGCGTTCTTTATTTCTATGTTATGAGCCTGTGAGATGAAACACGTTCCAAGTGAAATACTTGAAGTAATATAACTTGATTAAAGCACTTTCTAGTGTTGTGTTGTTTAGCGATGTTAAATATTTATTTTCATGCTGATGTATGCAATCAGTTTTCGCTATTTAGATTTGTTTGCCTTACAAAATATTATTGTGTTTTGTATGGTTATTTTGATTCTTAACCGATGATAGATGTAGATGTCTATGGGCAACAGCTTCTATACTTATCATCATTAGATTGTTTGCCCGTTTTTCACCCCACTTTTATAAAAAATCTCATTCGTGGTTGTAAGAAGTAACTTACATGGGCCTAGGGCACGAGATCATACGCTCTCTTATAAGCATAACCATTTTGTATTTATATAGGTACTAGCTTTTATCCACGACTTCGTCTGCCTAGAATTAGAACTCAACCAAAAAAATCTTGCAGATTTATAATGGTGGTCTTTGGACAAGTAGCTCAGTTATCGAAAACGTTTTTTTGTTATTATCTAATGTGCGACATTGGGAAATGCCTAAAATAAGAATTGAAGATCTATTGTTTTCACGTGAAAAAGGTCTTTATACTTTATCCTATAACGCTCAAAGTTTTGATGTAAAATGTTTTTGTAATAAAAAAAGTTAAACAACCATTTTGTATCAAAACTTTATGAGATAGAAAATAAAGTGGAGAACCTTTATCTTTATTGTGTAAAATTGAAAATATTTTTATAATAATCATCACGCAGAGAAACTCCGAGCATAGCCCTCTCCATAGCTCGCTGAGCCACCTTGAGCTTCCTCATACGGCCAGCAGTGAAGGACCACGTCTCAGTTCCGTATGTCATCACTGGCAACACGCACTGGTTGTACAATTTAGTTTTGAGGTTTTGAGGTATGCCTGACGAGAAGATGGGTCGTAATCTCCGAACGCTGCCCAGCCGAGTTGAATCCGTCGATTGACCTCTCGGTCGAAGTTGGACTTACCTAGTCGGACTATTTGTCCCAGGTAAACATATTCGTCAACAACTTCGAGCTTAGTGCTTCAACAACTACCGGCATAGGTGTGACATGGACATTAAACATGATTTTGTTTTGTCCATGTTCATCTTAAGACCTATCAGTTGGGATACACTATTGAGGTCATTGAGCATAGTGCTTAGATCCTCCAGCGATTCTGCCATAAGGACTATATCGTCGACAAATCGAAGGTGAGTGATGTACTCGCCATTGATGTTAATACCGTATCCTTTCCAGTCCAGTAGCTTGAAAACGTCTTCCAATGCAGCGGTGAAGAGTTTCGGGGATATTACGTCACCCTGTCTTACACCTCTCTGCAGTTGGATAGGTTTCGTACTCTGGTTCTGTACTCGGATAGCCATCGTAGCCCTACTGTACAAACACTTCAGCACCTCGATATACCGACAGTCCACTTGGCACCGCTGAAGGGACTGCAGCACCGCCCAAATTTCGACGGAATCAAAGGCTTTCTCATAGTCCACATACGCAAGGCAAAGTGGCAGATTGTACTCGTCGGTCTTCTGTACAATTTGCCGAAGAGTATGTATGTGGTCTATGGTGCTAAAGCCTTTTCGAAAACCGGCTTGTTCGGGAGGCTGGAAGTCGTCGAGTCTGCATGCGAGACGATTCGTAATGACTCTCGAAAACAGCACGTAGACGCGGCTCAGAAGGAAATCGGTCTGTAGTTCTTCAAGAGCGTTGTCGCCTTTCTTGAAGAACAAGACCACCGCACTTCTGCTCCACGCCTCCGGTGTAATACCACCATGGAGAACGGAATTAAAGAACTTCTGAAGGACTTCAAGTACCGGTTTTCCACCCGCTTTCAGAAGCTCCGCTGTAATTCCATCCTCGCCTGGGGCCTTGCCGTTTTTAAGGTGCTGGAGAGCCATTCTAATCTCGCTCAGACTGACGTCCGGGATATCATCGGAATAGTGTCGGATAAGACTTGCTCTTGGATCGTTACTCACACTTGCGCGTGGCTCCAACGATGACTTGTACAGCTGCCTTGTGATAAACTTAGAAATGAGGATATCCGCAGTAGAACCAGAGTAACCGACATAGCCCAAAGGATTAGTAAGCTGAAGTGGCAATGGGCCGGCCATATAGCTCGAAGAACCGACAACCGATGGGGAAGAAAGGTTCTCGAGTGGCAGCCTCGTACCGGCAGGCGAAGTGTAGGGCGTCCCCCCACTAGATGGAGTGACGACCTGGTAAGACATGCAGGAAGTCAATGGATGCAGGTGGCTCGGGACCGTGCTTTGTGGCATTCCGTGGGGGAGGCCTATGTTCAGCAGTGGACTTGTGAAGGGCTGTAATGAATGAATGAATGAATAATAATCATTCGAAATAATCATTAAACATATTTATTTTATCAGTTTTTCTATTTCACAAAAAAATCTTGTATGTTTTCGGATAAAGTACTTCAGATCACTCCTGGTATTGCTCTCTATCTGTTAGTGAAGTTTCATCACAATCGGTCCATCCGTACCGAAGATTAGCTCGCACAGATGATAGAGAGAATAAGAAAAATGGTTAGGTATGTCATAATAATATGTAAATAACCTCTTGAGTTTAATAGAAGCCAGTTATTTCAATATTATAGACATTTCAATTTTATTTATATGTATAGATAATCTCCCGAGAACGACGGCTTTCTTCGTCCTTACTATTGGAGAGACCCATATTCAGCAGTTCTACTTGCTACAGACAAGGAGAAAGAGAAATAATTCCAGCAATGTTATTAACATTATAAGAAGAAGACCGTTTAACACTTCGCATATGATACAAGCTTACGTACACATCACGTACGACACAGTCCACCTGATGGTAAGCGGATGCTGTGGGCCATAGACATCTACAGTTAACCTCGACTAAGAATAAAAATGCAGATGTGTTGTCACCCCTCAGGACTAAGATGAAATGCTTCGTTTCCAGTAAAAAGGGTATCCGGTTCCCTACACTCACCATACGAAACACAGCAGCATTAAGTTGCTATTTTACGCTGGTATTGTGCGAGAGCGTGGTTCTACACCGGTTCGACCCATTCGTACTACAACCATAATATAGCTCTACCAGGTAAAAATATTAGTGACAACAGTCTATCTAATAGAAAGTGTATACCTTGTTCGTAGTCACATGCTTTAAAGAATATATTAACGATATACTTGTAAGAAAAAAGGTCACAGAAGCATTATTACCTCAGAGGAATTAACCCTCCGTGTACCATGTGACTAAAAGTCTCGTGTTGTACTAGGTAGGGTGTGACATACCACCAAAATGCGAGATGTTCTTTAACACAGATCATAGAACTGTTGTTTCTATGATCTGTGTTCTTTAACTAGTAGATCTCATTTATTTGTGAATCTTTTGCATGGAATACAATTCATACATTATAATAAATGGTTGTAGTGGCGGTGTAAGAATATCCACTACCCCAAATCGTCTCGTGGGTGTCGTAAGAGGTGACAGAGGGAAATTGAAACAGGTGATGGGCAGCAGCATCTTCCTGATAACAACTCTAAATAATAAAAAAACTGCCGTTGACAACCCGCTTGCAAAGCGTGTCAACTGTGGCAAATTCAACGGAGGTCTATGTTCAGCAGTGGACTTTTATAGGCTGTAATAGATAGAATAAATAGTTTTAAATAACATTCTGAAGTATTTTAACACTTTTATTACTTTTTTGTAATAAATGAAAAAAAAAACACTTTTGTAATCTTTGGAACATAAAAATCTTTTTCACAAGTTCTTAATTTAAATAACTCGTTTAAAAATCACAATCATTCTAATTTGGGAAAGAAATGTATCTTCTTAGAATTAAATACAAATTTGACATGAAAAAGATAAATGTTAATTGAGATCGTTGGTATCAAAGTTACTACAGTCTTGACAAAAAAGTCAGCGTGCTCTATATATATCGGCGTGAAACATTTTTTACATATATGTACATATTTTTTTCCTGTCCTTTTTTCTAGGACATTTTGTGCATCTTTGCATCGTATTAGTATCGCATTAGGCCTTTTTGCAGGAGCTCTTGCTAAATTTTTAGGCGTATATAAAATATTTATCTATTCTACTGCGCAGGTCTCTTGGCAGCTTTTTGTTCTCTTTTCTTGTACATACATACATACATATAATCACGCCTCTTTCCCATAGGGGTAGGCAGAGACCACTTCTTTCCACTTGCTACGATCCTTACATACTTGTTTTGCTTCGTCCACTTTCATTATTCCTTCATACATGCTCTTCGGTTAAGGTACTCTTGACCTGGCCTTTTTCAAGACGTCTCTGATTTGGTCTAGAAACGTCCGCCTAGGTCTACCCTTCCAACACTTTCATTCACACTTGCCTTATACACTTTTTCGTCAATCTTTCTTCATTCATTCTCTCGACATGGCCAAACCATCTCAGCATACCTTTCTCAATTTTGTCACTACATCTTCTTTCAGACCAAAACGTTTCCTTATCTCACTATTTCTTATCTCATCTCAACTGCATTTATTCTGCTTTCATGTTTCTTCTGCCATACCCAACTTTCACTTCCGTACATGAGTGTCGGAACCAACACCCCTCATGCACAGCCAAACGAGCCTTGTTAGACACCTTCCGACTGCTCATAAAGGTGCAAAGCTCCATTCACCATGTTTCCTGCATTCACTCTTCTTTCGATATCACTCACACTTTCCATCTCTTGTAAACTATGAACCCAGATACACAAACTCCTTCACCTGTTCAATTTGTTCATCTCCAATCACGATATTGCAATCTGTCACTGCCTTATCTCTTTCAAACACCATCACTTTCGTCTTCTTTACATTCATCTTCATTCCTTTCTAACAAAATCTCCACTCATAGCAGTTACCATCTCCTGTAACTCCTCGGCCGAAGACGCAAGTAATACTTGGTCATCAGCATAGAGAAAACATTTGACGAGTAACTCATTCATTCTCAACCCACTTTCATTCTCTTTTAAATCTGTCAAGCAATTGTCCATGAACAGATTAAACAGCCACGGTGACGCTACACATCCTTGTCTAACAACTTTTCGATATTAAACCATTCAGTTTATGCCCCGTTTATCCTTACACAAGCACTAGAATCCCTATAAAGAGATTGCAATGCTCGTATGAGGATACTGCTCACACCATGCACGGACAGTGCTGACCACAATTCATTCCTCATTAATCTATCATAGGCCTTTTCTAGATCCACGAATGCGCAATAGATCTTCTTGTTTTTAGCCAAACACTTTTCGGCTATGCACCGCAAGGAAAAGACCTGATCCTGGCATCCCATACTTTTTCGTCTGTTTCATTCACAACCCTTTCAATCAACACTTTCGCATACAATTTACCGACGACGCTGAGAAGGCTTATACCGCGGTAATTTATGCAGTCCTGCCGTGACCCTTTTCCCTTATACAATGGCACGATTACGGCTTTGCACCAGTCTCCCGGTACTTCCCATTTCGCCAGCACAAATTGAAAAGGCGGTACAGCTGACTAGCCACTATGCCCTGTCCAGCCCTCAGCATCTCGACGGTAATCCTGTCATACCCTGCAGCCTTACCTAATCTCATACTTTTCAACGCTTTCACTATTTCATCCATGCTTATCTCACTTTCATCAACATTTATATTAGTTTCCATGGAAGGTGCCGGATGCTGTACCTGCACTTCCTCTCTTTCAAACAAACTTTCAAAATACTCTTTCCATCTCTTTAACACACATTCTTCTCCTTTTATAATGCTCCCATCTTGACTCCTGATTGTACTCAGCTCCGAGGTAGAAGTTTTTCCTCTGGCTGTTTTGATGGATTTCCAGAAAAACTTGATGTTTGACTGGAAATCTTCAGTGAGCCTCCTATCGAAATCATCCTTTCGTTCTTCTTTCTTTCTAGACACAACTTCTTTCGCTGCTGATTTCAATCTTTTATACTTCGTTCTTGCTTCCTTTATCTCGTCATCCGTTGCCTTTTGAACTTTTTGGTTAGCTTTTGTTGCTAACCAATCCAACCACGCTTTCTTCTTTTCTTGCACAACCCTTTGTACATCTTTATCCATCCACACATTATAGTTCTTTCTTCCTTTCCACTTTTAGCTACCCCTGCATACCTCAATAGCAACATTCACGACCCTTTCTTAAATGTCTCCCACAAATCTTCAATCACACTTATCTCTTCTATGCCTTTAAAACTTTCTTTCAGTTTTTCTACATACTCGTCTTTCTTTTCTTTTTCTTGTAGATTTTCCACTTTTACTCTGTCCAAAACACTCGTAGGCTCGGCCCCTCGGTGTCGCCACCGTTTAAAGAGGCCACGCATTCGGGCTATAACCAGGAAGTGGTCTGTGTCGAGGCCTACACCGCGGTATGCCTGAGTATCTAGCACTTTCTTCCTCAGTCTTTCATCCACAATTACAAAATCAATCAAACTTCTAGACTCACCTCATCTCTTGTATACAAATGGATCTTTTGTGGTCAAACATTGTGTTGGCTACGCACAGATTCCATTCCAAGCATAATTCAAGCAGGCTTCTCCCATTGTCATTCACTCTCGTACCCAGAACTCCTTCATACCCATCACGCTTTACTCCAACCCACCCATTAAAGTCCCCTAACATCACGATCCGTTCATTTTCTCCGCATTTAATTAAAGACCTCTCTCATGCTATCCCAAAATTCCTCTCTCTCTTGTTGGGCTTTTAATGACCCACCTCCGCGCAGATCCGTCGGTGCATAGACCCCAAGGATAAACAAGCGAGTGAGTCCGACTTTAACCTCATCCAGAGGAGTCTTGGGCTTACACATTCCTGCTCCAACACATTCCACTATTCGAGATGAAAGAATCACATCAACTCCTGACATCCTCGGCTGGTTTGGGGACTCCCGACCAGTATGCCGTGTAGGGGCCATGAACCGTGGTGTCACATCCTTTCCTCTTGATATCGTTCACGCACAAAATATCTATGCATCGTTCATCTTTCATCTGACATACTTCATCTATCTTACCATCCATTCCTCCTCTTACATTCAACGTAGCGAAGCGGCTTTCCGTGGGTCGCCGCCCCGCAAGAAACGAGACGTGATGGGTGGCGAACCACATCGCCGCCATTTTGGTTAATTAAATTATTTTATTATTATCCATTGCGTTCCAACGAATAGCGAGGGAAAGGTTTGTCCCCAGCAGAGCCCCGCATGCTAGGGTAAGGCTGGCCTAATTCTGGGGTCACCGGTCCCAGGGCAGTGTGGCACGCTAACGACTAGGCTTGCCCTAGCCATGCATCCATCCGCGCGGCAGACGTTGGATTGGCGGAGAAGGTAGGAATAGGAAAGGAAGGATAGGTAGTGACAAGGAAGATTGGTGTTAGAGGAAATAGGAAATGTAGGATATTACCGCCCAGGAGGGCAAGGGATAGGACAGTAATAGCTAGGAAGCCGGGGTCGCATACCCGTATACTATACCACAACTACGGACAGGTAAATTGGAATGAGTATCCCATGACTTTATTTTTTTCTTCTTGTATTCAAATTAATGATCTTTTAATAAAGAAATGCTCAATTAATGAATAAAATTTCCTCTCAAACTTGTTTTACTCCTTTCAATCCCATTATTAAACATAATATATATATCATCATCATTCATCATCATCATTACAGCCCTTCACAAGTCCACTGCTGAACATAGGCCTCCCCAAGGAATGCCACAAAGCACGGTCCTGAGTCACCTGCATCCATCGACTTCCTGCATGTCTTACCTGGTCGTCACTCCATCTAGTGGGGGGACGCCCTACACTTCGTCCGCCGGTATGAGGCCGCGACTCGAGAACCTTTTTTCCCCATCGGTTGTCGGTTCTTCGAGCTATATGGCCGGCCCATTGCCACTTCAGCTTACTAATCCGTTGGGCTATGTCGGTCACTCTGGTTCTACTGCGAATATCCTCATTTCTAAGTTTATCACGCAGAGAAACTCCGAGCATAGCCCTCTCCATAGCTCGCTGAGCGACCTTGAGCTTCCTCATCAGACCAGCAGTGAAGGACCACGTGTGAGTTCTATAGGTCATCACTGGCAACACGCACTAGTTGTACAGTCTTGTTTTCAAGTTTTGAGGTATACCTGACGAGAATATGTGCCGTAATTTCCCGAACGCTGCCCAGCCGAGTTGAATCCGTCGACTGACCTCTCGGTCGAAGTTGGACTTACCTAGTCGGACTATTTGTCCCAGGTAAACATACTCGTCAACAACTTCGAGCTTAGTGCTCCCAACAACTACCGGCATAGGTGTGACATGGACGTTATACATACATACGACGTTATACGATATATATATATATATAACCATTTTTCCTGCATTATATAGTAATGCAAAAATATCGTAAGAGGCCAACGTTTAGAATTTCGTGAAACGGCGTAAGTTCTAGATAATTTGTCAACTACATCAACACCACTTTTAGTGTGGTTACAGAATGTTATCACAGAAGGTTCTAGTTGGCACCCCGTAAAAGGATCTATTTCTTTGTTAAAAAGTAATCCATAAATTGTTTTATTACTGTTTATATCAGGTATTATACAGCTATTGATTTCCCTTGACTGTGACATTATTTTATATGAATAATATTTGCACATAAAATACATAAAACAAAACATAAAAGTTAAATTAAGAAACGTAACTTTTTACCTACGCGCTGTACGAGGTGGGGTGTGTGATGCCCAAGCGCACTTTACACGCGTGTAACTTGCTTGGTGACAGCGGCCGGATCAACTAAACATCACTATTCAGAGTGGCAACGTCGCATCTCTGAGAAGATGAAACCCCGCACTTTTGTAACTTTAAAGTGATCGCGATTTTTAAAAGAATGGGGTATTTCATACCCCACTTGGTACACGGAGGGTTAAGGTGATGATGCCTCACAGCTTTAATACTGGTTTTGTTACGACAGCTGTAGGCACGCTGCTGCTTGGCGGCAGAAACAGGTTAGAAGGTGATAATATTATATCAACCCGGATGGACTCCTAGGCGGAAAAGAAAGCCCTACCATCTACTAAACGCATGTAATATGTTAGTTTTTTGTATCGTATGTAGATAAAAATAAAAAAGAATTTGTAAAATTTGTTCTCAACATTACTTAAAAATAATAAGCCTATTCTTATGGTATAAGCTTACAGGGTTTCGTTATAGAATCTCTGCTAGGTATACGTTTAAATAGCGATTCAGTATCATCTTCAGATCAGATTCGAGCATTTAGATCATTTTGATGAGATGATCATTTGTCTTATGATTTTTCTAGTGAGCATTACATCCGCGTTCCGCATTTATCGTATATTATTATACGCGTTTCTGTCTTCATACAGCAACTCTTTTTTTATATGAGAGGGGGCAAACGAGCATGCCGCTATATATTATACTGAAATATATATTATATCGGACTAGTCGAGCTTCATAAATGAATAATTAGAGAATTGCATAGTAATAAAACTGGTGATTTGTTTTCGTTGTAACCGCTATAAAGCAACTTTAGTGGTTTCAGTGGGTTTCATAGAGAACATCATTATGTTTTGCGAGAAGTTAGGAGTCTGACATTAAGCACGAGTGCTATAATAATAGCTTTGCATCAAAATATCATAGTACGCAATAAAAGGGATTTAGAAATCCGCTAGCACCAATAAAATATTTAATTAAAATTTTAAGTACTGATTCACCGCTTTTGTAACAGCGTAGGAAAATATCACAAAAATATACATATAACAATATCTGATAAATTAAAAAATATACGTAGGGTGTTCTCTTCACCGCTTTTCCTAGCTGTGAAGAGAAAACCTGTAAAAATAATTCATTGATAAGTGGAATCAACCAACACCATTGTGGCAGCGAGGTGGACTCTGATCCAAAAATCCTTTTATAAGTTTGCTGCTGTTTGCTGAATTTACTCACAGTTAAGTTGTTACTTTATTTCTGTTTTATACATTGTCAGAAAATACTTACTTGATAAGTAAGTTCGTTTCCAGTGAAACATTGTATGGCAAGCTGTATGATCATCGCAACGAAGAAAGCCAAAGATGTTACCAACCGTATTGACTTAAAACTGGATGCATCTTTCTGTAAAAGTGTAAAGGAAACACTAGAAAGGACAATTAGAATAACTCATATACGTATTACATTTATCCATTAATGTGAACACATATAAAAAAATCACGAAGCTTTTTTAAATACTATTAAATAAAACGAAAAAAACAACAGCTCTCTTGTGTGTAATTATTCAAATAATGTTACGAAACTTAAAATGTTATAATATCTGTCATACCGAAACTTGAACCATTACTACGCAAATTGCCGCCATGCTAGACAGCAATTGAGTCATGAAGCCATAAGAATAAGTCTTCGCGAATTTTTCCACGCAGCTGTAAGAAGAACAAACAGTTACGAATATTATTTTACTCAATTTTACTTAAGGATAACGATGCGATGACAGAGTAAAATACGAGTATATGATAGTGAGAAAGTATCTTCGTTGGGGTTTAAATTATAATGCAAATATACAACATATTACCTAGCTTATGCAGCAAATTTTATTTTAATTGGTATAATTTTTTTCAACAACATTAATAATCTGCCGGCATCATATTTATAAACAAAATGAATATTGCAGAATTGATCTTACTCTGATGTCGAATCGTGAATAGTACTGTGTAATGCGACTATCTGTGCTGAACGAGTAGAGTTTTTATCAAAGATTCTATGACTTCTTTTTATTTAAAAAACTGACGGTGAATATGAAACGTGGATTATGTTGATTTCAGCATGTGAAAAAAGCAACCGAGCGACAATATTGGTTCGGTAATCCTAAGATATTGCAGCCTGTCAAATCCACATAGAATGCGGTTCCCCTTATTGCTCCCATCGGTTGAGAATTGATATTTTTTCGCGCAGCGGGACACTATCATTTGCAGGATTTTCAATATGGTATTGCCCCTTTTTAACTTTTAACGGATGCGCGTGTTTTGGGTCGTGAAAATGTAATTCTGAATATAAAGTTTTTATTCCATGTCATTGTAATTGGATGTCCAGTGCAGTGTCCCGGTAGACTATTTATTCACACATTTATCGAAGTTAGGCTCGCGCTATGGCGCCAACTAGTCTGCTAGTTAATTTACAGTGAACTTTTATCAATTTAACAGAGTTTGTGCAATCAAAACACGGTTTGCGTGCCAAAACGCACATGTTACAAATTATGCATCGTGCGTTAGGTATAAGGTATATTTTTTTTTAATGTTGGCAATTATAAATAGAAATAATGTCATTGGAAGGGGTATTAAGTCATGTAATTCCTGCGTGCACTTCCTAAAATTATCATGTAGAAAACCGATAGATAGACCGGCTACTATACGCCTATGCACGAGCTTATTGAGATTTGCTTTGACTAAATCGAAATCACCAATAAATCTCTCTACTGGGTCTAAAGCTGTTCGTTGGTATTTTACATCACCAGGCTATATGTAGCTGCAGCACACTAATACTTTCACCCTAGCCTAATATTAACACATCTTCTTCTTAATCAACCCGTAAGTTTACACTGCTGAACATGAGCTTCTATTAATACAGGGAGGATTTGCCTTAATCCTCTCGTTTGGCTGACAGATTGAGGTTTTCAGTAACAGATGTCTCGAACCTTTGCTGCTGCTCCTCGTCGCCGGTCAAGGCATTTTGAGTTTAGCGTAAACGAGATGTTATACTACCATCTATTGTAATACAATCGAGACATTCGAGTCGATGAAATATGGTGACGAATTCCCTTAAATGGCTACTTCAGCGCACAGATTCTCATACTTATACAAAGTACATTTTTACTGAACATCTAGTATATTTTGGGAATTCCGTATGAAGACAATTTAGTTCTATTCTATAATATGATATAATTATAGAATAGAACTAAATCGTTAATATTAAGCTGTGTATTAAGCTGTGAGAAACGGAGACCCTTATTTTTAGTAACGAAGCATTCTCTCTTTGATTATTAATCGAGGATTGATGCAGATGTCATTAGGTGGCTAGGTCATGTTGTTCGTTTGTTGTTACTTGTTTAAATAATCGAGCGTAAGGCGTGATAACATTTACTACATTCAACAAATTAGCATAAATTATTTTAATTTATTAATGTCCTCCAGACATTCTGCGCAGGACAAGATAATGCATGAGTGTGTGCGCAAGCAGGTGCACTCTCTCTTCCTCTCGAGTCCGAAAGGATGGCAATCCGACACGACCAGAGAGAGATCAGGCGCAGAACCAAGGGCTTTACTTACTTTCCGAGGTACGGGGTTGAAACACCTCCAACTTCCTGATTTTGGGCTGCTACTGAGAATTTTTTGACCAAGTAAAAAAAAACAATAAAACTGATTTTGGCCTGACCAACCAGGCAGTCGCGCTTAGGACCTCTAAACCAACGAGGCAGTCAGCTTAATTTTTATATCACGAGTCTAATTTATTACTTATTATTATTATACAGGGTTATTTTACAAAGAGTAGCCAAATTTTAAACATAAGTTCAAAAATATAAATAATGATATACTGTTATTGCAGATTTTGAAAATACGAGTAAATAAGGCACTTTATATGAAATTATCCCAAATTTAATGTAATTTATGGTCAACAACGTTTTGCCTACCGATCGACCCCAACGAATGTTTGCGTGCGCCGTAAAATCAGTTAAATAATGAATTACCACGCATTTTGAATTTAAAAGATAAAAAGGACAAAATGTTTGAGATTTTTTTTATTCATTTTTCTTCACCTTTTGCCTATATTACTTATTCTGAACCTTCTCTGCAAATTTGGCCGGTTGTTGCAAAACAACCCTGTTTATTTATAAATTCCGCAAGAGCTATTAGGCGCTTTGAAAAACAAGAAATTTTTTCTTACCTGATTAATAACTGATGTTGTTTAATACAATCTTTCAGCACAACTTCCAAAGCATCTTCAATTTCTTTTTGGGTTCGGTATTTCCTTACAAAATGTTCTCTGTAATTATTTTCGATATCGTAGTGGACGTCCATAAAATCAATGTGAGTGCTCTCTTTAGTTGGAATGTCTTCAGATAGTTTAGCGATAGTTCGATCATATGCAGTCATGAACGCCTCTTGTAAGATTGCAAACTGAGAGCTCATGTGAAGAATAATCGAACCAATGAACGTATCGATTGTCATAACAATGTGACCAGTCCACAAAAGGCCTATAGTTTCGAGTAAGAAGGTAAATATATATGATTTCTCTGTTTGATAGTTCCATGGTATATAAATTGGTTGTGGTAAGGTTCTGGGAGATTTAGTTGTCGAGTCATTTAACAGAGAAACTTCATTCTTCCAACGAATATCTTGTATTATTCCATAAACATTGGTGTTGGCAATCGTCATCCACCCGAAAAATACGAATGATGCTGTTAGTATTCTTGTAATTTTAATAGTTCGTCGATTTTTTTCATTGTTTTGATAATATTCTTGTAAACCTATTTCTAAAGTGCGAACAGTGTCTTGAATTTCTTGATTTTTAAAAAAGAAAATATAAAGTTTTATGAGCGTTAAGTCATGCGTTATAACAAAGGAAAGGCTGAACATGAATCTATCCAGCTCCTTTTCACCGATGAAGGGATCTATCGACTCAAGTCCTACGAATCCCGCCACCCAAACGAGTTCCGTTATAACAGCGTAATAAAAGTACCAACCGCGAAAGTTTCGTGTGTCTGCTTCGTCTGGATGATGCCACCATCCGAGTCCCAAAAACCTTAATAAAAGGTAATGTAACGCGAAATAACGTCTCGGTCGAGATAACGTGTTCATAGCATTCGTCATTTTTATGAGAACGAACTTGAAAACTGAGGTAAGAAAAATACGTACACAAAATAAATATTTTCGTCGTCCGTCACGGGGTGTGGCGACAAAATTAGTCGTGATTTAATTATTTAATTTGAACCCTTAACTGATTATATAATTAGTAGATTTAGAATATACGTCCAAGTGTAAGCGGTAGCGATTTTTCATTAAATAATTTAAATGAGTAATAATAACATTTAAGTCACCAACGATCAACACCGCGATCGAAAAATCACTGGATATAAAAAGTAAATGTCCAGTGAATTTTACAGTCGTCCTTTGACTGTCGTCATACTTGTGTGTTTAATACTACAATCGATTTGTCAAAGTTCAGTCCAATTAGCGGGTTCCAATACATGCTGTATTGAACGCATTTTGCTTAGTTCGGCTTAGCACATATGTACTTAAAGTATTTTTCATTATAATTATAGTCTGTGCTAAGTATTGTAAAATTAATAAAACAAAAATATATTAACTTACTAAAGTGCATCCCGAAGAGGTTGGAGTAGGTATGAAAAGTTACCTTTTTATACCAGTTTAATATTAAAAATTTTGGTTTTTTATAAAGAATAATGGAGACAAACCAGCACTAAGTTCACCTGATGGTAAGTAGATACTGTGGCCCATAGACATCTACATCTATCCTGGATTAAGTATCAAAATGTCAACCCTGGGGACTAAGATGTAATGCCTCGTTTCCAGTTAAAAGGGTCACCGGTTCTCTACGCTCACCATACGATTTTACGCTCGTACTCTGTGGGAGCATGGTCCTACCCCGGTCGAGCTGGACCAGTCGTGCTACAACCATAATATAGTTGCAGTATGGTTCTACCACTTATAGGTTATAGGGTGGAACCGGTCATCTCATTTCTATGACATAAAAGTCCAAGTAATATAGCGAATGAGATACCTGATACGTGGTCAGCTGAGGCAAAGGATTTTGTGTGGGAATTGGGATGACGGAGAGGATAAGATCTTCGCTTTGAACATTTTGTTGAACAAATTATGTATATTGTTACCCTTTAAGCGGGGCAATTCCGCCAGGGTTAAAGCGTTATGAAGATGCATCAAGCTATTCAGAACTCGTGTGAGCCCGCGAGAACAGTGGGGAAGCAATCGCTGTTTTCCTTGAGGTCTAGAACCGTTAACAAGGTTTGGCACGGCAAGCGTCCAGCTTACGGCCTGATTGACTGACTGAAAGATTTTATGAGTGAACGGTTTCTCCGAGTCATCATAAAGTGTTGCTCGTCAGATCCTATGATGACTAACACCGGAGTTCCTCAGGATTCCGTTCTTACCACAACTCTCTTCTTTCTGCATTTTGCATATGTCCGGTATTCAGACGACAGCACAGTTGTGCAGAGGTACCAGCCGAATGCTTGAGCCAGTCGGGATCTAGTCTGAAAAAGAAGAGATGTCTCCTAGCAATGCTGGACTCAAAGGACAGATGTGACTTGACGGTCGGCGTGTCTTCACCCCTTTGTTGTCGATATTCCACGCATTTGAAACAAACGGTTTACTTCGTCTTTCGTCATGCGTACAGGAGAGGACCTTTAGGGTTTCATCACCACTTACCACCAGGTGGGATTGTGGTCAAGCACTGTCTTATAATAAATAAAAAATTAGCTTAACGTTTTACTGCTGGATCTGGCCTTGTTGAAAGGGATGATTAACCTGATCACCCGACAAATTGACTATTGACAAAACTAGATATATATTTGATGATTTTATACCAGCTATCACATGCAATATTTCATTATTTGTGGCGTTCTCCGTAGTCGTCTCTGGTGATGGATTATTTTACGCTGCTGTAATATGGTAAACCTGAATCATAATAATCTACAAAAAACATTATTTTATTTACTTACAATTTTCTGCTTTTAACGCGGGGTCCCTTAATCATAATTAATTATTAAAGCCATCGACATGTAACAGAGGTTTGATAATTATAGTCCTAAGAATAAAGCGTGAAAGTTGTTAATTATGAATAAATTATAAACTCAGAAACCAACATTAATTAGTTTTATACTTCGTAATATATTTTCCTTGTTTGTTTTCTTGATAACGTTCACAGCGGGCAGACAAAAAGCCAGGTCGAAATAAAAATTGTTTTTTATTTTATATCTTGAAGGTCCCAAAGTCGTGTCGGTCCGGAAAAATCGCCGATGGTAGTCGATTCCACAAGGGAATCGCACAGTGGTGGACCGAAAATCATTCAGATGGTATGGATGGTATCAAGAGTATTGTCGCGATGTGCGATAGTGAAATTGAGCGGCTGGAATTAGTCCGAAGAATTATTCAGAGCACTCCCCGTGGTAGATGCGATAAAATACGCAAAAAGATGCAACATCTCTTCGCGTTGGATGCGATCAAGTGGAAGGAGCTGGCACTGAGGTGCCCAGGACCAGAGATGAACAGTATTCCATGTGAGGCCGAACTTACGCCTTGTAAAGTTGCAAGCGGTGTGCCCGCATGAAATACTGTCCCGTTCTATAAAGCACGCTAAACTTTTAGAGGTTAATTTGGCCTTCCCTTCCAAGTGACGGCGGAACTGAACGTCATTCGATATATCGACGTCGAAAATTCCCATGCTAGCTGAGGCAACGAGGGGAGTGCCTTGAAGCAGAGGAGATACGACAAAGAGGTTATTTTTAGCAGTAAGCGCGTAAATAAATGTGAAAAGGGGACCAAGTTCGCTGTAAACGACGTTCACGGTTGAAGGGTTCACATCCTAACGAAGAGCTGACATCCTAACAGGTACCAAGCTCCAGCAGTTGCTTAACTTATGGGATCTATAGGAATGTACAACGTTCTTGGAGCTGCTATAGACCGCGCTACTGCGTTGTGTCGGTTTTCTTTCACCAGTTGCTACCGGTGTCCTCTCACGGTTACCAAAATCGAACGTGGTCAACACACTGTCGTGTGTCTAGATAAAAACATTTTTAATAAAGAACACTACTCTTATTGAATAAAAGTACTTTTACGGATTTTAACGCATTTAATACTACTTACGGAGGACAGTCCCCCGTGACCATGGGTGTTACAAAGTATCCGAAACGTCGGGCATTAAAAATAAGTAGTATTACCGCGATAAAATCCGTAAAAGTAGTTTTATTCAATGTGTAGTGTTCACGTAAATATAAGAAATTAGTATATAAACTCTTTTCTTAATTAAAATTTTATGTCCATACACAGTATCTAAGTTGTATCGTATCTGATATTATACTTCGTTCTTCGTCTTTCTAGATTAGTAACTGAAACTTATTAAACACTGGTAGTATCACGTCTAAGATTCACAACTCGCTCTATAGTTGGGAATTAAAAAATTTAAAATCCCCTCCTTTCCCCTTCTTCCTCCGATCACAGGAGTGGGGAGAACCCCACTCCCGTGGACCATCCATACATTCTGCCCTCGATAAGTCATTTACAGTTTAGTGCTTCACCACTCAACACCTCACTCCATTTTTAAATTGTGTTCAATTTTGTTTGATATTATGCCGAAAAATAAGTTTTACTGAAATTAAGAAATTAAAGTGCAAATTACAGCGTGTTTGAAGGCGCCAAGATAGAATATCAAGCAAGCCTCCGAGTGATTCGCCACTGGACTTGGATTAACTGAAAGGTAGGAAATATATCAATTAAATAAAATGGGTTCGTTCTTTTTAATGGAAATGTAACATAATCCCGAAAGAAGTTGGCCACCTTCTGTACATAGGAACTGTAACACATAGTGCCTTTTATAAAGTAAGGTCCGCTCATTTTAAAAGAACTGAACATACACCTATCAAATAATGTCCTATGATGAAGAATAAAGTAAGTTTAGCTCATTTCAGATTAACTGAATACACACCCTTCAAATAATATCCGATAATCTCTATCTCTATCTAATGTATAAAAATCAATTGCTGTCCGTTATTCTTGCTAAAACTCAAAAACGGCTCAACCGATTTTGATGATTTTTTTGTGTATGTTTGATTGGATTCCTCGATGGTTTAAATTCACATTTGGACTGGGTAGGTGGCGCTGTTGTCTATATTCAGAAATCACTCGTGTGAAGCCGGGCGAATCGCTAGTGAAGAATAAATTAAGCTTCGTCCATTTCAAACGAACTGAACACACATCTTTCAAATAATATCCGATAATGTAGAATGAATTCGTAATTATTTCTTTGTTTTCTGTAATGAGATTTTGAATTACGCGGTTTGAAAAAAAACCTTTAGTTTAGCCTAATGAGAGACCGTTAACTTAAAGGAGCTTAAAGGCAATCCTAAGGAATCCATTAGGCTAGACGGTCCGATTAGACCTGTACTTACTACTTACTAGAAATTATCGCCGAAACGCCAATCACCCCTGCGTCAAATTCAGATATAGATGCTGACATATTAAAAATTCTGGGCAAGGACTTGTCTTCTGTGTCAGAATTTGGTCTAGACATACACTGCGAATTAAATATTCGTCTGCAACATATAGCCACATCAGGCTTAGACAAAAAGACCGTAAAGATCTTCGTGCTTAATACTTTATCCTAGCCAACTGCACAAAAATTGGCGCTACAACAATGAATGACAAGATAAAGGTAATGACTGGAAGCATACCTCGACCAGCCATCGGTATCCGTCGGGGCCTCAGAGCGGGCGCCAAGGCGCACCCACATTGCCACTGCCCCACCAACGAAGGTGGGTGCACCGTCCACAATCTCCTCGGGATTATCGCGATATCTATCTATAGATAAGGTAAAGTACGCAGGACAACTGGCGAACGGTATTTAAATTACATTCAGTAACTGTTAAATAGCCTCAATAATTTTATTATTTTATTGTTTACATTAGGATTTTCTCCTGTATTGTGGAGGAAGTTTACATAAGTACAAGTGTCCGGACCTGGAACATTAACTTGTGGGCCATGCAAAATACTATAGTTCCGGTTCCGTGCAGGATTCGAGCGCGCAGTCCTCTGCACGGCGGCTCGGTGCTGGGCCGCTGGACTCGTAGCAGTCGATCTTATATTAGAGACCATTATTTACCAATAAAAGTGTTAAATATTTTCGAAAGTATCTTTTTTTATAACGGGGCTTACCATTTATTTACAAAAATAATGAGACCCGTAACTAAGTTACTAAGGACTGCCGGTTACATGTCCACCGTATATCTGGATGACTGGTACCTCGTACATCTAAATTACTATGAGCGTAAAGAAAATATTATTGGTCCATTTAAACTGTTAACTTCGCTTGTTTTCAAAATCAATTTTGAAAACAAGCGAAGTTAATATCAAAGCCAAAAATTTTGTTAACCCTAGTAAGCTGTCATGTCAGGGAACCAGATTATTTAACAGAAAGGCCTACGTACCTATTTTACCTAATAATTGTCTACTTTAACAGTTTTTCTATTTTTCATTCATAAATGTTTGCTACCTCAATACAAGGATGTCATTATACTCAAGTACTGGCTTCAAAAAATGTCAAGTTGGAAAAAAAAATGTTGTCAATTTCAAATCTTCTAATCCATATCCTACAACTGTTTCGAGTTTTTTTTCAAAAATTTTTTGAAAAATAACGATGCTTTCTAACTCGGAATACTACGATATGATGTTATGCGTAGGCCATAAAGATAGCAATTTAAATCGTGCTCGCGAACTGTATCTGCAACGATTTATCGATGGTAGACCCTCCACTGAACAGCGATGGCTGCCTTCGTACCAGTGTTTTCTGAACATGTCAAGATGACTACATTCCACCGGCTCTTTTCATCGGTCTATTGGAAGTGGACGTCCAAGCGCAGTCGACGCGAGGCAGGCTGAATTAGTGTTAGAGCATTTTGAAGAAGAGCCGACCACAAGTACGAGGCGAGCCCGAACAAGATTCGGTATAAACCATGTTGCAGTTTGGCGAATTCTTCGTGACGACAATCGTCACCCTTATCACTATTGCCGTACGCAGGAGCTGATACCCTCCGATTTTGCACCTAGGACCAGGAACTTCTGCGAGTGGTACCTCAGGCAGTTAGAGGAAAACCCTAATTACGTAAACTATGTTCTTTGGACGGACGAGGCAACATTCACTAGGTCAGGAGTTCCAAATATGCATAACGATCACGTTTGGGCTCACGTGAATCCACATGCTTCACGGCAGGACAGATTCCAACACCAGTGGCGGCTGAATGTGTGGGCTGGCCTTTATGACGGGCATGTCATCGGTCCCGTCATTATGCCATCACGTCTGAACGGTAGCAACTATCTAACGTTTTTACAAACGGAATTCGAGGAGGCGATTGATGACTTTCCTGTGGCTGACTAGGATTACTTTGAGAACCAAAGAAACATGGTGTTTCAGCATGATGGAGCTCCGGCACATTTTGCTCGCAACGTACGAGAACATCTTAACGTTCGCTTTCCGCGAGGATGGATCGGCCGGTGCTATGGCCTGCTCGTTCTCCGGACCTCACACCCTTGGACTTCTTTTTGTGGGGTTATGTGAAGGACAGAGTGTATTTCTCCGATTGCTCAATGGTTGCCGAGATGGAACAGCGTGTTAGATCGGTTTTCGCATCAATAACACCGACGATGGTGCGAAATGCCACACAAGCCATATCCCGACGAGCTAGGTTGTGTATTGAGCAAGGTGGAAAGTTGTCTAAAGATGAACACGTCATGCATATTAAGTTATTTAGGGCTGCTAGCAGCATATTTTGGTCTAGTGTTTGCAAAAAATTTGTAAGATGGTCAATTGTTACTGCGCGTCGATAACTCTACCGCAATTAGATTTAAAAAAAACGAATGGGTGGTGTACAATATCCTCGATTAAGTAAAATTACAAGAATCATTCAGCAATGGTGTGAATCTAGGAAATGATACACTTGTGCATACTTTATTAAATTTAGTGATAAGAAAGTAGCAAACTCCGAATCGCCAAGAATACATCCATGTAATAAATAAGCACTAACAAAGTTCGCCTTTCAAAAAATTGTACAAATACTTTATGTACCTACCACAGATTGGTCTTTTCGACAACCTTTTAAATAAAAAGTGCGCATTATGCCATAAATGCTTTTACCATCTACTAGAATGCATTTACCCACGCATTTCCTCCATTTTCGGTGATACTGATAACGATTAGAAAAATTGTATCAGACAAAGTCAACAGCATTTTTGCTGTACCTATGTGCCCAACTCGGCCTAAATTGTCTATTTTAACAAATCGTTAACTTCAGAATTAGTCCACTTTTCTCGCAACCTTTTTTTAAATGGGTATTTCATTTCAGCACATGGAATACTTAGAACAACCGCTGTAGAAATCATGGCAGTATCATTCGTAGATAGTTCTGTAAGACTATAAATAAATAAATAAAAAATAAATAAAATCAATTTATTTCAGACAGAGTCCATACAAGTAACATAAAAAAAAACATTACATTATAATAAATTTAATATCATTTAATTTAATTTAATTTATTCTTATTCAATTTAATTTAACTTAATTCGATTGTTTAACATAAAAAACTACTTAATATTAATTACTTGAATAATATTAATCTACAATTTAATTCAAGTATATGCCACCGTCTGGGGCACCAGGCACATGCATTTGTACCCAGTGCCGCAGAAGGGGACAGTCAGGCTTATCGCTGAGCACGTTCAGGATGGTGTTGGCACTCCCCCGCGTACGGAGCATCAGCGAGGCGATGCGTCGCCGTAGCACGGCGTGGAAGCCGTCCGTATGCGCGTGCACAAACATCGCAGACGCACTACAGTAGCGCGGGAGCGCCACCAACACCCTGAATGCGTTATTATATTGTACTCGGAGAGCGTTGATGGCCCTCTGCGTGTAGTTGACCCACATACTGCAAGTGTATAGAGTTTGGCAAAAGGCTTTAAAGAGAGTTATCTTTACTCCAAAGCTACACCGCGCGAATCTGCGTGCCAACATATTACAGCGGACCGCCATCGCCCTCCTTTCCCTTTCGATGTCAGCATCGTCTTTTAAATCCTCGATAACCACATGGCCGAGATATTTAAACTCTTTCACCCTGCCTAGAGCGACGCCATTTAGCAGCACACGCGGCACATCTCCCAGCTTACGCCCCTAGCTTGAAAGATCAAGAGTTCACTCTTTTTAACATTGTACAGGAGACCGTGTGACAAAGCGTACTATTAGTTTTCTGAGACCGGCGATTGATGGGCTGAGCAACATCATGTCATCTGCATAACTGATACTGTTGATGCAGTGACCATCAATCGAGCAGCCGACCCCTGTGTCGCTCATCTCAACAATCAACCTATTCACATAATGTTTTCTTATATTTACGCGAAGACTACACATTAAATGAAACTAATTTTTACGGATTATATCGCGTTTAATTTTACTTTTTAATTCCCGACGTTTCGGGTGCTTTACAGCACCCATGATCACGGGGGGGGGGGGACTGAGGTGTTTGACGTCCTAATGTCATAGTTAGCCCGGCTACCTTCAGTTGTTTAATATTAATTTTTGGTTCGATCTACGCAGAATGAGCTTACAGTATCTTGAAGTCTAGCAGTGGTGTACTTGGGTTTGGATTTAATTTTATTAATTATAGGATCCCAAGCAGATGGCAGCACCCATCCATCTTCTCTATTGAAATTAGGATGTTATTTAATTTCAATAGCCTCGCGAATCATCCTAGGCAGGAATCGGTGTTCTTTTGCGAGGATTTGTGGTCTATCAAATCTAATGTAATGGCGGGGACGATCTTGAACATGTTCACAAACTGCAAACTTCCCGATACGTCGGTGCTTCAAGTCAGCTATATGTTTTTTTACGCTGGTTTTTAGAGATCTTTTTGTTTGTCCTATGTAAGAGAGACCACATTCACAATCCAGCTTGTACACTCCTGCATCTTGTAGAGGGATATGACACTTGACGGATGGTAAAAATTGACTAATCTTCTTCAGCGGCTTGAAGTATGTTTTAATGGAAGCTCGCTTCAAGATGTAATCAACCTTGTCTGTGAGTCCTCTGACATACGGTAGTACAGCAGGCACACGCTCGACTGTGGCCGGCTTCACTCGGTCACTGTGACGTAGGCGCGGGACCCGAAGCTTGTTGTCTTGCAGTACTTGCTCGACGTGCTGAAGCTCGGCGGCCAGATGTTTTCTGTCACAGATCCCTCGTGCTCTCTGAAACAAAGATTTTCCCACGGTAGCTAACTGTGATGGATGATGGTGCGATTCACCATTTAAATATCGGTTGGTATGAGTCTTTTCCTATACACAGTGTGACCAATAGTGTTATCAGGTTTCGGATGACTAAAACATCTAGTAAAGCTAAAGAATTGTTTGCCTCTAACTCCATTGTGAATTGTATTTTAGAGTTTATGGAATTAAGGTGGTTTAAAATACAGTTACTTTGTCAGATGGTAAAATTGTGAAAGTATCGTCTACGTACCGCTTGTAGAATCTTGGATTTACAGGAGCAGTAAGAAGACTTTCTCCTCAAAGTCCTCCATGAATATGTCGGCGACTACGGGAGATACAGGTGAGCCCATCGCCACACCGTCTACTTGCTTGTAGAACTCTTCCTTCCACAATAGATAGCCAGATGTGAGGCATTGTTTAGTAATACTGCATATTCTGTGGGCATGTTGTTATCTTCTAGCTTACTAGTTACAATTGAGATGCAGTCTTCAATAGGTAAGCATGTGAATAGTGACTGAACATCAAAACTGACCATAGGTTCATTGTCAGCGAGATGTAGGTCTTTATCTCACTAACAAAATGGTATGAATCCTCTGGTATGTCCTCTCAGTGGTGATAGTATTTTTGCCAAGTGTTGAGCCAACTTATAAGTTGGTGAATCGATCTGGCTCACTATGGGACGTAGTGGAGCGTTTGGTTTGTGTATTTTCGGTAACCCATACAACCTCGGTGGTTTGGCACATGATGGTATTGTTGAATTCACGTCGAGATCTAATTTTTCGGAGTAGTTCTTTATTAAATCAGTAGTTGTTTTAAGTGTATTAGTTGTAAGGTCTATTTTGACCTTTTTGTATGTACTTTCGTCCGATAAAAGTTGTTGTATTTTGAAATTATACTCTGACGTGTCCATTACTACCGTAGCATTTCCTTTATCCGCGCGGAGAATCGTGAGCTCTGGTCTGTTGCGTAAGTTGTACAACGCTTTAAACTCGTCTTTGCGGAGATTTAGTTTCGGCACTGAACTTCGACGCAACAAGGACGAAATGTCTTGACGAATGGCCTCTAAATCCTCCTTACCAATATTATTCTTAAACAGATAATCCTTAACGCTACAGATAATTTCTTCGTACGAGATTTTTTGCGGTGTTATTGCAAAATTCAAGCCCTTCGACAATACTTTTATTGTAGATTCGTCCAGTGTTTGTTTTGACAGATTATAGACCGTGCGTTGTTTATTGTTTGCGTTTGTGGTCAATGGTTGTTGTGTTTCGTTCGAATCTACAATTCTAAAATAATACCATAGACAATTTGTCCAGTGAGTTAAAGACAGTTTTAACGACATTTGATTTTAATAATTGCATTGAAACTTTAAACAAACGCGAAACATCGAAATATAATGAATGCAAAAATAAACAAATGAAAAATATCAAAATTAACTATCAAATCAAATGCCAAACATCCATGGCATCGTAGAAACGAAACACAACAACTGTTGACCACAGACGCAAATAATAAACAACGCACGGTCTATAATCTGTCAAAACAAACACTGGACCAACCTACACTAAAAATATTGTCGAAGGGCTTGAATTTTGCAATAACACCGCAAAAATCCCGCACGAAGAAATTATCTGTAGCGTCGAGTTGTCTGTTTAAGAAGAATATTGGTAGGAGGATTTAGAGGCCATACGTCAAGACATTTCGTCCTTGTTACGTCGAATTTCAGCGCCGAAACTAAATCTCCGCAAAGACGAGTTTAAAGCGTTGTACAACTTACGCAACAGACCAGAGCTCACGATTCTCCGCGTGGATAAAGGAAATGCTACGGTAGTAATGGACACGTCAGAGTATAATTTCAAAATACAACAACTTTTATCGGACGAAAGTACATACAAAAGGTCAAAATAAACCCTACAACTAATACACTTAAAACAACTAATGATTTAATAAAGAAATACTCCGAAAAATTAGATCTCGACGTGAATTCGACAATACCATCATGTGCCAAACCACCGAGGTTGTATGGGTTACCGAAAATACACAAACCAAACGCCCACTACGTCCCATAGTGAGCCAGATCGATTCACCAACTTATAAGTTGGCTCAACACTTAGCAAAAATACTATCACCACTGAGAGGACATACCAGGATTCATACCATTTTGTTAGTGAGATAAAAGACCACATCTCGCTGACAATGAACCTATGGTCAGTTTTGATGTTCAGTCACTATTCACATGCTTACCTATTGAAGACTGCATCTCAATTGTAACTAGTAAGCTAGAAGATAACAACATGCCCACAGAATATGCAGTATTACAAACAATGCCTCACATCTGGCTATCTATTGTGGAAGGAAGAGTTCTACAAGCAGTAGACGGTGTGGCGATGGGCTCACTGTATCTCCGTAGTCGCCGACATATTCATGGAGGACTTTGAGGAGAAAGCCTTCTTACTGCTCCTGTAAATCCAAGATTCTACAAGCGGTACGTAGACGATACTTTCACAATTTTACCATCTGACAAAGTAACTGTATTTTTAAACCACCTTAATTCCATAAACTCTAAAATACAATTCACAATGGAGTTAGAGGCAAACAATTCTTTAGCTTTCCTAGATGTTTTAGTCATCCGAAATCCTGATAACACTATTGGTCACACTGTGTATAGGAAAAGACTCATACCAACCGATATTTAAATGGTGATCTTTTCATCATCCATCACATTAGCTACCGTGTGAAAATCTTTGTTTCAGAGAGCACGAGGGATCTGTGACAGAAAACATCTGGCCGCCGAGCTTCAGCGTCAGCAAGTAGTGCAAGACAACAAGCTTCGGGTCGCGCCTACGTCACAGTGACCGAGTGAAGCCGGCCACATCGAGCGTGTGCCTGCTGTACTACCGTATGTCAGAGGTCACAGACAAGGTTGGCTACATCTTGAAGCGAGCTTCCATTAAACATACTTCAAGCCGCTGAAGAAGATTAGTCAATTTTACCATCCGTCAAGTGTCATATCCTCTACAAGATGCAGGAGTGTACAAGCTGGATTGTGAATGTGGTCTCTCTTACATAGGACAAACAAAAGATCTATAAAACCCGCGTAAAAGAACATATAGCTGACTTAAAGCACCGACGTATCAGGAAGTCTGCAGTTTGTGAACATGTTCAAGATCGTCCCCGCCATTACATTAGATTTGATAGACCACAAATCCTCGCAAAGAACACCGATTCCTACCTAGGATGATTCGCGAGTCTATTGAAATTAAAAACATCCTAATTTCAATAGAGAAGATGGATGGTGCTGCCATCTGCTTGGGATCCTATAATTAATAAAATTAAATCCAAACCCAAGTATACCACTGCTAGACTTCAAGATACTGTAGCTCATTCTGTGTAGATCGAACCAAAATTAATATTATAAAACTGAAGGTAGCCGGGCTAACTATGACATTGGGACGTCAAACACCTCAGTCACCCGTGACCATGGGTGCTGTAAGCACCCGAAACTTCGGGAATTAAAAGTAAAATTAAACGCGATATAATCCGTAAAATTAGTTTCATTCAACCTATTCACATAAAAGTTGAAGAGAGAAGGAGACGTTAGCCCCCTGTCTCCTCCACACTCCAACCCGTACTCATCAGAAAGCTCACGAAGCAATCTGACCTGGTTTGTTTGGTGTTCATACCAATATTTGAAAATATTGATTTACCCACCCGGCATACCCGTGTTTTTAATTTACGCCAAAGAATTTCATATCTAACCAGGTCAAATGTCTTAGTGAGATCAAGAAAGGCTGCATACACAGGCTTTCCTATCCGTGTAGTACCTAACAGTCTGCTTGAGAGACATAATTCCGCATTCAGTCGAAATCCTGGTCTGAAGCCGAACTGAACTTACTGTTTCTCCATAACAGTGCTACGCCGCCATACGGTCGCCCGCAGTATCCCACTAGACATGTCCATAGCTGATTTACCGCAAAACCAAAGTCGTTGCTTGTTTAAGCTAATTAATTTTAAATTAATATGCGATGTGTACCTAAGAAAACTAACGGAGCTTTGTACAAATAATTCAATTAATTAATTTAAAAAAAAATCGTTCTCTTACTATATGTAATGTGAAAATGGCGCACATTATAGTACATTTAATTCATGTATACAACATCAGCATTTATATTCTCTTTGAATGCCATGAAATGCGCAAAAACTATAGTAATGCGAGATTTTAAGGGTGTCTACAGATAAAGACCACCTCTACGGAAATACGATGATGACATCATCTGTCGTTCTAAATTACTTAAAAGCTGTAAATAACATTAACTCGTTTGCAATAATTATCAAAAATGTGTTACATTTTGGCTCTTATAAATAATGATAAATATTAAAAACATTGAACGACACATCGATAAAATTATTATAAAATTTCTATACATATTTATATTGCAATGGAAAATCCGTAATTTTTCCAGCACACAACTCTAAATACATATTTGGAAAAAATTCGAATTTGAAAAAAAAATCGATTTGTAAATCGAAATTTGGTCACTTGAGATAATTAACGTAGTTTATTTTAAGAAATTGATTTTATTGTTTTAAGGAAGCAGAAAACGCTGCAAAACTTACTTTAAATTAAAAAAGACCATCTACGAGTTGTAACGACGTGTTTGAAATAGTTATTCCTTGCTCTTTTGCAATAGCTTGCTTTCACATTTTGTTACGGAAGTCATAAACTTAGAAATAATGTGTATGAATTTTATCTACATTGTGTATTATATTATAAGGTAATTTATTAAATATAAATTTAATAACATCATTTATTAATTTATAAATAAATTAAACATTAAAATGGCTTTCAGTGAGTATTATTTATAATTTATATTGAATAAAGAAATTTCTATCACTATACAAATGTGTTAGGAAAATTGCATAAATGTTGTAGACCTAATTGTTTTCTACCTTAGACATATTATCTAATTTTATATCTTTGATAACTGTGATAGTTTAGATTATAAAGTTTATTGTGTTATACAATGCGAAAAATTGTATTATTAGAATAGTTTATGCCGATATAATATGTAGGTTCCGAAATGTTTCTAAAAATAAATTTTGTCCACATACTGTTTTATTTTTAGAATCACACCTGCTTTTGAATCAAAACAGCATAGTAAGAATAAGCTGCTTTCAGGATCTGGAACAAAAGAAGTACAATTTTTTTTAATAATCTGTAATAATTTTGATGTTTATTCTTATAGGGGAATTTATGATCGAATTGACAAAATCTTTGGGGATCAGTGTGTCGAATTAATTATGAGTTCTGGATTTGAAACGATCAGAGCCAATATTTGTGAAATAAACGGGCTTATTTTACATTTCCGAAGTTCCAAGTATTCTGCGGAACACATAGTCACGAGGGGAAGTGAGGCGTATGACGTTCTGTCATAAGTAATTAATTTTCCTTCAACTTTTAATTAATTTTGGTTCAATCTACGCAGAGTTATCTCTGTATCTTAAAGTTTCTGTTCTTAAGATTTTGGATTTTATTTTCGCAAGAATATTCTAAGTTCGTTGTGAGTGCAGTCTGTCTTACAAAGCGCCAACTAATCTCTATATATATAAAATCAATTGCTGTCCGTTAGTCTTGCTAAAACTCAAAAACGGCTCGAACGATTTTGATATTTTTTTTTGTGTGCGTTTGAATGAGTTCCTGGATGGTTTTACGTGGTAGAGCCACGCTGCAGCTATATTATGGTTGTAGTACGAATGGGTCGGCTCGACTGGGGAAGGACCACGCTCTCATAGAATACCAGCGTAAAATAGCAGCTTAATACTGCTGTGTTTCGTATGGTGAGTGTAGAGAACCGGAGATCCGTTTTACGGGAAACAAGGTATTCCATCTTAGTTCTTAGGGGTGATAACGCATCTGCATTTTGATTCTTAATCGAGGATAAATGTAGATGTCTATGGGCTACAGCATCCATTTACCATCAGCTGGACTGTGTGCTCGTTTGTTACCCTTATTCTATAAAAAAATTGTTTAGATTCACAATTGTACCCAGTAAGTTGTGCTGTTGTAGAGATCCAGAAATCACCCGTGCGAAGCCGGGGCGGATCGCTAGTAAAGGATAAAAACGCGTGTAAAAGGACATATTATTATAGCTGACGACGAGACGAAACACTGATGTCCTGGGAATCCATGCGTTATGACCGATGAGGACTAAGATAGAATGCCCCTCAGCCGATAATTACACTAACTCTCCGTATACTCTATACAAGAACATAGCAGTGGATGCTTTGCTGCTTGGCGGCAACAATAAGTAGGAGGTAGATACGTGTAGAGTGCAGAAGAACCACTGCCGAGTCCACGCATATGTGGATTTTGTTTGAAATTGAGGTTGAGGTTGCAGTAGCTCCAGGTGTCCATACCCAGCAGAAGCTGTTTAACATCAGGTAAAGTATAAACTTTTCAAAGAATTATTAGCAATGCGTTATCACTACTAATTTTCTCGTTAATCACACCAAGTAAGCTTAAAATGTTTGTGTTAGGAGTGGTTTACCATAGTAGTTGAATTGCGGAATCGATATTACAACTGTAGAGCTCGAGGTCCGCTGAACTCCTTTACCTATTAACCTTTTGTTTTAATTTATAACTAAAAATTGTACCTTTAACTGTTAACCTACTGACGCTTTAAAGTTATGTAAAAGATATAGAGCTGCGAGTGTTCAGAACATTTATTTAAAATATATACCCTTTCTTTTATATGTGTTTCGTTTATACGTCTTTTATATATGTGTATGTGTGTATGTGTTACTAAAAAGCCATAATTATTAAAAAAGCTATATTATATTCTTATTACACGCTTTTAAAAAAGTGAGAATGTGGTAAATAAGAAAATAAACTTAGTATTTTTTTAATTAAGTATAAGTCTTTTGTTTGCAGTTTATTGTAGCGTGTTGTCGAAAATAAAAATAAACGAACTACACGCTGTTTTAAGTATTATGATCCAGATTAATTAAGATTAAATAATTAGTAACAACAAATTTTGGAAGAACCTTCACCGTCAAAAAAAAAGTTAAAATTGGTTTTTCGGTAATTGAGCTGCTTGCGCAAAGACCAATTTTTTAGACCTGCATGTTTTTAGTTGTATAAGTTCGTGGCCCAAAGTAGTTGTTTATAAATACAGTACAATCTAAGTATAATGAACCTCAATATAACGTTTTCTTCGATTTAATAAATTCTTAGAAATCCCCTAGAACTGGCCGTTAGAGTTAATACAAATTATACCTTTACATCACGAATAACTTTTGTAAAAACCTATTTATAACGATTTTTTAATCATTGCATTTGTAAAATCATTCAGCGTAGATAATTAGAAAACACTTTGCTTACAGCTATGAAGCAGGCATTATCCATATAAGCGAACCCAGCGGCGGTGAGACGCAGGGGTTTTTGGGCTCGCATAATTGTTATAATGAGCAACACGCGGAGACGCGGTGGCATCAGCTCCCACTTACATTGCATCACTGCTTCAGAGACTCGACTTGCCTGTGAAAAAAACGCATAAAACATCAACTTCATTAATAACAGAAAAGTAGGCTTTTTAATTAATGGCTTCGCATGTCAATATCGACTGAGCATAGAATCCACATTAATACATCCATTGGAAATAACTATTCAAGTAAATAAATATGTAGGCACTGTTAAGATCTGAAACAGAATGCCTCCTGCCTATGATAGGTTTTCCCATTCTGACCATTCTTTTTATGAAACACAACGTGTGAACACTTAACGTTATTATTGTGAGATTAAATAGTAATAACATGACAAATAAAAGTAAAATTCTCAGATTGACGCATCATAGGTATTGCTAACGCAAGGATATATTTACTGCTTGCGCCAATCCGCCTGTCGACTAGGATTTCCAATCCTACTGTATAATATAGTTATCCTCTAGTACCTGCATTAGAGGTCCAAATACTATGTATCTATAAAATATATAGCAGGCGATGCTACTATATTTTAATATGGCGGGAGGATGTTAATAAAGGCTTACAACAGCACATATTATTCTATTAAAAATAAAATATTGATTTTAAGCATCATCATCACCATCACCATCATTAAAACAATTCACAAATTCACTGCCGAGAATAGGCCTCCCAGAAGGAATGTCATTAAACATAGTCCTGAGCCACCTGCACATATTATCTACGTGGTAGAGCCTCGCTCTAGTTATGTATAATATGACTGCGGCACGAGTAGGCTGGCTCAACTAGGAAAGGACCACGCTCTAACAGAATATCAGCGTAAGATTAGATGCGCTGTGTTTCGTATGGTGAGTGTAGGGATCTGAAGACTCTTTTAACTGGTAACGAGGCATTCCGTATTAGTCCTCAGGTCTGGCCTGACGACATTTTGATTCTTAATCGAGGATAGATGGAGGTGTCTATGGGCCACAGCAGCAGCAATTATCATCAACTGTGTGCTCGTTTGTCACCATTATACTATTAAATGAAAATAAATTTAAATTTCCGCATGTCATATCAGGCCGTCACTCTATTACTTATATTTAATACTCTTTCTTTCTCCTCAATACTCTTTCTTTCTCTTCAATACTCTATAATCAATTGATACATACTATATATGATTTTTAGTTTTCGAAATATACTCTTTTTTTAAATGTAATAGCCTCGCTTATACTATATTTAAAATCAAAAAAGTTGGCAACCCTACGGAAACGTAGTGGTTACTGCGTCTCTGTCTGTCTACTGTTAATTGTCTCTTCTATAGGCCCAGCACCACATGAGTAAAAACCATATTTACTTATGTGCCAGTGACCTGATAACGGGATGATCCTATTGAAGAGGAACATTCGTTTATGTCGACTCTTTAATGAGACATAACTAGTATTATTACCAGATTTATAGTTGACTTTAAGACGTAATAACTAATAACGTTATTCGGTTAGAATTTTCCCAAGAAATTTCCCATTTATGTTAAAAAATCTATATAAGAATATAAAAAACTTCATTCTATGGAGTTTTTTAAATGAAAATATATTGAAGCAAAAATAACTAAATAATAATCTACATATATTTTTTTATAATTTTTATATGGTATCAAAAATTTTCAAATAATCGTCTAAAAAAATGTAAAATATTTGAAACATTGAGAAATAGACTATATACTTAGGCACTATAGTGCCTAAGTATATAGTCTATTTCTCATAATCTATAGATTGAGACAAAAATAAATATAAATAGTCTAAAATTTATAGCGTGATCAAAAGTTATAGACAATTTAATAATAAAGTGGAAATCTGTGGACACAAAACATTTATTTTGCAAGTATACCATTCACTCGACTGTTTTTAAAATACCTAAAATTTGCAATAAAGGTAGCCACATACGCTAGGATGTACTTGTCAGGTTTGCCTGTACAGTTACATCCGTCAGGTAAGCTTAAGCTGTGTAGAGGACATACACGTAGTGGTAAACCTGTACAAACTCTCAGTGAAACCATGGATCTTGACGCAGTAGGGCTAATAGGTTTATTGCTTGTTTTATTGAGGAAAACCGCCACACACGCTGAGCTTTGCTTGAACAACTAGGGTGTTGCTACACCAATCGATCGACCGTCGATCGATGGCATAGATCGATGGTGGAATAAATTAGCTGACGTCGATCGATAGTTTTTACCACACCAATCGATCGATAGCATCGATCGATGGTTGAATGGATTAGTCGACGTCGATCGGGCGGCTTGATTATTTGAGAACCCGCCCCGCTCCACCAACCGCATTTTGAAAGATACTGATGATGAGCCCACAATCATATCGATTAATTGTCGATCGATGATTGAACAACGTTTTATCGACCAATATGCGTCAATCAGCTAAAGCTACCACATCTATCGATTGGTGTGATAACCACAGGTATACTCACAGGCAAAAATATCATAATTCATTTTTTTATAGCATAGGGTGATAAACGAGCACACAGTCCACCAGATGGAAAGTGGATGCTGTGGCTCATAGACATTTACATTTATGCTCAATTAAGAATCAAAATGCAGATGCGTTGTCACCCCTGAGGACTAAAGATGGAATGCCTCATTTCCAGTAAAAAGGGTATCCTGTTTTCTACACTCGCCAAACGAAACACAGCAGCATTTCGTGCTGCAACCATAATATAGCTCCAACGTGGGTCTACCACGTAAAAAGATTATAAATATTTTCGGTTTGCCTGTACAGGTGTGGAAACCTGCACAATAATGCAATATATATGCTTTGGTTTACATGTACAGTTCAACTGTACAGGTAAACTTGTTAGGTACACCCTAGCGAGTATGGCTACCATAAGTTTGATTATATATAATTATTTTTAATTGTTATTATGAATTCTAATTAAGTATTTTATGTCAAATAAGAAACTATTACTATACATTGTTTGTATGATTTACATATTATTTTTTTCATTGTGTTTTCTCTATTTATAGCTATGTCTACACCAGTGCGCTTTCAATTTCGCTTTCATGTTCATTTTGCGTTTCAATTTTCAGTTCGTCTTGCGTCAAGCGCTGTGCCATATGATGCATGCAGCTCGTGCGCTTGTCGCATGCAAGTCGTCTATGCCTCAAAAGTGACTTGTAGGCAAACCACGAAGATTCGTAATTATCTTCTGTTCCGGACCCACTCCTTTTCATCGTAACTTTTTGATGTTCCTTTGAGAAGTATGACCTCAAGCTCTTTATCTTGTTTTTAACCGTTTTAACATCATAATTATATTTTTGACTCGCGTCATGAAATCAACGCGTCGTTTCTTTTTATTTAATTTGTGTAATCTTTGTGCTTGTGGTGCAACAATACTTGATATGTTCGATAATCATCGATAAATTCTAATGTTTTTACTTTGTTTTCCGCCATTTTGTTTACTAAAGTGCACGAAATGTTGCAAGCGAACCCACCGGTGACGGATCGCTAGAGGCATGCGCTATTGTCGAATTAGTTTTAGCGCATGCACTATTGCATGCGCTATGGTTGCTCAGGCATACGTAAGAGGAAGACGCAAGATGAACAGGAAAGCGCACTGGTGTAGACATAGCTATTGTCTGTTATATAATGTTCTTCAAATATGCTCAAATAAATGAGACAACTTCCAAATACTATCGAAACTTAGCGCAGTATATATAATAGAATTATAGTGTCATTAAATGTACACTTTACGTGTTCTCGTATGCATTGCTCGACTCTATCCAAAATTGGAGCTACTGCTGGATGTAGTGTCAGAGGATGCGCTAACAACGAACCCGGTCCTAGAGCCAAACCTGTTATTATGTTTCAGATTTTTTTTTATAAAAGTTTAGGTCTGTTATATATAAAAATAATAAAATAACATAAGAAAAAATATTATTTCGTTAAAAACCCTTCTATCTCAGTCAGCCCATTGTAACATCACAAAAATAACAAGAAACGGAGACGCGGTTAGCAAATCCTATTTCTAAAAATTGTATTCATATTCTTTCTCTTCATTCTTATTCGTTACTAGGTACTCTAGAATCCTGACTGCGTTGTTATTTTTCTTTTATCATGTATTCTTTTCTCAATGCGTAAGTAATCCTTCATGTATACTCGCGACGAAAACTGTTCTGAAAAGAACAGTTTTCGTCGTGAATGGCTAAGGTACTATTGCCGCGTTCTTTATTTCTATGTTATGAGCCTGTGAGATGAAACACGCTCCAAGTGAAATACTTGAAGGAATATAACTTGATTAAAGCACTTTCTAGTGTTGTGTTGTTTAGCGATGTTAAATATTTACATATTTGCATGCTGATGTATGCAATCAGTTTTCGCTATTTAGATTTGTTTGCCTTACAAAATATTATTGTGTTTTGTATGGTTATTTTGATTCTTAACCGATGATAGATGTAGATGTCTATGGGCAACAGCTTCTATACTTATCATCAGATAGATTGTTTGCCCGTTTGTCACCCCACTTTTATAAAAAATCTCATTCGTCGTTGTAAGAAGCAACTTACACAGGCCTAGGGCACGAGATCATACGCCCTCCTATAAGCATAACCATTTTGTATTTATATAGGTACTAGCTTTTATCCACGACTTCGTCTGCGTAGAAGTTAGCGCCAAGTTTTCGCCTTATTATTATTTGAAAATAAGGCGCAAACTTTGCTAAAACAAAGGAATGGATTTTTTATTCTTAATTTTATAAATTGAAAGCGTAGTTAGATTTAACACTTTTAGTTACAAGGATATTTAGTTAATATAAATTCACAAAAATAAACATGAAGTGGATTTTTTTACGGATAAGTCCAATGATTGAATTTCTAGTTTAATTCAAAGAAATGTAAAAAAAATAGATACCAAGGTAAGTGCTTACGTTAAGCTTCTATTAAGTGTTGGCATGCAGATACAACAAAATACAAAGCCAAAATCAATATTTTTTCACAAAGTCGATACTATCTACAATCTATTAAAGTCCACTGTCAATATTTGTGAATTACGATAGTCATTAGGACGCTATACGTTTTTCGGAACTATTGAAGCTCTTTGCGTAATTTTTGTTCATTCCATATACAGCGGAAAAACACATTTTTTTTATTGGATAAGGGTAACAAGCGAGCACACAGTCCATGTGATGGTAAGTGGTTGCTGTGGCCAATAAGATATCTACAACTATCCTCGTTTGCGAATCAAAATGCAAGTGTGTTGTCAGCCGTAAGGACTAAGATGGAATGCCTCTTATCCAGTAAAAAGGGTCTCCGGTTCTCTACACTCACCATACGAAACACAGCAGCATTAAGATGCTATTTTACGCTGGTATTCTATGAAAGCGTGCTCCTCCCCGGTTGAGTTGACCCATTCGTGCTACAACTATACAATTAACATAGCTGCAGCATGGCTCTACCACGTATAAATGCACGTTTGAAAAATGCGTGCCTCTGGTAGTAAAAGACGACGGCTCGAACAGAGGAAGTACAAAGATCTCACAGAATACCAGCGTGAAGTAAAAGCTTTACTTCTATGTGTCGTTTGGTAAGTGCAAGTGGCCGGAGCCCTCCCGCCTTACCCTCCCAGCCTCCACTCCTCTCCGAATTAGGTAAGGGACTACCCCAGGAATATACAAGCACCCCTGGTAATGGTGAATCCCTCACTAAGTATCCACATTTAGGCTACCCTAATCTTCTTGAGCTGAAAATTTCTGCAACATCAGGGCGCTTAACTCGATCTTTAACGCCGTCCATTTGCATCTGGAGACAACGAAGCCGGTCTTACTCCTTCTGAACGAGACGCAGGTGTCCTCTCTAGCCGATACTTGCTTCCTTGTTCGTAACTTTCCTGCCCGGGAATAAATTGGAACAGTTGTTTGTACCTCGAGCTACAGTTTGAGTATACGTCAGATAGGATATCTGTTCTTGACACCTGTCCATCTTTTAGCTTTCTACAGCGGTAATGCCCACACAGACCGACTCATCAACCACTTCCAAATGGCTACAGATTGCATGTTACAACAGAACCCATCCACAGAGATCGTGATCCTTAGCGATTTTAACGCCCACCACATTGTAAATTAATACTTTCGTAATATTTTCGTGATTTCAGTAAATTAAAATGAATACTTTCGTATTTGAGGGCTACAATAGGTCAATAGAAGAAACGGAAAAAACCAATTTCGAAAACATCATCGATATGTTTGCGTCGCAGAAGGCCAGGAAGATGCAATTGTTAGTGTAACGGTTTTACGGATTTACATTCGCTATAAAATAAAAAATAAATATGTTTCGTGAGATTTTTTGACTATTTTATTTAATGTATCTGGTTTTATATTGAAATAATTCACGAAGCTTTCCTTCCGAAGATTCTCCTGCGTAGAACTTAACTAATAAATCCTGCAGATTTATAATGGTGGTTTTTGGACAAGTAGCTCAGGTATCTAAAACGTTTTTTTGTTATTATCAAATGTGCGACATTGGGAAATGCTTAAAATAACAATTGAAGATCTATTATTTTCACGTAAAAAGGCCTTTATACCTGATCCTATAACACTCAAAGTTTTTATGTAAAATGTTTTTTAATAAAAAAAAAGTTAAACAACCATTTTGAATCAAAACTTTATGAGATAGAACAAAGTGGAAGAACCTTCATGTCTATTGTGTAAAATTGCAAATCATAATTTTTTTTTTCAAACTATTTATATTCCATAAAATAATCATTCGAAATAATTATTAAACATTTTTATTTTATCAGTTATCGATTTTACAAAAAAATCTTGCATGTTTTTCAGATAAAGTACTCCTTATCACTCCTGGTATTGCTCTCTTTCTGTTAGCGAAGTTTCGTCACAATCGTTACATCCATACAGAAGATTAGTCCGGACAGATGATAGACAGAATAAAAGAAATGGTTAGGTATGTTATAATAATATGTAAATAACCTCTTGAGTTTAATAGAAGCCAGTTATTTCAATATTATAGACAGATATTTCAATTTTATTTATATGTATGGTAGGTAATCTCCCGAGAACGACGGCTTTAAAGGCAAATCTTCGTCCTTACTATTGGAGAGACCCATATCCAGCAGTTCAATGTTTATTTGCTAAAGGGAAGGAGAAAAAGAAATAATTCCAGCAATGTTATTAACATTATAAGAAGAAAAGACCGATTACCACTTCGCTTATCATACAAGCTTACGTACACATCACGTACGACACAGTCTACCTGATGGTAAGCGGATGCTGTGGGCCATAGACATCTACACCGGAGACCCTTTTTACTGGAATCGAGGCATTCCATCTTAGTCCTCACGGGTGACAATGCATCTGTATTTTAATTCGTAATCGATGATACATTTAGATGCCTACGGACCACGGCAACCACTTACCATCAGGTGGACTGTGTGCTCGTTTGTCACCCTTATCCTATAAAAAAATCTTTTAAACAAGAAGGTCACAGAAACGTTATTACCTCAGAGGAATGAAGATGATGATGCCTCACAGTTTATAATTATACTGGCTTTTTTACGACAGCTGTAGGTGAATATATATCAACCTAGATTGACGCCTAAGCGGAAAAGAAAGCCTTACCGTCAACTAAATGCATGCAGTATGTTAGTTTTTGTATCGTAGGTATTTACTTGAATACATATTATATCGGACTACTCGAGCTTAATCAATGAATAATTAGACAAATACATAATAATAAAACTTGTGATTTGTTTTATTTGTTAACGCTATAAAGCAACTTTAGTGCTTTCAATGGGTTTCATAGATAATATCATTATATTTTGCGAAAAGTAGGGAGTTTGACATTAAGCATGAGTTCTATAATAAATAAATAGCTTTGTGTTTTGTAGCTCAGGGGATAAAATCGCATCAAAATATTATTGTACGTAAATAAAGCGATATCGATCTCCGTCGGCATCAATAAAATATTTAAACGAAATTTTAAGCGCTGATTTACCACTTTCGTAACAGCGCATTAAAATACCACGAAAAATATTGCATATCTGATAAATTAAAAAAATATATGTAAAGAATATGAGAATAAGCAAGTCCGCCAATGCACATTGAATCCGTGTGCCGGACTTTTCTTAGCGGTGAAAAGAAAACCTGTAAAAATATGTCATGGATACGTGGAATAAACCAACACCATTAGGGCAGCGCGGTGGACTCTGATCCAAAAACCTTCTTCTAACTTTAACTAGGAAATTCTTGTCCAGTTGTGGAATTTACTCACAGGTAAGTTGTTACTTTATTTCTGTTTTATATATTGTCAGAAAATACTTACTTGATAAGTAAGTTCGTATCCAGTGAAACATTGTATGGCAAGCTGTATGATCATCGCAGCTAAGAAAGCCAACGATGTTACCAGCCGTATTGACTTAAAACTGGATGCATCTTTCTGTAAAAGTGCGTAGGAAAAGACTAGAAAGGACAATTCTAATAACTCACTTATTTACGTATATATTTCATTTAAATCCATTAATGTTTGCATATAAA
Source organism: Parnassius orleans (assembly GCA_029286625.1). NCBI lineage: Eukaryota > Metazoa > Arthropoda > Insecta > Lepidoptera > Papilionidae > Parnassius > Parnassius orleans. The sequence goes on along the minus strand of JAGSMP010000027.1, from coordinate 750,743 downwards.
AAAATATCACAAAGCTTTTTTAAATATAATTAAATAAAACGAAAAAACCAACAGCTCTCTTGTGTATCATTATTCAAATAATGTTATGAAATTAAAATGTTATAATATCTGTCATACCGAAACTTGAACCATTACTACGCAAATTGCCGCCGTGCTAGACAGCAATTGAGTCATGAAGCCATAAGAATAAGTCTTCGCGAATTTTTCCACGCAGCTGTAAGAAGAACAAACAGTTACGAATATTATCTTACTTATGCATAACGATGCGATGACAAAGTAACATATATGATAGTGAGAAAGTTACTTCGTTGGGCCTAAATTATAATGCAAATATACAACATGTTACGTAGCTTATGAAGAAAATTTTATTTAAATTGTTATAATTTTTTTCAACAACATTAATAATCTGCCAGCATCATACTTACAAACAAAATGAATATTGCAGAATTGATCTTCCTCTGATGTCGAATCGTGAATAGTACTGTGTGAATGCGACTATCTGTGCTGAACAAGTAGAGCTTTAATTAAAGTTTCTATGACTTCTTTTCATTTAAAAAACTGACGGTGAATATGAAACGCGGGTTATGTTGATTTGGGCGTGTGAAAAAAGCCACCGAGCGACAATATTGGTAATCTTAAGATATTGCAGCCTGTCATATCTACACAGAATGCGGTTCCCTTTATTGCTCACATCGGTTGAGAATTGATATTTTTTCGCGCAGCGGGACACTATCATTTGCAGGATTTTCAATATGGTATTGCTCCTTTTTAACTTTTTACGGATGCGCGTGGTTTGGGTCGTGAAAATGTAATTCTGAATATAAAGTTTTTATTCCATGTCACTGTAATTGGATGTCCAGTGCAGTGTCCCGGTAGACTATTTATTCACACATTTATCGAAGTTAAGCTCGCGCTATGGCGCCAACTAGTCTGCTAGTTAACTTACAGTGAACATTATAGCAATTTAACAGAGTTTGTGCAATCCGAACACGGTTTGCGTGCCAAAACGCACATGTTACGTATTATGCGTCGTGCTTTAGGGGACTAAGTATAAAAAAATTAAATAGCATGTTGGCAATTATAAATAGAAATAATGTCATTGGAAGGGGGAGGAGGTATTAAGTCATGTAATTCCTGCGTGCACTTCCTAAAATTATCATGTAGAAAACCGATAGATAGACCGGCTACATCGACTAAATCGAGATCACCAATAAATCTCTATACTGCGTCTAAAGTTGTTCGTTGGTATTTTGCATCACCAGGCTATATGTAGCTGCAGCACTCTAATACTTTCACCCTAGCCTAATATTAACACATCTTCTTCTTAATCAACCCGTAAGTCTACACTGCTGAACATGGTCCTCTATGAATGTAGGGAGGATTTGCCTTAATCCTCAAGTTTGGCTGACGATTGAGGTTTTCAGTAACAGATGCCTCGAACCTTTGCCGCTGTTCCTCGTCGCCGGTCAAAGCATTTTGAGTTTAGCGTAAACGAGATGTTATACTACCATCTATTGTAATACAATCGAGACATACGGGTCGATGAAATGGGGTGATCAATTCCCTTAAGCAACTACTTCAGCGCATAGATTCTCACACTTATAGATAGTTCATTTTTACTGAACATCTAGTATATTTTGGGAATTCCGTATGAAGGCAATTTAGTTCTGTATGATAAAATGTGTTAATATTAAGCTGTGTGGTGGCATAAGTGACCCAACAGCCTATTTCGTCTCGCCCACAAAAGTTTTAAGTTTTAAGTAATTTAAACATAGCGGTTTAACTACCACGTTTTTGCTAGCCGTAAAATATTCAGATTAGTGACGGGAAGGTACCAACGTCTGAAACTGAGATACCCAGGCGGAGTGATTATTGTAAATGGTCTCTACGGGTAGATACCATGTTTAGTAGTGGAATCTTATTGTTGTTGATGATTATGTTGAATCTAATAATAATAATAAAATAATATAATAAATGCACAGGGCGGAATATCAGCGTATTAAAGCAGTATAATGCTGCTTAATTTCGCTTGGTAAGTGACGAGAACCGGAGACACTTATTTTTAGTAACGAAGCATTCTCTCTTTGATTCTTAATCGAGGATTGATATGCAAGTGTCATTAGGTGGCTAGGTCATGTTGTTCGTTTGTTGTTACTTGTTTAAATAATCGAGCGTAAGGCGTGATAACATTAACTACATTCAACAAATTAGCATAAATTATTTTAATTTATTAATGTCCTCCAGACATTCTGCGCAGGACAAGATAATGCATGAGTGTGTGCGCAAGCAGGTGCACTCGCTATTCCTTTGTAGTCCGATGGGACGTCAATCCGACACGACCAGAGAGAGATCAGGCGCAGAACCAACGGCTTTACTTACTTTCCGAGGTACGGGGTTGAAACACCGCCAACTTCCTGATTTTGGGCTGCTACTGACAATTTCATGACCAAGTAAAAAAAACAATAAAACTGATTTTGGCCTGACCAACCAGGCAGTCGCGCTTAGGACCTTTAGACCAACGAGGCAGTCAGCTTCATTTTTATATCACGAGTCTAATTTATTACTTATTATTATTATTATATATTTATAAATTCGGCAAGAGTAATATATTAGGCGCTTCGAAAAACAAGAAACTTTTTCTTACCTAGTTAATAACTGATGTTGTTTAATACAATCTTTCAGCACAACTTCCAAAGCATCTTCAATTTCTTTTTGGGTTCGGTATTTCCTTACAAAATGTTCTCTGTAATTATTTTCGATATCGTAGTGGACGTCCATAAAATCATTGTGAGTGCTCCCGTTAGTTCGAATGCCTTCAGATAGTTTAGCGATAGTTCGATCATATGCAGTCATGAACGCCTCTTGTAAGATTGTAAACTGAGAGCTCATGTGAAGAATAATCGAACCAATGAATGTATCGATTGTCATAACAATGTGACCAGTCCACAAATGGCCTATAGTTTCGAGTAGGAAGGTAAATATATATGATTTCTCTGTTTGATAGCTCCATGGTATATAAATTGGTTGTGGTAAGGTTCTGGGAGATTTAGTTGTCGAGTCATTTAACAGAGAAACTTCATTCTTCCAACGAATATCTTGTATTATTCCATAAGCACTGGTGTTGGCAATCGTCATCCACCCGAAAAATACGAATGATGCTGTTAGTATTCTTGTAATTTTAATAGTTCGTCGATTTTTTTCATTGTTTTGATAATATTCTTGTAAACCTATTTCTAAAGTGCGAACAGTGTCTTGAATTTCTTGATTTAAAAAAAAGAAAATATAAAGTTTTAAGAGCGTTAAGTCGTCCGTTATAACAAAAGAAAGGCTGAACATGAATCTATCCAGTTTCTTTTCACCGATGAAGGGATCTATCGACTCAAGTCCTATGAATCCCGCCACCCAAACGAGTTCCGTTATAACAGCGTAATAAAAGTACCAACCGTGAAAGTTTCGTGTGTCTGCTTCGTCTGGATGATGCCACCATCCGACCCCCAAAAACCTTAATAAAAGGTAATGTAATGCGAAATAACGTCTCGGTCGAGATAACATGTTCATAGCATTCGTCATTTTTATGAGAACGAACTTAAAAACTGAGGTAAGAAAAATACGTACACAAAATAAATATTTTTGTCGTCCGGCAAGAGGTGTAGCGACAAAATTAGACGTGATTTAATTATTTAATTTGAACACTTCACTGATTATATAATTAGTAGGTTTAGAATATACGTTCAAATGTAAGCGGTAGCAATTTTTCATTAAATAATTTAAATGAGTAATAATAACATTTAAGTCACCAACGATCAACACCGCGATCGAAAAATCACTGGATATAAAAAGTAAATGTCCAGTGAATTTTACAGTCGTCCTTTGACTGTCGTCATACTTGTGTGTTTAATACTACAATCGATTTGTCAAAGTTCAGTGCAATTAGCGGTGTCCAATACATGCTGTATTGAACGCATTTTGCTTAGTTCTGCTTAGCACATATGTACTTAAATTATTTTTCATTATAATTACAGTCTGTGCTAAGTATTGTAAAATTAATAAAACAAAAATATATTAACTTACTAATGTACATCCCGAAGAGGTTGGAGTAGGTATGAAAAGTTAACTTTTTATACCAGTTTAATATTAAAATTTTGGTTTTTTATAAAGAATTATGGAGACAAACCAGCACTAAGTTCACCTGATGGTAAGTAGATACTGTGGCCCATAGACATCTACATCTATACTGGATTAAGTATCAAAATGTCAACCCTGGGGACTAAGATGTAATGCCTCGTTTCCAGTTAAAAAGGTCACCGGTTCTCTACGCTCACTATACGATTTTACGCTCGTACTCTGTGGGAGCGTGGTCCTACCCCGGTCGAGCTGGACCAGTCGTGCTACAACCATAATATAGTTGCAGTATGGTTCTACCACTTATAGGTTACTAGCTGTTACCCGCGGCTTCGCCCGCATGGTCACTGGGAAATGAACTATCCATTGCTTTTTGAATTGAAAGAAAACTGAGTTTTATAGATTTGTCAGAGATGCAGCCATTAAAAGGAAACTGAGCATAATTATCCGTCAGGGATGCAGGCTTTTGAAAAGAAACTGAGCTAAATTGATTCGTCAGAGATGCAGTTTTCTGAATTGAAAGGAAACTGAGCCAAATAAAAGATCCGTCAGAGATGCAGCCTTTTGAGTTGAAAGGAAACTGAGCTTAATAGGTCCGTCAGAGGTGCAGCATTTGGAATTGAAAAGAAACTGAGCTCAATAGGAAATTTTGAATTGAAAGGGAAGATCTGTGGGAATTCTGATTAATTGATTGTGGGAATTTTGGAAAAAAAACTAACTGAACACTATTTTAAGACGCTACTGTACACAATGTTATATGTTTTTCCATTCGGGGAAAGAATGTGGAATTCTGGGCATTTGACACACGCGAACATGCTACATACAGCTGACCATGAGAGAAGCACGGTTTTCTAAGTTGACCTCCGCTACCTGTAACGTTTGCCCTTGCGCTTTATTAATTGTCATTGCAAAACTGAGCTTAATAGGAACTGCAACCTTTTGAATTGAAAAGGAAGATCTGTGGAATTATAGGGATCCGTGGTATAATAACATTTTCACCTTTTCCTACGCCTGTCAAAATTGTAGCACCGATTATGTTCCGTCCAAGATGTGTCACACGCAGCCTTGTCCCGTTACATAACCGAGGAGCATCTAAATTTCGCATTAGCATGACTGGGACGCCTAATTTTAATTGAAGCTTATGTGAGGGCACACCTGACAACTCTAGAGAATTTAGAAACTACGGGATATGAAGTGCTCTGTTCTGTGTCCATAACTGTGTCTACTGACAAATACTCTGTTATTTCTCCTGCTACTTCGCTTAATATATCTGAATTTATTTTGTTAACGCTCTCATTTTTTGGTGCAAGAATCGCCCTTTCACATAAACATTTGTCTTCATGCATGTTGTTCGTTAAATCTGAATAAACGCTTAATTGCGAGCGTTTCGGAATGACTCTGTACTAAATTACAAAAATCTCTCGTCAATTTAACGCAGCCCTCAGCATCCGTTTACAACCGCCCATCGCCAATTTTTAATAGTGTGTCAGCATAGTTTCCAGCATTGATATCATTATACAAATGCATTCTCATATTCGTAGTTAAACTGAATTTTGTCACCTTGTTCCATAAAATAGACGACTTGAGGCATGCTTTAATTTTATCTGCAGGTGTGCCCTTTTGAATGACAGGTAAAGTTTGGCGAAAGTCACCAGCCAGTAAAACCACCATTCCTCCCATTACATCGGTATTGCTGCGCAAATTCTGGAGCGTTCGATTTAGTGCTTCTACAGCTTTTTTATGCGACATTGTACTTTCGCATAAAAAAGCTCGTGCACTATTTTTGCTAAAGTTGCAGATCGGCGATTCTTCGTGGACTAGATTAAGAGGGAGTTTTAAAACAGAATGTGCAGTGCGGCCCCCGCTTAGCAGCGTGGCGGCTATACCGGAGGAAGCTACAGCAACAGCAATGTTTTTATCTTTCCGTACTTGCGCTAATAATAAATTTAACAAAATGTCTTCCCAGTTCCTCCAGGGCATCTAAAAGAAAAGTGCACCATTTCCAGATTCAATTTGTCCTAATACTTTGTCAAAAACTCGCTTTTGTTCGGGAAGCAAGCGGGGTACAAATTCGGCTACTTGCTGCTGCAAAGCTGGTATATCGTAGTTTGTTTCACGTATAATTTCATCACTTAGTTCATTTTCGGTTGTTCACTGAGGGCTTATCATTCCAAAGTCGCTTAATTTTTTGCCTACCATTGCCATTACTTTATCTTCAATTTTCCAAGTGCTTCATTATAAATGTGTTCATTGTATGTCATGTTCGCGTGTCTGCTGTAACCTTCGCAAAATATCTTCCGCCATGTACTCTTTATATTTGTCCCACAATTTATGTGCATTAGATAGCCCGCAAGATGATATGAGAGTTGCATAAAGATCCCTCATTTTGGCTGGTGACTGGCACTGCACAGCTTCCTCCATGGTTTCATCCCAGTGATTATCGTTTTCTAAAAGATGCAGAGCTTCACATGCTTCTCTATAAGTTGCGCATTCCTGACCGTTGACAGTTTTAAGGTCTTTATATCCTGTAGGACCCCGAACATGGTGCAATCAAAATAGCAGCAATCGTAAACAGAAACATTCAAAATTAGTTACATGGACACACGACCAAGGGCATCTGATGACTTTACACCGGGCCAATTTGCAACAGGCGCGCCTTGAATACGGCATTTCCACTCCTTCCTAGATGTGTTCCAAGTATAATAGCGGGGGACTTCAGAATATAACAACGTTTTTGCAAAGGGGTCGGTTTGACAAAGTTGAAAGAAGGCTGTTAGTGTAGTTTTTGGCGGTGATGCAATTCTTTCTTGGAAATTTTTTTGGGTGAAATATACACGCTCTCCATTTTCTAAGTGCACAGCAAAGTGAGTAACTGTTGGGTGCCTTTCGTGTAAAGGGAAGCCAAGGAGACGCCACGCTGCCTCGTTACTGCTGACATAACGCCCTGCTTGAAAGGTCTGTATGAAGTACGGGATAACGGGATTTGCCTCACCTTCACTCCTGAGATTAAGTATTGCTTGGTCGCTTTCTTTATTTATGTACTTACAGATATACTTGATTGCGCGGACAGAGCTACCTGCTTCTACATTAATGTGGGCATTAAACATTTTACATAGAATTGGCGAATACGGGACAATCCAGCTGTTATCTAAGGTTTCGAACGCTCCAGAGCGAGATTTGATTGTAACTTTCCTGCCACCATCTTCGGGAGCTCTGCGTCTGTATAAAGGGTAGCCATTGTCATTGTGCACTGTTTCTTTTAATAGCTGTTTAGGGAATTTCTTTGTAGATTTTCCTTCTTTCATACATGGCGATATTGAATTTCATGCTCCACATGGACCGTGAATCATATTTCGGACGATGGTATCATACAATTCTTTATCTTGTTCAGGATCCGGAATCTCGGCGCTTATTATGTCGTCTATTTGGCTGGGCCGCAACTTCTTAAGCCATATTAGAATGTGGGCATGTGGTAATCCTCTTTTTGCCATTCAATTGAATACATGAAGCACTGCACCTCTCCGAAAATTTACCCTTTGTTAATTACATACATTAATTTTTGTACTTTTAATCTAAATACTCTAGCAACTAAATCGTGTCTGTCAGTACTTTTTTGGCCCGGCATTAGCTCCTCGGTTATTTCTTTCCATGTGGGATTGCAAGTAAAAGTAACAAAAAGATCAGGTCTTCCGTAAGTTCGTACAAAGGCGAATGCGTCTTGTGTGTACTAATGTAGGTAGCGGGGACTGTTAAAGAATGATGAGGGCAGAATTACAATTTTACCTAAATCTCTGGGGTTTACATTGGCGTCGCTAGAAACTGCATCTTGTAAATGTATATAATTCTCAACGAGCAGCTTTTTTTCATTTAAAGATATATAACGGAGACGTTCACTTTCTACCTTCACATACATGTCTACCAAAATTGATTAAAATCATTTTCTCGCAACATCATATGATACGAATAAAAATCCATACATGATACTTTTTTGTTCGGAGTAGGATCCTTTGTGACCGGGTTAATGACTGGAATTTGAAAATGATAACCCTCTTGTCCTTTGCAATAAATCAATGGGTATTGCAGAGCGTCATAAAACTTGTGTGTATCGGCTACCCGTTGCAACGTATCATCACGTGCTCGCAAGACAATGTCTCGTGAAGAAAATTGATCACCACTAATTACAGCTGCTATTTCGTTTATCAAAGGTGCATTGTAGCGCCTTTCATGCTCTCCTCGAGGGGTCCGATCTGCGTGAATGACGACTTTATAATCCTCTTCAGGTAGGTTTTCTAAAGCAGTTTTAAATGTTTTGACTAAAATGTTACGTTCATGCAAGAATCTTTGAATTTTGAACACTGTGTCTCTCTCAACTCCCTGGATAAATTGGCAGCGACGGTCTACCTCAATTTCTTCGTCACCCATAAAATATACTTGTAAAATGTATGCTGTTCGTTTTAGCTGGAAAAAGTGAACCTATTCTATGATAAATTTGCCCTTGCACCGTAAATGTAGGCGAAAATCCCGGCATTATTATTTCCGGTCAACTCGAAGGACGTCATTTGAAAGCATGAGTTATATTTCCGGATCCTGTTTAAAAGCGCCGTGACTCATTAGCATCATATAAAAGAGAGTTTTCAAAGGTTCTTCTGGTTCCCCAAGTAACGGAAGAGACACTTTGCCATTGAACAGCACATGCCTGCGGTCTCATCTTTCCATTTTAAAGCGCTGCAAAATCGACACGCCTTGTCCATCAGTCCGATAACAACTAACCTGTGATTTTTATAATCAATCAACGGATCATAATTGAATGCTGCGTCATTAAAACCGACCAATTGTTTCTTTGAAAATTTTGTCGACATTCAGCTTGAGCTGTGCATTTGCATCTCTTCGCGCCTGTGTCTGTTCTGTTGTTTCAGATGCCCTTATAGTAGATTGACGTTCAGCTTGCTCAATGAGTCTGTGTTGAGTTTCATCAGGTGTTTCCGCGGCTCTTAAGGCGGCCTGACGTTCCGCTTGTTCGAATAGCCTTTGCTGACTTTGAGCAGGTGTTTCAGTAGCTCTTAAAGTAGATTGACGCTCTGCCTGTTCAAGACGCCTTTGCTGACTTTGAGCAGGTGTTTCAGTAGCTCTTAAAGTAGCTTGACGCTCTGCCTGTTCAAGACGCCTTTCCTGACTTTGAGAAGGTGTTTCGGAAGCTCTTAAAGCAGCCTGATGCTCTGTCTGTTCAAGACGCCTTTGCTGACGTTGAGAAGGTGTCTCAGATGCTCTAAAAGCAGCCTGACGCTCTGCTTGTTCTTGCCTTCTCAGTTCAGCATCTTCTAAAGATTCTAGCGATCGAGCTAATCTTTTCGCTTGTCTTTGAGAAGATACTCTTGAAAGGCTGGACTTACGTTTGCGAGGCATTATGAAGTAAGAAAAAACCTATTTATAAAAAAACTTTAAAATACCTAAAAGGAATAAAATTTCCTTTTAAATATTTTTTTTAAAAGCAAATCCAAAATATCTAAAAGGAATAAATATTCCTTTTAAATATTTTTTAAAATCAAAACAATAAAACCAATTCAAGACACAACACGAATCCGAAAACGATAGCCAAAAAAAATTGAATCAACTTAAACCAAATCACAAAACAAATCGCAGAAAACCGAAATCGAAAGCAGTAGTCAATATAAATATAACCAACGAAAAAGTAAGTGTATAGGTACCGTATACACTATCTATACTAATAATATTCCTTTGAAATATTGTTAAACAACCTAAAACAACGAAAACCAATTCACGATTCTAAATAAACAAAATTCAAAATCAAAGCCAGAGTCTAAATATGTATAAAGGAATACCAACCAAATCAACAAAACCGATCCAAGAAAATACACAACCGAAAATGAAAGCCAATATAAATCCATTCAACCTTAACCAAATCACAAAGCAAATAACAAACAACCGAAATCGAAAGCAGGTAGTCGAATGCTACGAAATAGAAACAATTTAAGCGTATAGGTACCGTATGCACTATAAGTTGACGCGCGGCTCAACGGCGGGAGTTAAGTACATGTCAGGAAACATTTCGTTACCGCGTTTTAAAAACCTAGTAACGACATCTAGCGGAATCAATTTAAACTATGTATACGTTAGTTAATAAGAACTTTAAAAAAATATTTTTCTTATAATTTTGCACAATTTTTCTTATTGTAATACCGATTCATTCATAACCACATATAAGAACTGTATTCATTTCCGTTCAATAAATATTACTAAGGCTTATTAAACTACCGCGCAAAAAAAAAAATACGCTTACAAAAATTTCTCTGCAAAAGTATGCTTTGAGTAGTCTTATTCAGTGAGATAAAATAAAAGTATTTTCCTATTACGAGGGTGACACTGAAAGTTCTTAGAAAATCAAAAACTGAACAAACTAGCAAGTTATTAGTTTTATTATATCTTTTCAAAATAGTGTCCATTTACATCAATATATCGCTGCATCCGATGGAACCACTGAGAAAAGCACTTTACCCACTCGTCGTTAAGAGACCCCCTCTTCGACGGCATTTTGAAACGCAGCCACTACTTCCTCGGCGTCCATAAAACGTTTTCCTCGAAGTTTTTCTTTTATTTTCGGAAATAAATAAAAATCGCAAGGCCGGGGATATAGGGCGGGTGACCCAGTAATTCCACGTCTGACGTCGCCAAGTAGTCGATTGGTTGCTTGGCGGTGTGCGACGAGGCGTTGTCGTGGTGAAGGAGGATCCTACTGCGAGGTCGTTTCTCCCGAACTTTTTCCAAGACAAGTGACAAACAATTATTAGTGTACCACTATGCGGTAACTGTTTTTTGATCCTCTAAAACAATTGTTGCGTAATGACCTGTCCTTCCGAAGAACGAGGCCGCCATCTTTTTTCCCACGCTTCGACCTCTCTTCACTTTAGTTGGCAACTCTTCGGAAGGAAACACATAGACAGCAGACTGTCTCTTAGCTTCAGGATCATTACAATAAATCCAGCTTTCGTCACCCGTAAGTATGTCGAACACAGCATTTGAGTCACCTCCGTTAAATCTTTGAACCATTTCACGACACCAATCAACACGACGGAGTTTTTGGGCCTCTATCAAATTATGAGGTATCCACCGGGCACAAAGGTTCCTGACCAATAAATGTTCATGGAGGATTTTGTACACTTGACTCATACCGATGCCTAAGCTTGTCCGAATCTGCTGATAAGTCTCTCTTTTGTCAGTCTCTATCATACGCCGCACATCACTGATGTTATCTTCAGTCGTCGCCGTAGAAGGCCGTCCCTCACGCAGATCATCGGTGAGATTAGTGCGACCACTTTTAAACTCATTAAACCAGTTGTAAACGAGATGGGGCTTCATCGGAAAGGCCAATCGAAGTCTATCATAACTTTCTTGTTGACTTAAATGACATCGAAAGTCATAAAAAATCATTGTACGAAAATTTTCTCGCGTTTAATTCATGCTGGCGTGACAGACAATTTTCAATTTGCCGCCAAATCTTAAGCAAATGACAAATTAATAAAATACATACACAATAATATTGGCAAAGAGTTCCATTTTCAAAATTTGAACTTATTTTTTTATTATATCGTTTACAAGTGGCCAGTTCTAAAAATTTTCAGTGTCGCCCTCGTATGACCCGACTACCATTTGTACGATTACAAGATGGTTAAGAGTAGAAACTGGAGTAGAAAATAATGACTTTCAGAAAGAGAGGAAATTGTAATATTTAAATTGGTTGTTTCTTCTAAAGACTTAGCCGAATAGTCCGAAGGAATAGGATATAGATGGAAAACATTGCGTTGATCATGACTTCTTAACTAAAATCGCATGGAGTTTATTATTATGAAACTAAAAAGTAATATATCGGAATAATGAATTGGCATACTCTGTGCATTTATATGACAAGTGGTAAAATTAAAAATGTTGTACAACCGACTTCTATATAAATAAAATGAGAACATTATCAATGTAGTCGAAGTCAATTAAATACGCATTTAATAATGCTATAGGATAACTCAAAAACTACTGGTCAGATCTTGATCAAATTTATATGGGACTACATGAGAAGCAATACCAACTTTCAAATAATAAAATAATCATCAAAATCGGTTCACCTAGAAAAAATTACCTCAGAACTTTTTCACAACTTCACACAAAAAAAAAACAGCCGAATTGAGAACCTCCTCATTTTTTTGAAGTCGGTTGAAAAATATTGTACTATATATTAGAAATTTAATACCTTACTATTGTATAGGCATATTACAAAGAGGAATTTTTAAGCAAAAGTTACCCCGAAAAACCCTGTTTGTGGTTGTGGTCCGACAAAAATTTTCCGATAAAAAGCGTTGAATAACCTACGCAATAAACCAGATCTCACAATTCTCCGCGCAGATAAAGGAAATGCCACGGTATTCATGGATACGTCAGATTATAATTTTAAAATACAAGAACTTTTGTCGGATTCAAGCACTTATAAAAAGGTTAAAAGCGACCCAACAAATAACACACTTAAAACAACTAGTGATCTCATAAAGAAACACTCCGAAAAATTAAATCTGGATGTAAAATCGATAATACCTACGTGTGCCAACCCACCGAAGTTGTATGGGTTACCAAAAATACACAAACCCAATGCTCCACCACGTCCCATAGTTAGCCAAATCGATTCACCAACTTACAGATTGGCTCAACACTTCAACGCTCAACACAGCAAAAATACTCACACAGCTCAGAGGACATACAAGAGCACACACAAAGGATTCCTACCATTTTGTCAGCGAGATTAAAGACCTACATCTGGCAGACAATAAAACTATGGTCAATTTTGATGTGCAGTCTCTGTTCACATGTTTACCTGTTGAAGACTGCATCTCGATTGTAACTAGAAGGCTGGAGGAAAACAACATGCCTATAGAATATGCAGTATTACTCAGACACTGCCTTACATCTGGCTACCTATTGTGGAAGGAGGAGTTCTACAAGCAAGTAGATGGTGTGGCGATGGGCTGACCTGTATCTCCCATTGTCGCCGATATATTCATGGAAGACTTTGAGGAGGAAGCCCTACTTACTTCTCCCGTAAATTCAAGAATCTACAAGCGGTTCGTAGACGACACTTTCACAATTCTACCTTTAGATAAAGTAACTGCATTTTTAGACCATCTTAACTCCATAAATTCTAAAAGTCAGTTCACAATGGAGTTAGAGGCAAACAATTCTTTAGCTTTTCTAGATGTGTTAGTAATTCGGAATCCTGATAACACCTTGAGCCACACTGTGTATAGAAAAAAGATCCATACAGATAGATATTTAAACGGTGACTCTCATCACCATCCTTCAGAGTTACAGTAAACACCTGGCCGCCGAGCTCCAACACGTCAAGCAAGTTTTGCACGACAATAAGCTTCGGGTCCCGCGCCTACGTCACAGTGAACGAGTGAAGCCGGCCACAGTCGAGCGAGTGGCTGCTGTACTGCCATATATCAGAGGTGTCACTGACAAGATTGGCTACATCCTGAAGCGTGCTTCCATTAAAACATACTTCAAGCCGCCGAAGAAGATTAGTCAATTTTTACCATCAGTCAAGTGTAATGTCCCTCTGCAAGATGCAGGAGTGTACAAGCTTGATTGTGAATGTGGTCTCTCTTATATAGGACAAACTAAAAGATCAATAAAAACCCGCGTTAAAGAACACATAGCTGATGTGAAGAATCGACGCTCCCGGAAGTCTGCAGTCTGTGAACATGTACAGGATCGCCCCCGTCACTACATTAGATTTGATAGACCACAAATCCTCGCTAAAGAACACGGATTCCTTCCAAGGATGATTCGCAAGGCTATTGAAATCAAAAAACATCCTAATTTCAATAGAGAAGATGGCTGGGTGCTACCATCTGCTTGGGATCCTATAATTAATAAAATTAAATCCCAACCCAAGCATACAACTGCAAGACTTCAAGATACTGTAAGTTCATACTGCGTAGATCGGAACAAAAATTAATAATTTTTAATCTGGAGGTAACCGTGGTTAACTATGACATTGGGACGTCAAATATCTCCGTCCTCCCCGTGACCATGGGTGCTGTAAAGTACTCGAAACGTCGGGAATATAAAATAAGTTAACATACGCGATAAAATCCGTAAAACTAGATTTATTTAAATATGTATAGATTTTTTATAATAATTTTATCGATGTGTCATTCAATGTTTTTAATATTTATTATTATTTATAAGAGTCAAAATGTAATACATTTTTGTTAATTTTTGCAAACTAGTTAATATTATTTACAGCTTTATTTATAACGACAGATGAGGTGGTCTTTATCTGTAGACACCCTTAAAATCTCGCATTACTATAGTTTATGCGCATTTCATGGCATTCAAAGAAAATACAAATGCTGATGCATGAATTAAATGTACTATACTGTGCGCTATTTTCACATTACATTAAGTAAGAGACCGATTTTTTTTAAATTAATTAATTGAATTATTTGTACAAAGCTCCGTTAGTTTTCTTAAGTACACATCGCATAGTCTTATAGAACTATCTACGAACGATACTGCCATGATTTCTGCAGGGGTTGTTCTAAGTATTCCATGTGCTGAGTGAAGTACTCATTTAAAAAAAGGTTGCGAGAAAAGCGGACTAATTCTGAAGACTTTTTTCTGAAACAATTTGTTAAAATAGACACTAGACCAAAATATGCTGCTAGCAGCCCTAAATAACTTAATATGCATGACGCATTCTTCTTTAGACAACTTTCCACTATTTAAGATATTAGGCGTCTCCCCAACTCGTAGTTGAGACGTAATAAAATATTTAACTGTGATAACTGTCGTTTCTGATCTTGTGGACAGAGATATCTACTGCCCTCAACACCATTGAAAGTCACCTTGAAAGGTCTGAGGAATTGTCATATTTTTTATATAATCGTCATGACCTCATATTAAGTAAAAAGATGTGTATAAAGTGTACCATATTCTATCCCAGGACACGCTGAAAGCAACAACTCGACGGCTCCGCGAGTAGATTTATTTTACACCTTTTAGTTTTATAAATGTAATTAATATTTATTTTAAACTTTAAATTCAATATTAAACTTTAAAAAATTGTAATGCTAATGCGCTTTTTTCAAAATAGATTTTGAAAACAAGCGAGGTTAACAGTTTAAATGGCCCAGTAATATTTTCTTTACGCATAGTAATTTCGATGTACGAGACACCCGTCATCCAGATATACGGTGGATATGTAATCGGCAGTCCTTATTAATTTATTTACGAATCTCATTTATTTGCAAATAAAAGGCAAGGCCCGTTATAAAAAAATATACTTTCGAAAATATTTAATTCTTTTATTGGTAAATAAAGGTCTTTAATATAAGATCGACTGTACAGCGGCCCAGCGCCGAGCTGCGGTGCAGAGGGCTGCGCGCTCGAATCCTGCACGGAACCGGAACTATAGTATTTGCATGGCCCACAGGTTAATGTTCCGGGTCCGGACACTTATCCTTGCGCAATTCATTCATGTAAACTTCCTCCACGATACAGGAGAAAATCCCAATGTGGGGACAATATTATTTAAACAATAATATAATAAAATTATTGAGGCTATTTAACAGTTACTGAATGTTATTTAAATGCCATTCGCAAGTCTTTAATATTATTATTTAAAATGGCTCGTCTTTATATTATGTTTATTAATGTTTTTAAACTTAGAACTAAGAACATTTTGGAATTTGGTTTGGGTTTGACACCTAAACACATTGGACTTGAATTGTTGGAAGTTATTGCCGCAACAAGTAGTAAATTATTTACCGTTTCATCAAACTGCAATTGTTCCGCGTTAGAGAAAGAGTGTAGGCTTGACTTTTATTCCTGATGTTGAGTACTGATGATTTGAGGGCTATAGCCCCTTATTTAAGGACAGTACGATGCGGTCATTGGTAATAAGCGACCATTGTTTTATAAGCAACGCCAGTTGTCCTGCGTACTTTACCTTATCTATAGATAGATATCGCGATAATCCCGAGGAGATTGTGGACGGTGCACCCACCTTCGTTGGTGGGTCAGTAGCAATGTGGGTGCGCCTTGGCGCCCGCTCTGAGGCCCCGACGGATACCGATGGCTGGTCGAGGTATGCTTCCAGTCATAGGCTTCTGGTTATAGCAGTATCGGTTACCTTTATCTTGTCATTCATTGTTGTAGCGCCAATTTTTGTGCAGTTGGCTAGGATAAAGTATTAAGCACAGAGATATTTGCGGTCTCTTTGTCTAAACCTGGTGTGGCTATATGTTGCAGACGAATATTTAATTCGCAGTGTATGTGTAGACCAAATTCTGTCACAGAAGACAAATCCTTGCCCAGGACTTTTAATATGTCAGCATCTATACCTGAATTTGACGCAGGGGCGATCGGAATTTCAATAAGTAGTAGTAAGTACAGGTCAAATCGGACCGTCTATTCCAATGGATTCCTTAGTTCCTTTTTACTCCCTTTAAGCTCCTTTAAATTAGCGGTTTCTCATTAGGCTAAACTAAAAAGGTTTTTTTTAAAATAGGGTATTCAAAATCTTATTATAGAAACGCTAGTCAGCCTATATACGTCCCACTGCTGATCACAGGCCTCCCCTCATTTCTGAGATGTGTTTAGGGCAAACAAGTGTCCGCCGCGCTACCCCAATGCGTGTTAGTAAACTTCACATGTCTTCGAAATATTTTTTTTCTTACTTCTCAGACATGTAGGTTTCCTCACGATGTTTTCCTTCACCGCCGAGCATTTGGTAAATCAGCACTTAATTGCAATTAACAATTTCATTGGTGCGAACGGGGATCGAACTCGCATTGCTCGCGTACTGTGAATTTTACAGCGAGCGTTAACCATCTGAGCTACCACGGCTTTTTTTGTTGTTTTTTTATTACAGAAAACAAAGAAATAATTATGAATTCATTCTATATTATCGGATATTATTTGAAAGGTGTGGTTTTCATAGGAACTGAAATGGACGAACCTTAATTTATTTTTCACTAGCGACCCGCCTTAGCTTTGCACGAGTGATTTCTGGATTTCGACAAAAGCGCCACCTACCCGATTCAAATGTAAATTTAACATCCTGAGATCCATTCAAACATGCAAAAAAAATTTCAAAAAATTCGGCTGTGCCGTTTTTGAGTTTTAGCAAGACTAATGGACAGAAATTGATTTTTATATATTATAGAGAAAGAGATTATTCGATATTATTTGAATCGCACCCTTCAATTGATTATTGAGTTAGTCTGAAATGAACTAAGCTTCCTTTATTCTTCATCATAGCAGATTATTTAATAGGCGAGTATTCAGTTCCTTTGAAATGAGCGAACCTTACTTTATAAAAGGCATTACGTGTTACAGTTCCTATGAACTGAAGTTGGCCAACTTCTTTCGGGATTATGTTATGTTACATTTCCATTAAAAAGGACGAACCCATTTCATTTAATTGATATATTTTCTACCCACCAGTTGATCCGGGTCCAGCGGCGAATCACTCTGAGGCTTGCTTGATATTCTATCTTGGCGCCTTCAAGCACGCTGTATTTTGCACTTTAATTTCTTGATTTCAGTAACACTTATTTTTCCGCATAATATCAAACAAAATTGAACACAATTTAAAAATGGAGAGAGGTGTTGAGTGGTGAAGCACTAAACTGTAAATGACTTATCGAGGGCGGAATATATGGATGGTCCACGGGAGTGGGGTTCTCCCCACTAATGTGATCGGAGGAAGAAAGGGAAAGGAGGGGATTTTAAAAATTTTAATTCCCAACTATAGTGCGAGTGGTGAATCTTAGACGTGATACCACCAGTGTTTAATAAGTTGCAGTTACTAATCTAGAAAGACGAAGCACGAAGTATAATATCAGATACGATACAACTTAGATACTGTGTATGGGCACAAAATTTTGATTAAGAAAAGAGTTTACATACTAATTTCTTATATTTACGTGAACACTACACATTGAATAAAACTACTGTTACGAATTTTATCGCGTTAATACGACTTATTTTTAATGCCCGACGTTTCGGATACTTTGTAACACCCATGGTCACGGGGGACTGTCCCCCGTAAGTAGTATTAAATGCGATAAAATCCGTAAAATTACTTTTATTCAATAAGAGTAGTGTTCTTTATTAAAAATGTTTTTTATCTAGACACACGACAGTGTGTTGGCCAAGTTCGATTTTGGTAACGGTGAGAGGACACCGATAGCAACTGGTGAAAGGAAACCGACACAACGCAGTAGCGCGGTCTATAGCAGCTCCAAGAACGTTATACATTCCTATAGATCCCATAAGTTAAGCAACTGCTGGAGCTTGGTACCCGTTAGGATTTCAACTCTTCGTTAGGATGTGAACCGTGAACGTCGTTTACAGTGAACTTGGTCCCCTTTTCACATTTATTTACGCGTTTACCGCTAAAAATAACCTCTTTGTCGTATCTCCTCTGCTTCAAGGCGCCCTTCGTTGCCTCAGCTAACATGGGAAATCTCGATTTCGATATATCGAATGACGTTCAGTTCGTCGTTCAGTAAACCGTCACTTAGAAGGGAAGGCCAAATTAACCTCTAAAAAGTTTGGCGTGCTTTGTAGAACGGGACAGTATTTCATGCGGGCACACCGCTTGCAACTTTACAAGGCGTAAGTTCGGCCTTACATGGAATACTGTTCATCTCTGGGCCGGAGCACCCCAGTGCCAGCTCCTTCCACTTGATCGCATCCAACTCGAAGAGATGTTGCATCTCTTTGCGTATTTTATCGTTCGGACTAATTCCAGCCGCTCAATTTCACCATCGCACATCGCGACAATACTCTCGATACCATCCATACCATCTGAATGATTGGCGGTCCACCATTGTGCGATTTACAAGAAGTTTTCGTCCCCACACAACTTCCTTGTGGAATCGAATACCACCGGCGATTTTTCCGGACCGACACGACTTTGGGATCTTCAAGATATAAAATAAAAAACAATTTTTATTTCGACCTGGTTTTTTCCGTGTTTTATGATTTTTTTTTAAATACTTTGTCTGCCCGTGAACGTTATCAAGAAAACAAACAAGAAAATATATTACGAAGTATAAAACTAATTAATGTTGGTTTCTGACTTTATAATTTATTCATAATTAACAACTTTCACGCTTTATTCTTAGGACTATAATTATCAAACCTCTGTTACATATCGATGGCTTTCATAATTAATTATGATTAAGGGACCCCGCGTTAAAAGCAGAAAATTGTAAGTAAATAAAAATAATGTTTTTTGTAGATTATCATGATTCAGGTTTACCGTATAACAGCAGCGTAAAATAATCCATCACCAGAGACGACTACGGAGAACGCCACAAATAATGTGTTGTGATAGATGGTATAAAAATCATCAAATATATATCTAGTTTTGTCAATAGTCAATTTGCCGGGTGATCAGGTTAATCATCCCTTTCAGCAAGGCCAGATCCAGCAGTAAAACGTTAAGCTAATTTTTATTTATTATAAGACAGTGCTTGACCACAATTCCACCTGGTGGTAAGTGGTGATGAAGCCCTAAAGGTGAAAGCACACCCATAGCGTAGCAAAATGTTATTCATTCTTACCTTAAAGATTGTAATCGGACGGAAAGACTGACGCCGGCATATTATTCCACTCCTTTCCTATACGCATTACGAAAGACGAAGTAAACCGTTTGTTTCAAATGCGTGGAATATCGACAACAAAGGGGTGAAGACATGCCGACCGTCAAGTCACATCTGTCCTCTGAGTCCAGCATTGCTAGGAAGCATATCTTCTTTTTCAGACTAGATTTGATCCCGACTGGCTCAAGCATTCGACTGGTACCTCTGCACAACTGTGCTGTCGTCTGAATACCGGACATATGCAAAATGCAGAAAGAAGAGAGTTGCGGGAAGAACAGACCCCTGAGGAACTCCGGTGTTAATCATCATAGGATCTGACGAGCAACACTTTACGATGACTCGGAGAAACCGTTCACTCAGAAAGTCTTTCACTCGGTCAATCAGGCCGTAAGCTGGACGCTTGCCGTGCCAAACCTTGTCAACGGTTCTAGACCTCAAGGAAAACAGCGATTGCTTCACCACTGTTCTAGCGGGCTCACACAAGTTCTGAATAGCTTGATGCATCTTCATAACGTTTTAACCCTGGCGGAATTGCCCCGCTTAAAGGTTAACAATATGCATAATTTGTTCAACAAAATGTTCAGAGCGTAGATCTTATCCTCTCCGTCATCCCAATTCCCACACAAAATCCTTTGCCTCAGCTGACCACGTATCAGGTATCTCATTCGCTATATTACTTGGACTTTTATGTCATAGAAATGAGATGACCGGTTCCACCCTATCCATACTATAATATTATAAATGCGAAAGTGTGTTGGTTTGTTTGTTTGTTTGTTTGTTTGTTTGTTTGTCCTTCTTTCACGTCGCATCAGAGCGTCGGCATGGCATGATATTTTGTATGGGAATAATTCGGTGGCTGTAGAGTGACATAGGCTACTTTTTTCCGCGGAAAAACATCTCATTCCCGTGGGAAAATCGAATATGTTGCACAAGTTTGTCCTTCTTTCACGTCGCAACAGAGCGTCGCCATGGCATGATTATTTGCATGGGGATAGTTCGGTGGCTGTAGAGTGACATAGGCCACTTTTTTCAGCGGAAAAACATATCATTCCCGTGGGAAAATCGAATATGTTGCAAAATTAAATTCAGCTAGGTGGCGCCACCGTGATTCTACAAGACGGACGACGGTACGATGGACGAACACAGAAGGTCAGAATATCTGGATTATTATGTCTTTTTACCAAAATTAAGATAAAAAATGTATGGATCTGTATTTTTCCACGCAGGACCGGAAAGAGAGCGATAAAAAACATAAAATTCACCAGCTGATTTTCTTCAAACGTTTTGGTGCATCGTAATTCACAGAATAGGCGATAACCTCGCAGACGATATTAAGTAATCCGTTGATGCTCTGCCTACCCCGCAAGGGTTGCAAGCGTGATTTTAAGTATGGATCAGAAATATTATCACCACCTGTCACGCTTTCACCCTTAACTATCACTTAACAATGGTAGACACAGTTCTTAGTAAGCCTTATTAATAAGCCTTAGTAATATTTATTGAACGGAAATGAATACAGTTCTTATATGTGGTTATGAATGAATCGGTATTACAATAAGAAAAATTGTGCAAAATTATAAGAAAAATATTTTTTGAGAGTTCTTATTAACTAACGTATACATAGTTTAAATTGATTCCGCTAGATGTCGTTACTAGGTTTTTAAAACGCGGTAACGAAATGTTTCCTGACATGTACTTAACTCCCGCCGTTGAGCCGCGCGTCAACTTATAGTGCATACGGTACCTATACGCTTAAATTGTTTCTATTTCGTAGCTTATTCGACTACCTGCTTTTGATTTCGGTTGTTTGTTATTTGCTTTGTGATTTGGTTAAGGTTGTATGGATTTATATTGGCTTTCATTTTCGGATTTGTATATTTTCTTGGATCGGTTTTGTTGATTTGGTTGGTATTTCTTTATACATATTTAGACTCTGGCTTTGATTTTGGATTTTGTTTATTTAGAATCGTGAATTGTTTTTCGTTGTTTTAGGTTGTTTAACAATATTTCAAAGGAATATTAAGGCTGTTACTAATAAAAATATTTAAAACATCTGTTTAACAACTGTGTACTTATACATTGTTTAAGCTAGGGATAAGAGTTACACACGCCCTTTACCAATAACAGATGTATAAGCGTTGTATAGTTATACACTCGCTAAAACAAAAACCATTGGCAACATTCATCGAAAACGTTTTGAAACTAAATTGTCAAATTGTAGAGACATTTTGAAAACACATAAACAGCTTATAAATTCTCTTTTTGTAATTAGTAACACATAAATTTAGCCCAAAATATTGTTAAATTGAATTTAGAAATAATCTAATGTTTTTATGCGAAAAAAACTAAACATTACTTTGACACAGCCTTTATTATCACTGTAATATGTTTATAAACGTACCTTTCAGACAGTTTGCAATTCCATCGCCAATTTGATGTTTCGATTTTATAATTTATAAGTAGCTAGGTATTTATAAAAACACCGAAATAATTGTGTAATAATGGCTAATAGTAATGGAAACTTTGACAAAGAATACGGTCTGCAAATTGGGATGCATTAGAAAAGGTAAGATAGAATTTTACTAGAAAAAACATTTGCAACTACTGTTTCTCAATATGGTCACAATTTGTAATCGATCTTTGTATATTATCTTTCAGAGTTTATTAAAAAGTTGTATGATGGAGTTTGTATCCATAATATAAAATAAAAACACGGATACAAATACTAATAAAAGTAAAACCATTGCTTGGCAAAAAGTGATGAAAAGGTTTGTAAAATACCATTTTTTATGAATATTTTTTCACGTTTCTTGTATGCAAATTGTGATTGAGACATTTTTAGTTTTAGTGAATTGAATAGCCGGGTAAGAGAATTAGCTGAAGTAAAGCAACAGTGGCGCACTATGAAACTTGATGCAAAAAAAAACATGTCACAAGTAAAGACATCTATCAAATGTACTGGTGGAGGGCCAAAACCTCTTAGCCCAGACCCGGAAACCACTGATATTTTGAGCATGATTCCACAGGAATTTGAGACGGATTCCAATGTCTTCGACAGTGACAGCATAACAGTGAGCGCATACTATATTTTTGTAATTATTTTGTCTTAACACTAACACAATGTTAAGTATCAGAATGAGTATGTTGTCTTATGATTATGACATCAATGTGTGATATTCTATTTTATTTCAGAATCCAGAGATTCAAAGCCAGCAGCAGTCCTTTGTCAATACAATAACACAAGAGTATGTTATCACTCCAGGAGATAATAATGAGAATGTGCAAGAGGTTTGTTAATTTAAATTTGTTGATTGAATTTACTTTGATTAATAACTTTTGAATTTTGAATGACTTTTGCTAATATTTCAGAATATTACACCACTACCTTTTAAGATGCAAACTGAAATAAATAGAACAAAACGGAAACTAACATTTAATGATGTGAATGATAGTAAACACACAGCCAAACGTGAGGTAAAATGAAATTTAATTTAATTTAAATAAAAAGTTTAATTTAAGTTTAACAAAATAATGGGATAAGTGATTTGTGATTGATAATAACATATTTATTTCAAGAAAGAGACTTAACCAGAGAGCGCAATCATGTTCTTGTCACTTGCATAAAGGAGGAACATAATTTAAAAATGAAAAATATGATAGAAGCT
Organism: Parnassius orleans; assembly: GCA_029286625.1. NCBI lineage: Eukaryota > Metazoa > Arthropoda > Insecta > Lepidoptera > Papilionidae > Parnassius > Parnassius orleans. The sequence continues at coordinate 727,276 of JAGSMP010000027.1, read as the reverse complement.
CATAGTTTTATTAAAGAGAACACAATTTAAAATCCAACAAATGTTATTGGAAAAAGAAAACATGTTGCTTCAAGTTGAAAAACTAAAATTAGAAATTTTATTTTTAAAATCAAAATTACCAAAATAATATATTTTTGTAACTAAAAGTGTGTTTCAATGAATAATCTCCTTGTTTCTTGACCAGATCGGCCATCAAGACCTTCCCTTAGCATTTGTTGGTCACCATTATCTTCAGATATGACTGGTTCAAGGAAATCAATGCCTTCATTCATTTCAATGGCAATATTGTGTAATATCGCAAGCGCAACAATGTATAATTTTACATTTTCCAGTGACACACTAAACCCAAGTAATAGACATCGGAACCTCTGTTTCCAAACTCCGAAACACCTTTCAATTCTATTTCTTGTCAATTTATGCGATTTATTATAAGATTCCTCCTTAGCGATACGGGGATTCTGGACTGGTGTAAACAAATAATTTGTCAAACCATAGCCAGAATCTCCTAGTAAACGAGCATGAAATTCTCCATTTTCAAATCGTTGTCGGATTCGGCTTTCCCTGAATAAGCTTGCATCATGTGTGCTGCCCCTCCAGTGTGCCACTATGTCCCTTATCTTTAATTGAGCATCACAAACTACCTGGACATTTAAGGATGAAAACCCCTTTCTGTTTATATAATATTGAGCACTATCGCCTCCGACTTTTTTAATCTTTACATGCGTGCAATCGATAGCACCAATCACTTGCTTAAAGCCACAAATGTTTCTAAATCCAGAAACTACATGTTCTTGCTCTTCTAAAGTACTAGGCATGCGTATAAATTGTGCCGCTTTACTTGCCAATACAAACCTGAAGTTCCACAGACAGCCCGCCACCACTAGCTTGTAGTTCGATGTCACGCTGAACTAACTCAACTATTTTCCTCATATATATTTTACTGAATCTGTATTTCATTCGAAAATCCTTTTCTTGTAGAGTAAAGGGATCGAAACGTTTTTTGTAAAATTTTCTTTTTCTTGGTGGTTCCTCACGGTCGATTTCATCAAAAATATCGCAATATTGTAAATAATCCATTATTTTCAAAAACGCCACACGTCAAATTGAGGTTATACACGTCTTAAACAAAGGTTGAGAACTGTATAACGGTTGCGTAATTTCCCATACAATTTAAACACTCGTTATAACAGATGTATACAACTGAACTGTCAAATATCGTTTATTATGTTTATTATGTTAGCGTTATAACTCTGGTATACGTCGTGTGTAAATCTTTATTAGTAAGGCTGTAATAGTATAGATAGTGTATACGGTACCTATACACTTACTTCTTTTTTCGTTGGTTATATTTATATTGACTACTGCTTTCGATTTCGGTTTCCTGCGATTTGTTTTGTGATTTGGTTTAAGTTGATTCAATTTTTTTTGGCTATCGTTTTCGGATTCGTGTTGTGTCTTGAATTGGTTTTATTGTTTTGATTTTAAAAAATATTTAAAAGGAATATTAATTCCTTTTAGATATTTTGGATTTGCTTTTAAAAAAATATTTAAAAGGAAATTTTATTCCTTTTAGGTATTTTAAAGTTTTTTTATAAATAGGTTTTTTCTTACTTCATAATGCCTCGCAAACGTAAGTCCAGCCTTTCAAGAGTATCTTCTCAAAGACAAGCGAAAAGATTAGCTCGATCGCTAGAATCTTTAGAAGATGCTGAACTGAGAGGCAAGAACAAGCAGAGCGTCAGGCTGCTTTAGAGCATCTGAGACACCTTCTCAACGTCAGCAAAGGCGTCTTGAACAGACAAAGCGTCAGGCTGCTTTAAGAGCTTCGAAACACCTTCTCAAAGTCAGGAAAGGCGTCTTGAACAGGCAGAGCTTCAAGCTAGTTTAAGAGCTTCTGAAACACCTTCTCAAAGTCAGCGAAGGCGTCTTGAACTGGCAGAGCGTCAAGCTACTTTAAGAGCTATTGAAACACCTGCCCAAAGTAAGCAAAGGCGTCTTGAACAGGCAGAGCGTCAAGCTACTTTAAGAGCTACTGAAACACCTGATCAAAGTCAGCAAAGGCGTCTTGAATAAGCAGAGCGTCAATCTACTTTAAGAGCTACTGAAACACCTGCTCAAAGTCAGCAAAGGCTATTTGAACAAGCGGAACGTCAGGCCGCCTTAAGAGCCGCGGAAACACCTGATGAAACTCAACACAGACTCATTGAGCAAGCTGAACGTCAATCTACTATAAGGGCATCTGAAACACCAGAACAGACACAGGCGCGAAGAGATGCAAATGCACAGCTCCAAGCTGAACGTCGACAAAATTTTCAAAGAAACATTTGATCGGTTTTAATGACGCAGCATTCAATTATGATCCGTTGATTGATTATAAAAATCACAGGTTAGTTGTTATCGGACTGATGGACAAGGCGTGTCGATTTTGCAGCGCTTTAAAATGGAAAGATGAGACCGCAGGCATGTGCTGTTCCAATGGCAAAGTGTCTCTTCCGTTACTTGGGGAACCAGAAGAACCTTTGAAAACTCTCTTTTATATGATGCTAATGAGTCACGGCGCTTTTAAACAGGATCCGGAAATATAACTCATGCTTTCAAATGACGTCCTTCGGAGTTGACCGGAAATAATAATGCCGGGATTTTCGCCTACATTTACGGTGCAAGGGCAAATTTATCATAGAATAGGTTCACTTTTCCAGCTAAAACGAACAGCATACATTTTACAAGTATATTTTATGGGTGACGAAGAAATTGAGGTAAACCGTCGCTGCCAATTTATCCAGGGAGTTGAGAGATACAGTGTTCAAAATTCAAAGATTCTTGCATGAACGTAACATTTTAGTCAAAACATTTAAAACTGCTTTAGAAAACCTACCTGAAGAGGATTATAAAGTCGTCATTCACGCAGATCGGACCCCTCGAGGAGAGCATGAAAGGCGCTACAATGCACCTTTGATAAACGAAATAGCAGCCGTAATTAGTGGTGATCAATTTTCTTCACGAGACATTGTCTTGCGAGCACGTGATGATACGTTGCAACGGGTAGCCGATACACACAAGTTTTATGACGCTCTGCAATACTCATTGATTTATTGCAAAAGACAAGAGGGTTATCATTTTCAAATTCCACTCATTAACCCGGTCACAAACGAGCCTACTCCGAACAAAAAAGTATCATTTATGGATTTTTATGCGTACCATATGATGTTGCGAGAAAATGATTTTAACCTCTTAGCCCGGTGTAGACAATTATTTCATCAATTTTTGGTAGACATGTATGTGAAGGTAGAAAGTGAACGTCTCCGTTATATATCTTTAAATCAAAAAAAGCTGCGCGTTGAGAATTATATACATTTACAAGATGCAGTTTCTAGCGACGCCAATGTAAACCCCAGAGATTTAGGTAAAATGGTAATTCTGCCCTCATCATTCGTTAACAGTCCCCGCTACCTACATGAGTACACACAAGACGCATTCGCCTATGTACGAACTTACGGAAAACCTGATCTTTTTGTTACTTTTACTTGCAATCCCACATGGAAAGAAATAACCGAGGAGCTAATGCCGGGCCAAAAAAGTACTGACAGACACGATTTAGTTGCTAGAGTATTTAGATTAAAAGTACAAAAATTAATGTATGTAATTAACAAAGGGAAAATTTGCGGAGGGGTGCAGTGCTTCATGTATTCAATGGAATGGCAAAAAAGAGGATTACCGCATGCCCACATTCTAATATGGCTTAACGAGAAGTTGCGGCCCAGCCAAATAGACGACATAATAAGCGCCGAGATTCCGGATCCTGAGCAAGATAAAGAATTGTATGATACCATCGTCCGAAATATGATTCACGGTCCATGTGGAGCACGAAATTCAATATCGCCATGTATGAAAGAAGGAAAATCTACAAAGAAATTCCCTAAACAGCTATTAAAAGAAACAGTGCACAATGACAATGGCTACCCTTTATACAGACGCAGAGCTCCCGAAGATGGTGGCAGGAAAGTTACAATCCTTAGATAACAGCTGGATTGTCCCGTATTCGCCCATTCTATGTAAAATGTTTAATGCCCACATTAATGTAGAAGCATGTAGCTCTGTCCGCGCAATCAAGTATATCTGTAAGTACATAAATAAAGGAAGCGACCAAGCAATATTTAATCTCAGGAGTGAAGGTGAGGCAAATCCCGTTAATGAAGTACAGACCTTTCAAGCAGGGCGTTATGTCAGCAGTAACGAGGCAGCGTGGCGTCTCCTTGGCTTCCCTTTACATGAAAGGCACCCAACAGTTACTCACCTTGCTGTGCACTTAGAAAATGGAGAGCGTGTATATTTCACCGAAAGAAATTTCCAAGAAAGAATTGCATCACCGCCAAAACCTTCTTTCAACTTTGTCAAACCGACCCCTTTGCAAAAACGTTGTTATATTCTGAAGTCCCCCGCTATTATACTTGGAACACATCTAGGAAGGAGTGGAAATGCCGTATTCAAGGCGCGCCTGTTGCAAATTGGCCTGGTGTAAAGTCATCAAATGCCCTTGGTCGTGTGTATACCGTCCATGTAACTAATTTTGAATGTTTCTGTTTACGATTGCTGCTGCACCATGTTCGGGGTCGTAAAGGATATAAAGACCTTAAAACTGTCAACGGTCGGGAATGCGCAACTTACAGAGAAGCATGTGAAGCTCTGCATCTTTTAGAAAACGATAATCACTGGGATGAAACCATGGAGGAAGCTGTGCAGTGCCAGTCACCAGCCAAAATTAGGGATCTTTATGCAACTCTCATATCATCTTGCGGGCTATCTAATGCACATACATTGTGGGACAAATATAAAGAGTACATGGCGGAAGATATTTTGCGAAGGTTACAGCAGACACACGCGAACATGACATACAATGAACACATTTATAATGAAGCACTTGGAAAAATTGAAGATAAAGTAATGGCAATGGTAGACAAAAAATTAAGCGACTTTGGAATGATAAGCCCTCAGTGAACAACCGAAAATGAACTAAGTGATGAAATTATACGTGAAACAAACTACGATATACCAGCTTTGCAGCAGCAAGTAGCCAATTGTACCTTGCTTCCCGAACAAAAACGAGTTTTTGACAAAGTATTAGGACAAATTGAATCTGGAAATGGTGCACTTTTCTTTTTAGATGCCCCTGGAAGAACTGGGAAGACATTTTTGTTAAATTTATTATTAGCGCAAGTACGGAAAGATAAAAACATTGCTGTGGCCATAGCTTCCTCCGGTATAGCCGCCACGCTGCTAAGCGGGGGCCGCACTGCACATTCTGTTTTAAAACTCCCTCTAAATCTAGCCTAGGAAGAATCGCCGATCTGCAACTTTAGCAAAAATAGTGCACGAGGTATAATGCTACGACAATGCAAACTTTTAGTGTGGGACGAAAGTACAATGTCGCATAAAAAAGCTGTAGAAGCACTAAATCGAACGCTCCAGGATTTGCGCAGCAATACCGATGTAATGGGAGGAATGGTGGTTTTACTGGCTGGTGACTTTCGCCAAACTTTACCTGTCATTCAAAAGGGCACACCTGCAGATGAAATTAAAGCATGCCTCAAGTCGTCTATTTTATGGAACAAGGTGACAAAATTCAGTTTAATACGAATATGAGAGTGCATTTGTATAATGATATCAATGCTGGAAACTATGCTTACACACTATTAAAAATTGGCGATGGGTGGTTGGAAACGGATGCTGAGGGCTGCGTTAAATTGACGAGAGATTTTTGTAATTTAGTACAGAGTCATTCCGAAACGCTCGCAATTAAGCGTTTATTCAGATTTAACGAACAACATGCATGAAGACAAATGTTTATGTGAAAGGCGATTCTTGCACCAAAAATGAGAGCGTTAACAAAATAAATTCAGATATATTAAGCGAAATAGCAGGAGAAATAACAGAGTATTTGTCAGTAGACACAGTTATGGACACAGAACAGAGCACTTCATATCCCGTGGTTTCTAAATTCTCTAGAGTTGTCAGGTGTGCCTCACAAGCTTCAATTAAAATTAGGCGTCCCAGTCATGCTAATGCGAAATTTAGATGCTCCTCGGTTATGTAACGGACAAGGCTGCGTGTGACACATCTTGGACGGAACATAATCAGTGCTACAATTTTGACAGGCGTAGGAAAAGGTGAAAATGTTATTATACCACGGATCCCTATAATTCCCACAGATCTTCCTTTTCAATTCAAAGGTTGCAGTTCCTATTAAGCTCAGTTTTGCAATGACAATTAATAAAGCGCAAGGGCAAACGTTACAGGTAGCGGGGGTCAACTTAGAAAAACCGTGCTTCTCTCATGGTCAGCTGTATGTAGCATGTGCGCGTGTGTCAAATGCCCAGAATCTCCACATTCTTTCCCCGAATAGAAAAACATATAACATTGTGTACAGTAGCGTCTTAAAATAGTGTTCAGTTAGTTTTTTCCAAAATTCCACAATCAATTAATCAAATTCCCACAGATCTTCCTTTCAATTCAAAATTTCCTATTGAGCTCAGTTTCTTTTCAATTCCAAATGCTGCACCTCTGACGGACCTATTAAGCTCAGTTTCCTTTCAACTCAAAAGGCTGCATCTCAGACGGATCTTTTATTTGGCTCAGTTTCCTTTCAATTCAGAAAACTGCATCTCTGACGAATCAATTTAGCTCAGTTTTTTGCAAAAGTCTGCATCCCTGACGGATAATTATGCTCAGTTTCCTTTAATTAAAAAAATATCCCATTTCCATTTGGAATAAACAGGCTATTTTCATGCTTTCCTATACGCTGCGTTTCAAAACATTTAAATAGGCTGACGAATCAATTTTGTCAGTTTCCTTTTAATGGCTGCATCTCAGACAAATCTATAAAACTCAGTTTTCTTTCAATTCAAAAATCAATGGATGGTTCATTTCCCAGTGACCATGCGGGCGAAGCCGCGGGTAACAGCTAGTAACATAATAAACCATAGCGCGAAATACACCTCGACTGATCTCCATTAATGCGAGCGAATTCTCTCCAGATTCTCACAAAAAGTCTAATAACCGTACATACATTGCTCAAAATGAACTGGCTACATTCGACCCAAAATATTCATCCATATATACATAATTAGAAGTAGGTAGTAATCTGCGATTGCGGCGTGACGACTGAAACAGACATTGATATCTACCAGTTTAGTAAATATCAATGTCCCTTTTCTGGTAGTGGGTTGCTTTCAGCGTTGATGATATATGAATCATCTGGCCTCGTTTAAGGACAAAAATGTTGATGCGTTGTCACCTCCGAGGACTAAGAATGCCTAATTACTAAAACAAAGGGTATCTAGCCTCTACACTCATTATATTACGAAAAACAGCAGTACCTTTAAAGTTATCCGGTAATCGAACCGATCCAAACGTAAATTTCATAGTACGTAAGCAACCCAAATTCGATCCGAACCGACACCACTCATATTTTAATTGCAATTTGAAGTTTCGATTTAGCACTTTCTCGATGGTGAAGGAAAATATTGCGAGGAAACCTGCATATTTGAGAAGTTGAAAAAATATTTCGGAAATCATTTGTAAGGTATACTTACGTGAAGTCGGTCATCCCGCGTTAGAGTCAACTCAATCTCAATAATGCCCAGTAGTAGGATGTATGTAGGCTGCTACTTTTTTTACTTTTAATTTTTTACTTTTACCGGATATTTGCAGTAGTAGCCACGCTTGGCAAGCGGGTTGGCAACCGCAGCTTTTTATTATTTTGAGCTGTAATCAGAAAGATGCTGCTGTCCATCTTCTGTATGTATATTTCTACTCCCGTTCATGAATATAGTTCCTCTCACACGTTCATAGTGAACAGAACTACATTTATGAAATTTTTATTTTTATTGGAGTAGTATTAATGATGTTTCCAAATTGAGGACCACGCGAGCGAAGCCGCGGGTAAAAAGCTAGTTTATTAATAATATTAATAATGCATCGTCACAATACGTACAAACATACGCTCAAAAACATTACCCTTCTTCTAAGACAGTCGGCTAAAAAGGGTATTAGGACCTCCGATGACGGCATAACCATCCCATGTTATCATCATCATCTTGTTCGCTAACCTAACTCTCTTAGCTGTTGCTGCAGGAAAAAGGAATACATATAAACGAAATGTGTTTAAATTTTGTTTGTCTTTATAATAAAAAACGAGCTCGTCTGCTCGTCTGCAGGCCATGAACACCTACGAGTATATAATAACAAGTCCTGTACAAGACAGCAAACACCAGTAGATCCATTTTATTACATAAAATGATTATATGTTAAAAACTGTTTTAAAAATCGTTCAAATTCTTATTCAAATTATACACAAGAAGAAGTGTAACCGTTACGCTACATTTACTTTACGCTTAGGTACAACTTACACTACTCCAAAGATAAACAACATTTCTCTTGAGATAATTAACGTAGTTTATTTTAAGAAATTGATTTTATTGTTTTAAGGAAGCAGAAACTCGCTGCAAGACTTACTTTAAATTAAAAAAAGACAATCTACTAGTTGTAACGACGTGTTTGAAATAGTTATTCCTTGCTTTTTTGCAATAGCTTGCTTTCACATTTTGTTAAGGAAGTCATAAATATAAAATAAAACATTAAGAAACATGTTCTTAATTGAAAGTCTAAAATGTTGTAAACAGTTACCAAGAGAGCTTTATAAAAAATATTTAAACTAACGACCTTTTTCAAATAATATTAAGGCTGGTATCACACGGATCTGTAATTTATTAATTACATATACTCGTATTATCCGTCTGGTAATGCGAGTGTCAATCCGCCTGCAGAGCAAATCCCTGCAATGGGTGATACCCATGTCCAGCTGTGAACTTTTACGGGCAGTTAAAGAATAAGTAAAATAAGGAAGTTGTCCATAATGTTGTGTTGAAAAGATTCTTATGATTCCCATTTTTTGGATTGGATGGAATGATGGATTCCGGCAATCTAATATAGAGTAAATTGCTTTTGGTGGAGCTGGTTACAGGTACGCAATCCCTGCTAAGTAAAAGTTTAAAACTGGAAATCAATATTTACTATTCTGCTCCTTACCAGCGGAAATATAGTGTAGTGTAGGGTAATATATGTATTTGTTTTTAATATATTATTATAATAATTAATTTTTGTCTAATCCTTCGTTTGATTTCAAATAAACATCACAATTTCTACGAGATTTTGGATTTGGAATTAACTACGGAAAAAGCCTTACACGAAATTACCTTATTTTTGAAACGAATTGCTTTAATCGTGTACAGTAGGATCTATCCAGTAATAATAATGCAATAATAATGATATGATATATTTACAAAAAAATCGGATGGATGAATTGGAGATTAGAGTATTAATTCATGCAGTTTTAAAAAATGTTATCTTTTTTTATGAAAAGTTAAGTAGTGCACTTGATGGTAATTTATTTCTGTAGTCCATTAACACCTACGTACCTGTAATCAGTACTCACCTTATAAAAGAGCAAAAGACTATGTTGCTATCTTATGCTATCTTACGTTGTTCTTAATATATGTTATGTCAATGATATGTTGAAAACCGCTAACTTTCATTCCTAAGCGGACTACAGCACTGGTCATGCTTTACATGTCTCGCGAAAACGTCGCCGAGTATCGGAACAAACTTGTGTCTGAAGTCGAGACTTTGTTGAACAAACTCGGATTGGGGGCGACTAAATCTAGTCTACTTCAATCCCCAGAAGACAAAAATTTGCGCGTTTACCGCTAAAAAGAACCCCTTTGTCGCATTTCCTCAGTTTCAGGTTACTCCCCTTGTTGCCTCAGCCAGTATCGGAATCCTCGGCGTCGATATATCGAGTGACGTGCAGTTTCGTAGTAATTTGTAAAAAAAAAGCCAAATTGGCCTCTAAAAATCTTGGCGTGCTCAGCAGAGCGCGACAGTATTTTATGCCGGCACACAGCCTGAGACATTACAAGGCGCATGTTCGGCCTCACATGGAATACTGTTCCCATCTCTGGGATGGAGCTCCCCAGTGCCAGCTCCTTCCATTTGATCGCACACAGTGGAGAGCGGTTCGAATCGTCGGCGACCGAGCTCTTTCTGATCGGCTTGACTCACTGACACTACGAAGATCTATCGCATCTACCACGGGGAGTGCTCTGAGGAATTGTTCGGACTAATTCCAGCCGCTCAATTTCACTATCGCAAATCGCGAAAAAACTCGCGATACCATCCATACCATCTGGATGATTGGCGGTCTACCGCTGAAGTTTTCTTCCTCGCACAACTTCCTTGTGGAATGACTGCCACCAGCGATTTTCCGGACCGATACGACTTAGGGACATTCAAGAAAAGCAACGCATATGCAATTCCCCTGGTGTTGCGGTTGTTCATGGGCGGCAGTAGTCGCTTACCATAATGTGAAGCGCATGCTCGTTTGCCCCCTTTCATATAATATATATATATACGTGCCAAATGGAAGTCCATAGTCTCTGCCTACCCCTCTGGGTGACAGGCGTGAGTGTTTATGTATTATTTATGTATGTATTTTTGTTTTTGATATTTTTATCTTTTCTTGGTGTACAATAAAAAGTATTGTATTGTATTTTAAATATCCGTTTGTGTGTCACAATTAATTGAAAGACCTAAATATTTAATCTAAAGCTATAAGCTAAGCAATCACGTATTGAACGCCTAGAATCTGTTTACTACGCCTGGCGATTACGGTTAATTGACAGAATTACAGAAAATATTTTTAAGATTGCAAATGAATTTTCAGTATAAGAAATATTAAAAATATTTCACAGGCAGCGGAAGTATTCGGAATTATTATAAAATGCAACGACAACACAACTCGCACGCCTGTACCTGGTGAAGTGGAGTGAGCTTTGAATGTCGGCACAATCATGACGGTCTCTGAAAATTAATCGATCTAAATAAATATTTGTATTATAATATTCGAATAAAAGGCAAAATAAATAAAGCTATATATCTCAGACACGCTGCGGTAAAGTTGACCTTTTTCGTCTTATAAAGTTTACAAGTGTATAATATATCATTACCTGAAAAAATATAAGATGCCATAAAAATATTATACGTATTTAAATAATCATGACCGTGAATTTATCAATTGTTTGTATTATCAATCAGTCAATCAATCGATCAATCTTTATTTGTCAACCAAGTGTACATAAATGGTCTTATAATAATAATAATTTGTCTCAACTTAGTAGCCTTTTTCAGGCATTGCAAATTAGAGAAAGAGAGACAAAATAAGTTATTAAATACAAACATTATAGAGTAATAAGATTAATGAATTAATGATATAGTCTAATAATTTAACAATATTAAATCGTGCAAAACATAAAGGCATTTATGACATTTTATATCAACACATTTTTACTACACTATAGGTCGTAAAGCCGTGTAGTGGAGGTGAAAGCGAAGCCATCATTGTATTTCCTCTCTCGGATGTCATAATAGGTGGCTACGAAAAATGCCAGAAAGATTTTAGGGCTTCCAATAGATGGCGATATAACCATCTCGTTTACAGCAAGCGTTAAAAAAATCCAGACCGGCGACGGAGAGCAGCGTTAAAGATAAAAGACGTCTGGTACATTGATCAGACGATCATCTATCTGTCTGCCGAGCAAATTCATCCTACAACGAATCCAAAGGCCCACGTCCAGCAGTAAATCTTTACGGGCTAAGAAAGAAAGTAAGAAAGAAAGAAAAAAGAAATGTCGTTCAAAATTGATTTAATAAGGTATCTATCTTCTTCTTTTTCATAGGTCGCACGAACTTCATCGGATGGTGAATAACAAAAATATGGTTAATATGAAAGACCTACAAAGTTGTATGAAACAACGTAGGCACGCGCTACACATATAGGGATTGAAAGCCCGCCAAAAAACGCAGGTGGTTTCTTTACAGTCTAGTCAAATTATGTAAATAATAATAAATTGTAGAGAACAATTATTTTAATTTCATTTAAGTATCGCTTAATATAGATGTGACACGTTGACATAAGTAAACAGATTCACATTTAAGATTGTAAAAAGGTTCAACTTCTTCTACTAAAGTAGAGTCTACTAAAATAGCATTAGCGGGTTAAAGTCCATCGCTGGACAAAGGATCTCATGGTAAGGAGGAATCGCAGTACCCGACGTTTGTTATCTTTAACGTAAACAGGTTGGTTATATCACCAAGTCTCTTTCATTTATATCTCAAAGCCGCCTCTCACGGTACATACAAGATGAAACTGGGCGGCGGATTTTCTTACGCTTAAAGCGAGATACAGTATTGAAAATTTAGTATACTTTTTTTATTTATTTTTAAAACGTCACCTCCACACTAGGATTTTCTCTTGTATCGTGGGGACAGTTTACATACATAAATTTCACAAAGACAAACATCTAGATCCGGAAAAATTATTTGTAGACCATACAAATACTCGTTCCGTGCGAGATTCGAACCCGCAGCCCTTAGCGCTGCAACTCATTGCTAACAGACGTCGATTATCTACCGTCGTTACTTCTCGTTGTTTTTCAATCCAGTGTTTAACATAGACCTTATAGATAATGTTAGCTGGCAAGTCTTACGACGAAAATTTGCCATTCTCTCACTACGATAGGCAGACGGGTCGCAGTCGCACTAATGATATTACTTCCCATCATCAGTCTTTTAAATTATAGTTAGTTTTTTTTGTATGAATTTTCTGTTATCAGTTGGTTGGAACATCGTCCGTCCATCAGCAAGGCAAACCGCATCTCATATAAAGATAATTTTCAAATAAAAATAATAATTTCAGCCTATCAAAGTTCGCTACCAAACATACTCGTCCTCCCCTTTAGTTTTTTATAGAGAGGGGCAGACGAGCATGCGGCTCACCTGATGGTAAGGGACTACCGCCGCCCATGAACAACTGCAACACCAGGGAATTGTAGGTGCGTTGCCGGCCTTTTAGAAAGGAGTAAGCTCTTTTCTTGGAAGTCCTAAGTCGTATCGGTCGTAGGAGGAAGGAAAAACTTGTTTCATAAAGGGATATTTGTCTTAGTTGCCACGTTTGGCTGGCAGGTTGGCAACTGCAGTTTTTATTATTTAGAGCTCTTAATCTGAAGATGCTGCTGTTCATTTCTGTTTTAGCCCCGACGAAAACAGAGGAGTGTTATAAGTTTAACGTGTATGTGTGTATCTGTGTGTCTCTGTGGCATCGTAGCGCCCAAACGGACAAACCGATTTTGATTTAGTTGTTTTTGATTGGAAGGTGACTTGATCGAGGTTGTTCTTAGCTATGATGCGAGAAAATCTGTTCAGCCGTTTCAAGATCATCAGCTCTTTTATTTTTGGTTTTTTTTAATTTTTAATTTAAGTTATTTTTTTCCTCTGTCGCCTCTAATGGCAGTCACGTGATGGTATGATGTAGTGTATTCTCTTATATTACGCCGTCACAAAGCGGTAAAAATAAATTTTTGGAATTTGACATTTCTGTTCAAACAAATGACTTAAATTTAATGAAAATATACATAATATGTTAAACTCACATAAACATTTTAGCACATACAAATTTTTATAACTGCAAAACTGACCACGAGTGACATTTTTATGTCTTGTAAATAAGAAGTTTCGCCACAATCCAATGCCCGCAATTTTTTCATCTCCAAACCGTGTCAATTAGGGTCGTTATAGTTTAGCTATCCACAAACACATCTTCAACGTAATGATAAGGAAACATAGGTGTCGGTTGAAGGTGAAGGATGTGGGTCATTTGCGCTCGTGCGTCACGCCACAACGGTGCTAAACCAATATTGAATTAACGTAATAATTGGGGAGAAAGTGTACATTGCCTTATAGGTGTTGTGCGTTTAAAAGATTTTAACATCTGCTGTTATGACTTAAATATTTTGTATTTGCGTTTTGTACAATTTATCCTTTTTTTTAATAGAATAAGGGTAACAAACAAGCACACAGTCCACCTGATGGTAAGTGGTTGCTGTGGCACATAGACATCTACATCTATCTTCGTTTGCGAATTTAAATGCAGATGCGTTGTCAGCCGTGAGGACTAAGATAGAATGCCTCTTTTCCAGTAAAAAGGGTCTCCGGTTCTCTACACTCACCATACGAAACACAGCAGCATTAAGCTGCTATTTTACGCTGGTATTCTGTGAGAGCGTGGTCCTTTCCCGGTCGAACTGACCTATTCGTGCTACAACTATACTATTAATATAGCTGCAGCATGGCTCTACCAGATATAAAATTTTATGTGCAAAGACTTTTTTTTTTTGATGCACGCTTATATTAAAATTCCCTTAAATGTTTCTTTTTTTACTTTATATATTACTAGACACGAGAGACTGAATTTAATAGCGCAGGGAAAATTAAGAAACAAGACATTTCTAATGGGAATATATTATAATTAAAAGAAATTGCGATTATATACAGGGCAGCTACTTCTTATACACTATATGGTGCCAGTAGTGTACATAGAGTTATATAAATTTAAATCTAGTAATAAATAATGCACTGTGAAATAATTTTACACACGTTCATTTAATTATTGTTGTCATATACAAATTAGTTGTTGGTTGATAACGCGGTACCTCTATAAAGTAATTAAATTACAGTTAAACGATGTTCTTGCAGCAAATTTTGTTCACGGAAAAAACGACAATATGATTTGTCTTTTTATAGAAGTTAGGATAACAAACGAGCAATTAAGGCTAGAACACAAGCACTGGCTTACAATAGGTACAAAAAAGACTGCAAAGTGATGCATTAGACACGAAGCAGTTAAAAAAAATACATACATTATTTTAAACATAATTTATTAAATAACAAATTATTATAAAGAATTGACTTAAAATTATTTTACGCACGTAATATTGCTGTATTTGATGGGTTTCTTTGCCTGTATATATATATATATATATATAATTTGTATATTGTTTAGAATAGGTATCCATCAAATTATAATATTCTTCATTTCAAGATGACAAGAAATAACTGTTCCGAAAGAAAACACTCCGGAAAAATCGTGATCAGTCACGCCGAAACCGCCTCTCCTTGAACTCTGATGGACTTAGAAATAATGGGTATGAATTTTATCTACATTGTGAACTATATTATAAGTTAATTTATTAAATATAAATTTAATAACATAACTTATTAATTTATAAATAAATTCAACATTAAAGTGGCTTTCAGTGAGTATTATTTATAATTTATATTGAATAAAGAATTTTCTATCACTATACAAATGTGTTAGGAAAATTGCATAAATGTTGTAGACCTAATTGTTTTCTATCTTAGATATATTATCTAATTTTATATCTTTGATAAATGTGATAGTTTAGATTATAGAGTTTATTGTGTAATACAATGCGAACAATTGTATTATTAGAATAGCTTATACCAATATAATATGTAGGTTCCGAAACGTATCTAAAAATAAATTTTGTCCACATACTGTTTTATTTTTAGAATCACACCTGCTTTTGACTCAAGACAGCATAGTAAGAATAAGCTGCTTTCAGGATCTGGAACAAAAAAAGTAATTTTTTTTTAAAATACTCTGTAATAATTTTGATGTTTATTTTTATAGGAGAATTTATGATCGAATTGACAAAATCTTTGGGGATCCAGTATGTCGAATTATTTATGAGTTCTGGATTTGAAACGATCAGAGCCAATATTTGTGAAATAAAAGGGCTTATTTTACATTTCCGAAGTTCCAAGTATTCTGCGGAACCCATAGTCACGAGGGGAAGTGAGGCGTATGACGTTCTGTGATAAGTAATTTTTTTTCCTTCAGCTTTTAATTAATTTTGGTTCAATCTACGCAGAGTTATCTCTGTATCTTAAAGTTTCTGTTCTTAAGATTTTGGATTTTATTTTCGCAAGAATATTCTAGCTTCGTTGTGAATGCAGTCTATCTTACAAAGCGCCAACTAATATCTATATATAAAATCAATTGCTGTCCGTTTGTCTTGCTAAAACTCAAAAACGGCTCGAACGATTTTGATGAATTTTTTTGTGTGCGTTTGAATGAGTTCCTGGATGGTTTAACGTGGCCACGCTGCAGCTATATTATGGTTGTAGCACGAATGGGTCGGCTCGACTGGGGAAGGACCACGCTCTCACAGAATACCAGCGTAAAATAGCAGCTTAATACTGCTGTGTTTCGTATGGTGAGTGTAGAGAACCGGAGATCCGTTTTACGGGAAACAAGGTATTCCATCTTAGTTCTTAGGGGTGATAACGCATCTGCATTTTTATTCTTAATCGAGGATAAATGTAGATGTCTATGGGCCACAGCATTCATTTACCATCGGATGGACTGTGTGCTCGTTTGTTACCCTTATTCTATAAAAAAATTGTTTAGATTCACAATTGTACCCAGTAGGTGGTGCTGTTGTAGAGATCCAGAAATCACCCGTGCGAAGCCGGGGCGGATCGCTAGTAAAGGATAAGAACGCGCGTAAAAGGACATATTATTATAGCTGACGACGAGACGAAACACTGATATCCTGGGAATACATGCGTTATGACCTATGAGGACTAAGGTAAAATGCCCCTCAGCCGATAATTACATTAACTCTCCGTATACTCTATACAAGAAAATAGCAATGGATGCTTTGCTGCTTGGCGGCAAAAATAAGTAAGAGGTAGGTACGTGTAGAGTGCAGAAGAACCACTGCCAAGTCCACGCATATGTGGATTTTGTTTGAAATTGAGGTTGAGGTTGCAGTAGTTCCAGGTGTCCATACCCAGCAGAAGCTGTTTAACATCAGGTAAAGTATAAACTTTTTAAAGAATTATTAGCAATGCGTTATCACTACTAATACGAGGGCGACACTGAAAGTTTTTAGAACTGGCCACTTGTAAACGATGTAATAAAAAATAAGTTCAAATTTTGAAAATGTTTATGTATGTATTTTATTAATTTGTCATTTGTTTACGATTTGGCGGCAAATTAAAAATTGTCTGTGTCACGTCAGCATGAATTTAACGCGAGGGAGTTTTGGCGGGAACTTGATCGGCGGCGGTTTGCTGCTCCTGTATTATTGTTTGAATAATGGTTTGAAGTGGATTTTTATATGTAAAAGTGGTGCGATTTTGTGTATTAAGTGTCTGCGCATGTGAACTATTAGTGGAAACGGTGAAACAAGTGCTCTGATGGTGATGTTAAGCTTCTAGGCGTTAGGTTAGGATCTGCTTAGGCGCCTTGAGATACCATCGCCAACTGTCAGCTGTCTGCTGACTCAAGTTGCCGTCAAAATCTCCCAAGGGCTGCAAAAATGTGACGCATAAACATATTGTGAAGCATTGTAGGATAGAAGCTATGAAGGATAAATAAACATTTGGGAAATTATAATAAACTGAATAAAAATACCTAAGACTTGGCCTAAAGGTCTAGATACCAGGCCATAAACTCCAAAAAAAAAATAACGCGAGAAAATTTTCGTACAATGACTTTTTATGACTTTTGATGTCATTTAAGTCAACACGAAAGTTATGATAGACTTCAATTAGCCTTTCACGATGAAGCCTCATCTCGTGCCACTGTTTACAACTGGTTTAATGAGTTTAAACGTGGTCGCACTAATCTCACCGATGATCTGCGTGCTTCTACGGCGACGACTGAAGATAACATCAGTGTTGTGCGGCGTTTTATAGAGACTGACAAAAGAGTAACTTACCTGCAGATTCGGACAAGCTTAGGCATCGGTATGAGTCGAGTGCACAAAATCCTCCATGAACATTTAGCGGTCAGGCAGCTTTGTACCCGGTGGATACCTCATAATTTGACAAAGGCCCAGAAACTCCGTCGTGTTGATTGATTGGTGTCGTGAAATGGTTCAAAGATTTAACGGAGGTGACTAAAATGCTGTGTTCGACATACTTACGGGTGATAAAAGCTGGAATAATTGTTATGATCCTGAAACTAAGAGACAGTCTGCTGTCTGGGTGTTTCCTTCCGAGGAGTTGCCAACTAAAGTGAAGAGAGGTCGAAGCGTGGGAAAAAAGATGGTGGCCTCGTTCTTCGGAAGGACAGGTCATTACGCAACAATTGTTTTAGAGGATCAAAAAACAGTTACTGCATAGTGATACACTAAGAATGGTTTGCCACTTGTCTTGGAAAAAGTTCGGGAGAAACGACCTCGCAGTAGGATCCTCCTTCACCACGACAACGCCTCGTCGCACACCGCCAAGCAAACAATCGACTACTTGGCGACATCAGACGTGGCATTACTGGGTCACCCGCCCTATATCCCCGACCTGCGAGAAAAACTTCGAAGAAAACGTTTTATGGACGCCGAGGAAGCAGTAGCTGCGTTTCAAAATGCCGTCGAAGAGACCTCTAAGGACGAGTGGGCAAAGTGCTTTTCTCAGTGGTTCCATTGAATGCAGCGATGTATTGATGTAAATGTAAACTATTTTGAAAAGATTATAAAACTAATAATTTGCCAGTTTGTTCAGTTTTTGATTTTCTAAGAACTTTCAGTATCACCCTCGTATTCTCGTTAATCACACCAAGTCAGCTTAAAATGCTTGTGTTAGGAGTGGTTTACCATAGTAGTCGAATTGCGGAATCGATATTACAACTGTAGAGCTCGAGGTCCGCTGAACTCCTTTACCTATTACCCTTTTGTTTTAATTTATAACTAAAAATTGTACCTTTAACTGTTAAAAGATATAGAGCTGCGAGTGTTCGGAACATTTATTTAAAATATATACCCTTTCTTTTATATTTTTCGTTTATACGTATTTTATATATGTGCATGTGTGCGTGTGTGTTACTTAAAAGCCATAATTATTAAAAACCTATATTATTTTCTTATTACACGCTTTTAAAAAAGTGAGAATGTGGTAAATAAGAAAATATACTTAGTATTTTTTTAATTAAGTATAAGTCTTTTGTTTGCAGTTTATTGTAGCGTGTTGTCGAAAATTAATAAAAATAACTACACGATATTTTTAAGTATTATGATCCAGATTAAGTAAGATTAAATAATTAGTAACAACAAATTTTGGAAGAACCTTCACCGTCAAAAAAAAAAAAGTTAAAATTGGTTTTTCGGTAAATGAGCTGCTTGCTCAAAGATCAATTTTTTAGACCTGCACGTTTTTCGTTGTATAAGTTGTATGAGTTCGTGGCCCAAAGTAGTTGTTTATAAATACAGTACAATCTTAGTATAATGAACCTCAATATAACGTTTTCTTCGATTTAATAAATTCTTAGAAATCCCCTAGAACTGGCTGTTAGAGTTAATACAAAATATACGTTACGAATAACTTTTGTAAAAACCTCTTTATAACGATTTTTCAATCATTGCATTTGTAAAATCATTCAGCGTAGATAATTAGAAAACACTCTGCTTACAGCTATGAAGCAATCATTATCCATATAAGCGAACCCAGCGGCGGTGAGACGCAGGGGTTTTTGGGCTCGCATAATTGTCATAATGAGCAATACGCGGAGACGCGGTGGCATCAGCTCCCACTTACATTGCATCACTGCTTCAGAGACTCGACTTGCCTGTGAAAAAAACGCATAAAACATCAAGTTCATTAATAACAGAGAAGAAGGCTTTTTAATTGATGGCTTCGCATGTCAATATCGACTTAGCATAGAATCCACATTAATACATCCATTGGAATTAACTATTCAAGTAAATAAATATGTAGGCACTGTTAAGATCTGAAACAGAATGCCTCCTGCCTATGATAGGTTTTCCCATTCTGACCATTCTTTTTATGAAACACAACGTGTGAACACTTAACGTTATTATTGTGAGATTAAATAGTAATAACATGACAAATAAAAGTAAAATTCTCAGATTGATGCATCATAGGTATTGCTAACACAAGGATATATTTACTGCTTGCGCCAATCCGCCTGTCGACTAGGATTTCCAATCCTACTGTATACTATAGGTATCCTCTAGTATCTGCATTAGAGGTCCAAATACTATTTATCTATAAAATATATAGCAGGCGATGCTACTATATTTTAATATGGCGGGAGGATGTTAATAAAGGCTCACAACAGCACATATTATTGTATTAAAAATAAAATATTGATTTCAAGCATCATCATTGCCATCATTAAAACACTTCACAAATTCACTGCCAAAAAGAGGCCTCCCAGAAGGAATGTCATTAAACACAGTCCTGAGCCACCTGCACATATTATCTACGTGGTAGAGCCTCGCTCTAGTTATGTATATTATGACTGCGGCACGAGGAGGCTGGCTCAACTAGGAAAGGACCACGCTCTAACAGAATATCAGCGTAAGATTAGATGCGCTGTGTTTCGTATGGTGAGTGTAGGGATCTGAAGACTCTTTTAACTGGTAACGAGGCATTCCGTATTAGTCCTCAGATTTGGGCTGAAGACATTTTGATTCTTAATCGAGGATAGATGGAGGTGTCTATGGGCCACAGCAGCAGCAATTATCATCAACTGTGTGCTCGTTTGTCACCATTATACTATTAAATAAAAATAAATTTAAATTTCCGCATGTCATATCAGGCCGTCACTCTATTACTTATATTTAATACTCTTTCTTTCTCCTCAATACTCTTTCTTTCTCTTCAATACTCCATAATCAATTGATACATACTATATATGATTTTTTTTAAATGTAATAGCCTCGAAAATACTATATTTAAAATCAAAAAAGTTGGCAACTCTACGGAAACGTAGTGGTTACTGCGTCTCTGTCTGTCTACTGTTGATTGTCTCTTCTATAGGCCCAGCACCACATGCGTAAAAAACATATTTACTTATGTGCCAGTGAAATGATAATGGGATGATCCCATTGAAGAAGAACATTCGTTTATGTCGACACTTTAATGAGACATAACTAGTATTATTACCAGATTTATAGTTGACTTTAAGACGTAATAACGTTATTCGGTTAGAATTTTCCCAAGAATTCCCCATTCCCCAATATCTATATACAACATGTAACAAAAACCCTGTGGTTCCCGTTAAGTGCGTTATCTGAATCGATATTCAAACGTATATAAATAACTTTACTTCAGAAAACTCGATCATAAAAAGTTAAATTAAATTTAAATTAATTTTATTTGCAAATTGTGTGTGGTTTTATTACCTACTAGCTGATACCCGCGACTTCGTCCGCGTTGCTTACACACATCACTGGACACGTAGTGCTTATAAAAATCGTTTTTTCTTAAAACTTTAATTACTTTATATTAAATGAAAATATCGCAATATTTTTTTTTAAATAAGGGCCAAGTGTCTAAGAAATAAAACTTAGAAAACCTAATTGAAATCTATCCAGTAGTTTTTTCGTGATGCGCGCACAACTGCAAACCTCTATCATTTTATTCATATAGATAATAGACATGCGCGTGGGTAAAGCAGGGTCATTGAGAATACTGTTCTGAAAAGAACAGTTTTCGTCGTGAATGGCTAAGGTACTATTGCCGCGTTCTTTATTTCTATGTTATGAGCCTGTGAGATGAAACACGTTCCAAGTGAAATACTTGAAGAAATATAACTTGATTAAAGCTTTTTCTAGTGTTGTGTTGTTTAGCGATGTTAAATATTTACATATTTGCATGCTGATGTATGCAATCACTTTTCGCTATTTAGATTTTTTTAAAGTTTGCCTTTCAAAATATTACTGTGTTTTGTATGTTGAATTAAACTACTTTTACGGATTATATCGCGTTTAATTAACTTATTTTATTAATTCCCGACATTTCGGGTGCTTTACAGCACCCATGGTCACGGGGGACTGAGGTGATTGACGTCCCAATGTCAAAGTTAATACGGAGTACCTTCAGCTTTTTAATTCTTAATTTTGGTCTGATCTACGCAGAATGAACTAACTGTGTCTTGAAGTCTTGCAGTGGTATGCTTGGGTTTAGTTTTAATTTTATTAATTACAGGATCCCAAGCAGGTGGTAATACCAGCCTCCTCTCTATTGAAATTAGGATGTTTTTAATTTCAATAGCTTCACGTATCATCCTTGGCAGGAATCGATGTTCTTTCATGAGAATATGTGGTTTATCAAATCTAATGTAATGGCGGGGCCGTCTAGGATATGATCACAAACTGCAGACTTCCCGGAACGTTGGTGCTTCACGTCAGCTATGTGTTCTTTTACGCGGGTTTTAATAGATCGTTTTGTTTGCCCTATATGAGAGACCACATTCACAATCAAGCTTGTACACTCCTGCATCTTGTAGAGGAATATTGCACTTGACGGGTGGTAGAACTGACTAATCTTCTTCGACGGCTTGAAGAATGTTCTTATAGAAGCTCGCTTCAAGATGTAGCCAATCTTGTCTGTGACACCTCTGACATATGGTAGTACAGCAGGCACACGCTCGACTGTGGCCGGCTTCACTCGGTCACTGTGACGTAGGCGCGGGACCCGAAGCTTGTTGTCGTGCAGAACCTGCTTGACGTGCTGAAGCTCGGCGGCCAGGTGTTTGCTGTCACAGATCCTCGTGCTCTCTGTAACAAAGATTTGCCCACGGTAGCCAACTGTGAAGGATGATGGTGGGATTCACCATTTAAATATCTGTTTGTATGGGTCTTTTTCTATACACGGTGTGACCTATGGTGTTGTTAGGATTTCGAATGACTAATACATCTAGGAAAGCTAAAGAATTATTTGCCTCTAACTCCATAGTAAATTGAATTTTAGAGTTTATGGAATTAAGATGTTCTAAAATGCAGTTACTTTGTCTGATGGTAAAATTGTGAAAGTATCGTCTACGTACCGCTTGTAGAACCTTGGAGTTACTGGTGCAGTAAGCAGGGCTTTCTCCTCAAAGTCCTCCATGAAAATATCGGCGACAATGGGAGATACCGGTGAGCCCATTGCAACACCATCTACTTGCTTGTAAAACTCTTCCTTCCACAATAGATAGCCAGATGTAGGCAATGTCTAAGCAGCACTGCATATACTGCTGGCATGTTGTTTTCCTCTAGTTTCCTAGTTACAATTGAGATGCAGTCTTCAACAGGTAGGCATGTAAACAGAGACTGAACATCAAAACTGACCATAGTTTCATTGTCAGTAAGACATAGGTCTTTTATCTCACTAACAATGAAACTGACAATGCACGACGAAGGCACGTCAAGCAGGTTCTGCACGACAACAAGCTTCGGGTCCGCGCCTACGTCACAGTGACCGAGTGAAGCCGGCCACAGTCGAGCGTGTGCCTGCTGTACTACCATATGTCAGAGGTGTCACAGACAAGATTGGCTACATCTTGAAGCGAGCTTCTATAAGAACATTCTTCAAGCCGTCGAAGAAGATTAGTCAGTTCTTACCACCCGTCAAGTGCAATATTCCTCTACAAGATGCAGGAGTGTACAAGCTTGATTGTGAATGTGGTCTCTCATATATAGGGCAAACAAAACGATCTATTAAAACCCGTAAAAGAACACATAGCTGACGAAGCACCAACGTTCCGGAAGTCTGCAGTTTGTGATCATATCCTAGACGGTCCCCGCCATTACATTAGATTTGATAAACCACATATTCTCGCGAAAGAACATCGATTCCTGCCAAGGATGATACGTGAAGCTATTGAAATTAAAAACATCCTAATTTCAATAGAGAGGGAGGCTGGGTACTACCACCTGCTTGGGATCCTGTAATTAATAAAATTAAAACTAAACCCAAGCATACCACTGCAAGACTTCAAGACACAGTTAGTTCATTCTGCGTAGATCAGACCAAAATTAATAATTAAAAAAGCTGAAGGTACTCCGTATTAACTTTGACATTGGGACGTCAATCACCTCAGTCCCCCGTGACCATGGGTGCTGTAAAGCACCCGAAACGTCGGGAATTAATAAAATAAGTTAATTAAACGCGATATAATCCGTAAAAGTAGTTTAATTCAATGTGTAGTGTTCGCGTAAATATAAGAAATCATTGTGTTTTGTATGGTTATTTTGATTCTTAACCGACGATAGATGTAAGTTTCTATGGGCAATCGCTTCTATACTTATCATCAGATAGATTTTTTGCTCATTTGTCACCCCACTTTTATAAAAAATCTCATTCGTGGTTGTACGAAGCGACTTAGGCCTAGGACACATATTATAAGCATAACCATTTTGTATTTATATAGGTACTAGCTTTTATCCACGACTTCGTCTGCGTAGAAGTTAGCGCCAAGTTTTCGCCTTATTATTATTTGAAAATAAGGCGCAAACTATGCTAAAAAAAACGAATGGATTTTTTATTCTTAATTTTATAAATTGAAAGCGTAGTTAGATTAAACACTTTTAGTTACAAGGATATTTAGTTAATATAAATTCACAAAAATAAACATGAAGTGGATTTTTTTACGGATAAGTCCAATGATTGAATTTCTAGTTTATTTCAAAGAAATATAAAAAAAATAGATACCAAGGTAAGTGCTTACGTTAAGCTTCTAATAAGTGTTGTTCATGCAGATACAACAAAATACAAAGCCCAAATCAATATTTGTTCACAAAGTCGATACTATCTACAATCTATTAAAGTCCACTGTCAATATTTGTGAATTACGATAGCCATTCGCTCAATTTGGTCGGTGTAGATGCAGCCAAGCAGAATGCTATACGTTTTTCGGAACTATTGAAGCTCTTTGCATATTTTTAGTTCATTCCATATACTGCGGAAAAACACATTTTTTTATAGGATAAGGGTAACAAGCTAGCACACAGTCCACCTGATGGTAAGTGGTTGCTGTGGCCAATAAGATATCTACATCTATCCTCGTTTGCGAATCAAAATGCAGATGCGTTGTCAGCCGTAGGGGACTAAGATGGAATGCCTCTTATCCAGTAAAAAGGGTCTCCGGTTCTCTACACTCACCATACGAAATTACACAGCAGCATTAAAATGCTATTTTACGCTGGTATTCTATGAACGCGTGGTCCTTCCCCGGTGGAGTCGACCAAATCGTGCTACAACTATACAAATAATATAGCTGCAGCATGGCTCTACCACGTATAAATGCACTTTTAAAAAATGCCTGCCTCTGGTAGTAAAAGAGGACGGCTCGAACAGAGAAAGTACAAAGATCTCACAGAATACCAGCGTGAAGTAAGTTGTTTGGTAAGTGCAAGTGGCCGGAGCCCTCCCGCCTTACCCTCCCAGCCTCCACTCCTCTCCGAATTAGGTAAGGGACTACCCCAGGAATATAAAAACACCCCTGGTAATGGTGAATCCCTCACTAAGTATCCACTTTTAAGCTACCCTACTCTTCTTGAGCTGAAAATTTCTGCAAGATCAGGGCGCTTCACTCGATCTTTAACGCCGTCCATTTGCATCTGGAGACAACGAAGCCAGTCTTACTTCTTCTGACCAAGACGCAGGTGTCCTCTCTAACCGATACTTGCTTCCTTGTTCGTAACTTTCCTACCCGGGAATAAATTGGAACAGTTGTTTGTACCTCGAGCTACAGTTTGAGTATACGTCAGAGAGGATATCTGTTTTTAGCACCTGTCCATCTTTTAGCTTCCTACAGCGGTAATGCCGACATAGACCGACTCTTCAACCACTTCCAAATGGCTACAGACTGCGTGTTACAACAGAACCCATCCACAGAGATCGTGATCCTTAGCGATTTTAACGCCCACCACACTGAATGGCTCGGTTCACGCTTAATATGGTCTGACACAACTGGTTACTTCATCGCGATCATGCACCTTTCCTGTCGGACCTTTTGATGACCTCTCATCCGGTTGGATATCAGGTCTCTGTCGACGTCCCTTTTGGGTCTTCAGACCATTGTATGACCAAAATATCCTGAAGATAAGTTGACCCTTCTCCAAGATATGACAGACGACAGCGATCAAACCATTGAAATAAGAAGATAGGCCAGACTTCTTCATAATATACTTAAATTAATTGTGCAGTACGGGGATGAAAGCGTATTTCCGAAACTGTGCATTTCCATTCAAATTATGCTCACAACTGCAGTATCCATCGCAAGTTGTGAGCACGACGATTTCAGTAAATTAAAATTAATACTTCCGTATTTGAGGGTTACAATAGGTCAATAGAAGAAACGGAAAAAACGAATTTCGAAAACATCATCGATATGTTTGCGTCGCAGAAGACCAGGAAGATGCAATTGTTAGTGTAACGGTTTTACGGATTTACATTCGCTATAAAATAGAAAATAAATATGTTTCCTGAGATTTTTTATGACTGTTTTATTTAGTGTATCTGGTTTTATATTGAAATAATTCACGAAGCTTTCCTTCCGAAGATTCTCCTGCGTAGAACTTAAATAATAAATCCTGGAGATTTATAATGGTGGTTTTTGGACAAGTAGCTCAGGTATCTAAAACGTTTTTTTGTTATTATCAAATGTGCGACATTGGGAAATGCTTAAAATAAGAATTGAAGATCTATTATTTTCACGTAAAAAGGCCTTTATACCTGATCCTATAACACTCACAGTTTTTATGTAAAATGTTTTTTAATAAAAAAAAGTTAAACAACCATTTTGAATCAAAACTTTATGAGATAGAACATAAAGTGGAAGAACCTTCATCTTTATTGTGTAAAATTGCAAATCATATTTTTTTTTCAAACTATTTATATTCCATAAAATAATCATTCGAAATAATTATTAAACATTTTTATTTTATCAGTTATCGATTTTACAAAAAATCTTGCATGTTTTTCAGATAAAGTACTCCTTATCACTCCTGGTATTGCTCTCTATCTGTTAGTGAAGTTTCATCACAATCGTTACATCCATACCGAAGATTAGTCCGGACAGATGATAGACAGAATAAAAGAAATGGTTAGGTATGTTATAATAATATGTAAATAACCTCTTGAGTTTAATAGAAGCCAGTTATTTCAATATTACAGACAGACATTTCAATTTTATTTATATGTATGGTAGGTAATCTCCCGAGAACGACGGCTTTAAAGGCAAATCTTCGTCCTTACTATTGGAGAGACCCATATCCAGCAGTTCAATGTTTATTTGCTAAAGGGAAGGAGAAAAAGAAATAATTCCAGAAAAAGAAAAATTCAGATGCGTTGTCACCCCTGACGACTAAGATTGAATGCATCGTCTCCGGTTCTCTACAATCACCATACGAAACACAGCAGTACTAAGTTGCTATTCTAAGCTGGTTTTCTGTGAGAGAGGACCACGCTCCATTCGAGCCGACCCATTCGTGCTACAACCATAATATAGCTGCAGCGTGGCTCTACCACGTAAAAATATTAGTGACAACAGTCTACCTGATAGGAAGTGGATACCATTAGTCACATGCTTTTAAGAATATATTAACGGTATTCTTTTAAAACCGTATTTAATACGTGGTAGAGCCATGCAGCAGCTATATTAGTAGTGTAGTTGTAGCACGAATGGGTCGGCTCGACCGGGGTAGGACCACGCTCTCATAGAATACCAGCGTAAATAGCAGCTTAACGCTGCTGTGTTTCGTATGGTGAGTGTAGAGAACCGAAGACCCTTTTTACTGGAATCGAGGCATTCCATCTTATTCCTCACGGGTGACAATGCATCTGTATGTTAATTCGTAATCGATGATACATGTAGATGTCTACGGACCACGGTAACCACTTACTATCAGGTGGACTGTGTGCTCGTTTGTCACCCTTATCCTATAAAAAAATCTTTTAAACAAGTAAGTCACAGAAACGTTATTACCTCAGAGGAATGAAGATGATGATGCCTCACAGTTTGTAATTATACTGGCTTTTTTACGACAGTTGTAGGCACGCTGCTGCTTGACGGCAAAAAAAGGTTAGAAGGTGAATATATATCAACCTAGATTGACGCCTAAGCGGAAAAGAAAGCCTTACCGTCTACTAAATGCATGCAGTATGTTAATTTTTGTATCGTAGGTATTTACTTGAATACATATTATATCGGACTACTAGAGCTTAATCAATGAATAATTAGAAAATTACATAATAATAAAACTTGTGATTTCTTTTCGTTGTTAACGCTATAAAGCAACTTTAGTGCTTTCAGTGGGTTTCATAGATAATATCATTATGTTTTGCGAAAAGTAAGGAGTTTGACATTAAGCACGAGTTCTATAATAAATAAATAGCTTTGTGTTTTGTAGCTCAGGGATAAAATCACATCAAAATATCATTGTACGCAAATATAGCGATATCGATCTCCGTCGGCATCAATAAAATATTTAAACGAAATTTTAAGCGCTGATTTACCACTTTCGTAACAGCGCATTAAAATACCACGAAAAATATTGCATATCTGATAAATTAAAAAAATATATGTAGAGAATATGAGAATAAGCAAGTCCGGCAATGCACATTGAATCCGTGTGCCGGACTTTTCGTAGCGGTGAAAAGAAAACCTGTAAAAATATGTCATGGATACGTGGAATCAACGAACACCATTAGGGCAGCGCGGTGGACTCTGATCCAAAAACCTTCTTCCAACTTAGAGGAAATTCTTGTCCAGTTGTGGAATTTACTCACAGGTAAGTTGTTACTTTATTTCTGTTTTATATATTGTCAGAAAATACTTACTTGATAAGTAAGTTCGTTTCCAGTGAAACATTGTATGGCAAGCTGTATGATCATCGCAGCGAAGAAAGCCAACGATGTTACTAGCCGTATTGACTTAAAACTGGATGCATCTTTCTGTAAAAGTGCGTAGGAAAAGACTAGAAAGAACAATTCTAATAACTCACTTATTTACGTATACATTTCATTTAAATCCATTAATGTTTGCATATAAAAAAATCACAAAGCTTTTTTAAATATTATTAAATAAAACAAAAAAAGCAACAGCTCTCTTGTGTATAATTATTCAAATAATGTTATGAACTTAAAATGTTATAATATCTGGCATACCGAAACTTGAACCATTACTACGCAAATTGCCGCCGTGCTAGACAGCAATTGAGTCATGAAGCCATAAGAATAAGTCTTCGCGAATTTTTCCACGCAGCTGTAAGAAGAACAAACAGTTACGAATATTATCTTACTTATGCATAACGATGCGATGACAGAGTAACATATATGATAGTGAGAAAGTAACTTCGTTGGGCCTAAATTATAATGCAAATATACAACATATTACGTAGCTTATGAAGAAAATTTTATTCAAATTGTTATAATTTTTTTCAACAACATTAATAATCTGCCGGCATCATACTTATAAACAAAATGAATATTGCAGAATTGATCTTACTTTGATGTCGAATCGTGAATAGTACTGTGTGAATGCGACTATCTGTGCTGAACGAGTAGAGCTTTTATTAAAGTTTCTATGACTTCTTTTCATTTAAAAAACTGACGGTGAATATGAAACGCGGATTATGTTGATTTCGGCGTATGAAAAAAGCAACCGAGCGACAATATTGGTTCGGTAATCCTAAGATATTGCAGCCTGTCATATCCACATAGAATGCGGTTCCCCTTATTGCTCACATCGGTTGAGAATTGATATTTTTTCGCGCAGCGGGACACTATCATTTGCAGGAGTTTCAATATGGTATTGCTCCTTTTTAACTTTATATATATAACGTTTTTATTCCATGGCACTGTAATTGGATGTCCAGTGCAGTGTCCCGGTAGACTATTTATCCACACATTTATCGAAGTTTGACTCGCGCTATGGCGCCAACTAGTCTGCTAGTTAACTTACAGTGAACATTATAGCAATTTTACAGAGTTTGTGCAATCCGAACACGGTTTGCGTGCCAAAACGCACATGTTACGTATTATGCGTCGTGCTTTAGGGGACTAAGTATAAAAAAATTAAATGGCATGTTGGCAATTATAAATAGAAATAATGTCATTGGAAGGGGAGGGAGGTATTAAGTCATGTAATTCCTGCGTGCACTTCCTAAAATTATCATGTAGAAAACCGATAGATAGACCGGCTACTCTACGCCTGTGCTCGAGCTTATTGAGATTAGCTTTGACTAAATTGAGATCACCAATAAATCTCTCTACTGGGTTTAAAGCTGTTCGTTGGCATTTTGCATCACCAGGCTATATATGTTGCTGCAGCACTCAAATACTTTCACCCTAGCCTAATATTAACACATCTTCTTCTTAATCAACCTGTAAGTGTACACTGCTGAACATGAGCTTCTATGAATACAGGGAGGATTTGCCTTAATCCTCTCGTTTGGCTGACAGATTGAGGTTTTCAGTAACAGATGTCTCGAACCTTTGCCGCTGCTTCTCGTCGCCGGTCAAGGCATTTTGAGTTTGGCGTAAACGAGATGTTATACTACCATCTATTGTAATACAATCGAGACATTCGAGTCGATGAAATGTGGTGACGAATTCCCTTAAATGGCTACTTCAGCGCATAGATTCTCATACTTATACAAAGTTAATTTTTACTGAACATCTAGTATATTTTGGGAATTCCGTATGAAGGCAATTTAGTTCTATTCTATAATATGATAAAATGTGTTAATATTAAGCTGTGTGGTGGCATAAGTGATCCAACAGCCTATTTCATCTCGCCCACAAAAGTTTTAAGTTTTAAGTCATTTAAACATAGCGGTTTAACTACCACGTTTCTGCTCGCCGTAAAATATTCAGATTAGTGACGGGAAGATACCAACGTCTGGAACTGAGATACCCAGGCGGAGTGATTATTGTAAATCGTCTCTACGGGTAGATACCATGCTTAGTAGTGGAATCTTATTGTTGTTGATGATTATGTTGAATCTAATAATAATAATAAATTAATATAATAAATGCACAGGCGCGGAATATCAGCGTATTAAAGCAGTATAATGCTGCTTAATTTCGTTTGGTAAGTGACGAGAACCGGAGACCCATATTTTTAGTAACGAAGCATTCTCTCTTTGATTCTTAATCGAGGATTGATGCAAGTGTCATTAGGTGGCTAGGTCATGTTGTTCGTTTGTTGTTACTTGATTAAAAAATCGTGCGTAAGGCATGATAACATTAACTACATTCAACAAATTAGCATAAATTATTTTAATTTATTAATATCCTCCAGACATTCTGCGCAGGACAAGATAATGCATGAGTGTGTGCGCAAGCAGGTGCACTCTCTCTTCCTCTCGAGTCCGAAAGGATGGCAATCCGACTCGACCAGAGAGAGATCAGGCGCAGTACCAACGGCTTTACTTACTTTCCGAGGTACGGGGTTGAAACACCGCCAACTTCCTGATTTTGGGCTGCTACTGACAATTTCTTGACCAAGTAAAAAAAACAATAAAACTGATTTTGGCCTGACCAACCAGACAGTCGCGCTTAGGACCTCTAGACCAACGAGGCAGTCAGCTTATTTTTTATATCACGAGTCTAATTTATTACTTATTATTATTATTTTATATTTATAAATTCGGCAAGAGTAATATATTAGGCGCTTCGAAAAACAAGAAACTTTTTCTTACCTAGTTAATAACTGATGTTGTTTAATACAATCTTTCAGCACAACTTCGAAAGCATCTTCAATTTCATTTTGGGTTCGGTATTTCCTTACAAAATGTTCTCTGTAATTATTTTCGATATCGTAATGGACGTCCATAAAATCATTGTGAGTGGTCCTGTTAGTTCGAATGCCTTCAGATAGTTTCGCGATAGTTCGATCATATGCAGTCATGAACGCCTCTTGTAAGATTGTAAACTGAGAGCTCATGTGAAAAATAATCGAACCAATGAACGTATCGATTGTCAATACAATGTTACCAGTCCACAAAAGACCTACAATTTCGAGTAGGAAGGTAAATACATATGATTTCTCTGTTTGATAGCTCCATGGAATATAAATTGGTTGTGGTAAGGTTCTGGGAGGTTTAGTTGTCGAGTCATTTAACAGAGAAACTTCATTCTTCCAACGAATATCTTGTATTATTCCATAAGCACTGGTGTTGGCAATCGTCATCCACCCGAAAAAGACGAATGATGATGTTAGTATTCTTGTAATTTTAATAGTCCGTCGATTTTTTTCATTGTTTTGATAGTATTCTTGTAAACCTATTTCTAAAGTGCTCACAATGTCTTGAATTTCTTGATTTTTAAAAAGGAAAATATAAAGTTTTAAGAGCGTTAAGTCGTGCGTTATAACAAAGGAAAGGCTGAACATGAATCTATCCAGTTCCTTTTCACCGATGAAGGGATCTATCGACTCAAGTCCTATGAATCCCGCCACCAAAACGAGTTCCGTTATAACAGCGTAATAAAAGTACCAACCGTGAAAGTTTCGTGTGTCTGCTTCGTCTGGATGATGCCACCATCCGACGCCCAAAAACCTTAATAAAAGGTAATGTAATGCGAAATAACGTCTCGGTCGAGATAACATGTTCATAGCATTCGTCATTTTTATGAGAACGAACTTGAAAACTGAGGTAAGAAAAATACACAAAATAAATATTTTTGTCGTCCGTCACGGGGTGTGGCGACAAAATTAGACGTGATTTAATTATTTAACTTGAACACTACACTGATTATATAATTAGTAGGTTTAGAATATGCGTTCAAATGTAAGCGGTAGCGATTTTTCATTAAATAATTTAAATGAGTAATAATAACATTTAAGTCACCAACGATCAACACCGCGATCGAAAAATCACTGGATATAAAAAGTAAATGTCCAGTGAATTTTACAGTCGTCCTTTGACTGTCGTCATACTTGTGTGTTTAATACAACAATCGATTTGTCAAAGTTCACTGCAATTAGCGGGTTCCAATACTTGCTGTATTTAACGCATTTTGCTTAGTTCGGCTTAGCACATATGTACTTAAATTATTTTTCATTATAATTACAGTCTGTGCTAAGTATTGTAAAATTAATAAAACAAAAATATATTAACTTACTAATGTGCATCCCGAAGAGGTTGGAGTAGGTATGAAAAGTGTCAGAAAGTGACCTTTTTATACCAGTTAAATATTAAAAATTTTGGTTTTTTATAAAGAATAATGGATACAAACCAGCACTAAGTTCACCTGATGGTAAGTAGATACTGTGGCCCATAGACATCTACATCTATCCTGGATTAAGTATCAAAATGTCAACCCTGGGGACTAAGATGTAATGCCTCGTTTCCAGTTAAAAGGGTCACCGGTTCTCTACGCTCACGATAATATACGATTTTACGCTCGTACTCTGTGGGAGCGTGGTCCTACCCCGGTCGAGCTGGACCAGTCGTGCTACAACCATAATATAGTTGCAGTATGGTTCTACCACTTATAGTTTATAGGGTGGAACCGGTCATCTCATTTCTATGACATAAAAGTCCAAGTAATATAGCGAATGAGATACCTGATACGTGGTCAGCTGAGGCAAAGGATTTTGTGTGGGAATTGGGATGACGGAGAGGATAAGATCTTCGCTCTGAACATTTTGTTGAACAAATTATGCATATCGTTACCTATTAAGCGGGGCAATTCCGCCAGGGTTAAAGCGTTATAAAGATGCATCAAGCTATTCAGAACTTGTGTGAGCCCGCTAGAACAGTGGTGAAGCAATCGCTGTTTTCCTTGAGGTTTAGAACCGTTGTCAGGGTTTGGCACGGCAAGCGTCCAGCTTACGGCCTGATTGACCGAGTGAAAGACTTTCTGAGTGAACGGTTTCTCCGAGTCATCGTAAAGTGTTGCTCGTCAGATCCTATGATAATTAACACCAGAGTTCCTCAGGGGTCCGTTCTTCCCGCAACTCTCTTCTTTCTACATTTTGCATATGTCCGGTATTCAGACGACAGCACAGTTTTGCAGAGGTACCAGCCGAATGCTTGAGCCAGGCGGGATCAAATCTAGTCTGAAAAAGAAGATATGCCTCCTAGCAATTCTGGACTCAGAGGACAGATGTGACTTGACGGTCGGCGTGTTTTCACCCCTTTGTTGTCGATATTCCACGCATTTGAAACAAACGGTTTACTTCGTCTTTCGTCATGCGTACAGGAAAGGAATGGAATAAAATGCCGGCGTCAGTCTTTCCGTCCGATTACAATCTTTAAGGTAAGAATGAATAACATTTTGCTACGCTATGGGTGTGCTTTCACCTTTAGGGCTTCATCACCACTTACCATCAGGTGGGATTGTGGTCAAGCACTGTCTTATAATAAATTAAAAAATTAGCTTAACGTTTTACTGCTGGATCTGGCCTTGCTGAAAGGGATGATTAACCTGGTCACCCGGCAAATTGACTATTGACAAAACTAGATATATATTTGATGATTTTTATACCATCTATCAGAACACATTATTTGAGGCGTTCTCCGTAGTCGTACCTGGTGATGAATTATTTTACACTGCTGTAATACGGTAAACCTGAATCATGATAATCTACAAAAAACATTATTTTTATTTACTTACAATTTTCTGCTTTTAACGCGGGGTCCCTTAATCATAATTAATTATTAAAGCCATCGACATGTAACAGAGGTTTGATAATTATAGTCCTAAGAATAAAGCGTGAAAGTTGTTAATTATGAATAAATTATAAAGTCAGAAACCAACATTAATTAGTTTTATACTTCGTAATATATTTTCTTGTTTGTTTTCTTGATAACGTTCACGGGCAGACAAAGTATTTAAAAAAAATCATAAAACACGGAAAAAAGCCAGGTCGAAATAAAAATTGTTTTTTATTTTATATCTTGAAGGTCCCAAAGTCGTGTCGGTCCGGAAAAATCGCCGATGGTAGTCGATTCCACAAGGGAATCGCACAGTGGTGGACCGCCAATCATTCAGATGGTATGGATGGTATCGAGAGTATTGTCGCGATGTGCGATGGTGAAATTGAGCGGCTGGAATTAGTCCGAACGATAAAATACGCAAAGAGATGCAACATCTCTTCGCGTTGGATGCGATCAAGTGGAAGGAGCTGGCACTGGGGTGCCCGGCCCAGAGATGAATAGTATTCCATGTAAGGCCGAACTTACGCCTTGTAAAGTTGCAAGCGGTGTGCCGGCATGGAATACTGTCCCGTTCTACAAAGCACGCCAAACTTTTTAGAGGTTAATTTGGCCTTCCCTTCCAAGTGACGGCTTACTGAATGACGAACTGAACGTCATTCGATATATCGACGTCGAGAATTCCCATGCTAGCTGAGGCAACGAAGGGCGTGCCTTGAAGCAGAGGAGATACGACAAAGAGGTTATTTTTAGCGGTAAACGCGTAAATAAATGTGAAAAGGGGACCAAGTTCGCTGTAAACGACGTTCACGGTTCACATCCTAACGAAGAGTTGATATTTATTTATTTATTTATTTATTTAATCTTGTTTGTTGACACCTTAACAACAAGGGTAACAAAGGGCGAACTTAATGCCTAACGGCATTCTCTGCCAGTCAACCCGTGGAGTGACGAGATTTTATGGCAGGTGCAAATACATATATATATACATACATACTAAGATATACATATAATATACAAAAACTTTACATATGGTGTATGTAAATATATGAACAAAAGATGTATCATACATAGATATAATATATACGTTACATATAATAATAAAATACATATATTGAAATTGCAAATAATAAAACATCTAAATGTATCAAAATATATCATCATCATTCTTAACATATAACATCGCTTCGTTTCAAAAGAAAGCCATGTACCAACTTTTTAAAACAGTCCTTACTTGGCGCTCTTCTTATGTTTTCGGGCAAGGAGTTCCAGAGTAGTGTTGCCTGAATAGTAAAGGAATTGTTGGTGAATCCAGTGAAATGAGATGGAATACTGATCTTATGATTAGATGAGGAGCGAAGAACCTTATCATGAGTTGAAAAGAGATATTGGAATTTGTCCTTGAGATATGTTGGAGAAGTTGGATTATTCAAAATTGAGAAAGAACAAGCAGAATTCTAGAGTATCGTCTTTGTCGGATAGTAAGCCATTTCAGGCGTTCACGATAATGAGAGATGTGATCATATTTTCGGAGACTAAATATATATCTTGAGAAGACGCTCTAGCTTGTTAAGAAGATTTTGGTTCAAATCTGGGTAGCACACATCTGCGTAATCAATTAAGGGCATTATAAGTGTTTGCGCAAGTGTTAGCTTAGTCTTAATTGGAAGAAAGTTCTTCAGGCGATAGAGGGATCGTAAGGTGGCAAAGACTTTGCGGCTAATTTCGGTGACATGCGTACACCAGTTCATTGTGTTATCCATATACAGGCCAAGATTTTTTACAGAGGAAGAGAACGGTATCAGTATATCACCGTAATAGACAGCAGGTAGGCTTGCCACATCAATTTTGGACAACATTCTCGAGCTACCTACGATTATAGCTTGACAATTCGTTGGATTAACTGATATTCCAAAACGCTTAGATCATTCTTTTACAGATTCCAAGTTTAGATTGATCATTCTTATAGCGTCATGGAGCTCTTCAATAGATGAGTGCAAGTAAATTTGGAGGTCGTCAGCATACAGATGGTACGAACAGTTCAGAATAGATGTGATCAAGTTTATAAAATCTGAGAAAATTAATGGAGAAAGTATACCGCCTGGCGGGACGCAAGCATCAAGACTAGCCCACTTGGAACTCTTCTGTCCCAAATGGACAGACTGCTGACGCCCGCGAAGATATGAAGAGAACCAATCCAAGACTGAGGGTGCAAATCTTAAATAGGACAGGATAGATAAAAGGATATCATGGTCCACTGCGTTAAAAGCATTAGAAAAGTCAACAAGCACCATTACAGTAACTTTCTTCTTTTCCATACCTTGTCTGATGTCTTCCGTAACTTTGAATAACGCTGTAGTGGTGCTGTGACCGAGACGAAACCCAGACTGATAATTGCTGAGTAGATTATTTTTAAATACAAAATTGGAGAATTGCTTATGTAGGCAGCCTTCCAGAACTTTGGATAGAAAGGGCAATATAGATACAGGACGAAGGTTATTAGGTAGTGTGGGATTCGATATTTTGGGAATAGGGCGTATGAAAGCCTTATTCCAGACATTTGGGTATTGACCTGAATCCAGCGAAAAGTTAATAATGAGAGTAAAAGCAGGTAGTACATACTCCAGTATATTGACTATCATAGTTCTACTGATTTCATCACAACCCACAGCCTTGGATTTAATGGCTATAACAATTTTTTTAATGTCATCCTGGTGAACTGGAGAAAATTGAAAAGAAGGAATTTGAGGAGATTGGATAGAAGCTAAATAGGCTATCGTTTGAGATCGTACAGTAGTGTCCATAACAGGAGCAGAAGCAAAGTGGAGATTAATGTCATCACAAGACAAGTAAGAGGCGCACTCCAGAGTAGACTCCATCTCACCCACACCAATTGACTAAGAAACTTCCAGACATTAGCTGGCGAAGAAATAATTATATTATTTTGGATATAACGGCGTTTAGCGTTACGCACCATCTGATTGCATCTGTTCCTAGCTTTCTTAAAACATATCCAATTCTCTTCCGTACTATTATACGGGTTCCCTCGGTAGGGTTTTTAAAAAAAGACTTTTAAATGAGCTGCACAAATAAACGTTTAATTACGAAATATGAACTAGAATTATGAACTAGAATTACGAACTGGCAGACACGAAAGCAAGAGATGGTAACGATTCGGCGTTTGAGATAGGACTGGCGCTCCCGAGGAGCGCTGGGCAGTAGTGTCCCTTAATGCTGACACCGCGGTT
This sequence comes from Parnassius orleans, assembly GCA_029286625.1. NCBI lineage: Eukaryota > Metazoa > Arthropoda > Insecta > Lepidoptera > Papilionidae > Parnassius > Parnassius orleans. The sequence goes on along the minus strand of JAGSMP010000027.1, from coordinate 689,658 downwards.
TTGATGAGACACTTACCTAATCACTTTAAGATGATTATTAAGCATTTTACTTAACATTGACAATCTATAACAGCCCCCCGATTTAGTGTAAACTACACCTTTTTTCTTAAGTGAAGTTTACCTATTTTAAAAGTAAATGAATTATATTCTAGCCAATTCTAAGAGAGGGTCCCGTATTGATATTTGAAGTGCTAATTTCATCTAATTCGTGGTTATCATTTTCAGGAGTATTATTTTCTTTAGATTTCCTTAGTCTTTTGTGTATGCCAGTTTTATACAACTTATAGGTAATAAACAATACGATAAAGATTACAGTTACAATCATAATGCTAGAATAATACCTTTGATACAGAACAATATGTGGTTTTTCAATAATATTATTAAGGCTTTTCAGAATTTCAGGATTATCATAAGCTAACGAATCTAAATTTACATTCTTAAGGTTAACAACAGGTAAGTTTGATACAATATTATTATATGCTATTACATTACAACAAGAGTCGTTTAAAATATTAAAATTAGAGACAATAGTTTTCATTTGGATTTCACGGTTTTCATGAGGTATTAAACGAGTATCTTTACAATAGGCGATACATTCAGCAGGTAAGTATAGTAAACCATTTCCATTAATTTCCATTTCGTTAGATTGAGAGTTATTACATTCAATGCTTATTTTAGTTTTTCAGATATTACAAATAACCATCTATTATGGCGTAGTGGCTGCCAAATGCTGACGTGGCCGTGAATGAATTTAGTTTACAAATCGGCGGTATCGAGGTAAGCACTTTGTAATAATTTCCGTTTCACAGGAAGGTGTAGCAGAGGAGGAGTACAATATTGATGTTTCACAAAGGTAATGATTATTATTAATTATTCTACAGTAATCTAGCTTATCTAATTTACAATACATTGACTTATCTTTACTTATACCTATGTACTTAGAAGATGGGATGATGGTCGAATACGACCTGGATTATTTTATCATGAGGGACCAGAGAGGGTGTTATGATATACATTTAATTGTAAAGGATTAATTAGAGGAATTTTACTATAAACACTACTTTTCTTTATTGAAGTAACTAGATATTTCAGATATATTCAAAATAGTATGAATGTTATCAAGATTTAAAGGAACCGGAAGTTGTTTGGATTCAGGTAAGAATCTGTAATTATCTACCAGTTCGGTGTAGAGTTCTTTAGGTGTTAAGATAGTGGGATATAGGATGTTAGACTTACTAAACATGATAGAGTTAATTATGTCTTCAACCTTGAAAGATAAGGCTAGTAGGCTATTTTCTATCATAGACGTTAATTCTAGCATGCGAGACCTAATACCTAATTCTCTTGAGACGTATGTCAGATTTAGAATATCTTGAGATATCGCGTCAATTGCATTTTTCAGGTGTTTTTCATTTTCTTTGATTGTGGATAGAGTTTCATTAACCGATTTAAGTAAAGAGGTGGTGACCAATATATTTTCCTTCATTAAAAGGGCTAGATTCTTTTGGTCTGTTTCTACCTCATTAATGGCATTGTCATATCGAATGGCATCGTCTTCATCCATAGTGCCAAATAGTTTTTAGATAGAGTGCCTACGAAACCTAGAAGTGCAGATCTTCTCGACTGGCGAGATGTAAGGTGAAAAATAGCTTCGTTATCGTGAGCTATATCATTGAAACGTGTATTTAATGGTTCAAAAGATTTGTACATTCTAAATAATCGAAAATTTTATCATTATCACATAATTGTTTAGATTTATCAAGAATTTGACGGAGATTTATAATATGTGGGTTAATAAAGGAAATATCATATGGGATAACTATACTAAGGTGACTATCAACTAAACTTAAGGAACCTATAGGGTCGAAGTAGATGCCAGAACTAGAAGGAAGTGACTTGATAAAGTCCTGGTGTGCGTTGTTCAATGTGCTGAAATAGAATGAACGAGGTTAGATAAATATATTACTGATTGATACTTTCTATAACTAGTATTACTGCGATACAAGATCTCTGACTTCCGCTGGTTTCATTTCATCGAAGTGGTGCGTCACGTGACGTCTATTAATTAAGAGTGTGGCTGTATTATTATTATTTACCTTTATAATTTTATATGGCCCTTTCAAACAGGTGGTAAGGCCTTTTGAGTCTCAGATGATTTTTAAGGTAGACGTAGTCACCATCCTTGTATCGTGGTGGTGATCTGGTGTGAGAATCATAATAGGATTTAGAAGATTCTTTGGATTTTAGTATGTTTTCTAGAGCTTGTTCTCTAGTATATTTGAGTTTATGTTGTAACATTCTTATGTAGTCCGAGTATGTTGCGCTAGGTTCGTTATCGTATATAGAGTTGGGAATAAAAGGTTTGTGACCGAAGACTAGTTCGTAAGGAGTGAATTTCGTAGTAGAGTGCGTTGTTGTGTTATATGTTAGCATAGCTGTATATACATGGTAGGCCAGTTATCTTGGTTTTGATTAACAAATGATTTTAAATATTCCTTGAGAGTTGAATGACTTCGTTCAAGGGCTCCTTGTGTCTGAGGATGATAAGGCGATGACCAAAGTTGTTTAATCTTGAGAAACCGACACGTTGTTTTGAATAAGTCGGATGTGAAGTTGGTACCTTGATCGGTAAGAATAGACTTAGGAATTCCAAAGAGAAATAAAGTGGATAAGACAGTCACAAGATTCTTCAGCAGTTGTACTGCGTATAGGATAAGCAGTTGAATATTTCGTTAGGTCATCTTGTAAGGTTAGAATATATTTGAGTTTGGCGGTGCCGGATTCAGGTAAGGGTCCTACTATATCTAGTGCCACCCTTTGAAATGGTGATGTGGATGTAGTTGTGATTTCCATAGGGCTTTGTTTAATTTTCTTAGTGCTTTATTTTCTTGACAAAGTTTACATTTCTTGACATAGTCGTCTATGTCGCTTCTCATGCCTTTCAATAAAATTGTTCTCGAATTCTGTTATACATCCGTACACATCCCAAATGTCCAGATGCAGGGATATCGTGGTTTTCACGCAATATTTTAGGTCTTTCACTTAAGGTAGGATATATTATTTTATTTAGGTAAATATGAATTTGAATTTTGTATTATTAAAATATGAGTAAGAATATTGTAAATTTTAGTATATGAATGATGATCAAACGGATTTCTGAAGTCGGAAATGGCAATCTCGGTTGTTTGTTCTGATTTCAAGATTTCGTCTCTTACTTGTTTGAGAGTATCGAAAATAGCAGGATAGGATGATTCATCAAAATGATGAACTTTAGTGAAGATGAGGTAAACCGTCTTATTTTCGTAATTAGTTTTTAGAAATCGGTGTAATTCTTTTTCAGAGCTATAAATTTCATCAACGTTTTCGGAGAAGGGGATTATATCAGAAATATAGGGATTGGATTCGTCTAAGTCTATAGATGTAGGAATTAATATGATTTTGCAATTTGTTTTCAAAAGGTTTTCGTTATGTTCCTTTAGGATTGTATTGTTGCTTCTTTTATTCGGATTTATTTTCAGAAATTGCGAGTAGTTGTCGTTGTTTAGATTTGGTTGCGTTTCTGGCGAAGGGATCTGGAGTGAGTCAAAGTCAAGGTTGAGGTCTGCGCTGTCAGGACTGAGGTCAAGATAAGGTAAGTTGGGTTCTAGGTCAAGCAGTTCTGGAGATAATGTCGGTTGTGCAGGATTCGGTGGATTAGTAGGTATAGTATTAGAATCAGTGTTAAGATCCTGGTTGAGCAGGTCTTCGTTTTCAAAGGAGAATGGAATAGGAGAAGGTAAGTCTAACAGAGGGTCTTGTTAGAGATTTTCAAGTTCAGGTCGATGTTTTGTTGGGAGAGTCAGGAATTGTAGGAGGTTCATCTTGAATAGGATTAACTGGAAATCGAGACAGAGCATCTGCATTCGTATTTATTTTCCTTTCTTATGTATGATTTCATAGTCGAATTCTTCTAATTTGAGTCGCCAGCGAATTAGTCTGGATCCAGGGTCTTTACAGTTGAAAAGCCATTGTAAGGCTTGTGGTCTGTAACTATTGTGAATCGATTCCCATAAAGGTAGGGACGAAGGCTTTAGTTCCAAAGACGATAGCTAAGCATTCTTTCTCAGTAACACTGTAGTTACATTCAGCTTTATTAAGGGTTCGTGACGCATATGCAATTGGACGGTCTTTTCTATAGGACCTTGTGATAGAATAGCAGAAACAGCGAAGTTTGAGGCGTCACAAGTGAGGATGAAGGGTTTGGTAAAATCAGGGTAAGCAGGACAGGTGACGTTACTAGTTTTTTCTGTAACGTTTCGAAAGCAAGTTGCTGTTCGTTTTTCCAATTAAAAGGTGTATCCTTTTCAGGAGAGAAGTTAGTGGTTTCGCTAGTTTGGAAAAGTCTGGAATAAAGCGTCTATAGTAGGAGGTGAGTCCGAGAAAGATTTAATGTCTTTGGGACATTTTGGTACAGAAATTCCGTGATGGCTACGATCTTTTTGGATCTGCTTGTACACCGTCTTTGTTAATGACGTGACCAAGATAAGCGACCTCTTTGCAAATTCACACTTATCTGGTTGGAGTTTAAGGTTATAATCTCTGAGTCTATTGAACACACAGGATAAATTTTGGATGTGACTTGGAAGTTCAGGTGAGTACACGACGATATCGTCTAAGTATACAAGCAGCGTGAGCCTGTAGTCCACATAGGCATGTATTCATGAGTTTCTGAAAAGTTGACAGGGCATTTTAGCCCAAACGGCATTCTCGTGAATTGGAAATGCCCTTGAGGTACGGAGAAAGCAGTTTAGGGGCGTCTTGCTCAGATACTGAATTTGATGGAAGCCTGAGGCTAAATCTAAAGTTGTGAAATATTGACTTTTCCCAATTGATCTAAATTTCTGTAATTTGTGGGATAGGATAAGTTTCTCCGATGGTAATGTCGTTGAGTTTTCTGTAATCTATAACGACTCTCCATTTCCCTTTCCTAAGCATCTAATTTTTAGGCACGACCAAATGGGTGATGACCAGGGTGAATTTGAAGGTATCACTATTTTTGTTCAACATCTTATTTAATTGATTTTCTACTTCCTTTTGTGGCATTCAGGAATCTATAGGATTGGTTTGAATAGGAATGTCTGTGGTCGTTCTTATGTTATGTTCAGTGGCTTTAGTATAGGTAAGTTGTTCGTCTGGAAGGTGGAAGATGTCGGAGAAGTCTTTACAAATTTGTAGTAAGGCATTGGATTCCTCTTCATTGAGGTGAGATATTCTAAGTTGTTCGAGGACCTTTTTAGTTCGCGTAGTAGCGTTAGGTTGAGGCTTTGGTTCATCGTAATTAGGATAATTTTGACTATTTAAAGGTTCTATCGCTAGGTTAAGGTTAGATTGAAGGACGACGGGATTTTCGGAAATGTTTACAACTGTAATGTTGACACGATTATTATCTTTTACTTTAACAATGCAATTTGCGATTAGTAACGAGGCAGAGATGTGTTGGTCTAGTATAACACCTTCTTTTATATTAGGATTATTTACAGTGCACTCAATAACGGTTTCCGAACAGGCGGGATATTGTATAAAGGTTCAGTGAATTTTAATTTAATACAGTTCTCGTCTGTTTGCAGCTCCTTGGTGATAGTCTATTGACAACCTAGGTTCTTTAACAGATCGGTACCTATAATACCGTCATAACTGAGGCTAATATTTTTACAACGTGGAATTTGTGACTGTAAGGTTTGTTAGATTTTGAAATATTTGTAGTTAAAACTCCCTAATGTTGAGGTTGTTTCACTTCCAGGGTCGATTCCTTTAGGAGTATTATTTCATCACTTAATTCCGGGATAGTGGTCATGGAATCTAATTTTAGGAGGCTTACGCAAGAACCAGTGTCAACTAGGAAGGACAGAGGTCTGTCGACTACTGAAGTTTGGATAGTGACATAAAGTAAGTACTTTTCAGTATTCTTATTAATTTTATATAATTTCATATTATTTTTATTTTTCAGGTTTTGTAAGGAGTTGGGAGAAGAATCGTCTGGATTTGGAACTGGGATGGAAGCAGTGGATTTAGAAGATTTAGTATAAGATTTTTGCGATAGAGTGGATTTGGTAGATTTAGTAATTAGATATGTGGATTTAGTAGATTTGGTATGTGATGCAGAGGATTCAGTGGGTTTTTAATTGATTTAGGAGATTCAGTGGAAACAGTGGATTTAGTAATTGATTTAGGAGATTCAGTGGAAACAGTGGATTTAGTAATTGATTGGAGATTCAGTGGAAACAGTGGATTTAGTAATTGATTTAGGAGATTCGGTGGAAACAGTGGGTTTGGTAAGTTTAGTAGTAATAGAGGCATCGTCTTTGAAATAGTAGGAATAATTTCCCGTGCGACGCATATCGGGAACTCCATTAAATCGTTGCGATCAACTTCGTCGACGCCCTCTTCGTTATCTAGGTTTACGTTAAGGACCCTGCGCGTTGGGTTTGAATTAGGATTTTGGGCAAGGTTTGGTTGGCGACCGTAGGAGTTGGAAGCAGAGGGCTGATTTCTGCTATTGTTATATTGTCTTTTGCGACAATTTTCAATACTGTGTCCTATATTTTACAATAACGACAGATCATGTCGTTAGTATTGATTGGTTTGGAATAGTCAGGACGATAATTGCGCGAAATTGGTTGAGATTCGCGGCGAGAGTTTGTATTTTGGTTTATCATTGTAAAGTTCACGTTCAGGTTTGACCTTCTTTGTATGCTGAAATAATTTTTCTTCTTCTACCGCGAAACTTTGCAGAGTTCAGTGAGTCAGGGTTACGACATCTGACTACTTGTGAGATGCGAGATTAAGTCCTGTTATAAAAGTGTGGAGAGAGATCCTGTATGGCAGCGACGTCCTGCTAGTTCTGTTTTCTTTTGGTTGGTATAGAAATATTTATTTCCGTTAGTAATTTCATAGGCACGTTTCAATTTTAGTGCAAACTGATTAACTGTCTCGGTCGGGCTCTGTTTACAGTCTTGGAGCTCCGTGAGTAGGTGAGCATAATGTTTCTCTCACCAAATTGTTGTTTAATGAAATCAATGAACTGTTCGAAAGAATCGAAGTCTTTAATACTACGTGCTCTCAGCTTTGTCAACTAATTGACTTAGTATAAATTTGAACAGAATGGGTTTTGCGATTTTGTAGCAATTTAAAGCACTTTGACAGTTAGTAATGAACGGATTTAATTTTTCTCGCGATCCGTCGAAGGGTTTGATGAACTTAAAAGAATACTGAGTTCGATTTTTCGTCGATTTCTAATTTGGGGCCTTTAGAGCCGCTAGCGCCATCTTCAGATTTAGAAGTCATGGTTTAGTAACACAGAAAACAAAACAACAAAACAAAAACAACAAAACAAAAAACAAAAACAAAAAGAATAAGAGTGATATACAAAGGTCAGGTCCTCCTTATGCTAGCTTACTTATACACTATAGACGTTTGTAGGTGAGCGCCGCAGCGCGTAGTCAAAACAAAGTCGAGCGCGAGTCTTATCACCTAAGTTGGACGCGCAATGAGATAGTTGGTATTCGCACAAGGGAATAGTAGGTTGTTTTAATCACCACAGGAACGTAGCTGCTATGATGATGATCAGCATCGTTTCCACAGATCACTGTGGACTGCGGACCGTGGAACAGTGGTTGCTGGAGACCTCCGTTTCAACGGAGGATGGAGATGATAATTAATGATTTTGTACAAACACTTTAGCACTTTGCACTTTAGCACTTTGGCACTTCACTTTAGGAACGCTATTATGACGTAGTAAGTTCTTCGGAGTAGTTGGGTAGGGATTTTCATCCCACCGCTGCCACCAAATATTATACGGTTCCCTCGGTAGGGTTTTTAAAAAAAGACTTTTAAATGAGCTGCACAAATAAACGTTTAATTACGAAATATGAACTAGAATTATGAACTAGAATTACGAACTGGCAGACACGAAAGCAAGAGATGGTAACGATTCGGCGTTTGAGATAGGACTGGCGCTCCCGAGGAGCGCTGGGCAGTAGTGTCCCTTAATGCTGACACCGCGGTTTTGATGAGACACTTACCTAATCACTTTAAGATGATTATTAAGCATTTTACTTAACATTGACAATCTATAACAGTACGCCTCTTGTGAAACGCTGAAAGCCCTGTTCCGCCTTGTCATCGCCATCCGAACTCCCTCAGTCATCCAAGGAGAAGGTTGATGTTTAAGTCTAACTTTACGTACAGGAGCATGGGTGTTATATAAACTAATTATTTTATTATTAAAGATGGATAACATATCATCGACAGTCGTTGATAATTTTAATCGATCAAAATTTAAATTAGAAGCATCACTTTTTAGTTTATCCAAATTTATTTTAGAAAAGTTGCGCAAGTGAATAAATGTAGGCAACGATTTAGATTTTAGCTTGTATGCAACATAAATGAGGTCGTGACGCGAGAATCCTGGGGCGGAACACTGACCATGTGATATCACATGATCAGGAGAAGCTGTAATAATAAGGTCAATCAAAGAGTCCTTGGAATCGAAATTATGATGTGTTGCCCCTGAAGGAAGAATGTGGAGATTGACTGACTCAATGATTGTACGAAGTTTTTGGGAACGGTTAGAATTTATCAAAAGGTCGGTGTTAAAATCACCCATGATTATGCAGTGTGCACACTCAGAAACAATTGTTTCGAGAGCCGATTCTAAAGTGGCGAAATAGTCAATGGAAGGAGGACAATACACTACTCCAAGAATCACCTTACTCTGACACTGACTTTTAAGAACAAGAACTCCGGAGAACCTGAATAAAGGGAAGGTGAAGCTAAAATAATTTCATACGGAAATGACGAGTGTAGGTAAATGGCAACACCGCCTCCCCTTTTACCAATACGGTCATTTCTAATTAGTACAAAACCCGGAAGTGGATACAACGCCGAGTGAAGACTTGGCTTCAGCCAACTTTCGGAGATTAGAATAGCTTGTATCAAGTTCGGGTTAAAAGACGCTTCAAGCTCAGAAAAGTGACTCGGAATACTTTGAGCGTTAATATGACAGATGTTAAAAGATTTATTGTTAGATTGAAAAGTTTCTTTTAACTGTGTATATAAGGTATTAGAAATGTTTATAGAATCGTTACACGATAAGAATGAAGAATCAGAATTGTTAAATGAATGAAATGAATCGGTATCAGACATTATTATACGCAATAGATTAATAAATAATTTATATCATATACATATATTTATATATACATAAAATTTTAAATAAATTTGCTATAATACTAATAGCTAAAAAATTTAAACTATTTAGGAATCTCACAAAATACCATCCCACCAGTTGACTGTTTACACAGCATGAAAAATTAAACATCTTAATGATAACTTAATGATTAATTAGTTACATACTCATACTGGGCTACACTGCTTCACCAATATGTTATATAATTATTAATACTACAATTGAAAACCGCCCAAATTAACACACTGGTAATATTTTGATGGGAAACAAAAGAAAATTATAAAAAGTTAACTAAGAAACAATAATAACTATTCACTAAATAAGTAAAACATAAAATGTTGCATGCAAATGACGGCGATAACAACTTATACAATTTGTTCATATTTAACTTATACATTAATAGGCAGTATGTTTTAGACATCTGTGCCTTTTGTGGCTTACAATCAAAGAGTTTATAAACTCTACAGGGATACGGGGATATAATGTCTATGGCATATAATAAATAATTGTAATGATGAATGATGACAATGACAGATTAACTTATCTTAATTGCTACATATTTATTTACCTATGTTAACTTCTTCTTACTCTAAAGTAAACAAATTATATGCATAGTTGCAGGATTACTATTAACGTTGTGTATTATTTCATCTGAAATATTATTAGAAAACGATAGCGATTATTCTAAGAGCAGGATCACAAAAAAAAGTAAATTTAAGTTATTAAAAATACCAGATACTCATAACAATACCAAATCACTTCATACTTATCAGGATTACACCATAAATACACTGATAAAATAACTAATATTAAAATTATATATATATAGATAGGATATAATATAAATATGATATCCTAGCGGGTACCAAGCTCCAGCAGTTGCTTAACTTATGGGATCTATAGGAATGTATAACGTTCTTGGAGCTGCTATAGACCGCGCTACTGCGTTGTGTCGGTTTCCTTTCACCTATTGCTATCGGTGTCCTCTCACCGTTACCAAAATCGAACTTGGCCAACACACTGTCGTGTGTCTAGATAAAAAAAATCATTTTTAATAAAGAACACTACTCTTATTGAATAAAAGTACTTTTAGGATTTTATCGCATTTAATACTACTTACGGGGGACAGTCCCCCGTGACCATGGGTGTTACAAAGTATCCGAAACGTCGGGCATTAAGAATAAGTAGTATTACCGCGATAAAATCCGTAAAAGTAGTTTTATTCAATGTGTAGTGTTCACGTAAATATAAGAAATTATTATGTAAACCCTTTTCTTAATCAAAATTTTGTGCCCATACACAGTATCTAAGTTGTATCGTATCTGATATTATACTTCGTGCTTCGTCTTTCTAGATTAGTAACTGCAACTTATTAAACACTGGTGGTATCACGTCTAAGATTCACCACTCGCACTATAGTTGGGAATTAAATTTTATTTCTTTCCTTGACATTTAATTTTTTTATTCATATTTTTTCCTTTCCTTTCTTCCTCCGATCACAGTAGTGGAGAGAACCCCACTCCCGTGGACCATCCATATATTCTACCCTCGATAAGTCATTTACAGTTTAGTGCTTCACCACTCAACACCTCTCTCCATTTTTAAATTGTGTTCAATTTTGTTTGATATTATGCCGAAAAATAAGTGTTACTGAAATCAAGAAATTAAAGTGCAAAATACAGCGTGCTTGAAGGCGCCAAGATAGAATATCAAGCAAGCCTCAGAGTGATTCGCCGCTGGACCCGGATCAACTGGTGGGTAGAAAATATATCAATTAAATGAAATGGGTTCGTTCTTTTTAATGGAAATGTAACATAACATAATCCCGAAAGAAGTTGGCCAACTTCAGTTCATAGGAACTGTAACACGTAGTGCCTTTTATAAAGTAAGGTTCGCTCATTTCAAAGGAACTGAATACTCGCCTATTAAATAATCTGCTATGATGAAGAATAAAGTAAGCTTAGTTCATTTCAGACTAACTCAATAATCAATTGAAGGGTGCGATTCACATAATATCGGATAATCTCTTTCTCTATAATATATAAAAATCAATTGCTGTCCATTAGTCTTGCTAAAACTCAAAAACGGCACAGACGAATTTTTGAAATTTTTTGTGCATGTTTGAATGGATCTCAGGATGGTTTAAATTTACATTTGAATCGGGTAGGTGGCGCTTTTGTCGAGATCCAGAAAACACTCGTGCGATGCTGAGGCGGGTCGCTAGTGAAAAATAAATTAAGGTTCATCCATTTCATAGGAACTGAACACACACCTTTCACATAATATCCGATAATGTAGAATGAATTCATAATTTTTTGTTTTCTGTTAAAAAAAAACAAAAAAAAGCCGTGGTAGCTCAGATGGTTAACGCTCGCTGTAAAATTCACAGTACGCGAGCAATCCGAGTTCGATCCCCGTCTGCACCAATGAAATTGTTAATTGCAATTTTAAGTGCTGATTTACCAAATGCTCGGCGGTGAAGAAAAACATCGTGAGGAAAACTACATGTCTGAGGAGTAAGAAAAAAAAATATTTCGAAGACATGTGAAGTTCACCAACACGCATTGGGGTAGCGCGGCGAACACTTGTTTGCCCTAAACCCCTCTCAGAAATGAGGGGAGGCCTGTGATCAGCAGTGGGACGTATATAGGCTGACTAACGTTTCTGTAATAAGATTTTGAATTACCCTGTTTGAAAAAAAAACCATTTTAGTTTAGCCTAATGAGAAACCGCTAATTTAAAGGAGCTTAAAGGGAGTAAAAAGGAGCTAAGGAATCCATTGGAATAGACGGACCGATTTTACCTGTACTTACTACTTATTGAAAAAAAAAAAAAACAAAGGCAAGGACTTGTCTTCTGTGACAGAATTCGGTCTACACATACACTGCGAATTAAATATTCGTCTGCAACATATAGCCACACCAGGTTTAGACAAAGAGACCGCAAAGATCTCTGTGCTTAATACTTTATCCTAGCCAACTGCACAAAAATTGGCGCTACAACAATGAATGACAAGATAAAGGTACCCGATACTGCTATAACCAGAAGCCTATGACTGGAAGCATACCTCGACCAGCCATCGGTATCCGTCGGGGCCTCAGAGCGGGCGCCAAGGCGCACCCACATTGCTACTGACCCACCAACGAAGGTGGGTGCACCGTCCACAATCTCCTCGAGATTATCGCGATATCTATCTATAGATAAGGTAAAGTACGCAGGACAACTGGCGCTGCTTATAAAACAATGGTCGCTTATTACCAATGGCCGCATCGTACTGTCCTGAAATAAGGGGCTATAGCCTCAAATCATCAGTACTCAAGATCAGGAATAAAAGTCAAGCCTGCACTCTTTCTCTAACGCGGAACAATTGAAGTTTGATGAAACGGTGAATAATTTACTACTTGTTGCGGCAATAACTTCCAATAATTCAAGTGCAATGTGTTTAGGTGTCAAACCCAAACCAAATTGCAAAATGTTCTTAGTTCTAAGTTTAAAAACATAAATAAACATAATATAAAGACTAGCCATTTTAAATAATAATATTAAAGACTTGCGAATGGCATTTAAATTACATTCAGTAACTGTTAAATAGCCTCAATAATTTTACTATTTTATTATTTAAATAATATTGCCCCCACATTGGGATTTTCTCCTGTATCGTGGAGGAAGTTCACATGAATGAATTGCGCAAGGATAAGTGTCCGGACCCGGAACATTAACTTGTGGGCCATGCAAATACTATAGTTCCGGTTCCGTGCAGGATTCGAGCGCGCAGGCCTCTGCACCGCAGCTCGGCGCTGGGCCGCTGTGCAGTCGATCTTATATTAAAGACCTTTATTTACCAATAAAAGTGTTAAATATTTTCGAAAGTATATTTTTTATAACGGGCCTTACTAAGGACTGCCGACTACATATCCACCGTATATCTGGATGACTGGTAATGAAATTACTATGCGTAAAGAAAATATTACTGTGCCATTTAAACTGTTAACTTCGCTTGTTTTCAAAATCAATTTTGAAAAAAGCGCTTTAGCATTACAATTTTTAGGGTTTAATATTGAATCTAATTAATTACATTTATAAAACTAAAAGGTGTAAAATAAATCAACCCGCGGAGCTGTCGAGTTGTTGCTTTCAGCGTGTCCTGGGATAGAATATGGTACACTTTATACACATATTTTTACTTAATATGAGATCATGACGATTATATAAAAAATATGACAATTCCTAAGACCTTTCAAGGTGTCTTTCACTGGTGTTGAGGGCAGTAGATATCTCTGTCCACAAGATCAGAAACGACAGTTATCACAGTTAAATATTTTATTACGCCTCAACTACGAGTTGGGGAGACGACTAATATCTGAAATATTGGAAAGTTGTCTAAAGAAGAATGCGTTCATGCATATTAAGTTATTTAGGGCTGCTAGCAGCTTATTTTGGTCTAGTGTCTATTTTAACAAATTGTTAACTTCAGAATTAGTCCGCTTTTCTCGCAACCTTTTTTTTAAATGGGTACTTCATTCAGCACATGGAATACTTAGAACAACCCCTGCAGAAATCATGGCAGTATCGTTCGTAGATAGTTCTATAAGACTATGCGATGTGTACCTAAGAAAACTAACGGAGCTTTGTACAAATAATTCAATTAATTAATTTAAAAAAAAATCGTTCTCTTACTTAATGTAATGTGAAAATAGCGCACAGTATAGTACATTTAATTCATACATCAGCATTTGTATTTTCTTTGAATGCCATGAAATGCGCATAAACTATAGTAATGCGAGATTTTAAGGGTGTCTACAGTTAAAGACCACCTCATCTGTCGTTCTAAATTATTTTAAAGCTGTAAATAATATTAACTAGTTTGCAAAAATTAACAAAAATGTATTACATTTTGGCTCTTATAAATAATAATAAATATTAAAAACATTGAATGACACATCGATAAAATTATTATAAAAAATCTATACATATTTAAATAAAACTAGTTTTAAGGATTTTATCGCGTATATTAACTTATTTTATATTCCCGACGTTTCGAGTACTTTACAGGAACCATGGTCACGGGGGGGACTGAGATATTTGACGTCCCAATGTCATAGTTAACCACGGTTACCTCCAGATAAAAAATTATTAATTTTTGTTCCGATCTACGCAGTATGAACTTACAGTATCTTGAAGTCTTGCAGTTGTATGCTTGGGTTGGGATTAAATTTTATTAATTATAAGATCCCATGCAGATGGTAGCACCCAGCCATCTTCTCTATTGAAATTAGGATGTTTTTTGATTTCAATAGCATCGCGAATCATCCTTGGAAGGAATCGGTGTTTTTTAGCGAGGATTTGTGGTCTATCAAATCTAATATAGTGACGGGGGCGATCCTGTACATGTTCACAGACTGCAGACTTCCCGCGGGTTTTTATTGATCTTATAGTTTGTTCTATATAAGAGAGACCACATTCACAATCAAGCTTGTACACTCCTGCATCTTGCAGAGGGACATTACACTTGACTGATGGTAAAAACTGACTAATCTTCTTCGGCGGCTTGAAGTATGTTTTAATGGAAGCACGCTTCAGGATGTAGCCAATCTTGTCAGTGACACCTCTGACATATGGCAGTGCAGCAGGTACTCGCTCGACTGTGGCCGGCTTCACTCGTTCACTGTGCGTAGGCGCGGGACCCGAAGCTTATTGTCGTGCAAAACTTGCTTGAGGTGTTGGAGCTCGGCGGCCAGGTGTTTACTGTCACAGATCCCTCGTGCTCTCTGAAACAAAGATTTACCCACGGTAGCTAACTGTGAAGGATGGTGATGAGAGTCACCGTTTAAATATCTATCTGTATGGGTCTTTTTGCTATACACAGTGTGGCTCAATGTGTTATCAGGATTCCGAATTACTAACACATCTAGAAAAGCTAAAGAATTGTTTGCCTCTAACTCCATTGTGAACTGACTTTTAGAATTTATGGAGTTAAGATGGTCTAAAAATGCAGTTACTTTATCTAAAGGTAGAATTGTGAAAGTGTCGTCTACGTACCGCTTGTAGAATCTTGGATTTACGGGAGAAGTAAGTAGGGCTTTCTCCTCAAAGTCTTCCATGAGTATATCGGCGACAATGGGAGATACAGCTGAGCCCATCGCCACACCATCTACTTGCTTGTAGAACTCCTTCCACAATAGGTAGCCAGATGTAAGGCAGTGTCTGAGTAATACTGCATATTCTATAGGCATGTTGTTTTCCTCCAGCCTTCTAGTTACAATCGAGATGCAGTCTTCAACAGGTAAGCATGTGAACAGACACTGCACATCAAAATTGACCATAGTTTCATTGTCTGCCAGATGTAGGTCTTTAATCTCGCTGACAAAATGGTAGGAATCCTTTGTGTGTGCTCTTGTATGTCCCCTGAGCGGTGTGAATATTTTTGCTAAGTGTTGAGCAAATCTGTAAGTTGGTGAATTGAATTGGCTAACTATGGGACGTAGTGGAGCATTAGGCTTGTGTATTTTTGGTACAACTTCGGTGGTTTGGCACACGTAGGTATTATCGATTTTACGTCCAGATTTAATTTTTCGGAGTGTTTCTTTATGAGATCACTAGTTGTTTTAAGTGTGTTATTTGTTGGGTCGTTTTTGACCTTTTTATAAGTGCTTGCATCTGACAAAAGTTCTTGTATTTTAAAATTATAATCTGACGTATCCATAACTACCGTGGCATTTCTCTTATCTGCGCGGAAAATCGTGAGTTCTGGTTTATTGCGTAGGTTATTCAACGCTTTAAATTCGTCATTAGGTAGTCTACCTAAGGACGAATTTAAAACTTTTGTCGGACCACCTTCGTTTACCCTGAAAATCATTTTGATTTTCAGGGTAAACGAAGCTAACTTTTGCTTAAAAATTCCTCTTTGTAATATGCCTATACAATAGTAAGGTATTAAATTTCTAATATATAGTACAATATTTTTCAACCGACTTCAAAAAAATGAGGAGGTTCTCAATTCGGCTGTTTTTTTGTGTTACCTCAGAACTTTTCTAGGTGAACCGATTTTGATGATTCTTTTATTATTTGAAAGTTGGTATTGCTTCTCGTGTGGTCCCATATAAATTTGATCAAGATCTGACGAGTAGTTTTGGAGTTATCCTTAATAATGCGTATTTAATTGACTTTGACTATATTGATAATGTTCTCATTTTATTTATATTGAAGTCGGTTGTACAAAATTTTTAATTTTAAGACTTGTCATATAAATGCACAGAGTATGCCAATTCATTATTCCGATGTATTACTTTTTAGTTTCATAATAATAAAATCCATGCGATTTTAGTTAAGGAGTCATGATCAACGCAATGTTTTCTATCTATATCCTATTCCTTCGGACTATTCGGCTAAGTCTTTAGAAGAAGCAACCAATTTAAATATAACAATTTCCTCTCTTTCTGAAAGTCATTATTGTTCAAACTATAAATTTTATCTCTACGTTTCCAGTCTCCAGTTTCTACTCTTGACCATCTTGTAATCGTACAAATGGTAGTCGGGTCATACGAGGGCGACACTGAAAGTTTTTAGAACTGGCCACTTGTAAACGATATAATAAAAAATAAGTTCAAATTTTGAAAATGGAACTCTTTGCCAATATTATTGTGTATGTATTTTATTAATTTGTCATTTGCTTACGATTTGGCGGCAAATTGAAAATTGTCTGTGTCACGCCAGCATGAATTAAACGCGAGAAAATTTTCGTACAATGATTTTTTATGACTTTCGATGTCATTTAAGTCAACAAGAAAGTTATGATAGACTTCGATTGGTCTTTTACAATGAAGCCCCATCTCGTGCCACTGTTTAAAACTGGTTTAATGAGTTTAAAGGTGGTCGCACTAATCTCACCGATGATCTGCGTGAGGACGGCCTTCTACGGCGACGTCTGAAGATAACATCAGTGATGTGCGGCGTATGATAGAGACTGACAAAAGAGTGACTTATCAGCAGATTCGGACAAGCTTAGGCATTGGTATGAGTCAAGTGTACAAAATTCACCATGAACATTTAGCGGTCAGGAAGCTTTGTGCCCGGTGGATACCTCATAATTTGACAGAGGCCCAAAAACTCCGTCGTGTTGATTGGTGTCGTGAAATGGTTCAAAGATTTAACGAAGGTGACTCAAATGCTGTGTTCAACATACTTACGGGCGACGAAAGCTGGATTTATTGTAATGATCATGAAACTAAGAGACAGTCTGCTGTCTGGGTGTTTCCTTCCGAGGAGTTGCCAACTAAAGTGAAGAGAGGGCGAAGCGTGGGAAAAAAGATGGTGGCCTCGTTCTTCGGAAGGACAGGTCATTACGCAACAATTGTTTTAGAGGATCAAAAAACAATTACCGCATAGTGGTACACTAATAATTGTTTGCCACTTGTTTTGGAAAAAGTTCGGGAGAAACGACCTCACAGTAGGATCCTCCTTCACCACGACAACGCCTCGTCACACACGCCAAGCAAACAATCGACTACTTGGCGACGTCAGACGTGGAATTACTGGGTCACCCGCCCTATAGCCACGACCTCGCACCTTGCTATTTTTATTTATTTCCGAAAATAAAAGAAAAACTTCGAGGAAAACGTTTTATGGACGCCGAGAAAGCAGTGGCTGCGTTTCAAAATGCCGTCGAAGAGACCCCTAAGGACGAGTACGCAAAATGCTTTTCTCAGTGGTTCCATCGGATGCAGCGATATATTGATGTAAATGGACACTATTTTGAAAAGATATAATAAAACAAATAACTTGCTAGTTTGTTCAGTTTTTGATTTTCTAAGAACTTTCAGTGTCACCCTCGTAATAGGAAAATACTTTTATTTTATCTCACTAAATAAGACTACACAAAGCATACTTTTGCAGCGAAATTTTTGTAAGCGTAATTTTTTTGCGGTAAAGCCACGCTGCAGCTATAAATGGTTGTGGCACTAATAAAACAGCATAAATCAGCAGAATAATTCTGCTGGGATTCGAATGGTAAGTGTAGAGTACCGAAGACCTTTTTTACTAGTAACAGGGCTTTCCATTTTAATCCTCAGTGTCACAACTTTATACGTGGTAGAGCCATGCTGCAGCTATATTAATTGTATATTTGTAGCACGAATGGGTCGGCTCGACCGGGGTAGCACCAACGCTCTCACAGAATAACAGCGTAAAATAGCAGCTTAATTATGCTGCGTTTCGTATGGCGAGTGTAGAGAACCGGAGACCCCTTTTACTGGAAAAGAGGCATTCCGTCTTAGTTCTCACGGCTGATAAGGCATCTGTATTTTGATTCGCAACCGAGGATAGATGTAGATGTCTATGGGCCACAGCAACCACTTACCATCACGTGGACTGTGTGCTCACTTGTCACCCTTATTATATATAAAAAATAAAACAACGTATTTGCATTTTGATTCCAAATGCAGTATACTTGTAGATATCTGTGAGCTGTGGCTGTGGCATCCACTTACTATAGCAAGTGGACTGTGTGCTCGCTTTCCACCCTTATTCTATTAAAAAAGAATTTAGTTATGCTACGGGAAGAAGGTTCTAATATGGATGTTGCGACAAAAGCTTGCAATGTTGATGAAATATTTAATTCACTTCTTGTTTAATTTTATGATGCATTTATTATTTCTCCATTTCGAATACGTTATCCTCCCGTGGTAGATCGAAAACAAAGTCGAAGTACAAGTGACTTCCAAAGAATGACACGACTCGGGTGAGATACAGACTCCTACGGATCTAAGTCATGTTCGTTCTGTTTCTTGCATAGATATAGCAAAAATAACAATACTTTCTTAAAGTTCTTCGCTTAATAATTTTAATAATCCTATATTGTGTTTAGTCAATTTGCAGATCAGACCAATACCACCACAGGCTGGGGACATATACGTAGGAATGACGTCAGGTGTCGTAAATGGCGTCCGAGGGAAATAAAACTAGAGATGGGCAGCAATATCGACCTGATAACAAAAAACATAAATGTTCAGCAGTGGACATTTGATTGGAAAATTGAATTAATAAATGAATAAAAAAAACAATAATCATCTTTAATTGCGTTTCAGATCAGGTCACAGTTGCTTACGGCGTTTATAAAAATTACGGTTGGCATTCGCTTCAGTATGGATATTGGATAATAATCAAGTCACCGTATTGGTGCTACTGAATGTCAGTGATGCCTTCATAGTAGATCAATTGGTAGGTGTACCACGTTCTCTTAACATATCTGCAATTTCCTGGTTAGGTACGCGGTGAAATGTATAGACGCCAGCAATATGTATTATGTAGCTGCAATTAAAGTTGTTTCTCTCTTTCTTTTTTCATGGCTTTATACTGTAGATGGCGTTACGAAAAGTCTTATCTCTATCCTTATTCGCAATCTTAATAAAAAACACTATCGCAAATATCTTCTCTCTACTACTCGTATGCAGATGATTTGGAGATATACTTACATATCAATAAGGAACTGGCATTTATTCTCGATTAGCGTTGATCACATGGGTTTAACGTAAACCATTTAAAATCCCAAGCCATAATTATTGAGAAAAAATACCACTTAAAACCTGTTACATTTAATGGTGTTCTGGTGTTATCCCTTATAATAAGTTTTAAATCTCCTTCAGTCCATGTTATTGTTATGACGTTATGAAACCTATTTCCATCTCTAAGGCACTTAAAAGGTAATTTAATAAATGCACAAATATTCCAAATAACTTTCAGTGCCGGACCTCCACATGGTATGTCATTTTTATTCCTGACTAGCTGTTCCTGAATTTATTGCGATCGGATTTCATGGGTTTTAATTTTTTTTGCGCGGAACTCTAATTCTTTTCCTAAAATAAAAGAAGCCTAAGGTACTCCTTATAACATCAGTTATCTGCCAGTGAAGTCCCAGTTCACAGGTTTTTGCTTGATGCGTGTTCTGACAGATGTTGTGTTAGAGTTTTATTATAGTATAGATAGATCGATTTTAAATAAAGCTGATACAGACTCGCCCTTCTATTTCTTGGCTTATAGGTTTATCTTATGAACTGGTTACCAACAACTTAAACTAATGTGGCGTATTTTGAAGGTATCCCATGAAACTATGTGAAGTATGAAGGCCCCAGAATTTCGATGTTGCAATGATATCTTAAAAATATAGTAAGTAACAATTTTGAAACATCTTACAAAATGTTGATATGAATGAGTGCTTTTTAGAAGTAAGTGCACACAATTTACCTGATGGTAAGTGGAAGCTGGGGCTCATAGACAACTTCATATTATATCCTTAATAAATAATCGTAATGCAGATTCGTGGTTTCCTCATCTGAGGGATAAGATGGAATGCCTCTTTACCAGTTAAAAAAGGACTCTAGCTTTCGTTACTCCGTCGTACGGAACACAGTAGTTAGGCTGCTACTTTACGCTGGTATGATGCCAAAAAAATTATAGTTTTGGGTAAATTATAATATTTTTTCTTTAACGCCAGTATTGATGTTTTAATAAACTAATTCACTTTTTGAGCGCATACTTTTTCATTTGTCTCAGCTTCTTGGAAAATACCCCTAATCGCTTTTCTCTAGACACCTTAGAAAACTCGAAATGATAAGCCGCTAGTGTGCTCTTTTTTCTTTCAAATCTTTTGCCTTTCAATTTTTATTTGTTTTTTAAACAGATAACAACACAATGCCATAGTTCAGGGTATGGTCTGCTAGGTAGAATAGACACAATGTTCAATAAAAAAAATTGAGTGTTCTGACAGATGTGTGCAGCGCTATGTCAGGAAGGTGCCGGATTCCAGACTTTAGTCGTTTGTCATACACAAGCTGTCACATGCCACAAGCAAAGAATCCGTGTTCTTGCACACGAAAACTTTCGTTGGATAGGCTAATCTTGAAAGCACCATAGATTCGACTGTTGCTTTGTTTCGGGATTATATTTATATTTTTTCAACAACGTCCACGGAGAGTAAGTTGCCAGTGAATAATACACACAAACTACTATAAAATAATAAACCATAGCACGAAATACACCTCAACTGATCTCCATTAATGCGAGCGAATTCCCTTCAGATTCTTTCATTCGACTTACCCGATTACATTCGACCCAAAATATTCATCCATATATATATAATTAGAAGTAGGTAGTAATCTGCGATTGCGGCGTGACGACTGAAACAGACATTGACATCTACCAATTTAGTAAATATCAATGACCCTTTTCTGCCCACTACGGTTGCTTTCAGCGTTGGTGATACATATATGAATCATCTGGCCTCGTTTAAGAACAAAAATATTGATGCGTTGTCACCTTCGAGAACTAAGAATGCTTAATTATTAATACAAAGGGTATCTAGCCTCTACACTCATTATATTACGAAAACAGCAGTTTTATATTTTATGCCGGTATTCTGTTAACCATAATAATACGTTTTTACCTATGAAACTGCTGTTCTACAGTAATGGCCATTTCAAGTCTAAAAAATTTTGGTTGGCAAAGAATTCTAATTTCAAATGAATTTTATTTTAAAAACAGAATATTTTTTTCAAAATTAGTCATTTGTTTATTGATTAGTTAAATACGTAAAAAATCGAGTAATTATGAAATATGAGTACCGTCGTGGTACAAGCGGCACGCAACATCATCGACGTTTACGGAGCGAATACTACAAACGAACGCACCACCTGTTATTGGTTTGCCCGCTTTCGTTCTGGAGATTTCGACCTGAAAAATGAACCCCGTGGTCGTCCGAAAACTTTGGTCGACAATGACGAATTAAAGGCGATTGTGGAAGCTAATGATACTCAATCTGCGGCTGAATTAGCAGTAGCTTTCGACGGTAGCATCAAAATAATATTGGTTCATTTGCAACAAATTGGCGAAGTAAAAAAGCTTGACAAATGGGTGCCCCAGGAACTCTATGATCGCCAGCGCGAAGTACGCGTCAAGACGTGCCTTACACTGCTCAACAGGCACACATACGAAGGAATTTTGAACCGCATTGTTACCTGCGACGAAAAATGGACTCTGTTTGACAATCGCAAGTGCTCAGCAAGTTAGTTGGATCCGTTCAGCACCTAAACAATGCCCTAAACGAAAACTTGCCCCTAGAAAAGTGATGGTCACTGTTTGGTGGTCTAGCGCCGGTGTGATTCATCACAGCTTCTTACCAAACGGGATGAGCATTACTGCAGATGTGTACTGTGAAGAAATGAACACAATGACGGAGGCGCTCGCACGTCCTCCAACCAGCTGTGGTCAATCGCTCGTCCCCGCTGCTCTTGCACGACAACGCGTGACCTCATATGCACAACAGACGGTCTGCAAATTACAAGAGCTGAGGTTGGAAGCTTTCTGTCATCCCGCCGTACTCACCAGACCTTGCGCCTATAGACTTCTACTTTTTCCAGAATTTGGATAACTTTTTGGCGGGAAAAAAATTCAATACCCGAGAGACAGTACAAAATGCCTTTGAAGAATTTGTTGCCTCCCGTCCAGTTGATTTCTTCAAGAAGGGCACCAATAAACTGCCACTGCGTTGGCAAAGATGCATAGATTGCTTGGGTAATTATACTTTGATTAATAGAAATAAAAAATATACAAAAGAAATTACGTTATCCTATTAAATAAAAATATACATAGGTAAAGACCTAATATACCTGCAACGTGGCTCTTCCACGTTAAAAAACGAAATAACGAAAGTTATATACTATTTTATAAACTTCCAACATAAATTGGTAAATTGGTATCTTTTTTGTGTTAAAATTTAGTTACGTTAAAATTTCTAGTGGGCCCAAAAACGATTGTCTCTTTTATTAAAATTTTAAGTTTATGATTATCATTTAAATAATTGTTTAAAGATTATTTTGATATAAAAAAGCGATGGCTGTTGGCTGCACGTGTGAATTATTAGTGAACATGATGAAAATAACTTGAGGCTTATATACGCCTCAAGTTATTTTATCGTATTCGGCTGTCTGCTGGCTTAAGCTGCCGTCCATCAAAATATCTCAAAATCATTGCATCATTATGACGCACCAACATATTGTGAAGATATTTTAATAACATAGGTAGATATGGGTAGATATTTATATTCCGAAAAAATGCAACTAAAATATTTTGAAACCTTCTACCTAAATCAAAGCATTTTTTTTTCATAAAAGTCTTTTATTAAAAAATTCTTTTCTTCTTTTAATATCATATAAATATTTGTCAAAATGATGCTACGCTACAATATTTTGCCCATGCGTAAAGTAATAAGAAAATAACAATCTAAGAGATGTGTATGTATGAAATCTGAAATCTCTAGATTAGATTCTCTACCTATGTTAATTTTGGTTTATACAAAGGTACTCTGTAATTTTAACGGAACCACAGCCTACTATGACGGAACTTTTACCTCAGTTGCACAACAATTTAAAGAAAAGCTACACACACTTTCTGCTAGATGTCACTCTTTCCAATTAGGGACAAAATTATTTTAGGACAGATATTTATATTCTACATAAGTATGAATAGTAAATTTTACTTTCAATTATAAATATAATAAACATTTTGTTTTATATTAAACAGTTGGAAAACAGAAAAATATATTGCTCGCTAAACATCGACCTATATTGAGGTCATTGTTTGGAGCAGTAAGTAGAGCTGTGTTAGAGCTCCTGCAAACAGATTAAAAATGAAAGCCGGTAAAAAGTTGTGTAAATTGTGTGAATACAAATAATATTTATACATTTATAGGTGATTTAAAGATAACATATTTTTTAAATTGTTATCGTACAATAATATAAAATAACAAAATACTTAATAAAAAATCTTTTGTATTCCGACTGCTAAAAAAATTAAATTGTTTATAAAAAATGTTGATTGAATAATAAAGGTTATTTTAGAATCTTAAATAAAATTCATTAAAAATAAAATACCTTTTTTAATAAATGCAAAAAACTAATTCTTCATGATAATCAATGGAAAGATTAATCTGCATCTATGCCTAACCTAACACGAAGAAGTTCTGAATCGGAGTTTTGGCAGGAACTTGATCGGCGGTGGTTTGCTGCTCCTGTATTATTGTTTGAATAATGGTTTGAAATGGATTTTGATATGTAAAAGTGGTGCGATTTTGTGTATTAAGTGTCTACGCATGTGAACTATTAGTGGAAACGGTGAAACAAGTGCTCTGATGGTGATGTGATTCTCAAGATAAGGTGTCTATCTGCTTAGGCGCCTTGAGATACCATCGCCAACTGTCAGCTGTCTGCTGACTCAAGTTGCCGTCAAAATCTCCCAAGGGCTGCACAATGTGACGCATCAACATATTGTGAAGCAGTGTACTATGAAGGATAAATAAACATTTGGGGAAATAATAATAAACCGAATAAAAATACCTAAGACTTGGCCTAAAGGTCTAGATACCAGACTATAAACTCCAAAAAAAAAAGAAGTTCTGACGTTAGGTTGACAGTTCTTGTGAATTCGACATAACCTAGCAGTAGCAGTTCGCTTGCGTCATACCGGGAAGCGGGTCTGTGCATAGAGTATACTGTGTTTAATTATTATATTTAAAACGTATAATTTTAAAGTTCATATTACATTAGTTCTTACGTTCATTATTTCATTTATGTAGAGCCAATAAAACAACACAAATAAAATACATAAAAGGGAGTCTATTAGTCACATTCCATGCAATATTAAACTGTTTTAACTGTATAATATAGTAAAAATACAACGGCAAATAATTAATACTATTGTGTACATATTAAATTAACCAATGAACCATTGACGATTTGTGTCGAAACAAACTGATGTTAAATTGGCAATACCAGATACCGGAGAGTAGTAGGCTGTATATTTTGAAAACATTTGTTACACGTGAGTATGCACTATGCAATTTGTAAAATAATTTAGGACAATTAAAGTGACTTAATTTTCAACGACAGTCGTCGTAGAGATAATGCAACTTTGGTTCTTGTGTAAAAAATATTTGATGCACATATTATTTTCAATTTTGGCGGCAAAATGGATTTTTATCTTGTTAAGTTGATTGAAATTTTGTATGTAACTTATGAATTCCAAAAATTTAATAACAAATGCTCTTGTTGTAACATATTTTTTGGTACGTGTAATATTAGAAAAGTTCACAGATTTTTTCAGTTCAATAAATTAAACAAATCGGGGCGATGGTTATTATGATTCTTGCCTAATAAAAATAATTATTTTTAGTGAGGTTACAGAAGCATGCTTAGAATGTAATATAATTATGTATGTACGTACGTACGTAAAATTAAGCGTAAAAATTATTTAATTACGTTGAGTTACAAATATTAATTGTACTTTTTTTGATTATCTATACATCTATACAAATAAATAAAATCAAAGTGTCCGTTTGTAATGTCAAAATAAGAGCTTTTACTAAATGCATATGAAAGTTTAAACTGTACTTACAACTAAAACACAATTTTTTAAATTTTGTGTGTCTGTTTGTCTCACTGTCTGTTTGTTCCGGCTAATCTCCGAAATGGCTGGACCGATTTTGACCGGGCTTTCACTGGCAGATAGCTGAATGTTAAAACAAGTAACTTAGGCTACTTTTATTTTAGAAAAAGAATTAGGGCTATGCGCAAAAAAAAAAAAGACATGGAATCCATTTGTAACAAATTACAGGCGGGTGAAGTCGCGGGGAACAGCTAGTCATGTATATAATCAAAGTGTAGTACAGTTTTATACAAATTAAGCACATTAAAGTATTATTCATCTACTTATTTCCGTAAAAAGTTATTATTGTAGATGTTTCATTTATTAATTACATTGCGGAAAATTGATTTTCACTGTGAAATACGATGCGTTATTGTAGGTATATTAATCATTGATCGCAGTTATGTATTTATTTTTTTTTAATAGGAAATTATAGGTTTTATTAAATATAACGGTGACGAACGGACAGATATACCTAATTTGCTGAAAAATTAATGGGCTTCAACTTTCAACCCACTCTTTTCCATCCCAGTCTATTTCATTTATTTTAGTTCTGATCATATTATGTGATCTTTTTTCAGCATGTTGCAAATTATGATATACGTAAATATGTATGTTCTTACTTTATAAAAAAATCTTCTGTCCATTTGTTTTTCCGCCATTTCGTAGGTACAAAGAGGATAAAATAAATATAATCACTACATTTCAGTTTCTAGTCTCTGATATCGCCAGTCTACCGCAGCTCCCATATTAAAAAACCGTAGGAATAATAAACGTATGAAACAGTTTATCGTCATAATTTACTTATATAGGTACTAGATCTAGACTAGATGATAGTTACTAATAATATAGACGACACGCAATACGCTTAGACAAGGCAAAAGCTTTTTGGTCTGAACCCTTCCGTTCTTGAAATTTCAACTTCTGCAAGAAACTCTGTGAGTGACAGAAGATTGAAGTCGAAAATGACAATTTAAAAGCAGAAGTGTTTTGTTTCACCGCCAAGTGCGTTGTAAATTAGCAAACACTAACATTGTTAATAAACAATTTCAGCGATTCCCGCTTACCGGCAGTGATAAAATACAAGTTGTTTGTTCGAGTTGAGCGTTTATACACTGAACTATGATACCTACAACTTTGAAACGAGTTGAAAATTTTTGAAAAATTTAAAAATTTATTTAAAACGAAATTTTTCTAAAAAAATCAAATATTTTTAAAAATTGTAAAACTTAGGCAAAATTAGTCTGAAAGAAGAATGAATAATAAAGTATTAAGAATGATTCATATTAATATCTGCATAAATTTTATTTTCCTCCTACAGTTTCATGTCGGATCTGCTGTGCCGCACGTATTTCTCAACATGCCATAGAACAGGGGTGGCGAACCTTTATGTATCAACGTGCCATTTTTCTAAAGAAATGTTTAATGTGGCTATAGACGTGCAGTAAAATATTTTTACTTCGTGATTACCGCCGCGCCCGAACACTCCGTAGCGTAGGATCACTCGCATTCGTTCGTTCACTTTGTGATCGGTGGCGTGCCAAAATATTGTGTCGCGTGCCATCGATGCTACATATCTATTTGTTTATGGATGGCACGCGCGCGTGCCACTGGTTCGCCATCCTTGCGGTTATTCTGTGTCTAAGCGAACAGACTATATTTATAGTCTGTTCGCTTAGACACAGACTAAATAATAGTACTACGTACATAAGTTGCACTCCTTTGATGTTGACCTGCTTGTCGACGTTTTAATAGCCTATATAATTATTATTATTCAGATAAATCGCGCACGCTAGCTAAATAAAACTTTAGCGCTGCGCGCGAGTGTCCGTATTACTTTGCATCTTTTCCCCTCCTACGTCACGACGGACTTTCCGTGGTTAGTAAGGGCTGTTAATAAAGAGTAAAAAAATACATTGTTAAATGGTAACTAAGTTACTTAGGTAAAGTACCTATCCTGAATATGATCGACCATATTTCTGCTACTATATGAGTTCTGTGATGCCCAACGCATGCAACTTGCAAGGCCATTGGTCGGGAATCGCGATGTTTGGCTCGGAAGAAATATGTAGATATAGTGTAAACAACAAATAAACCCAAAATACGATTCCTAACAGAAATGTGATCATATTCTACTTAGTTAAAAATCTTCTAAACATAGTTTTAATTTCAGTATTTTGTGTTATTATAACTTAAAATATTTTAATTACAAAAGACAAGTATAGATATGTAAGTAGGTACTTGGATAGTGAAGTATATTTCAACTAACTTTTGTAATAAAGTACTTAATACCCTTAATACTTTTTTCGCTATAAGTACCTATCTAACAAAAAAAAAGAAATATATTCACCTTTCATTATCCTTCGGTAACTTAAAAAATGATATATCTGAATTCTTTTGTTTTCTCATTAAGCATCCATCCACGCAACAATTATAGTAGGAACGACATTTTTCCATTATAATTTATCAAATAGATATGTAATTTAAGAATGTATATATTATTCTTAAATTACATTAAAACTTTTTCAACTATTTTATCCTAGAATTAAATATACTAAACACTAAACAAAAACTATTTCGACGATTATTTCAACAAGTATTTACAAAAAAACTATTTACCTAAACAGCGTTAAAAAACTTTATCATTAAATCGCCTAAAACGCGCTAGCGCAGTCGCGTTCTATACCGGGGGCGCCTCGCGATTGTATGTAATTATTTCACTCAGATAGCAAGAGTGACAGAGGCCTGGCTTAGATACGGTCGCCTTTTTGTCGCGTCGCCTTGGTACGTGCCGCATCTTGTCAAAGCAAAGGCGCCGCCGCGACATTAAAAAATTGTTCGCGTGCGGCGTACATCCACAGAAAAATTTTGCACTTTAAAACAAAGTGCTGTAGTGAAAAGTCCTTTGCTACCTAAATGTGTTTATTATTTATATTCATATTTAATTACAATAACCATAAGAATATAATAGTATTCTATTTTATTCTTAGAATAAAAAAACATTTATTTAACAAAGTAAAAAATAATAAAATAAAAGTAAAATAATAAGTGCGCCTCCTGGTGTACCGACACTATCTTGGTGAACAGACTATAACCTAATAATTGAAATGTTTTTTACAGTGTCGTATTTATGATCTTTATCTACTATTTAACTATCGTGATGTCTATTTTTGTAATAATGATTAAGTTGCTCGATTGTTAAAAAGAAGGTCAGTATCTTATGACTTAAACATTATATTTCGTAATGTGATTCACTTCCTCAATTTATGATCTATTTACATAATAAAATTTGAAGTTGTAATGTTGGTTATAATTATGATGAAATTTTAACTCAGTCTTCTGTTTTATGATTTATTATTAATTATTAAAAATATTTTATTTCAATATCATATTTATGTTATATATACCTAGGTAGGTATCATCGCTGAGAAAATTATATTTTCTTCTGACGCCGAGCACAGCTCTTTTACCCAAATACTGTTATTTATATATTAGTATACATAATATATTATATTATATCACATTTTCATATCATATTTGCGTATCTTACAAACTATGAGTTAGTGCAAAGACTAAGGCTGAGATCTATAGACCGTAATTTGATTTTGCTCAGACTTTACTTACCAAAATCTTAGCTGAGTATATGCCTAGCATAATCTCTGATTCTGAATTTATAGTTGTATAAATTCAAAGTAAAATTTAATGGATGCTTCATTCCACATTGTTCTTGATTTTACTGTATAAACATTAAAAAAAAAATATTTAAAAATCAGAAACAGTTCAAATTGTATTTCATAAAAAAGTTATTATTACATGAAATAGAAAACAGGCGTATGATAGCGCGAACGGATGAGAAGAGTGCAAAATCAGAAAAAAATAAAAAAAGAAGATTTTAAGAAATTCGAAATAAATTTGAAATTACGTTAATAGAAAATGGATTAATGCTATTTAAAACTATAAGACGGCCTAAAATAACCTATTTAGTGCTATAAATAATTAGATTAACAAAAAATCAACAATTTATAATTAATACTGTGGTTTTGGATAATATCCTGAGTTTTACGTAAGTCGTCGATTTCGTTGACTTAGGCTTTGCTAAGCGCGCACTCAGCACGACTTCGAAGTTAGCTCTATAAATACCGACATTGTCTTAGCTGCAAAGTAAAGTCTGAGCAAAGTCAAAGTACGGTCTATAGATCTCAGCCTAGGTGTTCCTTAAGAAGACTGAGAATTTAACTTGTCTAACATTGTCTATTGTTGTTTTTATTCTCTAACTTTTTGCTTGTAAATTACCTAATTTCGAGGGTTTTGGTCTGGTCTTGGGATAGTCCCAAGAACATCAATGTAGTTGTAACCTTAAAAGCAATAAAAATTTAATCTAATATGTAACAATTAATGTTTGTTTGTTCATATTTTATGCGCTGCGATACTATTTATCAGATTGAGCTAAAACTTTGTCAACTTATTGCTTGCACTAGGTACACTAACGTACAGTGGGTGGCGCGCGTATCGAACCGAAATACTTTCAATATAATTATCGAAATTATATTGAAAGTTATTTATCATTCAATTGTAATGAATGTATTATCATTCCTAATTAAACAATATAACTCTTCCAAATTTGAAACGATATTTCAACAATTATTTCTTCTGCGGCTGCAACACGCCGGGACCAGCTGGTTGGACATAAAAATAACAATAAATAGTGTATAATATGTTACGGCTAAAAGCCGAAGTGCGGATACACCTAGGTTTAGCCGGCTACTACTAGGTGCAGCCTATTGCTGTTGGTTAAACTTAGGTGTATCATATATAATTTATAAATTAGATAAATGTCTGCGGTTTTGTCTGCAGCTTATCCTGCTGTCGCTGATATTACTTGAAACGGATATGTTTTTACAAATTTTACAGTACACCTAAATTCAACCAACTAATGCTGGCCGCACCTAGTTCTAGCCGGCTAGAACTAGATGTAACCGCACTTACATCGTCGTAACATATATATAAAAATACCTTTGCTGGGTACAGGTCTCCGCTATTTCATTTAAATATGTTTTTTTTTCTGTAATTAAAATAGTGACTTACGCGCATAACCCAAATATATTTATAAATAAACACTTTATTTTCCAAAGTACAATTTTTAATTGATATTTTTGACGCATTGCAAGTATCTTGAAAACTACAAAGAAGCAATAGCACTGATTCGAGTAATATAAGAAATTAAAATTATTGAAGCAATTGTCTCTTAAACAATATATCGCAGTCTTCTAAGACTGCGATATATTGTTTGTTATAAAAAGGTCATATGGTATGGCGCGAATTGAAATATTTCGTTGCGTCTTATAAATTTTTGTTTTTGTGTTTATATAACGAAAAAAGAATCTACATTTACATAAAGTAAAATTGTCGTTGCTATACTGTGTCAGTCAATCACATTTGCGCAAATGTATGCATATTATATTTGCGTACGACTACACAGTTTTCACTAAATTACTATTTGTATTTACTACATGTATATTAAGCTAAGTCGGTTTTTGGCAGACATCGGATCGACGGGGTCGACCCTCGTTTGTTTGACGATTAGAGCGATTGGCGGCGTCAATAAAACGTAGTATTTTATATCTAGATCGACAATCAATTTTGTACATAGTAAATTAATTTGAAATTATTACATTCGATTTCGAAGATATGTGAAGTTCGCCAACACGCATTGGGGCAGCGAGGCGGATATTTCCTTGCCCTAAAACCCTCTCAGAAATGAGAAGACGCCTGTGCCCAGCAGTGGGATGTATATAGACTGTAACTTTAAATTTTTTTACTTAAATTAATTCGAGACGCTACAATGGCACGACTTAGTGGATTAGTATACTTTATAACCAGTTGATATTTACGCAAACGTAAACGAACAGAAATACAACATTCTTAAATGCGTCTTTTTATAGATTACACCCTTATTCCATAGCAACAAGCGAGCACACAGTCCACCTTATGCTAAGCGGATGCTGCGGTTCATAGACATCTACGTCTGTTCTCGATAAATAATCTAAATGCAGATGCGTTGTCACCCCTGAGGACTAAGATGGAATGCTTCTTTATCAGTAAAAAGGGTCTCCTGTTCTCTACACTTACCATACGAAATACGGTATTATTCTGCTTCACGTTGGGTATTCTGTGAGAGTATGGTTCTATCCTGGTCGAGCCGATTCTTTCGTGCTGCAGCCACAACATAGCTGTAGCGTTGCTCTACCACGTAAATTTGTCTTGTCGTGGTGTCTTGAATTCTGTCTGTCACAAAGAGCTCTCTGATATCGAATTTTAAATAAAACGTATATTTAAAGAGAGAAAAAATAAAATACAAAATATTAAAAGGTAGTACAATAGGCGGTCTTATCGCTAAAAGCAAAATCTTTTAGACAAACTTTAATAATGTAGAAGTATGTTGGAGTGTCTCTGAGTGATAGTAGTATAGATGATGTGTGATAAAAGGATGGTTTGCAAGAAGTTGTTGTTACCAGGATTAAGAAAGGAATGCTTTGGTGGTTTGATTATGAGAAAGAATTAATGAGGAAAGAGTGACGAATTTAGTGTATGTATTCATACATATATTTTATCATGTTAATAGGAACGGATAACAAATCGTTCGCTTGTTGATTTTGATAAAATGAATATGATAGTTATGAAACTTCTCAATTCCAATCTTCCTTCAATATTTACATACTTAACATATGTTTATACCTACAATTTATAGTTATACATTTTAAAGTTATATCTACAATTTCATTTGTATATATGGTTGTAACGTGAGATAAGATTGTTCTCCTAAGAAATGAGTCTCGTTTATTGTCATTTACAGTCTGATATTTATCACAGACACGGGAGACAATCACATTACATCTAGACCAAAGAAATAATGATTGATAATGCTTTTGGGCAAATGTTGAGTCCAATACGAACAAAACACGACCGCTTTGTCACAAGCTAGCTAAATACGTAGATTTACTCAACAGACCTGCCTGCCAGACGTACCTGGTGAGCATATCTGCTAATGTATGGCGAGGTTAAGTCATAGATTTTTTCGCTCAATGCTTACTCTCTGTCCGTGCTCAAATGACGGGCAGACAAATCCGAGTGCCAACTCTGCGTGTGTACGTAAGAAGTAAGAACAGCCTAGATCGCCCCTCAATTAACACAGTTACTATAGAACGCGCAAAAGCTTACTATGTAAACACTTGCTACGTTTAATGCATGTATTCAAAAGCTGATTCAATCATTTTTAAAATAGATCACGAATTGACAAATCCTTGTGTATTATGGCTATACCACGGCCAAAAATATCCGTGTAGTAGCGGTGTAAGAATATCCACTACCCAATATCGTCCCTTGGGTGTCGTAAGAGACGACAGAGGAAGACAAACCAGGAGATGGGCAGCAGTGTCTTGCTAATAACGACTAAAAATAAAAATAAAAACTGCGGTTGCTAATCAGCCTGCCAAGCGTGGCAAATATGGTAGATATCTGCCCTCTATGAGCCAATTTATGGGAGAGGCCTATGTTTAGCAATGGACTTTTGTAACGGTAACGGTTGTTGGAAAATATAAAGTTTACAAATTGAAAAACATTTGAGAGCTAAAATATTCAAAATTACACACATACTGCAACTTTCTTATATTTATAGGTACCTACTTTTTTACCTAATTTAGTTAAGTTAAATCAAAAATCACTCAACATTACATAATTATACTCATTATGTCAGATTTCGCTGATTCTGCTTTTTTCTCGCATATTGGAAACAGTACTTTAATATTGGAAATCTTTTACTTTCAGATAAAAATGGAGCAAACAGTGTTCGGTCTGTGGGACTATATTATAATGGCAGCAACAATGATCGCATCAGTTGCCATCGGCTTATATTTCCGATTTAGTGGAGGCAAACAAAAAACCAATGAGGTTTGTTAACATCTACAATTGTGAATACAACTGTTAATGATTATTATAAATAACTATAATATTTCTTCTTTCACAGGAATACTTGATGGCTGATCGGAATATGTCTATATTCCCCGTGGCGGTATCACTAATGGCTTCTTTTATGTCAGCCATAACGCTTTTAGGAGTCTCTGCAGAAAATTATTACTATGGCATGCAATTTGTAGTTATTAATATTTCATATGGCCTTGCGACACCGATTGCTAGTCGTCTTTATTTGCCAGTATTTTTCGGCCTGCAGAAAACTAGCGCTTATGAGTATTTGGAACTACGTTTCGGACCTCGGATACGACTGCTGGCGTCACTCACGTACACGTTACAGATGATTCTGTATAATGGGATCGTACTTTATGCTCCAGCGATAGTGTTAGAAGCAGTGACGGGCTTAGACAGGCTAATATCTATATTGGTTGTGGGCTTGGTCTGTACCTTTTACTCTACATTGGGTGGAATGAAAGCGGTGCTATTTACTGATCTGCTTCAATCGTTGCTGATGTTTGGGGCAGTTTTCAGTGTAGTGATATTCGCATCAGTGCAATTAGGTGGGTTTGATCAAATATTTGTGATTGCCAAGGAGAGAGGACGACTTGATTTTTCACAGTAAGTTTTTATTTATATGCAATTTACAACCTTTATTAATCATAATATGTTGAATGGCATTATGTTATAATTGTTATTTACAGTTTCAGTGCTAACCCCACAGAGCGCCATACATGGTGGTCCTTGATCATAGGAGGTCTTATCACGTATTTATCATTATATGCTGTTAATCACACGCAGGTAATTTCAATGAGTCTTATAAATATATAATAATATCAGCATGTTTTAGATTTACCTATCTTTATATTATATTTCAAAGACTGTTTTATTTCTATATTTGAAAACACTATCTTGGAATGACGAACGAATCAACTATTGGATGAATTGCACGATGCACGTGTGCTTTCGTGTGACTTATTTTATCTTGTTATAATTTTAGTCCATTGTATATTTTATGTTAAAAATTGTTTCCTTCAGCGGCAAAATGAGTTAGAATGACGAATGACTACTTAGTCAAAAAAATAAGATTAATTGATTGGACCGGTTTTCTTAAATGCTAAAATCACTTAAGTCCTAAATTCTTATTTTTATTCATCCTTTCAATTAACTTATGGATTAAAGTTTTGCTCGTTCAAATTTATCACGTTGGGTAAGCAGATAAATTCAAAGATTCAGTAAATGGGATTTGGGTATAGCTTTCCCGAGTAGATATATGGCCATTTGTCGGTTTTCAGAACCGTTCATAGTTAGCAGGGTGCACAACAAAAGCTTTAGTAGCTCAGGGTGAAATTTTAAAATACGCGATCAATCGGAGTTCGCTCCCCGCTGATACAAATGATATTGTTAATTGCAATCTCAAGTGCTGTTTAACCAGGTGTTTTGAGGCGAAGGAAAATATCGTAAGGAATTAAATAGAAAAAGACGCATCCCTGTTTTGAGGACAGCGTTAAAGGTTTTCAAATAATTTTGTTATAGAAGAGGTCCATACTCGTGCAATACAGAGAACTGTTTATGGACTGATGAGGAAGCACAGAAAGTTAAATAAAGAAAATGTGTGTTTTCATGGTTTCTCATTGAACGGAATTCCAGTTATAATATGCTAGTTTTATTAATTTTTATAATACTTTATTACGACACATTCTATGTTTATATTTTGTGCCTTTATGCCTACTTTTTTCAGTATTGTTAGAATTTACTAACGAAAAGGACTTTTCATATTATACTCATCCGAAACTTAAATACATATCCTTGATATAATTTAGATAAAAATATAATATCTATTATCCTCATGAATATTTAAATAAATATGGTCTATATATATGTGTGCATGAGCGTGTGTGTATGTGTATGTGTGTGTGTGTGTGTGTGCGTGTGTGTGTGTGTGTGTGTGTGTGTGTGTGTGTATGTGTATATGTGAATTTTATGTATTTTATCTATATTATGTTTTCCCCCATCGATCACTGCAGTACACACTTCTCCCACTAACTTACCGATTGGCTGTTGGGAAATGCCATATTATGGCATTAAGTCAACCATTTATGCCTTTAGTAAGTGTTAATAAATAATAAATAAAATGGCAGCCATTAATTTATTTTAAGCGGCACTAGCCTAATGGGAAGGTGCAGACCGTGAACACAAAAGGATGTGGGTTCGAATCCGGCATTCGACTACTGTCGTGAACCACTCCTAACACAAGCATTTTATGCTTACCAGTAATATTATAATTAAAGGGAATATTAGTAATGTTAATAGCATTGGTAGTATTTAAAAAAAAATTTATTAGATGGAAAGAACATCCATCTTTCCGTGGCAGATGACAATTAGACTTGTGGTGGGAGCTTGATCAAGAGAGCATGATATATGGTAATGCAATATATTTCAAGTTTACAGTTAATTCTTCCCGTCAGAGCGTGGTTAAGTCCAACCATCCATCCATCACAGCCTATAAAAGTCCACTGCTAAACATAGGTCTCCCTCATAGATTGCCTCAAGGGGGATTTTACCATAGTTGCCACGTTTGGCAAGCGGGTTTGTAACCGCAGTTTTTTATTATTTTTAGTTATATCAGAAAGATGGCCATCTCCTGTTTCATTTTCCTTCTGTCGCCTCTTACGACACCCTCGGGACGATATGGGGTAGTGAATATTCATACACCGCCACTACACGGTGGTTAAGTCAACAACTGATAGTTGTTGTGTTTACTTAAATATAACATCACACTGATATTTATGCAGGTACAACGACTTTTAACAGTGAGTACGCTGGAACGGTCGCAATTATGTCTTTGGTGGAACTGGCCCGTGTTAACTACGCTAAGTGTGGTCACATGTATAAGTGGATTAGCAATATTCGCTGTTTATAAGGACTGTGACCCTTTCGCCAGTCACAAAATCACTGCGGTAAGATTTTTTAAAGGATTTTTTTCTAAAACTATATGTGTTTATTAATTTTTTTTTTTCAATTTTTAAACTCCCGTAATAGGTTTTAACAAAATTAACAGCTCTGTAGTTTTTTTGGAAAATTAGTCGTATAAATAACACTTTTTATTTATTCTGTTTACCGTATTCATTGTTAATGTTTTACATAAAGTTCAAATATACACTAATAGATGGCGCTGGTGGTATAACGTAGTTAATAAATACGTGTACGTAGTGGTGGTGTATTATTCGACATTGAATATTATGTAATGCTTTTAATACAATATCTTTTTCAAACCTAAAAAAAAACTATACTATTCTTTTGGAATAATTATCATATTTTTAGTCTCTATCTGCTTGCAGTATACGTGAAAGTAGAAATGGACCGTGATATAAGAAAACAGCCAGTAATAATTGAATAATAAAAAATATAATTTAAAAAATAAATAAATATTAAAGTTAAAATTTTGAAATCACGTTTGAAAAAGTATTAGCTAAATCAGATATATCCACTACCACTACAGCATATAAAAGTCCACTGCTGGTCTTAGGCCTCCTTAATAAATTGCCTCATAAGAGGGATTTTGTCCTAGTTATCCCGCTAGGCATGCGATGTTGGTAACCGCAGTGGGTTTTGAGTTGTTATCTGGAAGATGCGGCTGCCTATTTCCTGTTCCAGTTTCGCTCTGTCGATTCCTACGACACCCAAGGGACGATATGAGGTACTGGATATCAGAGATATCATATAATATATTATGTTATATTATTGTGTCCATCGGAGATAGATATTGTAATAAAAAAAAGTACAAATAAAAAAATCTGTTCAATTGAGAGCTCGATTTTTGAAGTCCCTTTTTATTCAGCCTACGTATATTTATATATGTAATATTTAATCATAAACAAACGTATACGTTCCTAAAACTATTGCACTTTGAATTTCATTATTTTTCATCAGATAGATCAATTGATGCCATACTACGTGGTGGATGCCATGCGCACGGTACCTGGTTTAGCGGGACTGTTCGTGGCGGGCATATTTAGTGCTTCCTTGTCCACGGTATCGGCGGCTTGCAACGCACTTGCTGCCGTCACTCTCACCGATTATGTTGGCAGGTATTGAATGCAGCTAAATTTTCCATTTTAAAACAACATTCGTAGATTTACCAAGTATTTGCACCTATATTTCTAATTCGAATGTTTTAAAGACAGCCGTCTGAACCGAAAACTTCACTAACTTACTTTTTTGCTATAGTCTTATAAGACCAATTATAAAAACAAATAGCAATAAATTTTCCGTTCACTTTTACGACATTTACGGATGTATATAGAAGGAATAGTGTGATTGAGAGTAATAATTTGGCACATGACCACTTCAGAGTACCTGTTTACTGTGCAATAGACATTCTTAAAGGTCGAAACCAAGCCGAAAGCAAACCAACATTTACTCAAACACAAATGGTTTGTTTTGTTTTCGAGTCTGAATGCAATCTTATCGTTGCGCCATATCGGCTACTGGTTGGATCGCTAAGTGTTTGCTTGAGGGATTTTAATATTGTCAGTGTGGGAGTTTTAGACTTCAAATTTTTCCTGTATCGTGGAAGCGTTTTACATACATGAATTGCACATGAAAAACATTCAGACCCTGAACAACTTTTTGTAGGCCATACACAAGTCCGTGCGGGATTCGAACTCGCGGCTCAAAGCGCCGCAACCAAGTGTTTAGCAAATACACTACCGACCCATCAGAGTTCAAAAGTTTCACCAATTGGACATCATCGTCATAATTTTAGATGGTTCGAAGTGAACCCATCATATGTGCCATGGCTGAC
Source organism: Parnassius orleans (assembly GCA_029286625.1). Taxonomy (NCBI): domain Eukaryota; kingdom Metazoa; phylum Arthropoda; class Insecta; order Lepidoptera; family Papilionidae; genus Parnassius; species Parnassius orleans. The sequence continues at coordinate 651,190 of JAGSMP010000027.1, read as the reverse complement.
TAAATTGGCAGCGTGTGCTTTTGGATTACTGTTTCTGGCGCTGGCATTTCTTGCGCAGTACCTCGGCGGCCTACTTCAGGCGTCTCTGACCATTTTTGGCGCGGTTGGGGGGCCGTTGCTTGGTGTATTCACTCTCGGAATGTTCACTACATTCGCTAACGAAGTAGTAAGTATTGTGCACTGAGTGGTGTTATTTTTTAGTATTTATTAGTACATTTTTAGTAATTTTTTGTACAATTTTTAGTACCTTATTAGCTAGTTACTAAAAATAGTAATAGCTATACGTGGTAAAGCTATGCTGCAGCTATATCAGTAGTATAGTTGTAGCACGAATGGGTCGGCTCGACCGGGTAAGGACCACGCTCTCACAGAATACCAGCGTAAAATAGCATCTTAACACTGCTGTGTTTCACATAGTGAGTGTAGAGAACCGGAGACTCCTTTTACTGGAAGCGAGGCATTATATCTTAGTCCTCACTGGTGACAACGCATCTGCATTTTGATTCGTAGTTGAGGATGGATGTGTCTATGGGCCACAGCAACTATTTATCAGGTAGACTGTGTGCTTGATTGTCACCCTTCTCCTATTAAAAAAAAGCGATCGTGAAGTCAGGTAGAAATCGTTTTCCAACGTAGTTTTTTAACGAAAACTGCCGTTACATATGGAAGAGGCCGAAGAATCACTACTTTTTTTGAAAAAATTCACGACACTATATCAATATTCATTATTTTTATCAGTATGCTGTAACAGCTACACTTACAGGTGGATTAGTGACATATGCGTCAGACGTGGATCGGTGTCTGGTATTGAAGTCACTAATGGACTGGAGGGGAGCAAACATTAAGTGTACTTGGGCTGCTGTGTTCCGGTGTGAAGGGTGTCGAAAGCCAGCATAGTTACAGGCTGTGAGGCATTCCATCTTAGTGCCCAGAGGCTCCATCTCATAGCACTATTAGAGTGAGAGAATAAAGAGTGCACACACTCGTGCACTGCAGCAGACGGTTAGTCTAGTTAAAGTAATAAAGCTTACTGATAGTAGGCTGTACTTTCTGTATTCTGAGAGTAGGCTATAGTACGTTGAGACTAGTTGTTTATTATAGTGAAAGAGAAAAAAAGGAAGTGAAGTAGTCTCGTTTGTTTTGATGATTTAATTATCTTATCATCATCATCAATCATTTTAAGTTCTCTGCTGGACGTAGGCCTTTACAAGAATGCACTAAACTATCGATCGGATCTTATATTAAATTTAAGTAAAGCGGATAAACCCCACCAAGATTCGTTAAAGTAAAAAGTCGTGATCATTATCATCGTGATAGGATATGGGAGAATCTGCCACACTACCCGAATGCGAGTTGGCAGACTTTACAAGTTCTTGAAACGTTATTGCCCACATCGAACGCGAAGCGGAGATGTAGTGCACTATTTTTTAATTTCTCAGAATTTTAAGGTTTCCTCACGATATTTTCTTTCACCGAATAGCACGTAATACATAAGCACTTAAAATTGTAATAAGCAATATTATTAGTGCTGGCGAATGCCTTCTGGGTTGCTCGCGTTTTATGAAATGAATGACAAACGCTTATCCCCTGTAGTAGGGGTGTAAGAATATCCACTACCCCATATCATTTCATGGTTGTCATAAGATGCGACAGAGGGAAATAAATCCGGAGATGGGCAGCAGCGACTTCCTAATAATGACTAAAAATAAATAACTACGGTTGCCAATCCGCTTTCCAAGCTTGGCAACTATGGCAAATATACTCCCTATGAGGTAATCTATGGTTGAGACCTATGTTCAGCAGTGGACTTTAATAAGCTGTAACGACTTTCTTTTTTTGTAAAGAATTTCTTTTCAGGGAACTTCTTTCGCATTACTTAGTGGAATGGCATTTACCTTGTGGATGAGTTTTGGTGGACCTCGTCCTGCACCGATAAAACTTCCAGTTTCAGTGGAGAATTGCGCACACAACGTTACTCTTGTTACACCGCACCTGACTGATCCTAGCAGCTACTTCTACTTGTATAGAATATCGTATATGTGGACCAGCCCAGTAAGTTATTATTTGAAATCCGAATTTCGACATACATACATATTTTAACGTTTTGAGATCCCTATAATCCGATACTACTGTGTGAGTGAGACGATTAAGGCCGGCCACATACATACGGAATTCCGATTCGGGATTCCGTGAATACATCACACACATACGTTTATTTCCGTTCGGAATAACAAGGGTCAGTTGAGAGACGTTAGCCATTGAGTCTAGACATTCTGCCAGCGTATAATTACGACGATTTTCTGATTGCGATTCCATTGTTGCTGTATCATTCTTACTGGGTGCATCCCTTATCGCCCTAAGCTTGCAATATAGTCAATATTATGTAAAAAGATGTATCTATCCAGAGATATTTTTTGAATATGGATATCTGTAAACTCTTTCGACGAATTATTCAATAAAATAAGATGAAAGGTTACGAAAAGCTGTACACATATAAGATGAAATTTAAAAACATACATAAACACACCTACTCGCTTCGGTCGTGCGACGAACACTGAGCGCGTTCCGTACGGAATTTACGAATGTGTGTTGCGACTCATACAAAATCTATGGAAGACTTGCGTTCGGAGCGGCTTTTCTCCGTTCGGGATTCCGAACGCACAGGCGGTCATACGGAATCTCGGATCGGAGAAAATTCCGTACGGAAAATTACCGTACGTGTGTGGCGGGTCATAGATTTTATATGGACTTGCTGCGTTCGGAATTCCCAATCGGAATATCGTGATTATCGTGAAAAATAAGTGATACGTATATACCTACGAGAATAGTGATATCTGGTCATATATTGAGAATAAATTAATGATATCGACTCCAAAAGAAATCTTACGTGGTAGAGCCATGCTGCAGCTATATTAATAGTATAGTTGTAGCACGAATGGGTCGGCTCGACCGGGGAAGGACCACGCTCTCACAGAATACCAGCGTAAAATAGCAGCTTAATGCTGCTGTGTTTCGTATGGTGAGTGTAGAGAACCGAGACCCTTTTACTGGAAAGAGGCATTCTATCTTAGTCCTCACGGCTGACAACGCATCTGCATTTAAATTCGCAAACGAAGATAGATGTAGATGTCTATGGGCCACAGCAACCACTTACCATCAATCAGGTGGACTGTGTGCTCGTTTGTCACCCTTATTCTATAAAAAAAACATTCGATGCATAATTGGATATCAAACACCTGATTGAGTTTTTATAAAATTCAATAATTGGTTATTTTTTTAACTAAAATAAAGTAAAGGTGGTCGAAATTGGCAAGCAGATAATTATTATTTCATTGAGATGAATATTATAGAGGAATTATAATAACTGAAAATCAATATCTCAGTCATAATCCTCTATAAAATTTGGTGATTGTAGATTGGGTTCGTGTGGGTGTTATTAGTGGGATCGTTAGTATCCCTGGCAATAAAAAGTCCCCAACCATGGCAACGAGCAGGTAAAAGCCACCCTGACCCGGCACTATTCACACCGCCCCTCGCCGCGAGGTTAAGAGCTTCCAACCAGGAGAAAACTGGTGTACAAGTAAGTATGCTGTGATGTGGAAGAATTGTGGTAAACATGAGCTTGATATTTATTTATTTTAACGAATTTCTTTGTAGGTATTATTATTAATATCCTTATATTAAAACTAACACAAACATTATGAATATAATACGCTAAAGTAATATAGTAGTTTAGTGAAAGTGGGAAAACGGGAAACCTCTTAGCGCAGTAACGCACTAGCGGCTGACTTTAATGCGGCAGGCCGTACTTCGATTTTTATATGAAACCGCATGATCTTGATGCATTGACTTGCGACCAGTTGTCAACAGCTCCGGTTGATTGATGCGGCACACCGCATCCCCTCCAGGCACTGACGCGGTCAGCCGCAAACAGTTTCATGTCATGGATTTTGATACAGAAAAGTTCATTTTAGACATCAAAGAACGGGAATAATTATTGCATTTGCTATATGGGATAACAAATGCGCTGATTATTAAACACAATAACTGCAGCAACTTCTTCGACGTCCATCATGTTCAATATTTCTAGAAGCACTGACGATTACGGCGGACCGCAATAGGACCGAGATGATACGGTTAGCAGGAATACGGCGTGCCGTTACGGCAGATCGTGTATCTATTTTATACTGCGGCCTGCGGCAACGGCACGCCGCTAGTGCGTTCTTGGCCGGCTTGTTGATGAGTGAATCCAGTAAGCCTTTATCTGCCTTTTTTTTTTAGAAATTTTATATTTTGTTTGTATAATTTATGTCATGCAGTTATTGGAACGAAGTTCCTTATCGGACGGTACGAATTTCGCGGATGGGGTTAGACGAGAAAAAGTGTAAGATTTTTCCGTTACGACCCCCTTCTGACTTAGTGTAGACGGTCTTGGCGGCTATAAGAAAGCGAGATGGAATAATATCCATCTCACTCGCACTTTTTTTTATCTTGCCATGAAAGAAATGTTATTTTATTTTAAATGACGCTTCATTTTAATAGACGCTACAAATTAATTTATTTGTATTTGTTAATCAATAATATAATACGTTTATCAATAATAATATACTACGAAAGGAATTTCGTTCCAACCGAGTGTTCCACGACGCTCACGCATGTTTTTTAATATAATCTACATTTTTATTTTATTTATAACTAAATACGCGTCAATTGCGCATAAAATGTGTTGATAATAGCTGTTGTGAATCGTCCGGAAATTAGACGAGTAAAAAATATTTATTCGTGTGATTATTTTTAAAATTAAAATTTTTATGTTTATTTGTTACGGTAAACATAAAGAATTCTCTGTTATTTGGCACCCTCCATATAATAGTTATTCTATATTGTCTCTCATATTTAATACCGAACATTCTTCGCGCAGCCACGAGCAAGGTATCGTTCAAACGCTTGCTCTGGAATAATTTTCTGACATTACAGGAGTAGTTTGTTATGATTTATAAATAGCATTCAAATTCCAACTTTTTCCTTTTCCTGTTTTTATTTTATAAGTGTTTGAATTAGAAGCTGCTATATTCAATTATGTACATATTATGTACATGTACGTATACGTATAGGCAGTATGAATTAAATATATGTAGGCATGTTTACTCCCCGTGTAGTGGCGGGTAAGAATACCCACTACCCCATATCTTCCCGTGGGTGTCGTAAGAGGCGACAAAGGGAAACTGATACAGAAGATAGGCAGCAGCATCTTTCTGATAAAAGCCAAAAAACAATAAAAAGCTGCGGTTGCCAACCCGCTCGCCAAGCGTGGCAACTATGGCAATATACCCCCCATGAGCGACAACACAAAGAAACGGCTCCCAGTCCCCGGCGGCCCCGCTATTCCTGGCTACGGTGGCGACCATGGTAACGGCGGTGCAGGGGGTGCTAAGAATCTCCGGTGGAGGTTCGGTTGCCACCTACGACGACTCGACCTGGCAACATATAACGCACGCACCCTGAGGACTGACGAGAAGATCCTGGAGCTGGAAGAAGAGATAGATAAGTTACGCTGGAATATAATAGGATTATCCGAGGTCCGAAGAGGAGGACACGGTAATCCTCGAATCCGGCAACTTATTCTATCACCGGGAGGCGACCATCTGTCCCAAGGAGGTGTCGGATTTATCGTCCACAAGTCTCGTTAACAACGTTGTAAAGATCGGGAGTGTGTCGACGAGGGTTGCCTACCTTATACTCAGAATCACCAAACGGTATTCGCTGAAGGTCATACAGGTTTACGCACCAACCTCGGCACACCCTGATGAGGAGGTGGAGGAAATGTATGAGGATATCTCTAGAGCCATGCATTCCTCCAAAACCCACTATACGGTGTTAATGGAGACTTCAACGCAAAACTAGGCACAAGAGAGAGCGGTGAGCTGAAAGTAGGAAATTGGGAATAGGGCAACGGAACCCAAGGGCCAGCAGCTGGCCGACTTTATGGAGAAAGAGGACTCTTTATGATGAAATTTTTTCCAAAAGCGGCCCCACAGAAAGTGGACCTGGTCGAGCCCCGACGGTTCGACAAAAATGAGATTGACTTCATTACAACAACAACTGTTCAGTGATGTCTCAGTGATCGCGAGGGTAAAACTGGCAGCGATCACCGAATGGTGAGAGGCACACTGAACCTAAACGTTAAGTTGGAGGTCACGTCTAATGAAGTCAACGCCCGTTCCCCTCGTGCTCTAATCCAAAATCCCCAAAACTTTTAGCTCGAGTTACAAAATCGTTTTCAGTGCCTAGAATTTTGCAATGAGGTGGACGATATGAATGACAAGCTTGTGGAAACTGTCCATGCGGTCGGAGCTAAGTTCTGCAATACCCGTTGCAGAAGAACACAAAAACTCCGATCACACTCTTAATCTCATGGCTGTTAGACGCGAAATGGAGCTGCAGTCTTCAGCAGATTTGACAACATACAGGCAACTGAACAGACAGATCTGCAAGTACATGCGGCGGGACTCATATTGAAGAAGCGATCGAGTGGAACCAAACTCCAAAGTCTTTTTGCCAGAGATCTGTCTGCCAGTAAGAGCCTGTCGAAGCTGAAGACCGAAGGTGGCATCATCGTTTCCGGGACACCTGAGATTTTGAGTGAGATTGAGAGGTTCTATGGGCAGCTGTACACGTCATCGTTGGAGCCACGCACAAGTGTGAGTAACGATCCAAGAGCAAGTCTTATCCGACACTATTCCGATGATATCCGGACGTCAGTCTGAGCGAGATTTGAATGGCTCTCCAGCACCTTAAAACGGCAGGCCCCAGGCGAGGATGGAATTACAGCGGAGCTTCTGAAAGCGGGTGGAAAACCGGTACTTGAAGTCCTTCAGAAGTTTTAATTCCGTCCTCCATGGTGGCATTACACCGGAGGCGTGGAGCAGAAGTGCGGTGGTCTTGTTCTTCAAGAAAGGCGACAACGCTCTTGAAGAACTACAGACCGATTTCCTTCTGAGTCGCGTCTACGTGCTGTTTTCGAGTCATTACGAATCGTCTCGCATGCAGACTCGACGACTTCCAGCCTCCGAACAAGCCGGTTTCCGAATAGGCTTTAGCACCATAGACCACATACATACCCTTCGGCAAATTGTACAGAAGACCGACGAGTACAATCTGCCACTTCGCCTTGCGTATGTGGACTATGAGAAAGCCTTTGATTCCGTCGAAATTTGGCGGTGCTGCATTCCCTTCAGCGGTGCCAAGTAGACTGTCGGTATATCGAGGTGCTGAAGTGTTTGTACAGTAGGGCTACGATGGCTATCCGAGTACAGAACCAGAGTACGAAACCTATCCAACTGCAGAGAGGTGTAAGACAGGGTGACGTAATATCCCGAAACTCTTCACCGCTGCATTGGAAGACGTTTTCAAGCTACTGGACTGGAAAGGATACGGTATTAACATCAATGGCGAGTACATCACTCACCTTCGATTTGCCGACGATATAGTCCTTATGGCAGAATCGCTGGAGGACCTAAGCACTATGCTCAATGACCTCAATAGTGTCTCCCAACGGATAGGTCTCAAGATGAACATGGACAAAACAAAAATCATGTTTAATGTCCATGTCACACCTATGCCGGTAGTTGTTGGGAGCACTAAGCTCGAAGTTGTTGACGAATATGTTTACCTGGGACAAATAGTCCGACTAGGTAAGTCCAACTTCGACCGAGAGGTCAATCGACGGATTCAACTCGGCTGGGCAGCGTTCGGGAGATTACGACCCATCTTCTCGTCAGGCATACCTCAAAACTAAATTGTACAACCAGTGCGTGTTGCCAGTGATGACATACGGAACTGAGACGTGGTCCTTCACTGCTGGCCGTATGAGGAAGCTCAAGGTCGCTCAGCGAGCTATGGAGAGGGCTATGCTCGGGGTTTCTCTGCGTGATAAACTTAGAAATGAGGATATCCGCAGTAGAACCAGAGTAACCGACATAGCCCAAAGGATTAGTAAGCTGAAGTGGCAATGGGCCGGCTATATAGCTCGAAGAACCGACAACCGATGGGGAAGAAAGGTTCTCGAGTGGCAGCCTCGTACCGGCAGGCGAAGTGTAGGGCGTCCCCCCACTAGATGGAGTGACGACCTGGTAAGACATGCAGGAAGTCAATGGATGCAGGTGTCTCGGGACCGTGCTTTGTGGCATTCCGTGGGGGAGGCCTATGTTCAGCAGTGGATTTGTGAAGGGCTGTAATGAATGAATGAATGAATGAGGCATGTTTTTATATATATTGTATGTATGTATTTATAATATCTTGGTGTAATTATGTTTATAATATGAATCTCTGCACCCACAATATCTTCTCTGCTTAGCCTGGAGGTAGACTGGTAGAGAATGCGCTGTTGCATTAAGTCTGCCTTTTTGTTACTTGGTGTGCAAATAAAGCATAAATAAATAAATAAATGTTAAGAGTAGTAACATTTCTATAATTAAAATAACCTTTCCAATATAGGTGAGGTCTAGGGTTGCTGAATTTTTGATTTTAAATTTAGTATTTTCGGCGTTTATTACCTGTGAAAATATAGTACATGGCGAAAATATAGTATGTTTGAAATTAATATTTGAATTTTACTAAAATATTACCTTTATTAAAATATGATGATTTCGCCCATTATTTTTTTTTAGAATTATAGTATTAGGAAACCTAATATAGTAAGGTATGGTATCTTACTATATTCTATTTATTTTGGCAACCCTAGTGGGATCCTCCATAAATGGGGCACTTTTTGTATCTGTATATCATGGATGGTAAACTAAGTAAACAGGGCACCTCTTTAAAGTGAAACAAAAGTTGTGACTTGAAAGTCCAGTTACCCACTTTCACTATATTAATTTTAAATACACTTATAAAATAACATTCCTTCGGAAGGACTTTTTTCGACAAAGGTAGATAAGTACGTACTTGATATATAGATTCTTCTTCTCACAATTATTGTCATTACTTTTCTTTAATTATTATTCATTAATTTTTGCTTTATGGCTATAGTAAAACATACAGCTACAACTATGGTTAAAGATAGCGACAGTAGCATTAATGGTTGAGGGTACGGTCAGTGAAATAAAAAGGTCGTGGGCTTGAATTCGCTATTGGATTCTATCAAGTTGTAAGCACCTCCTGGCACAAGCATTTAAGCTTCTTTGGAGTGGATAATGAAAGTATTTAGCATTGATTTGCTAATAAAGCAGTAAAATCAAATTTTATAGTATTATAAATTTTGTAACTGTAACCAATATATCAATATATAATCAGCAATAAATCAGTTTAATATTTTTTATAAATTACTCATTTACATACTTTAGGCACAGTCTAACTACTACTAAAGCCGGCTATAGATGTTGGCCGAGCGAAGGCGAGTACAACAATTTTTTTTTATACCAACGTATAGACAGCTCATTAATTTTGTCTAGTCTCGCCATTGCTCGTCGACGCACGCCTCGTTGGCCGAGTGCAGGCGAACGCCAACGTGTATACGGGTCGTTTGGTGCATAGACTTAGAATATACTGGCATATAGACGACCTGACAGCCCGAAAACGCGTGACTAATTTTGATTTGTCATTATGTGCGTTAGCTAGTGATGTACATTTTACATACAAGGACTATCGAAAAATTATTGTTTTAAGGAAGCGGTAAAAAGATTTAAAAAATTGTTTAGTGCACGAAATTGAATAATTTCAAAAATTAACTGAATTTTTACCATGATAGTTCTAAAATAATTAAAAAATATTCATATAACATGTTCCTGGGAATAAGCTGAACCTACCTACCTTTTGTTGGATTATAATTCAAATGTATAAAATCACAGGTGACTCTACCGATAAACTTAAAAAAAACTCCCCAAGAATCAGATCGGAAAGTTGTATCTTTGGAGAAAAATATTTACTGCCATGGACAGTTTCATTTTCTTTTAAATCAAAAACAATAAGACCTATTTATATTTTATATATTTTATAAAATGTTTTGATGGGGAAATAAAAAACGGGGACACGGAGTACATAATGGCCGCTTTATTTTTCATATAAGTATTACTTTTGATAATTACAAACATTTAATAATTAATAATTAAATACATTATCCCCTTAAGTGTCATGACACCCGTGGCGGGTCGACAGCGTATGCATGCCCGTGTGTCAACCGACCCCGTGTGTCCATTTCTCAATTAAATACGCCTTGTCTTTAATCTATTTTGTTCAAAGATAAAACGCTGTTTTAATCCTTGAACAACATAGATTAATGACAAGGCAGTAATGTAACGTTTTCAAACATTTTCGAATTTAACATTTTCGATTGTTTTAACTTGTTTTTATTTTGCCGCGTAAAAGGAGGTAGATATTAAAAAGTTTGTTGTGTGAAAAAAATGTATTGATGGGGTGTGATTTTATTATTAATCTCTTTTGATATAATGTTGTATTGTTAAGCAAATGAAACAAATACCGTTTTGTATAATGGCTTAATTTCATAATCCTTACTACGTACGTTATGTACAAGAAACCGGCAAAATTACGTCACGCAATTTTGAAATGAGATTGATAATATTATAAAAATAGAATTTAATATTTATAAAGAAGAATCAAATATCTTAATTCATAACGAATCGATGCGTATAAGTTTTTTATATAGCTGGCATACAAAAGTAAAAAGACACCATTGTTTACATTAGCGGCTACCGGTATCGCGCGACCTCCTGAACGGTCCCGGACACTTGAACCGTAAAAACATATATCGGTCGGGCACATGAGGGGCTATAGAAGTTTATTTTAACTTTCGACATAAATATGAATGTAAACTTAATAATTTAAGTAAGGAAACTTGTAGGAATCAGTTAAATATGATGGCTCTGTTTAAAGGCCAATATGTTTATGAGACTTCATCATGCTTCATGTTTATATTCTTTCATCTGTCCCTGAAAAGTATAAAGTAATAATAAACTTATTATCATTTTAGCTGGATGACTTTTAAAAACATAATGAACTTAACAAAGTAAAGTGCACCAAGTGTCTGAGGATACAGATGCACTCTCTATTCTCTCAATCTCGGTATGTTAAGAAAATAGTCACTCATTCATGGACTGACCACAAGTGCAACTTAAACTCACAGATCTATTGATCCGCGCAGCTATTACTTAACCACGAGTTTCTCTTCTCTACGACTAACGCTGTAGGCGATGAACCACGCTATTTGAGCCCTCGGCACAATGTCGTCAGCCATCAAGCATGAATCGGGCATCGAGCGTTGTGAGTATCATATACTATGGAATTTATACTATCGCATCTCATGCGCGGGCGTCTAGTGGCGCTTCAAGAGCATTACTAAATATTTATACCCAACTACGCTAAAAGTTTTATCATTGTGACTTGGGAATATAATCCGAACCTCTTCTCAACCCCTTGGGGCAAAAAGCGTAATGCTATGAATATTGTACTAGTGAGACCTCACGTAATGTATGAAAATCTGTCTCTTTTTCTATCTAAAGTTTTAAAAGTTAAATTTTTGAAGTCTTATTATAGGTAACAATATTATACTTACTGGTACAAATAATGTGGGAATGACTCCTTTTAATAAAATTGTTTTTATTCTACTTTTTCTTTTATACTTCTCACGAAAATGTTTGCTGCAAATTGTTGAGCTCTTCTTTGGATTCCAACCAACCCGTCCAATTAACGTTAACCATTTTTTCTAATTATAGAATCCGGAGGGAATCTGTTTGACGAACGGCAAAATAAAATTACATTTTAGAACGCAAACCGAGGATTTATTTTCTTGTTGTATGGGCAAGTCTATCGATTCATTATAAACATTCAAGATAAATATCGACATTAATTTTGATATAGTTGAGTAAATCCCTGACGTACATGTAAAATATTTTGTATAAAAATGTATTTATCAAATTCATGCAAATTATCAACAACGTGACATTTTCTTTGCAAAATATTAAAATTAACAAAATAATTGAAAACATTCTATATTTTAAACAGTATATAACATAAATTTTAACCATAAATAAACGCATCATAACATTGACGACGTCTTGAGAATTTACCTGTGAAATGTGCAATTATCAGGATTATTTCTATTATTAACACCACAGTCACTCACAGAACAAGTAACCATTTCGGAAAAAAGTTACTTACTAAAAATAACCACTATTACACTCTAAAAAATTACAAAATATCTAGGAGTTATTTCTTGCGTGCCGACTTGTGCCGACCTGTCATTCAAAATCGGTTACAGAGTAATGAGATTTGGTATCCTTTTCTATCTTGCATTTTTGCCATAAGGAATTTTCTTCTCCCTTACACACTATGTCGGTCTATGCGCCAGTATATTCTAAGTCTATGGTTTGGTGTGTGACTCGTCTCACTTCGGAACAGTGTCAGTTTTTCTGCACAAATCAAAGGCGCTCGCCTGCACTCGGCAAGTCGCATTCACATGTTAGGCGGCCATGTCATTTACAACTTGGCGTCCATCCCGGTGAGGTGTTATGTTTTAATTAAGTTGCAACTTCTAAATAATTTCGACAATGTCACTGCCTCTTCTTTTTACAACTTTATTGCGGAGTACATTGACATAATAATTATTTGCACTCATTAAATAAATAGCAGAAGCTGCAATAACTTTTAAGTCGTCCATATCGTTCCAATTCTCAATGGAAACTAATTATAGCCAACATGTGTATAGCTCCACAAAAACTCGTGAACATTGGCAGTTGGCATTGGTCTCTTTCGAACTTGACTAATTTGCCTACGCTCGCGTAAGGCCGCTCGGGAACTGTCCGCTAGGGTTGTCCTGTCACGCAAATAAATTAAAATGGTTCACACTACATGTGCGGTAAAAAACTGAAGGTCGTCCTCATTTAAAGATAAGGAATTAGTTTCATCACTTTCCACATACACATTAATTTGATTAAACGTGAAATAAAAAAAAACAGTTTTATTTTTATTTTTAACACGCTTTTATTAGCTTGGTATGTATCTATGTAATGGAATTTTTGAATGTGATTTTCATCCCCTTCAAAACGTCGGATTGATTTGAAACTTCGCACACTTATCAAGGACCAATGACAATGCAATAATGGAAATAGTTTGTCCCATTATCCTTGCCAGGATCCTCAGGATTTGCGAATAATTCATAAAACAATTACGATTTCTGCCAATTCAATCTACTGTAAGCCGCGTAAAAGAACTTAGTCCAAAAAAATTGAACGCTTTTGTAGTTAGCCGCAATAAAAAATAGAAAATAAATAATAGTTTAAAAAAACTAAAAAAACACGCTTTTGTAGATAATTGATGACATATTTGTATACTTGATGTAAATTGTTGTAAATATTTTTGTGGATATTTGTAAAATTAGCGTCATCATAAAAATATCTGAAAAAGCACCCCACGCTTTTTTACAATAAAATGACCACGGAGCGCCCTGAAAACAAATTTGTAATACAATTAAACACATATCGTATGGCACTTGGGTATAAGGTATATTTTTATCGGTAAAAGAATATTGAGAATCGGATCAAGAGATTTCCTCCGACAAACTTATACTTATAAACAACAACTTTACCTCTTTTACCTTATTTTTTTTTATGTCAATCACTATTTTCTTATTTTAAACCTATTGAAAATTATTTTCTACTTTTTAGTTCGGTTATCTACAAAAGCGTGTTTTTTAAACTATTTTTTTTATTATTTCCCGTTCTGACAACCCTAGCAATTTATTGTTTACTAGCTTTTGCCCGCGACTTCGTCCGCGTAGTTATTATACTTTAAACCACAGGTGATCCATCAATAATCGCACTTTCATAGTAAATTCCATCACCCTCTTTAGGGATGATTTCCATGATCAGAGCTATCCTATTTCCTTCCCCGGAACTTAAACTATCTCGATACCAAATTTAATCTGAATCGGTTCAGGGGTTTAAGCGTGAAGAGGTACATTTGCTCACGCGGCGATGAGCGATGTTTTCACAATATTGTGCGAGGACCGCACAATATTATATCGTCATTACTTTTAAAATATTTGACCAAATTACGTAGTTAAAAAGACAAAGTTATCTACTTTGAACATCAGAAGCGACTAAAGTATTTATTTTGATAAAATCCATTTGTTACTGCAAAATGTGCATTGGAAATAAAGTATAAAATTTTATTGTTTTTATGGTTCACTATTTTGGTAATAATGGCTTACACATAAAAGATAGAAATATACTGTCGCGGAGTTTTTTGTAGAACTATTTAGGAGAAACAATTCTACCATACATTATATTTGTGTAACTCATACAGTTTTTGCACCGCACGCCAAAATAGCTCGCAGATGACAGATTTTTTCCGACTTACTTAACACTTATGGTTATATTTTGATCAATTTACACAATATCTTTATTAATTATATCTTATGTGTTATTCTGATATATGAGCTATATTATTGTAAAGTTTCATTAAAATATATTCGGTAGTTTTTGCGGGGAAGAGTAACAAACATCCATACATCCTCACAAACTTTCACGTTTATAATATTAGCAGGAAGTAAATTAAGTTCATTAAGTCATTGCCTATATATACAACCCACACCTGGGCATAGGTCTTAATAAGTACTTTTTTTAATACAAGTTTTTTTGTGTCAGCACGGTTTTGTATATCATAAAACCGTACAGAAAGAATAATAACATATTAACATAATATAACATAAAAACTAACAATTTATGTTGTCCGTGGTTTTACTTGATTTATTTTTAATTCATTATTCACTGGTATGTTCTACCGTCACTATTTATTTACATAATAATATATAAATATTGTGAGATTATGATTAGATAATTTTAAGGATATCATATCGTAGTTGTAGTTTTATTTAGTAACATTACTATACATTACAGGGTTATTTTGCAATAACCGACCAAATTTGCAGAGAACGGTAAAGAAAACTTAATTTAGTAAAATCTCAAAAATTCTGTCCTTTTTATCTTTTAAATTCAAAATGCATGGTAATGCATTATTATAACTGATTGTTATTCATAAATATCTAACGTCTACTATTTTACTACGCACGCACACATTCGTAAGGGTCGATCGGTCGGCAAAAACGTTGTGAATTGAATCGCACACAGAGGAGCGCGCGTACGCGTAGTTTTTGCCCATAAATCACATTCAATTTGGGATAATTTCAAATAAAAGTAGAAGCCTTATTTACTTATATTTCCAAAAACTGCAATAACGATATATCATTATTTTTATTATTATCATTATTTTATATATTTGTACTTAAGTTTAAAATTTGGCTACTCTTTCAAAAATAACCCTGTATAAATATAGGAAGCGCGCTTGCATGCATTTTGGCTTTTATCAATCTTCTAGTAGTTTAGTTCAGCTGCTAGTTTTTTTCTAGATGGACACAAACACTGTTTTCTGAAATCACTCTGTACGCTTCTTGCCTTGGATATAGATTGCTTACCTACCTATGGCCGAAACCAGGTTGGTATAATGGTGTTTTAAAATTTATTATTTTTGTTTCTCTTTTTATTTAGTTGATTGTCATCCAATGACATTTATGATTTGCTGTGATTAAATGTTTTCTTTTAAGGCGATTACACGCTTTGCACCTTAGAGACTGCTTCCTGTCGTCGATCTGATTTATTATCTAGTATCAATAATCCTCTTCGACATAAACTTTTACAAAAGTTTATGCTCTCCAAGTTTAACTTCTTAACTTCGTTGATATCAAAATGATAGTCACTTTGCATCGTATGTTTTATGAGCCGCGGTAGATCTTATTGAAAACGCAATGTACTCCTCATTTATTTATTTATTTTATTCGGAACACCAACAGATCACTTATCACAATATTTAAAATCTACATAGCTATTAAAAGGTATTCGCATATGGAAAACATTTACAAAGCGACTATCATTTTGATGTCAACGAAGGTAGCGTATGCCCACAGAGTGGGCGGGTTTGTGCAGTTTAGATCCGATATCCTCGTTATAACAATGAATGCTACATCACAAGTATTGGCATTTTAAGTTTTGCATTTTAGATGGATTTTCTATCATAAGTTGGACGCCAGAACTTCTTTCATCTATGAGCAGTTCAAATAAGTTGTCATTTTTTTTGTTATTGGGAGAAAAAGTTGATGAGCTTACGCTCCAGTTTAGGCATATATTTACATCTAGTGTATACGTGATGGTTTTAACGTCATCTATAAGCGGACATTAGACCTTTGCATTTCCCACTTACAAAAATAACGTAAGGACGTGATCATCATCATCATCATCCCACTGCTGAACAATAGGCCTCCCCCTGGGAATGCCTCAAACGACGTGATCATTAGTCTGTTAATTATAAAATAAATAGCTCATAATGATCTGCCAAGTAAAAAAAATTTTGCTAATAACCACGTTTGACCGGCGAATTGAATTTATTCCGCCACGTCGTGTTGCAGTTAGCCACAAGTTTACTTAGCATTTTTATGTATGTATATATTATATGTATAAAAATGGAAGTTATTTAAACTATCTATCCATTACAGCCTATAAAGTCCACCGCTGAACATAGGCCTCACCCATAGTTTTTTATAATTTTAAGTTATTATCAGGCAGATGCTGGTGCCCATCTTCTGTTTCAGTTTCACTCTGTCGCCTCTTACGACATCCACGTGATGTTATGGGGTAATGGATATTCTTACACCGTCACTACACGGTTTGAAGTTATTATATTGTCATCAAATGGGAAGTTGAAAGTGAAGGATTGCACCCTCACCTATTTTTACTTTATTGTAAATTCTCAATCTATTCAATTTGAGTAGAATTCTTCGTTTTTCTATTTGTTCCTAAAATTAAATGTAAAGTATAGATATATAATTATATTAAAATGATAATGCTATCACTAACTGCTATTTTTTACAGTGTGAACTGCTGAAACAGAACGAGTTTCAAGATTGACCTACCTACATAGTTCTTAGATAGTGAATCATATCGTACTTATTACGCTGCTTTTAAAACGGAATACAGTGTATTTATTTTGTACTCGATATAGGTATTATAATATAGGTATTTTTCATGAAGTACTTAGTACATTCCTAGAATGTTTCCCGAAGTAGGTAATCAAATATTATATTGTTGTTTTTATAGCATTATTTATGGTAATGGTTGAATTTTTCAATACCTACTGTTATTAATAATTCTAACAGTATTTTCCTATTCTTAAGTTACTATTTCGTTTGTGGTAATGGTATGGAAAGGTATTTTAACTTAATATATTTCTTAATTTAACTTAATATATTTCGAATAGACCAAGCGTTTACTGACACGTATGAATTAAACCGTTATTTTAAATTAAATTATTATTATTAATTATAAATATTTAATTCCAAAATTTGATTTTGTTTTTAATAAGATATAGATATGTAAAACAATAATGAAATGCAATGTAGTTGCGAATAATATAATGTTTTGTATACTTGTAATTTTTTATATAAAATGTATTAAGCAAGTTGTAATCGATACTGTTACATGGTAATTTATATGAGTACCTAATGAGTATGCATGGAGTTGAGAGCAATGTAATACGAGTGGAGTTTAAGCTTAGAGTATTTATAAGCAAGCTATGCTTATAAATACTAGAGTTTAAGATTCGATACTTAAAACCGTCTCTTCATATTTAATATAGTAAAATTGTATATTTGGTATTAGTGGAGTATGACTTTATATTACATATATTAAGACAATAAGAAAGGTTTCAACGTTGCTTTCATTTATTATTAAAAGAATTGTTTATATTGTGACTTTTTTGAAAATGAAATATTAGGAACATGTTTACACTTTTGTGTTTTATTATGAAAATATATTTTACCCTCGGCCTCCTATCTGATGGAGATTAATACAAAATATAAACAAAAGTTTATTAAAGCAGAATTATATCTAAACCTATTTTAAAGAAAGTCTTATAGCTACAATGAGCTAGTCATGTTGGTATACATTTAACAGAAAATAAGTGAGCTTGGTTTAATTAATTTAGGGTCGACGTCGTTACCGAATGTTCAAAATAAAACGTAATTAAATAAAACGTAAAAAGTAAAAAGTAATTAAGACTATGATGTGCGAGTTTATCATTAGATATTAACATGATATTAACATGTTCCTTACAAGCAAAATCTTGACAAGCACAAAGTGCTACCTTGTTGCTTATGCTATTGCTCTTAATAACTATTTGTTGAGACAAAAATAGCGTTGTCTGTTTTCGTATTTGTAGCGTCAGGTCGTTTTTCGGTTTTGTAGCTTCATCGGATTTAAGGTCCGAATAATAGTGCGTTTGCTACGCACTAATGATGTCAAAATTATCATGTATCTCAGTTTTATTTAATCATACAATATATTCCGCTTCGTATAACGGTCAACTGTTTTTTTTTTATAACTACTATTGTATTAGATCCTTAAAATGACAAAAACGGTACAACTACAGAGTTTCTTTTACCGTTTATTTTCAGGACAGAAGTATCTAATTTTAAATTGGAAAGATATTTAAAAAATTAACATTAAAAAAAGTAAAACTTCGAAAACTAAAAATCATAAAACGATTTCCGCTTAATAACTTCTGATGCCGGGCTTTACTTGTAATCTTTTGACACATTTTGCCCTAGCACCGTCTTCAGAAGCTATTATGTGAAAATTATTTACTACTTTTTGGTTTTTAAAAGACGGTTTTACTTGTTCTTAAATTTCATTATTTTACTCTTTTGAGTGAACTAAAGAAATATCAAAAGTTCAAGGTTACAACGACAATGTCGTCTAAATAGTCACATTAAAAACGTCACCCTCTTTTTCCACACTTAGGGGTGAAATTTTTCTTAAAACTTATATGGGACCCTGAAATATAACCTACCAATTAAAATAGAATAATTAAAATCGTTTCAGCCGTTTCTGAGAAATCACTAAATATACATAAAAAAAACTTACGCGTCGATCTATGTATCCTCCCCCCAGAACCTCCCCGTTTTTTTTTAATATATTTAAAATGTCGTTTGGCCAACTAAATTGTAATTAAAATTTTGTAAAATTTTAACTGTGAATATTTGTGGTATGAAACTATGAACTAACGTATTATGTCTAAATTGTTTTTTAATTATTTTAAAAATGCCTTCAATATCAGACTTTCAAAATTAATTAATATAAACGCCCTGTGAAAACCGTTAAAAAATTGATTCGTACGTCAGAAATCTATTATCTAGCTCTAAATAGCAACAACACGTACCTATTAAAATAAATAGAAAAAACTTTGCGCATTCGGTAATTTTTTTTTGTGATTTTTTTTTTGAAATTATTGTCTTTTAACTAAAGTTATTGCAGACGAATACGACCTTTCGTGGTCCATTGATTGTTGCCTATAATATGATATGATTATAGGCAACAAGTAATGGACTACGATTTTGATCGCTTTGTCCTGTCTATCGCTCATTAATATGTAATGTCTTTGGCAGCAGCCTTGTAACTGTTTACTATTATGATTATTATTTTTCTGACTAAATTGGACATAACTTCCCTAAGAATTTCCCTTGTATCGTTTGACATACATAAATTATTGAAAATGAGCAAACACCTAGGTGTTCACAGTTCTAGAACTGTAACAATTACTTTTACGCCATATTTGTTTTGGGCAGCAATCGATCTTGTCTCACGCTAGCCGTAGTGCCGCAGCTTGAGCTTAGTACCCTTTGCCATTCATTTATAATATTCAAACTCAAAAATAAATCTTTTCAATTTTCCTACAAATGTAGGCTCTGTCTGAAGGCTACTTGCGGCGTTGTATCCATTAGAGTACGTACGTCTAGGTACTATATTAAAAAATTAAGACTATGTTTTAGCGTGTATTATGAAAAAATTTAGTTGGTTAGTTGACACCTTTCTATTAGGTAATGAATTAATAAATTGTAATGTTATATCTAATTAGGTGCTACGTTTGTACTCAATTTACAACATGGCACATTGTAATAATAGTACAAATAAACATGTTAGGAATGATGCCTAATAATATTAGTGTAAAAATATGACTAATGAAGGTGTATGTGGCGCAATATTATAATAAATATTTCAAATTAGATGAAGAGTAACGATTACTCCTTCAAACTCCTGAAAATATTATGCCAGAAAAATGGCAATCTTGCGGCAACGAACCGTATCAGCAATCATGTAATTAAAGAAAGAGGTATGGTTTTGCCAACTGATGGCAAAATAGACCTAAGCTGAGCTTTGCATTTGTGTGAGTGCACATAGTTTGTGTTTAAACTGGTTTATACTGCTTTTTGGCAATCGGCCTGAGGCGCGGTGCGTCCTCTTGTACTGGTAGCAACGTGACGTGTTTAATTCTAAATATTTGGTTTTTGTGTTCGATTTATTAGTGAAATGGCTGCCAACACAAATAAACGAAGAATACGAAAACCTTTAAATAGCCAAGTGAAAGAAATTTTGTGTAGTTTAAATAGTTATTTTAAAGACACGAACGACAAAGACATGTCAAGTGTCACTACATTAGCCCAATAATTGGTAGCGACATCGACGAAAATTCCGCTGACCACTGTCAAAAGAGTTTTATTGGAAGGTAAGCGTCTTTTGGAAGACGGAAACAAATTTAAATCTCAGAAAAAGACCAGACGCAGGAAAAATATCATTTTCATTGACAATTTTGATAAAGCGGTAATCCGAAGAACTATTCACAACTTTCATATTACTGATAAAGAGGTGCTAACTATGAAGCGAATACATAAAAAGTTGAAGACAGAAATAAACTATCCAAGTTCAATTTGGTCATTGCGTAAAGAATGTGAAAACTACACGAAATGGTTACAAAGGCAATTAATTCCAAATTTAAAGCCCAATAGCGTGGTGGTGGTAGACAATGCATCTTACCACAATTCGTTAGAAAATTTCGCTCCCAACTCAAATAGTCGTAAACAAGATATGATTGACTGGCTCAAGTATCGCAATATTGATCACTCTACATCGATTCTTAAATCAACTCACGTTTCCATAACTTTGAACTAGCTTTAAATCAAGTGGACAAAAGAAACCTTTTCCCATTTTAATCTATCATTCTTAGGGTTCAATTTTACGATTTAATTAATGATCTTCATCCTTTTCTAAATTATTTTATAATGATTTTTTTTTAAATTCTGATGATGTCAAGGCTTCCATTGAATTAGATTGAATGTAATTGTGTTCTGTGATGCTCAACTTATTGTAAGAACACGCACTCACGTACACATATGCATCTAAAATCATTTACAACCAACAACATGGTTTTAGATACATACATATGTATGCGTCCAGCGGTAAACTATTACGTAGGTACTGACAAATAAAGAGAGTAGAAAGATATGTGCGTGAGTACGTCAAGAAGTTGAGCATGGTTTGGTTTTTATATCAATTGAAATTTACGCAGTGCTCGATTTAACTTTTTTATTGGTCTGAGTGCGCCATTAAACTCTATTTTCATAATTTCTGAATAAGAAATGTTTGTTTTGACTGCGCTTAAGTATTTAAATTGACTAGAGTCACTAGAGCAATCAATTTCTTGTAGAACCTTTGGAATGGAAATTAGTAAAATTATTTCCAAATAATTACGATTTACTTAAGCTTAAATTATGTGTAAGTAGTATGAATATAAACCTTTGACACTATTTATACAAACCTTTGACTCCCGAGTGTATCCCTAATCGGATATGCATGTTAATGTCTAATGTCTATTCTATTATCTGATAGAAAGTGTATTTTTAGTGTGTATTATGTTAATTAGAGTGAATGTATAAGAAATAAATTAGATAATTTATTAGCATTTTAATAGCATTTAATTTTAATCACTAATTTTTATCATAATTCCATTTATAAATACAAATATTTCCTAAGAATTGCCCTAAAACACGGTGAAAACAAATTATACGTATTTTGCAGTTAATTTAGTGGCGGGTCACCTGTTGCATTATATAATACTTAGTTTGCCATTTTTACCAATAGTAGAAATGACAAACGTAGTGTTGAATGTCTAAATATTTTGCGGTCTTAATCGATGCCAATTTAAGAAATGCAAGTTATTCTTTTTCGTTTACACTGACAATAGAAAGATACAGTTATAGAGATAATCAATAGGTACTTAAGAAAGTAATAATTAACGATTATAAGACGTCGTAAGTCATCACATTATATCTAAAAAGTAATCTTGCTGTAGGTATTATTGCGTGATAATAACTTTTTCGTTTATTTTTAAAGCTTGATATTATATATACGTGTATGCATACTATGACATAACGGTAATGAGAAACCTAGTTTGATCTAGGAAATAGATTGCAATGCAAGCGCTCATGCACTTCAAGTTTTACCTTTGCATTATTAGGTTGATGATGATCATTGTTCAAAAGTTTTCATTTGTGGAACTAAGGTATATTCTCGCAATAGTATTTTGAATTACTAAAATGTTGAAAAAAAACAAATCGTGCAGTCTATCGTTGTCAAATGATGATATATCATAATATGTCCACAGTCTAATAGCGCTATGTGCGATAAAGCACACGCTCGAAAACCTAACGCTAGCCGAACAACATGTCTCCGATGTAGCAAAATAGAAATGAAAACTAGAAGATGATTTCCAACTTTCGAGATAGTTTCCAGCGATTAATATTTTTTTTTCTTCGCATTTCCTGTATTTACAGATGCAATATTACACATATAAGAGGTTGGTATTCTGTAAGTATTGGTTTTGGAGTTGGGGTCATAGGTATCGGTGGCGTTACATCAAAAAAACCCAGACTCAAGAAGGCATGTAAAATAAAATAGGTATGTATATTTATAATTTTATTTATTTCTTGAAAGTCATAATAATATTATTTATAAGCTTAAATTGTAATAAAATTGTGCTTCAATCAGAAAGGTATGCTCATGATAAGTAAAATTACTCTGATAGGGTACCCCTTTTGTCGTCGGTAAGCTCATCCAATTGTCGCCGTAAAAATGCGTTCTGAAAAAAAATTTTAGATACAATTAAAAACACGTCGTTTATTTGTCTTATATAATATGTTGCGTAAGTAATAAAGGCGTGAGAATGCTAAAAAGAAATCCGCAGTGAAAACAGTTCTATTTTTTTTTTTCTTTATTTCCCCTTTTTCAACCTTTAATATTTAAAATTGTACTCGGTATACAAAAGCATCGCGATAAAAGTATAGATATTAGATTAACGATTAGATACAAAATGGGAATCTTTTTGTCTTACTTCTCTTAATAGCTCATCTTCTCTTTCAGCTGCGATTCTCAGCATATCTTTGGATCTTTCAAGAAGAGCGTCTTTTTCTTGTATACTCCTCTTTAGATTTGATATTTCCGTTTTACATGACTCCAACTGACTTCGTGTCTGAAAATTGCCGTAAAAATTGTTACGAACTGGCTTACTGGCAGAACATCGAAGTACAAGTATTTGAGTACGTCTGGTAGGCATTTAAATTGATTTTTTTTTCGTAAAAATATACAGTCAGCTATTAACTAGACTAGAGGATAAGTTTTAAATGAATTGGGCTACGTACTATACTTGTACAATTTCATATTTTTGAAATTTTTTAAAAGTCCTTAAAATACTGAACTCGAAATACGGCCACTTATTAAAATTACATTCGTTACAGCCTATCAAAAGTCCACAGTTAAACATAATTATACAGTTAAAAAATATTTATAGTTGCCACGCTTGACAAGTGGCAATTGCAGTTTTTATTTTTTAAGTTATTACAAGGAAACTTTCCTAACACCACAAGCGTTATTAAATGTTAAGTAACACAAAAAATACTTATAATGCCTTAAACTGATTTAGAAGAGGTGTGTTAATCAGCGATATCATGTTTCCGCTTATAACGTATGGAGCTATAGAGCTTAGTATTAACATTGAGTTTATTTAGCATTGTTAAGAGGATACTCGAGCGGCGATTAGTCTGTTTATACTTCTGTTTTCTTCCTGGCTAATGACACTAGAGCTAGAGCAAATATTTTTTACAATACAATCTTATCTACCACCACTGCCATCTTCGTAAGTTTTGTTTTTTCCATAAAATAATTATTAATGTTTCATTTCCATAAAATAATTATTAACTATTGAATTCCATAAAATAATTATTAACTATTCATTATGTCATGCCACCCAGATATTCTCCTAAAATATTTAGAATTACCTTTTCTGGTGCACTGCAACCGCTACTTGGTCTGGAATCGACTCGTTTTTGCATGTTTGTTGCTGATGACTTTTGTTCGGCTTGTAATTTGCTGACTAACCCTAGAAATTTTATGGAGTTTATTTCAAAGTCGAAATTTCTGTATACAATTTAGACATATTTCAAGCTCCTAAGAACCTCAAAATCTACTCACTCATTCGGACCATGATTCAATTAATTACCTTGACTTAAAACTGGAAAACTTAGAAATGGAGGGGTACTTTTATTCAATGTCACATTTTTATATTACAGATTATCACAATTACAATATCATAATTTTATTGAGTTATAAATAATATTAATGCACTTATATAAAACAGAAGCAGTGGCGAAAAAAATTTAAACTATGCTTTCAAGTGTAGCTGAAGATATATTTAAATATTTTCTTTACGTTTTTGCATTTTATATGATTTTTATACACGGCATTTCGCTTATTATTATCATCAATACAGCCCTTCACAAGTCCACTGCTGAACATAGGCCTCCTCCAAAGAATGCCACAAAGCACAGTCCGGAGCCACCTGCATCCATCGACTTCCTGCATGTCTTACTAGGTCGTTACTCCACCTAGTGGGGGGCCGCACCACACTTATACTTTTCGCTTATACAAAAATATTTTTTTTGTTTTGGCCAGTTTAAGCATGGCATCATCCAAATATTTGTATTTATTCATGTATCGTGGATGTGTTTTACATACATACATATGGACAAACATCAAGATCAGGTTTGTATTTGTATGGTCTACAAATTATCGTTAATTCGAATTCGAACACGCGACACGGAGTGCCGTAGCCAATTTTTATTTAAATCTACTCCGCACAAGTAGTGAGGTTTTTTATCTAATTATTTTATAATATTGTGTGCTGTTTAACTGTAAAATGTTATATCAGAATAAAATATTATTTTACAATGTTAGTAAACATTATATGGTAATAATGAACATTATATGATGCATGTCGATCAATCATGATTCAAATAGACGTTATGTGTTCATAAATTATGTGTAACTACAACTTAAAGTTACGTACACTAACTAGTGTAATGGTATATTGATATTTTACCTCTGAGAGTAAGAACAGTCTGTTCGAGATCATTGACACGATGCTGGTGCGCCGTTGCCGGTGCGCTCTCGAGAGACGTTACGCGCAGTGTTAGTTGCGCGTTTTCCTCTTTGAGCATATTGCAGTAACTATCGGAAAATATGGAATTACGTTAAGATTACAATCATCACGTAACCTTGATTCTAGTTGGAGCTGGAGACATCATTTATGCTAAAACGGATATTAGCTTTCAAGCTCAGTGACAACGGAGATACATTATTTCTGCATCCAAATTTATCTCATGGATAAACATCAGTGATACCGTAGTCAACGTGAGTGCCTCATACAGTCGCGCTTATTGCATTAATTGAAATTTTTTATCATATTTTGTTCTTGATATCCTGGATAGAATAGGCCGGAAGAGCACCATCATTATTGGTTACTAATAGGGTGTGTCGCAGTAATTTGATAACATTTTTAGGTGGTAGGGCCATGGGAAAGGTACGCTGTAGTTGTATTATGCCTACAGTTCGACTTTGTTGGCACAATCGAGGAAGGAATACCTGCTCTAAATAGCAGCAAAATACTGCTGCATTACGTCGTTTGGGTGTTGAGAACCCATTTTACTGGTAACGACGCGTTCCATCTTAGTAATCAGGTATATATTACACGATTATGCATTTGTATTTTGCACACAGCATTTCCTTACCATCAAGTGCATGGTTTTGTGTATTATCTCTTTTAGTCAATTATTTTGTAAATTACGTAAAGATTTGAAATTCATGTAAATTTACCTTCTCCAGTATTCGAGTTCTGGTTTGGCCTCCTCTGTGGTCTTGAGAGGCGATCTTATTTGCGTTTCCAGTAAGGTAGATTCAAGTTTAAGAATTTGACCCTTAAGCGATGTATTCTCAGCCAGTGCTTTCTCATATTCCGACACGAGTGGTTCGTTGCCCTGATTTAAAGATAATTGAAAGATTCAAGTACCTAATAATATAATTTCCTAGATTATTCTCATTTTAAGAAAAGATATATTTATATAACACTGTGAAGTTTATAGATCAATTATCTGGACTTTTTATTCTTCATCCGGCCGTAAAAGTTCACTGTAGGACAGGGCTCTGCGGTCGTTGGGAAGATTTGCCATTACCATCACGTCTGACAGACAGATTAGCGAACGCAATACCACGAGTTAAAAACTTTTGACGTTCCCGTTCGTAGGTTCTTACTATGATTACCATCAAATAGGATGCACATGCACTAGTCCATAATTCACAAAAAGAAAAGATAATGGGAATGAGGTAATTGTTACCATGCTGTTTCTAAATATTTTCATAACAATTGTATAAATAAAATATTATAAGTTATGCTTTAAAAAAAATTCCCACTGGGTTTCTTGCTGGTTCTTCCCAGGACAGAGGTTTTTTTGGAACCAGTGGTAAAAGTTAAAAATGACGTTCAATAAGAATTACATGTAATCAATATTCAATAAAAATTATTCTATTCTAATATGTTCAATGTATTTTGTTTGTCCTGTATGCGTTCCTATACCATTCGCCCGGTTATGGTGAACCTTTGATGAGTTGTTGTGCGTGCCCGTGCAAGATTTTGACTAAAAATAATTATAAGTTTATTTGCTTGTTAGTTTTCTATGCGCTCCTAAATACCATTTATCTGATTACGATGAAACTTTGGAGAGTTGTGGTGCGCGCCGGCGTAGGTTTCTTATTAAAAATGAGATATATGAGCATGCCTGGTACAACTAGTGCTTAATAAAACATAAGTGAAAACCTTTTCAGCCACTTCGAGTGCTACGATGCGTCTCTGTTGAGCTTCTATCCGCTCGAGTAACGCCCGAGTGGACACGGGCACGGTTTGCATCTCGATGTAATCACATTCACTGCGGGAAAGCTCGCGCTTCTCAGACGCTTCGCCGTCTTGCTTTTCTATCACTAACTGCTTTTCATCTGGAAGTTTAGAATATAGCGTATTCTTCTATTTATAATGGATTAATTACTGTGAATGCTAAAGATAAAGCGAAGTGGATGTGTTAGTATTCTTATAAAACACTGAAGAGAAGAAGAATATTATAAAATTAGAATTCGCAGTCAATCTGAATTTACGTGGCTACTGCGCATACTAACCACGTGAACTTTAAGAATAAAAAGGAACCTTTACAACAAAACAAACAATTTAGAGGTAAAGATAGACAATAACAAGAAAATGTCATAATCCCTACGAAACTCAAGCTTTATTAATCGACTTCAAAAAATGAGGAAGTACTCAATTCAACTGTATTTTTTTAATGTGTGTTACCTCATAACTTTTTTATAGGTGAACGATTTTGATGATTCTTTTTATTTGAAGCCGTAGTAGCTCAGCTGGTTAGCGCTCGCTGTAAATTTCACAGTACGCGAACAACCCGGGTTCGATGCCCGCTGGCACCAATGAAATTTCTTAATTGCAATTTTAAGTGCTGATTTACCACGTGCTCGGCGGTGAAACGCGGCATCGTGAGGAAACCTGCATGTGTGAGAAATAAGAAAAAAAAATCGAAACGTGTGAAGTTCGCCAACACGCATTGGAGCTGCCCCAATGTGTGTTGGCGGCGGACATTTCCTTGCCCTAAAACCCTCTCAGAAATGAGAGGCCTGTGCCCAGTAGTGGGACGTATATAGGCTGTAACTTTAACTAACTTTTACTTTTTATTTGAAAGCTGGTGCTTCTCATGTGGTCCCATATAAATTTGATCAAGATCTGACCAGTCTAGTTTTTGAGTTACATATCCTTAATAATACGTATTTAATTGTCTTCGACTACATTGATGATGTTCTCATTTTATTTTTATTGAAGTCGGTTGTACAAATTTTTAATTTTACAAATTTTTTTGAACTAAATAAACAAGCCACATGTGGCTAAATAACTAGACTAGTAATTTTTTTTTATAAAATCGTGGAAGTGATTAAAGGGGTGGGTAAGGAAGAGTGAACCCTAGTTGAGCACTAGTGACCACCACCCTTCATCGTGAAAGCGATTTACACACATAAATAGGACATAGACAAGCCTCCAAACTTCAATTAAACTTTATGTCTACAATTTTAATAACTACGTAGCCAAACGATCCAAGCATTAGATATTATGGCAAACACGAAACGCATTCAAAACTATTTAGAGTACGTGCAACGAAACACGCAAATATAGTCATTGCGTCATCTGCATACATTGTATTTCTCTGTTTTTTCATCTGTGACATAGATAAGAGTTTACATAAGATTAAAATTTTCCGATAGTTTTTACTTATTTATTCACTCTAAGGATCGCCAGCTGAGTTTATAATGCAAATATGTTTGTAAAATAATAGCTTTATATACTGATGATGGTAGTCTAGTTCCAACATATGGTGCAATATTTATCTAAGTTATCTTTTCATATTTCTTTTTTTATAGAATAAGGGTGACAAACGAGCAAACAGTTCACCAGATGCTAAGTAGAAGCTGTGGCCAATAGACGGCTGCATCTATCCCCGATTAAGTATCAAAATGCAGATAAGTTGTCACCCCTGACGACTACGATGGAATGACTCGCTTCCAGTAAAAAAATCCTTAACAAAATTGTACACTTATCGTTACAGGATAAATGAAATATAATAATAACGTATTCACGATAAAAGTGTGTGTGTGTATATTTCATTACAATATTAGGAACATAAATGCGTTAAAAGTTCGCATAGTTATGTGTACCCATATTTAAACAATGTATATATTTGGATACGTTAATTATAACGGGCTTTATTATCTCTTGTGCATATTGCGTACACAGTCCAGTAACATGAAGCTGTCAACAAATTTTACTCTAAAGCTGCTGAGAAAGTTGACAGAATGGCAGAACGGAGCTCCTCCCTTGTAGTTTATCTAGTTTTAATTTGGCTTTATACTTATTTAGGCAGTGAATAATGTGAGTAATTAACGGCTATTAATTTTTAGTTTAATCTTACTTTTTAGTTCGGCGAGTCGCGATAACAATACGCGTTTTTCTTTCTCAAGCCTTGTAACAGCAGACTTGGCTAAGTTCAAGCTGGCTTCTAATTTAGTAACCTCTTGACATTTCTCTTCGTATCGTGCTTGCCAACGTTCTGAAGTTTGTTGAGCTCTAAAATAAAAGATTTGAACAAAAAATAATTGCTTATGGTTGATCCTATGTTTCTCTATAACGAAATCTTAAAACTTCTGCTAATAAACATATTATGCGAATTGGAGTTATAACGGATAAATATAAAAATATTCATTAATTATTAGGTATACAATCATGTTTTTCCTAAAACACAAACTGCATTAAGTATCATAATTTTAGCAGAAAATAATGCTGCGTAAATTAAAAAGACCTTTCCATTTATCCCATAGCGCTACGGAAGAATGTGTATCACGTCGTGCACTCGTCAGCTGTGCCTGGAGAGAGGCAATTTTATTGTGAAGTGCTGCTGATTCCGCTGTCACTGCTTTGCTTCCAGATGTGCTACTGTAAGCGACATGTTGAGTTATGCATATTTTCTATTATTATTTGTGGTTGTGTAAAATCGGTCATGAGGATGTGGTAAAGTTTCATTTTCAAGTACAGATATGTTAATATTGTTATTAATATTGTTATTACTATATAAACTGTAATAATGACAATATTAATTACATCTTATTCAAAATACTTGAATATGCAACTATTTTCGATTAAGATATGATGAAATCAATCACCACCTCCAACAGCTGTGGGTAAAAGTTATTCCCAATAAGTGTGTATACATAACATATACGAGTACATAGTTTGGTAATATGTGTGTTGTGTGTGTGTATATAAGTATTAATATTCACATTCGAAACATTTGATTCTTGAGATTCTGAGCATCGAGGCGCGCCCTTCGTTCCCTGGCAGCGATTGCCTTGATCTGTCGGCGCAATATGCCGTTTTGTTTACTGAGCAATTGTTTTTCACGGCGCAAACGCTCGATTACAGGTTCTTGCCTGGAAATAAAACATGATTTAGCATAGCTGATTTTAAATCAAAGCTTTTATGTGTTTATGTTTTCCTATAGATGATCTTGAAAATGGGACCAAGTTCAATTAAACACGATAAAATCAGTTTTATTCAATGTCTTGTCCATTATAATTGTTTTGTTCTAATTTTATTAAGCTTGCAATTTTTATCATTATGTATATATCTTAATGTAGCTTTAAAATTTAATATTTTTAACCCAAAGTAATTAACCTTGTGGTATATTAAAAGTATATTACACTCAGTAGTTAGCTGGTTAACGGCGGCGGCGCGGCGTTTGAGATAAATCTTATCTTGAGGATTTAAAAGTCAACTTTGGAAAATGTAAGCAATGCAGGAAGATAACATTCAATTATTATTTTTTATTTAGAATCATTGTTTAACCGTAAAATAATCCATTACCTCATTTCGTTATAATTGATTATAGGAAAGGCCAAAAAAATCTCGATTTCGGCGTACTATCTAGTAGACGCCAAATCTGACCGGCGTCAAAGAGCAGTTAAGTGTTAAAAAATGCAAGACGTCTAGTATTGCAATCGCCATATCGCCGTCAAGCGTGGCAAATTAGAAATAAGCCTCTCATATAGTAGAGAAAATTCGGCATGTCTAGTAGATTACGGTAGATTTTTTCGGGCTGATAAAAAATAAATTATTCAGAATGGTTTTGAAGCGACGGATCTAATAAGATCAAGAATAAATTTTTTACAAGTAAAGAAAGGAAATGCACAAAGAGTGTTAAGTGTACTTTATTTAATGGTATTTTTAAAGTTTGTGCATAAAACTTACCATATAGTAGTGGATGTGGCAGGCATTCTTATAAAATCATCATGCATGTCATGCAAATCAACCGTAGAATCAAACTTTAATTCTAAACGCTCAGAACCCTGCTGAGAGACGTCACTTGCTTCTTCTACTTCAACGATTGCGGATAGGTCGAAGCTAGGATCATTTACTGATAATATCATCTGCATATTAATTATTTGCGTCTGAAATTTTGTGATGAAGTGATTAATGAGGTAATTATTTCTAGCAGCCAGGCATTATGAATATGAATGCAAATGGAATTGGGTAATTTAAGTAATAAGTATCGATTCTTTATTATTAATAACAGTAAGTATCTGTATATTTTGAATATAGTATGAGATTGCTAGGCAATATGATAATTTAAGAGTTTTTAGCAACAAATGATGATAATACCTACCATTTTCAAAGAAACTGACCAATGTTTAGACTACTCTTATTTAGAAACACATTTAAGTAAAATATTTTAATGAAAATCTGTGGCAAATAACACATTGTATGATGTTAATCTACAACAAAAAGTATTATACTTTATAATATCACTTTAATAATTTTAAGGTATTACATAAGTATGAAATTTTAAATATATAAATTTCTAAACATTGTTCAAATTCGTGAAGACTTGGATTGTAATAAATTACTTTTTATTAACAACTTCCTGTCCGAGAAATAGACACAATAGTTAAACAATTGAAATGTTCATATATGACTCATGGGACAGTGAAATGGTTAATTTTTTAGCTGTGTTGCCCGCTTGTTTGGTGAACTGTCTGGAACTTATTAACAATGTTATAGCTCGATTTCATATTTCGTCGATTACACGTACATATACTTAGTGGATAGACTGCAATAATAAAAATTACTATATAAAAATGTTTCTCACTTTTAAGTTATGCACAACAGATCGCAGTTGTTCTATCTGTGTATCTTTTTCTGATAGTTGTTTAACGTGCAAAGCCTTCTGTTCCATTAATTGCGAACGCAAATCCATATGTTCACGTTGCGTTTCATTCAGCTGCACCAACCAATGCTGATTTTCTGCTTTGTAGGATTCAACCTAGTATTACAAATATTTATTTATAGCATATGAATACCCAATTCTTTTCAATATGTTTTAAGGTTTATAACAGATTAAAGTATTTCATTATAATTTGCTTAAAATACTATGCATTACTAATTTTTCATGCCTATTGCCATTATCTCATTTCTCAAGCTGGTGCTTCTCATGTGGTCCCATATGTATATGATCAAGTTCTGACCAGTAGTTTTTGAGTTATTTTTAATAGTCTAAGATCCGGTTTAAAAAAATACCCCCTCATTCTTTTCCTTAATGAAATAATTTTTTTTATAATAAAATATATAAATAAATACAAATCGGGATGATTGACAGCATATGTTTTGGCAAAACTATTTTTAACTAAAAATTATTTAATTAATTTTTTTTACCGGTTACGGTCATTCTTATCCTTGATAAAATTGGTCTCAATCGAAAAAAATATATCTAGAAAATGCCACAGCATGGTTGACTACCTTTTTCCATGCAACAATACCTGTCTACCAGGTGTAAACAGGTCGACTGATATAGTAATTTATTCTCATTTATTTTCCTAAAAAATTAAATGTGTAAATATAGATATTTTTATTGCGAATCCAATGGTATATAGTTGACTTTTCAAATCGTGGCAAGATTAGTGATTGATACGATTTAACGTTTCAATAATTTTATTTTAAAGTAGAGCGTGACAGAGAACACTATATATATTATTATGTGCGGTAGGGAGGGATGCACGATAGCAGCTGCGAAAAAGGAAGCTCGCTTGCCGGAAAAGAGAAAGGCGTGCGTTCAGTTCTCTGTGTAATAGAGAAAGATAAACATATTCTGCCACCGGAAATTATTCTGGAGTCTGGAGCAGACCACGTTTTCAATATACATGTTTTATATTTCTCAACGTGATCTACTGCATTGAACATTTATTAGTGTATTGTGTTGATAGTTTATAACAAAAAAAATGAAGAACTGTTTTTATGTGGTGAAAAATGAAAAATTCGTGATTTTGATGAACAATTTTTAAAATTGTTATTTGAAAATTCAATTCCGTAAAGAAAGTGGCTTTAAGTATGGTGATATTCTTTTAACCAAAGAGTCTCTGGCTGATTTAGGTTATCACAGAGCTTGCTATCAAAAAGTAACTGCCTTACGCGAAAAATACAATGAAAAATACTTAACATTTGTTAAAAATATATAAGTAAGTAAAAAATTTAATAATTTATAATTTTATAACTTATAAAATTTTATAAGTTAAAATATATAAGAACAGATTTAGCCGTTCGCCAAAAATAAATGACATAAAACTAAGAAAATCAAAGATGTAAAAGAAAGGTTATACATGAATAACAGATAAAAATTAAAAATGCTTACAAATTTCTCTCGGGATATTTATCGTCACAAAAAATAACTTTTTAATTTTTTTTACTGTCTGACATTTCCACTAGCTCCAATTCCACCAGTTCTTTTCTCTTGTACCGGTGAAATGTTAAAAACTGACAAATCTGCATTGGCCAAGACATTGAAATCAGAAGTCTAAATTTGAGTATAAAATTGACGCTGAAATTATTGATGGTTTTTATTTCTTACATCTTATTGGATCTTCCATGCCTCAAACTTTTGGCAAAGTAACTGAATTTGTTCTTATAAAACTGTGTTTAAGTACTGCTAGAGAGATAAACATAATTTTTGATCGCTATTTAACACCTTCAATCAAAGATTCGGAGCGATAAAATCGCCAAAGATTTGATATTACGTACACAATTACAGGGCCTCAACAGGCTAGACCTACCGATTTTCTTGGAAGTCTGAAAAATTATCGTTTCAAGGAGGCTTTGGTTAAGTTCTTTGCAAATTATTGGGAAAATGACCATTTAGCAACGATAATACCGACGAAGAAAATTTTTCTGACTGTTGAGACTCAATGCTACTCGTATCAATCGATGGAAAATCGTGTTGTTAAAACTGACGAGATCAATTATGAATGTTACCATGAAGAAGCGGATACGCGAATTATGTTTCACATCAGCAAAGTTCTACCAACTTCAAAAATTTTAGTGAAAGCGTCTGATACTGATGTATTGATAATTTTGCTGGGCAATATTCCTAAAGTTCCAGAATCAGAAATTTGGTTAGCGACTTTACGAATTAGCGACGAAGTTTGGGCCTTCACTGTGCCAAAGTTTACCAGCATTCCACGCTTTTATGAAACTACTATTATACAAAAAATTATAATTAATAATTTTTTGTATAATAGTAATGGTTAATGATTTAAAAATAAAAAAAATACTTTTATAACAATTAACTGATTTAATTTTTTTTAAATTTTTAACTGTTTAATATTTAATTTAACGTTAAATTTTATTTAAATTGTCTAATATTTAAATGTTTCATTTTTTATTTGATAAGTATAATATATGCAATTTAAAAAGGTAAGTCAATATTACTTGAATTTTGTAAGTATATTGAAATAATTTTTTTTATAACAATAAAGTTAGAATTTTTTTAAAGTTATGCTCCAAAATAATTTTCAGAGATCTGAACAGATTATTGAAACGTTAAATCGTGTCAATCACTAGACTTGCCACGATTTGAAAAGTCAACCATATACCATTGGATTCGCAATAAAAATATCTATATTCGTCTGCTATAGTTTCACTTTTTATTATTTTGCTTATCATATACACCTAATTCAAAGTAACTTTTAAAACAACACATAATAATCATAATTTAAATAATATTTTACAACTATCAGTGCCGTTCTTATAAATTTTAATATAACGATTTTTAAATATAATAATACGATTTTAGTTAAATTGCTTATATTACTTACCTCCTCATTATGAAGGTCTTATATTGTATTACTTACCTCCTGATTATGACGTTCCTTTAGTTGCATACTCATCTGTTCCATTTTTTCTAGTCTCTCTGAAGCTAATTCCTTCCAACGTTGTAGCTCACTTTGACAAGTGGTCCTGGTGAAGAAATCACATAATTAAACTATTTCATAATTTCATATTTAATTTAATATTTCATATTTAAATATTGAAACTTACACTTCTGTTTTATATTCTTCTAAACTATTCTGTAATTTAAAACATTTATCTTCAAGTTCTGCGTTCTTTATAGTGTATTTAAGTGTATTTTTCTTAATAATTTCCGCATTTGCAGCGTTGGTGGCACTTACTTTTCTGTAATAAAAAGTGATTGTTACGTATGCGTCATGAGATAAGATGATCTTTATCTAAAACGCCTCCCAAAAAATGATTGATGGAAATTAGCTAATTCTAAATTTTCTAAACTAACTTATATACTATAACTAAGTAACTTATTATAAACGATTATACAAAAGTTAGGATTAATAAAAATGTTTCAAAAAGAAAATTTATAATTTATTATTTTAGCGCGATACTTTACCCGTCCAAATCAGCTTGTAATGATGTTAATTTTGACTGTAACTCCTTTGCTGTTGTGTAACATTGATTTCTTTCGTTTTCTAATAATTGTTTATAGTCCGCGATTATGTTGTTTTTGTCATTTTCAATTTGATTTATGTTAAGTAAAAGTGATTGATTCTCTTCGTTCAATTCTTTCTTTATTTTACTCAATTGTTCAGAATGAGCCCTGTTAACGTCATCAAGTTCTATTTTAAGTAATTCAGTAGTTTTATTTAATTGTTCATTCAATTTATTTAACTTTAAATTGTTTTGAGTAAGACTTTGATATTTTTCCTCCAAAGCATTTTTTTCCTCCTTAAGCAATTCGATATTTCTTGCTCGTTCCTCTGACACACATATATGCTCGATAAGTTTCTGGTCTTTCTCTTTATTTCTGATTTCCAAATTTTCTATATGAAGTTTTAATTCAC
The DNA here is from genome assembly GCA_029286625.1 of Parnassius orleans. Taxonomy (NCBI): domain Eukaryota; kingdom Metazoa; phylum Arthropoda; class Insecta; order Lepidoptera; family Papilionidae; genus Parnassius; species Parnassius orleans. The sequence goes on along the minus strand of JAGSMP010000027.1, from coordinate 615,128 downwards.
TTAAATTATAATCTTTGTCTGTTTGAATATGTTTATCACTTCTTTGAGTAAATAATAAGTTTGTCTGTGTCTTTATACTTACACACTTTGGACTATCTGGCTGCTGAACTTGGTCTGGCTTGTTATTAAAATTTGCCACGGGGTTTTTTTCTTGTAAAATAATTTGATTTTGTAATTGAGTTGTATTAGGTTTAGGCAAAGTAAACGTTCCACTTTCTGAAACATACACCAAATCCTTTAATACTATAAGATAATTTTTATGTTAGTTACAGAATTAAATAATTAACATATTTTTTCTTTTTATTCTTTGCTAAAACAGCATCATAATCTCCTTTACATTGGGCACAGGTACGTTAGAATGAGTGTAACTCTATTGCATGGCTTAAGCGCAAAGTGCCTAGGAATGTTCTACTAGGCCTAAAAATCAGGATTCCAACGTTTTGTCGTATGAAATCGTATCTAACAATCATATTGAACATATAAATGATATAAAAAGCACACAAAAAGCAGTTTTAGTGGCATAAGGTGTAGATTAATCAAGCCCGCATGGAGGCGTAAACACGATAACTTTTGAAAATACCAAATTTTCAACTCGTTCTATTTTTTAAACTCTTCATCTATCATGTGGGAAGTCAGGAATTGTAAACGGCAGTTTAATTTTGTTTTGTTTAGTTATAATTATTTTTTTCGGCTGAGAAATAGCGAAATTTTCGGTGTATTGAGCAGCCTTGTATTAATTTATTTTACTAAATACACTTTGCCTCACTCCCGGCCACAGAGTACTTTTTTACTCCGGGCTTCTAGTTAGTTTTTGCTCCGGTAAAAATAAACTCCTTGGTTATAAAAAGATACTCTATGCTCCGGGCTCAGCCGTCGTCGTGAGTGGTTGTTTGTTTACAGCGGTTCGTGCTGAAAAATATCGATCGCTTTAGAAATACAAAATATTCCAAAAACCAAATTTGATACATACTTGACCAAGGTAAGATATTATTATTATTTTTATAATCACAGATTTTTATTACAATATTTTGTTTCGCTAAAGTACGCAGGATTTATATATAAATATGCTTATATGTCTTGGACTTTATGAAGACCTGAAGGTGTACTTCGATATCTACTACTGGAACTCCTCGACGGGTAGAACTAGGTGTGCCGAAATTGTACTCGTTATGTTAGTTATGATGAGACCTTACCCCGACTTGAAGGTGTACTTCGGTGAATGCTACTGGAGCTCCTCGAAGAGTAGTAATAGTAATAGGTGTGCTGAGTTTGGGCTCGTTTTCTTAGTTATGATGATACCTTACCTCCGAACAGTGGCGGATCATCCTTAAAGTAAACTAGGCACGTGCCTAGGGGCACAAGTTTAAAAAGTCGCGCGCGGAAGATTTTAAACGAAAAAATATCGTCATATTTGATTACTCCTAAATCGCTCTTACTCTCTTATAACATTTTTCATTTATGCCCCCCTGTTAATGGTACTCGTATCCTAATTATTTTGCAATTATTAAACTATATTATAAATTATAATATAGTTTATTTGCAAAATGAGTATATTTAATTTATAATAGATATAATATGGTCCCTAGAGGGGCGCCGTTGAGGTGCTAGGCTAGCCTAGGGCGCACTCGACATTTAATTCGCCTCTTCCTCCGGACTTGATAGAGTGACCTGAAAGTGTACTTCGATGAATGCTACTGGAACTCCTCGAAGAGAACTAGGTGTGCCGAGTTTGGCCTCGTTTTGTTAGTTATGATGAGACCTTACCTCCGGACTTGAAAGAGTGATCTGAAGGTCAACTTCGATGACTTTTTTATTCAATATAGATTATAAATAATACTTATTGAAAGTCACTCTTTTGTTTAATTACCATTGGTTCGAAAAAAAAACCTCTGTCCTGGGAAGAACCAGCAAGAAACCCAGCGGGATTTTTTTAAATAACAGCTTACAATCATGTATGTTACACAACAAATTAAAAATAGCTTGGTAGCGATCACCTCATTCCCAGGGGTTATTATCATCCATAAATTCCTTAATATTATAATAACCCTTTTGTTTAATAAAGTTTTTGAACTTTGAGCAGGTCAAATTTTGCATATTTTCTGGTATTTTGTTGTAAAAGCGTATACATCGCCCCAAGAATGAATTACTGACTCGATGGAGTCAGGTAACTGGTACTACTAGCTTGTGTCTGTTCCTAGTATTTACAGAATGAATATCACTTATTTTTGTAAAACTAATTTTATTTTTGTGTACGTACATTACATTTTCGTAAATGTATTGAGAGGCCAAAGTTAATATATTAATTTCCTTAAATTTTTGTCGCAGCGACTCTTTAGGCTTTAAATCATAAATTGCTCTTATGGCCCTCTTCTGTAAAACAAATATAATTTCAGTGTCAGCTGCGTGTCCCCATAGCAAAATACCATACGACATTATGCTATGGAAATAGCTAAAGTAAACTAGTCTAGCTGTTTCAACACTGGTAAGATTTCTAATCTTTTTACAGCATATGCTGCAGAACTAAGTCTGCTTGCTAGTTTTGATATATGGGGCTCCATTGAAGCTTCGCGTCTAGTGTGATTCCAAGAAAAATGGTGGTATCTACAAGACTCAGTTCCTCCCCATTTAAAATCACATTAGTATTTAATTGTTTGACATTTGGAGTCATGAATTTTATACATTTCGTTTTAGTGCCATTTAAATGCAAATTATTAACATTGAACCAATTTACTAATTTAGATATAGCATTATTTACTTCGTCATATTTTATTAATTGTCGTCTTAATTTGAAAATTAAAGAAGTGTCATCAGCAAATAATATTGAGCCTTGAGGCTCAATTCTCGGACTGCTACTGAAACTGCTACTAGAACTCCTCGACGAGGAGAACTAGATGTGCCGAGTTTGGGCTCGTTTTGTTAGTTATGAATAGACCTTACCTCCGAACTTAACGGAGTGACTTGAAGGTGTACTTCGGTGACTGCTACTGGAACTCTTTGACGAATAGAACTACAATTTACATTTTTTTTCACTATCATATGAGCATTATGAGTCGTGCACTTTTGGATTTTCCAAACTTTTTTAAATTGAAGTGTGGCATTTGAAAATTATCGGTAAATTGTAAGTATAGTAATAAGGTTATTAGTGAAAACTTGTGTATATTTAAACTACTTTAAAAAATTATGTATAATCATGTTATACGTAATTTTTTTAATGCGCTTAAGGCATGCACTATTGGATTTACCAATAGTTTTGTTTTGGTTTACTGTTATATACTTATAAAACACTATAATTCTGCGCAGCCATAGCTTCTAAAATAATTTGAAGGTTGTCACCATTATTTCAACCCTAAAAAAAGTTTTGATAGTGAAAATGAAGGTATGTCAGATAAAATTCTAACTGACTTACACTAAAAATTTACAAAAGTACCTGTAGTCATTCAACAAGTTATCATCATTAACCAAGTTTTATTTGCTCAGATTAAACATACTATATTACTGTTAATTGCAAACAAGTGTTTAACAATATAGTTATACTAACCGCTAGATATTAATTCATCATCAGATTCAATATTTTCTACTTCAATGTTATTATTTTCCGTGGTTATATGGTAAACTGAATTTTTTATGATATTTTTACTGATAACGTCATTTCTTAAATCTTGGTTTACCATAAGTAATGTTGTTTCTAGATAATTACAGCGCTCTAATAATTTTTCGTGTGCTTTTTCTAAAGCCTGTAGCTTTATATTAGAATGTTCCAGTTGTCTTGCGGATATACCTTGCTTAAAGTTTAATTGGGATTATTATTAATTATTCTAACAAATTTAAAGGATGATTAAGGACATAATATAATTATTAGCTAATAATTACCGATACAACTAATTGCAGTTTATGCCGACATATTTCTGTATCTTCACAAGATTCCGATTTTGTTAGTTCTAATATTTGATCATAGACACTATGTTTCGCAATTAGGCTAAATCGTAAATTTTCAATTTCATTTGATTTTTCATTCATAGTGACAGTTGTCTTAGAAAGTTCCTGTAAATTATTCAAATAATTTTCAGCTGACGTTAATGGTATACAGCCGTGATATTGTAGTCTCAATGTTTGTATAATTTCAAACATGTATCTGAAAATAATTACAGTTAAGATATTTTAGTTACTCCAAGTGTAAATTTAGTCTTTTGTCCGTCTTACCTGAATTTGCTTTCGTATTTTATAGTGTACATATCAAACACTCTTCGTTGGGCTTTCATTGAATCTTCCGTTTCTGCTCGTAATTCTTTCTCCCTGATTAAAGATTGTTTGAGATTTTCCACCATTTTCTGGAATTCAGTTGCCTGTAGGTGTGCTATTAATATTTCGTTTCCCAACCTGGCACAAAATAAAATATATATATACAGTATTCTCATTACTTCTTCCAAAGCCTGTTACCGTCCACTAATGGATATACCTAGATCTCTCCCTCTGTGGAGAGAAGTTGTCATAATCGTCATCATTTTGGCAAGTGTACTGAAGATCGTCAAAATGTTTGCGAAAGGGAATTAATTTTTTCAGTATTTTGTGACTATGCGTAATGTCCGAATATTTATGTAAGAGCCAGTATTGAAAAAAATTCAATACTGGCTCTCACATAAAATACGACGAAGAACATATTATGTACGTGGTATGTAGGATTGTGAATGGTCGCTAAACTGTGAATTCATATTATACAAATATTTTACAAGAATTGCTTTGCGTCTTACCGTGCAATAACTGCTTTGTTATCTCCGACCGATTGTAGATCAAGTATTTGATGTCTTAGCATATTTATTTCTGTTTCATAATTCAAATACCCCTGATTATCACTTTGCAACTGAAATTTGAATTAAGTTATTTTATTATTATTTCTAAGATTTGAGTTGTAGTGCGATAGTTTAACATTAGTTATAATTAAAACCCATCTTATAAACAAAAAGTGGTTTATCTTAAATTATGGTTTAAAAGGAGTCCTTATAACAAAAGAAGCCCCTTAATCGTGGCACCATAGCTTTCGCGAAATTTGACAAATACTGTCAAACTTCATACACATTTTAGTTTGCATAATTCCGCCAGAACATCTTTCGTGATACAGATGCTAGTTTATTAACTATAAACTACTTTTTGTAATAAGGCCGAACATGTTTAGATATGGTTAACTTGTAATGGTTAACTAATATTTTTAAAAAAACTACGCACCTGTGATAAAGTGATATCCAGTTGGTTTTTTAATTGTTTACATTGCTCTTTAAGCACTTTATTTTCATTGTTTATATGCAATAAATTTTGTTTCATAATATTTATTTCCTCCTTTGTTTCTGATGCCAAAGTTTCGTCTCTTTAAAAATAATTATTTTTAATTATACATGTATAGTTTCAATATATAACGTTTATTATATACTCAATGAATGAATTAGAAAGAAAGTAGGTATGTTATCCAAAAACATATAGAATATAAAATACGCAAAATTTTACTGATACCATAATTTGACCAATATAAACGTGACGATACTTAAACTCGAACGTATCAATTATTCTTTGTATATATTTATTCTGTGGTAATAGTAAGTCGAACTCCGAACCTGTTAAAGCTGCGATTGTTTAGTACTTTTATCAGTTCTTAAATTGCATTCTAGGCAAAGGAATGCGTGCATAGTATATAATTTAAAAATAAAAAACAAACTAATCGTCCATATCTATAACTGCTATGTTTCCTTTTTTCATAAATTAATTATTTGAAAACCTTCGAAAAATTACTAAAATTGCGCAATTATGTGGTATAACATTATTAAACATCCGGCAAACTTTAACAAATATAAAAATATAATAAATACATCCAGATATAATCATAATCCTTCTTATATTGAAATTGAAAAAAATTTAATCTGTCCAGTTTTGGAGGACAACAAACATGGGAATAAGGGTGATGATTTTGTCAATTTTACATAATATGTAGATATTAAGTACAGTCTGAGCTGCAACTGTCATGGTTGCCTAGCACGGTCGTACGGGCACAGCGCGACAGCAATAAATTATAAAAAATTCTTATACTCCAGATATCCTTTTAAGCACATTGTTGTTTTACCCGTCTATAACTTAGTGTCACCATTCTTTACGTGAACTATTTGTGAATTTCTTACAATTAATTTAAATTAATAGTAGATATGGACCTATGTATCATGCATACAAAATGCATAAAATTAGATATTATGCTTGGTCATATTTAAGACTAAGGTCTATTTTAATATAAAAACTCACATTAATTTGACTTGTAATTCTTGTAATTCCATATTATATTTAGTTAATTGTGCTATCTGTGCGTTTTTGCTTTCTAACTCCGAGCAAATCCCTTGCAATTGCGATTCAGCAAGAGCGTGTTCAGCTTTAGCAACGGTATTACTTTCTTGATCCTTGATTCCATTCTCTGAAATTAAATTTTACTATTTCCAACATCTTTCTTTATTCGCTAGCTGGGTATATAGATTCTCATACACCACCGTCACGTGGCAATTTGAAAAAAATTGTTTTAAAACTTTGATACAAGTTATTATTCATTTATTAGGTACGGCGAAGAGACCTTTTTTCAGTTCTTGATAATTCGACTTTTTTATGAAACTCAAGTGACAAACGATCTTAAAGCCTTAGATAGATTTATTATATAGCTACTGCAACTCAAAGGACGTCTGCAGTCAACTAAGGCTATAGATGCGTTGTCTCCTCTGAGGACAAAGGTGGAAAGCCTCACAGCCTGTAATTATACTTCCTCTCTATACTCTTCAGACCGGAACACAGAAATGCAAGGTCGATACCTACCCAGATGGACTCCTAGGCAGGAAAGAAGTCCTACCAACTAGTAAATGTAAAAATTTCTAACGTAATGACATTAAAATTCGTGTCTGATATTAAAATTTACTTACTATAAATTTTACTGATCACATCAACATCCTTTTTTGTCCACTTAACCTTTAAAGGCCTTTTTCCTAGCCGAAGGGATTATTTGGAAATTAACCCATTATCACCACTTTGACTGGAGTGATTTATGAGCGCACATATATTTGAGTTCCGCTTATTTACCAGTTTATCATCAGACCCTTGCCCAACAAACAACAGGGATCTTGTGCGGATTTTTTTTTATAGAATAGGTAGACAAACGGGCACACGGGTTAGAATTTGAAAAAAATATCATTTTCCTCCTCAAGACCCTAAGGTCAATATGAGTTATTAATGCTATAATTTCTTAAAAAGGTAATAAATGAAATATGCTATTTAATGTTAAATGAACGCACGAACATTGCCCGGGACGTCTCTCCCCGCGTAAAAATTGTACCAGTATATTTCTATCGCTACTGCGGCGAACTTACTATTAATAACTTAGTATTTGTAGAAAATTACTTACTATTAGTATTTTGTAGCTGTTTTAGTATAGTATCTATAACACTTCTTTTACTTTCTTCCAAGTACTCATAAAGTTTAACTGGTTGGACTGTTCTCGTTATATCATTGTTTAGTAATTGGTTATATTTTGTCACTATTTCATTTAGCATTAAATTTTGTTTCCAAAATATGTTATCAGGTATAGAAGAGCGAAGTTTGTCTGAGAGGCTTATGGTAAGCAATATTAAATTCTGGATTAGAGATTCATATTTTGCAGTAGATACTAATCCATCTTTTTTAAATTCTAATAGTTCATTTTTAAGATTTTCATAAGAAGTTCTGATGTTTTTATAGGATTCCTCGAGATAAAAACATTTCCTTTCTAGAACACTAATTTTGGGCGTGGTTACTAAACCAGGGGAAATATCACTTGCATCGTCGTCTTCAGGAATGCTTTTTACTGCCTTCAAGTTTTCGATTTCGGCTTTTAAATATTCTTCTTGAATTAACCATTTATTTTTATCATCTTCTGCCCTAGTCGCTATTTCAGTCATTTTATCAAAAAGCATTTCAAATTTCTTACGAAAATATATTAAAGCATTTTTAATTTCTCGTTCATAGACACAATTTCTTTTTAAAATAATTTTTTCTATTTGAGATTTATCGAGTAAATCGATATCATTGTCTTCATTTTCAAGCACCCAAAAACTGAACTCACAAATCTCAATATTTTTCGTCGATTCGTTTGATTTAGGTAATTCTTGAGATTCTTTGTTTTTCACTTCTAATTCAAGAAGTTTATTTTTCAGGTCTACACACTTTTGAGATTCTTTCGTCAATTGTGTTATTAATTCACATGTCTCCTTCCTACGAAAAAACAAATATCAAAAAACAGAAAGCGTGCTTCGTAAATATAAAAAAAATGTTAATAATAAGAAAATTTTTGTTTTATAAATGTAGAACGTGACGAAATCTAGGATAAATAAATTATTATTATTTTCTTTTTCATCTTCATTGCCTAACATGGGCCCTAATACATTGTTCGACTAAGAACCAACAGTCCAAAAAATCAATTTCTGTATCCTAAATGATGACTACTCTTATTAAAAGTAAATAAAAGTGACGGACACTCCTTAGATTTATTGTTTAATATAATGTATAATATAAGTATTCAAAATATTTTCGGTGCTTAAGTGCCGAGTGCCAAAAACGGAAATGTCTGAACTAATTTGAATGATCCTTCTTTTATTAAATAGGCTTTAGGGGTTAATTAGTAAATTTTATAAAAAAAATTAGCCTAGGGGGAAGAATGGGTTTATAATGTGATAATTTATCAACCATGTATTTATTTTTCTTGTAATAACTTTTTATACAGTCTCTGTGTAATAAAAAAAAACATGTGTGCAGTTCACACGCAGTAGAAGTGAAACCTTTTGAAGTGAAAACATTTCACAGCAAATGATTTATTTAATTTGATAATTTTCAACCACAAGTTCGGCATAAAATATAAGATAAAATTTTGATTTTATAGCAAATAACTAAAAATAAATTCACATTCCTAAAAATCCTTATTTTTAGGAATGTGAACAAATCATAGCTAAATATAGGTGTATGTCCCTTTTTTACATTTATATTTTTGGTGGGACGTCAATAATTTTGAAAAACTTTTATCCTTTTTTAAATCTAAATAGAAGCATGATCTACAATATTTTTATTTGCGTTTACGCTTTACTGTTTTCTTATTTTACTTAATACTTTAAAAATTAAATGTCAACAAAGTAATTGGTGCGATTAGTTTCAATTGTACAGTACTTTAACCAACCGTCTTAATTACTTTGTCGACAATTTTTCGATACCGAATATCGATAATTTGTATACACTTTGTAAGGGCATATAGCTACGACCATTAACATATAATAAAGTGAATCAGAATTTTTAGTAGGTTCTGAGTCGCGGTCGAAACTAGACGCTAGTGTTACAAGTGTAACACTCTGTCATGATTCGTGTATCCGTGTCTCCCATCATTGTGTGTACAATAAATTCTATTTATTGAGTCATGCCTCTGTATATCGTATGCGTCACCCTAGCGCAGAAATTACTCCACAGTCTAAAGATCTTACCTTAAAGCAAGTTTCTTAATTGCCTAGAAGTGGTCTGGGTTTTTGATTAATGAGTCAGTGAATTAGTATACTCATGAAATTTAGGATTCAGGTCTTCAAGGAGGGAATTTTAGGTATGCAAAATTACAAATGGGAAGTTCTAATAGCTTTTCGGTTATAATTATTAATGGGTATGTATTACTATGAACATTTATTAGTAAATTTATAATACCTAGACTGGTTAAGCGCAGTTAGGAGAGCATCTTTTCCACCTAAAGCTGCTTTTAGTTGCATTGTGGTGGCAATGTGTGGAGCAAACCAACCAGCTGCATGGCGTGCTTCCAAGGAATCTATAACTGCTTCTAAGCTTGGACATTCTAAAGTCAATACACCCGACGAACTGGCACCTAAATAAATATCACACAAATATAAAATACGTTTTCAAATGTTATTTTTGTTATTCTTATTTAATATCAGTGTGAAGAATAAGCTCACAGTCCACCTGATGGTAAATGGCTACTATAGCCCTTGGACAACTGCAATTAGCTTCAAACAAAGAAGGCTACAGATGCGTTGTCACCATTGAGGACTGAGAGGAGATGTCTAACTGCCTGTAGTTATACTGGCTCTTTTACCTTCAAAATATATTTCAGCATATCATATTGTACAGCTGTTTGGCGACGGTAATTAACAAAAAGTGGTAAAGTTAACCCAGATAGATTATTATGCGAAAAATGTCCTAAATCGTTCTAGATTTAAAAATATTAAAGTTATTACACAAAAATAAGAAAGAAGAGTATTTGCTACTACAAAACTTAATAAAGCGATTATCATATAATACGTGATAGACTTCAAAATTAGGATATCAGGAGGGAACCAAAGTAACCGACGTAGCCCGATGAATCACTAAGCTGAAGTGGTTGGGCCGCCCATATAGCTCGAAGAAAAGACAACCGATAGATAAGTAAGGTTCTCGAGTGGCAGCCTCGTACCGGCAAGCGGAGTGTATGGTAGCTCACCACAGCATGCATGAACGACCTGGGAGGAGGTGATGAAAGTCGATGGATGCAGGCGGCTCAGAATCGTGCTTCGTGGCGTTGTTTGAGGAAGGCCTATGTTCAGTAGAGGACTTTTGAAAGCCTGTATGGATTCTAATAATAAATCTTATAAATATTAGGTGCTTATTTATCTAATTTAAATACATACTGTTGTCTTTAAGAAAATGTAAAATTTCTTGAAGTCCTTTACGTAGACCCTCATTTTCTTCAAGTAGAATTTGAACATTTAATTCTTGATTTGTGTAATCCGATGAGGTGTTGTTTATTCTGTAATAACAAAGTTTGTCTAACTCTTTATATGGAGACTTCACAACAAATACCTTATTAAATAAAATGAGTAAATACCGTTCGGCCTCATTACGATCGTCGTTTTCATGTCCGATAATTTTATCAGCCTTCAAGTTAGTAAATCCAAAATTGTCTAACAATTTCGCGTATTTCGATATGATAGCATCTTTTTCTCGATTGTCCATTTCTGTTGCAACAAGTTGATTTTCCATTTTTGCAAGTTCCTTAGTCAAAGCCATTTTCTTTTGCTTTAAAGTATAATATTCATGCATAATTCCCTCTGTTGGAACTTTATCCTCCGAGGTTATATGCAGTTCTCGTCTAAAATAAATCAGTCTCATATGAAATAATGTACTAAAATATCATTTTATAAAATAACTAGCTGTCATCCACGGCTTTGCTCGCGTGGACTTCATTTTCACAAAATCATGTGTTTCATAACAAAATTTGATACATAATACATTTTTCCCTGTCAGTGAGTTTGCCTATCTGTCACAAAAGTTCTTTTCAGATATTTGATAATAATTCATTCCGTAAATTATTTTCAAGCGTAAATATAAAATATTCTTTATAACTAGACAGACCACAGCGCCCGTCACGTATCGTGTCCAAATTTTGTGATATACGTATTTAATATATAATATATGTTACAATGCGAAAATTAGTCACTTTGGTTAATTAATAGGTAAATAATTTGTTTATAACTTCACTAAACTGATCGGATCTTAGCATAGCCATGAACTAACTATCGTTTCGCTAAAAATGTATTTTGTGATCGTAACCTCAATCGCTCAAGTTGTTCATAAGTTACACGATCACCAAAAATCCACCAATGATTTTATATAGAGATGACTATTATAAAATTGCATAGCTTACCTCATGGATTCATTTTCTATCTGCAGATCATTTACAATTTTGTTTAGTTTATTTATATCTTTTACTAAAGATTTTATACCTTCATCTTTTATTTTCAGTTCTTGTTTTTTATTTTTAATAGCAGTTAGTAAAGCATTAACACCTTCGTCGGATTTCAAAAGATTGAGTTGCGATGACAACTCAGATATCTTAAATTAAAAAAAGAAACGAAGAAAATATAACTTATTTGAATAAAAGGCAACTCGACTTTTAATTCACATATTGACGCAATTCGGTTATTCACTTATTATAAATATTTTTTTTAAATATTTTTTAAACATAGGTACCTTCTTTTCTCTGATAACCAACATCTCCTCACAACGCTGAAGTGCATCTATCAATTTTTTAACTTTCATTTTTAATTTATTTATCATATTACGTTCCTTGCCATCATCACATTCATTTTTAACATTGGAGTCGTCGTTTACTTCGAGAGTTTCTTCAATAATAGTTTTAGCTGCTTGTTTTCGGCTTTTAACACATCTATTAAAGAAGCTGAACGTATTATTTCATTTGAAGCTTCCGCAAGTTTTTCGCCTAATTCTGTTATCCTTAACTTTTCCAAATTATTTTCCTTTAAATATATAAATAAATAAGAATGGAGCAGCAATGCCCTAACTAATATCTATTATCAAGGAAATATCATCGAAGCATTTAACATCTTATATATTTAAAGCGTATGTCCTGAACTCTTATGCTTTATAGATTATAATAGGTTTTACTTATGAAATTTCCGTTCTGCATTCTGCATTTGAAATGGCCAGCAGTGCTGGCAAATCAAAATTATTTTTGTTTGGCTAAGAATTCTAATTTAAAATTAATTTTATTTTAAAATTATAGAATTCTTTTTTTTAAATTAGTTATTTGTTTATTGATAAGCGTTATGTTTTCATCGCATTTGAATCTTTTTTGTCATCATGGATACGTTAAAAATTCGAGTAATTATGGAATATGAGTACCGTTGTGGCGGCAACGTCAACGACATTTACGGAGCGAATACTACAAACGAACGTACCACCTGTTATTGGTTTACCCGCTTCCGTTCTGTAAAATTTGGACCTGAAAAATGAACCCCGTGGTTGTCCGAAAACTTTAGTCGACAATGACGAATTAAAGGCGATTGTGGAAGCTAATGATACCCAATCTATGGCTGATTTAGTAGCAGCTTTCGACGTTAGCATCAAAACAATATTGGTCCATTTGCGTCAAATTGGCAAGGTAAAAAAGCTTGACAAATGGGTGCCCCACGAACTCAATGATTGCCAGCGCGAAGTACGCGTCGAGACGTGCCTTGCACTGCAGTCACAATAACGAAGGAATTTCGATCCGCATTGTTACCTGCGACGAAAAATTGTTTCTGTTTGGCAATTTCAAGTGCTCAGCAAATTGGTTGGATCCTGGTTCAGCACTTAAACAATGCCCTAAATGAAAACTTACCCCTAGAAAAATGATTGTCACTGTTTGGTGATCTAGCGCCGGTGTGATTCATCATAGTTTCTTACCAAACCAAATGTGTACTGTGAAGAACTGAACACAATGATGGAGAAGCTCGCACGTCTCCAACTAGCTTTGGTCAAGCGGTCGTCCCTGCTGCTCCTGCACGACACCGCACGACAACGCGCGACCTCATACTGCACAGCAGACGGTCTCCAAGTTACAAGAGCTGGGGTTGGAAGCTCTCCGTCATCCGCCGTACTTACCAGACCTTGCGCCTACAAACTTCTACTTTTTCCAGAATTTGGATAACTTTTTGGCGGGAAAAAAATTAAATACCCGAGAGGCAATACAAAATGCCTTTGAATGTCCAGCTGATTTTTTCAAGAACGGCATATATAAAATGCCACTGCGTTGACAAAGATGCATCGATTGCATAATATATTATTAATATAATGCTTTGATTAATAGAAATAAAAAATATAGAAAAAAAAATACGCTAACTCATTTTATAAAAAACGGTAATTTCATAGGTAAAGACCTAATATTCAAAAATTAAGCCTTATTTGTACTTAAAGCCTGACCAGAAAACTAAAACATGCACTGTAGAACACTGTGGAACAAATGTAATAAAATTCACAAAAATAATTATATGTGCCAAATTATGTTGACATTTTTATTCACTGGCCGAATATAATTAGTATTTTTAAACTAAGGAACAGAGCAATGCTATTAAAGTAAAACATTATTTCATAATTCCTTAATAAAATAGTTCTTAAGTGGGCGTTAATATGACTCCATGCATACAAGTAAACATTTTTTTAAAGTTATAAGTATAGGTAAAAGTAAAATTACTTTTTCTTCTGAAAGAAGAGGAGCAAGGGCATTTACTTGAATGAGATCCTGTTTTAATTTATTATTTTCTTCAGATATTTGTTCTATTTCATTGTTTTGAGTACTTATTACACTCTGAAATATAATAAAAGCGATTGAAGAAAAAAATATTTTCTAGAAATAAAATGCACTAGAAATAAATTTCAGATGATTATGAACCTTCAGATGTTTAATTTTTGCCTTCATGTCTTCCAATATATTTTCTTTATGAATTTTCTTTGAAAGTATTTCTTCTTTTAAGTACTCTACTTCCTCTACCAGCTCAGACTTTACTTGTTCGATAGCACCAAGAGACTCTGAGGGAAAGATCAAAAAAATATTAGTGTTTAAATTATTATACGATATTAAAAAACATGTTTCTTACCTTTTAAACGGCCGCACTCGTCATTTATTGTAAGCATTTGTTCAGTCAGATCTTCAATAATCTTTGTTGCTTCTTTCAATTTGTCCTTGAGTACCGATATTTTTTCCTTAAACTTTGAGTTTTCATCCTCTAAAATCTAAATTTAATTTTATTAATGCAAAATTTATCCTGCCGTGTAACGACAATAAGAATAAACCAGTCACTTTATTTCGACTCTTGCGCAAAAGAAGATATATTAGTCATAGCTAATGAAATCCGACAAATTATACCATATTAATTTTAAAACTTTAAAAACCTAAAGTATCCAGTAAAAGCAAGCAGTTTCTAAGACGTGACAAGAAATTTGAATAGAAAAAAAACTGGTGCCTGTTTTAGAGAATCCATCATCCTATTTAGTTCCATTGGTGCAGTGAGAGGACATTATGGGAAATGTCTGAAAGATTTTGTTGTTTCTGATAGATGACAATACAACCATAATTTTAAGCGTTGAAGTAGCATCATAGGTGCGACTCGTTTGGTGTGGCGATCGTCAATCCAACTGCCAAGCGTAACAATTAAGGCAAGGCTTCTCTAAATTAAGAGCTACCCACATAGAGCAACTCGGGCCACTGGCGGACCGGAGTATCCATAGCGTATTTCCTCGATACAGAACTGTCTGTCGTATTTTGCGGGGGGAAATCTGCGGACACAAAAATCAAAGTCTATCACTACGAAAGTCACACATAACAATGAAAACAACAAACTGACAATTTCACACACACATAGATACATTATTACAGTATCGCTCGGTGACAGCGATAACTCGGATACAGAATCGGATCAGTCGCTCGATCGATCTGCATATTGTATGAGGGTGAGCGGCTTGTGTTGTTAAACAAATCCGAAACAACACGATCGTTATTATTGTAAGTCTTAAGTTTAAAAAGAAGTAAATAGCAATAATGTGATTAAAAATTATTTATATATGAAAGGTATCGCCATCTTTTTGTAAATTTGACGTGGCAGATCCTTTTTTGCACCTAAAAATCTGAAGAATGCGGCATTTTTGTAGGACGTCGATTCAGCCACGCAGCTAGATTTAGTCTAATGACCAGTGCGGGTGCAATTAGTTTTAATATACGCATAAGACCACGTGGACTTATAGTTTGACAGAGGGGAACATTTGGATATGGCTACTTCCCTCCGATCTGCGGTGGTCCGTGTTGCTCTATGGATAATAATGTTGTAAAGCAATGTTTGTAGAATACATGTCCCGAGCGAAAACTCTAGTTTACCTTACCTTAACATATCCGAATAATTTTCTAATATGTCTGTTTTTCTTAAGTATTTCATTTTCAAGCTGTGCTTTTGCATCCACTTCCGATAAAGGATCTGGACTAGATTCACTCTCCCTGTCTAACTCGATTTTGTCCTCTATATATTTACTTTTACGCTCTTCCAATACAGCTATATCCGCATATAATTGCTCTAGAACATCTTTGTTAGCTTTTATAACTTCTTTTTGATGTGCGATTGTTTCTAGCGGACTTTTAATACCTGTTGGAATTTATAACATAAATATTTACACTAATGTTGCATTTATTTTAAAACCAAAAATAAGACGTAAATTAGACAACTGCTGCTCAAACAGTGTTGGTAAATTGAAAATAACTTCGAATACATTTTTAAAATATATTGGTATAGAGAGATAGACGATTCAAAAGGAAACTATCAGCATAGATCATTTTAATATTGTTCTCGAAGAAAACACCTAGTTAAGATAAAAAAATAAACATTACCCTTATATTCATTTCGAGATTTCTTTTTATTATTTTTTCTTTGAATAGTATCTAGTTCTCCAAGTAAATTTTTAACCTGTAATAAATCATTTTTAAATTACATATTCATTAGAAGGCTTTAAAAAAGTAATGCTTCTATTCTGGAAAGAACCAAGCATTCATAAATAAGCGTAAGATGGTCGCAGTAGCAAATAGGCGTAGCGTAACCGACATGCCGGATGGTACAGTAATCAGTGACATGCAGTATAGTACATATTATGACTCTACTTTAAAAAAAAACGCGATTGTGGTAAATTGCAAGTTTAATACTTTAGCAGGAATGGCTCGATCTGGAAAGAACTACGCTCACATAGAATTCCAGCGTAAAGTAGCAGGATAAAGTTGCTGTATTTTCGATGATCTTAACATCTGAGACCTTAACACTGTTAACGAGGCATTTTATTTTAGTACTATGGGGACATTATGCACAACACTTATTATGCATTTTGATTCTTAATTGATATCATCAGATGGAGTGTGTGCTATTTTGCTTACTTTTATGAAGAAAAAAATGGAATGGATAAATAAGTCTAAAGTCATAAGATGCTAACTGTCGCTGTACCTCTATATCTAAGGTAGCATCAACTAAATACCTTGGTATTATGCTAGATTGGCATTATGAAGACTTTCCTGGCAATCGCATATTGATCTCGTCGCGACATGAGAGAGAGACACATTGAGACATGTGGCATTAGCTCAACCCATATTAACTTACTGTCTGACAGTTTGGGGAGGGGCTCTAAAAACTAAATTTCTCGTGGTGGAACGGGCTCAAAGAGCGTTACTAAAGGTGATGTATTTTAAAAATCGTAGATTTGCAACACAAGCTCTGTATTCCGTTGCTGATGTACTAACAATTAGAAAACTATATATTCTCCATACTGTAGTAAAAAAACACAAGTCATTAAAATTTGATCCGGGCATATTGTATAAAAGAAGACATAATAAAGTGGCCACAGTTAAACGCACTCATACCCAATTCGCAAGAAATCAATTTCAGTATTTGTCATCGTTATTACACAACAGCTCCAGGCTACGAGCAGGGAATGTAAAATAAAGTTGACTATATGGCTTAAAAACTACAATACACAGAAACTCAACTTCTCCTTAAATGATAAATGTATCTAGGTATTAAATATTTGGATTAAAAATCATATGCAATCACACTCACTCACAAACACACACACACACACACACACATACCAATACAAAAATACATACATACACTCACATATTGAAATACATTTTTGTGAATAAATATATATTTGTATCTGTTACCTAATTCTTCATTGATACTCGTAAGTACCACAAATGTGATATGGAAGAGTGGCTCCTTCATGAGTCAACCTATGTTCTAGATTTAAGACAAACCTTGTTAAAGAAATAAACTTTTTATTTATTTATTTATATTTTAATTATAGTTATAATATTTTACCGCTTGCTACGTGGATATTTGAGCCTATAGACTAAAGACATCTGAAACCATGGAGCAATGTACTCAATGCCTGTAACCAACTTTAAACAAAAAAGAGACACTGATACCCGCTTTTCTACTTGACGGCTGAAATAGATTAGAGTGTGGTAATTACAGAACTAAATTATGCTATTACATTAAAAGTCTATTGTGGTACTTTCTCAGTCCAGTAGTTCCATCTGTGTGTTCAACTTTCACTCATAGGTAAGAATATTTTAGGATTTATCTACCTGTTCACTTTTATATTTCAGGATGTCTTGTGCTAGTCTGAAAAGTGTTTTTAAGTCAGTAAAGTTTAATTCAATATCATCAGCCTCCATCCATGATAAATTTTCGCATAATTCGTCTTTGTCAGCCTGCAATAGTTCCTTCTGAGAATAACTTAATATTTTTCTCCAGTCTGTCTCAGTCATATCTTTGTATTAATAATTAGATTTAGTGATTATTTAATATTTTAACCGAACTAAAAATTAATCAGGACTTGTTGTTGCTGCAACGTTGCTAAGCAACCGTCCATATATCACTATACATCAAAGAGAATATAATCACTACGTTTACTATACATATCCACAGACTTAGAATATATACGCCAGTATATATTTTAAGTCTATGGTGTAATTATATATCATAGCTATATAGTTACATACAGTAAACTCAGATAAAGTATAAAAAAGATAGATATCTCACTTAGAATATGAAACTGTAACCAATTTTACTTTGTGTGAATCAGAGAAGTGTTGCCACTTTTAAAAAAGTCCCTGAAAATTGAGATAAAATATTACTATATAATATAATATAAGTAATATGTTATGCGAATGCGAAAGTAAGTCTATTTTAATGAATTAAAATTTTTGTTCACTTTAGTATTGTTTTTGCACCGTATATTACACAGGACGGCATTTTGTAGGCAAACTTACGCCACGACTTACTGACGAAAATGAGCGTAGTTTGATGCAGGTGTGTGCGTAAATGCGTGTGTTTATAAGGAGCAGAGATTTGTGGCTTCACTAATAACAAAGGTTGCGCTTTTTTACTGTTTTTACTTCATTTGAGATAGCAAATATATTTGAGACAACCGCCCATTGTCCAAAAAGTTCATAGCATAGACTACTTACCACATACCGTTTTTTTGCAGTTGTTTGCACAAACAAGCATATTTATTGAATCACTAACCTGCACTAATCACTAAATTGTAATTATATACTCTTTGATAGTGAAAATTACGTTAAGTTTTACATCTCAGGATTTCACTTACCCTAGTAAAGTGTAATGACAAACCGCTATTGGTTTGTCATTGCACAATATCGTCATCTATTCTGAATTTCCGGTCTCATTGGCAAAATGTTCGTGGTCGATAAGTCAATAATCAAAAAATGTATTTATTTCATTTAGCAGACAACAATTTATTAGTACCAGTATCGAGTCTGGTCAAAATTCGACCACTTCATTTTGTTAACGCATTTTGTTGATAAATCATGTGTTCACCTTATTTTACGTGTTTTTACAGCAAAATACATACTTGATTTTTTTCCAATACCTACGTCTATGGCACGGTACCTTTTGAATGAAATAATTTATTCCCCTTATTTTAAATTAAAAATACTAAAAAACGTACGACAGTTATCAATGTTTATGAATTAATATAATTATGACGACCGCTAGGTAGTAATGACCAATTAAATACTTGATCCCGCGTTCTCCCCAAAATGTTCCCCACAATTCTAAATCCCTAAATCGACCCACAGCCCTCAGCACCGTCGCAGCCTAATGCTTACTGTACTATTAAACGAACCGATAATGTATATTATACTTTACATCTTATCGCATAGCTTTATTAGCTTTACATTGGGCACATGTATGTTAGAATGAGTGAGTGAATGAGTACCATTGATATCTGATCTATACACACACTTACCGTTACCGTTACCATTACAGCCTATTAAAGTCTACTGCTGAACATAGGTCTCCTCCATAGATTGCCTTATAAGAGGAATATTTGCCGTAGTTGCCACGCTTTGTAAGCGGGTTGGTAACCGTAGTTTCTTATTTATGTCGTTATTGGGAAGACGATGCTGCCCATCTCCTCATTTGTTTCCCTCTGTCACCTCTTACGACACCCACGGGATGATATGGGTTAGTGGATAATCTTATACCGCCGTTGCACGGCGTGCACACTTGTTATATCAACAAATTGACTCCCCTACTATAATGTGTGTAATGAAAAAAGAACTTTCATTTAGCGTTTGTTGGAAGTAAAGACTTTAGAAATAAGTTGGGGGGTGGCTCGAACTTTAGGCCTAGTCAGTTTGAATAGCCTATCATGTAGAGGATGTCATGGGGGTCATGGTTGAATAGGGGCAAAAAGTTCTCATTACACTCCTAGGGGGTCAAAATGGCCAAAAACCAAAAAATTAAAAATTCTTATTTCGGCTATAACTCCGCCTACTTCGGAGGTTCTTACACAGTCTTTACTTCCCGCATCCCACTTGTTTAATAGTACAACTATACGTCGACCCTATACGGACATTCCCACTATAGTTTAATCGTCGGAATATATGTCTCTCATAATATTTCTAAATAAGGTTAATGTTTTTGACAACTCGTTAAAAAATTTTAGAAAGCATATTAAAGATAGAGCTCGCTGATCTCGTGAGAAATGCGAAAGGAAGATTTAACCCATCTAAAAGCAGTGGCTAAGCCAGTGGCCAGCCAATCTGTTGCTTGGTTACAAGTTTATAAGTCTTGCCGTCACCTCAAATAGGAATTCACCTAGACCACGGTACCATGTAAATATCAATTGCGCTAAGTTTGCGCCGTGATGTGCATTCACCATTGCTCTATTTGCAGTGTAATGGTTGAGGCTAATGCCCATCATGCGCTTACGTTAGACCGTAACTAAAAACGTTTTAACGTAACTGTTAGATGTGCAGGCAGATTTCCCCGTCATCTAGCGCATGATGCGCGTCGCGACTCCGTTACGGCAAATATACCATGCTACTTGGACTGCTTCGTTCATTCGTCGTTGGTCTAGTGGTCGTACATACGGTTGCTGATCATGAGGTCCCGGGTTCGAATCCTGGGTCGGGCCAAAATCAGTTATTGGGTTTTTCTGACATAAAATTCTCAGTAGCAGCCCGGAGTCAAGAAGTTGGCCTCGGAAATCAGGTAAAGCCGCCGGTCTTGCGCATGTTTTATCTTCGGTCCTGTCGGATTATCGTCCCATTGGACTATAAGAGTGAGGGAATAGTAAGTTCCTCTGTGCTTGCACATACACTCGGGCACTTCCTGTCTTGCGCAGATGACTAGTCTCCGTTCAGACTGGCCGCCGCGATCGAAATTCGGAGGACATAATAAAAACTATGCTACTAGAACTACCTGGTTTGAGTCAAACGGATGGGAAAAGGCCAGAGAGGCTTACTCTATTATCTAGTGCCCTAGGAGAGAGGCCATCAACATCGTCTTGTGTGGGACGCGATTTGTGTGAGTACTGACGCTGCCTCACATTTTAACGAGACGGACCGTTATGCTATGGCCAATACAGCAGCAAAACATAGGCACCAAAAATATATTAATTTAGAATTTAACTAGGTTTTTCTTTATATAGTGGTTAAAACATTTGGTGTGTGGACAGCTGAGGAACTGGGCAGACGACTCAGATAAAGAGGATGTGATCGTCACTTTGGACGATGTGCAAAGGATATCGTAAGCTATTAGGCGTGGTAATGCTGCTATCGTTATGGGATCCTTCTAGCAAGGAACGATTCAGGGTGAGCTCTTGTTTTAGTTACTAAACGCATGTTCAGACGAAGCACGTTGCGGATACATTGCATAATATATTATACGTGGTAGAGCCACGCTGCAGCTATAACAAGGTTGTAGCACGAAGGGGTCGGCTCGACCGGAGAAGGACCACTCTCCACAGACCAGCGTAAAATAGCAGCTTAATGCTGCTGTGTTTCGTATTATGAGTGTAAAGAACCAGATATCTTTTTTACTGGAAACTAGGCATTCCATTTTAGTTCTCAGGAATGACAACACATCTGCGTTATGATTCTTAATCGATGACAGATTCGCTGTATTTGTGGTTGTAGCACGAATGGGTCGGCTAGACCACGCACTCACAGAATGGCAGCTTAAAATAGAACTTAATGCTGCTGTGTTTCGTAAGGTAAGTGTATAGAACCGGAGACCCTTTTTACTGGAAACGAGGCATTCCATCTTAGTCCTCAGTGGTAACAACGCATCTATATTTTAGGTGTAGTTGTTCATGGGCGATAGCATCCACTTACCATAAGGCGGACTGTGTGCTCGTTTGTCACATATTCTATAAAAAATTGAATATGTAGTATGTAATTAGTTCAATACTAAATTAGTCGTTGAAATATCTGTTTGATTATTGTTGGGAAAGTCAATCGCTAATAAAAAAAGATCAACTGTTCTGTTTACAATTGCGCAGTAGCGTAATACCTCTCTGTTACGTATATAATAATATAGGGTAATATCATACATTAAATTCATTACACAATAATACCCTTGAATGAAAATGACAGATAGGTCCGAAATTGCATTTTCTTTTTAATTTCGATAAATACCAATAGATGGCGTTATAACAGATATTTTAAAAACATTGTATGATAGTATTCAAAATAAATATTATGACGAGATTTTGAACATGACGAGATTGCTGCATTTGCCGCCCCTTCAATATGTCACCTGTGGCATTCCGAGGTTTTCATTTCAGCATTCCAAGGTATTCGAATCGCAGCCGAAAATATTATTTGTGCCAAATAAATGGTTTATGTATTTAATTTAATAACTTTAACAATGCTCTTGTTATAAGTCTAGTGTAAAATTATAACTTTTGTTTTTGTTTTGAATTTGAGTGAAGGAATCAGTGCTAGTGGTCGCAAGCGCAACTTGTGATCATGTGGTCCCGGGTACTTTTCAGGGCGGCTCAAAATCAGGTTTTGGATTTTTCTGTGAAGTGATTCTCAGTATCAGTCCGGAGTCAGGAAGTAAGCGTGCCCGTGCCTCGGAAAGCACACATCTCTCTTCGGTTGTGTCGAAATGCCGTCCCATCGGACTATGAGAGTGATGGAATAAGGGAGTGCACGTGTTGTGCTTGGGCACACTCTTGTGCATTATAACCCTGTCCTGTGCAGATTTATATATTATATTATTTTCTGTTGAGACGGGCCGCCGTGACCGAAGTTCGGTCTGGAGGAGATTATTATTACTGTAAAATTGAGGTTTTAATAAAAAGAAGATTTATTAAAAAGATTATGTTTATTAAGTGTGATGATTTAAAACAATAGCCTGTTAATGTTACAATTTTTATGTCGAGGTGTCAACAACAAAATAAAACATTTGTGCTTCTAAAACTAAATTAACAAAAGTAAATACAACAAATTGTTAAAATAATAATAGGTAAACATTGCTTTCTACACAAAATTAAGCATACATAGGGCGAGACAAATATATAACTTTGGTTTAGCAAATCTACGATAACATTTACAAAACACATATTTATGGAGTTTAAGCGCTGAAGGTAATTAAGTATTACATGTATGTAAGTGATAATTTATTTTACTGCTATGTTCATACAAAACCTCTGACTAGACATTACTAAGGTCGTCCAGACGAACGATTTGGGGACAACACTGAAATAACTGTACTGTTTACTGTTTACTCAGACTAATAGCACTCGTAATATCGTTACATTCGAATATATAAATCTTATTTCAATTAAGCATATAAATTGTATTGTCAAACGTTGCCAATTATACTCGCCCTAATGCCCCTACCTGCTTCATAGTTATCCACAGGGATATTAATATAGCTACGTCATAATAGCACAACGAATTAATAGTATATAGTAACAATTTTGTGCGTCTCGTTATTAATGTAAATAGACAAAAGAACAACAAAATACGTTAGAAGGAGATAGTATAAAAAGGTGATTAATTCCATTGATACGATTATGACGTATCTATGTTTCATACCATCATATAATATATTATCCATGAGTATTGCGACATTTAGTATATGCGATAATCAAAGGGATTACACCGCGCGGTAACTGAAACTTGATAGCTGAGGAACTAATGCGGTTTCTACGAAATATGTTAGCTCGCAATAATAACGCTGTGTCTAAGCCAATTCTCACAAAACGTCAAAACTTTGTTGTCATTCGTACATGGTTAGTTCCAAAGTATGACTTTTGTTTACACGTGGTACTAATTCTTTGCCGACTTATGCGTATTAAATGCTCTAATTATGTAAAAGTACTGAACGAAAACTAAAAATGTATTTTCTTGATGTATAACGTAATAAACACAAAATAACTTTGTTTCAAGCGTTTATTACTTCTATATTCTATTTTTTACTTTTAAAATTTACTGCTTTTATTAACTGCCATCTAAAAATACGCCAGTACTTTGTCGAAATGTTATATAATAAACAACATGAAAGTATGATATTATATAATAATTGTAATGTATTTATTAGATGATGTTCAGTGCGCTTTGCCATCTTCAGCTGCAACACCTCATACCATTAGGTGGGGTGGTAGTCAAGCACTGGCTTATAGAATTAAAAAAATACTTTACGTTGAGTTGGCAAGAGAATCAGTTAAACGTGAACTTATTAGTAATATTAATCAGTATACCACGCGCCCGGCTACTCTCTTTTAAAAAGTTACTTTTAAAAGAGGAGCTTCACCCTCGCTCCGACCATAATATGAAATAAATAATTATCTCCTACCAAACAACTTTACAAGTACCTATATAAGTAGTTTTATTATATTTTTTTTACAATTATACAACGCCGTAATTATCCAATTAACATATTCTTTGGGACGTATAAAATAACTTTGGATAATTGTTGGTTTGGTTGAACTAATAATAATATTTGTCACTTTAGAAATTATTTAGGTAAAACGGGTACTCTACATTAAATAGGAGGATAAAGAGAAAAGATGTAAGCTTATGTCTACATATTGCTGAGAGAAAATGGAAGCAAAATACTGGGGCACTATTTGTACATGACGGTAATGCGGTTGAACTTACACAATAGGTAATCATTTTATAAAATATTATTAAAAAAGTCATGGTTGTATTTTGGTAACATCATTTTTATATGCAATGACGACATCAGTTATAAAAATCTTTACATAAAATATTATAAGACCTACTCTAATACACTGATGTAAAGTGTACTGTTACTGAATTCAATACAGTAGTAAGTAGCGTAAACCACTCAGCGAAATATATTCTACGTAATAAATAATACAGAACACAATCGTGTGGCTTATTTATCAAGCTGGGTGGTCTAATATACTTAAAATCATAAGCTAAAAATATTAATAATTCACATTTAGAAAATGTTAGTCGAAAAACAGGTTGAAACGCACTTTGAGGCATATACTAGTAACGTTAGAGTTTTAATATTTCATGCCACAGAATACAGACGTTGTGAAATTCTTTCCCGGGTCATTAGTCGTGTTCACACACAACACAGAAAATGACATTTAAACTTCAAATCAGATACAACAATACAACCTAACACAAATTTACGTCCTTGTGTCTCTATAAATTGTAGTGTGCATGTGATATATCGATATAATACAGCTAATACACTAGGGGTTGACGTCACTATGTAGTTCATAATTGTAGTGTTGTGTTTTTGTGTGTACGTGTGTGCGCGCGTCAGTGCGATCGTCGTGCGCAGAATGTAGCACGACGCAATCGACGCAGCAGCGACGGTTGGCGCTATCAGATGCGCTCAACGTAGTTACCTGGAGAATATCGTATAATGGAAAGAAAAGTAGAGCATATTTTAAGTTTAGAGCATATTACTTAAGTTTAATGTTACTTAATTTAAATGCCTTAAAATTTATTTAAACTAGTTTATATGATTTTTAAGTATACAGTAAATCTTAAAGTTGATTGCTACTGTGACTATGCTTGTGCTGGTGACACTGCATTCGATTCCTACTCCTGATCGTTTTACATACGTTTAAAAGATTTTTAGGGGGGCTGTGACTAAAATATGATTCTTGATTTAAAAAATTAAGTTTGAATGTCTTTTTCCCACTTACAGTAGTGGCTTCTCTCATAATAGGTAAAATTTGCTGCTTTCGCTATGCTTGACAGGGACATTTCGCCATGATTAGCGATCGTACCAATATTTTAAACTGCTTTCCGGCTTGGGTCATTTTAAATATTAAAAAATTGCGTTGATGGATACAAGACCCATTTTTCATACTAACATCAACATCATATACTAACATCATAATATATAACAACATCATATACGATACGGTTATATCATAATCGAGTTTGAAAGATCTTCCTGGCCAAAGTTTACTCACTTCGATCTCCTTCACGGGCCACGGAACTAAATATTGTGTATATATTCTTAGGCTGGGAATTTGACTTTAGTTTTAATTAATAGTCTATGAGGATTTTACAAGCATAATAGAAATAGATACACTAAGGTATAAAGTCCTCTCGTTCTATCTTAGCCGGGCTGAAGATGGCTCTCCAAGACATTCGCGCATGTACGAAATTTGATCATGGCGGCCTGGCGGGGCGTTGATGCGTTGTGCCACTCAATGTTCGCTCCTAAGATTGCTTAGGAAAACAGTTTGTTTTGTCTTTATCGATTATAGAATAATATTTATCTATGAAATATAAAGTAAAATCGAATCATAATCGATAATAATGATAATCGAGTATTAATGTAATTGTAACCATGCAATTATGCGCATTCGCATCTTTAGTCTTAGTTACCGCCCGCACTCCCCGCTTCATGTCACCATTTTGTTTCTAAAAACTATATATGCGCACACTGACGACTAACTTCAACCCAAGCCAAGATAGAACGGGTGGACTTTACATTATTATTATCATGATATATATTATTATAGTTTTATATAAAAATAAAGAATTTATATACCTGGGAAAGTTCCGAAGCGTCCAGTGCGCTGGCTGGAACCGACGTACCAGCCATCATCGCACTTCTCCAACACGTACACGGTGTCGCCCTCCTGGAGCTCTAGTTCGTCCGGATTCTGCGGACGGTACTTGTACATCGCTCGATATCTGCAAAAATATATTTATTATATTTATATTGGTAAATATGAAATACTGAATTACTATCACGTCATCAACAACTCTGCTGACTGAATACTGCCATATTATACTTATGATTTTCATTCATTAGAGCCAATGATGTCATAATGCACGGTCCTGAGTCGCCTGCATCCATTGACTGCCTACATGTCTTACCAGGTAGTCACTCCATCTAGTGGGGGCCGCTCTACACTTCGCTTACCGGTACGAGGTTGCCACTCGAGAACCTTTCTTCCCCATCACTTGTCGGTTCTTCGAGCTATATGGCCGGCCCATTGCCTCTTTAGCTTACTAATCCGTTGGGCTACGTCGGTTACTCTGGTTATATTGCGGATATCTTAATTTTTAAGTCTATCACGCAGAGAAACCCCGAGCATAGCCCTCTCCATAGCTCGTTGAGCGACCTTGAGCTTTCTCATATGGCCAGCAGTAAAGGACCACGTCTCAGATCCAAAAGTCATCACCGGCGACACGCCTTGGTTGTACAATCCTTTGTAGCCCTTGTGGTATTAATATAGTTTTGTTTAGTTTACTTGTAAACGAGAATCGATTGCCGCCTATCATGAATAGTTAGAGATGTTTTTACATTTCTCTGTACTCCCGATTACTAACCCTTAAGACGAGAATTAAAATTT
This sequence comes from Parnassius orleans, assembly GCA_029286625.1. Taxonomy (NCBI): domain Eukaryota; kingdom Metazoa; phylum Arthropoda; class Insecta; order Lepidoptera; family Papilionidae; genus Parnassius; species Parnassius orleans. Next base: position 587,621 of record JAGSMP010000027.1, on the reverse strand, counting down.
TAACCTCACTTTATTTGAAAAAAGCATAATATCATATCCATTACCCAATTGTATAGTTGATACCATAATTTTAAATGTATTAATTATTAAAAAAATTCGTTGATAAATACAAGACACATTTTAATACTAACATCTTCAATATAATATAATATAACAACGTCACATACGAGTACGAAACGGTTATATCATAATCTGACTGAAAATACCATTATACTTATGGTATTAAGATACTTTTATTTCGATTACTCGTAAACGAGAATCCATTGCCACCTACTCATATAATGAGTAGAAGAGATTTTTCTAACATGTCTACGTACACCCCATAACCACACCTCGGACACCCAAGTATCACACAATAAATTTTAAAATACTTCACTTTTATACCGACTTAAAAAGAGGAGGTACTCAATTCAACTGTATGTTTTTTTTATGTGTGTTACCTCATAACTTTGTTTTACGTAACCCAATTTCGATGATTCTTTTTTTATTTGAAAGCTGGTGCTTCTCATGTGGTCCCATATAACTTCGATCAAGGTCTGACCAAGAGTTTTTGAGTTATCCTTAATAATTTATATTGAAGTCGGTTGTACAAATTTTTAATTTTACCACTTGTAATCCACATGTAACGCTAATACGATAGGATCGGTTCCGACGGGGTTTCGGACTTAGGACTCGTTGCATGGTAGCGAGGTACTATGAACATTCAGCGACGCGGTTATCAGACATATTTTAAACTCACGGCACGGCCTCAGCGTTGGTGTCGACGTAAAGCGGCTCCGCGTTGTTGAGGTCTAACCCGGCGCTCGACGGGGGGCCGTAACCACGTTCGGATGGAGTGAGGCTCGACTGCGTCGGCTTCATTACGTATCCTGCACGAAAGATCCACCATTAACTTCATCTTCACATGAATATTGTTACAGTTTGTCTGCAGTGTGGTGGCTGTGCAAAATAATCTATTACCTCAATTCAATGTTTTAAATAACTAAAATTCGATATTTTGTCCAACCGGTAATAAAAAGTCAAAGAATTATATGTATTCTACTAAACGGGCTCGTAGTCGTAAAGTCGACTACGAGCGGTCAAGAAGACTAGTTCTTTGTTTTTTAAACCACGGACGTTATTTACGACAATCTAATTCTGATTTTGTTTAATAATTTTAATTTGACTAAGAAAACACTGTCATTATTTATGTGCGCACAGACGGCGCTCGCGCGAACCACAGCTGTCACAGTTTTTGATCTAACTTGCCGGTCTAGTAGTATACATACATACATACATACACACACACACACACACACACACACACACACACACACCAACCTCAGCACATCCCGATGAGGAGGTGGAGGAAATGTATGAGGATATCTCTAAAGCCATGCATTCCTCCAAAACCCACTATACGGTATTAATGGGAGACTTCAACGCAAAACTAGGCACAAGAGAGAACGGTGAGCTGAAAGTAGAGAAATTCGGAATAGGGCAACGAAACCCAAGGGGCCAGCAGCTGGCCGACTTCATGGAGAAAGAGGGACTCTTATGATGAACTTTTTCTTCCAGAAACCCCACAGAAAGTGGACTTGGTCGAGCCCCGACGGTTCGACAAAAAATGAGATTGACTTCATTATGACGACCAGACGACAACTATTCAGTGATATCTCAGTGATCGCGAGGGTGAAAACTGGTAGCGATCACCGAATGGTTAGAGGCACACTGAACCTAAACGTTAAGTTGGAAAGGTCTCGTCTAATGAAGTCAACGCTCCGTCCCCCTCGTGCTCTAGTCCAAAGTCCCGAAACCTTTCAGTTCGAGTTACAAAACCGTTTTCAGTGCCTAGAAGACTGCAATGAAGTGGACGATATGAATGATAAGCTTGTAGAAACTGTCCATGCGGTCGGAGCAAAGTTCTACAAGACCCGCCGCAGAAGAACACAAAAACTCTCCGATCACACTCTTAATCTCATGGCTGTTAGACGGGAAATGAAGGCAGCTTCAGCTGAAGGCAGCAAAGACTGCAGAGTCTTCAACAGATTTGACAGCATACAGGCAACTGAACAGACAGATCTCCAAATACATGCGAAGGGACTTACGCAACTTCAATACAGCTTGTATTGAAGAAGCGATCGAGCGGAACCAAGGCTCCAAAGTCTTTGGCAGAGGTCTGTCTGCCAGAAAGAGCCAATTATCAAAGCTGAAGACCGAGTGTGGCAGTATCGTTTCCGGGACACCTGTGATTTTGAGTGAGATTGAGAGGTTCTATGGGCAGCTGTACACGTCATCGTTGGAGCCACACGCAAGTGTGAGTAACGATCCAAGAGCTAGTATTATCCGACACTATTCCGATGATATCCTGGACGTCAGTCTGAGCGAGATTAGAATGGCTCTCCAGCACCTTAAAAATGGGAAAGCTCTAGGCGAGGATGGAATTACAGCGGAGCTTCTGAATGCGGGCGGAAAACCGGCACTTGAAGTCCTTCAGAAGCTGTTTAATTCCGTCTTTCATGGTGGGACTACCCCGGAGGCGTGGAGCAGAAGTGCGGTGGTCTTGTTCTTCAAGAAAGGCGACAATGGTCTCTTGAAGAACTACAGACTGATTTCCCTTCTGAGCCGCGTCTACGTGCTGTTTTCGAGAGTCATTACGAATCGTCTCGCACGCAGACTTGACGACTTCCAGCTTCCCGAACAAGTCGGTTTCCGAAAAGGCTTTAGTACCATAGACCACATATATACCCTTCGGCAAATTATACAGAAGACCGAGGAGTACAATTTGCCACTATGTCTTGCGTATGTGGACTATGAGAAAGCCTTTGATTCCGTTGAAATTTGGGCGGTTCTGCAGTCCCTTCAGCGGTGCCAAGTTGACTGTCGGTATATCGAAGTGCTGAAGTATTTGTACAGTAGGGCTACGATGGCTATCCGAGTACAGAACCAGAGTACGAAACCTATCCAACTGCAGAGAGTGTAAGACAGGTGACGTTAAACCCCGAAACTCTTCACCGCTGCATTGGAAGACGTTTTCAAGCTACTGGACTGGAAAGGATACGGTATTAACATCAATGGCGAGTACATCACTCACCTTCGATTTGCCGACGATATAGTCCTCATGGCAGGATCGCTGGAGGACCTAAGCACTATACTCAATAATCTCAATAGTGTCTCCCAACGGATAGGTCTTAAGATGAACATGGACAAAACAAAGATCATATTTAATGTCCATGTCACAACTATGCCGTAGGTAGATAGTTGTTGGGAGAACTAAGCTCGAAGTTGTAGACGAGTATGTTTACCTGGGACAAATAGTCCGACTAGGTAAGTCCAACTTCGACCGAGAGGTCAATCGACAGATTCAAATCGGCTGGGCAGCGTTCAGGAAACTACGACACATCATCTCGTCAGGTATACCTCAAAACCTGAAAACGAGATTTTACAACCAGCGCGTGTTGCCAGTGATGACTTATGGATCTGAGACGTGGTCCTTCACTGCCGGCCGTATGAGGACGCTCAAGGTCGCTCAGCGAGCTATGGAGAGGGCTATGCTCGGGGTTAAAAAAGGGATAAACTTAGAAATGAGGATATCCGTAGTAGAACCAGAGTGACCGAAACAGCCCAACGGATTAATAAGCTGAAGGGGCAATGGGCTGGCCATATAGCTCTAAGAACCGACAACCGATGTGGAAAAAAGGTTCTCGAGTGGCGACCTCGTACAGGCGGACGAATTGTAGGGCGTCCCCCCACTAGATGGAGTGACGACCTGGCAAGACATGAAGGAAGTCGATGGATGCAGGTGGCTCAGGACCGTGCTTTGTGGCATTCCTTGGGGGGCCTTTGTTCAGCAGTGGACTTGTGAAGGGCTGTAATGATAATGATGACGCATTCGCTTGGCAATGAGTTGCAGCGCTGAGGAATAGGTATTTATATGGTCTACAAATAATTATTATTAAGTTATTATTAGTTTAATTTATTATTAATTTATTATATTATATTAATAGTTGTTAATTGTTGTGTATTGTTGTTTGTTCTTGTGCAATTTATGTTTGTAAACTGCCTCCACGATGCAGGAGAAAAGCCTGGTGTGGGGGTAGCGTGTTAAAAAAGATAGTACCAGGCAGAGGCGCGGTGGCGGGTGGTGCGTTGGATAGCGCGGGGCTGTTGTGCTGCGGCGTGTAGCTGTGCCGCTGCAGCGCGCGCCGCGCCGCGCCGTTCACCAGCCCGTGCGACACCGGCGCTGCGCCCGGCTTCTCCGCGCCCGCCGCCCCGCCAGCTGACCGATTACATAATTACTGTTACAGCGTTACCGTTACCGTTACAGGCTATTAAATTTCACTGCTGTACATAGGCCCTTCTAGATTGTCTCATAGGGGGTATATTTGCTATAGATGTCACGCTTGGCAAGCGGGTTGGCAACCGCAGTTTTCAAGTGAAAACTTCTTTAGAATCGTTGTGAATTGAAACTCGATGAAACGAAAAAGTGACACTAAAAAGAGACAAACATAAAAATTTAGTCTGCGAGAGAATGAGATAGAATACAGTATACAGTGTTTCCTATTATGTATGGATATTATGCATGTAATCTATGAACAGTAAGAGTTAAGGAATACTCTGCATTTGTCTCATTCTTCCGATGTTTAGTTTTTTTGAAGTTTTCTGTAGTTTTGTTAAGATGTCACTTCTACAGCGTGTGAACTGCACACATGTTTTATTTTTTATTTTTAGTCGTTATTAGGGAGACTCAGCTGCCCATCTCCTGATTTTTTTCCTCTGTCGCCTTTTACGACACCTACAGGATGACATGGGGTAGTGGATATACTTACACCGCCACTACACGGTAAATTACATGGATTAAAGGTGTTAAAATCAAAGACTTCTATGTATAAGGTACGTGAGGGTAATACGGTCACCTTAAGCTTTGCCGCCCTATAAAACCAAAACTAGTAGAAGGATAGAGACAAAACACAAATTCGTATACTATGTTTTGTAGTACTAATAGAAAAAAAAGAGCAAACAAGCTTTGGCAATAATTAGGACCACTTCGAAAATTCAACTTAAAAAACCAATTAATGACCATATTTACTTTACTGGCAACTGTCAAAATGGCGTCGATAAAGCTGCGCCCTTTTGACCTTATATTATTTGATTGACTGACGAAGAGCTATCGTATCACAGAGCCGTCTATACAAACGAGGCTGTAGTTTTTGAGTTACAAGAAAGTGACCATATTAATCGGCAATCCAGAATAAAAACTGTGTCACAACTATGCGGGCGTGGGCACGGCCGGGTAGCTGGCACGTAAATATGCTACGCAGTTGTATTCTCATTTACGACGGTTACTGTTTTTAGGCAAATACGAAATAAAGTTACATACTTAAATGAAATAAACTTCAAATCACGTTGACAAAGTGCGCATCTAAATAATAATAACAACGTTTTCTTAGTCACTTTTAACAAAATCATCGTTAGATTATCAAAAATAATGTTCGCAGTTTACAAAACAAAGACCTAGTATATTCGCCCGCTTGCAGTCGACTAAAGGTCTAAAGGAGTTACGGAGAATTGACCATAACTTAGTGCCCAAGGTACTAAGGCAGCAGAGCCGTCTAGTAGTATACATGGAAATCTTTGGCTAAAATTAATTACCTAAGATCCGCGTAGAAATGAGAATAATGTGTCTTGCTTAGTTTGATAGCTCTTCAAAGACACATCATTCTGGATTTCCGCAAAGTAATGCTTGGTTCTATTAATTATCGATTACATTGCTCAAGTCTCTAGCCAAGTGGCGAGTACAAGTACAGTGACTAGTGGCCAACGCCCGGACAGTACCATCTGTTCGCCTAGAGTTGATAAAAAAGCAGGGTTTCCAAACTCATTACAAATTGCGGACTGCTAATTATTTTAACTGATAGATTACTAATCTAATCTATCATAATGTTGCGCGCCACTATTAATGTCTTTTACATGGCAACACTAGCCACTAGCGCCTCTAGTATCGAGTAGCAGAACTAGGAGAGTCAAGATCTTTCTAGAAATTTCGGGACCGATATGTACTGAACATTCTAGATGTTTCCACAGTAGAAGGTTCTGGAAAGTATCGGAGGCGCTATATAAGGCCGGTATAGACCACGACCGAGGCAGTATTGAATTGGCGATACAAGCGAGGACTTCGAAGGATACAACTACGAACTTAAGCGATCTGTAGTAAAATTGTATTTTGTTATTAGTGTGGTTAAAGTTGTAATTAGTGTTGTATACTTAAAGTGTCAATTTTGTAATTCAATCGGCAGTTTTAATTGTCTCGAACCCCAAGCTCGTAACAATTGGTGTCAGAAGTGGGATCAGATCATGCCGATTTTACCAAAGGACGACACTGAGGTATCCGTACCCGAAGTCAACGCCAGCAAGAGACGGACCAGAGAAGATTGGTAATGCAACGCCGCAAACGTCGGAGGCCAGCTGCCACCACGGAGGCCGGCCCGTCAGCAGCTCCTGCATCTGCAGCACCTGACTTAGGTGCTCTGATGATGATGCTGCAGGAGCAGGCTCGCCGACAGGAGGAACAGGCCCGCCGACAGGAGGAACAGGCCCGCTGACAGGAGGAACAGGCCCGCCGACAGGAGGAACAGGCCCGCTGACAGGAGGAACAGGCCCGTCGGTTGGAAGAGCAGCTGCAGCGTGGACAGGAGGAACAGGCCCGCCAACAGGAAGAGCAGATGCTCCTCATGAAGGACCTTCACACTACTTTCGGGAAAGAGATAAGGAGGTGAAGGATAGGTTGCTCAACATGACAACCGCCTGTCGGAAGCTGAAACCCGAATCGACCAAGTGAACAATCGGGTTGACTACGTGATTGCTGACGTGAAGAAAACGCTGAACGACCTCAAACTTGGGATGGAGTTACAGCCCCGTGGTAGCTACAATACCTTCGCTACGTGGATTCAAAGTGCCGCCGTTCGACGGGACTTCTTCCTGGTCGGCGTACAGAATCCAGTTCGAGGCTGTCATGAAGGCGAACGGCTGGAATAAAAGTCAGGCCATGACTGCTCTCACCCTAGGCTTGCGCGACCAGGCCTTAACTGTTCTGGAAGCCTCGGTAAGGAAGTGACTTACGAGCAGCTCCTTGAGGCGTTGGAGGCGAGATATGGTGACGCTCACCTGAACACGTCTTTCGTGCGCAGCTCAAAGATCGCGTGCAACGCAGCAACGAAAACCTGCAGCAGTGGGCCCTTGAGGTGGAAAAGCTGGTTCGAAAAGCATACCAGTCTGTACCTGCGCTCATTGTAGGGAATCTGGTGCAGACATTCATCGACGGCATCCGCGACCTTGAAGTCAGAGCTGTTGTGAGGCTCGGGCACCACGAGACGCTTAAGGACGCGTTAGCCCATGCACTGGAGGTGGAAGCCGTACGGCAGGATCATCGATCCCATCGCGTCAGGGAGGTTGCAGCAGCTGCAGTTCGCGACTGCAATAAAGGATACAGCCCTAGGTGCTACGGCTGTGGGGAAAGGGCCATCTTCGATCCAGCTGCCCCAAGCGAACTGTAGAAAGGGAGGTGATCGATCTCGAGAGGGTAGTGCGGCTAACAGCACCGCCCAGCAGCAGCAGGAAACGAGTAAAAGCCAGAACTGTGGGGCGGGTGCTGGCTGATGTTAAAAGAGCCCCAAGGATTTCGATCTCACAAACCCATGATGGGAACAGCCTAATCATCAAAGGCGAGGTCAACGGAACGCCGTGTAAACTGACCATAGACACTGGAGCCTCTCGCACGGTTGTCAGTTCCCAACTTATAAGTCAGTTCCTTGGGGACCTGCATACAACCGAGAGCGCATTAATTTGTAACAGCCACCGGTCAGCGCATACTCGTCCGTGGAGAGAAGGAGATGGAGTTGAAGCTAGGCAACATGATCTACCTGCATAATGTCATCGTGGCTGATATAATGGACGACTGCATCCTGGGCCTAGACTTCATGAGGAAGAATTGTTGTGAGATCGATGTTAAGCAAGGTGTTTTGAAATGTGGACATGAGGAACTTTTCGTGGAAGGGGCGATACTGGGGAATGTGTACAGCCTTAAGAAGATTGTTCTGCCGCCGAGATCGGAAACGATTGTGCCGGTTAGTCTTCCTCGGAATCCTGGGCAAGCTAATCGTTGTGTACTCGTGGAAAGGGTGGACAATGACCTTCCGTGGAAAGTGGCTCGAACCTTGATCAGAACCACCGACATCTCAAGAGTACGTGTGCTGAACCTTTGTGATCAGGAACAGATTATGGAAAAAGGCACACTGGTTGGTACTTGTGAGGAAGTGGATTGGTTGCGTAGGTGCCAATATCCATCGACTGGGACCCCCAGCAAGGATGCACAAACGAGGGTGACCACACTTTTAGAAGACTGTCGCAGCGTTCTCTCCCGAATGAAGTGGTCAAGGCGAAGAAGTTGTTACTCAAGTACGCCGATGTTTTCGTCAAACGATGCTGACATAGGAAAGACTGGCTTAGTTCAACACAAAATAAACACAGGAGAAGAATTGCCTATCCGTCAGCGCCCAAGAAGATTGCCGGTAGCACGTGAAAAGAAGTGAAACCATGATTGAGGGAATGGTGAAGGATGGTGTTATTGAACCTTCATCTAGTCCATGGTGTTCACCTGTGGTGCTGGTAAAGAAGAAGGATGGCAGCATGCGGTTTTGTGTTGACTACCGCCGTCTGAACGACGTTACAAAGAAGGACAGCTATCCTTGCCAAGAATTGATGACACGCTGGACATGCTTACAGGCGTAAAGTGGTTTAGCACACTGGACCTGAAAAGTGGCTACTGGCAGGTTGAAATTGACCCTAAGGACAAGGAGAAACTGCATTCTCGACAGGAAAGGGTCTGTGGCAATTTAAAGTTATGCCGTTTGATTGTGCAATGCTCCAGCAACGTTTGAAAGGTTGATGGAGCTTGTATCACTGGGTTAATTGGCGATGCCTGTCTGGTCTACTTGGATGACATCATCATCGTAGGCCGTACGTTTGAGGAACACCTTCAAAACCTGGAACGCGTGCTCATGAAGATTCAGAGTGCCAACCTCGTTGAGTCCGAAGAAATGTTCACTATTCAAACGGCAAGTTAGCTTTTTGGGGTATGTAGTGTCGGAAGAAGGTATCCGCACGGATCCGGAGAAAATTGCCGCTGTCAAGGATTGGCCGGTCCCAAAGACAAGACGCAGGTTAGAGCATTTTGGGATTGTGCTCCTATTATCGGCGATTTGTGAAGAACTTTGCAGATATAGCCAAACCTCTGCACAAGCAACCGAGGAGAAGCGACATTTCTGCTGGGATGAAAGTTGCGATATCGCATTCCAGGAGCTCAAGGACCGTCTGTGCAAAACACCTATTTTAGGGTACCCTGATGCGGGCAAGGAATTTATAGTTGACACAGACGCAAGTGATATAGGACTTGGCGGTGTGTTGTCTCAAAGGAATGGTGATCAAGAGGTTGTGATAGCATACTTCAGCAAGTCGTTGTCAAAGCCGGAAAGGAACTATTGTGTCACAAGGCGAGAATTGCTTGCTGTGGTAAAGTCGTTGCAGCATTTTAGCAAATATCTTCTGGGGCGGAAATTTCACTTACGAACTGACCATGCTGCACTGAAATGGCTATTGCAGTTCAAAAATCCAGAAGGACAAGTTGCGAGATGGATTGAACTACTGCAGGAATACGACTTTGTGATCGAACATCGCAGCGGGAAATCTCATGGCAATGCAGATGCATTGTCAAGAAGACCTTGCCCTGAAGATTGCAAGCATTGTACTAGGCAAGAGGGTAAGGAAGTGGTATCTGTGAGGATGCTCAGGACAGACCAGCTCAGCAATGAGTGGAAGGACAGCCTACAACATGCACAGCAGGAAGATTCAGACATCAAGCCGATTCTGGAATGGATGAAGGCCAGTGCTCCTAAGCCGAAGTGGAGCGACGTCTCAGCGATGAGTTCGACCACGAAAAGCTATTGGGCCCAATGGGACAGCTTGCTGATTCAGGATGGAGTCCTGTGCCGTAAATGGGAAAATGGCCGGGAGACAGTTGTCATTTGCAAATGGTTGTCCCTAAAGCTAAAGTACCGGATGTTCTACAGCTGTACCATAATGGTTGTTCAGGAGGTCACCTGGGAGTTAAACGAACTCTACTGAAAATCCGAGAACGGTTTTACTGGGTCCACTGTCGTAACGATGTCGAGGACTGGTGTCGCAAATGTACAAGTTGTGCGGCTGTAAAGGGACCTCAAACTCGTAGTAGAGGTGCATTGAAATTGTACAATGTTGGTGCACCATGGGAGAGGATAGCCGTTGACGTTGCGGGGCCGTTTCGGAAAGTGAAAGTGGTAACAAGTATTTCATGGTTGTGATGGATTACTTCACTAAGTGGCCAGAAGTGTTCGCCATTCCAAATCAAGAAGCTTCAACAGTTGCAGATAAACTAGTTCATGAAGTCTTCTGTCGTTTTAAGTACCTTTAGAGATTCACAGCGATCAAGGAAGGAATTTTGAGTCTCAAATATTCCAGGAAACTTGCCGAGTTATGGGTACTCATAAAACAAGAACAACTTCTTACCACCCACAATCTGATGGAATGGTAGAACGATTTAATCAGACATTGGAGAGGTACCTAGCAAAAGTTGTGGAAAAACGGCAACGAGACTGGGACAGGCACATACAACCGTTTTTGTTGTCATATCGAAGCGCTGTTCACGAAAGTACATCAGTGACACCAGCTTTAGCAAATTTTGGGAGAGAATTACGGCTGCCTGCAGACCTGATCACCGGAATACCACCTGATGCCCCACGCAGTATAACCGATTATGCAAATGACTTGCGGAACAAAATGAATGACATTTATGAGCACGTCAGACAATCGGGACAGCAAACGTCTGAAAAGATGAAAACACGGTATGACCGCAAAATGAACAACAAAGGGTTTGACGAAGGTTCACTAGTGTGGTTACACAATCCAGTTCGCAGCAAAGGGAAATCTCCTAAGCTTCAAGCTAAATGGGACGGACCGTACCGGATTGTGACAAGGATCAATGACGTAACCTACCGGATACAGAAAGGTGCAAGAGGTACTCCTAAGATCGTCCATGTGGATCGACTGGCGCGTTATTATGGGGCCAATAATGCTCGGGACGAGCATGTCTTAGGAGGGGGCAGTGTTGCGCGCCACTATTAATGTCTTTTACATGGCAACACTAGCCACTAGCGCCCTCTAGTATCAGTAGCAGAACTAGGAGAGTCAAGATCTTCTAGAAATTTCGGGACCGATATGTACTCGAACATTCTAGATGTTTCCACAGTAGAAGGTTCTGGAAAGTATCGGAGGCGCTATATAAGGCCGGTATAGACCACGACCGAGGCAGTATTGAATTGGCGATACAAGCGAGGACTTCGAAGCGATACAACTACGAACTTAAGCGATCTGTAGTAAAATTGTATTTTGTTATTAGTGTGGTTAAAGTTGTAATTAGTGTTGTATACTAAAGTGTCAATTTTGGTAATTCAATCGGCAGTTTTAATTGTCTCGAACCCCAAGCTCGTAACAATAATTTATCATCGTATATTTATTTGAAAATACTACTTTCACTTTAAAAATAACAAGAGGAATTCCGCGGTTTTTATAAATATACTTACGGGGATTCGTTTGACTGGGCTCTTGCAGCACAGTAACATAACTGTCTGGGAAAATGCCAGTTTTCGTGCCATTTCTTCCCTCCCACCAATTGTGATCGATGCGCCGCGTCAGAATCACGATTTCACCCTTCTTTAGTGGTAGCTCTAGGTTTGTTTGTGCCGTAAAATCGAATTTAGCCCGGGCTTGACCTTCAATAATCATGGGCTTTTTAGGCGAGTGTACATAATCACCTTTTAATATCTGCAATTGAAAACAATACATGTTATTTTCCAACCTACGGTATGTCTTCGCCAATACGTGGATATGATGTTAATTCTTGGAAAAAAAAATCATATTCCTCTTTTAAAAATTCCTCTCGAAATATATATTTAGAATAAATAAATTTTCATACCCGACGCTTATGGGATAGTTTGAAGTGATAGTTTTGATTGCATAGTATGAAAAACATACTTCAAGCCGCCGAAGAAGATTGGTAAATTTTTACCATCCGTCAAGTGTCATATCCCTCTACAAGATGCAGGAGTGTACAAGCTGGATTGTGAATGTGGTCTCTCTTACATAGGACAAACAAAAATATCTATAAAAACCCGCGTTAAAGAACATATAGCTGACGTGAAGCACCGACGTATCGGGAAGTCTGCAGTTTTTGAACATGTTCAAGATCGTCCGCGCCATTACATTAGATTTGATAGACCACAAATCCTCGCAAAAGAACACCGATTCCTACCAAGGATGATTCGCGAGGCTATTGAAATTAAAAAACATCCTAATTTCAATAGAGAAGATGGATGGGTGCTGCCATCTGCTTGGGATCCTATAATTAATAAAATTAAATCCAAACCCAAGTATACCACTGCTAGACTTCAAGATACTTTAAGCTCATTCTGCGTAAATTGAACCGAAAATTAATATTAAAAAACTGAAGGTAGCCGGGCTAACTATGACATCGGGACGTCAAAAACCTCAGTCCCCCCCGTGACCATGGGTGCTGTAAAGCACCCGAAACGTCGGGAATTAAAAAAGTTAAAACTAAACGCGATAAAATCCGTAAAAATTAGTTTCATTTAATTGTCTTGTTGTTTTTTTTTCAGTGCATACCTCAACATAATTATATGGGAAGAGTCCAATTCTGCCGTGCACCTCGCCCTCGTACCAGTTAGCGTCAATTTGCCGTCGAACATTTATCAGATCGCCTTTCTTAAAGCTTAATTCTCGCGTCGTTTGTCCGTTGAAAGCGTACAATGCTCTGGCCACTAGTTTTTCGGCCTCGTCATATCGATTCAGGGGCACTACAGTCTTCTGTGATGGCATGAAATTGTCTTGGTGACGCCTGTTTTGCATATCTTGAAGCTCCTTGAATTAAAAAATGTATAATTTTTATCATTATAATAAATAATATTGTTGTAAATGAAAACTATGTGAAACTAAATGAAACAGGAAGCGGAAGTAAAATAATATTTTTGTTAGGCCCTTGTTAGCATAGGTATCTTCAATTCAATTCCATGCGAAGCTTAACCTTTCCAATTAAAAATTATACGCAAATTATTTTATTTACTTGCTTCATTAATTATAAATTTGTGTTAAAGAGTATTTGTAATATAGGTTAAATAGACAAAAAATAACAAAATTAGTTTCAATTAGGGCTGCCACATTTATTCATAAACCGCAATTAAATTTTACTAATTGAGTGCCTATTCAAATAGTTCATGACAAAGCTTTATATATAACATATCAAAACAGCTTTTTGACTATTAACACAAAAAAATTTTGGAATAACATATAGGGCAGTTTGTAAGTTTCATTTGTGTAATTGGCAGCCCTAATTAAGGTCACACTTCAATCACACGTCTTTCACATATCACCTTTATAGACGCCTCAAAAGCTTCTATGTCGAACATGTGAATATCTTTTTCCTGAAAAATTTTGCAACGTGATTTATGAAATATAAATATGAACGCAGTGTGAATTATGCTACTATTAAATTTTAATTTATCTAAACTCTAAATATATATCATAGTCCATTTTAGGGTCAGTAAACTAAAATGGAATATGCTTATAGCTCGAAAGCTCTCTAGGAAAAGCCTCGTAACACCAATAGTAATAACCTCCCTACCAAAAGTAGTGAGAAAGTGACGAACGACCTGACAAGATATGCGGCAGTTCATATACACAGGTGATTCGGTGCCGTGTTTTGTGTCAATCTGTGGGGGAGGACTTTGTTTAGCAGTAGATTGACTGTATTGCTGATGACGATATAAAATATTAAGAATATAATTCAAAAGGTTCAATATTGTTGCATTTTTGGCACGGCGTCCTTTTAACCATTCTAGTCAAATGCTTGACTACTATCCCACCTGTTAGTAAGAAGTGATGCAGCCGAACATGGTCTGACTTAGCTTAACAGAAGCCTAAGCTCTTGCCTTAACGACAACCACATTGTAATCAAACGGAAGAACAGATGTTGACAACTTATTCCACTCCTTTGATGTACGCATGTATGCTTTTCTTTTTTGATATCTCTAGGGTATGCGATAAAATCAAGGTTATATTTTTTTGGTTAATCATACGTGTTAACGGCCAGTTATCTTATGCTTTCCTTTTAGCTCTGTGTTACAATTAACCAACTATAGGTGTGACGCATACATATCTTATCGACAATTTTTGCTATATCTAAGGTATGCGATAAACGCAAGGTTACACTTTATGGTTAATCATACATGTTAACGACCAGTTATCTTAACTCTAATTATAACATTAACGTCACGGTCTTAAAATATATCTTTTGGGGACATCTGATCTTAAGGCTCAATTTACATTGCGGCGGAATGGAATGGAAGCGAATTTATGTAACGAAATTGTACAAAGTAAAATTAATTTTATGTTAATTGTGTAAAGTTCAAACTAGATATCAGCCAAAAAAGTCGCGCGACATTTTTATCATATCTAGTTTGCACGAAAGTTCGTTCAAGCGTTTTCAGTCCGGGAATTTTGATGTCAAAAATGCAGCTCGCTCTAGTCGCCCTCATACGGATAAAGTCGATGCCATTTTCGATATTTGGGTACCAAACGAGCTCACTGAAAGAAACCTAATAAATCGTGTACTCATTTGCGATTCTCTATTGAAATGTAATGAAACCGAACCATTTTTGAAAAGATTGATCATTGGTGATGAAAAGTGGAATACCTACGACAAGAACGTGCGAAAAAGATCATGGTCAAAGAGTAGTCAAGCTCCACAGACTGTAGCAAAATCCGGATTAACACGCAATAAGGTGATGCTGTGTGTATAGTGGGATTGGAAGAGCATCGTTTATTATGAGCTTTTACCGCCGGGCAAATCATCGACTTTGATCTCTACTGCCAACAACTAATGAGACTCAAGCAAGAAATTGAGAAAAAACGGACGGAATTGATCAACAGAAAAGGAATCGCCTTTCATCATCATGATTTTAGCCTTGGTAAGGAAAGGGGGAGATCTCCCGCCGGGTAAGCTGGTCGGCCCGGGGAGCGGCCAACGCTCCAAGTGGTAGTTTAGAGCTATTCTATATATACTGTTTTTACTTCGGAACTTATATAGCGCGATTTAGGCTTCGATGTTCCCCTGCTCAGACTGGAGGTCGATAGTGTAGTCCGATTGCCGGTGCGTCCTTAATGCCGGTGGGGAAACCATGCTGTGTGCGTAGGGGCAAGTGTCGCTGGTGCGAACAATATGCCGGTGTGTAATGCATGCCGTACTACGCACTTGCAAGTGATGCCGGTAAGAACGATGTGTCGGGGCAAGTGCTAGAAGTCTGTCTTATAAATCTGCGGTGAGTCGAGAAGAAGGCACGTAACCTGCGAGAGTACTATGAAGCAGAGGCGAGCAGTAAGGCTCAGAGCCGTGCCCAACACTGTAGAGCAGAGAATAGCTTGAAAGAACAGGAAGCATTATTCCAGTGCTGCGATGAACCTTTTGAAGCTAGATACCATCGCCGCCACATGATAACGCCAGACCACACACATCTCTGGCCACTTAGCAAAAATTGAGAGAGCTTGGTTGGGAAGTGTTAATGCATCCACCATATACTCCTAACCTTGCACCCTCAGATTTTCACCTGTTTCGGTCTCTTCAGAATTCTTTGGGTAGTGTTAGGTTAACATCAAGGAGGACTGTCAAAACTACTTGTCGCATTTTTTTGATCAAAAATCCATAGATTTCTACAGCAACGAGATTATGTCACTACCTACAAGATGACAACAAGTTATCGAACAAAATGGCACATATATATATCTAGAATTTGTATATAAAATACGAAGAAACGTTTTCCCCGACCTTATACATTGTCGAAGATACGAAAGCATAAATAATCTAGAACAGAGAACCAACAAGGTTTTACACAAGCAATCCTAAAAAAACAGACTACTAGGCAGAAAAGGCGTCCTAGCGCCAAAATGGCAGTATATACACGTGTGTATAGTTTACGTCAGACGTAAAATATTCGGATTAACTAAGATAGTTTCTAGAAAAAGTCTGTGGCGGACAAATACTAAAACACATTTTCTTATCTGATGATTACAGTTATAAAATCGACGGCTCCGTGGCGCAGTGGCTTAGCAATGAGTTGCTGCGCTGGGGGCCGCGGGTTCGAATCCCACACGGAACAAGTATTTGTATGGCCTACAAATAATTGTTCCGGGTCTGGATGTTTGTCCTTGTGCAATTTGTGTTTGTAAACTACCTCCACGATACAGGAGAAAATCCTAGTGTGGGGATAACGTTTTTTTAATAAAAATAAAAAAGAATTAAAAAAAAGAATAAAAAAGTTATAAAATGTGCATCTGTGCAAAGTAGTATTCGGGCTTAAAGTCATACTTATTAGAAAGTTAAGTATAATGACTACAGAAATGTCAATAGAACCATCATCTGCGCTAGAGAATAAAATTGCACGTAGGTAATTGGTCGTGGTGATATCTATATTTTGTTTCTCTATTGTTTGTTTTGTTATTTTACGAAATTATCTTTAATGATTAGAATCGTAATAAAAATTAGTGAAAATAATAATTGTGAAAAGTTTTATAAACAGTGTTTATTTCTAAAATTTTGTATTTTTAAATTATTTTTTAAGAGGTAGAGACATGCTACGGCTATATTGTAATTATAACACGAATGGTTCGGTTTGACCGGGGAAGGACCACGCTCTCACAGAATACCAGCGTAAAATAGCAGCTTAATGTTGCTGTTTCGTATGGTGAGTGTAGAGAACGGGAGACCCTTTTTATTGGAAACGAGGCATTGCGTCTTAGTCCTCAGGGGCGACAACGCATCTGCATTTTGATTCTTAATCGAGGATGTACGAATGTACGATGTCTATAGGCCACAGCATCCACTTACCATCAGGTGGACTGTATGCTCGTTTGTCACTCTTATTCTATTAAAATAAATAGCAATTTTGCTATGAAATAGTAACAAATATAGAGATTCATCTAATAAAGATTTAGGTATATCTTTAAGTGTTTGAATGGATAACATCTCAACTTTTAACGCAAATTGAAAGTGGTGTTGCTGGTACAGCCACTTAGCGGCGACAGGCAGTAATTGCACGATTTCTCTTAAGGGCCAAGCCGTTTAAGAATCTGACGACTGTCGTGATCAAACCGGAGCTTGCGTAATAATTTCACCGCAATCTTCTATCGAAACGATAGTAATCGAATAATAGTACCAGTACCTACCGTAACCACATCATTCACTACTTATTATTATTTTAAATTATAATATTATATTGCAGACAATACGTTTCTCTACCTATTTCTGTACCTATTTTACTACGAGTAAAAATGTTACGAATAATTTAAATATCTCTTTAAATAAAAATCAATTGCTGTCCGTTAGTCTCGCTAAAACTGAAAAATGGCTTGACATATTGTTATAAAATTATTTGTGTGTGTTTAAATGAGTCTCTGAATAGTTTAGATTCACAACTGGACCCTGTAGGAGGCGCTCTTGTCGATATCCAGAAGTTACCCGTGTGAAGCCGGGGCGGATTTCTAGTTGATTATAAAAATACATTTTACTATTTATTGATTCACATTGTATAATTCAATTAATAAATCTTTGTGAGAATTATAAAACTTAAGATAGGCCTTAAGCTTTCACTCGACGACGAATTTAAAAAGTAGGTACGTTTGATATGAGACTTTAATAATTAAACTTAAAAATAGGATAAATTGACTTCAAAAAGAATAAAACAATTTCCACATAATAAATTCTGAAGTCGAAGTTTTAATTCTTCGATACTTACTTCTCTTTTTTACACGGTTTTTACATTTACATACATTTTTTAAAGATATAGGAATATCACAAGTTCAAGGTAACAACTATATATATATATATATATATATATATATATATATATATATATATATATATATATATATATATATATATATATATATATATATATATATATATTCTATAGTTCCACCCTTAAGGGGACCTATTATATTTAAATTATAGTGCTTAGTAAATGTTAGCATCGGCTGGGATTTTAATATTGTGAAGATAGGTTACCATAACGTGTCGTCAAATATAATTCGTTTTTGCGTTATGGCATAAATTGTACTCTCTATTGTATATCATTACACAATTTTTTTATCTATTTCAAAATGTTTTAGGTTTTATGTTGATATTGATTTACATACATCAATAAAGTCCGCATAAATTTTCGCAGTGAACCGGAACGTAGGTAGAGCATCCGGTAAATCACAGAAAATTAAGTGTGGCCTGTGAACGCTACATGTTTCGATTATACACGTGATCGAAGAACTGTATAATATTTTTCAATGGGCGTTTTGAAACGTTTAATAGGTTTTTCAATTCGACCTAAATTAAGATAGTAAGCTCTTTAGTAAAACTTTAATTTCAAGTAAATTAGGTACGTCTTGTATAAAAAAATGAAATACGTACTTACTGTAATATTTGTCAAAACACTATATTCAAGACGGGAAATCAACAATAAAACGAAGAACTTAAGAGTAGAGCTTGAAAAGAGTAAAGTACATAGGAAGGAAAGGTCGAAACTTACAATTCGTTATGAAATCTTTTTTTTATAGAAGAAGGCTGACATACGAGTTCACAGTCCATCTGATGGTAAGTGGATGCTATGGCCCATTAGACACCTACATCTATGTACTGTAGATAATCTCTTTATGCGTAGATCGAAATCAAAAATTAATAATCGAAGCTGAAGGAAATTGTTAGTGCGGAGGGTAAAAAACCACAGTAAGTAGGATATGTAACGGCACAAGATATTCCGATAAGCGCTGTATTTGAATGCCAAAGGTGTGTGGGACGTTACATTACGGAACAAACATTACGTTAAACTTAATTTTCTGTCCTCTTATTTCCAAACATAAACTAATGAGGTATATGAGGAGAACTAACGTCCCAACGGATGTGAATAAATTGAGATTTTTTTTACATTTTAGACCATAAGTCCACAACAATATTGACTTATAAATGTTATAGTAGATATTATTAGTTACATATCATTTTGAGTGTAGCAAAAGAAGCACGAGAGTAGAATAAATTATGTAGAAATGCGGTCATTAAGGAGTATGTTAGGACTGAATCTGAATGGTATGGTGAGAAATTGTGTGATAAGAGAAAAATGTGGTTTACAAGATGATGTTGTGATCAGGATTAAGAAAGTGTTACAACTGTGTTTACACAGTGTTAACACAAAACTACGACGCATGCGCATCAGTGTGTACTGTGTATGTCATTATGTAAATGAGACGGTGCGCACCCACAATAGTACAAGTTGAATGAAGAACAATGTTTAGCAATTGTTGTCGTCGGTGAAATCACAGCCACACAGATTGTATTTCCATACGTGTTATACAGGTAAAAGCTGGTTTCTATACATGTGCTATAAGGTACAGAAGCTAGAACAAGAATGCATTCCGTTTTATTGTTATTCTGCCTTTTGTTATGAAAAATAAATACTCTAATTAGTTGATAGGTCACAAGTTAAATAACATTCCAGAAAAACTTCATAAGTTAATAAAAATATATTATTTAGATCACAAGGCACAGAAAAATTTAGCCAGTTTTTAGACAGTTGTAAACAGTATCATTTTCTACTATCAGAATATAATATTCACTAATAATCATTATCGCAATTGAGTCCTATGATATTGTTGGTGTCCTTTAGTACATGTACCGATTGTTTCTAAAATTACTCATGCAATTCTTTCTATTACGCAATACAAATTACTTGAATGGCGTGTCATTGCTTTTTAGATATTTTAGATATTGATTGACCTCTACTGTAGCAATTTACAGACAAATATGAGAAGTCTGTGAAAAGATTTTATTGAAAACAAGTAATATATAAGTCAATGACTAAGTATCAATTTTTAATCGTAGGCTTGTAATTAGTAACATTTATATAGCTTTATAATATTTATTTATAAGCCTTACTAAAATAAATAAATAAATAAAATAGAATAAAAAATAACTCGGTAAACAATTGATCTGTTTATCATAAAAAGGTTTGCTTAATTTATTTGGAAAAGGACTGATGTATTTAAACATATTTTTCATTTTTATTGTCTGATGTAATTAATTATAAATATGTATAAAACAAACAAGTTAAATTATTAAAATGGAAACAAAATCACAGCACAGTATTATGCTTGGCTTGTAGTTATGTTTGGCTAGTAATTTATTTCAATTAGCAATATAAATCTAATTAGAAATTCTTTAAATCACAACCTCATATAAGATATTGAATAACTAGGAGTATATGATTATATACTATGTATATATATTATATACCTACCTAAAATATATTATGCTATTGGCTTTACGTCAGTGTTCAGCCGTTTCCATATAAGATTCAATTCATTATCAATGAAATCGTTACATGTCCGTTTCTCCAGCATATCGTTTTTGATTCACTTTACATATTTTATGAATATCGACCAAACTGCAGTTGCGTGCTCGCTTTAAGTAGATTAAACAGTTTTATCGTATCAACGTTGACTGACGCGATAATCGCAAACCATTCATATTAACTTGAAAAGATACAGTACAGGCCTTTCTAAGAGCGAAATAATTTTAGCGCTTTGTAAAGTAAAAAGAAATAAGTTTCAATAGGAATGGCAATTTATAATATGTCCAAGAATCAAAAATATTTTAAAATATAACACAAGAGCAATGAGCTTTAAGTAGTAGGTACACGGGACAGCGAAGGGGTTAATATTCACTTGCACTTTTTATTAAGGATTTCATAAGTTTTGTCAATGTAAAGAGAATCCATCACTCCGTTTTGTCTCATGGAAGAGGCAACTATGGTAAATGCCAGAAAAAATATATGGCTTCTGGCAGAGTTGTTTTTTATATCTGAAGTGACAACGAACTTACATGCATGATATCATCAAGCACGACGGCTTTACGTGCTTTCTGAGGCAACGGCGGTGTCTCACCCCCGTGCCTCGTAAAGCCGTTGGTCCTGCGCCTGATCTCTCTACGGTCGTGTCGGTTTACCGTCCCATTAGACTATGAGAGTGACGGAACAAAGAGCGCACCTGTGCTTGCGCATACCTTAGGCATTATAGTCCTGTCCTGTGCAAATGGCTAATCTCCATTGAGGCTGGCCGCCGTGATCGAAATTCGGTCTGGAGGACATTATTATTACTGCAGTAAATTGACACCTGAAGCCAACTTCAAACAAAGAAGTTAACGGATGCGTTGTCACTTCTGAGAACTAAGATGGATTGCCTTGCAGCCTGCAATTGTACTGACTCTCTTATATCTATATCCTTCAGACGGGAACACACCAGTGCAAGCAGTTCTATTTGGCTGCAGAAATACCTATAAACATCTCGCTTACGCCAGATGTAAAAATATTAAGACCGGCGAGCGACAGCAGCGTCAAACTTGTAAGACGTCAGTCCGCCTGCCAAGCGTGACGATTAAGGCAAATATTCCCTACAACGGTGGGGGCGTATGAATGTATGTAAGAAGAAAAATATATCACTCAACTAGTATTATACTTATATCATTGATATAAATGTACTACGCACTAGATTTCGCATTCCGAACATTCACTATGTTCAACTGAACTGTACTGCAATCCGTACACCTTACTTTAGTGTCATTTAGTGTGGCTTCAATATTCATGCAGCGTGGAGCGGCGATAATAATACGAGATTTCAAATTAAAGTTTAAACCTTACGTAAATAACAATTCAGTAGTCAAGTAAGTAAAATTTTTTGTTGTTCAAGAAGTGCATAAATAGGTAATAATATCGTAATATTTTACTATCTACCGCGCATGCGCGAAGACATAGAGTGGCGCACATTTTTTGTTTGGAAGAGCTTCTCTAGTACGTAGTACATATAACTCAAAGACTTATATACTTTATTTGACTTTTCTTGCTGACAGTACATAAAATAGTAATACTAAATAAACCGTTACAGCCTTTTAAAGTCCACTGCTGAACATAGGCCTCCCCCATAGATTGCCTCATAAAGGGGATATTTGCCATAGTTGTCACGCTTGGCAAGTGGGTTGGCAACCGCAGTTATTAATTTTTAGGCGTTATTAGGAAGACACTGCCGCCCATCTCCTGATTTGTTTCCCACAGTCCCATCCATGCAACAGCAGAAGCTGCCGTGTGGTAGAGCCACTATCACTTTTAAAACCTTGTAAAACTTGTTTCTACGTAGGACTGGAGAGAAGGATGGTATGATAGATGATGGTAGAGTAGAGAGAATGTTTGGGTTATCTATACAAATAAATAAAATTGAAGTGTCTGTTTGTAATGTCAAAATAACAACTTTTTACTAAATGCATATGAAAATGTATATTGTACTTTAACACAATTTTTAAAAGTTTTGTCTGTCTGTCTGTCTGTTTGTTCCGACTAATCTGCAAAATGGCTAGACCGATTTTGATGGGACTTTCACTGGCAGATCGCTGATGCTATAAGGACTAACTTAGGCTACTTTTATTTTAGAAAAAGAATAGGGTTCCGTTCCGTAAAAAAAACCCATGAAATCCAATCGTAATAAATTCAGCGCGGACGAAGTCGCGCGGAACAGCTAGCAAGTAATAAGCTTTAAATAATTTTTTGAGACAAAGAGAGATTTAGCATGTCAAATGTAGAAAGAAATATAAACCAGAAATAAGAATCATCAAGGGCGAATCAGTAGCCGCTTAAAGAAATTCGTTATGACTTTATCTGAAATATTTCTTTTTCAGTAGAAGAAGCTTTGTTTTCAAAACTGTAAATTTCGATATAAGTATTATTAATTACGTATAGATAAATCAAACGCATAGAATACATTCGCAAGACATGGCATGATGGCTGAATAGCAACAAATGAAAAACGGAATTAACGGAACGGAATAATATAAATAAACTTATGTAATCTTTAAAGCATAATATATGTTTTAAACTTAATTTATGAATAAAATTTAATGATTATGCTCATTATGTAGGTTAACGATCTTCATTTACATGAATTAAACGTTATTACGTGTGAATTTATTCGGTGTTTGTTAATTATTATTTTCAATAAACCCAGTTCTTACACAAATTAAAAATAACTCATTACCCTACCTGCAAGTACTTGTTCCGCTTCTGCTCTCTATAAAGCCGTTTCATATGTTCCGCCTGCTGTCTCGCTAGTTCCCGCTCCGGTACAAGCGGCAGCGGGTCATGGCGTACCGGGCATCTATAGTGGATGTTCACATCGCTCTCCACGTATCGGCGGCTGGGTGATTCTGTAAACACAAAGGTGTTTAGAAATAAAGGTAGAACAAAAACATGAAGGGAATGCTGTGTTATTGAAAATACTGGTTTGTTATTAAACTTTATTTATTCCATTGATCGGTCGTTTCGCATGCCAATACTTGTCTTACTGTAAAAATAATCTTATATGATAGAATATAATATTTATATGTTAATATAATATTTGACACAGTCGCAGGGCCTAATAGAGTTGGCCTCTTTCCTAATTTTAATGTATATATTTCGAAAATAAATATTCATATATGAATTGTAAGTGGTTGTCCTTTACCACTGAATATAAAGTAGATCAGGAGATCAGATCTGGAATAATACAGAGGATTGCTTACACAATCTATGAATATTAAAGAGGTCACCCGGCACCTATGTGCCGAAAAACTGTACACAAACAATGTTTGAGTCAAATGGTGGCGCCTTGAAAGAATCTATCATGTTATCTTTCATAAATCGTGGTATACCATCTTGTATATGCCAGCAATGTCAACCGTGTGATATTGGAATGCTAATCTGTCTACCCAGAATGTGGCGATAATAGTACATTCTCTTTCTGTGATAAACCCTCTTTCATTGGTTAACTCTTTACTGTAGACCATACTATAGTTACTAGCAACAGTTAGAGTTGTAAGTATTCATGTTGGGTTTGCTCAATATCCTCAATTTGCGAGAGTAATACAAATCTGAAATTATTGCAAATAGGGAACCGACACACGATTGAGATAGCGTTTATTGGGTTGATTATCAACTGTTGCTGTTTTAGCTGCTGTTTTATCTTAAATATCGCATGTAATTTAAAAAATTAATAAAAGTATTTCCGAGATTATGATTTGCGCATAACCTGTTTATTTAAAGTACGGTACTTACTACATTTAAATTTTCAAACCACATATTATACCACAGTTTAGTTTGCCACAATATTATAGTTCTCAATTACAAAATCTATCAGTGCATAAATAATAACAAAACAGGTATTACATAAATTTGTTCATTTATTATTTCTTTCTTAACACATTTGAATATAATTTAGTTACAGTTTTACAGTTTAATTTAGTTTAGTTAGTAATTATTTTAATGCTTTATTATAAAAGAAATGAAATTAAAACCTTTTACAAATTATTCAATAATAATAATATAATAAAAAATAAAAAGTACACAACGTTGAAGTTTAAAGTATAATGTACTTACGTATATTACTTCAATGGTACACGGCATTAATTACAAAAATTGAAAAAGAGAGTAATTCTGATAGTGGTATAAAAGGAACTTAGATCCAAAAGTGAAAGTGGTTCTACTAGACAGAGCTTCATGGTGGTAATCGATGCCGCCATGAAGCTCTATAACATAATCATTGGCTTAATGTTTCGGGTGTTGATTATATGACGGGACGTAATATTGTATAAAGTGAGCGGAACCGGTTTCAAGCGTATACTAGGAATTCTCCGTTACTATGTTCGCGGAAGGAAAACGTGGTGAGGAAATCTTTAAGTTTTAGTAATAAAAACATTCGAGGGCTACACAGCAGGGCGACGTACTCGTATAATATTACGAGTAAGCCGTTACTAACTACCTACCTTAGTTCTTACTCTTCTGTAAATTATTTCATATAAAATGGTCTATTGCTTAAATTATATTTGTGTTTTATAGATTTAAGAAATCCTCCTAACCGTTTATTTATAATTTTCTTTCATGTTCTATATAGAATGTAATTGAAAATCCATAAATCAGAATAAAGTAAAATGAAAAAAAAAAGACTAGCCTGGGTAAGATTATTATATATAGTGAGAATATAATTCAAATTTTTCATTTGGTTTGAGAGCATTGGTTTTATCGTAGATGATGAAAATTGCGAAAAAATTATGTAAATTACATACATGCCCATGATACTCATGTTGTTTTATTTTTACTACATTTATCGTTACGACTTGTATGTTGAAATTATTACAACGAAAAATGATGAATTATACGATTCTTTATAAAAAGTCTGTGACTAGGTGCGAACAGAAATAATAACGTAAAATGATTTGCTGAATTTTACTCTTTTAAATAACTACACAAGACAGTTTGAGTGATATAACAGAAAAGCAACATTACGTGTACTACTTTGAAAGTACGACGATTTTTTTTTAAATTAAACGGTGCTGTAACGCGTAAAATAGTAGTTTATTTAAGTGGCTTTATTTTTATTTTACACACCTATATTATAATCCCTGTCAGGTAGTTAATATAAGATTAAAAAGCTAATAGAATGCAACCAACTTCAAGCAAATGGATACAGGCATATGTAAGGGATATATAGGTATAACTTTGAATATTTTACCGTATGTAACAAAAAATAGACTTGGATATAGAAAAAGCATATAAAATAATAACTTCAGCAGTTTTTGAGAGGTAAAACGGCAATTTTTGTATACACACTGCCGGTGCGTCGCCCTTTTCCTTTCCGAACTTGGGTGACACTCTGCAGTGTATCTAGATTTATATGATTATGTACAAATGCGATTCAAATAATAATAGGAATGCCAATGACCTCGAATGACCGCTTATCTGTCAACTGTCACTTGAAAAGTACGGATTGCAAAGAAAATTTTATTTGCGTATTATTAACGTTTTTTAACGCTTTATTTAACTGAGTATTATCAAATCTACTGAACTTTTAATTATTTTTACAAATTAATTTAAAATATTGATACTAGTCGGTGGAATATTTTAAATAACTACATAAATCCATGTTCTATTTCTATAAGGGAAAGCAGCATTGATGATAATGCGAAATAAAGAGCAAAATTGAAATGCTAGATTCAAATTAACACTTTCACTGACCGGTTTTCAGACACAATAGTAAGACAATTAATAGCAATGACCTATATGTAGTGCACGGAACAGCGAAAGAATTGATACTTTTTCGTTCATGATTTTTTTGTAAATAAATATTATTTCAAAAATATCAGTTTTGCTCTCCCTAACTGGTTTCAATTGACAGCTATGACGTCACAATATGGCGCCAGGTCAGTCCTATTCTTATTTGAATCACATAGTATATAAATATTAATCAGCTAGGTAGATTTATATTATACAAAATAAATAATTACATATTTACAGTAGTTATTCATTGCCTTCTGAAGAAGGTGAAGAAAGATATATTAGTAATATCCGAGAGTTTTACCTTTGAAGGTTTTTCAATTTATTTTCAAGAAGATGAAACTATAATAATTTTTGATACACATGAAATTGTAATAATAACGGTCGTTTAAAACAACCTTCTTGATTGATATTAATAGAATGCAGCATAATGTACAGCTAATTATGTTATGATGTTATTATGCTATTCGAACCGTGTAGTGGCGGATTAAGGATATCCACTACCTCATATCATCCCGTGGTTGTTGTATGAGGCAACAGAGGTTAACAGAACCAGGAGATTAGCAGTAGTATCTTCCTGATAACAGCTGAATAAAAAAAAACTGCGCTCGCCAACTATAGCAAATATGCTACCTATGAGGCAATATATAGGGTAGGCCTATATTCAGCAGTGGACTTTTGATAGGCTGTAATGGTTTAGTATGGTATTAAGACATTCAAAATTCTTCTGGTATTACTTTCCATATGTATAATGTACTCTGAGAGTATTACATCTCACTTTAAGAGATAGTTTGTGGTAACATAATATAGGTAACTTTGCCATTCAGAATAGCCAAATTCCATTAAGAATCAAGATGTGTTTTTATCCCTGTGAACTAAAAATATTTCGATACCAACAATTACATGAATTTATAATAAATATGACAGAGTTTAATACATTAATAATACGGAAGTACTTTAAAAGTTTTGATAAAATTTCGATGCTTTAAAATGTGTAATTGGACGAAAAATGGTATGGTGTTACTACCATAAAAATAACACAAGTGCCATTTATTTATTAAAAGATAAAATGTAGCTAAATAAAAAAAGTACAGTTAAACTGTTTTTCAATTCATTGAACGGATTAATGATAAATAACACGGATACAAGAAATTCAATCATGGAACAGTTGTGACTGACAGACGTGCTGCGAAGGCCTAACGAAAACGAAAGCCCTTTTTAGCATTTTTGTTGGTTTCCATCAACTTTCACAACAAATAGACATTCGGGGCACGCTTCACGCAATGCTACACTACGTGCTATAGAATCTACTTAACTCTCGACCTGTTAATCAAAGTTAGATAAATCTCATCTTATTTATAATATTTACATTCTGATTTTATAAAGTTGTAGAAAGGAATTTGATATAAAAATCAAGTTACATTTAATGAAAATACGGCGTCTGTTTCAAAATATAGACAGTTTTTTGTATTTGTTTTTTTAGTGGCAAATTTTTGATTTGTAAATAAAATAAATAACTTTTCACTTTAGAGTAGACAGATAATAATAACATCATTACAAAACATAATTAAATTCTAATACTTAATTATTTTTTATTTCACTTTTTTTTTAAATGATAGTATAGGTGTATTTTACAATATCTTAAACAAGCTTATTAGAATTATTCTTTGATATGCTTACATAATCTTTGTGATAATTTGTAAAATAATTGAGCAAAGTATAGAAATGTATTTTATTTTAACATGACCTCAAAACTCTTTTAGATTCGTAACTTCTTAGTCAAACATATCCTATGATCTATGTTGACGAAAACAGCTTTTCCGATGTATATTTAAACCTAAGAATTTTTTGGATAAAAATTGTTTTGGGTAGTTAGTAGATTTACTTAAAATTTCATTATCATAGGGAATAGTTACAATTACCCAAATTTATTAATTAAAAACAAATAATTAAATAATAAGATCGATATTGTTATAATTATATATAAGACTGTAAAATGTTCATTAATAAAGCTTGTTTTATTATTTCATAAAATAAGTTCTTTTTAACTAAAAATAAAATCAATTAAATAAACAAGTAAACAATCAAAATCTCCTTTTAACTAACCGTATGTAGTCATTTTTTTAATTTGTTTTATAATTCCCATCGCAGTTCAAACACTAATTTGGAAACAATTTGCACAAATTTTGGAGAAATAATTAATTTTAATTATTCGAAGTAAAGCACAGCACTACAGAGTCGAGGCGTCTTTCGCCTCACCGCGCGACCACCACGTTTGACAGTTGTTAAGATCAGTTGCACTTTCTTTTACTCGACTGGTTTGTTTCTTGCTACAAGTAACTTATGTTTACATGCATATGTAACATTACCATATTTGACTTTGCTTTACCGACCAGCAACGTTCGAATATACTGAAATTTATTATTAATGGCATATCTAATGATAAAAATTAGTTCAGCTTTATTTTGAATTTTACTTGTACTTGTACAAACTTCTTAGGATATGAAGTATAAACCGGTTTTAAAATATAAATGTATATATGAAAACTTGAGATACTTTTATCACACAACATGATCACATACATACATCGAAAATTATGGTAGGCATGTAAACAAAAATTAAATGTTTTATAAAAATACCGATTGAAGCTTATATACGTCTCGACCGTAGGCATATTATGCTTCCTGCCATCAATTCGTGAATGGTTTATAAACAAACTAATAATCATAACGATTATCATCAACACAGCCCATCATACGTTCATTGCTGAACCCAAAGATTGCCACAAAATACGGTCCTTAAGGACTTCATGTTTAATCAGATACTAACTCCATTTAATAGGCTGTCTCTTTATATTCTTATTACTTCTATATGGCTGCTACTTGAGGACCATTCTTCCTGTTCACCGGTTGTCGGCTCTTTTGGCTTTGGGTTGTCGGTTACTCTGGTTCAATATCTTCAATGAGATTCTATCACGCAGATAAACTATAAGCATAGCCCACTCCATAGCTCCCTGAGCGACTTTTAGCTAATTAAATAATAATGGCAAGTAATAGAAACGCACTTACTATAAGGTAAAGGCGCATAAACGTCGGGGTAAACATCAGTCCTATTAATCCATTCTGTAACGTCGTGTATCGTATGACGTTTTAACTCGCCATTGGCATCATTTAATTTGCTCCTTAAGACAACTCCATTTTTATAATTATCATCCTTACAACTTCCGCTATTCATTTTTATGCATTCTGCAGATGTTGAATTATTTTCCGCTTGTAAGTGATCTTGATATATCATACCAAAATTATTTTTTTCTTTATTAAATATATTATTTTTTTCTTTCTCAGCAGCTGAATTCGATTCCTTGTGTGAATTTTCGCATAATTTTTTGATTTTGAAATCATCAGTCAATTCTTCGGTATTTTTATTTATACTTGTGTCCTTTATTTCACTTACCGATTGTACCTTTACAATGTTTAGCACCACATCAATATCAGATAGTGGTGTTAAAATGGTTCTTTTTTCCAATAACTCTACACTTTTTTCACTATCCGAATCATATTTTGAAACAGAATCGTTTGAACTGGCCTCTTTCGAAAAATATGACGAATCATTGTGTGGTTCTTCGCTGTCGTCATACAGCAAATTTTTTTTCACATATCTATTTAATGCCACTAAAGATTTCGAAAGAGATCCCGAAATGGGCACATCACTAAAAAACCCATCGTCATCGTAAGTTAGATAAGCGGCTTTGCATTTTTCACTCATTTTGGAAGTTAAGGATTCCAAACACTAATTCAGCATGATTTATATTCACCAATCGGGTCCGGCTGTTTACGCTAAACTAAAGCCACGATAAAGCTTTATCACTAAACACTTAAAGATAAAACTTGTCGATATCACTAGTTTCTTTGTAACAAAAACGCAATATCAAACCGTTCGTGAACAGGAAGCTTGACAAACTATTTAAGTATGAAAAAACTGAGCGAACAGGTTTTAGCCGAGGTAATCTCTATGACGCAAATATATCGTTAAGAGTAAATAATCGCGATCTGATAAATAAAATATATCCACAGACTTAAATTGAGACTACATATTATGTCGTCTGCGATCAGACGAATAACTTTTGCGTCTAGGCGGCAATTGCTTTAAACAGAACCATTGTTTCCTTTTTCACACAGATTTTTAAGTTGTAATTGCATCGCCTCTCTCTATGCGATAAGTTGGTATCGGAAGGAAAAGGAATGGTGATGACTCTTGATGTAATAAAACAATAACATTATAAAAATAATACAACTAGTAAGAATTATACTTGCCTGTGTCTGAATAACTCCCGTGTGCTATTCTGCGTGGCGGCTCTGGCGCTGAGTCGGTCTCTATCATAATTAATAAAATAGACTAACATGAACAAAATAATAATATAAAATGTCTAATATTAGTAAAGAAAATAAAGTTAAATACATATTACATTCAAAATTTGCAGGTAAAAACGAAAGGTTGAAGCTAATAAAAATGAATTTTACTGGGATTAACACATATAGTAAAAAATATTGACTCCAATTTTAAACATACAAATTGATAAAGTACTGTTATTAACCTTGAAATGTGACGGTGGGGCGCGATGGCGTGACGAAAGGGCCCAGACGGTAGGGCCACGCAGCAGGCGGAGGTCGTGGAGGCGTTCGAGGAGGCTCATAGCGACTAGCTGGACGATGTGCCGAAGGATCAAATATTTGTTGCTCTACAGAATCGTATTTTAATTTAGAGCTAAGATTCGTTTCTTTTGATACCGATTGCTTTATTTCCTTTTTAATTGGCGATTTACTGCCTTTTACGAAAACTGAAGGATCTTTAATTGATCTGTTGTTATCACTAGGCTTTGGGTATCGATGAGCAATCCAAGTACAAGCTAGATATGGCGCAATATCCTGTAGTTCGCGCACATCAGGAGCAGAAGAATATATAGGACCTAGAAGTGACATTGCTTCAAAGCGACGTCTGATACGTTCAACTTCACCGGGTCGACATTCTAAAGCTTCTTCAGCAGATCGAGATCTAGGTGAAGAACGTCTACACAGTACTGCTAACTTTGAAATAATATCAATATGAGGCATAAAACGATTTTTTGGACGAAGTGGGACTCGAGCCACTGGTAGTATGGCTCTACACTTATCACGGTGAGACGAGATCCTTTCAACAGAGGACCAGTTATTATGAAGGCCATTTCGAGCGATTTCTGGATCACTTCGGTGTCTGCGTAGTACTGCTCCAGCCGCTGATGGCGAGTCGAAACGTCGTGCAATGCGACGTACTTCCCCGGCACGCGCCAGTTTTATATAAGTACGCCAATATCGCTCTGCATCGGGCGATGGAGTACGACTGCGCCACATTGCCTCGTCGCTTGAATAACGTAGCGTGTCAGGCGTGCGTCTATCGCTAATGCATACTTCCGAACAAAGCGAAGACGATCTTGAATGTAGGTCAGGTTTGGATGGCAAAGATAAAAATTTATTTTTTTCACATTCACCAAACATTTCTTTCAAATTAGTACATGACTGGGATTGTGATATTTGTTTAAGTTGCGGTTCATTATTTTTAACATCAAAAGATATATTTGAATGCACTGCAGTATTTTTTTCATCAGTATTTTCTCTCGCATGATATATGGTTTTTGGTTTATTTACTACATTGTTAACGGATTCAAAATACTCGACTTTTCTTAAAACTTCTTTACTTGGACCTTTAAAAATTACAGTTTTGTTAGAAAGATCTGAACTTCCAGTTTCTGTTTCGCTAGTTGAAGACTGATAATTAAATTCACTTTTTTCTGTTGGATGTACATGTATTTTTATATCATCTGCTTTCCCTTTTACCCCTGTGTCGCACAAATTTAAATCTTGATTTTCTTTAGTTTCAAGTAAATCGTTATCTTGTGATACAAATTGGGCATTTTTTAAATCAGTATTGTGATCTTTATTTAAAGAAATTGTTAAAACATTTTCTTTCTTGTTTATTCTGTTCAAGATTTCCTTACTCAATGATTGAGATATCTTTTTTTTTTCAATTTCACTGAGAGTCATTTGAATTTTATTAACATTGTTTTTTAACTCTTTTACCGAAGGCACCGGGCAAGTAATTGCAGCTATAGAATCTGATTTACATAATTCCAGCCCAAGTTTAGAAGCAGTAGGGGGTGTTACTAAAGAGTTGCATCTTACGTGCAATGTTGGTCTTTTTGAACAATATGTATTTTCGACTTCAACACTATATTTATCACTATCTTTGTTTGTTTTTGTCTCTACTTCTCTACTATATATTGCGTTTAGTTGATGTTTTAAAGCATTTACTTGTTCCATAGATAAACTGCTCCATAAACCATTACCCAACCCTATTTTTTTCTGTAGTTCACTGAGTGAAGAATCCTGTAGGAGTGTAATGGTAGGTTTTACCGTTGCATGATGTTGATTAATATTTGTTACATTTTTCCTATTTATATTGAACGCGGTTTCAGCAACGCTAGTTCCCCTCCAAAAAGGCTTATAATTATCTTTTGACTGATTTAACTGACCACTTAATCCCAAGTCAGGCTTTTTTTCAAATTCTTCTTTCAGATTCTCTACAGATTTTTCTTTCACTCTAAGTCCTCGTTCTTTTCCTGAGTTCCATCGAAAATCATTTAAATCTTTTGGGTAAAAAAGAAAATTATTCTCACTCTGTGCCAATTTTAATTTATGATAAAGATTATTTAGCTCTTCTTCTGCCCTTTCTATTGCACGTATTTTTTTCCAACGATCAAAGTCAATGATTTCTTCGTCTTTTCTTCTATGTCGTAAATCACAAGTAGATGTAGCCTTTTCAAGTTCAGCTACTCGTTCTAAATATGTATAATATCTGTTAAGTTCTCGAAATCTTTCAGTTCTAGGCTTACAGTTTTGTATGTCTTGAATATATTCGCAATATTCAGGGTCATTGGCGTATAAGTTTAAGTCTTTTTTTGTTCTAAACGAATCATTTTTATTAAATTCGTTTTTTTCGTATTCGTCGGCACTTCTCGTTCTATATTCTTTTGTAAGAGACATTTCAGATACTTGTTTGTTTAGTATTCTAGCATTGTGGATACGTCGGTATGAGGGGGACCTAAAAGCAACCGGTGATGTTGATTGACTCCTATTTTGCCAACCAATGCTTTTTATGACTTTTGGAGATGCTGGTCTTGAAGTTTGTGAAAAGAAAATTGTAGTAGGGCAAGTATCATTTTCAGATTTATTGGGCTTTTGCACATTCTTGGAACAAACAGATTTTGATTTTCTAGCAATGTTAACTCGATTTGGTGATAGTGTTTTACAATGCTGTGGAATAATAAATATGCTTTTAGGAGAAGTTGACTGTAAGTTAAGCGTCTTAGAAGACGATACATATGTGCTCTTTATTTTATTTTCTGGCGTTTCTTTTCTATGAAAAATAACGTTAGGTGATAAAGGCCTTGAAGTTTGAGAAAAATATATTTTATTTGCAGGAGGCTCACTTTTACTTCGAACGGTTGATAAAGATGATACTGATCCAAATCCGTCCCGTTTCGACAAGCTTGGAAATTTGTGTATTTCACCATCCATTTTACCTGGCCATGAAACCGATCGAGGTCCCGTGATTCGTATAGGACTAAAATTTTTGTCCCATATTTTAAAACGTGAAAGAGAAACTGGCTTTCGATGTATTAAATATGTATTTAACGAGTTAGGTGAATTTTGAGTTACATGCGGCAATGATTGAAATTGTTTCGCTTTTTGTAGAACCGAGTTATTTGTACTTTGTTCTGTTTCAGATTTTATAAAGACAGATGAATTTCCTAGAAAAAGGTGTTGAAAAAAGGAATTAGATAGAACTGAGTCTCGGGTTTTTTCCAGTTCCTTTGAATTTATGTGTTTATATGTTATGTCTCTCAAATAAACTGGACTACAAGGTTCACTCACAATATTTCCAGATTGCTTTCTTGAATCTACATCTTCTTGGTTCACAGAGATTTTAATATTCTTCTTATCGCATTTTGTCTTTCCTTCCTTTTTTGTTACAATACCTTTTAATTTTTTGTTACATGCTTCATGACAAGGTACACTTCTAGGCTTTATAATAACACTTTCTAAATTTTTTTTCTTTTTTAGATTTGTTACAACTGCTGTTTTTACACTGTTAGGTTTCTTAGAAATGGATGGAATATGCGAAGTTGACTTTGAAATATTTGACATTGTTGTAAGTTGTAATTTTGATTTGTTGATATCATTTAATGAAACATTAGTATTAGATAGGGTATTAATAGCTTTGAGTTTTTGTATTTTTTCAGATGTACGAACCATGTCCCTACTCTTGTGTGTGACATTTCTTGGTAATACCTTATTTCCCGCGAAAACTAAAGATTTATTAGGATTCGATTTCAAACTCGAAACAACGGGTATTTTGTTTGTATATTTTTCAGTATGTTTTGTTAAGTCTAGTCGTTCATTTCTTTTCTGTGAATTCCATAATTTATCTAAAGATGTAACTTTTTCTAATATATTAGTGATAGGCGTTTTTCTTCCAGCTCCATTTTCAATTATAACTGATGGTTGCGAATCTACGCATTTATTTCGCGAAGCGTACTCTGTAGGTTGTAAGGTTCTTCGAGGTGAACTAAAACTGCTTGTGCCTCTTTCACTGACAAATTTCTTTGTTATGGAATTTGTTGGATTTATATGAATGTTTCTTCTATTTACAGATGGAGGTGCAGAAGTGGACATTGCTCTGCGCTTAGATAAATTACTAGTATCTGTTTTAGTATCAACAGATCCTTTTTTGATATTATTTGTGTATTTTGTCTATTTATTTTATGACTCAGTTTGTTTTTAAGAAAATTTATATTTGATTCTTCTTGATTGTTCCGCTGTGCCAATTGTTTGTTCGGTGATATTGACAAATGTCTAGTGGAAGTTACTAGTTTCAGAGTATTGCTGTTTTTTGATGATATCCTTCTAGGTGGCGCCGGAGGACAATCGCTCATTATATCTGGTCTATTTAGTTGTCTTTTATTTCTAGTTGTAATAACTTCGCTGTTAATAGGATAGCAAACAACTTCGTGCTGGTGTGGTGTTTTTTTATGAACTCGTATCTTCGTCAGAGTGGAGGAAATCGGAATATATTCAATTTCCGATTCATCTGTGAAATTCCAATCGCCATTTAACAATGATGTCGCTAGTGAACAGTTTTATTTTGTTAGCCGTGAGCAATCAGTGTTTTTGTGCTGTTTTATCTTCAAACGCGTGTAAAACCTAATATTTATTCTAATCGTGATACTACAAATGTGCTTCATTATAACCATGTATATTTACTGAACGAAAATCAATTTGCGTGTGTTTAATTTTGGAGTTTATTTGCGCATGCACTAAATATCTAATTAACTTTACCTTATTAAGAGAAGATTTTGTCCCAGCACCATGTTAGGAGATTTCGGAGTATAAGAACGAGAATGTAATATAATAATATCAACTTACCGTACGTCTTATTATATATACTATTTTTTCCGATGAAAAACAATATATTATATCGCGACTATATCGATATATTGCAGTATATGGACATTACGGTGGATAGGCAATCGCCTAGACTTATTTTTTTAAGAACAACATAGGTCGAACATATTATCGTATTTGAATTGATTTTTTAATGGAGGAATGTAAATAATAAATAAAATAAACTGTTAAAAACAAGTTTCTAGTTACCGACACCGAATAGCAGGCAAAACATGCTTACAACGTTAGATAAGTAAATTAATTTTAAAGCTAAATTACTATTAAATTGAATTCATTTTATAATACTAGTAAATATGCAAAAATATTATTTATGCGATTGCATTCACCCGAAAACTTAATTCTATAATGTGATGACGAGACAAATATATTATAGTTATACTTTAACATACTACGCGAAATATAATTTTATACTGGATTATAATTGTTTAAACAATACTAAAACAATAATGGGTCAGTATTAATTTTAAGTAACAAAAACTTTTTATGATTTTTAAATACATAACATTTTTGTATAATTCTGTTCTCTTAAAAAAACGGTAGATTTCATTCAATCATAACTTCATAAATGATGAAAATTAAAACATTTGGTTAATATGTTTTACCTTGTCTAGGTGGAGCAGGCGAACGGAATCCTCGTAGAGGAGGTTCTCCTCCTGCCTGTAGATCTCTATACGCGGCACGTCGTTCTGCTGGTGATAGCGGCGTATCGTTCTCTTCCCGACGACGGAATACTAGCGTAGAGTCTGACTCATAGCCGGACTCTTTTAAGGCCCTAAAATTTAATTAATCATTTAGCAATGAAAATAGTGCATCGTGCCTATTATTTAATTCTGTATAAGTAAGGTTTCAGCCTTTATACGTTTACTACTTGGCACAGGCCTCCTCTAATTTCTAAGAGGAACTAAGAGCAAGAAAGTGTCCGCCACGCTGCCACAATCTTTTTTTATAGAATAAGGATGACAAACGAGCACACAGTCCACCTGATGGTAAGTGCATGCTGTGGCTCATAGACATCTACATTTATCCTCAATTAAGAATCAAAATGCAGATGTGATGTCACCTCTGAGGACTGAGATGGAATGCTTCGTTTCCAGTAAAAAGGATCTCCGGTTGTGTTCACTCATTATACGAAACACAGGAGCATTAAGTTGCTATTTCACACTGGTATTCTGTGAGAGCGTCGAGTCACCCCAGTCGAGCAGTCCCATTTGTGCTACAGCACCGCTGCTGCAGCAGCTGCTGCGTGGCACTACCACAAAAATTTATTATTGCCCTTTTTCAATTTCTCAGACATGCAAGTTTTCCTTCAACGCTGAGCACGTGGTAAATCTCCACTTAAAATTGCACAGTTTTATTGAACACGAATTGCTTGGGTTTTATGGCGAGCGCTTAGCTCCTGAGTTACAATGGTTGGAACTTCTGTTTACGAAAAATATTTATAAAATATAACATATATACTACAAATCATTTATTATTTGATATTTTAAGTTTTACTACTTATTTGTGATTTTCGTATTCAAGACCTGAAATAAAAACTTATAAAATTCTACTGCTTTCATATTTGCTGTTTTGTAATACAGCAATTTAAGTTTTAGGTTTAGTACCAACTTAAGGAGCGGCTAATCTAAGCGATTATATTCTAAAATCATTTTATTGCTACTATTAGAAGATTTTTTTGGTTTAAAATATATTTTGGGAGTGCAATTATTTTAATAAATATATCCAAAGCAATTACAATGAACTATCAGGGTAGGTCAGAGACTTAGCACTCGCTTAATTTCACAATACGCGAGCAACTCAGGTTTGATTTCCGCTGGCACCAATTGTAACTTACAACTTTTTACCACTGCGGACATGTGAATTCCGCCAACACGCACTGGAGCAGTACGGAATACATATAACTCCAAAAACTTTTCAAAAATATGAGGTGGCCTGTACCCAGCAGTTAGGCGTATATACGCTGTAACTTTGCTTCTTTATTTTTATACCTATGTATGATTTAAAAATAAAGAAGTACCTTTTACCTTACAAAGTTGATAATAAATGTGCTATTGTTTTGTCTATGGGGCAGGGGCATTAATTGTCTGTGGATTACATTCTGATTGCATTTTCTCATTGTCTTGTATTTTTCAACTTGTTAATAATACTTCTTCACCAGTTGTGAAAATTATTAGGTTATTTTATTTTGGAATAAAAATAAAGCGAGATATTTAGGTAGTAGTACCCATGAAACGACGATTGTCATGCGTGGGTATTACTGTCTGGGCTTCAGAGCCCTTTAACTTGAATGTGATGACTTCACATTGGCATAATTAAATCAAGAGACGCCAAATAAAAAAATAACCCTAAATTTTAAAAGAAGAATTGAATGCCTTAACGTTAGCAAGACAATTTTTGCATATTATTCTTGCTTTACTTTTGTTTTGCCATTCTGGTTGCCATCGGATTTAGTACAATTGACTTCATCTGGAATCTGTTGAAGTAACCGAAAAATAGTTATAATTATCATTATTATCATAGTCAGTTAAATAACACTGAAAATAAAAGCGTGAAGTATTTTACTGATGCGCGTTTAAAACATAGCTAATTTAGGTACATACAGAGCAATTGAGATCCAAGGCACCTGATACTGTGACCGTCAATTGCTTCCCTAGCGTGGTAATTACGGCATAAACATACTTGTTGGGACGTTTTCAGAGCTGAAAGTTGTCTTTAAACCGATAAAGACGGCCCACAATATAACATACTACTTCCACACATTCCTTCTTGTTTTTGTGGATGCGTAAATCTTAAGTTATGAAATGACATGCAACATAGGCTTCCTACAAAGATTGACTCATAGCCTCATAGTTGCCATAGTTGCCACACTTGGCAGACGGGTTAGCAATCACAGATTTTTAAATTTTCTTAATGTTATTAAGGAGACGCTGCTGCCCATCTCCTGGTTTGTTTCCTTTGTCGCCTCTTAGTGCACCCACGGGACGATAAGGGTAGGACCGTCTCTACACAGTAGTTAACTCACCTTGCCATGTTAGATTTCGATAATATGGTTGATGTGAGGTCCTTCTTTTCCTTTGGCGACGTTTGCGGTAGAGACGTGGTGCTTGATATATTTTGCTGTAAAAGTTTGTTCTGTTATATATTTTCCAAACCAGAATACATACCGTTAGAAAATAATTTCTTTTATTTAACGAATATAATTTAATCATAATAAGAAAGTTGACCAGCATGCTTCAGTATACAATACACAATAAGTATTGACTATTTTTGAAAAAGATTCAAACATGCTCCTTCATTTTAGTCCTACGTAAGTTGAGGTAAGAGTTTAAACACCAAAATAAAGCTAAAAAAATAATAAATAATATATTAGCAAACATTAGTGCACATAAAACAAGGATATTATGTATTTATCCTTACACGGCTGTTAATATGTATTTACAAAAGAACCAAATAAAGGTCTAAAATTTCTATAACAGTGTAACAGTGAATTTTTCCATAACATTTTGTAATCCTAACAATAACGAAAACTTACATATATGTTTTTACTTAAATTAGGACATATATTTCTAAATGATTATACAGTTTAAATATCAAACACATCATACTTCAAAATCTAAGTGAGAAGAACGTCTTAATTAAAAACACATATTAATATACTTAAATAGAAATATGTAATGAATACATTAAATTTATTTTATTATATCACACATGCGGTACATTGAGCTTAAATACACATATAAAGCGATATTTACTAAAGCTTTAAAATAATTAATTCAAAATATGCATTCAATACAAAAAATTATACTTAAATAAATTTTGAAATTAATCAAATCAATGAAATTTAATAACGCGACCGATGCTTAAACTATTTAAATTGGTATTTATTGGTATTTACATGTCACGGGTAGTTTAATTTTCATTATTTAGTAGTAAATAAACCAATAGTATATAATGTACAATCACTACTATAATAAATGTAATAAACGTTATATTAAGAAGGGCTGATTTTTCAACAATCAGATAAAAGTTATTCATAAAATTAATTACAAATTATGCACATATAAAATTGCACTTGTATGTATCAAATAGTTTATAATAATAACTTTTACATTCAGTCGGGTTATTATTTATTTGATACAAAATTGTTTGTATTCAAATAAACAGAAAAAGGCGTTTGGAAATGACATAACTTTGTTTATTAAAAGGTTTATAATATAGCCTTTTTGTAAATATAATTAAGTTTGTGGTGTCAATCGAATAATACTGAAATACTGACAAATTTTATTTGTCAACGAAATAATGGAATACGTTGGCGAGTGTGTTAAAAATCGTTCACCATTTTGTAAATCGCAAGAACGTAGCAAAAAACTGAATTCCAATATCGTGTAAGTTTGCCTAAAGGAAGTCTGTAACTATGTAAGAAATATGTAACTAATTTGAACGATAAATTTTTTGTGGCAATCACTTGTTAAGTTTGGAATTAGTGCCTAATTTAAAATTAATTTCAGCTGTCTGACACAAATGTGGTCGATTATCAATGGTTATAAGGCTAATGATAATTTTTTTTTTATAAAAATGAATGAATGAAATTTGATCGATCTTTATTTCAATATTGTTTTTTTTAAAACCTATAATAGCTTTTATTGTCCTGTAAAAAGTAATATCCTATCCTAATAAAGGAAAGTTATTAATGCCATTATAGTCAACCTGGGCGAAAGACCGAATACTGTGCAATGATAATTTTTATAGATATGTTATATGCCCACAAAACCACCAAAAAACAGCCGTCCTAGCGGCAGCACACACATTTTAATGTTTTACTCACATTTCACTACATTCTCTCGCTATTCGTGTTCTTATCGCACCAGTTCTGGGACGTCTATTGTTGTCCTTTTCTTTAAGCTTACGTAATCATAACGTCATATTTGTTAGCCAAGGGCCGGAGTGGCTAATTGACCATTTTCCGACGCTTCAGTTTTGGTGTGCTAGTAACGTATCTACCTTTTTTATATATAAATATCATTATTACTGTTATGAGAAAACATAGCGCGGTATTTGGAACTAATATTGTGAATAATTATCGAATCATTGATTTTACTTATCATTTTATAAATATCTGCGAACTTGACCCTTCTATCGACATTTATTTTCACTTATAATCATTAATAACCGTCCACTATAACAACAAATGTACCACACAACAAGCAGACAGGTTAAGGATCTTACACTTTTCTGGATGGCACGAGCGAGCAATGTGGTGTAAGGAGGCAGGGGGGAGTTGTCGTCTAGCCACTGTTAGTTCCACCACCGAATGCACCCACCACAGCGATGAAAACACCGTTAATACGTCAGTTAACAAAATATAAGATACATTGTTATTTAATGTTTAAATTATCGTGAAAAGCTCGGACCTTGATTTATTATTTACAGTAAATGAATATGTAAGTTAGAAATTTTATAAAGATATGAGTTAATTTTATTGATGTACAGTACGATTCTCAATTAATTTATGATTTACGAAGCCATAAAGAGTATAGAGAAGGTGGGAAGCATAGAAAGAATATTTTGTGAAAATAATTATTAACATGATTACATAATATGGATAGAGACACACATAAAATACTAAAAAATATTCGTACCCCATCAAAAATGTCCATGACCTCGTCCCACCACTAGAAAAGAAAAAAAACAATCTTGTTGTTGCTTAAGATATTTTAGCTGCTTAGATATTTTTGTGAAGAGTGAAATGTGGAACGAGCTGTTAGATCAATGGTGATATATACTTTTGTTTTATTTGTTTTCAATCATAAATAATTGTAACGCGATGATATTCCAATGATCCGTTTTAAATGTAAATGATATTATGAGTATTTGTATGATGAAAATGATGTCCATATTAGTAAGAGAAGAAACGTGCACCACGTTTTTAACTTACCTGTTTTGCTTCTTTATCTACTACAGATGATTTTCCAGGT
This sequence comes from Parnassius orleans, assembly GCA_029286625.1. NCBI lineage: Eukaryota > Metazoa > Arthropoda > Insecta > Lepidoptera > Papilionidae > Parnassius > Parnassius orleans. The sequence goes on along the minus strand of JAGSMP010000027.1, from coordinate 545,784 downwards.
ACATAATTTTCTATTCTCCCAGGTTGGTTTTTGTAAATTTCTTGACTAGCTCTCGCTGATGCCAATGTACTATACCTTAAATAAGAAATTAATTACAAATGATCAAAATTTCTACTCGTGATTTTAAATATTGTATACATTTTTGAATAATTATTCGCTAATTCAACTCATTCTGATGTTGACAATTCATAATCTGTATTAAAGAGGGCAAAAACTATCGCCATGAAAATCAAGTTGAAATCGACAATTTTAGCTTTATACATCCAATATATGAATCTATACTTATTAACTACATAATTTAAAAAAAGTGATTTGGATTGATTTATCATCCCGATGATGCCGTGAGGCGAAACTGGTCGGTGTTTAGAGTTATTAATTAAAATAATAGTTAAAACAAGTGCATGTGCCAATCCAAGTGACATTTCACCAACAATAAAACTTACTTATTGTTAGATATATACGACGAGAACGTATCGTCCCTTCTGTCTTCTTGTACGGAGGCGGTTCTTCTTCTAGGTCCTGTAGTAGCATCGCTATCATAAGCGTCGCTCCAAGTACTGGAGCCAAGTCGATTGCGCCCGCCCTCCGGCTCACTCAAATAACCAGAACGAGGATCGAAGTACGCGTACTGAGATTTACTGCTCGACACTCTTAATGGTGGTTGACCTGGATTACAATGATATCAAAGATCAAGAAATTTAGACATTTTAAAGTTTATAATTAGTACATTGCTGAGTTAATTATTGGATGATTGTTATTTAAAAAATTGGCTATTTTTCAATGTTTTTGATTACCATGGTACATTAAAGAAGATTTAAGTTACTTTTAACTTAATATTTTCTTTTTGCTCCATAATTAATCTATTTATCATAGTCAAAAGATGTTAACAACAGTACTTGTATAAAAAACACAATTCGTATTAACGAGTATTTTATGTTGTCAATTGAATTGTTGAAAAGAATGATGTGAAAATTTATAAAAATCCATAGATTTTTTTAGAAAATAATGGTGAACAAGCGAACACATAGTCCACCTGATGGTAAATTGATCCTGTGGCCCATAGACATCTACATGCAAAATGCAGAATGCGTTGTTATTCCTGAGGACAAACCTGAAATGCCTCGTTTCCAGTAAAAACGGTTTCAGCATACATTTTATTTCTAATTTAATAATGCGTTAAAAGTTAAAAAGCAAATCCGTCGTGTCATATCAGTAACGGTTAGTTAATTTGAGAAATAATTTTAAAAATATTTTAATAACTACGTTTAACAACTACGTTTAATGTTGTAATGTAATGTGTAAATTTTTCTCAAATTTTCTACAGGGTTTCCTGCTCAATGATAGACAAGGCTCTGGTAACCGACTGGCGGTAAGAATCATCTAAAAATGCTAAGCCAAACATTACCAACCAGTGATGGATAGCACCATTACCAGACGAAGGAATCGTCTCTGAGCTGATCAACCTGACCAGTATAAGCAAATATTCCAATGAACGCATACCATCAGCTGACGCATTATTGGAAAGGCCTATTCCCAGTAATGGATTTATTGATGTTTCTGCTTTTACTGGTACCAAAATTAGTGCAATACATAAATTTTTGTGGTTATTTGTATAAATCCAGTTGAAAATTTTGGAATATTTTAAAGTTACCGCGATGGTAGGAAAGTTGTAGGTGGAAATTGTTCAGATTGTACGTTTAGTCTGCCAAAATGCATTGGGGCAGTGTGGCGGACTCTTGCACACGCCATAAACCTTTTCACTGTAGTAAGTATTACTGAATTGCCTTTTCATAAATTCGAGGCACTAAATTAGATGATTATTTAAATGATAACAAATCTAAGACACGTAATGCGCTTCCTTATATTTTCTTGATTTGTGTATATATATATTTTAAATTGTAACTGTTGGGAGTAAAATTGTCTACGTGTGAGTTTCGTGCCGCTATTCTCACCAGGTCTCCGGCAGTAGGGACTTGAAGCGATGGCGTAGTTTTTTGACTTTCAAAAAAGTTTGCCTTTACTTTATTTTGTAAAGGCCAACTTTTAATAAAAATATTTTGACTTTGACTATTAAGCTTTGTCTTGTAATATCGTATATATGAATAAAAAGAACAAAAAGTAATTAATGTAATTGAATATTTATATTGTTCAAATTACACGTTACTAGAGCACTAAACGGTTGTTGGGTGGGTCACTAGATAAGTGTCATCTAATATTTTTTTATATATTATGACGAATTAGGGGTTTTGGCGTTATTACATCTCGACTAATTGAACTATGAACATAATATGAAGTTCACAGTTCAATTAGTCCAGATGTCATGTTGTGCCCGAATCATGCTTGATATAAAGTCGAAATTAACCGTTTTATTTTCTAGAATCTCCAAATTCTGTAATAGTTTTATTGTTAAATTTGTACTTGTATAATTCTTATTATATGTATGTAAAGAGTGCAGTAAAACGTAATATTAATAATTACACACTCAAGACGTAGAATATTGTGTTAAAGGAAACCGGTAGAATTAAGTGTCACTATCATTAAATAAATTATAAAGGTGTATGGAGAAAAGCCATTGTTAATTCGTTTCTATTTCAAGCATTCCGTATGAGGTTAAGCAATCACCAATGCAAAAAAATTTGGAAAAAATCAAGAATAGTCACCTTGACGATTTTTGTATCGAATAGTCACATAATCGTCTGAAAAAGAAAATTTAGACATATTTTTGTACTTTTCTTTGAAAATAAAGCATTTGCGTAATAAGAAGATAAAGTTGGGGACATATATAAATATATAAGAAACGTGAAAAGGTTTTTAGATGATATATAATAATATATATTTATTAATTAGATATATTATTAAATATAATGTTTATTGATTAGAACACTCACAAAAATTGCTTTCAGTCAATAAAACGTCATGAAATAAATAATTCAGTTAGGTATATAGTTGTGTGTTTGATGAATATTCTAATATGACTTCTGAACAAAATATATCAATAATATAGCATTTAAAATATCTGAGCGACAAGGAGTCCATCGTACGCAAAGTAAATTCTATGGCCCATTGCATATGATTCACTTTTTTGTAGCTCTCATAATTACTTTCAATATTTTAATGCCACATTACCAGTTCTTATCATTATTTTTCAACTTTGCTTATTAGTATTATATTAAATAAACGTCTTTAAGCTACTAACGTCCATGTCACATATAGCTAGTAGTTGTTGGAACCCAACACTAGAATTAAAAAAAATATGTTTACCTAGGACAAACTATCCATTCGAGGTAAGTCTAATTTCGAACAATAGACGGACCTACTAGGCCCTGAAGTATCCTGGAAATTACTCAGTAAGTCTCAAAACAAAAGTATACAAACAGTGCATATAGTAAGTGTTGACAAATAGAACCAAGATGAGGCCATCGCTCAGCGCACGAAAGAGAGCAATGATAGAATCTGTATTGAAGATATCTGTAGTAGAACTAAAATAACGGGCATAGACTAACGGATTAGTAAACTGAAGTGGAATGGACGGGCCATATAACTCAAAGAACTGACAACCGATGAAGAAAGGTTCACAAGTAATAGCCAAAAGCTCAAAAATTTGTGCAGTAAACATAGATATAGAAAGTTAGTTACTAAATCTATGACAGTAAACGTAATCTTTTTCCAAATGAAATGACGACTTGGTCACTCAGTACCGTGTTTTGTGAAAGTCCTATGTTCAGCAGTGGATTTGCGATGGGCTGTAATGATGATAATGATTGAAACCGATTACATGATGACATTTTATAGATCTTCAAGCTGTGAGAAGGTATTTGAGTGTTCTAATGTTTATAATAACCCTTTCCCGTCTAAATTAATAATTTCGACTATACAGGGAAAATACGTAAAACTGTTTATCTTACCGTCGTATTTGTTTTTGTGTATCGTATCGTACATTTTTTTGTACCACCGCGATGGATCTTTGACTTCCTGCAAAAAAGTTAAAATGATTACTTCTAATGTTACTTGAAAACTGATGGTATAAAGAGAAAAGACAGATTATAAATTTAAGATAATTATAGCATCGTTTTTAGTATTATTTATCACAAATCGATATGATGCGGTTAGTTGAACACTATTTTGTTGTCTCTACATCTACTCGTAAAAACCAATTCGCTGATCCAGCTTGATGAGAGTGGGCAACACTATATTCTACTTGGAATATGAAGTGCGTCCAAGCAAATATCACAGAGGAATTTTAACAGGTCGGTGAAAAAATTTCTTCGTATTTTGTTTTATAAAATTGAAGAAAAATCTCTTTAGTTGTACTGTTTGTATCTGGTTGGTTTTAATATCAATACATGTAGGACATTAAGAAAAAAAAGTAAAAACACTTTCCCGCCATTTCAATTGTTTTTCCGTCCGCCAAAATGAGTGAACCTAAGGAAGAAATTCGATAAATTCTGAAGTTTTATTACAAAAAAGGGAAAAATGCGAATCAAGCCTCGAAAAATATTTTTGACGCTTATGGACCTAATGCAGTGTCAGTAAAAGTAGCACAAAATTTGTTCAAGCGTTTTCAGTCCGGAAATTTTGATGTCAAAAATGCAGCTCGCTCTGGTCGCCCTCATACGGATAAAGTCGATGCCATTTTTGAGAAAGTGGAGCAAGAATATTAATATGCCGAATTTTAGTAGTTACGACATAGCCGAGGAATTGAGGATTGACCACAAAACAGTTTTGACCCATTTGAAAAAGTCTCGCTATAAAAATAAGCTCGATATTTGTGTACCACACGAGCTCACTGAAAGAAACTAATGAATCGTGTAATCATTTGCGATTCTCTATTGAAACGTAATGAAACCGAACCATTTTTGAAAACATTGATCACTGGTGATTAAAATTGGATCGCCTACGATAAGAACGTGGGAAAAGGATCATGGTTAAAGGGTAGTCAAGGTCCACAGACTGTAACGAAACCCGAATTAACACGCAATAAGGTGATGCTGTGTGTATGGTGGGATTGGAAGGGCATCGTTTATTATGAGCTTTTACCGCCGAGCAAAACCATCGACTTGGATCTCTACTACCAACAACTAATGAGACTCAAGCAAGAAATTGAGAAAAAGCGGCCGGAATTGATCAACAGAAAAGGAGTGGTCTTTCATCATGATAACGCCAGACGACACACATCTTTGGCCATTCGGCAAAAATTGAGAGAGTTTGGTTGGGAAGTGTTAATGCATCCACCATATAGTCCTGACCTTGCACACTTAGATTTTCACCTGTTTCGGTTTATTCAGAATCCTTTGGGTAGTGTTAGGTTAACATCAAGAGAGGACTGTCAAAACTACTTGTCGCATTTTTTTGATCAATAATCCCAAGATTTCTACAGCAATGGGATGGTAGTCCCAGAAGTACCCGACCCAACAAGGAAAACACAAAAATTTTAGAAAAAAATAATTTTATTTTTCAACATAATCTCCTTTCACTTTCTATACACTTTTCCAGCGATGTTCAGGGTTCGATACCCTCTTTATAATAAGAAAATATATAAAGAGGGTATCGAACTCCTTGAACATCGCTGCTATGTTGCTGTATGCTATTATAAAATACGTACACCGGCGACGACGCGTGCTGTACGGAAACCAGCATTATAATGTCATTTTATGATGGTATTACGTAAGCGAGGTCCTTCCCCGATAGGGTTGACCCGTCCGTACTACAATCATAATACATCTGTGGCGTGGCTCTACGATCTTCGATACACACTGAAATTGAAAGAAGAAACTTACAGATCTGAGCGCAACCGGCATTCCTTCTTTGGTTGTGGGTCCTATTCCTTCTATTTTTTTGGTGGCCTCTGCCATCTTATGGCTGCCGCCGTGAACGTAGTCGCCCCTGTCGACTTCTCCTTCGCTGAGGTACCCTTTACGTAATGCATGTACTGGAAAATACAAACGTTTCTAATGGTTAATATCTTAATATTTTTATAAGTTATTGAAAGATATTTATTTAATTTCATTTACACAGTAATGTAATGCAATGTAAGAATATCCACCACTCCATATCAAACCGTAGGTGTCGTAATAGCGACAGAGGGAAACAAATCACGAGATGGGCAGCAGCGTCTTCCTGTTAACGAGTAAAAATAAAAAAAACTGCGGTTGCCAACCCGCTTCCCGGCCATTGCGACTATGGCAAGTGTCCCCTAAGAGGCAATCTGTGGGGCGACCTATATTCAGCAGTGGACTTTAATAGATTGTAACAGTAATATTATTATGATTTTTTTGCATATTTAATACTACCGCAAAGTCGAATGCAAAAGAACGGTCGAATGTCTTCTCTCTAATAAATGTTTCACGTATTTTGGATATTACTTTATTATTTTTAACGTGGTAGAGCCACGCTGTAGCTATATAATGGTTATAGCACGAATGGGTCGGCTCGACCGGGGTAGGACCACGCTCTCACAGAATACCAGCGTAAAATAGCAGCTTAATGCTGCTGTGTTTCGTATGGTAAGTGTAGAAGACCGGAGACCCTTTTTACTGGAAATGAGGCATTCCGTCTTAGTCCTCAGGGGTGACAACGCATCTGCATTTTGATTCTTAATGGAGGATAAATGTAGATGTCTATGGGCCACAGCATCGACTTACCATCAGGTGGACTGTATGCTCGTTTGTCACCCACATTCTATAAAAAATACTACAAAATACAAATGTTGGGTTTTAACACTTTATTATATTAGTATTTTATAAGACATAAGACTCAGACTAACAAAGAAAGATAGACGGAGCGCTACATACATTTAAGTTATGCCGAAACCATGCTCAAAAAGTTTAGCATGGTTTGGGGTTAACCTGCTATGCTATGATATGCACTCAGGCACTAATATCATTTTTATTTCTTTAACAGCCCGTAAAAGTCTACTGCTTGACGCAAAAATATGCACCTAAACCATTTTGTTGGTTGAAAATAATTTTAGATGCGTATATGATTTTGTGCGTGAGTGCGTGTCCTTACAATAACTTGAGTATGCTTTGATCTTGGTTTCGGCTTTACTTGAAATTTACGCAGCGCTCTGTCTGTCTTTCTTTGTTGGCCTGAGAAATAACTATATTTTACACTATAGATACTCCATACGACGACTTATGGTTGGTTCTTCCTTACGGTGCGGCGTTGACATTTCGTTTCGATTTATCGTTATTGCTTGGTTATGATACATCGAGCGATTGGAGTTATTCATTGTGACACAAAGAATAACTCGTCTTACTTGATCACTACAATTTATGACTATTCAAGGAAAGAGCGAACAGACATTTTTCCTTGGACCCATTAGGTGGAATTTTATCAAACGTTGTCCTATTAGTGATTAAAAAAATTTGAAATATTACCTGGATCGCCTATCGGTGGAGAGGGCCTGTCTCGAGGAAGTCGAGGATCTCTTTCGTGAATATTAGTGGGCGCTCGCGACAATTGATTTTCTGAAAATAAAAAGATAATATTTAAAAAGATATAATTTTAAATAATAAGAAAATTTTAATCCACTTTCAAAATGTGTTATTTAAACAGTGATCTTAATGAAATGAAAAATATTAAATATTTATATAAAGTACGAAATGTTCGTTGTAAAAAATTTCTAATATACAAATTCCTTGTAGTTCCCCTAAGGGTTCAATTAAATCTTTAATCAAAACAGTCTTACATCATCAAGAGTTTATGAAAATCTGTTGACCCATGTCAAACTTTATTGAAATATTAACCATTTTATTTATTATGATTAATATTTATTGTTTGAACTATCTGATTATCTGAGATAAATAAATCAATGTTAATTCACTTGTTTTTTGTTCTACATTAATGTCCTCCAGATCGAATTTCGGTCACGGCAGCCAGTCTGAACGGGGACTAGCCATCTGCACAGGACAGGATTGTAGTGCCCGAATGTATGCGCAAACACAGTACATTCTCTATTCGCTCACTCATAAACCGTTGAGACTGCAATCCGAGACGATCAGAGAGAGATCAGGTGCAGAACCAACGGCTTTACGTGCTTTCACAGGTACGGGAGTAAAACACCGCCAACTTCCTGACTCGGGGTTGCTACTAAAAATTTCATGACAGAAAACTCAATAACCGATTTTTGCCCGACCTGGGATTTGAACCAGCGACCAGATCATCAGCGGTCACATTAACGACCATTAGATCAAAGCAACGAGGCAGTCAAAATTCTTCATTATGAAACGAACCACGAAAATCGAAAAAAATATTTTTGAGCGTCTGCGACAGGGTTTTTTCCTCAATTCTGAAGTCCTACACGCGTCCTGTTTTGTCCTCCATTCATAAGTCCTACACCCACATCGTATCACCAGTTAAGAAACGTTCTGTGAATATCTGATATAAGAACAGATATGATCTCACTAATTGTGTAAAGAGAATCACGACATGAGATCTTAAGGTCACGTGTTTATCGGGTGAAGGTGATCCGTTACGTTGAATGGAAATAAAGTGAGTTCGAACCGAAAACCAAATCGAATTCGAAATCAATTTCGGGAGTAAGTCTGATATTAAACGCTTACTCGCGAAGAAATTCAAATCGAGAAACAAGATCCAGTTACGGCCTAGCGTTATCAGCACATTATTATATTATTATCAATAAATTATTAATTCACGTTTTTAATATTTTCAATACATAGGCACATATTCATTCATTCATTCATTCATTACAGCCCTTCACAGGTCCACTGCTGAACATAGGCGTCCCCCAAGGAATGCTACAAAGCACGGTCATGACCCACCTGCATCCATCGGCTTCCTGCATGTCTTACCAGGTCGTCACTCCATTTAGTGAGGGGCCGCCCTACACTTCGCCTACAATTATGAGGCTGCCACTCGAGAACCTTTCTTCCCTATCGGTTGTTGGTTCTTCGAGCTATGTAGCCGGCCCATTGCCACTTCAGATTACTAATCCGTTGAGCTATGTCAATTACTCTGGTTCTACTGCGGGTATCTTTATTTTTAAGTCTATCACGCAGAGAAACCCCGAGCATAGCCCTCTCCATAGGTCGCTGAGCGACCTTGAGCCACATGAGTAAAGAAACCGTACAGACCACTGACCTCTATATATACATATATAGAGGTCAGTGGTACAGAGGCAAAGCTTCTAAGGAGCTGTCAAATTTTTTACCTATTTTGGTAGGGTTGGCACAGGAGGATAAAATTAAATAAAACGTTTATCAACTTTTATTATATACTTAAGATATTTGATTTTTATAATTTTTGTTCTTCAACAATTTGTTGTGCCTATTAATTAAATGGTAAATTATAATTTAATGTAAAGTTTTTTTTAAATAATCTATTAGAAAGCACTCACATGGCATAACAAATATACAATCTTGAACGCGTTTTATAATATCTCAAAACCAATATTTACTATCTTTCTTTCAAGATCAAAATATTCGCGAAATTTTTGTACAAACAATTCATACAGGTTTCATTTCAGATACATTCTCACATTGGATGGAACTCCAATAAGCACCGTCGTTTGTGTTGCCAAGTTGAATGTTGAAAAAGCATTTCCAAATAAATATTTTTCAGTTCTTTTTTTAGAAAACTTAATACAGGATTTTTCAAAGTGATCCTCACAGATTCTATGTTATTGACTTTTTTTATAATCAAAAAGTTTTGAAAGGAGATCTTTTCGTCTGACAGATTTTTACCACTCTTGTCGTCTGAAATTATTATAAAAAACATGAACCTCTGTTTTTAATTTATAAACGTTATTATTCAATTATAAACATTATAAAAATAACAATTCAATCACTTGTAGGTAATTAGGCACTTTTATGTTTTCTTTCAATGTTTGAGGTATATGTATGAGGTATCTATCTGCTACATTAAAAATAATAAATTATAGTTTAGTTACTACTTATCTATTGGTCTTTGGGATAATTAACCCGTGAGAAGGCGCGCCTAATTTTTTACACGAGTAGAGCGCGCGAGCAAATTGCTCACATTATCATAAATGTTCATATTTTTAGTGTTTCTATATTTATTGGCTTATAATGTATTTAAATAAATAACACAAGGTTTAGTAAGTAAGAAAACAAGTATTTTAATCAAAACTATTAAACATAATAGCAACTTCTAACGCAAATAACAAAACAACCTAGTATTAATTAAATTTTTGGCACGTTTCATAAAAATCACAATAAAACTGTTACATAACAAAAACTAAAAGTGTTATTCATCCATTAAATCTACACTAATGTGCCTCGAAACACACTGAACACATGTATTTTACATGTTCGGTGCAAAGTAATTGCTTGCACGAAGTACATGGTTTTTTTGACCTTCTATTTTTACGTCTAGGACATATTGCACAAAATCCGCTTGGTCCTGGCTCCGCAACAGGCACAGGAGCCGGCACAAATCGCTTCATTAGAAATTTGAGATCTGAGGATATGTTCTCCATGCGAATCCGGCGTGAAATATGTGGTTTCACCAGCTCGAGAGCCACCTCTTTCAAGAATGTTCGTCTCTCAATCAGAGTGTTTGTGTTGGCTTTGTATATTATTTGGGCATTGATCCCAGTTATATTCAAAATGGAGAAGAATAAGCGCATTGGCCATCTTGATGTGATTCTGGCAACGGAATAATCCTCTTTCTTTTGATCTACAACATCTACGCCTCCTTTTGTGGAATTGTAAAATGTAACAATCTCAGGTTTAGCTTCACTTCCAGTTTCTTGGTCTATAGCGTCGTCATTGTGAAGTGTTGATAGCATAAGGACAATCTTCTTTGTTTTTTTCTTTGGCACATATGATAAGATTATCTTATCTTCACCGAAACCAAAAATTGAACTTGGCATTGGCCTATCCTTTGTTGACAAAAAAGAAGGCGGAATCTCTTTTTTATTTTTTCGCAGTGTTCCCACCGCAGTTGTTCTGTAGGTGTTTTTCAGTTCATCAAACAACGGTATGGATGTAAAATAATTGTCCATAGTTAGATTTCTTCCCGTGTTCAATATTGGTTGAGCAATTCTCTTCACTACATCAGCAGCGGAGTTACTCAAACTGAATGGCCCTGCGGTTGTTTCCCGGCGTAAATCTCAAATTACTTGTGTAGAAGGTTTTGGAATCTACAAGTGCATAGATTTTGATGCCGTACTTTGCGGGTTTGTTGGATATATAAACTCTAAATTTACAGCGGCCTCTGAATGATTCCAACATTTCATCCACAGTGCAGTATTCCCCGGGTGTGTAATTTTGATTACAATGAGCAACAAAGCTTTCAAAAATTTCTCGGATTGGTGCCAGGTGGTCGGTTTCCTTTCTGTTATCACGAGTATTTATGTCATCGAATCGCAAAACCCGTAATATTGACATGGTTGCTCTAAAAAAATCACATGCTGTTCCATCATCTAGCCACATTTCTTTTACATTTAAATGACAGATCTTTTTCAAGCCCGCCATGTACAAAACTCCGATCAATGCTTTTATTTCAACTGCATCTGTAAGTTTGCAATCCCGTTCACGTGAAAACTTTTCTTGTAGTTTAGTTATGTACACATTCGTGTACAGGACTATTTTGTCTATCATGGTATCATCCACAAACAATGAGAAACATTGTAAAGGTTCTTTGGCATTCTTAGCTAAATTTTTACTCCTGGCAGGTGGATAACTATGTTATAACTCCTAGTACGTACGTTACGTAAAGGCTTGTGGATAAGCCATTTTGTGGAACGATCTTTGCCAATATAGTACCTATGGGATCCTACCTCTTTGTTGTTGAGTCGCGGGAGTAGAAATATCAGCATCGTTTTCATCCAACGATTGCTCCGTATCAGTTTCGTGAGGACTACGGACAGAACTATCGCTTTCTATGGTGTCAACACGATATTGTTCCCCATTTTCAAGATCTGCATCCAATTCATCATCAGAATCCTCTTCCAACCACGAACGAATTTGTGCTTGCATTCGATCGTCCATTTTGTATCTGTAGTGTAGCTAGAAGAAAAATAAAAATAATAACATTATTACTAAAGAGTTTTTACATGATAATCAACTAATATAAATCAAACAAATAATAATAATAATTTAATAATAAGAAATAATATGGCAGAAATAACAATCTAACTTTTTTAAACCACAAAAATAAATACTTACACGGATGGGCGCGTGATGAGCAAATTGCCGCACCGACGCACAAATTGGTACACGGTCTCCACAAACGCCTTGCTGCGCGGTCGCAACGCCACTGAGCGGATCGAGAATTGCGTCAGGGGAGAGGGGGTGAATATTTAGGAAGGTACTTAAGTGCTTGAATTGGTGTGGCAAGGGAAAGACAAAAAATTTTTGAATTAAATTTTTGTGTGAGCAAATTGCTCATAGCGCGCCTTCTCACGGGTTAAAATGATATATTTTATTTGTTCTATTATTTTCATACAAACAGTACAGTATTTACACTTTTTATATTTCATTTGATACGAATAATAATTCTTTGAAAAAAAAAAATTGACACTGATTATTCTTTAAAATAACCCTAAATTTGAGCACTGGCCGAGCCGGTTTAGAGCAGTTTCTCTCTGTACGTGACGAGCCGTGTTATGTCATAGATACTATTTACTTTATGTTATAAGACCTGTATACTTAATATTGTTTATTTACTAAATTACTTTCTTAGAAGCCAAACTAATGTTATGTCATAGGATACTATTTACTTTATGTTATAAGACCTGTATACTTTATATTGTTTATTTACTTAAAAGCTAAATTACTTTATTAGAAGCAAAACTAATGTTATGTCAAAGGATATTATGTAGTTTATGTTATAAGACCTGTATACTTTATATTGTTTATTTACTTAAAAGCTAAATTACTTTCTTAGAGGCCAAACTAATGTTATGTCATAGGATACTATTTACTTTATGTTATAAGACCTGTATACTTTATAAATCATATTGTTTACTTCCTTAGAAGCCAAATTAATTCGATTGTAATATTATATGCTAATGTTTATAGTTTACCATAAGTTAATCATAACACCAAGAACAATGTTGTTCCCTTATGTTTACCCCCACCTCCTAGCTTCCTACACTATTTAAACCAAATCTTTCGATCCCTTAACATAATTCCATTCCCAAGTTCTCTGTATCAACTACTATATTTTATGTTAGTTTAAAAGTATTAAATAAATTTATTTTTAAAGAGTTTTATCTCTCCCACATAACAGCCGCCAGTGCTCACGCACACACGCGCCTCAAGCGTGTAGTAGTGTAACTATCATAGCGCGGTTGTATGAAGCTTTGTTTCTTTACGGTACGGTTTCTTTACTCATGTGCTTGAGCTTCCTCATACGGTGTGAGTGAAGGACCACGTCTCAGATCCATAAGTAATTACTGGCAATACGCACTGGTTGTACAATCTTGTTTTAAGGTTTTGAAGTATACCTGACGAGAAGATGTGTCGTAATCTCCCGAATGCTGCCCAGCATAGTTGAATCCGTCGATTGACCTCTCGGTCGAAGTTGGACTTACCTAGTAGGACTATTTATCCCAGGTAAATATACTCGTCGAAAACTTCGAGCGTAGTGCTCCCAACAATTAGCGGCATAGGTGTGACATGGACGTTACACATGGCCTTTGTTTTGTCCATGTTCATTTTAAGACCTATCCGTTGGGAGGCACTATTGAGGTCATTGAGCATAGCAGTTAGATCCTCCAGCGATTCTACCATAAGGACTATATCGTCGGCAAAATGAAGGTGAGTGATGTACTCGCCATTGATGTGAATACCGTATACTTTCCAGTGCAGTAGCTTGAAAACATCTTCCAATGATTCGGTGAAGAGTTTCGGGGATATAACGTCACCCTGTGTTATACCTCTCTTAATACATATATCCTATACCTATTAAAGACACACTTATCAAAAAAAGCACAGTCGTCGCTTGCGACTACAAACGCCATCTAGCGGCACATGGCGGAAGACTGCCATTCTTAGAATTACAATTTTGAACTACCATTCAGTGGTACGCGAGCTTCAGTTTTATGAGTTTTTTTTATAGAAGAGGGGGCAAACGAGCATGTGGCTCACCTGATGGTAAGTGACTACCGCCGCCCATGAACAACTGCAACACCAGGGGAATTGCAGGTGTGTTGCCGGCCTTTAGAAAGAAGTTTATCTCTTTTCTTGAAGGTCCCTAAGTCGTATCGGTTCGAAAAAATCGCCGGTGGTAAACGATTCCACAGGGTCGTACGAGGAAGAAAACTCCTTTTTCCAAGCGATGTGCGTTCGTGAAATTTGGCGGCTGAAATTAATCCGATCAATTCCCCAGTGCACCCACGGGGGTATATGCGAAAGAAAATGCAAAGGAATGCAACATCTCTTCGCAGCGCCAGTGAATCGAGCCGATCGGAGAGGACTCGGTCGTCGACGATTTGAGCCGCTCTGCGCTGGATGCGGTCAAGTGGAAGGAGCTGCACTGGAGAGCCCCGGCCCAGAGATGGGAACAGTTCCATGTATGGCCGAACCTGTGCCTTGTAAGCGTTGCAAGCGGTGTGCCGGCATGAAATACTGTCCCGCTCTGCTGAGCACGCCAAGCTTCTTAGAGGCCAATTAACTTGATTATATATTAATTAACGTTTTTAGAGTACGAATTAACCTTAGTTCGAATATAATTAGATTAGTTAAGAAATCGATTCTATCGTAGTAGGCCTACAGAGACGTTACCCTCGAATTGGTACTGCTCATCATCATTAGTCCTTGAAATTAAGGTGCAGGCTGCACCTCAACTTCACCTGCACCAATATCACAGAAAATGATGTTGGATGGATTTACCGACGCCAGTCGATACACCGCATGGACCAGGTGTGGTTGGCGTTTGTAGGATATTATGCCTCTTCCATCAGCAGTTGGTATAAATAAAGTGGTTGACAGATCTCGGTGATTTTGACATCAAATAACTTACGATTTTTAAATCACGTGGTAATTAATAACAAATTCCCTATACTTTTAAGTGAAGCGTAGAAGGTTAAAATATCTTCTTATAATCGCTGAGGTTAATAATTATATCAAAGAAATTATTCTTTTTGCCATTACGAAACGGACTGGTCGTAAGAATGTAATTTTTTTCTGTTAGCACATTGGTACTTGTAAATCGGGGCGAATTATTAAAAACCGTTTTGAAATTTAATATTAAGCTGTTTCAAAATCATTCCAACATAAAGATTACTATTTACTAAAGTAAAATTAAAATAAAAAATAAGAAAGAAAGAACCTTTTTACTGTGATCTGCTAATAAGCGTCATGTAAAGCGAAAAGGTAAGGTCTATTAAGTAAATCAAAATTCCAAATGCTTATTGTGGGAGGTGTACATATAATACACGTTTATTGTTTAATATGAAGAGGCCCGACCTCCGCATACAATAAAGATAGCGCGAACACGACGTCTGTTGTAAATACAAAGCATGTAACTGTAGGAATTCGCTAATATTAAGATTGTAGAGCCGCGTGAGGCGGAATTTCTTATCAAAATCCTTGAAAGTAATTTGACTGCGTTTAATTTCAACCTATGTGTTCTGATAAAAAAAGTGAAGTGCTTCGCTTAGTAAATGAAATTTTATAAACTATTCCCAATATACGAGGATGAAATTGTTTGATGCTTGAAATAATATATATCACGAAGTTTTAACGCATTTACTAGTTTGCTATTCATTTTGTTCATACAAGGATTTTTATATTTTTATTAACTACTTAAAATAACTAATAAGCTAATAATTTTACTATGGGGGTTAAGAAGTTGCTTAAGAGAAAAAAGCGTGGTAGACGTGGCTCTACCACGCTCTTTGCTTTGTATTATGGTTGTAGCACGAATGGGTCGGCTCGACCGGGGCAGGACCACGCTCTCACAGAATACCAGCGTAAAATAGCAGCTCAATGCTGCTGTGTTTCTCATCGTGAGTGTAGAGAACCGGAGATCCTTTTTACTGGAAACAAGGCATTCCATCTTAGTCCTCAGGGGTGACAAGCATTTATTTACCATCAGGTGGACTGAGTGCTCGTTTGTAACCCTTATTCTATAAAAAAGCATCAGATCCGTTAAATTAGGAACCCTAGTAATTATGACTCGAAGTCTCAAAGTCTCTAAGTTTAGAAGTAAGAAATCCAAACTTTACACATAGGTAGTGCCTGCACTGAAGTATTCCGGTATAAAGGGTACAGAAAGCCAGTATGACCACAGGCTGTGAGGCATTCTATCTTAGTCCTCAGAGGTGACAACGCATTTGCAGCCTTCTTCGTTTGAAGTTGGCTGCAAGTGTCCATAGAATGCAGCAGCCACTTCCTATCAGGACGACTGTAAGTTCGTTTGTCACTTAAATATTTTATATAGAAAAAATATTTGCAAAATTATTCACGTGTGACGGTCGAACCGGTTATTATATATTTCGCGCGTTTAAAGTCGCTTTTATTAATTGGGTTTGTTCAAAGATCGAAACGAAGAAAATTTATTTCCTTTTACACTGCTTGAAGCCAAAAGGGACTCATATATTATTTAGATCCTAATTAACCTTACTTTAGCATTTTGCTCAACGAGAACAATACAATATATTTCTTTAACTTGCTTAAGTTTGTATGTAAAAGAAACAAAAAGTCCTATATTATTGATCTATATAATTAAAACTAAGAAATGAAAAATTTAAGTTTATGCCTTTTCTAATGGTTAATGTAAACTTTTTTAACTGTTCTAATGGTTCATGTAAAATGTAGTCATGTACTCGTAAACTGTTTGCCATCTTGTGGCAGCGTAAGAGAATTCACTATCTCATATCATTCCGTAGGTGTCGTAAAAAGCGACATACTCAAACTGAAAAACGAGATGAGCAGTAGCATCTTCCAGTGAAAAGCTCAAAATAATAAAAACTGCCGTTGCAAACTTATCTGGCAAGTGTGGCAACTATAGGAAATATACCCTCTATGAGACAATCTGTGTGGGAGGGAGAAGTTTCTATATGTAAAGTAGCCCTCTCTGGCTATGCGCCACTTATCATAGTTTCGGCGTATCTACCGGCGCTTAAACGTATAATTAAATCAGACATTGTAGAATTACTTAATCTAGGCTCCAGTTTCATAATAGCTGGAGACCTCAACAGTAAGCATTCCTCCTAGAACTCGCTTACAAGCAATCCAAATGGTAATGCATTGTTAGATCTCACGGAGCGACTAAACTTCGATGTTATCGCACCTGAGACTCCAACCCGCTACCCATTCGCTACCAGTCAACAACCGGACATCCTTGACGTAGCGATATTCAAAGATGTCCGTTTGTCAATAGCATCGATCGAAACTACTTTAGAATTCAACTCGGACCATAGACCAGTCCTAATGCAGCTGGGCCAGCCCGCAGGTGAGGTCCTTCAGACCAAAACCATCGTGGACTGGCATAATCTCGAGGTCAAACTTGAGTCTACGATCTCCCAGCACCTAGACAAAATTCCAGACAAGATAGACTCGCCAGAGGCGAGTCTATTAGTGTATAGGGCACTAATGCGATTAGTGCCCTATCGGCCCAGCTCACCTCTACAGTTGAAGAATGCTCTCGCAAGGTTTATGTGTCGAGCAATCGATACTGGAAGCTTCCGACTGTTATCCGACAGCTGATCAGAGCAAAAAACACGGCCTTAAGACAGTACGATCACTATCGTACTATAGACAAATTTTGACTGCGCAACCTCCAAAATGAGGTGAAACAACGTCTTAAAAAATTTAGATATGATAAGTGGTATAGTCTGCTGGAGAATATCGAGCCATCTCAAACTGCCTACTGGCAGGTGACTCGAGCTCTGAAAGTAGAACAATCCTCACCTATGCCGCCTCTCATTAGGCCAGGAAACCCCGATCTCGCCTTTAACGACTCCGAAAAGTTAACTTTTATCGTTCGATGTTAACTTGAATCGTTCGATGTTCTGGGCGGTGATAACCGCCCAGGGACGAGGTGTACGATGTGTACGCAGTGTAGAGGTGTGCGGCGCGCCCGTCTGCGGACCCGCTGCGTCCCATTCGTTGTTGTCCTAAGAGTGTTTGTGGCACTAGGTGATTGTGTAATGTTTGTGTGTGACTGGCCGGCGACATTTCGGTAGTCGGAATCTAGCAGAACAGGGGTTCGAGACATATCCTTGAAATATTCAGAGATCGTTGGAAGTTGACAGTCGTTGTGTAAGTCGGAGTTTCGCTGGTACCACCGAGCTCCGGTGGCTATGCGATCGAATTTATATTGGACGACTTGGAGGTCGTACAAATGTCTGTGGTTCGCGTGCGCGAAAACTACGCTTGCGTAAGACATGATAGGTATTACGCACGCTTTTAAAGATGGAGCTTGTGTCTTAAGGACAGTTTGCTCTTGTTGTTAACTAGCGGGTGGAGGCGACTAATGACGAATTTTGCGTTTGCGGACATTGCGAATATGTTTCGCGAATGTCATACCTTGGTCGAATGTAACCTCTAGATATTTGGCCGTTGATTGCCAGGGATCTGGCGGAAGTACAGATTTCTTGGGGTTTTATATTGACGATTGAAAGTGGACCCTTTGAAAGTGTATTGCTACACTTTTCTCAGGATTCATTTCGATTCTCCACAGGCGAAACCAATCACCTAAGCGGTTGACGGCTATTTGGAGTATCTCGGTGAGGATTATTTTATTATGATGGGTGACGTAAAGTGCCGTGTCATCGGCGAAAAGAGCAGTATTCACTACTGGGTCCTTCGGGGTATCACTTGTAAAGAGTGTAAAGAGAAGTGGGAAGAGGACGGACCCCTGTAGGACTCCAGCCTTGAGGCGACGCTTTGTAGAGCGAGTACCCTCTATTCGATAGCGAAAGTGGCGATTGGCAAGAAAGGCTCTGATGATGTGGGTGAGCCTATCTGGCACGTTGAGTTTATACAGCTTACAAAGCAAGCCGTCATGCCAGACTTTGTCAAACGCTTTTGCGACATCGAAGAAGAGGGCACCAATTATGGTAGTTCTGCGACTTCTTTTTGGGAGGTTGAATCCTTTCAGAATGTGTTCTGTGAGGCGATGTAACTGATCGGTGCACGAGTGTTCGGGTCTGAAGTCGAACTGCTCGTCTGTGAGAAGTTTGTTAGTGAGGACGTATTTGCGAAGGCGATTCAATATGAGTCGCTCGTAAACTTTCCCCAGTGTGCTGAGGAGACTGATTGGTCTGTAACTAGAGGCTAATTTGCGCGGTTTCCCGGTTTCGGATTCCTATTATACGTCTGCCTCTTTCCATTCATCCGGGAAGGAGCAGCTGGAAAGAACAGCGTTGAATATGCCTACTAAGAGGCATTCAAGCGGCACGGAGAGATTTCAGTACCCTGTTGCTAATGCCATCGGGGCCGGGTGCCGATTTCTTTTGAGGCTTTTATTACATCTGTGACTTCGTCGACTGTCACAAGATCTAGGGTCACCCGCTTCTAGCTCTGCTAGGTGAGCGGGATCAATAGGTTCGCTAGAGGAGTGCATTGACTCTCTAAACTGTCCGCGAGGCATGTTGCACTAAAATAAATAATCTCCCCTTTTTATAGCTCGCGGCCTTTCACACCGCGGGCCCTGAGTCCGATAAAGCTGTAAGATCGGCATAGGCTAACAGCACTAACATCACAGAAACTAGACTGTGTGGTAGGCTTATATATAGCGGTGGACTTTTAATAGACTGTCATGATTAAATGAATGAACCTTCGCGAAAATAATATTAGATTTGGATGGTTACATAAATGACATATATGTAGTAAGTATGGACAAATATCATAAATTTTCAGTATAAATCTAGAAAAACATGTGGCTTACCGACAGGATTACCGCGAGTGCTTTTACACTCACAGTAATCCTGTTGGTCTGGTAAATCTACTATAATACTACAAAACAAATTTCAGAATAAGTACATAAGTTTGGGCATACCATATAATAAAATAGGAATTTCATATGATCTTGTAATCAAGGGTTTTACAAATCTAATATATAAAAATTTATATTTATTTGTCCGTATTTTATGCTTTGCCATACCGACCATCAGATTGCGATAAAGTTATGTCAACTTATTACTTTCACTTGCGCGAAGCTTATAGGATATAGGCATACTACAATAAACTTGCAGTAGCTGGCGCTTATCGTCCTGACAAATTTATTTGAAAGTTATATATCATTGAATTTGATCAATAATATATGTATGTCCTAATTAAATAATATAACCCTTCCAATTTAAAACGATATTTACACAATTAGTTCTTCTGCGGCATCAATGCGCCGGGTACCAGTTAGTTATATATAGTTATTAGGTACCATAATATATCAAAGTCCAGAAACTAGTCATGCCTCAGATAAAATTTACAAGATCTTCATAACGACGATACCTCAATAGAGGTATAAAAAACAAAATTCAACATTTTACTTTTATATTGAGTTGAAGACCCACACATAAAAAGCTTTGTATAAATATTTTACAAAATGTTTTTCGAATATAGTAACCACATTTTCTCGCAAAGAGAGGCGAGAACGCAAATATTTGTAAATCGGTTTCCGCAGACCTCAGGCATAATGGACAACAATTTAATCGATGTCCTTGCAATTATTTAACCTCCTTTTACAATACCGTGCCCACTATGATTTTATTATTTTTATTTTCAAAGAGGACGGTTCTCTGTGCATATATTTTCCCTATTCAGTGCGACTTATTTATTTACTCCATTAGTATTATAAACAAAAAAAAATATTTTCTTCAAATAATATAAGAGCCAAGGTAGCTCAGGGATAAACTACTTAAAATTATAATTATAATTGGCGAACAAACAGAGTTTTATTGACACCGGCACCGTTTTAATCGCCAATTAAAATTACTCGGCAGTGAAAACATCGTGAAGAGAAGAGGTAGGTCTCATGTCTCAGAAATTCATATATTTCTTTTTCTTTAGTAAAGTCCACCACTGGACCACTCCTGTTGTAGAGAGGATTGGTTATAATTGCCACGCTTGGCAGCCGGATTGGCGATCGTTGTACCTCTCGCATCTATGACGATGCTCTCTCTACCTCATCAATCTGGATATTTTACGTCGGAACTCATAAGGTCTTTCGAATATTTCTGATTTGTCACCTCGAACGATACCCACGGAATTAAATAGGGAAATAGATTATCTTTCGCCGCCACCATACCATATTTCATATTATTTCTGAGAAATATCTCGGTAAGTATATGTTTCAAAAAGTATATACTTATTTCGAAAAAAATATAAAATTTTCGAAAAAAGTACCTACATATTTTGATGATACGAAAATTCTGTCAGCATTTTGGGAACACAACAGCCTTTTTCTTGCTCTAAAACCCTCTAAAATGACGGATTTGCTAACTAACTATCTCTTTGCAAATGTATGAGAATTCTATCCTATTCTTTTATTCTATAGGATAAGGTTGGCAAGCCAACCCACAGTCCACCCGATCACTCCTTGATTAAGAACCAAAATGTACATACGCTATCATACTTGGTGCCCAAGAAGGTATGCCTCGTTACTCTACAATCACCATAGATAACACAGCAGCGTTAAGCTGCTATTTTACGCTGGTAATCTGTAAGGGCGTGGTCTTTTTCCGATCGGGCCAACCCATTTGTGCTGTAGCCATATCATAGCTCGACCGTGGCTCTTCCACTAGGAAACAAATATTTTTCCACGTGTTAGGCTGTTTGCGTATTTTGATGTCAATCTGAATATGTACGAATATATAAAAATACGTACAAGTATTTGTAAATTATTACCCAGATGTAACTTTGGAACATCTTTGCAAAGATCTGTGCCTATATCATTCATTTTATTATAAATAGAGTTCATTTGTCACACATAGGTATGCAAAATATTATAAAACAACACAGCAAAGTAAATGAAATATTATTTCTAAATGTTAGGATTTAGACCAATGGTGAGCTCTAGACTTGGGATTCTCGATAAATATGATATGGTTTTATCCAGTCCTGCATAAAACCATAAGTATATTAAGTAACCAAAAAAAAAATACATTAACAACAAGAAGTGTAACTTATAATAAAAACTAATAAGAGCTTGTGTTTATTTAATGACGCTCGTTACGCATCTTCATTGAATATGACAACAACCCTAATTATGCATTTTTTTAGAATAAGGGTGACACACAAGGACACAGTTCACGTGATGGTAAGTGGATGCTGTGGAATATAGACATATACATTTATCCAGTATTAAAAATCAAAATGCAGATGCATTTGCGGACTAAGATGAAATGCCTCGTTTCCAGTAAAAAGGGTCTCCGGTTATCTACACTCACCATACGAAACAGCAACATTAAGCTGCTTTTTGACGCGGTATTCTGTGAGAGCGTGGTCCTTCCTCGGTCGAGACGACTCATTCGTGCTACAACGATAATTTGACAGCGTGGCTCTACTACGTATAAAGTGTGCATTTATAATGACTGAGTTACTAAATAATCCACAATATATTATGTTTTAGAACTGTTTCTACAACACAAAATAGGTTTACCTCGTGCCTTTTGTAGTAATGTGACGGTAGGGTTTTGAGCTCTTGGTAGGCGGCTTGAAGACGTTCCTCCTAATGCACTCAATCCGGTTGCGGGTGCACTCTGGGAGGTCCTTAGCCGGCCCTCACTCTCCGAACCACTTGTACAGCCGTTTTGCTCACCACTCTATAATATAACATCATATTATGAATATTCATTGTAATATTATCAACATTACAAACTATGATATAGGTACTCGTATAAATATTCAAGTTTTACAAGCACGTTTTATATTACGTTTTTAAGTGTTTATGTCGAGCTATTTACTAACTTTATTCTTTAGGGGTAGGTAATAATTTACAATTCAAAACTTTTACATTTTGCTTGGTTAAATTCAATAATATTTTAGTTCACGAGGAAAATCGTATTCCAAACACGTTGCAAAGTTTTTTCAACGTTAAAATGTGGGATCAGCCTGTATTACTCATGTTCGCAGACGAAAGAAAACTTTTCCTCAATATTAAATATATCCTAAAGATGTATAAAACTTTATAAGATTCGCTTTGATTTTACTTTATTTCATATTAAACCATCTTATACTTAAAATTTTATGAGGAATAATTTTCGGTCCCTTGGGCGTAAGGCCCGTGAGTCTTTTGTAAGAAATGTTTATTTGAATTTTAAATAGAGATGAATGTATAATAAACATTTCATTTCGGCATTTTAATAAAAATAAATGCTTAAAATAATGCGAGTTACAGGAAAGTATTTTCACTCAAATTGTAAAAGAAAACTCATGTTGTCAATACTACGAAATTTTCTGCGCAGTTAGTGGTTCATATTGGTTAATGGTACTCGTAGCTGCCGAAATATAATGTCGCTGCAGACGCCTACTGCATCACTACAAAAACATCGCTCCAACATTCTACTCGTATTTATTCGTATTTAAAATTTTGTGAAGACATTAATTGCATCTAAAAAGTAAATTAACAACCTGAAAACGTACTATGCGTCATGTTGTAGAAATAGAAATAGAAACTTTTCTATTTAATATAGACTATAAATAATACTTATTGAAAGTCAGTCCTATGTTTAATTTACCACTAGTTCGGAAAATACCTCTGTGTTGAGAAGAACCAACAAGTAAACCAACGGGACAGTTGAAAAAAAAACGGTTTACAATGATTTAATATGTTACACTTATTAACATAGAGATTCCGTTAAATTGGTTATTAATCAGTCATGTTGATCTATAATATGATTTTCTTTACAGCTGAATAATATGAGGTAAGTCAGTATTTAGAATTGTCAAACAATAGAAAAGGCTGCTGACTCTAACTTCTTAAGATTTTTTGAAACCGTTTGTATCGCCAACAAACTGTTGCATGGTTTGGCGATGTTTATTATTATTTTCAACGCGTGTATTTTATATGAGTAAAGGTATTAAAAAAAAGTTTTAGGCAATCATAGTGTCCCTTCACTAAATGAAGTAATAATCTTATGAGGCAGGAGGTGGATAAATGCAATTTATTACGTGGTACAGCCATCCACGTAATAAATAGCATTTACTGCAGGGCTATGGCACGTTTGTTGTTTGTTGTTTGACTGGGGAAAACAACTCTTGGACATAATATCAGCGTCAAATAATATAAAGCTGTTGTGTAGCATGGTAAGTGACGAGAACCAGAGAAACCATTTTTTGTTAATGAGGCATTCTTAGCTCTAAAAGGTTACAACACATTTTGCTTCTTAATCAAAAATATATTGAAATGTTTAAGCGTCACAGTATCTACTCGTACTAAGTACAATCATCATATGGACTGTGCGCTTTTTGAAACCCTTTTTTTTTAAAAAGGTCACTCAGCATCGCGATTTATAAGAAGTAATTAAATGTTAAGCCGTAATAAAATTTCGTTAGCCACAAAAAAAAAACAGTATTTAAATCACTTGGTTAGCATTCAAAGATTCTGTTTGCAATTTAAAAAAAACATGCGGCAATTCTTGTTCCGCAAATAATCTTGATAATGTTCAGTAATTTAATCATAAATAGACAGTTTACAAAAATATGAGTTTGCTTAATAAACAGTCAATCCGCAAAATACTAAATTGATCAGCAAGATTCACAATTGGCTAGCAAAGAAAATATGTCTATAAGCAGAGACCTAAATTTAACCAAGTACGAGTACTGCGGCCAGCAGTAGTTGGTTAAATTTAGGTGTACTGTTAAATTTGTAAAAATATGTTAGGCTAAAAGCCGACGTGCGGTTACACCTAGTTCTAGCCGGCTAGAACTAGGTGCGGCCAGCAGTAGTTGGTTAAATTTAGGTGTACTGTTAAATTTCTAAGAATACGGAAATACGTATCAAGTAATATCACCGATAGGCTGGGGTGCTGGCCCAAGGGACACCCCAGCCGCACCTTTGCACCAAAGCCGCGTACATTTTTTAAATAATAATAATAGTCTTTATTATTTTTTAATTTGCTTACCCTCTAAGTGCTTATCAAAATTTTATAAACATGAGTCACTCATTGCAGCTTATATAATTAATATGATGTACTAAAAAATTTACAGCCGTCCAGAATATCAAAAATTGCCGATTGATTTAATAATGTTTGCTAGCCATGGTTTGCTGACCAATTATTTATTTCTGCTGCTAGATTACATTTTTCTGCTGACAAAAACATGAATACTATGCTAACCCTTTAAATAACACCCGTGATTTATTACCGTTTATTTACCGTTTTATTATAGTTTTAGGTTTTACTAGAGAGGAGATGACTTAAGAATATTCATGTCATCATTAATAAAATGAGTCTAATAAATCAGGAGATACGTAGATCCAGGACTGACTTCAATGTTTTCACTCAAATACAGGATTCAATCACGAGTAAAACCCAGAAAACATAATCATTATTACAGCCTATCAAAGACCACTGCTGAATTTGACCTCTCCTCTTTGATTGCCTGATAATGGCATGCTTGATTGAAATTGGGTATTAGCAATAGTAAGCACGCTTGGTAGGCGGGTTGTGACCGCAGATTTTTTATATTAAGTTGTTATCAGGAAGATGCTGTTGCCCATCTCCTATTTTGGTTTCTCTCTGTCGCTTCTTACGACAACCAAAGGATGATATGAGTGATGTATACTCTTACATCACCACTACACGGCTGAAAATAAAATTAAAAAAATATTACAGTAAAGCGGTCTACCACCATAAGGCCTAACGCTATCCTCAAAATGATATTACACATTTTCGGTATTACAGAATTGTCTACGAAAGCGTCATAGAACAGATATTTTGCAGACTAGCTTCAAATGAGATCCATTTCATTGTAAAGTGACGACGAGAAAGCACACTTTCTGATTTAAATATTCTAGTGATGAAAAAGATACGATGTTAGAGTTGATTTCGAATTAGAAGAAGATTTTTTTCAAGAATGAGATAGTAGATTATATATATATATATATTATCATATTTTTAACTGTATATATATTTTAGTAATCTTTCCAAATTATTTAAAAGCGTAATGAATAGTCAACATTATTAAAAAGTACTGCGGCTTGAGTGGCACGATAATTGCGTGTGATGAATGCGATATTGCCGTTCAATATATGAAAGCTGCAAATAATGCACAAGATTGGTCGGTACCATCATGCGGTCATGATCATCATAAGTTTTTTATTAATACATATTTTAAAATGACATAAATATATTTTAGGAATATTATTTATAAGCGCGTTCTCAGAAACCATGAAAAAATAGGTCATAAAACATTTGGTCCATACCGTAAATTTGCGGCGGGCGGGTGGTGTGTCCTCGAAGTGAACGGGACGGAAGGTTTTGCGGGGCGTCTGGGGCGAGGCAGTGGGCGTCCAAACAGGCGGTGGAGGCGGCGGCGGCGGAGCACTGGGGCTTCGCGCGGCGCTCGGCGACTCGCTGGGCGAGCCCCTCGGCGCTGGCGGTGAGGCCCCTGGCCTCCACACCGCTGTCAATACGAAAAGTAGCTATTACTAATCTATACATATAATAATCTATAGAAAAGTCCTGTCTGCAATTCTAATATTATCTGAAAAAAAAAAGCAAGTCTAGAGGAATAAGTGCAAGAAAGAAGGGTTTCATAGTAGCTAATAATTCCATCAGTCATAAGCGGGATAACGCAGAGCTTTTAAAATGTAAGCTTTTATTAAAAAATAATTTTGTTAAACATTTTCACGTAGTTGTGAACTGAACTGACATTATACTTAAGTACGTTTTTTAAACATTTTTAAAAACGTTACGAATCAAAATGCAGATGCGTTGTCACCCATGAGAGCTAAGACGGAATGCCTCGTTTCGAGAAAAAAGGATCTGCGCTGCGGTTCTCTACACTCACCATAGGAAACACAGCAGCGTTAAGCTGCTATTTTACGCTGGTACTCTGTGAGAGCGTGGTCCTTCCCCGGTCGAGTCAACTATACCAGTAATATAGCTGCAGCATGGCTCTATCACGTAAGATCATCTTAATGGTCACATTTTTGAGTTTTGAGAGTTAATTTAATAATCTATAAATTAATTAATTAGTATGATCTGCTTACGATAACGGCAAAACTCTTACTAATGCCATAATTTAAAAGATTACCATTTGTAAAATTTCACTATTTTGACTTTCATTGATTTAGTGATTTAGTTTGAGTCTAGTGCAAAATTTAGATAATTAAGATTTTTGATTCGATATAAAATTATAAATAGGCGAATTTTGATCTTAATTTTGATTTCTGAATCCAACCAAATATTACATCAAAAATTATATCTTTAATCACACACATAATTGGAAGCTGTTGCACTAGACACAAAATTACCCTAAAGTTGAATAAGTTGGTTATCTATCTACACGATAATAAGTTAACGATACTGTAAAGTTATGCTATGTAGGTAATATATGATTAAGTGCAATCTGAGATAAAATCTGGTGGGGTAGTTCATGGCGCGGCATTGTTTGATGCTTAATTACTATAATGTTGTCCACTTTAAAATAGTATTTCTTATTAAAAAGTGTAACAAGGTGAAGCGTAACATCGGGATAAACCTAGATATTCGATAAGTTAAAAATATATTCTGAGGACATTAGTAAACAAGCAACACGCATTGGGGTGGCGCGGGGAATTCAGTCCTGCCCCAAAATACTCCCAGTAATAAGAGAAGGCCTGTACCCAGCCGTTTTGTGGTCAGCTTTTAAAGAAACCATTAAATAGTAATTTATTAAGCTAGCATTCATATTTTCATTCTCTTAAGAATTTTTTGACCAACCCGCTTCCATAGTTCACTTGAGTATACTAATGAGCCTTAGGTAAAACTATTTTTTATATATTAAAAACAAGAAATTTTGCTAAAAGATAAGTTTATTTTAATTTTAAAGATGAGTAGAATTACATTCTTGAAAAATTTTGATTAACTTGTCAGAGATGGAAATCGAACCGAATCAAATGTGAAAAATAAGAATATGATGTTAATCTTACATACAGCAGGTCATACAGCCAATAATATGGATGTAATAACGCCAGTTAAGATTTTTTCGTGAATAATAAGAGGCCCATGCAATTCCATATTATTTAAAATAAAATAAAAGAGAAAAGAAAATGGTTACGGACTGCTGGTTTTAAAGTAATTTTAAGAAAAATGAGAAATGAAATGTAACACAAAATAAAAATTTAATAAATAATATATTTTTGAAGCGGTACTTCACTAACTTAGAAGATTTTTTATTTTTCTCAAAAAAAATAATCTCCTAAGTTGAAAATTCGAATTTTAAACTTCATGTCCGTACTTGGGTACCTCCTACCATATTATAACTATGCCAAAATTCAATTATCTACGTGAAATAGTTTCGGGAAGCACACTTAAAGTTTTAAAGCGCTTTAACTATCCCAAAATAATATAATATGCTTGGTTATATAAATAGTAAATACAGCAATACTATATAGAATATTATAATACATAGACTAGAAGTAGACTTAGATACATATGTTTATAATCTAATATATAAAAAATAATTTTGTTTGTTCGTATTTTATGCGCTGACATACAGACCATCAGATTGCGCTAAAACTTTGTCAACTTATTGCTTGCACTTGCGAGGTTACAGGCATAGTACAATTAACTTACGGTAGATGGCGCGCATATCGTACCGAAAAATTTATTTGAAAGTTATATAACATTCAACTTCAATGAGTGGATTATCATTCCTAATTAAACAATATAACTCTTCAAAATTTAAAACGAGATTTCCAACAATTATTTCTTCTGTGGCAGCGACGCGCCGGGTACCAGCTAGTATGTACATAAATATAAATTAATGTTATCAATAATAAATATATACTAAAATACAAATAAATAACAATGTATAGACGTACTAATATTGGAGCAGACCTATTTTAAAGTGGTAATCGGACTTCTGAAATTTCGCTAGGTTGTTGTGTTCGCGGGACGAGTTTTATTGATAGGGTTTGAATATTTTTTTAAAGGGTATCGGTGCAAGAAATAAACCCATTTTGTAATAAGACCGCATCCATTTTGTTACAAAAAGTGGTTTATTGATATTCTTCTAGATATTCTTCTCAGTATGATCGATGTTGAGCGATGGTTGGCGGTCCACTACCGTGGATTTACGAATTTACGCGGAATTTTCTGTCCTTCACGACCACACTGTGGAATTTATTGTCGCCAGCATTTTTCCGTACCGACACAACTTAGGGACCTTCAGGAAAAGAGCCTACTCCTTTCTAAACGGCCGGAAACGCACCTGCAATTCCCTTGGTGTTGCAGATGTTCATGGGCGACGGTGATTCACTTACCATCAGGTTAGTCGTATGCTCGTTTGCCTTCTCTTTCTTTCTCGTTTGCTCTCTTTTTCTCACCAAAGATTTTTTTTAGAAGAGTATTTTTGTGGAAGAGAGATTTTTTTTCGTGAGAAAGAAGTACCTTAGCCTCGGTGCCACAGACTTCGCGAAATTTGATATTTGTCCAATACGAAACTTCTTTCTTAGAACCGACTATAACCCTAAGACTAACTATAAACTACTTTTTGTAATAAGATGGCATAGGTTTTATGGCTCCGCTTTCATACATGATAGGAACCTTACAATTTCGTTCTTTCTATTTATCTTTTTGTGTAATAGTACAAGTATCATAACTTCTATTCATTCGGACCCGCCTAAATATTTTTTGTATTACATATTTTTTGTTTTATTTTTTTAAATATTGTTTTAAATATGATAAATTATTTTAAAAAAATTACGTCGTCGAGCCAGGCTGCAGCTATATTATGGTTGTAGCACGTATGGGTCGGCTCGACCGGGTAGGACCATGCTCTCACAGAATACCAGCGTAAAATAGCAGCTTAATGCTGCCTTGTTTCGTATGGTGAGTGTAGAGAACCGGAGATCGTTTTTACTGGAAAAGACGCAATCCATCGTAGTCCTCAGGGGTGACCACGCATCTGCATTTTGATTCTTAATCACCATCAGGTGGACTATGAGCTCGTTTGTTACACCCATTCTATAAAAAAAATGTTGTGAAATTATGCATGTGTATGATACAATAAAATATTCCATTTTGATAGAACAATATTTCAAATTGAAATCATGAACTGAGAAAAGAATATTACAAAAATATAAGAAAAACCAGTAGAATATAAATATATATTATAAAAATTAAGAACTTTTTGGAAAAATAAGTAGCACGTTAGGCAATATAATAAATGATTTACGTTCAAATCTAAAATTAAAATTTAATAATAAAAGGTAAATAAATAAATGCATATAATTTAATCATTGTATAGAATACCTAGTCGTTCCATGTAATGCCGGGTTTGTTTAGGCAATGTATAAAATATGTAAACTATCGTTTACCATTATATACCTTTCCTAGGTATTGTATGTCATACCTAAACATTCAGGCAATGTATAAAATATTATTTATTTCATACTTTACCTTGGCATTCTATTCAACACCGTATGTTTAGCTCGCATCTGTATTGTATCTTTTACGTGGTAGAGCCATGCTGCAGCTATATTAATAGTATAGTTGTAGTACGAATGGGTCGGCTCGACCGGGGAAGGACCACGCTCTCACAGAATACCAGCGTAAAATAGCAGCTTAATGCTGCTGTGTTTCATATGGTGAGTGTAGAGAACCGGAGATCCTTTTACTGGAAAAGAGGCATTCTATCTTTGTCCTCACGGCTGACAACGCATCTGCATTTAAATTCGCAAACGAAGATAGATGTAGATGTCTATGGGCCACAGCAACCACTTACCATCAGGTGGACTGTGTGCTCGTTTGTCACCCTTATTCTATAAAAAATAAAAAGAATAAGAGGTAAATGAATAGCGGGCATGTAGTTCACGGTTTGTCTTAAGATACAAATTTATGAAAATGACGTTCCTAGTCAAGACATGACTAAATCTAACCTAACCCAAAATTTTTTTTTTATAGAATAAGGGTGACAAACGAGCACACAGTCGACCTGATGGTAAGTAGTTGCATCTACATCTATCCTCGACTATGAATCAAACTGCACATGGGTTGTCACCCGTGAGGACTAAGATGGAATGCCTCGTTTCCAGTAAAAGGGGTCTCCGGTTCTCTACACTCACCATACGAAACACAGCAGCATTAAGCTGCTATTTTACGCTGGTATTCTGTGAGAGCGTGGTCCTTCCCGGTCGAGCAGACCCATTCGTGCTACAACTATAGTAATAAAACTAATATAGCTGCAGCATGGCTCTACCACGTATATTTCAAGTCTTCGTGTTTGATATTGCTTAATATTATGAATTATTGATATTTAATTAAACTATTTGTTTGTTATTTTTTTATGTTACCTTTTTATACAATTTTTAGTTAAATTTGACTGTAATTGTTAGTAAAGTTGATTTTCTGTAAAGAAAAAAAAGTAAGAATGTTTTATTTGTTCACATGTTATACTTTATAACATGTATACCAAGGTATTCTATAAAATACTGGATTATACAGATTGGCGATAACATAGCCATCAATATTAATGAAATAAATATTATTATTATTTTATAATAATTTACAGAGACGTATAACTATTTATATAAACAAATAAGGTTAAGAATTAGGATTTCAAAAGCAATTCGTGTTAGTAAAGACGAAACTTTAACAACTGAGATACTGATCGGAATACAAAAGCACTAGTAACTACAAGAGCAACTTTTTGTCGTAAGTGAATTTGGATAGAAATTCGATTGTAGACAAGTTAGTATGATTTTCTTCCCTCATTTTTATAACTGGACTATTTAATATATTGGCTCTGGCAATTGTTTTATAATTATTATACCATTTAAAACTGCAATCTTAAAAAATATCGAAAATATATATTTAAATAAAAATAGACACTTATGTAGTTCATGTCTTTATAAACACACATACGTACATATATAAAAGTATTTGACGATCCTTAGTCATCTTGGCTTTAATCATAGTATTTCTTTAATTACTGTAATGGTGTTTGGGATTTATTATACTCACTAATCAATCAATACATGTAAAAAATAGTCTCCAGACCACGTTTATTTGTCTCTGCAACTATATTTTGCCGGAACTACAAAAAGCATGTTCCATCAATCTTAAAGTAAGTACCTATAAAATACTGAATGTACCTACAACCTTACTTTATAAGTACTATTAATTGTTGAACAGTGCACTATTTTAACTTATAATACCGGTAAAAACTACTAGACAAGTGCGTTTAATTCGTTTTAAGGTTATTGTGATATTTATATTTTAATTGTTGATTTCTCAGTATTCCCGTTAAAACTAATATAACCATTGTAATCTATAGATTATAAGGAATAAATCGACATGCATTTCATTAAGTTACCCACAATTTGTGGTGGGCTCGTTCTCCATACAAAAATAAATTGTCTGCTTTATTGGTAATATAATATATTGACTCGAAGTTATTCGATAGTTTCGAAACAATATGAAAGCAAATAAATTTCGAAAACTCGAGTAGATTTGGAAGTGGAACAATGTACCCACTTCAATCAATTTGGGAATTTTCACATAGAGCACTGTATTTTACGATCATGCAATAAATCTCCATGAAGCGTAGAATCGAAGTATGTTTACTCCGCCGTTTTGTACAAATTGGGTTAGTGAGGGCATGTCCTGTTCGCGTAATCGCAAAGCCTATTAGGGATGTGACTCGATAGCGCCTCAATATGAATCTGCACATATTTACAGTATTCGTTACTTGATAAGCGAATACTTGCGTTATCAGAATTGAAATGTTTTTAGTCTCTCGATATTGCGCCACGAGTCAATAACGATCTGCAACACATGAACTAGTTTGTGAATAAATTAATTTGTTCGGCTTTTCGTTATTACACTCGAATTTGCATTTTCAACATGTAATGCAACTTTATTGAGAATGAAAAAATCAATGAAAGGGGCTTGACCAAATATGTGAATAGCACTGGAATGACTATATCATATTTATGATTTGACTAGTAGGTTTAGTTTCATTTTTAAAAACATATCATGAATACCGTTTATAAAAAAAATGGACACAGATTCAGCACTTTTTAGATTTAAAGAACGTCGTAATCGAAATTCTCAACTGGCACATTGACCACTGCGATATCAGTCATACAACTAGACTCCTCCTTTTTTCACCAGTACTTTTTATGTTTAGCACATTCTGCTATACACGTTATAACGAAAGTCACGATATTTTCTGGAAATATTAGTTAAACGACATTTATAATGCCTAAAATATAGTTAAGAGACGAAAGTGAATTAACTATTTCGCATACTGTGTTGCCTATTAAAGCTTCAGAGAAAAATTCTGTGTTTTTAAAGATAGTAACTCTTAGCTTGAAATAATAAAATTTTCAATGTCTTAAAATTTAAACGTAAGCGAAAAAATTAAACTCTTAAAAAAACTAAAAAACGACATTAAAAATTAAAAAGGAATAAAACAATTCCACATAATAGCGTATAGAAAAATTTTAGCTCCGACTTCAGAAGCTCTTGTGTGAAAACCAGTGAAAACTATTTTATTCTTTTTACTGTTTGATGTTGGTTTTTACTTTTTATTACAAGTTTATATTTTGACTCCTTTGAGTAGTCTAAGGATTATGACAAGTGCAAAAGAACAATGAGAACGTCGTCTAAAAGTTACATTAAAGTCTTCGTCCCCTATTTTCTACCCTTAGAGATCAAATTTATAAGGAAATACCCCTGATATATAACATAAAAACATGAAAATAAACACTTACGCCTGTCACCCAGAGAGGTAGGCAAAGACTACGGATTTCCATTTAGAATGATCCTTACACACCTCCTCCTTTTTAAAGTCGTTTATAAATACATGCAAACATTATTTTTATTTTATAACCAGCTGTTCCCCGCAAACTCGCCAGCGTGGTTTTTTTTTGCGCGGAACCCTAAAATAAAAGTAGCCTAAGTTTCTCCTTATAACATCAGCTATCTGCCAGTGAAAGTACTATCCAAATCGGTTCACAGGTTTTTGCGTGATGCGTGTCCAGACAGACGTCGTCGTTTTATTATAGTATAGATACTTTGTTGTGCACCTTTAAAAGAATATGTAGTTATGTTGAAAAAAAAAAAGCGAATATAATTGCTCTACTATTTTAGAACACAGCTCTAATGACAAGTCTTATTCAATTAAACATTAATACGAGTAAATTACTATACCTTTGGCTACGAGTGCGATGGGAACGACAACCGCCTATTAAGGCCGCACGAGTCCGTAATACACATTTTAAATTCCAGATCACATGCCACCGTCGCCCGGGATTAAATTGAATCGAGATAATTGGTTATTTATCTAAAAACATGGCGACGCGATTCGAACTCAAACGGGGAAACGCAAATAAATTAAATGTGATCTAAAGCGAATTCAATTAAGGCGCTACTGAGGAAAATCCCCAGATTTTTTACCAGAGTGAATGAGTTTTGAGAGGTGTGCATTATTACCACTACACACTTGGGTGATTTAAAAAACATCAGATTACTTCATCTGATGTTTTAAATTATTTATACATTTGTGCTGAAACATCGATATTGTTTTTTTTTATATAGAATAAGGGCGACAAACGAGCACACAGTCCACCTGATGGTAAGTGGATGCTGTGGCCCATAGACATCTACATTTATCCTCGATTAAGAATCAAAATGCAGATGCGTTGTTACCCCTGAGGACTAAGATGGAATGCATAGTTTCCAGTAAAACGGGTCTCCGGTTCTCTACACTGACATACGAACAGCACCATTGAGCTGCTATTTTACGCTGGTATTCTATGAGAGCGTGGTCCTTCCCCGGTCGAGCCGACCTATTCGTGCTACAACCGTAATATAGGTGCAGCGTGGCTCTACCACGTATAAATGTGAAATGCTTACTGCTTAATCGTCATCATCAGTAGCAGCAACGGTCATTAGATGGCAGGTGAACACAGGCATTTTCAAGTCTATGCTGACACATATTATATTTGTAGGTACGACTATAAAATACTGGCCGAATCGAGAGTAAGGTTTTACTCTAGCAAAGCGTCGTATCGGTGGTAACGTGGCAACCGTTGTTGTTATATAGGATGTTTTAAATTAACATCATCGGGAAAGCGTACCATATATTTGCGACGAATTGCTAACGATCTGTTTATATTTTCTGGTACTTTATGTTGTAACGTACGCATATTTGTGCCATCCATCATGAGTGCATCTGGGATGATCCTCTTTCGCCTACATATTTTTCACTTAGCGTTTAGCTATCGCTGTCTTATTTCTCCTGATGATGCCTCGTTTAGAGGCGAAACACGTGTCGTGTTATCGACGGTTGTGTGTGTTCCTAGTGTAGTGGTGTTGGGGTAGTCGTGTTTGGGTAGTGGCTAGTGACCAGCGGCTTAGTGGTGGCAGTGATAGTGCACGCAATTGTGATACCTACCACGGGCACGGGAATTCTTCAACCTAGGTAATACGCACCATTTTTGCACGCACTACTTATCCAATTAATTTTCCCACTTTTTTATATTTCCCTTTACACCATAATACCTGACTACTGAGAATTTCTTATATTATTTGTGTTTTTTTTTATTAAGTCCCATAATAGTCGGGCGCTGGACTTAAGCTTCTCCAATTGAGTGGATCTTATTTTATCGCCACACTTGGGGAGCTGATTTAGTTATCACAGCACCAAATGTCTGACAACTTCCCGGTCGCCAAGTATTTAACATCTGGCATAAACAAGATGATTATATTTGTACAATATAATATATACATAATATTACATACTCGTATAGTTCACGAGATGGAGTGATTGATTTTCTTAGGCTGTCATAACATGTCGAAAGTATAAATGTTAATTAGTTGAAAGAAAAAAAAACATCGTGAAGTCGTACATTAGGACGTTAGTACGAGGAGGCAGTAAAGAATATGCAAAAATTTTATACCTTTAAAATTCAACTTGTTTTTTTTTTATAAATATATTTCGCAAATTTCAAAGCATGTAGGCAACACGCTTTCATTACAAAGGCGATCACGTAGGATTAGATACAAGAAGTCTCGGTAATAGGAGTATATTTTTCACAAACAAAACATTAAGGATTCTAAACACAAGCGCGGCTGTCGCACGCGCCGCGCCGTTAACTCACAGCTCTAATTTAATTATGAAACTCCTTTGCCTCTCATATTTTAGGCAAGAGGTTCGGTGTCGGTCGCCGGCAAACGTATTGTTAATTAAAATATATTATTCACTTTCTAATTTTCATAGTTATACCGCCTGCCTTTTTACCGTCGGGAAAAATTAGGGTGTAATGGGTGTATGAAGTACTTAATGAAAGAAGTAAGTCTATGGCATAGCTTTTTAAGTGAACTAAAAAGTTTTAAAAATAAATAAAGCGATTAAAAAACTATCGTAATTCAAATCATATGCACACTTTATGCGTGGCAATAATTATCAATGAATCCGTAATGCCCTTGACCTTGAAGTCAGCAGATAGATAAAAAGTTTAATTCAAATTAGTAATATTTATTTATTGATAGATCAATTTCGGGATCCCATCTTGTCGTAGCTGCGGGGCTCAGTAGCCGTGTTTTGGTCACCCACACGTGCTTGGTAGGGATAGGGTTGGCCCGAAGTGGCCACTTCGAGTGGGCTTGCCGAGTCCACTTCGGATGTGTGTTAGTAGACTGTGTCGAGAGGGGTGTCCTCTCCCTCTACCGGCTCAGCAGCGGTGGAGTCACGGGGAAAAAGGAGTGTTGGTATGGCGTAGCGCCACTCGCCCTATTCTCCTACTCTGGTGGGGCCGTTCCGTTGATGCGGTGTCACCACCACCACGCCGCGGGGGGAGAGGAGTGTCAGTATTGCGATGCGCCGCTCTCCCTACCCTCCGGGGCAGAAAAATGGTTAGCGGCGGATTGTAGCTCCGGGTCGGGAAGCATATCATTTTTATGTTTCTTTTTATAGAATACAAACGAGCAAACAGTTCACCTGATGGTAAGTGGATGCTGTGGCCCATAGACATATCCATTTATCTTCAATTAAGAATCAAAATGCAGATGCTTTGTCACCCCTGAGTACTGAGAGGGAATGCCTCGTTTCCAGTAAAAAGAGTCTCCGGTTCTCTACAATCACCATATGAAACACAGCAGCATTAAGCTGCTATTTTACCTGGCATTCTGTGAGGCGTGGTCCTACTCCAGCCGAGCCGAAGTAGGACCACGCCGGTTTATCAGACGAGCCGACCCATTCGTGCTGCAACCACAATATAGCTGCAGCATGGCTCTATCACGTAAAATATAATGTAACTATTTAGATAACGTTCTAGTTGTTACTTTGAACTTAATATGATATTTCTTAGTCTTCTCAAAAGGGTAACCGTTACGGTTAATGTTACAGCCTATTAAAGTCCACTGCCGAACATAGGAATCCCCCATAGATTGCCCCGTAAGGGGGATATTTGTCATAGTTGCCACGCACGGTGGCAAGCGGGTTGGCAACCGCAGCTTTTTTATTTTTAGTCGTTATTAGGAAGACGCTGCTGGCCATCTCCTGATTTGTTTCCCTCTGTCACCTCTGACGTCGCCCACGGAACGATATGGAGTAGTGGATATTCTTACACCGCCAATACACGGTAAAATAGGTAAAAAAGGGTAAAATAGTTTTTTTTTTTTTGAAATCATAAACGAAAGATCAAAATAATTTCCACTTAATAGCTTCTAAAGTTATTTTTAAAGTCTATTTAATGTCAAAGAATTCATGTTTTTTTTATAGCAGAGAGGACAAACGAGCATGCGGCTCACCTGATGGTAAGTGACTACCGCCGCCCATAAACAAATGCAACATCAGGGCAGTTGCAAATGCGATGCCGGGCCTTTAAAAAAGAGTAGGCTTTTTTCTTGAAGGTCCCTAAGTCGTATCGGTCCGGAAAAATCTCTGGTGGTAGTTCATTCCACAAGGAAGTTGTGCGAGGAAGAAAACTTCTTTTAAATCGCACAATGGTTGATTGCCAATCTGGATGATTTGGATGATATGGATGGTATCGCGAGTTTTGTCGCGATGTGCGATGGTGAAATTGAGCGTCTTGAATTAGTCCGAACAATTCCTTAGAACACTCCCCGTGGTAAATGCGATAAAATACGCAAAGAGATGCAACATCTCTTCGCATTGCCAGTGAGTCAAGCCGATCGGAAAGAACTCGGTCGTCAGCGATTCGAGCTGCTCCGCGCTGGATGCGGTCAAGTGGAAGGAGCTGACACTGGGGAGCCCCTGCCCAGAGATGGGAACAGTATTCCATGTGAGGCCAAACCTGCGCCTCGTAAAGTTGCAAGCGGTGTGCTGGTATGAAATACTGTCCCGCTCTGCTGAGCACACCAAGCTTTTTAGAGGCCAATTTAAGGCCAAATTGGCCTCTAAAAAGCTTGGTCTCTTCCAAATGACCACAAAACTGCACATCACTTGATATGTCGACACCGAGGATCCCGATACTGGCTGAGGCAACAAGGGGGAGTGCCTTGAAACTGGATACAACAAAGGGGTTCTTTTTAGCGGTAAACGCGCAAACTTGTGTCTTCTGGGGATTCAACTGAACTAGATCTAGTCAACAAAGACTCGACTTCAGACTCAAGTTTGTTCCAGTACTCGGCGACATTTTCCCGAGAAATGTTGGCAGGGCCGATGTATAAAGCATCACCAGTGCTGTCGTCTGCATAGTAACGAATGTTATCGTAGACTACCGTTATGTAAACATACGAGGGTGGATTGAAAAGTACTGGCCTAACACAGATCCATTCAATTTAAAATCAAATCTACCCACATTATTTAGTTCAGTTCAGACTAGTTCATTGTGTGAAGTTCGAAAAACGTGCGATAATTAGTTGTGATTTTAAAATTTATTAACAAAGTAATCGGACATAATTTCCGCGAATGGAGCAAATCGAGCAGCGTGCCGTCATTAAGTACCTCCATAAGAAGGAGCTATCATCAAAAGCCATCCATGATGACATGGTCAGTACATTAGGCGATTGTGCTCTGTCATATTCATCCGTCAAAAATGGATAGCAGAATTTAAGCGTGGTAGAGAGAGTGTGAAAGATGAACCCCGCCTGAAGGCCTTCGACGTCAACTACTGACGAAAATATTAAAAAGTACTTGATTTAATAATGGGAGACCGCAGATTAAAATTAGAGAGATAGCTGAGATTATAGGCATCTCTTATGAACGAACTCAAAACATCATTGTCAACGAGTTGGGTTTCCACAAGGTGTCTGCGAGGTGGGTTCCGCGACTGCTTCAGTTGAACAAAAAGGACGCGATTGACTATTTCACGCGACTGTTTGGAGTTATTTGAAGCTGATGCAGATGATTTTTTGAATCGTTTTGTTACTATGGACGAAACATGGGTTCATTACTGTACACCGGAAACAAAACAACAATCAAAACAGTGGAGAAGACCTGGTTCACCACCCCCTAAAAAGGCTAAGTCGATTTTGTCGGCAAATAAGGTGATGGCTTCAGTATTCTGGGACTCGAAAGGTGTGATTATGATTGATTATCTTGAAAGGGGTCAGACTATAAACTCTGATTACTACTGCACCTTACTACGTCGTTTACGAGAGGAAATAAAAGAAAAACGTCGAGGAATGCTCAGAAGAAAGTCCTGTTTCATCAAGATAACGCCCGTGTTCACACGTCAGTACAGTCAATGGCTGAAATTCACAACTGTGGCTTTGAACTGTTACCGCATTCGCCGTATTCACCTGATCTGGCACCATCAGACTTCTTTCTGTTCCTAACCTAAAAAGCACTTGGGAGGTCAAAGATTTTCGACAAACGACGAGGTCAAAGCAGCTGTAGACGCATATTTTGACTCTAAGGAAGAATCATTTTTTCAACGGTCTAAATGCTTGGAAGGGAGGTGGCAAAGTGTATTGAACTTGATGGTGATTATGTAGAAAAATAAAAATATTACTGATTTAGTATGTGTTTATTTTCTTGGTTAGGCCGAGTACTTTCAATCCACCTCGTATCATTGATATGCAGAAGAAACAGCGTCACATTAATAGGCTTGTAATCGAATCAGCACCGTCTACTACTACCTTGATGCTCCGATCTGCAAGAAAACTGGTGATCCACTTGCACAATTTCGGGAAGCATTTACGTGGTAGTATATTAGTATAGTTGTAGCACGAATGGGTCGGCTCGACCGGGGAAGGACCACGCTCTCACAGAATACCAGCGTAAAATAGCAGCTTAATGCCGCTGTGTTTCATATGGTGAGTGTAGAGAACCGGAGACCATTTTTACTGGAAAGGAGACATTCCATCTTAGTCCTCACGGGTGACAACGCATCTGTATTTTGATCCGTAATCGGGGATAGATGTAGATGTCTATGGGCCACAGCAACCACTTACCATCAGGTGGACTGTGTGCTCGTTTGTCACGCTTATCCTATAAAAAAAGGAAGGGAGCTTCGAAAGAAGTGCTTTGTGCCAAACCCGATTGAAGGCCTTCGCAAGGTCAAAACTAACGGCCAACGCCTCCCCATTGGACTCTACTGCCTCCGCCGATCTATGAGTTAGGTGAGCCAGAAGATCACCAGCTGACCGAACCCGACGGAAACCATACTGGCGGTCACTAATCAGCTGGTGATCCTCAAGGTACCTCATGAGCGGGCAGTTTATGATGGTTTCCATTATTTTGGAGAACGAGGAGGTGATAGCGTTAGGCCTGTAGATGGACGAATCTGAGCGGTCACATTTTTTAGGGATAGGGTGCACCAAAGCTGTTTTCCAAGGGTTCGGGACTACGCCTAGGGAGAAGGAGTACCGGAAAAGACGCGTTAAAACCGGTGTCAACTCCGGAGCACACGTCTAGGAGGGACGCCATCAGGCCCACTCGACTTGTTGACGTCAAGGGAGAGGAGTGCTTTGCGCACCGAGTGCTGGGTAAACAGCACACCCTGCATGGATTACTCACACCGCGGGTTGGTCGGCGGTGTGTTCCCCCCGTCATCAAGAGTCGAGTTAGACGCAAAGAGAGTGCCTAGCAGATCGGCTTTCCCCTTTGCGGAATAGGCCTGTGAGTGGTCCTCCTTGTGCAAAGATGGCAGAGATGGCTGACAGAAGTTCCCTTGGATAGCATTGACAAGAGACCAGAATGCATGAGTTCCCGAAGGAAGTCGAACTAGTTTCTCGCCAATTCTGCCGATGTGCTCTGACTTTCTCTTGGCAATGACACTTTTGAAGGACCTGGAGCGCTGGTATTTGCCCAGGCCTGGTAGCACTCTTGCTTATGGCGTGAAGCAATTTTGCAGGAGTGACCAAACCATGGCTGAATTTCGCCTCCGATAAGTACCACAGATGATGGAATAAAAAGTTCCATTCCCTGAAGCACCACATCAGCGACAGAATCAGCAACAACGTTGGGATCATACGGCGAGAAGTAAACCCGCCTCCAAGGGTAGGATGCATAAAAGATCTGGGATCCGCGTAGGCGAAGTAACCAGTTGTGTCAGACCATATGCCAAGGCAAAGTCATAAACAGATCTACCCGCATGATTGGTTAAACGGGAACCAAGCCATTCAGCGTGGTGGGCGTTAAAGTCACCGAGGATAACGAACTCCGCGGATGGGACCTGTTGTAGCATTCTTTTGTGTAGACCTGTTGTAGGTCTGTGTCGGCATTACCGCTATGGGACCTATAGAGGCACCCGTAGACGCGGAGTTGGTCATGGCTGTCTATGCGCAGCCATAGGATGGACAGGTCCGTACCTTCAAGACTGCCGAGGCGTCGAAAACAGATGTACTCTCTGACGTATACGCAAACCCCAGCCTGAGGAAATGAATGGAATGTTCATTTCCTCGGGCATGGACCAAAGGAATGTTCTAACTTGTACCCCGGGTAGGAGAGATACGAAGTATCAGCCGGTATGTCTAGTTATGTTTAGTTAACTTTAATAAAATACATTTTTCATTTCAATATTTCTAGTGTGGCAAGGAGAGGTTATTGGTCTTATCGAAAAGAGAGAAAACGTAATATAAATATTCGTTATTGGATGAGATCTATTTCCATTTTAGCATTAGGTATTGCCCTTATTGGTAAGCACTCCTATTATACTCAAAATACTTGTATTAGACGTGATGTTAATATTAGACTACTATCGATCACTAATATTAGTGATCGAAGACTATTACTTATATTAAAGAATTTGCTTTAAAACAATTTTATATGAATAAATATTAAAAAACGCCGTGTGGTGGGGGCGTAAGAGAATTCATTACCCCATAGAGAGAAGTGTGCAAGTCACCGTTCAAATCCATGTGCGATACTCATGGGCGACAAGTAGTAAGCTAGTAAGTAGATAAGTGTCGTAATGTATGAAGGGCCTGAATGTGCGAGACGTCTGATACACCGATGAAATTGTGTCTTTTCTTCTTTATCTTTGCATAAAAGTCCATCAGTGGACTTTTATGCAAAGATAAAGAAATATTAAAAATATGTTGAAGTATTTATGTAAACTTATAAATATTACTTAGTTAAAAAAAATCGTCAAAAGACGCAGTGGCGTTTATTTTGTTCATATAATAAGGGCATCTTCAACAGTATCCTAAAAGGTAATACTAAAACAGCAAATATTTTATTTGCGTTCACTGGTTTTAGCATGAAAATAATAAATAAGCGTCTTCCTTTTTTAAATAAATAAATTCTATCTGAAGTAAAACAAACACGTGATTTGATAGAAACCATATATTTCATTCAAGCTGCAACTGGATACAACTTTCCCCAACTTTTCTCGTTACAGACTTTGTTTACTAGACAGTAAGTCGCTGGTACTTTAAACATATTTCTACCTTACAATAAAGCTCTTTGTAACTTATTACTATAAAGTACAGATTTTAATAGGCTACCTGTGTTATTTAAGGAGGAAGTATAAAAATATTTTCTTGCCTCATAATCCCGGCTGAGATAGTTTAAGCCCTTAATAAGTTATAAGGTTTAGTTGAGCTTAATATACCCATTCAAAGCTCGAGATTTAATATTAAACGTTTAAATGAACCAGCTTCTACTAAAGGATTTACCTTTAGTGACAATTTTAGTAATCTCTCTGTACATGCGCTATTTGTGGGCCCATATTATGTAAACTTGATATTAATTTCGACATTATAAAATAAACGTAAAAGCCAAGCTTAGTTCAGAACATCCATTTATTCAAATTTGTATCATTACTATTAATTTACACTGTCAATTTTCCTGTCGTTATGTTTTTTTTATAGAAGAGGGGGCAATCGAGCATGCGACTCACCTGATGATTAGTGACTACCGCCGCCCATGAACAACCGCAACACCAGGGAAATTGCAGATACTTTGCCGGCCTTTT
Source organism: Parnassius orleans (assembly GCA_029286625.1). Classification (NCBI taxonomy): domain Eukaryota; kingdom Metazoa; phylum Arthropoda; class Insecta; order Lepidoptera; family Papilionidae; genus Parnassius; species Parnassius orleans. The sequence goes on along the minus strand of JAGSMP010000027.1, from coordinate 502,362 downwards.
AAAAATAGTAAGTTCTTTTCTTGAAGGTCCCTAAGTCGTATCGGTCCGGAAAAATCACTGGTGGTAGTCGATTCCACAAGGAAATTGTGCGAGGAAGAAAACTTCTTCTACATCGCACAGTAGTGGACCGCCAATCATCCAGATGCTATGGATGGTATCGCGAGATTTGTCGCGATGTGCGATGGTGTGTGATGGTGTCGTGATGTATTTTCAGTTTGGCAAAAAGTTGTAAAAACAATTCGTTACAATTATTTTTTATTTTTTCTTAAAAAAAACACTAGGATTTTCTCCTGTATCGTAAAGGCAGTTTACAAACATAAATTGCACGAGGACAAACATCCAGACCCGGAACAATTATTTGTAGGCCATACATTTATATCCGCACGGAACAAGTATTTACTTGTTCCGTGCGGGATTCAATCCCGCGGCCCCCATCGCAACAACTCATTGCTAAGCCACTGCGCCACGGAGCCGTCATGCAATTCATGTCCAATTCATGTTAATGTGTGAATGAGAACTTGCAATGGAACTTATAATAGACCGTTACTTCGCTTTTACCTTCTAACCGACTTCAAAGAAGGAGGAGTTATCTCAATTCGCCAGTATATTTTTTATATTAGTTCGGGCATCCCTTCTTGGTTTATGAATAGATTTTATGGGTTGTTTTTTTCCTATTAAATGGGTCTTGAAATATTATGAAACACATGTCTCCCCCAGGCAAGTGTTTCATAATTGACTACGTGCATTTACGTCAATATTTCGTTAATATTAGGTTCAACGTCGATGTAAGTTGTTGGGTCTCACATGAAAGTATACTTTTGTTAAATATTTTTACTTCAGGCGTGATTCCATATAAAGTTTAAGTAAGAAATTCACCTCTAAACGTGGAAAATAGGAGATAAAATGTTTGATGTAACGATTTAGACTACATTCTAGTTGTTTTCATTGAACTTGTGATATTCCTTATTCATTCAAATTGGTGAAAAAACTTGTAGTAAAAAGTAAAAACAGACTTCGAAACTGGATTCGAGGCCCCAATTATTCGATACACTATCTCTTAGTATCGATCACAAAATGACTTCTGAAGCGAAAAAATGTATTGAACATAAAACTTTTTATTTCATCAAGTACCGTTCTTCATCATAGACACTGTAGTTACTAGATTTTGATGAAATAAATAAATATTTAAGTAAAGTTAAAGCATTTTTTTACCACTCCATTAATAAAACAAAATGGTCAGAAGGTAATGAGCTAGTAAATATTGATAACTAAATGAATATCTTGTTTACTAGCTTAATATCTTGAAATATTATGAAACACATGTCTCCCCCAGACATGTGTTTCATAATTATCGGCCTTCACTAACGTCTATTTACGTCAAAATGGTTCAACGTCGATGTCAGTTGTTAGGTCAGACATGAAAGTATACTTTTTATTAAATATTTTTTATATAATATTATGTATATTAATTACGATTAAATTTATTCTCTGCGTGATAAACTTAAATATCCGCAGTAGAACTAGAGTCACCGACATAGCCCAACGGATAAGTAAGCTTAAGGGGCAATGGGCCGGCCATATAGCTCGAAGAACCGACAACCGATGGGGAAAAAGGGTTCTCGAGTGGCAGCCTCGTACCGGTAGGGGACGTGTAGGGCGACCCCCTAGGAGATGGAGAGACCACCTGGTAAGACACGCAGGAAGATGGATGCAGGTGGCTAAGGACCGTGCTTTGTGGCATTTCTTTGTGGGAGGCCTATGTTCAGCAGTGGACTTGTGAAGGGCTTTAATGATGATGATGATGGTGATAATGAAATTTTTTTACTGAGAGTCTACAATTTATTTACGACGAAAAAATATGTCATTTCCGAATATAAAATATTCCTTTAAGAGTACGTGAAGCTAAAAAAATTAAAAGAAATACACAGTGATAAGATACTTTTCTAGTGAACTAAAATGAACTATAATTTAATATGAAAATGACCTAATTAAATTAACTAAAACATTGTTTTACATATAATATTTCCACCTCATCGTTTCCAAATTAAATTTTATAGAGCGTCAACATGTTTTACGTCCGATACCGACGCCCTTTCATTTTCCCGATAGTAGATTCACATGATACCAATCTAGTTATGAAACCGAACTCGCAATGATATTAAAATCCTGTAGTGTAAAATAATAATTATATAAAACAACGTAACATAGCTGACAAAATATGTATTTTGTCAATATAAATATTTGTATGCGTTGATGATTTAATAACAAACTGTCATTATAACTTATACGATAGAACCAAGGCTTTAATGTATTTGAAGGCTTTAAAGCCTGTCTGCCGAAAAAAGGCCAACTTGTTGAAGACCGACTGTGGCAGAGTCGTTGGAGATACATGCAAATGCAAGTAACGACCCAAGGGCGAGTACCATTCGACCGGTGATATATTACACGACAATCTGAGCGAAATTAGAATGAATTTTCAGCACCTTAATAACGGCATGGTAGAGGTAGAGTATGGAATTACAGCAGAACTTCTATAAAAGAGGGTGGGAAACAGGTACTTAGTCCTTCAGAAGCTGGTCAATATATGACCTTCATGGTGGATGGTGGCGCTATTCCGGAGGCGTGGAGCAGAAGTGGTCTTGTTCTTTGAGAATAGCGACAACGGTTCGCACGACAAGCTGGTTTCCGAAAGGCCATAGAACACATACATACACTTCGGCAAATATATTTTTTGTTATATTATAAATTATTATAATATAATATTTAGTATATTACCTTTTGTGCGAGTCAAAAGTAGTTTTGACTAACAAATTACAAATAAACTAAAATTATAATTATTACACTAGATTGGTCTAGTAAGTTAATTATGAACCGCTTTCATATAACTATATTACGGTATATAGCTACATCCCTAGGGATATAACTATATCACGGTTTTAACTATCTTACTGCGATGCATACATTATTTTCGTGCAACTGTCTCGAACTCGAACTGTCAAAAAATATTGACTCAGTGCAAGCTATGAAAACTCTCAAGAGACACAATTTTTCCGACTTAGTTAACGAATATCATCATAAATTTAAGACATAACATACGTTTAAACATAATATATAGCTTATGTCCATCTGGAATAATGTACCTTTTAAATAGTGAAAGAATTTTTCAAGTTGCAGTGATTCCGGAGATTACCTTCACATATATACAGACTCACAAAATTCGCACTCTCTCTTTATATTATTAATATAATACCAGTAATATATATTATTATATTAATGTGCGTCCCAAGTCACTTGCATCCATCATCCATTAATTTTATTTAAGCATTTCTTTTAAGTTTATTGTAGGTCCTTTCTTTTAACTTAAATGCAAGGTATTTAATCCGCAAATAATACCTAAATCTCCCCAGACAACAGCCACCACTCAGCTTTTGGTTAACTTTTGTTCTGTTTGGAAAATTAATCTGTTTTAGTCTTCTTCCCTGGTTTGTTCTCCTTTCCTTTTTATGCTACTAATTAAAAATATTCCGTTCCAGATTTTTTTAATCCTTTAAACTTAAAATTTTATTGTTTTATATAATCTTTAAGCCATATTTGAAACAATTTTATATCAGAGAGAGAGAGCATCCGTGTACTTACAGCTGATTTACTTTAACATTTTTGGAACGAAGTTCCTTATCGGACAGTACGGATTTGGCGGATGGCGACAAAAGTGTAAGATTTTTCCGTCATGACCTCTTCTGTAGACGGCCTTGGCGGCTATAAGGAAGCGAGATGGAATAATATCCATCTCCTCGCACTTTTTCTTATCTTGCCATGAAAGAAATATTATTTTATTTTAAATGGCGCTTCATTTTAATAGACGCTAGTAATTCATTTATTTGTATTTGTTAATCAATAATATAATACGTTTATCAATAATAATATACTACGAAAGGAACTTCGTACCAACCGAGTGTTCCACGACAAAAGCTTGACCTAAATCTAGAAAAGGTCAAAGGATTAAGGAAGTAAAGAATCTGATATGATATCAGAATCTGATATCATATCAGATTCTTCACTTCTTGTAGGCGAAAGATTTAAATATCTTACCTACCTAAGTTTTAAATAACACATTTATTATTTTCTCGTCATGCGGACAGTGGCAACACCGCGCGTCACGTTAGTAAGTAACTGCTAGCTTTTACAATAAATGCACAAATAATAATGTTAATTAATGCTTCTTTTCAGTTTATTATACAATTATGTTAATAGAACTATTAAAACTGTGTCAATCTAACAAGAAAATATAATTTATTGTTAACTACAAAAAAATTAAACTGTTTCCTGGTCAAAAAAAGATTGGGAAACCCTGATCTATAGTTGTTGCTATAGATTCTGTCATAACTTCTATACTTCACTGTCTATAACTTCGAGCAAGTGTCCTAGCAACTACCGACATAGGTTTCACATGGACGTTAAGCACGACCTTTGTCTTGTCCATGTTTGTTCGGAGACATTATTGATATCATTGAGCGTAGTGATAGCAGTGGACTAGAGAAACCGACTTTGCCCAACGAATCAGTGAGCTGAAGAGGAACGGGCCGGTCATATAGCTCGAGGAACTGACTACCGACGTAGAAAAAAGATTCTCAAGCGGCAGCCTTATACCAGTGAGCAAAGTGTAGGGTGCCCTAGGGTAAGACATGTAGTAAATCGATCGATGCAAGTGGCTGAGGACCGTGTTTTGTGGTGATTAATAAAAAAACGAGGAAAATGAAACAGGAAAAGTGCAGTAGCATCTTCCTGATAACAGCTAGGAATTATAAAAATCTGCGGTTGACAACTACTACATAGGGAGGATCTATGATGTTAACTACGGGAGAGGCCTATATTAAGCAGTAGACTTGTAAAAGTTGATGATGATCATTTAATACTGCAGCGATATTTCCTGTCCAGACAGAAATCGTTTAAAGTGATAAGACTACCACTTATAGGTTTTAAGTTTTCTGTGTTAGTTAATATTGAAAGATCCAATATAAATTTATCTATCCATCTATCATCTAACTACTTACGATTTTTTTGAAAAACGTATTCGTTCATGGTAGTTTTATATAGGTAAATTCAAACAATTCCGTTATAATAATATACTACTTAATAAACGAATTATCGGTGCTTTTTAGACGTTTTAACCATCCCATCGGAGTTGCAATTTTGATTCTATGTAAAGTAGTACAAATTTACAAAAAAGTGTACTTATGTAGGAGAAAGTTTTGACAAGTAAGATGACGGAGAGTTTGCAGTCGAAGCTCTTGTGAATTCGGGGCAGTCCGTAGTGCAATTGTGGACGAGCATTGCCGTGAAAAAGTATTGTAGACTAGAGCAAGTCTCAGTTGAATGATATCGAACTTGTCCAACATAATTTGCAATTCGTGACAGCATATTGGGTGGTTACTTTTGTGTCAGATTTCAAGAACACCTAATAAAAACGCCGATATAGGTGCAGAATACGAAGTTGACTTAATTTGCATTTAGAACACGGGTCGGCTGCACACAATGGTGTTTATAATGAAATATAATAAATATAAGTCTGAAAAGTCAGATAATATTTGTTTAGTGCTACGTAGAATAAGTCCACTAACTTTAAAATTCAATACAATGTACAAATTAGATTTTTAGACGCTTAGCATTAAATTCATTAAATAATTCTAGGATTGAAATAAATCTTAAATTAAATTAGTCGCGTATCTAACGGTCGTAACTTACACTTACTTTTTAGCGTTTAGTATGTGTTTATGGATACTCCACATAATATGTGATTTTGTATGTTCATATACTGAGAAGTTATTACTTAATCAATAGCCTAAGAAACAACCAAAATATTTATAAACTTTATTTAGATGAGTTTTAACATTTATTAACATTTACGTAAAACGATTTTAAAAAACGTCCTTCATTTTACTATCGTTTATTTCTTAAGTTACTTTTTTTAATGTGGTCTACCTTATAATCACAAACATAAATTATTAAAAATATTGTCGTATTTTATCAATTTACTCGATTGAAATAAAATTTTATATAATACAATCTAAGGGGGAGTGTGTCCTATGTTCAGAAATGAACTTTTGATAAGCTGTTATGAATGATAAATGAATAAATATATTCTGATAGTAATTAGTATTGACTGTTTATCAGATCAGATATTAACATAGAAATTAAACTAATAACAAAATAGATCTATTTATTGGTACCGAGATAGACCCAGATAGTAGCCATTTTCCTTAATCGTATAATAGCTGCGCAATAAATATGAAATTATACATACCAGTAGCATTATACCAAATATTAAGTTCACAGATGAACGTCATTGTAGCCAAAATCAGCAGACGGACATTATTAAAAATTGATTTTATTTCCAATAAAAAGAGCGAGTATAATAATAATCTTATGTAATGAATGTGAGATATCTACCGTGGAATATACTGAAATTTAAGATCAAGTTTTAATGAGATCGTAAATTATAACACATAAATCAACACAACGTGTAGTAAGAAGTCTGTCTGCCAGATGTTAGTTTTGAGCTAACCATAACCTCGCTATGTACGTACTGTGTGTTTGTTATACAAAGTCGAGTAGCTTTGCTTTACCCCGGCATGTGGGTCTGATTTGGATGCGCTCTCTTTATCTTTATACGCTAAGCATGTGTGAATTTTTATTCTTTATTACGATTTACGATCAAATCATGCTTATTAAAATTCTCATATATTTAATGATTTCTTATATTTACGCGAACACTACACATTGAATTAAACTACTTTTACGGATTATATCGCGTTTAATTAACTTATTTATTAATTCCCGACGTTTCGGGTGCTTTACAGCACCCATGGTCACGGGGACTGAGGTGATTGACGTCCCAATGTCAAAGTTAATACGGAGTACCTTCAGCTTTTTAATTATTAATTTTGGTCCGATCTACGCTTTTTTTCTTAGTTCATTCTGCGTAGATCGGACCAAAATTAATAATTAAAAGCTGAAGGTACCTGTATTAACTTGACATTGGGACGTCAATCACCCCAGTCCCTGACCATGGTGTGTAAAGACCCAAACGTCGGGAATTAATAAAATAAGTTAATTAAACGCGATATAATCCGTAAAGTAGTTTAATCAATTCTCATATATTTTACTATCGGAGTTTAATTCGAATTGATGGTTTTAAGTTGTGTGGTATCCATTTGGTTGTTTGTTTGTAATATTTAACAAACTATCTTAAACTAAATGAGTTATAAAAAAACACTTTCTCTTGATATTTCAATTAAACGGGTGTGCAAAATATTTACTTGATTCCATTGAAATAATGAGACGAAATCCCGAAGTTTTACTTGGTGTAGGAGATTTAATGAATAACTTGGTTGAGAATCAGAGTCGTAGACGGCCGATTGTAAGCCTTCTTGACTCCCAGTCGTGGGTTGGCGAATGTATTGCGACTGTAAACTAAAAGTAACTTTTCTCCTTTCTTTCTCTCTCTCTCTTTCTCTTTCTTTCTCTTCCGCTTGCTGTGTGGCGGTTGTTGTATCGGATATCACACCTTTGACCCTACACTCATACGAGTACATATATTTTATATTCGACATATTATACGGGTTAAGAAATAGATTTGTGAGAAGGAATATATTAATCTATCTTTCCGTCCGAATACAATCTGGGCGTCTTCAAGGCAAGAGTGAATAGGCTTTTGTTACGCTAAGATAGTACGATTTACCATCTAGGGCTGCATCACCACTTACCATCAGGTGGGATTGTGGTCAAGCACTGGCTTATAATAAGTAAAAAAAAAACTTTTTCTCCAAATGCCAACTTTGCCAACAGTTGCACTTGGTACACCCTGCTAATTGATTGACAAGGATTTGGCAACACATCGTCCAAAAACGCTAAACCAAAAATTACAGACTGGTAATTGGGATTTTCATTGCTGATATGAATAAATTATCAGTTCTGTGTTCACCCGCCTGGTTAGTATGGGCAAATATTACAAGAAATGCACGCTAGCTGGCTTATACTTGAAAAGTTAACATAATCAGATCAGCAGCGCAATCGCTTAACCTCGCGTGGAGATTAGTGGAAGACCCATGTTCAGCAATGGACTGTTACGGGTTGATAATTATGATGACACTACATATTTTTGCTTTCAGTTTGTAATTGTCGTGTTTAAAAACCGATTATTATTAAACATCGTAAGACATCTTAACTCTGGAGAATAACGCAGTCCATTATCTGACACGTTCGCAAATTATGCGCGTCATCTGGAATGATTAGCCTTCCGCGATCACGTTATGTAACTAAGCATCGTCGGTGTTCTTCACAATTGGATGCCACATATGTAAAAACGATTAAAAACTCCTTAACCAAATGTCACGTGTTAGAGACCAGTTTGTTTTAAGATTAGACAAAACAAGCAATCCTGGTGAGATTTGTCGGGCACTAACGCTTTAAAAAGATTATAATATCTAGGGATAAAATTAAATTACTCATTCATTTCCCTATTTCCTTTCTGCATGGTTATCTTACGCTTAGCAGATGGAATGACTACTGCTATGCCAGACGTCTCGCATTTTTGACGCCGATTACCGCCGATTTTAATTTTAAATCAAGTATAGCGATGTTCAAACCACTATCTATCTAAGGCCTTTCCTAGCCATTTCCCTCTGCTCCCTTTTATGACACACATTGGATGTCGTGAACACGGCTTACTAAAGAAAATGAAAGGAGCTTAAATTTAGGAGAAATGAGTAGAGTCATACGTGTAAATACATTCATTTCTCTTCGCTTTTAAGTCTTCGCTCTGATTTGATGTTCATAAAAGAACGCGAGTCATCATCGTCATTACAGCCTATCACAAGTCCACTGCAAAACAAAGGCCTATTCCAAGGAACACCATAAAGCGCGGTCCTGACCCACATGCATCCATCGACTTTCTGCATCTCTTACCAGGTCATCACTCCATCTAGTAAGGAGTCACCCTACATTTCGCTTAGCGGTACGAGCCTCCCACTGGAGAACCTTTTTTTTACACCTTCGAGCTATATGGCTGGCCCATTGCCACTTCAGCTTACTGACCCGTTGAGTTATGTAACTCTTATTCATATAGACCAAGAGTTACTGCGAATTTGGCTGTTGAAGGAAAAGGGGAGATCTCCCGCCAGGCAAAGTGGTGTGCGTAAGGGCAAGTGACGCCGCGCCGGTGCGAACGATATGCCGGTGTGTAATGCATGCCGTACTACGCACTTGCAAGTGAGAAAAGGGGAGATCTTTCGCCGGGCAAGGTGGTCTGCCCGGGGAGCAGCCAATGCTCCGAGTGGTAGTTCGGAGCTATTCTATATATACTGCTTTACTTCGGAACTTTGATATCGCGATTTAAGCTTCGATGTGTTTCGCTTGTGGCGCGACGACAGCGCCGCCACATGGATATAAATCTTCAAACCGTGATGGACAAATTGTCACATATACGAGTATGTTTTCTATGTTCAGGAAAACGGTGGTATTTGCCCAATGGACCGCGGAAAAACCAGTTAGACAGTTGAATGTGCATTGCATGGAGTCGTCCCGTCATCAAGTCATGCTTGGTACAGTGGCGGATACAAAGAAGAGCGTTGGGTGACCTTTACTTCGCTGTAAAGACTACGTTAAGATTGACTTGACCTCACTCAACATCGAGCGTGGTGAGTGGGAGAAGCTGACGAAAAACAGGACAAAAGGCAGATAACATGAGGACAGGTCAAAAACTACACAGCAGAGGCTGGTTCGACGCACTTGCCGAAAAGAAAGAAAACGACAATTTAGATCTATCGTGTCAGCGCATCCACGCCTTGTGCAGGTGACAAGGCGTGGACGAGCTTGCCGCACCCAAATCGGTCTTCATAGTGACCAAGAGAAGTGTCACCAGCCACACAGTGTTTAAATCATCTGCAATAGATGCGAATATCGTTGCTTGATTGACTGACTATGGATATCTTCATTACGAAGTCTATTACAAATAATAATAATCCGGTTATCGCCAAATATTTTTGTATTTACTTAACTCAATACTTACAATACCTTTTCTACTAAAAATATGGGTTTACTGTTATAAAGAACAAAGAGTATTTATTCGAGTTGACACCGAGGCACGAAAATCTGTTTAACGCCTGTCCGTGTGGCAGCATTGTATGGTTTTGAAACTGACATTTTAATGCTAAGATTCAATGGTATTATATTACATCTACGAGGAATATACGATATCAAACAAACAATAATTTTAGTTGCCATGTTACGAGTTCTGAAAGCTATGTCTTTAAGGCCAGTTACAAGGCATCAAATATTTGACGTTTTGATGAAATTCAAGTGAATGGATAACGGACAGGCTTTATTATGGCTTTTCGTAGCTGCCTTAGAATTATGGCAAAGGTATTTCGCTTTATTAGACATTTAATATTTTTGCTATGTGTCATAATCGTCATCATTATTATCGACCTCAAAGCAAATGAAATGCCACATAAGCTAAGCCAAATCCAAGCCTAGCCAAAGTGTATCCATGGACTTCCTGCTTACCTCTACGAGGCTTTCCTGATGAAAACCTTTCTTGCCAATCGGTTGACAGTTTTCAAACTAAATGGCCACTATTGCCATTTCAAGATCGGTTAGTCGGAATAAGGTTCTACTGCGAATGTTTTTATATTTATTGTTAACACCGCTATATTTGTCAAAATTTTATTTAAAAACTGGCCAAGTACGTGTCGGGCCACGCACAATGTAGAGGTAGGCTTCCGTAGTTGCCCGTCACAATACGTGGGCTTTCTTGATAATAAGCATAATAAGTGAGTTCGCGGTTTGAACGCTATAACGACTAAAAATGGATCCAAATATGAAGATGGCAACTGAAGTACTTATTTTCAAATGAGACTTATAGGGAGTGGTATTCAAAAGGTTAAAAACTTTTCGATTTTGAAAATAATACAATTTACATCAAATCATTCACATTCCAAGTAAGTACATAGATGATCATAGTTGACTATTTATCTATGTACCTATTCCCGGCAGTGCAACCCTAAGACATACATATATATGACCGTAACGAACCTTCACGTAAACTACCACTGCCCTAAATTATCCAGAGGTCACCCGCGTAAACCAATAATATGACGAATGAAACTGTATGAGGCTTTGTCATTGTATGAATACTTTGAATGAAGCCTACAATAACCACCTACTAAAAATAAGTGAAAGTAGTAAGTAAGTAAGAAAGATCCTCCATGCCTATCCTGCAAATTAAAAGATAAAGCTATAGTAGTAATGCATATAAGTCGTTTTCTTCATAAAATGTTTATTTTTACAGTTTACAAGAATTGTTGTAATGCACCTAGTTTTAGGTCATTTTCTATGAAGTTGTAACAAAATGTTTACTAATCCATGTGCATTTTATAAGATGGTCTCCTATTACTCGTAAACATCTTAATTCTACTTAGCTGTGATAGTTTTCCTTTTAACTTCATTATATATACTCCTATTGTGTATACTTTCACATTTCAAAAACAGCGGTTTAGTTGGTAGAGGGGACACATGACTCTAATGAAAAGTACCACTTTAAAACTAAATATTTCGCAAACGGACCCCATAAATCGATAATATGTTGTTCCACACCCCCAGTGTTTTAAAAGACCTATCCAACGACATGATGAAATAGACGGGTAAAAAAAATTCATCCTCCATTTACTTGTATAGGACCCAAAAAAAAAAAGATTTTATTTTACTGTTTTGTAGGCGTAATTAATATCTATAATTATGCCAAATTACAGATTTATAGCACCAAGGGTCTCTGAGTAAAACCGCGGATGGACGGACGGACGGGCATGGCGAAACTATAAGGGTTCCTTGTTGTGTAACTACGGAACTCTAAAAAGGGCGTGTAATCTTTACGCGCGGTTGAAGTAAAAATTTATTAATAGCGATAAATATTATTATTTATTTTGTGTTATGTTATTTAATTATTTTTTGTACTTATTTATTTATTATTATTGATTTATTAATATTATTTCTCACCGTGTAGTGGCGGGTTAAGATTATCCCATATCTTTCTGTGAATTTCATGTGAATAAAAAAGTGAAACAAACGTGGGCAGCAGCGTCTCCCTAATAACAACTAGAAGATCAAAAACTGCGGTTGTCAACCCGCTGCCATGCTCAGCAATATGACAAATATCTCCTTTATGTAGAAATCTATGAAGAGGCCGATTTTGCTGTTTTGACCAGTGGACTTTCATAGCTTGTAATAGATGGATGGATGAAATATATTTTTCAAGCCATACCAAATTATTTTAAGCAATACCAAATGTTCCGCGCGGGAATCGATCTCGCGGCCCGCGGCGCCTTAGCTAAATGTTTAGCCACTTGACAGCGCTACCGGGCCATGCATGATTCTTTACTGTAAACTATTATGAGTATATCCCTCTTTTCATTAGCTTTTCAAATTATTTGACTGGACACTTACCTGAAACAACGAAATAACATTATTAAGAATAGTTAAACAGAAATTAATACACTATTATATTTCATATTATTTGATGATACGAGTATCGTATTAGGAATTATTGGCAATATTATCTACAAATCAACCTATTATTAATTATTCATATAACGCTTGTTTGAAAAATTCAAACTATCTTAAAGTAAATAATTTTTGGCAATATAAAGTACAGAATTCAGTTATGTGATGACGCTTGAATTAAAACCAGAACTATATATCACTTTTTATGGGTGTCAAAAGAGTTCAGTTGTGGGAAATGCCAAGAAAAACTCAAGGCCTGAAATGATGGCTGTATATATACCATTTAGGATGGCGGATATTTTACACTTAGCACATACCATAATTGGAAATAGGACGCAGCGTCAGAGTTGCGAAACGTGATGCTGCGACCAGCAATATAAGATCTGCCTGAGTGGTGCCTGGTGAGTGGCTACCAAATCTAGTGAATGAATTGAAGTTTTTCATGCGCTTGTTTACCACGTGCATGCCGATGAAGGAAACATCGTTAGGTAGCCTTCAGTTTAAAAAAATAGCGGACGCGTAGCAGCGTAACGGACTCGACTGACCCTGATCCATAACACTTTCAGCAATCGGAGTCCTATTCTGTGCTGCTACTGCGTGAGTAGGCTATGTACGTACGTGTAAGCTGTAACAACTCTTTCATAATTGTTCACCTTATTTTTCTACGTAACCTTCACCTGATAACCTATGAGAAAGGCGCCGTTCCTGCCGTGTACTATTTACGAGCTTGACGAAGTAGAAAAGATGGCAATTCAGTGCTATCCCAAATGCAATTTTAGTACCGATAAAGTCAGTAAAGAATACTCAATAAACACGTACTCAATAAACAAATAGACCTAGCCCACGTTTAAAAGTTATCTATCCTTTAGAGAAATAAGCCTATATTTTGTTTACTTATCTTCATTCACATCGAAAATGTGTACAGCAATTTTATTTTTGTTCCATCCAATTTCTCTTACATAACCATTAGTCATAGAGCCGTATTTCCTGTCGTCGAGACTAAAGTCGCCGCTCGCCGCGGATTATGCAACTTGTCACAGAGCCAAACTTTCAGGTGTTCTGACCCCTGAGTCTCGTACATTTGTTGACACATTATCATGAATTATTACAAAAGTCACTAGTTTTGTTTAAGAAAAATGAACATTTTAATTCATATAATGTATAATAATTTTACTCTGCACCATCCTCGTCAAAAAATGCAGCAAAAACCTAGTTAAAAATGCCAGGAAATCTCATCTCGTATTTTATCCATCAAGGGCAAAACACAATATCTGATCTTAAATAATAGTCTGGTAAGGAGAACCATTGCCTGTTACTGCCATCTTTGCTTGTAAAAATTAATAATTATGGAAAACTCTCTCAATTATGGAAAAACCTACATACGTGTACATAGACGATGAAGAATTTGTTAATTTCTGCTATAAAATTCCCGCTTTAATATAATTTGAATCTGTCGGCATTTTCAAAGGCAACTGGAGTGGGCTGAAATTACCATAAATTTATTCACTACTAGTAAAAGAAAAAACTCATAGGTCATAGACGCTAGATGCAATACACAATACAATTGCCTATTATTATTTTTCAGGTCGAAAACATTTGACAATTTATGGCCGCCAAGTTTTAAGGAATGACACGAAAAACTGTCGAAAATGGAAATATGGACGGATATGAATGTGAATGAGGAACGGATAGTTGATAGGAACACTACGCTCTACTTGTACACTGTTGATGTATAACAAGTGCGTGTTGCCAGTGATGCCATATAGATCTGAGACGTTGTCCTTTACTGATGGCCGTATAAGGAAGCTTAAGGTCACTCAGCGAGCTCCGCAGGTTCACTGCGTAATAGAATAAAGCGGCGACAAAACTACGTAAAAAGATGGATGGAATAAGGGTGACAAGCGAGCACAAAGCCCACCTCATGGTAAGTGGATGCTGTGGCCCGTAGACATCTACATCTATCCTCGATTATAAATAAAAATGCAGATGCGTTGTCACCCCTGAAGACTAAGATGTAATGCCTCGTATCCAGTTAAAATGGTCTGAAGTAACACGAAATCTCTTCTTAAGATCTCGAACAGGAACTCTCGAACAGTTCAAGCAACTGTTCGAGTATGTAAAATGTGTTCTCAACATTACCGAATAAAAATAATAACACTTTTATTTGATATAAGTTTTACACTGTTTCATTATGCAATCTCTACAAGATACACGCTGAAATATCAACCTAGTGTAATCTTTATGACTTTTTCTATTGAGCCAATTATTATGTTTCGCTTTTCTGCCTTCATACATCCCTAATCCATATGTTAAATATCAAAAAATGATTTTATTTTTGTGCATTAATTACAGAGGTAAAAAAATTTTATACTGTTACGTCGTTTCTTTTTTCGGTAGTCTGAAAGAAATTACCATGTAGCAATAAGACTGCCTTTTGTTTTCCCTTAATGATTGTTTATTTTGTTATACTAATCTTTCCTTGTTCAATAAAGAGAATTAAATTATAATGTCGCTTTAATAAAAAAATATAATATGAAAAATCGGACTTATTCAAAACGTAGTTTATATTAAACCCGAGACTACCAGTCTCGGGTTTAACGAAAAGTCTTTTGCATGTAAGAAGTAGTTGTTCGCGAAATTTGAATTTTTCTGTCAAATTCCACACTTTATATATTAGTTCGATTATATTCCGAGGGACTTCTTTACTGGAACAGACACTAGTTTAAATCTGAGACTAATTTGATTACTGCGGAAACTACTTTGAGATTTATTATTAGCAAACTGATAAATATTAATAAACCGTTAGCCCGAAAACTTGTTGATTCGTTGAGGAAACGGATCTCAGAGCGGCGAACTGACTTGACAGCGGTTTTATTATACTTACATGATCCACATAAGTACGAAGAAGACAAAAGTCAATTTATTTATGATGAAACATTCAATCTACCTCCAAAGAGTGTAATACGCAAGGCCATCAAAAATATAGTAGAAAGGCTAGAGTACACAGGAAGCAATGCAGTAACCACTACTCCTGTTGATGATCCTTATGACGACATCCCTCTCTAATCTCGAGACGCAAACGGCAGCCGCAGCACCAATGTCACTTGAAAACGAACTCGAACTGACTTTGACTAGTATCAAAAGTCCTGGCTCAACAGCCCAGCCACCTAGGTCTGGAAGTATGAGTAACCTTGAGGTTTTGATAAAGAAGGAAATGAACTATTTCGAGTCGGGTGGATTAAAGGCACTTACCTTCAGTTCGCCTATAACGCACTTATGATTATTGTACCAACCAGCGTGGAAGCTGAGCGGGCTTTTCAGCTGCTGGCTACCTTGTGTGCAATATCAGAAGCTGTTTAGTGATGACACAATTAATACTTTAACTTTTTAAGGCTACTTCCAAAATAATGTTTAATTATCACTGCAATTTATGTCATCATCTGTGTCTAAAGTAATAATAAACCATTTAAAATATACCAAAAGGCTTGTTTTATTGGCTTCAAATTAAACCATGGAAACGAAGTCTTTAATTTAGGTTTCAGAGGTCTGTTCCACCCTGCTGGATCCATCAAATACCTGGATCAGCGGGACTAGATGGTTCAATCCAGCAAATACCTGGATTGAAATTATCTTGGAATTGCATTCCTAATTGTTATATAATTTACTTAGCTGGCTTTATTAACATAGCCAATACGTTATTTCCTCATCTATTAAAATTAAAAGAAATTTTCATGATTTAGTCGGGTCATATTATTTTCAAAAACGTTTAGTGTAGTAAAATACACTTAATATAAATTACATAAGAAGTGCAAAGATAAAAGAACCCTAAGGTTATGATGTAATGTACAGGAAAATAACTTATAATTATAAGAGGAATAAAGAATAAATTCCCTGATTCTAGATTAGCGAATACATATTCACCCAACAGGAAAGAAGAAAAATGTGATGAATGGACGTTTAAATAATCACAATGGTGCTTGCTAAGACTTTAATCTTTTGAATGGTTTTACAAATTTACTTTTGCTGAGCTTGAGCTTGTTGTGAATTTAGAGTGCATAACTTCTTTTTATTTTCTGTCTCGTGTTTTAAAACAACTTTATAATAGCAAATGTAGGGATATAATGCTGTGGAGATGTAGCTTAGGATGAAAAGCTTTCGCCCTAAATATCATTGCACGCGAGCCTGACTTTTATCCCCGCCGGCACCACTGAAATTGTGAATTGAAGTGTTTTATGCGCTTGTTTGCCACGTGGTCGGCAATTAAGGATAACATCGTTAGAAAGCCATCATGTTTAAAAGAAATAGCGGACATGTAGCAGCGTAACGGACTCGACTTTGATTCATAACACTTTCAGCAATCAGAGGCCTATTCTCAGTGATTTGTTACTGTGTGAGTAGGCTGCATACGTACGTATAGGCTGTAACAATTCTTTCATAATTGTTCACCTTATTTTTCTACGTAAATTAAAATAAAGTGCCTGATACCCTAAAATACAATTACAGAATATAACTTGCCTCTTAGATACCTACTATACCTAACTTGTGTATTTGGGTTTTAGTACATGCAGAATGTAAAATTTGCTATTAAGTACCATTAATTATTCGGTGTGTATGTTACGAAATCTCGAAAGATCGTATTTATTACAATTTTTTTTGATATTGTCTATTTATAATACTGACCGGATAATGGCACCTAATTTTTATTTTTTTGTTATTTTATTGTCTCATATTAATTGTTATTTTAATTATTTTTAAACTCTTCTTTAGATGCTTAAACATATAGATTTAAAGATGTACATATTTATTATTGGTAATTACGAGTAAAATAAATGCCCACAAGTTTACCACTCCAAGTAAGCTTATAATAATTGTGACTATTTTTTATCAAAACTTATTATTTCTTATTGTTTCCATCCATTACAGCCTATAAAAGTCCACTGCTGAACATAGGCCTTTCCTATAGATTGTCTAATAGTGGGGATTTGCCATAGTTGCCACGCTTAGCAGGCGGGTTGGCAACCACCGTTCTTTATTATTTTGAGTTGTTATCTGGAAGATGCTGCCGCCCATCTCCTGTTTCAGTTTCCCTCTGTCGCCACTTATAATACCCACTGGACGATAATATGGGGTAGTGGATATTCTTACATCACCACTAGACAGTATTATATATTATTATTGACGAATGAATTTACAACATAATTGTCAGAATTACTTGCATCTACGTAACAATGACTAAATTAAATCAATGCATTGTTATGGCGGCCATGTTAATAGCAATATATTATTCCGTTTCACCTGAATGCAACATATTTGATGTATTGTCCGTGAACGGTATACAATAATCAGGAATCAGCCGGCTGAAATTCGAATAATCGGAATATCATTGCATGATATCAGTCCGCTATCCACGTATACAACATAAGTTCAATAACTGCTTAATGTCAATAAATTCTGCAACTGGTCCACCATCCGACAAGTTAATTATTCAAGAGCGTTAAATAGTAAACAGACGTCTATTGTTACCAATATTGGAAATTAGTTTGCGTTCGCGAATAAGTAGTCTTCACGTTGTAAATATTTACTCAGAGTTTGGCAGCAACAAGTAACGATGCGTCATACGGTGATCTTTACACAGGACCGAGCGCCATTTACTCTTATGTGTGTGTAATGTTTGAGAAGTAAATATAGTTTTCTTCAGCTTATTCCTAAAAGAACATATTAATTTATTATTATTATATCGTGATCAGTTGTGTCCCGGTCTGAAGGTATAGAGAGCCAGTGTAATTAATTACAGATCGTGACGCATTCTATCTTGGTCTTTAGAATTGACAACGTATCCAAAGCCTAATTTGTTTGAATTTAGGTGCCCGTCTCCATAGGCTACAGTGTTCAGTTACAATTAAGTAGATTGTAAATAGGTATGTAATTGCAATTTTACAAGAAAAATATCTTACCCAAATGTTGTTGGGAGACTATCTTTTTGCCTAGGAGCAGCGGAAACAGAGCTGTGTATTCAGCCTTGTTTCGGTGCGAAGGGTACGTAAATTCAGTATAGGTACAGTCTCTTAGGTTTGAATGGGCGTTACCTAACTAGTGTTACCAGTAAAATAAGTCTAAATAAACCTACTCAGATGGTGTTTTAAGCATTAGCAGATTGGTTGTCCCACCAACTTTAAAATGTTATTTTCATTATTATGAGTATCATGTATTCAAGGTTTGTGAGACCGCGACGTTTACAATGGCAATAAAAGTTAATACAGCGTAGAACACAACCGATATTTATAGAAGTTTCACTGAGTATCAAATTCGTAACGATATAAAACAGTGAGGAGTGAGGTCGCAGGGCATCTGGCGGCGGATGAAACACATGTTACGCGTTTTTATCGAGACCGCTAAAACAACTGATAACGCCCTCTAAATAACTTTATGTTATAAGAATTTAAATATAAAAATAATACAATAGCAAAATTTTATTGCTAATTTGACCTATTTTAAAATTACTAAGTATCCTACTCTCTCTGTATTGTTTTCGTAACTTAGGAGATGTAACAACGTCTACTCTAAATGCCAATGTGGTTGAACTAACAAAAGTGATTATGTTTACACTCTTTGCTAACTAATGGTGGCATACATTTTTTGTAGTAGTAAGTTTAGGAACCAAAATTTCCTCAAGATTATGATTAATTGAAGTGTCACCAGTAAAATAAGTCTAAATAAAATTGTAAGTTTAATCATCAAATGATCATTAAAAATATAAGTTTAGTCATTAAATTATGATCATTAAAATATATTTGAATTTTTTGGAGAATAAATATACAACAATAAATAAATGCTACTAATGCGATTTACAAAACTCCAAATGTTTTTGCTTATTAGGAATAAACCTCGATTTCATTGATCTAGAATATAGAAGGAGGGCAACAAAAACACAATAGACCTCTTATGTGTACCTCCTGACTCTTTTGTCAGTGAGAGGAACAATAGCTCAAATACATCACCATTATATGAATTGATAAAATAATACGAATAAATATAATGTATGGTGTTTTTCAAACTATATTGGCGGTCGTTTTAGTATGCTATTAAAAATGCTAGTATCAATAAGTTGTTTTTAAGTTACTTTTCTATTGTAAAGCTTTTTTTTCCCTCCAGACACGAGCCCCTCTCGTTGGAGGGACGATTTGCTAAAATCGCCCAGCATGGTAGGCGTATTTCCACAATTTAAAGAGTGGTATTAGGTATTAGTGATCGTAGTATTAACCACACGTCATGCACATTTCACGATGCTCTTGTTTGCCTCTCGGTATTTTGCGTGTGCCGTGGTAGCTCAGATGGTTAGCGATCGCTGTAAGTTTCACATTACGCGAGCAACCCGGGTTCAATCCCCGCCGGCACCAATGAAATTGTTAGTTGCAATTTTAAGTGCTGATTTACCACATGCTCGGCGGTGAAGAAAAACATCGTGAGGGAACCTGCATGTCTGAGAAATATTTAAAAAAAATTCGAAGACATGTGAAGTTCGCCAACACGCATTGGGTCAGCGCGGCGGACATTTCCTTGCCCTAAAACCCTCTCAGAAATGAGAGGAGGCCTGTGCCCAGCAGTGGGACGTATATAGACTGTAACTTTAACTTAACTTTAACTTTTATTTTACGTGTGGCATAAACGAGGTGGTAAAACACCTATTGTAGACTTTTAGATCTTTGTAACATTTTCCATGGTCAATGAATCCGATACGTCACGCTACGATACGGCATTTATTATAATGATAAAAAGACTGATTACCATTACCATTACAGCGTAAAAAATTCCACTGCTAAACAAAGGCCTCCCCCATGATAGTATCGTTGCTGTAGCTATAGTTGACACGCGGGTTGTCAACCACAGTTATTATTATTTTGAGTCGCCTCTTACGACACCGACGGGACGATATGGGGTAGTGGATATTCTTACATCGCGAAAAGTATAAATAACGAACAAAAATGAATGAACCGGTGGTAGATTATAACGTTCTTATGAGAGTTAAGTAAGGCTAAACTTAACAAAATATTTTTAACTTTGATTTTAATCTCCAAAATGATGGCTACTCGAACAAACAAACGCTTAAAAGAATACCATTGTAAGCTCCATTTTGCTAATCGTTACGGTTATTGTAAGGAAGGTCGAACGCAGTGCAGATACATTATGATAATCACAACATAAGGCCCAAAAATAAAAACTTGAGGAAAACAATTATTATTTTGGTGCTCACATATAAGATAAGATCAAACTCATAATGTTTTAATTAAAAAAAAATAAAGTTTATATAAATAATTAACCTATTACGTTTTCGTTGCTACGACGATAGTTTTGGGATCAGAATATGCGGATGCCAAATTACAGTATCACCTTTGAGTGTCACTGTTTGAGTAGTCGTTTAATTTTGACAAATAGTACGAGTAAAGACCCAGGTAGGTGGGCGAGCTTTACCGCAGTCTTAGTGGTTCTTCAGTAAAGTTTGTTGGTGGATCATCCCAATCACAAAACCACGGTTTTATGAGACAACGAGCAGGGCTCTTGGCTTGCCAGCGTTTGTTAAAATTTGGCACGTTGCGTGCGTCACACACACACACACATTATTTTCATGATTATTCCCAAATCACATAGAACTTTATCCTTTGGGCATTTAACGAATTTTTTTATCAATTCGAAAACTTCGCTTTACTTCAACCTCCGTGAAAACCTCTGCAATTGGCTCGCTCTGACCTACCACTTAACATATACTTTAATGGTGATGGCGTAAAAAATATTTACTGTTTGCGAATAGTCCACGTTCAATGCTGAACATAGATCCCCCAAGGAATGCCACAAAATATTTTGTGGTATATTAATTATATCTCATATAAATTTTGAACGGCAATAAATAATTAAAAAATAAATAAATTTAGCAATGAGTTGCGGCACTGAGGGCCTCGGGTTCGAATCCCGCACGGAACAAGTATTTGTATGGCTATGGCCTACAAATAATAATTGTTCCGGGTCTGGATGTTTGTCCTTGTGAAATTTATGTATGTAAACTAAAAGCCCCGACAATACAGGAGAAAATCCTAGAGTGGAGGTACCCTTTTTAAAAAAAAAAAGAAAAAAAAAAAGAATAATAATTTACTGGTAAGGCATTGACATGATATTACAATATTCTAGACATAGTTCGATACCTGAACATACAACTCATTTCGCGTCGCAAAAATACGCACAGCTTCGACACAAAGTCACAAGTTTTCTGTTTTTGTGAGATGTAGTCCTTTTAATTACGTGTGGCAAACATCAAATGACTATGATAATGACGGAGTCGCGCTTTGTGATATTCTTCTTTCTAAAGGAGGCGCAAGGTATATTGTAGATTAAAGTCTAGATAAGGAAAACATTTCAGTTTGTGTTGTTTCAACCATTTGGGTTAATTAGTTTCGAACTTGGATTAAACTATCGTATTTGGATGTGTTAAAAAATGAGCATTTTCGTTAATCCATCTTGATTCACTAAAGAGATCTTCAAAAGAAAAAACACAAAGAAAATTTTAAAGTTCTGTAAGACCAGCTTTTTGCTTACTAGATACGAAATAAATGCCGTATCCGCTACGATTGAATTATTAATCGATAGCAGTATCAGAAAACGCAAATCTTTGGTGCAAAATTTAAGGCTAACACAATGCCATCAGAAAACTTATTTTATTTTTTATTTTGTTCTGTTTAATGTGTTTCTGTTTGATGTATAAATTACAGTCAGTTAGAAAAAATTAAATTTGAAAAAATTAAATAGAACGTGAAAAATATAATAAATACATTGGCATTTACGCGACACGAGTTATGCAGATCATCTAACAAGAAACTTTCATTAAGTTTCGCTCAAGCGGTGTACAGCTTCAAAGGTATTTTTTTCGATGTAAATCTGAGCAACGTAATGGGAAAAGTTATAACAAGTATTCACAACGTATTATATGCCATTAATATTCCGACAAGTCGTCGACGTGGGTAACTCTATAAAAGTTCGATAAATGTAAGGACAGTGCCACACAAACTAAATCGAGTATATACAGGAAGAAAGATACCTACGTTGTTGTGATGTTAATTTATGTAAGAGGTAGTAGTAATACAAAGGAAAAACTTTGTTCCCCCTTTTAAGTATATTACGCGCACGAAGGAGTCTAAGATTTGGCATATTTAAAGTTTACATGGGGAAGGAGGGCAGAAACCGAAATTTTTTATATTATAATATGTGTTACAACTACATAAAATAAAATAAAACATACACGGTCTTACATATAAATTTGACTATCGCTTACTTAACATAAGTATTAATTATCTCTATACCTTCATCTTTTTCTATTATGATTTAGAGAAAAGAGATGGAGCGACTTTAAGCATTTCTTAAATTGATGTCGATTTTTATAAGTAAGGCCGACATTGTTTAAGTAAATACTGCCAATGTCAAATACATAAGTGTCACTAGGACAAAATGAAGTCGCTTGTTAC
Organism: Parnassius orleans; assembly: GCA_029286625.1. NCBI lineage: Eukaryota > Metazoa > Arthropoda > Insecta > Lepidoptera > Papilionidae > Parnassius > Parnassius orleans. The sequence continues at coordinate 479,299 of JAGSMP010000027.1, read as the reverse complement.
TTAACAAACATTTAATAACCTGTGGTCAAACAGTCGCACAGAGTAGAGATTGTTGCCAAATAATTTTAAAAATTTGCCAACAAATAATTACTGACATATTGACTTAATGAGCTGTGAATTTGTGTCATTTCAAATGTTTTTTTTCAATAGTGTGTGGAGTGTATGTCAAGGCAAAAAAGCGTTTATTTAATGTGCAGTTGAAATTTGAATCGAGATAGATTGCTTTAGAATACTTGAGACTAACCGCACCAATAAATTTGTCGACATTTAATTCTTACAGCTTATATTTATTAAATTATTTTTTAGTTTAAATAACAAAACAGAAAAGCGAACAGCAAGTGAACGCGACGCAAAACGTTTACAGGAAAATTGTTTTTTTAATAATTTACCTCCAAAATTTAATGTGAAAAAAAAGCCAAGTTCGGTACAAACGACGTTGGGGGAAGTCAGCCTCGCCGGTTGTGTGCTTTTCCTTATCGTCGCAGCCGAGGTAGAGCCGCGGGGAAGAATAGTGAGGGATCCGTTGTGTAGATGGTTTTGGAGGTTGCGAAAGAAAGCGAGCCTTGTGTTCTAGTGCGCATCACCTGAGAAGGAAGAGGAGGAGGAGTTGTCCTCTCCCGAGACTGACAGCTTTCCCGTAGCCCTGCCAATATGTGGCGGAGGTGGAACACCATGGGGTTTTATTCAATGCGAAGGCATTTCCCTATGTAAAAAAACCCCTATCACCAACGTCGTTGGATCTGAACTTGGCCCTTTTTTATATTTATGTTTTTGAGGAATTTTAATTTACCGGTAGTACCTACTTCAAAATACTTTGAGTATAAAAATGATTCCAATTATTCTACGTTTTAAATAAAATTTTTGGCGCGGAATAAAATATTCTCGAATACAATCAGCATTAACGCGCGTACCAACTTTTTTTAGAATACATGAATGATATTACATAATAAAGCCATAAATAATGTATCAATTTAAAAAGTTATTCTCCTTTTTTTCTTGATTGTAGGAAACTGCGATTAGTTTATCACCATTTTTCATATATTTGTTCACAGTGATTGCTAAATTACCGTTTTAACGTACAGGGTCAAAGAAAATGGAATTACGGTGATAATTAGCACAAAGCTGCATCAGCCGTATGTTTGCGTGTCGCGTTAGCGACAGTTACATCAATAATTCCTGTATCGAAGACCATAAAAAATCGGAGCAACCCCGAGCTGTTAAGACCAGATGGGCTGTGAACGCTTTCGATGCCAAAATTCAACGAAACTAATAAGAAAATTAAAAATATCGCCTGAAATGAACATTCCCTCAAGGACCCTGTCGCGAATTATTATACAAAACCTGAAGGTAGGTGGCTACCATCGATACACTCGACATTAAATCAATGCCTGCAACTTAAAAGAGTGGATCGATAATAATTTAAAATTAAAATTTTGTACAACCGCCATCAATATATATTATTGAGGATAACTCAAAAACTATTTTTCAGACCCTGATCAAATTTATATGGGACCACATGAGAAGCACCAGCTTTCAAATAAAAAAGAATCGTCGAAATTGGTTCACGTAGAAAAAAGTTATAAGGTAACACATAAAAAAAAGAACATACAGTCGAATTGAGTACCTCCTCCTTTTGAAGTCGGTAGAAAAGGTGTGTTGTCCCCATACGCTGGGGTAAGATATAAAAATGCGTTCTTTACAGATGATTTTTTTACGACTATAGAGCACTATAATGCCCAAAAGTTGCAGAGTAAAATCACAACTCATAAGAAATCCCCGCAACTTGATGATTTAGTATGGTCATTATTCTGTTTTATTCATGGCATGGTGGGGGTTTCCTAACAAGGAGTCACGAAGCTTCATATATGTAAAAAAAGAATTGAGACTTCGGCCAAAGTTAATCAAGAGACTGTCTTAGATCGTGTAGTGAAATCCTCTCATTTGTATGTGTATTTAAAAAAATGTACAGTCAACTTTCCAGTATGACTGCTACTAGTCACGGAGCTACATAGATCATAAAAACAAGGGAGATGTGCCTTTAGAGCATCCAAGTGTTGCCAACTTTCACCCACACAAAAACAAACACATTAAATATAAATCACATACCCATCATTTCTCACGCACATCATAAAAAATCATCACTATTAGTAATTATTTTTTTACACACGGAGAAAATAGGCGGCATTTTCTACCGACTTCAAAAAGAGGAGGTACTTAATTTTATTGAAGTTCTTAAATTTTTTTGATGAACCGATTGCGATGATTCTTTTTTATTTGAAAGCTGGTGCTTCACGTGTGGTCCCATTTAAATTTGATCAAGATCTGACTAATAGTTTTTGAGTTATTCTTAATAATTGGTATTGAAGTCGGTTGTATAAAATGTTTAATTTTAAATTATGTCCTATAACCCCGTGTATTGGCGGGTAAGAATACCCACCACCCCATATCTTCCCGTGGGTGTCGTAAGAGGCGACAGAGGAAACCTGAGGCAGAAGATGGGCAGCAGCATCTTTCTGATAAAAGCAAAAACCAATAAAAAAACTGCGGTTGCCAACCCTCTCACCAGGCGTGGCAACTATGGCAATATACCCCCCATGAGCAACGACACTAATAAACGGCCCCCAGTCCCCGGCGGCCCCGCTATTCCTGGCAACGGTGGCGACCATGGTAACGGCGGGGCAGGGGGTGCTAAGAATCTCCGGTGGAGGTTCGGTTGCCACCTACGACGACTCGACCTGGCAACTTATAACGCACGCACCCTGAGGACTGACGAGAAGATCCTGGAGCTGGAAGAAGAGATAGACAAGTTACGCTGGCATATTATAGGATTATCCGAGGTCCGAAGAGAGGGGGAGGACACGGTAATCCTCGAATCCGGCAACTTGTTCTATCACCGGGAGGGCGACCATCTGTCTCAAGGAGGTGTCGGATTTATCGTCCACAAGTCTCTCGTTAACAACGTTGTAAAGATTGGGAGTGTGTCGACGAGGGTTGCGTACCTTATACTCAGAATCACCAAACGGTATTCGCTGAAGGTCATACAGGCTTACGCACCAACCTCGGCACACCCCGATGAGGAGGTGGAGGAAATGTATGAGGATATCTCTAGAGCCATGCATTCTTCCAAAACCCACTATACGGTGTTAATGTGAGACTTCAACGCAAAACTAGGCACAAGAGAGAGCGGTGAGCTGAAAGTAGAGAAATTCGGAATAGGGCAACGGAACCCAAGGGGCCAGCAGCTGGCCGATTTCATGGAGAAAGAGAGACTCTTTATGATGAACTCTTTCTTCCAGAAGCGGCCCCACAGGAAGTGGACCTGGTCGAGCCCCGACGGTTCGACAAAAAATGAGATTGACTTCATTATGACGACTAGACGCCAACTGTTCAGTGATGTCTCAATGATCGCGAGGGTGAATACTGGTAGCGATCACCGAATGGTTAGAGGCACACTGAACCTAAACGTTAATTTGGAGAGGTCACGTCTAATGAAGTCAACGCTCCGTCCCCCTCGTGCTCTAATCCAAAGTCCCGAAACCTTTCAGCTCAAGTTACAAAATCGTTTTCTGTGCCTAGAAGATTGTAATGTAGTGGACGATATGAATGACAAGCTCGTGGAAACTGTCCATGCGGTCGGAGCTAAGTTTTGCAAGACCCGCCGCAGAAGAGCACAAAAATTCTCCGATCACACTCTTAATCTCATGGCTCTTAGACGGGAAATGAAGCTGCAGTCTTCAGTAGATTTGATAGCGTACAGGCAACTGAACAGACAGATCTCCGAAAGCATGCGGCGGGATTTACGCAACTTTAATACTGCTCGTATTGCAGAAGCGATCGAGCGGAACCAGGGCTCCAAAGTCTTTGCCAGAGATCTGACTGCCAGAAAGAGCCAACTGTCGAAGCTGAAGACCGAGTGTGGCAATATCGTTTCCGGGACACCTGAGATTTTGAGTGAGATTGAGAGGTTCTATGTATCTAGTAGGGCTACGATGGCTGTCCGAGTACAGAACCAGAGTACGAAACCTATCCAACTGCAGAGAGGTGTAAGACAGGGTGACGTAATATCCCCGAAACTCTTCACCGCTGCATTGGAAGACGTTTTCAAGCTAATGGACTGGAATGATACGGTATTAACGTCAATGGCGAGTCCATCACTCACCTTCGATTTGCCAACGATATAGTCCTTATGGCAGAATCGCTGGAGGACCTAAGCACTATGCTCAATGACCTCAATAGTGTCTCCCAACGGATAGGTCTTAAGATGAACATGGACAAAACAAAAATCATGTTCAACGTCCATGTCACACCTATGCCGGTAGTTGTTGGGAGCACTAAGCTCGAAGTTTTTGACGAATTGTTTACCTGGGACAACTAGTCGGACTAGGTAAGTTCAACTTTGACCGAGAGGTCAATCGACGGATTCAACTCGGCTGGGCAGCGTTTGGGAGATTACGACACATCTTCTCGTCAGACATACCTCAAAACCTTAAAACTAGATTGTACAACCAGTGCGTGTTGCCAGTGATGACCTATGGATCTGAGACGTGGTCCTTCGCTGCTGACCGTATGAGGAAGCTAAAAGTCGCTCAGCGAGCTATGGAGAGGGCTATGCTCGGCGTCTCTCTGAGTGATAGATTTAAAAACGAGGATATCCGCAGTAGAACCAGAGTGACCGACATAGCCCAAAGAATTAGTATGCTGAAGTGGCAATGGATCGGCCATATAGCTCGAAGAATCGACAACCGATGGGGAAGAAAAGTTCTCGAGTGGCAGCCTCGTACCGGCAAGCGAAGTGTAGGGCGTCCCCCCAGTAGATGGAGTGACGACCTGGTAAGACATGCAGGAAGTCAATGGATGCAAATGGCTCGGGAACGTGCTTTGTGGCATTCCTTGGGGGAGGCCTATGTTTAGCAGTGGACTTGTGAAGGGCTGTAATGATGATGATGATGATGATGAACCACGGACACTAAACATACACAAATACAGCTAGGAATAAAACTATTGCTAAATTAAAAATGTTGATGGAATTTAGTTCAATATCTTACCTAGCAAGAATACAAAAGAATTATTATGATTGCAGAAAATATTTATTGAATGGTATTTAAGTATATTATGTTCATTTTAACCTCTAGTCCAAGAGCTGGTGACGAATTTTGGGAAGGTCCTTTTGGCAAGTTGAAATTGTGAAAAAATATAATTTCGTCAATTGGCGAATCCAGTCCCGCGAGTCTGGCAGAGCGTTTGCGGTTATTTCGTGCCTGCACTTCTATGTTTTAATAATAATTTACTTGTTTCTAGAACCGCGGAAGCTTAAGGGCTAAGCGCTCGCTGTTTAATACGCGAGTTACCGGGTTCGATCCTCGCCTACACAAATGAAATCGTTAATTGCAGTTTTAAATGCTGTTTTACTATTTGCTCAACGGTGAAGGAAAACATCATGAAACCTGCATGTCTTAGGAATAAAATTAACAGCACTGGAGCAATTGGAGCGGCGTAATTATTGCTCCATATATCCCTCGCAGAAATGAGAAAATGCTTATGCCCAGCAGTGGGACGTCTATAAGTTGCATCTTTAGTTTTACTTCATCATCATCATCTTGTTTTTCTTCTTCATCTTCATCATCATCATCTTCATCATCATCATCATTACAGCTCAACACATGTCCACTGCTGAGCATAGCCTCCCCAAGGAACGCCACAAAGTATGGTTCTGAGCCGCATGCATCCATAGACTTCCTGCATCTCTTACCAGGTCATCGCTTTATCTAGCAGAGGGCCGCCGCGCCGTACACTTCGTTTGCCAGTTCAAGGCTATCTGGTTCTACTGTGGACTTATAGCTTCAGATCCATGTCCATGGTCCGTGGTCCATGATGGACAAATTCTCGCATCCATGTGATCTGTTTTCTATTATATTATATGTATTACTATAAATATTATATTCGTTTTTTTTTTTACTTGTTTCTGTTTATATGTAATAAATTATTTATACTAAAATAAAAACTGTAGGTTCACGCATATACTAAAACTGATGAACACCTTGCATAAAAAATATGATGTTTATGTTATAATTACTATTTTATTTGACGATATTATCACTTAAATAACGTACAAAAGACGCATTGCGTCTCTGTTGGTCCTTTAACTCAATTCGTGGGAATGTGAATGTTATTTTTATTTGTAATATGTAAAATTCTTAGGATTGCAGGACATGGAGATGTATGATATAGATTGGCTTAGAATGAAATTTAGGGCCGATTTATCTATCGTCAGATAAATGTTATCCATGGAATAAATTATAATTTCACTGAATATAAAATTGAAATAATTTAACTATTTTATTCATTCAACTGTAATTTTTTTATTTCATTATGTTTTATTTTCATCTATGAATTACTTTTATCTGAGCAGCCCTAAGCTAAATAACTAAATATGCGAAGTACCAGTTCTAAATACTTTATTTCCGTAGAATGAAAGTATTTTGAAGTCAAAGAATAAAGAAATAATGTAACAAAGTTAATAAAATTACATAGCTTTCAAGTTAAAAATACCGTTGTTTACATTACACAAATATTTTAACAGAGCAAACATTAATTCGTCGAAACACGTAAATCCGTAAACATTTTTCACAACGGGCAAGCAAAACGTACACAGAAACACGAGTTGTAATTTCGCGAAAGGGTGTCGAACGTAGATGTTGAAATGTCAATGTACGATGGGGGTTGGGTGGTGGAGGAGGAGCAATCCCTACGACTTGGCGCAATGTGACACACGTTCTGATAATAACCGAACAAGTAAAAGAACATTGTTGACGAACTGCGTCTACAACAATAGAGAACCGGTGGAATGCCTATATAGTTGGAATAGTAATGTAACTCTAACACATATTGACACCCTTATTAAAAAAAAAAAGAATGTACGTAATAAGTATAAATCTCATTATTAAAGTTAAATATTTATGAAGTGGTGTTTTTTATTAATGCTGAGATTTTAGTTTAGAATGTCATGAGGTTTTCACAGTTTAAATCTTGCAATACGCAGTTGATGGAACAGTTTAATTTTAAATAACAGTTTTTGTGATATCTACATGGTATTAATTCATTAAAATAACAAAACGAAACGTACAAAGAGCAGGATTTTTAAGGACTGCGTGACGCATAGGACATTATCTGACAAATTTTAATTAATTATTACAATACTCGATTATAAATGCTATTGCGGGAATGTCCCGCAAAATCCGGAACGGTTGGAAATTTTACTCGTTATGGCTATTTTGACTATACGTGAATAAGACCGTACCGTATGTACATTACTAGTGTAAACATTACTAGTAAAAAGTAATCGAATTATCTATAAATCTCAAATACTAAATATAAAAGCTTCTGTTTTATATAAAAGCATTATTTATGCGTGGATGTTTTTGCGATTAGAACGAATCATAGATGTACTAAAAATTCTAAATGAACTAAATTAGACCGCTTCCCACACCACAACTACACGGTGCGGTATTACCCCATATCGTCCCGTGGGTATCGTAAGAGGCGACGCAGGTAAATAAATCAGGTGATGATCAGTAGCGCCGTCCTAATAACAATTTAAAAAAAAATGCGTGAGTGTCGTGGAAAACTCGGTTGGAACGAAGTTCCTTTCGTAGTATATTATTATTGATAAACGTATTATATTATTGATTAACAAATACAAATAAATTAATTACTAGCGTCTATTAAAATGAAGCGTCATTTAAAGTAAAATAATATTTCTTTTATGTCAAGATAAGAAAAAGTGCGAGGGAGATGCATGGGGATTATATCTCGCTTCCTTATAGCCGCCAAGGCCGTCTACACTACATCGCCTAGCCCCCATCCGCCAAATTCGTACTGTCCGATAAGGAACTTCGTTCCAAAAACAAAACTGGGGAAGCCTATGTTCAACAGTGGACGTTTAATAGGCCGTAAGAAGTAAGATGGTTTTGAAATATGTTTAAAATTTCGAAAAACGGAATACGGATGTACTTAGCAGATTCGTTAAAAATTACAACCCAAGAACTCCTAATTGAACTAGAAGTTCCTTCAATTAAAAAAAAATAATAGAAAAATAAAAATAAATGTAATATTTGCCTTCCTAATGCAGAAAAATACCCTAATAGATAAATTGATCGGAGCGTACTAAATATATAAAAAGAAAATAAACTAAATTAGTTGCCTCAATCGAAACTTAAACATAAAATAAGCGGGCAACCTCGTCACGTTACAAGGATTTACATTTAAAATCACGTTGAATCCAAAGTGCTAATTGACAATTTAAACGGTTCGGTAAAAGGGTTCGACGTACCCCTTAATAGAGCACTAAGAACAGATTTCGTATAAATGGAAAGGTTTTCCGTTCAGGAGCTCATTGTTTGCTCACAGGTTTGTATGGGATACTTTAGAGCGAAGCGAAATTCTGTCGTCTACTTACTTTGTTTTTTAATAGAGAACCAACGAAAGAAAAATACGTAATAACAAAACTGCCTATTCGTTTAGCGGGTCACAGTGTCGAAGATATTCTTCGTTTTGTACAGATTATAATGATCCTCCTTTTTAGGGTTCCGTACCCGAAGGGTAACCAACAGGACCATATTACTAAGCCTCCGTTGTCCGTCCGTCCGTCCGTCTGTCTGTCTGTCAGCGGGCTGTACCACATGATCCGTAATAGGTAGACAGTAGTAAATTTTTTTATATTATAATAAAAATAAGAATAAATTAAAAATTAAAGGGAGCTCCCTTATTAGAAACATGTATTATGGTACGGAACCCTTCATGCGCGAGTTATTTTAAATAGTTTATACTATCTTAACTTTTACTCTTAACTTTTTCTTAAAATTTATAGGCCCGTATAAATTTTAAAAGAGTGGAAAGATAGGCATTTTTGACGTAGCTATCTAGCTGTTTTTGTAATATTCCTTAGACCACTGAAAAACGTATTTACGTTCGTCATTTAACCAAACTTCGAAAAAAACTTCTTTAAAAATTCTTCCTTTAATAAACTTAACAACAAACTAATTCTTTTTAAATTTTTGATTATTAACTAAAGTCTTAAAACATAATAGTAGAAGCAACGTTAGATATTTGTACACCTTAAAGTAAAAACTACTAGATGAATTTCCATGAATTTTGGTATCAAGGTAGTGAAAAATCGTGGGTAAAAAAATATGAAAGCTACTCTTTATCCATTTCCAAAACTTCGAGGGGAAAAAGAGGGTTTTTTCTTTCTTCAGAAGTTTGTTTTCATAACTGCTGATGAATGATTCTGTTTGTCATAGAGGGAATAGCGAAGAGCTCATAAAAAATTAAAATTGACTTATCAATAAAGTTTAATATCTGAGCTGGCTGATTGGCGGGTTACGGATTTTAATAATGTGTTCTAATCAAAATCGTCAGCCAGCTAACGGGAAGCAGCGTCAGAAGTGCAAGACATCTGATACTGCGAGGCCCGAACCATTCGTCAAGCGTTGCGATTACGCCAAAATCACTGTAGGACTAAAAGATAGAGAAGAAACGCAAAAAGATATGCTTACGTCTAGTAGTTGTCTGTTCACATGGCGATTGTGAGGAAGAAGAATAAAAGATGACCTACTAATGTACTAAATGAGGTCTTATCTTACTTCCGAGAAGAAGTTCTCAGTTTCTCTCACGTTGGCAAATTTAATATTACCCCAAATATTTTCTTAGCTTCTTAATAATAAAAGTTTTCAATCACCGCAAAGTGTCGCATTTTATTCTTATTGCGTTCCACTTTTATCATAACAGTTTAAACTCATATAAACACACGTAGCGTGTTTATAAACATATAAAGATGGAATTATTAGTGTATTTTAAATGGTTCCTTTAATTGACTTTGGAAGTCCTTTATTGTAAATAGCTCTAAGGACTTATTTTTAATAATAATCTGTTTTCAAAACAGCTAGCACATCCCTAGAGACAAATAACTATATGACAAAATACTTTAAGCTTAAAGCTTACTTTAAATGCTTTCTAATACCCTCTTAGCAGTGTTAACAGCACTGCTTCTGTTCTTTTAAAAATGTAGTATTAAGTAAAGAATAATAAAATAAGTAATATAAGTAGAGCCGTGGTAGCTCAGATGGTTAGCGCTCGCTGTAAGTTTCACAGTACGCGAGCAACCCGGGTTGGATCCCCGCCGGCACCAATGAAATTGTTAATTGCAATATAAAGTGCTGATTTACCACGTGCTCGGCAATGAAGGAAAACATCGAAAGGAAACCTGCATGTCTGAGAAATAAGAAAAAAAATTTTTCGAAGACATGTGAAGTTCGCCAACACGCATTGGGGCAGCGAGGCGGATATTTCCTTGCCCTAAAACCCTCTCAGAAATGAGAGGCGCCTGTGCCCAGTAGTGGGACGTATATAGGCTGTAACTTTAACTTTAAGTAAAGAATACTAGTTGTTATTTATAAAGAACACACAGCACCCTCGATAGTACTTACGTAGTATATACTCTAGCCGACAGACAATGAAATGTATCCTTTGGAACCAGTATAATTATAACTTTTAACAAAAGGAAAAACGACTTCAAATTGCTAAAAAAGAAGTTATTTATTTGCTACCCCTAGGGATGAAATTTTTTCTCCAAATTTATATGAGACCACCCTTGAAGTATATCCTATTTAATAAAAAAAGAATCATCAAAATTGATTTTCAGTCTGCGAAGATATCGCGTAACATACATAAAAAAAACATACACTCGAATTGAAAACCTCCTCCTTTTTGACGTCGGTTAATGAATAAAGCTAGTTAAAGTGTCGTATGGTAGCGGCGTAGGAGAGTCCATCAGCCCATTTCGTTCCGTGGTCATCGTTAGAGGCCACTACGTGAAATGCTAGAAAAATCTTTACCGATAGATGGCGTACGGAATAAGAATCTCTTTTACGCCTGATGTAAAATATTTAGACCGGTGTCGAACAGCAGCTAATCTAAGGTGCGAATCGGCTAAATCGCCTTCTAAGCGCGAAGATCATGACCAATCCTTCCTTCATCGCGAGAGATACTTGAATTACTTCTACATGAAATTCTTCTACATGAAATTCTTCTACAGCTAAATGTTTTTGTCATTATCGTCATGTTTGGCAACCGAATTGAGTAGCAGACGGTTTGTGTCTGTTTTCGAGCTCTACTTGAGTATTTAGGTATAACTAACCTAAGTGTATAACATATTTTAGGAAAATTTCTACGCGGTAGAGCCGCGCTGCCATTATATTATGGCTGCAGCACGAATGGGTCGGCTCGACCGGGGAAAGATCACGTCACGGATATGATACCAGCGTAAAATAGCAGCTTAATGCAGCTGTGTTTCGTATGGTGAGTGTAGAGAACCGGAGACCCTTTTTACTGAAACGAGGCATTCCATCTTAGTCTTCAGAGGTGACTTCATTACATTTAGATTCTTATTTGAGGGTAGATTTAGATATCTATGGGTCACAGCATCCACTTAACACCAGATGGACAATGTGCTCGATTGCCACCTTTTTATTCTATAAAATAAGATTATTATACTGTCAGAGACTAAGAGGTCGTCATGTCATTTTTTTTTTTGAGTTTTCCGGCGAAACCACACAATAAAGAACATTAGTATTTATTCATTGCTAGGTTTAACTTATCCTTTAAGATCTTATTTAAGCTTTATCGGTTTTATTACAATAAGTAATTTATACGTGGTACAGCCATGCTGCAGCTATATTAATTGTATAGTTGTGGCACGAATGGGTCGGCTCGACCGGGGAAGGACCACGCTCTCACAGAATACCAGCGTAAAATAGCAGCTTAACACTGCTGTGTTCCGTATGGTGAGTGTAGAGAACCGGAGACCCTTTTTACTGGAAAAGAGGCTTCCAGCATTTTGATTCGCAAACGAGGATAGATGTGGATGTCTATGGGCCACAGCCACCACTTACCATCAGGTGGACTGTGTGCTCGCTAGTCACCTTTACCCTATAAAAAAATTTATTCGGGTTTAAACTAGAATTTGTTTCACGAAAGAAGTCTGACTGCACATAACAAATTTCGCGAAGACTGTGGCACCGCGGCTAAGGGACTTCTTTAGTTAGAAGGGCTCTTTTTAAACCACATTTTAAACCAGAAACTATCAATAAACCACCTTTTGTAATAAGATGGTATGTTACATAATTACAGTCATCGGTTATATGTACATGTATTTATATTTTGTTCTAAACAAAAAGTTACGTGACATTATTAGCTAACAAAGTAAACAAGATAACATCGACTACCTTGAGATGAGGTAAATGCATAACCCTGATTTTACAACGTGTTTGACATACTAGCGTCTGCATGCGCTTTAAGCCAAATGGTTTTTGGGTACACGAAGAAGCAATAAAACTCTTGTACTATATATTTAATGATCCCCGAAGTACAGGCAAATATGTCAAGGACAAACTTTTAATTGTATATTGGGCAATCTAGTCAACTGAAATACGTTTAAGAAACAAACATTTTTATAATCATTGTGTAATAACCATTTTATGTTTATATTTTTATACTATAAATCTAATTTAACTTAAAATAGAAAATCGACCATTTTTGAGGACGCCATTAAAAGAATTATATTCAAATTCTAACACGTAGTTATTTATTAATGGTAGCAACGACCCATTATAAAATGTTTAAAATTAGTAAATTATACAGCGGATTATTTAGTAAACTATATATAACATAATTGTTATTAACTTTTTACGGAGAAACAGAGACTCTATGGAACAGAGATTTTATTGTTTGAGCTGTATGACATTCCATAACATGTTATAAAAATCGATTTAAAAAACCGGACAACTTCGAGTGGGAACCCCGAGGGTTCGGTATAAACTTAATTATGTATGAAAATTCATCAACACAATATTCATTCTGGGTACACGTAAGGTAGGTAGGTATTCATACGTAAGGTACGCTCGGTGCTTACCTTACGTACCTACATTGCTCTTATCTTACGAAAAGATAAGTCGAATTAAAGGACACACTTTACTTTGCAGTGGTCTACATCACGGTTGATCCTCCAACTGCAAATGTAAGCTTGTAATCGCAAAAAAATTATGTGATTTTCGGATTTGTTGATTTATTTGTGATGTGACTATCTTGCTTTTTATCAAACTTCATGATTCTAGATTAAAGGGCAGTACTCTATACGTTTTTATGATGAGTAATTTTGCGTTTTTACATTGTGGCATTAATAATCGTATCTTTTGAATGCGTTGACAGAGAAAAGTTCTTTACACATCCAGGAGACCATAGATCTTAGAACTTCATATTAATTTTAACTTGATACCTCTACTCATTACGGAAAAAGGGGGCTTGACAGTCAAACAGACGGACGTTCCGTGTGGTTCTTTTTGAGGTACGGACCCTAAACTATGATTTGAAAATAAACTTTATGGTTTAAAAATAATTTAGAATTTTGTCTCATACAGAAGAATCATCAACAATTATGTGGTATTTACCATGTGATAGATATTAATGCAGATACATCAGGATTTAGATTCTATTTTATACCGTGTATGTGTTAAAAGGGTGTAAGGGAATCCTTCTGATCAACTTTCTTCAAATGTAAACTACATATAGGTTGATGCGATGCAAGCGTAAATGAGATGGTCAATTTATTAAATATCACTACCTAAAAACAAAATAAATGATATATTTTCTTACTGGATGGTGGGTCTCTCCAGATTTGTTAAGCCATACGATGGTGGCATCTAAATAATAATGCATCTGGTACTTTAAGAGCGTGATGAAGGAAGTGAGTATTATACACATAATTAAAACAAGTATTTTTATTACAAACCGGTATCCATTACAGCCTATTTAAGTCCCTGCTGAATATAGGCTTCCCCATAGGGCATTGCCTCATAGGGGGGATATTTGCCATACTTCACACGCTTGGCAAGCGGATTGGCAACTGCAGTATTTCATTTTTAGTCTTTATTAGGAAGACGCTGCTGCCCATCTCCTGATTTGTTTCCCCTCTGTCGCGTCTTACGACACACACGGGATGATATAGGGTAGTGGATATTCTTACACCCCACTACACGACAAACTGGTATACTTACAAAGAAATACTTGCGTTTCCAGTGAAGGTGTTCCGTATGACCAATGAATGCAAGATTAACACTTTCACTTTCCGGTTTGCAGACACAATAGTGAGACAATAGCAATGACCTATATGTAGTGCACGAGACAGCGAAAGGGTTAACTTTACGATGCCTTCCGGATAAATGATATTAATATGTACATAAGAATTACTAACAACGAGCCAAAATTATATGCAGCCGCTAAAACTGTACGTGTTCATGAACTAAGTCGCAGGAAGTGCATGGATGCTTGTTTTATTTATAACGTGCTCTGACGTAATATCTACATGCACAGTAGGCGGCCCTGGACCAATTAGTTAATGGAATTACCTTATATTAAAAATAAATTTGGTACGGTGGTTAAGAACAACCTACTCATGTAGATAAAGTGAAACGAATAATCTGTTTTGTTTTAGAATTTTTATAATGTAGTCGCTTATGTTATGGTAATATTTTTTAAATTTATTTTTACTTTAAGACTTGTACTTTTTATTTAACATTGAGATGATCTGCAGGAGTATTACATACGTTATTAAGGATTTGTTTTTTAATTAATTATAGCATTAACAGTATTAGATTGCTACAAATAAAAATGTCTACTATGATATATATACTATGTATTTATGTCGCGATAGGTCCCCGCGACACCAATACTATTCCGTTGGAGTCGTAGAAGGCGACAGAAGGAAACTAAAACTGGAGATGGGAAGCAGCGTCTTCCTAATAACGACGAAAAATAAAAACACACGGTTATTACAGATTACAGGAGAATTGAAAATTCACAATCAGTTCACTTGGATAATGAATGATTTTAGCAAGAAAATACAATCCAATCACTAAATTTTGCAGAACAAGATATATGTGGCTTAGAAATACATTAATGTTTCAGCCTTATCTATAATTTCACAGCTCAGTTCAATCGTTTAGTAGTTTATCGTGAGAAGCGCTACATCAGCACCAACTTGAAAGCCTCTAAGGTTCGCTTTACAACCAGATCGTTTTACGATTATCTCGGTAACGGTTGTCAATAAAATCGCTCACCTCCATACTCGTATCGACAGAACACGTGTTACGTGAGAATTTGTACTTGTGTAATTTCATTATATTATTAAACTAGCTGTTCCCTGCGACTTCGCCCGCGTGTAATTTATTATGATTGGATTTCATGGGTTTTAATTTTTTGCGCGGAACTTTAATTATTTTTCTAAAATAAAAGTAGCCTAGATTACTCCTTATAACATCAGCTATCTGCCAGTGAAAGTCCCGTCAAAATCGGTCATTTCGGAGATTAGTTGGAACAAACAGACAGACAGACAGACGGACAAACACATATTGACATTACAAACAGACAATTCAATTTTATTTATTTGTATAGATATAGATTTTGGCTAAGCAAGACAAGACTTTCGAAGATATATTTTAAAAACTGTACTAAATACTACTAATACTATGTGTATCTTCTCTACTAAGACATTTCCCAAGATGAGAGAATTAGACTTTATTGACTACTTCACCAAACGCCGACCATTTCCGTACTAATTTCGATCACGGTTGCTAGTGTCTATGGAGACTAGCCATCTGCGCAAGACAGGATTATAGTGCACAAGTGTGTCCGCGAGCACACGTGTACTCTCTATTCCCTACTCTCATAGTTGGCGGAAATCTACTCGACCGTAGAGACCTGGCGTAGGACTAGCGTCTTTACATGCTTTTAGAAAGCACGGGGTTAAAGAACTGCCAGCTTCCTGACTCCGGGCTGATTCTGAGAATTTTTTGACAGAAAAGCCCAATAACTGATTTTGGCCCGACAAGGGATTCGAACCCGGGGCCACATGATCGGCAGTCACGCTTATGACCACTAGATCAACGAGGTGGTCACATCACAAATTAGGGGGTTACTTTTGCGTATACCGCCCAACCAGCCCAGAGTGATACGGGCATATTACTCTACGTTGCATTAACATGAAATCTGCTGCGGCTTCAGACATGCTGGAAAAGAGGAAACTTGGATTAGAAGTTTAAAAGTCCATTTTTATGAGGCTTTTAGTTTTTACCGATTTTAGTAAAAGATTTACAAATATACCCCTTATAAAGCAAATACGGTGAAGAACAAATACAAATCGGCGGTGAAGGAAAATATCGTGAGGAAACCTGCATGTCTGAGAAATACGAAAATAATATTGGCAGCGCGGCGGGCATTTCCTTGCCCTAAAACCCTCTCAGAAGTGAGAGGAGACCTGTACCCAGCAGTGGGACGTATATAGGCTGTAACTTTAACATAAACTTTCCACCCTATTGGGCAGTCTATGGGAGAGGCCTATGTTTAACTGTAACGGTAACGGTAACGGTACAACAAAAGATTTTGTATATTTCACGTTATCTGAATACTTCACTCCACTTAATACTCCACTTTTACGTGGTAGAGCCATACTGCAGCTGTATTAATAGTAGAAGGACCACGCTCTCACAGAATACCAGCGTAAAATAGTAGCTTAATGCTGCTGTGTTTCGTATGGTGAGTGTAGAGAACCGGAGACCTTTTTTACTGGAAAAGAGGCATTCTATCTTAGTCCGCATAGAATCTTTCAATGATAACGAGGGAACGGTAATTTGTTTGCCGTGTGGTGGCGGCTTAAATGAATCCATCACACCGTTATTTCCTGGGGATGTACGTGATATGGGAAACGCTAGAAAAATCTAATGGCTTTCGATAAACATATCGTTTACGTCAGAGCAGACATAAATACCCAGACCGGCTACGGGCAGCAACGTCAAAGGTGCGAAAAGTCTTGTATTGCGATCGTCAATCTGCCTGCTAACCGTGACAGTTAATGCAAATCGCCGCTACATTGGGAGAAGCCCATGTCTTTTACAGAATGATGATGAAAACCAGAGGAAGAATAGATAATTCTTTTGACTCGCAGAAATATGTGCCTTTGCCCAGCTGTGGGACGTATAGTGGCTACTAGATTCCTCTTTAATTGAAGTATAACATCTTACTTTTTGCCCATGTTATAGATAGGCGCTATTAAAAAAAATAAACTAAGTCTTTGATTTGATTGGCATCCTAGCTCTACATCTCAACGTCTTTTTTCTAAGACAGCATGGATGGATTAACTTAAATATTTGTGAGAAAACATATCCTTTTTTTGTTTATTATGTTTTAGGTTTAATCATTATAGAACATTATGTTACATCATTTAATTACGATTTCTGAGATTAGATTAAAATGCACTTGATGATTCCACGCTACCAATGAACAAATTCGTACCTATACCACATGAATAAAGAAATCTTTACTCATGTGCCTATACTTCGTACCCATACTTCAGAATATAATTTAAAACTTTTGATAAAATGAACCGATTTTAATAAAACAAAACTAAATGTAACTCCAAGATACGTGTTATGATTTTATTTACGATTCTTTGGAAAAATATTAGTACTTTCGACAACAAACAAACAGACAGACAGACAATTCTAAAAATAATAGTTAGCAATGGTTTTCATTGCTTATTTTTAATCCCTCTTAATCATTTTTGTCACAGAAATATACAATGTATATAGAAATACATTGTATATTTCTGTGACAAAAATATAGAAAATGTATAGATTAGATTTTTACCTATGAAGTTGCCGTTTTGTATGGTAAAATTAAAATAACATTTGTTAACAAAAAAAAATTATCAAAATATTGGTATAAACATCCTCTGCTTTATTTGCTCGGTCAAAATTTTCGGAACGAAAGCGGTTGAACCTATATGCTTTATAGGTTCAACAGTTCAACTATTAGTAGTGCATATACCTACCTCATATTAAACCAAAATGACGAATTCTCTTAGAGTCCATGATATTAAATAAAGCGCAGAAAAAACAAAACCCATAGAAACAAATGAATAACATATGTTCAAAAAAAGAATAACATGCCCTTAAGATGAAATTATTTGAATAAAGAAAGAATTTCAAGTCATACTATTACAGTTCAGCAAAACGAAAATTTCATAGGTAAACCTTATACTTATGCCTTATATCTCATCGTGAAATGTCTGTTACAACTTACAACGTTCGCTAAATACGCCTGCCAAGCGTGTCGATTAGGACAAATCCTCCGTACTAAAGGAGCACCTCAAGTCCAACAATTAAATTTTTACAAGCGAGATGTGGAGGATAATTTTATTGTTGTAACCTGGTGTTTTTTTGTACTCATTCGTAAAAATTAATTAAATAATAAAATATACTTAAGTTATGCTCTTCTTCTAAATCATGTTAGCGAGTACTTTATTATTGGCTCTTGGCTTGATGAGTTTTTCTTCATTTTTCAACAGGCAATAATTCGTTATTTATATGTAAAAAAAAACTTAAACATAAATAAGAACGAAAAAATAGATTTTACGTTCTTAACGCAGAAAAAAACTCTTATATACGTTTCGTTTTCACAAACCAATTATAAATGTAAATAGTATAATATTAAATGTATTTAAAAACAAGCTTTTATAGGCGTTGGTAGTAGTGCCAGCATCCAGGCCCATTGTCAGATCAGATCAATATTGTTGCATTGTCATCGAAGTTATGTAAGTATGCTGAACTTTAGTTCAATTGTATCTCAGCAATTGTTTCAAAAATTCATTACAACAAACACATTCAAGACATACAAAGAAATTAAGTTAATTAAAATCTTGCAATATAGGAACAAACGTTAGATAAGAGCCAATTAAAACATTTTCTGAAAAGGTACGCGAGCGTGTTTTAGCTCTTTTTAATCCGACAAACAAGTACACTGTGCTAGTTTGAAGATACTTTAATCCAGCTCAGATGAAAATCAAGATACGAGAATAAGTCGTGCGTTCTCTTCTCTAAGGACTTAGATTGAATGCTACCTATCAAAAAAAGAATTGAATCAAAAGTACATGAATTATATTTTCATAATAATAATTTATAATTTTCCTCATAGTAAAACCTGACGAAATAAATCCTACAAAACATAAATGTGAAAAGGGGGGCAAATTCGGCATAAACTATTTTCAAGGATGTTGGCTTTGCCAATAAAAGAGTTCGGATATGAAAGGGGGGATCCACTTTTTTTTAAATATTATTATTTTACTAACAAAACTTTTGTCTTCGCTTATTGGATGAAAAATTTCAAGTATCTTAGTCGTAAGAAGTAACCTACGCCTTAGATGCGTCAGTATATCAGTAAATCAGTGAGTGATAAAAATTTGGGATTCTATGTATTCGAGGTACATAATAGACGTGCAAAATTACTTATACAAATGAATAATAGACCTTTTCCGTTGTGGGGGGTTCAAACGTGACTCGAAATGGTTCGTGTTAACATACACTCTGCTGGTACGTTACCTTTTTCTTTTCCGAACTTGGCTGATACACTGCACTGCGTCCTGATTCCTGATTTATTATATTTAAATATAAGATAATCGGTCTCATTTCATAGTTAATTAGTACACTCACAAACATTTGAAAACAAAATTCACACGAATAGTTATTAAAAAACCCACTAAAACTCCAAAATAAATGTTAGTTTCATTTGGATGCTTTAAAATTATTAATGAAATACCAAAAAGCGAAAACACTTTACGAGCTGTTTCTAGTGAATAACATGTATTGTACAAACATAAAACAAGGTCGATACGTTTTATGCCATTCTCATGTTAATATCTATTCTGCTATTTGCACAGCCTGACATTTTCATTTAATGCTGAACATTCAAATGCAACCTGTATTTTTAAATAGTTTCTGTTTCCTTTAACACTAATACGTGTATAAAAGGATATAAAAGGATCACAATTAGAATTTTTAGTTTATTATACAACTCGCACGAATTTGATCGATTTATTTGAACTGACTATTTGACTCCTTTAAGTTTCCTAGTATGTGATTTTGTTTTCACATTTCTAGAGCGATAACAATTCTTCAATTAGTTACATGCACCACTTTAGATCGTAATATTTATGATCTCAGGCAGCACATAAATAGGTTGAAAAATTACTACACTCTCACAAAAAGCCAGGAGGATGCATACGAGGTATTCCATCTTGGTCCTCAGGGGTGACAATGCATCTGCATTTTGATTCTTAATCGATGATAGATATAGATGTCTATGGGCAACATCATTCACTTACGAGTACCATCAAGTGTACTTTGCACTCGTTTGTCATCCTTATTCTATAAAAAAATAGACTTCTGCTTTTTCTTGTAGTAGTTACAGTTACTATTAACGTGGCATTCCATCTCAGTCTTTCGGGATTTAAATCACTAATATTGATTTTATATCCACGGTAAATAACAATAAAAACATATTTCTTTTTCCTTTTTTTTTTAATTATTTCTTCTTCTGGGTTGTCTGGAAGAGATCGCTATGTAGCAATAAGACCGCCCTTTGTATTTCCCTAAATAGTTGTTTATTTTTTCTTTTTGATATTTTTATCTTTTCTTGGTGTACAATAAAGAGTATTGTATTGTATTTTAAATATCCGTTTATGTGTCACAATTAATTGAAAGACCTAAATATTTAATCTAAAGCTATAAATAGCCTAGAATCTGATTACTACGCCTGGCGATTACGGTTAATTAACAGAATTACAGATGGCATTTTAAAAATGACGATAATGATTATTAAGTTGGAAAATATTTTTTTAAGATTGCAAATGAATTTTCAGTATAAGAAATATTAAAAATATTTCACAGGCAGCGGAAGTATTCGGAATTATTATAAAATACAACGACAACATAACTCGCACGCCTGTACCTGGTGAAGTGGAGTGAGCTTTGAATGTCGGCACAATCATGACGGTCTCTGAAAATTAATCGATCAAAATAAATATTTGTATTATAATATTCGAATAAAAGGCAAAACAAATAAAGCTGTATATCTCAGACACGCTGCGGTAAAGTTGACCTTCTTCATTTTATAAAGTTTACAAGTGTATAATATGTCATTACCAGAAAAAATATAAGATGCCATAAAAATATTATACGTATTTAAATAATCATGACCGTGAATTTATCCATTGTTTGTATTATCAATCAATCAATCAATCAATCGATCAATCTTTATTTGTCAACCAAGTGTACATAAATGGTCTTATAATAATAATAATTTGTCTCAACTTAGTAGCCTTTTTCAGGCATTGCAAATTAGAGAAAGAGAGATAAAATAAGTTATTAAATACAAACATCATAGAGTAATCAGATTAATGAATTAATTATATAGTCTAATAATTAAACAATATTAAATCGTGCAATACATAAAGGCATTTATGACATTTTATATCAACACATTTTTACTACACTATAGGTCGTAAAGCCGTGTAGTGGAGGTGAAAGCGAATCCATCATTGTATTTCTTCTCTCGGATGTCATAAGAGGTGACTACGAAAAATGTCAGAAAGATTTTAGGGCTTCCAATAGATGGCGATATAACCATCTCGTTTACAGCAAGCGTAAAAAAATCCAGACCGGCGACGGAGAGCAGCGTTAAAGATAAAAGAAGTCTGGTACATTGATCAGACAATCATCTATCTGCCTGCCGAGCAAATTCATACTACAACGAATCCAAAGGCCCACGTCCAGCAGTAAATCTTTACGGGCTAAGAAAGAAGGAAAGAAAGAAAGAAAAAAGAAATGTCGTCGTGAAAAAATTGATTTAATAAGTCTATTTATAATCTACCTTCTCCTTCTTCATAGGTCGCACGAACTTCATCGGATGGTGAATAACAAATATATGGTTAATATGAAAGACCTACAAAGTTGTAAGAAACAACGTAGGCACGCGCTACACATATAGGGATTGAAAGCCCGCCAAAAAACGCAGGTGCTTTCTTTACGGTCTAGTCAAATTATATAAATAATAATAAATTGTAGAGAACAATTATTTTAATTTAATTTAAGTATCGCTTAATATAGATGTGACACGTTGCCATAAGTGAACAGATTCACATTTAAAAATTAAGGCTCAACTTCTTCTACTAAAGTCTCTACAGAGTGTAATAAAATAGCATTAGCGGGTTAAAGTCCATCGCTGGATAAAGGATCTCATAGTAAGGAGGAATCGCAGTACCCGACGTTTGTTATCTTTGACGTAAACAGGATGGTTATATCACCATGTCTCTTTCATTTTTATCTCAAAGCCGCCTCTCACGGTACACACAAGATGAAACTGGGCGGCGGATTTTCTTACGCTTAAAGCGAGATACAGTATTGAAAATTTAGTATACTACCACCATTAGTTATCATTGGAAAAGTAACTTTTTATTTTTTTTAGAACGTCACCTCCACACTAGGATTTTCTCTTGTATTGTGGGGACAGTTTACATACATAAATTTCACAAAGACAAACATCTAAATCCGGAAAAATTATTTGTAGGCCATACAAATACTCGTTCCGTGCGAGATTCGAACCCGCAGCCCTTAGCGCTGCAACTCATTGCTAACAGACGTCGATTATGTACCGTCGTTACCTCTTAAACGTCGTTACTTCTCGTCGTTTTTCAATCCAGTGTTTAACATAGACCTTATAGATAATGTTAGCTAGCAAGTCTTACGACGAAAATTTGTCATTCTCTCACTACGATGGGCAGACGGGTCGCAGTCGCACTAATGATATTACTTCCCATCATCAGTCTTTTAAATTATAGTTTTTTTGTTATGTAATAATAATATGTTTTTTTTTTTGTATGAATTTTCTGTTATCACTTGGTTGGAACATCGTTCGTCCATCAGCAAGGTAAACCGCATCTCATATAAAGATAATTTTCAAATAAAAATAATAATTTCAGCCTATCAAAAGTTCTCTATCAAACATACTCGTCCTCCCCCATTAGTTTTTTTTATAGGAGAGGGAGCAGACGAGCATACGGCTCACATGATGGTAAGGGACTACCGCCGCCCATGAACAACTGCAACACCAGGGGAATTGCAGGTGCGTTGCCGGCCTTTTAGAAAGGAGTAAGGAGTTTACGTGGTAGAGTCATGCTGCAGCTATATTAATAGTATAGTTGTAGCACGAATGGGTCGGCTCGACCGGGGAAGTACCACGCTCTCACAGAATACCAGCGTAAAATAGCAGCTTAACGCTGCTGTGTTTCGTATGGTGAGTGTAGAGAACCGGAGACCCTTTTTACTGGAAAAGAGGCATTCTATCTACTCTACCTCACGGCTGACAACCCATCTGCATTTAAATTCACAAACGAAGATAGATGTAGATGTCTATGGGCCACAGCAACCACTTACCATCAGGTGGACTGTGTGCTCGTTATCACCCTTATTCTATAAAAAAAAGGTCCCTAAGTCGTATCGGTCGTACGAGGAAGGAAAAAAGTTGTTTCATAAAGGAGATATTTGTCTTAGTTGCCACGTTTGGCTGGCAGGTTTGCAACTGCAGTTTTTATTATTTAGAGCTCTTAATCTGAAGATGCTGCTATTCATTTCCGTTTTAGCCCCCGACAAAAACAGAGGAGTGTTATAAGTTTAACGTGTGTATGTGTGTATCTGTGTGTCTCTCTGTGGCATCGTAGCGCCCAAACGGACAAACCGATTCTGATTTAGTTGTTTTTGATTGGAAGGTGACTTGATCGAGGTTGTTCTTAGCTATGATGCGAGAAAATCTGTCGAGCCGTTTCAAGATCATCAGCTCTTTTATTTTTTGGGGTTTTTTAAATTTTTAATTTAAGTTATTTTTTTCCTCTGTCGCCTCTAATGGCAGTCACGTGATGGTATGGTGTAGTGTATTCTCTTATATTACGCCGTCACAACACAGTAAAAATAAATTTTTGGAATTTGACATTTCTGTTCAAACAAATGACTTAAATTTAATGAAAATATACATAATATGCTAAACTCACATAAACATTTTAGCACATTCAAATTTTTATGACTGCAAAACTGACCACGAGTGACATTTTTATATCTTGTAAATAAGAAGTTTCGCCACAATCCAATGCCCGCAATTTTTTCATCTCCAAACCGTGTCAATTAGGGTCGTTATAGTTTAGCTATCCACAAACGCATCTTCAACGTAATGATAAGGAAATATAGGTGTCGGTTGAAGGTGAAGGATGTG
This sequence comes from Parnassius orleans, assembly GCA_029286625.1. Classification (NCBI taxonomy): domain Eukaryota; kingdom Metazoa; phylum Arthropoda; class Insecta; order Lepidoptera; family Papilionidae; genus Parnassius; species Parnassius orleans. The sequence continues at coordinate 455,095 of JAGSMP010000027.1, read as the reverse complement.
GGTCATTTGCGCTCGTGCGTCACGTCACAACGGTGCTAAACCAATATTGAATTAACGTGAACGGAATAATTGGGGAGAAAGTGTACATTGCCTTTTAGCTATAAACGCTGTTCTAACATTTCCGACATCTTATAGGTGTTGTGCGTTTAAAAGATTTTAACATCTGCTGTTATGACTTAAATATTTTGTATTTACGTTTTGTATAATTTATCCTTGTGTTTCTATTGTGATTCAGGCAGATATAAAATTTTATGTGCAAAGACTTTTGGTTTTTTTTTGATGCACGCTTATATTAAAATGCCCTTTAATGTTTTTTTTTTTACTTTATATATTGCTAGACACGAGAGACTGAATTTAATAGCGCAGGGAAAATTAAGAAACAAGACATTTCTAATGGGAATATATTATAATTAAAAGAAATTGCGATTATATACAGGGCAGCTACTTCTTATACACTATATGGTGCCAGTATAGATTAGTTGAATTTAGTGTAATAAAAAAATGTTTTTCCAGCAAATTTTATTCACGGAGAAAACGACAATATGATTTATCTTTTTATAGAAGTTAGGATAACAAACGAGCAATTAAGGCTAGAACACAAGCACTGGCTTGCAATAGGTACAAAAAAGACAAGTGCTGCATTAGACACGAAGCACTTAAAAAAAATACAAACATTATTTTAAACATAATTTATTAAATAACAAATTATTATAAAGAATTGACTTAAAATTATTTTACGCACGTAATATTGCTGTATTTGATGGGTTTCTCTGCCTGTTATAACATCGATATTGATGTGGGTATGCGTAATGCCGTCAATCGTTAAAAAACGTTAAATGTGAAACGAAATTTAAAAATCAATACAAAAAAATCTAAAACCTAAACAGCTTGCCAGTTGGCGATGGCATCAGTTGGCTTACGAATTCAATTGGCCCAAAGTCAGGACTAAAATAAGCGCTATCGTATTTAGAGGAATAAAACTTGAAGCCGTCTGGTTAAGATTATACAGAGCACGTTCAAAATATTGTCCACAGAGTAATCGAAGGCCGAGTATCGACTTTTACGTCTACGATGTACCTAATAGAAGTTAGGCTTTGATACCTGACCTTTGCAATGACCTTTGACGGTCGATGGTCGATTAGAAGAGGGTGAATAGGACTTTTTACCTAACTGCAAGATAGGTTTATTAATAAAAGTAATAATTTATGAAAAATATTATTTATAAAATGAATATTGAAATACTTAAAAAAATTAATTCTTGATGACAATGGTATGAAAAAAAAAATTTTAAAAAAAAAATAGCTTGTTAAATGTGGTTACAAGTAGTTATTAGACAAATAAAAGTTTGAATTGATACAATAAAATAAGTTAATTTAATACCAAACAATAACAATAAAATATATTGTTTAGGGTTAATTAAGATACTTATAAAATAAAATCTACGATTTGAAGTCGTCTTGACTTCTATTAATTTATTACAGTCCATTACAAGTCCGCTGCTGAACATAGGCAGGCATCTCGTATACATTGTTTCATAGAGATATTTGCCATAGTTGCCACGCTTGACAACCGCAGTTTTATTATTAATGAGTTGTTATCAGGAAGATGCTGCTGATCATCTTCCGTTTCAGTTCTCCTCTGTCGCCTTTCACGACACCACTACGCGGCAACTTTTGATCTATTTTTATTGATATAACGGATACCAATAAGAGCTTTCATCTATGGATGTGTGACAACAAATAATGAGACTCATCAGTTTCACGTCTCCATAATAAAAATCAAACAGCTATTTATTGCGGTAGTTTTTTGTTTGTCAAAATAATTATATTATTATTACATACTAATTGTTATTTATTTATTGTTATTTAACAAAGAATTATTCATAAGTAAGCACATTAAATGAGAATAAGTTATATGGGAATAAAAGAGTATATTACTCTCGATTAAATGTACTGATTGTATCGCGTTAAATAATATTTTATTTTATTGCGTTAAAATAAGTTTTATTTAATCTGTTAGCATAACTATAATAAATACTGTGCACGATTTTTTTTCATGAGATTATGTGAAGAATTTTCAAAGCTTTTGTTTTGTATATTATAACTGAAATATAATTTTAAAATCAAATTCTTACTATATTTATTAATGTGATATTGTCATGTTACCACTAGTACTAATACTACACTTCTAGTACTAGTGGTACTCGGTACTATGCTCTCACAAACTACTAACCTAACAAATAGCACTATACCCTTGAAAATATTAGCTAGAAAACCAGCGTGGAATAGCAGAATAATGCTGCTTTGTTTCGTATGGTGAGTGTAGAGAACCGGAGATCCTTTTTATTGGTAACAAGATATTCCATCTTAGTCCTCAGGGGTAACAACGCATCTGCATTTTGATTCTTAATTGATTCTAATTCGTAAGTGTAGATAAATTGTGTGATTGTTTGTCGCCCTTTTTTCTATAAAAAGAAATATTTCATATCGTATCTATATAAGTATCTTATACGTGGTAAAGCCATGCTGCAGCTATATTAGTAGCATAGTAGTAGCACGAATGTATCGGCTCGACCGGGGAACGGCCACGCTCTCACAGAATACCAGCGTAAAATAGCAGCTTAACGCTGCTGTGTTTCGTATGGTGAGTGTAGAGAACGGGAGACCCCTTTTACTGGAAACGAGGCATTCCGTCTTAGTCGTCACGGGTGATAACGCATCTGCATTTTGATTCGTAGTCGAGAATAGATCTAGATGTCTATCAACCACAGCAACTACATACCATCAGGTGTACTGTGTGTTCGTTACCCTTATCCTATTAAAAAAAGTAAAATTATCGTAAACGTGCATTCTATTGCGCATTGTATTCTGTTATAGTGTTCAAAGTTGACAGCTAATTTTTATGTACAGGTATCTATGACGCCACAATGACCGCTTAACTTATTGTGGCAGGCTTAGTACTCGTTCGTTATTACACAAATTTAAAAAAAAAATGTCGAAACTAAATAGGCATAACATTTTTAAACGTACACATAGGTTTAAAATCCCAACTACATACCCAGTGCCCACGCGTTTGGGCGCGTCGTCACACATGACTGAACGCAGGCGCAACAAATAGAGCCCAGATCCTGCGCAGTGTGTGAACCGACTGCGCCTGCTATTATGTACAATCAGCCTATTTTATTTGTCTGACGTGCACAATGTAGATCGAAACTTGTGTTACTCATATATGAGTAAATAAAATTACGTAATATTGTATTTATCTTATTTAACAACGTACGTACATACAATAGTAACAAGGCATGAAAAAATATTTTCCTTCAATGTCGCTGCTAAATCTGAAAGGCAAATTTCTTACTTTGTTTGTTTTTAGTAGAATTAAAAGGTACAATTGACACGATGCCTTCGTCGTAAAGAAACGCAAACCGATTACGTGATTTACACGTTAGGATTTCTTATTACCGATACATATCCTGGATATAAATTTCTGCTAAGATTCAAGGTATCCAGTGAATAGAGAGTGCATCTGTGCTTGTGCATACACTCATGCTATAATCCTGTTCTGCGCTGATGGTTAGCCTCCGTAAAGACTGGTCGTCGTGAATGATTATTATTAGTATTATATTGCGACTTTATACTTTTTCTTCTTTTAATCAGCTTTTAATTTAAAGATAGATATAGATATATATTTAAGAATACGCTAACTATCATACAAAGCTAAGTAGTAAATTTACTATTTTTGCAACATATAAAACAGATTTTAAGAAGGAATAATTGATGGTTTACACAAATGTTGAAGGAATGACTTCGGACTTAAGGTCTATATTATTTTATGTAAATTATCATGATAAAACTAGCTGCAACACCGTATTTCACCCCCTCAGGGGTTGAATTTTCCAAAATATTTTCTTAGTGGGTGTCTACGTGGTATAGTTTTGGAGATCTCGTGATGAGTGAGGGAGTCAGTGGTGTTTCGCTTATATATTTATATTGATTTAAAAAAAGAAATCCTTAAATAATTATTTATTTAAAGTAAAGGTAGTGTTATTAATAAAGTTTTCAGTTGGTAGACATACATAACTTAAAGGACAATAAATTAAAAATATGGTAGCCAGTACATAAAGTTAATTGTAGTTGATGTTGTAGTTTTTATCATCGTAATTTATATATAATTTCATTTTTAAAACACAAAGATCTGTTGACAACTTAAATAAATTCTATATGAAGTAATATATTATTTTCTACCGAGAATTTTATATTATAACATTTAATTTTATGTCCAAGCATTTGAAAACGAATGTTAGAATCAATCAAATAATGAATTCGACGTTATTACTTATGGATTATTTAATAAATACCACGCATAACCAGAACTTGCTCCACAAAACAGCTAATAGCTAGAAATCTCTGATCAAGAATACGTAATCTGGGCAAATGTATTCAAATATTACAAAAATGGATAACACATTTAAAAATGGATTAAACTCTTAAAAAATTGTCATCTTATAAAGGTTAACACTTATAAATGGTTTTATTGGAGTGCCGCTGTCATGAAAGGTAACTTTATATTTGCGTTCTGTCTGTATCTCCTAACATGTATTTTTATTTTTATTTCTAGATTACTGTTATTTCTACATTATTGTTATTTCTAGATTGAATAACATAAAAAATTAGAAGTATGTTCTTTTACTACGCCTCATTTTAAGGGTCCTTTATAATAATTATAAAGTTATGAAGACTTTTATTATGAATTTATAAAACCTTTTTTAAGAATGTTACCAAAAATCTAAAAAATGACTCTCATTTAGTACTTTCGATTAAAGTTATAATGAACTTGCTTCATATGAAACTATCAAAATAACAGAATTATTTTGAATTATAATAGCAGAACAGAATTGCGAGATGTCTGGTCTCCAATTCGAATCCTGTTATTGTTGAAGATTTTAAAATCTAGGACTTTTACGGGCTTATGACAAAGATCTTGACATTGTTTCGTGCATATTTGCAATCAATTTTATTTACATGCTTACTAAATTCTTTATAAATCATTTAAAACTACTACATTATTCTAGCATAAATATTTTTACAGCGTAATAAGCAGTTGTATGTTAAGGAGTCCAGGTTGGTACTACCTTCTTAACTATGTCTACTTTTTTAAGGAATAAGGAAACAAGCGAGCACACATCCCACCTGATGGTAAGTGGATGCTGCGGCCCATAGACATCTACATCTATCCTCGATTAAGAATCAAAATGCAGATGCATTGTCACCCGTGTGGTCTAAGATAGAATACCACATATTCAGTAAAAAGGGTCTCCGGTTCTCTATACTCACCATACGAAACACAGCAACATTAAGCTGCTATTTTACGCTGGTATTCTGTGAGAGCGTGGCCCTTTCCCGGTCGAGCCGACCCATTCGTGCTACAACCATTATATAGCTGTAGCATGGCTCTACCACGTAAAAAACTCTTAAACAACATTCCATCCGTTCTTGTAATTGTCAGTTTGGAGAGTAAAAGAGTATGTACCTACAATAGGAGAGAGGAGATGGAATGCCTTAGTATTACTAAGGCGTTCCATCTCCTCTGTCATCTGTAATCTTCTTTCCTTGAAGTAAGTTGTAGGCGACCTAGCTACAAAAGCCAGGAATTATGATTTACCATCAGGTGGGCTGTTGTTTTGTTTGTCATTCTAATAATGTATAATTTATACGCAAATTACCAGCATACTGCGTCTAACAACCAAAGTAGCTCTGGCGTTGAGCGCTCGTCTCAAATTTCGCGAGTAACCTGACTTCGCTTCTGGCCGGTCGAAAATCGTAATCGTAAATTGGAATTCGAAACTTGTTATCGATTTCAAAAATTTATAACGAACGGGCCACTATAAGAACATTTTAAGGAAACCTGCAGGTGTGAGAAGTTAAAAATATTTTGAGGTCATGTGACACTGGAGATCAAAGTCGAAAATATTTTATTCAGTTTAGGCTTATTTAAAGCTCATGAACGAAAAAATTTACTACCGCTTTGAAAAATGACTTTGTGTTTTCCTTGCTTTTTTCTTAATAATATTACGATTATGTTGGTTTTATTATTATTATACCAGTCAATCACAAGTGCAGACAGAGTTAAATTTTAATACGGCCATATACTCAAAGTAGTCGTTAATTTTATTTAGACCTTACCAGTCACTGAACATTTCACAAATTTTTTAACTGTTTGGTTCAGTATAGATCAGGTAGTACAGTATTTTTAGAAATATTACCCATTGTAAAGTTTAAATGATAAAATCGGAGATAGGATGGTAAATGTGTCACAAACATAACCCAACATCTGGACCTGAAAATCAACAATTTGAGATTTTTCACTACTTATGCGTCCAACCAACATTCAAACCCAGGGTCGCAATGCAACAATCAAGTGTACTGAGCACAAGACCACGACAACGACGACAACGTATTTATGAGCATTACGAGCACAAAATTAGTGCAATTATAATTTCAACATTCAAATGATGTAACCCCCGCTGCGGTTTAATGAATGAAAACTGAATCATTAACAAACTGGGCTAAATTAAACAAACAGCTCACCAACATCCATTACTTTTTCGAACGCCGCGGTTATTTTCCTTTGCAGTTAACCATTTAACCATAAATTAGTTTTGATACCAAATAAATTTTCTCGTTAATAAATTATAAGCGACGTTTCCTTTACCATAATGTTTTATTGATGGATGGTCGATATCGTTTAGTATTCTTCTTGATAAGACACTAATGTTTATTTATTCCGCTATTGCATTTTTTACAGTATTAAGACATATTTTCAAAAAGTTAGTCGAAATGGACTGTGTGCTCGTTTTTCACTCTTACACTGTAAAAAACGTTAGAGTTTTCTGCTGTATCGTTAAGGCTATTAACATACATAAATTGCACATGTGGAAAAGATTCAGAGTTGCAAAAAATATTTGTAGGCCATACAAAGGCTTGTTCTGTGCGGGATTTAAAACAATATGTGTAAAATTAGTAAACATAAAAGCCATTCATAGATTTGGTTATAATAAAATTGCCGCTTGTGGATAAAAAAGCTCGTTAGTTAATGAAATATATAAAAAATCTATAGAATAGAATAGAATATAATAATTTTTTATTCAATATTGATTACATGTAATTCTTAATGAAAGCCATTTTTTTACTTTACTACTGGTTCGGAAAAACCTCTGTCCTGAGAAGAACCAGCAAGAAACCCAGCGGATTTTTTTTAAAGTAAATTATATTGATAGGTAACAAGATAAATAAATTATGTTAATCAATGTGTAATAATTATAGTAATAGAATTTAAAAAAAAACTTAAACAACGCTCATTGATCATGAACTGTGATGTTCCCAGTGAGAATACTAGGTCATAGTCATAAATTTATTGTATTGTCATCGGTTTCTATTAAAGTTAAAGTTACAGCGTATATGCGTCCCACTGCTGGGCACAGGCCTCTTCTCATTTCTGAGAGGGTTTTAGGGCAAGGAAATGTCCACCGCGCTACCCCAATGCGTGTTGGCGAACTTCACATGTCTTCGAAATATATTTTTTCTTATTTCTCAGGCATGCAGGTTTCTTCACGATGTTTTCCTTCACCGCCATGCTCGTAGTAAATCAGCTGTTGAAATTGCAATTCACAGTTTTTATTGCGTCTACAAAATTTAAAATTATTCAGACATCTGCTAGTGGATGAAAACTGAATTATAAAATTCCATTACATTCATACATACATACATAAATACAAACAGGTCAAGTTAATAATATAAAGAGTGTAATAATTAAAAAAATAAACGAAAAAGATCAAATAAAAATTTATTAAAAACGTCAAATCCCTCAAAATTATCTCAGGTTAATTTATTTTAGAGTCACTGAACTTGACAAGCTTTTCAATATTAATTCCCCTTTTCAAAAAACAACCCTAAAATGCCCACGTCAGGACGGTATTAATCGTCTCTAAGCCGTTTTTATGAGATAAACTGCTTCATGTTTGAGAAATAAAATTGATTTTTCTGTATAAATAAAGTATTTTATAGGCCAAGATACGGTAAATAAATGCAATTGAGAATAAAAAGGCAAGGTAGCCTTTATCATACTAATGGATATTTAATGCATTCAATAATTTTATTTATCGTAATGTTTCATTAACATCTGCTTTTATTTCATTGGAACTTGGCGTCGTCGTTTGAATCTAATTATTTCGAGTTACGCATTTTAAATGAATTATTTTATATTAGATACCAAAACATTCGAAAATATTTATCATTTACATTTAACATAAACATGATGAAACACTTCTAAATAAAAAATATATAATTAAGTAAGTTACAATGCAAAACGTTTCACTGCTGGGATGGCCTCCTCTCATTCTCAAGTTTTCGAGAAATATACGACATTTTTTTTTATTTTTTGAGACATCCAGTTTTATTATGAAATTTTCTAGAAAACTAAAAAAGGATTGATCATGAGCTGTGAAGATTCTAGTGAGAATTCTAGATCATAGTATGATATTATTAAATTGTTATCGGTTCACAATACGTTTGTGAAATTTTAGATTATTCCGACGTCTGGAAGTAATTAGAATGAATTAATGTAACTGCATTATAAATATAAGGTCCTTACATATGAAATTGGCGTTTTGTACGGGAGGAATATAAAGTCAATTTTTTTTTATAAAATATATTTAATTAATCAAAGTATGCACCGTTGTTATCTATGCACTTTGACATCTCATAGGTAGTTAATTGATCCCTACTAAAAACCATGGGGCGAGAATCAATAAACTCTTTGAAGGCGGTTTGGACTGCCGTATCGGAGTTGAATTTTTCCTTGTAAAAGTTGTCCAAATTCCGGAAAAATGGTAACCTGTTGGAGCAAGGTCCGGGAGTACGGTGGATGTCGCAGACATTCAATTGTAGCTCATCTAACTTAATGGTTGTTTGTTGTGCAGTGTGTGGTCTTGCGTTGTCGTGGAGCAGCAGTGGCCTAGAGCGATTGACCAATCTCGGTTGTTTAGCAGCTAGTTCTTCCCTCATGGTTTGCAGTTGCTGACAATAGATATCTGCCGTAATCGTTTGGCCAGATTTTAGAAAACTGTAGTGAACGACACCGGCGCTAGTCCACCAAACACTCACAAGTAACTTTTTCCGAGTCAATTTTCGTTTAGGGCAGGATTTGGCTGGGTCTCCAGGGTTCAGCCATTGCGACGAGCGCTTCCGATTATCGTACATTATCCACTTCTCATCACAAGTAATGATTCGATTTAAAATCCCTTCATTATTGTGTCGGTTGAGCAAAGTAACACAGCAGTCGACGCGTGTTTGCAAGTTCGATTCACTCAATTCATGAGGAACCCATCGTTCAAGTTTTTTTACTTTCCCGATTTGCTTCAAGTGGATTAATACAGTTTTATCACTTACCCTGAAGCCTGCAGCTATCTCTGAAGTGCTTTGTGATGGATCCGCTTTCACAATAGCCTTTAATTCTTCATTTTCCAGTTTGGTCTCCGGCCGTCCACGGGGTTGGTTCTGAAGGTCGAAATTTCCAGAACGAAAACGTTGAAACCAAAAACGTACCGTGCTTTCTTTTGCGACACCAGCGCCGTACACATCATTAATCCTTCGAGCTGTTTCTGCAGCACTGGTGCCACGGTAGAACTCGTACTCGTAAATATACCGATATTTCATGTTTTCCATTGTGCGGTAATAAGCGACGCCAAAGAATAAAATAATGAGGAAAAAACAAATGAATGACTGTTTTCAAAACTCAAATGTACCAGCTAAGTGAATTTATAAATTTGAATTTGAAATTCTTAACCAAAGAGAAGATATTTCAGATCAAAGTGGTCAGTAGGACAAAACGCTAATTTCATATGTAAGGACCTAATATATCAACGAATAGTAAAACAAGTATGTATAGTGAATTTAATGAGTAGGTACCTTAAAACGGCGTTTTCATTTATTAAACAAAAGAGGTTTTTTTTTTAATTATTTCCAAATTGAAAATTGAAAGTCTAAAAGATTTTCTGAGAATTGCAAAAAAATAATAAGTTTGTAAGAGATTTTGTATATTTCAATTGGTTTCACCAAAGCTACACAAAATATTTACAATAGTTTATATTAAATCAACAAAGCATACAAGACATTAATCTATATCATAAAATGGATAGTATTAATAATAAATAATTTTTTCATAAAACGTTTTTTAAAATGGTTGAGTGATATAACGTTCCACGTACATGGTTTCAAAGCAAAATGACAAATAATAAAAATAAATCTTTTCAATTCTCGTGAACCAATTCAATCAGTACTGGAAAAAGTTTAAAACAATATTTTATTATAGATTTCAAAACTTTACAGTTTTAGACATTGGGCGTTTTGCTGCAATATTATGTGCTATATAAATTTAATAATTGTTTGAACGGTGATTATTCTTACGATATCGTTAACTACCAAATGCATGGCTGATGCAAGTAGATTTATGTGAAGGCTTATTTGAAAACTTTTTAATTATAGGAAAACAAAATTTAAAGCAGGTTTCAAAGCTAGAACCAGCCAGCGTTTATTCGAAGTTGAGTTTATTTTCAGCAATCTTTTCTTTATATGGAATCAAAATACTCGTCCTTTTTTGATTCCATATAAAGAAAAGATGTGTTATAGAATAAAGGAAACAAACGAACATATAGTCCACTTGATAGAAAGTGGATTCATGCATGTAACATGAAATGCCCGTTACCAAAAAAGGCTCTCCGGTTCTCTACACTCATCATACGAAACACAGATCTTCTGTGTGACCTTGGTTCTCACCAGGTCAAGCGGAACCATACTTACTACAGCCATAATAGAGCTCTACCACGTGAAATAAAGAAAACTTTCAGGTGTAGAACAGAATTATATTTTCTTTCCGTAATTTTTTTTTCTAACTTTTCAATAAAGAAAAGCATACGACAACCCGTATATCGAATAACTTTATTTATAAATACTTCTGAAACTTTCTCGAAGTAGATAAGTATCAGCGATTCTCGTGATGGGATGTAACTGTGCCCTACAATAGTAAGCAAAAAGAATAATAAAGTGATTTTATAGTCTTACTTTTTTTTTGCTTAGTGGTAGCGTAAGACCACTAAGTAGGCATTACTAAATGATACGTGCCGCGATATGTCCATTTGTGTATTCTTGTATTTATACATACATACATATCTTCATGCTTGTAATACACGAGGGGGTAGGCAATGTCTAAACAGCAGTGAGCTACTCGGATCACGTTTAGTCAAATATATGGTTTTCGAAAATTATAAAAGAAGTTAAGCCTTTTACCACACGCTAGGCAAGTAACACAGTTTATATATTGTTCTACTTTGTGTTAAACATAAAAATGGGACTTATAAGTCCCAGAAAAACATGGAGTGCCAAACCACCATGGAAACAATTAAATGTATTTATGTATTATATTTTTAAATGTAAATCGATGGGTGGAAATTTCTTGGACTATTTAAACCCCCGTCACAATTTCTAATACTGTCGAAAACTATCAACTGCACAAGTTATATATTCTAGTGCACTTTGCCGTTATTTGTAACACAAAGGCAATGCTTCAAACCTAATCCTGACTGATGGAATATACTCTGCGATAAAATTGGAAGTAGGTTAGGTTGCTGAGACATGGGGACAATTACAAAACAACTAGAAGCGAATACCAAACAATTGCACAACTCGATGGCGAAATCGCCGAGCGTGCTCCACTGTCGACTAGCCGCCATTACGCGGTATCCTCTCGTTTAATCGTCTTTATCATTGATTAAACTTAATTAATCTTTTAAATAGGAGTTTTCAATAAGTAAAGTATTCCAATTTTTATAATCCACCTATTCTTAGATTGGGTTAAAAAATGCGATATTACTAATAGTTCTGTCCGTTTACAAATTACCGAATCCATTAATCAACTATCTTACCAAAAGTTTCCACCTATCCATTCGATGATTCCTATTGAAATTCATAAATTACGTAAATTAATAATATTAGTTGTACGAGGTAGAGCCGCATGAGCCGCAGAGCAGCATGCTGCTATATTATGGCTGTAGCACGAATAGGTTGGCTCAACCGGAGTAGGACCACGCTCTCACAGAATACCAACGCCAAATAGCGGCTTAATGCTGCTGTGTTTCGTATGGTAAGTGTAGAGAACCGGAGACCCTTTTAACTGGTAACGAGGCATTCCATCTTAGTCCTCAGGAGTGACAACTATTCTGCATTTTGATTCTTTATCAAGGTTAGATGTAGATACCGATACCGAGGTGGACTGTGTGCTCGTTTGTCAGCCATATTCTATTAAAAAACATATTTTTTTTAAAGATATTACGAAAAATCGATCTACTTTTTTACTATTTATAAAGTAATGATTCTATTCAAATACGACGTAGCAAGTAGAATAGGTACTTTGATCACTAGACCACGCGATTGTCAAATGTAAATATTAATAAATATTCATGTTTCAGAAAAAGTAGGGATCAAAAATTAATAAAAATATATGCATAATAAAAGGACGAGGGTTACAATACATTAACGTTCATACATATATTAGTAAATATATTGATAATTTAGTATCCCATTACGCAAATCCTACATCAAATGGTAATTCGTTATCCTATTAATTAGGTTTGGTATACCGAATGTTAATTAAACCTAATAGAGGATTATCAATTATCATGACCGTGGCGATCTAGACTAGCGGTCGTCCCTCGCTGGGTGTGGCTCAAGTAAGTGCTCTATCCCTGACCTGAATATCGTCGTAGATCGTAGTCGTCTTCAACCGCATTGCGAGTCCATCAACAAACATGCCTAATAACAGTCCCTAATAATTTTATTAAGTAAGTTAGCACAAATAACGTTCTATCAGTAAATTATATGTGTATGAGACTGAAGTCAGAGATGATTTTAGAAAACACGATATAATATTGTTGATATTTCGATGTGAAATGTGATTAATTTATTCATTATTCGCAGATTATAAACTTATTTCTCATTGCTGGTTACCACCGATTTTAATTTGGATTTATTTTCTATGAGACATATAAATGTCAGAAATTACCCCAAAATTTAATTAATAGTAAAACATTCTTAATTTTTATAAAGAATATTTAACACATTAACACATTAACAATTTTTAAACGTGGTAGAGCCATGCTGCAGCTATATTAATTGTATAGTTGTAGCACGGATGGGTCGGCTCGACCGGGGAAGGACCACGCTCTCACAGAATATCAGCGTGAAATAGCAGCTTAATGCTACTGTGTTTCGTATGGTGAGTGTAGAGAACCGGAGACCCTTTTTACTGGAAAAGAGGCATTCCATCTTAGTCCTAAAGGCTGACAACGCATCTGCATTTTGATTCGCAAACGAGGATAGATATAGATGTCTATCGGCCACAGCAACCACTTACCATCAGGTGGACTGTGTGCTCGCTTGTCACGCTTATCCTATAAAAAAAGCACATTTACGTCACGATAAAATACCTAATATAATAATATATTAAAATATAGATAAACAACTGTGGTATTTTACAATAATTATCTTGTATTTTCCTGCGGGAGCTCTTGTTAGGGTTCGAACACAAAACGTAATAAAGCGTAATAAAATAAAGTACTTCCTACTGAGCTCAACCGCCGCTTTAAGCGTAAGATATCTCACGTTTAAAGTTACCTGTATCGTAACCGTAATCGTAAAAGTTTCGTGTTCACCTTTAATTCGTAAAGCGGAACTTTACAGGGCGTATTAAATTTAAATGCTCAACTTCGTCCCTCTAATGGATGCAATGTTATTTCATCCGCTAATGAACATTAATTTCGTTAATTAAAATGAGCGATCATGGAAAATAGGAGCATCGATAATATTATTAATTAGCAGACATTAATTATCTGCTAGAAATATCGTTGAAATATAGCATATGGTTCAATTATCGTAATAATATTATAATACGAATGAATAACAGTACGCCTACTACTACTGGGTACTACGCATTATGAGAAATTGTGTTAAATCTTTATATTTAAAATCGTAGATGTGTCTGCTAGTGATCGTGTAACTTCTGACCGACTTGACCGATTGAGGTCATTTTCACGCAAACAAATATTTGTTACATCGAGACGATGGTTCGAAGGTATGCTAGGTATATTTACAATAACCGAGTATGTTGATGTATTGCCGAAAAGAAAATCACAAAATCTGGTCACGATAGGTGACGCTGTAGTTGCGATATTATTAAATATTATATTTAAACGGTAAAAAGTCCGTAGTGAATTCGAAGTGAAAATCGTGCCAACAACCGTAAAGGACAATACATTTAGATAATTTATTATATTACAATAAAGTTTTGCCTATTCATTTTTTTACTTAATAGTTTATGTACACACATGACAGGAAAATGAAAAAAAAAATCACGTACAAAGGCTCATCTTATTCCGTATTGATAGACTTAGTAGAGGTATCCGTAGAGGTAGACTCAATGTTCACTTTGATACGAGTGAATATGATTAATAGAATATAACCACTACACGCGTGTATAAAAATATACCGCAAAAAATTACATATTTAAAATCGTTTTATACGTTTAAAAATAGCTAAAATACCTTCTCTTTAAAAATGTTGTTTCCATGAAATATACTATTTAAATCGTTAGAAGATAGATATAAGTTTCCGTTTCTCTTTTGATTCATCCAAAAACTGCAGACTATCATCTCTCATGACATCTGACATGACCTATGTGCTTAGGTACATATACATAAATTATTAATTGCAAAAAGTCCACGGCTGTACATACTCTGCAATGTAAAGCTATATTAAAAATATCGTAAAAAAACCTTGATGTGTTTTCATTGCGGTTAACTATGTGGTGTCACACCTACATTTAATTATTATCTTAGATGATTAAATGTTTGTATAATTTTATAAAATTCTTGACAGTGCGTGTAAGTCAAGGTTTCACGACAAACACAATCGCAATACAGTCAACTTATAAAACGCTTCATTATTATATTAAAATACTTCTGCAAATGTTATTTTTTACACGACGTAACTAGATGTAAGTTTAAAAAAATACAAAGAAATTCCTCTCATCCTTAATTCATCGTTAATATGAAATTTCATCACTTCATATCATTATCATTAAATTAATATATATATCAACCCAGTAACGGTCGTGAAAGAACCGGTTGACATAGATAATGCGAAACAAAATGTTACGATAAAAAGATAAATATTATTCGTAGCGACCTTCGATATTACGCCTCCACTAACTATCGCGGCTAAACTCCTAACCAAACAAACGACTAATTCATTAACAAATTCCCAAACGTATCTACTTACGTCAGTGAGTCAACAATGTATCCCTTGATTCCGTAATCCGATCACGTGGAGTACACTCGGGAAAGCGTCGGCACCCATTAGCTTATCAGTATCTCGATTAAGTTATCCATTTAGGTTTTATTAATTGCACACAGCAGATTCAGACAGACATTGCCAGTCGGCGGGGTGAGCGGGGCTAAATATCAACGCGCGAGAGTCGGAAAACTCGCGAAAAACGCAAGAGACGAACTAACGTGCGTTGTATCGGACGACTGCGGTTGGACTGATGAGAGGGCCTTTGATAACGCCGTGTGACGCGAAACGCGATACCGTGCACCCCATTTGTAAACGGAAAACAATGGAAGCAGAACATCTACTACAATCGTATTAAAAAGAAAATAAATACCCAAATTATTATATAACTCTATGACTCTATGCATTGATTGAGTTTTCCACCTTACTTGTTTTGTGCACCGTAGAACACGCCTAAATGACGAACACATATATCTTTGTTGTATTTAAGTATTGTTATGATAACTAAGCGCAAGGAAACTTAGTTTTGTGATCGTTATTACATTATAGAACGTTATTACGTTATTTTTTTATTTATAGACGCTAAGAATTATTAAAAGCATTAAACATAAACAAAGTCGTAGTAGCTTAGGGTTAAACGTTCACCATAAATAATGAAACGACACCAATGAAATTGTTATTTGCAATATTAAGTGCAGAATTACCATGATCTCGGCAGTAAGGGTAAGTAATGCAAGGAAACCTGCAGGACTGCGGAGTAAAGTATTTCAAGGACATGTGGAGTCCACCATCACGTACTAGAGCAGCGTGATGGACTGATTGCTCCACCGTCTCAGAAATTAGAGGAGGCCTGTGCCCGACAGTGGAACGTATATAGGCTGTAACTTTAACTTTAAATATTAAATTACTTTAAATACCTATTATTTATAGATAAGTTTAATATACCATTAGCACTTATACAGAAAACGAACGCAGATATTACGCTAATAAACGGTCTAAGTTCTATTTTACGATAGTATCTTATATGCATATTATGTAGAAATTATCTCACTATATAATGTATAATCATCTAAAACGAAATAAAGAAACAAAATGGCGCGACGGCGAGGGAATTAGTGGAATATTTCGTTTTAATAATATATTTTAACGTCGCCCTTAAATTCGCACGTCGTCCGCTGAGACAGGAAGGGCCGAAAATAAACTGGAACAAAATAGCTCAAAATAAACCCGCATCCAGTCCACGGCTAGTTGCTTTGAATTGCATTGAAAGATGAATTTTCGTTTCATGTTTCTAAATTGCAGTCATGCAGTGAGTGCTTTCCAAAAAGTTCCTACAAACCATATTATAATAAGTTAGGTTTACATGTTTAATTATTTTTGTAAAACGGTTACACGGCTCAGAGGCTAAGCACTCGCTGTAAATTTCAGAGTACTCGAGTAACCCGGGTTCGGTCTCCGCCAACATCAATGTAATTGTTAATTGCAATTTTAAGTGCTTGATTTAGCACGTGCTCGACGGTGAAGGAAAACATCGTGAGGAAACCTGCATGTCTGAGAAATAAGAAAAATAATATTTCGAAGACATGTGAAGTTCGCCAATACGCATTGGGGCAGCGCAGCGCGGCGGACATTTCCTTGCCCTGAAACCCTCTCAGAAATAAGAGGACGCCTGTGCCCAGCAGTGGGACGTTTATAGGATGTACTGTTTAATTATTTTTGTACATATAATGTACGTTCACCACTAAATATTGATGTAATTATTCGAAGTTTTGTCACCTTTTTTATTTAAAAATTAATATCATAAATATCGGCTGGTGGATATAATTATACGACATACTATTATTATTATGGTATTTCAGTAGGTTTAAATATAAACCTATTATTTACTATATAATATAAATTATTTAACCTAAATAAAAAGATACAATTTTAACGAGTGAAACCAGAAAAATACAGAAAAGACACAACATTTTATTTTTTTACGTATGAGCATGACTAGTGGTAGTTGATGGTCTGGATGGCACTAGTTAAGCAAACGAACAGAATTCAATCCTAGCCGAATGAAATATCAAGTAGATCCTAGCCGAATTAAAATAGTAAGTTACGATTTTAAACACTAATTCCATACTTGAGCAGTAAAAAAAAGACGTAAGAATATATATCTGAATCGAAAGTTATAGAAGTAAAATATATTTCAAAGACACGTGAAGTTCGATAACTTGAACTTGAGCTACGAGAACCTTTCTTTTTGGTGGACGTGCTCCTTTACTCTTTTTTTTCTACCGACTTCAAAAAGGAGGAGGTACGACTGTATGTTTTGTATATAGGAGCTCTGTAGGATAGATAGCGATACGGCAGTGAAAAAGAGACCTTTAAGATGGCTCTCTGCGTTCTCACCAATTGAAGCATTTTAGATTTTGGAGCATCGCCCCAGGAGGTAATACCATATGTTAAGAGATTGGGCCAAGGCGTAGTAGACGGATTTCTTTAGTTTTTCGTATGATATATATATATATTATATATATATATATATATATATCATACTAGATTTCTCTACGTGATAGACATAAAAACGAATATATCTGCAGTAGACCCAGAGTAACCTACATAGCCCAACGGATTAGTAAACTGAAGTGGCAATGGGCCGGCTATATAGCTCGAAGACCCGATAACCGATAGGAAGAAAGGTTCTCGAGTGGAAGCATCGTACCGGCAGGCGAAGTGTTGGGCATCCTGCCACTTGATGGAGTGACGACTTGGTAAGACATGCAGGAAGTCGATGGGTGCAGGTGGCCAAGGACAGTCCTTTGTGGCAGTCTTTAGGGGAGGCCTGTCTTCAGCAGTGGACTTGTGAAGGGCAGTAATGATAATGATGGTGATGATATATATATATATATAACATATTTTATAATAGGTATAAAATATAATACCAGTAAATTTACGTATTCAAGTCCGGCGACGGATGAGATATGATACTACGATTGCCAATCCACCTGTCAAGCGTGACGTTTACGGCAAATCCCAATAATAGGAATGGATTATTTACGGACTAGTGAACAAGAAAAAAAGGCCTATTATTACCTGAAAAGCTATATTGCCTTAAACATTAGTTCCAATATAGACTCACACGTTACCGATTAGAGATGGCCTAATATAACATCAGAAATATACGTAATAAAGTTAGAACAGAAAAATTTCTGCATTTTTTTTTATAGGATAAGGGTGACAAACGAGCACACAGTCCACCTGATGGTAAGTGGTTGCTGTGGCCCATAGACATCTACATCTATCCTCGATTACGAATCAAAATGCAGATCGTTGTCACCCATGAGGACTAAGATGGAATGTCTCGTTTCAAGTAAAAAGGGTGTCGGGTTTTCTACACTCAACACACGAAACACAGCAGCATTAAGCTGCTATTTTACGCTGGTATTCTGTGAGAGCGTGGTCCTTCCCCGGTCGAGCTGACCCATTCGTGCTACAACTATACAAATAATATAGCTGCAACATGGCTCTACCACGTATAACAAATTATTTGTATGTTACTTAAACGTTAACATCGACAGACATTCGAACTTCGGTCTCATGGATACAATGAACCGTCAGATACCCATCATGCTACTGCGTGGATATCAATAAATCGATTCGATAAGCGACAAATATTTCACAACAAATCAGACTTCGTTAAGACCAATTTCATCAGTATCAAAAATATACTTATTTAAATCAGTAAGTACATAATTTAGATTAGGTATCCATAATCATTATTTTACTTTTTTAATGCGATGGTACAATACAATAAAATACTATACTATTATTTTCCTTTAGATATTCTATTTTTAAAAATGTGGCAAAATAATTGTTTTTTGAGCTTGCTTGAGAATTTACAAGATTTTAAAAAAAGCAAAGAGAAAATCATACGGGTCCTTGATAATAAACAGACAGACATACAAACCAATAATTCTAAAAACCACTAATTTGGCTTCAGTAAACTTTAGTCCCTATAATTAATAAACGTCATATTTATGATGTATAGCCAAAGATCGAGTTTTAGCGTTCAAGTCAATTAAACAACTTGCCTCCAATATCCTGCACGTGAACTCAAAATTAGGCTGAAATCTATTTTATAGTCAGTGTGCCAACCAAAGAATAAATTTTTAATACAGATAAACAGGCTGCCATTGACGCAAACTAACTTATCTAATTTGTATGACAGTCGTACCACATGAGTAAAGAAACCGTACCGTAGTCGAACTCTGCGCAGACTTGAGAGAAACGAGCGTAAATTAATTTTACTAATTAAATAACATTTATTGGTTGAGACGTTGGCCATGTCTCCAGTCTACTATCGCAAATATTTTAATGTCTTCGGTGCCATAAAATCCACAAGGTAAAGGTAATCAAAAGTGCAATGCTCCATAGACAACTATAGCCATAATTAATAAGGAATGGCCATAATAACTAATGGACAAAAGCAATAATGGCACTGAAAATTGTAACGCCTGGAAGTAACACAAACTAAAAAGCACTCCTACGAACCTATTTCTTTCCGGTGTAACTTTTTTATAATAAAATCGTCAGAAATCTCAGAAGCAGTATCAAGGACACGGTCACATTACATACCGATCACTTTTTTCAGATAACGTACGCATGCATAAAGCACAAAACATAAATTGCGCCCGCGGTTCAATTGAACACTAGGTGACGCGATCTTGGTTTGTTTACTGCGCTGGGGATTCTTTTATTTACCTATTTACTTAATCGAACAACTTAGTCTCTGAAGAGCTCGGTTTATAGTAGTCAGAATATAATAAGTTTTATAGAGACGAAATAAAGCTAGATATCATTTAAAAGAGAATATTACACACCACAGCAGACCACAGGCAACTTGTAAGACTGAATTAGTGAGGAACTAGGAATAAATGGCGGTGTATACATTCGAAAATGTGGGGTGCCAATGCCACATACTGGTGATAGGTAGCATCATTATTAGTGCGAAAATATTTTTAATGAAATATTTTCGCTATTTAATTAATTATATTTTTTTATTTATTTTTTACTAACCCGCCTGTCATGGATGCTAGTCAGGCAGGTTTGTGAGCACAAATCAAGTGTGGATCTTTTAAATGACATTTTTTTTATATAGAATAAGGGTGACAAACGAGCACACAGTCCACCTGATGGTAAGTGGTTGCTGTGGCCCATAGACATCTACATCTATCTTCGTTTGCGAATTTAAATGCAGATGCGTTGTCAGCCGTGAGGACTAAGATAGAATGCCTCTTTTCCAGTAAAAAGGGTCTTCGGTTCTCTACACTCACCATACGAAACACAGCAGCATTAAGCTGCTATTTTACGCTGGTATTCTGTGAGAGCGTGGTCCTTCCCCGGTCGAGCCGACCCATTCGTGCTACAACTATACTATTAATATAGCTGCAGCATGGCTCTACCACGTAGGGAAAAATGAACAATGAAAAATGAAAAATGAACATGCATACAAGTTCGTGAATTCTTAAAAAAGGTCTATTCTGCGTGGACAGTACTGCGATCACCAATATGGCCGCTAAATGCACACACTTTATAAACCTAATTGCCCTTATATAAATTACAAGTGAAATAGGGCGAATTTCAGATACAATTCTAGTAAAAAGAGTACATCCCAAACTAAATATAATTTAGCGCAACAACCGTCACAGAAATTTATTATGCTAAGGATGAAAAATTACTGAATTTAACTAAGTAGCCGTCGCATATAACCTGATGATTGTTTCTTTGTAGCTTTGGTTTCAATATATGAAACAGTACTGGTTGCGTCTAATATAATACCCAGAACAATCGTGTTAGAGCCACGCCGCAAATATGTTTAATGTGTCAACACATTAAACATATTTGCGAGAGATACGTTTCAGCTATGTTAACGTGGTAGAGCCACGTTGCAGCTACCTTTATCGTGGTAGAGCCACGCTGTAGCCATGCAGCTATTTGACAGCAGAAAAATTTGCTAGACGGACTCCTATGCAGAAAATCTCACCACCTAGTTTCTCGCAAACCGTCAGGTATTATGGGCACTTTTTTAACTTCCCATAGTATGCTTTTGCAAATCTGCGAAGCGTCATCCGGTAATGAATTTTCTTACGCTCGCCAATTTTTTTTATAGGGTAAGGGTGACAAGCGAGCACACAGATCACCTGGTGGTAAGTGGTTGCTGTAGCCCATAGACATGTACATCTATCTTCGTTTGCGAATCAAAATGCAGATGCGTTGTCAGCCGTGAGGACTAAGATGGAATGCCTCGTTTCCAGCAAAACAGTCTCCGGTCCTCTACACTCACCATACGAAACAGAGCAGCGTTAAGCTGCTATTTTATATTGATATTCTGTGAGAGCGTGGTCCTTTCTCAATTGAACTGACCCATTCGTGTTACAACTATACAATTAATATAGCTGCAGCATGGCTATACCACGTTTAAAACGCCCACGCTCGCCTAAATATTTCTATTTCTTTTTCTTTTTCTTTACAACCTATCAAAAGTTCACTGCTGAACATATTCTATTTCCTCCAGGTCTCCCCATTCCCATTTTGCTATAGTTGCAAGACTTGTCAGGCGGGTTGGCTACCGCAGTATTGTAATTATTATCGGCTGTTATTAGGAAGATTCTGCAGCCCTTTCCTGTTTCTTTCCCTCCGTCGCCTCTAACGACACTTACGGAATAATTTAGGGTAGTCGATATTCTGACGTCGCCACTACATAGGGAAAGAATTTCATAATATTAAAGACAGCAAAAGCATTTTTCCTACGAAGTGGGGCTCAATTTCAGTCCTAGAGTCTCTCTAGATAGTTATAAAAATTAAGAGTTACTGTGCGGAAATTCATTATACTAAAATAGAGAAAATTCATTCGCAAAGCACCTCACTTAAAACAAAAAGGCGTGTACTAACCTAGTTTACCTAGGCGTTACTTGTTAATTTTGCTTGCGGATCTTTGTAAATTACTTTTTCATCTTTAATCCGTGTGGATGGGCATTCTTGTAGTAGTTTTTAGCCGGCAGTAGCTGCTATAAAACTCAGTGATTAAAAAAATATTGCAATTCCTAATTATGTCAGACAATTTGCGATTGGTCCCATAATACACTAATATCACGTTATACAAAATTTATTATGCGCAACAAGGTATAATTTATAAATGTCTGTATTCAAGATCAATTTTCTCAATAAATATCTAACGCTTTTATAGCCTCCCTCGCCAATTACATTACTTGTAATCTCTACTCAATTTGCCTTACTTTACCCAACATTACGAGCACTAAATGCGATTCAAAAGGGTTAGATACGGGGCTAGCCTCATGGACATCAACTTAATATTATTAATAATTAATTTTACATTTGAGGATTATTAGGTTAGGGGAGAATTAGAAAGTATAAACCTTTATGAAGTTAGAAGGTTGAGTAGATTGACTTCTAAGCTCGAGGCGCTATTATCCAATAAAATTATAAATGTAAACATGGATAATAATTTTAAGCTAATATTATTAAAGTTTATATTGTACATTACCGGTAAACATTAATTGGTAATACCGACTGTGATTTTTAATTGAGTAAGTAGTAAATTTCCGGTACATTAAAAAACAAAGGTATTCCGTTGATAAAATTAGTATCTTAAGAGCTGTGTGTGATAGCTAGCTCGTAGACCATACAAATACTTCTTTCGCCGGAATCGAATCCGCGGCTTTCAAAGCTGCTGCCAAAGGCAATGGGCTACTATGCTACTAATATGTCAGTTTACTACGTGTTTAAGACATGTGAAGTCCGTCCTCCTCATATAATGGGGCATGGCGATGAAGTCTTCCCCGCTTTAATACCCTCTCAAAAAAGAGAGGACGCCTGTTGCCAGCAGGGGGAATGATATATTACGTATATCACAATCTCATTGTTGTCTAAATAATTCTATTAAAAGTTTAATCCTCTATTTTGTCTCCCTTAGGGGTATTTTTTGTGATGGTATTTTCGGGTGGTATTTTTTCTTTAAATTCATATGGGGCCATATAAGTACATATATACTCCGAATTGTTAACATCCTTCTTCTTATGAAGTCGGCTAAAAATAAAAACGATAGAGAGACTCATAGTAGACTCTTTACGGACTAAGGCCTCCCCCAAAATTCTTCGTATAGGAGGGATAGTTAACATAGTTGCCACGCTTGGCAGATGGGTTGGCAACTGCAGTTTTATTTTTATTTTGAGCTGTTTTCGGAAAATACTGCTGCCCATCTTCTGTTTCAGTTTCATTCTGTCGCCTCTTACGACACCCACGGCACGGATAACCTATTTGCAAAGTAAAAACTTTAGTTGTAATCAAAAAAAAAGTTAACAAAAGTCCTTTTTAAAAATATTCTATAACCTTATTAAGTTTATGTCCATCATAAAGTTACGAATACTTTATATCTATAAGTAAAGAAAAAATAAAGTTGCTGTTTGAAGGTAAGGAATAATAAACTGGTGAAAAATAATGTGAAATATGAAAAATTTGAAAAAGATGCCCTTCTGGTCGATTTGGTGAAAATTGACGATTTCTATAATACTGACCGAAGTTATGAACTGTGTAGGGATATAATATTGATATTAAAAGTCAAGTTTGCGCGTTAATATTACAGAAACACCAGTAATATAGAATACCCTTATAACTGGTGACGAAACATTTTGTCTTAGTCCTAAGGGGTGGCAACGCATCTGCATTTTTATTCTTCATCCATGAAACAACATATAAGTGTCTCCGTATAGCAGTATCGACATAACATCAGATGGACTGTGTGCTCGTTTGTCACCTATATTTAAAAAAAACTCTCAACGATATCCTTATACGATAAGATCACGGAAAGACACGAGGAAAACTAACAATTTGTGTTGTACACAAACGTTGGCTTTCTTATGGTTTAAACTCAGAACCCACGGTTTTTGATATCATCGTTATTATAGCATGATATAATGCAAATTGAACAAAAAAAAGATAAACGTAGCTATTTTAATCTCATATAAATATAAATTAAAATGTAACTTAATTTTATTACGCACATTAATGTAAAATGTAAAACCAGTGAATGATAATTGACCGCGTAAAACTACTTTATAACGCAAACAATTGTATTATGTATAAGTATAAAATTCCTAAAATAGTTGTGTGCCTTTAATTTTTTTTAATAATTTATTTTATAATATTAGTTAAGTATACTGAGCATGTAGGAATGGTTATGTTTTATAGTCTATTACATATAGGAATGTCACTTTACATATTTCTGGCTTTCTTAAAACGTAAATATATACATAAAAAATGTTTCTAAAAACAGGCTCGACAATTAACATAACAAGAAACAAATCCCTTCAAGATAAGTCACGTCTCCGGAATTCGTAGTACAATCGTCGGGTGTCCGGGAGAATGCTGTAGCAGGCAACATTAATTACAGGCGCTGTTAAATTAATAACAAACCCAACACGCGCCCTGGACATCTTCGCATTTAATATCAAGCCTAAACAACGATTCAAATCCAGTTATTCAACGCAACCCGTCGTCGAGAGCTACAAATGATATATTATTCGAAACAATTTACGTATGAAGTTTCACTAGGTATTATAACAACGTATTAACAGTTAAAACTTTGGCGGGTGTAGAGTTGAACTTAGCTAGTGATACAACGCTATTCAGTCATGTCTATACATTGAAGTATAGACATGACTGAATAGCGAATAAGAAGTTTATAACGTTATCAGATTAGCCTAAATATTTAGCATGTTCTTCGTGCCAATTACTTTATTTAGACGGTTACAGGGTAGTTGATCCTAAAATCAATTGAAATACATTTTACGAGCTGTCAAAATAACTATTTTGAATATGTATGGAATAACAGGGAATACGAGATACGAGTAAATGACGTCATAGGTTCTTAGAGCCAGATGAACATCTTATTTGCTACTTTTTGAATATTAAATAAAACTAAGATCAAGCTTAGAGACAGTACTAAAGTAGCAAATTCAAATTGTATAATGTAGTGAATTATTATTAACGGGTATCTATTTAAACTATCTAATTATTCCTTCAGTAAATTGGTAAACTGTACTGTTTTTTACATAATCTCGTCCCGTGGATGTCGTATGATGCGACTTCGAGAATAATTAAAGTATGTAATTTACTGTCTATGTAGTCTATAAAATAAGCAAAGCCGAGGCTTACAGAACATTTTATTTTCTTATATTATTTTTTTATTATTACTATTATATTCAGCATTATAAGACCATTAATACCTCGACGACCTAATCGAAAAGTCATGAGGAGTGGAAAAGGGTTAGGGAGGCCCTTTCCCTGTAGAGGGGTACACAATGTAAATCTAATAGACAATTCGAAATTATGTAATAAAATAAAATAGGAGACGAAGCATTATTTTATTCATATTTAATGTAAATAAATCGTCAAACGATATTATATCAAAGCTTGTAAAGTTATTAAGAACCTATTTCTAGAAAGAAGAGATTTTCAGCTCGGTTGTTTACGAATATGCATACATATCCTCCTCCTCTGTACAAAAATACACAAGTATGTTTTGCAATAAAGTCGGTTCAAATTAATGACTGTGCCACTAATGTTATATCATTATTAGACTCTACCAAGACGCCACAGTTAACTGTACTTACTATATCTATATTGTGTAGATGTTTTGTACTATTTTTTTAATAATTATTATTTCTACTCAAGAAGTGATTCTAGATGAGGACTTAACACTTGTCTCAGTCTTGCGCTGTCTTTTGACAGTTATCGTCATCGTGAAGCAGGCACAGATAAGATTTATGTGTAGTCACTGACATCTTTTAAATCAGGGTTTTACTCACGGAATATAAAAAACAAGAGGAAGTAGCAAAACGCATAATTTGTAGCAGAACCACTGTCGCCAAACTTACACATACGAGTACGCAAGAAAGAAATGTGTACCGACAATTGCGTACCATTTCAATAATTTTCGCGTGATTGGCTATTAAAAAATAAAAGAGAAAGGCATTATGTTACTTACCATTCACTTGATTACGAACCATATGTTTTTAAAAATAGAGATCATATTACTTTTCACCAACGAAGTTTCTAGAATTAATAAATTCAATAATAAATTCACATTATTATAGACACAATGACAATAGATATAACGTTGACATTACCCTACCTAACCTATACTGTTACGTGAAAGATGTTAGTGATGTAGTTACTCTCCCTGGAAGTGATCTGGCTTATATCGATATTCAGTGTATGATTATTATCATATATATGAAATGTATTGACTGAAGAAACAGAATTGAAAAAAGATATGATAAAATGAGTAAAATTCAAAATTTATTGGAAATTGTCTTGATGTATTACGTATATCCCCGTTATTCATATAGCCGGCATATAATTAATTGTGTTTAATGGAAATTTATTGATTGTTAGCTAAATTATCATTTATGAAATGGAAACAAGGAAAATAATAAAAACAATAATTTTGCAATTGTTTATTAAAGTTTAATATTAAAGTTTAGACGATAATTAATTCAAATACTAATGTAAATCATGATATTAAGATCACTTTTATTTCAGCTTCTTTCCAAAAGTCGTGAGTATTACTAAACTACTTACTTACTTCTCTGGCTTAGCAACCCTAATAAAAGTTCATTCATAGGGTATCACCCTATAATTTCGTATATTTCCATAGACATCCAGTATTTGCAAATTTTCATTTATATGTTAGTGAATGAACAGGACGGTGATAAAATTTTATCGAAAACTTTAATATCGGCGTAGTCACAACACTATCGCAGCTATTTTTATTCAAAATATATTTACAGATAAACCTTAGTATAATGGAATAAGGTTAAATATTACTTGTAATAAAGGCAATTTGATATTTTGTCCATGTTCAGTCAAGTTTCTATACAAAAAAGGAAAAATTACACGTTCCTTTGGTACGAAACACCTCCATTCAAAATATTTTTCTTTTTACTTTCGTTTTTACACTCCAATATTGCCCAAAACGGCATATTTTCGCATATTATATCACTTAAGCAGCGATCCGTCAACTCGCAACAATTTGAGCCTGCGACTGACAGTCAATTACGCTTAACTGTCACTAATTCTGACTCGCCTGCCCCGCCTACTTTGGGCTTCCTCTTGTTTTTTATATTACGTGGTTTTACTGGACCCATGATGTCCAGACCTACAACTATGAAATAATAATGGAGTAAATATTCCAAATTAATTTTTTGTTCTCAACATACATGTTTTAAATGAATTATAATAACAAGATTCCCGAAAACAATCGCATTGTATAATAAATTAAGCAATTTATCACTTAACATTCTTCTATAGTTAAGTTTTCGTATATTATGTTAAAACATGTGTGTAAGTTGGGATATATATAATAAATAAGTTGGGAAAGTTTACAGTATATGAGAGCTTTGACATACTTTTTGTTCCTACAGCTGCAAATTCAAGCGTAACGTGGTCATGTGGATAGATATACAAAACTACTTTTGATATTGGTATGTGCAACATTAAAAACACGCAATATGGGAAAGAGAAAACTTCCTCCGTGCATACAAGATTTAAATTCTTCAAAAAGTCAAATATGATTTAAATACCATTTTTAAAACTTGAATTAAAAATATTTCAATTATTCACATGAGTTTTCTTTACTCATGTGATCATAAACATTTTTTTGTTGAACGCTTTAAGTTTGTTTACATTTTTCAAAACAAATGGATAACAATTAATACAATATTTATAAAAAAGATATATATTCTAATAAAATGTAAGAAAGACCACAATCACATAATCATACATACAAATAGAAAGATGAAAACTAGTGAACATGATTGATAAAGTCTAAGAATAGTATAGATTTTGAAAGAAAACACAAAATAAAATATTTTAAACAACTTATGAAGACGATATGAATGTAAGAAAAATTTCAACTCTATTTAGGTATGTGTAAATTATTCCGGCTGCAAGAAACTGAAAACTATTAAGTCCTATTTTTTCAGTTAAGACGTAAGTATATTTTCAATTATAATAAATCGTTTAGATTGATCATTAATCCTACCAGTTAGTCACTTCAAATAATAGTGTAGCAAAGTGCAGTTTTTGTTGCAATAGCTAAAGCAAAGTCAAACTATTCCGATTTTAGCCTGCTTTAGTCTTCTCTTTTGTGTATTTTGCCTTACTGCAACAAAACGACTACCGCAGCCAACTTTTCGTCTACGTGATGAGTTTTAATTCAAACTCCGGCTAAGCGTAATTCATTTCGCTACCTCCTTATACAGCGTATAGTTCACAATTATTACGTACAACGGCTACTATATAAGTCAAAAGTTGAACTGTTACGAGTTTATCTGTGCTTGTAAAGTTTTATATCCTCTTCTTATTAAATAAAAGAAGTATTGAAAAAAAAGGTTCACATTTTTCATTTTTCTTCTTATCATCTTCTTTAAGAACACTACCCCTAAGATTGTAAGGCGGATTAGCGGTCGCGGTGCCAGATATAATGTCCTCCAGACCGAATATCAGTCACGGCGGCCAATCTAAACGGAGACTAGCCATCTGGGCAGGACATGGTTATAGTGTATGAGCGTATGTGCAGCACCTTCTATTTCCTCACTCTCATTGTTCGATTGGACGGCAAACCGACACGACCGGAGAAACATCAGGCGCAGTACCAACGGCTATAAGTGCTTTAAGTGCACTGGGGTAAAACACCGACATAGCGACCGGTAAATAAATATACAAAGAAGGTGATATGTGGTGGCAGTGTAAAAATAAACAGCCTAGCTAATTCCGTGAATTAATGAACGGTTGTCAAAAAGAAATCTCAAGAAGATCTTGAGAATTCCAACAAATGGCAGGATAACTAACATAAGTATATATTTCAACCAACCTGAAGTGGGCCGGCCATGTAACTCGAAGAACCGACAATCGACAGGGAAGAAAAGTTCTCTAATGGCAGCCTCGTGTCGGTAAAAGGAGTGTAGAGCGAACCCTCACAAAATGGAGCACAGGGCCGTCTTTTGTGGCATTGCATGGGGAAGGTTGTTTTATTTACGTGGTAGAGCCATGCTGCTTTTGACTATGGTGTCTGATGGCAATAGACTTTTTTCAGTAGCGATACAATAGATTTAATTTTTAAAGTATGAAAAACATAGAGCTAAATTAAAAATTAAATTTAGCTCAACGAGTATTTATGCAAATTAACATGTTATGGTAAATAATTAGAACAGCCCAATGAAATATTCATTACGCTTAGGTTTATGAATTCAATTATCGTCATAATGGGTACATGCAATAGTTAAGCCTTTCATCGAGCCTTGCATTGGATTCAGTGAAATATATGGCCTGTGTCGAGTGATCTACATTTTGATAGAGGGATTCGGTAAAACATTTTCACGCTACATATCCCTATGACAGATTTCGATTACGTCATCAATCAATCAAAAGAGAGCCATTAATTCACCGACAAATAAAGATAGTATGAGATGTTGAAATTATTAGAATATTGCGATGCTACATTTACAAACAAAAACACATTAGATTCGAGTTTTTCATATAATCATGTAAAAAAATGCTTCCACGTTTCCTAAATATGCCGTACATCGGTTACTTAAAAGGCAGATTAAGAATTTTTGTGTGCTAATGATGTATGTCAAAAACAGAAATATATTGCTACATCTACGCCATGTTTTCATAATGTATACAACTAAATCTGAAATAACCTAAACCTAGAACGGTTATTTATAAGTCATATCTATAAATACTTGTTATGGGCGGGAACGGACCCTCAGCCCGTAGGGCCGCGATTTGTTCATAAGTTCAACAACTTTATTAATGTAAACTGAAAATTCAAGAATATTCATTCTCTTAAACGAATGCTGAACTAAGTAAGGATTGATTTGTCTTTTCTTTCTATTTAAAAAAAACTTTACACTATTGAGTTCTATGTACTACGTACTAGAGAAGCCGTTTTAAACAAAAATGTGCACTACTCTGTTTTCGCGCATGGGCGGAGATAGTAGATTTTAGTCTATGATTGTAGATAGCGTGGCATATAAATGAAGAAATTTATTTTTCTATTGTTATATTATTACCTATTTAATCACTTGAACAACAAATAATTTTACTTATTTGACTACTGAATTATTAATTACGTTCAGGTTTAAACTTTAATTTGAAATCTCGTATTATTAGCGCAGCTCCACACTCTATGAATATTGAAGCCACACTAAATGACACTAAATTTGTACGGATTGCAGTACAGTTCATTTGAACATAGTGCATGTTCGAATGCCAAATCTAGTACGTAGTACATATATATCGATGCTTTACACTAAGATTTTCTCCGTAGATTGTAGCCGTGGTAGCTCAGATGGTTAGCGCTCGCTGTAAGTTTCAAGGTACGCGAGCAAACCGGGTTCGATCCCGCCAGTCAAAATTATTATCAAAAATATTTGTTCAACGTCGAAATAACCTATATATTCCCAAAATTAATAAAAAAAATATAGTTTTTCATTAATAATTCATTGTATACAAAACGAACAAATAATTCAAATCAAACTTAGCTATGTAGTGGCGAGTAAGAGAATTACCGAGGTTGTCGTAAGAGGCGACAGAGGGAAATGAAACAGGAGATGGGCAGCAGCATCATCCTATATATCAAAACATGAAGAGTAACCTTTGTACCCCTTTTTAAGCATATTGCGCGTACGGAGGATTGTGAGATATGACATAGTTAAAGTTTATATGGAGAAGTGCATAAAGCTGAAATTTATATGTAATATGTGTTACAATTACATTAAATGAAATAAAACATTGATTGTTTACGTTCATATTAACAATGTCAAACACATAATACTCTATGGCTCAATTGTCGCACAAAGAAAATATTGTCGCCCTTAGAGTAAAAACATAGATACATTTTGTCGCCAATTTTTTTTAAAATGTTGCCAACAAACAACTACTGACAGATTGACTGAATGGTCTGCGAATTTATGTTCCTGAGTATTGAAAAATTGTTGTGGAAAATGTCAAGGCAAGATTGACGTGGTAGAGCCATGCTGCAGTTATATTATGCTTGTAGCATGAATGGGTTGGCTCAACTGGGGAAGAACCACGCTCTTACAGAATACCAGCGTAAAATAGCAGCTTAATGCTGCTGTGTTTCGTATGGTGAGTGTAGAGAACCGAAGACCATTTTTACTGGATACGAGGCATTCCATCTTAGTCCTCAGGGGCGACAACGCATCGGCATTTGATTCGTAATCGAGGATAAATGTAGATGTCTATGGGTCACAGTATCCACTCACTATCAAGTGGACGGTGCTGTTTGTTTTATATTTTGTATGCGAATGTTAAATACCTTTATTTTATATTGTACGTTAATGTAAAGTTGAAAGTGAAACACAGCTTTTTTAATATACAAACCTAAAAATTTTATGAATTTCGATCGAACTTCGACCACTTGGCGACAATTTGTATCCCTATATATATATAAAATGTGTGTATGAAGCAATCTATGGAGGCCTTTGTTCAGCAATGGACTTTTGATAGGCTGTAATTAATGAAAGAATAAAAACATAACATAATCGTAAGTATCAAACTTTTTATTAGAATAATTCTAGTAATTAAAAATTAAAACAAAAAGCCTTTAAATTTATAAGGCAATATGTTTACCGTAAAAAAACTGTATAATATATTATTTTGGGTTAATCTAGGTAGGGTACTTATCAGATTATCACAGTGATGTATGCACGTTTAGGTTAATGATTCGAAGACTGGGGTTTAATGGCTAATTATCCTGGTCGTGGGGTCAGA
Organism: Parnassius orleans; assembly: GCA_029286625.1. NCBI lineage: Eukaryota > Metazoa > Arthropoda > Insecta > Lepidoptera > Papilionidae > Parnassius > Parnassius orleans. Next base: position 422,828 of record JAGSMP010000027.1, on the reverse strand, counting down.
ATGACTACCTTAGGAGCAAGCATTACACGTAAGCACGTACTTATTCACAAACTTGATTCTCTCGCATTTTGCTGCTTTAATCAACTTATTTGTAATAATTGTCACCTGAACTATATTTTAATCAAAGCTAAGAAATGTAGTCAGGCACTGGTTTAAAATAGGTAATGTAAATCTCAGCCTATTTTTTTTTAATTTTCTGGAGACCAGGAAGAGTTACAGGATAATAGTTACATAAGATTTAAACTAATGTTTGTTGGCTTTTTTTTTAAATTGTTGCTCATACTCAAAATGCTAGGCAAACGGGTTGGTACCGTAGGTACATTTTTGCACAAACGTTGATATCACTCTAACATAATTTAGTTAATATAGTTAGCGACCGCATGCAAACTATGACATAATTAAATTATACGTACTCGTATAAACTGTGAATGCATGCTCTGCTATTTTGAAACACAACTTGCAAGACAAATCATCATTAGTTATTGTTTTTACCATGTCATTTTGGATGAGCGCAATATTAAAAACTTTTATACGTTTATAGTTGAGAAAACTAAAGAAGTTACCGTCTAAAATGTGAGCGTTAAATAAACATCCTAGAACACTTCAACTGACGCCACAGTAACGCATTGGTTTGGTCCAAGTATTGGTTTGGTCTTGAAGGCCCGGTAGCAATGGCCAAGCATATTATGGATGCGGCGTTGCGGAGTCGCGGGTTTTATTCCCTCATGCTACAAGGTTTTGCGTGGACTATAACAAAATACTTGAAGTCTAGGTCTGCCCATGTGCAATCTACTTAGAAACAACGTTTCGTTGATACAAAGGTGGTAAAGTTTTAAAATATTTGTTAAATATTAATATAAAATTGATTCGTTTCTAGACGTAAGTGTGACCAAGAAGCCCTTAGATACCGACATCTCTCTTCGATTAAGAGTCAGAATGTAGCTACATTATCTCATCTCAAGACTGAAATGGAATGCCTCGCTACCCATTTAAATTTAAATGTCTCCGATTCTCCTAACTTACCATAAGAAATGCGGTACATTATGTTTAATTTTTCATGATGGTACTTTGTGCAAGCATGATCCTTCATCGGACGAGCTGACTCAATCGTGCTGCAGCCATGATACGCTGAAGCGTGGCTCCACCACGTATTAAATTACACAAAGATACACTCATTGCACTAAATTGTAACAAAGATAATCATAATTCTGGTTAAAATGATAATTTTGGAAAGATTAGAGGGCAATAAACTTTTTATGAAAGCTTTTCTTATTGTAGGAAAATCTTATTTTTGTTACGATATAGACCATAAACCTTAGAGGCCATTTTGGTAAGATATAATGTTACCAAAATGGCCTCTAAGGTTTAAGCTTAAGCTCACACCGACAAAGAAAGAAAGACGGAGCGCAGAGTACTTTTTAAATGACGCAAAAACTAAGCTAAAACTGTGCCCAACTTGTTTTAAGAACACATCCTAACGTAATAAAAAAACATGGTATTAGGTGCATATGTTTGCGTCCAGCACTAAACTTTTACGGGCTGATAAAGAATGAAAGAAGAAAGATGTGTAAATGTGAGAGCGTGTCAAGAAGTTGAGCATGGTTTTGCGTCACCTGAAATGTACGCAGCGCTCCGTCTATCTTTCTTTGTTGGTCTAAGACAGAAACATAAAAAAGTTACTTTAATGACATGAATAAATACTTAGAAGCCTACAGAGTCGCCATCAAGAAGAGTGATGCAGCAGTTTTGGAAATCGAATTATTTTTCTTACATCCATCCACCCATCCATTACAGCCTATAAAAGTCTACTGCTGAACATAGGCCTCCTCCATAGATTGCGTCATAGGGGGGATTTTGCCATAGTTGCCACGCTTGGCAAGCGGGTTGACAACTGCAGTTTTTATAATTTTGAGTTGTTATCAGGAAGACGCTGCTGCCCACCTCCTGGTTTGTTTCCCTCTGTAGACTCTTACGTCTTTTTCTACATAATTTTTGAATTAAATATTATTTTGTAATGACACTGGCAGGGACTTGATAACTACGGCTCGGGTTCTGGGTTCGAAATCGAGTCAAAATGTGCATTTATCAACGTAGCCAAAATATGTGGAAAAAAACGATTTTCTGGTATGGCTGTGATATGATTGTCCTTGTTACTTTGATACTGAACCGAATCCATTTCATCGCTGCACGAATCATTTATCACAAGTAAGAGAAGTCATCATTTTTTTCTGGAACTAACACAAGGGGCGCCGTAACTTTGCCTTTAAAGTGCTGCCAGATAATATTACAGAAAGAACTTAATTTTATTATCACGTTTTACCATATAGTAGGTAGAGATATACGAGTAAATTGATTGGCATTTTAAACGCGAATGTAAAACGCTGCTTTGTTTCTTTTAAAGTGACATCTGGTGGCAGTGTAAGAAAATCCATCAGTACATCTATTTCTCTACTATTGCTTGTGGATTAATCTCATGGATAGATGGCGGTATAACCATCATGAATAAATAGCTCAAGTAAAAGCAAATCAAAAGTAGTAACAAATCGTTGACGTTCCAACTATAGCAAATTTTCCCATTTCTATCAGTAAGCTGTTAACAGAGTGATGAATAAATATAATATTAAAAGTAAAACAAACGTCTCTTTGTTCGTTAGGACGCATTCCTTCAAGAGTGATATCACTTGTGTGGAGTTTGATTACACCTTTATTTACTTACTTTAATGTGAATTGCGACTTATAAAAATATAGGTAGCATATAAGTAAAGTAAGTAAGCAAAAAGAATAACAAAAGCCACCATGCATATAAATATATGCATAGTGTCTTTTGTTATTATATATATATAGATATATATATATATATATATATATATATATATATATATATATATATATTTTATATATTATATATAGTTATTATAAATGGACTGTGTGCTTGCTTGTCACTCTCATCCTATTATAAATTAATAAATATATATATATATATATATATATATATATATATATATATATATATATATATATATATATATATATATATATATATATATATATATATATATATTATATATAGTTATTATAAATGGACTGTGTGCTTGCTTGTCACTCTCATCCTATTATAAATTAATAAATATATATAATTTCCTGTAGCCCGAAAAGATTGTCTCGATCGGGGCAGTTTTACGCTCTTACAGAATACTGTCATAAAACAGCAGCTTAATACTGTCGTATTTTGCATAGTTAATGAAGAGAATCGATAATTTATAATTTATAAAAAAAATACCTTTTTTTTTATAAATTACAGGTTTTAAGGCAAGAAAATGTCCGCCGCGATGCCCCAATGCGTGTTGTACCGGACTTTACACAACAATATCGTTGCCGGCGGGGATCGAACCCGGGTTGCTCGCATACTGTGAAATTACAGTGGGCGCTTAGCCCTTGAACTACCACGGCTCAAGTATCTATTTGTTAAAAAAAAACTTTATTATTCAATGATCTATACCATAAAAAAGTGCTAAATTGGTATGGATATCATAATAATGTGAACTAAGTACCTAGTTTGTGACCTTACAAGATTTGGAATTGTATAGACTTAATATCCTTTTAATACAGCACATAGTATCTTATTGAACCTCCAAAGTAGTGTTCTCTGCTTACTTATAGTTTGACTGGTAGAGAACGCCTTTTAAGGCGTTAAATCCGCCTTTGTACTCTTTTTGTGCAACAAAGTTAAAAAATAGCAATGTACTTAAGTACCTACATAAAAATATTTTAAAACTTTTAGCTATTTATCAATGCAAAATTTATATGGCGTTTGACAAATAGCAGTTAACCATTTAAGAAAATAACACATTTAAAATTTGCAGTGTCCCAGGAAACAAGAGCAGTACCTCTATTAAAGATGCGAGTAGGCGATCTAGAACAATGAGTGCTATTCCGCCTGCACGCTTGGGATGATTACGGCGTATCTCTTAGGGTCAGAAATGCAGATACGCTTAGATTGCAATACAGCTGTAAATTGCAGTTTAGTTCAGTTTCGGTGCAAGTTACAAAACTAAGTATGTCAACCGCTTTGTGGAAACTTAAAGAGGAAACAATATTGTATTCCAAGTTTTTACTACAGCCTTACTAACTATAAGTAATCCGCGTTAAATAGTTTACTTCGTAAGCATTGAGCTGTTGTACGTACAGTACATTATAATTCAATGTTTGTAAGATGTCAACTTTTAACAAAATTTCAATTAATATCAGTGGAAGAATATAGTTTGTGACTTTGTACATAATTTTACTAATATTCATAAATAAAAAATACCCGTAATACCCGTACAAAAAATCGTCTGCACGTATTTTTATGGAATAGAATAGAATAGAATAGAATCATTTTTATTCAATATAGCTTACAAGAATACTTATTGAAACTCATTTTTTACTTTTACCACTGGTTCCGAAAAAAAACCTCTGTTCTGGGAAGAACTAGCAAGAAACCCAGCGGGACATTTTTTTTAAATAAAATTAATCTATAACATATTATTTCATACAATTCGTATGAAGACATTAGAAAAGCACCTTAGCACATGTTAATCATTTAATTTTATTCATGCTGCAACGTAGTATTGCTGCTGGAATGGGTCGACTCGACCGGGGCAGTATCTACCACACTGACACAGAAAACCAGCGTAAAATAGCAAATTAATACTGCAGTGATACGGCAAAGAAATGACGAGAACTAGACCCTTTCTACTGGTAACGACGCATTAATATTAGTCCTCAGGGCTGACAACGCATATACTTTCGATTCTTTATCGAGGATAGATGTGGGTCTCTCTGGTTCCCAGAACCCACTAACCATCCGGTGGACTTTATTACTTTATTCAAAGTAAATTAAATTGTCGCAATTAGTATAAACTTTTGGAATTTGTATAAAAATATTCTTCACCAAATCTATAAGGTTTATCAATACATATGTATAAAATGTATACATATAAAAAAACTGAAGTGTCTGGCCGTAATATTGAAATAATTGATTTCTATTAAGCCCAGGGGTTTTTGCATGCTATTAAGACATAAATGACAATTATTAAAAGTTTGTTTTGTCTGTCTGTCCGGGCTAATCTTAGGAATGACTGAACCGATTGTGATGAAACTTTACGAACAGATAGAGAGCAATGTCGGGAGGGATATTTTATCCGAAAAACTTGATATTTTTTTAAAGGAAAATTTGATAAAATAAATGGTCTTTGATTATTATCTTAAATCTAAGTAACGCCTGACTAATATATTCTATCCAGGCGAAGCCACGGCGGGTCGCTAGTATTTAATATTAGCACAATTCAATTTAGATTTAAATTGCATTGTTTTTATATATAATCGTAATCACTTGCTTTATAAACTGTTCTTGTCATATTCAGTTCACGAAGACTGCTATAGCTTGCTTATACGAGGATAATAAACGTTTACTGACCTTTCTTCTTCGTAAGATGAAGGCATCTATAGCATATTATCTACATACATCGACTCCTTGTATGTCTTACCTATAGTTGGAGATTTACACTATACTTGTAGGAACATAATACGCACGGTCAACTAATATTAAAGAAAGATTCCCTTTAAGAAAGGTTCCCTTTGTTCACTAACAGTTGACGGACCTACCAGCCGCTATTGCCGCATGAATTTAGTAATTTTCCTCATTTTCTTGTTGATCAGAAATTTAAAAAATAAACTTTAGAGCTGTACTATGATTTATAGCGGACATAAAAATAATTCATTTATTCTCATCTAATAACACAAGGAAGTATCATGCGCCATAAGCGAACAGAAACATAATGCACAACTATACGCAAGCCTAACAAGTTCAAACGACCCCCCCACCATGACTTCACTTCCGCAGTCAAATCGTTTCCGGCGCGCCCGCGGGTTCTTTGACATACCGTTCTTTGTTGGGACCCCGACATGTCAAATTACCTCCTGGATGACTCGTGTGATTAGTGATATGGAAAATACACTTTGAAAATTTAACGTATAACAAGGATATTTTCAAGGACATAAGAAATATTTTGTATATTAATATTATTGATAATAATCACAAAGCATTGGTATAGCTGCTCCCCACCTCCAGTCAGTACCAGCATCGATCAATCAGTCATTAGATAGTCAGGATTCGGTATGGTTTTATTATATAGATGTACCAGCATCGATCAGTCGTCGGAAACTAGTTTGTCAAACAGCAATGCGTACCGTGTAACATTTAGAACTTAGCTTAAAAGACAATGTGACTTTTTCTTATTCCATCTAAAAATAAATTTATCATATTTGTTCTACCTTGCATAAGCATTATATTTCTGTTATTCTCATAGTAAAACATATCTTTTAAATAATGTTCCAGTCGAATTTTTATAGAAAAAGATATATGATCTCATACGATGTGTAGTCACTTAAATACGTACGTAGTGTAGTGTCTTGCAGTAGTCGAAACCGGCTAGGAGTATGTTATATTGTTATAATTCTAAATATATGTATATTAATGATACATATTTAGGTATGCCTATTCACACCACTTCCACACTTCAACCCACAGGTCTCGGAAGAACTGATCGAGGGAAATGCCAGAAAGCTCTCATGGTCTTCGACTCAAACGTCTGATAATGCGCTCGCCAAACTACCTACCAAGCATGGCAAGTATAGCACGTCCAGTAGTGGACTCATACGTTTTGATAAAGACGAAGGAAAATGCATACAAGTATCGTAAGGAGCGCATAAGGAAAATACTAAAAGACCTCGTGAACTATAAATAGCAGTATAACCATCTCGTACTTGCCACTTGTAAAATACCCGATTGGCGAAGGGGTCAAGGTAGCGAGAAGTTCGGCAGTAGATCGGCTCGGCAATAATAGCGATTATTAGAAATCTATAGAAAGCGCCCTTGTACACTATTTACGGGTTGATAAACATGCAAATAATTCGATTTAAGAAATCACAGGGAAGAATATGAAAAAATAGTCAACTTAGAATATTAAAAAATACTGTATGTTTCAGTATTTTTTATAAAAGTTCTTTATTTTTTATAAAATTGCAATCAAATATTTGAGCAATCAAGAATATAAAGAAGAAAGCTAATGTTAAAAAGGCTTGACTGGTCGCAAATCATCACGGAATGACAGTACTAGTACAACATTATCGTCTGAATTTATTTCAACACAAACAACAATTGAACCGTAATAATAAACATCTAATTTTATAAACGTATAACATTTATCTTCTTATTATATTTAAACTAAAATTATATGTATTAATGTTACATAAAATTTTTGCGTATAAAGAATTTTTATTTTTGTTTGCAATAAAAAATAAGTGATAAACTTTTAAAATTATGTTTTTTTACGAAATAATATGCCAAAAGTCAACGTTCAGTCAGTCATAGGTTTTTGCTTATTCGCCAGAACTCAATCTCACGTTGCAACAACTTCCAACTTTATGACCGAATGAAACGTCAGAAACATGTATAGCTACACCTACATTTTGGCAGTGTATTTGTAATGCCAGGCCACCGCGTACCGTGTCCGATTGTTGACGGCTAAATCTATTTTCGTTCAATTACTAATTTCTAAATTAAATTCTGAACCTTCCAGTTCAATTTCATGCTCTACCTTTCTTCTTTAAGTAAAGATATTTGTAAATTTAATACTACATGGCTTCATGTTTATATTTAATAAGTTAACCGTGCCGTTATTGCGTGATTTCAGTTTTAAGTATTAATAGGAAATAACAATTATTTTCTGCATAGCCTTTATTTAAAACGATAGTTAAATAAATCATTGTTATTTGGTAGAATACAATAAGATCATCTAGACCAAATTTGGGACACGGCGCCTATTCTTAACTCTCAATAGGCACAAGCCATTTGCGCAAGATAGGACAATAACGTACAAGTTTGTGCACAAGCACAGGCGTACTCTCTATTCCCTCACTATCATAGTCCGATGGGAATACGACACGACCGGATATCGGATATCAAATCAGACGACACGAAGGTGAACACCGCCAACCCCGTTTTGAACCCGGAACCACACGTTTATAACCACTAGAACAATGAGTCAGTTAATCACATTCTTTCAATTTACTGCCATACAGGTAGTACGTCCCGCAGCGGGGCACAGGCTTCCTCTCATTTCTGAGAGGAGTTTTAGCGTAAGGAAGATCTGCCACAGTGCGTGTTGGCCGACTTCACATGTTTTCGAAATATTTTTTTTATTTCTCAGATACGCAGGTTTGCTCACCATGTAATTTTCTTTACCACCGAGAATATGGTAAATCAACTAAATTGCAATTAAAAAAAAATTTGTGTGCTAGCGGGATCGACCCCGACCTGCTCGAGAACTATGAAATTTATGGCGAGCGCTAAGCCATTGAGGTACGGCTCTCAATTAATATATACACAATTAAAACTAATTAAACGAAAATATTCCGTAATATAAAAAATTACATATAAATACAACAATGACTTTTATTTTCATTTTCACCTAGCTATGAATGCAAAAATATTACGTAAATACTTTTTTAAACATGTATGCATTAAGATCATCGAAGAAAACATTTGCGACTTTGAGTCAGCAAAGGCCATTTGTTACGAATATAGACGATCCAAATATTTTCACGGGCGACGCTCTTGTCTGAATCGCTCAGGCAAATACAACAGATGAAATATAAGCGAAACATGTCATAAAGTTCTGAACTTCATTAGTTTCAAAATTTACTAGTTGCCTAAATAAAACTGTCCTCATTTTATAAAACTGATTCTGAATCATAATCTATTTGTGTATCAATTTTATTTTATCGAACGCTTTTAACATTAAGATAAAACTCTTATCTGGTAACCTTTCAATTGCAAACATATCTCTATTAACTACGAATATCAACACTGTATTAACATAGGTAACACAAAATAGGTAATCAAATATCAAAATGATATTATATTGATCATAACAGTCATTTTTGAAACGAATTTCTACTTTGTACTTGCAACTCCAACATGAAAACATGTAGATTGAGCTTGGCACTAAATGTTGTCAACATTTGGGAATGTAAATACAATAAATAAACACTTCAATGTCAATGTAGTTTCTAGAAATAATACAATCGTTCAGTATTGTCAGTTTTACTACGGTATAGATTTAGCAAAAAATATATTTTAAATTCAAAATCTCATACTCATCACAACAAGACTAAATTTGCAAACAAAATATTTGCATTCAGACATTTTTTAGAATTTCTGATTAAAAAAAATGTAAATTACATAGCGATATATCGAATAGAACTATTTTAATAGAAATGAGTTGAGTATGATGACATGATACAATGTCACCAAAGGACGACCCTCAAATCCATGGAGTACAAAGTGTCAGTGCAGAATATTGTATCAATTTGTCTTGTGATAAAGTAATAGAATACATATTGCTCTAATATTAACTAAATGAGTATCATTTAAATTTCTTACCTCAATTATTTTTTTCTCAAGAACTTGTTTTCTTCTTATATTTAAAAGTATTTTAACAATAAAAACAAAATGTTTGTAATTCGTTAATAAAATTTGAAATCAAAACTCATGCAATGCAAACAACAGAATTATTCTACACACTCAGCAATACAAGACGGTTATAAGTTTAAACACTGACCAAAACACACATTTATTAGTCTCTTAAACGTTTCTCAACAATCGCAAAATTTGTCTACCGATCGCTAACGCTAGTATCATCACTGCACACAAAATCACAACATGCGTAGACCTTTCTTCACATTCAGACTCACCAGAGCTTTCTGACTCCTGCTCCTTATCATTAGCAGTAAAAGTAACAAACTCTTGCAAATGATTTGGTAATTTAAAAACATCTTTTTCTTCGCCAGCTTCAATAACTTTTATTTTATGTTCAATTACTTTTGGTTCCCTATACACGTTTTTCATGTTTTTCTTTCATCTTCACTCTCAGGATCTTTAATACCAAGTTTGTTCCATCTTTCTCTAGCTTTAAATATAAACTCTTCTTCTATTCGGTTATTAACGCTTGAATCAAGCACATCTAATGCTGACATGCTCTTTGAAATAATTTTGGTATTTGATGTCGGACTGTTTGTGATTTTTATAACCTTGTGTTGTTTCCTTTGTTCTCGTTCTGCAATTTCATTTCTATATTCGGAATACATTTTATCTCGAAGAATTTCTTCTTGACTGTTGCTAAATAAAGAATTTTTTTTTTCTTTTTTTGCCTTTTCTGGAATATGAGTGTTCCAAAGTATTTCATCTTTTATGTATGGTTTGCGGTATGTTTTTGTCATTGTTTCTTTGTAAATTTCTTTTTTGTCAATCATTGGTGCTCTCGGTGATTTTTTTACTAATGGTTTAAATTTTTCTTCTTCAAGGCGACGAATTTCAGCGTCAACTTCCTTTTCTTTTTGCCGTATATATTCCATTTGTTGATCGCATATATCCTTAGGTAAAGACGGTCGACGTGGACTTTTTATTTCATTATCTCGGTTTTTAACATATAAGTAATTTTTATGCATGCTTTGTATAGTGGATATATCATCTTCTATCTCTTTATTTAAATTCCCAGTAGAAAAATGAAAGAATTTTCTTTCTCTTTTCATAGAATTTAATGAACTTTCTTTCGCGAAATTGGTACTAACGTCACTTTCGTAAAAAGAAGATAATAGTTTTTTTGGCCTAGGGGAGGAATAGGCTTAAAAACATCTTGGGAACTTGCTACACCAGACTCTTGATCACTGTACTTTCTATAAGATTTTGTGGGTTCTATTTGTATTTTTGATGTTGAATCTGGTTGTTTTTCACCAAATTTATTGAAATGTCTTGAAGTTATATTACTTGTAATTGCAGGATCACAAATGAACGCTAATAAACGACTACCTGTTTGGGATTTGAACGGTTTTGTAATAATCGTTTCAGTACACTCAGTGTGTATTTCATCCTTACGATCTACACTATTTTTTCTTAGATCAACAACTGGTGAACTATTTTCTTGTGTAACAACTGTATTTGTTTTTTCCATTAGCATTTTTTGTGAAGGCGATAAGCAAACGTATGATGTTGATTTTTCAGAAATTTGATGATCTTCTTTTGATTTTTTTAAAGATGAGTGTCTTGGTTGTATTGGTGGTGGAGGTGGTGATGGTGGCGAAAGAATTTTATTTGCATTTTTTATATGTGAATTATGATTTTTTAGGCGTTTAGTAGTTTCTTCGAACGATGAGGTAGATTGTGCGCAATCGGATTTTAGTATTTTAGTATTACTTGTGTTTTTACTTATTTCTTTTGTAAATCCAGACGCAAATGTGTTCATATTTTGGAGTCGCAGGGATACGTTAGCAAGTTCTTCTAGTATCTTAAAACCAAAAGGAAGGGACGAAATTCTCTCAACACATATATCTCGTAGCTTTCGCGGTTGTCTTGCTTTGTTATCAAGGTTATATTGCATTTGAGTAGGTGTTCCGGTTACATATTCAAAAACATCATTAACATGACTCATTGCAGTAGATTGTCCTGATCCATCTTTTAATTCATTACTATTGTGATATGATTCTTCATATATATTACTGGATAATTCGTTAAGTAGTGATGAATTAGGATTGTAAATAGCTGTACACTGCGACGATGATACACTGCTTGAAGAGTCTTGTCGCGTTAAAGTATCTTTTGAATTTTCATTTGCACTTTCTGAATCACTTACTTCTTTAATTAAATTATTTATCGCATCATTTAGTTCACATTTTAAAACCTTCATTTCCAAGTCAAAATCATAATGGTGTTTGACTTGTTTAAGTTCGCTATCAGTATTAGTTGAAGCTGATTCATGTCTCGTCATTTCGTCACTTGTTAAATTATCATGTATCACCTCACTCTCATTTATATCCTTCACTGTTAAATTTGTTTTTAAATTGTCCGTAGAAAGTACTTCAATCTCATGTCTGGATGGATCCATAGCATCATTTTCGCCTTGCTTGCTTGTATTACTTAACATCGATTCTTTGGAGACAATTAAGTCATTAGCAGATTGCTTTATAGGATTAGTAGCATCTCTGGTGTTATTAGGAATAAAAGTTTTCTTAAGAAAATTTTCTGTATCCGTCACTTCTATTGTCGGTGTTATCATACGTACAGATGCATCAGTTTCCTCCTCTGTTTCTATATCATCACCAATATCGTGAATTGAACTGGTGCTGCTCGAAGAATCAGTTAGATAAACAACTTCTGCACCTGTCATTTTCTCAACTGTTTGAATTGTCCAATTACCTCGAGCTTCGCATATTTCTGGTTCTTTTAGTTTTGCGCCAACAAGTAGACATTTTTGAGGTATTTGTTGCGCTGATAGTTTTTTCCTTACATTATTGTTAAATTGTGTATCTGTGATTTTTTTTAAATTAGATTGTTGACTAGGTTTCTCAAAAACATCATCTTCTAATTCATCATTATCACTTTTTTTATCACTTAAATAGGAGTGGCGACGAGACTGAACAGAAGATTCGCCACTGCCTTCTTCATCAATTACGTCTAATATTCTTGGTGGACCCAGTCTTTGAGTAAAAGCTTCCTCTGCAAGTCCTTTTTTTCTTAACCTATGTTTAATTTCACTATCTATGATTTGTTCTATTTCTGTTTTAATTTCTATAGAATTTTTCGGATTATTCGCTAAATTCAATGTTTGTAAATAGCGTCTAAGAGATAGTTCATCTTCGGAACTTAGCAATTTCGGTTGTTCACAATGTGCAACACTGAGTGGTATTGTTGTAATAGATAACGTACCTGTAATAGGTTCCTCGATTTTGGGCAAATTATTTTCTTCAAGGTCCAATGTTTTTTCCCACTCTATATCTGAACAAGCATCTAAAGCTATAATTGAATTTTCTGATGATATGTTAGTGTCTTCAATTATTTCAACAATTCTAGGAGATTCATCATCATCAACGCTTTTGCTCTTTTTTTTATTTGATAACTTTGATTGGCTTTTATTTGATTGATCTGGAGATTCGACGGTATAAGTGTCGAATACGCAAGAAGTTTCTTGATTATCTGAAGATGTACTTTCGAGGCATAAAAAAGAACTATCAGGTTTTTCAACAAAATTACAAGTTTCCTCTAAGTTATTTTTACTATTACTTTCATTTGTTATAATTTTGTCACATTTATTACTTATACAAACATCATTTGATCTAGTCGGTGATGAACTGATTCCTGGATTACTAAGTTCTAAATTTGGCTCAAGACTGTCTTTTATTTCCTCAGTGACTTCTTTTTCATTAGTTGTAACACTGGTATTGTTTATAGAAGTGATGTTATTTATGCTGGAATCAACGCGAACATTCTTATTTTTGCGTTTGTTTTTATTATTTTTACGTCTTTTGGATTTTTCAGGCATATTAGTTACAAATTCACTTCACTTCAATCACTTTCATAAAATAATCACAGACACAAAGTACACAAAGTATAACTGACAGGTCAGTATTTAGCGTCCCGCGATACCGGTATCTGTTACGTAGGAGTTGCAGATTTGATAATAATACGGTACACGCGGGCGTTAATGTTAGGGATTTCGTGACGTTCACTAGTTGGAAAACGCAAGGGCTCGCGTGAACACGTCTAATACTGATTAAAACGTTAAGAATGTTAAATCGTTTTACGCGAGCGGCAGCCAGGAGCGGCAGTCGTGCGCTCGTACTGCGATTTACTAATAATTATAAATGGGTTAAAGTACACGAGCGCGCGGCGCAGACTTTATTTTTACGCGGAGACGAATACGCGAGTGGTGCGTGCGCGCCGGTTCGTTCTCGAGCACGAGGGGCGTCTAATGCTACTGGCCGCATCGCACTAATAAGCCCCATCTATATTATCAATAAACGCTATGTAAATCTGTTATTGCTAATTAATATTGCATACGCATCGCTATTCCATACATGGAGTAAATAACGGAGGTAAACTTAAAACACAATAGCCTGTTAACGTATTTGGAGTGGGGCGTGACGTGATCCAAATTGAAATTTAATTTAATTTACACTCAATCATTGAAACCTTCATCATATAACTCTCAGAGTACTCAACAAATTGATGATATAACATAGAGAGATAAATAAATAGATAGACAAATCATTAATTCATAAAGAAACAGTATACACAATACACCGAGATAAAATTATGATATGTAAAATTATGTAAAATTGTCCTAGCTCAGCATAATGTTGTGGTGGATTACAGCGTTGTGTAATCTACTGGGACCTTAAGAGTGCACGTAAACCACTCGTTGGAAGTGTTACATTATGGAAACTTACATATTCATTACATCACATATACATAGGTATATTAGATTAATATGAAAATGTAAAAAAATATAATTGTACAACAAAGAAAACGCATACTGATTAAAAATATCCCATGACATGATTTAAGAGAACATATTCCTGAAAAAGAATACAATAGGTAATCCATATATCACAGCTAGCTATTTAACCATATTTAGAAACTTATAATATTTATAGGTTTGGTAGTGTAGGTTTCTTAATACGTTTTTAACAATATTTCAATATTACAACCACGTTCCTCAGCACACAAACCTTGTTATAGGAATTACATAGTATTAATGTCCATAAAGGACAATATGGGTCAGTGGATATTCTTACACCGCCACTATACGGTCATTATACATATGTTATGTATAAAAAAAGAAAAGAAAATTTTAAGTTTAAAAATTATTAGATGAATAAGAATTATTTTTCAACCGATTTTTCAACTATCAGGAACATAGCAGGTAGCCTGTTTATATATCGTATTAAGTTAGAAAGAGTAAGATTAATATTCCTTGAAAAATATAGTTTTAAGTGACTACTATTTTGTATACTTTTTATAAATATATCAATTAATTATTATAATTTATTGTCGTCGGCTCTGCAGCGCAGAGATTAAGCGTTTAATTACCAGCCATGGTTCAATTTCCATACGGAACAATTATTTCAATTGCAAATAATTTTTCCAAGTCTGAGTCTCTGTCTATGTGCATTTTAAGAAGGAAAAACGCCTCCATGATATAGAGGAATTTTTGATAATGAATGTGTTTTTTTATAAAAAAATCAATTAAAAAACTTAAAACGTAATTAAAATGAAGCCTCTATTTGTTTCTATTTATTTGTAAAGCTTAATATTAAATCGATATGAATCGTTAAAAAGGATATAAGATATTACATGACATTCATTGCTATAATAGCTGTTAAAGTAGTGTGTTTGTCTAGGTCCCGTATGACCTACATACAGGTCTGCAGGTCATCTAGACTGATTGACCACTTCCTGTGGTGTAGCCTAGAACCAATTACATGCCTACGTGTATATGATAACAGGTATTAAACTATAATAGTATATTTTTACATATTATATTGTATTAAGAACATAATTATGCGTCAAATTTTTTGTGCCGATATAAATAAGTAAAGGATGGGAACCCAAGAACTATATTTTTTTATTTTTGTCGCAAAATTATTGACAATTATTTTTAATTATAAAAACACTCATTTTATTTTTATTTTTAGCTGGTTATTTGACTTATTTATGGGCTAAATATGCAATGACATAAGGATAGTAAAATTGAAAATCAAAGCCAATTTCTAACTGCAACTTGTGGCTCTCTAGTAACGTGATACTATGGTGAAAATCGATTGATGAGACGGGGATGCTTTATGCTAATTATTGTAACATCGAATGTTATAATTAATTACTTTAGGTGTTATTATTATACCAAATCCGAGGAAGCTTTAGTAAATTACACCAGCCAGGGTCCATTAAGGTCACTATCGCCCTTTCGTAGGTAGGTGTCCTTTTCTTAGAGCATCATGCTGGCGTCTCACCTTGTTTCAAATATTTTTGGCGCTTCTCTTATCCCTGGGAATGAGGTGATCGCTATCATGCTGTTTCTAAATGTTTTATACTTAATTGTATGAAGATATTATATGTGTTTTAAAAAAAGTCCTGCTGGGATTCTTGCTGGTTCTTCCCAGAACAGAGTATTCTTACGAACCAGTGGTAAAGCTAAAATGACTTTCGATAAATATGCTTGTAATTTATATTGAATAAAAATTATTCTATTCTATTTTATTCTATTCTGAATGTCGACGTTTTTTCACACGCACTACCGGTCATTCTATATCAACGTTCAACCTTCTTTGCCAATTCATTAACAAAAAACAAAATTCAAGCCATGTTTTTTTCTTTAGGTCAGCCTGTTTGCTAGTTTCTAGATTTGCATCTTAACGGAATTGGGTCAATATTGTACGTTTGCTAAAGTTAAACCGTGCTCTTCCTCAAATCCTCAGTCTCTAAATAGACGGATCCGCTACTACTAGTACTCGCAATTCCTTGCTCTCCGGTAGGGAATTTCAGCTTCAGAGCAGAGGCGTGTCAGAGTCAGAGTCAGAGTGACCCACATGGATGGCTTCAAAGGTTTATCATTTCCATCGTATGTAATTGCTAAATGCAAATTGTGATTTTCGCAATTCCATCAGAATGGTGCTGGGTACGATTACGTGCGCAAACTTGATTAAAAAGGACGCATATAACGGTTGGGTCTCGTCAGTCCTTATGAATAACATTGTCATAATGTAGACTCTAATCGAATTTAATGCCCTGGACAGATAAGTCCGCACTGTTATAACATCCTACAGAATACATCACGTAATAACATCAGTAATGGACTGTACTTGCTTAGACTGTGCTCTCTTTAAGCGCTCTCACTATGCGCAATCGCGAAGTGTCCAGCCATCGTATTTACTTCCTGACGAGATCGGATGATCTATTATACACGGACTTCATTACTTTTTATAAAGGACTATACCCTATATGCTTAGCCAACGGGCAATGGCAGGTCCCTACAGTACAGAGTATTTCTTACCGTGAGGCCGTATGGAATGTGAAGAAATTGCACGGAAGACTCTACAAGGCTCTTCAAAAGCTTTGTGTAGACTTTGCCTCCTACCACTGGTCAAATTTTAGTGACCTTAATTACCTACCTTAAAAACCTTTAATTAAAAGACTGCCTGACCGGATACAAAAAACCTTAAATCATGAAGAGAAGAAAAAGTTTAGCGGGGCCTTTACCCTGCAGTGGGACACGACAGGCTATAGGTAATAAATAAAAATTGAAAGTCGACAAAGTAATTGGTACGTTTAGTTACATCTACTTGAAACTAACCGCATCAATAACATTTTTATATCGAATACAGATAATTTTTAGTTTTATTAGTATAAGTTTGTTCGTTTGATGTTGCGTTATGACATTGATGCCAAATATCCAATTTCTAAGTCACCTAGAAGTGGCATAGGTTTTTAATGAATAAGTCAATGGAGTCAGCCAGTGAGTGATAAAATGTTACTTTCAGATCTTAATAGCTCAATAACTATAGTTGTTCAATGGGGCCTTATTAGACATGTAAAATTACAAGTATTTACGTCTAATAGTTTTCGATTTATGGAGGAAGAAGTTGAAAGTAGTTCGAATTTGTTCTATCGTGTAAATCACACACTGGCAGTGCGTCGCCCCTTTCATTTCCGAACTTGGCTGTCACACAGCCGTGTGTCGTGATACAATACTTTCTATTGTACAAGAAAGATTAAGATAACGGTCTTTTTTATAGAATAGGGTGACAAACGAGCACACAGTCCACCTGATGGTAAATGGATGCTGTGGCCCATAGGTATCTACATTTATCCTCAATTAAGAATCGCAATGCCAATCACCTCTGAGGACTAAGATGGAAAGCCTTCAAAGGCTTTCTCTATCAGTCAACCTATAAGTAAGCAGAGAACACTACATTCGTTCAATAAGATAATATGTGCTGTCTTTGTTGTTAATTAAAAGGGTATTAAATATATTAAGGTCATCATTATTACGTTATCCATACTAATTTAGCAGTTTTTTATGGTATAGATCATTGAATATATTTTTTTTAACCAATAGATACCTCAGCCGTGGTGTCTTAGAGGCTAAGCGCCCGCTATAATTTCGCAGTATGCGAGCAATCCGGGCTCGATCCCCACCGGTAACGATATTGTTATGTAAAGTCCGGTATAACACGCATCGGGGCATCGCGGCGGACATTTACTTGCCCTAACACCCTCTCAAAAATGAGGAGGCCTTTACCCTGCAGTGGGACACAACAGGCTGAAAATAGGTAATAAATAAAAATTTAAAGTCGACAAGTCTTTAAGAAAATAAACTCTAATCATAATTTTGCTAGTCAGATATATACATCATCACGTCTATTATTTGATTACATGAGCAGGTTGACCTTTAGAAGAAACAGGCGATGTTTTAATATATTCAGAAAATGTAAATAACCGGCGAAGTGCGAGTCGAACTCGCGTATGAAGGGTTCCGTACCATCTTAATACACATTTCTAGTAGGAAGCCCTTTCAATTTTTAATTTATTTTAATTTTTATTATTTGCTGTTATAGCGGCAACAGAAATACAAATTCTGTGAAAATTTCAACTGTTACGGATCATGAGATACAGCCCGCTGACAGACAGACGGACGGACGGACGGACAGCGGAGTCTTAGTATTAGGGTGCCGTTGGATACCCTTTGGATACGGAACCCTAAAAAGTAAAGTAAGACATCATAATACGTCCTACTGTTAGGGACAGGCCACCTTTAATTTCACGGAGAGTTTTGGAGCAGGAAGTGTTCGTCGCGCTACTCCAATACGGGCTGGCGGACGTCACATGTCCTGCTCCATCCTTCGTCGTCCTGCTGAGTACATGGTACATCAGAACTTCAACCGATCTATAAAAAATTAGGCAATCGTCCAACCTCTAAGCTATAACGCCTCTACTATCTTTGTTTAACGGATGGTGCGTCTGTTAGTGATCGTATATCTTTTAAAAGACTTGACCGATTGAGGTCATGTACTCACAATATTTTTTACCAAGGCGATAGTTAAAAGCTATGTTAGGATCCGCACTGTAGTCAAGTTATTAACTTGAAATTCTATATTTATACACAAAAATGACTGTACTCACAACATGAGTAGGCATAGTGCCAAAAAAAGAAAATCACAAAATCTGAACCATATAGGTGGCGCTGTGGTAGAGTTATTAATAAATTTCATATTTACGCTATACAAAGTTGAGCCGAGTCCGAACCCCGCCGGCACCAATGTAATTTTTTTTATAGGATAAGGGTGACAAGCGAGAACACAGTCCACCTGACGATAAGTGGTTGCTGTGGCCCATAGACATCTACATCTATCCTCGTTTGCGAATCAAAATCCAGATGCGTTGTCAGCCGTGAGGACTAATATGGAATGCCTCTTTTCCAGTAAAAAGGGTCTTAGGTTCTCTACACTCACCATACGAAACACAGCAGCATTAAGCTGCTATTTTACGCTGGTATTCTGTGAGAGCGTGGTCCTTCCCCGGTCGAGCTGACCCATTCGTTCTACAACTATATAATTAATATAGCTGCAGCATGGCTCTACCACGTATGAAAATTGTATTGAATTGTTATGAAAATTTTTACTTGTAATTTTATTTGCTGTATTACCTTATGCTCGGCGGTGAAATAAAACATCGTGAGGAAACCTGTATGTTTGAAAAATTAAAAAAAATATACATCAAAGACATGTTAAAGTCCGCCAACACGCATTGGGATAGCGCGGCGGGCGTTTTCTTGCCATAAACCCTCTCAGAAGGGACGTATATTATTATAGGCTGTAACTTTAGTAACTTTACTATAAAAGGTCAGAAAGTGAAATTGAAGTGAAACTCATCACGCCACCTACCGGAAAATTCGAAACAACATCTGCCGGGCCAGCTAGTTGACTATAATTCTATATTCGAACTACTACATCGATTAATCCAAGCGTTCTAAAAGGGTGTAAAAAATAGAAGTCGTTGTATTGTGAACATCGTAATTTTACTTGCTAATATAATGTTACCACGGATAGGTACAATATATTATTATATCTTGTCAATATGTGCCATGTTCTTGGATTTATTAATAGCGATACTGGTGACTTTGGTAGTGTTGTATTATAAACTATAACTTTTGTTTTTACCGGACTGCCCCAGAAGGAGGGTATTGTTTTTCGAGAGTATGTATATGTATTTTTATTTCTTTGGCATGCACTTTAGCCTAAACGGTTTGATGGATTTTAACATACGAGGTGTCGTTAGACTCGTCTTAATTGTAATTGTATTGCATTTGCGAATACAAAAAAAAGGTAGGGAAGCTTTTTCAGTTAAATTTTAACGCGCTTGGATTTTTAATTACTGTTTTAACCATTAAGCTTGTTCATTATTGTTTATAAAATACGTTACCGTTACAATAGAAATTTCCTCTATACTATGGAGACGTTTTACACAGCTTTGGACTTTTTATTTATTTGTAGGCGATAAACATTTTTGTTTCGTGCGGAATTCATATCTAACAAATGAACTATATGGTATTACAATACTAATTATAATGTACTGTCTTACAAAAATGCCTTGTTTGCTCGAGGGAAATGAAAGAAAGTTTCGTATAGTGACAGCAAAATATAATCCATTTCCCTCATATCGATCTTTGAGATACCTTTCCGTAAGAGGCAAA
The DNA here is from genome assembly GCA_029286625.1 of Parnassius orleans. Lineage (NCBI taxonomy): Eukaryota > Metazoa > Arthropoda > Insecta > Lepidoptera > Papilionidae > Parnassius > Parnassius orleans. The sequence goes on along the minus strand of JAGSMP010000027.1, from coordinate 402,201 downwards.
AAAAGTTTTATTTTATACAACTGTAGTGACAAACGAACTTACAGTCCACCTGATGGTAAGTGACTCCTGCAGCCCCAGGACATCTGCAAGCAACTTCAATAGGAAAGCTACAGAGGCTTTGTCGCCTCTGAAGACTAAGATGGAATGCCTTCCAGCCTGTAATTATACTAGATCGCTATACCCTTCAGAGTGGAACACAGCAGTACAAGCACTGCTTTTTAGCGGCCGAAATAGGTATGAAGGCGGTGCCTACCCGATGAACTTCTAGACAAGAAAGAAGTCATGCTGCCTAATAAATGACTCAACGGTCTAGATGTAAAATATTATAACGGGCTTCGGAAGTAGTCCTAGGTCTTACAAGTCTGGTATTCCAATTGCCAAGCAGTCAAATACTTTAGAGAGGTCCAACAATGAATTGCTAACAGGCTAATAAGTACATAGTTGAGAATTGAAGCAAATAGAATACAATTTCAAACTACATCGTTTATTAAGGTATATAAGCGATAATATAAAACAAACTGAGCTATGTTCAACGTTTCAAGTCTCTAGTTTTTCGGGAAAATAATTTAAAATACCCATTGCAAAATTTGTACCGAACAGAGAAACAAACAAATAGACAGACAAGAAAGTGCATTTTCAACCTCTGAGCTAGGTATATTTAAAGTCATTTCTCTAGCTCATCGGAGAGTTACTTTAAAATCGATTGCATAATTTGTATCAAACATGTAAAATAAGAAGTATCCATCTGCTGGAGACGGTCCTCGCACAAAATTTCGAATTAAATCCCGAGGGCGATTCGAAGTACCAAATTACACGATTCAAAGTTCACGATACCGTCACCTACCAGGTGAGCAGTGTGTGAGAGAGCAGCTCTTATAAGAACTGTTTGCGTTTTATAACTATGCTCATAAGACTAACATGGGCTCATCATGGGATCATGTTATTATTAAACAATTATATTTGTACATATTTCGGCGATAAAATATTTTTGAATAAACTAAGACTCCTGCTTACCCAATAAAATAAATGGTCCGACAAATTTACTGTCCAATTTCAAAGGCAGTCGAGTAACGCTTTACGCTTGATAAGACGACCCCATTAAAACGGGCTAGGTCAATTTGAGTGTTAAATTCAATTATACTTCGACACCATTCGGAGTTAACAGATGCAATACTGTATATAGTCCAGAATGTACGTCCAGTAAGGTTCATGTTACACGAAAACAAGAGCCCGAAAAAAGGATAAGGATAACAATCCACCACTGGTAGAGTTGCGGATCAAACAGACCGAACTAATTCTTAATTCACATTATTAATTTCCTAGACATTGTTTTTACAGCATTTGATACCTAAAAACTTTAGAAAATTCAAAATGAAAGTGACAATGAACCACTAGATCCAATAAAAAAGTAGTGTTATTGTATTTTGTATATTCGTTATAAAAATGAAAACACAAGATTTTAACAATTGAGGAAAGTAGGACAGATACAAGAAAGGGCGCCTGTCAAGGCGTTGCAACTTTGGCAAATATCCCCCCTACAATGCCATCTATGATGAAGTTCTATGATCAGCAGTGGATTTTTTTTATTTTTTATAGAATAAGGGTGACAAGCGAGCACACAGCCCACCTGATAGTAAGTGGATGCTGTAGCCCATAGAAATCTACATGTATCCTCGAATAAGAATCAAAATGCAGATACGTCGTCCAAGGCCTATTGCAATTCCCTAAGGAATAAGATGGAATGTCCCGTATCCAGTAAAAAGGGTCTCCGGTTCTCTACACTTACCATTCGAAACACAGCAGCATTTAGCTATTATTATACGCTGGTATTGTGTCCTTCACCGGACGAGACGACCCATTCGTGCTACAACCACAATATAGCTGCAACCTGTATCTACCACGTATAGTAAGATAGAGCTACGTATAGATAGGCAAAGCTGTAATGGCAATTATAAAGATTTAAAAATTAAGTAAGCCAAGAAGAAATTTACAATTAAATAAGGTTTTGTAAGGAAATTATTTATAACAATTTCATAGAAATCTCTTTTTTTTTTCTTCTGTTTTACGCAATCTTTTGTTCGATACATTGACACCGGTGAACAATCCTAATAAGTTACTGTATGTACACTGATATGTAAAACGGTACGTCATTCACGTAAGTATAAAATTTAAAGAAATTCAATACAAACAATTTTTTTCATTCTTTGTGTTTTGGTTTATCGTTCGTTCGCCATTGTGAACAAACAGCCTTACTACTTTAAATGCTAATATAAAAAAACAATAGAGCAATAATTACTCACGTTTCGGCACCAGGCTGACCGGAGCGGGAACGCTCGGTGATTTCAGAGGGGGCTTTGTGACGACCAACTCGCCTGTCGACGTCTCCGCTGCGCAAAAGCATAAATAAAGTTTATTTTGAAATTCAATACAGGAGAGTATTTAGTAGAGTTCTTGGAAACTGTAACCGGATTGAAGTTTATTACACTAACAAAGTACGATAACAATTTCCCTAAGCGGCCATGGCCCTAATGATTATATGATTAATATATTGCGAAATCTAAAATCGCGCAAGCCTTGTTGATTTTCTGATAGATATAATTGCAAACACACACGAATGCTATCGGAAGCTTGTGCCGGAAGCACACAGAGCTACTTATACCTCGTCCAGACCACAGACTACAGCAAAGTTTCAAGATCGATGATAATCTCAATACATTCAGACATGAAATCCAACATTTGAGCTAAACCTAGGACCTGTGTGCTAGTTAGAATACTTTTAACTACTATATATGTTGATGTCGAAGTCTTAGTGAATAGGCTTTTATTTAACTTTAACTTTACGATTTTCACCTACATCAACACTTACCGTCAGGTGGGATACTAGTCAAACACTGGCATAAAATAAGTAAAACAAAATATATACAGTGAAGTTCATAATCCTTTAATTTTTTTAATAATCCAATTATCTTAATTATATTCTCAAATAGACCGTACTTTCCCGCGCCATACCCAAAAGTTATTTTCAGCAAACAACAATACGGCTGACCGACATTGTTTATATAAACTGTTATGCGTGAAATTGATTTAATCGCTATCTAACCAGATTATAATTCTCAATTTTTAATCAAAATATGCTTATAATATTAAATTGGATTTATTTTTTTGATTTTTCTTACGCCAATCATATGATTTAATATTAAACAGAATTCATCGCCCCTTATCCCAAAGACTGATAAAAAGCATCAGCACCAGTAGAGGATTTAAAAAGATTGACAGGGTATGATTTAAAGGAAAGTTTAATTTTCTCTTAGTTTTTTCTTATTTTTGTTTTGTTGGTTTATTAATCTCAAAATAAAAAGCGCATTTGCTTACTTTATGTCCATCATATAAAACTGAAAAGTAATGATTGGTGAATCTATCAAAATTTCTCATTCCATGACTACCGGGAGAGAGTCAGCTTAGAGAAATGCACTGAAAATCTAGCAGCTTCGAATATCGTATCACTTATTTATTGTGTAAGCAAACTGGGTAAAAACACTGTCGGCTGTTCATGAACGATCGTTGATTCCACTTACATTTACCTAACTGTTTGGGAATTTTGTCCCAGGTATACATATTTTTCAACAGCTTCAAACGTAGTGCTTCCAATAAGTTGGACGTGAACCTTCGTTTACTGCCAAAATAATTACTTACTTAATTGCAAGAAGGAACTACTGAGTTTTACAAATAAATTTTAACAAATAAAAAAGCACATGCAGCACATAACTTTAGGGTTATATACATATACATGTATATATATATATATATATGTGTACTTAGGCATGTAACAATACGAAATCGACCAATACTTTATTTTAATTACGTATTTCTTTGTTGATTTAAAGATATTTATGCGGGGGAAAATTATCCTAAGTATCAATCTTGTCAATATATTATTTTATTTCTAACAGAAAACAACACAACTAACTTTAAACTATATAAGTAAGTATAACATGGATAATCAATACTGTATTATAAAAATAAAATTTAAAAGAAACCATTGAAAAATATCTTAGTTTCGATTTCAATTCAATAAATACACAGGGTTATTTTGCAATAACGGGACAAATTTGCAGAGAAAGTTCGGAATAAGTAATATAGGCAAATGGTGAAGAATAACTAATTAAAAAAAAATCTCAAAGATGCTGTCCCTTTTATCTTTTAAATTCAAAATGCGTGGTAATGCATTAATTTAACTGATTTTACTGCGCACGCACACATTCGTAAGGGTCGATCGGTACTTGTATTTTCAAAAACTGCAATAACGGTAGTTATCATTATTAATATATTTGAACTTACGTTTAAGTTTTGGCCACTCTTTGAAAATTAACCCTGTATAAGCATCACTTCAAAAATATAGGTACTAAATCGCACACGAAGGTGTTTCGGGTCGCAAAATAATTTATTGTTTGCTTACACATAACTCCTTTTGCTTTGTCCTTTTTTTAAGGCTGTACGATTACGGATGATTTTGCCCTTTGATATTCGCCATAGTTGTCACGCCTGGGAGCCGGTTTGAAAACCGCAGTTTTTGTATCTGACAACTGAATCTTGCAACTTTAACATAGCTTCCTATCGTCAACCTAGGTTTTTTTATAACTATATTTCTATAGTATAATACGGATTGTTTTACTGCCAGCTATTGAAGGCGGTCTTTTAACCCTACTGACGAAAAGGGCTAATGGCCCATCCAGGAGAGTAGGAATGTACATATGTATAATTAAACTATCATATTGCCAGAGTACAAAAATACTCTCTTATTACGTTACCATGGATTTAAAGACTAACATATTCATAGTAACGGCAACTACAAATTGCATTTAATAAATAACAATCAAACACAATACTAATTTCAAATGTCACGTCAATGTCTTTGGGTCACTGCCGGAACTACAACCATGACCCTCTTAAAGCCGTCACACATAACTGTGAAATTTGGTAACAGGACGGGCACGTCGACGTCCGGATTTATAACATCTTTTGTCTAGCAGTATCTATAGAGATAATATCGGACAGTGCGACATGGAAAATTAATTGACAGAAATGGCAAAATATCACTTTACGCCTTTAATTATTACATCACAGTCTGATTGGAACGACAATCCTTCACGTACGGAGAGATATCAGGCACAGGACCAACGGCTTTACGAGCTTTTGGAAGCATGGGTGTGAATCACCGCCAACTTCCTGACTTCGGGCTACAACTGAGCATTTCTTGAGAGGAACCAATTAAATAAGTTAATTAGTTAGTTGTTAGCTCGATCCGGTATTAGAATCCTGGAGCAAATTGTCAGCAGTCGCGCTTATGGCTAATAAACCAACGAGGCAGTCAACAAGTTAAGTTCACTCTTTTAATAATAAAATCACGACGGCCAGTCTCAACGAAGACTAGCCATCTGCACAGGAGAGGATTATAGTACACGAGTGTGTGCGCAAACACACGCGCACTCTCTATGTCCTTACTTTTACCACAGAATAAATAATAGTACTACGTACAGAAGTTGCACTCATTTGATGTTGACTGCTTTCCAACGTTTTAATAGCCTACATAGTTATTATTAATCAGATAAAATGCGCACGCCAACTAAATAAAACTTTATCGCTGCGCGCGAGTGTCCGTATATATTACTTTACATCTTTTCTCCTTCCTACGTCACAACGGGCTTTCCGTGGTTATTAAGGGCTGTTAATAAAGAGTAAAAAAATACATTGTGAAATGATAAGTAGGTAAAGTACCTAATCTGACTATGATCGACCATATTTCCGCTACTATGTGAGTTCTGTGATGCCCAACGCATGCAACTTGCAAGGCCATTTGTCGGGAATCGCGATGCTTGGCTCGTAAGAAATAGGTAGATAGTGTAAACAACAAATAAACCCGAAATACGATGCCAAACAGAAATGTGATTGTATTCTACTTAGTTAAAAATCTTGTAAACAACGTGTTAATTTCAGTATTTTGTGTTATTATAACTTGAAATATTTTAATTACAAAAGACAAGCATAGGTACGTAAGTAGGTACTTGGGTAGTGAAGTAAATTTCAACTAAGTTTTGTAATAAAGTACTTAGGTATTACTTCTGTAGTTAAATTATTACTTAATTCTTTTTTCGCTATAAGTAACTATCTAACAAAAAAATTAAATAAATTAACCTATTATTATTCTTCGGTAACTTCAAAAATGATATATCTGAACCCTTTTGTTAGCTCATTAAGCATCCATCCCCGCAACAATTATAGTAGGAACGACGTTTTGCCATTATAATTAATTCATGAAATAGATAGGTAATATACATACGAGTATATATTGTTCTTAAATTCATTAAAACTTTTTCAACTATTTTATCCTACAATTAAATATACTAAACACTAAACAAAAACTATTTCGACGAGTATTTCAACAAGTATTTACAAAAAACTATTTACGTAAATAGCACTAGAAAACTTTAACATTCAATCGCCTAGAACGCGCTAGCCCCGACTGCGTTCTGCCCCGGGGGCGCCTCGCGATTGTAGGTAATTATTTCATGCACCCGACCCGACACAACACGACCGGAGACAGATCAGGTGTAGGAACAATGGCTTAACGTGCTTTCCGGGGCATTGGGGTGAAACACCGCCAACTTCCGGACTCGATCTGCTACTGAGAATTTCTTGCAAAAAATCCAATTACTTATTTTTGGCCCGACTTGGGATTCAAACCCAAGACCAGCAGTCGCGTTATACAGAGTCAATGTGACATTAATGAGATAAACGTTTTTACTTTTATACATTATAGGAGCACGGCGCGCAAAATCGGAGGGTATCAGCTCCTATGTACGGCGATAATGATAAGGGTGACGATTGTCGTCACGAAGAATCCGCCAAACTGCAACATGGTTTATACCGAATCTTGTTCCGGCTCGCCTCGTACTTGTGGTCGGCTCTTCTTCAAAATGCTATAACACTAATTCAGCCTGCCTGGCGTCGACTGTGCTTGGACGTCCACTTCCAGTAGACCGATGAAAAGAGCCGGTGGAATGTAGTCGTCTTGACATGTTCAGAAAACACTAGTACGAAGGCAGCCGTCGCTGTTCAGTGGGGGGTCTACCATCGATAAATCGTTGCCGATACAGTTCGCGAGCACGATTTAAATTGCTATCTTCATGGCCTACGCATAACATCATATCGTAATATTCCGAGTTAGAAAGCATCGTTATTTTGCAAAAAAATGTTGGAAAAAAAAACTCGAAACAGTTGTAGGGTATCGATTAGAAGATTTGAAATTGACAACATTTTTGTTCCAACTTGACATTTTTTGAAGCCAGTACTTGAGTATGACATCCTTGTATTGAGGTAGCAAACACTTATGAATGAAAAATAGAAAAACTATTAAAGTAGACAATTATTACGTAAAATAGGTACGTAGGCCTTTCTTTTAAATAATCTGGTTCCCTGACATGACAGCTTACTAGGGTTGTCAAAATGTTTGGCTTTGATAATTAATTATATTTTTTACGGGGTATTTTGTAACACGTTGTATATTAATTACATTCTAAAATTGTTATTATTTAGCTTATAATATTAGGTATAGGTATATAGATTACTGCGTATTATTAGCAAGAAGGCATTCTACATGAGATACTACCATACATCTTAGATTCAAAATAAATTAAATTAAGGTGAGCTTTTTTATAAAAATAAAGTGACTAAGCGAACTAACAGTCCACCTGATGGTACGTGGCTACTGCAGTCCATGGACACCTACAACAAATTTTAAAGAAAGAAGGCTACAGATACGTTGACCTCTCTGATGAATAAGATGGAATGGCTTTCGGCTTTTTTTTATAGGATAAAGGGGACAATCGTTTGTCACCCTTATTCTATAAAAAAAAACGAGCACACAGTCCACTTGATGGTAAGTGGATGCTGTGGCCCATAGACATCTACATCTATCCTCGATTACGAATCAAAATGCAGATGTGTTGTCACCCCTGAACACTAAGATGGAATGCCTCGTTTCCAGTAAAAAGGGTCTCCGGTTCTCTACACTCACCATACGAAACACAGCGGCGTTCAGCTGCTATATTACGCTGGTATTCTGTGAGAGCGTGGTCCTTCCCCGGTCGAGCCAACCCATTCGTGCTACAACTATACCAGTAATATAGCTGCAGCATGGCTCTACCACGTATAAAAGGCTAGTAATTATACTGGTTATTTACATCCTTCAGAACGGAACACAGCAGTGCAAGTACTGCTGCTTGGCGGCAAAAATAGGTACGGACTCCCAGGCACAAAGGAATCCTGCCACCTAGAAGGTCAGAGCCGTGGTAGGTCAGAGGCTAAACCATCAAGGGGATAAAATATTTGGAAGACTTGTTCTTGTCGAAGTTCGTCTACACGCACTGACTTAAGGGATGACGAAACCATGTATACATCGGCGCGTGCGTTTTTCGTGACACAGTAACGATAAATATATTAGTCTATGAACGATAACTGAGCTCGGTAGCGCGTCGGCGCCGCGCGCTCAGCGGCGATGACGCGCGGCGCGTTCGTTGACGTTCGTTCGTTCGTTCGTTATTCTAAAACGTTTATTTCCGGATTACAATAATGAGGACGATAGTAAAAAAAGGAGATCAGTAAGTAAAAGACAATGTTAATAATGATAATTATTAACATTGTATTTTACTTACCGATCTCCTTTCCGAAATCCACTTAGCAGACGACTGTACTTACCGTATAGAGCTCGGTATCGCAGTATGGTATTTTATTTCTCGCTGACGTACGCGACCGACCGTACGCAACCGACGTCAGCGTAGGAGGAGTTCAGGCCTAAGGCAACCATACATATTGGCCTGTCAGCGCTGACGATCAGCGCGACTCTAAAACCGGCTTTACGGATCATGAGATACAGCCCGCTGACAGACAGGCGGACGGACAGCGGAGGCTTAGTAATAGGGTGGTTACTCTTAGGGTACGGAACCCTAAAAATAGTTAATCAACCAAAAAACACTAAAACAACAGCGCATTTACAAATTATAATATTTTTTTATATTTATTTTCTTCAATACGTTTGCAAGCAAATAAATATTACTCGAATGATTTGCACTCGTATTTTTGCTTGAAGCCGTTTAGCTTTGATTAAAGTCTTATGTTTCTAAATTACGTGATTACAGCCACGGATGGAAGCCACTGACCCAAATTTTAAGAAACAAGTGCTTACTAAAAATACAACATATTTTTAAAAATAGAACATTTTGTAATAAACATAGTTTTGTAAACCGATATAAAAGTATCAGTTCACAAAACTATGTGTAGGTATTACAAAATCCTTTTTACTGACATTCATTCAGTCATTTTAGTAACATTTATATGACGACATTTACCTATTAAATACTTTGGGAAATACTTTACTAATATCGGTAATTTGATATTTTCGAAGTTCTAGACACTCAATTATTTTATAAAGAAACTCAACTTCATAAGAATATTTCGTTTCAATTCTATATACATACTTACATATTAGTTAACAGCGTTCGAGAGAGTCCGACGATAGAAATAAAATATATTTGCTGGCAAACTATTCTACAAGATGAAAAAGATAGAAACGATTTTATCGTATAAATAAGCGTGGTAAAAACAAAACGGACTGCAAAACGAGTAAATAAATCGCTACTGTTATGAACTACGTATTAGAATTTTATGGCTACGTTTATTCAAAATGTTTTGCCGTTTATATAAAGGCTACTAGCAGTATTAGATACCTACTAAAAAACCTGAATTCGAGTGTACACTTTTGAGATCTGATCCGATCAACTTACAAAGACTATTGAAATAACATTTAAATGCTTTTATTTCATCAAAATCTTGTTTCATACATCGCTAAAATTCAATTTTGCTGTACACGATGATTTTAAAGAAATTGATGTTCAAATAAAAACACAAATACTAATACTAAAATGCACACCATTTCTGAATCCGTACCCACTCCGCCGGCCAAACCGAAAGAGACGTGTATGTGTTATATTAAGCTCTATTTTCTTACGACTGATATTTGATTTAACATATTCAACGGATTCGTCTGAATAACCAAATAGATATCTATTCAACAGTCCTTATTAAAGTTGTTTTTTATATGCCCCTAATATGCCACTGTTGGACATTAGGCTCTTACTAGAGAACATAAAATCTCATTCCGATTGGCGACCGAGATACCAGAAATCTCGCACCGCCAAAGTGACAAACGAGTCTACAGACCACCTGATGGTAAGTGGCTCTTGCAGTTCATGGACACCTAAAGCCAACTTCAAACATAGAATGCTACAGATGCGTTGTCACCTATGAGGACTGAGATGGAATAAGAAAGACAAGAACACAGCAGTGCAAGCATTGCTATTTCCGAGATAGGTACCTACACAAACGGACTTCTAGACAGAAAAAGTCCTACCACAACTTAAACCCCGAGTCTGGATGTTTGTCTTTCCTGTCCCGCACGGAACAAGTATTTGTAAGCCATACAAATACTTGTTCCGTCTCAAACCCGCGGCCTCAGGCGCTGCAACTCATTGCTATGCCACTGCGCCACGGAGCCGTCGTCGACAACGAATTTTTATAAGAAGTAAGAGTAACTAATGAGCACACAGTCCACCTGAGTAATTGCTGTGACCCACAGTAACCTCCATTTATCTTTGATTTATAATCAAAATGCAGATTCATTGTCACCCCTAAGGACTAAGATGGAATGCCTCACAATCAATCAAATGGGTCTCCGGCTCTCGTCACTTGCCATAAGAAAGACAGTAGCATTAAACTGCATTTCATGCTAGTTTTTTGCTACAAATATATTATAGTATTTCTAACGTTACTGTGTTTCGTATAGTGAGTGTAGAGAACCGGAGATCCTTCTTACTGGAAATGAGGCATTCCATCTTAGTCCTCATGGGTGACAACGCATCTGCATTTTGTTTAATGTAGATGTCTATGGGCCGCAGCAACCACTTACCAGCAGGTGGACTGTGTGCTCGTTTTTCACCCTTATCCTATAAAAAAATGGTCATTCCTCAGTCGAGCCGACCCATTCGTGCTTCAGCCATAATACGCTGAAATGTAGCTCCGTCTCATTTATTTTCTCATTTGCATTGAGTAAATGCATTTTATGAAAATATTTTACCATATTTCTACTTAGATTATGTAAATTGATTGGATGAATCGTTTATTAAGGTTGACCTAAATAAATTCCTTTTTAAATCCTTAAATCATCACTTAATTTAAGAAGATCTGATGAAACATCTTAGGGAAATTCTAATACAAGTCCATAATTTAAAGCAGCTAGAGAACCCTCGACAAAACGTCGAGCTTATTTTCAAGTATCCGCATTGACAGCGACTACAGAATATCTTGTAACTTCTCACTTCGTTTGCGATGAAATCAACTCGATACGGTTCTGATACCGAACAAATTTAAACTCCATAGCGAGATTCTTTGTTTCATTAAATAAGATAATTTTAGTGTCGAAATGTTTCAAAGATTTTATACGGTAACAAAATTCATTAAAGAGACTCGAAATTATTTCAGAGAAATTCTAATTTTAAATTGATCACAGAAAACGTCAATTAACAACTGGATTAAATATTTCAAGGGAAATTTTAATGAATTACTAAAGAAATATACGAATATACTTTTAAAGGCCTTAGTGTACTGAGACTGTCGTCTTTAATTTGAAGAAAGTAATAAAGTATTTATTTGTTTTAATGCAAATAGTTTGAAATTCTTCTCTAATATCTATACATATACAAATTCAAATAAGGCAAATCCTAGCGAATAGCGAGAGATAAAGACTTATTATATCTTTTTCCTTACATACGGAAATGGACTGAATAGAATAGAATATTTTTAATTCAGTATAGATTATAAATAATTCTTATTAAAAGTAATTTTTTGCTATTACCACTGGCTCAGAAAGAAACCTCTATCCTGGGAAAAACCAGCAAAGTACCTAGCGGAATGTTTTTCCACAGTAACATTAAACAATATAATATAGGTTGTACAATTATTTACAAAACTCATTTAAGACACAGCTTGGAAGCGATCAACTCATTCCCAGGGATTCATAGGTTATTAACGATGTACCTATTTATATTTAAGCCCTTTTCATGAAGTCTTTGTTTAATTATTAATTATAAAATAAATTTGTTATAGACCGACCTTATATATTTTCTGAGACTGTTGTAATAGCATACTATACATCGCCCCATAAATTAATTACTGATTCTGTCACTAGTTTGTGTTTGTTCCTAGCTTGTGTGTCCTATAAAGTCTAGGCACAAAACATTTTCAACCAACTCACCTATTTTCTTTTTTAGTTGCCAGTGCTCATTACGACGATAAACATTTCTCACTTGACCGTCAAAATTATGCACTGCTGATAGATTAGGCGTAATAAATGACGAATATAGGGGACCGCAGCGCCGGCGCGGTCCCGAGTTCAACTGTGACAGGGCGTACGCTTACAATACTTTCCGTGTGTAATTCACAATAAAATACACGCTTTGTACACTGATTACGACACGCCGTTCTAAACACCAGTCGCATCATCCGATCGATGTTGCAATAAAAAAAGAATTCCACTCTCGATCACAGGTGGTATGATGGTATCCTTTCGAAGAACTACTCGAAATTGTGTAAAGCTTATTCCTACTGAATGTGCCAAAAGCAGTGTTATGTGATTAGTGTAATGCATTTTCTATAAATATTTATAGACAAATAATACGAAAACTTTCTTTTAAAGAGTTATATAATAAAACAACAAGGATCTTATAAAAGTATTGATTTTACTAGGAGCAAATAGTAGAAAGAAAAGGTTTACGTTTTATGCGGGAAAAGCAAATGGTTAATATAAAAACAGAAAAAACAAGGGTAAAATTTACGAGAGATCACCCGAATATTAAATCGCAAATATTGAGCGACGAATTCTTTGTAAGGGGCAACTCGTATGGACGAACGGAAAAATTATAATAAGATTGGCTTTCCGCAAAATCTTTCCTGTATAAAACGTTTCCAATACCATTACTTGTCACGTCAATATCTTTGCTGTTAAATATTATTTTATTAAAGATTTGTATCACCATCTCGTTTACGCCAGAAAAAAAATCCAGACCGGCGACGTGCGACAGCGATAAAGATGCGAGACGCTACAGCGGAAGTGGAATGTCCAATTAAAATAAACTTTTAAATTTATTTTTACAACAAATATTTTATATTACTTGGACACTTATTGACAATCCACCCTAAGGTATTACACAGGTATGACAGTGATAATATTTCTGGATAATGCAACTGTGAATTCCTCTCTAGAGCTGCTACTTTTTAACCGACTTCATAAAAGGAGGAGGTTCTCAATTCGACTGTATTTTTTCAGATTCAGATTCAGATTCTTTATTTGCCACAATGTAGGTACAGGTATAAGATGGTACATCACTAAGTGTTTCCGCTACATTCTACCTTACGGCATGCAAAGTCATAAAAACTAAAAGATACAATTCTGATAGCAAATTAACTACTAATATGTCATTCATATATAATGTAAATTCTCGTTTATGTCATTTACAATCTATTTTTAAATACATTTATCATTTAATAAGTCTTTTATACAATAATAACATTTTTCTAATAATAATGCAGTCAGCTTAAATTTAAATATTCTTATAGGATGTTCTTTAAAAGTGTGCGGAATTATAGGCCCCATTGACATAATATTTTATTTTTTGTTACAGATCTTATGAAGCGTTTTTGGGCCTTGAAAATCTCTTCCCTTTCACTACGATTGCCCCAGAATATTACCCCGAACCTTAAAATTGGCGCAACAAGTCCATGATAAGCTGTCAGGAGAGTACTTTTGTTTACTTTATGTGATAGGTAATACAGCACATAAGCTAACTTGCTCAGTTTGTTACAAATGCCTTCGGAATGAGGTTTCCAAGTGAGCTTGCTGTCAACTAATATACCTAGGAATTTTGCAATATTTGTTGAGTCCACATTTTGTCCATTATAACTAATCATTACGCTAGGCGAGGATGTCTGTTGGTAAAAGTGCATTACTTTTTTTTAGATTAATAACAAGTTATTAATGTCAAGCCATTTAATAATACTTTTTAATGTTTTATTAATCTCACCTTCATAATCAGTTATATCATTACATTACATTACATTTTTCATGTGCGTTACCTCTGAACTTTTTTCTAAGAGAACCGATTTTGATGATTCTTTTTTTATTTGAAAGCTAGTGCTTCTCATGTGGTCCCATATAAATGATCAAGATCAGACCAGTTGTTTTTGAGTTTTCCTTAATAATGCGTATTTAATTGACTTCGACTACATTGATGTTCTCATTTCATTTATATTGAAGTCGGTTGTACATAATTTTTAATTTTACTACTTGTGTAATTCTATTATGCACCAGGCTGAGCCAATTTCAAATAGTTTAATTTAACTTGCATTAAGAAACTATTGTGTAAGCATGTGTTGCTAACTGCGTTATATCGTAGACATATGCGGCTTTGTTTAGATTTGTTTAGATAAAATGAAAATATAAATTTAAATTTAACCACTGTTTTTCTACACATTTGTAAATATTTAACTCATGTTTCTTCGTAAACGTTAAATCGATGAACGGTGGATATATGACTTTAAGTTCGGTTTTGAATGTAAATGTAAAAGAGTTAGAGTTTCCATTATAGCCTATAAAAGTACACAGCCGAACATAGGCTCTCCCATAGATTGCCTCATAGGGGGGACTTTTTCATATTTGCTAGTCTTGGCAGGCGGGTTGGAAGCCACAGTTTTTTTATTATTCTGAGTTGTTATCAGGAAGATGCTGCTATCCATTTCCTGTTTTAGTTTCACCCCTTACGACATCCACGGGAAGATATGTGTGGAAGTGGATATTCTTACACTGTTACTACATGGTTAAGAATTATAGGAGTTTAGAAGAGTTAGATTTTAAACAGGTTTTAGGCTTTTTAGGCTTTTGTTAAGTCAGTGCACTTCACCATCTTAAGCTACATCACCACTTACCATCAGGTGGGGTTTTAGTTAAGCGCTGGCTTAGAATAATATAAAAAAACAGTAGATTTTATGAGAGTACAAGCGTAAATTGATTTTTTATACCTTTAAAATGGCAAGCCATAGTGCCGCCTACATGATGGTAAATGGCGACTGCAACCCATAGAAACTTGCAGCCAATTCAAAACAAAAGGTTACAGGTGCACAACATCTCAAGGTAAGATATTGTATTATTTATCAATCTAGATATCGTAAAGCTATATTATAGTTCATTTATTGGTTTTAACCGACTTCAAAAAAAGGAGGAGGCTTACAAAACGGCTGTTTGTTCTTCTTTTTGTATGTATGTTACGCGATTTCTTCGTCAAGTGTGAACCGATTTTGATGATTCTTTTTTTAACTTAATTGGTTAGTAATAGGTCGGGGGAAAAGTTTCTTCGTATTTTGTTTGCATAAAATTGAAGAAAAATCTGTTTGGTTGTACTGTTTGTCTCTGGCTGGTTTTAATATCAATACATATAGGACATTAAGAAAAAGGAAAATAAAAAAGTAAAAACACTTTCCTGCCATACAAAAAAGAGAAAAATGCGACTCAAGCCGCGAAAAAATTTGTAACGTTTATGGACCTAATGCAGCGTCAGCAAGAGTAGCACAAAGTTGGTTCAAGAGTTTTCAGTCCGGGAATTTTGATGTCAAATATGCAGGTCGCTCTGGTCGCCCTCATAAGGATAAAGTCGATGCCATTTTTGAAAAAGTGGAGCAAGATCGGCATATTAGTAGTTAAGACATATCCGAGGAATTGAGGATTGACCACAAAACAGTTTTGACCCATTTGAAAAAGTCTGGCTATTCAAAAAAGCTCGATATTTGGGTGCCACACGAGCTCACTGAAAGAAACTTAATGAATCGTGTACTCATTTGCGATTCTCTATTGAAACGTAATGAAAACGAACCATTTTTGAAAAGATTGATCACTGGTGATGAAAAGTGAATCACTTACGGCAAGAACGTGCGAAAAAGATCATGGTCAAAGGGTAGTCAAGCTCCACAGAATGTAGCGAAACCCGGATTAACACGCAATAAGGTGATGCTGTGTGTATGGTGGGATTGGAAGGGCATCGTTTATTATGAGCTTTTACCGCCTGGCAAAACCATCGATTCGGATCTCTACTGCCAACAACTAATGAAACTCAAGCAAGAAATTAAGAAAAAACGGCCGTAATTGATCAACAGAAAAGGAGTGGTCTTTCATCATGATAACGCCAGACCACACACATTTTTGGCCACTCAGCAAAAATTGAGGGAGCTTGGTTGGGAAGTGTTAAAACATCTACCATATAGTCCTGACTTTACACCCTCAGATTTTCACCTGTTTCGGTCTCTTCAGAATTCTTTGGGTAGTGTTAGGATAACATCAAGAGAGAACTGTCAAAACTACTTGTTGCATTTTTTTGATCAAAAATCCTTAGATTTCTACAGCAACGGGATTATGTCACTACCTACAAGATGGCAACAAATGATCGAACAAAATGGCACATATATAGATAATATAATTAAATAAAATTAAACTTGAAAAAAAATGTCTTGAATTTGTATATAAAATACGAAGAAAATTTTTTCCCGGACCTTATAAATATACTTGCAGTATTCGTAATATAGCTATCGCGGTATATGTCGGACGTAAACAATTATTTTTCTAGAATATATTCTTAAAACAAATGTCACTACCATTTTACGAATGTTATCACAATTAAAGTTTAATGTTGTTACGTTTTAATAAATAAATATAAACAATGTATGTGAGCAGGTTATCGAAGTTAATAAAATTGATTAATTATATAAAAATGTACAGTATAAGTGTTACCTGGTAAAACATAAAAGACGTTATAGTTAAATTTTACATCTAGACCTTATCACGATGTACCAGTATAACTAATTAGCACCTCATTGGTGGCTGTAAGATGAACAAATTATTACGGTCTCGCGTCATATAAACCTTGACTTCAAGCCTTGATGATCTCCTAGCTTGGTAGTCAGTGTACCAATCTTGAGTTGTGAACTAAGGGTCATATATAAGAATTAACACCTGAGTCAATATTTATGAAAATACTTCGTTAGCGGTTTTCAGTTACGATTTCTTTTTCTAGGCGCATTATGTGTGATTCCGAATTTCTAACACTGCAATCGATTTTATCAAATTAAATACAAATGTCTATGTCGTCGCTATATGTCTATTTAAAAAACTTTAAAGCTTTTAAAGCTGCGTTGTCGCCGATAGCTAAATAAAAGGTTTTAACATCCAAAAACGTCACAGCGCGCATTACCGTTCGGGTTCTCTGATTGATTCACAATGCATTGTACACAGACAAGGTGTGCCGGATTGTCAGTTTAAATATTTGAGAGCAAATGGGTGAACTGTGTTCCAACCATCCATCACTATGTTACGTGTCACTCTGTCTATTCAACTTGGTTTTATTAAGCGATCAAAAGTAGGGCAGGAAAAGTAAAGCGGCAACAATTTGTCACTGTTGCCGTGATTATTATTAATTATTATTGTTTTCGGTTACTGGGAATGGCTTTTAACAAAACATAATATTCAAATATAGAAACACTTCTTTTTTTTATAGAATACGGATGACAAACGAGCACATAGTCCACCTGATGGTAAGTGGATGCTGTGGCCTATAGACATCTAAATTTTTCTTCGATTACGAATCAAAATGCAGATGGAATGCCTCAATATCGAAAAGTGAAAAGGGTCCCCAGTTCTCTACACTCACCGTATTACTTGTAACTATTGTACTATACCCACCTGCCCGACGATGAAGAAAAACATTGCGAGGAAACCCACATTACTGAGGAACAAAATATTTCGAGGACAATTGTAGTCACGTAGACTAATTGCTCCATATGAGTAATGAGAGGAGGCCTGTGCCCAACATTGGGATGTTACCGTTACCGTTATAGCATATTAAAGTCCACTGCTAAACATAGGCCTCCATCATAGATTGCCTCATAGGGGGGATATTTGCCAATTTTTTTACTCAATAATATTATATTTTGAATGTCGTTAATTATGCAATAATTAGCATAAAGTAATATAGACGTCCCGGTTATATGTATACATAGTAATGTAATATAATATACATAATAACTCCACCGCGTAGTGGCGGTGTAAGAATATCCACTAAACCATATCGTCCCGTAGGTTTCGTAAGTATCGACAGAGGGAAACAAACCAGGACATGGGCAAAAGGATAGTAACAACTATAAAAAAGAACTACGGTTGCCAATTAGCATATGAGGCAATCTATGGGGGAAGTCTGTGTTCAGCGGTGGATTTTGATAGGCTGTAAATCTATCTATATAAAATACAAAAAATGTTCTACCTATGTCCGTTATAGATTTTGAAACCATCCAACCGATGCGCCCCAAACCCAAAAAAATTAGAAAGGCGACGTACGAAACGCAGCAGCATTAATCGGCTATTTCACGCTCGTATGTGTGTGTGAGGGCATGGTCCTTCCCCGGTCGAGCCGACCCATTCGTGCTAAAACTATAACATAGCTACAGCGTGGCTCTACCACTTATAAATTTTCTCATTTTCTCTTTATAAAAGCAAGGGTGGCCGCCTGATGGTAAAATGATCGTGTGACCCATATACAACGTCTATCCATTTGTCACCTAGCCTTTAAAAGTCCAGTCCACATAGGCCTCACCCATAGATTGCCTCATAGTGGGATTTTACTATAGTTGCCACGCTTGGCAGGTGGTTTGACAACCATTGTTTTTTATCTTTTTGAGTTGTTATCAGGAACATACTGTTGGCCATATTCCGTTTCATTTCCCTCTGTCGCCTCTAACGACACCGCCGAAAGCTTCCTTGATTAAGAATCAAATCAATCTCTGTAGATTAATATGACATGCTACGTTGTGATGTAGACGTACTAGAATAATTATAATTTTTAGCAAAAAGTAAAAACCGACTTCAAATTGCTAAAAAAGAAGTTATTTATTCGCCACCCTCAGAGGTGAATTTTTTTTCAAATTTGTATGGGATCACCCTTGAAATATAACCTATTTAATAAAAGAATCATCAAAATTGGTTCACAATCTGCGACGATATCGCGTAATATACGTACAAGAAAATATACACTCATATTGAGAACCTCCTTCTTTTTGAAGTCGGTTAAAAAGGGTCTCCAGTTCTTTATAACCGCTATCGCCAATCACTACATGAGTCACAGAAGCATTATCCTGCTTACGCCGCTATTCTGTGAGAAAGTGTGGAGAATTCTGTGGGAAAATGTTCGAGCTGGCCTATGCTATACGAGTAGGTACCACAGCACGACGTGGCTCTACCACACAAAAAAACTGATGTATGGCGTCTAATTAAAAGTAAATTTTAATTAGACGCCATACATAACTTGATCAGATTTTTTTAAATAAAATTGCATTGTCGGATTTATAAACATTGGATTTAATATAGCTTTTTCGTTAATAGGATTACTTAATAATTACTCCACTAATGAATCTCTTATATAATGTTACCTGAAATAAGAAAAAGGATAACAAAAAATTATTAGCACCATTAAGTAAGGTAGGGTTCCGCTTACAAAAATGCTTTTGACTGAACCATTGTCATGTTATAATTTATTCGGCGAGAGCTATTTTACATTTTCCCAAATTACATTAAATTTAAAAAAATAAGGGGGTGGGAAACATCAACTTGTTTGCTTAAATTAGTATAAAGAACCTAATAGTTATTTGGCCGTCGAAAGAGAAGGGGAGATCTCTCAATGGACAGGGTTCAGCCCGAGGAGACAGTCAAATATTTTTAACTTTCTATCATATAGTATTTTTATATAATAAGTGTGACAAACGAGCACACAATCCACCTGACGGTAAATGGATATTGTGGCCCATAGACATATCTACATTTATCCGCGAATATGGATCAAAATGTATAATATCATCCCTAAGTACGAACATGGAATGCCCCGTATTCAGTAAAAAGGATCTACTGTCGCTTCATCATCGTTCGATTCATATCTTTCTTCTGGTACGTTTTCAACTCAAAAAGCTTTATGTACACAATAAAAGGTAAAATAACATAAAAAATATTCCTGTACCAGCCATCTAAAGTTATTACACAATAAACCTTCATTCCATTCGACTACTGTAGTGAACCAATAACATAAGCTTATATAACATGACTGGTAGATAATGCCTTAAGGCGCTAAGTCCACCGTTGTACATTTTTGTGCAACGGAGTTTAAATAAATAAATGTAAAGCTTACCTGGAGCTGTTAGTAAGAATATTAGTAATCTTAATAGCATTGCTGTTTTTTTTTAAAAAAAAACAATATCTCTTGTGGGAAGACTGATATAAGCTGGAATGCGAAAAAACATAATAACCATAATATTCCCACCCAAACAAAGCCATAAAATGGTTAGTTTGGTTGGAAAATTTCAATATAAGAGCGTGATTGTCCGAATTTGAAACGTATGTTGTATGTTATCATTGGAGCGAGGAAAGCCGTGTCAATAAAATGAACGGAAATGTGCTTGTCAGAGTAACGCAATGCGTGGGCGCACCCCTTTACAATTCGCTTACGCGGTAAAAATGAACGTGATGCCATCCGGTTACAAACTAATATAGTTCCATTCTAATTCACTAATCTATGTATTTCTATACCATCACGGCTACTATAGAAGACGGATTCTTACAACCATTACAACGATTTTTACCGATAAATGTGACACGCAAGGACACAACCCACGAATAGTAAGTAATTTTCGTGGCCCATATACACCTACTCCTATCCTCGTTTAAGAATTAAAATGCAAATGTTATATTATACCGGGTTATTTTGCAATAACCGGCTAAATTTGCAGAGAAGGTTCAGAATAAGTAATATTGGCAAATGGTGAAGAAAAATTAATAAAAAAATCTCAATAATTCTGTCCTATTTATCTTTTAAATTGAAAATGCGTGGTAATGCATTATTTTTAATGATTTTACTGTGCACGCACACATTCGTAAGGATCGATCGGTAGGCAAAAACGTTGTTGCTCATAAATCACATTCAATTTGGGATAATTTCAAATAAAAGTAGAAGCCTTATCTACTCGTATTTTCAAAAACTACAATAAACGTATATCATTATTTATATATTTCAACTTAAGTTTAAAATTTGACTACTCTTTGAAAAATAACCCTGTCTAAAACTTATTTCATATACTTATGTACATATGCCATATATGAAAAACTTGAGCGTTTTTATATTTAATAAAGATAAACCGACATGATGATATCTTCTTACCTATTCGTAGCTTGGTAAAAGACACTCACTTCCGAATGCTATTGGAAGTTGTCAAGAGCGCGTACAAAGCCATAAAAAAACCTATTTCACCCCCGCGACTTACCACCCCCTGCTCTGCACTCATAATACATATTTTTAATTCTTTACTGAAACAAAACAAGCTTCTGGTTCGAGTACAATTGTGAAGATCGACCGTGTCTTTCGGAATAAAAATGATGTATGCGCCAAAAATATTTTAAATGAATATCTCCTAACCTAATAACAAATTTTGCAAATGTTATTTTTAAAATTTTGAATGTATGTGTTATCTATTTTCTTTCCTTTAGATCCGCATCCTATTGAGAACAGAAATAAAATAGCGGAAAAACTAAGTTTAGTTTTTCCGCTATTTTTTAGTAACTGAGTTTTTTTCTCTCGAGAAAATATTATCCTAATATGTATTTGAAAAGTAACAGCATTTAAAATGACAATAAATAATGCTTGGATATCTTTATTTTCAATTTTAAACTTGATTTACTACCGTAAATTAAATTCTACTTTACATGACTCTGCTTTGTGCGCAGCCTTAACCAAGCAGAAAAATGCTTTAGGGCCCCAAGTGTGCACGGTGTGCACAGCCTTAACCATACAGTAAAATGCTTTATTACATTATATCACTCAAGTAAGTTTCCTCTAATGCTTATGTAGTGAAAAAATTTTGTGAAGACTTTGCATTTTAGAAGACACTGGGATAAGAATACAACTAGAGCCGATTGTATTTTAGCAAATCAACTGGGAGTTCGTATTTCAGCTGAAGCCAATATATTTTGTATTTTTTATGTTCAAAACCTACGGATCCACGACTCATTAGTAAGATACTTTTATCACTAAAGTATAGTTTTATCATAATATACCACTATTTGCGCTGATATCTCACAGATTACCAGAGTAAAATAGCAGCTTAATGAAGCTGTGTTTTTACAGGCAACGAGGCATTCCATTTAATGGCCGGTTTACATTATTTTAGTCTTCAGGAGAGTGTTTTAGAAGAGTACATTAGTAGAAACGTGTAAACGAGTAAACTCGCTTTAGTACGGATTCTACTTACGATTCTCGCCTTTCTGGCAAATAGAATATTTTTTATTTCTGTTGCGAGTGACATTAATGCACTCGCATTCGGGTGCTACTTACTACTTATATACTTTCCTAATGCAACTAAGATAACTTAAATCGCCCATTATTCCTCGAAATTACAAAGCATCTGCATCTTAATCGATGATGGTTGAAGAGTCGAAGGTGTCTATGGGTCACAGCATCTAATTAGAAACAGGTGGACTGTGTGAGCCCACACTGTGTTAAAAAAAAGCGTTCGTCATTCTTACATATAAAAAACATATAAGTATGTATACGAAATATAAGGCGGGTGATATGTTGATAACACATCACTCATTGTAAAAAATTCCTAGACTGTGTCTGTCTGCAACTATTATCACATTTTTCAAAAATGACTATATTTTATAAATTAAGTATATTAATAACATAACATACATAAACACTCACGCCTGTCACCCAGAGGGGTAGGCAGAGACTACGGACTTCCACTTGGCACGATCCTGGCACACCTTTCTCGCCTCCTTTACATCCATATATCTACGCATACACGCTCGTCGGTTAAGGGTACTCCTAATCTGGCCCATTTTCAATATATCGCCAATTTGGTCGATAAACCTTCGTCTAGGGCGTCCCTTTCCGACTCTGCCGTTCACTTCTGCAGCATGAATTTGCTTTGTCACTCTTTCTTCGTTCATTCTTTCTACATGACCAAACCACCGAAGCATTCCTTTCTTAATCCTGGTCACAACGTCATCTTGCAAACCACACTTTTTTCTTATCACACTATTTCTCACCCTGTCATTCAGATTCAGCCTTAGCATACTCCTTAATGACCGCATTTCTACAGCATTTATTCTACTCTCATGCTTCTTCTGCCAGACCCAACTTTCACTACCATACATTAAAGTAGGGACTAACACAGCATTGTGAATTGCCAAACGTGCCTTTTTTGACACATTCTGACTCTTCACAATAGCTTGTAGAGCCCCATTCACTCTATTTCCTGCGTTCACTCGTCGTTCTATATCCTTATCATATCTACCATCCCTGCTAAATAAACATCCCAAATATACAAACTCATCCACTTGCTCAATCAACTCCCCTTCTATTCTTATTTCACATAATGTTTTACTTTCTACTCTTTCAAAAACCATCACTTTCGTCTTACTTGCGTTCACTTTCATACCTCTTTCTTTTAATGACCGGTTCATTAAAGTAACCATCATTTGCAACTCGGCCGCCGACGATGCAAATATGACTTGATCATCGGCGTACAAAAGGCATTTGACGGTTAACTCACCCATTCTCAACCCACATTCTTCAACTTTCAAAGTTTGCAAACAACTGTCCATAAATAGGTTAAACAGCCAGGGGGAAGCTACACAGCCCTGTCTGACACCTTTTTGGATGCCAAACCAGTCCGAGTAGACCCCGTTGATCCTGACACAAGCACTAGAGTCCCTATAAAGAGACTTCAATGCCTGTATCAAACCAGCGCTCAAACCAAATGAGTTAAGTGTTTGCCATAACACATTCCGTCCACTCTGTCATAAGCCTTTTCCAAGTCCATGAAAGCACAAAAAACTTTCTGGTTTTTGGCCAAAAACTTCTCCGCAATCATGCGCATGGAAAATACTTGATCCGTACACCCCACCCCATTCCCTTTCTAAATCCAGCTTGCACATCCCAAATTTTTCCATCAGTTTCTTCCATAACTCTTTCAATTAACACCTTAGCATGCAGTTTACCCACAATGCTAAGCAAGCTGATACCACGGTAGTTTTTTACAGTCCTGCTGTGACCCTTTTCCTAGTATATTAATAGATGTTTAATTAACATGCAATACGTAAGTATTGCATTTAATATACTATTTTATGTTTTAGATGATGTATGAACTACTAGCTGTCTCCCGCGACTTCGCCCGCGTGGAATTTACTACGATTTCATGGGTTTTAATTTATTTGCGCGGAACCTAACTATTTTTCTAAAATAAAAGTATCCTAAGTTACTCCTTATAACATCAGCTATCTGCCAGTGAGAGTCCCGTCAAAATCAGTCCAGCCGTTTCGGAGATTAGCCCGAACAAACAGACAGACAAACAGACAAAAATTTTAAAAATTGTTTTTTTGGTTTTAATACCGTATATAATTTCATATGCATTAAGTAAAAAGCTGTTATTTTAACATTACAAACAGACACTTCCAATTTTATTTATTTGTATAGATATGTGAAGCAACGAATTAAATTTCTTCGTTCTTTCTAATTTTAAACATGTGGGATATTATATAACAATGTACATTAATTAGCATGAAATAGAAAAGATGTTCCAGCTGATATGACACACCAATAAGACCAATAGCTAGGATGGCGAGTACAGAACCAATACCTTTGTCCCGGGCGGAGTTTAATATCCCCAGTCCAGATAGACCAGAGGTTACTTGGACCATTTACTAGAACTTTTTATTAAAATTTTGCTTTTATGTTTTAATTCAAAAGAACTGTAAAAATTCTAACATAATAACGGCTCAACTGTAATACCGAGTGCAGTTCGTGGTTTTTTTGGTGGTATTGAATTACTTTTGACGCCTTAAAACAGCCAATATAAAAGTTGACAAGACATAGGTCAATATAATGTTGCACATAAACATAATCATCAGCCAATAACAGCCTACTGCTGTATGAAGGCCCCTCTCAATTTGTGTCCGATATTATATATTTACATATTATTGTATTTGAACAATAAATAATGAAAACATCGATTTATAATGTTGTTTGTACGCTATGACCAAAACAAACAAACATTTCAGGTTTTTTTTCTTTTACTACCACCTCCTAAGATACCACTTACCTTAGAACCAAGACAATAAAACATTACCTAAATATCTGGTTTAAAAGAAGATAATTGGTCATAATATGTAAGGAACCGTCATAATTTGAAACAATCCTGTAGTGGCGGTGTAAGAATATCCACTACCCCATATCGTCACGTGGGTGTCGTTAAAGGCGACAGAGGGAAACTGAAACAGAAGATGGGCAACAACGTTTTCCTGATAACAATTCAAAGTAAAAAAAACTGCGGTTGTTAACCCGCCTACCAAGCATGGCAACAATGGCAAAATCCACCTTATTAGGCGAACTATGGGGGAGGCCTATTTTCACAAGAAGACTTTTATAGGCTGTAATGGTAATTGATATACGGAACCCTAACAGAGCGAAGCCCGACTCTTACTCGACCGGCTTTTTAATAAATATCTGAGAGATGTGAAAAAATATAATAATTATTTTATAATTATTAAAAGATTTTTACAAGTATACAAAAATTTACTGAGAAGATTCTATTATTAGGAAAATTCAAAACTTTATGTTGTTTGTTGGGCATAAGCCTAGTGAAAAAGCTAAGTGAAAACAAACCGAACGTACATAATATTAATATACACGTTTATTCTTACCACAAACCAAGTTACTTTTTAGTTATTCTCGTAAGTAAGCAGCAGCTAGCAGCTTAAACATTATCATTATAGCCCTTCACATATCCACTGCTAAACATAGGCCTCTCCCTTAGATTGATTCTTAGAGGAGATATTTGCCATAGTTGCAACGCTTGGCAAGCGGGTTGGCAACAGCAGTTTTTTTATTTTTAGACGTTATTAGGAAGACGTTGCTGACCATCCCCTGATTTGTTTCCCTCTGTCGCCTCTATCGATCAGCTGTGGACTTTAATAGGCTGTAACGGTAATTCCTTTCATATATTTTTTTATAGGATAATGGTGACAAACGAGCACACAGTCCATCTGATGGTAAGTAGTTGCTGTAGCGCATAGACATCTACATCTATCCTCGACTACGAATCAAAATGCAGATGCATTGACACCCGTGAGGACTGATGGAATGCCTCGTTTCCAGTAAAAGGGGTCTCCGGTTCTCTACACTCACCATACGAAACACAGCAGCATTAAGGTAATGTAATGGTATTCTGTGAGAGCGTGGCCCTTCCGCGGTCTAGCCGACCCATTCTATACTACTATATATAGCTGCAGCATGGCTCTGCCACGTATAAAATATAAAATATATTCTTTCTTTATTCTTCTTTACCGGTCCGTAAAAGTGAACTGCTCAATCATCACGCTTAGCAAGGAGAGTAACGATCACAGTGCCAGAAGAACAGATTAACTAATAGTTATACGGAAGCCTCGCACATTCGACGATACGCTCGTTACCAGTATGAGTATTTTACGTTTGGCAAAACGATAGTTATACTTACGTAAGTAATAATAGTTACTACGTAGTAACTATTATCTAATCTGTGGTTATACCGCCATATATCGAAAGCCTTTTTTGGACGGGGCCCACGGGAATTCATTCCAATTCATCAGAACAAGCCATCCGTAAAATCAGTTTAATCTAATAAGTAATTTTGGCGTTGATATAAGAAATATTTATGGCTCTATTGTGGTTAATTTATTTGTATAGCTAACAACAATGTAAATTTTTTGCAGGCCCAATTCCCTTTATTTTCGTATATCGACGAAGTGACCGAATCGAACCATGTATGGATTGTTGTACATTTTACTGCAATATGCGGGTGCATTGACCCATTACAAATAAATAGCTGCCCACAATGTGCGTATGTGTGCTTCAGATCATTCAACGTAACGTTACATTGTTTATTTAAATAGGAAACGTTTTCCTACAAAATCATTAGCTCCCACTGGCCAGTCTTTGCTTATGATGTTGGAAGTGATTTGGTTTTCATTTCAGTCACATAAACGTTGAAAGTAATGTTTCGCTTATTTATTTTTGTAATAATATTGCAGAACTTTTAAATTATTCGAATCTAAATCGACATTTTATATTTAAAAATAGATCTTAACTAGACATGATTTAATCATTTATTTTTGAAAACACATCTGCATGATATGCATAGCAGTCTAATGACATAAGTTATGTTATAATTAAATTAGTAGATTCGTTAGCGGTATCTCATGAGGTGGATAATTTCCATTACATTCGCACCAATACATATATTGACTGGAATGCAAAAATATTCCACACAATAGAACACCTACTAGGAATATACATTTCTTATTTCAATAATGTTTTAACAATGTTTTGATGGGATTGAAAGGTTTTTTATCATAATATTTGAGGAGGTCAAAGCTCGCGAACCTAATACGACGGCGCGAAAGTTGCTAACTCAGTGAAATGTCTGAGCTTGATAAAAATATTCGCAATGCTCCAGGAATAAAAAACGATTTACGATTTTTACAACCAGCCTTTTAATTTGAGAAATGAATTAAGGCTTTATAATACAAAACTTATCTCTTTCATCCAATATTCTATAAACATTCAGGGAAGTATCTGCAAAAGTGTTAATGGCATCCGACAAATAGGTAATTTAATTTGAAATTATTGTTTCAAAATTCAGTTAAGTGTGCTCTGTGCCAGCTATGCACAATTAGCGTGTCATGATAACCTCGTAAACCTTACCCTTTACCTCGCAAACTTATCTCCTTATGTCGAAAATTCGAGTTTTTAAGCTCGCCTCGGTTTTTGGGTAACCGTATTTTATAACTATACTAAACTTTAATCTTCTACGTGGGACACTCTTAAAGTAAAACCTGTGTGTTCCAGATAGACAGTAAAACACAGAGGTGATTTCGAAAATGTTTCGGTTTGCTGAATTTGGCACGGACCATTCAAAATATATTCAAACCGAAAATGTAGAATAGATCTACGGTGCGGCATATTGCTATCGCCAATACACGTTACGGCAAATTTCATCTCAATTAAGAGAAGTAAAAAGTGTTTATTTTATAGCGTAATAATACAAATACATTTTATATAGATAATATTCTGTGTGGGTTATGAACAATGGGCGGAAATTTACGACCTCCGAACCTTTCGACACAGAGCAATAAAAAATCGCGACACCTTCTGAAAATGGTGTGGTATAAATTATATATTTCCAAGTTTATAGCTTATAACAATACTCTAATGTGGTTCTCCACGGGGTTGCGTATTCAAGTGGTCATGTGAGGAAATGGTCGGAACATTATATTACCTACTTACTAGGTAACAGTTAACGACC
Source organism: Parnassius orleans (assembly GCA_029286625.1). Classification (NCBI taxonomy): domain Eukaryota; kingdom Metazoa; phylum Arthropoda; class Insecta; order Lepidoptera; family Papilionidae; genus Parnassius; species Parnassius orleans. The sequence goes on along the minus strand of JAGSMP010000027.1, from coordinate 373,617 downwards.
GCATTTTTTTGTACAAGTAAGGGTGTAAACGAGCACGCTTACCCATAGACACTTATATAAATCTATTTTCGATTAAGAATCAAAATGGAGATGAGATAACTTAGTACAGAAGGCTCACTCAGCGCAACGCCTTTCGATCATGCACACATAGGTTATAACTTATAACCAAGCTTAAAAATCTCCTATACTAATTCTTATGCATAATGTTTTTTTTTAAATTCGTTTGCCTGAACATGACGTATCAATAATATATGTACAAAAAATACAAAATTAAATCGATTTTTGATTTAATCTATATAATAATAAATAATAAATAGAAATTAAAAAAACTATTTCGAAGACAACATGTTTGTGATGTCCGCCAACACGCATTGGGCAGCGCAGCGCACACTTCCTTGCCCTAAAATCCTCTCAGAAATGAGAGCTTGTGATCAGCAGTGGGACGTATATAGGCTGCAACTTTACTTTAGTTTTTACTAAATTAATAAATTGTATGTGACATTTATCATGAAAGGAACTATCTCTTAATATACAGGTCTCCCAGTTCAGTAGCTATACCTAAGGCTTAAATAAAAACATGCGTTTTTAAAGTTGGTAAATATAACTTTGCTTATATCCGCTTAATGAAATAAAATGATGTGTCATACCTAGTTTGACTTGGAGTCGTAGCGGTCAGCCACCGCAGTCTTCTTCACCTGAGGACGCCTCGTGTAGAGGCGAAACATGTGTCGTATTATCGACGATGGTGTGTCTTTCCTAGTGTAGTGGTGTTGGAAGTAATGGTGCTGGAATTAGTGGTGACGGATAGTGCACGCAATTGAGGGAGGGCGGGAGGTGCTCTTAAAACTAGGTAAGACACTTCATATTGTTTCATTAAGCGGATATAAGCAAAGTATTTTTACCAACTTTAACCCTTTCCTGTCCCGTGCACTACATATAGGTCATTGCTATTGTCTTACTATTGTGTCTGAAAACCGGACAGTGAAAGTGTTAAAATAATGGATTTCCGCAAGTAACGCAGTAACGCCCGATACTATTAATTAACATGCGTTTTAATTTATAATAGGATATTGTTATTTTACATAATATTATAATATGTTTCGGCATAAATAAAGATAACGCTTTACCTTTAATTTCCGATAAAGGCAGTAGATTAACATTCTTTTTTGTTTTTTATTATTTTTTAAATTGCATGTTAGTTTCTCGATAGCCTTTAGTATTTTCTTGCTGACTTTGTTAATTGTTCTCTGCTTCGGATCGTTGTACTTCGTTCGTGGACCACCGACGATTTTCTCGCAACCCGAGTCTGTACTGTCATCGCTTTCTGTTGCAGACGATTCGGATACAGGATAAAATATGTATGGACTACTTGCAAAACACGGTGAATTCATACCACTACACTTTTATCTTTGAACTTTAAAAAATAATTAGTTTGCATATACCAGGCTTGGTTCCTACTTAAATTAAAAAAATCTCACCAAAACGATTTATATATATGCATATATTTGGATCATTCAGTCTGAATATGAATATAATGATATAAGAAAATAAACCTTTATTATAAACGAAATAATTTTTTTTTTTATAGACAACCGAGCACAACGAGGTTCAACAGGACGTTGCACAAAGCCGACGGCGGTACTGCCCAAGATGTGGGATATAAGAATCCAGAACGTCTGCGAACCGTAAAACCACACCTTGGCAAGCCTATGGGACCTCGACTTGTCTGAAATATAATTACATGTAAATTATCACGTCAAGGAACATATTACCTATTCTTTGAAAACAAAGGGTAATATTTGATACATGATTAACCGTTTTCGAGGCTATCGTACGATGCTATGGTAAAATGACACATGATATTATGTTGGTAATAGTCATCATCATCATCATTACAGCCCTTCACAAGTCCACGGCTGAACATAATCCTCCCCCTAATAACGCCACAAAGCACGGTCTCGAGCCACCTGCATCCATTGACTTCCTGCATGTCTTACCAGGTAGTCACTCCATCTAGTGTGGGACACTTCGCTTGCCGGTACGAGGCTGCCACTCGAGAAACTTTATTTCCCATCGGTTGTCGGTTCTTTGAGCTATATGGCCGGCCCATTGCCAATTCAGCATACTAATTCTTTGGGCTATGTCGGTTACTCTGGTTCTACAGCGGATATCCTCGTTTTTATGTTGGTAATAGTGAATAATTATAACGAATTTTATTAAAATAAAGTTTTATATAGTAGTCCACGTACTTCGTCTTTAGAATAGGACAATATTAGCCCACACAATAAGAGCACGTGGTTTAATGGTCAAAATTATTGAATGGTGAAATAAAATTGCTAAGTTCAATAAAAATCTCTGCCGAATTAAAATCTATTTTACACCACTAAATAGTAACGCTCCCGCGCCGCCCGGCTAGCCGGCATAACCTTGTATTGAACATGGTTCATGGTCCAGTAAGTGCATCGTATACCTCGTACGCAAATGACAACTTTCGATTAAATTCGGGGAGATCGGGATGATTTCATACCGGAATAGCATCATCGTCATCTTCCGGTATTAACCAGATTAAATAAATAGACAATTTACCAATTAATTTTTATATTCTTATCATTCGTAATATCCTTTATTTAAATCACACTTTTATTTTACAACACGCACAAAAGATAATTTTATTGTCTTAAGTTATATTAGGATCATAATTACTCGTGTAAGTACAAGATATTCAAATAAATCGAAAAATAAAATTAGCTCTACAAATTCCCATTTTGTGTATTTTCTCATTTATTACTGGCAATAGAAAATTCTTACACAGCTAGTTATTAATCCGCACCAATTGTTCTTAGCCGTCTCAAACAAAACCCTCTCGAAATGAAGTGGTTCATTCGACGGAGCACAAAACAAAAGCGATCTCATAAACTTAACTAGTGTTGGATAATTAATTTACCGTTGGATATAATAGAAACAGTATAAAGTATGTTACTGCGAAACAAATACTTAGCTAAATCTAATCTTAGGTTCTTGTGGAAAATAAAATACAATAAATCGAGATATATTAATTTATCGTTCAGGTGCTTTTAGATTGTGCTTTATATTACAATTATATTTTATTAAAGTACTCTAAAGCGATCTGAAGGGGAATTAAATAAAAAAATTCCACTACACAACCTAATATATAAATTATAGACACATATTAAATTAAATTGTTTTGCGCCTGACATAATAATATAGCAAGACTTTCATAGCAAGAATTTTGATATTTTTTTTTATAGAATATAATCCAAATAATTAAATCCTACACTCGTATTGTACTGTGGCGGTCACATTACTACGCTGCTGTGGTCGTGTCTTGGGTGGGAATGGCAAGAGTCAACATTTATGCAAGAGCACAAGTTTTATAATGAATAAAAGCTTTACAAATTTGGGTGTGTTGTGAATGTAGCAACAGTTTATTATGGGAGTACACCATGTATTCCTATGGGTATTAATTGTTTTGATGGTAAATCTCTCTTACAAAAGAATCCGTCATACACCAGAGCTAAATTAAGAAGGATCGTATGGCTTTCAATGTATGGCAGATATAATGTTTTGTATGTTGGATGTAATGTCAAGGATGCGAACCATGTTGCATACTGCGATCGCCAATTCAGGATTTTTTTACTTTTTTTTATAGAATAAGGGTGACAAACGAGAACACAGTCCACCTGATAGTAAGTGGATGACGTAGCCCATAGACATCCAGACTAAAGAATATAGAGTCGGTATAATCACAGGCTGTGGGGCATTCCATCTTAGTCGTCAGAGGTGACAGCGCATTATATTTGAAGTTAGCTGCAGGCAGTCCATGGACTGCAGTACCCACTTACCAACAGGTGGATCGGCTAAATACCATAAGGTGGACTGTTACTTTGTTTGTCATTTCATATTTTAAAAAATATGGAGATAAGGTACATTTACCTTCAATTAAAAATCAAAATGCAGATGCGTTGTCACTCCTGGGGACTGATATCGAAGGCCTCATTTCCAGTAAAAAGGGTATCTGGTTCTCTACACTCACCGTACGAAACACAGCAGCATTAAGCTGCTATTTACGCTGGTATTCTGTGAGAGCGTGGTCCTACCCCGGTCGAGCCGACCCATTCGTGCTGCAACCACAATATAGCTGCAACATGGCTCTACCATATTTGCTGTATTCCTGGCTGATCTAACGCAAAATATATCAAATATTATATAATATACCTATCTTTTATAACATAATTGGGCATCCGTTCAGGGCTACCGCGAGCATAGTGGCAAATGCAGACATCTCTTGCTCAAACTCATTCTTAATAATGATTACATTGCAAATGCTCAAAACGAAGACTGCAAGCAATCGTCAGAACTAGAGGAAACACCAGATTTTAAAACGTCTGGAGCATTAAAAAAGGCTAGTTCGTGGTTTTCTGGTACCTACTTTAAAACTGTGTGTTGCAATTATTATTTTTTACTACTTAGTAAAGTAAAGTTCAGCCTGTCATACGTCCTACCCTTGGGCACAGGCCTCCTCTAATTTCTCAGAGCGTTTTAGGGCAAGGAAGTGTCCACCGCGCTGCACCAGTACATAATGGTGGAATCCACATGTCTTCGAAATATTTTTTTAAATCCTAAAATTTGCAGATTTCGATGTGTTCCTTTACTGCCAAGCACGTGTTAAATGAGCACTTAGAATTGCGATTAACAATTTCATCAGTGGCGACGGGTATCGAATCCGGGTTGTTCTCTTACTTTATTAAATTTACAGCGAGCGCTTAGCCTCTAAGCTACTACGGATTTTTTTTCTAGATTTATAATAATATTAAAACGCTTTCTTTATTCAACTTCCGTTAAAATTTCCTAAAACCTAAAGAAGATTCGTCCTATTTTAGTCAAAGTCGTGAGTTTCCGTGACGTTACGTGTAGTATGTAGTATAATTTTTCGTAATGTTCTTGATTAGGGTTTTTTCCTATTACATCAGCCTGTAAACGTTCTAATACTGGACAGAGTGCCTCGTTGGTCTAGCGGTCGTAAACGCGGTTGCCGATCATGAGGGCTGGGGTTCGAATTCCGCGTCGGACCAAATTCAGTTATTGGGTTTCTCCGTCAAGATATTCTCAGTAGCAGCCCGGAGTCAGAAAGTTGGCGGTGTTTCGTCCCCGTGCCTCGGAAAACATATAATGCCATTGGTCCTGCGCCTGATCTCGCTCCGGTCGTGTCGGATTTCGGTCCCATCGATCTTTCAGAGTGAGGAGTGAATAGAGAGTGCACGTGTGCTTACGCATACACTCAGGCACTATAATCCTGTCCTGCGCAGATGGCTAGTCTCCGTTGAGACTGGCAGCCGGGCGAAATTCGGTGACATTCGGATCGAATACTTGACGAACGAAACCTTCTCGCTTCCGAGAGAAATCTTTGTGAATAGCCTGGCTGGTGGACAATATTATAATAGTGAATTTAACTTGTTGAATATCTCGTTGGTGGTCGTAAGCGCGACTGCTGATAATATGTTCCAGGGTTCTGATACTAGATCGGGCCAAAAATAAGTTAATCGGTTTTTCTGTCAAGAAATGCTCAGTAGTAGCTCAAAGTCAGGAAGTTGACGGTGATTTACCCTGTGCCTCCGAAAGCAGGTCTGGTCCTCCTTCCTTATTATAATTATTCTGGGGTATTTATCTTGTTTTCTCATCTAGTTGGAATACATACATACTTATAAATATATATAAACATAATATACTATTACCATAAATAAAATTGAATAAAAATATACTTAATTGAATAAATTAAATAAAAAATAGTTAAATAAATATATAAAGCCCAACCCGACGGAAGCCCTCGGCAGGGGAGACTAAACAGCCGAGGGTTAGGGGAAAGAACAAAGAAATCGTCGGACCATGCGGGTGGTATCGAGGTGCACTGCCATTTGCATTTGAGCCCGGAGCGGTCCGTCACGGAGTCCCAGTCGCCTCACTAGGCTACTAGGTTATGTCTGTGCAAATACTCAGAGTTAGAAAGCCCCGAACAACCGGAGATGACATGCCTAAGTGACTCACTGGGATGACGACAAGCTCGATAGATGTCGACGGTGCCATCCCTTAGGATGTATCTCCGATAGTTGTTGGTCTTAATAACCTGATCCTGTATCGCACAGACAAAACACTCGATTTCCCCAAAGAGGTCACCAAAACGTAGACCGGCGGACGATGCGGGTGGTATCGACGAGCACCGCCTTCTGCATTTGAGCTTGGAACGGTCCGTCACGGAGTCCCAGTCGCCTCAGATGACCCGAAGGGCTGACTATAGGTATAATATCGGTCGGCAGGCCACCTTACATGTCGGTCACCTCGTGAGCCAGGTGCAGATAGTTTGTTCGCTTATCTGTTTCGCCTTTCACGAGGTTCTCGTTATACGGAATGGTAATGTCGACCAAAATTATCCTTGACTGTGCCCGGTCCATCAGCACAATATCAGGCTTAATCGCAAGAATAGTCTTGTCCATGATGATGGCCCGGTCCCAGTAGAGCCTAGCGCGATCATTTTTATTTATTTATTTGTAGCTGTCTTCGATTCGAAAGTGACTGAAGCTTAAAGTAATTTAGCTTATCTTCGTAAGTTCTAAGAGTTTTAACTAGGTTATGATCGAGATAAATGCAAAAGAAATCTTTTTTGTATCCTTTCGATTCTATGTGAGTAAATATTAAAGTGGGGATTCCATACTACGCTGCAGTATTCCAAGATATATACCAAGGCTGAGTAAATAATTATTTTAGTGCGAGCATCCTTGAATTGCTTACAGTTACGGAAGAGGAAGCCAAGAGTCCTAAAACCCTTGTTGACAACATTATCATTATCGGAACTTCAGACAGAATACGATCATCAATGTAATATGTTGTTTCAAGAGATGTTTTCTTTCTAGAAAATTTTATAACCTGACACTTGTCAGCATTTAGTATCATACCGTTGTTACGACACCATAATGTCAAATTATTTAAGTCTTCCTGTAAGAATTCTGCATCAGAATTTGAGGAAACAGGTCTAAAGATCTTTAGATCGTCAGCAAACAAATAAAACTTATAATTCTCAAAGCAGTTACTGATGTCGTTGATGAAAATGTTAAACAAGAAAGGTCATAGATGAGATCCTTGAGGTACTGGCGTCAGTAACGGCTCAGAAGCATAACCATCAACAACAACAATTGACGACCGATTGACAAGATATGACTTAAACCAGTCCAGCAAAGAGTTTGCTATACCTATCCTTTTGAGTTTGACAAGTAAAATAGAGTGATCAACCTTGTCAAAGGCCTTACTGAAATCTGTGTAGATTGCATCAACGGATTTGCCAGTATCAAGAGACTCAGTAATGTCTTCCACAAAGGAAACAAGGTTAGTAACTGTTGATCGAGCTTTCACAAACCCATGCTGTTCAGATGTAACAAATTGTTTAAAGTGCCATGAAATAACAGAACATATAAGTTGCTCAAACACTTTTGCAAAAACGGAAATAATGGAAATAGGTCTATAAATTTTAGCTTCCTCTCTGTCTCCGGTTTTGAACAAAGGCAACACAAGGGCTTCTTTCCATAAGGTTGGATATGTACTAGTCCTAAGAGATCTATTAACCTTTCATTATCCGCGCTCCCTAAAAAAAAATGGCCCTTAGTACCGGGGCCACTTGAAATAATCACGGCGCCCGGCACTTAAGTCAACCTTTTTTTTGTCACCTCTGTTTGTTTAGGTTTAAGAAGTCCGAGTTACAGTTCTTGAAAGCCGATAAGATTGTATATGAATAGAAACAATAACAATGACATTGAGATGTTTATTTAGTTTTGTACAGCTCTTTGTTTCTAAGGGACCATGAAAAAGTGTATTTACTGCCAATAGATTTGGTTTGTTGAATGAAAAAAATTAAGTTTTTATTTTATTTTTATGTTCTCATAATCTATATAACATGCTCTTCCTAAAATGAACCGAAATTATGCATGTAATTATTATAATAATTCTACTTTTTCACTCGCAAAAATTTGCTTAAAGTTCAACCATAAACAGTTTAGACGCGCGTTTTTTTACCTCATTTTCAAAAAAAAATTCTAAAAATATTATAGCGTCTTCCTTAATTTTTTTTATACAATGATATAGGTATAACATTTAGAAATAATGTTTTTATTTATAAATATACATACATGCAATAAACTATATATAAAAAAGCTAAATATTTCAGAAGGTAGATCTTTTTTTTCATCTTGACCGTTATAAATTGTTCGCGTAGAGGTGTTTTGTTTTTCCTTTTTTATCAATTGAAACACAAAAATTTACTGTTGTTGTAACTTAAATCATTCAAAAACATTATTAATCAGTGCAATTGACAAGGCCAATGCGTTAGCGTAATTACGTACAAATATCGATGGAATACCATCTGCTCCAGCTCCTTTCCTAATGTCAAGTCTTTTTAATACATTGTAAACCTGATCCACTGTATAAGATATATAATCAAGGTACACATTGCAACAAGGATTCATAAGATAAGGACTAGTATTCAAATTTTTGAATATTATTATTGCGACTGTATACTGACGAAAAATGACTTGTGAAAACATTACAAATGTCTGTTCCATTGGAAACAGATTTATTATCGTCTTTAATTTTTGAAGGATACGAACTTTTGCCTTTCTTTTGTTTTAGGAATGACCAAATAAATTTTGGGTTTGACTTTAAAAAGAGTTCAAGTCGTTCTATATACGTAGCGTAGAAGTATGCTAGCATCTCCTCACATCTTCTTTTCAGTAAGTTAAAGGAAAGTTTATCGCGAGGATTGTTATATTAGCGAACTTTCATTCTTTATTTATATTTTTCTTTAATACATTTTATCAGACACGGAGTAAATCAAACTGGGTCTTTATGACCACGCTATTTCGCCTTTGGTACATATTTCCGTATTAACTTATACTTTTGACATAAAACACTGCAACTATATCATCAACACAAGACATTCACCCAAAATTTCCCTCCAGTCAATTTCATTTAGAGCTTTCCTTATATTTTCATAATCAGCCTTGTGAAAGCAAAATTTTGTAATTGTGTTATTAGGGACTAGTGGTGCCGGATCTGTAAAATCTATTGAAAAAACTAATGGCGAATGAAAGGGATCAACACATGTCAAAGGATCAGGACATGATAGAATATCAACAATGTTAATATTAGACAAGACAAGATCGAGCATTTTATTTTTAGAGTTCTTAATTTGATTAAATTGGTTCAATTCATTGCACGAGAGAAAGTCTGTTAAGAGATTCTGTAGATAGCTATTATAGATAGTATTTTGCACAAAGATGCCCGTGTGGCTCTAGAGACCATGTTATACTACTTAGATTAAAATCTCCAGCAACAATTATATTTTCATCGAGTGATTCCAATACTCGACTCGAGTTATTAATAAAATGCTCAAGAATGTGTTTTTGGACGGGTGGGGGAATATACAAAGCACATATATAAAGTTTCTCAGACTTGCCTTGGACGTTTTCTACTTCTACGCAGACCCAAAGATCCTCGCGCTCAGACTCGAAACTAAAGAGCCGCTCAGAATTTATTTGCTTAGATACGGCTATAAGTACACCGCCGCCATTCTTTGGAGCGTGAAAACCACTACTTTCCCGATCACGTCTATAAACATTATAACGATCATCAAAATTTCAGAGCGAGCTTCTGGTGTATTTACTCCTGTTGTGCACAGGCACAACAGAATTAGAATTCTGGCTACTAGGTTGTGCCTGTAGTGGTATTCTTACCCGTGTAGTGGCGGGTAAGAATACCCACTACCCCATATCTTCCCGTGGGTGTCGTAAGAGGCGACAAAGGGAAACTGATACAGAAGATGGGCAGCAGCATCTTTCTGATAAAAGCAAAAAGCAATAAAAAACTGCGGTTGCCAACCCGCTCGCCAAGCGTGGCAACTATGGCAATATGCCCTCCATGAGCAACGACCCAAATAAACGGCCCCCAGTCCCCGGCGGCTCCACTATTCCTGGCTACGGTGGCGACCATGGTAACGGCGGGGCAGGGGGAACTAAGAATCTCCGGTGGAGGTTCGGTTGCCACCTACGACGACTCGACCTGGCAACATATAACGCACGCACCCTGAGGACTGACGAGAAGATCCTGGAGCTGGAAGAAGAGATAGATAAGTTACGCTGGAATATAATAGGACTATCCGAAGTCCGAAGAGAGGGGGAGGACACGGTAATCCTCGATTCCGGCAACTTATTCTATCACCGGGAGGGCGACCATCTGTCCCAAGGAGGTGTCGGATTTATCGTCCACAAGTCTCGTTAACAACGTTGTAAAGATCGGGAGTGTGTCGACGAGGGTTGCGTACCTTATACTCAGAATCACCAAACGGTATTCGCTGAAGGTCATACAGGTTTACGCACCAACCTCGGCACATCCCGATGAGGAGGTGGAGGAAATGTATGAGGATATCTCTAGAGCCATGCATTCCTCCAAAACCCACTATACGGTGTTAATGGGAGACTTCAACGCAAAACTAGGCACAAGAGAGAGCGGTGAGCTGAAAGTAGGGAAATTCGGAATAGGGCAACGGAACCCAAGGGGCCAGCAGCTGGCCGACTTTATGGAGAAAGAGGGACTCTTTATGATGAACTCTTTCTTCCAAAAGCGGCCCCACAGAAAGTGGACCTGGTCGAGCCCCGACGGTTCGACAAAAAATGAGATTGACTTCATTATGACGACCAGACGACAACTGTTCAGTGATGTCTCAGTGATCGCGAGGGTGAAAACTGGCAGCGACCACCGAATGGTGAGAGGCACACTGAACCTAAACGTTAAGTTGGAGAGGTCACGTCTAATGAAGTCAACGCTCCGTCCCCCTCGTGCTCTAATCCAAAGTCCCGAAAACTTTCAGCTCGAATTACAAAATCGTTTTCAGTGCCTAGAAGTTTGCAATGAAGTGGACGATATGAATGACAAGCTTGTGGAAACTGTCCATGCGGTCGGAGCTAAGTAAAAACTCTCCGATCACACTCTTAATCTCATGGTTGTTAGACGGGAGATGAAGCTGCAGTCTTCAGCAGATTTGACAGTATACAGGCAACTGAACAGACAGATCTTCAAATGCATGCGGCGGGACTTGCGCAACTTCAATACAGCTCGTATTGAAGAAGCGATCGAGCGGAACCAGGGCTCCAAAGTCTTTGCCAGAGATCTGTCTGCCAGAAAGAGCCAACTGTCGAAGCTGAAGACCGATTGTGGCAGCATCGTTTCCGGGACACCTGAGATTTTGAGTGAGATTGAGAGGTTCTATGGGCAGCTGTACACGTCATCGTTGGAGCCACACGCAAGTGTGAGTAACAATCCAAGAGCAAGTCTTATCCGACACTATTCCGATGATATCCCGGACGTCAGTCTGAGCGAGATTAGAATGGCTCTCCAGCACCTTAAAAACGGCAAGGCCCCAGGCGAGGATGGAATTACAGCGGAGCTTCTGAAAGCGGGTGGAAAACCGGTACTTGAAGTCCTTCAGAAGCTCTTTAATTCCGTCCTCCATGGTGGCATTACACCGGAGGCGTGGAGCAGAAGTGCGGTGGTCTTGTTCTTCAAGAAAGGCGACAACGCTCTCTTGAAGAACTACAGACCGATTTCCCTTCTGAGCCGCGTCTACGTGCTGTTTTCGAGAGTCATTACGAATCGTCTCGCATGCAGACTCGACGACTTCCAGCCTCCCGAACAAGCCGGTTTCCGAAAAGGCTTTAGTACCATAGACCACATACATACCCTTCGGCAAATTGTACAGAAGATCGACGAGTACAATCTGCCACTTTGCCTTGCGTATGTGGACTATGAGAAAGCCTTTGATTCCGTCGAAATCTGGGCGGTGCTGCAGTCCCTTCAGCGGTGCCAAGTGGACTGTCGGTATATCGAGGTGCTGAAGTGTTTGTACAGTAGGGCTACGATGGCTATCCGAGTACAGAACCAGAGTACGAAACCTATCCAACTGCAGAGAGGTGTAAGACAGGGTGACGTAATATCCCCGAAACTCTTCACCGCTGCATTGGAAGACGTTTTCAAGCTACTGGACTGGAAAGGATACGGTATTAACATCAATGGCGAGTACATCACTCACCTTCGATTTGCCGACGATATAGTCCTTATGGCAGAATCGCTGGAGGACCTAAGCACTATGCTCAATGACCTCAATAGTGTCTCCCAACGGATAGGTCTCAAGATGAACATGGACAAAACAAAAATCATGTTTAATGTCCATGTCACACCTATGCCGGTAGTTGTTGGGAGCACTAAGCTCGAAGTTGTTGACGAATATGTTTACCTGGGACAAATAGTCCGACTAGATAAGTCCAACTTCGACCGAGAGGTCAATCGACGGATTCAACTCGGCTGGGCAGCGTTCGGGAGATTACGACCCATCTTCTCGTCAGGCATACCTCAAAACCTCAAAACTAAGTTGTACAACCAGTGCGTGTTGCCAGTGATGACATACGGAACTGAGACGTGGTCCTTCACTGCTGGCCGTATGAGGAAGCTCAAGGTCGCTCAGCGAGCTATGGAGAGGGCTATGCTCGGGGTTTCTCTGCGTGATAAACTTAGAAATGAGGATATCCGCAGTAGAACCAGAGTAACCGACATAGCCCAAAGGATTAGTAAGCTGAAGTGGCAATGGGCCGGCCATATAGCTCCAAGAACCGACAACCGTTGGGGAAGAAAGGTTCTCGAATGGCAGCCTCGTACCGGCAGACGAAGTGTAGGGCGTCCCCCCACTAGATGGAGTGACGACCTGGTAAGACATGCAGGAAGTCAATGGATGCAGGTGGCTCGGGACCGTGCTTTGTGGCATGCCGTGGGGGAGGCCTATGTTCAGCAGTGGACTTGTGAAGGGCTGTAATGATGATGATAATGATGAGGTTGTGCCTGTGCCCCCCAAACTGATTCCCGCCTTGAAGTGGCGGGAAGGGGCTTAGTAGCCGTAGCTTGGTCACCCGCGGTGAACAAAGAGGAACCCCTTGGCTGGCCCGTGGTATAGGGCCGGCCCGAGGTGGCCACTCCGAGTGGGCTTGGCAAGCCCATTTTCGGATGTGTGTTGGTGGGCTGCGGCAAGAGGGGTGTCCTCTCCCCCTACCGCTGCAGCCAAGGTGGAGTCGCGGAGGAAGAGGAGTATTGGTATGGCGATACGCCACTCGCCCTATCCTCCGCGACGCTGATGGGGCCGCAATGTTCATTGATGCGGTGGTGGTGGGGCCGCGGGGAGAGAGGAGTGTCGGTATTGCGATGCACCGTTGTTTGTCGGCGGAGTCAGAAACCAGATCCGCCGCTGTGGTCGGGAAAGCGGGTGCTACCGAGCGCTCAATTTTCCTGGCCCCATGGCCTCCGCGTATCGGACTCGGGGGGGGGGGGTTTATGCAGGTAGAGTTGAAGGCCGTGGAGGGGGGGGGTGCCTTGTGTTCCTGGTGCGCCTTGCCTGAGAAAGAGAATGGGGAGGAGAGGTCCTCCCCCAAGGAATGAAGCGGCTGGCGCTGGTGGGGCCGCGGATTTGTGCGAAATCGTTCCCGTGGCCCTGCTATTATGCGGCGAAGGTGGAACACCATGGAGTCTTAGTCGGTGCGAGTCCGACATAACCCGTCCTTGCCCCCGCGAAGCGGATATGCGTAGGCATTTCCCCATGTAAAAAAAAGGTTGTACCTGTGCACGTACGTACTCAGAGTTTAAAAGCGCCGAACAACCGGAGATGACATGCTTAAGTCGCTCGATAGATGTCGACGGTGTCATCCCTTAGGATGTATCTCCGATAGATACACAGAGATAAAACCCTCGGTTTCCCCAAAGAGGTCACTGAAACGTAGACAGTAAAAGGGGGCAACTGTATCTACGGAAGGCTCATGTAGAGCCTAGTGGTACCTCCGTGGAGCTCCTTCTCGTTCCATACGGTCTCCCGGTCGGAAATTCTCTGTACTGCCGGGTCTTGCTATTGCTCGTAGGCTAAGAATAGATGAGATTCCTTTATCACAAGAAATGACGTCTGTATAGAATGGTTCATCCGGTCTCGTCAGGAAGTAATTACGAAAGCTGCATGCACACTTCACGATTATGCATAGTGAGCGCATTTAAAAAGCCACGTCCACTATGCTACCGCGGCAAGTACAGCCTCATTACCGACGATCTCGGATGATGCATTCTATGGGACGTCATAGTAGTGCGGACTTTTTAATCCAGTGCGTTAAGTTCAGTTTGAGTACACCAGAGTATGCCAAAGGTATACACGAGGACCAACATGACCCAACCGTTATATGCGTGTGTCTTATTTACGCCCAACAAGAGGCTGTTAAACACAAACTGACTGTTTCATACCCGCCTCATCGATACCCAACTTCTGTGACATATCTAGGTATTGGTATGTTTCAGCCTCGGAAAGGGTCTTTATGTTGATGGGCATAGATTTGTCTATGCTCTCATAATAAGCAACCCTACCTTTTTCGACATGGAGGACTGCACACTTATCGGTCCCCAGCTCCATTTTTATAAAATTACTAAAATAACAAGTGATGTTAAACAACTCCATAAGATAGAAGAGACTGGTAGCGAATAACTTAAGATAATCCATATAGAAAAGGAGGGTTACTTTTGTCCCTCATTCCGAAGCTGAAATACCCTCCCGGAGCCCTCCAATAAGACACTGAGAGGGTTTAAAGAGAGGTAAAACCAGATTCGACTCAAACAATCGGCCTGGAAGATAGGGGAAGTCATCCGCTCGCCTAGATAACAAAGGATTGCACTCCACTGTCCCATACACTGATCGAGAATGTCTCTGACTCTACAGTCAACTTTGTACAGCTCGAGGAAGTCTCTGACAGTACATTCAACCTTGTACAGCTCGAGGATCCTCTTTAGCCATGTATGAGGCACCGAGTCAAATGCTTTTCCAGGTAGCGGAGAAGTTCCGACGGTTGCGCTTAACAACTTTGCCAATGACTGCGTCAATAAGGAGAGGTTCCTTGGTCCCACGACCACCGCCCCAATATCCATTATGAGCGCGCGACATAGCCTGATTTAAATCCATGTGACGAGTGATTCGCGCGCTCTAAATAGATGTCAGTGTCTTATATATGTTGGGTGGACACGTAATGGGGCGTTATTTGCTCGGTCTGTGTCGGTCTGTGGCATCCTGGACTTTAGGAGCCAAAAGGGACTTCTGTTCGAGAGCCTCTTGAAACTGTCTGGTGAGCACAACGTGACACACCACGAACCCCTTCAGCCAGTAGTGATGCAACCCGTCGAGTCCCGGACTTTTCCAGTTCGGGGCCCTACGGACCGCCTCAGCTACGTCTTCCGGCGTTATGATGACGGGGTCCATGGGCGTAACACTCGCACACTGACACGCGAACTTCAGTTCAAGAGCACTCGCTGTGGTTTACGGGCTCTGACCTCAGGCCGCATCAGAATGCGAGAGTGTTGGCCTGATTCGGTGAAGGGCCAGTTTCACGTACAATTGGTCGCTCCAATGACTTGTAGAGTCTCCTCTGATCACTCTGGAAGAGAACGATTCTGGTTGAACCGTGTCGACCTCTCGTTATATCGCCGAATCCGTTTTCCCCAAGCAGCGATTCTCTGCTTCTTTTATTTGTTGAAATCAAAGGGGTGAAGACCAGTCGAGCGTCTGGTGGTCCGATGATGGAATGGAGAAGGAGTAATTAATTTATGCAATTCCTGTGTACACTCCGAAAAGTATCCTGAAAAAAACCAAAGGGCTGGCTACTTTGCGCCTGTGCTCGGAACTATATACTAAGATTAGTTATAACCATATTGATGTTACCAATAAACCTCTTAGCACACCTTTCCATTAAGTCCAAGGCCGTTAGGTTTTCATTTTCATTATGTCATTTTGCAGCACCAGCCTTTATATAGTTATTTCGTCCTCTAAATCTTCATGGTATTTTCCTTAATTGATTTTTCCAACAGCTGCGTACATAATGGGATGACTGTTAACAAGATGAATTTTATACCGTCACCACACAAATTGCTATACGAGTATACTAGTTTTTTGTAAGTATTGTTATAAAAAAACTTAATTTTCATCAAAGGTGACCTCACTTTTTATTGCTTTAATTTCGTTTTATGACTCAGCTTTTTATGTAAACAGAATAATTATCTTAAACGTAATGCGCATGTGCAACGCATATTGTATAACAACTCGTATCATAAATAAAAAAATTCAAGCATAACCTTTATTTCTTGTTTCTATCGTTCTTTTATAAAAAGAGATGGAAGAAAATAAAACATTTATTTTCTTTTTTTCTCTCGATTACAAATCTTATTATGTCTAAGAGAGGGGTCACATGGTGCTATGAAGTGGCGGCGCAACACTTGAGCGGTGTCATTGCGGCATTACACATAATTTAAAAATGGACACTGAACGTTTGACCGCACGTTAGCACGAGGCACGCAAGAGCGATACTCAACCAAATTTTCACTTCAAGTGTTATCTGCGGCGTCATTTTCGGTGATGTAAATGCTGTCAAGAGGCTTTTCCAGCTTCATCAAACTCAGGGAAGAGCTACATAAAAACAATATTTTTTTTTTGCTATTAACCCTATCAAAATAAAGCCTTTAATTACATAATAATCTAGGTTTTCTTTACCGGCCGGTTATAAATCCCTTTCTGAATATTAGGCCCATTTTCTTTTCTTTACATGGCCCGCCCTAGGAAAAGCAAGAGGTTATGTCAGACACCTACCTCCATACAAAACAAGAACACGACCCTTCTACCGCGAAACTGTTACGATGTTTCCTGACCATGTCAAAGCATTGTCCTCCTAAGAGACGCTTTACGGGGTATTTGGGGACCCTACCCGATTGCCTGCGACCCCAAACACCCCGTTTATGGCGGCAGATTTCGAGTAACAAGAACAAGAGGGCCATAATATGACATATATCTAAATTAGCAAGCAGACTTAGTTCTGCAGCATATGCTGTAAGAAAGATACACAGCTAGATTAGTTTATTTTAGTTAATTTCATAGCGTAATATCTTATGGAATTTTGCTATGGGGTAACGCAACTGATACTGAAGCCATATTTGTTTTGCAATAGAGGGCCGTACGGGCGATTTATAACTTAAATAGTGAAGAAAAAATATTGACTTTGACATCGCAATCTATTTATGCAAATGTTATGTATGTGTACATAAAAACAAGAATAGCTTTGATAAGAATAAAGACGTTCATACTTTAAACACTAGAAACAAACATAAGCTTGTAATACCAGTTACTACTAGACTCCACAGAATTAGTAATTCATTTATGGGGCAATGTATACGCTGTTACAACAAAATCACAGAATATGTACAAAACTCAAAAAGGGTTATTATAATATCAAGGCGTACTTGAATGAAAATAACCCTGGGAACAAGGTGATCGCCACCATGTTCGCGTTCTATTAAAATTAATTTAAAACAAAATTATTGTAAATTGATATGTTTAAAAAAAATCCCGCTGGGTTTCTTGCTGGTTCTTCCCAGGACAGAGGTATTTTCCGAACCAGTGGTAAATAAAAAAATTACTTTCAATATGTAAGTATTATGTAATTCTATTTATCCCGAATAAAATTCTATACTAATACTCATACATACTATCTTTAATGAATAAAAATCATTCTGTTCTATTTTATTCTATTCTATGACGAGGCGCTTAAGTGTCCCTGCGGCTTCGTCTCTGAGCAAAATCTCTCCTCTCTCGCTCAGCAGCCTCTTTCTGGACATCACGGACTCACAATAAAAGGCTAAGGACCTTCAAGCCGCGTCTACGCTCAGTATCGCCAACATGATTGCCCGCAGGGAGAGGGAGAGGTCCCACCCGTTACGACTCATCAGGAGCTCCGTTTTTCATGCTGGGCATACAGTGAGCTTACGTGTTGCGAAGTGCTGGTCCATCTTACCACAGTGGAAGCAGTTTAACGTCGCTTCGCGTCTGATCTTACTCAAATAATCACCTAAACATCCGAGTGCGGTGCTTTAGCCGCAGAATTATGTTGACGAGCATACTTTTATGCCTCTGGAATTAGCCACCATCCATCCATCCATTATAGCCTATCAAAAGTCCACTGCTGAACATAGGAATTTTTCCAAAGTTGCCAAGCTTGGCAGGCGTGTTGGTAACCGCAATTTTTTTACAATTTTGCGTTGTTATCAGGAAGATGCTGCTGCCCATCTCCGGCTTATTTTCCCTATGTCGCCTCTTATGACACCCACGGAACGATATGGGGTAGTGGATATTTTTACACCGCCACCACACGGTTAACCACGTCACCCCTTAAATATTCAGGGTTATTTTTCAAATAGTAGCCAAATGTTAAGCTTAAGTTCAAATATATAAATAATGATAAACCGTTATTGCAGTTTTTGAAAATACGAGTAAATAGTTTGGAAAATCCAAAAGTGCACGCCTCATAAGCGTTTCATTTAATTTTGATGAAAAAAAATTTTTATTCCTGACTCTTAAAATATATTATTTACATGTTTAAAATTTAGCGCTCTATTATTTTAACAGGTAGCGAAAGTAAAAAAAAAATAATATTCACCAAAATAAATCGATTACACAAAGTATAAAATCGATATAGGCTGTATTATGTATGTAATGTATATTGTATGGTACATTTGTGTTATGTCTTTCGAAGGCTAAAAAGATGCAATGGCCTGCGCAATATTAAAATTGTCAATTGCAATTTTACAGAACTGATTTACTATGCGCTCGGCAATGATCATGAAGCCTATAAAGCACATAAAGCCCGACTTATAATACCCAGACCCAAGACGGACAGCGGTATCAAAGATGCTAAACACCTGGTACTGCGATCGTCAATCCACCTGCCAAACGTAACGATTCAGGTAGATCTTCCCTACAACGGGAGAGGATCATGTACAGCAATGGACTTTGACAGTGTTTTACTTAAATGTCAATGCTCATAATATTTATTGTTACAAGGGGGTTGGAACTAATTTTTATGTAAGATTGAGTCCCAGAACTATTTTTTTTTGTTATTCATTTATTTATTTATTTAAGAAGAAACATAATATACAAATCATAAACAAATCAAATCTAACTTATCGCAACTTTACGTTTTTCGTTACAATGTAATTTGCTTAAACTCATATTAGAAACCCTACATTCTGTACTGATTTTATAGAAAAAAACCGTATCACAGTAATGCAGTATTCTCCGTTATGAAGTAATTAAACAGTGTTACATAAACAGACTTTGCGATAAACAAATACTAAATTTTAAGGTGGATTGTGTGTTCTTTCTATACAAAATAATAATTGTGATTTTACTAAAATATAGTACATAAAATATTTACCTATACTTTGTTAATTCTTTTCCTATATTTTATTATTTACCTTTTCTACATATTTGAATCAGTAACTATAAAACTAGGATATATAAAGTAATAAGTATATAGATTGTTTCATATAGTTTAATGTAAATAAAATGTGTATGGAGAGTAATTGAGTGTGAGTTAATCCAGTTCTACTTATACGCTAATATTGTTTTTTTTTAATATAATTAATGTATACATAAATATAAATGGTGTGTAATTTATGTGTTATGATGTGTAGTGTAAGTTTTTCAATTCATGCTCAGGTTATCGACTTTAAGAGGTTTTCTGTTTCTTCGTAGTTCAGTTTTTGAAAAAGGTATTTACTTAAATGTTTTTTGAGTGATAAGTATTGTCTTTTCTTAATATTTATTTGTTTATTAGTTTTATTGTAAACTAATGGACCTAGAAATTTACTAAAAGAATGAGCAAATTTTGTTTTGTATTTAGGAATGTTGAAGTCCCAGAACTATTGTATCCTAGAAGCTCGTTTTTAAATAAAGAATGATAAAGATGAAATTTCTTGTTTTTTTTTAACACGATATATTTTATCATGATATAAATGCAACTCGAAATCATATGACACAATGAAGAATTTTAAACCAATAAAATTGTCGAAAACGAATTATATTTTACTAAATTAAACTCGGCAGCAATACATTTACAGACAATAGTATTATGGAAGGTACGAAATATAGATAACGGAAGCATAGCTTTCCCATTAGGCGGGAGATGATACTCGTTAATCCCGCCGACGATTGAGATTGCAATAATCATAGCTAACGTGTTTGTCTTAAGTCATGTACACAATAGAGTAGACCATTGAAATCATTTACAAGAAATAAATGACGACTCGGTAGCGTAGTGGCTAAGCGTTTCTTCTTGAATAAAACTAGTTTTGACGGATTTTTTATCACGTTTAACTAACTTATTTTATATTCCCCACGTTTCGAGTATACTTAAAGCACTCATGGTTAAGGGGGGACTGAGGTGAGGGGGAAAGAAGAAGACGTCGAACAAGTCTTCTTCTTTTTTGTTTTTTAAAAAATGTTACCACTACCACTAGGATTTTTCTCTGTAGTATTTTTAAAAAAGTCCTTTCTCTTGCGTTTTATATACATAAATTACATATAGAGAAACATCCAGACCCAGAACAAATATTTTAAAAATACTGGTTTCGTGCGTTCTGGCCCGCAGGCCGCGGGTGCGAGTCCAGAGGCCTACAAATAATTGTTTTGCGTCTGGATGTTTGTCCATGTGTAACTTATGTTTATATTATTACTGTCACAATACAGGACAATTCTTAATGTAAGAGTAACGTTTTTTATTAAAAAATAAGAAAAAGGAAGAAGCGCTTAGCCAATGCGCTCCAAAGTCGTATCATAATCTTTTGTCAATTCAATTAACACTTTGGGTTTCGTAATTCAGTTTTTTTATGTATGTTACGATTTCTCGAAAACAACTGAACCGATTTAAATCATTCTTCTTTTATTAAATAGTTACTTTGGGGGTAGTCCCATATAAATTTAAAGAAAATATTCCAACCCTAAGGTGGAATGACAGGGTAAGAAGTTTTAATGCAAACCTTGAGCTTGTAATATTCCTTAGACCACTCAAAAGATTTAAAAAAATATTTTGATATAATAATGAAATTATTTCCGCTTTATAGCTTCTGAAGTTTTCGATACACACCATGGCTTAGTACCAACCTCAGCTATTATGTGGAGATTATTCTTTTTATTTCTTTGAAGACGGATTTCGCTTTTAAAAAAATTATTTATCTTAAATTACAATTCCCCGCTACAAAATATATTAACATTATTACGTTTAGAAACTTACTTTTCAACTCGCTTGTTCTGCCAATAGATCTTCTTCGAGGTGACATTTCTCTGTCTCTGGCGACAAGAAAACTTAGATTAGAACACGGTAATGAAATGGCTTAGTAACTGGCAACTTTCAAAATAAATAATGACTGAAGTGAGCAATTGTTTTAAAACCTTAAGTTTTAATACTCCGTAAACCATCTCATGTTCGTAAACGAAGATTATAAAACTTTATGACAGAAACAAAAACAAATTGCTTTGGACGCCCTTTCTCTGTCCGTCCCCTGCTTGTTATAAGAATCTAGTATTTTAAAAACGTAATATATATTATTCTGCTGTATCCTGAATTCTTTATATTGGACTTTAATTTTCGGGTTTGGACGTGCTGTCAGTCACTTCACATCTCACTTTCTTGATCTTTGAGTTTGATATTAACATTTTCATTACAATCAAATTTAAATACAATTTATTTAATTTAAATTAAGAGCACATTTTTACCGGTTCTATATAGAAAAATTCTTCAGACTATTATTAAATAACTACAGTTCAATTCTGTCTAAAAGTTTACAAACGGAATTAGTACTACAATTTTATATTTAAAGTATTTGCATGATAAAGGAAAGAACACACCGTGTACGGCACAATTGTGTTCAAGCCTACTTTCATTTCCGGGAGGGTTTTAGTTTTAGTGTAGTGGCGGCGTAAAAGAATTCACTACCTCAAATCACCCCGTAGGTGTCATATGAGGCGACAAAAGAAAATGAAACCGGAGATGGGTAACAACATCTTTTTAAGAACAAATAAAAATAAAAAAACTGTCTATACAAATGCCAAGAGTGGTAGGTAGCCATGGCAAATATCTCCCTATGAGACAATCTATGGGGAGGCCTATGCGACATACCTTTTTGTTTCCTAGATATTAATCAGTTTTGATATAAAAAGCCTCGCTTTTTAAGTATACAACGAAATATTACCGTATGAAAGATACGTTAGAAATACCAGTCTTTAAGTTTTGGAAAAATGTTGATCTTTTACTGAAAATGATATTCAGTTTCCTGCCGAGCATTAATAAAGCTAGTTGCAGTTGAATACTATTGTAAAAGGATTCCACTTTTTACCCTTGTTAAAAATCGTTATTCATTCAAATTGCTCTTTCGCTTATTCATTCTCCTATTCCGAGACCATTTGCATCGTTACACAAAGGCTGAACTTCAATCTACGTCAAGTCTAATCTACGTAGCAGACAGTCGTCCGATTCTCGTGCGAAACGCCGTAGTGTGATCGGATTAACGCCACTGGCGTGTATCGTTGCACAGAAGCCTGTACCAGCGTACGTACTCAACTTACTCGTATGTACGTACTTGTAACATGTGCACAAAGGATACGTTGATGGAAATATTTTTTTTATAGGATAAGGGTGACAAACGAACACGCAGTCCACATGATGATAAGTTGTTGCTGTGACCCATAGACATCTACATCTATCCTCGATTACGAATCAAAATGCAGATGCGTTGTCACCCCTGAGGACTAAGATGGAATGCCTCGTTTCCAGTAAAAGGGTCTCCGGTTCTCTACTCACCATACGAAACACAGCAGCGTTAAGTTGCTATTTTGCGCTGGTATTCTGTGAGAGCGTGGTTCTTCCCCGGTCGAGTCGACCCATTCGTGCTACAACTATACCAGTAATATAGCTGCAGCATGGCTCTACCACGTAAATATAAAGATTTTAGTATAGGATTTAATGTCTTGTTATACTGCACTTTAGTTTTACACGTAAGTATAAATATAAGGCATACACGTATGAATTTTTCTATCATAAAATCATAATAAAAATATTTTGTAAAATTCTAATATCGCCGTGTAGTCTCCGCGTAAAAGTATCCACTACGCTTTATTATCATCCTGCGGGTGTCGTAAGAGGCGACAGAGGAAAACAAAATCAAGAGATGGTATCAAGAATTAATATGATAGATACTGCTGAAGAAATGGGCATCTATCAATAAATATTTTCTTTGTTAACGTTAGCAAGTATAGCAATTTCTTGTGTTCTATGTTGTACTTCACGGCTGAATCGGATATTTTATTTGTATGTGCATACTAAAATATTTCAAAATAATATAATATTCATAATAATATTTTTATTTTTTTATAGAATAAGGGTGGCAAACGAGCACACAGTCAACCTGATGGTAAATGGATACTGTAGCCCATAGACATCTACATTTATCCTCGTTTAAGAATCAAAATGCAGATGCGTTGTCACCCCTGAGAACTAAGAGAGAAGAATGCCAGTAAAAAGAGTCTCCGGTTCTCTACACTCTCAATACGAAACACAGCAGCGTTACGCTGTTATTTTACACCCCATTCGTGCTACAACCACAATATAGCTGCAGCGTGACTCTACAACGTAAAATATTCCTCACTGTTACTTTCTTCTTCTTCTTTCTTTTGATTCTTTTAGGAAAACGTTACCCATACACTACGATTTTCTCCTATATCGTAGAAGCAATTTACATACATAAATTTCACAAGGACAAACATCCAGACCCGGAATAATTATTTGACGGCCATACAAATACTTTTTTCGTGTGGGATTCGAACCCGCGGCCCTCAGCGCCTCAACTCAATGCTAAACCACTGCGCCACGGAGCCATCTATATGTATTATGTATGTATTTATATTTATTCTAGCGGACCGGACTGAAAATGATTATCACATCTCTCATTGAGATTTCTTGCTACAGTACAGATGGCGATGATGATGAAAAAATGGTTGATGGCACGAACACGGAGCACCAATTGTATATCATACTCGTACACTTGCGTGATTTTGTTTCATTAAGAATCTAGTTACTTGTGTGCCCATAGCTCCTCCTACATTGGAATTCCCAAATTACCTTTTACTTTACCGTGGCAAAAGTATTCATGTGTCTGTACGTTCAGCAGTGGACTTTGTAGGCTGTAATGATGATGATCATATTATTTAATATAACATAGAGTTTACATACTACGTTAAGTAATCGCATTTATCTAATGATATAAACTTAGTAACTTACCGACGATATAGGAACTATTGTAACAACCTTATTAAAAAATTAAAAAGGAATTATGAGAGAGACTTACTAGCTAAATCAGTAAAAAGTAACAAACAATTGTGGAAATATATAAAAAATATCACATATACTAATAAAACTAATAACTTGAATAAAGAGTTACTTCGTATTAATGAGAACTATAGTGCCTCTGCGAATTCCGTAAATAAGTACTTTGCTAATATAGGTAAGCATCTTGCTGAACAAGTAAATCCTGAATTAAATGACATGAATACCTATCTACATAACTTACCATCTCAGCCAAATTCCTTCGGTCTTATACACGCTAATCATGATGAAGTCAATAGTATCTTGATGAACCTTAAGTCGACAAGTGCCTCGGGATGGGATAATATCCCAACTACTTTTCTAAAATATGCGAAAAATGAAATAATTCCCGTCGTTACCCATCTTGTGAATCTTTGCTTTGAAAAAGGAATATTTCCTGCTCCCTTAAAGCAATTTATTATCACCCCAATTTGCAAGGCTGGCGATAAAGACGATGTGAGCAACTACAGGTCTATATCTGTATTACCAGCGATCTCCAAAATCCTCAAAAAACTATTAAACTCTAGACTAATCGCGTACTTAAACAGATATGATATACTATTTACTTCTCAGTTTGGATTTAGACAAGGAACATCAACCGAAGTCGCGGTATGTGCACTAAGTTCGCTGGTAGTTAAAGAAGTGGATAACCATAATAAATGTATGACAGCATTCTTAGATTTGCAAAAGGCGTTTGATACTGTTTCTTTTCCTATCCTTATACACAAACTGGAACGGATCGGTATTAGAGGAGCCCCACTTCGACTGTTTAGTGACTATTTAACAGATAGGAAGCAGATGGTCAAATTGGGAGATTATATCAGTGAGAGCGCAAACGTGTCTTTCGGTGTCCCTCAGGGAAGTGTTCTTAGACCCACACTTATCTTAATATATGTAAATGATCTGTGTAACATGACAATCAAGAACGCTAAGATATTCTCCTACGCAGGTGACACTGCCGTTGTTTTTACTGGGAATTCCTGGAAGAAGGTTAAAGAGAACGCAGAAAAGGGTCTTGAGCAAATAGGAAAATGGCTGTGTTGTAATCTTCTTACACTAAACACTGCTAAAAGTAGTTATGTTTGTTTTAGCATTAACAACAACACTCAACCTGACCATTTTGAGATAAAGATACATAAATGTAACAGTACAACAGATAGACAAAATTGCCACTGTCCTACTATGAATAAAGTAGAAGAAGTAAAATACTTGGGTGTATTATTAGACCAAAGACTGTCTTGGTACACACATCTTGAACACGTCACGCAAAGAATAAGAAAACTTACATGGATTTTCAAGACATTGCGACATGTAGTGCCAAGAGCAGATACAAAGCCAGGAGATATGAATAGAAGTCTTCTCAGGGATATTTACTCTGCAGGGCTAGCATGGGCAGGAGACAATTTTATCCCCGGGGAAAGGAGAAAATGTTTATCCCCTCGCTTAATTTTATCCACCCTTAGAGCATGGGCACACCGGTGGATATAATATCCACAGTAGATAAAATGCGAGATAGACGTTAGACTTAGATAGATTTTTTTGTATGAATATAAAATTCAATCCACGTCCAATGAACTAGGATAAAATTGTCCCTTTCAAATGTCAAAAAAGCATAATTTTTTATCTTTCATTTGGCTCCATGCTACGGACGGGGGATATATGTCTACTCGTTATGTCAAACGGGTATATACTTCTCCCCGTTTGACATAACAAAATAATTTTATCTCTTGTCAGTGGATATAATCGGGGGATAAAATTTTTGTCCCCCGCCCATGCTAGCCGGGCAGGTACAGTCAATACTTATATACTGCATACCTATATGAGGTGGAGCTGCTAAAACACGCTTCCTTGAGCTCGAACGAGCTCAGCGCAGCCTCATAAAGGTTATGTTTTTCAAAGAGCGAAGATTCTCGACTGAGACACTATACCAAATTAGTCGACTCCTTTCAGTTAAGAAACTATATATATCACAAACCATCCTCAAAAAGCATAAAACTATTATATATGACCCAGTTAAGCCTACAAAAAGAAGGCAGATAATAATAGATGTCCCGAAATCAAACACTACTTTTGCTACCATGCATTATATTGCTCGTTCGGCGTATCCTTATGAAAGTATTAACAAATACCTAAATATATATGTTAAAACATACCTTGTATGTATATAAAGCTTCTTCAAAAATGGTTAGAAACGAAAAACTATGAGGAAACAGAAGCTTTACTAGACAAAGTAAAATAGAATATCCACATTAATGTAGAGTGTATTTCAGTCATATGGCTAGTGCACATTCACAAACACACAGACAGACACACACACACACACACACACACACACACACACACACACACACACACACATCACTAAAATCTTTTTATATATGAACTGTTTAAAGTTTGACTAAAGTTTTAATTTTATTGTTGAACTGCTTTAAAACTATCAGCTTAATGATAATTGTAAACTTAAGGAAGATCGGTGCCCCCTGGCACAGGCTCCATAGCTTAAAAGAGGACTCCTGTCACCGTTTAGTTAAAATTTTATTGTTTTAAGCAATAAAGTTATTATTATTATTATTATTATTTATTAAACAATGATTTTTTTATATATATAAGATATTGCAGTAGCGTTGCTGAGTTTAAAAAAATAGTAGGATCTTTTCTTGAAGGTCCCTAAGTGGTATCGGTTCAGAAAAATCACTGATGTTAGCCGATTCCACAAACAAATTTTGCAAGGAAGAAAATTTCTGGTAAATTGCACAGTGGTGGACCGCCAATCATCCAGATGAAATGGATGGTATCAAGTATTAATATGAATAATACCTAATAGATACTGCTGAAGAAATGGGCACCTATCAATAAATATTTTCTTTGTTAACGTTAGCAAGTGTAGCAATTTCTTGTGTTCTATGTTGTACTTCACGGCTGAATCGGATATTTTATTTGTATGTGCATACTAAAATATTTCAAAATAATATAATATTCATAATAATATTTTTATTTTTTATAGAATAAGGGTGGCAAACGAGCACACAGTCAACCTGATGGTAAATGGATACTGTAGCCTATAGACATCTACATTTATCCTCGTTGAAGAATCAAAATGCAGATGCGTTACGCTGCTATTTTACGCCCCATTTGTGCTACAACCACAATATAGCTACAGCGTGACTCTACAACGTAAAATATTCCTCACTGTTCCTTTCTTCTTCTTCTTTCTTTTGATTCTTTTAAGAAAACGTTACCCATACAGAAGCAATTTAACATACATAAATTTCACAAGGACAAACATCCAGACCCGGAATAATTATTTGACGGCCATACAAATACTTTTTTCGTGTGGGATTCGAACCCGCGGCCCTCAGCGCCTCAACTCAATGCTAAACCACTGCGCCACGGAGCCGTCTATATGTATTATGTATGTATTTATATTTATTCTAGCGGACCGGACTGAAAATGATTATCACATCTCTCATTGAGATTTCTTGCTACAGTACAGATGGCGATGATGATGAAAAAATGGTTGATGGCACGAACACGGAGCACCAATTGTATATCATACTCGTACACTTGCGTGATTTTGTTTCATTAAGAATCTAGTTACTTGTGTGCCCATAGCTCCTCCTACATTGGAATTCCCAAATTACCTTTTACTTTACCGTGGCAAAAAGTATTCATGTGTCTGTCCCTTCAGACATGGTCTATCTGTCTGTCAATTGTTTTCAAAATCAGATAAACTGTTTATGCGTCAATGAATAACAAATAACTCATCTTTGCAAACATAAAACTGCGAGTATTTTTTTTTTACAGAAGAAATTTTCATTCTCATTTTTTAAATACTTTTAGTATATATTTTTAATTGACGTAGATCTTTCAAGACTGCGCATGTCGACAGGCACTCATTTTAATATGTGTCTACACTCACTAGATTGGGTTGGATTTGACCATTTTGTATGAGTCGATCGTCAGAGCATTGTACGTAGGCTGAGGTAGGCATTAGGCATTAGAAGAAAAAGCAGTTGACTCCCTGCATATTGTATCACTCAATCTTGTGGGCGATCCGCATAACACTGCGCTTGCAAATACAAAGCTACAACGGCAAAACATTACTTTCCCATCAGTTGTTCATTACTACTATAGTTTACTGATCCGTTGGTATGTTATCTTTTTTCTACTGCGAATATCCTCATAACTAATTTTACCACGCTGATATACCCTGAACAGCTCTTACACAGCAGCATCCCTCTCATAACTGCCTAAGTGACTTTTATTCCTCATATGGCGGGAAGACAGACAGGAAAAACCACTACGTCTAAATTCTGTAATTTATCACTGACACTGATTTTTCGCTAAGACCACGTCCAGGAGTGTGTTGCTCAAGTGTTGGCTTCTGACTCAAATGAGTCGGCTCGACCGGGGAAGGACCACGATCTAACAGAATACCAGCGTAAAATAGCAGCTGCTGCGTTTCGTATGGTGAGTGTTGAGAACCGGAGACCCATTTTACTGGAAAAGAGGCATTCTATCTTAGTCCTCACGGCTGACAACGCATCTGCATTTTAATTCGCAAACGAAGATAGATGTAGATGTCTATGGGCCAAAGCAACCACTTACCATCAGGTGCACTTTGTGCTCTCTTGTCACCCTTATTCTATAAAAAAAATCTTCACTTTCTGAGTATATACTCTATGTGTATATCTCTTTTTATATCTAATGCAGTTATTAAAATAACTAGTCAAATTCTGAGCGTTTTAAGAAAGCCTGGAAGATAAACTTAATTTACTCCTTGTGCATATTAAGTCTATTATACTAATAAATTTTCTCACTCACTCATTTAGACCCAGTCGAAGAACTGGACCCGATGACCGTAGCATAGCGTGAGCATCTGCGTTGGTCATCGTCTTCGTAGGCTGACCATTTATTGATGAAATAACATCGCCCTCCCGAATCCCGCTCAGCGAAGCTTTCCGGCCTGGATTGACCTGAAAAATAGTAACAACAGTTTCACGATATAACCAACTTTCATCAAAGAAACTTACTAATTTTAGTAGTACATATACATATGTATGTACAATAAAATAAGTACATACAATACTCAATGGCGAACGCGTTATTTTATATTAAACTTAGGCAAGTACGTTCTTTATGTTTCTTTAACTCACATGCAGCCCATAAACTTCCCAATGCCTACTCTCAATTCTAAGAGTGTAATACGATTAAATACCCGCACTAGACCTTCGGTTTGACGGACTTCATACGTTTTCGAAATATTTTTTTATTTCTCAGGACAAGGTATTCACCTTCTTTCGTACACCGATCGATAAAAAGAAAGTCAATTAAAACCCAACTGCGACAAAAATTGCTGACTGAAAAGGTGTTAAACAAATCTGTGATGTCGACTTTTCGTTTTAAATGACAAACGTTCGTTTTTGTAGAGCCGTAGTCACACTATATTACATGGCTATGAATGACGTGACGGTAGGTGGCCCTGTTGTCGAGATCCAGAAATCACCCTTGCTAAGCCGAGGTGGATCGCTAGTATAATATATAAAAAGACAGCAAACAGATTCACTCACTCATTTACTCACAGACTCATCACACCCAGCCCAAACCCTTTGACTTAGAAAGCTGAAATTGCACAGAGATTCCATTTATAATGTAATCAAAGAATAAGAAAGCCACAGGGGCTAAGCGCTCGGTGTAAATTTCACAGCACGCGAGCAAGCCGGGTATATAGTGTTAGGGATTACCTTATTCTAAATAATATGAATTTCCATTTCCGGTGGTTAATTAATCTCAGGTTATTGATTTTATTCAAAACTTCGAATCACAATAAATAAAATTAATTAAAATCCATTTCTAATTAAGCTAATATAATTTTTGTGAAATTTAATACAACTTTCGTAAAATAAGAAAAACATTGTAAGACTACATCCGGTCTGTGTATTTACTGTTTCCGGCAATGCGGAAAGGTAAAGACATGACTTGTGAAACGATACCGGAGTAGTCATTCGCTCGTCGGCATTTAATAGTGAAGGACGCTTAAGTAGGACGTTACGCCGAAATTGATCGATAATTATATTGTTGGATTGTTCGATAATAACGTGTAAGCGGAAGAGCTAATAAATTTGTGGAAGAAAATCCAAATCGTGTATGAATTTTTATTAACTCCAATAGTTCAGAAGTGGGATTGCGAAAGGGATACATAAAACTTCCTTTCACGCCTGCAAAACGTAAGTAAAGTGAATAATTTTCTGTTAAATGATGTAACCCTTAAATTGTGAAAATTCTTAAACTGTGTAGAGAATGAATGTTTTTTCTTATTCTTTATTTTTTATATTATTTTTATATTTTCTTTCTTTCCTTCACCTACCTGCATTACTACTTACATTTAAATCCCTACTTTGTGATTCCTTTTGTATTACTCGAGAAATATATTACTTAGTAATAATACAATGTGCTGGTATGTAACGTAAGAAAAGTCCTCTTATTACCATTGATTTTCAAGCGCGACAATTGAAGTATGTCTTTCCTGTAGCGGAAGGGCTCTTATCATACAATAAACTTTTAAGTGCTTGTGACGACGATGATGAACCATAACGAACGCATTTAAACATGGTGCATTGTTTCTTGCAATTAATGTTTTTCTTTTTGTACGTATTATAAAACGTTGGTTTCTATTAGTTTATTTTCCTTTGCCATTAGCTTTTTTTTTTGTATATTTACTTTTATTATTTTTACTTTAAAAAAAAAAGAGAATATATGGGAGGAAGAAAGGGGAATGACATGTTGCAACGAAGAATTAAAGAATGGAAAGAGCGAAACATATATTACATTAGGATTTCACACGAAGAGATCACAATTAAAATATGCTTATTTTTCTGTTTCTATTTAAATCAAATAATCTTTTCTTTTATCCACTTAATCGATGAAGAGAAGGATAGTAAAGAATTACACGCATGGTTATCACTCTAAGCTTTGATTGTTCTAAGTTCCAGAGACATGGATGAAAACGGTGCCCGAGGTCAAGGGCTTATTGATAAAATCCGAGGTCAAGGGTCTCTAATGAATGATGTCCGAGGTCAAAGGCCTAATATTGATGCCCGAGGTCAAGGGCCTAATATTGATACCCGAGGTAAAGGGCCTAATGATGACGCCCGAGGCTATAGATAGATGATACCCGAGGTCAAGGGTTTATGGTTGATAATGGTCGAGGACAAGGCCAAGACAGTGAGGATACCCATGGTCAAGGTCAAGGGTCGAGAAATTATGATTCCCGGGGTAAAGGGCTTATAGAAGGTAATGCCCGAGGTCAAGGGCACCAGTATAGAACTTTGGATTATATGGAAGAAACACCGGAACAGTCGCGAGACAATTTAAGTTTACGGAAACGTACCAGGGATAGACCGTGTTCTTTGGAAGAGTCTGATAACAATGAAAGTTTTAGGAGAGGCGAATCAAAGGGGCGGAGAAGAAGACTATCTAATGAACGGAGATCAAAGCGTAGACGTAGGTGTCCCAGTACATCATCAGAATCTTCAGGTAGGTCCGTCAAGGCTCATTCAAAATCTAATCGTGGTAAAAATCTTAAAAATAGTACAGACGTCATACTGGACAAGTTCCTTTCCATAATTAAAGACGTAAGGAGTTCGGATAAATCTAGACTATCTTACAATAATAACGTCGTTACAGACTTTGATCCCATAACAAAGGAATGGACCAATCTCACGTGGATTAATAAAGTAGAAGAATGTGCAAAGATCTATGATTGGGACGAAAAGGAAATAATTCACTATTCACTTCCGAAATTATGCGGTGTTGCTAGGTCATGGTATCAAGGTCTTCCAACTTTGTTGTACGGTTGGACGGAATGGAAGAAAAAGCTTATCGAATTTTTTCCTTGTCGCGAAGATTATGCCGAACTCCTTACAGAAATGCTGAACAAGCGGGTTAGGTATGGCGAGTCGTTAGAACATTATTATTACTCTCAAATTAATCTGTTAAATCGTTGCAAAATAAGCGAAAACAAGCAGTAGATTGTCTACTTCATGGTCTTGATGACCGTGATATAAAAGTTGGAGCACAGGCAGCACAATTTTCTGAACCAGAACAACTCCTTAAGTATTTTAGGTCTGTTAGGGTCGGAAACTCTAGGGACAGTAGCGATTATTTAAGGAAGAATAGATTAGATAAAAATGTTAACGTTAACAAGCCACCTTTTTCGAAGTTTGCTGGAAATAACTCTAACATACGGTATTTTAATTGCAACCTGCTAGGCCACCCAAGTTTTAAATGCGAGAAACCATTGATTAAATGTACGAATTGCGATAGGATTGGTCACCAGTTGTCAAACTGTTATAGAAACAAAAACAAAGAAATTTCTAGTAACACCTCCACCAACATAAATGAGAAACACGTTTCTAAACTTAGTGTAAACGGTAAAACTAATGATAAATGTAATGGATGTAAAGTTAACGATAAAACATTTCAATGTCATTTGGATTTGGGTAGCCAATGTTCTCTTACGAGAGAAACTGATGCTAAGTTACTAGATGTGAATATGATTAAAAACGCGGAGTTGCTTATCTTAAGGGGTATTGGCGCAAATCTTGTTCGACCACTGGGATTGATAATAGCTACCGTAGAAGTGCAGGATATCAAAGAATTTGTCGACATATATGTGGTACAAGATTACGTATTGAGCTATTTATTGTTACTGGGTCATTGGTTCTCTGAGAAACCGGACATAGTGATTACAAAAACTCCAGATAAGATTATATTTCAGAAAATTCAACACCAAAAGGTTAATTTGATTTCGCAGAACAGAGTAATAATTTCCATTAATAGCTTGCGCGCCGTGCCCGTTCACTGCGAATCGTTAAACAACGGATACGTCTATGTAAGTGGGTCGATTCGAGGGCCCTCAGGCAAAGAATACTATCTTCTACCGGGAGAATACGCCGTAAGAAATAATAAATGTGCGTTGCTGATTTATAACGTGTCCAACGAGGATATTATCATACAAAAGAATTTACTCATGACAAGTGCTACCCCAACACATCAAACTGCGGACGTTTGCGAAATTACTATAAGTAAAACTGAAATAGATGACTCCATAATCTGTAATCCTAATTTGACGACCGAGCAACGACTGTTATTTCAAAATACGTTGACCGAATTTCAAGACTGTTTCTCGAGTAGTCTGAAGGACTTAGGATTCACTAATGCAACCGAAATGGTTATTGAGCTCGAAGATTCGGAACCAATCGTATACAGACCGTACCGTATGGCTTACTCACAGAGGTGTCTAGTTAGAGAAATGGTTCAAGAAATAGTCGATAGCGGTATTATCAGGGAATCGTCATCAACATATGCTAGTTCAATTGTACTGGTACAGAAAAAAACTGGCGAAGAGGTTGTGCGTGGATTATCGTGCTTTAAACCGTAAGATAAAAAAGGATCACTATCCACTTCCTCGTATTGAGGACCAACTGGACTTGGTAGCAGGTAATAATCTATTTATATCATTTGATTTAGCGTCCGGTTACTACCAAATACCGATCAATGATAGCTCTCGTTTCAAAACTGCATTTGTTACCCCAGATGGGCAGTTTGAGTATAATCGGATGCCATTTGGACTTGTCAATGCGCCATCTACCTTTCAGAGGACTATGGTGGGAGGCGAGAAGGTGAGTTGCACCCGACAGAAAAATATAGCATACCATTTCATACTTTTCACGCTGATCACCTGGGCCCTTTTATAAAAAGTAAAGTAGGAAATTGTTATATATTAGTTATCATAGACAGTTTTACGAAATCTATTAATATTACACCCGTTAAAAATACTAAATCACTGACAACTATTAAAGTTTTAAAAGACCACATTAGTTTCTTTGGAGTACCAACGCGCCTTATTACAGATATAGAGTCCAGTTTTACAAGTAAATCATTTAAAGACTTTATTGCCGAGTATGGAATGTATGCAGTCAGTATGCATGTCATGAACGCGGTTGCGACTCCAAGAGCCAATGGTCAGGTGGAACGGTTCAACAGAACCATTACAGAGGCATTAAATCATGGGAAGGACGAAAAAGCTTGGGACAAACACATTCGAGACATACAAATTGGTCTTAATACGAGGGTCACCAAAACTACCCAAAAATCACAATCAGAACTCTTATTTGGCTTTAATACAAATAACAGAAGTCAGGGAATCCTAAGTACAATAATCAATGATACATTAAATGTAATATCGTCTGATGAATTAGAATCTGTCAGGGAGGAGGCTAAGAAACGTATTCAGATCCAACAGCAAAAAGATGTTGATCGATATAACAAACATAGAAAAGCAGGTAGAAAGTAAAAGGTAGGAGACTTAGTTCGGATAGAAAGAGAAGTCCCGCATGACGGTCAATCGAAAAACTTAGTAATTAAATACCAGAGCCCGTATCGTATCATTAAAGTGCTCCCGCATGATAGGCTTATAGTTGAAGACACGCCGTTGTCACGTAAAAATGGTCGTAGGTACAAAGGAACAGTGGCTTTGGATAAAATTCAACCATGGATGAGCTTTGATAGGGACTTTGATAACAGTTCGAATAGTACAAGTGATGCTGCTGATGATACTGGCGACAATGGACGTGTTAATGAAGTATAATAATGAACCAAAATAATACTAGAAATGTAAAGGGACTCACGAAATATGAGTTTGTACTAATAATATAAGTAATTAAATCACAATTATTTTTTTCTCTTTACTTTTAATGCTAAAATAAGGCATAATTCTTTTTTTTTATATACCAAATGCATATCTATATTAGTTTTAAGCTTTTATGAATAAATCTAAATTGTAATTAAGTTTCCCGTAAATGAAAATGTACTCTGTACTTCAATTTAGTTTTAAGAAGATTGTGGGGGAAAAAAACATATTGGTGTGTGTATTTCGAGATTATACCGCGAAGGGTCTCGCGCTATACAGGATGGCCGAGCTGTTAGGGATTACCTTATTCTAAATAATTAAATTGCCATTTCCGGTGGTTAATTAATCTCAGGCTATTTGATTTTATTCAAAACTTCGAATCACAATAAATAAAATTAATTAAAATCCATTTATAATTAAGCTAATATAATTTTTGTGAAATTTAATACAACTTTCGTAAAATAAGAAAAACATTGTAAGACTACATCCGGTCTGTGTATTTACTGTTTCCGGCTATGCGGAAAGGTAAAGACATAACTTGTGAAACGATACCGGGGTAGTTATTCGCTCGTCGGCATTTAATAGTGAAGGACGCTTAAGTAGGACGTTACGCCGAAATTGATTGATAATTATATTGTTGGATTGTTCGATAATAACGTGTAAGCGGAAGAGCTAATAAATTTGTGGAAGAAAATCCAAATTGTGTATGAATTTTATTAACTCCAATAATAGGCTGTAACTTTACTTTACAAGGAGGAAGGATTTTCCGAAATTTCTAAGGGTTCGGGTATAAACAGGATTTATCTTTTTGCTTTAAAGTTGTCATATATCCGTAACTTTAATCACTAGTAACTGTTTTCAGGATTATTAGAAATCTCCACGGGATTTGAAATAAAGAGGATTTAAATTTTCGTTTAAAAGTTGCCTTATTTCCGTATAACTATAATTATGAGAGACTTCAACTGTCGTAGTTAGGTTTCAGATTTTAGCTTTCTTTTTATTTAAATTATTTTATGGAAAGGAATCATTGGGGACCTTACCATAAAGTGCTTACCTAGTGCCTAACTTTAATTTAAAAAAATGCAGCTCATGGATATATACTTATAGTTAATCTATATATTTTCGGAATGTTCTCGTTGAGTCCTTTCATTTAATATTAAACATGATATTTTAATCATTCATCTTGCTAACAATAAGCCATCATGATGGATTTTATGTTATTTTATAGAATAAGTGTGACAAAAGAGCACACAGTCCACCTAATGGTAAGTGGATGCTGTGGCCCATAGATAACTACGTTTATCCTCAATTAAGAATCAAAATGCAGATGCGTTGTTTTCAGTATAAGGGGCGCCAATGCCTTGTTGTCAGTATAAGGAGTCTCCGGTTCTCTACACTCACTATACGAAACAGCAGGATATGGCCTATAACCCTCTGATGAGACCAACGCTTTCGACGCTTCCTCCCCTGTCCCTAGCTCTTCAAATATAATTAACAATTTCAGTTAATTATTTTCAAAACTCACATAACTTAATACATTTTGAAATAATATAATTTTTGCCTCTATTACATTACTTTACATTTTTTTTGTTAGTATACATATAGGTTATATTACTATCGTGTATTCATTTTTATTCATAATTTTTGTCACGTTTTTAGTTTGAAAATAGAAGCAATTGCCACTATTTCAGATTTTCTGTCTTTTAATTGTTTGACATCTAAATAGTATAATGTATCTTTCTATAAAAAAAGTAAATATTTAAAAACCTTGATTGTATACTTTATTTTTTATGACAATTGTAGAGTTGATAATATGCGGTTTTTTTATGTTATATTTAATAATTAAAAAAGACTAGTTCGATTATCCATTCTTAAAAAATTACTATTAGTTTGCATTTATAGTTATTACATAGTTACTTTTATATATTACTATCTGGTGGTACCCAGCGCGATGCAGGAATAATTGCGAAAATATCGTTTTAAATTTGGAAGATTTATATTGTTTAACTAGGAATGATAATACATTGATTGAAGTTGAATGTTATATACTTAACTTTCAAATAAATTTGTTGGTATGATACGCGCGCCATCTATTGTAAGTTAATTGTAATATGCCGAAAGTTATATCGCGTAAGTACAAGCAATAAGTTGACAAAGTTTAACCGCAACCTGATGAACGGTATGGCAGCGCATAAAATACGAACAAATAATTTTTATACAGTGTGTTAATTTTACACTTGATCAAATGAAATGTGCGGATACTAGATAAAAAATGATCGGTAAAAAATCGTTTTTTTTTTTATGTAAACTATTTAAAAAATAAAAGCATTTTAATTTTTTTTTGTTAAAATTCCCATCCTTCGGTTTTAAATTATTTTCTCT
This sequence comes from Parnassius orleans, assembly GCA_029286625.1. Taxonomy (NCBI): domain Eukaryota; kingdom Metazoa; phylum Arthropoda; class Insecta; order Lepidoptera; family Papilionidae; genus Parnassius; species Parnassius orleans. The sequence continues at coordinate 336,177 of JAGSMP010000027.1, read as the reverse complement.
TTAAGTAAACGGTGTATTTTTTTCAAAGTAGTTTTATTTGAAAGTTAGAAAGATTAACTAGCAATAAAAATTAAAAAAACTTACGATATCAAGCAGGAAGTTTGTCAAAAAAATAATAAGATATTTTTTTTGTTAAAAAAATACTTTTCTTTTTAATTTTTCGTCTGTAACTTCAAAACTAGTACGTTGAGATAACCTTTTTAGCATGTTTTATTAAACTACGTAGCTTACTGTACAAGTTCTCTAAAATAACATGCGTTCTATCTCTTTTCGTTTTTAAAATAATAATCATCAAAGAATGCCATCGGTATGTTGATTTGCGCTTATGCGCCGCACCTACCTCTAATTTGAACACCTCTGGTCGAACAATAGCAGGTAAAGATAAAAAGAGATAGATCAATGAAAGGCGAAACAAGTGAGTGAGAGAGTGAATTGTCGTTTGAATGAGATTTGGGTCTCGTTCTCGTAAGGCATGCAGGCAGCTTTAGCTATTTTAAACAGTTCATCTTGTAACGTTACCTAATTTGCACGTTGAATACGCTCACCATTTTTTTCGTCGTTAGGCCTTCTACGATAGACTCATTGTCTGCTCGTGAAGTAGCTGACATTCATTACATTTACGGGTTTTGTGATGGCAACGCTCGCGCCGCCTCTCGAGAGTATCATCAGCGATTCCCGACAAGACCTGCCGTTGACTACAGGGTTTTCTTAGCAGTACATCGAGAATTAAGTGAAAATGGACTGCATCGCCCACATCGTGAACGTGCTCCTACTGTACCGGTGGATGTGGATGAACAAGTGTTGCGTTTGGTGTACCAAGACCCCACAATTAGTACTCGACGAATAGCACTCCAATTGGGGATTAATCACGTCCAAGTGTGGAAAATTTTGAAAAAGGAATGTTTTTTTTCTTTCATTTTCGAAGAGTGCAGAATTTGCACGAGCCAGATTACGTCGGAAGAAGTGTTTTCTATTCGTGGCTATTGCGATACCGTACCGGGACCGTATTTTGTGGACCGATGAGGCAAATTTTAACAGAACTGGAATCACAAATTTTCGAAACCTCCACTTGTGGATGCCGAAGAAAAAAAATCCCTTAGTAGTTCGGCCAGCGTCCTTTCAAGTCGAATTTTCGATTAATGTTTGGGCTGGAATAATAAGTGATTACTTAATCGGACCATTTATTCTTCCGTCAAGGTTGAAAGGCCCAGCTTACCTGACATTTCTACAAGAAGAGTTACCTGACCTGATGAGTGATGTGGATCTACAAACAAAGAGGAGGATGTGGTTTCAGAATGACGGCGCTCCAGCTCACTTCAGCACCATCGTGCGTGATTATTTAAACGAACGATACGGAGACAGATGGATTGGACGAGGCGGACCAGTAGCGTGGCCGGCACGAAGCCCTGATATGACCCCCTAGATTTTTTTTGTGGGGCCACATGAAACAGATTGTGTACAGTACTCCAATTAGTACAAGAGAAAAATTGTTACAAAAAATAATGGCTGCGGCTAGTCAAATAAAAGAAAATCGTACTGTATTAAAAAAACAGTACGTAGTGTGGCATTACGTGCAACTGTATGTATGGATGAAAATGGTGGTCATTTTGAAAATTTAATAAATTAAATCATTTTTCTACGGTTTTTTTTTGTTTTATTCCATAATTTTGTCAATTAAATCATTATTAAATCACTTTTGAATTTTGTGCTCAGATTACCTACCTTATTTTTAGTGATTATCTTAACAACGAAAAGAGATAGAACGCATGTTATTTTGGAGAACTTGTACAGTAAGCTACGTAGTTTAATAAAACATGCTAAAAAGGTTATCTCAACGTACTAGTTTTGAAGTTACAGACCAAAAATTAAAAAGAAAAGTATTTTTTTAACAAAAAATATCTTATTATTTTTGTTTTTTTTCCTGCTTGATATCGTAGGTTTTTTAATTTTTATTGCTAGTTAATCTTTCTAACCTTCAAATAAAACTACTTTGAAAAAAATACACCGTTTACTTAAAGAGAAAATAATTTAAAACCGAAGGATGGGAATTTTACCAAAAAAAAAATTAAAATGCTTTTATTTTTTAAATAGTTTACATTTAAAAAAAAATCGATTTTTTACCGATAATTTTTTATCTAGTATCCGCACATTTCGTTTGATTAAGTGTAAAATTAACACATTGTATATTAGATTTCTAACTGACTTACTGCCTTTCTATAGCTTATCATTAATATATTTTGAAAGGTACATCTCAGTGTTTAGTATCCTGATAAATCATATTACGACTTACGGCATTTTTGTCATAGATATTACTTTTCGCTTCCTTAATTACAGCGTTTTGAGGTCAGTGATTTGAAAATCTTCTTGCTATAAGTAGCTTAACTCATACTTTTAGATAAATTTTATAAATGGCGTCGTTAATCTGGATAGTATATTGGAAGACATCACCGTTTTTATTATTTTTAAAAAGTTTTTAGGCTCCGGTGAATAATTGCAATTTGTCTTCTTACAGCAATATTGCTATCACACTCAATATATACACTATTTTAGGAGCTATTTTACGAAATTTACTAACGCAGGGATCACTGAATATAAAAAAGTTGAAATCACGGCCCCGGAAGTAATATAAGAAAGTGTAAATAAACAGGTCTTGCGATATCAGACTGTAAATATATCTCTGTCGATTGTATTGTTAGAAATCTTCATTGTACCAAAATATTGAAAAAAATGTTTTTAGCCGAAAAGAAATGTAACAAATAATGTAATAAATAAAAATTTATATAAAAGGTCAAAAGATGGCATAAAAATTTCAAATATGCCAGAATCAAATATCCAGTGACACAATGTATTTAGTAGATCAATTTGGTACGGCAAAGCTTTTACATATAGTAACTAGTTTTTGGGCAAGAAAATCAAAGAAAAAGCTGAAGCAAATATGAGAGTAATGTAACAAATAGAAAAAGAAATAATATATGATGTGTTTTAACCATATTAAAATTCTGAGTATCCAACATATTATAATCCATAATTTTTAACAGATGTAGCTATTGAGCAGCGCATTCATTGAAATAATCTTTATAATATAATATTATATATAATTAATCTCTATAATATAATTTTCGAGAAACAACTTCCAAATATTCTTGTTAATGTAAAAAATAAAGGGAGCATGATAGAAATAATAATTAATTGTTCTTGAAACTTATTTTCAGCAGATTGTAATCTCAACACATTTTTCTAATTTATCCTCGCCGAAATGTAAACGATGAAAAATGACTGCAAGATTAAAAGGGAGGGTCAACTTCAAGCAAATCTAAGACTATTTTTTTAAATTATAAAGCACAATTCTTGATGTACAATATAAAAATATATAAACTAAACGACTTAAAAATGTTTAATCGTTTTGATAATTTTTTATTGAGGCCAATGCCCAGCAGTAGAAGGAATGTCACTAGCATTAATCGCTGGTAGTGAGGGAGTACCTTTTCCATAATGCCTTACTCTCGGATTTTCTTTAGTATCCTGAAGGAGTTTTAATACGTTTATTGATTTTTCCTTTTATCCACGAAACCATACGGTGAAACCAAAGATGATTCAGGGGGCAGCTAACCTGATAGTATGAAATTTGATTTCGTATTTGCGTCGTGCTTTTTTGGTCTTCTTTTAATATAGCCGTAGTAGCTTTGGGTCTAATCGCTCACCGTAAACTTTCTCACAGTCACGAGCAACCCGGGTTCGAGCCCCTCCGACACCATTTATGTGAAATGCTGACTTACTCCGTGCTCAGCAGTAACAGAATACATTGTGAGTATAAAATATTTCGGGAGCATGTGAAGTTCGACAACACGCACTGTAGCAGCGCGGCGAATTATTATCAATAACTCTCTCAGAATCAGGATTGGGGGTGTTCAGCAGTGGGACGTTATGGAATGTTTTGGAACGAAGTTCCATATCGGACGGTACGAATTTGGCGCATGGGGCTAGGCGAGAAAAAGTGTCATATTTTTCCGTCACGACCCCTTCTAACGTAGTGTAGACGGCCTTGGCGGCTATGAGGAAGTGAGATGGACTAATATCTATCTCCCTCGCACTTTTTCTTATCTTGCCATGAAATAAATATTATTTTATTTTAAATGACGCTTCATTTTAATAGACGCTAGTAATTCATTTATTTGTATTTGTTAACCAATAATATAATACGTTGGTCAATAATAATATACTACGAAAAGAACTTCGTTCCAACCGAGTGTTCCACGACACTCACACATGTTTTTTTTATATTACTTTTAATGCTCGCTACATGAATATAATTCTATATTTTAATTCTATATAATATATCATATTATATATCATGCGTAGTTCACAGTTATTCGCTGTTATTTATACTTCTTTACTCTCTGCTCAAATAATTATATTTTTTAATTAGCCTTAGTCTACCCATAATTTTACACATTTGAAATATGATTTAAAGAAATGTTGTTCACTCAATTGTAAATAACCACCTCATTTTTTATAATAATGTAGAGCTTAGAGTAGAAGTCTTTAATTTTAAATAAATTTTAAGAAATACGAATATTATTATCTAATAACGATATAAAAAAACTAATAACATTTGTTGTTGTACTATATGTGTTTATTTCATAGGTATAAGCGGTGAACTCTCGCAAATTTTAACGCGACTATGCAAAGAAATGCACAAATTACAAACCGCATTCGGCTCTCGCCGTCTCGCCGCCGGTGAACAGAACTTCAACATGTTTCCTTCCGGAAAGCTCGTACCAGTTCTTACGCCTCTACACTCGTCTGAGTACTCTCACATACACAAAAAGTAACACATATTTCAAAACATATAATGGACTTGGTTTGCTTAACGTTTTCTATGTACCTAATAACACTACATCCCAAAAAATTACACTCTTGGCACTTGAATAAAGTAAATAAAATGCCAATCTACGCGCAAACCAGCACAAATAAAACCACAGCAATATTAATTTATAAGGGAATGATTGGGTTCGTTTAAAACATTATCCACTTGTCTCCGTGAAAGCCACGACAGATACTAAACACACGATCCGAACATACGATGTCAGAGCCAATTTCATCGGAACATTATAAGGGCATTAAACGAATATGCATGCGCCGCCGTGAGGACGTAGCTATTGTTATATCAGGGTTCGTAACTCGCTAGGAATATTAATCTTGTTGGAGGTGAGTCGAGGAGTCGCGCCCCTGGATTGTAGTGTTAAGAGCCTTCAAGTACGTAAGAGGCCGTTGAACTATTATATTATAATTATTTAATCAGCTATAAATATTAACATTAGTATGTTTGCCGTTTTCAAATCTAAAATATATTATATACGATACATTATATTATTAGTGTAGTATTTTAATAGTGTCCTTTATATTATAAGAACATAAAATAGTACGTGAGGGTATTATGGTCATCCGGTTAATATGGTCACATTCTTGTAACTCAAAAACTACAGCCTTATTTGCATAGATGGCTTTGTGATACGATAGCTCATCAGTCATTCAAATAATAAAGGGTCAAAAGGGCGCCGCTTTATTGACGATATTTTGACAGTTGATATTATAGTAAATATTTTACTCGATTTTAGTATTGGGTAGTGTAGTTAGTTTTTTTAAATTAATTTTTCGAAGTGTTCCTAATTATTGCCAAGGCTTTTTTGTTATTTTTTTCTTAAAATATTAGTTATAGTATACGACATTGTGCATTTGTCTCTGTCCTCCTTCTAGTTTTGGTTTTATAGGGCGGGAAAGCTTAACGTGACCATATTACCCCACGTACCTTAGTAAGTATTATTTATTTTATTCGAGTTAATTATAAAACTATTTGTATTAAACACTGATTTTCAATACGCCTGTGCATGTTATAGTTTGTGAAGGATCTCTTATTATTTATATTTATTTAATATATTTAATGACAAAATATCTAGTATAAATATATTATCATAATATATGTTATTTAACTTCACTAAAGCTTTAGTAAAACGGTGTTTTTAAATTCACCAGATATATTTTATATTTGTTTGTAACGATTTTACAAGTTAAAAAGGCTTGACTGTTATTATAGAATACAATGAAACATATTATTTTTTATTGGTGATTGCGAATATCATTCCAATACTATAAAATAAAGGAAAATAAAAAGAACAATAATCCGCATGTACATGCATAGAATTAGAGACAGCTTAAACTTGAAAGGCATTCTCAGCCTGCATAAAAAGCGCATAAGAGCACCGCACCGCGAACTAGAAGTAACGTTACAAGTAGATGTATATAAAACAGAAAAGGCTATAAAGGAAATTCAAATTGTAAAAGGGCATTGTACAGAGTACGTTAAGTTGACGGGGAAAAGAGTTTCAGTGGGTAGAAAATAGTCGTATGTTATGCGATTTTTAAGACAATATTGTAAATAAAATGACCACGTAACGAGTTTAATGGCAATAAGAAATCTTAATAACATACGACTTAGAGATAACATAATCATAACTAAGTGAGTGTTACCAATAAGGAAAATATTTAACATACTTGTTAAAAAAATTAAAAACCTACATATACGAGTACGTACGTAATATAATGTAGATGAATTTTCATGAAATCAAAAGATTTAACAAAAAAGCATGTAAGCGTAGGAATATGGACGTGAAGGAGGCGATAGAGGTGTGTCAGGGTCGTGCCGAATGGAAGTCAGTGGTCTCTACCTACCGCCCTAGGTAACAGGCGTGAGAGCTTATGATAATTATAAAAAAAACATCTAAAATAGGACGTTAACCCTACTCGTATATTTTAAAACTAGCTGACTTTACAGTTATTACAGAATCATGGTACCAATGGGTTAAAAGGCTATTCCTAGTCAAAGGCAAATTTGTGCAACATAAAAGTTATATAGTTTTTGTCGTATAGCTCGCGCCCGTCATGCTCTTGGTAAATAAGCACTTCTATTGCTAACTAGCGGTCGCCCGCGGCTCCGCCCGCGTGGATGTCGGTTACCGCTGCAAAAAGCCTACCCAGGAAAGACACGGTCAGCAAACAAAATGATTCCCAGGTCAATTCACAGACACCGACACTAACATCGACGAAGCAGTCACTATCCGCAGGCTGAACAGATTTTCTTTCTGTGGATGTTATTTGTTAAGTCCCGGAGTGCAACCTGTTGTTTTAGGATAGAAAACTTAAGCTATTATTGTAGAGCTTCTCTATACACAACATTTGACGTTATATTATTTTCTGGTAACAAAATATACTGATGGTCGGGAGCCCCGACCCGTGATAGGGCAACGTAAAGTTGCCCATGCGTAAACATTCTTTTCGTAAATCAATTCCTACTAATTTGAATGTTTGGCCCTGGGATTTGTTTATCGTGAGTGCAAAAGAAATTTTACTGAAATTGGAGCCTTTTGAAGGGTATAGGCAAATCAGTAGGGATCATGGGTATTCTTGGTATATGAGCTAATTCACCAGCTGCAGGGCCGGTGATAATCTTCGCAACTATTAAATTATCTTTTAGCTCCTTTATAAAGTCTCGTGCCATTACACATGTTGGGGGTCTTAAATTTCTGAGAAGCATTATCGGCGTGCCAACTTTAACGACAGTTCATGAGGTGGAAGCCCAGCGGGGTTCAGAGAATTTAAAATTCCTGGGGTAGTGCACTGCGTCCTCGATGTTAGTGACGGTGTCTATGGATTTATAGCACTTAACTTCACCCGGTACTTTCTGCATAATTAAATTGTTTATTTCGTTGACTGTTTCATTCCTGGGAGAAACTATTGCTCTACAACACAGCCAACGAAAATCATTTTGATGTAAGTTTTCGATGTCAGGATATATAGCATCTATCAGACTATCTAAATTATAGACTATTTGCCCTAGAGACTCATCCAAAGTAACCGCATAATCGGTGCCCAAATTTAAAGATGGAAAAATTCCTTCTCCCAGTTTCAGCAGCTGTTGTGGAAAATTGCTATGCGTATTTCCATGTAGATGAGCTCTCATATTAGTACGCAAATTCAAATGTTGAACAGATGTCCAAAGGTGAGACGATTTTAAACATGCCTTCATAATATCTGCTCGCGTACCTCTGTTGACGACAGGAAGCGTTTGTCGAAATCTCCAGCAAATACAAAGTGATACCACCCATGACATTAGCAGAGCTTCGGAGGTCTTTTAAAGTACGGTCCACGGCCTCCACATGAGCTCTATGACTCATGGTGCATTCATCCCATATTACCAACGACGCGTCTTGCAGCAACTTACCAAGAGGCCCATTTTTCCGAATAGAGCACGTAGACCGTTGATCTAAAGATACGGATAGCGGGAGTTTAAACGTAGAGTGAGCAGTTTTCCTTCGTTCAAGAGAGTTGCAGCAATTCCTGACGAAGCAACTGCAATCGCTATCTTCCTGATTGCCGTATCTTAGCAAGTATCAAATTTGCGAGAAAAGTCTTCCGGTGCCTCCTGGTGCGTCCAAAAAATAATCTCCCATGTTATTGTTCACGCTGTCCACAATAGTCTCATAAGCATGTCTTTGATCTGGTACTAATTTTGGCACATTGTCATTAACAAACGCTGTTAGATCATTGCTGTTATACTGTTGTACCATTGTGTCAATAGTATTATTCTGGGTACGAACGGGAGAAGGTAATCCAAAATCACTTAAATTTTTGTCGTTTAGTTCTAGAAGTTTGTTTTCTATTTCAATTAATACTTCATTATAAATGACTTCAGTGAAGGGTGAAGTGTTATCCTGATTTTGTTGTCTGATACGATGTCTAATATCTTCACAGAACTGATCTTTGAAAGTATCCCATAACTTCAATGGTTCCGATAGTTGACAAAATAAAAGTATGACTACGAACAACTCCCTTAGTTTTTTTGGACAATGTGATAACGAAGCTTCGCTTAAAGTGTTACCCCAATGATCATCGTTTTCAAGTAAACCTAAATGTTTAAGATAATGTTATTAGCGTGTAATATTCTAGCTCTAAAAAGAACTGTTGGTTAGCCCTGAAAAGAACTGTTGGTAAGCCCTGAAAAGAACTGTTGGTTAGCCCTGAAAAGAACTGTTGTTTAGCTCTAAGAAGAACTGTTGTTTAGCTCTATGAAGAACTGTTGTTTAGCTCTGAGAAGAACTTTTGCGTAGGTGTAGTTTAAATAACGAAACCTAAAAAAAATCGCACGAAAATTATTAGACTTCACGCACGACCGCTGCGTAGGGAGCCGACCTCGCGACTGAGCCGCGCGGGTACCTACTCATAGATCTAAACTCCCTCCCACACGCTCACGGGCCTTGGTAACGCCTACTTCGCAACGGGCCGTGCAGCAGGAATCGTAATATTTTAATTTCGCTATAACTTCAGAACCAAACGTCCAATTTTAATCATTCAAAGACCAAATATTATCTACATTAACTGTACTTAGTGATGAAATAATTTATTTTGATAAGGATTAATAGCATGAGTAAAATAAACGCGTTTAAATATAGTCCAAAAAAATCAAGATTTTTCAATAAAAAATGGTTATTGTGCCTCACTCGACATAGATAGGTATAGTGTGTCGCGGACTTTTTGTAGATATTTATAAGATCTACAATTACTTAGAACATTTTATGGTTCTATCTTTAATAGTTTAGGCAGGGTACGCAAAATAAGTAACTTTTTGGTTGATTTTTACACCTTGTGTCCGAAAAACCCTAATATCTTACGGAACCCTATTTTTGTTCAAAATTAAATATAGCCTATATTACTCGTGGATAATGTAGCTTTCGAATGGTGAAAGAATTTTTAAAATCGGTCCAGTAGTTTATGAGCCTATTCATTACAATCAAACAAACAAACAAACAAACAAACAAACAAAGTTTTCCTCTTTATAATATTAGTGTAGATAACAAGTTTATTGGTGCGGGAGTGGTATCAAACTCGAGTTTGTTTACGCTTATCCCTAAAATACAAGAAGTAATAGGTATTCCTAACAAGTGAGGGTATGTGTACCTAACACCGCTGTATAGCTTTAACTAATAAGAACGATGGTATACAATCTAAGTTGCTATGGCTAATTTAAACAGAAACTTAACAAATGGAAAACAGTTATTATAAAAAATCAAAATAAATAAAAAGCAGATTAGTAATATTATATTTATAAATTTAAAATCATATCAATTTCTTCCTTTTTATATGAATAAAATAAACGTGTGGTAGTATTATTTAATAGAATCAAATAAAATTTCTTGATGCAGCGTCATCCGCATCGCAACACGCATGTTAATAGCGTGCTCTAAACGATGTATTTTTTTCATCGTGTTCCGCTGCTTGCTTGCATGGTAAATATTTTAAAACCTGACATTCAAATCGACACTGATAATTTATTTATATTGTTTACTAGCAATCTGCCCCGGCTACGCCTGGATAGTAGTTATTTAGATTAAAGGTAATTAAATAACGCTTATTTTATTTATATTTTTCTTAATCTAAAACTAAATAAGTCTAAAACCCTCCTGGCATTGCTCTCTGCTTGTTCATTAAGTTTCATCACAGTCGGTTTAGCCATTCCAAAGATTAGCTCAATACAGACAGAAAAGCGGACAAAAATTACAAAAATGGTTGTCTTAATAGCAAGCAAAAAGGCAGTTATTTCAATATTACAGACAGGCACTTCAATTTTATTTATATGTATAGATACATGACATATTGCTTTAAACTAAAAAAAAAACAATGTTTTAATGACCCTAGTTATGCTTGCAAATTGGCGGAGCCTTCGTCGTGTCGTGCCGTGGACTTGATTGTGGACTGTGGACATAACTATCGTGCACTTGATAAGTCTGGGACTTGTAAACGCTGTTAATACTATTAGAATACACTCTAGTAAAAGAAATTTACACTCTTTCAATGCATTCAAAACTCAACTTAGTCTCTCATCTGCAGTATATAATTACGGATCGATCACTTCTGGACAAATGAAGGCATTGAATGGGTATAACTAGTTTGTAACTTTGTGTAATTTATAATGAAGACGAACTTTGTGTAATTTATGAATGTGTTAATATTGTTCTCAACTGAGTGACATACGAGTATGTCTTTATTGAGAATAAAGTTTCTTTAAACCTAAACCTAATGTGATGTAATATGACATAAGCCAACAAAAACTTTCACCCTTTACTTAATACAAATAGGACAATAGGAAGGACGTGGTTCCTTCTCGTAAAACGATAACTAAGCTCAGGCCCTTCCTTTATATAATGACCGTAAAATCAATAACGTCACTTCTTAAACACCTTATAAAACAAAATATTATTTTTGGATAAATTTTTTTAAATCTAATAATATTATTATGTTATATGCATATTTGATGCATATTATATTATGTATATGTGCATACATATAACTATATAAAACATATATGCGTATATATTTTGTATATAGTTATATATGTATTATATATTAAGTTTATGTATATAGTTTGTTTGTATTGGCAAATAAATACATATTTATTTTGCCGATGATCTCATACTCAAACCGTAGCTCACCACGCTACGGTAGAGAACGCCGACAGGCACATTGTTACCTCGCCAGTACCTCATATCATCTCGCAGGTGTCGTAAGAAGCGACAAGGGAAAACTGAAATAGGAGATAGTCAGCAGTATTTTTTCTGATAGTTACTCAAAATAATAACAACTGCGGTTGCTAATTGCTAAGTGAAAATCTATGGTTAGGCCTATATTTAGCAGTGGACTTTGTCAGGCTGTAATTATGATGGATGATGACAATGATAATAATGATGATGATTGTTTTTATTGTTTGCCCTGGTGACCTGTAATACAGGTTAATTAAACCTATATCGGGCAACAGTCTCTCAGAAGTTAGGTACCAGTATTTTATTGTGAATTGTGAAGAGAGAATAAATGGTTTCATTCAATTTATTTAACTGTTTCCTTAGTTGTGAGGTGTAACAATAAAGAATAAATAAATAAATAACAACAATACAAGAAAGTGCAACCAATCAAATAATTGAATTAAGCTTTCACACAATAAGAAGAAGAGTTATAATATAAAGATTACATTAGAAGTTTTCATGGTTCATCACAATTCTTATAAGTATTAGTTAACAAAATCGTGCAGATAAGTGATGTGTGATAGGGAAAAGCACATTGGCACATTATATGTGCAGAGTACATCCAGTTAAAGTTGAACTGTGTTCGTACACTTTTATCGATTTTATGACTATAAAAACGGTGCAGCTTTTAAAATTATAGCGGATCAAGCGATTCTGGTCACTTGAAAACCACAATATTTCATTATTCTGCACACGTATAACGCGTGGCTCTCCGACACCATGTTTTGTTTATCCAACACTATACCATACCTAACCACGAGGGTGCTACTGTTCGATTTACATTATTTATTTGCGAGTACATTACTGTTTTTGATTTCTAAATCTAAATTCAGATACGTTACTAATGGATGCCGAGAAAATACACTGTTCATGGGTATTGTATTACATAGTGTGTTTTTAAACGTTACGAGGAACCGTAAAAGCATGATAATGATTCATCTAAAATTACCACGTTCATTTAAAGACAGAAACAATTTACGTAGGATATATATATATATATATATATATATATATATATATATATATATATATAGGTAGGTCATATTAGATTGTTAAAATTATTTATCAAAACTTACTCTGAAATTCATTCTCTAAATTATAGAAAATTAATATTTTGAATTCACAACTTTTAAACTGTCTTTAATGTGAGAGTGAATAAGTTTTTGTAAAACAAACTAAGTGCGTTTTACCATTTTCGTTTACCATTTCCGGCTACATTTTTTTGAATGGTGACAAACGAGCACACAGTCCACCTGATGGTAAGTGGATGCTGTGGCCCATAGACATCTACATTTATCCTCGTTTAAGAATGAAGATGCAGATGCGTTGTCACCCTTGAGGGCTAAGATGGAATGCCTCGTTTCCAGTTAAAAGGGTCTACGATTCTCTACACTCACCATACGAAACACAGCAGCGTCGAGCTGCTATTTTACGCTGGTATTTTGTGAGAGCGTGATCCTACCCCGGTCAAGCCGACCGATTCGTACAACAACCATAATATAGCTGCAACGTGGCTCTACCACGTATAACTACTGACATTACTTTTACAATACAAACAATACTTGTACTTTATTATTACTAACATTACTTAACATCAGGTGGACTGTGTGCTCGTTTATCAACCTTAATTGTATTTAAAAAAATTGCGATAAAAGTTGGCAAAAAAAAACACATTTTTATCTGGTGATAAGAGTATACCGTGGTGGTCACCGCGTACTAAAAATGTGTCATTCATTCATTTCTAGTGATCCGATCGTTCAAGTATTGATTCGTCTTACGAAACGGGTCATTCGGATCGATCTACAAATCGTCTTGTCAATCGTTTGATCCAGAACGTTCAAAAATGTAATTGCAATAATTAATACTTTGATGCGATCTGTGTCAAATGAACGAATCATTCACGATTGACACATGTACACTATACACGACGTAAGATTATGCGATATCCTTTTTCATTCTCACAATGAATCTTTTAAATATCAGTATTCTTGTATCACTTGTTTTAATCGAGTTATTGGAAAATAATTTAACTACATGAATATTACATTCAACCTCTCGTAAAAGTTGAAGAAAGGATGGCGTAAAAGCAGGAAACCGCCATTTATTATGAACTGTTTAAAACTTTTCATAAGTAAATATTAACAAGCTAAGTTAAATGAAATTAATTTTACGGATTCTATCGCGTTAAAATTAACTTTTAATACCCTTAACTATTAAATTATAACTTAAATATTAAATTATACGCGATAGAATCCGTAAAATTAGTTTCATTTAATGTGTAGTGTACGCGTAAATATAATAAATTACAAGCTAAGTTATCAAACTTTGAAGGCATATCTTTCTCGTGGTAGAGCCACGCTGCAACTATGTTATATGGCTGCAGCACGAATGGGACGGCTCGACCTGGGTAGGACCACGCTCTCGCAGAATATCAATGTGAAACAGCAAAATAGTGCTGCTGTGTTTCGTATGATAAGTGTAGAGGTCCGTAGACCCTTTTTCCGTTCATTTCTTTTTCCGTTCAGTTCAAGCATTCCGTCTTAGTCCTCAGGGGTGACAAAGCATCAACATTTTGATTCTTAATCAAGTATAGATGTAGATATCTATGTGCCATAGCATCCACTTACCATCAGGTGGATTGTGTGTTCACTTGTCACCCTTATTCTTTAAAAAAATACCAGGAGTATATTAATTTTATTCGATTGACTAGTTCACCTTGTAAAAGAAGAATCCTAGTTCGGAACTAAATTAATTTAAGTGATTTTCCCTAGATATATATTTATTTATTCAATTTATCATTCTGATTGGCACTGAGAACAAAATAAACGAAAAGAAAATATACAGAAAACAGCCATATAAAACGTAGAATATAAAGTACGGGAAAAGATAATCAAACTAAGGATCCATGGTGACGCGGCTCACGGTAATATTAACTTAAATATTCAAAGCGCTTCAAGCTTCAGGTATACGACAGGAACTTATATTGGCTCGAGCGATAAAGCGTCTCAATATGCAGTCGAGTGAAGAGTGAAAAGCACGGGCGTTGGTATCTAAGCGACGTTGACGAGCCGCTGCGTCGTTTGCGATATCACATGCCTTCAACAATTTTATATTTTTTCGACTACATCATAGACCAACAATAAATTGTTACTTTTATAACGTTATGTCACTTAACATTGACATGAGAATGAGAATAACGAAAAATTATCCTCATATTTTATAAATAATACTTTGTATTATTTATAAAATATGAGGGAAAAACTATCACGCAGTTCATCTCAGGGTAACTTTAAACAAAAAAGACTAAAGATGCGTTTTCAATTTTCATCCCTGAGAAAAAAGAGGAAATGACTCTCAGTGTGGCTTTCTTAACCTTCAGACTAAACGAAAACAATACGTGCAGATATGAGAGATGTACTAATTAATACAAGTCGACTATTTTGTTAAACATAAACACATAACTTCTAATACATATGAAATATAATATACCTAATATTATAATGCTTACAATAATTTACTTGTATTGCACCTATCACATTATCACCCTACGCCCGGGGTTCACTGGGAGAAGATGCCGAAAGACATTACGTACCTACGTCCTTTGTAAACCTTTTTATATAGGCTAAAACAAAAAGTCAGTCAGTCAGTGAAGAAAAAAAAAATTAACAAAAATAAAACTCTGAATGGAACACGAGACGTGTATGTGCGCAGTAAGAGCATAATAGCACGACCACAGATTTGCCGATTGAAGGAATGACTGAATCATAGCTACCTTTCTCAGCTATGAGTAATGTGCAAATGTCAGCTTTAACAACTTTGCAAGTGTTTGCAAATATGCAAGATGTGTCTATAAAAAAAAAGTAATAAATTTGAATTGAATTTGAAATTGTTTTTTTTATTAAAACGTTGTAGAGCCACTACTCTACTCTAACTATTTTATGCTACTCTAACTAATTTATGAATGCAGCATGAATGGGTTGGCTCGACCGGGGAAGGGCCACGCTTTCACAGAAAACCAGTGTAAAATAGCAGTGAGTGTGAAGAACCGGATACTTTTTTTATGGATAACGAGGCATTCCGTCTTAGTCTCAAAATTTGTTGCCACAGACATCGTGTCAACAAATTTTGGTTCTTAATCGAGAATAGATATTATACGTGTCTGTGTCACAGTAGCCACTTTTACCATCAGGTAGATTGTGTACTCATTTGTCACCCTTAGTCTATGAAAGAAAAAAACAAAAAGGTTGTTTTTTGAGTAAAGTTGACACGAATAATGTAAATCTTATAATCTTATGTAAATCTATCCTCGATAAAAATTCAAAATGCAGATGCGTTGTCACTGCTCGAAGACTGAGATGGAATGCCTTGTTACGAGTGAAAAGAGATCTCGTCATTCAGCATACAATACTCAGCAGCATTTGCATTTTATATTGGTATTCTGTAAGAGCGCGGGTCTTGCCCGGTCGATTGAACTTATTAGTGCTGCATCCACACCACAAAAGCAGCATGGCTCTAACACGTTTAAAAATGAGTTTTTATAATAGAGGGCTATTGTAATAGCATAGAATTAATTTTTGTCAAAAACCCTGGAAATTAGGTGATCACTACCAAGCTATTTCTTATTTTCTTATAGTTAAGTATACAACAAACATATTAAACATATAAAAAAGATTGCGGTTCTTGCTGATTGTTCCCAAAACAGAGGATCATCTCTAGTGATAAAGGCATAACTGGATTTCGTTACGTGTTATTTAAGACAATATTTCATTAAAAAATATTCTAATCTATACTACCTACCCCAAAAACAATATTTACATAAGTCGATGTAATAAGTTCATGAGAAAGGTTGTATAGCCATGTCGAAGAAAGGGAGGCTTACACAAAACACCTGGTCTGAACAAATATAATATTAACTCGGCTAAAATTCATACCCAATTTAAAATGAAATAATTGATTAATAGATAAGTATAATCATCACCACCATCGCCATCATCAGTCCATGAAAGTCCACTGCTAGTCCACGGTAGGTAGGATTCGCCTTCTTGTGGTTTTGACGGATTGATATTATTGATTTGGTGTGGATTTGACGGATTGATAAATAATCGAAATACCATGCATGACGCCCATCGGCGGTTTAGTTATTATATGTCTGGCATATAGGAGATACTTATGACGTTATCCACCATACGATTTTTTGGCATTTCCCATACTCATCTCTTAGGACAGCCACAGGATCAAAAAAAGGTCGATGGATTCACTCGCGCCATCATCACATGGTGATAGATAGTTATATCAATTAAACCATCCTTATAATTTGAAAATCTACAAATTCATATCAACAACAGGCTTATATACCTACCTACTAAGGCTTGTTTCACATGGCAATTCGTCGTTGACGCCGCAAAGGGGCGAACCTTTTTTTTTCATCAGAAAATGAATCTTATTTGTAGTTTTCCATAAAGTCTAATATATTTAATTTTCTTCTGAAAAAAAGCTAGTAATCGGGGAACAATAAATGTTTTCTTACTCTCCTGTAATTTTAAAAAAAATTGATGTTCGCCCCTTTGCGGCGTTAGCGACGAATTGACTGCACGTTTTATCGAAATTAATTAATCGAATTAAATGTCGAAAGTTAACAATCTATATAATGATACCATTTCATTCGTGTAAAATGGATCAAGTGTTAACTCATGCGTTAGGTACGGTTTCACCGTGAAATACTGCAGTCCGAATGCGTTATACTATTACCACAGAATAAATAATAGTACAAGAACTATTACTTAAAGGCTAATAATATCCAATTAAATTTCTTTTATATACATTATATAATATGAAATATTTTGGAATATATTTCCCTCGTATGAGGCAATTTATGAGGAGGCCTGTGTTCAGCACAGATGTTCCTTTGTATCTATCTCTTTTCATTAAATTTCAACCCTTTTGAGTGGACTAATATTACAATCGCAATGTCATCTAAATAGTTACATAGAATTTTGTCTTCAGATTTATATGGGAATATAAGACATTTATTTAACAAAAAAAGGATCATCAAAATCGGTTCGCAATTGACAAAGATATCGCGTAACATACATACAAAAAATCTACAGTTAAATTAAGAACCTCCTTTTTTTTAAGTCGGCTAAAATAGTTTTGTGACGTTTAGATGTGGTGTAAGAACATCCACTACCGCATATCGTCGCATATCGATCCCTTGGATATCTTAAGAGGCGACAGAGTGGAAACAGACTAGGAGATGAGCAGCAGCGTCAACCTAATAACAACTAGAAAATCGAAAACTGCGACTGCCAATTCGCTTATGACGCGTGGCAACTATGGCAAATATCCTCTTAAGAGGCCAGATGTTTAGCGGTGGACTTTGATAGGCTGTAGTGGGTGAATGATGAGTTCAATACATTTAAAAATGATAGATAAAAACAGAACATCAATGAAAAAACCGTTGAACAAGACTTTATAAAAGTTAGAAACTCGTTAGTGATTTTGATGGATTACTGTTGAACGAGCAAGCAATTTGGCGTAAATTCTTGCAGAGAGATTGCACACTGGATAAGCATTGCTTTGAGGCGCGGAAATTAAAGCGTGAGTACAAGAAAGATCCTAATACGAAGGAAAATTTCGATAAATATTTTGTTTACACCATTCTTGCATCAAATTACTACAATTTCTTTTACAATTGAGCACAGTGCTTAAATTTTGGAAGTACACAGGAATCAATTTAAGAAACATCCTTGGTACTGCAAAATGTCACAGCAGCGTTTACCTCAGTGGAGAGACGTGCTACGCGTAATTAATAACATTGATTTGGGTGAAACCAATCTTGTCAGCTGCGAGCACAGGCGAATAGTAGCCAGCCTCACGGTATTCTATAATCTGCTTTAATTCCTGACTACCAGGCGGTCAGCGTACTCGTAATGCGTACAGGAAAGGAGTGGAATAATTTGCCAGCGTCTGTCTTTCCGTTAGAATACAATCTGGGCGTCTTCAAGGCAATAGTGAATAGGCTTTTGTTACGCTAAGACAGTGTGATTTACCATCTAGGGCTTCATCACCACTTACTATACTAACTATAAACTATTACCTACATTTTATACATCGTCAGATTTGCCATATTGGCCGTGTGTGGGTAGCGTGAGAAAATCCCTGTCCTGTCCTGGCGTAAGCGGCGACTTTGGGAAATGCAAAAAAAATCTTATTGCCGATAGATAGCGGTATATCATCTCGTTTATGACTGACGTAAAATACCTAGATTCTAGACCGATGACGGGTAGCAGCGTCAAAAGTGCGAAACATTTGTTACTGCCCATCGTTATGATAAAAGCAAATCCTTTCAGTAACGGAAGAGACTCGTGTTCAGCAGTGAACTTCTGCAGAGTTTTTGGAAAAGATGTGCAAATAAATAATATTTAATACTAGCTTTATAACCGAGGCTTCACTCACGTGGACTTCAATTTAGGAAAATTGTCACTGCTTCATGCCAAAATTAGTAACTTGGATCACCTGTGGAATCACCTCAGTGTCAAGAATTTTCTCAGAGAAAGAATAGAAATTTGGCATGGTTATAATAAGCTACAGGAATACAGAAGTGAGTTTTTCAGATTATATTAATATACAAAGTTGCGTTATGCGTAAGTAGAATTTATCTTCAGAGTGTGAATTATACATTTAGCAACACCTTTAACTTTCTATATCGGGTATGTATTCCGATTTATCATTATGAGGATAAATTGTCTTGGAATTAGAATAGCGTTATTTACTTTTTATATTTATTTAAAATTAAAGTTAACTTAGTGTTGACAAAATAATGTTGAATTTCGTATCTTTTAACTTACGGCATAAACAGCCATTCTAGTTTCGCACAATATTCATTCTAAGCTGTTCTGACTTTTCCCCGGCAGTTCTAACGAATTTCCGGAACATTTTAATGTTTTATAGAAATGATCAGATAGTTTTTATCTGACTTCTATTACTTTCTTTAACATCAGTGTTTAAAACTGTGTTTTACTTTCAATCTCATCATACATACTGCCAGAATTACTAGCTTTAGTCGCTATCACATCTAACCATGCTCTCTTCTTCGCTTCAACTTCCATTTATACCTCATAATATTATAATAACATTATAAAACATGATTAAATACGTAAATACAACTATGTGTAGTTGTCCTTGAGGTGTCGACGGAAAAGAATCCACACATTTAAATCCATGGCTGTCGTAAGAGATGTCTGTGACAGAAAAATCTTTTGGCTTCCTATTGGCGATATATCCATGTCGTTTACGCCAGACGGCAAATACTTAGACCGGTGATGGGCAGCACGTCTAGTACTGCAATTATCAATCCACCTGCCAAGTGTGACGATTAACGCAAATTCTCTCGTGCGCGACAAGCCCATACCCGGCAGTACTTGTACGGTACTTTTATAAGATTACTCCGTATAAAAACAAATTTTAAACATAATAAATTTTTTATTGTAAACGTATTTCAAAATTGATTGATTGAAATATTTTGAAAAGAAAGCAACGTTGGTGTTAACAGCAAACGAAAAGTATTTCTTTATACGATGTCATTTGTGTTAAAAGCGCACTCAGCAGATTGTTTCTCTCGTGTTTTGCTACATTGATTATTTCTACAGAGCACATTCTGAAAATCATATTCAAGCGGCGTAGTAATTCAGATTTTATTTTGCAGAGATTTACGAGTGAAGTTTTTAAACGTTATATATAGAAAATAAAACGTGCAGAGAATTGCTCAATAGGAAATTATCATAAATGAAAGCCTCTTTTTAAGCATATTGTGCAAATATATAACATAATGTGGTCAAACAGTCGCACAGAGTAGAGATTGTCGCCAAAAATTTCAAAATTTTGTCAACAAAATAATTACTGACTGATGCAAAGTAGGACGTGCCAGGGAATCACAGTCAGTTTCATGTGTATTCGACAAAGTCATATCCGAACAAATTAGATACCCATACAATGTTTTTGGAAATATAAAATTCGAGCGTATTTCATTAAAATTTACTACAATACATTACATTAGAAACTATATAAATAGAAATGGCGTTGATGTAATAAAATTATGTAATAAGTTAATAAATGATGTAATAAGTTTAAAACTGAATTTATATTTAATAAATATCAGTAATTAAATATAAATTCAGTTTTAAACTGAATTTATATTTAATTTACTGATATTTATTAATTTATGATTTATGATGAGTGACAAATGAGCGAATAGTCTTGTTGGTAAGAGGTTACTGCAGGACTGGCTCGTTCGTCTAGTGGACGTAAAGACGATTACCGATCATGAGGTCCCGGGTTCGAATCCCAGATCGGGCCAAAATCAGTTACTGGGTTTTCTGTCAAGAAATTCTCAATAGCAGCCTAGAGTCAGGAAGTTGGCAGTGTTTCACCCCGTGCTTCAAAAAACACGTAAAGCCGTTGCTCCTGCGCCTGATCTCTATCCAGTCGTGTCAGATTACCGTCCAATCGGACTATGAGAGTGAGGAATAGAGAGTGCACCTGTGTTGGCATATACACTCAGTCACTATAATCCTGTCAAGTGCAGACGGCTATCTACATTGGGACTAGCCATCGTGACCGAAATTTGGCCTCGAGGACATTACTGCAGGCTATGGACAACATCAAACGAAAGGTCAAAAATGCGATATAATCCCTAAGGACTAAAATCAAATGTCTCATATCCTGTAATTATACTGGCTCTCTTTCCTACCCAGGCGAAACAACAGCTTGTGCATCACTGCTGAGCGGCATAAATAGCTAAGAGGATGGTACCACCTATGCAGAAAAGAGCTCTACCAACTAGAAGCTTAAATACCTATTGAAAAAGAACATTTTATTTACTGCAAAGTCAACTGATATCGCAAAAATTTGACGATAATCTGCAAAGTTGATCGTAGTAAATCATATTTGGATAGAGCGGTAAAGCAACTTGATAGAGTAGTAGTAGGCTAACAGTTTGCACCGCTGTCGAATAGTTTGTGAAATTTCTCGTGTTAGAAAACGGTTGGATCACTACAGCCCATCACAAGACCACTGCTGAATATTGGCCTCCCACAAGGAATGACACAAAGTACAGTCTTAAGCCACCATCGACTTCTTGCATGTCTTATCAGGTAGTCACTTTAGTGGAAGGACACCCTTCTCTTTGTTTACCGGTACGAGGAATCCACTCGAGAATCTTTATTCCACTCGGATGTCGGTTCTTCTAAATGCCCGGCCCATCACTTCAGCTAATTGCTCTGATGAGCTAAAGTGTTTAGTTTGGTTGTACTGCAGATATCTTCATTACGAAATCTCACGCACAGAAACTCTGAGCATAGCCCTTTTTCATAGCTCTCTTAGTGACCTTAAGCTTCCTTACAGACAGACAATTTACCTTTTTCCATCGTCAGTCGATTGCTAGCGTCTCGTCCTTTAATTTAATCAGCAGGGTGTAAGGTGTGCAAGTAAGGTTGGCACTTGAAGTAGAAGTTCGCGCCTTACATGCCAAAATAATTTACAAAAAGGAAAGTGTAAATTGCTTAGAAAACATTTACTCAAACTTGACAAACGCAAGTATAATACGAGATACGGAAAATAAAACTGCATTCGCAATTATATTTTAATTGCTATTACGTAAAATAATGAGAAGTCGTTTTACGCTGTGCTAAAGTACAAGAGGTTTTTTTAACTTTTTATACAAAGTGAAGATGACAAGAGAGCACACAGTCGACCTGAAAATAAGTGGATGACCTAAAAACAGCTACATCTGTCCTTCACAATGAATCGAAACGCAGATGCATTGACCACTCTTAAAGTCTAAAGCCAAAGATGCCTCATTATCAGTAAAACCGGTGTCCGGTTCTCGCCACTTACCATACAAAACACAGCAGCATATGCGCTGGTGTTCTATGCTAGCGTCCTTCTCTGCCCAAACTACCCACTTGCGTAGCAGCCTTAATCGCTGCAGCAAGGCTCTTCCACGTATCCACATAATATTGACTACACAATAATATCAGAATTAAATTACATAGAAAATTCTGGAATATTCCTTACCGCATATATCCTAACCTGTTCATTACTCCATTAAGTGTACTATTATAGAAGTGGTAGAATGTTCCTGGCTGGTGAATAAGAAAATTGGCGTTATAATTAAAACAGAAAAGGTGACAAGAGTCAGAGACAGAAAAGTCAATGCCTATGAAGTTAGAAATATTTTTACAAACCAAATTAACGAGTATATAAACAACGGAAAGACATTTCGACACTAGCTTACTTTTGGGAATGTTTAAAAAATTGTAGCTCTGTGGAAGAAACCGATGAATTTAATAAAAACCTTACAGTAAATAATAGTACTACTGTTATAAATAGATTAATTAAAGCACAATTTAATTATTACATTGTTAACATAATATGTTTCACATTTTATTATTATTATTATATTATATCATATCTATTATTACTTTTTCTGATAATGGATTTCAAAAAAATAAATTACGTTATTAGTAAAACAAAAGCGAAATAATCTAGGGGTAAGCAAAATTTGAATAACACTGTATGTATTATAATATAATATAAAGTAAACATCAACGTTTTAAATACTTTATACTCTGTTATACCAATTAAATCTCTATATATAAAAATCAATTGCTGTTCGTTAGTCTCGCTAAAATTCGAAACTGGCTCGACCGATCCTGATGAATTTTTTGTGTGAGTTTCAGTGGACCCCTGGATGGTTTAGATTCACAATTGGACCCGGTAGGTGGCGCTGTTTCCGAGATCCAGGAATCACCCGTGCGAAGCCGCTAGTCGTATTATAAATATTAGATCGACATTTAAAACACATATTTTCAAAAAAATACCATTCATTTGTCATGAATGACATGTGAAATGCTCCACAAATAATAAAACGATAATTGTGTCTAACAGTGTCTCATATATTAATACGTGAAAGGAAAACTTTGTACCCCTTTTTAAGCATATTGCGCACACGGAGGTGTGTGAAATTTGACATAGTATGGAGAAGTAGTGCAGGAAGCTAAAATTGATATTTATATTAAATAAAACATACATTACTACATTGAATACAGTACATATGAAAGTATACTGCCAATTGTCAAACACAGAATTGTTAATTGTCGCTATAAAATTATGTAGTTTCTTTACATTCACACCGCCAATGTCTCAGAGAAAATACAAGCATATCATTATGAATGTTATTACTTTAAGCCAATGTTTATGTTGTCCAACAGTCGTATAGAGTAAAGATTGTCGATAAAAAATTTAAAAAAGTAGCCATTTAAAAGTAATAAAATTTTGTAATTGTCACGCGTTTGAACCAATTTTCGAAATACTTATTTAAATATTTCACTGCAAGCCATTGATATATCTGCTAGCACGTTTCCTTCGGTAACAGCCGTCAAGGGGGACAAAATTCTTTCTTTATCTCTCAAAGTTAATGGATCGTGCTGTTATTTGATATGCTTTCGGTACATGCTTGTCTCAAAAAACCTTTATCTATTAATGCCATTTGTAGTATGAAATTTCAAATTAGAATATTCGTAGTTTTACTTGTAAATAATCGTATTTACAGTTTTTTTTTAATTTAACTAATAAATGACCTTACAATCCACCTGATGGTAAGCCAACATAGCAGCCTGTAGCCAACTTTAAACAAAGAAGGCTACAGATGCGTTGTCGTCTCTGAGGACCGAGGTGGAATGCCTCACAGACTAATCATACTGGCTCTATACTCTATGCTCTCTATCTCCTATTTTGCGAGGCGGAGCTTGAGCTGGTGAAAACTACGCGCGAGATGAGCAGATGCCCAGTCACTAGATTAGGTTAGAACTCCTAAATAAAAACACACACACATCTTTTAATATTTAATAATCCCCTCAAATTCGACCAGAACATCAATATGTTTAATAAATTCTAGTGGCCTTAGTGGTCGAAATTCGACCGTAATTCATAAAATTTTTAGGTTTGTATATTAAGCAATCTGTATTTCACTTTCAACTTCTCATTAATATATGAAACATAGATTATCTAACATAAAAAATATAAAATAAATGCTTTTTTTGAGTTCTTTGCCTTGACATACAATCCAAACACTATTGAAAAGGGAATATGTGAAATCCATAGACTTAGAATATACTCCAGTATATTCTAAGTCTATGGTGAAATCATACAAAATTTACAGCTTATTCAGTCAATCTGTCCGGTGGAAAGTTTTTTAAAAATATTTCATAATAAAAACTGTAACCGTATTTAATGATTTCTTATATTTACGCGAACACTACACATTGAATAAAACTAATTTTACGGATTATATCGCGTTTAATCAACTATTTTTATTAATTTCCGACGTTTTGGGTGCTTTACAGCACCCATGGTCTGAGGACTGAGGTGATTGACGTCCCGATGTCAGAGTTATTCCGGAGTACCTTCAGCTTTTTAATTATTAATTTTTGTCCGATCTACGCAGAATGAACTAACTGTGTCTTGAAGTCTTGCAGTGGTATGCTTGGGTTTAGTTTTAATTTTATTAATTACAGGATCCCAAGCAGGTGGTAGTACCCAGCCTCCCTCTCTATTGAAATTAGGATGTTTTTTAATTTCAATAGCCTCACGTATCATCCTTGGCAGGAATCGATGTTCTTTCGCGAGAATTTGTGGTTTATCAAATCTAATGTAATGGCAGGGGCCGTCTAGGATATGATCACAAACTGCAGACTTCCCGGAATATTGGTGCTTCACGTCAGCTATGTGTTCTTTTATGCGGGATTTAATAGATCGTTTTGTTTGCCCTATATATGAGAGACCACATTCACAATCACGCTTGTACCTCCTGCATCTTGTAGAGGAATATTGCACTTGACGGATGGTAAGAACTGCTAATCTTCTTCGGCGGCTTGAAGAATGTTCTAATAGAAGCTCGCTTCAAGATGTAGCCAATCTTGTCTGTAACACCTCTGACAATACGTGCTACAACTATACTACTAATATAGCTGCAGCATGGGTCTACCACGTATAAAACTTTACAACTAATATATTAGGGCGAGCATTTTCGTGTTTAAATCTACTTTAGAATAGAAATAAAACCCTTATAATTTCGTTCAGTCCGTCTGTCTTATATGTCACAGTATCATAACTTCTAAGGTTTTTTTAAATAAAATCAAAAATAAATGCATATGTTTATGTACTTCTCCCACATGTTATCATCATCATCATCATTACAGCCCTTCACAAGTCCACTGCTGAACATAGGCCTCCCCAAGGAATGCTACAAAGCACGTTCCTGAGCCACCTGCAATCATCGACTTCCTGCATGTGTTACCAGGTCGCCAACCCATCTAGTGGAGGGCCGCCCCACACTGCGCCTACGGTACGAAGCTGCCACTCGAGAACTTTTCTACCCCATTGGTTGTCAGTTCTTTAAGCTATATGATCAGCCTATTGCCACTTCAGCTTACTAATTCGTAACTCTAGTTCTGCTGCGGATATCCTCATTTCTAAGTTTATCACGCAGAGAAACTCCGAGCATAGCCCTCTCTATAGCTCGCTGAGCGACTTTGCACTTCCTCATACGGCTAGTAGAGAAGAACCACGTCTCAGATCCATAAGTCATCACTGGCAAGACTCACTGGAACGATCTTGTTTTCAAGTTTTGAGGTATACCTGAAGAGAAGCTGCCCGGCCGAGTTGAATCCATCGATGGACCACTCGCTCGAAGTTGCACATACCTAGTCGGACTATTTGTCTCTATAATATATATATACTCGTCAACAACTTCGGGGTTAGTGCTCCCAACAACTACGGGCGTTACACGTTACACATGGATCTTGTGACATGGACGTTACACATGGATCTTTGTTTTGTCCATGTTCATCTTAAGACCTATCCGTTGGGAGGCACTATTGAGGTCATTGAGCATAGTGCTTAAGTCCTACAGCGATTCTGCCACAAGGACTATATCGTCGGCAAATCTATGTACTCGCCATTAATGTTAATACCGTATCCTTTCCAGTCCAGTACCTTGAGAACGTCTTCCAATGCAGCGGTGAAGAATTTCGGAATAGAACGTCACTCTGTCTTACAACTTTCTGCAGATGGATATGTTTCGTACTCAGGCTCTGTACTCGGATAGCCATCGTGGTCCTACTGTACAAATACTTCAGCACTTTGATATACCGATAGTCAACTTGGTACCGCTGAAGCGACTGCAGCACCGCCCAAATTGCAAAGGCTTTCTCATAGTTCACATACGCAAGACAAAGTGGCAGATTGTACTCTTCGAACTTCTGTACAATTTTCCAAAGAATATGTATGTGGTCTATGGTGCTAAACCCTTTTAGGAAAGTTCGGAAGGCTGGAAGTCGTCGAGTTTGCGTGCGAGACGATTCGTAATGACTCTCGAAAATAGAACGTAGACAAGGCAAGTCTTCAAGAGAGCGTTGTTGCCTTTCTTGAATAATAAGACCACCGCACTTCTGTTCCACGCCTCCGGAGTAGTGCCACCATGGAGGGTGGAATAAAAAAGCTTCTGAAGGATTTCAAGAACTGGTTTTCCACCCGCTTTCAGAAGCTCCACTGTAATTCCATCCTCGCCCGGGGACTTGCTAGTTTTGAGATCCTGAAGAGCCAATCTAATCTCTATCAGACTGACGTCCGGGATATCACCGGAATAGTGTCGGATGAGATTTGCTTTTGGATCGTTACTCACACTTGCGTGTGGCTCCAACGATAACTTGTACGACTGCCCATAGAACATCTCAATCTCACTCAAAATCTCAGGTATTCCGGAAACGATGCTGCAGCATTCTGTCTTCAGCTTCGACAGTTGGCTCTTTCTGGCATACAGATCTTGGTCAAGAAGACTTTGGAGCCCTGGTTCCACTCGATCGTTTTTTCAATACGAGCTGTATTGTAGTTGCGTAAGATCCGCCGCTTCCGAACGTTTTTATAACATGTTAACAAGGGATACAAAATTATTTACAGGAAGTGTAGCGGTTATTGTAAGTACATTGTTTTAATAATTTAAAAAAAAAGCGTTGCGACAATTAAAACACTTAGAAACGCCTCTATAAAGAATTTAAATATAATTAAAATCTCTACTACAGCTTAAGTAAAACATACTTTATAAAATGAAGCCTCCGCGTAAATTAATGCACGTCGCTTTGTAGTCCTTGCAAACAATTATCCTTTACTCCTTGCCTAAGTCATTGTGTTTAGAGTTGCAGTAACGTTAAGCATCGTTAAATTCTTACTCTCAACAAGAACCATTAATTACCTCGTTCAAATTATTCATGTTTTAATTTATAATATAACATAATTTATTTTTATTTACACTTTATTTTGTTTACCTTAAAGAAACTTTATAAAGGAATTAAATAACGACTAAGCACTTATTGAGCGAGTATAGCTTGCATTTCTCTATTTTTAAATTTTTATTTCCAAAGTTTGTAGCTTAAACCAAATACCAATTGCATACCAAATATATCGCGTCTTTATTGTCTTACGAATTTACTCATTTGTATTAGCAGGTGAAAATACATTTTAGCTTTTAGATATTTCATAATTACATATATATTGCGATTCTTTCCACGTTCACGGGAGTTCCCAACACGTACGGTACAGCGCCGTGCTTGCCCATGGGGCAGCTAGCTTAATTTATCTGATTTCCGAGCGTCTAATTTCGTGTTAGGTTTACATTGGTATTTGTTCCGCCACACTAAAAACAAAATACCATTTTAAATTTTTATACAATCTTTATCTATCATCGATTAATCATCAAAATGCAGATAGTCTGCTACCCAGGAGTACTGAGATGTAAACAAAACACGTCTCCCTTTCTCTACACTCATTATATGAAACACGGCATTATCATATTGCAAATCGACGCTGGTATTCTGTAATTTGCATTTTTACCGATTTTGCCTCGCCGCGGTATAAGAGAAATCATTTATTCATTTTATCTTGTAAGTATCTTGATAAAAAATGAAGGGAAAAGCCTTGTGATCATATGGACCATATATGGTAGTTTAATTATCGTACATGCACGTGATGATTATATTTTTCCTCATCATTCATCATTACAGCCCTTCACAAGTCCACTGCTGAACATAGGCCTCTCCCAAGGAATGCCACAAAGTACGGTCCCGAGCCACCTGCATCCATTGACTTCTCTCCTCTCCATAGCTTGCTGAGCGACCTTGAGCGTTCTCTTACGGCCAGCAGTGAAGGACCACGTCTCAGATCCATAAGTCATTACTGGCAACACGCACTGGTTGTACAAAAAGAGGCTCATGACGACGGTAAATTACGAGTTTTAAGGCGGAATACTGTCAGTCCAAGTCTTAAAAAGGACATGTGAAGACTTGACAACAAGCTCGCTCTATAGTAACAGGGCAGGCACTTACCCTTGCTATGAAATAATAACAGAACTAAAACCAGTGTTAAAACATTGACAAACTGTTATTTTACTTACCTTTACTTTACGTTTATAAAAGTAAACTATAATTCCAACGATATTTAACATGGCAAAGCCACTAAGCAATGACTACGCTCGGTCAAATACCATTTTAAAATAGCAACAAATGCTGATATATTTCTTACGGTATATTACGAGAACTAAAGACACTTTTTGTTAGTAACATTCCATCTTAGTACTCAGGAGTGATAATGCGTCTGTTGATTCTTAATCGAGACTAGATGTAGGTGTTTATGGGTTGCGACATCCAATTACCAGCAGGTGGACTGTGTGCTCCTTTGTTACACTTATGTGATTAAAAAAAACTATACTGTATTTTTTCATAGTTAATGCTGCAGCGCACACAAGCCTTCCCGATATGCTCACTCACTGTGATGGGCAGTTATATGAGGGCAGTTCACGGAATACTATTCCATATCAGTTATCGCCCTCACTGTAATTATCTTATTTTATTGCTATTCTATTGTAAGACATTTTTATTTGTACTATCTTTAAAGAACTACATATTTTTATTATTATATTAGTGAGCAACCCGGATTCGATCCCCACTGGCACCAATGAAATTGTTAATTGCAATTGTGCTGATTTACCACCTGCTCTGCAGTGAAGGAAAACATCGTGAGGAAACCCGCATGTCTGAGAAAAAAGAAAAAAATTTTTCGAAGACATGTGAAGTTCGCCAACACGCATTGGGGCAGCGCGGCGAACATTTCCTTTCCCTAAAACCCTCTAAGAAATGAGAGGAGGCCTGTGCCAAGCAGTGGGACGTATATAGGCTGTAACTTTAACTTTAACTTTAAACAGAAACAGAACAGAAACAGAAATTTTCAAATAGTTATTATTATATTTGAAATTAGTGTCATTGGATGAATGTAATGAAAGCAGTCGGTCGCCAAAAGCCAAGTATACATAGATGCAAGCTTCCTCGCTTGCAAAGTTTGCACTCAGAAATATAGTGTATTTGGTATATTCCCCTTACTCGCTTCACACATAAAATATACGGAATATAAACTTGCAGTAGGAGTTGATTAAATAACCACTCATATATTGAACTTCTACTACAAGTTTATATCAATCACTTAGACGACGTGGAGATTTTGATATTCCTTACTCCACTGAAAAGGATAAAAAAAAACTTTATTACAAGGGAAAAGACAAAGTATGTGAAATTATTTTATTTATTTTAATTCTTTAAATTCATGTTGAACCGATATTAATTATTCTTTTTTGTATGGAATAGATTATACGTTGCAAGTAGAAAATATGAAGAAAAAATTCCTCCCCTTAAGGGTGGAAATACGTATTGAAGAATTAATTCTTCTATGCTCTATGTCTTAGTATCGGCTTAAGAAACTATTATGTTAAAATTATTTTATTGTTTTTAGTTCCTTTAAGTCGGCTTTTACTTTATATTACCAGGGCGCTCGTCAAAATGTTAATTCTCGTTTGTTAAAAACAAAACTTAAAAACGAATTTTCGATTACACGCAAAGTTTTGGAATAATTTAATCTGGATTTCTAGCTTCAAACACTCTTATCTAAGCAATACTAAGGCTTATGCGCGTCTTTGATCTCATCAATTCAGCAATTTACTCTCATGTAACACTATCGAAAAGCACTTAAAAATAATTTTCAAGAGAACTCTGCGCTTCAACTTCAACTTTAGGTAATAGCTTTGGATATCGTGGGACTAAACAGTCGTGCACACGTAATGAACTACTAAATTCGAATCCCAGCTGCAAAGTTTTTTTTTCATTAATTCGCCAGCCTATCGAAGTCCACTGGTGAACATATGCCTCCCCATAGGTTGCCTCATAAGGGGGATATTTGCTATAGTTACCACGTTTGGCAGGCGGATTGGCAACCGCATTTTTTATTTTCTAGTTGTTATTAAGCAGACGTTGCTACCCATCGCCTGGTATGTTTTCCTCTGTCACCGCTTACGAAACCCACAGGACGACAGAACTATTTTTATAGAAGTAAAGTTGGCAAACGAGCACACAGTCTACCTGAGTGTCTGCTGTGGTCTACGTCTATCCTCGATTAAGAATCCAAATGCAGATTATACCATCGTAAAATATACTGCTGTTTCGTATGGTGAGTGCAGAGAACCTGAGACCCATTTTATTAGTAATGAGGCATTATATCTTAGTCCTCAGGATTGACAACGTATCTAAATTCTGATTCTAAATCGAGGATAGATATAGGTGTTTATTGGACACAGCATCCACTTACCATCAGGTGGACTGTTCTATAAAAAATATGCGTTGTCATGCCAGATGACTAACTCGTTACTTATAAGAAAGGTCTCCGGTCATCGTCTCTAATTATACAAAACACAGCAGCGTTATACTGCATTTTTATTCTGGTATTCTGTGCGAACGTGGTCCTTCCTCGCCGACCTATTTGTGCTGCATACATAATAAACTGCATCGTGTCTCTGCCACATTTTATTTAACTAGGAAATCGATTTTAGTATCTATAATTATGTGTTAATACATTCAGTCATTTAAATAATATTACATAATTTGAATTGTAATTGTGTTTAACTATAGTTGTTACCAGTAAGATTTTTTTGTTTAAGCATGTTTCCATCATCAGTTTGTGTATTCCAAATATTGCGGGATAGTTGGTTATATTGCCATCTATGAAAAGCCAATAGATCTTTCTGGCTTTTTCCATAGTCAGTTCTTACGACCCCCACGAAAGAAAATGGACTCATTAACGCCATAAAATGACACGGCGTATTAAGTATTAAATTTTAATATATACAGATTAGTTTTACAGTCGTTACTTAATTATCATCAGTATAAGAAAAAAAAACTGGTAAGCAAATACGACATCATGATTTAAAGGACCTTGTGTAATTGCAAGATTAGTTAGTGGACAAATAAGCGCAGTATGGAACTCGGAACACGGCGCAATTACCTCTATATAAAATTCATAATGGTCATGAAATCATTGTAGTCATAAATAATTTAATAAGCAAAATAAATTATAATTGAAAGTGGCTACAAATGAAAGGTTAACCTATATAAATAAAAAAAATTAAAATCTATTGTCCATCCATCCATCCATGACATCCTATAAAAGTCCACTGCTGAACATAGGCCTCCCCACAGATTACATCACAGGGTGGATATTGACACATATTTTATGAAAATTCTATATTTAGCTCACATTCTTCTAGATATTTTCTGTACTTTGGGTGCGCCTTCTGTGCTTCAATCAGACAATGGACGAGAATTCGCCAACCGTGTCGTAGAAGAGATTAAAGTTATGTGGTCCGAATTGTCCATAGTGCATGGCAAACCGCGTCACTCTCAAAGTCAGGAAAGCATCGAGCGTGCCAATCAAGATGTACAGAAAATATTGTTAGCCTAGATGGACGATAATAAAACTAATCGTTGGAGTGAGGGCCTCCGATTCTGTCAACTGCAGGAAAATTGCGCGTCCCATCATGGCATACAACAATCGCCGTTTGAAGGAATGTTTGGTGAGTATAATGTAAAAATAAATAAATATAAGAAATTGCCGTAAAAACTAGCATTGTACCTTGGTACTAAAAATTTAACATTTTATGAATCGCTTTTTATCTAGGAAGAAAAGCTCATGTCGGAATTCAAACACTGCCAGATTCGATAAAAAAAGTTCTTCAAACAGAGGAAGAGTTAGAAAATGCTATCACTTCGTCCGGTGAGAAAGAAAATGACACTGATGATACTAGTAAGTAGCAACTTTTTTATTAAGTGCTGGAATTTTCGATTTAATTATTCATTTCAATAATGTTTCTTACATAACTTTTGTGCAGAATGCAGGAAGGCCCCTACAACGCAATATTTTACTATGTAGTAGAAGACTGTGTACGCGCTTTTCGCTTGCTTTACCTAGAATCTTTAATAAACTTAATAAAAAAGACGTTAAACGTGTTAGAGATAATTTCTTTGCATCCTGTTAATTAATATATATTATTTTATTATATTAGTATTAGTTTATATATTTTTTATGTAGCTATTTTATGTATTATTTTTATTTATTGTATTAATTTATTTTTATTTACAGTATGATTTAATATAATTTACGTAACATTTTGTATATTATTTATGGTAGTAGTAGTAGTAGTATTGTATGCACTAAGTTTGCCTTTTTAATATATTTTCCTTTGTGGGTCTACTGGAAGATATTTCAGCAAATTACGGAATAAGTAGAACCTTTGTACAAACTCACTCACTTGTTTCTGTATCTTGTTGTGTGTACATAAATAAATAAATAATACGTTTATCTAAACATTTTTATTTAGAAGTACTATTATAAGTATGTATTTCATGTATTTTAACTTGTAATTGTTAATTAAATATTATACTCGTTTAATTAAGTGCCTGTTTGAATTTAATTCTAGCCGAAAATAAATAAATATAAACACCTGGACCGTCGTTGTCAACAGAGAAAGAAGATACTTCAATCGGAGAAAAAGCTAGGGATCACCACATAGACCCTGGACTAATTTCACGAAGAGAGGAAGAAAATTCTTCAACAGTTGAAACTACTTCTTTAAATGTGTTTTGTTTTATTTGCCAAAAAGAGAGTTCAGGCGTTCTTAATTTTTGAACAGGTCGTGCATATTGTGTGCGCTGACAGCACATTTAGTATCTACAGACGATGAAGGCTTCGGAAGTAAAGTTACATGCATGCGTTGTGCACAGACAGAAAACATAAAAATAAACAAGAAAAAACTATTGAAGGTCTTCAAGCTCAGGCTAATGTTATGAAACAATTAACAGAACAATAATTTTCTCCAATCGCGATTGGAAAAACTGTAACTATGTATACCTATTCCCAGCTTCGATAGAGCCAAAGGAGATGCTCGAAATGTTTTGAGTATCATACAAGATAAAACAGTTGATGGTTTATACAGAGTAGGGTCGAAACACGGAATAATAAACACACTTTTTTTCTAGGAATCGGATACAAGAATGCAAAGAGAAATTTCTTAATTTCGAAGACATTCAGTTCAGCTGTCTGTAATCAGTACAAAAGATTCTAAGTTTGGGGGCCAAGGCTTTCTAAAATGCCATTGTAATAAAAAGTGCTCTTCAAATCATTCAAATGTAAAAGATCAAACGTATTGCGCAACTCAAAATGCCATAACTTTGTTAAAATAAAGACTATTTTTTTAAATTACTGTCATCGTAATACAAAATAAGAATAAAAAAATGTATTACTTATTCGGATTTGTCAATCCATTCTTAAAATATTGAAACAATAAACATTAAAATTAAAAAAAAATCCTTTTATTATACCTAATCTAACAATCTAACATATTCCAATACCTAATTGAGGTCTGACTGGTCAAACCCCGATTTCATGAAATAGAGTTTCGGCGTTTGACTGTCCAAATTAGTATGTCCTAGGTTAGACAAAAATTCATTAGTCAAAGGCAGATAAACGTCATTTACTTGGACTTTAACTAAGTCTTGACTAGTCAAACCTAGGAGCGCCGAAGCTTTGACGTTCGACTATAACATATAAGAAAAAATTGAAAACAGAGAAATAAATAGTGAATTTTCAATTACAAGTCAAATGCAAAATATCTATAACATCAAATTAGAAAATGAAAACTTCGTGGTATTTGAGATGTCCGAGGACTAAACAATTTTCATGATTTCTTTCATTTTTTTTCACTCAATGGGATTTGAAAATTCTTTTAAAAATCTGTAAAATGAAACGAAAGGTAGTGAACAACAGAGCGTTCGCAATCATAGTTAATTGCTGTTTTACGGAGAGAAATAAGACGGCGCTCTCTACGTTTCATTTAAGGCGTTATTCTGGCCAAGCAGATATTTTCAAATGAATTTGGTCTACAAGTATTGTTTTTCTTTATATTTATTTCATCAAAATAATCGCATTATAGCATATAATATGTGCATATTAAGTTTTCGTCACATTCAGATCGCTTAAAGTTACAGCCTCATTTCTGAGAGGGTTTTAGGGCAAGGAAATGTCTGCCGCGCTGCCCCAATGCGTGTTGGCGAACTTCACATGTCTTCGAAATATATTTTTTTTGATTTCTCAGACATGCAAGTTTCTTCACGATGTTTTCCTTCACCGCCGAGCACGTGATAAATCAGCACTTAAAATTGCAATTTACAATTTCATTGGAGCCGGCGGGGATCCAACCCGGGTTGCTCGCGTACTGTGATATTCATAGTAAACATTAATTTTGACATGCGTGAACATTTATTACGCAAAATCGCATGTTTTTTATGTATTAAATCCATTTTAAACTATTCTTGGACGATTATGTACAGAAACAGCAATACGATTGAGGTGCATTTTTGCTAAAACTCTGGTAAGATTTTCTTACTTTACAGGCACATACAGGTAAATGTATCTCTTAAGTACAGATCTTTAAGTACAGATAAAGATAAAGAATCAAGATAAGCTTTTCACACACTAATATGAATATAGTATGTCTCGTTACCCAGAACTGTATCTGTCAATTGGCGTCGTTTTCGAAACACAACAGCAATCTATTTTGCTCGCTGGTTTGCGCTCAATTTCACGTTGGTATTCTGTGTGAGTGTGTTATTTCCCCGGATTTGCCATGTCGTTATATTGTCTATAAAATCAAGATCTCTATTTGACGTTATTTATAGAATGGCAGGGATTACGTCTGAAGGCACCCTTTGGTTTCAATTTCACAGAAACACCAAGATGGCTACTTCCTCTGAAACGAAACTTTACGAATGTAACTTAATTTATAGTAATCACCAAAATAAAATACAAAAAGTTGGATGCAAAATATAAATCATATTATGTAATAGAAAAAATATAAAGGTGCCTATATCAATATATCATTCAAAGAACGCCAAAAAACTCGTTAGTGGAATTGACTGATTACAATGAGCCGAGCGAACAATGCCGCACACAAACTTAGTTCTGTCGGAGTTCATTCGGAAAATAATGTTAAAAATCATGATACTTGCATTTCCAGAGACAATTTGTAACAATATGTTTTGTTATATTAATTACTTAAAAACCGAGAAATAAGAAATTTTATACAATAGTCTAGTAATAGGAAGAAAGGTTCTGGAATGGCAGCCTCGTACCGGTAAGCGAAGTGTGGGGCGGCCCCCCACTAGATGGAGTGACGACTTGGTACATGAGGGACAGACGTCCAGGAAGTCGATGGATGCAGGTGGCTCAGGACCGTGCTTGGTGGCATTTCTTGGGGGAAGCCTATATTTAACAGTAGACTTATGAAGGGATGTAATGATGATACAATAGTCTAGTTTGTGAATTTGTGATGTACAAATAACATCTACTCTCGTGCTTCTTCTACCACACCCAACTTACACTACTATACATTAAGTGAATTATTGTACTATACGTAAAAATAAACATGAGAAAAACAACAAAATATGAATTTTATTTTTATATATTTTGTTATATATTGTCAAAAATATTTTATACATGTAAAAATTCAAATCAAAATCCAACTGCCACATGCAAGAGAAAATGTTATTTAATTTTGTCACGAGATAACCACCACTTACTTTGAATTTGTCTAGATAATTTATTGACTTTTCGTGATTATTATTACCAATACTTTGCTCGCCGAAAGGCTACTATTGCTATCCCACGAGGAGAAGCGCTGTATGATAAATTTATTGCTTTTTTTACTGTCGTAAATGTTATTCATATTATACTAGTGATCTAGTGGTTGTAAACGCGACTGCTGATCATGAGGTCCCGGGTTCAAATCCCGGGTCGGGCTAAAAAAATCAGTTATTGAGTTTTTCCCGAAGTCAGGAAGTTGAGGGTGTCTCACCTCCGTGCCTCGGAAAGCACGTAAAGCCGTTGGTCCTGCACCTGATCTCTCTCCGGTCGTGTCGGTTTACCGTCCCATCGGACTATGAGAGTGAAGGAATAAAGAGTGCACCTGTGCTTGTGTATACAATTGGGCTCTATAATCCTGTCCTGAGCAGATGGCTGGTCTGGATGAACATTATTATTACATATTATACTACGTTAAGAAAAAAAATACAAATGACCTACATACAATGTACCGTACCCAAAAACAATTGTCGTGTAACAACGGCGTAAGAATATTCACTACCCATGTCGTCGCGTGGGGGTCGTAAGAGACGAGAGAGGGAAACAAACCAGGAGATGGGCAGCAGCGTCATCCTGATAATAACAAGAAAAAAAAACTGCGGTTGCTAATCCGCCTGGCAAGTGTGACAACTATGGCTTAAACCTATTTTCAGAAGTGGACTTCGATAGACAGTGGTTTCGGTGATGATGATATTTTATGGAAGTATTAAGGAATTTATGGATGATATTTTTTAATTTGTTTTGTGTTTTTAATTGTGTAACATATATAATCATATTTACAATCGTAAACTGTTTT
Source organism: Parnassius orleans (assembly GCA_029286625.1). NCBI lineage: Eukaryota > Metazoa > Arthropoda > Insecta > Lepidoptera > Papilionidae > Parnassius > Parnassius orleans. The sequence goes on along the minus strand of JAGSMP010000027.1, from coordinate 298,626 downwards.
TTTTTTTCAAATAAAAAGTCATGCTGGGTTTCTTGCTGCTTCTTCGTAGGGCAGAGGTATTTTCCGAACCAGTGCAGTGGTAAATTAAAAATAAGAGTGAATTTCAATAAGTATTATTTATAATCTACATTGAATAAAAAAGTATATGTTTCTGTTTCTGTATGTTACAGATATTATGTGTGAAGGTTGTCTCAAAGATAATGATAGTATCTACGCCAATTTTGTTTTTTAATTATGTAACTAAAGGAAGTAGCAAGCGAATTGAAAAAGTTAATAAACCGTTTGAAGAGTATGTTTTTACTTTAATTAAAAACTTAGGTTGACACAATCTACAAGTTACGTTTTTAATTAAAAGTTATAAAGCGAATGCTAAGTTAGAGATGACTCCGGAAATATATTGAAGGCTCTCTAAAAGTTTAAAAACTCGGCCGCCATACTTTAAGTATCATTGTTTTCTTGGCAAACCAGGACCTCCTAACACTAGAAATAGCTTTTTTCATTGTTCTGGTGACTCGAAGTTAAACCCCTTCGCTAATATTGTTTAATTTCTGTAAATTTAAATGTGTATATGTTGGCACTGTAACGAGAAATATAGTCTTATAAAAAACGAGTGCGTGTAATCTTTACGCGCGGTTGAAATCAAACTTGTGAATATTTGGTAATTCCAAGCTATTTCTAATTTGTTTTATGTTGCTAATTGTGTAAAATACATGACTGTAAGCTATTTTTTTAAAAGTCCCTCTGGGTTTTGTTTCTTCCCAGGACAGAAGTTTTTTTTTTCCAAACCAGTGGTAATTAAACAAAAAGTGCCTTTCGATACGTATTATTTATGATCTATATTAAATAAAAAAGTTTCTGTTTCTGAAGTTGACGATTTATATTTAACAACTTTTTTCTAAAAAAAAAAAATATTTATTTTGTTCACGCTACTGCATGCCTTCGATAGCTAATTTAGTGGTGAGCAAGGTTGGCCCCGGTTTTGCTGGCCTGTTATGCCCTGGTAATGCCAGAACGTATTAAATCAAAGTATTTTCAAAGCCCATCACCACTCCACTGCAGAATATAGGCCTCTCCATAGATTGCCACGTGGTTATACCGCCCTCTATCGGAAACCATAATTTACCATAATCACCTCTTATAACACCAATGGGAAGATATGTGGTGATGGCTTCTATTACGCCGTCACATAACGACATCACAATACATACACATAAATAAAATTGTAGTTTCCATGCATAAACTTCAATCATCAGCATATAAGTAAATGATGTTTTCTTTTTGTATGTAGACTTGATTTTAACATAATTTTGTCTGTAATATGTCTGTACGAACGCATTATTATTGCATCTATCGATACAAATCTTAAGCAGGATATACGAGTACATGCAATTTAGTTTTCATGTACACACTTACATCACACTTCTTCACTTTTTAAACGGTGACTCATTGTTTTATTTTATTTTATTTTATATATAAACTATGCTATTTTTTATTTTAAAATATTCTCTGCCAGTAAACGTACAATAGTGTGGTGAGAGCTATGGTTAGAGAATTTTTACCAATTATAATGTGAATTTTTTCATGTTCTCTTTTCAATCAAGATTTATATATAAACGACTCAGTGGATAAGAATTTAGTTAAGAAGCTACTACCCGTCTGGAATTAGTTAATGTGTAATTTATGAGTGCAAAACGTCTCCATGATGCAGGAAAAATTCCTAGTGTAGGGGTAAAGATCTTTAATAACGAAATAAAAAATAACTTAGAACCTCTTGTAATTATACAACAAAATAAAATATCAAGATCGATAAGGGCAATCTTGATACTTTGACAAGGGCAAATCTCACAGATGTGAGATTTCAGGTACCGCGATTGCCAATATTTGTCCTACTATAGGAAAATGACCGCATTTAACAAAACTTATTATAGAGACTGAAGATGATTAGAGAAAAAAAAACGTTGAACGCTTTATAATATATGCTTAACTTATGCATATTATGTATGTTGTATCTATGTTTATATGTAATAGAATTTTATGGTTCAGTTTTCAACGCATGGTTATGTTGTGTGTTGGCAGAGTTCTGAATAATCTAAAAATTTCCAGATGTATCTTAATACAATCGATGACAATAAAAGAAAAGTAAAGTAAAGTTACAGCCTATATACGTCCCACTGCTGGGCACAGGCCTCCTCTCATTTCTGAGAGGGTTTTAGGGCAAAGAAATGTCCGCCGAATGCGTGTTGACGAACTTCACATGTCTTCGAAATATTATTTTTTTTGATTTCTCAGACATGCAGGTTTCCTCACGATGTTTTCCTTCACCGCCCGGCACGTGGTAAATCAGCACTTAAAATTGCAATTAACAATTTCATTGGTGCCGACGGGCATCGAACCCGGGTTGCTCGCGCACTGTGAAACTTACAGCGAGCGCTAACCATCTGAGCTACCACGGCTCTATCTATCGATGACAATACCATAACATAACGACTATGACCGAATATTCTTACTAGAATCATCACAGCTTCCACGAGGATTATTATCAGAGCGCATTTTTTTTTATTATGTTATTTGTTAATTAAACAAGTATACTAGAATTGTATTTGTTTAATAAATCTAAAATAAATAATAGTTAAAAAGTTTTAAAGTTTTAAAAGCTTGTTAGTGATACTAAATCGATTACTTTGGACGTTAAAGTTCAGCACACAATAATTAGTTTTACTCACATTATAGACTGGTTCTGGATAACTATAGCTCTGTGAAGAGAAAACGTAAAACTTGAGTACGGCAGTAATTGAAATACGCTTTTAGCGTTTTAGTAATGTAGTTTGAAAATATAGATTGTACACGTTGTGTCATAGTTTAATTCGTGCCTGATTACATTGTTTCTCGATACCAATATTAGTTGATTACACATATTTATTTTAAACTGCACTATACGCGACTCGCTAGCGTACTGACTAAGCGTGTGGACTTCCACACGCTTAGTCAGTACGCTAGCGAGTCGAGCACTGCGGGTTACATGTTCGTACCCCGTACAGGGCAAGTGTTTGTATGATCTACAAAATTCAACGACAGATGTATGCGTCCCACTGTTGGGCACTTTACACATTTAATGAAGCACAATTAAGCTCCTGCCGTGCCGTAAAACAACAGTTTAATTATTACCTTAGACTAGTAACGGTTTCACCGGTGAAACTTGACGCGATCAGTTCAAGTTAAACATAATTTACGCCGCGTAAATTACGCGCTTAGCTGAGTTCAGGATATAATTTGGATTTCACTTACATCGACTGATCATACGAGTAGTTAAAGCGAAACGCGATTCTCTCGCGGTCCTTGTTTTCTAATTCTAGTTTTATATTTGACTAGTATCAATGATATTAAAATATCAATGATATCAACATTTCATAAAAGAGCGTTGTTGTAAAAAAATGAGTAGCAGCGCTGGGGGCCGCGGGTTCGATTCCGCACGGAACAAGTTTTTATACGGCCTACAAATAATTGTTCCGGGTCTAGATGTTTGTCCTTGTGCAATTTATGTTTGTAAACTGCCTCCACGATAAAGTTGAAAATCCTAGTGTGGGGGTAACGTCTTTTTTAAATAAGAGAAAAAAAAGCGTTGGCACTAGCTTTTGATGAAAGTGGTAAAGAGGATATTGTTTGTCGTCCAAGATTGATACAAACTAACGAGGTAACAAACATACTTTAAAAAATGGCAAAATCAATGAAAGCAATTAATTTATATTTCAAAAGAAAACAAAAATAAATAGAAACATGAGACGTTAGTAACAGTTTGGATCAAAGGTCTACATGACAGTTTAGACAACTGCGTTTATTTCATACCATCAATCATACTTTAAAATTTGTAAAAAACGCAGCTTACGAAGTATTATAAAACCATGGTCGTAGCAAACCGCTGTTTTATGTTGCCAAGATGCTACATTATGAAACTCATCAAGCATTCATCTTTAATTGTGACGACATTTTCATGTAAACACAGTTTTCGTAAACGCGATCAGAATCGAGCTGGTGAAATCAGTTGAATGAAAACCAAGATCAAATTATACATTTGAACTCAGTTAAGCAAATCGTTGTTTCATTAAACTATGTTCCTAAAATCTGGTGATATCGTCACTAAGAAAATCTCCTGAGAATAATTTTCTTTATATATATGAATACAATTCTTCTGTCCGTGTGTATGTGACTAAACTCCTCCTAAACGGCTGGACCGATTTTGATGAAACTTTGTGTGTGTGATTAATAATGATGATTCGAGAATGATTTAGATTCACAATTGGACCCAGTAAGTGGCGCTGTTGTCGAGATCCAGAAATCACCCTTGCGAAGCCGGGGCGGATCGCTAGTAATATATAAAACTACTCAAATAAATATTACTTTTCATCAAATTATTTATGTTTTGTGAATAAAACGAAACGAAATTGGAATATAAATATAAATCAATAAGTTTCAACGGCACATTATTATGCAAACGTACCCTTGATATCCTGAGCGGCTGATTCTGATCCGCGCCGCCGTGCATACGGAAACCCCAAGGCGCTCCGCCCGTCAGTTCCACCTCTCTTGTTGTCATCGTCGATTTTTCACTTCATTGCTCACGCTGATGCAATCTACGACTTTACTCCCGAGTCGCGTCTTCAATGTATCTCAAAGAACCTTTTATGTGTTAAAATGTTTGGAAGTCCATTTTATAGTGAAGTATTTTATTATTTTGTTGTGAATTTATGACGGATTTCGTATTAGCACCTGCAACAAATTATTATAGAAGTTTAGTTGGTGATATGAAGATATTATAGATATGCATAGTATATTATCAACTAGCTGATACCCGATATTTTTATTGCGGAACCTATTTTTTTTTTTTGATGTGACTATCCTAAAATCCGGTAAGCGTCTACATTGCGAAATGAGTAACTATACTAAATTTCAATTTCAAGTCAATCGGGTGTATAGTTTTAGAGATCTCGAAATTAGTCAGTCAGTCAGTGGTATTTCGCTTATATATATATATATATATATATGATGGCAAACTCTCCCCTTCCGAGAGGGTTTGCCATCATCTTGTGCTAGCTTGGCAGATGAATTGGATCGCAGTGCCAGACGTCTCGCACCTTTGACGCTGTTTTCCGTCTCCGGTCTGGAAATTAACATCTAACGTAAACGAGATGATTACACCATTCATCGGAAGCTATGAGATTCTTCTAGCATTTCTTATAGTAGCTCGAGTCGATTTTCTAAGGCAACCACACATGGTGATTCTTTTTTCCCTTCAAAACTATTTTTTTAAATATTTTACGATTGAAAGTACGGGTGCTTATTTTTTTGTAATACAAAATACTAAACTAGTTTACATACATCGTGTTCACTACACAGCGATGAAATTAAATATAATACATAATTGAATAAAAGTATTTTTACGGATTTCAGCGCGTTTAATTTATTAATTTTTAATTCCCGACGTTTCGGGTGCTTTACAGCAGCCATGGTCATGAGGGTCTCAGATGTTTGACGTCCCGATGTCATAGTTAGTCCGGCTACCTACAGGTTTTAAATATTAATTTTTGGTCCGATCTACGCAGAAGTAAGCTCATTCACTGTGTAGTATTCGCGTAAATATAAGAAATCATTAATAATGCATAATACTCTAAGAATGGAAATTTTTAGTTAAATATAAAAATAATCAATTTGTGTGATCTACAGGAATTTTGAATGGCAACTTCTTATATAATAAAATGGTATAATAAAATGTGACATGTCATGTTCGTACCGACCGCAGGTACTGAGTGATAAGACGCCGCCGCGCCGTGGCAAAACGACAAACTAGCTAGCGATCCTTTGTCAGCAAATTTAGGATATAGCTTTAGGTGAAGTAACCACATCTCTGGTGCGGCGGAAAAGCTACGTTTTACCGCCGCACTGGCCGTGTATGTAACATACAATGTAGCAAAACCAATGCGGTGTGGTCAACGCGCGGCCGCCGCAAAGCAGTGTGGCTTTGCTATTAGTAGTTCAAAATGTTATAAAACTTCTTAGATAATGTTATACAACATGTTGTTTGACTGTCTCGTTGATCTAAGGGTCGTAAGCACGACTGCTGATCATGAGATGCTGAGTTCGAATTGGGTCGAACCAAAACATCAGTTTTTCTGTAAAGAAATTCTCAGTAGCAGCGCGGAGTCAGGAAGTCAGGTTTCACCCCAGTGCAACGGAAAGCACGTAAAGCTGTTGGCCTTGCGCCTGATCTCTCTTCAGTCGTATCGGCCTGCCGTTACATTGGACTATGCGAGTGAGGGAACATACAGTGCGTCCGTCAGTACTTACGCACACACTTGATTCTATCTGCACTAATATTAATCACTATATATAATAATCCTCACTGAGACAAGTAGTACTGAAGGTCATTATCAGAATAAGCAACAAAATATAGTTTCTTTATTTGTTTATTTTTATATTAATCTTAATTTTCGCAACAAGTAAGTTTTTTTGGCAACGTAACAGAATCCACTACCCAATCTCATCCCACAAGTGTCCCAAGAGGCGCCAGAAAGAAATAAAACAAGAGATGGACAACAGCACCTGATAACATCATGTAAAAAGGATGTGTTTATGTAAAAAGGAATTGACATAATATGTACAAAAAAGCGTCTGATGTATATTTGCATAATACTAGAAAATCTGATAGAGAAGAAGGGCTGTTACGCGATAAGTATAAAGATATTTAATGAACTTCCGGTTAATGTTAAAGAAGAGATGGAAATTGGTAAATTTTAAACCAAACTCAAAAGTTAGCTATTATTAAAGTGCATATATGATGTAAAAAACTTCTTAAATGAATAGAATCTCGTTACCTAAACTTGACATAGCCCTTAGATTATTTACTCTCTAAATAATCTAAGACATAGCCATGCTTTAATCATTTATATTTAATTAATGTTCTGTAGATTAAGTAGTTCTTTGAAATTTTATTTTTTTCTAGAACAATATTTTTATTTAGAACAATAGTAATTTTATTTTTAATTAAATTAATTCCTTAATAAGTATATTATAAACTTATTGAGGAATTAATTTAATTAAAATAATGATTTAACATATTATGTTAAATAATTTTAGATTGGCAGATGTGGTAAACATGTGGACTATATACGACTATTTGTCATGTTTAGCGAATAAATAATATCATTATTATTATTATAAACAACTTAAACTAATAAAAACCTGCGGTTTGCAACCCGCTTGTTAAGCATGGCAATTACGGCAAATGTTTCCGCTATCAGGCGATTTATGGGAGAGGGGTATGTTCAGTAATGATCTGTTAATAAACTGGAATGGATGGATGGATATTTAATTACATCATCAGCCTGTAAGAGTTGGACACGGGTCTCTACCGTTTTAAGCTACTGTGAAGCCACTCGCCGTCACCAGTTTAGGTATTTATCGGAAGCCATGGGATCTATCTGGCATCTTTATAGTCGCCTCTGTTGATGGAGTGATGAATTCTCCTACGTTGCCAACAAGGTATAAAATGATTGCGAAGGAGTTAATACTTGCTTCTTTCAGACAAGTTATATCGCATTCAATTTATTATTTAATGTAATTCGTGAAGTTAGATGCAAAGTGGCGTCTTGCTGGCGTACCCCGATACTGCTAAAGTTCTGCGGTCAAGTTAATAAGTTTGAGCGCCTACTCGCTGTAGTTGGTATTTGATGAACAGACAGACAAACTTACTCAATACTACAATTCAAAGCGGAGAATTTGCAAACTATCTGAACTTCAATCATAATATCGTACACGAAAATTCGTCCTACCTTGAAGTCCACTATTATTATTTAAAAGTTATAAACGCTCGCTGTAAATTTCACAATACGCGAGCAACCGGAGTTCGAGCCCCGCCGGCACCAATTAAACTGTTAATAGTAATTTTAAGTTCTGATTTACCACATGCTTTGAAATGAAAAAAAATATATAACAAAGACATGTAAAATTAGCAAGCAGACTTAGTTCTGCAGCATATGCTGTAAAAAAGATTAGAAATCTTACCAGTGTGGAAACAGCCAGACTTGTTTACTTTAGCTATTTCCATAGCATAATGTCGTATGGTATTTTGCTATGGGGACACGCAACTGACACTGAAATTATATTTGTTTTACAGAAGAGGGCCATAAGAGCAATCTATGATTTAAAACCTAAAGAGTCGCTCAGACAAAAATTTAAGGAAATTAATATATTAACTTTGGCCTCTCAATACATTTATGAAAATGTAATGTACGTACACAAAATAAAAGTAGTTTTACAAAAATAAGTGATATTCATTCTGTAAATACTAGGAACAGACACAAGCTAGTAGTACCAGTTACTCGACTCTATCTCCATCGAGTCAGTAATTCATTCTTGGGGCGATGTATACGCTTTTACAACAAAATCCCAAAAAATATGCAAAATTTGACCTGCTCAAAGTTCAAAAACTTTATTAAACAAACTTTGTATAAAAAGGGTTATTATAATGTTAAGGAATTTATGGATGATAATAACCCCTGGGAATGAGGTGATCGCTACCTAGCTATTTCTAATTTGTTTTGTGTGGTTAATTGTGTAAGATACACGATTGTAAGCTGTTATTTTAAAAAAAAAATCCGCTGGGTTTCTTGCTGGTTCTTCCCAGGACAGAGGTTTTTTTTCGAAACAGTGGTAATTAAACAAAAGAGTGACTTTCAATAAGTATTATTTATAATCTACATTGAATAAAAAAGTTTCTGTTTTTGTTTCTGTTTCTGTTAAAGTCGTTAGGGTAGCGCGGTGGATGAACCTTACCCTAAAACCCTCTAAGAAATGAGAGGAGGCCTCTACCCAGTAGTGGGACGTATATAGGCTGTAGCTTTACTTTTATTAAAAAAAAGTTACATTTGAGTGTCTGACAGTAATAGTTTCAGATTTTATAATCCATCTAATGGTGAATTGCCATCACATAATATGAACATTTGCAACCTTTTTAAAAATAATTCTCCGAAAATGTTTTCATCCCCGAGGACAAAGATGAAATATCACACACTATAATAATAGTATTTTACTATTCGAATTGGAATACAAAAGTGAGCGCACTGCTACTTAGCGGTATGAAAAGGCTGGTCCCATAAAACCTTGTAAATAATAAAGTATGACTGCTACTATAGAATAAAGAATGTTTTAGTAAATTATTTACGTAGATTCAATAGTTACCTATTACTGCTGCTGGTTTAAATGTTATTCATTAACTACCCAAATACTAAATTTCATAAAAATCTATCAAGAAATTTTTGTGTAAATCGTGAAGTTACACAGATAGTCAAACCGATAAAAAAATCAATTCACTATTTTCAATATATCCTTAAACTTGGTATTTCGTATAATGCAAAAATTCAATACCCAACTTTTATTTTTGTGCGAAATGAAATCTAACTCAGAAACTACACGATACAATAAATATGCAATAACCAGAAAATGAAATATCGTAACGTAAGTAATTATTCATGATATTAATTTTATTAAAATTTAATAATACGGACAAACTTGTACTCGTAATATATCCAGTATTCATAAGAAGTTGCTATTGGTTACATTAAGCAAAATTATTACCATCAGGAATAGTAACTACACTTCACGAAAATACATAAATAAAATAAAGATCGGTAGCAAAACTGTGTTATTGAAACATTTATTGGATGGTTAATGTTATATTTAGCTTTATGAGGCGTCTCTGTTTTAATTTTTTATTGATCTTTAAACACGTATAAAAATGAAATTCAGTTACGTTATTTGAGTATACTCTTATATTTCTACTAAAACCAAATTCATGAAATGTTCAGTTCTTAAATGTGCTTTTAATTGAAAAAATCTGTCATTGGTGCATATATTTTATTTAAGAATATTAATAATCTTATATAGGATAGAAGAAAGTCTCTTTAATATTGTTTGAACAATAAAAAAAATTGTGAAGCTACAATGCTAAATTCATACATGACGAAGTAAAGAGCACCATCAGTATGAACTAAAACTAATTTAAGCCGGCACGAGGTCAGTACAGCGGAATTATTTTCAGGCTATGATGTCGACCAACATCCGAACTGAAGGTCGATACAAACGTGAAATATTGAATCACTCCCTAGTGTATATATTTAAATTGGCCACCCCGTAGTCAAGAGATTCCCATATTATGAATGTTGTTTTCCTAACTGAACGAATTCTCCAACTTTTATAAAATCAAAACATATCTCTATATATAAAAATCAATTGCTGTCCATTAGTCTCGCAAAAGCTCGAAAATGGCTCGACCGATTTTGATAATTTTTTTATGTGTATTTGAGTGGGTACTCAGGTGGTCCAAAAACTCAATTGGACCCGGTAGGTGACGCTGTTGTCGAGATCCAGAAATCACCCGTGCAAAGCGGGGGCGGATCGCTAGTTTTGTATAAATTAGAATCCATAGTCATTTTTATCTTTGAGTAATGTTATCAGTCGACGAATTGTAAAAAGCGCTATTTGTTTTATAGGCATTTATTATCAATGGCAACCAAAATTGTACCTATAATTGAGGTTGTAAAGGGCCGTCCCTTTTTCACCAAATACCAATCTTCCAATTAAAGATCAAAAAGTGATGGTGCCTCGGTCGGAGAGAAGTGTCGGTATTGCTCTCCACGGTCGAAACTATTGGTTGGCAGCGGAGCAATAGACCAGATCCACTACTGAGGTAGGAAAGGTTGGGTGCTTATGAGTGCTTGACTTTCCTGGCCCCATGGCTTCCGCGTACTGGGCTCAGGGGCCCGCTGCGCAGGTGGATTTAGAGGCCACGGAGGAAGACGCACCTTGTGTACTGCGCACCTTACTTAAGAAGAAGAAGAGGAGAAGTTGTCCTCTCGAGTGGGGCTGCCATCAGGTGGCTGGCGCCGGTGGGGCCGCGAATGTGTTCGAACGTTCCCGTGGCCAAGTCAATATGCGGCGAAGGTGGAACACCATGGGGTTTTAGTCGGTGCGAGTCCGAAATAACCCGCCTTTGCCCCCGCGAGGCGTAAAAAAAACACGTGACCAACCCCAAAAAGCGCTGGCTCGACTTCGTACGATTGGTCTTCTGTAATTTGCACGTTATATGCACGTGTATGTGTGTCGGTGTGTCTATTAACTATTGACTACCGAGGACACTACAGACCGACAAAGTGGAGACGCATGAGTAAAGAAAGCCGACTTTGGCAGAAGTCTGAATAGCGCTTAGATTACGAAGAAGAAGCCAACCAAGTGCACCATGGTCATTGATGGACGAGGCTTTGTCGTCGGGCTGATGGCGGAAAAACTATTTAAAATTAAACTTTTAAGAACATAAAAACTGACTTCAAATAACTACAAAGAATAAAATATTTTCCACATAATTTAATAGCTTCTGAAGTCGGTATTTAGACAGTGTATTGAAGAATTAAAGCCCCGACTTTAGAAGCCATTAAATTATGTGGAAACTCTTGAGTGGACCAAGCATTATCACAACCTCAAATTAACAACTAGAATATCCTCATAATAATTACATTTGAAATGTCATCCCCTGTTTTGCTGTGTGGAATATTTTCTTCAAATTCAGATAGGACCACCATAACTACTTAACATAACTATTAATAAAAAAAACTCATTAAATTCGGTTCAACTGGCGCAGTCACCGCATACCATTCATACAAAAGAAATACAGTCGAATTGCGAACCTCCTCCTTTATTTGAAATCGTCTCAAAACGAATAACGCTGTGAATGTAAATTTTAGACTAACTGGTGGTGAGCAGGGTAGCCAGAATGCGAGAATATTGGCTCTGTGTTTGCTTTCAAAATACATGTTCTGTACGCCACTGCTGCTTACGACGTTCGGTAAGAAGAGTACTACCGGAATGAGTGACGCCGACGCTGTACCCAGCAAAGAGAATAAAATCATTACGTTTTAGTACCTAGGGCAGCTAGCTCGCGGCCTTGCTCGCTCGCGGCCTTGGTCAGCTCGCGACTTTACTCAGCTCGCGACCTTGCTCAGCTCGCGGCCTTGCATAGCTTGCGGCCTTGCTCAGCTCGTGGCCTTGCTCAGCTCGCGGCTTTACTCAGCTCGAGGCCTTGCTCAGCTCGCGGCCTTGCTCAGCTCGCGACCTTGCTCAGCTCGCGGCCTTGCATAGCTTGCGGCCTTGCTTAGCTCGCGCCCTTGCATAGCTCGCGACCTTGCTCAGCTCGCGGCCTTGCATAGCTCGCGGCCTTGGTCAGCTCGCGGCCTTGCTCAGCTCGCGACCTTGCTCAGCTCGCGGCCTTGCATAGCTTGCGGCCTTGCTTAGCTCGCGCCCTTGCATAGCTCGCGACCTTGCTCAGCTCACGGCCTTGCATAGCTCGCGGCCTTGGTCAGCTCGCGGCTCTGCATAGCTCGCGGCCTTGCTCAGCTTGCTGCCTTGAATAGCTAGCGGCCTTGCACAGCTCGGGGCCTTGCAAACTCGTGGCCTTGGACAAATAAAGTAGTAAAAGCTCAAAGATTAACACCACTTATATAATATAAAATAAACCCGGAACAAATTCAATACGACACCACCGCAAAACGCACGCATGTAATAATACAATAACGTATAAAAGTTAACGTATATAATTTACTTTTTGTACCGATTATTGTAAAAGTAAGATACAAATTTGTAAAGAATACCTAGATTCAGACTTATTGTTTCCAAACACATGTGATTCTGGGTAAGAACTGTGTCCAGCTGTAGACTTTAAACAATTGCTGATGGATCGTAATCGATAAAAAAATCATTTTAGTAAAGATTGATAAGAAGATATTATTAAAATATAAAAAATATCACCATATTCATTTTCATCAGCCTAAGACCCGCTACTTATCCCGATTTTCGACTTCACACATCCAGTTGCTATCAGCTACCATGCACAAATAGTTGTCAATCTCAATGTAAATACTTTCTTACACAATAATTTTTACCTGAAATGAAATAAACTGCTTTAAAAAGGTTTTCTACTTTTTTACTTATTTATTCCATTAAAAGGAGTTGTAGTATATCTTTTACTAAATATCAAAATCATCATAATCATCATTACAGCCCTCCACAAGTTCACTGATGAACGAAGGCCTCTTATAATAATAATAAAATACAAATATCATACCTATACAAAACATAAACACAAATTTTAAAAAAATCTGTTCAAATTTCGCAGAATTAACTTTCTAAGGATACTTTTTCTAATTTTTTTAGTATTGTACTCTTTATTGGTCCACAGGGTCTAGTTACACAAAAGTTAAATGCTTTTCAATGCAATGAATTGCGACTAAGTCACGAAAAGACTTTCTCGCCTAATGATTATTTTGGAAGACAATAACTTAAATTTAAAATTTAAAAAACCCCCGAAACAAAAAGGGATGATCTTGAAACGGCTGAAAAGATTTTCTTGAATTATAGCTGAAAACACTCTCGGTTAAGTCACCTTTCAAACAAATAAAACTAAATCTAAATCGGTTAATCCGTTTGGGAGCTACGATGCCACAGCAGACACACAGATATAGATACACACGTAAAACATATTTTAAAAAATTTAATAAAGGGTTTAAAAATATAATTTATTATCTGTAATAAAATGCATTACCATAAGAAAATTACTAGCTGTTGTGTAATACGCAAATTACACGTATATAAGTTACTTTTATTACTTTGACTTAATTCTGCGCCACATTAATATTCCTTTCTTCTTAGTGAATTATGAAGCAAAAAAACTGTCATCATCACAGCTTATTATAAACCGACTGCTGAACATAGGCCTCCCTCTATAGGGGATATTATTTGCCATAGTTGTCAAGCTTGGCCGGCGGGTTCGGCAACCGCAGTTTTTAATAAATTTGAGTTGTTATCAGGAAGATGCTGCTGCTCACTTCCTGTTTCATTTCTCTCTGCCGCCTCTAACAACACCCACAGGATTTTTTTAATAGGATAAGAGTGACAAACGAGCACATAGTCCACTTGATGGTAAGTGGTTGCTGTGGCCCATAGACATCTACATCTATCCTCGATTACGAATCAAAATGCAGATGCGTTGTGAGGACTAAAATGGAATGCCCCGTTTCCAGTAAAAAGAGTCTCCGGTTCTCTACACTCACCATACGAAACACAGCAGCGTTAAGCTGCTATTTTACGCTGGTAATTTGTGAGAGCGTGGTCCTTCCCCGGTCGAGCCGACCCATTCTTGTTACCACTATACCAGTGATATAGCTGCTGCATGGCTCTACCACGTAAAAAATTGTGGGATATGGGGTTGTGGATTCATTAAGGATTTCACAGGTTTTTCTGTAATGACCCGCCGACCACTTGGTTATCTGATGGTGAAAAGAAGAAAGAGGAATTAAGGCATGTAATTCCTTTCTCTTCTTCTTCTCTCTTCTTTCTTCTCTTCTACACTCTTCGAAATGAACGAATTTACACTATGGTGAACAATGTGCAAAAGAACAATATTTCTATTTAAATGTGTAGTGTTCGCGTAAATATAAGAAATCATTAATATTTTTATTGTTCCATATAAAATTCAGCAAAAAGGAACACATTGAATCACCTCGGTGTCTATCTATCTCTTTGCATGTCCGTCACAATGGTTTTTGGTATAAAATGTAGTTACCCAACTACAGACGTCAGGTAAAAAAATAGAATTTTCGAGTTCAGGGTAAAAACGAAGTTAAAATAAATTCTTAAGATCATCGTGTGAAATATCAAATATAATATAAAATAATAAATAATAATTCATAATACTGTATTTGATTATATGCTTCTTTCGGGTACACTTCAGTTTAGCAACATCATTTTAATGGTAAAACTGAAAAACATTGCAAACATCACAGGTTAAATAAACAAGTGGTAAAATTAAAAATTTTGTACAACTGACCGATTTCAATATAAATAAAATGAGAACATCATCAATCTAGTCGAAGTCAATTAAATACGCATTATTAATGATAACTCAAAAACTACTTGTCAAATCTTGATCAAATTTATATGGGACCCCAAGAGAAGGCACCAGCTTTCAAATAAAAAAAGAATCATCAAAATTGGTTCACCTAGAAAAAAGGTCTGAGGTTACACACATAAAAAATACAGTTGAATTGAGAACCTCCTCCCTCTTTTGAAGTCGGTTGTAAATAAAGATTTTTTTCTAAGTAGATATTATTATCTATCAATGCCACGAACTATCCCATTAAACTAATTAAACTATCCTATTACATGGGATAACTTAATAGCAAAAAAAGTTCAGGAAACTTATTACCATTCCAATAAACAACCAACACTCAACTAAAGGGCTTTTTGGATATTTTAAATTTGATATTTTTTGATTTGATTACATGTTGCACGAATTCTTATTCTTATTTTCAACTCTTATTTTGTAGCATGCTACATGCACGTTACACGTGGTAGAGCCACGCTGCAGCTATATTAGTTGTAGCACGAATGGGTCGGCTCGACCAGGGTAGTACCACGCTCTCACAGAATACCAGAGTAAAATAGCAGCTTAATGCTGCTGTGTTTCGTATGGTGAGCGTAGAGAAAGTTATAAAGACCCGATAAATTAACTTTATAACAACGTACAATATTTGTGTCATTAAGTTTCAAGCAACAAGTAAAACAAACCTTGTGTTACATGTAGTGTTGGACGAATAAACTTTGGTTGGTAACTACTACCTATTCTCACCAATGAGTACTGTGTTTTATTTTTGGAACATTGTTCACGTATCTTGTTTATGTCCATTTTCTGTAAAGTTAGTGCTTAGTTAGTGTTAGCCAGTTGGCTTTTACATTTTCATTGGGTTCTGGGCTCTATGTTCATGTTTCTGTATGTGTTTCAAGGTTGAAGACTGTCGTCTTCAAACTTTGCGGTATGGACGACGAGAAGACCTGACGAAGCTTCTCGAATGCTACCCAGAAAATTAAAAACATCCTAATTTCAATAGAGAAGATGGATGGGTGCTGCCATCTGCTTGGGATCCTATAATTAACAAAATTAAATCCAAACCCAAGCATACCACTGCAAGACTTCAAGATACTGTAAGCTCATTCTGCGTAGATCGAACCAAAAATTAATATTCAAAATTGAAGGTAGCCGTGCCAACTGTGACATCGGGACGTCAAACATCTCAGTCCCCCGTGACCATGGGTTGCTGTAAAGCACCCGAAACGTCGGGAATTAAAATAAGTAAATTAAACGCGATAAAATCCGTAAAAATAGTTTTATTCAATGTGTAGTGTTCGCGTAAATATAAGAAATCATTATGTCTTAAAAACATCTTCCAGTGCATTTGTGAACAGTTTCGGGAATATTGGGTCCCCCTGTCTCACTCCACGATGCAACTGAATAGGTTTTGTAAGACTACCCTGTACGTGGACGGACATCGAGCTTGTGGTGTTTAAATTTCTCAAGACATCTATGTGTCGCCAGTCAATCCGGTAATGCTGCAAGGAATTCATAACAGCCCAAGTTTCGATGGAGTCAAAGGTTTTCTCATAGTCCACAAAAGCCAGACAAAGAGGCTGATTATACTTTATATGATTATATTTTGTATGCACCTGGCGAAACATTGTTTTGTTAGTTAGAATAGTGCCTTCGAAACCTACTCTCGTGGTCTATATTGATTGCGACGTTACACGAGTAAGTGTACATTTTGGCTTAGGACAGTTATGGCATTTCTTGGGGGAAGCCTACGTACTGAACGTAGACATGTGATGGGCAGTATGATGATGATGATTACAAAATAATAAAGTCATATCTTATTTAGGTTTTTACACCTTTCCTTCACAGACTTCCTAAACTAAATCCATTATTTAGGATACGTTTACAAATTCACGAAGATGTTGGTTTATTTTTCCGTATGAGCGTTTTAGAATGTTTATTTTAGTATCGGCGTTTTCATGAAATATTCATTATATATTTTACCATATGTATTTTATCGAATACCTTTACAACAAAATGTACATTCAGAGCCAACGTGACAGGGACGTGGGTACGAGCGAACAATTGCCAATAACGCGGAAACGTGTGAGTGACATTTGAATCGGACCACTGTGTTACCTTTCGGAGAAACGCTAAGATCTTATATTATAACCATAGATACTGTTGTACTGTTGACGATCGCAATACCAGACATCTTGTGCCTTTGAAACAATTCTCCGTCAAGTTTCTACGAGGTAGTTATGCAACCAATCCAGCGTTTTCTAGTTTCTAGTCCAGTGTTTTTTACGGTACCTAAGCTATGGAACGAGACAAGGTGATGAAATATCTTACACCGCTAATTAAATACGGTCCACAATCGAATCGAAGCCATTCTGATTTATTAAGTCATGATGAATATGAAAGAAATAGTTTATTTTCTGTAGAATAGCTATAGATAGGATTATTTTAAGCCCTTGCTTACTGCAAGCTTCTGATATATAAAGTAAATGAAAATGCATCTTCTAAGCAAACAAAGAACATTTCGCTTTATATCAATGGGAATCCTTCTAAGAAATTGCCCTAAATCCACTCTGAGAGCTTCTTCACAATAGTTGGCTAATATATAAATAGTTTGGCTGTAGCTTTTTAGGGTTCCGTACCCAAAGTGTAAAACAAAGCCCTATTAATATCACTCTGGTGCCTGTCCGTCGTACAATTAGCAGACAGAATGAGATTGAAATTTTGACCATTAGTGTAGAATGTTGACCCAAAACCAAATATTGAATAAGAAAATCGACTAAATTATAAATTATATTTTTCAAGGGAGTAGGTCTCATACATGAAAAATTAGCCGATTCATTTTTTTCTTTCCCTGGCATGTGGGAAGCACAAATATATATATTTTTTTTATCCTCAAAAATAAAGAAATTGGATGCTGTCAAAGTTGTCAGTTTCAGACCGTTTTTGCTTCTTTTTGTTTTGTCGTTTTTGTTTGGACTATCTCAAAACTAAAACTATTTAGTAATTTGAAATTTTATTATTCTTGTACACTGCTTTTAACGACAAATACTGAAAACATTGATTCATAATGTAGCTTGTAAGCTGTGACCAAAACAAACGAACATACTCGTAATTTAGACTAACCACTACCTAACAATTAAGGTAAAAAGTATTACCCAATAAAATATCTATATTTAAAAATAGAAGTTAATTGGTCATATTATGTACGGAACCCTAATAGAGCACCTGACTTGCATTTGGCCCGTCTTTTTATTTTTTAAATCTGTTATTGGGGTTTTCTGTCTAGAAATTCGCAGTAAGAGGAAAAAGGAAGAAAGGAAGTTAAGTTGGCGGTGTTTTATCTCCGTGTTTCAGAAAGCACATAAAGCTGCTGGCCCTGCGCCTAATCTCTCTCCGTCACATCGGACTATGACAGTGAGGGTATAGAGAAATACAGAATACACCTGTGCTTGCGCATACACTCGGACACTATAATCCTATCCTGCGCAGATGGAGTCTCCGTTGAGACTGGCCACCGTGACCGAAATTCGGTATGGAGGATATTATCATTACTATTATTATTTTTAAACACATTTTGTAATCGGAGGGAAAGTCAGACGCTGAAAAATAATTTTACTTCTTAGCTGTAAGCAAAACGTTTCTTTGAACGCGTGGAATGTCGGCAACATAGGGGTGGAAACTGGAAACCTACCTAGTTTACAAATTCTCACTCGCTGATACTATTAAAAAAATTACAAAAATCACTTCACTTTGCAATTTGTTTTCGCATTATCCGCAATTAGAATTCGGCATGACAATTCGCGACTCACATTACTTCAGTTTTCGTACAGGTACATATGAGCATAAGTATTCTGATAACAGTTACTGCTTTAACAGAGATCTCGATATTTTTACCGGAATCCCGTTTAGATATCTAAATTTGTCTATACTTATTTACTATACCAGCTGAGATATTTTTATTAAATAAATGAGTACACTTATATACTTTAAAGATTTTCACTTGGCGGAACCTAAGCACGATGACCAAATTCGACTTACCAATACCCTAAGAAGCTGTATAACACATATACCACCAGTATACCCGCTAACATAGTAAGCGTGTACTTCCTCGATGTAATGCATTTACTATAATGTTGAAGTAGGTTAGGATGCAATCCCGTGTGGAGTTGCCAGAGCTCCCATCGGCGGATAGGGGAACACCACTCAGATATGGGTAGTAGCGGGAAACCGTCGCGGACCAAAACTGGCTGGGTTTGGGCGTACCTTCGGTTCGGAATGGAATCAAAAAAAACGACCTAGGGCTTGTCTGGATATTGGAGGGCCTACTAGTTGCTTCCGGTATCCTCTCCGTTGAGAAGAACAGAGGATGTGACATGCGCGGTGAGGTGCCAGGTGCACTCGGCTTTTGCCGACGCCGGGCAACCCGTAATCGCGGGATTTTCAGGGACCACACCGTGTTAAAAAGGAAATCGAATGGGCTCAGTGTTCCCTCACCCGGTCTCTGGGCAGGCATGGGAAGAACCCGTATCGACTCTGTTCCACCGTTCGAACCTCGGAATCCCTCTGGCGTGTCGTGGATCACGTCTCGCGGCACCTAGTGACCGAGGGCTCTTGGCTTAACCGCCTGGAGTCGCGAGGATGATAACCTCTTTAAAAAATCACCCAAAGCTCAAGCGTGGCACCCCGTGAGGTGCTGCTGTCTGATGGGTTAATGTTCGGTCGTTGGTTGCAATGTCAGAAAAACAGGAACAATCACAATACAACTAGATCCGAAAATAAGCAAGTTTTTTGCCTAAATTCTATCTCTGGCTAGGATACAAGCAAAGAAATAACTAATTAGCCGGTTACACTACTGGGCTCAGCGATTCAAAATCTTCAATATACACTTTGCGTTACAATGTATTGATGGCAACTGTATAAAGTAAACAATTAAAAATATTATAAATGATCTTTCCAACAGCCGACACCAAACACCAAACATCACGAAATATCAATATTACGACACCAAATATCAATATTGGGTGTCGTAATAGGTGACCATGCGAAATGTCTAAAGTTTCCGACAGATGGCGGTATAACCATATCGTTTACATCAGACGTACAATGCAAGACGTCCAATATAGCACATGTATATCTTGGGACTAAGCAACTCAAGGTTGTGCCGATTCTGTTCCTTAACGGAAGAAACATCTCTGCACATCCTAACTGATTGACTGACGGAACCTTAATGCGCAAAACGTAACAACACTCATATGGAAAACTGGATACTTAGCCCAGAAGAGGTGAAATTGCTAAGCACACACCAGCAATTTCTTTAATTTATTGAGTAATATAGGACTTAGCAGTGAACTATAGCCATAGCAGCAATCATAATAGATCTTATTAGACCAGTATCACTGCGACCTGCATAGCTGCTCGCACAAAAAAAAGACGTCAAATACTTCGCTTCCCAAACACGATTAATCGTCATGTTCAGCCGTGGGCTTCTACGGGCTGATGAAGTTGAAAACGTTCCCAAAAATGCTCCAGTTATAATGCGTACACTGCATTCAGAAAATTAATTCCTACTGCCCATGCTAAGCAGGCGGGTCAGTGTGACAATATTTGGATGGATTTGCCACCATCAGGCGAACCTCGACCATGAATCTGCATGATATGCCGCATCTAAGTGAGGTTAGCATTTAAAAAATATATATAGAAGTAAGAGCAACAAACGAGCACAGTTCACCTGTTGGTATCATTTACCAACCTGTATGTGGCCCGTAAACACCTCCCTGAGTCCCTGTCACCATACGAAACACATCTGCATTTTGCTGCTATTTGATGCCGGTGTTCTATGAGAGCGCAGTCTTTCTTCGGTTTAGTCTAACTATTCATGTTGCAATCGCAGTTAGCATTGTGACTCTACCATTTTATTTTGAACTGAAATAAACCGGGTCTTCTTGCTTTGCTTATTTAAAACACGTCATGGGGTCAGTATTTACCCCCGCAACCTCACAGTGCTATCACAGTCCTCCTCAGGGTTATTTTTCTAAGCGGAAACCTGCTTATTCGGGAGGCTGGAAGTCTGTCGAGTCTACGTGCGAGACGATTCTTAATAACTCTCGAAACAACACGTAGACCCGGCTCAGATTGGAAATCGGTCTGTAGTTCTTTGATAGTGTTGTCAGCTTTCTTGAAGAACAAAAGCACTGCTTTTCTGCTCCAGGTCTCCGGAGTAATGCCACAGACAGACACCTTATCTTGAGAATCACATCACCATCAGAGCACTTGTTTCACCGTTTCCACTAATAGTTCACATGCGCAGACGCTTAATACACAAAATCGCACCACTTTTACATATCAAAATCCACTTCAAACCATAATTTAAACAACTTCTGTATTAACAGGAGCAGCAAACCGCCGCCGGTCAAGTTCCCGCCAAAAACCCCACCATGAAGGAATTTGAAAAGAATTAAAAACCTTCTGAAAGACTTTAAGTACCGGCTTAATTAAACTTGTAATAAAATTAAAAACTGACTTCAAAAACTAAAAAATTAATTAATTTCCACATATATTCTAAGCAATATAGCACTTAAAATTGCAATTAACAATTTTATTGGTGCCGGCGGGGATTGAACCCAGACTGCTCGCGTACCGTGTATGTCCACGGCTCATCTTTGTGCAATTATGATGATGTGTATATCGCATATCTATTTCAGTACCTTTGAAATGTTCTATATAATACCAGACCGAGAGCCTGTGTTTTAAGTGGTACTTCTGTTTTGTTGTATGATAATATAATCCTGCAGAGTAACGCATTCAGTGTTGCAACATCACTATTCGCTCACGTGTTAATAATAATATTCAGTAATGGAATATCTATCAAAACAATTTGCAACTCCCATCTTTTTACACAAGTAACGTTTTTTTCTTCTTATGTGGTCTAATGAAAATGTTAATCGTTTTTAAAAACTCTCTGCTGGATGGATATGGGCCACTCACATTGTAGGAAGGATTCGCCGTAATCGCCACCCTTGGTAGACGTTTCACTTCTTTGGCGTTGCTTACTGACACCCGTCTGCGATTTTACGTCTGACGTAAGCAAACAAAATTGATGATATATTGAAGATGGCCCAAATTAAAAGTACCCTTAACCGACGAGCATGTATGCGTAGGTATTGGATGTGAAAGAAGCAAGGGAGGTATGTCGGAATTGTGCTAAATGGAAGTTCGTAGTCTCTGCCTAACGATCTGGGTAACAGGCGTGAGAGTTTATATTTTGAAAGCAGTCTACCTTTTTTGCCGAGAAATTCCCAAAGTCCCAAGTTCACGGGTAGCATCGAAGTAATCTTCTAGAATATGCGACGAACACTGTCCATTTTAATTATGCAAAACTTTTAATACACGATAATTTTAAATATATTTTAAATTTATGAAAAGTCTTAAAGTATATCCACTGCAGCCGTGTGGAACGTGAATAGAAACGTTTTATATTTCCAACTGCTCCCTTGCTATTTAAATACGCTAGCTATTTGAGCAGAATATGCATTTAGTAATGCGACACTCATAAATTTAACACTAAAAGTGAGCTTTGTTAGCTTTTGCGATGGAGTGATAACTAGTACTAACTTTCTTCAATTTATCTATTCAACGTATTTAATTTTATTTTTTATTTATTTTGCCATACCAAATATGTACCCGAGATTTTTTATAGCATAAATGTAACAAACGATCACATAGTCTAGTTGATTGGACGTGAACCTACATCTATAATTAATTAAGAATCAAAATGCAGATGTAGATGTCTATGGGCCACAGCATCCACTTACCATTAGGTGGACTGTGTGCGCGTTTGTCACCCTTATTGAATAAAAAAATGCGTTGTCATAGTTGTAGATTAGAGTGAGATAGAATTAGTTTCACTGGGAATTTACTTTATAAACGGCAAACTCCACCCCACCTTTATGACACGCCGCCACTTTAAAATTATCATTTTATTTATTTAAAAAAATAATACATATAAATTATAACAATATAAATAAAAATGGAAACATTTTTTTATATTTTTAGTTTTATAATTTTAAACAGCGCACTTGAAATGAGTGCGCAATGCTAAGCAAATGTAGTTTGATATTCCTATTCTTATCCGTATCGTATATAATTCAAAAGAATATAAAAGATTCTGTGTCGTATCACTGCGTAAAACAGATGTTCCTTCTCTTAATGAGGAAGTGCGAATGCGATATATGGTTCATTCATACTTTTATTAATTACACTATATCAAAAGTCCACTGCTAAACATAGGCCTCTCCCCAATTTTCATTGAATGCATTTTCCATAATTGCCAAGTTGATGATGCAACTATGTTATTTGATGTGTTTTTCTTACTTTCAAGTTGTTATTAGGAAGACGCTGCTGTCCATCTCTTATTTGATTCCCTCTACCGCCTCTTACGAAATCCACGGGGCGATATGGAATATTGGATATTCATACAACACCACTGCACGTTAACGCTACTTTAGGATTACGGTATGATTTAAACGTGGTAGAGCCATGCTGCAGCTATATTAATTGTATAGTTCTAGCACGAATGGGTCGGCTCGACCGCGGAAGGACCACCCTTTTTACTGGAAAAGAGGCATTCCATCTTAGTCCTCACGGCTAACAACGCATCTGCATTTTGAAATGCAAACGAGGATAGATGTAGATGTCTTTGGGCCACGGCAAACACTTACCATCAGGTGGACTGTGTACTCGCTTGTCACCTTTATCCTATATAAAAAAAATATATAATAAGGTAATTTACGCCTGTCTAAGTTCCAAAATTTTACCGCATAAGACAAGAATAAGCTTCAAATCAGTTTTCTAATTGCAAAAAGTAAGAAAATAAGTAGAATATATTTATAGAAATATTCTAGTACATACAATCTGCTTATTACGGGTTGTACCATTACGTCATACATTATGTCCATACATAAATGTGTACGTCAAGATCTCAGTTAAAATAGCACAGGTTTTAATAGAACGGACAGAGATGAATCATGCGGCTTATTTAATCGATGCTAAATATATTAACAGCATTAGGCCATTATTATATCAGAAGAACTTTTTCATCCGTGCTCGTGCAGTTTATAATGCAAGAGCCAAGAACAGCATTTTTTCAATATTCTACCCTTGACAGTTCAAATTTAATTATTAGAACTCTTAAGCTTCCACTTAATATATATATACGCTGAATAGAATACAATAATTTTTATTTAACATTTTTATTTATCAAAAAAAAGAAACAGTTAATTCAATCATTTCTTTCTACAATTACTTAAATAAGAAAACCGCTCGAATACATGTTAACGATTTTTTAAATTGCAAACCTACGAAGCATCCTGCAATAAACAGCCGAAATATCAGTCATTAGATATCACTTAACTTTTTAATCAGCAGAAAAAAGAACAAATACAGCTAAATATACATTTATTACTAATCTGATCTTTAATCATAAATTGAAAACGCTAACGAATATAAATTAGACACAATAATTATTATCAAACTAGCGACTCGCCCCGGCTTCGCCTAATTAGGATCTATTAATGTGGCGTTATTTGGATTTAAGGTAATCACCAAAGGCTATTTATTTAATAAATTTTCGATTTCCCAAAAAAAAGATCGTTTTCGAATAAAATTAAAATAATTAATAAGCATGACCATCACCACTTTGGCAGGGCTTGTTATAGAGACTTGTTGTACTAGAGCTTGTGAAAAAGTAATAAAGAGTGCATTGAGTCATGAAGTTCCATCCATCCATCCATTACAATCTATAAAAGTTCACTGCTATAGGCCTCCCTCATAGATTAGCTCACGGGGAGGAGCTTGCAGTTTTATTTATATTTCGAGTCATTTTAGGAAGATGCTGCTGCCCATCTCCTGTTTCACTTTCCCTCAGTTTCCTCTCATGACGCCCACGGAATGACATGGGTTAGTGGATCCTCTTACACCGCCAAAACACGGCTGAGACTCTTTATGCTCGGCTATTGAAAACTGTTGGTTCCTCAGACACTTATTTATGACGTGTCTCCGCTGTTAGGTCTTTAAAGTAGGTACTACTCTTAGGTATGTACTACCCTCCTAACAGTTTTAACGACTCAGCATCAGTGCATCCCCTTCTATTCGCCGATTCATTTCATCGTAATCCTTAGAGTTGACCACGACATCTGTAAACTTAGTCTTTGCTTAAAGTTTGTTTCAGGTGTCCATGGTTTATCTACAGCCACTTATCATCAGGAATGCTGAATGAATGAAACCCATTGTAACAAATTGGCAGATAACACTATTTTACTTTGTTTTTGCCGTCCCCCACTAGATGGAGTGACGACCTGGTAAGACATGTGGGAAGTCGATGGATGCAGGTGGCTCAGGACCGTGCTTTGTGGCATTACTTGAGAGAGGCCTATGTTCTGCAGTGGACTTGTGTAGGACTGTAATGACGATGATGATGAGGAGATGATGACTTTGTTTTTGTCTTGTCCGAACATTATAATGATGCTGATGTTATTTCCTGTTTAGTACTGATGCTTGTATAATAAAAAATATGAAGCATTTTATTAAGTGGATTAAAATCTCACTTAATTTAAAATGGGATTCAGAGTAAAACCATTACAAGAGTGGTTAAATATAATTGGTAATGTGTTCTGACGATATTAGAGTAAAAGGATAACCTAAAATATACCTTTATTCCACTAAATTAAGTCCAAAATAAATAAAACCGCATTTTATGTCGGCACAAAGGAACTAAACGTCGAGGGTCGATTAATTAATTACGAGAGCCACAACATGCTCTTTCAGAAGCTCTTATTTCTATTTACTGATTTAAATACCAAAATGATTTTTTATAAGGTCGGAGTAAGAGAGTTTATTACAATCTAAATTTCCTAACATTTGTATCAATGTGACTGAAGTCTACGAAATTACAAGGAAAAGTTTTTAAAGAAAAGTATTTATAACAATTGTAATTACCTCTATATATAAAAATCAATTGCTGTCCGTTAGTCTCACTAAAACTCGAAAACGGCTCGAACGATTTTGATATTTTTTTTGTGTGCGTTTGTGTGGGTCGCTGGATGGTTTAGATTCACAATTGGATCCGGTAGGTGGCGCTGTTGTTGAGATCTAGAAATCACCCGTGCGAAGCCGAGGCAGATCGCTAGTCTTATATAGAAATAAAATAATGTTTATAAATTATGCAAATAAATAAGTAATGTTCAAGTTAAAAGTAAAATTTTCTTTTCCTTTAATAGTCTGATTGCTGGACTGGTCTGACTTGTACGAGGATTTGTTTTTTGAGTTTGTGTGTTGAGTGTAACGTCCATGTGGCTTTCAGGTATTTTCCGAAGTTGCCTCTTGCGACACCAACTGGACAATATGGAGTAGATTGGATTCAATTGGATTGGAATGGATTCTCTTACGCCGCCACCATACTCCAAAAACAATAGAAATTAATAAAGTTTATAAAAATGTATATAAAAGCTTGATGTAAATAAAATAATATTAAAATTAAAATATGAATAAAGAGTATAAGATTTTTTTAGAGAAATTAATTCCTTTTTTAAATAACAAAATTTAAATTTTGTTATTTTTAAAAAGAATTTAAAAAACTAATACACTAAAATAATTTCCACATAACAGCGTCTAAAGTCGGGGCTGTAATTCTTCTATACACCATGACTTAACACCGACCTAAGAAATTGTTATGTGCAAATTATTTTGTTCTTTTTAGTTCCATATTCATTTTTTTTTTACCCTTTTGAGTGGACTCACAAGCTCAAGGTAACAACTGGAATGTCGTCTAAATAGTTACATTAACAACTATCTATCTATCCTCTATCTATCCCCTATTTTCCCGTCCTTTAAGTATAACCTATTTGATAAACAAAGAATCATTAAAACCGGTTCACATTCGACAACGACATCGCATAACATACATTTTTTAAGTGGTAGAGCCATGCTGCAGCTATATTAGTAGTATAGTTGTAGTACGAATGGGTCGGCTCGACCGGGGAAGGACCACGCTCTCACAGAATACCAGCGTAAAATAGCAGCTTAACACTGCTGTGTTTCGTATGGTGAGTGTAGAGAACCGGAGACCCTTTTTACTGGAAAGAGGCATTCCATCTTAGTGCTCACGGGTGACAACGCATTTTTATAGAATGGGGGTGATAAACGAGCACACAGGCCACCTGATGGTAAGTGGATGCTGTGGCCCATAGATATCTACATTTATCGTCGATTAAGAATCAAATCAGGGGTGACAATGCAGATGCCGACTTGTTGTCACCCCTGAGGACTACGATGGAATGCCTCATTTCCAATAAAAATAGTCTCCAGTTCTCTACACTCACCATACAGCCACAGCAGCATGCTGCTATTTCGCTGGCTCTGTGGTCAGTCGCTTCCGGTATCAACTCATTCTTCTTTTCACAACCATAATATAGCTGCAGCGTGCATTTTGATTTTTAATTGAGGATAGATGTAGATGTCTATAGGCCACAGTATCCACTTACTATCATGCGGACTACGTGCTCGTTTGTTACCAGTGTTATATAAAAAAAATATTTGAGCGCCGACAGCCACCGAAATTATTTCTACGTTATTTTTGTCTATATATTTTTTTCTTAGCTGTGCTGTTCTAACAGTTGCCACATTGCCACATAACACTGAAACGACAAAGGAACTTAGAATCCATCTGATGGTAAGTGACTACTGCAGTCCATGGCCCTCTACAATCAACTACAGAAAAAAAGCTACAGATGCGTTGTCACCACTGAAGAATGAAACGCATCACAGCCTATAAT
This sequence comes from Parnassius orleans, assembly GCA_029286625.1. Lineage (NCBI taxonomy): Eukaryota > Metazoa > Arthropoda > Insecta > Lepidoptera > Papilionidae > Parnassius > Parnassius orleans. Next base: position 270,816 of record JAGSMP010000027.1, on the reverse strand, counting down.
TATGCTGGCTCTCTTAACCTTGTGACCGGAACACAGCAGTGCACACACAGTTGCTTAGCGGAAACGATAGGTAAGATATTACCTACCCGGCGGACTCGTATTGAAAAAAGGAACTCTACCACCCAGAAAAATTGTATTAGGAACCTAAGGGCTAGTTGTTGACATGAAAGTTCACGTGTTCAGTGTTATTCACAAACATAGTATTCAATTATAATCCTTCATCCGAATTAAGTTTATTTCTTAAACAAATTATCAAAGAGTACTTTATTCCAGATGTAAATTGTAACTGAAATTATTAATTTGGTCCCCTTTTAAATCTTACAACGTCAACCTGATACAAAATTAGACTTAATTACATCGCTTGTCAGTCAAACTTGACTCTTTCTGGAAATTAAAATTAGTGTCTGTTTTTAAGGCATCGCATGAAAACAGTTGGATTTAGGAATTTCTACCTGTCGGTATGTCTTTTGCCAACCCAGTAGTTTAGACATATTTATCGTATCAGTGATATTAATCAAAATTGTAACTTGAGATCTGATATAACATAAACAAGAAGACTCATACTGCCAGTATTTGATAAAATCCAATCTAAAAAAAGCTATAAAAGAGCTCTAATACAACTAGAAATCACAACTGACTCCATCTGCCTTACCGAGCATGTGGCACATTATATTTCATATCTCGAACTCGAACAATTTGATAGCAATTTTTACTGCGTCATGTGAATTAAGTACGACACCTGTGTATTGAACGCTTAATGCTAGCCCCGTTAGATGATAACAAACACAAACTTTTTTTACAGATAGCAGAAGACTATTTGTTTCATGCTATTTGCTATTGCCTCATAGGAGGAATTTTGCCATAGTTGCCACGCTTAGCAGGCGGGTTGGCAACCGCAGTATTTTTTTTAATTTGAGTTGTTATCGGAAAGATGCTGCTGCCCATCTCTTGTTTCAGTTTTCCTCTGCCGCCTCACGGACGGACGGATGATATGGGATAGTGGATATTCTTACACCGCCACTACACGTTCTATATTTTTATGTTTAAATGTTACATATTATTTTACAATTGAATAGCCGAAGCCTATTATAGTCAAAATCAGTTAAATAATGTTGTATGTTACAGTACAGCATTAATTCATTGCAGAGCCTACGAGTATAAACATAAAATTCGAAACGTAGTATCCCTTTGGGTTTATAGTAGTCATGTAAAATCACATCCAGATAACAAAACATCTTTGTAATAGGCGCTGGCTGCTAAAATAGCTCTCAGTAAAAATGGTAAATGCTTCCAATCGTCCTACTGACGTGACAGGATAGGCCTTCTTTCTTTTCTGAGAGTGTAACAGAGCTAGAAGGCCTACCATGCTATACCATTACAAATAAGAGGCCTTCACAGGACCTCAAAATAATTTTATTTTGATAAGGTTTCACTTTAAAGAAAAACCAAAAAACAGGTACCTGTGCAATAATACCAAATAATACCCTCTATCCAGTCCTAAGCCTGGCCAAAGCATGAAGGGAATATCATTTTGTAGTCCTGTGTAATATGCACGATAACGCATCGATTACATCAATCATAAAACGGTACGTTATTAAGACCAGACAGTTGTAAACGTTTATGAGAGTCGAACATAGAGAGGTTGCAATATAGATGGTTTGGAAAACGTTCTCTTCTCCTAACGTAAACGACGTACGTTATGTAATCTGAAAATCCCGTAACGACACACTTGTAGTAAAAAAAGATGTTCGATGCATCGCGACCAGCGATAGTGCATTATCTTAATAGACTATTTGGATTCAGTTGCTGCTCGGAGATTGTTTGAGGCTTTCTGATGACTTATTTTTTCCTAACGTTGTTTAAGTTTAATCCACTGATATTTACACATTAGGCACTTCTAAAGCTTAGATGCTAATTTTGTCAACGGTTTGGATTTTTTAAGGAATTTTTGAGGCGGAATGTTAAAAATAATTTAACAATTTTTCTAACATTAAAATCGTGACACACTCTCATCACTTTTTAAAAATATGAGGTGTTTCCTTCAAAATCTACTTCAATTGGTATGAGTTATTTTTACTTTGCCACATAAACACAGCATTTGAAACATCAGTGCAAATAGCTTGTGCACCGACTAATTATAATAATATATCACAGAGTGCAAAAAAATTATGTTGTTTCGATCATTGATAAAATTTATATCCTCGAATAGGCAATAGCACTAGATTTGAAAACCTGCTCAACTCACAAGCACTAGATTTACTGCCCTATCCGTAATTACATACAAGTAAGATAGTTACTTTTAACTAAAGCTTACGACTAGAAATAAAAAATTCGGTTGCCAACCCGCTTGCCAAGCGTGCCAATTATGGCAAATATCCCCCCAAGAGGCAATCTATGGGGGAGGCCTATATTTAGCAGTGGATTTTAATAGGCTGTAACGGTAACGGAAAAGCCTACTGGCAATTTATTTAGGACGTCCAACATTTCAGCTTACTTGTGAGCATGGGTGTGGCTAAGCACTCGAAACGGAAATAAGATTCAATTCGTTTGTTCAGTTATTTAAAATATCTAAAATACTGTAACATTCATTCGCTCATTTCTGCGAACGAAGTATAAGACCATAAATAACACACTTATAACCTCTTATAGAACGAAGTGTTTCATTTAATGGAAACCATTCCTGATTTAAAAAATATTCGACATAATATTAATATTCATTATTTTCATCATTACAGCCCATCACAAGTCTACTGCTGAACATAGGCCTCCCCCAAGGAATGCCACAAAGCACGGTGCTGAGCCACCTGCATCCATCGACTTCCCGCATTTCTTACCAGATCGTCACTCCATCAAATGCGGGTTCGCACTACATTTCGCCTACCGGTACGAGGCTGCCACTCGAGAACCATTTTTTCCCATCGGTTGTCGGTTCTTCGAGCTATATGGCCGGTCATTGCCACTTCAGCTTACTTATCCGTTGGGCTAGGTCGGTAACTCTGGTTCCACTGCGGATATCCTCATTTCTAAGTTTACCACGCAGAGAAACGCCGAGCATAGCCCTCTCCATAGCTCACTGAGCGACCTTGAGCTTCCTTATACGGCCAGCAGTGAAGGACCACGTCTCAGTTCCATAAGTCATCACTGGCAACAGGCACTGGTTGTACAGTCTCGTTTTTAAGTTTTGAGGTATACCTGACGAGAAGATGTGTCGTAATTTCCCGAACGCTGCCCAGCCGAGTTAAATCCGTCGATTGACCTCTCGGTCGAAGTAGGACTTACCTAGTCGGAATATTTGTCCCAGGTAAACATACTCATCAACAACTTCGAGCTTAGTGCTCCCAACAACTACCGGCATAGGTTTGACATGGACGTTGTACATGATCTTTGTTTTGTCCATGTTCATCTTAAGACCTATCCGTTGGGAGGTACTATTGAGGTCATGGAGCATTGTGCTTAGGTCTTCTAGCGATTCCGCCATAAGGACTATATCGTCGGCAAATCGAAGGTGAGTGATGTACTCGCCATTGATGTTAATACCGTATCATTTCCAGTCCAGTAGCTTGAAAACGTCTTCCAATACAGCGGTGAAGAGTTTCGAGGATATAACGTCACCCTGTCTTACACCTCTCTGCAATTGGATAGGTTTCGTACTCTGGTTCTGTACTCGGATAGCCATCGTAGCCCTACTGTACAAACACTTCAGCACTTCGATATGTATGTATGTAGTCTATGGTGCTAAAGCCTTTTCGGAAACCGATTTGTTCGGGAGGCTGGAAGTCGTCGAGTCTGCGTGCAAGACGATTTGTAATGATTCTCGAAAACAGCACGTAGACGCGGCTCAGAAGGGAAATCGGTCTGTAGTTCTTCAAGAGAGCATTGTCGCCTTTCTTGAAGAACAAGACCACCGCACTTCTGCTCCACGCCTCCGGAGTAGTGTCACCATGGAGGACGGAATTAAAGAGCCTCTGAAGGACTTCAAGTACCGGTTTTCCACCCGTTTTCAGAAGCTCCGCTGTAATTCCATCCTCGCCTGGGGCCGTGCCGTTTTAAGGTGCTGGAGAGCCATTTTAATCTCGATCAGACTGACGTCCGGGATATCATCGGAATAGTGTCGGATAAGACTTGCTCTTGGATCGTTACTCACACTTGCGTGTGGCTCCAACGATGATGTGTACACCCATAGTACCTCTCAATCTCACTCAAAATTTCAGGTGTCCCGGAAACGATGCTACCACACTCGGTCTTCAGCTTTGACAGTTAGCTCTTTCTGGCAGACAGATCTCTGGCAAAGACTTTTGAGCCTTGGTTCCGCCCGATTGCTTCTTCAATACGAGCTGTATTGAAGTTGCGTAAGTCCCGCCGCATGCATTTGGAAGATCTGTCTGTTCAGTTGCCTGTATTCTGTCAAATCTACTGAAGATTGCAGCTTCATTTTCCGCCTAACAGCCATGAGATAGAGAGTGTGATCGGATAGTTTTTGTGTTCTTCTGCGGCGGGTCTTGCAAAACTTAGCTCCGACAGTTTCCACGAGCTTGTCGTTATTATCGTACACTGCATTGCAATATTCTAGGCACTGAAAACGGTTTTGTAACTCGAGCTGAAAGGTTTCGAGACTTTGTATTAGAGCACGAGGGGGACGGCGCGTTGACTTCATTAGACGACACCTCTCCAACTTAACGTTTAGATTCAGTGTGGCTCTAAGCATTCGGTGATCACTACCAGTTTTCACTCTCGCGATCACTGAGACATCACTGAAAAGTAGCCGTCTAGTCGTCATAATGAAGTCAATCTCATTTTTTGTCGAACCGTCGGGGTTCGACCAGGTCCACTTCCTGTGGGGCCGCTTCTGCAAGAAAGAGTTCATCATACAGAGTCCCTCTTTCTCCATGAAGTCGGCCAGCTGCTACCCCCTTGGGTTCCGTTGCCCTATTCCAAATTTCCCTACCCTCAGCTCATTCTCTCTTGTGCCTTGTTTTGGGATGAAGTCTGAAAAGTTTTGGAGGAATGCATGGCTTTAAAGATATCCTCATACATTTCCTCCACCTCCTCATCGGGATGTGCCGAGGTTGGTGCGTAAACCTGTATGACCTTCAACGAATACCGTTTGGTGATTCTGAGTATAAGGTACGCAACCCTCATCGACACACTCACAATCTTTACTACGTTGTTAACGAGAGACTTATGGACGATAAATCCGACATCTCCTTGGGATAGATGGTCGCCCTATCTATCTATATCTATGGTGATAGAACAAGTTGCCGGATTCGAGGATTACCGTGCCCTCCCCCTCTCTTTGGACCTCAGATAATGCTATAATATCCCAGCGCAACTTGTATATCTCTTCTTCCAGCTCCAGGATCTTCTCGTCAGTCCTCATGGTGCGTGCGTTGTATGTTGCCAGGTGGAGTCGTCTTATGTGGCAACCGAACCTCCACCGGAGATTCTTAGCACCCCCTGCCCCGCCGTTACCATAGTCGCCACCGTAGCCAGGAATAGCGGGACCGCCGGGGACTGGGGGCCATCTTTTTGTAGCTTTTGTCATGGGGGATATATTGCCATAGCTGCCACGCTTGACGAGCGGGAAGGCAACCGCAGTTTTTTATTGCAATTTGCTGTTATCTGAAAGATGCTGCTGCCCATCTTCTGTCTCAGTTTCCCTCTGTCGCCTCTTACGACACCCACGGTAAGATATGGGGTAGTGGGTATTCTTACCTGCCACTACACGGGGGAGGATAGTAATATTATATATATATATATATATATATATATATATCATTGCCCGAGTTAAACTTTTACGGAAATTTATAAAAGACACCACAAAAAATTTGAATAATCTTAAATAAACAATAAGGTAAATAGGTCAAATAACCGCAAAAATATTGTGTTACATCGATTTAAAAAGGAGGAAAAAAGATAATCTCCTTCCTTTTTGTAGTCGATTAAAAACATATAATTGCACAGTGTTTTACTGAACCACTCTCAAACAAGAGATAGACAAAAAAAGACATTGATTGATATAAGGTTCGTGATATCAATCACACACACAATGCACATTCGAAAAAAAATCTGTCAAATGCGAGTCATGCCTCATTCTATGAGGGTTCCCGTATAATATATTAAAACAACTAAACTTTTTAAAACGTGACCAGCTTTTTTCTATCCAGTGAAAGTAAAAGAAAACCTAAAAGAATGTTCGAATATTTAGATCACCACTTACATTATGAATCGATGTTTTCAGTATTAGTTGTTTAAATGGTGTATAAGGTACTTTTTTGATTGATTTATTACAGCCTGTCATAAATCCACTATTAAACATAGGCTTGCCCCATAGATTGCCTCAAAGGTTATCTGTATATCCTCCCTTTTGTAATTGTTACCACGCATGATAGGGTAGAATTGGCAACCTGAGCTTCTCATTATTTTAGGTTGTATCAGGAAGATGCTGCGGTCCATTTTCTGTTTCAGTTTACCTCATGATTTCACGGGATGACACAGGGTAGTGGATATTCTTATGCCGCCACTACACAACGATACAGTACATGATATACAGTTTATCGATTAAGTGGATAAAAGAAAAGATTATTTGATTTAAATAGAAACAAAAAAATAAGCATATTTAATTGTGATCTCTTCGTGTGAAATCCTAACATTATATATGTTTCGCTCTTTCCATTCTTTAATTCATCGTTGCGACATGTCATTCCCCTTTCATTTCATTTTCATTCTCTTTTTTTTTTCAAATAAAAACAATAAAATAAAATATACAAAAAAGGCTAATGGCAAAGAAAAAAACTAATAGAAGCCAACGTTTTATAATTCGTCCAAAAAGAAAAGCATTAATTGCAAGAAACAATGTACCATGTTTAAATGCGTTCGATATGGTTCATAATCATCGTCACAAGCACTTAAAAGTTTATTGTACCGGGGTAGTCATTCGCTCGTCGGCATTTAACAGTGGAGGACACCTAAGTAGGACGTTACGCCGAAATTGATCGATAATTATATTGTTGGATTGTTCGATAATAAAGTGTAAGCGGAAGAGCTAATAAATTTGTTGAAGAAAATCCAAATCGTTGTATGAATTTTTATTAACTCCAATATAACTTGTAACAAAACTGTGATGGACTTTGACTATAAATAAATCAGGGTATTCATTTTTGAAGATAATAAATGAAAATATATTTGTACTCTACTCGATGAGCTCTAAGTAGAAATAAAATTTTAAGTCTATAAGTCACTCCGTCTATGAACTAGAGATTAGTGATAAACGGACGGACAGACGAATATACAGGCAATAGAGGAACATTAATAAAACTCCGTTTTACCCTTTGAATGCGGAACCCTAAAAACCGTAAAAAAATCATTTAAGATTTTCCTCAGAAGCCATTAAGAAATCTTATGCGTATAAAACTAGGTAGATAAGTATATTAATCAATGTTTGAAAGTTTTTATATATTTATTTGAATAAATGCAATGTCCCTTTATGTCCTATTACAAGGTACAGGCTCTTCGGATTATTGAGGGAACGGGAGGGTTGAAAAAAAGATTGATCTTCGCAATTTGCCTGTAGTGAAAGCTTACTTGTGTTGTTAAAGCTGATTAATAGTCCACCGCTGAACATGGACGTCTCCCATTGTAGAAAGCATCTGCCATAGTCGCTAAACCTAGCAAGCGGATTGGCGATCGCAGTACCAGATGTTTTTGTACGTGGTGGAGCCATGCTGAAGCTATATTATCTACCACGCTGTCACAGAATACCAGCGTGAAATACCAGCTTAATCCTGCTGTATTTCCTATGGTGAGTGTAGAGAACCGGTTATTTTTACTGGTAAAGAGGCAATCTGTCTTATTCCTCAGAGGTGACAACGCATCTACGTTTTGATTCTTAATAGAGTATAGATATAGGTATCTATGGACCACAGCATCCTTTATTCTAAAAACAATCTATGGCGTTGATCCCTGTAGCCAGTCTGAGTAATTTGTATCTGTTAAATACGAGATGGTATGAACGGATGGAAGCCAAGACCGAATGCCTCCTTACCGGTAAATAGGGTCTCCGGTTCTCGCCAATAACCATATGAAATACAATAGTATTATCGCTGCTATTTCAAACTGGAGCCGAGCCATTCGTACTGCAGCCATAATGCGACAGACAATAATGATACATGATACATCTGAAAAGGTATGATATATATAAATAAAAAGGCATCTTACTTCGATCTAGCTGGTTTTCTTTGTCTTATTCATTATGTAAATGTGTATTTTAAAATGACTTCAAGCATTTTTTTAATGAGAAACAATATACTTACACGTAATTTCCCTTAGTAGATTTTTTTAATTAAACGCTATACCCTATTCACAACAACATGGTCCTCATTAATTTCCAGAAAGAGTCTAATTTCATTACGCGGGCAAAGATACGAGATTCACGTTGTGGTCTTAAATGTAAAATTAGGTCAATTCGACTACAACAGTACATCGTACACAAATAGGAAAGTTATGAATTCGTTGAATTTCTACTCAAAAATCGAGGTAGCAGCTTAACGCTGCTGTGTTTCGTATGGTGAGTGTAGAGAACCGGAGACCCTGTTTACTGGAAATGAGGCATTCCATCTTAGTCCTCACGGGTGACAACGCATCTGCATTTTGATTTGTAATCGAGGATAGATGTAGATGTCTACGGGCCGCAGCAACCCTTACACTGATTGAATATATACTTAAAATGTAAACAATAAATAAGAAACAACCAAATATACACCGTCATAAAAAAACAAATTAGTGATGACTGTTGTATACATTAGTCAGAGGATTAGTAGGAAATGTAGATATTAGATATATTTAATAACATGAGTAAAGGATGTTTAAATAGCAATGACTAAGAAATTAAATGAAATTAAATAGTTTTATGTTTTGACCGACGAAATTAAATGTATAATACAACATATATATATATATTCATATGTATGTATGTATGTATATGTACGTATGTATGTTTGTATGTATGTGTGGGTGAGGGAGAGAGAGAGCGTGAGTATGTGTGTATATGTATATATTAGTTAAACATTCGGTTGATTTATGTTGATATGACGGTTATAATATGGACCTCGTTAAAAAAAATCATCTTAAATTATAAAAAAACGATTGATTGAAGAATTGCGTAAGTGAAAGGGAAAAAATAAGAGTGCTGAAAGCTAGTAATCAAAAATAGGTGGCAGAGAGGCTAGGAGAACATTATTTAACGTTAAGGTCTTCCGCTTGCTGAATCTTAAAGTTTAAACAATGGACGGGTATTATGAAAATGCAATTACGAATTCAATTAACCTCCTAAACACAATAGCAACCTATACTAGTATTGATGGACAACGCTATTGTTAGGGCTCTAAGAGACCTGTGTCAAGTCGTGTCAGTTAATAGACTGTTGGACGTCTAATTTCACGAACCGTAACTTAACATTTTCAATTAAGGTTGATTGTGACACAAAAAATCATATTATTAATATAATAATATCTCAGGATATATTATTATATTTATAAATAATAAGTAAATAATTTGTACATAATTCAAAATAAAAAAATCCGTTTTTAAAATTAAATTGCATATTGGTTGTAAATACGTATTTTACCCATTAGAGAAAGTTAGATATAAAATACAGCAACGAATTCACCATTAAATGGCATTTCTTCCGCACACGGTACAGACCGCCGATTGACGGAGAAGGCACTGACGGCAGAACATGGACGGAAAAATCGCTCAAAAACGTTGAAAGCTGCTATTGGCGCATTTTTGCGTAGAAAAGGCTAGTGATGACTATAATTAATTAATATAAGGCAGCAAAAGTATAATTAAAAATAAAAAATCCTATTCCCTAATTATAAGTGTTAGTTTACAGGCCTCATAATATAAATATATAAAACAACATTCTAGTAAGTACTCGACCATTCAATGGCTCATCTATCATTTGACTACCGTGAAGTCCATATTAAATTGATTTAGCTTAGGTTAAATTACGACTGTTCCCACAATAGCTCATAAACTCAAATAAGCCCATACTTCCGACTTTATCACGTTAGCATTAAGTCGAACATTGAAACAATCATTTGTGGCACTTAAAGTCACTTTACTTTCCTGTTGGGATGTAATTTGAAAGGTGAGAGAGCGAGTATTATTACAGGCTACGAGACATTCTATCTGAGTCCTCATTAGTGGCAACAACCTTCATTTATTAAGGTTTGCTGCAAGTTGAAGTGAAGCAGACTACTGCACTTAGTGTTGCCATACGTCCTTTATTTTTAAAGGACGTCTTCTACTTCACACCCAAAAATCACTCTTTTACCCTAATTTCAAATCTTTAATACAGGACAAGGCAATATCGCGCGCATTCGACATTCTTTTCTATTCGACTTTGAGGTCAAATAGTTTAAAAATCACATTGAGATGACGTGCAATATTAGAGAAACAAATTATGTTACTTTGCGTATTAACATTGTTTTTTTTTTTTTATTAATAAATGTCGCTACTGATACAGTGACATGACGTAAGACGTGAGACATAATTATTGATAAGTATTGGTTTTATCATAATAAGTTGTAATAATTGTAAATAAAACAGTTATATGCCATTAAAAAAATAAAAAATTCAAGGTTTATTGCCAGCTCTTCTCTGAGTTCTCGTTTTTGCTAACCGGTGTGGTAGACTTTAACATTCATTAGTGCTGTAAACAAGTCTATATTAGAAGAATTGATTTTGGCTTTGAGAGTATCGATGCTGCGCTGGCTCACCCTGCATGTCCAGCGAGGCAAGTATGGGCGAATCTTTCTAATTATACATGCAAGTTCGCGCATTTAAAAAAGAACTATCTTCTATGTATATCTATATATGTATTCTATATATATCTTCTATGTATATCCATGCGAAGCCGGGGCGGATCGCTAGTTATCCAATAGATTAAGAAAGGCTGTTACAGGAAAATAGCAAAATATTACCTCTCGGATCACGTTAAATTCGGTTAATGGTAGCATCAGGAAAATCTCGATTGCACCAAACCTTACAGCTATATCTGAATCTGTAGGTGCCGGTGAGGTACAGAACAAGCGGTATTCGTCTGATATTGCCATAACTATGTAAGTAATGTAAGCTCAATAAATTTTTATAAAATCAGCCTTTTGTCGGTAACTTTTGGTAAGTGTTGGTGAGGATTTTACTTCTCCATCAGTCCGTAAAAGTCCATCGCTTTAAAAAAATACTACAGCGTATTACACTGTAAAGTTACAGCCTATATACGTCCCACGGCTGGGCACAGGCCTTGTTTCTCTTCTGAGAGGGTTTTAGGTGAAGGAAATGTCCGCCGCGCTACCCCAATCTGTGTTGGCAGACTTCACGTCTTCGAATTTTTTTTTGTAATTTCTAAAAGATGCAGGTTTCCTCACGATGTTTTCCTTCACCGCCGAGCACATGGTAGCTCAGCACTTAAAATTGCAATTAACAATTTCATTGGTGCCGCCGGGGATCGAACCCGGGTTGCTATCGTACTGTGAAATTTACAGCGAGCGCTAAGTCCCTGAGCTACCACGGTGTAGTTTCACAATAATTATATATTATTCAGAAGCACTCCGGTGTAACCCTACCATTAGAAAATTATTACATACAGACTCGTACATGTAATCTCTTTGGAATTGGCATATCCACAGTAAGTTCACTTTGGCACAGTGTAATACGTTCTGTATTGCTCGATTACAAATTATTGTGAACGGTTTAATGCAGTAACAGGATCTTCACTAGTGTGATTTAATTTACATAACATGCAAAGTTGTTGTTTATTATGCACTGAATCAAATCCACATATTTATTATGAAATATGGATTGGTAAAATAGTGTTTCGGTGAGGTAACAATAAACGTGCCTATAGCGAAATATATACGGGGGTATGACCATTCAATAAGGTCGAACTAAAAACCTATTACACTCAAAGGGTCGTGGGTTCGAATCCGCTATTCAACTACTGTCGTAAACAACTCATGCCATTTTTTATGAAGTTAATGTAGTTTTTCTATACCCATGCAATCGATGCATCTTTGCCAATGCAGTGGCAGTTTACTGATGCTCTTCTTGAAGAATCAGCTGGACGGGAAGTAACAAATTCTTCAAAGGCATTTTGTACTACCTCTCGGTATTGAATTTTTTTTCCCGCCAAAAAGTTATCCAAATTCTGGAAAAAGTAGAAGTCTGCTGGCGCAAGGTCTGGTGAGTACGGCGGATGACGGAGAGCTTCCAACCCCAGCTCTTGTAACTTGGAGACCATCTGTTGTGCAGTATGAGGTCGCGCGTCGTCGTGCAGGAACAGCGGGGACGAGCGATTGACCAAAGCTGGTTGGAGTCGTGCGAGCTTCGCCATCATAGTATTCAATTCTTCACAGTACACATCTGCAGTAATGCACATCCCGTTTGGTAAGATGCTGTGATGAATTACACCGGCGCTAGACCACCAAACAATGACCATCACTTTTCTGGGGGAAGCTTTCGTTTAGGGCATTGTTTAGATGCTGAACCAAGATCCAACAAACTTGCTGAGCGCTTGCAATTGTCAAACAGAATCCATTTTTCGTCGCAGGTGTTCGTGCGGTTCAAAATTAAAACGTTTATGTGCCTGTTGAGCAGTGCAAGGCACGTCTCGACGCGTACTTCGCGCTAGCGATCATTGAGTTCTCGGGGCACCCATTTGTCAAACTTTTTTACCTTTCCAATTTGACGCAAATGGACCAATATTGTTTTGATACTAACGTCGAAAGCTGCTGCTAATTCAGCCGTGGATTGAGTATCTTCAGCTTCCACAATCGCCTTTAATTCGTCATTTTCGACTTGAGTTTTCGGACGACCACGTGGTACATTTTTCAGGTCAAAATTTTCAGAACGGAATCTGGCAAACCAATAACGATGGTGCGTTGGTTTGTAGTATTCGCCCCGTAAACATCGTTGATGTTGCGTGCCACTTGTGCCGCGTTGCTGCCACAACGGTACTCAATACTCATATTCCATAATAACTAGAATTTTTAACGTATCCATGATGGCGAAAAAGATTAAATTGCGATGAAAACATAACGCTAATCACAACACACAAATGACTAATTTTGAAAAAATAATTCTTAATGTTTTTAAAATAAAATTAGTTTGAAATTAGAATTCTTAGCCAAACAAAAATGAGGGCATCCACGACTCTTTCTGCTACCAGGGCGACGCCACTTTACAATGAGGTAAATCATTTGACAGAGTTTATAGCGGGGAAGAATTTTTTTAGAAAAATATAAAGGTTAGTGTTTCTTTCTGTATTGTTACTTATATTTTATATTAATTACATTAAAAATAAATAAACCAAACTATAAATATAACTAAAAGTAAAAAATAAATCAAAAAGAGGTATAAAGTACAAAAAATTAAGCATCAAATCACTGACGCACTGTGTTGTGTATTAATATAACACTCTAGAAACAGAGAAACTATTATTTAAAAATAATTTCTCAATTAAGTGACATTGTGTAACAGAAAAGTACTTAGTCACAACTAGTGACTTCTGATGAGTGGAAGATTATTAGCCCTCATTATTTTGATTTGAAATGGCCAGTACTGCAGAACGGCAATTTCATAGGTAAAGACCTATTATTAGTAATGTTATTAGAATTGCTAGTAAGAAGTAATGGGGAGCGGCACCATACCATGAGGTGAGTATTTTCTAGTGTAGTGGTGTTGGACTTAGTGGTGGTAGAGATAATGCGTGCGATTGTAAGTGGAAGAGAGGTGCTCTTCAAACTACGCTTGACAAATAAAAATCGCACAAGCTCGTATTTTTTTGCAAGTCAGCATTTTTAAATAACCGAAATAATCACTATTTTAGTATTTCATATCGTTTTGAACGGTTTTCATTTAAGGATTGCATCACCTTTTAGCTATTACATGCTATCAAAAAAACCTACCGCCCAACATAGGCCTCCCAAATTAATCGCTTCATAAAAGGGATCATTTTGGATATTTGCCCTAGTTGCCTAGTTTGACAAACAGGTTGGCAACCACAGTTTTATTTTAATCCTAGTGCCCTCGCCGACTTCGTCTGGATAGGTTATATTAATGTGGTGTTAATTAGATTTATGATAATCATCAAAAAGCATTTATTTCATCAATTTTTCGGTTTCTTAAAAAAAGACTTAAGACTTTCGAATTAAACATAGCCTACATCCCTCCTGGTAATGTTCTCTATCTATTCACAAAGTTTCATCACAATCGGTTCAACCATTCCAAACAAACAGACAAACATTTTAAAATGATTATTTATGTCTTAGTAACATGAAAATCACACCCCGAGCTTAACAGAAGCCAGTTAATTCCATATTCTTTTATTATTTTTTATTTTTTTAAAACGTTACCTCCACACTAGGATTTTCTCCTGTATCGTGGGGCAGTTTACATACATAAATTTCACAGGACAAACATCAGACCCGGAACAATTACTTGTAGGCCATACAAATACTTGTTCCGTGCGGATTCAACCCGCGGCCCTTAGCGCTGCAACTCATTGCTAAGCCATTGCGCCACGGAGCCGATATTATAGACAGTCGCTTCAATTTAAAGTGTTATCAGAAATATGCTGCTGCCCATATCCTGTTTCATTTTCCTCACCTTTTGATTGATTGTAATTAAGTGCACATACACTTGTATAAATAGACAGACAATAAAATGAAACCTGCCCATAAAAATTTGCCACTTTAGGTCTATTAGGCTTATTTTACAACATCAAAGTAAAACCCTAGTTGTAATAATAACCCTCATTTATTTTCCATAGACCGCAGATTGAAAGTTCCGAGGACTCGTCAGTGCAGGGTTTCATGCCCGAACTCTTCTTTTCAGCGTATTCTAGAGATGTTCGATCGGATTATGGTCCAGGTTTCAAATTGACCAATTTTCATCTTTTTCAAGTATTGGCAAATTATCGCCGCAATGCATGGTCTGATATTATGCATTAAAAACAAACTATTTTCAATAAACCCCGTAAATTTTATTGGTTGGTTTCTGATTATGTTAGTGCCATAAGCCTTTTTGGCTTTTTCAGCTTCATCGAACTCAGGGAAGTTAATCATCGGCTCCAGTGTCCTTGATTTGCTGCGGTGATGAATACCATTTCCGTCTTAGCCTTCATAGAAATATTTCATATGCCTGGACGCTCATATGCAACATTGTGCAGAACGTTCACTTTTAAAATTTAAAATAAGATTTTAATTTCCCACTTAAAATTCGTTTTCTTCATTATCACCTTACAATCCAATGCTAGACATCGGCCTCTTATTGGAAGTAAAATTTGTAAAGTCACCACGAATAGTAGACGCAATGGCAATCCCAGTACCAGAAGTTGATGCTGCTTCCTTTTGTACAACACCCACGAGACGAAACGGAGTGATGGATGCACTAACGTACTCGTAGCCTACCGCATCATGGACTTACTATTATACAACACATCATTACACGTTTAATTGCTTTGCCTGTAGAAATACCTGCCCGTACTTTGTACGACAGTATAATATTACGAATACTGAGTTCTCATGTACAATAGTCATGTGATGCTTTACCGTGTAACAATAAGCAGATCGATATTCTCCATGTGCGAAGCTTTTAACTTGTATTGTGAGCCTATGCAGATCTACACAGTTGAAATGTTGAGGGGAATATTTTGTAATCCATCTTCGACGATCACCAATTAAAGAGGTTCTAGTTCCCTAATTTAAACTTACAACTTCAAATCACTTGTAAACAAGTGATTTTTTTTAATTTTGTACAATTTTTTAAATAACACGTTTTTTTTGTTTTTGTCAAAAAATGCTCTTGTCCCCTAATTTCTTTCATAGAGGACTCTCTATGGAGGTTTCTCTAGCTAATCGGGAAGTGCTCGAAATTTGAGTTGCGAAATTTGAGTTTCAAGAAAGTGACTTAATAACAAGTGGTAAAATTAAAAATTTTGTACAACCTACTTCAATATAAATTATTAAGGATAACTCAAAAACTACTGGTCGGACCTTGATTAAAATTTATACGGAACCACATGAGAAGTACCAGCTTTCAAATAAAAAAAGAATCATCGAAGTCGGTTCACTTAGAAAAAAGTTTAAAGTAACACACATAAAAAAACATACAGTCGAATTGACTACCTCCGCCTTTTTGAAGTCGGTTAAAAATGTGTTAAAAAGGCACATACAATAAGTTTATTAAGTCTGTAAGTATTGCTAATACGTTTTATAATAAAACGCAATAAATATTATATCACAGTAATTATTACGTTCCTAGTTAAAAATCTAAAGTAAGCTGTAAGTGTCCTACTGCTTGGCACAGACTTCTTCGTTCTGAGAGGGTTTAGAAGTGAAAATAGTCCGCCGTGCTGCCACTGTGCCTAGACTAGACTACAGACTAAACTAACGAAGAATTAGACGGAGCGCTGCGTACATTTCAATTGACACCAAAGCTAAGTCAAAACCGTCACGAAACTAGTGTTTGTTAGCATGACCCACATTACAGTTAAAGTTATTATTATGAAAACGTACAAAAAAGCTCTTGGTTCTGCGCCTGATTCCTCTCCGGTCGTGTCTGATTTCCGTTTCATCGGACCATGAGAATGAGGAAATATAGTGCATTTGTGCTTGCGCATACACACTGGCACTAGAACCTTGTCTGGCGCATATGGCTAGTCTCCGTAGATACCGGCTGCTGTTACCGAAATTTGATCCGTAAATACCGAATTAAATGCGATAAATTCCGTAAAAATAGTTTTATTCAATGTACCCCACATTCAGTAAAACTATTTTTACGGATTTTATCGCAATTAATTTTTCTTACTTTTACTTATTTTTTATTGCCGAAGTTGCAGGTGCTTTTCAACAACCATGGTCACGAGGGACTGAAGTGATTGACGTCCCAATGTTAAAGTTAACCTGGAGTACCTTCAGCTTTATCAATTATTAATTTGGTCCGATCTACGCAGAATTAGATTACTGTGTCTTGAAGTCTTGCAATGGTATTGGGTTGGGTTAGATTTAATTTTATTAATTGTTTAGTCTTTCTTGGGTTTAGTTTTGATTTTATTAATTATTTCAGGATCGGAGGACATTATTATAAAACCTTTAAGGAAAAGTCTCCTCTAGCATCGAAGTTTCATGCGTCTGAATTAATTTCGAGACACTTTTTCAAATCCGCCTAAAACAACTCATCTATAACACTGCTAACACATTACGGCACACAACACGGCAATTAAAACTGTATTCTTATCAGCAGATTTTTAATTTTAGAGAATATAAAGAAGTCGCACGATGCCAAATCGGGGCTGTGATCCAAAAGCCTTACGTTATAGGCCCTTCAAAAGCGACCATGTACCAATGGGGCCCTCATATATCTAAACTAGCTAGCAAACTTAGTTCTGCAGCATATGCTGTATAAAAGATTAAATGCTTTACATGTGTTGAAACAGCTAAATTAGTTAATTTTAGTTATTTTCATAGTATAATGTTATATGGAATCTTGCTATGGGGTAATGCGACTGACATTGAAACCATCTTTGTTTTGTAAAAGAGAGCCATTAGAGCGATTTATAACCTAGGTCCGAAGGAATCCCTTAGAGAAAAAATTAAAGAAATAAATATATTAACTTTAGCCTCTCAATATATTTACGAGAATTTAATGTATGTACACAAAAACAAAAATAGATTTATTAAAAACAGTGATGTACATTCTGTAAATACTAGGAACAAGCACAAGTTAGTTATACCAGTTACTCGACTACAAAGAGTCAGTAATTCCTTCATGGGGCAATGTATACGCTTTTACAACAAAGTTCAAACAACTTTATACAACAAAGTCCCAGAAAATATGCAGACCTTATCTATCAAAAGGTTTAAATTATTTATTAAGTAAAAATTGTCGAGTAAGGGTTATTATACTACTAAAGAGTACATGACTAATAATAACCATGCTGTTTCTAAATGTTTTCATAACAATTGTATAAAATATTATATTGTAAATTGTGCTTTTTTTTAAAAAAAAGGCCCGCTGGGTTTCTTGCTGGTTCTTCCCAGGACAGAGGTTTCTTTGCGAACCAGTAGTAAAAGTAAAAAATGACTTTCAATAAGTATTATGTACTGTAATCTATATTGAATAAAAATTATTCTATTCTATTATATTCTATTCTGTACCAGCAGTACATGGTTGCTTTTGAGGGGCCTTTATCGATAAATGCCCTAATTATTTAAAATTTTTCAAATGATTCTTCCGGTTTTAGACGACATTTGAGATCCATTTTTTAATGAAACACGATATTGCACGCCTCATAACGCGAAGCGTTATTGGGTAGTGCATTACTCTCGACACGTTTAGGTCAAGCAATTTTGTGGACTGAAAATGCCTCTATCATAACCATATTGCACTTATACGATAATATGAGGAACCGTATATCAAGAAAACACTCTAATTAATCCATCTCATATTTTCTGAAAAATAATTTTATATTACTACTCTGATAAAAAACGGAATGAAAAAAATTTTACGTGGACGTCCGGATGTTGAATTTGTTTGTGGTCACGATAACTTCTGAAAAAATCGAGTATCGAGACCGGGTTTTTTTATTAGCTTCAGAATTACATCAACTGGTTCCCTATTTTATAATCAATAGCCTAGTACGCGTCGTTTGTTAATAAAATGATTTTCAAGTTTTATAAATTTTATTGCTATTAAAAATTTAAAGGCGCTGTCATTTTTTTCTTTAGCCATAGGAAAAAAAATTACAGCGCCTTTAAATTTTTAAAGATAAAAAAATAGACATAGGACAAATGTACCATACAGCCTATATCGATTTTATAATTTGTGTAATCGATTTATTTTGGTAATTTATTCTTTTCATCAAATCTAAATGAAACGCTCATGAGGCGTGCACTTTTGGATTTTCCAAACTATTTTAATTTATCTTGATAAAAATGTGGATTTTTTTTGAAATTCTAGTATTCGTATTTTTACTTTTAAATAAATGTATTTTCAAAATAAATAATAACTGAACTGGATAAATATCTACTACCCTATACCAACCCATGGGTGTCATAAGAGGCGACAGAGGGAAACAAAGCAGGAGATGGGCAGCATCATCTTCCTAATAACAACTAAAAATAAAAACTGCAGTTGATAATTGGCTGCCAATTGTGGCGACTATGGTCCTATGGGGGCAATCTATGGGAGAGGCCTATGTTTAGCAGTGGACTTGTCATAAGCTATATCGGTAAAGCTAAAGGTAAAACAGTAAACAAATGTTTCAAGAAATCAATAAGAAATTGAAACTATGACAGATTGAATTAGTCATTGATATTGTTCACGCATATATAAATTAAATTATAAATATTTAACGCATAAGGTACATAATTTCAATTATTTATAATGAAATTAATATGTTCCATAATGGACTGAATTCGTTACGGGAACGGAGAAAGCGGCATTCATGGTGTGGCCGCAGATGTACAATTAGGTCAATCCGGCTACAAATGGTACAACGTGTGCAAATAGAAATTTTATGTTTTTGCTCAGAGTACAATTTAAACAACTTGTATACATTTTATTTTTGTTTTAGTAACTTTGTTTTTCTTTTGAAAGATATTTGGATTTTTCTTTCCTTTCTTTTTCTCTTTCATGAGTCTCACTGATTTCTTGAGTTTCGCTGATTTTGGTAACGAAAGTATAAAGTAATGTTAAAGCTTTCTGACTGAACGACTTAAGGTTATTTGAATTCTTCATGGCTAAAAGTACCTATGTTTCGCAGGTAGCTTTTGGCTAAAACTACGTCTAGTAATGGCCGAATAATAATTTGAATGAAAATGACTTCTATGGTCTATTTCAAGAATACGAAAGTATTTTATTATGTAGTATAAGCCACCAGCCGCTTAATTAACAATTAGATTTATTATATAAATACCGTTATAGCTAATTAAAGTCCACTGCTGAACCTCTGAGTCCTCCCCATAAATTGCCTCATAGGCGGGATATTTGGCATAATCGCTACGCTTGGCAAGTGGATTGGCAACAGCAGTTTTTATTTTTTATTTTTAGACACACCGTCACTAGACGGTCTTTAAATACACCTAAGCTTAAGTAAGCGCAATTGTTTGCACATAGATGTAACCAACAGAACCTTTTTAACCTGTGACCTGTGATTGACTGTATTGTGCGGATTGTGAATGTAATAGTATTACGGGAATAGGTTTTTTTTCTACTTATTATTCGAAATAAATGTGATAGTCGCTTCGATTAATCTATACTTATATTATAAGGCAGGAGCGCCTGTGTTTGAAATAATCATTAAAACTACTTGCAACTATACGTACTACCTTTTTTATTAGGAATCGAACAAGATATTGTACACAAATTTTTGGCATAGCAAATAACTGATTAATCTTATGTTTAGTACATATAAAAGTAACGTACATTATAGTTAAAAAAAATAACAAAAAGGAAAGTACTTACTTATTATATTTGAATTGACTATTTTATCTTCTGTAGCACATGTAATATGAGATACATTTTATTGTATTTATTAGAAGTAAATATTATTCAGAATATTAATAATTTACACCAGTTTAAAAGTTCAGAACACCAATAAATATACAAACGGTAAGTATAATGAAATATATGATTGTTTTCGATCGAAACTGAAAGACCTGCGCTCGTGAACGATGATCTACAGAACCGAGTGAAATCAGAAATTAACCATTAGAATGATCGACCCGATTGTCCCGGTTCGTATGAAGAATCAATCAATACTTGAACGATAGGTTCACTAGAAATAAACGAGTCTTATGTAAATATAATAAGGATTTTACTAAGCTGCTAAGTAGTTTCGCCGCATAAATTTAGAGATTATTTCTTTCTTTGTCGGTACCATGCCATATTTGAAGTCTGCAGCTTCATTTCCGCTCTAGCAGCCATATGATTGAGAATATAACCGAAATTTTTTAAAAGTTTTCTTAAAAGAAATTTTTCGAAAGTTCTTATGCAATAGGTCTTGTAATACTAAGAACCACCATATGGATAGATTCCAAGAGTATTTTGTTCTTCTACACATTGAAAGCAATGTTGTAATTTGAGCTAAAAGTTTTTGGAGGGCGTGGAAGTGGAGCTAACTTCATTCTAAAACCAATTGACTTCTCACCATTCGGTGATTGCTGCATATGATATTAATCTTATTTTAACCGACTTCAAAATGAGGAGGTACTCAATTCGACTGTATGTTTTTTTTAATGTATGTTACCTCATAACTTTTTCTAGGTGAACCGATTTCAATGATCCTTTTTTTATTTGAATTCTGGTGCTTCTTATGTGGTCTCATACAAATTTGACCAAGGTCTGACCATAACTTTTTGAGTTATCTTTAATAATTTATATTGAAGACGGTTGTACAAATTTTTAATTTTACCACTTGTATGTCTAATCATTAGGGTTACGCCAGATCCAATTCCTTGAGACCGCTTATGGAGGAAACAGTTGCCTATAAAGAGTTCCTCTTTTTATGGTTACCAAACAGTTACCCCCTCAGGTTTCATTGGCCTATTCCAAATTTTCAGTCTGAATACAGAAATCTGCCATCAACATCATGTTCATGGTAACCTATAATACCTTTGATGAATACCGTTTGTGATTCTGAGGTACGTAACCCTTCCCTTATTAACACACTCCTGATGTTAATAACGTTGTTAATAAATAATTTTGATTGTAAATTAGATACCTCCATCGGACAGATGGTCGCCCTTATGGTAATAGAGCAAGTTGCTGAACCTTAACTAATTTTATGATACCCGTGTATCTCTTTTCTATTATTATTTTCAACAATTTTCTTATTTTTATTCTCCATCTCTAGGATTTTCTCATAACCTATTCTTCTAAGTCGTAATTTATTGTAACATATATTTAATTGAATTTGAATTTTGTTGTATGGTATGCGTTTAATTTAGAATTATAAGAGAAATATAATTAAAGTCCCGGAATGTCTGGAGTATGTCAACATGTACAGGATCGTCCCTAACTCTATATCAGATTTGATAGGCCAGGAGTCAAAGAAAGAACACCCAGTGATCATGCGCCAGGCTATTTAAATAAAAAAACATCCATATCCAATCCATCCAATAGAGCTTGCGATGCGAATGCTTGCGATCCATAATTAATAAAATTAAATCCGAACCTAAGCATACTACTGGACGACTTTAAGATAATTATCTCCGACGACGATCTGCATAAATCGGACCGAAGACGACTTTGCACTTAATTTTTACATACGAAGAAAGGTAAACCATGTTCGTCCCATCTTTATTTAACATTCTATGTGCAATGTTTTTTGAAAATAAATCTGTCTCTTTTCCCAAGTCTAGTCGTAATACACAGAATTCGAACCTTTATCGGAGATCCCTAGCAATCCCTGGCTAGTAGCCTGGAATAAT
This sequence comes from Parnassius orleans, assembly GCA_029286625.1. NCBI lineage: Eukaryota > Metazoa > Arthropoda > Insecta > Lepidoptera > Papilionidae > Parnassius > Parnassius orleans. The sequence goes on along the minus strand of JAGSMP010000027.1, from coordinate 248,326 downwards.
GCGGTATTTTAATGTAGTAGGAAGAACGATTACACCGCCATCTATTATGGAATAGGAGAGGGTACAAAGGGACCAAATATGGCGCATATCAATAGAAAAAATTACTTGTTCAGAAATTAATACAATGGACAATAATTGGTAATTTAAAAACTTAACATTGCAAGTATTTTATTTATTTAAAATTTAATTAAAGCCACTGATACAATCCTCATTTATTACGAAAATATTAGTTTTTATGTTTATTATTTTCATGAGTAACATAATATAACGTAGCGATTGCTTACGAACTAACTTAGAGCAAAGTTTTATGCTATCATCAATACTATGGGTGACCCTTTTGAATTAATTTATTCTCGAACGCCCTGCAGCCATAATTTGAAGGATAAGTTTAAATAGTTCCGGGCTACCTCCAAATCACTGCAAAGGTTCATTGACCAATATAAAATAAAAAGGTAACGTAGTACTAACTATTACAACAGATTAATTGCCCTCAATAGATGGCATGCCAATTTAGAAGGCCCAAAATATTGCGATTATTACAAATAAAGATCGGTGAAATTGTTGTGATTGTTGCAAATAAAGTTTTTTTCAAGTTTAGCAAAGTTAGTTGTTACACCTCTACTTGACACAAGCCTACACGTTAAAAATGGTGCTAACTATCGTCAAACTAGAAAAAGAGTTTTTACATAGAATATTGGCATTAACGTTAGTTTGTTTTACTCACTGGTTAACTTCATTTCATTCTTAAACAATTTGCTTTGTATTTAAGGAACGTTAAAGATCTCACGTAATCGTTATTTATTGACGTATGTATGTTACGTTTAACCAACCATTTGAAGAAACCCGCCTTAAGACTCATAAATTTAAATTCTCACAAAATATTTACGAGACCTTAAATAAGAAAACGATAGTAGTAGAACCAAGCTGCAATTGTATTGTGATGAACTGAAATGAAATATATTTATTTCTTCGAAGTAAGAAAATAATATATTTTTTTGATATCTACTAAGTCTATTACCGTTTCGAAATTAGGTTCCTCAGACCGGAGAATAAACAGTGAGAGAAACTCCGCAGGTATCCTGATTTTCGTCATTTCTAAGTTATTATTAAATATCATAGTATATGTAGAGTGGAAAACGATAACAACAGCAGCAGATATTGATTACAGTAGGACTGTGTCGGCTCGACAGTGGGAGTTCCGTGCTCTCAAAGAATACCAGCGTTAAATACGAGTAGAAGCGTAATGCTGCTGTGTTTCGTATAGCGAATGACGACCAAAAAAGTTTTCACGCGTCACAAGGTATTCTATCTTAGTTCTCAGAGGTAACAACGCAAGTGCATTTTAAATTTATGTATTGTTACCTTAACCTGTATAAAAAATGGAAAGCATTCCCCTGACTCGACCTTTACCTCAACCTCTAATTAGCAAAGCACATAGACTATTCATATTTTGCGCCAGCGTTACAATACTAACGTAGAATCACATGTCAGACAAAAACCATCTGTAATCTTCTTTCACAGTAGTTAGACGAATTTAAGTTATTCACTATATAGGGACTACATTTTAACTTTCTAATCACTTTGCCAAACGCTTTGCATCTTAGACGCTTATTAATAAAAGGTTCAGCGTAATATGTTTTAAGCTTTTTATAACTGTTATACCAGCTATCGGAAATGGCAAAATTACGTAAGTTTTGTTTTAACATAATTCTGTAGAAACTGACTTTTACTAAAACCTCCAAACGTAACGAGATACAAAGAACGTTTGGAAACATTAAATATCACAAAGTAAATATATCTTAACAACGCTAGTGTCACTTACACATCCATTACAATTGAAAGTAAGTTAGGCTAATTAAGTCACTATAGATACTTATTTGAATTAACAGGTCTTTCTTAATTACGACAAAGGTCTTTTCAATAACTGGCATTTATAATTTAAAAGATTAACCAATAATCACCACGTTGTGCGGGCAGTGCAACTTCATATAGAAAACTTAATGTTTGCTTGTTGTAGCATTGTTGCGTTGGTTTAGCAGGAATGGCATCGACCACGGACCACGCTCTCACAGACTACTAGCGTAAAATAGCAGCAATGCTGCTGCTGAAAATGTGGCATTCCATCTTAGTTAGGCAGAGTCCAAAAAACAGCAAGCTAATCAGGCCACGTATAGCCAAAAAATATGGGTTTAGATGGAAAATTGTGAAAGGAGTGATAAAAATCTGATATCCCATCAATCGCCTTTTACCACATGATAGGCAAGTAACACAGTTGGCACATTCTTTTTTGTTATGTATCACATAAACATGACCTATTAGCCCGAAACCGAGCTAATAGGTCATGTTTTTTACGTGGTAGAGCCATGCTGCAGCTATATAAGTAGTATAGTTGTAGCACGAATGGGTCGGCTCGACCGGGGAAGGACCACGCTCTCACAGATTACCAACGTGAAATAGCAGCTTAACGCTGCTGTGTTTCGTATGGTGAGTGTAGAGAACTGGAGACCCTTTGTACTGGAAACGAGGCATTCCATCTTAGCCCTCACGGGTGACAACGCATCTGCATTTTGATTCGTAATCGAGGATAGATGTAGATGTGTATGGGCCGCAGCAGCCACTTACCATCAGGTGGACAGTGTGCTCGTTTGTCATCCTTATTCTATAAAAAAAAATGGGATATTTAATTAAAAATATCTTTAATGTTTTTAATTTTAAAGCAGAACATCTTATTTGTGAGTATGTACTGTTAAAGCCTAATCTATGCAAATTGTTCATTTGTAAACTTGTAAGAAATGGCAATTTTTTCCCTACGTAATATAAAACTTATTTAAATTAACTAATAAAAAGCAACGCCATCAAAGCACATAATTAGAAAACACTTATCAAAAACCACACACTGTAGGTACATTAAATTCTATAATGGTAGCGACTAATTCCCAAAAGCGTAGTGTTCGACTGGTTCGACGTCGTTAAATACGTGATACTAATTATGTGGACAAAAGGTGCGCCCTCATAAAGGTAGTCGTAAATTCACACAGGACGTTATTGTTGATCTTTTTGGAAATGCTAAGGATAGAATTTTGGTTCGATTACAGAGATTAGATTAGAAAAAACTTCCAGAGTTGTTCTTTGATCAATTAGTAACTGCTTCAAAAACTTTAAGAAAAGAGATTTATGCCCTATTTTTCTTACAATAAGAAATATCAGACCAACAAAGAAATAAAGACGGAGCGCTGCGTACACCTTAAGTGATGCAAAAACCAAGCCAAAACCGTGCTTAACTTATACTCGCACACACACATATTATGTATTATGTAACCAACAACTTAGGTACTTAAGTGTGCGTCTAGCAGTGAACTTTCACGTACTGATAAAGAAAAAAAGCAGAAATATGTGTGTGGAAGTGCCTTAAGAAGTTGAGCATCGTTGCGGCATCACTTAAAACATAGGTACGCAGCGCTCTATCTTACTTCGTTGGTCTGAATAACAGATTCGTAAATATGAATAGTCAGAAAAAAACCAATCTAAAGATATTGAGTACTCTAAAAAATCTTTTTGTTTTATTTTTTTCCTCCCGAATGGAAAATTATGCTCATAATTAGTGTATATTAAAAGCAATACACATCTTTATAGTAACATAATATAGCATATGGAAACAAGTTAAAGACGCTGGCATTTGGTCGGTAAAATACCGAAAGCAGTATACTCGTCATTTTTCTGACTATTACAGAAGGGATGTATACCATTAAATTATAATGGTATATCCCTTCTGTAATATGTATGAAGTAGCGTAAAAATCTTTCAGTCCATTTTATTACATAGAAACCCCAGAAAGATTTCTCATGGCTTCCGAATATAAACAAGACACCATCTCGTACCCCGGGCGTCAAATAACCAGATTCGCCTGGAATTGGAGCACCGTAATGTTTTCTTATATTTACGCGAAGACTACACATTAAATTATATTTTTAATATTAAAAAACTGAAGGTAGCCGGGCTAACTATGACATTGGGACGTCAAACACCTCAGTCCCCCCCGTGACCATGGGTGCTGTAAAGCACCCGAAACGTCGGGAATTAAAAAGTAAAATTAAACGCGATATAATCCGTAAAAATTAGTTTCATTTAATTTAAGCACCGTCTAATACACTTATACACTAGTGTCCAGTAGTAGGTTTTTACGAGCTCTTGAAAAAGAAGAAGATCCCTCCCTACTACAAGAAAGGCTCATGTCCAGCCATAGACCATTTAGGGCTGACAAGGAGGAAGAACTCACATACTTTAACATTATAAACAACTTAATAACTTATCCATGTACATTTTTGTATTCATATTTCACATCGAAATTTTATGTTTAGTTTTATAAATCTCAATGCCCAGAAGTCATTTTCAGAGAACAATTGTAAAATCACAGATTTTAGGATCGAAGCGCTTAAACGATTTCACATCAACGCTCGCAATGTCTGGAAAATGACCGTGAAAAGGGTTGGGTCAACCATAGATAAGACCCGACAGTTACCAACGTCTTTGCCAGATCGTAAAGCCATCGCGCCGGACCCTACTTATCGTGATCGCTTCGTAAATTTCAATTTGAAATTACGTTTCATCTTAAACATTTTTGTTCATCTATTATACAGGGTTATTTTACAGAGTAGCCAAATTTCAAACTTAAGTTCAAATGTACAAATAACGATATACCGTTATTGAAGTTTTTGAAAATACGACTAAATAAGGCTTCTACTTTTATTTGAAATTATCCCAAATTGAATGTGATTTATGGGCAACAACGTTTTTGCCTACAGATCGACGTTTACGAATGTGTGCGTGCGCATTAAAATTAGTTAAAATAATGCTTTACCACTAATTTTGAATTTAAAAGATAAAAAGGACAGAATATTTGAGATTTTTTTATTAATTTTTCTTCGCCAATTGCATATATTACTTATTCTGAACCTTCTCTGCAAATTTGGCCGCTTAATGCAAAATAACCCTGTATATTTTTTATAATAATATTGAAACTGATTAGTTAAATTTCATGACGTAATACCGCAGTAATGTTTCATTACAAGAACAATTTTTTATGGCAGTCGTAGAAAATTCCCAGAGGCTGCAATTACCATCACGCTTAGTGTGAATATTTGAAACTTACTTATCAAACGTCAAACCTGAAACTCCGACCTTAGCCTATATCTTCCGAATGTAAACTGTTTACTTTCGCCGTCGAAAAAGCAAACGATTTTGGTATGTTGTTTGTATTCACAACCATCGCATGTCGGTTGAAGGAAGTAAATCAGAAAATAAATTGTCTATTATTATTACAGTTCACGCCCGTTGTTCTACGCCAGAGATACTAAGTATAAAAAGGCAGTGACGAGCGTGTAGTAGAGCGTTTGGTGTGCATGACAAATACACCCTCTATGCTATGCGTGCAGTATACATTTTGAGCGGCTACTACTCAGAACTACCTGTACTATTATGTAGACTGTGTCAGAACCCTGTAATACAAGTGTGGTTTCATGCACGCCGCTCGCTCCGCCCTGCTACACGCTTTAACAAACTGGGCATTGAGACCCTTGGCCTAAAGCTTAGGATACTAGTTCAGTTATTTATTGCAATCTTTATTATGATTTAATAATAAAAACATTTAATTTTTAAAAAACATTTTTGAGCTCTGAAAATTATATTTTAAAGGGTTATATACTTTAAGTGAGTGCTTCCTGTATGTATATTATATAGGTAATTGGATTCCAAAACAGCTCTAACGATTTGAATGGAGTTATACATGTTTATCGAGATAGGTGGCATCCTTAGAAATCTGTAAAACTCGATCTACCAGGTCTATATATATACGAGTATATGGGTGAATCAACTTTTAAGGCACTCCTTTCATGTCCTCATCATAGAAGTGCCCATAAATTTTTATTTCTCTACAAATTTTTAGATTTTTAACTTTAGCACATAATCAGATTTTTCATTACCACGGCAATATAGTCTTTATTTTAATTTAAAGCAAGATTTACGAGATTTTTTGGTAACTCAGCGGAACAAAATCAGTCTTCATACTAAAAATACTTGTCCCCGAACCTAGGTGACGTAACAATTTATGAATTTTCTCTAAAATGTTGTATAAATACATTAAATATTTACGAGGTATTTCGATCCAGAATTAAATAAACTTTACATTGAAGTACAAAATCGCAATTATTTTAATTAAATAGTATTTATTTGACGTTCCAAAACATGTGTCCCAATTATCGTTAAAAATGTCTGTTCTACTGCGTTACTGTAAAAAGTTGAAGGCAATTTCTAAGAGATGGCGTCTAATTATGTGTTAGTGAAAGCGTCTATTGTCTAATAATTCTTCGGAGTGGTTCAACAAGACAATTCTCCCGCCACGTGCCCCTCAGACCGCTGTAAGCCCCCAAGTAGTGCGCGTGGGTTTATTGTCGTTCTACAGCGTTACTGCGTAAATAGCGGTGAGTTTTTAAAATATTTTGCTATTATTATGTTAGAATGTTACCCATGCTGTCTGAATTCAAGGTTATGACCAACATTTTGGTTAGTTTAAATTATGTTATTATTTGTAGTCCTTTTAAGCAAAATTTTCCCCTGCGTTATCGGTAACGCAAGATAATGTTCTCCTGAGTTACCGGTAACGCTGGAGAACTTTCTCTTGCGTTATCGATAAGGTCAGAGAATGTCAGGCAGAATGACATAGCTAATTAGGGATATTTTCAGTCTTTTCTACTTTTCTGAGAGACTAAAAATAGTTTACTTTGTCTCAGATCTGGGCAACAATTAAAATGCCGCTAAGTGCAGCTGAGAAACAGAAACGCTATAGAGAAAGACTAAAAACAATGAAGAAAAGTACGAAGAAGCGAAGAAAAGCAGCGAGAACGATATCATAAGTCCAAGAGATTAGTAAAGATTGACTCCTAAAGAAAAATATAATGCAAATATGATATGGAAATTACGAAAACGACAACTAAAAGAACGAAAACAGGCTGTAGAAAGCTTACAGCAAACACCCCGGACTCGCCTAGATCCGAGTCCACATTAGAAAACTTTGTAGAATTAAATGGAACTCCACCACCAAACCTTCCAAGCTATTATTTCACCACAGGTATCACCTACTCCTCTGTGCGTATCGTCATCAGCTAGGTCACCATCACTTTGTAGAAAATCAGGTCGAAAAAAAAAGTGAAAAAGGACAGGTCGAGAGTGCATAGAGAAAACGCAAAACTTAGGCAAGATAATGAAAATCTAAGACGAAAGTAAGAGAAATTTAAGAAAAGATATCACAGACAAATCGAAACTAAATCCAACATAGTTGAAAAAAATGAAGACTTAAGGTACAGAATTTTAAGTGGAGCTATTAAAAAGACATTCAAGAAGACAAAATCTAGGAGAGAAAGAGAGGTAATAAAGAAGATATTTGAAACTGTAGATGTCAAAGACTCACGAATGAAAAAACTGATACTTATAGAGAATTTAGGCGTTGACAAAATTGTTAAAAGAAAAGAGAGCTTAGATAAAAGCACATTGTTAAAGAAGAAAATAAGGGAATTTTACTTGAGAGATGACATATCACGTGCAACAGCTGGCAAAAAGGAAACGCTCACAAAAGCAGGCATAAAAGTACAAAAAAGATTCATGCTTGACACAATGAAAAATTTGTTTAAAACCTTTATGAAGGAGAACCCTAATCTTCGTTGTTCATACTTTTATTTTACTAAGAATAAACCTTTTTATGTCGTAAATGCCTCTATCGACGCCAGAGATATGTGCCTATGCAAAACCCATACAAACTTTGCCTATAAGGCAAAAGCTTTAAAAAGAAATGGCATTACAGGCACTGATAACTTAAATATTCTAATTGAATCAACAGTTTGCAGTACAGAGTCCAAAGACTGCATGTATGGCATATGCATTCAGTGTGTCACTAAAAAAATAATTATTTTATTAAAAATGTAAAAGGTTCAATAACATGGACTGAATGGGTAAGAAAGGAAGAAAAATACACAAAAGATGGGAAAAACCTAAAAACTAATAAAAACATAAAAGAAGATAAAAATGAAGAAGCAGGTATATTTATAAAAAAATTTGAGAGCGACCTTGCAGCATTTAAAAATACACCTATGCATGCAAAACATTGACTGATGTTGAAGAAGATGGAGAAGTAAAAGTAGTGTTTTTACGAGTAGTGGATGAAAACGCCAAACGTGTTCGTTTGGATGAAACGGATATTTCTTACGTGGATTATGATAACATTATCCAGAAATTACCGGCACCAGACATTATCAAGCGAGGACATCGCTCGTATTACCAATTCGAAAAATCGGTAGATGTGTTTGAAAAGTAATAAGACTAAGTAAATTATACTTACTTAAATCAGAGTTCCTATTATAATTTCTCTCTTTGATGTATATTGTTAGTGTATTTCGTTTAATTTCAAGTTTTGTTTCCATTTAGTTGATATGTTTTTAAATAGTTTGTCCCATTCGAAATAACTGATTTGACTAGTTAGTTTTAGTAGCTAATATTATGATTACATACACTATATTGTTGTTAGTACTTATGTACTTCATAGATAGTATATGATTCTCAGGTGTTACCATTTTTTCTCTGGCGTTACCATGGTGTCCCTTAATTTGTGTAAGGATTTTTGAAGATAATTTGTCTTTGAATTTTATTACATTATTAAATACTTTCCATTAGCAGACCTCAGGGCTAGATTTCAACCTAGAAATATGTAATGTATGACTGATTACGTTATATAGCGATTTACCTTAAAGTTCAGCATTTAATAATGAACAAAGTAACGCAGTGGACTGTTAACTGTCTCTATTTAATGTTACTATTATTTTAAATTAAGATTGATTATTTAGAAGACTGCATTTTAAGTTGAAATAAATATTTACTATATTAGTTTTCCAATATTTATAGTTTTATTTCAAACTACGATACTTTCAAAATGTAACTCAGGGATAGTTTTATGACATGGACACCAGATTTTCAAAAAATCATTAAGTTCTAACTTAGATGTTGTGGCCAACTACGGAATCTAAAAATAAGATAAATTATATAACACATAGCACTGTATTTTTATAAGTTTTCGATATTTTATTTTTATATTTACTGTTGCAAAATATTGTCAAAGGGTGTCTTAAAAGTTGATTCACCCATATACGCTGCACGCTCGAACAAAGCAAGCATTGAGACCCTTGGACTAAAGCTAACTTCAGTTATTTATTGCAATCTTTATTATGATTTAATAATAAAAACATTTAATTTTTAAAAAACATTTTTGAGCTCTGAAAATTATATTTTAAAGGGTTCTATACTTTAAGTGAGTGCTTCCTGTATGTATATTATATAGGTAATTGGATTCCAAAACGGCTCTAACGATTTGAATGGAGTTATACATCTTTATCGAGATAGGTGGCATCCTTAGGAAATCTGTAAAACTCGATCTACCAGGTCTATATATATACGAGTATATACGCTGCACGCTCGAACAAAGCAAGCATTGAGACCCTTGGACTAAAGCTAACTTCAGTTATTTATTGCAAGCTATCTTATGATTAAACATTTTTTTTTTTCAAAAATAAAAATAATAACATTCTTAAATTTGTAACCCTAAATAAATAAATCATAAATATATATATAATATATAATCGTGGTAGCTAATGAGCCGTGGCAGCTTAAGGGCTAAGCGCTCGTTATAAATTTCACAGTACGCGAACAACCCGGGTTCGATCCCTGTCGACACCAAAGAAATTGTTAATTGCAATTTTAAGTGTTGATTTACCACGTGCTCGGCGGTGAAGAAAAACATCGTGAGGAAACCTGCATGTCTGAGAAATAAGAAAAAAAATATTTCGAAGACATTGTGAAGTTCGCCAACACATATTGGGGCAGCGCGGCGGACATTCAGTTGCCCTAAAAGCCCTCTCAGAAATGAGAGGAGTCCTGTGCCCAGCAGTGGGACGTATATGGGCTGTAACTATAAATAACAAGTAATCAATAATATTACTAATAATAGTGAGAATAAGGAGTCAGCAAGTCTTCAAGTATATTATATATAATTGGTTTGTCGGAAACGGCTACCAAATTTTCGGTCACGGCAGCCAGGCTCAATGGAGACTAGCCATCTGCGCAGGAATAGATTATAGTGCTCGAGTGAATGCGCAAGCACAGCTCTATTTCCTTACTCCCATAGTCTCGATAGGACGGCAATCCGACACGACCAGAGAGAGATCAGGCGCAGGACCTACGGCTTTACATGCTTTCCGACTTTACAGGCTTGCACAGCTAACTTCCTGACTTCGGGCTGCTACTGAGAATTTCTTTGAAATAAAAACCCAATAACTAATATTTGACCTCACCCCGGATTTAGAACCCGGAACCTTTATAACCACTAAACCAACGAGGCAGTCTTTGTATGAGTACTAATCTTTTGAATGTTCTGCGAGAGTAATTTAGTCCTTAGAACTGAATAAAACAATTCATAATCAATCCTTCGAGGCACGTCTAAAGCGAAATTGTTCATTGATTTAGCTCTAACTCGATATCGGCATTGATCAATTTCTAATTTTCGCCGCAGCTTCGCCAGATGTTGCAACGCGAGTAATTTTTCAAATGCTACCGCTCCAGATTTCAATCACATGTGTTTAGGAAGAAAATGTTTACATATGTAAGTTGGCACATTTTTGAAAGCGCTTCTATGCAAGATTGATTAAGAGATGTTATCCCAACTGGAGTTGAGTTACATTCAACCTACGCACATATTTCCACGCTTACGATAGCGTTGTTTTAATATTTTTGAAATCTGCTACAAAATACTTTGAAACAAAAATGTGGAAATTATTATTTTCTCTTTGCTAATTAAAACAAATTTCTCTTTGCAAATTACAATAGAAATAAGTGGAGTAAACCAAAACATTATGCACTTACGAGAAATATAATTTGCGCATGACAAGTAATAAATCAAAAGGCGTATCATCTTTATAACATTAGTCAATCGATGTAAATCGATGGATGCAGGTGGCTCAGGACCGTGCTTTGTGGCATTGCTTGGGGAGGCCTATGTTCATATGTGGATTCGTGAAGGGCTGTAATGATGATGATGATTAGTCATTGCTGAACATAATAGACCTCCCCCATAAATTAGCACAAAGTACGGTCCTGAGCCACCGGCATCGACATCATGCAGATAGGATGGTAATGGAGCCATGTCATCACTCCATCCAGGATGCGATCGCTCTACATCCCACTCAGGAACCATTTTCCTCTATTGGATATATTATATAGTTTTTTTTTTACTTTTAACTAACAATGAGACATTCTATCTAAGTCCTCAAGGGTGACAACGCCATTTACACTACTCTGCATTATTCATTAGGTCGTCACGCCATCTAGTGGGGATCGCTCAACACTGCGCTTGCCAGAGAAGAACTGCCACTCAAGAACCTTACATCCCTGTCGTTGGTTTTTCGAGCTATATGGTGTCAGATACTCTTGTTCTTCTACGGATATCCTCGTTACGCATTTTATCACGTATAAAAACTCCGAGTGTTAGAACTTCAATACTTTAAACTCAATGGGATCGTGATATAATATCCAAAATCTGCGTTATTAACAAAAAAATACGTTTAGCTTTTTAATGTAGGTTTAGATAAGCCTTTAGGTAGTATCGTAGTATGCTAAAGAATAAAAGTTGACAAAATAACAATGCAGTAAATAAGTAAATTTTGTTGACTGAAGTGTCACAAATCCGCCCAATGTACCTTTTATTTTTTGATTGAGCTCTGAAATATACGTTTACCTTATAACCTTAAACAAATCTACTGATATTGATACACGAACTTTTAGCGTAAGTTTATACAATTTAGTTATACCCTGTTTCTCAAATAAGAATTAGGGCGTTGTACTACAATAACACAGATCTTGGCACCCGTATAATTGTTTTGGCTGTTTAATTACTAGGCAGTGAAGTGTTTCCAGTACTCACTAAAAGTTAAGAGCAGTCTAGTTATGTAATTAAAAATAATTAAAATTCATTGAGAGTAATGAAACTCCGGCTGAAACTTTACTATTACACGACTGTTAACTCCGAATGAAAATAGCGATTTGTTTTAAGAACGACTAATGAAAACGATGTATCAGAATACAATCCTCGCTCTTCAACTGATCAACTGACTCCAAGCATTTTAATTTATTTGTAATAATTACAATGTCATATTTTAATGTAAAGTGAAATTTATCAATTATGTAGTAAATAAAAAGTGAAGAAGCCTAAAGTAATACAAATAAAATACTTTTGTCTTTGACATTTCAATACTTACCATTAATTCGATTTATTTAACAAAAAAATTAATATTAAAATTAATATAATTTTTTTTTTTGTGAAAATAAATTTATATTAAATTTTTATTTAAAAATAAATTTACATTAATATTAAGAAATATGTCTAAAGCTAGTACTTACCTACTTTGTTGTAATAGGAAATTGCGAAAATAAACGATAAATTTTTAAGTATTTAAATAATCTTTTGTTTTTAGTATAAAGACGAAGACAAACAAAACAATATATTACCTGCAATATATTTTAAGACGTTAAAGATATTGTAGTAGGTACCTATGTTTTAAAATTTTAAGAATATTTTGTACTTAAATAAATTAAAATTGCTAACAAGTCTCACACATACCCATGGTACAAAGTGGATGAGTCAAGGTTAGTAATTGATACAAATTATATTACGGTTTCATCTCTTAGAGCAGATGAATCGGACTTAAGAGTATTTTCAATTAAAAATAATGTCATCATTAGATCAAAGTTTCATACTCTACTGCAGTTGAATAATATTTTATTTTAATTAAAATTATACTTTAATTTAATAAAAATAAAAAATAAATAAAAAATAAACTTTATTTACATTTTGATTAAAATTTCATATAAATTAAAAAAAAATGTTGCTAAGGTGTGACAATATAAAGTCAATGGCAAATAAAATATTCTTCATACAGTTTTACCTACATTTTTTAGTAAGTATTACTTACCAATAGCAATGTTCAAACACCTTATTCTTGTCCCCCACGTTAGGTCTTATTAAACAACACTGCACTTAAATCCATGCGAATATCGCATAATTATTTAATGTAGAACATGTTCGTCAATGTTTCGTAGAGACGTAACTGCCCGTAATCGCCCTATTCATACTTTGTGTTTTACAACACACGTGAATCTAAAATACGGGAGCTTGCAGAAGCCGGCTGCATGATCTGTTGTCTTTCAATAGGTACGTAAACAAACTCACTAGTGAACTGAAGATAGGCACGTGTTGTGCGCTATAATAAGTCTGTTCTTCTGATGTTTCTATCTAAGAAATCCTCTAAGCATACAACAATTATCCAATAAAGTTTAATCCGCAATTAGATATACAGCGACAAATATTTTAAACAGTTCATATTTACGTAGCCGATATCACAAGTTCAAAACTGATTCCGAACATTCAGTGCACCCGATGTTAGCGCTAGTCTGACGTACGTAAAGCTTCCGCGGCTGCGCGATGGGGGCGGACGATGCGATTGTTGTTTCGAGACCAATTTGAACATTCCTACCATTGCAATAAAGTTTATTTGTATGTGCATTGTCACCAACCACGAGTTTATCTTATACGAAACACAGAAAATTGAAGTGTATTAAACTTTAAATTAGGTTCAAAATATAATGTATATAATTAGAAAATACTGCAAACGGATACATCATGTGCGTTCAAAGAGGGGCTGGAGCTGATTGCAGAGGTGAACTAGCGTTGCCCCTCGATCGCAATTCGAGTTTAGGGTTCCAAAAGCTATTGAGGAGTAAACACGGAACGATATAGTGCAGGCTATTTGCTGCGAAGGATCAAAGTTATGGTAGAGCTATTCTTTTAAACGTCTTTTCTTTTATGTTATTTTATATCTTGTTTATTCTTAACTTAGTTTAGACAGTATTCGATGTTTTTAGGTTAATCTTGAAGTTTGTAGATTAAATAAGTATAAATTAACAAGCAAATTTATGATCACATAGTTACGATTATAAAGCACATTTATGATTGCATTTGATTTTATTACATTTATGATGACATTGCCAAGATTGATTCATATCACTGGTTTAATTTTGCAAGTTTTTTGTATTTTTAGGCTTACAAAACTACCACTTTCTAGACAGAAATAACTTATTGTATTTGAGAAGAAAATTAGTAAACTACTGCCTGAAAATGCAGAAAAATTAGTCTTGCTGCACCATAATCTTCCACTTTAATTACAATAATTCAAGGCATAGACATTTATCTTTCTTTTCTTTTTTTTATTGTTAATAATATTTTATAATAATTTATCTGATAGCCCTTTGTTAATTTTTATAATACGGAAGTTGATTATGTACCTGTGACTACTTTAATGATTATAATAAAAATACATCATTATAAAATAAATCAATATCTTTATTTTACCAATTATCTGACTACAACAAACTATCTTACTCAAGTATTCGGTATTCGGCCGAATAGGTAAAAAGTAGCCGAATAGGCCGAATACCGAATAATAGCCGAATATTCGTTGCAAGTCTAGTCAGTATTCTTTTAAAAAAATTAGTTTGTTGAGGTTAATTGCTTTAACCCTTTTTAAATTAAAGTCCAACTATATTCAATAAAACTACTTTTACGGCTTTTATTATAAAATCCGTAATTATAAGTCCAGTACGTCGGCGGCCCGTGTTGCTTTATGTCTAAATCGATAGTATGAAATAGTTGAAATTACAGATTTTTTTTCTTTAAAATTAAAACTATCAAAATCACATTTATTCGAATGCAATAAAATATGAATGTCTAATCTAACGCATACCCAAACTCCTCGTAGCCCGTTCTTACCGGGCTACGAGTAGGTTGGGTATGCTGGTGCCCATAGCTGTGAAAGTCTGAGGAAGATGATACGCAGTCATAACACAATCAATATTTTCAGCTTCCGCAAGATCGCAATATAGCCATGTCCCATATACCAGATGTAAAATAACCAGAACGGTGTCGGGTAGCAGAGGTTTAATTTTCAATGGTCCGGGACGTTAGATACTGGAATCAACAATTTAGAACTACGACAAATCCTTCCTGCAATCATATTGAGCAGAAAGATTCACACATTGATAAATAAAACTCACATTGATAAATAAAATTTTACAATCTACAGCCAAACCTTGGGCACTCGTATACGGTTAGAAAAAGCTATTGATAGTATTTCAAGTCTACAGTTGTTTCTTCTTTCTCGTTCTAGTAAACAATTAAGCAACCAGTTCGCAATTTGGACAGATTAAAGAATAATATTGGTCCCACTTGGCAAAAATATCCCAACGAAACGAACAAATTCACGCTTATTACCGAGTTACTGACATCATCGTGGAAGTTTTTAACACGTGATGTATTTGTGTAAGTCATCCACTCTGAAAAGTAGATAAAAACAGGAATAACGAAATGTCTTATAAAGACGATATCTTTTCTACCTCATTCTATATTAAAAATATAAAAAATAAGAATACTCTCTTGGTACATTGACACGCACACTATAATTTAATGCATGTCTGAGAACCCACTTCAGAGTTGTTTTCAAGACGTAATGACGTCGTGGTGTAAATCGATCGACATCGATATTTGTTTTGTTTGACAAAAATACGAAACTATAACAATAACTCTTGTTTTGGTACTTATTTACAGAATAGACGTTGAAGATTTGTTAGCACACAAGAAACAAGAGTTTTATAAAAGAGTGCGTTACACTTAGACTTACCATCTGGCGACTGACATAGTAAATTTTTTTGAATTAAGACAATAATTTCAGGATTTATACAAATATTCAATTTTCAAATATTATATAAAGAAATATGGTATCTGCCCTCTCTCGCTCTCTCTCTCCCTCTTTTGTTTCCTCTCTCTCTCTCTCTCTCTGTATGTCATTTCAAACCGAACTAAACTTCTGCAGAACTAATGTCCAGTCGGCAACAAGCGATAGGGGTTGTTGATTAAATACAGTGATAAACACTATAAATACATTTTAGGGATGCTGCTAATAGATCGCGTGGTCTAGTGTTAAAGGTACCTGGTTGTCGGTCATCTGTTTACCCAGCGGCCAACCTACCTGCCTAACCACTAAAGGTCCACTCGTTATTCATCGAAGCCGCGGAGCCAATAAATAGACGAACTGTTGATTACCAATGTTTTAGTATATTAGGGCCTGCACCACTATTGCTCGTGTTTCGTAATATCTGAGTTTACAATTGAAAAGAAAAAAAAATCTATCACCCCATTTCCTTCCGTGGGTGTAGTAGATGACGGTATAACCGTATCTTTACGCTAGGCGTAACAGACCCCAATCAGCGACAGGCCGCGTCAAGGATTCGAGACGTCAGGTACTGCGATCGTCAATACACGTTAAGCGTGATGATTAAAGCAAATCATCCCTACAACGTGAGAGCTGGGCGGATAAAGAAGACAAAGAAGAGTTTACAATCAAGCTAATGTATAAGCCTCTACTAGGTATCGGGAATGACTGGTACGATACAACCTCTACCGGTTCACTTAGAACTTGCTGTCAACGATTGGTCCATTCGCTGTCCGCATCCAGCTAGTGATTGAGGCGATCGAGTGATGATAAGAGTTGATAAGTCAGGGCATATATGTACGGAAGGTCGATATTAAAAATGCAGAGCTGACAGGTAAGCAACGTCCTTATGAGATGTTAAAAATATAAATAATACTGAAATGTACCTCTTGCTGTGTGGCAGCAGCCATGAATACTGCCACTGGATCCCGTGGATGTCGTACAAGCCGACAGAGGGAAACACCATAAAAAAGGAGACTTTGAAGCTTTCGACGGATGGCGGCATAACCATCCCAGTTCTCGTCAGACCAAAAATGCCCAGGCCTGTGATGGGCAGCAGCGTTACTGGTGCGATGTGTCTGGCACTGCGATCGCCAATGCGCTTGCCCAGCGTGGCGATTAAGGGCAAATCCTCAAAGTATAGCACCACAAAAACACGACTCCCAGTTCCCGGTCGCCCCATTATTCCTAGCCGTGGTGGCGGTCATGGCAACGGTGGGGCAGGGGGTGCAAAGAATCCCCGGGAGAGGACAGGTTATCACCAAAAACTGGACTTAGCGACATATAATGGACGTACTCTGCGACAAGACGGAAACACTTACGAACTGGAAGCTGAGCTGGAAAATATGAGATGGCATATTGTAGGGTTAAGTGAAGTCCGAAGAGAGGGGGAGGACACACTTTCCCTGCAATCGGGCCACCTGGTCTACTTTCGGGAGAGAGACGGCCATTCCCAAGGCGGATCAGCCGGATGGCGGAGCCAGGATCCTCACTAACAACATTGTAGAAATCTGCAGTGTGTCGACACGGGTTGCTTACCTTGTACTGAAATTATCAAAGATATACTCTCTGAAGATCGTACAAATTTATGGCCCGACCTCGACACATTCGGATGATGAAGTTGAACTGTTTATGAAGACATTTCTAGGGCCTTACGTAACATCACTAAGGCCCACTACAATGTTGTTATGGGGGATTTTAGTGCCAAAGTGGGTCAACAAGGTTTAGGAACTCACGGTTTTAGAAACAGAAATCACAGGGGCAAATGCTGGTCAACTTCCTCGAAAAAGAGGGGCTATTTCTTATGAATTTGTTTTTCGAGAAGAAGCCTCAAAGGAAGTGGACCTGGCGGTGTCCAGATAACATTATAAAAAACGAGATTGGCTTCATCATGACGGACAAAAGGCACATATTCAGAGATGTCTCAGTGATCAACAAATTCAATACCAAATCTGTTTCAAATCGTACCTGGCTCCCAACGCTTCCAACTGGAACTTAAAAACCGATTAGATGCCCTGAGATACACGTTAGATATTGACGAGGACCTTATCAGCGTGATCAAGATTTTAAGGGATGAGGGCAACCGGTTTTGTGGCAATCAACATATGGGGCGAAAGTTGAAGTTCTCAGAAGAGACACTTCAGCTTATGAAAAGAAGGCGTGAGCTAACAACAGCAACGCCATCGGAACAGGTGACACTAGTCAAGCTTGTGAGGAAAGCTGTGAGGCGGGACCGGTGTCGCTTTAATGCAATTGCGATACAAGCGACAATATAGCGAAACAAGGGATCCAAAGTCTTTGCACGGGAGCTTGAGAGAAGTCACATCGCAAAACTGCAGACACATGATGGCAAAGTTCTCACGTCAAAGCCTAAGGTTCTTTCTCAGAACGAAGATTATGGCAAGCTATATGCCTCACATAAGTAAAGAATAAATAATAGTACTACGTACAGAAGTTTCACTCAATTGATGTTGACTGCTTGCCGACGTTTTAATAGCCTACATAATTATTACTAATCAGATAAATCACGCACGCAAGCTAAATAAAACTTTATCGCGGCGCGCGAGTGTCCGTATTACTTTGCATCTTTTCCCTTTTCGTACGTCACAACGTACTTTCCGTGATTACTAAGGGCTGTTAATAAAGAGAAAAAAAATACATTGCGAAATGGTAAGTTACTTAGGTAAAGTACCTATTCTGACTATGATCGACCATATTTCTACTACTATGTGAGTTCTGTGATGCCCAACGCATTCAACTTGCAAGGCCATTCGTCGGGAATCGCGCGATGCTTGGCTCGTAAGAAATAGGTAGATTAGAGTAAACAACAAATAAACCCGAAATACGATTCCTAACAGAAATGTGAGCGTATTCTACTTAGTTAAAAATCTTCTAAACAAAGTTTTAATTTCAGTATTTTGTGTTATTATAACTTAAAATATTTTAATCACAAAAGACAAGTATAGGTATGTAAGTAGGTACTTGGGCAGTGAAGTAAATTTCAACTAAGTTTTGTAATAAAGTACTTAGGTATTACTTCTGTAGTTAAATTATTACTTAATTCTTTTTTCGCTATAAGCACCTATCTAACAAAAAAATTAAATAAATTCACCTTTCATTATCCTTCGATAACTTAAAAAATGATATATCTGAATCCTTTTATTTGCTCATTAAGCATCCATCCCCGCAACAAATATAGTAGGAACGACGTTTTGCCATTACAATTTATGAAATAGATATGTAATATACATATATATACATATATATACTACTCCCAACCACCACTACACTAGGAAAGACACACCACCGACGATAATACGACACGTGTTTCGCCTCTACACAACTTCAGGTGAAGTAGACTCTGTGGTGACCGCTAACTTAGCTAACTTAGCACATCATTTTATTTTATTGTATATATGTAAAAAGTTTTATTGTAATTTAAGAATAATATATTATTCTTAAATTACAATAAAACTTTTTCAACTATTTTATCCTACAATTAAATTTACTAAACACTAAACAAAAACTATTTCGACGAGTATTTTAACAAGTAGTTACAAAAATCTATTTACATAAACAGCGTTAAAAAACTTTAACATTCAATCGCCTGGAACGCACTAGCTCCGACTGCGTTCTATCCCGAGGGTGCCTCGCGATTGTAGATTATTATTTCACGCAGGTAGCAAGAGTGACAGAGGTCTGACATAAGCTACAACCTTACACTAAATGCGATCATCCCAGAGCCACACTGACCCGCCACTATACCGACAAGCTGTCAGACATCTGCCTTGGGGAGATTGACCTGGCCTTCAGCCAACTTAAAAATGGAATTTTTTTTAAATTATTAATTAAATTAAAATGGCTCTTAAAATGGCCTTTAAGAGCTCTGTTGTAACTCCATCTTCTCCAGGGACTTTTCCATTTTTAAGTTGGCTGAAGGCCAGGTCAATCTCCCCAAGGCAGGTGTCTAAACTGGAAAGGACGCGGCATTAACGTAAACGGTGAGTACACCTCACACTTTCGCTTTGTTGATGCCGTCGTCGTCATGGCAGAATCGCTGCAAGAACTTCAGGACATGCTGAACAGACTGAAT
The DNA here is from genome assembly GCA_029286625.1 of Parnassius orleans. Classification (NCBI taxonomy): domain Eukaryota; kingdom Metazoa; phylum Arthropoda; class Insecta; order Lepidoptera; family Papilionidae; genus Parnassius; species Parnassius orleans. The sequence goes on along the minus strand of JAGSMP010000027.1, from coordinate 228,322 downwards.
GAATCCTCCCGACGTATTGATATGTGTATGAATCTGAACAAGTCAAAAGTTATGTTCAACGATCACGTCAAGCCAGTTTCAATTACTGTTGATGGTGAAATTCTCAAAGTTGTCCAGGAATATACCTACCTCGGGCAGATATTGCAACTAGGTAAGAATAACTTAGAAAAGGAAGGCGATCGGAGGATTCACTTAGGCTGGGCAGCATTTAGAAAGCTCCGTCGGGTTTTCTCGTCGCCCATACCGCAAACTTTGAAGAGAAAAGTCTTCAACCAGTGCGTTCTGCCCGTACTCACTATGGTGCCGTAACGTGGTCACTGACGATACAGCTACTCCACAAGCTCAAAGTCGCTCAGCGAGTGATGAAAGAGCTATGCTCGGAGTTTCTCTGGTAGATAAAATTCGTAATGAAGAAATCCGCCGGAGAACTAAGATTACTGACATAGTATTTCGTGTTTGTAAACTGAAGCGACAATGGGCTGGTCATGTCTGTAGTATCAGGTCATGTCTGTGTATGCAGAAGTGACAACCGGTGGAGTAGACGTGTTATGGAGTGGATACCGCGTCTAGGCAAACGTAGTGTGGAACGCCTCCTGACCAGATGTAGCAACGGATGTATCAAAACTGGATGTATGTAGCCGAAGATCGGGCTAAGTGGCGCGCCTTGGGAGAGGCGATGATGATAAAATATACCTAACCACGATGCCAAACCGACGTATCCAGAAATGTAGACGTGGTTTTTCTGACAAACGAAGGTCACTAGAGACACAGAAGCTGATGTCGTTTACTTCAACATGAGATTTCGCTTATTATATCTATTCCCGTATTGTTATTTACTTTTATGCTGCAGGGCAAGTGGCCCGATACATTGACCCTTAAACACTAACGAGGGTCCAACGAACCCCAATGTCTATATTTTCATAAATATTTTTTTAAGGATCGCATGCTCTCGCGACTCGAGGTTATATCCTTAATAAAACTATGCGGCTATCTTGTCGTCAAGGCGTTGCGTTGAATAAGTTTGGAACGGATTTAATGCGATTTTTGAGTCCGTCTGACCCAAACATCGGAATAAATCATTCACTTACTATTTACAGTCTAAGTATTTCGAGAAATATTCATAAAATCTGTAGATGTAATACAATCTTTTTAATAGGTCCTTTTATATTTGTGATGTAAGTACAAGCGTGTATGCGTAGATATATGGATGTAAAGGAGGCGAGAGAAGTGTGTCAGGATCGTGCCAAATGGAAGTCCGTAGTCTCTGCCTACCCCTCTGGGTGACAGGCGTGAGTGTTTATGTATGTATTATATGTATTATGTATGTAAGTATATCTCTCGTCTGTATTACCACAGAATAAATAATATAGTACAAGAACAGAAGAATCACTCTCTGATGGCAAACTTGCGAGTTTAAACCTTGTTACAACGTAGCTAATGTCCATAATACTTTGCACGCCTCGGATGCAACCTTCGTTAAAATAACCTACCGATTCTCGCGGCGCGCGTATTACATCAAAATGCAGCTTACGTCCGCGTGCGATAGTTTGTATCACTTAGCACGTTATGCGCCTTTGTTAAGGCCGCTCCTACTGTATGCACGCCTCTGTCACTCTTGCTCTACCTGCGTGAGATAATTACCTACAATCAAATGAAAACCTACAATCGCGAGGCGCCCCCGGAGCAGAACGCAGTCGGGGCTAGCGCGTTCTAGGCGATTGAATGTTAAAGTTTTTTAACGCTGTTTACGTAAATAGTTTTTTTGTAAATACTTGTTGAAATACTCGTCGAAATAGTTTTTGTTTAGCGCTTAGTATATTTAATTGTAGGATAAAATAGTTGAAAAAGTTTTAATGTAATTAAGAATAATATATATGTATATTGCCTATCTATTTCATAAATTATAATGGCAAAACGTCATTCCTACTATAATTGTTGCGGGGATGGATGCTTAATGAGCAATTAAAAGGATTCAGATATATCATTTATAAGTTACCGAAGGATAATGAAAGGTGAATTTATTTAATTGTTTTGTTAAATAGGTACTTATAGCGAAAAAAGAATTAAGTAATAATTTAACTACAGAAGTAATACCTAAGTACTTTATTACAAAACTTAGTTGAAATTTACTTCACTACCCAAGTACCTACTTACATACCTATACTTGTCTTTTGTGATTAAAATATTTTAAGTTATAATAACACAAAATACTGAAATTAAAACTTTGTTTAGAAGATTTTTAACTAAGTAGAATACGATCACATTTCTGTTAGGAATCGTATTTCGGGTTTATTTGTTGTTTACACTATCTACCTATTTCTTACGAACCAAGCATCGCGATTCCCGACGAATGGCCTTGCAAGTTGCATGCGTTGGGCATCACAGAACTCACATAGTAGCGGAACTATGGTCGATAATAGTCAGAGTAGGTACTTCACCAGGCTCTACAATCTTAGAACATTAAACTTGGAAACCTGTGATATGCTCTATGCAAAATTAAGATGCACTTAGTGTTATTTGAAACCATATCTATTTACTACTTTTCATTTTAGTCGTATTATACAATCATATTATTCCAACTAAAATAATAGATGACGTTCTTCTCAATTTGGAGCGAATAACTTTGATCTGGTACTAGATGTCGCTACTACCAGTATGTAAATTAAACAAATTTTTATAAAGAAAATCTTCTATTTAGTAGAAAGTGCGTAACAGGAATTAAGATATTTTCTTTTCTTCAAAGTTAATAAAATTCTGTGATAAAATTTTTGAACATGTGCTTATAAATAAATACCGATCACACATGCTTTCCTAAAATTATTAATTAAATATCCCGTAATTAGATACTTTCGGAATTTTTTAAGTTCAATCTGGCAGCACAGCAAACTGCCATTGTGAATTTATTCACGCTTCCTGCTATTTGTTTTGTTTCTCGATATTCTAATATTTAATGATAATTCGTTAGTTACTAATATTTTATTATATATAATAGTTTATGTGGTTTTGTGTTGTATTATTTACATTGAATTGAGCTATTTATTATTCTTCCGGCAATGATCACGTAAACCATTTTCAACGATTTGGTTTTGTGATATCTTGTCTCCATTGCTAGATAGAATAACTAATAAAAATATGTCAGATAAGCGTTGCTGTGTCCCCGGATGTAAGGACAGTGTAGGTATGTAATCTCGTTTCTAAACAACTTGCATTAGGGCTTTTAGAAGATTTGTCTTAGGCATAATATACTAAGTATGTCTTATTTTAAATGTATTCTAAATATTTTAGGCATGCATCATGTTCTTCACGGATTTCCAAACCCAGAAAACGAAAGTGAACGATTTAGGTATGGCTTTATGCAATTGGCGGTGATTTATTAGGTCTCGAAAATATGCACATATTCAAGTATCGCCGTGTGTGTCACTCACATTTTGAAGAAAAATTTCAATGCAGAAATAACAGAATCAGCAACATTGCTGTGCCAACTTTGAATATGCCAGGTTTGTCTTTCTAGATTACAGATTAAATGAATTAAGAACTTAGTATATTACTAATGATATGTTTTGTTTCTTTGTAAAATATGACTGATTCAGTAGGTATCTAAATAGCAATAATTTTTACCATAATGCATTCATCAAATGACGTAGAATAAAATTATATACAATTTATATGTACTATCGGGTTTAAAATTATAATGCATGCGGCTGACAGAAGGATGAGGCTTTAATGATCCACCATTGCCTAGTTTTCATAAATATTAAGCTTATGTGGTCATCCCTCTTTTACTACCTTATTTTAAATTAATTATTATTACAAACACTAGGATTTAATGTTATGAATAAACTGCACAGTGAAATTATACTTTTTGCAAGTAATCACAGATACTGGGCCTATTTTTTATTATTACATAGCAGTTTTAATAATTTCAAAGTTAATTCTATTATTTTCTTTTAGCTACATCATCAAATAAACCAGCAGTTATCAAAAGAAAACCCATGAAAGAAATTTTGAACCTGGCAAACTGTCAACATCATCAGGTACTGATATTGATGCTTACCTATACTTATACTTATACTTATCTTCACGCACAGTCCCTGACGGGTAGCCAGAGAGAACAGATCGCCATGTCACGATCCTTACATACCTCTTCGCTTCTTTCAGATTCATAATCTTCTTCATACATGCACGTCTAGGTATCCGAGTACTCTTGACCCTCCCTCTTGAGCAGTTTGCTCACATGGTCTTCGAAAGTTAGTCTCGGTCTACCTCGACACCTTTAATATTAACTTTCGCGCTATATATTTTCTTCACCATTCGGTCTTCACTCATTCGCCAACGTGCCCAAACCATCAAGCACGCCTTATTAATTTTGTGATAAGGTCATCTTTCAAACCTGCCATATTGCGAATCTCTTCGTTTCGCTTTCGGTCGCCATGGTAACGCCGCACATTTCTGAAGAGATCGCATCTCCACTGCATTCAACTTGCTTTTATGCTTCTTCTGGCATACAGGTTTCGCTGCCATATAACAAAGTCGGTACCAACACTGCGTTATGTATTGCAAGGCGTGCACTCTTCTCATGCCTTTTGACTAACGAGTCAAGGCACCATTGACTTTGTTCCCGGCAGACTCACGCCTGTCCACATCTAAATCACATCTTCCATCCCGCTAAAAGCACTCCCCAAGTATACAATTTCATTTACCTGTTCTAGACATTCTGATTTACCCATATTTCACATTTCGTTCTCTCTTCGTCCCTTTCAAATACCAGAACCTTAGTTTTATTGGCATTCAAACGAGACCTTTAATTTCACATTCCTCTTCATACACGTGACTAATGCCTGCAGTTCTGCCTCTGATGGTGCAATAAGCACTGCATCATCAGCATACAGCAGACAATTTACTTTTATGTCACCCAATTTCACACCCAGACAGCTATCTTTTAGCTTCTGTAAACAGTTGTCGAGATATAGTATGAACAGCCAGGAAGACATGACACAACCCTGTTTTACGCCTGCTTGGACGCTAAACATGGGTGACAGGTCATGCCTACTACCCGCACACAGGCTTTACAGTCACAGTAAAGTGCTTGTACAGCCCTTAGCAATCGACCATCCACACTGCACTCGGCAACAATTCCCACATTTTCTTCCTTACAACCTTATCAAATGCTTTCAAGATCCACAAAAGCACAGAAAATCTCTGGTTAGCAGCCAGAAGCTTCTCCGTGATCATGCGTGAGAGAAAACACTTGATCCGTGCATCCTCTTCCAGGTCTAAATCCGCATTGAGCCTCCCATAGAAATCTTCCGATTTCTGCATCCTACGTGTCAAAACCTTCGAATATACTTTACTTGCTAAACTGGTGGCTTGATCGCCCGATAGCACCCGCAGTCAAAATGTGAACCTTTACCTTATATAAAGGCACAATGACTGCGGATCGCCAATCATCCGGGACATCCCGTCCGCCAGCACAAATTGCACAGCAGATGAAAGCTGTCCCAGACGCGAGGCCCACCATATTTGACCATTTCAGCAGTAACTCTGTCTAGTCCCGCAGCCTTACCACATTTCAAACTTCGAATCGCACGCTCAATCTCTTTCATACTGATGACCTCAGTGTCATCGAGGTCCAGGTCTGCGTGCCAGTCACGGAGTCATCCCCGGATCCTCACTAAGATCATCACACGATACATTTCTCTATAAAATTCGCCCATCGCTGCATGACGTCCGATTTTTCTGTGAGGACGCTATTAGTTCTCGAAGCACTTTGTTCATTCTAAGGTCAGTCGCACCACTGGGTCCTTCCAACCTTTCCAGAAGAGTTTGGAGTTCTCCTAAAGTTGTGCGACAACCTTGTCCGCTTCCATTCTACACCTTTCACGCATTTTCAATCAATGCTTTCGTGAACTTTCTGCAGCTTATATCTTTCTTTCATCTTCTCTCATATCCTTATCATTACTAGAGGCCAAGTAGTCTAACCATGCTTTCTTCTTCTTCTTTACAGCTTCTTTCACTTGGTCATTCCACCATGCATCTCTTCTTTACTACTGCTCTTTTATTGTTCCACACACTTCTTCCGCTGCACTTACCATTCCATCCCTAAGGTTCTGCCATGTTCTTCCACACATTCACTTCTGCCATCGATGGTGTCAAGCTTTTCGGCTACCTCGCATGATATTTGTCCCTAGTATCTGCTTCCTGAAGCTTCCAACTGATGCGACAGACCGACTGTGGTTCTGTTACCGCTGTCCGGTAGCGCCAACCCGCGAACAGACCCTAAATCTAGTAATCACTAGATAGTGATCCGTTCCTAGGTCAGCACCCTGAACACTCGCGTATCCATCACCTGTTTTCGCAGTCGGTCATCCACCAGGAACAAATCGATCATACTTCTCTCATTCTTACTTTCTCTAGTATACATATGGATTTTCTTGTGATTAAACATAGTGTTTGTCACAAGAAGACCTTTTCCTTGCATACCGCCAGTATAAGCTTGCCAGCATCATTAACCCTTTTATCGCCAACTTTCCAAGCACCCGACTTCGTACCCTGGTCGAGCGGTACCAACCCATCCATTCAAATCACCACATACAACAATTCTTTCGTTTCCTTAGCCAAATCTAGAACTTCTTACATTCTCCCAAAACTCCTCCAGCTCAGCCCTGGACGACGAAGCTACCGGCGCATAAACAGCTAATGATGAATGAAAAGATGCTACCCAAGCATTCTATATATATTTACATAATATCATCATTAAGTACATCACAACCCACTGCTGAATATAGTATGTAACCATTACAAGGGACTCACATTTAATAATGCAATCGAACATAAAATTTATAAACCTTATGAAGGAAATTTTGTTAGTTAAATTTAAAGTTACAGCCTATATACGCTCCACTGTTGAACACAGTCCTCTCATTTATGAGAGGGTTTTAGGCCGGAAGTGTCTGTCATGCGCCTAATGAGTGTTGGCAAATTTCAAATGTTCGAAATATTGTTAGTGTTTTGTTAAATTACTTTAATAAAAATGTAGAAAACCCAAAACAAAAAACGAGCTGATTATCTTCAATTAGCTGAACAGATTTTCTTAATCATAGCTTAGAACACTTGATCAAGTGACCTTTAACAAAAAAAAACTAAATCATCTATCAAATGTCAACAAGTCCATCTGTTGGCCACTATGATTTATAACACCGATCTGTTCACATTGAGGGATAAAAAAGCCTAAAATAGATTGATATATTGAGGACAAGTTATGGGAATAGCTCTTTATTTATTTATATATTTATACACTTTATTGTACTAAAGGTATAAACGGCGACTTAATGCCATAGCATTTTCTACCAGCCAACCGAAAGTTAGTGGAGATGTGTACTGCAGTGGGCTAGGATGAAAACCTAAAATTGATAAATTTCACACATACACACACATGTAGATCAAACCTTATTTAAATATATATAAGGATATAATAGATACTTACTCTGCACTTAGAAGTTCCCTGGCTACTGATATATTGTTAAAGATAGACATTTGATAATGTATTGATTTTGTTGTAGATCTGTGAACCGTGTAGATTTTATCTTCATAAGAGATTTTAACAAGCCAAATGTTGACTTTGACTTTAAAAATATATTTTCTTAATCAGACTTGTTTCTGTAATTTTGGAAGGTGTCAATGAGAGGAGACATGTTTTTCTGTCTATGACTTTAATTGATTATGTATTAACTTAACTCTAATATATATTGTTGTAATACACTACACTCCATTGAGAAACACCCATTTCTTATAACCTCCAGTGATTTGGCTATTTCTTTAAACCTTTTTTGTTTTTATATTGATTTATGAATTTCATTTCAGGTCATTACTCGAATGTTCGATACATCGATTATGTACAAAATGGAAGGACATGCTTCACAAAGAAAATCTTGGTTAGTCTGACTTATGATGCCATTTTTAACGGTTTCAATTTATTGAACATAAAATTTTTGAATAATATATTTAATATGAAATGAAATAGTATGCAGTTATATTATAGTTGTATCATGAATGGGTCGGCTTGACCGGGCGAGACTACGCTATCACAGAACACCAGCTTAAAATGGCAATAGGACGGCACCTAATGCTGTGTGTTTCGATGGTGAGTGTAGAAAAATGGGGACCCATCTTAGTCCTCAGGTGTGGTGACATCACATTTGCATTTCGATTTTAATCGGCATAAATGTTGATGTCTATGATGGGCCACAACATCCACTTACCATCAGGTCGATCGCTTGCTCGCTTGTCACTAGTGCCTGTAAAATCATGTCATGGCTAAAACTATAACAATAATATAAAGCAGGAAAGGAATAATTATAGTAGTGAAACATGTTACTGAAAGAAAATTAACTAATGTTTCAGACCCAGTTATCCGATGCAAGATCCTGTGATATTAACTAACTCTAGTTATAAAGGAAAGTGGTGAAATGTGTTTAGGTATGATTTATTTTAATTCAAGAGATGATAACTATTCATATTTTATATTGATAATATGATATATATTTCATATTTTGTTCTGTCATAAATAATATTTATATATGTATTATTACACTAGCCTAATGGCAGGTGTGGACCGCGAACTCAAAAGGTAATGGGTTCGAATCCGCCTTTAAGCTTACCAGGAGTGGTTAAAGAACAAACAAAGAGGAACAAACACAAGCTAGTAGTACCAGTTACTCGACTCCACCGAGTCAGTAATTCATTCTTGGGCGATGTATACGCTTACAACAAAATCCCAGAAAATATACAAAATTCGACCTGCTCAAAATTCAAAAACTTTATTAAACATAGTTTGTATAAAAGGGTTATTATAATATTAAGGAATTTATGGATGATAATAACCCTGGAATGAGGTGTTCGCTACAAGCTATTTCTAATTTGTTTTGTGTGGTTAATTGTGTAACATACATGATTGTAAGCTGTTATTTTTAAAAAGTCCCGCTGGGTTTCTTGCTGGTTCTTCCCAGGACAGAGGTTTTTTTCAAACCAGTGGTAATTAAACAAAGAGTGACTTTCAATAAGTATTATTTATAATCTATATTGAATAAAAAGTTTTGTTTCTGTACTACTTTGTGCATATGCATAATAAATAACTAATTAAAAGAATTTAGATAAGACTAGGTACTAAAATTGACATTATAGTATTGGTCACTAAATTTTAAATCATTAGATTCATGAAGGTCAATTTGCAACAACTAATAAATACTTGATGATGTTTGTGGCGTGTTGAATAAATGTTTTTATTCTTTCCTTTCAACAAAACCGGTTTTATAATTTTTAATTTCTATTTTTAAGGAGGAACATTGGCAGTCAAGAAAAGACCAAACGGGTATTATTTCAGACCAAGGTTGAAAAGAGCTCCTTAAACAAATTATTGCATCTAAAATAAAAATCAGCAAATGAAAAATAAAATTGCGAAACAGAAAGTTGAGATAAAAGCAGCAAAAAAGTTTGCTACAAATCCTGCAGTTTTAGAAGTTTTAGAAAATTGTTCTAGTACTGCGAAAATTTTAATGCAGTTACAGTGGCGAGAAAATAAGAAAAAAGAAAAAGGACGACGATTTACCCTGCAAGAGAAAATTGCTGCTTTGTCTATATTTAAGCAAAGCCCTAAAGGATACCGATTTTTTAGAAAAATATTTATTTTGCCTGCCCCTCAAACTCTCATTAAACTCATACAGAAGAGTAACCTCCAACCAGGACTTAATAAAAATATTTTTTTACAGTTAAAAAATAAAGCACAAACTATGAACACAGAACAAAAATTATGTATTCTATTATTTGATGAAATGATGTTGAAAGCTCATGTTACATTTAATGAGAGAAAAAATAAAGTAATAGGGTTTGTTGATAATGGACAGCAAAGAAAGCCAGAGTATGCAGATCATGCTCAAGTGTTCATGATTCGTGGGCTAATTCACAATTATAAACAGGCTGTGTCTTATTCATTTTCATCAAGTGCAACAAAAGGACCAGAATTAGCGAATCAAATTAAAGAAGTAATAACAGAGATACAACAAGCAGGGTTAATAGTGGTGGCTACAGTATGCACCAAGGGCAAATAATAGACAGGCCATAAAACTTTTGATGAATGAAACTAGGGGCAATTATTTGAGAAGAGGAGAAACTCCTAAAGATAATATTATGTTAATAAATAATACTGAGATTATTCCTCTGTATGACCCTCCACATCTTCTTAAAGGCATAAGAAATAATTTACTAACAAAAAATTTAAATTTCACCATAGAAGGCGTGACCAAAACCGCCAAATGGTCTCATTTGCAACTTTATACAAAGAAGATCCGGGGTATAAAGGAATACGACTAATTCCAAAACTAACAGAAGCCCATATCAACCCAGAAAAATTAAACAAAATGAAAGTCAAGTATGCTTCACAGATTTTCAGTCGACTGTATCATCAAATATGGGATACCTAGCAGGTATAGTCAATGTATTTTGTTCATTTATTCTGTATGAATGTTTTATTTTATTGTTTATGCAAATAAACATTTTGTTTTACAGATAAGGGTATCCTTCCAGAAGAGTGCAAAGACACTGCTGATCTGCTGCTTTTTATGGATAATATTTTCGACTCAGTTAATGGCAGTTTTAAAAAGAAAAGACATGCCAAACCTCTACTTGGACCTGCAACACCTCACCCATACATCACAAAACATGGATGGATGCCAAAAAGTTTTGTCTATGAAATTTATATCTTCCACTGGGAGGGAAGAATCTATTCCAACTGTGATCAATTGGGTGTGGACACTAGAAGGGATCGAAGTTTTATTAAAAAAATTGGAAATTGATTTTGGAATTACATCAGTGTGGTTGCGTCATCTAAATCAGGACCCACTGGAAAATTTCTTGGTGCGGTTAGAAGCCATGGGTGCATAATAATAATCCAACTTGACCAATTTGAGTCTGCTTTTGCTACCTTTTGATTAATAATTTAAGTAGTGTCCACACTCATGGTAAAACTGCGAGCTAGATTATTGTAATGTTTTGCACACTCTCATTGTTAATGAAAACTTAGAGACATCGCCAACCTGCACATTTGATTTCACAAACATTTTAGAATAAACTTCACACCAATTACAATGAAACTAAATAACCCCTGTATAATTGCGCCATTACAATATGTTAGTGGTTACTTAAAAAGCAAAACTCAAATTTTTAAAATTGTATTAACTGTAAATATGACCTAACGTCTGAAAATGAAATAGAATACATAAAATACAGAGAATATGCAGGTAGACGATGGCTTTGTACTCTCAGCAATGATTTGATTCAGTCAATTTCAAATATGCAGGATATAATCAATCATATTTCAAAGGACAATTTTAAAATGATCAGTTAAAGGAGATAATTAAAACAAGCATATATACTTTAATTGATTTTGATTTTATGAAATGTAATGCATAAAAATAAATTAGTTGATTATTTAATTAATATTGTGATGCGTTGTCTGATTTTTAATAGTTGTAAAAATATTAATAGAATAATAGCTGGGAGAAAAGAAGTAGATGATGACGAAAACTATTTCCAAACTAAAGCCAAAAAGTTAAGAAGTAAACTTTTAAAAAGAAAGAAATAATATATATTTTTTTTAATTTAAGATCCTGGTTGCTACCAGAAGAGTTAAATATTTAATTACTGTTACAAATTTGATTTATTCGTGCGTTTTAAACAAATTTATCAATGATATGTAATAATAGATACGCTTAAATTGAACCACCGAGTTATAAAAGTAAAATCAAAGAATCTTATTTTTTTGTACAAAAGTTGCAAAAATATTTTTATAATTAGGAAATATATCGTTATTAAATGGGTTAAACATTTGCTTATATTGCATGAGTCTATAGAATGTATGTAAATAGCGTTATCACAACATTAATCAAATAATTTATTTTTAAGCACATTTTTTCATCGTGATAACTCTATAAGTCCATTTCTAAAGATTGGTGATACTATGGGAATATTTGCCATAGTATATCAGGCGGTTTGGCAACCGCAGGGTTTTTTTTGAAGAGGCTGCTACTCATCTCATGTTTTAGTTTATCTCTATCGCTTCTATGACACCCACGAGATGATATTGAGTAGTGAATTCTCTTACGCCGTCATTACACTACAAGGTACAATATAGCACGTTATTATTTCTAATACATATTTTATAAAAAATTGTGTTAGAAATAATGCAAACGAACATAATTTAATTTTGAACTTTAAATTATTTGATATATTATATAATTTAAGTCGTCTTCATTGCTAGCATATTGCTTGAATATTTGTTTCAAATATTCATTATTGATTGCTTGAATATTTGTTTTATCAATATTTAATTCGATTTTAATGAGTTATATCCAGAATTGCTTACTTGATTAGTTAGCAATTGGTTTAAAATTATTTAAAATTAAATTGAGGTATCATTTCAAAAATTATAAATTTTTAAATGATACCTCAATTTTATTACCATTTCATTTCAAGTTAGTTAATCTTAAAACATTAACAAAAACAAATATTCAAGATTAGATTTGATTTTAATGGAACAATAATGCAGAATTGTTTATTTGATTAGCAATTGATATCATTTAATAATTCATTTCAATTCCAAATGATCTCAATTTTGTCTCTTGACGCATTTTAAATTATATGTATAATTGAAGAAGTTGTGTTTTTAATTTTGTTCTTATCTTTGTTTCAGGCTTTTCACTTATCTGGGATTATGATCATCTTGGCGATTGATTAATTTGTATATTCAAGTTGAAGAAATGTACTGATAATAATTATTGTATTTGCGTAATTTTTTTAATAAATCTTGTAAACGTTATGTTGGAGTTTTATTTTGATTTTAATTATTAATATCTGAGATAAAAACCTATGTATATATACGTAAGCTATATATATATATATGCAGCTTATGTATACATATACTTATAGCTATTGGAATAAAGTTGCTAACTAAGGAAATGAGATGGCGCTAGTTATGCATTGCCATTTTATAGGTCGAAGATTGGTCTCTATTTCGGTTTATACAAAAGTACTCTGTGTACTTCACCTAAGTAACTTACCATTTCACAATGTATTTTTACTTTATTAACAGCCCTTAGTAACCACGGAAAGTCCGTCGTGACGTAGGAAGGGGAAAAGATGCAAAGTAATACAGACACTCGCGCGCAGCGATAAAGTTTTATTTAGCTCGCGTTTATCTGTTTTATCTGATTAATAAATAATTTATCTGACTAATAATAACTATGTAAGCTATTAAAACGTCAGGAAGCAGTCAACATCAAAGGAGTGCAAATTCTGTACGTAGTAATATTATTTATTCTGTGTTGTAGGGTTAGATGTTGTGAGAAAACAAATTGAATCCTTTGATATTAGTTGGTAGTAGAATACACCGGGGTGTTATGCAATGTATTAATAATTTGCTGATAATAAGAACATTATTGTTCAATGTGAGGAAGGTTAATATGCAATATCGAGAAAAATTAAGATTATAATAACGTGAACGTCTTTGAAACTGAGATATTTTACCTACTTACCATTTTAACAGACTTCAAAAAAAGGAGGTACTCAATTCGACCGTATTTTTTATGTGTCTTACCTCAAATCTTTTTTCTAGGTGAACCGATTTTGATGATTCGTCTTTTAATTGAAAGCTGGTGCTTCTCATATAGTCCCATATAAATTTGATCAAGATCTAATCGAAGATACTCGACGTAGGTTTTGGAATTTATGAAGTGTGCCCCAAATTCAAGCTTAGTATTAATTTGGGGCAATTCGTCTCATCTTCCAGGCAGAAATATTCGACATACTTCGGTGTGCGGAAATCAACCTGCAAAACTACTACGTCAACCATATTATCTATATAAACTCTGATAGTCAAGCAGCACTGCTAGCGCTCAGATCAAACTTAGTGAACTCGAAGCTAGTTGGAAACTGCGTGAACCGTTTAAACACCCTGGGATGTAACAATAGGGTCGTTTTGAGGTGGGTTCCGGGTCATGCGGGTATTGTAGGCAATGAACTTGCCGACAAGCTCGCACGGGAGGACTCAAAGAGTACACAATTTGTACCCGAACCATTTTGTGGAATCTCAAAAAACCTAGCCCGATTGACCCTTAAAACTCTTTATCACAATAAATCACTTAACATCTGGTCTGATACACCAGTCTTAAAACATCCGGGCTTATGATCGTAAATTCGCTTCAGAAGCCCTGGGATTAAGTAAGAATAAACTGCGTATTCTGGCAAGAGCCCTGACTGGAGACTGTTGTCTAAAAAAGCACATGTACATCCTGGGACTAAGCAACTCAAGGATGTGCCGATTCTTTTCCTTAACGGAAGAAACACCTCTGTACATCTTTACTGATTGTGGATCCTTAATGCGCAAACGTAACACTCATCTATGAAACTATGTATTTAACAGAAGAAGTGAAATTGCTCACAGCTAATAAACTCCTTTAATTCATTGAAGACATAGGGCTTAGCAGTGAATTATACTGGTCTTTCTAGAGCTGCATAGCTGCACGCACGAAAAAATACCAGGGGAATTGCAGATGCATTGCCGGCCTTAAAAAACAGAAGGCTCTTTTCTGGCAGGTCCCTAAGTCGTATCGGAAGTTGTGCGAGGAAGAAAAATTTTTGTAAATCGCACAGTGGTGGAACGCCAATCATCCAGATGGTACGAATGGTATAGCGAGATGTGCAATGGTGAAATTGAGCGGCTGGAATTAGTCCGAACAATTCCTCGGAACACTCCCCGTGGTAAATGCAATAGAATACGCAAACAGATGCAACATCTTGATGCAACTCTTCGCAGCGCCAGTGAGTCAAGCCGATCAGAAAGAGCTCGTTCACCGACGATTCGAACCGCTCTGCGCTGGATGCGATCAAGTGGAAAGAGCTGGCACTGGGGTGCCCCGGCAAAGGGATGATAACAGTATTCCATGTGAGGCAAATCTGTTATTTCGTTTCTAAAGTTTGTTCAATATTATTTTTTGAGATTGTTTTAGGATCAATTAATTGTTAAATAGTTACATGCGACTAAAAATCAGCTTACCTATATGGTAAATGCTTCGGTATATTCGATTTGATTTCATTCCTACAGATATTCTATCTGCACAATTTCGCACTATGGCTATTATATATTTTGTGACCATGGCATTGACTGAGTCAATAATGGCACAAAACAACCATAGTTGCGACAATTGGTTTACTTTATACCAATAGGCAAGTGGCTGTTTGTATTCTGCGCACAAAAGAAATGTAATCGGACGAAATGTGGCGTCGATTTGATTGGATGGACTAAATCTGTCCGTGGACCTACACTGTCTCCAGAAAGACCAAAAAATAGCCAATGGCAATTTTTATGGGATCCTGAACTATATTTAGAATTCCTGAATATTATTTTGTAGCCATTTTTAGCAGAATATAGATATGTTATATTCTGCTAAACATGGCTGCTACAAATCAAGCCACAAAATTACATTTTTTTAATAACTTTTCATAGATCTAATTACACCACAAATTGAGGAACGATGTCTCTTGGAAGGTATACTGAAAAAGAAGCGGCCATTGTCTGAAGAAACTTCTACTTTTACTGCTGAAAAAAAACGTGATGTGGCAACTTATTATACGTGGTAGAGCCATACTGTAGCTATATTATAGTTGTAGCAAAGGATATATCGATCGGGGAAGGACCACGGTTTACATAATATCAGCATAAAATAGAAATTAAATGCTGCTGTTTCGTATGGTGAGTGTAGAGAACCGGAGACCCTTTCTACTGGAAAAGAGGCATTCCATCTTAGTCCTCAGAGATGCAAACGCGTCTGCATTTTAATTCTTGATCGAGAGTGAATATGTATCGATGGCCCACAGCAACCACTCACTATCAGGTGGACTGTGTGCTTGTTTGTGCGTGCGTGGGTGCACACCTGCTTGCGTGCGTGCATGCGTTCGTTCCCTGGATCGTATTCATGACCTGGAATTATATTTTATTTTCCAGATTTTTATTGTATTACGGTGGTAGAGCCACGCAGCAGCTTTTGCTGTTGCACGTATGGGCCGGCTCGAGCCGGGTTAGTACCACGACCTCACAGAATACCGGCATGAAGTGGAAGCTCTGCTTTTGCATTTCGTCTGGTGAGTGCAGGTGACCGGAGGCCCAATTCTCCCCCCCCCCCCATCAACATGGTAGCGGAACTAAATAATAGACTACCCCAGGAGGGTACCAGCACACCTGGAGAATCCCTCGCTGAGCATCCAGGACCATGCTACTCCACTCCTGAGCGTGGGTGCTCAGGCTGCCCCGCGTATTCTGGGGGGGCAAAATTCCGCTCAGAACAATAACTGCCAACAAGACCAAGGCGATCCCTGCCACGGTATCCGTTTCTGCAACATCAGAGGACTTCACTCGAACCTAAACGCCGTCCACTACCATCTCGAGAAGGCGAAGCCGGCCTTGCTCTTTCTGACCGAGACGCAGGTGTCCTCTCCGGCTGATACTTCGTATCTCTACCCAGGGTACAAATTGGAACACTCCTTTGTGCCTCGGGCTGGAGTTTGCGTATACGTCAGAGAGGACATCTGTTCTCGACGCCTCGGCAGTCTTGAAGGTTTGGACCTATCCATCCTTTGGCTGCGCGTAGATAGCGACGACCATCCGCGCGTCTACGGGTGCCTCTATAGGTCCCATAACGGTAATGCCGAAAGAGACCGACTCATCGACCACGTCCAAATGGCTACAGATTCCTTACTACAACAGGTCCCATCCGCAGAGATCGTGATCCTTGGCGATTTTAACGCCCACCACGCCGAATGGCTCGGTTCACGTTTAACTTTTTCGTTCACGTTCGACTTTGCCTTGGCATATGGTCTGACACAACTGGTTACTTCGCCTACGCAGATTCCAGATGTGGAGGATCATACACCTTCCCTGTTGGACCTTCTGCTGACCTCTCATCCGGACGGATATAAGGTTCCCGTCGATGCCCCTCTCGGCTCTTCGGACCATTGTCTGATCCGGAGTGTGGTGCCACTCACGCTCCCCTCGCGGTTGCGTTCTGCAGGTTGCCGCCGTGTTTGGCATTACAGGTCGGCGGATTGGGACGGAATGCGGTCATTCTTTGCATCCTACCCATGGGGACGGGTTTGCTTCTCGCCAGATGATCCCAGCGCTGTTGCTGACTCTGTCACTGATGTGGTGCTACAGGGAATGGAACTGTTTATTCCATCATCTGTGGTACCCATCGGAGGCAGATCTCAGCCTTGGTTTGGTTGCTCCTGTAAGACTGCATTACGCAGTAAGCAGGAGTGCTATCAGGCCTGGGCTGAGGCTTCGGCGGCTCGGGATGTAAACACCAGCATGCTTAAAAAGAAGTATAACTTCGCCTCCAGGTCTTTCAAAGAGTTATTGCCAAGGCAAAGTCAGAGCACATAGGCAGAATTGGCGAGAAACTAGTTCGCCTTCCTTCGGGAACCCGTGCATTCTGGTCTCTCGCCAAGCCTTTCCAAGGGAATTTCTGTAAGCCATCACTACCATCTCTGCACAGGAGGACGAGTCACTGGCCCACGCCGCAAAGAGAAAGCCGACCTTTAGGCTCCCTTTGCGTCCAACTCGACTCTTGATGACGGGGAACACACCGCCGACCATCCCGCGGTGTGAGTGCTCCATGCCGGATGTGCGGTTCTCACAGCGCTCGGTTCGCAAAGCACTCCTCTCCCTGGACATCCACAAGTCGAGTGGGCCTCACAGAATCCCCCCAATTGTGCTGAGGACGTGTGCTCCGGAGTTGGCACCGGTTCTAACGCGTCTTTTCCGGTACTCCTACTCTCTAGGCGTAGTCCCGAAATCATGGAAGACAGCTTTTGTCCAACCGATCCCTAAAAAAGGCGACCGCTCCGACCCGTCCAACTACAGACCTATCGCCATCACCCCCTTGTTCTCCAAAATAATGGAGTCCGTTATAAACTGCCAGCTCATGCGGTACATTGAGGACCACCAGCTGATTAGTGACCGCCAATACGGTTTTCATCGGGGTCGATCAGCTGGTGATCTTCTGGTCTACCTGACTCATAGATGGGCGGAGGTAGTAGAGTCCAAGGGGTTGGCATTGGCCGTTAGTTTGGACATTGCGAAGGCTTTCGATCTGGTTTGGCACAAAGCGCTTCTTTCGAAGCTCCTTCCTATGGGCTTCCCGAGAAATTGTGCAATTGGATCACCAGCTTTCTTGCAGATCGGAGCATCAAGGTCGTTGTAGACGGTGCATGCTCCGACTACAAGCCTATTAACGCTGGTGTTCCACAAGGCTGAGTGCTATCACCAACGCTGTTTCTTCTGCATATCAATGATATGTTGCAAACCGGTAGCATTCATTGCTATGCGGATGACAGCACTGGTGATGCTCTATACACCGACCGTGCCAATATTTCTTGGGAAAACGTCGCCGAGTACCGGAACATACTTGTGTCTGAAGTCGAGTCTTTGCTAAACAAAGTCTCGGATTGGGGGCGACTAAATCTAGTCCAGTTTAATCCTCAGAAGACACAAGTTTGCGCGTTTACCGCTAAAAAGAACCCCTTTATCGTGTCTTCTCAGTTTCAAGGTACTCCCCTTGTTGCCTCAGCCAGTATTGGAATCCTCGGCGTCGACATATCGAGTGACGTGCAGTTTCGTGGTCACTTGGAAGAGAAGGCCAAATTGGCCTCTAAAAAGCTTGGCGTGCTCAGCAGAGCGGGACAGTATTTCATGCCGGCACAACGCCTGCAACTTTACAAGGCGCAGTTTCGGCCTTACATGGAATACTGTTCCCATCTCTGGGCTGGGGCTCCCCAGTGCCAGCTCCTTCCACTTGACCGCATCCAGCGCAGAGCGGCTCGAATCGTCGACGACCGAGTCCTTTCCGATCGGCTCGATTCATTGGCGCTGCGAAGAGATGTTGCATCTCTTTGCATTTTCTTTCGCATTTACCACGGGGAGTGCTCTGAGGAATTGTTCGGATTAATCCCAGCCGCCAAATTTCACGAACGCACATCGCGGCAGAACTCCCGATACCATTCACACCATCTGGATGATTGACGGTCCACCACTGTGCGATTTAGAATATGTTTTCTTCCTCGCACAACTTCCTTGTGGAATAGTTTACCACCAGCGATTTTTCCGGACCGATACGACTTAGGGACCTTCAAGAAAAGAGCCTACTCCTTTTTAAAAGGCCGGCAACGCATCTGCAATTCCTCTGGTTCCCCTGGTGTTGGTCGGTAGTATCAATGGGCGTTCCTCAGGGCTCGATTCTTGGCCCATTCCTGTTCTTGATCTATATTAATGACTTACCTTATCTTGTAGGGGACAATCACGATATAGTATTATTTGCTGATGATACTTCTTTAATTTTCAAACTCAAACGGCAGTCAATTAATTATGACGATGTAAATAATGCTCTATCTAAATTAGTACATTGGTTTAACGCCAACAATTTGCTCTTAAACGGCAATAAGACAAAATGTATTAAATTTACAATACCTAATGTAAAACATTCGAATACCAATGTGCTCTCAAATGGGGAGGAGTTGAGTCTTGTGGATACCACTGTTTTTCTTGGTATTACTATTGACGCTAAACTTCAATGGGGCCCCCATATATATAAATTAGCAAGTAGACTTAGTTCTGCAGCATATGCTGTAAGAAAGATTAGAAGTCTCACAGATGTTGAGACAGCTAGATTAGAGTATTTTAGTTACTTTCATAGCGTAATGTCTTATGGAATTTTGCTATGGGGTAATGCGACTGATTTTGAAGCCATATTTATTTTGCAAAAGAGAGCCGTACGAGCGATTTATAACCTAAATTGTAAAGAGTCCCTTAGAGAAAAATTTAAAGAAATAAACATATTAACTTTGGCATCGCAATATATTTATGAAAATGTAATTTATGTACATAAAAACATAAATAGCTTTAATAAGAATAAGGATGTTCATACTATAAACACTAGGTACAAACATAAGCTTGCAATGCCAGTTACTAGACTCCACAGAATCAGTAATTCATTTATGGGGCAATGTATACGCTTTTACAACAAAATCCCAGAACATGTTCAAAGTTTGTCAGTAAACAAGTTTAAAAGTTTTATAAACAAAAAATGTACAAAAAGGGTTATTATAATATCAAGGAATACATGCATGAAAATAACCCCTGGGAATAGGGTGATCGCCACCATGCTGGTTCTATGAAAATTCATTTAAAAATTGTATAAACAAAATTATTGTTAAGTGAAATATGTTTTAAAAAAATCCCGCTGGGTTTCTTGCTGGTTCTTCCCAGGACAGAGGTATTTTTCGAACCAGTGGTAAATAAAAAATGACTTTCAATAAGTATTATTATGTGATCAATATTGAATAAAAATCATTCATTCATTCATTCATTCATTCGTTGCACTTGTTCATGGGTGGCGGTAGTCACTTACCATCAGGTGAGCCGCATGCTCGTTTGCCCCCTCTCCTATAAAAAAAAAGACACGTCTCAGGTTAGCCAAGACCAATGGCAAAACCTTCAACGCCGATGATGTTGTTTAATCAATAGGTAAAAAAATTAATTGACAGTTTCAATAGTGCCTGCATCCAGGGATTGCCCATGTACAATACAGTAGATATTGGATACTTGTATCGAATGTGTCAAGGCATTAGTTTAAAACGAAGAAAAAACGTGGAAACGTTTTCAGCAATCAACTAAACTGTACACGCTAGAGTTGAACACACATTTCTCAGCACCGTACGTGCAACACGCGACGTACGCGCCGCATTTACTGATGGTCTCGCATGTTGCACATACGCGCCGTACGCAAATATTTAGTATTGCCAACTGTTGCAGTTTTAGCTAACCATCGATGTGAAACAGTACAGTGACATTGATTAAGCTATGGAAAAAAATGTTGTAATAGCCTGCTTATTAGCAGAGGAAGAAGAAAATAAAATTAGAAGAAAAGAAGATTCTGAATTCACAATATTCATTTAAAAAGGCAGGTCATGTAAGTTGCATGTCTTGTCTGACGAATCATTGTTGCCTACACAATAGAAATAAATACTCCTGAAATGAAGTAAAAATACATTTCGAAACGTGTAAAGTGATCATCTTGCCACTAATTGAAAATTAATTCTACTGAACCACTAGAACTAAAAGCAATATTTCTCCCGCAGAAGAAGAGTCAACCACCAGTTTTAGTGGAAAATCCACAATAAGTTAACAACATTAGACAACACTAAGTATCAGCACGCGCCGAACGTGTCGTATTATTTGACGTCATCAGCATGCCTCCTTCAATATTCGGATACCTACCGCATTTTATGGAACACTGCGCTTACGGTACGGGTGAAATGTGCGAGGTTTCATATGATTTCATACAACGAATTTTAAAATGCGGCGCGTAAGGCGCGTGCTGCACGTAAGGTGCTGAGAAATGTACGTTCACCTTATCACGGCATTCACTCTTCGTAACGTATCCATGTACGAATTGAAGATATGTCGGTTACACGGCTCCAATCACAACACAACACTAGAAAACCAACAATTGTAATTTTGCACAAATATTACGTCGGGCTGGGTTTGAATCCAAGGCCCGCAACGCCAAGTAAGATGAATAGGCCCCGCGCTAAGCGTATATGATTTTAATAAATTAAAAACAAATGTAAGCTCTGCGAAAATATAGATTGATTCAAACTGTGACAGAATGGTGGTCATGGCGCCGAGGGCAGGCTTTAGGAGACGGCATTTTAAAAAAGAAAAGTCAGCAAAAAGTTACAATAACTACTAAAAGTAAACATTTATCTAGTATTAGTAATTAACTCTAAGTTTGCCTTAAGTTTGCGGGAAAATGGCCAATGTTCATTGGCAGTCTGCACTGCTAATACAAACATTGAACTAAGTAGCATTAAACCATATATGATTTTTAATTAGACATATTCTTTGTAAACTGTTGTATTATATAAGCCTATTAAAAAATAAAATATTTTTTACACAAAAATTTTATAAGTGGAGAAATAATAAACAACACAACACACCTAGGGTTTTTTTTTAAATTACACATTTGGCGAATTCGATTTAATCACCGCTTAATTACTAGTACCAGGAGTCTAACGCCTTCGATGCGGCTACCAATCGGTGTTCTGGATATTTTGCATCAGGTATAAAGAGATTATTATTTATTTTTTTATATATACCGAGGTCTACTTTTAAAATGCAAATCTAAGGTACGCCGTGTTAAACTTTACCAATCCACACAAAACGTTTAAATTCTCGCCAAATTTAGTAACTAACCACTAGCATAAATAAATCAAACTCTGTCTTTACCGTGTTAATATATAAATTTATATCAAATTAAAAATCCCGCTTAAATGTGATTTTGTAAAATCTTGGCAAAAATTCAAATAGGTAAATATTTATAAAAGCCGTTTGTCTTAGTGGCTTTGCATTTAATAAATTGTTTTAACATTATAGGAATATTAATAGAGCAAAAATTCAATTTTTTAATGTATGTTCCCTATTTTACTTTTTAATAAGTGATATGAATATTTAAACATGTAAATATTAATATAGGTTTACAGTAGTAAAATAGGTATTGTGCGTCATATTTGTGCAAATATGTAAATACTTTTATCGTAGAGACATGAAATTAAAAAATCAGCTTTCCTGGATAACATTTTAATGAAAATCGTAAACACGGTAGTCTGAGTAAAACTTTCAAGCAATACGGACAGAGATTTGAACATTTTAAAATCAAATAACTGTTAAACAATGATAAATACGTTTATTTATTTTGATTATACCCTTCCTCTCTGCACCGACTTGTGGTTATACACCGAATGTAGCTCAGCACCCGACTCTTAAATCTTTGGAAAACTTTGTACCACTTTTTAAGCATATTACGCGCACGGAGGAGTGTGATATTTGACATAGTTTATATAGAGAAGTTCAGAAAGCTAAAATTAAATAAACTAAAATTATTTAAAACACTAGCTTTACCCGCGACTTAACTCGCATAGAATAATTTTAGTAATAAATTTTAAAATTTTTTGTTATAAGTACCGTATATACTTTCATATTCATTTCGTAAAACGTTGTTATTTCGACATTAAAACGGACACTTAAATATTATTTATTTGTATAGATGTGTTACAAATACACATTATCAAACACATAATATTCTGTGGTCAAACAGTAGCACAGAGTAGAAATTATCGGCAAATAATTTTAAAGTGTTGGCAACAAATAATTACTGACATATTGACTGAATGAGCTGTGAACTTTGTTTGATTTCAAATGTTCATTTTTCAATAGCGTGTGGAGTGTAAGTCAAGGAAATTTTTTTTAAATTCTATTTATTAGAGCTATGCTTTATTACTTATTATTGTGCATTTGAAAGTGAAATACTGCTTGCTTAATTTACAAACATAAAAATTTCATGTGTTATGGTCGAATTTCGACTACTGGACGACCGCTATAAAAATATTATATATTTTTATATTTTTTTAGTTTGTTTTAATTATGCAAGTCCCGCCTCTTAAAACGTAGTTATAACATGCTTTTTGTCTCTGGGATTATTTGCAGGGAAAATGTCTTATTTTTAAAGTTGTTTTAACAACATATTCAAATCTTGGATGAAAGGGTCAAATTTTAATTAAAATTAGGTTTCTATTTGAAAAATTAAAATTGCCACAGTACCTAAATTTTATTGTTTAGTAGGTAATGATTAATTAATGTTATGGTTAAAATTTTATTTCGTTACGTATGTGTACGTAACCTACCAAATTTATCTAGCCAGAATGCCAGAAAGTTTTACTCAAGGTAGTAAGTTACAATTTTTACTAAAATGACATGTACTTGGCTATTATAAAATATAAGACATTGATGTTTAATTAAGCTTAAGTTAATTAAATGTAAAAAGTAAGTTACAGACTATATACATCCAACTGCTAGGCACAGGCCCCATCTCATTTCTGATAGGGTTATGAAGCAATTACTTCGTCGCCTCAATAATCGTTAACATATTATTTATAAACAATGTCTCTCACTGTCCGTACATTAACACCTATTTTCTATTGCAAACCCAATTTTAAAGAACTATATCAAATTTATTAAAGAACAATAACAGTTATTGTAATTGAACAATCAAAAATTTCATAATGTAAAACAAATATCAGATACTATATGAATAAAAAAATCTCCACCAAAAATAATGTGCAGTTAGTTATAAATTAAATTAACACAGTGCATTACACGCTCATGTTGAAAAAAAAACATATAAGTACAAATTTAATCACTCCAAATCTCTTCAGGTGACTATAATTTACCCTGTACGTATTTATACATTAAGAAAGATAAGAAAACTATAAGATAAACTATAACTAACTATAACTATAAGAACTATAGAATACACACTTACAACAGTATGAAATGAAATTTATTTTATAACGATATCTGCAGTATATATTTAAACGATCGGATAACCTTACCATAAGCAACACATGTATCAAACGTAAAATAAGATAGTATCACTGAACGATAAATAATATGTTTATGAATTCATATAATACTTTAAATAAAATCAGTCTCTTTACAGTCAATATAGCCTTGGATAGATTTAAGATTTAAATTTTTTATGTTTATTGTTTTATAATGAACTAGAAAGTATGCTATGTATTTATTTAAATATAATAACATTAACATACAGGGTTATTTTTGAAATATTAAAAAGGACAGAACGTTTGAGAGATTTTTTTAAATTTTTCTTCACCATTTGCCTTACCTACATTACTTATTCTGAACCTTCTCTGCAAATTTGGCCGGTTATTGCAAAATAACCCTGCATTAACAAATCAATTTTTTACTATATTATTATTCATATCGAACTACCCAAATGACAATTGTCAAAGATTAAATAATATGAAAATTCGACAAACTTTAAAAAAAATGATTATTGGCTATAAATATAGAGAAATGGAATCTATGTGATCCTTAATTACATAGTTTAAATTGGTATATTATAAAGAAAATCATGTTTTTCATGAGACTTAATTTTTTAACATTCTTTGTTAATCACAGATAGCTAACCAAATAGATATAAGAACTATAAGGCAGTCCTTGTCGTTGCCACATCAGGCAGGTGACTTATATCACCAGCGCGCAATTTTTTTTCATTTAGTATTAGCCGAAACGTTGAAATTGAATTTATTCATTTAGATTTCTGTGTTAGTTGCACACATTAAATTTTACCTTGATAAACTTATAAGTTACGCAAAATAATTTTAACTTAATTTGCGTAAATTAAGTATTACATAATACATATACCATTTAAGCTCCTTTTCTAGTCCTTGTTCTACTTGGTCATTATTCAAGATCAATTTTTCAAGTCAATGCGGACACTGAACTAATTTGCTCTGTTAGTTCAATTTGGTCTTCAGGTTTAATCAGTCTTTTGAAATTAATTTATTCTAACATAAGATTAAGATTGTTAAAATGTTATAAAATTTTGAACTTTTTGAATAAAGAAAATACTTTGACTATGGGAATGAACTCTTAATTACTAAATTCACAAATACGCAGAACCCTAGAAAGATAATCTACATCAACAGAATGTAGAAACTAAATATTGCTATCTAATTTATAGTGTATCAATAGTGTCGACTGTCAAAATATAATTCAAATGATGAGGTATGAAAGAAAATCTGATCAGATGCTTGCGCGTGGATTTCAGATTTTAAGCACATCTCTTAGAGCAGAAGAACATGTTAAAAAGGTTTAGGATTTATTGACCAATCAATGTACAATTACATTTATTTTTATTTATTTATTTAATGATACATAAAACATATTACAATAGTGCATAGTTACTATTCAGCACCATTAAACCGCAAAACGGTTTGTATTGGTGTTTGCATCATCATCTGGACCTCATCTAAACATTGACGAGCAGCTAATGGAATTTCGAAATCTCCATTTGCTGTAGATAATGGTCATGTATAAAAAGTCTACTCTTCGTCCAAAAGACGCAGAATGACTAAAATGATATGCGTACACTACAAAAAGTCTGTGAGAAATAAAGAATGTGAGAAAATAGCAATTTCATTAAAAGTCACTGCTGAACAAATTGTCCACGGCTCTTCAATGGAAAGTCACAAAAAAGTACTAAGCCATCACCATACAGTCGACTTCCTGCGTATCTTAACAACAGTGCGATGTAGCTCCGGTAAGAAACTTTGCCAGTGAAAATCTCACCGCAACACGTTTTTTTTCATAGTGTTAACAAAGTGTTATCGGCTTATAATCGGTACTAATACACTTACACCCGTATTCACAAACAGAAGTATAACGTCACACAGTACAGAAAACTTAATCATAAATAACACTTGAGTGACGATCGACACTGTGCGATCATAATGAACACACAGTTAAAGTAGCTCGCTAGCTACTTTGCGCTGCACGTAGTGCGGCAAATTGCGACAAATCAACACAAATGTGAAACAAGTACCGATTATTGATTATTTTTGTTTTATTGTTTCAGTGATTTCAATTTTTTACAGGACTTCTTCACCCGTGAGGACTAAGCTGGAATGCCTCGTATAAAGGATCTCCGGTTCCCTACACTCACCATACGAAACACAGCAGCATTAAGCTGCTATTTTACGCTGGTATTCTGTGAGAGCGTGGTCCTTTCCCAGTCGAGCCGACTCATTCGTGCTACAACTAAGATATAGCTGAAGCATGGCTCTACCACGTATAAATCAAAATAATACACGTAACTGTATCATTTTGATTGATGTGTCTACATATATTTGAATTCCAGTGTCTAATAATAATCTATGTGTGTGGCTTGATGCAATAAATGTTTCTTTATTTCTTTCTCTCTTTCATGCATATATAAATATTATCATTCTTATATTATCGTTATAATCATAAACATAGGCAGAGACTACGGACTTTGAAAGCCATTTGGCATGATCCTGACACATTTCTCTCGCTTCTTTCACATCCATATATCTATATGTATACATTTTTTCGATTAAAGATGCTCTAATTTTGGCCCGTCAATCATATATCACCAATTTGGTTGGTAAACTTCCACATAGGGCGACCCTTGCCGACTATCGCACTCACTTCTGCAGCATAAATTCGTTTTGTCATCTCATTCTTCATTTATTATTTCTAGGTGGCCGGTAGGGCTACGATGGCTATCCGAGTACAGAATCAGAGTACGAAACCTATCCAACTGCAGAGTGGTGTAAGACAGGGTGACGTTATATCCCCGAAACTCTTCACCGCTGCATTGAAGACGTTTTCAAACTTCGACCGAGAGGTCAATCGACGGATTCAACTCGGCTGGGCAGCGTTCGGGAAATTAAGGTACATCTTCTCGTCAGGTATACCTCAAAACTTGAAAACGAGCCTGTACAACCAGTGCGTGTTGCCAGTGCGTCCCCCTCCACTTGATGGAGTGACGACCTGGTAAGACATGCACGAAGTCGATGGATGCAGGTGGCTCAGGGCCGTGCTTTGTGGCATTCCTTGGGGGAGGCCTATGTTCATCAGTGGACTTGTGAAGGGCTGTAATGGTGATGATGATGAGGTGGCCAAGCTAACGAAGAATTCCTTTCTTAATCCTGGTCAAAATATCTTGCAAACCACCTTTTCTCTTATCACACAATTTTTTAGCCTCTCTTTCAGAGTCACCCCATACTTCTTAATGACCTAATTTCTTTAACATAATTTTTAATATATCATATTATCTTCAAAAAATTTTCTCGAAAAATGCGATAGATTATTGTAGCAAAGAAAAATATTTGTATTGTTTTCTTAACATATTGTAGTTTTTGTTGATTTTAAGAGGATTTTGTGATTTTGTATAAATTTTAAATATTCATTATAAGCAAGTAAGATCCTAAGTATTAGGTGGTTAAAAGTACATATAAATTAGAAAAACGCTAATAATTATGTCTCTAGGACGTAAGATCATTTTAAATGTCATTTGGCACAACATGATTATCTTTCCAGGGTTAATGACCATTAAATTAAAATTATTTAATAAACATTGACTTAGAGCCTGTCCAGAAAGCGCGTTTTACGCGCGTATCCACTGCGCGTAGGCACTCGCGCGTTCTCGAGATACTAGAGCTACATACATGCCGTCCAGATGCTCTCGCGCGTTACCTCACACGCGCGTAAAACGCTTGCAATGAGCGGGACTCTCGACTCGCTGTTTTACGCGCGTGCGCCGCGCGAGTCGAGATACTCCGGCGCCATTGCTGCGTCCAGTACTACGCGCGTGTCCGTGGCGAGTGGACGTATTCGGTTCAAAATGGAGCGTGATAACTTTGACACGGAACTTTTTATTGACGAAATTGAGAAAAGGGTAGCTATATGGGATATGGAATCATCAGATTATTCTAATAGAATCATTAAACGTAGGAACTGGGAAGAAATAGTAGAAATTTTTTGTGAAGCTGGTGATTCCGAGGAGAAAAAAAAAACTTTAGGTAAGTAAATAATATTTTATTAAATAATAATATTCCTTGCACATATTTTACATTAATAAACTATATCATTTTATCTTGCCAAGGGAGTTTGTCTTCGTTAACAAAATAATCAGCAAATCTATCTCTTGTATTCAATGATCTCGCATTAGGCCTCACTGCCTCAGTGTTCAAATTAATCAGAGATGTTTCGTAAAGTGTGATCATACCTGTAGCCATCCCTTAACCTTACGTAGTTATGGAGAACACAACAAGCCTTAATGATATTTTCTGCAAATTCTATGTCTACATTCAACGGTCTATGAAATATTCTCCATTTATTTACTAAGATGCCAAAGCAACATTCAATGTAACGCCGGGCTCTGGATAAGCGATAGTTGAAAATTCTTTTTTTAGTTGTTAGAGATTTACCGCAATAAGGGCGCATTATATTTTCAGACAGACTAAACGCCTCATCTCCTACTATGACATGAGGTAAGGGGGTTGTATCTGTTTGCGATATTGGCTTTGGATCTGGGATATCTAAAGTTTTCTCGACAAGTTTTTTATATAAAATAGAGTCTCTAAAAATTGTGGAGTCATTACTTTTTCCATATGCGCCTATGTCCACTGCAATAAAACAATAATTTGCATCGCATACGGCCAACAAAACAGTTGAAAAGTAACTCTTATAGTTATAAAAAAGAGATCCAGAATCATTAGGTTTTATAATACGGATGTGCTTGCCGTCAATGGCGCCGATGCAATTTGGAAAATTTGTGTATTTTTGAAATTGTTTCGAAATTTCTTTCCATTCAGCCTTCGTTGGTTCTCTCATTACTATATTTTGCAGTTTGTTCCATATGACGTAACAGGTTTTCTGTACTATTTCGATAACTGTAGACTTTCCTAATCTGTAGGCATAATGCAGGTCCGCAAAATAACATCCTGTAGCCAAATATCTGAAAAGAAAGTTACATAAGAATTATTATTTTATTCTAATCTTTTTATTGTTTACAGGTACTTTATTGCAGAAGAAGTGGAAAGGGTTGCGTGATGGCTTTGTAAGAGAAATGAAGAAGAAGAAAACCACACCGTCTGGATCAGGAGCCTCCGGCAAAGCCAAATATATTTATTTTGAACGTTTGATGTTCCTCGAAAGATCGACACGGAATAAAAGAACTGAGAGCAACATCAACACCGCGTCTATTGCAGCTGAAGAACAAGAGTTTTCGGGCGATGGGGAAGATGTAATGAGACCTCCACGTAGTCAGGCGAAAAAGAAGAAAAACCTAAATGCGGCCGACGAAGAATTTCTCTCCATCATAAAAACAAATTTAGCATCTGGAAATCAGCCACAGACATCAAACCAAATGGAGTCAGATGATGACAAACTATTTTGTTTGTCCTTACACAAAGAGCTTCTTAAAGTACCAGAGGAAAACAGACTTCAAACAAAAATTGAATTAATGAAAGTACTTCAAGCTCAACAAGCTCTGTGTCTTAAACCTGCAGCTGCTCGTTCCGACTACCAACCTTCGACACAATGTCATTACCAAACAGGAATGACACAACGTGGACAGACAGATTATTTTGGAGAAACAGGATATACCGCAACAGACCCTTCAACATCTTCGTTTCCACCTGCAACCTTTTCGACTTACAATCGAGGTTATTGCACTGCGTCACGACCACCAAAGACGTCTAGCTACAAAAACCCATCACCGGCATCTACACAAGATTCCAATGAATCTGAATTAATGGAACTATACGATAATTAAATTAAATGTTAAGTACCTACCATATTATATAAGAATGATTCCTAATTTTGTTAATTTTGTTCAAATTTTTATTTTTGTTAATTGGGTCTTAGTTTATAATTACTAAAGCAATAAAAATATTACCTCAAAGTAATCACGAGTTTTTCTTCTGCAGAAACAGTATCCGCACCACATAATTTTGACATGGAGTCAAATCTTCTTTGATAATTTCTAGTAAATCATCAAACGATGCTACTGACATCCGAAAGTAGTTGAAAAACTTTTCACTATATTCTCTGAGTTTTGGGTATAAAGTTATATACATACTATGCGTCATTCTGTCACGTAGAATGGGATGCACGTTAAATCGTCGACTTTCTTCGTTTACAACGTCTCCATCGACGGTATGCAAGCCACAACACAACCGCTGTAGCCGAGTCCATGTTTATAACTGACCAAATCCGTCTCATCTCATGCGCGCGTAAGAACGCGTGATTTCGCCGCATCTGGACGCAATACAAATCAAAACGCGCGAGTGGACGCGCGCGTAAATCGCGCTCTGGACAGGCTCTTAGTATCTTATGAAACAGGATTATATATGTTATACAATATTTATGCATAAGTATTATATAACATAAATATTTACGGAAACTACCAGAAAACAATTAGGTACATTTCTTAACTAAAAAATGAGATCGTGTAACTTTAGGTGCGGTTGAAGTAAAACTTATTAATATTAATATATATTAATAATTATATTCGTTACGAATCTATTTTTAATGTTATGTAATGTTATATTTTAGTATTTTTGATTTATTAATATTTTTTACTTATTAATAAAATATTTTTCAATAAAAAGCATTTTCAGTAGTACTCAACAATATAAAAAGTGAATAGAAATAAATTTAAGTATAATGTAAAATGTCTGAAAATTGTATAATATATGTATATATGTATAACAACGCATATACTCAGGAAATACTATGGTCAGTGACTGCCTTTATAAATGCAAAAAGATCTGTGAGAGATACCCTTAAGTCCCGGATAGGTTTACTTCAACAATAGAGAAGGCAACATAATTTATATCATTCAGATATTTCACTAACAGCAAGATTACCGTGACAAATTTTTGTATAGTATAATATTTGTTTTATACACAATGAGCTTTCTTCTGGAAATCGATATAAATGAATCACGAAGGCGGGCGGGCCTTACTTGTAGTTGTAATGTGTAGAGACATATGCTTGTGTGCTTCAACTGCATGTAGCGTTAGCCAGCTCATTATATTTGAACAAAGTAATATAAGTTACCTATATGTACGTTTAATTTTATAGCAAAATAAAATTATTTTTCGTTTACAACATAAGGAATTTATATACATTTTAATCACAGTTTAGATATTGGTAACTTTGCATGAATTCATATTTTCTTCTGTAAATTATACGACTTATATAGTGATAATTTTACGGCCCTAATAAACAAAACGTAATGAGAAACACACAATTACATATTGCAATCAAACTAAGCAGCAGAGCTTAGAAAAGAACACATACATTAATTATTTTCTTACACCCACCCACTGCCAGCAACTTTTCTCCATTTATTTTCCGTTCTGATGGTACTCGATGATAATTGACTCTCGAACTTACACACTAATACAATGTGCACCTACATTTTCAAGTAAGATCAACCCGCCAATGTAAGATAAAATATTGTGTTTTTAGTAAAAACATTATTGTAAGAATGTTAATATTAAATCGGCATGTCTTTTATCGTTTTGATTTAATTGCATGAAATAAATAATTTAATCCGTGTTTAATACTCATACTAGCACCAAACTTTTCATATAAATATTCAATTTCATTGTCATTACCATTGTAAGTCAACTGATTGACCTAGACTTCTGTCCAGGATTCCAACATTATTCATATATCATATAATTTTGAAATATAAAATATATTTTAACATTAAGGGAATGGAAGTATTACATTTAAATATTTTAATAATGGAATGATAAAATTCAGTACTTAGGGTGAAATCAGCAAGAGCAAAACTTTCTGTCCTGCTTTGCTTGCAGTTTCTGTAACGACTGACGCCGGCGCCCCGACGCACACAACATTGCATATTCCACCGATGTTTCCATTCTGAAATAACGATCATTTTTCTATTTATGTTTTTTCCTCTTTGGACTAATACTGATAAAATAAAGTTTTATCAAATGCAATTCAAATCTAACACAGGGACGACAATTAGAAAATACCAGAAATATGAGCATGGCTTTAAAGACCATGAATAGAGTGTGATTAACCATCTGGGGCTTAATCATCATCACCTCCAGGTGGAATAGTAGTCAATTACTGCCTTATAATAAGTAGAAAAGCAATAAGTAGCGCCACTATTATAAATAAGTTTGCAGACTGAATTTAGGCCAATTGCTCCGTAGGGTCTCGCTTAAGTATGCTTTGTTTGCTTAGAAGATGAATTTACACAGAGCCGTAGTAACAGAGGTTAAGCGCTCGATGTAAATTTCACAGTACGCGAGTAACCCATGTTCTATCTCGGCGATCACGAATGAAATTGCTAATTACAATTTTAAGGGCTAATTTATAATGTGCTTTGCGGTGGTGGCACACATCTTGAGGAAACTTGCATGTCTTAGGAATTAAAAAATATTTTCGAAGAAGCACTAAAATCTTCTCAGAAATGAGAGGAAGCCTGCACCCAATAGTGGGACGTATAAAGGCTGTAACTTAACATCTTTTATTTTAAAGAAGCTTACAGTAAGCAGTGGCATAACATAATCCTGCCCATTGTTATTCTAGATAAATAGTTTCTCTGTTCTATATTCTATAAACCAAAATGGCTACAATTTGATTCTGGAATGTACTCTTAATTGGTTTTACAGATTTGTGTACAATCATACATAGGCTGGCTAGATCATTTCTTGTCATTATTATAAAATTAGCCATAATTACGGCTATAATACCGAAAATTTTAATTGAATCGTCGTCAATAAAGGTAACGGAAAACAAACTTTTAAGAATACTATTTAGTGTTACTGTTTATTTCTCAAATATTGCAATGAAAACATTCTGATCTAGTGATTTTTTAATGTTCTAGTCTAGCCAAAATATGTAGTCTGACTCAGTATTAAGAAACTTATTGAAATAAGGGTGAGAAACGAGCACACAGTTCACTTGATGGTAATAGTGGACTCAGTAGGTAGAATACTGTTATTTACATCTATCTTCGATTAAGAATCAAAATGCTAATAAGTTGTCACTCCTAAGGACTAAGATGGAATGCCTTATTACCAGTAAAAAGTTTCCCAATTCTCGCCACTCACCACACAAAATGCAACAGCATTATGCTGCTATTTTACGAGCATGGTCCTATGGTCCATGGTTCTGGGTCAAGTTGACTCATTCATACTACAACCATAATATGCTGTAATGCAGCATCTGACTAATACATTATGACAAAGTTGATATTTATCAGAGCACTGTAAAGACACTAATTGATAGTTATCACTTCCAAGTGTTATGTTTTGTGTTAGTCTCCATTTACTTGAAACTGCATTGAAGCCTACCTCTGATCTTATTGCATAATGGAAAAGTATCCATCCATTACAGTCTATAAAAGTCCACTGCTAAGAATAAGCCTACCCCATAGAATTGCCTCATAGCTCATTGCTTGACAGGCGGGTTGACAACCGCAGTTTTTATTATTTTGATTTGTTATCCGGAAGATGCTGCTGCCAACCTCGTGTTTCAGTTACCCTCTGTCGCCTTTTACGACACCCACGTGACGATATGGGGCAGTGTATATTCTTACACCACTACTACACGGTTGCCTTCGCTCAAAGCACTGTGACATGGCCAGTAGACTTGATTATTTCCAGCAGTACTTAGTAAATGTCACCGTGATTGAAATGGCCTAGAGAATATCATCAGAAACTTGCATACCTGTACATTATTTTATCAAGAAGAATTTCAATCGCTCGATCAATATTCTGTCCAGTTTTGGCACTTGTTTCTAAATATGGCAAATTATAGTTTTTTGCAAATTCTCTTGCACGGTTCTGGTTCACCAGTCTTTTCTCTTGCAAATCACATTTATGACCGCACAGAACAATGTCAGGATCATCGCTCAAACTGTGTGTCTGAAAAATTCAATTGAATACTTACTCCTAGGAGTTGGTGCTTAAATATGTGGAATGTTTGTACTCACATGCTAAATGTATCTTTCCCTATGTTAAAGCCGAACGTCCACTGCGAACTAAACTATGTGAAAACTAGGCTCAGGAAACTAAGCTAATCTAACCTTGAAAATTGTTGCACGTCCCCGGAAAAATAAGCTAAAACAAACAACACTAAGCGAAAGGCGCCAGAGGGTAAGGTAAGGGGGTGAGAGGCGCTTAGCTTTTCGGGTCGGCCTACACAACTAAGTTTTTTTTTAAATAGAATAAGGGTGATAAACGAGCACACAATCCACCTGATGATAAGTGGATACTGTGACCCATAGACATCTACATCTATCCTCAATAAAGAATCAAAATGCAGATGCGCTGCCACCCATGAGTACTAAGATGGATTGCCCCTTTACCAGTAAAAAGGGTCTCCGGTTCTCTACACTCACCATACAAAACACAGCAGTGTTAAGCTGCTATTTTACGCTGGTATTTTGTGAGAGCGTGGTCCTTCCCCGGGCCATTCCATTCGTGCTACACCTATACGTCTAATATAGTTGAAGCATGGCTCTCCAGGTATAAAAGTTTGACTTAGTTTGGCTATTTTACCTAGCTTAGCTGGCATAGTTTGCGGTGGACGCACATGTATGAAAAACCGGCTCAGCTATGTGGGGTAAGATAAACTAAGTTAGTTTAGTTTGCGGTGGACGTTCGGCTTTAATATGGACATATTTTATTTAGTATTTGGCGAGATGGAGAATAATAATTATATCTAGACCTTACTCGTACATACGTATGTACATACAAGGTACATACGCACAGTTTCTTGGTCAATCGATTATTGATTTAGCTGATTTGTGTTAACAGATTTAACCCAAATTCTTCTTAAAAAGGTAAAACGCTGGTCTAGGAATTTCCTATCCGGCATAAACGTAAAAGCGTTTGGTCGCAAGTTCGAATCCCGCACGGAACAAGTGTTTGTATGGCCTACAAATGTGTCCGTGTGCTATTTATACATCATTTTCTTGTGACAAAATCCTAGTGTGGAAGTGATTTTTCAAATAAAGAAAAAAAAACAATACTATGTCTCAATGAAAGTTAAGTTACTGATTTTCTCTCCAAATTACAGTCTCATATATTTTATGGTACCTATAAATTTTATATTTTATGGTATATGAGACTAAATAATAAATTTAAATTTTTATAGTGGCAGTATAGAACCAAACTCAGATGAGAGAAAACAGATGCTTCTTTATTCAATATAGACTATAAATAGTCTATATTGAATAAAGAAGCATCTGTTTTGTTTAATTTACGACACTCTTTTGTTTAATTTACGACTGGTTCGGAAAAAAACCTCTAAAATGCCTGTAAACTTAAAATATAAAATACCTTCAGCTGCTCAATCCAGTTTCTAACTTCGAGGAAGGAAGCTTCATTAGTTAGGTCAAAAAGTAGAAGAAACCCCATTGCATCACGGTAAAAAGCTGTTGTTAAGCTTCGGAATCTGAAATTATAAGCCCAAATTTTAATATGTACCTTTTACCAAATTTGTTTTATAATTCAAAAGTCATAATCCAAAGGAAGTATGAGCAATAAGGAAACCTAATGAAGCAGCCTAAAATAACCAACTGAATCCTTTCATTGACTTCTAATTTTTTTTGGATATTACTGCATTATCTATCAAAAAGTCACATACTTTTGATCACGTTTGACAAACTCATTGTTAAGATAAATCGGGATTGGTATGGCATTACCATTTCACCACACAAAATTCATCTGGATCTTATCACATATAAGGTCAGAGAGGATGTATGAGTTGTTCTAGGTAGACCCTTTTACTTATTACTGCTGCTATGCAATAATAGCAGCAGCAATAAGTAAAAGGTAAAGAAGTAAAATGATAATTGGAATGATTTTCAAGTTTTACAGCTCATAAGTTAAAGACAGACAAACATTCAAAGTTTTCTTAGCAATTTTTACCCCTAGCAAAAATTGCTTTTGGTGACTTTACGTGGTAGAGCCATGCTGCAGCTATATTAGTAGTATAGTTGTAGTACGTATGGGTCGGCTCGACCGGTGAAGGACCACGCTCTCACAGAAAACCAGCGTCAAATAGCAGCTTAACACTGCTGTATTTCGTATGGTGAGTGTAGAGAACCGGAGACCCTTTTTACTGGAAAAGAGGCATTCCATCTTAGTCCTTACGGGTGACAACGCATCTGCATTTTGATTCTTTATTGAAGATAGATGTAGATGTCTATGGGTCACAGCAACCACTTACCATCAGGTGGACTGTGTGCTCGTTTGTCACCCTATCCTATAAAAAAAATAGCAGAGTATTCTATTAAAACTATAGTCTTGTTTGGTCAGATTTATTGAATTTTAATATTTATGGTCAAATTGAAACAATGTAATTAAAAGAACCTAAACAATCATGCTTAACGCAAAATAATTTCATTTGTGCCCCTAGTTTCGGACAGAATCCATGTACACACTAGATGAAAATTCCCTCCAACCCGCAAATGTCTGTCAGCTTTAGCTGTTCGAAGTGCTTTGTCGATCACCAGACAGGGATTCATGCAGTGTCTAGTATCTATTGTCTGTCTAGTGTCGCATTTATCTAACGGACGCACGCATCTAACGGAGGTTGTAAATATTCAACATTGCCTGCGAATCAGTCCTCGAATTTGGTTTTCAAACGTCCGACAACCGCGACGCCAGTATCAGTCAGTAGTTTCTTGACCTTATACCACTCAACACTTATAGATATCAGTGTTCTATGCAGCAAGTCGACATTTGCCAAACACTCAAAATTTCGGAATTTTACTTCATTTGTTTTGGACGAATGTATCCTTTTGTGAGCGATGCCTACATGTGCAGCCACAAGAGAGTGGTTGGTATCACAGTCTGCGCTATGGAACGTGTATGTGTGGAGGAAGTTCCATGGTTCTGGAAAGTAACATGTTCATCTGATGCCAGTGACCAGATGCGTCAAGCGACGCAGTATTTAATCCCCTTTGTATACCATCCGCCTGAAGTTTTTTGGCCCTTCGCCAAAACAGTTGAGACAAATTTTCATCGGCCTACAATGCCTCAGCTGGTAAAAGCGGATGGTTCACTGGCACATGCAGATAAAAAGAAAATGTTTGTGTCTCTTTTTGCTAGCAATTTGCGTCTAGACATAGACAGTGGCAACAGCATATCACCTCAATTACCTTACTGCAAAATCTAAAATGAACTTCTCAGTGACCAACAGAAATTGACCTATTCTATTGGGACTTGGTGTTTGCCTTCATGTCTCAAAAGCTTTTGACAGATTCTGGCACGCCAGCCCTTTCAGCAAGCTTCCACCGTTCTTATTGTTTTAACCTTGGTTTAATCCGTGAACAACTTTCTGAGTGGAGAGGCTTGTTGGTTATCTTGATTTGGTTGAAACCAATTTTGTCAGTCTCGACCACAGGGGTGTAGCCAGCCTCTCAAAATTCTGCTGCACCAGCCCATATGTAACAGCAGTACTCACTGCACGACCGGATTTGCGCTTTGTAGGGTAAAAAGCTACCCCGGCGTGAAGTAATACGACACCCTTTCAAAGACACCAAATTTTTTTGAGACTGTTTCAATGAACCGCCCTAAATTTAAGTTAGGTTCAGAGAAATCTGAACCCCTTATAACTGAAGTTTGCTGACTATACATTTTATTTAAATATGTAAATTTAAATGTATAATTATAACATTTTTACTAACAATTTAAGTGCACTTTTAAATATAACCTACGTACATATTGATAAACTTCCATCTTACGAGTATAATATATGCCTACCAACATACTTTTACCAATAAAATACCTACCTACCTAATTATAATTTATGCATGTTTTGGATGATTTTCATTACAAGTTGTAAAAATTAAGCACAAAAAGAAATATGATTATAAATTATGCTGTTGGCACTTGACAAATCGCCGCCTCAGCATGGCGTTGCCAAGCCACTACTATGTCATATCTACAAGTACCAAAATGCACCATTATAACACTATTTTAATCCGGTATTTACAATTTTGGTACATGTATTTTTAATACTGGAAGCAAGCCCTGGATACATACAATGTACAAACCTTTCCTGACCTGCAGTGTCCCAAAGTTGTAAATGTATGCGATGTTGCCTTCCATTTTGTTGATAAATCTGTGACACATAAAAAAAACATTGTTTTTATTTTGCATTATAACTCCAATATCATCAATTATGTATGTCTTTGAACCAATGAAATTATTAATTGTTATCATAATTACCAATATTATCACAAACTAAGCTCAGACTAAAATGTTGGGAGAAAAACAGAAAGGTTTTAAGAATAATCACAGCATGCATATTATATAGACTTGTTCTTGCTCAGACATTTAACAAATGTTGCTAGAAGGTAAAATTTTTTACTTTTTATGTAACTTTTTGCCAAACTTTTGATCAGCTTGGTAAAACAACTATTATTTTCAGTATTATTTCAGTAATAACTGATTGTTCTTGTGATTATGACAATATACGTAACTTTAGTTTTTAATGTATTTATTCAAACATGCCAACTTATTTTTCACTCAAGCCTCAGTTTCAACATTGCATTGAATAGAGGAGGGTCTCATCTAGTATAGTCACACAAATTACTGGTTAAAAACTTATTTAGGTACTTTTAGCACAATAGTTTACCTTTACTAATGTGGGTACTTTAATATTTGGTTTTTCATCAGATAAGGAGAATTGCAAAACTATAAGTAAAAGAGTAAAAGTTTTGTTTCTCTATTCTAGTCACTGTGAAATTAAATCAGCTATTGTCCTACTTTTTACTAGTACCATTTTCATTTTTTAATGTAATGACTAGATAACACAATAACACTAAGATTTTTAGTTGTTTATTAGTATCCTAATCTTTATTCTTTAGTAAGTACCCACATTACAATACAATATTAATGACACTTTAATACTGTATTTACACATGCATGCTCGTGATTTGCCTCGCCATTCGACAAATTGTTTAGCGAGATATTCATGAGGCTTTAGGCTACACGAGTGATTGTTTACACATTCGCATCTATTCATTTCTTCTTCAGTTTGACGAAATGGGCGACGTACGACGACAAGTAGCCATAAAAGGATTTTTCTTCAATTTTAAATCGTTCACTGGTACTCCCATTACTTCCGATGTAACTAGTCCAAGCATTGTATACTTTCTGCTTATTCTTATGATGAGCATGCTTTAGATTCCAAATGACTGGCTAACTTTCCTAAAGCTCCAATAACATAATAACTCTATTGTTGGTCCAGTCCATTTTGTTTTGTTTATGTTGCTTGATAGGCCATTTGCTACGAAATGAATTAGAAAGTGAATGTGTAAACGCTAGTTCATCTCGCTGCCCATTTCTCTTCTACTCGTGTCCAAATAACCGCTCCCGACACGAGCGTCACGAGCGGCGACACAAAACACGAGGTGAATGACGAACCACCGTTTACATATTCATGCTCGTGCCTTGACTCGCCACTTGCCTCGTCACAAACGCAAATGTGTAAATGCGGCTTAAGAGTCAAAACAATTACATAAATACTGTGACAGACACTTATAATAGGTATCTAACTGCTTCAGTCCTTTCAATAAGTATCAAATAAGAATTTAAAAAATATTTATTTATGTATACATGGTTGAGCCATGCTGCAGCTATATTATGATTTTAGCATGAATGGGTCAGCTTTATTTTGGTTCTTATGCTCTCACAGAACACCAGCATAATGTTAATGCT
Organism: Parnassius orleans; assembly: GCA_029286625.1. Lineage (NCBI taxonomy): Eukaryota > Metazoa > Arthropoda > Insecta > Lepidoptera > Papilionidae > Parnassius > Parnassius orleans. Next base: position 188,047 of record JAGSMP010000027.1, on the reverse strand, counting down.
GCTGTGTTTCATATGGTGAGTGCAGGGAACTGGGAACCCTTTTTACTGGAAACAAGGCATTCCATCTTAGAACTTCAGGAATGACAACACATCTGCTTTTTGATTCTTAATTGAGGCTAGGTATAAATGTCTTTGAGCTACAGCATCAACTTACCATAAGGTGGGCTGTGTGTTTATTCTATAAAAAAAGTATTTTTTAATATTCGCAGAAAACATAAATAATGGCAACTTTGCAAGCATTGAGAAAGAAATAGGAGATAAAGGAAAATAAGCAAAATTTCTAGTGACATAAAATTGCAATTCCATAATATATTAAACTTTGTGAAAAAGAGATAAAAAGTTGAAGTTGATCCCATTCATTTTCTCCTCCCATGCATCTCTTACACCTCATTTTTACCACATACTTAATCAGATTTCATTAATGATCTAAACAAATGATATATCATTTTCAATTTCAGCACTATCCAGAATGTTTAGACTGTATAATGATATATCTAGGCGATCTGATTTGGATATGATAATTTAAATTTCAGAAGAAAAATGTTACTTTATTTAGATGTTAAATGTAAACCTTTTTAATTTCTCATGAATAACCAATTTTGCTTCTGTGATACTAAATTTTACGTTATTTATCTTTTCGCAACATTACTCTGTGTTAGCTGTGGTTACCTATAACTGCGTGAGCACATTGCATGTTTCTCACAATGCTTGTATCTTGTTTTTAATTTTTGTGTATCATCTGTCGGTGACCCATATAAATAAATAAATGGGTTGGATTTAGAATCGTTTGGCAGGAATTTGGGGGAGTAAAGTGTTTTATTTGCTAGAGGTTTGGTCCCCGATTATAATAATACCACTCACATTAAAAGGTAATGCACCGTTATCGAAAAAATAAATAAAAACTATTATAACCTAAAATGCGTAAAACATGGAAAAACGTATACAATATTACTGTGAAAGCTCGGTAGCATAAAGAATTTTGTGTAAGTGCGACAAAGACGTAAGACTAGTGTCACATTATTCTACTGTCTATACTCTCTGTCAAGTGTCAAATCGCATCACATACTAATTTTTATACATTTTGTGTTTCATTTCTGAATTGTTTAAAACTGCCTAGAAATACTTTAAGTTGTAATAGGTTAGAAGGTTGTGGCGGGAGCAAAGGCAACCTGACTTTATAGATAAGACATCTGATCTGATCGAATCTGTACTAGAATTGAATCAGCACGCCCCGACTCCACGTAGTCTTGTCTGCCCTACTCCTAGAGTGTTTTTGTAAAGCCGTAGGCGCAGAAGGAGAGCAGCCCCCGCCCACCGTAGCAAATCAAACGTGGTGTCGGGGGTAAGGGGACGCTCACCCCCCCCTCCCTCCCTCATCTCCTGCCCCCCCCCTCCTGCCAAACGATTTTAAATTTCAACCAAATAAATTACTAGGATAATTCACAAGTCCTATTATGCCATGTATTGGCGGTGTACCATGTACCAATCCACTACTCTATATCGTCCAGTGGGTGCATAAGTAGCGACAAAGAAAAACTAAGCCAAGAGATGGGCAGCAGCATCTTCCAGATAATAAGTCATTAATAACACAAAACTGTAGTTGCTAACCCATCTGCTAAGCGTAACAACCATCTATGAGACAATCTACGGAAGAAGTCTATTTTCAGCAGTGGATTTTTGATTTGATTAATTCGATAGACAGCAGTACAACTACCTCGTTTATGCCAAAACCAGACCGGCGACCGAGAGCAGCGTCAATGATATTGCTATATTCAATTCTCCCGTCAATGTGGCAATCAAGGCAAATTCACATAAAAAGGGAGAAGCCCAGGCCATTTATGTATTTAATCAGTAAAATTCGTAATCACATGTAGTTAAATAAAACATACCACTGTTTTTTCCCTGAAATCTATACCAACAGTTGAAATAAACTGGGTGTGAAAGACCCCGTCCGTATATTTATAAAGAAAACTAGTCTTCCCAACGCCAGAATCTCCTACGCATAATAATTTTATTAGATAATCGTAGTCCATATTTAAAATAGACATTAAACAAGACACTACACTTCATTTAGTTATAAATTATTCTACAATAAATTTTAAGATTCGTTAGAAAATAGAAAGTAGAAACATAGAATCTTTTGACAGTTGACATTTCCACTTAAATACATTTTATTTTTATTTTAAGACTTTTTGCTTGGAAGATTGTCTTTTAAGTCATGTCTTCATTTCATTCGGGATTTAAAAATCTTCTTTACAATATGCCACCGATACGTCACATTTAAAAGTTCTTGAGAGATTTTGACGACAGCTAAACCCAACGGATAGTCGGTGACTCTTGGTAGAGAGTAATTGTGTTCTGTGGTCGATGATGACAATATCTCAAGTTCATATGGCGCCTTAGTAAACAAAATAATTTGAGGTTTATATCAAAATCGGAGCACTTGTTTCGTCGTTTCCACTAATACTTGACATGCGCAGACACTTAATACACAAAATCGCATCCTTTAATAAATCAAAACCCACTTCGAACCATTAAATAAACGATAAAAGAGGACCAACAATCCGCTGACGGTCAAGTTCCCGCCAAAAGTCCCCTTAAATGCAGACCACACCACAGAGATAAGCATTATTATATTCATATCCCGCTGTATAACGTTTTGGAGAGAAATCGTCAGATTGTGGCGCAGAAATTTGCAATTTATTTAGCGATTATTTTCAGTCAACTTTTTTGAATACTACCCATACGCACATTAATCCAGATTTCACCTCTCAAATGAACTATAATATACCATCTGATATAGGGGTTATAGAGGTCACATTTGACGAAGTATTTAAGCTCTTGAAATCACTTGACTTAAGTAAATCAGCTGGGCCTGACAACATACCGGCTATTTTTATCGTGAGATGCGCCAAGAGCCTTGCGTTTCCTTTAACTGTAATATATCGGCGTTCTTTGTCAGAAGGTTTAATGCCTAGAATATGGAAATCGGCTTATGTCACACCAATTTACAAAAAAGGACCAAAAGATCAAGTTGACAACTACCGACCTATTTCCAAATTATGTCTATTTGCAAAAGTACTAGAGAGAATTGTCTATGATCAACTATATGCTGCCCTAAAACATACACTTAGCTTTCAACAACACGGTTTCGTCAAGAGTCGGTCAACAACTACTAATCTTATATTATGTAGTGACTACTTATCGGAACATATGTCAGAGCCCTCACAAGTCGATGTGGTTTACACAGACTATAGTAAATGCTTTGATCGAATAGACCATTTGCTACTATTACACAAAATTCAATCAGTAGGAATACGAGGTAATTTATATCGGTGGTTCACCTCTACGTCCAAAATCAGGGTCAGACAGTTGCCTTAAATGGTTACACCTCTAAGGCCACGCCAATACCATCTGGTGTCCCACAGGCTCCTTGCTAGGCCTTTACTCTTTAATATTTTTGTTAATGATATCATCACATGTTTCAAGTACTCAAAATCCTGCTTTACGCCGATGATATGAAAATATTAAGTCCTATAACGTCCCTCGAAAGCGCATATCATTTGCAAGAAGACTTGAATAGCTTTGAAAATTACTGTCTGTACAACAAATTAGACTTAAATGTTTCTAAATGCTATATTTGTACATACACACGGAAGACTAAACCTATAATTTTCCGCTACACTATAAAACATATAGATATAACTAGAGTTAACACCATCAGCGATTTGGGAGTAATTTTTGACTCCAAATTACTGTTTAATAAACATATTCACAATATTATAAACAAAGCCTCTAAAGCGCTTGGCTTTATTTTAAGAATGTCTTCTGATTTCAATTCTATTAAAACCTTCAAAATTCTTTACTGTGCTTTCATACGAAGTCATCTAGAGTATGCCTCTCAAATATGGAATCCTACTTATAATATTTATTCTACGCGTATTGAACGGATTCAGAAAAATTTCCTCGCTATCTTCAATTTAGAGCTAAGATCTTTCTACCGGATTACACGACACGTTGCCAAAAGTTTCACATTTTGCCGCTATATAAAAGAAGGCGTACTTATAGCGGATCTATATTTTCTAATTAATATAGCAAATAGCACGATCGACTGTCCCGAACTGTTGAAGCAAATACGTTTACAAGTTCCATACGCATCTTCACGCAAGCCGTGCTAACTATATGTGCCGGGAGTAAATACAAACTACAGGCAAAATTCTTATTTAATAAGAGTGAGCAAGTGTTTCAATGACGTGGCGAAAATACAAAATGTAGACTTATTTAACACCTCTAGCAGGCAACTTAAGCGTCTACTGAGTAATAAGTTTTTCGTTTACTGATGTGTATTGCATATACCATGCATTGTTATTTATTTCATTTTACTTCTTAAATCATCTTTTATTGTGTAATTAAGTCTACGTCTACGTTACTTGTGCAATTTTCTCTGTACTTTATCTATAAGTAGGAACTTTTAATTGGCCTTCAGCACATTTATTTTTTATTGTTCATACATTATAACTAGCTGTAAGTTCTCCTAAAATCATAATAAATAAATAAATAAATAAATTAGTCCGATATATTATCAAAACGTAACTAAAAACCATAAAGCAACACGATCCCCTCCTGTGCTGCTCTATGCTAAAAACGGTTTACATATAATATATATTATTTATCATATGGTATAGTTATTCTATTTCACGATGAAGTTTTGACTTTGGTTATTGTAGTCGTGCACATACACATTGTGTTAGGCTGCGGGCCACTGAAACAGAAACAGAAACTTTTTTATTCAATATAGATTATAAATAATACTTATTGAAAATCACTCTTTTGTTTAATTACCACTAGTTCGAAAAAATACCTATGTCCTGGGAAGAACCAGCAAGAAACCCAGCGGGACTTTTTTTTAATAACAGCTTACAATAATGTATGTTACACAATTAACCACAAAACAAATTAGAAATAGCTTGGTAACGATCAACTCATATCCAGGGGTTATTATTATGCTCCTCCTGGAAGCCTCGATCGTGCAGGCCTGGGTGTCATCACCGGACAGGCCTGCCGACGTCAATGATGAGGCAGGGTGGTTCCAGGAGGCCATGTCCGAGATATGTGACGTGGCAATGCCCCGCGTCCGGCCAGGAAGTGCCCGGCGTCAGGTGTATTGGTGGTCGCGTGAGCTGACGTCTCTGCGCGAGGCGTGTGTCGCCGCGCGGCACCTGTACGCCAGGCATCGCAGGCTCCGCATTCGTCCACCGAATGCGGCAGCCATTGAGGCGGGGCTGTACGAGGATACAGAGCGGCGAAGACCGCCCTCCGGGAGCTGTCCTGCGGGCCGGGATCGGGCCCGTGAGGAGATGCTGGAGACTCTCGATAGAGATCCGTGGGGCGCCTTACAAGATGGTGCGGATAAACTCCGCACCTGGGCCCCGCTGACGCAGAGTCTCCGGCCTCAGCTCGTGGAGGATGTGGTGAGCGCTCTGTTCCTGCGCGCGGGGAACATCCGCCCCGCCTATGGCTCCGCCACCTGCGGTGCCGGAAGCGGACCACCAGGACGACGACGACGACATCCCGGAAGGGACCGGGGTAGACCTGAGGTGGCGGTACGTAGGCTCAAGGCCAGGAATACCGCCCCAGGACCCGATGGCTTGCCTGGCAAAGCCTGGGTCCTGGCCTCGAGGCTCTCGGCCCCGACTGGAGGGCTCTAAGCGCATGCTTGGAGAGAGGCCAATTCCGCTTCGTTGGAAGACGGGAAGCTGGTCCTCATTCGGAAGCCGGGGCGCCCTGCGGACTCTCCGTCCGCATACCGGCCCGTGGTGCTGCTCGACGAGGTGGGCAAGCTCTTTGAAAAGTAATTGCAAACCGCCTCGCCGAGCACCTTGCGGGACAGGGCCGGATCTTGCGGAACACCAGTTTGGTTTCCGCAAGAGGCGCTCTACGGTGGACGCCATCATGCGCGTGAGAGCCCTCACGACGGGGGATGCAGTGGCCAGGGGGGGGGTTGTATTGGCGGTGTCTCTCGACATCGCCAACGCCTTCAACTCCATGCCCTGGAGCTGCATTAGGGAGGCACTCCGGTATCACCGGGTGCCGACCTATCTCCGTCGTATAGTCGGGGACTATCTGACGGACAGGGCCGTCATCTACCCCGGTCGAAACGGTGAGTGGAACCGGCGAGAGATGTCGTGCGGTGTCCCACAGGGTTCGGTTCTGGGGCCGCCCCTGTGGAACATCGGTTACGACTGGGTGCTGCGCGCCGACCTCCTACCGGCGTCAGCGTAGTTTGCTACGCTGACGATACGCTGGTACTGGCACAGGGGGGGTCGTACGAGGCGGCGGCGGAAACTATGACACGCGGGGCTGCGATAGTCGTTGAGAGGATCCGGCAACTGGGTCTCGAGGTGGCTCTGCACAAGTCCGAGGCCATGCACTTCCATGGTCCTCGGAACAGGCCACCACTGGGATCCTCAGTGATGGTAGGAGGGGTATCCGTCGGCGTCGAGTCGACGTTGAAGCACTAGGACTCGTCCTCGACGGCCGATGGAACTTCGTTGAGCACTTCCGACGTTTGGCTCCCAAACTGGAACGGACCGGGGCTGCCTTCAGGCGGCTCCTGCCGAACCTGGGGCTAAACGCTTCGCCGGAGGCTCTACGCGGGATCGTGAGGTCCATGGCCCTTTACGGGGCCCCGGTGTGGGCGTGGTTTGGCGCGGCTTGCCGTCCACCACCTAAACGCGCCCCAAAGGGTGGTTGCCGTAAAGATGGTTCGCGGCTACCGCACGATCTCCCGCGAGGCGGCAGGCCTCCTTGCTGGATTGCCGCCATGGGATCTGGAGGCGATAGTCCTCGCGCGCCTGCACGAATGGCGCGCGGAGGCACTATGCCGGGGAAACCCGCTGCCGCGGCAAGTTGTCGCGCAGCGGCAGACTTCCGGCATGATCTCATGGCGACATGGAGAGCGACTGTCGCAACCCCGTGCTGGGCACGCCACTATAGCGGCGATAAGACCCTCTTTGAGGTGGCGAGACGCCACGGTATCCTCACCTTCCGCCTGACGCAGGTCCTCACCGGACACGGTGTGTTCGGGAGGTTCCTGCACCGAATCGGGCGGAGGAAACGCCCGGTGCTCCCACTGCGAGGATCGACCGGAGGACACGGTGGAGCACACCGTGGAGGTGTGCCCTGCTTGGCGGAGCACCGCCGTGTACTCGTAGCGGCGATAGGCGGCGGCGACCTCTCGCGTCCGGCCTGGTCGAAGCCATGGTCCGGGCGAGACGGAATGGGATGCCGTCACCACCTTCTGCGAAGCAGTGATGCTAGCGAAGGAGGTGGCGGAGCGGGAGGAGGAAAGAGCAACAGCTTTCCTTCCCGGCCGCCGCGGAGACGCCCCGGGCGTCGGGGCTACGTCGTGGCCCCTGACCACCGTAGGCGCGGACCTGTGGACGGCGAGCAATGGGTAGCTCGCCGTCCGTCCGTTTAACGACGACAGGTCGTGTCGACGGCGCGTTTTGTTCCACGCGCGCCTCAAAGAGCTGTCAGCAGCGTGAAGGGCCCGCAAGGCCGACGCCTGCCGGGGCTGCGGGCTGTTCGAAAGAGATACCGCGGCTCCGGAACGTAAGGGCACTGAAGGAACACGGATGGTTTTAGTCAGTAAAGTCTGACACTCCCTTCCGCTCCACCCACAGCGAAGGCGTCATTAGATGATTTTCCATCCGCAAAAAAAAAAAAAAAGGGTTATTATCATCCATAAATTCCTTTTTATACAAACTTTGTTTAATAAAGTGTTTGAACTTTGAGCAGGGCTAATTTTGTATATTTTATGGGATTTTGTTGTAAAAGCGTCAATCGCCTCAAGAATGAATTACTGACTCGGTGGAGTCGAGTAACTGGTACTACTACTTTATGTCTGTTCCTAGTATTTAAAGAATAAATATCACTTATTTTTGTATAACTACTTTTATTTTTGTGTACGTACATTACATTTTCATAAATGTATTGAGAGGCCAAATTGATATATTAATTTCCTTAAATTTTTGTCGGAGCGACACTTTAGGTTTTAAATCATAGATTGCTCTTATGGCCCTCTAAAAACCCTGTAAAACAAATATAATTTCAGTGTCAGTCGCGTGTCCCCATAGGAAAATACCATACGACATTATGCTATGGAAATAGCTAAAATAAACAAGTCTAGCTGTTTCCACACTGGTAAGATTTCTAATCTTTTTTACAGCATATGTTACAGAACTAAGTCTGATATAACAATTTTGATATATGGGGGCTCCATTGAAGCTTTGCTTCTAGTGTTATTCAAAGAAAAATGGTGGTTTCGATAAGACTCAGTTCCTCCCCATTTAAAATTACATTAGTATTTGTTTGACATTTGAATTCATGAATTTCATACATTTCGTGTTAGTGCCATTTTAATAATTGTCGTTTTAATTTGAAAATTAATGAATTGTCATCAGCAAATAATACTATATCATGGTTATCCCCTACTATGTAAGGTAAGTCATTAATATATACAAGAAACAGAAAGGGGCCGAGAATGGAGGCTTGAGGCACGCCCATTTGTACCGGAAGAGCTCATACTATTAATGACAACTTTTTGCGTTCTGTTACTTTATGAAACAATTAATTTAAGAGAATTACTTCTTACACCGTAGTGTTGTAGTTTCCTGATTAATGCTTTATGGTGAACACAATCGAAGACTTTGGATAGGTCATAGAATATACCCAAAGCATCCTGTGAATTCTCCCATGCATTGAAAATAGATTTAATCAGCTCAACACCAGCATCAGTTGTCGAGCGACCCCTTGTGAAACCGAATTGATTTTATGAAGTAAATTATTTACATTAAAAATTAACATTTGATCAAGAATAATTTTTTCAAAAATTTTACTAAGTGTTGGCAGTACAGAAATTGGTCTAAAATTGGCGGGGTCTAATGTACTACCAGATTTAAATAAAGGTATTACTTTACTATGCTTCATTAAATCAGGAAACACACCATATTCGATACTAGTATTAAAAATAATAGCTAGTTGAGGCGCGATTATATCTATTACAGACGCAATAACTTTAACGGAAATCCCCCACAGATTTGCATTTTTCTTAATATCAATAGTTTTAAAATATTTTACAATATCTTTTGATGATATTTTATGAAATGTAAAATTCTTTGTACACGCATTTACATTTTGTTTAAGTAATGATTCGGCGACGGCAGGAGAAGAATTCAGTGACTTAGTGGTTAAGATCGGAATATCAGTAAAATATTTCTCAAAACCATTGCAACATCCTAATCTGATTCAGTTAATTTGTTTTTAAAACTTAACCGGTAGTTTGAATTGCGAGAGTTAACCTTACCAGTTTCACTATTAATTATACTCACGTCATTTTAATTTTATTAGAAGCCGTCTTAATTTTATTACTCAAATGCAAAGAGTTGGCTGGGAGCACACTCCTTTAAATATTTTTGAATATTTTTACATATTCCTAAATTGACGCTAGGTTATATGACCTTTCATGGTAAAGTTCATATAACCTTTGTCTCTCTTATGGTCTCCTACTGTGGCCCATTCATTGAATGCCTTCCGACTGTTCAAGGAGAACGTTTTAGAAGTAAAAATATTATCAAATTCATTCAAATAAGCTTAAACAATGTTCCATACAAAAATTAGGATTATTTTGTTATGAAAGTGATGGAAGTTTCTTCACTATGTTACTTCTAAACTTCTCCAAGCGACGTGCATTACTGGAACAAACACAATTTTCTCATCTACTTGCTTTTGTGAACACAAAGTAACGAAACTAACTGTCCACAGTGATCAGAACTCAATTTTTGAATTATACATTTATGCAACGGCAACATTTGTAAAATGTTATCTATACAAACATGTTGCACTACATTCAGTAATACGCGTTGGCTCTAAAATAAATTAAAAAGACCATATGATTTAAACAATGATCTAAATTTAATATTGGTGGAGGAAGCTTCTAGGAATTGATATTAAAGTCTCTACATATTACAACAGATTTATTCTGTTTATTAAGCTTAACAAAACTTCCTCCATATTTTTTCAAAAGTATCGTATATAGAACATGGGGTATGTAGACGCTCACAACAATGAGGTGCTCAAACTCAACACATGCAATTTCTACAGTTCGCTCAACAGAGGCTCACAATATCTTTACGTTCTTTACATGATAATAATTTACTAGCTAATATTAACGAGCCACCTCTTAAAACCGTTTCTCTACTGAACGAACTGGTGATTACTGAAGTTAAACATTAAGTTATAAGCTTTTAACCAATGTTCAGTAATACATAAAATATGAATATTGTTGCTATTTAAGAACAATTCAATTTCTAGCTCTTTGCCTATCATGCCTTGTATATTCTGATGCACCAGGTGTAAACAATTTTATTATCACTTTGTGGAGTCATACAATTAAAGATTTGTAAGCTACATTCTAAATTATTTAAATTATTATAACTGCTAGAGATTACCTCTATTGTCTCATTTTCTAATTTAAATTACTTGGAACTGATTCCAAATTACATATTAAGTCATTATGGTGCTCAATAGAAGCAGATGTCTGTGTAGCCAAGACCTTGGCTGAGTTAATATATAAACAATAAGATAGCACATTTGCTATCTGTCTTAAATTATATTTGGATAGGTAATACCTATGTCTAGCCAACTGACCTCTATATATGGACTGGCTATACACCGTGACATAATGAGGTGATTTAATTTTCGCCATTTTGGCGCTGACAGCAGAAGTGAACATCCACGGAACTAATAATAGAGATGAAACAGTGTGCCAAAATATATCGATAAAAATTCTATACCGGGCCTATCCGTAACGTCCACTCTATTTATGTATCATATTAAATAATACCATACAATAAATAAATGTATTAATTAATACTTAGGCCTTAGACGCAAGCTTTATACCTCATATAAAGCCAAGATCGACGCTGCATTGGTCTACCTACGTTTTTATTCGTAACTACAGAACGGATTTTGTTCCGGGTTTCAAATGAGGAAATGACTACGCATACCCGCTTCGTGGAGGCAAGAAAGGATTATGTCGGACTCGCACCTAACTCGCAGGGCCACGGAAACGCTTTCAAACACATCCGCGGCCCCACCAGCAAGGACCCCTCCTTAGTTGAGGACTACTCGTCCCCCTTTTCCTTCTCAGATAAGGCACACCAGAAACATAAGGCGGGCAGTACGCGGCCTCTTACTCCACCTGCACATCGGACTTCCCGAGCCCGATATGTGGAAGTCATGGAGCCAGGAAAACTTACGTGGTAGAGCCATGCTGCAGCTATATTAATAGTATAGTTGTAGCACGAATGGGTCGGCTCGACCGGGGAAGGACCACGCTCTCACAGAATACCAGCGTAAAATAGCAGCTTAATGCTGCTGTGTTTCGTATGGTGAGTGTAGAGAACCGGAGACCATTTTTACCGGCTGCCAACGCATCTGCATATAAATTCGCAAACGAAGATAGATGGTCTATGGGCCACAGCAACCACTTACCATCAGGTGGACCGTGTGCTCGTTTGTCACCCTTATTCTATATAAAAAAAAACGTAAACGTAAATTTATTTTCTTGATATAATAAATTGGTCATATTTAAACAGATTTAACAAATTTACGTCTTGTAAACACAAAGTCATAATCGGGCGACCTTGAGTCTGGGGGAAAAGAGATAAAAACATTTGAAATAATAATCTAAAACTTTTATACTTACTGATACTGGTACTGGTACTACCAGAAAATATTGTGGGTATTCTGCACTTTTTCAAAGTGGTGCGTTTCTGATGTCTAATAAAGCAGTCGTCTGTGAAGTGTTTAGAACAAAGATAATCATTTTGTTTCGGACGACAATTCACAATTTTTGTGCTTTTCAGTCATAATTTTAGTCTAGGTTCAGTTGGAAACCTGTTAATTAATAAACATTTAAATTATATAACATAGAGGTTAGTGCTGCGGGCGCTCGAGAGTAGCGCTCCCGAGGCCTATGAACACTAACACAGTGTGTATGTGCACGGCTAACAACAACTAAAGTCAAAACTTCATCGTGAAATAGAATAACTATATCGATATGCTGCACCACAGACTACTAAGTGGATACTGCATAAAAAAGTAAACGGTTTTTACAATAACGCTCAATCGAAGCGAATCCAAACGCAACACTGCTAACGTAACTTCTCATAACATAAAATCATATTGATTCCGTTAAGCGACGAAGCAACGTAACTATCATCCTGTAGCTACACTCGACGTCTCGTGAAACATAGAAAAAGTCAGCTCTGAAAAGAGCTATTTTATTATCAGCATAGAGCATGATATTGTTCTCGTGTAAAGCGAGCATAACCAACGCAGCTATACTCGCAAATCCCTCGCATCAAGCGGTACTCGCTATATTCACCGATGCCTCAAACAAGTCAGCAGGAGCAGTCATACAACAATAATATATTAATGAAAAATAGCAGCCACTCGGATATTTCTCAAAAATTCACTGATGCTCAAAAGAAGTATTCTACATAAATGATCGAGAGCTTCTAGCTATATACATAGCTATAAAACATTTCAGAAAAATATTCGAAGGACGCGAATTAATTATATTCACCGATCATAAACCTCTCACATTAGCAATGAACAAATTGCAGTCATCTACAGAGACGCCGCGTTGCGCCCGCCAACTTCTATTCATAAGCGAATTTACTACAGACATACGTCACGTGAGCGGTAAACACAATATCGTTGCTGACATACAGAGCCGAATAGAAACAATAGCCTGCCCTTCTACTATCAACTACAAGGACATAACCCTACGCGCAAGAAAACGATAGCAGCATTCAAGACTTACTACAACAAAATAATATAACTCTCAAGAAAATGAATATAACTAACACCGATATACAACTGTACTGCGAAACATCTACATCCTATATACGCCCATATATACCTAACGAATATTATCGTCGTGAAGTATATAATTGTGTACATAATATAAGCCATCCCGGAACACGAACTACACGCAAGTTAATTACAAGATTTTTTTGGCCAGACGTCGCCCAGTGGACAAGAAGTTGTATCAATTGCCAGAAAAGCAAAATAAAACGTCACACACACAGCGACTTTCAAGCATTCCCGCCAACCGACCGATTTCAACATGTATGTACAAGTCGACATCGTTGGACCACTACCTACAACCGCTCAAGGACATCGTTATTTAATTACGATGATAGATCGACTCACAAGATGGCCCGAAGCAATACCTACAGCCGATATAACTGCCGAGACTATTGCCGAAACCATATATATATACATATATATATATATATATATATATATATATATATATATATATATATATATATATATATATATATATATATATATATATATATATATATATATATATATATATATATATATATACTGGATAAGTCGATTTGGATGTCCCACTACAATAACAAACGACCGAGGCAGACGGTTAGAAAGCCAAATATTTAACAACCTAATGAAGCTACTTGGAATAAATAAAACTAGAACTACGCCGTATCACCCACAAAGCAACGGAATGATCGAAATATGGCATCGTACATTAAAAACGGCTTTGCGCGCGAAACTAACTCATTCAAGAGCATGGTTCGATGAACTATCTATATAGTACTATTAGGACTACGTGCCGCCCTTCGCATGGACACCGGCGTCAGTGCAGCCGAACTGACCGGTTACAATCTTCGACTAACAAGCGATTTCCTACATACAAGTATATCCACAACTACTACTATGGACACTACTTACGTCGACTAGAGAACAAGCCACGCATACTTACTACACATCGAGCCAATAAACATATTTTCGTGCGTAAAGACCTGCAAACATACAGTCACGTGTTTATACGAGTCAATGCAGCAACAAAACCACTTCAAACACCATATGAACGAAAAGATAAAGTATTTACAATACAATAACCTGATCGTAAAACAAACATATCAATCGACCGATTGAAACTTGCATATGTATTAGAAGTTTATAAAATTTCGAGGACAGTACCATCCTTACTGTTACCGAACCATACCATAAGCACCAGATAACCAGAACCATCGAACAACTTGACACCACAACCCTTTTTTGCAAGGACTACCTCCGGAAGCGAGGGAGGGAGGTGGTGAATGCTTAGCGTACCACGCAGCTGGCTGCGTGGTTATGTGGTACTCACTATGAAGTGCTTACCCACTAAACACCACCTGTGGGATTGGCTTTGGCCTTTATGGCCTTTCTGCCGTATCGGAAGCGACCCCCCTTAGGGAAAGGGGGCGCGGAGACGCTTCCCACTGAGCCACAGCGTTTTATACCTCCGCGTTTCGCGTCAAATTTCAAGGTCTCTTTGCCGAAAATTTTACGATCAATCACGTCCTTGTTAATAATAAGATTTTAATTCGTTGTTATAATTTTAAGATTGTAAATATTTTAAAGTAGGCATTTTTATTGGTTAAGATTTTGTTTATTTTTAGTATATAAGGAGTCATATTTTATTAATATATCATTTTACTCTCTTCTACTCATTCTACTCGATCCATCTGATTTTTACTTATTCCACCAATTGGTGACCAGTCATCATTCACCAAAATCCTACTAGATCCGCCTCTCAGTCCAACTGATGACCCTGCCAATAGTGAAAACGAGACGAAGCGAATATCCGCCGGAGCCCATCGCGTTAGCTGTTTAGATGTTTGGTTCCCAACCCAAATGCAAACGACAAAACGTTAAGCTTAGTTTTTAGCTAGTTTAGTTTCAGTTTACTTAGTTATTTTAAATTAAACTTTATTGTAACATCTAATGTCAAGTGTTTATCAAAAACTTGACTTTACATTGTGCATTTTGCGTAAATAATAGCGCGTGCTAATTTCTTAAAAATTTGTTTTGTTTTGAACATTTGAACTTTAGTCGATAGCTGACAACTGTAACTGCAGAAACGGTAATCAAATTGTACTTCATATCGACATCTAAAACAATTTTTCATATCGATATGAAAACTCGATACTGGTTAAGTAACTATGAATCTATGGTATGCCAGGGCTGTGCCCGAGTCTTAGACCATTCAATTCAAAAATTAAATGGTCTAAGGCCAGAGTAGTGCCACAGCTTCAATACCTTACAGTTGTGAACATAGATAAATAAATATGGTTGTGATACGCCTTTGATGTCAGGCGATGCTGTCGTCCGCGTAGATAGGTAATTAATGCTAGGGGTTGTCACGAAAATGGAAATAAAATAATTTTTGATATTATAATACTTATTATCATTTATTAACATTATGTACCTACATACTTATAAGTTAAAAACATTTATTGAAAAATATCATTATTATTACTAAAAAGAAAAATCATTTACAAGTGTAACACTGCCAAATATTTTCGTGTCATGGATGTTTTCAGTTTTCGATTGTTTTATGTAGTGTATATTTGCCTTCGGATAAATAATTTTATCAAAAAAAAATAGGGGAAACATAAGTATGGCCGTCATGTGAGTTCAATTTTACTTAGTAACTCATATAACTATAATAGTAATGCACCATTATAGATATTATATTTTTCGGAAACGGCACTTAAAATTAGTTAAATAAGTACTATAAAACACGCTCGCGCCAACCGCATGTTTTGTATAGCAGACTCAGTGAAGCCATGAAGTGCGCTAGCACAAGGTCGGCCTGCCACCTGCCCCGCAGTGCCCCCACCGTTGCTCTGCACAAGTACATTCGTTTCCCAACTGTAAGGTCTATAAACTGTGGTAGTGTTCTGTCAAGGTCGTTGTATTTTTTGGTGGTGCTTGCTACTTATCTAATAATCTGTGTGGTGGTGTCACAGATCACAAAGCATGGACGTATCTACTATACAATCACTGACAATCACAGACTACAGTAGAACGCCGATTATCCGAACGCCGATTAACCGAATCGCCAATTATCCGAATCGTTCCTAAGCATAAGATAAAAAATTAAAACCAAGTACTGTAAGTAAGTGATGTAATTTGATGCTCTCTCTCTCTCTCTCTCTCTAGTGCACTACTTACGTATTGTAGAACTGTGTTTGTTAAACTTAATAAAGTTTATTGTATGTGTGACAGTTCGTTTTTCTTTATTACGTATGTCCGATTATCCGAATCGACCCCGGTCCCAATTAATTCGGATAATCGGCGTTCTACTGTATTATGAGTACTTGTATATATTATATAGGTCAGTGAAGGTGGTGTCCTTTGAGTTTATATTATAACATAAAAAGCACCCACAATAATAATAATTATTACCTAAATAATAATGTACCTACTCTGTGAATCACAGACTCACAGAGCTGAGAACCTGTGCCTGTGTAATTTTAGACTTTTAGTACAAATTCGTAATACATATAAGGATTCATAATAATAAGATCTGAGTGTGTTGAGACTACTATTAATATGTGTTTAAATGATGCTTTATAGTATAACTGTTAATTAAAATGGTTTCTATCGGTATGAAAGATCATATCAAAGTCCATATAGAGTATTGGTACATATTTGGTTCTTTTATTATGAAAATATACTGTGGTAGGTATGTACTAGGTACGTTTATTTTTTATAAGAAAATAATTATTGGATTGTACTTTTCAGTGGTGCTTGTGATTACGGAGGTCACTGTCTTGCACTTGCAAATGCTATTAAAAAAAATACAACTAATGCTAGTGTAATATGTAAAAAGGGACGTCAAGGTTAGTAAATTCGTAGTATAATATATAATAAATATTATGCATATTTATAGTTTTTCAGTTTATCAAAATCATAGATTTCCTTAATAAGGGAGATATGTGCCATATCTGCCACACCAGGCAGGTTGGCAACAGCTGTTTTTTTTAGTTGTTGCCCATCTCCTATTTCATTTTCCTCTTAGAATCACCTAGAAGCAGATTCTAGGTTTGCCTAGATACAGCTAGTTGCAGCTGATTGCGATTGAATAAACTTAGGTTTAAATTTAAAATTTAGTATACCTATATTAATCTGTCAAGTACTGCCGGTCCACATCGGTCTCCCCAGTGACTTTGTAGACCCCGCCAAAGAGTATTGTAATATTTAGAAGAGACCCTCTCAGAACCAAAGAGTATATAATCGCTACGTTTACTCAGAACATAGATAAGAGTGCTCGGAAGAATTCTTTTTTACATGTTATTTTATAAGAATTATACAACTAAAATTCTAAAAATTTATTAGAATTAGTTTCGTTAAAAAAAGTTATTGTATTGTATTAGTACTGATATGTCAGTGACAGCTCCGTGGCGCAATCAGTTGCGGCGCTGAGGGCCGCGGGTTCGAATCCCGCATTAAACAAGTAGGTATTTGTTACGGGTTTAGATGCTGGTCCTTGTCAAATTTATGTATGTAAATTGCCTCCACGACATAGGAGGAAATCCTAGTGTGGGGTGAGGTTTTTTTTAAATATTACTTCACTCATGCTTTCTTTTCGTATTTTTGACAATATTTTATAGTACCTACATCATAATTTAACAAACTACAATTTGTTGCACCTAGTTGTAGCTGGTTAAACCCAGGTATTCCATACTTTGGCTTTTAGCCGTAACATTTTTAAATTATATAATTGGAACGAAGTTCCTTATCGCACAGTACGAATTTGACGGATGGGGGCTAGGCGAGAAAAAGTGTAAGATTTTTTCTTCACGACCCCCTTTCTATAGTGCGAGCGAGATGGAAAATATCCATCTCCCTTGCACTTCTTCTTATCTTGCCATGAAAGAAATATTATTTTAAATGACGCTTCATTTTAATAGACGCTAGTTTTATTTGTATTTGTTAATCAATAATATAATCGTATATAATAATATAACGTTTATCAATAATAATATACTACGAAAGGAACTTCGTTCCAACCGAGTGTTCCACGATACTCACGCATGTTTTTTTATTATTAAACATATTCTTTATATATATATACTTTTAAACTTATAATCTGTGTATCTCTACAGGATCTTTTGAAATATTATTAAATGATAAACTAATTTATTCAAAGTTACAAACAATGGCCTTACCTGATTATGAAGAAGTAGTAAATGTAGTATTAGATGTATCTAATGGAGGTGAACCAAGAGTAATAAAAGGACAACAACCAATAAACTGTGCAATATCATAACATTTATTTCTCAAACTTCAGTAAGCCACTTAACAAAAGTTTTTCTGTAAACAATACATTTTAAATTTTCACAACAATTCATCATTATTATTAAAATATACAACAAAAAACAATATTTATTTAATAAAGTGTGCAATAACAAACCATTATTTATTTTATTAAATCCAACAAGTACCCAAACATCAAACACAGAAACATAAAAAGCACTATGTTAAAGATTAGTACAACAGGTTATTTTGTTATACTGAAAGAGACATGAGTTTCTTCCAGTCAACATTTGTATAGATCCGCGGCATATAGGATAATTTGTTAATTAAAAAAAATATAATTAAGTACAACTAAATAATGTGCACATATTTAACACAATTGCTGAGGCATTGGACACATTCATCCTGTAGGCATTTTTCATCCAGCTTGTGTCAGTGCCAGAAGTATAATTTCTTTTAAATTGTATGGGAACTATAGGTACGCACCATTAAACAAAAATATCATATTGTGCGTAACTGGACAATTTTTCCAGTAGTAAGCACATACCCTGTATCACACTTGGTATTAGCATGTTTACATTAGTATAGATGGAATTGGCATGTCATTTCTTTCCATTCGCGCTGAAATCACAAAATCGAGAAATATTCTGTAGAATGTTACAAGGAACTTAGTAAGATAAAAATGAATACTGTCAAAAAGTCATTGTTCTGGTAATCTATCATCGTATTTGAGATATGCAAATAAAAAGCAAAAGCAAACCAGTATACCTCACAATAATGTATGTGCCATACCACTAAACGTCTCATACCTATGGTATTATGAATTCTGTAATGTACATTTAAGTATAAACTAAACTCAGTTTTTTCATATTTCTATGAATCATATATGTGAGCTCATATACATAATAATATAGCATCTGTCCTCTGAGCTACCTTGTCTCTATCCCTTTTAAACTCTTTTCAAATTAGTATTGACTACCAAAGAAAACATATTAATAATAATAATCAACATAATATGCAAAAAGGCAGTGTGTATATTTGTGTATTAATAAACAATTTGTTAATTTTTTTAACATTTAATTATGTTTTATTTTTAAATTATTATTTTCTAGTAAATATCCCTGTTTGTTATTTATTAGAAGTATTATATTATTTACTTGTATACACTAGTTTCTAATAAATCAGTACAGTTTAATTAAATAACAAAATATGTGATACATAATAAAGTAATAACACTGAAATGTATAAGTATCCATCCATAAAAGGATCTAATATAGTATATCTTACAGATAATTATACTTACAGAATTATAATTAAAAATAAATATCAATTAAATTAAAATTTTCTATAATAAAAATTAAGATTTATTCTGTATATTTTGAAGTAAAGTAAATATACTTATTAATTAGTTTTACAAATAATGTACATATGTAATAATAAGGTATTTTAAATTCAATATATCACATACAATATTTCCATAACAGTAAAAATAGGAATGATATATTAGGATTTGATTAGGACAGAATTTAAACAAAAGTTTTCATCTGCTTATGTTATCATCATTTATCACAGGTTTGACTTGTGATTTTACTTTTAAAAATTTATCTTTTGCTCCATTTACTGGGTCTATGTAACTTAAATATATGCCAAATCTCATTTTTCCTGCAAATTGCTCCGATATAGTTCTGAGAGGTTCAGCAGTTTTTTCCCCTGTTTGTTGATCAATACATACCATTTGACACCTTTGACAAGTTCCTTCCACCTAAAATTATTATTTTTAATTAATAATAATAAAACTGATTATTAATGATGAACTTCATAATTAGTGTACAAGCAGGAATGGATGAAAGTTATAAATTTTTATTAATAAATAAAAATTACCTTAAATTCATGACTTCCTATTATTACTCTTTGCCACTCTTTTTCAACTAATTCATCTTTCATGTCAATAATCAAGTTTCCTCTAAAGCGGTCAGTTAAGTTTTCAATATTGGCTGTGAACAATGGATCTTTGATTTTTTTATGTAGCCATCTCACTGTGGCTTTATTTATTAATAGAAATTGAGCTTGATTACTTAATGATAATAATTTCTGATCACCTTCAATGTTTTTCTTTTGTATTCTGTTGTCAGTGTTTGATTGTTTTATTAATCTCAGATATGAAATGCCTAATGCATTTGAGATCCAATCTGCAACTTCATCTCCGCAATCATAGCCTTTTACTATATCCATGCAAACTTTACTATTGCACAATGAACCATGATTGTTTACATTTTCTGTAACTTGATTTAGTGATATGGATATTGAAGGCATACCTAAAATTAAATTATTTTTATCATTATCAATTACGGTGGCATCACCTTCATAAAATATAATTTTGTTATTAATTCATTTTTAATTTTACCCCAAATACAAAAATAAGCTTTCTTAACTTACAATTCGGAAAAAAAATACAAACCTTTAAAATTTAGAGTCAAAAGTTTGTGTTTCAGATCAATTTCTGGCTGAATCATACACATTTCTGTACTTTGCTTTTGCGTTAGACATATGCCATTTTCCCTTACTATCATCCACTCCCTGTCAAACTCAAAACCTTTCGATCCTATTTTCCAAGCTGATCTTATTTTGAAAGCTCCACACGATTTTACTGGATATATAGCTATTTCATCTAAAACAATGCTGTTCCCCTCATTAATCACTTCAGGCGATAGATAATTGGTGTTTAAGTAAACTCTGTCACTAGATAAGTTAAGCATTTCATCTTTGTATGATTTCTTAATAGATTTGGAGGCAGTAAATTCTGTGTGATAAGTCATAAGACGCTTTGGTTTCTTGAATTTCGTACGTACGAAACATCGACAGATCATTAAAATAATTTTATCCACATCATTAAACGTATTATAATAGCCAAATGAGATTCTAATAGCGCCAGTAGGTTTTCCATTGATTAAGTCTGTTTCATCACCACATGTGTGACCAGCTTTGTACATTTCCTTCAATTCTCTGTTGGCTACATTTAGATGTCTTTGACATGAACCAGAATTGCAGAAACAGCCTGTTCTCACATTAATGTTGAATAAGTCTGCCATGTTTTGAAACTGAAACACAATTTAAAAATTAAAATAAAATACTATAAATAGAAAATTGCAGTTGCTTACACTCCTGCGAAGCGTATTAACTATGGCAAGTACCCGTTATCTATGACGCAATCTATTGGAGAGGCTAATGTTCAGCAGTGGATTTTTGATAGGCTGTAATTTTTGATTGATTTTGATAGAATAGAAAATCATGTTTACGCATATTTATGTAATTACCTCCATATAACCAATGTATGATCCATCATCTCTCAGAAGATTAAATGTGACAATTCCACCCTGTGTTTTTATATCTGAAAAATCTGAATCCATATAGAGGATAGCGGCTTTGTTGCCATTTGGATGATGAAGTTCCATTAACTGATTATATAAATCTTTAGCCAAATTATATGTATGATAAGCTATAGTGTCCATGATATCATTGTTAATTGTTTTAGGAATTAACCTATGTAATGTGTCAAAGCAATGTTTTAATGCTAATATTGATAAAAATGGAAGAGATCCATCTTCTAATCTGGAAAATAAGATAAATTACTAAGTAATTTTAAAACAAAAAGGTAGCAATAAAAGAAAGCTTGAAAATAGTATCATTTGAAAAAATACCTTTCATGGAGAATTTTTCGTTTCACATGAAAGTTCTCATTACTCAATACAATATCGACTGTTCCACCACCAAAATATCGTTTTTTACATAAAACATCTCCACTCGTGTTTTTAATCAAAAGTGCACCCAATCCAGTTGGGTAACCAAAAATTTTGTAAAATGACATGCAAACAAAATCAGGTTGGGTCTGGGACAAGTCTAAATTATTTGACGGCACAAAAGAAGCTGCATCTAGTAAAACATACCAATTGCAATTTACTTTGCATAAATGTTTCATCAAATATCTGTTCAAACACCCATTTTTTATATTTTGTATACAATCTATAGGATACTTAAAACCATTAAAGTTGCTTAAAGCTGGATATGCAAGAAGAATATTGCCATCAGTTTTATCTTTAACTATGGGTTTTGTAGTAGTCTCTGTGTGTTTAATAGATTTGAGAAAATTCTCATGAGATATATTTATAACATCTACATTCTTATCCTCTGCTATTTCTCTTAAACCAAGTACTGATGTGTGGTTTTCATTGAGATAAACAAATGATCCACAATCTAATCCATCATTTGTGTTTGATGCAAAATCAAATGCTTCCACAGTAAGTTTTAATGATTGTGTTGCTCCTGAGGTAAATACTACAGAATATTTGGAAGGATCTGTATGAAAATGGTTTAAGATCAAATATCTGATTTGCTCAATACATTCTTTGGTGTATCTATCAGTATGTGGATTCATATAAACATTATTGAGTAAATCATCATGAACATGTTGGAGCAATGATTGTGGGTACAATGCAGCACCTGCATGATCCAGATAACACCTGTCTGAAAAAAAAACAAAATTATTGAGGTAATTGACTTATTTAAGTCATAACCATAAAAAATATAATAATCTTCCTCTTTAACAGCCCGTAACAGACTACTGCTGGACAAGGGCCTTCCAGAGCAAGGACAATTTGCCACTTTATCATTTATAATTTGTATAGTCAAGGAATAGAATAACTAGTGTCGTTATCTCTGATTATGGCATGGTTGTTTTCAAGGAATAAGTTAATAGAATCTGATTAATCTTATCTAGTGTGCTTTATAAGATTAATCAGATTCTATTATATATATTTTTTTGTATTGTAGTAAATCACTGCCTCACAGCATGGGAATAAAGTCAAATATTAGCTCAATTGGGCCATTTTGGCTCAATTGTCATTACCCTTTGTTAACCAGCAGGTGAAGTTTGCATTTGGAGAAATAAAATGAGATTCCTGCTATCTACAATTCAATCCCTTACTAATTCTGTAAAATTATTCATTACTAATGATTAGTTATAATGGAACTATGCAGTGGTGGTGTAAGAATATCCACAATAAAAAATATCACTCCACGGGTGTCCTAAGAGGTGACAGAATCAGAAACAGAAACATTTTATACAATATAGATTTTAAATAATACCTATTGAAAGTCACTCTTTTGTTTAATTACCACTGGTGTGGAAAAAACCAGCAAGAAACCCAGCGGGACTTTAAAAAAAAACAGCTTACAAATATGTATGTTACACAATTAACAACTCAAAACAAATTAGAAATAGATTGGTAGCAATCACTTCATTCCCAGGGGTTATTATCATCCATAAATTCTTTAATATTATAATAACCCTTTCTATACAAACTTAGTTTAATCGTTTTTGAACTTTGAGCAGGTCAAATTTTGTATATTTTCTGGGATTTTGTTGTAAAAAAGAAGGAATTACTGACTAGATGGAGTCGAGTAACTGGTACTACTAGCTTGTCTGTTTCTAGTATTTACAGAATGAATAACACTTATTTTTGTAATACTAATTTTATTTTTGTGTATGTACATTACATTTTCATAAATGTATTGAGAGGTGTACAGAGGGAAATAAACCATGTGACGGGAAGCTTTTTCATAATAAAAAAAATGTTGTGCAATCTACCTACCAAGCAAGGCAACTATGGCAAATACAAATTATATAATGTTAATTTATATTATATTGCCAGTACCTGGGTGACCAAGTTTCACACAGAAAAAAAATCTCAGGGATGAAACCTATTTTCTATAATGATTAATAATTATACTTTATTTCAAATATCAAAGATCCATAGTATTATAAAAACAAAATTAATGACTATACAAATTAAATAGAATGATCCTAAAATATAATAAATTAACTTCATCATCATCATCATTACAGCCCTTCACAAGTCCACTGCTGAACATAGGCCTCCCCCACGGAATGCCACAAAGCACGGTCCCGAGCCACCTGCATCCATTGACGTCCTGCATGTCTTACCAGGTCGTCACTCCATCTAGTGGGGGGACGCCCTACACTTTGCCTGCCGGTACGAGGCTGCCACTCGAGAACCTTTCTTGCCCAACGGTTGTCGGTTCTTCGAGCTATATGGCCGGCCCATTGCCACTTAAGCTTACTAATCCTTTGGGTATGTCGGTTACTCTGGTTCTACTGCGGATATCCTCATTTCTAAGTTTATCACGCAGAGAAACCCCGAGCATAGCCCTCTCCATAGTTCGCTGAGCGACCTTGAGCGTCCTCATACGGCCAGCAGTGAAGGACCACGTCTCAGTTCCATATGTCATCACTAGCAACACGCACTGGTTGTACAATTTAGTTTTGAGGTTTTGAGGTATGCCTTACGAGAAGATGGGTCGTAATCTCTCAAACGCTGCCCAGCCGAGTTGAATCCGTCGATTGACCTCTCGGTCGAAGTTGGACTTACCTAGTCGGACTATTTGTCCCAGGTAAACATATTCGTCAACAACTTCGAGCTTAATGCTCCCAACAATTACCGGCATAGATGTGACATGGACATTAAACATGATTTTTGTTTTGTCCATGTTCATCTTGAGACCTATCCATTGGAAGACACTATTGAGGTCATTGAGCATAGTGCTTAGGTCCTCCAGCGATTCTGCCATAAGGACTATATCGTCGGCAAATCGAAGGTGAGTGATGTACTCGCCATTGACGTTAATACTGTATCCTTTCCAGTCCAGTAGCTTGAAAACGTCTTCCAATGCAGCGGTGAAGAGTTTCGGGGATATTACGTCACCCTGTCTTACTCCTCTCTGTAGTTTGATAGGTTTCGTACTCTGGTTCTGTACTCGGATAGCCATCGTAGCCCTACTGTACAAACACTTCAGCACCTCGATATACCGACAGTCCACTTGGCACCGCTGAAGGGACTGCAGCACCGCCCAAATTTCGATGGAAACAAAGGCCTTTTCATAGTCCACATACGCAAGGCAAAGTGGCAGATTGCCATAGAACCTCTCAATCTCACCCAAAATCTCAGGTGTCCCGGAAACCACATTCCACACTTCACAGCCTTACAGCCAGCCACATTCGGTCTTCAGCTTCGACAGTTGGCTCTTTCTGGCAGAGAGATCTCTGGCAAAGACTTTGGAGCCGTGGTTCCGCTCGATTGCTTCTTCAATACAAGCTGTATTGAAGTTGCGCAAGTCCCGCCGCATGCATTTGGAGATCTGTCTGTTCAGTTGCCTGTATGCTGTCAAATCTGCTGAAGACTGCAGCTTCATCTCCCGTCTAACAACCATGAGATTAAGAGTGTGATCGAAGAGCTTTTGTGTTCTTCTCGACAGGTCTTACAGAACTTAGCTCCGACCGCATGGACAGTTTCCACAAGCTTGTCATTTATATTGTCCACTTCATTGCAATCTTCTAGGCACTGAAAACGATTATGTAACTCGAGCTGAAAGTTTTGGGGCTTTGGATTAGAGCACGAGGGGACGGAGCGGTGACTTCATTAGGCGTGACCTCTCCAACTTTACGTTTAGGTTCAGTGTGCCTCTCACCATTCGGTGATCGCTGCCAGTTTTCACCCTCGCGATCACTGAGACATTACTGTACAGTTGTCATCTGGTCGTCATAATGAAGTCAATTTCATTTTTTGTCGAACCGTTGGGGCTTGACCAGGTCCACTTTCTGTGGGGCTGCTTTTTGCAGAAAAAGTTCATCATAAAGAGTCCCTCTTTCTCCATAAAGTCAGCCAACTGCTGGCCCCTTGGGTTCCGTTGCCCTATTCCGAATTTTCCTACTTTTAGCTTACCACTCTCTCTTGTGCCTTACAGGAAAAATATTATAAATTGAAAATTACTAAGTGTGTTTGTTCACTAATACACACAACAGTGGGGAAGAAAGCTTCTCAAGTGGCCGCCCAGTTAAGAGTGACAACCTGGTAAGAGATGCAGGAAGTTGATGGATGCAGGTGGTTCAGGACAGACATTATAAACTTGAAAAATAAAAGATATCTAAATATCATCTAAATCCCACTGACCCATTTCTGTGAAACTAATTATATATATTTAAACAAGAGTTGCCCATTTTACGTATTAAGATTAAAGATATATAGGTAATTTAAGTTAGTAGAGTAAATATAATGTATACTTACTAACTTTTTTAACACTGAAATTTTTAAAACAAACATTAATTACATTCATAGAACATTGTATTGGAACATATTTAACACTTTTGTTTACTGCTGCCGATAGGGTTAAACTTAAAGTTGTAGCCTGTACAACATGTATACATCCTACTGATGCGGACAGGCCTTCTGTCATTCTGAGCGGATTTTTCAAAAGGAATCTTTATCACCATAGTAGTTGAAGGTTCATTACAATAAAAATCTTAAATTGCATTCATATATAAAAATTATGATAATGTTAAAACAATTAAATACCTGCTAATCTATTAAATTCTGTAGTAATATTCTGCATCTGCTCGTAATCAATAACTTTACTCAGTATAGTCATTTCGGCTGGCCTTGCTGAAAACAATAAGTTTGGATATATATTAGTGATACTTACAATAAATTAATTTCGAAACGAAACTGAAAATACTGCAAGAGCGACTAAAACCTAAAACTCAGAGTTTGTGACTGAGTTGAGTTTTGATGAAATTACATCAAATTATTACTTGTTCGACCTTGTACTTAAACATTATGATACGATAGTTATTATTCTCTTTGCACAATGTACACATTTAAAACTGCTGAAATTGAAAAGTAAGCATAGATATAGTAATAGTGGTACCAGTAAGGTAAGGTAAGGTGCATACAAATTATTTATTTTTCGCTGGTATAATATATAAGTCAATGTTTATTTTCTTTTTTTTCCTAGTTTGGCAACTTCCAATAAGTTCAGACAGCGTTAAGTATTTCATGCTTGTATGAGTTTGAATGTCTTAGATCTTTAACATGAAATCATTCTTG
This sequence comes from Parnassius orleans, assembly GCA_029286625.1. Taxonomy (NCBI): domain Eukaryota; kingdom Metazoa; phylum Arthropoda; class Insecta; order Lepidoptera; family Papilionidae; genus Parnassius; species Parnassius orleans. The sequence continues at coordinate 160,895 of JAGSMP010000027.1, read as the reverse complement.
CTCTTGATACACAATAACTCTATGCGTTAACTATTATTATCCGCATAGATTATCATCATGAAATATTATAAAATTATACGTTATTACGTTTTAACATATCATTAGAAATTATAGGTTATTTGACTTATTGTTGTAATGTACTGTGTTTGTGCCGCCGTTCTTTTTGTGGATTGATAGTTGATTAGTTGATATATACAGTAATCTATGAGTTGATACTTTTACCTAACCTTACTTAATTGATAATACGATTTGCCAATTTAGGTAGGCAAAAGTCTTAGACCATACAGCCTAGTCTGATTTTTATTTTGTTCACAAAATTCTTCACAATATGCTGATGCGTAACAGTGGACAGTTTAACCGAGCGGATTAATCGTCGTTTCCAAGTATAGTTTACAAGTGTAGATATTTAATCCCCAAATCGCACCATTCTTAGGTATAAATATCCACCTTAAGCCTTTAATTAAATGATAACACAGAAGCAGCGATCCGTCAGTGTTCATCATCATCATTATTACAGCCCTTCACAAGTCCACTGCTGAACATAGGCCTTCCCCAAGGAATGCCACAAAGCGCGGTCCCGAGCCACCTGCATCCATTGACTTCTTGTATGTCTTACCAGGTCGTCACTCCATCTAGTGGGGGGACACCCTACACTTCGCCTGCCGGTACGAGGCTGCCACTCGAGAACCTTTCTTCCCCATCGGTTGTCGGTTCTTCGAACTATATAGCCGGCCTATTGCCACTTCAGCTTACTAATCCTTTGGGCTACGTCGGTTACTCTGGTTCTACTGCGGATATTCTCGTTTTTAAGTCTATCACGCAGAGAAACGCCGAGCATAGCCCTCTCCATAGCTCGCTGAGCGACTTGAGCTTCCTCATACGGCCAGCAGTGAAGGACCACGTCTCAGTTCCATAGGTCATTACTGGCAACACGCACTGGTTGTACAATCTAGTTTTGAGGTTTTGAGGTATGCCTGACGAGAAGACGTGTCGTAATTTCCCGAACATTGTCCAGCCGAGTTGAATCCGTCGATTGACCTCTCGGTCGAAGTTGGACTTACCTAGTCGGACTATTTGTCCCAGGTAAACATATTCGTCAACAACTTCGAGCTTGATGCTCCAACAATTACCGGCATAGGTCACACCTACGTTAAACATGATTTTTGTTTTGTCCATGTTCATCTTGAGACTTATCCGTTGAGAGACACTATTGAGGTCATTGAGCATAGTGCTTAGATCCTCCAGCGATTCTGCCATAAGGACTATATCGTCGGCAAATCGAAGGTGAGTGATGTACTCGCCATTGACGTTAATAGCGTATCCTTTCCAGTACAGCAGGGCTAGCATGGGCAGGCAGGAGACAATTTTATCCCTGGGGAAAGGAGAAAATGTTTATCCCCTCGCTTAGAGCCTTCGAGCATGGGTATCGGTGGATATAATAGCCACGGTAGATAAAATGGGAGATAGACTTAGACTTAGATAGTTTTTTGTATGAATATAAACTTAAACCCACGTCCAATGAACTAGGATAAAATTGTACCTTTCAAATGTCAAAAAAGCATAATTTTTTATCTTTCATTTGGCTCCATGCTAAGGACGGCGGATATATGTCTACTCGTTATGTCAAACGGGGATATACTTCTCCTCGTTGCCGTGCTTTGGCATAAGGACAAGACAATTTTATCTCTTGTCAGTGGATATAATCGGGGGATAAATTTTTTGTCCCCAGCCCATGCCAGCCGTGCAGTAGCTTGAAAACGTCTTCCAATGCAGCGGTGAATAGTTTCGGGGATATAACGTCACCCTGTCTTACACCTCTCTGCAGTTGGATAGGTTTCGTACTCTGGTTCTGTATTTGGATAGCCATCGTAGCCCTACTGTACAAACACTTCAGCACTTCGATATACCGACAGTCCACTTGGCACCGCTGAAGGGACTGCAGCACCGTCCAAATTTCGACGGAATCAAAGGCTTTCTCATAATCCACATACGCAAGACAAAGGGCAGATTGTACTCTTTGGTCTTCTGTACGATTTTCCGAAGGGTATGTATGTGATCTATGGTGCTAAAGCCTTTTCGGAAACCGGCTTGTTCGGGAGGCTGGAAGTCGTCGAGTCGTAGACGCGGCTCAGAAGGGATATCGGTCTTTAGTTCTTCAAGAGAGTGTTGTCGCCTTTCTTGAAAAACCAGACCACCGCACTTCTGCTCCACGCCTCCGGAGTAGTGCCACCATGGAGGACGGAATTAAAGAGCTTCTGAAGGACTTCAAGTACTGGTTTTCCACCCGCTTTCAGAAGCTCCGCTGTAATTCCATCCTCGCCTGGGGCCTTGCCGTTTTTAAAGTGCTGGAGAGTGATCTAGTGCATGACCCAGAAAAAGTTACTTGTGAGTGTTTGGTGTACTAGCACCGGTGTCGTTTACTACAGCTTTCTAAAATCTGGCCAAACGATTACGGCAGATATCTGTTGTCAGCAACTGCATACCATGAAGGAAGAACTAGCTGCTAAACAACCGAGATTGGTCAATCGCTCTAGGCCACTGCTGCTTCACGACAACGCAAGACCACACACTGCACAACAAACAACCACTTAGTTAGATGAGCTACAATTGGAATGTCTGCGACATCCACCGTACTCCCCGGACCTTGCTCCAACAGATTACCATTTTCTCCGGAATTTGGACAACTTCTTACAAGGAAAAAAATTCAACTCCGATGCGGCAGTCCAAACCGCCTTCAAAGAGTTTTTTTAGTAAAGGGATCAATGCACTACCTATGAGATGAAAAAGTGCATAGATAACAACGGTGCATACTTTGATTAATTAAATATATTTTACAAAAAAAATCGACTTTATATTCCTCCCGTACAAAACGCCAATTTCATATGTAAGGACCTAATAGAAAGAGAGGTCAATAAATCAAAATGGCGAGCATGCAACTGTTCGCATACAAATTGTAATCTAGATTTAGTAGTTTGTATTGTAGTCTAGTATTAGTAGTTAGTAGTTAGTCGCTTATTCCGATACATACACGATTAGTCCGTATGCGTAATGGCGCTGTATGGAACAAGATATACTTCTACGTTACTACGATGTATACGCGAGTAATTGCGTACTGCTCTTGTATGGATTAGAAGAACTTAGTAAAAAAGTTATTTCCAATCTATACGTGGTTAGTTTCATACCCTTGCGTTTGGGCCTTGTACAGAATGGAAAGACGCGTGAGCGTAGAGGACCGGAGACCCTGTTTAATGGATACAAGGCATTCCATCTTAGTCCTCAGGGGTGACAACGCATCTGCATTTTGATTCTTAATGTATGTAATGTAGGTATCTATGGGCCACAGTATCCACTTACCATCAGGTGGACGGGTCCCCCTAGAGCCGGGATCTATCGCGAAAAATGTGTGTGGGACGCCAATTGTCCTGTTTTATTGTATAGGTACGACAAAATTTGGGGTTACAAGAATAAAAAAGCACAACGTTGTAGTTATTTCAAAAATATTTAATTTAAAAACTAGTCATATTACAGGACGCTCGTAATACAACACAAATATATTTGCAAAAAAGTTACTTTTCGTGATTTTCACTGACCTTTATATATATAATACTTTTCCACCAGCAAAATCTTTAACAATGTCACTGACTTCAATTTTGATTTCATGTTCAATATTTATTAACGATAAATTTTTCATCTACTTTGCGACAATGTTGATCTAAGATAGTTCTTAATTATTTTTAGTTTAGAAAATGATTTGTCGCCGTGTGCTACAGTGACTGACAATGTGAGGTAAATTCTCAGTGCTGTAGACAGATTTGGGAACATTGAAATTAATTTATTCGTGAACAAGTGATTTAAAATATCCAACGGCGTAGGGGAATCATTAATAAACATCGACAATAATTCGATTTTATAAAGAGCTAAAATTTTTGAAGAAATGCAAAATTACAACTCACTTAAAACTTCGTTGGTCAAAGGTTACTAGTAAGACCAAAATAAATACCCAAGTATACTAGTAGGTACGTAATAAAGCACTTTAACTTACCGTTGTTCCGTACTGCACTATGATAAACAAATGAAAAATCCGAGGTAGGTACGTATTTTCGATATCACTATCACTCACTGTTTGTTATTTTCATGGACTTAGGATTTCGCTAGCTATTTTTGATGAGCTCTGACCCCGGTGATTGTCGCAATAATTGTGGTAGCAATCATACCTTTTATATTATCATTTTTATCAAAGAAAAAAGCCGATTTACTTCATATTTACATGTTTACTCAAACATGATACTTAATTTTTTGCGTCAAGGTTTATTTCGCAAAACTACGGTGTAGCGGTAAAACACAAATTGCGGCACGCGTACACGCGCCTTGCAAATGCTCCGCGTGTCAATTTGAATTTGAACTTTATATAATTTTAATACAGCCGAGTTCGCAATGATTGTCGGCGTGTTTTCAAACGAATCAAAACAGGTGCCAGCACGCGCCTTTGGTAGCGATGCGACACTATCACTACGCCAATATAATCTTTAATTATCTGTTTTAAGGCTGATTTCAAGTTGAAACAAAAGTTATTGTGTAGAATAAAGGAGCCGCTCGTGGTGCGCCTTGCTTTGCTACCGCGCCCAGTGTCGGCTATAACACGGACGCAGGGTCCTGGTCCTTGCCCTATATAGTATATTATTTATGGTCCTTGAGAGCGCCGGCACTGCGAGCTACGCATCTTTGGAGGTGTCGCGAGCGGCTCTCGGCGCTCCCTAAGACCCTGCGCCTGTTTGTGCTGCATACCCTGCACCGTAGGTAAAGCCGGCTCTGGTGAGGAGGATAGTTTAGCATTGTGTACCGCATTACCTCAACGATGCGATGCTCCGAAGTAGGCCTGCGTGGAATGGTGCCGTGATTACTAAATTTGAAGCAGGCTCATCTCGACGTGTCGTATGTCTTATATGTATGAATAGCATACAGAAACAATGTCGACGGTTTAGCTCTTTTAAAATCAACCAATGAATACCAAAATTAAGCAAATGAGAAGCTCAGGAAAGATTTTGATCATTGAATGAAAGGTTGTTACGAAATTTCCCATAACAGATTCATTTGTCCTCAAAGAACTCCTACATGTTTTGCTCCCTTGCCGTGACGAAATCTCACGGCGAGCTACACACGGCTCTCGTATTTGTTTAAATAAAATTCGTAAAAACTGAAACAAAGCTTTTGTACGATTGTTGACCATATCTACCTAGTAATTAGAAACCCAACGATGCCACGAACTATTCCATCAAATAGAGATAAAATCTCACAGTGCATAATTTTCAATTATTTACATCAGATAACGTGATATAACATATGAAGTTGGTAAATTGAAACCTATGCCGACAGACACCCAATATATTCAATTAAAGAGCTTCTCTCTTAATCTCAGTTTTGTGTACACAGTACTGGATACTGTGCACACAAAATACACGTGTTGTCTATAACAGTGTTATTAGCTATTTTGCCAAACGTGGTAATTGTGGTAAATCATTCGGATAATGGCCACCGGTCTAGATATTTTAAGTGTGACAATTTTCGATGCTGCATGAATAAGTATTCAGTAGCATTCTAAAATTTAATGTTATCAGTTACTTATCATTAGTTTATTTAGCAGAAAGTAGAGGGCGCTATATTACATTAATACTATGAAAGTAAAACTATACTATCTCGTAATATCAGCTATAGGAGGTTGGGGTGCGACTGGCTCAAGAGCCACCGCAATGCCGCGAACATTTATTTATTATATAAAAGAGGCATAAAGTGATATTGATTCTGTTAAAATCTGTTTCTGTTAAAAACACGCTATCAGCGCCGCGCCGCTAGCGGTGAAAAACTATTTGACGATATATGACCATATTATCATAAAATAGCAGTGTTGTGTTTAGTTATTAATATCGTTAAACGATCTCTATTCATTGATTTGGCTAAGCTATATCATGACATGGTCAACAAGACACCCGTTATCCCACATATTAACTAATATGATCATATATAATAGAAAATTAACATCTAAAAGAAGAAAAATACTTAACCTTCTTTTTAAGTTCCTTAATCGAATAAAAAGTAGCCTATAAGTTGCCCCGGGTTACTAACTACCTACATATAAAATTTAATGGAAATCGGTCTAGTAGTTTTTGAGTGAATCGGTAATACACAGACAGACAGACAGACAAAAAGCTTAAAAAGCACTAATTTGGCTTCAGTGCCCTTTATTTAGTCCCCTGGACTTGTTTTTTCAAGAGTATATTAGAATTACAGACATGACTTTTCTACAGATTTATTATATGTATAGATTCCCGACGTTTCGAGTACTTTGCAGTACCCATGATCAAAAGGGGAAATTTTGAAATATAACATAAATATAACACGGATAAAATCTATAAAAATAATAAACTACTTAATATAAATAAACTTTACATATACAGCACATGCGTACTAGTTAAAAATACCATTAAAATCAACCCATTCACTAACTACTTTTTCTAAAAGATCACACCGATATTGTACTCGAAATAGACACAAGCTAGCGCTGCCTATCTATAGAACTGACATAGGAAGGAAAAGCATTAAGTTTGAGGGAGTGCAACTTTACAACAAGCTGCCTAATTATGTGAAAGAATGTAGCACTACTGCATTATTCAAAAGACGCCTGTTAAATTAAATTACTTATCCTAATTTATACTTGTTTTGGACCGCAGATTTTTTTAAATATTTTAATTGTTATGTATTTACTATTTATCACTGTTAAGCGAACTGTATATTTTTCTTATGTGATAAATAAATGTCTTTAACCTGAAGTTAATTATTCTCGATAATATCCTTAAAAACTAGATTAATTCAATGTGATGTATTCGCGTAAATATAAGACATCAATAAGATTTTCATTGCTATTTTTACTTAGACTCGGTATCTGGTGTTTTGTAAAGGACGTTACGAAATCGAAGTAGCATCAATGCCGAATGGTATATCAAATGCTTGCCAAAAGTGTGCACCGCTGTGAGAAACAACGACCGAACACGGGGTTTCGCAGTCCACTTCTTCACCATGACAACGCGCTCGAGCACTCAGCGCTCAAAACGAAGGATTTTCTGGACAGCACACCGGTTAAGCTTTAAGGTCACCTTTCTTACAGCCCTGAATTGGCACAGCGTGACTACTTTTTATTCTCCAAAATAAAAAATTGAGCTGAAAAGGATACAGTTTTTGTAGCCCGAAGATGCATTATAATGCACTTATGATAGAAGAGGTGTCTGAGGCGGACTGGAAAAGTGTTTCGAAAACTGGTTCAGACGCATGAAATTTTGTATAGATGTTAATGAAGTGTTCTTTAAAAATATTTTATAGGATAAACTTTAACCATAGAACTTTTGACCAACGTGCACGAGTTTCTACGCAAACACAGGTCTCTATTCCCTCAGAGGAACGCGGCAGTAAAGTAAACGGCAATAAGTAAAGTTATTGATGCGGTTTGTTTTAAGTGCATTATACTTGAAACTAACTGCACCAATAACTTTCTCGGTATTTACTCGTAGTTCCTACTTATTTAGATTATTAAAAGGATGAACTGTTTTCAAAAGTTAGTATATCTTGATATAAATTATGTGAAAAAGGCGGACAAGTTCGATACAATCGACGTCCGGTCCGTAGTCGGCTCCGCCAATAAAATTGTTAACAATTGAGATATAAACGGAAGCCAGCCAAGCTCCATAGCAGATCCAAGAACGTAATACATTCCAATAGCTATGATTTAAGAAACTGCTATCGAGCTTGAAACTCCGATCTTAACTCTTTTTATCGGCGAATAATATTTATATCAATAAACTAGCGATCCGCCCCGGCTTTGTACGGGTGATTTCTGGATCTAGACAACAGCGCCACCTACCGGGTCCACATGTAAATCTAAACCATCTAGAGACCATTCAAAAACACACAAAAATCATCCAAATCGTCAAGCAGCAATTGATTTTTATATATAGAGATAAACTGATTTCAAGTACAAACTCATTAAGAGTTTAAAAAAAACTTGGTCATGGGTCATGAGCTGATGATTCTAGTAAGAATACTAGGATACGTCTGCAAATTTTCGGATTATTCAGACGTCTGGAAGTGGGTGAAAACTGAATTATAAGATTAATTTTTGAAGTGAAACTTCTTTAGCGACACTAAAAAGAGACAGTTACATATGATTTAGTCTGCGAGTGAATGAGATAGAATCTATACTAATATAATAAAGCGTAAGAACTTTTTTGTTTGTTTAACGCATAATACACGCTAATCTCTGGAACTACCAATCCGATTTGATAAATTCCTTTTGTGTATGATAGCCAGATTCATGAGGAATAGTATAGGATATCTAACATAAGGCCACATTTCTCAGCTAGCCTTAAAAAAATTAATTTTGTTAAGCAAGTCGGAAGAAAAAGCGCCAAGAACTGCTTTATCCGCGTGCGCTGGTGTAATAGTTAGTGATATACGTAAATACAATGTTCTACAAAAATATAAATCTTTCCTCCTTCTAAAAAAAGGTCCGCAATAACATAGGCCTATTTTTATACATAACTCACAATAAGGTATTTAGTGACCAAAATATTAAAAATTAAAAAGTGATTTATGAGCAATTATGAGATGTATGAAATATTATTAGGTATATTAATCCTTACGAACGAAAGTTACTTCATCATCCAGACAATTTTATGAGAATAAACCTTGCTCTTTATAGCATGTTATTTGGGCGCATAGTTTAAGAGACAATGAAAAATTAAAATAATTCAACAACCAGCTCGGCGCACGAACGATGCCTAGCTACCTGATGAGAACCGAGAGAAACCAGCAGTGTCGGGTCGCGCGGCTCAGATGCGTGATATACGCGGGTGATATTGCGGGGAACAGCTAGTTCAGTATAAAGCGTTTCTTATTATCTTGGTCTCCTCTGTGTGCGGTGCTTTAAAATGGTTAATATAACTTTTAACTGTTAAAATAAAAAAAAATATATAATATAAAGTATAAAGTGTTTTCTATTATTTCGGTCTCCTCTGTGTGCGGTGCTTTAAAGATGGTAATTTTTAATTGTTAAAATAAAAAATAAAAAATTACATATTTATCAAATAAATAAAATTAATTATATTGAATAAGATTATCATATCAAATTAAATAAATCACTTGCTGTGAAATATTTTTGTTTTATATTTCGTTTCGTTTGAAGGTTTCACTTCTACCGCGTGTGAAACTGAGAAAAAAAAGTATGTGTGAACTTCACACATACTTTTTTTTAAAGAATAAGAGTGACAAACGAGCACACAGTCCACCTGATGGTAAATGGATGTTGTGGCCCATAGACACCACATCCATCCTCGATTAAAATCATGAAGCAGATGCGTTGCCACCCTTAGGACTAAGATGAAATGCCTCGTTTCCAGTAAAAAGGGTCTCCGGTTCTCTACGCTCACCATACGAAACACAGCAGCATCAAGCTGCTATTTTACGCTGGTATTCTGTGAGAGCGTGGTCCCACCCCGGTCAAGCACACCCATTCGTGCTACAACCATAATATATCTAGCTGCAGCGTGGCTCTACCACGTAAAAATATTTTCTGTGTGATTTTTTCTTTTTTGAATGTACCGTACCAAATTCAGCAACAGGGGAAACATTTAAGGCACCGATCCCACAGCGATATTGTTATTCCACAACTAGCGACCCGTCCCGGATTCGCCCGCCATTAATGTGGTGTTATTTAGATTTATAATATACGTGATATTCACTACAAATACATTCATCTATCCATACATACAGAGACACATACAGGGTAGGCAAATACGAAGCGTATAAAATATAAGGAGACAAAAAGCCTCCAATAATTTTATGAAGGACAGTTCCAAAAAAATAATATGTAAGAAGATTGATTTATGATTGATTACGCTTTAGGTGCAATGGGTAGGTAATAACATTTTTAGTTATGTATTTATTAACTTTCTTTTGAAATATTTTGCTTTGTATGCTTTAAATCTTGTTGATAAATTCTGTAATTTTATTACTTATTTTTGGCTGTAGATAATTTAATCGGAACGGGAATATTGAGGAAACCAGACGTTATTATTTTTACATCTTTTTTTTATTAATAATTACTTTACCGGCGTCTGTGCTTCCTGTTACCCCAGAGTACTACGCCGTAGCGCAACCAGGCGTCTGCTTAGGCGTAATAGGCGCAATTTGTGAGAGTGTACCTATTGTAGCTATTGACAACCTTATCTATGTGTTCTTTCCAATTTATTGTGCATCTTTTATATACAAAAGACAGAGTTTACGGATTTTTAAGGTATTATTAGTTTATGGTCTAAATTGTAATAATAGGCAATCAAAAGTCCACTACTGAACGAATATAGGCCTTCCCATTATTTTGTCTCATAATGGGGATATTTGTCATAGTTGCATTTACATTACTATTACACTACACGGACAGTGGTAAAATTGCAGGTTTTTTTAAATTTTACTCAAGGTTTTGGTCTTATCTGTTTGTGTGTATTTCTAAAATTTGAACAGCTGTAAGAAATAAAAATTATACCGCTTTTGTTGGCCTAATTAATTATTAATAATTTATTAACTAAATTATAAATTAATTAAAAAATATACAATTTTCTTTAACTTTAAACTTTAGAACTATTGCTATCCCTCATCGATTTTTAATAATTTAATTCTTTTGTCATTTTTTTTTCTATTTCTATTAAGCATTTTGAAAACACGAATATTTTCGTTATGTTTCTCGTGGATGAAAAGGCCCACTTGTGGGGTCTAGTAGAAAAAGTAAAAATATATAAGTACCATAGATAAAAATAGCATGGTCTTTAAACTAAAAGACATGTAATTAATATGGGTACTGAGATATTAATAGGGGATGTTACGTACAAAGAGGCATCTACCGGGGCACCTTCGACAGCACCGCCTTACTAAATTGCGTTACGGCAATTTAATTATTGCTTTTATGGAGGGCTTTTAGTAGCTTTTAGTAGCAAGCGGGCGACATGATCGACTCTCCTTAAGTGAATTGACGTTTACAGTAGAGTGTATTCGTGTTAATAGTACACACTAGTAAATGTTTTCCGGCAGGATGAATTGCAATTTTAAGTGCTGATTTAGGTACCTACCAGTAGTCGCCGGTGAATAAAAACATGGTTAAGAAACTTGTACATTAGAGAAATTAAAAAATAGAACCTGCGCCATGCAGTGGGGCGTATGTTGTACCTACTTTGAAATATTGACGTGTAAGTGCGTTGTTACTTTACTTGTACTTTTTTGTGCACGTATAAAAAAAAATATAATTTTTAACCCCTATTTACACGCCGTTAAATTATTAGAACGTGATTATCAATTACACAATATTATGTAAGTACGAGTATATTTCGACATACCGACATGTATACCGACAACCGATGGCGAAAAAAGGTTCTCGAGTGGCGGCCTCGTACCGGCGGGCGAAGTGTAGGGCGTCCCCCACTAGATGGACTGACGACCTGGTAAGACATGCAGGAAGTCGATGGATGCAGGTGGCTCAGGACCGTGCTTTGTGGTATGTCTATGTTCAGCAGTGGACTTGTGAAGGGCTGTAATGATGATGATGATGATGATGTATATTTTAAATTACAATACCTTTAAGTAAGTATTTAAGTTCGTAAAATAAATGTAATACATTTGATGCATATGTTATGCTGTGTCTAGTCGATTTTAATCTTTCGGACAGAAATGCAAGGAAGGTATTGATTGTGGTTAAAAATTAATTTAACATAAAAGAGACACTGAATAGTAGTTACATGATTTCGTTTCGACAAGTATTAAACTAGCGCAAATTTTGTTTAAAATTTACCTCCGATACTAGAAGAAGGAGATAGAAGGGGAAAGGGTATCAATCAGACTGATAGTTACAGAAGTCACAAATTCCATCATGGCAGGTTGATGTTGTTTTATTATTTCAATGGTCAGATGCATAATACTACTATCAACTCTGTGATGTCGACTGATATGTAGATATCATCTTCTTTTGCTACGCCTATTGAATTTAGTTACAGTAGCTAGAGTTGTTCGCGTCGTCATTCACCGCACGCGCACTGTCAACTTTCTTGAAAACCCTTGACAATACAGATTGATGCATATATACATTTATGCATATATATCAATGTATGTATGCACCTTGTATGGAGTACACCATTTCTTCCCAACGGAGTTGTGTATTTGTAGGTGTTTTAGGCTGGCACATGCGCAGGCGTAGGTGCACCGTATTTAAACTTGATTACTACAGCTTAATTTAGATTAAACTAAGCTGTAGTATCGCTGTGTAAATCAGATAGCTTAGTTTTAGTGGTATAAGCTACAGGTGAGAAAGGTCCTAACAGAACTCAGCACTAATAATAAATGACACCAGCTTATACGTAATTTGTGTATACTAGTTTCATTTATACGCACACATATGTGACATGCATGTTACGATTATACGTAAACGTAGTGATTATATTCTCTTTGATTATACGTTGATTATACGTTAGCTAATACATATAAGGTTAGGTAAGTAAGGCAGTCAAGAAAAGATCATTCAAATTTCCGACCGAATAAAAATCATATTTTAGGTATTCGACACGACCGCCTTATAATTTATTTAAGTATAATATATCATATCATTATCACTAGGAGAACTATACAGGAAATTAGTTAAAAGGCAAACTTAATGCGTATATTGCTAATGCATAAATATAATCTTTGAAATATATATATGAATAATATGTGTACAAAATATGATGTTTATAAAATCATTTTATTAATATAATGGTATCTAGAGATCTCATAGATACGTATTTCTTAAATACTGTTACGTATCTACCTACCTACCTACTACGTGCAGAACCTCTAACATTTGGCGATGTGAGTTCAGCAAACTTACCGCATGTAAAGAAACGAAATAGGAATTAAAACTGGAATTACGGCAAGAAGATATGGAGAGGTTTGACAAGGGATCTTTATGGTACATCTACAGGGTATGTAAAGGGAAATTGAGTCTTTAAAACGACGGAGAGGGATTTGAAGATCCAAATCAAATCCGGGCAAAAGTCTTTCACGTCGGTGCTTCAACCATCACGATTGGCATTAATATTTATGATCACTAGACGTCTTTTGACGGTGCTGCCTGTCCGTCGCATGTCTGGATATTTTGCATCTGGCTTAATCGAGATGGTATACTACCATTTGTCGAAAGCCATAAAATTCTGGCATTACCTATAGTGGCCTCCTACGACACCCAAAGGACGAAATAGAGATACAGACTTGCTTACGCCGCCACCACACGGTATGATGTCATAAAGGAAACAATAATTGAGTGCTCTTGCGAAGTCAACGAACTTGAGATATTCGGTTAAATTTCTAAAACCCAGAAATGAAACGGTTGCAAGCGTTCAAGTTTATTCGAGAGGCCCTTTGTAGCTGAGACCAGGCGAGGTACGAGTAAGATATTCTTATGGTCACCATTCATTTCAAAAAACGATAACAAGGAAAGAGAGCAGAAGACAAACTACGTACGTATAATTGGTAACGTGTTTTTTTTAAATATTACAGTGATAAAATAGCTAAGGCACTACATCCCATGGACACCTGCAACCAACTTGAAAAAAAGAAGTCTACCGATGCATTGTCACCAATGAGAAATAAGATGGATTGCCTTTCATCCTGTAATTATATTGGCTCTCTATACCATAGACTAGAATATACGTAATCTATACCCTTCTGACCAGAACACAGGAATGCACGCACTGCTGCTTGGCGGCAGAAATACAAACTGACTGCTTGGCAGGAAAGAAGTCCTACCACGTGGTATGACTAAGTCGTCACGATTGAGGATTAAGTATTAAATCCCTCACAGCCCGTAATTATACTAGCTCTCTTACCCTTTCAACCGAAACAAAGTAGTGCGGACAAAGCTATTTGATAGCTATTTGATAGTCATAGATGATACGAACACAGACGGACTCCTAGACAAAAAGGATCCTTTACATAGTAAACGAACAAAGTGAAAGTTTTAAATATTTTACTATTTTATTATAGACTAGCAACCCGCCTCGGATTCGCCTAAATAGGATCTTATTTTGATATAATCAAAGATCATTCATTTTATAAATTTTTCGTTTTTTTTTCATAAAAAACTAAAAGTTTTTTGGATAAAATATAGCCTAGATCACTCCTGACTGATTTTTTTTATTTGAAAGCTGGTGTTTTTCTTGTGGTCCCATATAAATTTGATCAAGATCTGACTAGTAGTTTTTGAGTTATCCTTAATAATGCATATTTAATTGACTTCGACTACATTGATTATGTTTTCATTTTATTTATATTGAAGTCGGTTGTACAAAATTTTTAATTTTACCACTTGTTAAAAATGGTAATTCATGTCTAAATGGCATGCAATTAACCCCTTTAGCTCAATATAAGGCAGTTATTTCGATATTACAGACAAACACTTCAATTTTATTTTTAAGTATAGATAGCGGAAACTTCTTCAGTAAGGTATGTATGCTATGTATTTTAATAATAACGATAAAATAACTTACATACGTCGCCCTCCGCATGCACAGCCCTATTTATAGCAAAGTGAATGGCTCTAGGTAGAAAAAGAGCCCTACCACCAAGAAAGAGAAATGAAAATAAAAACTTATTGAACACCTTATCAGTTTAGAAATAAAAAAGATTTACTAACTGACTAAAATGCTGTGTTAGTTGCGATGTAAAAGAATCCATTATGGGAAATGCTAGAAAGATATCATAGTTTGATGGATGGTCGTGTAACCATGTCGTATCCACCAGACGTAAAATATCGGCGTCTATCCGCCAAATCTCGCGAAACCCCTTCACCTGCCCATGGTAATTAAAGGATACTGCGGATTTGCTCAGTAAAACGGCAAAATGTGGTAATTAAATGCTATTGAAAATTTAATATGCATTATAATTCACACAGTCACTGTTTGAATATTGGCCACTATTGTTACCTTACCTTCAGTAGCTGCACCGGTTTTAATTGTCTGCCGTCTTGCGTCTCGCCTTGCGCGACTTCGGGTGCATCCAGGCATTGTGCTTGGTTGGCGTCGATAAGGTATTTAGCCAATAATTGATTAAATTATTCACAAAATTTGTACAATAATGTGAAGCTTTATTAAGCTTCTCTTGTTAAATGCTTAATACAGATTAGGATAAAGTTTTGTTAATAATAAATGGAATAATAATTAATTTTATTGGTATGACGAAGTTTAGAGCAGATTTTTTGCTTTTTTACCACACTACACTACACTACACTACACTATCTAGAGAACATCTTTAAACTTCTAAACACATGAATCTAATGATTTGATATCACTGACCTTTAATTGAAATCCCTCGAAGATCTCATTTTAACACCAGTGATAAATGAGTTCAGATTCCGTATACACTTCTTATTTATAGGTTGAAATGTGACGATTTCATGATAATATTTCTTGGGCATTTATGAAAACTTAT
This sequence comes from Parnassius orleans, assembly GCA_029286625.1. NCBI lineage: Eukaryota > Metazoa > Arthropoda > Insecta > Lepidoptera > Papilionidae > Parnassius > Parnassius orleans. The sequence continues at coordinate 145,349 of JAGSMP010000027.1, read as the reverse complement.
AAACAATGGCAAATTCTTTTAATTGATGTTCACGTGTAACGCTTGAGCTCAGGAATGAAGTAATAGATTCAATCCAATATTTTACATTACTCAACCGATTGTTTATAAAACTAACAAACACTTTGGACACAGTTTAAATAACAATATTCAATTTCGGATGTGCGGCAGGCAAAATATTCACTGTTTCAACTAGAAACAACGTGTTTCTTAAAAAAAATTACTTTACCATTGTTATTAACAGTAACACTAACCACTCCACATAAGCTACTGTCGCTTCCAAATTTTTTGCTTTAAAAACGAAGAAGGAAGAGAATTAGTTCACAAGAATATATATATATATATGCATATATATATATATATATATATATATATATATATATATATACACATATACATACACACACACACACACACACATATATATATATATATATATATATATATATATATATATATATATATATATATATATATATATATATATATATATATGTGTGTCAAATAAGACATACTATTTTCATTTTTGCTTATTTCTTATCTTAAGAAGGTAATTTTACGTAATAATTTTTTTAGTTATATTGCTTACCTATTCTGTAATATAAGTGACATAACAAAATAATACACTTTTTCTATGCAAGCATGAAGGTATCCTAATATGAGATACTTAGGGTTCCTAATTTGAGTTATGTCTCATTTTAGGCAACTCCACTTTTGAGCTCATTTAAATGAAAAATACAATTCATTAATATACTTTTATGGACTTTAATTATACGTTAGAGTAACAATCAGCGTTTATATATATTAAGAATATTAACTCAGCCGTTTTTCTGGAACCATTAACAGAGCTTGCATTAGTTGCTGATTTTTCGTAAGCTTTTCCAAACACCATACATTTGTAGTTGCTGTTGCATGCACACAGATGCATGATGTTTGGAAAATCTGTTTTGTTTGTCAAAACATGTCCGGGATTATCGTGTAACAAGGTATATAGGGAGCCCACTGGTATCTCATATAAGGAACTCACTATAAACCCAACTTATTAAAATGTCATGTTTGCCAGGTCTTTCCACTTGACCGCATCCAGCGCAGAGCGGCTCGAATCGTCGACAACCGAGTTCTTTCTGATCGGCTCGATTCACTGAGGCTGCGAAGGGATGTTGCATCCCTTTGCATTTTCTATTGCATCTACCACGGGGAGTGCTCTGAGAAATTATTCAGATTAATACCAGCCGCCAAATTTCACTAACGCGGTTTTACTAGGAGTTTTCTTCATCGCACAATCTCTTTATGGAATTGTTTACCAGCAATTTTTCCGGACCGATACGACTCAGGGATCTTCGAGAAAAGAGCTTAGGTACTTCTTTCTAAAAGGCCGGCAACGCACCTGCAATTCCCCTGGTGTTGCAGTTGTTCTTGGGGGCGGTAGTCACTTACCATCAGGTGAGCCGCATGCTCGTTTGCCCCATCTTCTATAAATAAATAAATAATAAATAAATGTTTGTTATATGTAATAAACACAATAAAATGAATTGGAATATTAAAATTTACTCTTTAACAGATCTCACAAATCCATATTTTATCTAAATGTACTTATTTTTAATGATTTAACATACCTTGCAATTGAGTACGAAAAAAATTCGTATCCGTTCCCGACAGAAGTCTTCGCATTGCATTTGTAATTTTTGCTGTATTTTTTCAACTCCAAAAAATTATTAAAAATTATAAGTGTTACAAGGTTTTGGTTACTTCGACCTCGCCAGACTGCATTTCCTACATACACTTTCCGTAAACGGTCTGATCAGTTTTTTTACTTTAAAAAAATATTACCATTTTTGTTCAGTATCGTGAAGGCTTTTACATACATAAATTGCACAAAGTCAAATGTTAAGACCCGGAACAATAATTTGTAGGCCACACAGACAATGTTTCCGGATTCGAACCTGCTGCCGCTACCCTTCAACTGAACGAAAAGGTGTTGAAAGTCGTTAAGCCGTAAAAGAATAAATATCATTTTGGAGACTTCTAAATTATTCGCCACATGATTTTTTTTTACAGAATTCTGCAAAATAGATATAACAGCAGAAAGGTAATGAGGCAATAGATATTCTGACGATAAATTAATCATTGAAATATTATTTTAAAACTAGCATTTATTTTTAATATTCCTATAAAATGTAGGTCATGTGATGGTGTAAGAAATTTCATCACTGTTTCGTCCCGTGGGTGTTGTATTAGGTGACTATGGGAAAGACCATAAAGATCTCAGCTCCTCATCGATGGCGGTATATCTTCTCCTATACGACAGATATAAATAATCCAAACCGGCGACGAAGCAGCTTTAAAGGTGCTAGAACATCAGGTACTGCGTTAGACAATCGGCCTGCAATACACGATTATGCGAAATTCCTTCTGGTACAGGAGAAGCCCATGTCCAACCGTGAATTGTTAAGCGCTAATGTAGAAGAGAAAAAAAATGGTTAATGTAGTAAAAACGATTGTTAGAGAAAAGACAAAATATGTTCATGCTAATAATATATATATATATATATATATATATATATAGAAAGACACGATAAAAGAGTAGATATGTATAGCCAAGCGCCTAGGCTCTAGGCATTCAAGTAAACTTATTTCTTATTTTAACCTAAACATAGGTTACGCATTTATTCTACTTTATGAGCTCTTATACTGCCATAAAGTGGCAGAGATGAGCCATAAAATTTATGACTATTATAAAGATTTTTCTTTGAATAGCCTTTGATATAAAGAAATAGGATGAATGAGATATTCAGCGTTAAATGTAATTAATAGATACGTACATAATATACATAAACTCTAACGTCCGTCACCCAAAGGGGTAGGCAGAGACTACGGACTTCTGCGATCTTTAACACGATTCTGACACACCTCTCTTGCTTCGTTTACATCCACATGCTCGTCGGTTAATCGTACTTTTTATGTGGCGCATCTTCAATAGGTTGTCATTTTCGTCGATAAAATTTCGTTTAAGGCGTCCTCTGCCGATTCTGCCACTCACTTCTGTTGAATAAATTTGCTTTGTCACTCTTTCTTCATTTATTCTTTCTACGTATCCAAGCTACCGGTGTATCCTTTATTAATCCTGGTAACAACCTTTTCTCGCAATTTCTCACCCTAACATTTAGATTCACCACTTACCGCCTACTTCTACCCACATACTTCTTAATGACCGCATTTTCACAGCATTAATTTTACTTTCATATTCTACTCTACTCTGGCTTTTCAAAATACAGCTATCTCGTCACCAAACGGACTTCACCCTTCTAACAAAGTGGTCCCATGATAGTGGGCTTGTTCTTAACGCCAACAAAACTAAGCTTATCTATATCAGCTCAAGCCAAAATAGAATTAATAAAAGTCCTCAATTAATCGTCCACGATCACGCTTCCCTTCACTCAGACCATATCAACTGCGCATCTGAATCAGTATAAGTAGTAAAAACGCAAAAATATCTTAGATTGATGACCGCTTTAAATGGACTGACCACATCAACTCTGTTTGCGATAAATTGAGAGCAATTTAGGAAAAGTTTTCACAAATTAAATGGAAAAACCCTTCGAGAATCTGTCATATCCTACGGGCTGAGTAGTTATGGAAGGACATACAAATCACACCTAGACCTAATTTATTAACTCCAACATATAAGACAAGTACAGAAACAATTATAATGGTCTATTTAGTCACTGTAAAATTATTCCCGTCCATGAGAAAGTTAAATTAACTTTACTTAACGAACAGTTTTTTAATAAAACATACAATACTTAATTGATTATAAAAACACACTCGCAGTGTGTCAAAAGCTTTGCTGAAAATACCACGATCTCAAAATCATTACGGAAGACAACGACTTGCCTATATTATACCCAAACTAATAAATGAATTACCCTTTACACTTAAAAATGACATTACTATGCAAAATATAAAAAGAAAACTAAAACTACTTTATTTAGATGAAATCAAAAGCATCTTACTAAATAACTATGTCATATTTGTGTACGTAATAAATGTACATGTTATACATAAATTAATTAAAGATGAAAGAAAAATAAAAAAAATCATATAGTATGCGTGTATGAATATGTATGTATGTACGAACATGTATGTATGCATGTGTGTACGTATTTTGTAGGTGTATATATATATATATATATATATATATATATATATATATATATATATATATATATATATATATATATATATATATATATATATATATGGATTTTATGTATGTGTATGTGAATGTGTGCGTATAACTCTATGTATGTATGAATGTGTATGTCTGTGTGTGTATTTATACATAAATACCGATGATTTTCTATGTATTATAATACTACATTATCCAAACGGAGATACTTACCAACCGTTAAAATTTACTGCTTGTAAACACCCTGTGTACGTTCATTGGCCAGCCAGTTTTGTGCGTCTGAGTAATGACACATTTTACTACCCTGAATTGTACGCATTGCGAGCGTGTAGATCTTCGTTACGATTTTAAAGCATATTATATCTAATAGCGTAATATGTAATAGACAATGTCTGTACGTAGGTTAAGCACAGAGTGCCGTCGATGAAGCATGGTGTACAGATAAACCTTGTTAGGTTTTGAGACACCGTGTTAATTAATTTAAGCTTTGTATTTGATTTATTTTCATATTTAAAAAAATAAAAAACACATTTATAAAATGATCGTCAAAATTTCGAATGGTTAGCTTATCAAAGTAGTTCAGGAACGTTAGATAGCTATGAAGGGTTAATAACTCGGCATAGGTTAGGGATAGTTTGGTGTGGTGCTCGAACAAATTAATGTTGTATGGACCGACAAGGGTCAACTGATGGCGATAAAAAATTCAAGATTGTGGAACTAATATGACGACAATGACGCATTAAATTAAATTAACAGACTTAAAGACATGTCCAGAAATAACTAAAAAATAAAAAATAAATTAATACAATATAACATTTTTAAAAACAAGCTTTTATTGAAATGCGCTAAAAAGAAGAAAATAAACTTTAATTTAAATCAAACCCATCAATTTATTACATTACACAATTTATAATATGATATAAAAGCTTATCGAGAGATTTATCTGTTATATAAAGGCATTATTTTTTCTTAGAATTACCACTGACCGGGCCCAAATATGAATTTAAATCATCTAGGGACCCATTTAAACGCCATTCATCAAAATTGGTTGAGCCGTTTTTGCGTTTTAGCGAGACTAATGGATAGTAAATATAGAGTTATAGATAACTAAGTAGATTGTTGTTAAACCCATGCCCATATCTAACGAACTGACGGACTTTGACAGTGGTCTCATATAAAATTTCAATATGTATGTAATGGTTTGATTATTTATATTATGTATAATCTAATGTAATATTGGTTAAGTAGCGGCATTTAAAGGTTATTTACCCATTTACCGATTTCTCACGAAAAAATCAGGTTCATAACGTGTTTTTATTGTTAAACAGCTAAACAGCTGTCTGGCAATGAAACTCTGAGGTCACAGTCAGCATAACGACTTAAAAAACTAGATTTTTTTTATACTTACTTCCTTAATGATCGTCATGGATATTGTACTTCGGTGACATGTATGTTAAAAGACTACGGTAAACATATAGTATGGTAGTATGTTGTATAATAAATAATAATGTACTATTTATTGAATTTCGCTCACGGCGGCCAGTTTCAACGAAGACAAGTCATCTCTCTATTCCCTCACTCTCATAGTCTGATGCGGTTGCAATCCGACAAGTGCTGAGAGAGATCGGGTGCTTGGGTGCAAACCAACTGTTTTACATGTTTTCCGAGGCATTTGGACACCGCCAACTTCTTGACTCCGGGCTACTGAAAATTTATTGTCAGGAAAATTCAATACCTGATTTTGGCTCGACGTGGGAATCGAACCCACCACATGATTAGCAGTCACGTTTACGACCTCTTTTTTACGCATATTCGCCTAGCGGGGCAAGGACGGGTTATATCAGACTCGCACTGACTAAAACCCCATGGTGTTCCAACTTCGCCGCATTTTGGCGGGGCCACGGGAACGCTTTCGTACACATCCACGGCCCCATCAGCGCTGGCCGTCTCCTCGGTGGAGGACTTCTCCTCCCGCTTTTCCTTCTTAGGTAAGGCGCACCAGGAATACGAGGCTCGCCTTCCTCCGCGACCTCAACACTACCTGCGCAACGGATTCTACCGAGCCCGATACGCGGAGGCGATGGGGCCAGGAAAAAACGAGCACAGCATGGGTAACCAAGCCACGACTACTAAGCCTCCCCGCTACGACAAGGCGTACAACGAGGCAGTTTTTTATAATGATGATTAAATGTCAGTGATTACTGATTAATGAAATTACTTTTTTGTCTAGTTACGATAGATACTTATTAATATATGAAAATCAAAGTAATCATCAATGTACTTTTAGTATTCCGTGCTGAATTCATAAAAAAAACAACAATTATTGAATCACCTCGGCGACTGCCCTTTTCTCTGTGAGTGTTTTATGTAGATCATTGAAAATAAATTAGTAGTTAAAAACGTTGTCACCCCAGGCAGGCAGGTGATGCGGAACAATAATTGTGCGTATCACTTATATACTTATATATTCATTTGATCGATTTTAAATATTTTAACAAATGCTATTGGTAAATGAACAAAATAAAGTACTCTCTTTATTTTGTGATAACCGTCTGAACGAAATGACGTAGTAGAGTCTAGTTAGTTTTACTAACTAGTAGGTTTTCGTTTCTACTAAGTATGTTTGGTTTATTCAATTATAATCGAATAGCTTAAGTAATATTTTAGATATTTATTATTATTTTAAAATACAAGTTACGCCATTGCTCTGTCTAGTATTTTTGTGTGAGGTTAAGTGCATATAGGCTAAAAATCTTTCTTCTAGAAGCAGTAGAGTCAATTGACGAAGTCGATGAATACATAATTTTAGTTTCAGCAGTCCAAGCCGATATCCACGAGGTTATTTCTATTCATTAGATTCTTCTATCTTAAATGTTAAATGCTATGTTTTTAACATAGCATTAATGTTCGAAAATTTGTTACAATTCTATCTATACGAAAAATTGTTACAGTGTACCTATTATAATAAAAAGGATGTAGATGAAAAGAAATAAATATTACATACTAGATCGCCCGCGTAATAGGTTTATATTCATGTTCTTTTTCTTGCGGTAACTTTTATTTCGTGGGAAGTACCCCATGTTTTGGTCTAGGTTCTAGGATATGGTTTATCTGGGAGGAAATTTATTTCGACATCTCGGCTTAATAAGTAGATAAAATCTTCACAAACATTCAAATACATAAGATTAATAAAGCCTAGTGAAGATTTGTTGTACTCTAGGACTAAAACTGATTTGAATATTCACAACATACATTTAACGCGACGCCACCAATTTGGAGTTGTTTGACTACTTTAGGTGTCGTTACCATTGAGCTATTATTATTTACATGACATTGGTTTCGGACACACCGTATCAATATCACTGAACGCTTGTTTCTGTTAAGTCGTTTCGCAACTATGAAGTTCGGATTTGTGTTTTTAAAATATATTGTAACGTTTTTATTATTAGTGAGCTATGGTGCTACTGACAAAAATAATGGTTTCAGTGATGAAAATTCAGAAATATTCTTGGATTCTGTACAATTAATCACGAGGTATAATTACCCAGTCGAAAAACATTTAGTGGTGACAGAAGATGGCTATATATTGAGCATTTTTCGAATACCCAAGCGCGGAACACCCGTATTGTTAGTTCATGGTATCGGGGATAGTTCTGATTCGTGGATGGTGTTGGGTCCAAAAAGTTCGTTAGCATTCCGCCTCGCTGATGCTGGATTCGATGTGTGGTTATTCAATTCAAGAGGAAACAAATACAGTAAAAGACATGTCAAGAATCTGTCAAAGAAACAATACTGGAATTTTAGTTTTGAAGAAATGGGATCTAAAGACCTGCCCGCTACTATTGATTATATTCTATCTGCGACATCTGAAGCTAAACTTTCGTACGTAGGATTTTCACAAGGCACAACTATATTTTTTGTGCTGTGCAGCATGCGACCTACGTATAACAGCAAAATTAATCAAGCAATATTGTTGGCACCAGTTGCTGAGATAAATAATATAAAAATTCCTTTGATAAATTTCTATACTAAAAATTATGACATGTTTACTTTTTGGCTGCAGCAGGAGTAAAGGAAGTATTTTCTTCTAATGTATTACTAAACACTTATCATGCTAACGTTTGTAATTTGAAATCTCCAGTGAGATGGTTTTGTGAATTAGAATTATACACTAACTTTGGCTTAAGTAAATTAGGAAAATTTTCAGGGGAAAGACTTCCCATAATTACTAGTCACATTCCTGCCGGCACATCGTCGAAAACATTTTTGCACTTTTTACAAGGTTATATATTCAAAAGTTTTAGACGATTCGACTATGGAAAACAAATTAATCTTAACATTTACAACTCTAATATTCCACCCACGTACGAATTATCTAAAATTGATACTCCCGTTGTTTTAGTAACAAGTGAAAGTGACTGGTTAAGTACCGTTGACGACGTCAAAGTTTTGCGGAAAAATTTGCGTAATATTGTTAACTACGTAGAATTAAACAAAACATTAGATTTTACACATTTAGAATTTGTATATGGTGAACGCGCAAATTTAGTTATCAATGAACGTGTTATTCGTTTTTTGCAAACATAATTATAGTATTTACATGTAAACATTTTATAACTCGCAACAAGTGAAATTTGCTAATGGTAGTTCGAGGGTAGTATACAGATTTATTTATAAATAGTATGTGTGGTACCTAGATATGTGTGGTATGTGTACGTTATGCTGACTTTGCATGTATTTAAGGTCTTTATACATTTAAAAATAGAAGAAGTTGGTGAAAATATCTGTATGTACATCAACGTATGTATGTTATCATCTTAAATTGTAAATAATGGTTAATAGAGATTTTTAATTGCCGACAAAATCATAAAGCTAATTTCGTAACCTTCACTTCAATGTAATCGAAATAATACGGCTTAAGTGTATAAAATACTACTCTGTACCCTTGAAAAGGCAATAGATCATATTTGCGAATAGAAATTTTGTTAAATTTGATGGTACTTTAGTTATAACACTGTCATCATCATCATCATCATCATCATTATAATCTAAGATCTTGCCAGTACGAGGCTGCCACTCGAAATCCCTTGTGTCTGAAATAATAAGCATTATTTTATTCTCTGAATATGATAATCCTTGTGTTTTTCAGATATCGATTAAGCTCTTATTTAATATTAAAATGTAAGTTAAAACTGCACCTGAATAATATTACTGCAGTAGGAATGGATCGGTGTGACCAGGGAAGTACGACGCTCTTACAGTATACCACCTTTAATAGCAGCAAAATGCCTCTGCATTTTGGATGGTGAGTAACGGGAAACAGAACTGTTTTTAGTGGTAACCGGGCGTTCAATTTTATTTCTCAATGGTGGCAACGCATTTTGATTCTTGATTGACCGGGGATAGTAGATATTTAAGGAACACAATATCTTGTAACTATCTAAATGTGGAAGGAACAGAAATTATTCAAACAGGCAATCAGTCCGCCTGATTGTAAGAGGCATTTGAATCTTATTGACAGTTTTTACTCACTACTGTTACAAGGTTAAATGCCTCTATAGCCTGATAAAGTGGCCTTTATAAGCTGCAAGACGGAATGCAATGCTTACCAGCAGTCCACATATTATTGTACATAATGTTATATTATTGAGCCTCATCACCTAGTAAAGCTTACTTTAAAATGTAGCTTTAACATTTCTTGCATTGATATATTTTAAGTTAAATGGATTTCCGACTTATTGTCGTAGTGCTACTAGTCAATGTATGTGTACCAGTGCGTGATAACTACATGGTAGTCATTGTCAAATTTGTTAGTTTAAAAAAAATAATTTGACTTGACATTAATGGTACATAAGTGAAACAAACCAAGTGATACTATTCAATGTAATTTAAATTAATATATACACAATTCTATATTATTTGTAATATATTTTGTTAGGTCTAAGAAATAAATATGTTACAAAATTTACTTATTTATTTTCTTTTTATAATCTGAGGTTTAGATCAAAACTGTATTTCGTTTATTTAATATACTACAGATACTTTATTAAATAACGGCAGATTTAATGTCGTGATACTCACGACGAGGCAACGCTGGGTATGAATAGAATTGTTGAATATGTACTGTATAAATAAATACCTATGAATATATTTATTATATTATTTAAGTAATAATTCAATATTATTTAAGTAATAATTCATATTCAATTATTTAGTTAGAATAGATGTCTTTAAAATACTCACGAACCGGTGTTTGAAGGATACGTTACTATGTTATCTGATTTTTGCAAGCAAGGAGTTCCACATATGTGTAGCCTGGACAGTAAATGAGCTTGCCACGTAATCCAGTGAAACGCGTTGGAAATGCTAATCTTATTGTCGGAGGAGGAAAGTAGTACCCTATCGTGGCATGAGAAAAGATATTGGAATTTGTCCTTGAGATATGAAGTTTAAAAACAGACTAAAGAACAAGTAGAATCGTGGATTGACGACATTGACGAATAGTAAGCCATTTTAGCTGTGCAATATTGCTTTAAAAAAAAACTAATAATGTATGGAATGCCTTCTTAAACTGTGTCACAGTTAGGGATTTCCAGCTTAAGATCTTAAAATAGGTCCGAATAGAAGACTTGAGTTATAGTAATTTTTAGAAATAAAGAGATCATAAAGTGGTACTTAGTGACTTTATGGAAAATTTTCGCTTGTATGGAGTTTGGTTGGACCAAGTGATTTAGTTGTCCGTGCCAAAATAAGCAAAACCTCAAATAAAAAGTGATGTTCGAAATTCAAATTTTTCTTTACTTATTACCTCATCATTATCATCATTACAGCCCATCACAAGTCCACTGCTGAATATAGGCCTCCCCCAAGGAATGCCACCAACCACGAACCTGAGCCACCTGCATGTCTTACCAGGTCGTCACTCATCTAATGGGGAGTCACCCTACACTTCGCCTACCGGTACGATGCTGCCACTCGAGAACCTTTTTCCCATCGGTTGTCGGTATTGATGTTATGTGATGAGTGATGTACTCGCCATTGATGTTAATAAAAGGATACGGTCTAATAATGAAGGATAAATGAAAGGATACGGCCTTTCCAGTCCAGTAGCTTGAAAACGTCTTCCAATGCAGCAGTGATGAGTTTCGGGAATATAACGTCACCCTGTCTTACACCTCTTTGCAGTTGGATAGGTTTCATACTCTGGTTCTGTACTCGGATAGTCCTACTGTACAAACACTTCAGCACTTCGATATACCGACAGTGAACTTGGCACCATTGAAGGGACTGTAGCACCGCCCAAATTTCGACGAAATTAAAGGCTTTCTCATAGTCCACATACGCAAGGTAAAGTGGCAGATTGTACTCTTCGGTCTTCTGTACAATTTGCCGAAGGGTATGTGTGTGGTCTATGGTACTAAAGCCTTTTCAGAAACCGGCTTGTTCGGGAGGCTGGAAGTCATCGAGTCTGCGTGCGAGATGATTAGTAATGACTCTCGAAAACAGCACGAGACGCGGCTCAGAAGGGAAATCAGTCTGTAGTTCTTCAAGAGAGCGTTATCGCCTTTCTTAAATAATGAGACCACCGCACTTCTGTTCCACGCCTCCGGAGTAGTTCCACCATGGAGGATGGAGTTAAAGAGCTTTCGAAGGACTTTAAGTACCGGTTTTCCACCCGCTTTCAGAAGCTCCGCTGTAATTCCATCCTCGCCTGGGGCCTTGCCCTTTTAAGGTGCTGGAGAGCCATTCTAATCTCGCTCAGACTGACGTCCGGGATATCATCGGAATTGTGTCGGATGAGACTAGCTCTTGGATTGTTACTCACACTTGTGTGTGGTTCCAACGATGATATGCACAGCTGCCCATAGAACTTCTCAATCTCACTCAAAATCTCAGGTGTCCCGGAAACAATGCTGCCACACTCGGTCTTCAGCTTTGACAGTTGGCTCTTTCTGGCAGACAGATCTCTGGCAAAGACTTTGGAGCCTTGGTTCCGCTCGATCACTTCTTCAATACGAGCTGTATTGAAGTTGCGTAAGTCCCGCCGCATGTATTTGGAGATCTGTCTGTTGCTGTCAAATTTGTTGAAAACTGCAGTTTCATTTTCCGTCTAACAGCCATGAGATTAAGAGTGTGATCGGAGAGTTTTTGTGTTCTTCTGTGGCGGGTCTTGCAGAACTTAGCTCCAACCACAAAAACAAAACAAACAAAAACAGTTTCCGTCTCGTCTAATGAAGGAACGGAGCGTTGCCTTCATTAGACGAGACATCTCCAACTTTACGTTTAGGTTCAGTGTGCCTCTAACCATTCGGTGATCGCTACCTGTTTTCCCCTCGCGATCACTGAGACATCACTGAACAGTTGTCGTCTAGTCGTCATAATGAAGTCAATCTCATTTTTTGTCGAACCGTCGGGTCTCGACCAGGTCCATTTCCTTTGGGGCCGCTTCTGGAAGAAAGACTTCATCATAAAGAGTCCCTCTTTCTACATGAAGTCGGCCAGCTGTTGGCCCCTTGGGTTCCGTTGCCCTATTCCAAATTTCTCTACCTTCAGCTCACCGTTCTCTCTTGTGCCTAGTTTTGCGTTGAAGTCTCCCATTAACACCGTATAGTGGGTTTTGGAGGAATGCATGGCTTTAGATATATCCTCATACATTACCTCCACCTCCTCATCGGGATGTGCCGAGGTTGGCGCGTAAACCTGTATGACCTTCAACGAATACCGTTTGGTGATTCTGAGTATAAGCTACGCAACCCTCGTCGACACACTCACAATCTTTACTACGTTGTTAACGAGAGACTTGTGGACGATAAATCTGACACCTCCTTGGGACAGATGGTTGGTGCGCCGGCTGCCATAGCCAATAGCTTAGCCGATGCAGTAGCAACTTACTATGGTGGACTGCTAGCTTCTTTGCTATGTACTTGAATGTATAAATTAAAAAAACTATGAGGCATGACACAGAGAAGTGAACAGAGAATCTCGCTACTATGTGGCGGGTCCTTTCAGGTTCGAGTCCTAGTTGGTGATAACACATGTAACAAGTGAGTAAATCTATATTAACGCATACAGTTATGGTAATATCCTTAGCGTAGTCAATAGCTTCCGATTCATATTGTGAAGCCTCATAATTATTATTAATAAATAATAATTAAATTCAATATAAAGACTAAAGAGAAGAAATTCAAGAGGAGAATTCAAGATAAAGTTCAAATATATTCATTTCGAATATTGAATATTATAGTATAGTAAAGGCTTAAAATTGTCTTTGCAAATCTCTAAATTTATTAAAATTCTGCTTAAAATATTCAAAATGTATTAAATAATACAAGTACAAGTCGTTTATATTGCAATAATAAAGATAAATAACATTTGTAATATAATTGATCAAAATGGGTCAAAATTTAAAGTTAATGAGGGTGTCCATGTAATGATTGCTTATATGAAGGGCGTTGCCGGAGACACATACCCATGGGTGTACATATATATGGGGTGGTCGGCTGACCGACTGCTACTAGTACTGTTGCACAATGACTAGTCCTATATTAGGGACTTATGATAGTAAGGTCTATGATACAAAAGCATTAATATAGAAGGTATTTATGATGCATAAGCATTATGATAGCAGAGTTGTGACTTGAAGTCCCATATGTATAAGACAAATGTGGTCTATGAAATAAAGCAAATATGTGGAAGGTCTCAAAAATGCATTAGGTATACTACTCACTCTACCCTTCCCTTTCACACACGCGCTGCCGCCGCGCCGCCCGGCGGACTCGTGTCGCATTTGTAAAAGCATTATATTGAAATAAATGGGACTTGAAAAGGATTATTATAGTGCCGTGTAGATTGCTTCACAGCGTCCGAGACCGAGGTAAACTTGGACTCGCTAACCGATTTGTCCTACCTAGACATATCCTCTTAGTGCCGGTGGTAAGCGGGTTTGTTCTAGCAATACGACTTGCCTTGGTTTGTGGGTGGCGTCTTAGCGCATAGCGTTATAATACGTCGGCTATCTTTCGGATTAGGATGAGTGTGTTTGGTAGTACTTTTAAGTGCAGCAAGCATACTCAACTCCATGTTTTAGTGCAATAGCGTTATGATACGTGGAGTTTTGGCTACTGACGTCTTAGTAGCGTGCTACTATGATACGTTGGTGGTATTTTTAGTTAACAACATTATCAATTTTGTTACCAAAGTCGTTAGGGATCATGTGGGTGTGTTGTGAGGGGGCGCCATCCGTATAATAATTCCATTGATGCTTACTGCTACTTGCGGTATTGCGTCTTGTGATGGATCTGCGGGTGTGCTGCGCCTGATTCGACGCATCTTGTGGTTCTAGTCGATGGAGGTATGCGGGTGGTGATGTCTGCTGGGATTGTATGGGGACCTTGGGATGGTGTAAGCCGACGATACTCGTATTGATGCTTGTTGCGTTCTGCAGCATTGCGTCGCTATTCTCAATGGCTCTCGCTGCGTCTTGGTTTGACTCACAACCTAATTAGCTTTGCCCAAGTCGGGTCCCTTCATTACGGGGCTGCAGACTGCCTGACCTCCATGATGTTTTTATATAACAACATAATAATATATCTCTATAAAGTTTCCACCTTTATATGATTAAAGGCAACTTGTTGGTGGATGAGACAAACATGATTGAAAAATGCTTAGATACTGAACGTCAGTGACACAAACCCTTTCTGATGGCGAATTATTACTAATATCTTATAATTGCCTATTGGTTATATCTGTCATTGTATTGGTTGGTGGAGCATATATGTTGACCTCATGCGGGTGGTAGCTGGAGCGAGAATTTGAGGAGGCTCTCAAGGCTGCGGCCGAAAGCCGCGCAACGTGTGACCCCATTCCCTTGAGGTGAGCGGTAGACTCATAACACGCTCTGTGGCCGTGCTGATCATGCAATTGGTGGTGATGCCTTACACTTACATCACGTCTGCAGGAACGGTGGTCTGGCAGGTGGTGGCGCTCACGGCTTTTTTATGGCCAGTGTGCCTATTGTTGCCTAACCCGTGTGACATGCATTCACTGTGGCTGGATTTGATCGTATTATGTATGGCGTTTACATGCATTGATATGCGCGACTTCGGTCGATGTTTGTGCGTAAGCAAAAAATCAATTCATAAATACGTCTTTGCAAAGTGGTACGTATCCAGCAGAGCTAAAAACAGGCATAGTACGTCCAATCTATAAAAAAGGTAGTCCTAAAGATTATGATAACTACCGTCCCATCACGATACTGCCAATAATTGATAAAATTATTGAAAAATTTATCACTCGACAAATACTAAACTTCTATTCAGACTATACAGGGTATTTTTGAAACGCTCCCGAAAACGAAGACAGACGACATTACTAATTATATCCTTGATGATGGGTGAAATATAAAATCGATCCTGATGGAAAAAAATCATCTTTTCACAACGTTTCATTAGCTTTATTCACGCTCCATCGTGTTAGTATAGTTAAATAAAACGTTAATTTCAGTTAAAAAAATCATGAAAATACTTAAAAATAAAACCAGCAGTGGAATCACTGAATTACATTCAGCTGACTAGGGGTCAATGTACACGCGAACGCCGAATTCGTGCGGCCCGCAACTAGCGATGGTACCACAATACCTAATAATTTACAACACTTGTCTAAATACCTACCTAACTTATCTACTTAACCTACTATTTGCCACTGTGCTTGTCTCCACGTAGCCACTTTAATTCGTATTCACAGGTTAAATAAACCAAATAACTGGTTCGATTCCCCGCTAATGAAAAAAATACTTAAATAAAATGTTAACAAGGTTAGAGTCATGCTTTTTTATCCATTGTGTAGGTATGTTTATTATTCTGATGTATTCAGTTATGTACCTATTCAGATCAGTTCAGTACTAAGTTATTTAAAAAAAAATTAGGTTAAATAAACCAAATAACTGGTTCAATTCTCCGCTAATGAAAAAAATACTTAAATAAAATGTTAACAAATACATACAAGACAAGACAATAATTTAATAAACAAAACAATTGAACTATCGCTCGTGATAGTCAAGACGGAACTGTCTCAAAAACTAAAATTATTAATCGATCCCGCCAAAAAAAATGCGCATGAAGTAACGTCCTTGAAGCATGTGTAAATTCTACAGCGCGAGGCGACACGAGGCAGCGTGTGTGTGAAAGGGAAGGGTAGAGTGAGTAGTATACCTAATGCATTGTTTCGTACCGATCTAGATAAGAGTTCGGCGCTCGCGAGGATATTGACCCTATTGTCAGCTGATTTTCTTTTTAAGTTTCACTGCTGGTTTTATGTTTAAGTATTTTCATGATTATTCGGGATCGAATTTCTTTGTGACCCATCATCATAGGTATCCTTAGTACTATCATCTGTCTTCGTTTTCGGGAGCGTTTCACAAACACCCGGTATATGTATATATGTGATGTAAACCTAAAAAAAGCACTACACAACTATTATGTAATTTTCAGATTCCATTTACATACACCTTAATAATAAAAACATGTCCTAGTTGTATTCATCGATTACAGCAAAGCTTTTGATGCCCTGCGTCACAGTACGCTTATTGAAAAACTTAATGACTGTGGAGTAAGGGGTCCTCTCAACAAATGGTGTCAGAATTATATACAAGAGAGAACCCTACATGTCAAGGTTGGAGAGGAACTCAGCTCTATGGTGAGAGTATCAGAGGGCACAGCACAGGGCTCTGTGTTGGGGCCAGTGCACTACATCACATATGTTAGCGATCTGATTAATCTGATTAAGAACTGTGAAATATATCAATTTGCAGACGACACATGTTTAGTATCCGCAGACGTTAACATATGTAAATGTCGCACTACATCGACACCAAACGGACTTCACCCTTCTAACAAAGTGGTCCCATGATAGTGGGCTTGTTCTTAACGCCAACAAAACTAAGCTTATCTATATCAGCTCCAGCCAAAATAGGATTAATAAAAGTCCTCAATTAATCGTCCACGATCACGCTTCCCTTCACTCAGACCATATCAACTGCGCATCTGAATCAGTAAAAGTAGTAAAAACGCAAAAATATCTTAGACTAGTTATTGATGACCGCTTTAAATGGACCGACCACATCAACTCTCTTTGCGATAAATTGAGAGCAATTTTGGCAAAGTTTTCACAAATTAAACGGAAAATACCCTTTTCAACGAAAATGCTGCTGTACAAAGCATTAGGAGAATCTGTCATATCCTACGGGCTGAGTAGTTATGGAAGGACATACAAATCACACCTAGACCTAATTTATCAACTCCAACTAAGAATTCTTAAAACCATCGTATCACCTCACAAAAAGACAAGTACAGAAACAATTATGATGGTCTATTTAGTCACTGTAAAATTATTCCCGTCCATGAGAAAGTTAAATTAACTTTACTTAACGAACAGTTTTTTAATAAAGACATACAATACTTAATTGATCATAAAAACACACTCGCAGTGTGTCAAAAGCTTTGCTGAAAATACCACGATCTCAAAATCATTACGGAAGACAACGACTTGCCTATATTATACCCAAACTAATAAATGAATTACCCTTTACACTTCAAAATGACATTACTATGCAAAATATAAAAAGAAAACTAAAACTACTTTATTTAGATGAAATAAAAAGCATCTTACTAAATAACTATGTCTATACACACTATGTGTTATACATAAATTAATTAAAGATGAAAGAAAAATAAAAAAAATCATATAGTATGCGTGTATGAATATGTATGTATGTACGAACATGTATGTATGCATGTGTGTACGTATTTTTGTAGGTGTATATATATATATGGATTTTATGTATATGTGTATGTGTATGTGTGCGTATAACTCTATGTATGTATGTATGTGTATGTTTGTGTGTGTATTTATACATAAATACCGATGATTTTCTATGTATTATAATACTACATTATCCAAACGGAGATTACTTACCAACCGTAGTACAGTTAAAATCTATAGCTTGTACACACCCTGTGTACGTTCATTGGCCAGCCAGTTTTGTGCGTCTGAGTAATGACACATTTTTACTACCCCTGAATTGTACGCATTGCGAGCGTGTAGGTCTTCGTTACGATTTTAAAGCATATTATATCTAATAGCGTAATATGTAATAGACAATGTCTGTACGTAGGTTAAGCACAGAGTGCCGTCGATGAACCATGGTATACAGATAAACCTTGTTAGGTTTTTGCGACACCGTGTTTAATTAATTTAAGCTTTGTATTTGATTTATATTCATAATTTTTTTTAAATAAAAAACACATTTATAAAATGATCGTCAAAATGTCGAATGGTTAGCTTATCATAGTAGTTCAGGAACGTTAGATATGTAGGGTTAATAACTCGGCATAGGTTAGGGATAGTTTGGTGTGGTGCTCGAACAAATGTTGTATGGACCGACAAGGGTCAACTGCTGGCGATAAAAAAATTCAAGATTGAGGAACTAATATGACGACAATGACGCATTAAATTAAATTAACAGACTTAAACACATGTCCAGAAATAACTAAAAAATAAAAAATAAATTAATACAATATAACATTTTTAAAAACAAGCTTTTATTGAAATGCGCTAAAAAGAAGAAAATAAACTTTAATTTAAATCAAACCCATCAATTTATTACATTACACAATTTATAATATGATATAAAAGCTTATCGGGAGATTTATCTGTTATATAAAAGCATTATTTTTTCTTAGAATTACCACTGACCGGGCCCAAATATGAATTTAAACCATCTAGGGACCCATTTAAACGCCATTCATTAAAATTGGTTGAACCGTTTTTGCGTTTTAGCGAGACTAACGGATAGCAAATATAGAGATATAGATAACTAAGTAGATTGTTGTTAAGCCCATGCCCATATCTAACGAACTGACGGACTTTGACAGTGGTCTCATATAAAATTTCAATATGTATGTAATGGTTTGATTATTTATATTATGTATAATCTAATGTAATATTGCTTAAGTAGCGACATTTAAAGGTTATTTACCTATTTACCGATTTCTCACGAAAAAATCAGGTTCAAAACGTGTTTTTATTGTTAAACGGCTGTCTGGCAATGAAACTCTGAGGTCACAGTCAGCATAACGACTTAAAAAACTAGATTTTTTATACTTACTTCCTTAATGATCGTCATGGATATTGTACTTCGGTGACATGTATGTTAAAAGACTACGGTAAACATATTAATAGTACGGTAGTTTATTGTATAATAAATAATAATGTACTACTTATTGAATTTCGTTCACGGTGGCCAGTTTCAACGAAGACAAGTCATATGCATAGGACAGTGCATGAACGCGTGCGAAAGTGCAGGTGAACTCTCTATTCCCTCACTCTCATAGTCTGATGCGGCGGCAATCCGACAAGTGCTGAGAGAGATCGGGGATAAACCAACTGTTTTACATGTTTTCCGAGGCATGGGGGGGGGGGAGGGGGGACACCGCCACCTTCTTGACTCCGGGCTACTGAAAATTTCTTGTCAGGAAAACCCAATACCTGATTTTGGCTCGACGTGGGAATCGAACCCACCAAATGATTAGCAGTCACGTTTACGATCTCTTTTTTACGTATAGCCGCCTAGCGGGGGCACTGACTAAAACCCCATGGTGTTCCACCTTCGCCGCATATTGGCGGGGCCACGGGAACGCTTTCGTACACATCCACGGCCCCATCAGCACCGGCCGCCTCCTCGGTGGAGGACTTCTCCTCCTGCTTTTCCTTCTTAGGTAAGGCGCACCAGGAATACGAGGCTCGCCTTCCTCCGCGACCTCAACACTACCTGCGCAACGGATTCTACCGAGCCCGATACGCGGAGGCGATGGGGCCAGGAAAAAACGAGCACATCATGGGTAACCAAGCCACGGCTACTGAGCCTCCCCGCCACGACAAGGCGTCCAACGAGGCCGTTGTTTTTTTTGTATAATGACGAAATGTCAGTGATTACTGATTAATGAAATTTCTTTTTTTTGTCAGTTACGATAGATACTTATTAATATATGAAAATAAAAAATAATCATCAATGTACTTTTAGTATTCCGTGCTGAATTCATAAAAAAGCAACAATTATTGAATCATCTCGGCGACTGCCCTTTTCTCTGTGAGTGTTTTATGTAGACCATTGAAAATAAATTAGTAGTTAAAAACGTTGTCACTCCAGGCAGGCAGGTGATGCGGAACAATAATTGTGCGTATCACTTATATACTTATATATGAATTTGATCGATTTTAAATATTTTAACGAATGCTATTGGTAAATGAACAAAATAACGTAGTAGAGTCTAGTTACTTTTACTAACTAGTAGGTTTTCGTTTCTACTGAACTTAACTCTAAGCCGTTAGAAGATGCCTTGTTATTGTTTTATAATAAATTAGCTGACCTCCGTCAAACTTATATCCCTACTAAGACTTTTACACCAAGGTTTAAATATCCATTATGGTATAAGAAACCCTTAATTAAAATTTTGAAAGAAAAACATAAATATCATTTGAAATATAAGAAATACGGGAATCAATCTGACCTTCAATCATTTATTAGACTCAGAGAACAAGCCAAGACTCTGGAAAAACAAATGTTTGATACATATATTTCTAACTTAGAAAAAAATATTTGTAATAATCCTAAAGCGTTTTGGTCTTATATAAAACCAAAAAACAAATTTAATTTATATCCCGCTGTATTACGTTTTGGAGAGAAATCGTCAGATTGTGGCGCAGAAATTTGCAATTTATTTAGCGATTATTTTCAGTCAACTTTTTTGAATACTACCCATACGCACATTAACCTAGATGTCACCTCTCAAATGAACTATAATATACCATCTGATATAGGGGATATAGAGGTCACATTTGACGGAGTATTTAAGCTCTTGAAATCACTTGACTTAAGTAAATCAGCTGGGCCTGACAACATACCGGCTGTTTTTATCGTGAGATGCGCCAAGAGCCTTGCGTTTCCTTTGACTGTATTATATCGGCGTTCTTTTTCAGACGTTTAATGCCTAGAATATGGAAATCGGCTTATGTCACACCAATTTACAAAAAAGGACCAAAAGATCAAGTTGACAACTACCGACCTATTTCCAAATTATGTCTATTTGCAAAAGTACTTGAGAGAATTGTCTATGATCAACTATATGCTGCCCTAAAACATACACTTAGCTTTCAACAACACGGTTTCGTCAAGGGTCGGTCAACAACTACTAATCTTATATTATGTAGTGACTACTTATCGGAACATATGTCAGAGCCCTCACAAGTCGATGTGGTTTACACAGACTATAGTAAATGCTTTGATCGAATAGACCATTTGCTACTATTACACAAAATTCAATCAGTAGGAATACGAGGTAATTTATATCGGTGGTTGGTGGTGGAGGTGAACCTCCTACGTCCAAAATCGGAGTCAGACAGTTGCCTTAAATGGTTACACCTCTAAGGCCATGCCAATACCATCTGGTGTCCCACAGGGCTCCTTGCTACGGCCTTTACTCTTTAATATTTTTGTTAATGATATCATCACATGTTTCAAGTACTTAAAAATCCTACTTTACGCCGATGATATGAAAATATTAAGTCCTATAACGTCCCTCGAAAGCGCATATCATTTGCAAGAAGACTTGAATAGCTTTGAAAATTACTGTCTGTACAACAAATTAGACCTAAATGTTTCTAAATGCTATATTTGTACATACACACGGAAGACTAAACCTATAATTTTCCGCTACACTATAAAACATATAGATATAACTAGAGTTAACACTATCAGCGATTTGGGAGTAATTTTTGACTCCAAATTACTGTTTAATAAACATATTGACAATATTATAAACAAAGCCTCTAAAGCGCTTGGCTTTATTTTAAGAATGTCTTCTGATTTCAATTCTATTAAAACCTTCAAAATTCTTTACTGTGCTTTCGTACGAAGTCATCTAGAGTATGCCTCTCAAATATGGAATCCTACTTATAATATTTATTCTACGCGTATTGAACGGATTCAGAACAAAATTCTTCACTATCTTCAATTTAGAGCTAAGATCTTTCTACCGGATTACACAACACGTTGCCGAAAGTTTCACATTTTGCCGCTATATGAAAGAAGGCGCATAGCGGATCTATCTTTTCTAATTAATATAGCAAATAGCACGATCGACTGTCCCGAACTGTTGGAGCAAATACATTTACAAGTTCCATACGCATCTTCACGCAAGCCATGCAAACTATATGTGCCGGGAGTAAATACAAACTACAGGCAAAATTCTTATTTAATAAGAGTGAGCAAGTGTTTCAATGACGTGGCGAAAATACAAAATGTAGACTTATTTAACACCTCTAGCAGGCAACTTAAGCGTCTACTGAGTAATAAGTTTTCGTTTACTGATGTGTATTGCATATACCATGCATTGTTATTTATTTCATTTTACTTCTTAAATCATCTTTTATTGTGTAATGAAGTCTACGTCTACGTTACTTGTGCAATTTTTCTCTGTACTTTATCTATAAGTAGGAACTTTTAATTGGCCTTCAGTACATTTATTTTTTATTGTTCATACATTATAACTAGCTGTAAGTTCTCCTAAAATCATAATAAATCATAAATCATAAATCGTACTCTAGGACTAAAACTGATTTGAATATTCACAACATACATTTAACGCGACGCCACCAATTTGGAGTTGTTTGACTACTTTAGGTGTCGTTACCATTGAGCTATTATTATTTACATGACATTGGTTTCGGACACACCGTGTCAATATCACTGAACGCTTGTTTCTGTTAAGTCGTTTCGCAACTATGAAGTTCGGATTTGTGTTTTTAAAATATATTGTAACGTTTTTATTATTAGTGAGCTATGGTGCTACTGACAAAAATAATGGTTTCAGTGATGAAAATTCAGAAATATTCTTGGATTCTGTGCAATTAATCACGAGGTATAATTACCCAGTCGAAAAACATTTAGTGGTGACAGAAGATGGCTATATATTGAGCATTTTTCGAATACCCAAGCGCGGAACACCCGTATTGTTAGTTCATGGTATCGGGGATAGTTCTGATTCGTGGATGGTGTTGGGTCCAAAAAGTTCGTTAGCATTCCGCCTCGCTGATGCTGGATTTGATGTGTGGTTATTCAATTCAAGAGGAAACAAATACAGTAAAAGACACGTCAAGAATCTGTCAAAGAAACAATACTGGAATTTTAGTTTTGAAGAAATGGGATCTAAAGACCTGCCCGCTACTATTGATTATATTCTATCTGCGACATCTGAAGCTAAACTTTCGTACGTAGGATTTTCACAAGGCACAACTATATTTTTTGTGCTGTGCAGCATGCGACCTACGTATAACAGCAAAATTAATCAAGCAATATTGTTGGCACCAGTTGCTGAGATAAATAATATAAAAATTCCTTTGATAAATTTCTATACTAAAAATTATGACATGTTTACTTTTTTGGCTGCAGCAGGAGTAAAGTATTTTCTTCTAATGTATTACTAAACACTTATCATGCTAATGTTTGTAATTTGAAATCTCCAGTGAGATGGTTTTGTGAATTAAATTATACACTAACTTTGGCTTAAGTAAATTAGGAAAATTTTCAGGAAAGACTTCCATAATTACTAGTCACATTCCTGCCGGCACATCGTCGAAAACATTTTTGCACTTTTTACAAGGTTATATATTCAAAAGTTTTAGACGATTCGACTATGGAAATCAAATTAATCTTAACATTTACAACTCTATTATTCCACCCACGTACGAATTATCTAAAATTGATACTCCCGTTGTTTTAGTAACAAGTGAAAGTGACTGGTTTAGTACCGTTGACGACGTCAAAGTTTTGCGGGAAAATTTGCGTCATATTGTTAACTACGTAGAATTAAACAAAACATTAGATTTTACACATTTAGAATTTGTATATGGTGAACGCGCAAATTTAGTTATCAATGAACGTGTTATTCGTTTTTTGCAAACATAATTATAGTATTTACATATAAACATTTTATAACTCGCAACAAGTCAAATTTGCTAATGGTAGTTCGATGGTAGTATACAGATTTATTTATAAATAGTATGTGTGGTACCTAGATATGTGTGGTATGTGTACGTTATGCTGACTTTGCATGTATTTAAGGTCTTTATAGATTTAAAAATAGAAGAAGTTGGTGAAAATATCTGTATGTACATCAACGTATGTATGTTATCATCTTAAATTGTAAATAATGGTTAATAGAGATTTTTAATTGCCGACAAATTCATAAAGCTAATTTGGTAACCTTCACTTCAATGTAGTCGAAATAATACGGCTTAAGTGTATAAAATACTACTCTGTAACCTTGACAAGGCAATAGATCATATTTGCGAATAGAAATTTTGTTAAATTTGTTGGTACTTTAGTTATAACACTATCATCATCATTATCATTATCATCATTATAATCTAAGATCTTGCCAGTACGAGGCTGCCACTCGAAATCCCTTGTGTCGGAAATAATAAGCATTATTTTATTATCTGAATATGATAATCCTTGTGTTTTTCAGATATCGATTACGCTCTTATTTAATATTAAAATGTAAGTTAAAACTGCACCTGAATAATATTACTGCAGTAGGAATGGATCGGTGTGACCAGGGAAGTACGACGCTCTTACAGTATACCACCCTTAATAGCAGCAAAATGCCTCTGCGTTTTGGATGGTGAGTAACGGGAAACAGAACTGTTTTAATGGTAACCGGGCGTTCGATTTTATTTCTCAATGGTGGCAACGCATTTTGATTTTTGATTGACCGGGGATAGTAGATATTTAAGGAACACAATATCTTGTAATTATCTAAATGTGGAAGGAAGTCCGCCTGATTGTAAGAGGCATTTGAATTTTATTGACAGTTTATTTGAATTTTATTGATAGCCTGATAAAGTGGCCTTTATAAGCTGCAAGATGGAATGCAAGGCTTACCAGCAGTCCACATGTTATTGTACATAATGTTATATTATTGAGCCTCATCACTTAGTAAAGCTTACTTTAAAATGTAGCTTTAACATTTCTTGCATTGATATATTTTAAGTTAAATGGATTTCCGACTTATTGTCGTAGTGCTACTAGTCAATGTATGAGTACCAGTGCGTGATAACTACATGGTTGTCATTGTCAAATTTGTTAGTTTAAAAAAAAATTTGACTTGACATTAATGGTACATAAGTGAAACAAACCAAGTGATACTATTCAATGTAATTTAAATTAATATATACACAATTCTATATTATTTGTAATATATTTTGTTATGTCTAAGAAATAAATATGTTACAAAATTTACTTATTTATTTTCTTTTTATAATCTGAGGTTTAGATCAAAACTGTATTTCGTTTATTTATGTCGTGACACTCACGACGAGGCAACGCTGGGTATGAATAGAATTGTTGAATATGTACTGTATAAATAAATACCTATGAATATATTTATTATATTATTTAAGTAATAATTCAATATTATTTATGTAATAATTCATATTCAATTATTTAGTTAGAATAGATGTCTTTAAAATACTCACGAACCGGTGTTTGAAGGATACGTTACTATGTTATCTGATTTTTGCAAGCAAGTACTTCCACATATGTGTAGCCTGGGCAGTAAATGAGCTTGCCACGTATCCAGTGAAACGCGTTGGAAATGCTAATCTTATTGTCGGAGGAGGAAAGTAGTACCCTATCGTGGCATGAGAAAAGATATTGGAATTTGTCCTTGAGATATGAAGTTTAAAAACAGACTACAGAACGAGTAGAATCGTGAATTGACGACATTGACGAATAGTAAGCCATTTTAGCTGTGCAATATTGCTTTAAAAAAAAAACTAATAATGTATGGAATGCCTTCTTAAACCGTGTCACAGTTAGGGATTTCTAGCTTAAGATCTTAAAATAGGTCCGAATAGAAGACTTGAGTTATAGTAATTTTTAGAAATAAAGAGATCATAAAGTGGTACTTAGTGATGTTATGGAAAATTTTCGCTTGCATGGAGTTGTGGACCAAGTGATTTAGTTGTCCGTGCCAAAATAAACAAAACCTCAAATAAAAAGTGATGTTCGAAATTTGAATTTTTCTTTACTTATTACCTCATCATTATCATCATTACAGCCCATTACAAGTCCACTGTTGAATATAGGCTTCCCCCAAGGAATGCCACCAATCATGGACCTGAGTAACCTGCATGTCTTACTAGGTCATCACTCATCTAGTGGGGGGTCGCCCTACACTTCGCCTACCAGTACGAGGCTGCCACTCGAGAACCTTTTTCCCATCGGTTGTCGGCTCCTCGATCCATATGGTCGGCCCATTGCCACTTCAGCTTACTAATCCGTTGGGCTATGTCGGTCACTCTGGTTCAAACATTGGAACATTTCTAAGTTTATCAAGCAGAGAAATCCCGAGCATAGCCCTCTCCATAGCTCGCTGAGCGGCCTTGAGCGTACCCACACGGCCAGCAGTGAAGGGCCAAGTCTCAGATCCGTAAGTCATCACTGGCAACACACACTGGTTGTACAGTCTCGTTTTCAGTTTTTAAGGTATACCTGACGAGAAGATGTATCGTAATTTGCCGAACGCTGCCCAGCCGAGTTGAATCCGTCGATTAACCTCTCGGTCGAAGTTGGACTTACCTAGTCGGACTATTTGTCCCAGGTAAACATACTCGTCAATAACGTTGAGCTTAGTGCTCCCAACAACCACCGGCATAGGTGTGACATGGAAATCACACATGATCTTAGTTTTGTCTATCTTCATCTTAAGACCTATCCGTTGGTAGACACTATTCAGGTAATTGAGCATAGTGCTTAGATCCTCCAGCAATTCTGCTATAAGGACTATATCGTCGACAAATCGAAGATGAGTGATGTACTCGCCATTGATGTTAATAAAAGGATACGGTCTAATAATGAAGGATAAATGAAAGGATACGGCATTTCCAGTCCAGTAGCTTGAAAATGTCTTCCAATGCAGCAGTGATGAGTTTCGGGAATATAACGTCACCCTGTCTTACACCTCTCTGCAGTTGGATAGGTTTCATACTCTGGTTCTGTACTCGGATAGCCCTACTGTACAAACACTTCAGCACTTCGATATACCGACAGTGAACTTGGCACCATTGAAGGGACTGTAGCACCGCCCAAATTTCGACAAAATTAAAGGCTTTCTCATAGTCCGCATACGCAAGGGAAAGTGGCAGATTGTACTCTTCGGTTTTCTGTACAATTTGCCGAAGGGTATGTATGTGGTCTATGGTACTAAAGCCTTTTCAGAAACCGGCTTGTTCGGGAGGCTGGAAGTCATCGAGTCTGCGTGCGAGATGATTAGTAATGACTCTCGAAAACAGCACGTAGACGCGGCTCAGAAGGGAAATCAGTCTGTAGTTCTTCAAGAGAGCGTTGTCGCCTTTCTTAAAGAATGAGACCACCGCACTTCTGCTCCACGCCTCCGGAGTAGTTCCACCATGGAGGACGGAGTCAAAGAGATTTTGAAGGACTTTAAGTACCGGTTTTATATATTCCATCCTCGCCTGGGGCCTTGCCCTTTTTAAGGTGCTGGAGAGCCATTCTAATCTCGCTCAGACTGACGTCCGGGATATCATCGGCATTGTGTCGGATAAGACTAGCTCTTGGATTGTTACTCACACATGTGTGTGGCTCCAACGATGATATGTACAGCTGCCCATAGAACTTCTCAATCTCACTCAAAATCTCAGATGTCCCGGAAACGATGCTGTCACACTCGGTCTTCAGCTTTGACAGTTGGCTCTTTCTGGCAGACAGATCTCTGGCAAAGACTTTGGAGCCTTGGTTCCGCTCGATTGCTTCTTCAATACGAGCTTTATTGAAGTTGCGTAAGTCCCGCCGTATGTATTTGGAGATATGTCTGTTCAGTTGCCTGTATGCTGTCAAATTTGTTGAAAACTGCAGTTTCATTTTCCGTCTAACAGCCATGAGATTAAGAGTGTGATCGGAGAGTTTTTGTGTTCTTCTGTGGCGGGTCTTGCAGAACTTAGCTCCAACCACATGGACAGTTTCCACGAGCTTGTCATTAACATGTAACTCGAGCTGAAAGGTTTCGGGACTTTGGATTTGAGCACGAGGGGGACGGAGCGTTGACTTCATAAGACGAGACCTCTCCAACTTTACGTTTAGGTTCAGTGTGCCTCTAACCATTCGGTGATCGCTACCTGTTTTCACCCTCGCGATCACTAGACATCACTGAACAGTTGCAGTCTAGTCGTCATAATGAAGTCAATCTCATTTTTTGTCGAACCGTCGGGCTCGACCAGGTCCATTTCCTGTGGGGCCGCTTCTGGAAGAAAGAGTTCATCATAAAGAGTCCTTCTTTCTACATGAAGTCGGCCAGCTGTTGGCCCCTTGGGTTCCGTTGCCCTATTCCAAATTTCTCTACCTTCAGCTCACCGTTCTCTCTTGTGCCTAGTTTTGCGTTGAAGTCTCCCATTAACACCGTATAGTGGATTTTGGAGGAATGCATGGCTTTAGATATATCCTCATACATTTCCTCCACCTCCTCATCGGGATGTGCCGAGGTTGGCGCGTAAACCTGTAAGACCTTCAACGAATACCGTTTGGTGATTCTGAGTATAAGCTACGCAACCCTCGTTGACACACTCACAATCTTTACTACGTTGTTAACGAGAGACTTGTGGACGATAAATCTGACACCTCCTTGTGACAGATGGCTGGTGCGCCGGCTGCCATAGCCAATAGCTTAGCTGATGCAGTATCAACTTACTATGGTGGACTGCTAGCTTCTTTGCTATGTACTTGAATCTATAAATTAAAAAAAAAACTATGAGGCATGACACAGAGAAGTGAACAGAGAATCTCGCTACTATGTGGCGGGTCCTTTCAGGTTCGAGTCCTAGCCGGTGTGAACACATGTAACAAGTGAGTAAATCTATATTAACGCATACAGTTATGGTAATATCCTTAGCGTAGTCAATAGCTTCCGATTCATACTGTGAAGCCTCATAATTATTATTAATAAATAATAATTAAATTCAATATAAAGACATTTAAAAATGTCATAGAAATTATATTTTAAACAATTAAAATGCATTAATAAGCATAAAGTTCAAATATATTCATTTCGAATATTGAATATTATAGTGTAGTAAAGGCATAAAATTGTCTTTGCAAATCTCTAAATTTATTAAAATTCTGCTTAAAATATTCAAAATGTATTAAATAATGCAAGTACAAGTCGTTTATATTGCAATAATAAAGATAAATAACATTTGTAATATAATTGATAAAAATGGATCAAAATTTTTCTAAGTTAATGAGGGTGTTCCTGTATTACTCAAAAATATTCTAAGCTCATGAGCGTGTTCCTGTATTACTCAAAAATTTTCAAAGTTAATGAGGGTGTCCATGTAATGATTGCTTATATGAAGGGCGTTGCCGGAGACACATACCCATGGGTGTACATATATATAGGGTGGTCGGCTGACTGACTGCTACTAGTGCTGTTGCACAATGACTAGTCCTATATTAGGGACTTATGATAGTATGGTCTATGATACAAAAGCATTAATATAGAAGGTATCTATGATGCATAAGCATTATGATAGCAGAGTTATGACTTGAAGTCCCATATGTATATGTCTATGAAATAAAGCAAATATGTGGAAGGTCTCAAAAATGCATTAGGTATACTCTACCCTTCCTTTTCACACACGCGCTGCCGCCGCGCCGCCCGGCGGACTCGTGTCGCATTTGTAAAAGCATTATATTGAAATAAATGGGACTTGAAAAGGATTATTATAGTGCCGTGTAGATTGCTTTACAGCGTCCGAGACCGAGGTAAACTTGGACTCGCTAACCGATGTGTCCTACCTAGACATATCATCTTAGTGCCGGTGGTAAGCGGGTTTGTTGTAGAAGACGACTTGCCTTGGTTTGTGGGCGGCGTCTTAGCGCATAGCGTTATAATACGTCGGCTATCTTTCGGATTAGGTGAGTGTGTTTGGTAGTACTTTTAAGTGCAGCAAGCATACTCAACTCCATGTCTTAGTGCAATAGCGTTATGATACGTGGAGTTTTGGCTACTGACGTCTTAGTAGCGTGCTACTATGATACGTTGGTGGTATTTTTAGTTAACAACATTATCAATTTTGTTACCAAAGTCGTTAGGGATCATGTGGGTGTGTTGTGAGGGGACGCCATCCGTATGATAATTGCATTGATGCTTACTGCTACTTGCGGTATTGCGTCTTGTGATGGATCTGCGGGCGTGCTGCGCCTGATTCGTCGCATCTTGTGGTTCTGGTCGATGGAGGTATGCGGGTGGTGTTGTCTGCTGGGATTGTATGGGGGACCTTGGGATGGTGTGAGCCGACGATACTCGTATTGATGCTTGTTGCGTTCTGCAGCATTGCGTCTCTGCGATGGTTGTTTGGCGTGTCGCTATTCTCAATGGCGCTCGCTGCGTCTTGGTTTGATTCACAACCTAAGTAGCTTTGCCCAAGTCTGGTACCTTCATTACGGGGCTGCAGACTGTCTAACCTCCATGATGTTTTTATATAACAACATAATAATATATCTCTATAAAGTTCCCACCATTGAATGATTAAAGGCAACTTGTTGGTGGATGAGACAAACATGATTGAAAAATGCATATACTCAACGTCAGTGACACAAACCCTTTCTGATGGCGAATTATTACTAATATCTTATAACTGCCTATTGGCTATATCTGCCATTGTATTGGTTGGTGGAGCATATGTGTTGACCTCATGCGGGTGGTGGCTGGAGGGAGAATTTGAGGAGTCTCTCAAGGCTGCGGCCGAAAGCCGCGCAACGTGTGACCCCATTCCCTTGAGGTGAGCGGTAGACTCATAACACGCTCTGCGGCCAATAGGCCGTGCTCATCATGCAATTGGTGGTGATGCCTTACACTTACATCACGTGTGCAGTTACGGTGGTCTGGCAGGTGGTGCCGCTCACGGAGGGCTTTTCATGGCCAGTGTGCCTATTGTTGCCTAACCCGTGTGACGTGCATTCACTGTGACTGGATTTGATCGTATTCTGTATGGCGTTTACACGCATTGACATGCGCGACTTCGGTCGATGTTTGTGCTTACGCACTACCAAGGGGCCAAGTCTTCTTTTTACTGGTACGCCAGTTATTTTGCTGTGGACTACGGTCCAGTTCCCAACTAGACGCCCTCTTCGGGGGGAGCGTGTTGGTTGGTTGGCGCTCACCGCACACGGCGTGTGTGGAGCCGTGTGCCTCACCCACATTTTTTTTAAATGTGGGAGAGCGAAGCCTTGTATCTGGTATTTGATATAAATATTGTGAGCCTTTTCCAAGCGGGAGGGGATTATTTAATAAGGAATTGATTGATGTGAACCTGATACAAGTGGAATAGGGTCAATTTAATGTTCTTAACCTTTTTTGAGCTCTGTCTTTGTGAACGGAGTTCTTTAGCTTATATGTAAAGCACTACCAACAGCTTTCGGCTGCTCTAGTGTATATTCATTCTTCCAAAAGACACCTAAAAGAACTAAGTTACTAAACAAACACAACGTAAATAAGGGTCCTAACTAAGACGATCACGCCATAAATTTACTAAACGGCCTATATTAGAACCTTAGAAAGATCAATATATGGTTAATATACTGGTCACGTAAATTTTATACATCTTAAAGATATAAATTCTAAAGAAAGAAACGAGAAGAGGGGTGGGAGTGTTACAATACCATCAATTATAGTAAAGAGTAAAGAGAAATACTTAAAAAGGTAATTGCGACTGCAATTATCGTGCCGTGTGGTGGCACCATCACACCAATTTGTCCGAGGTGACCATGGGATATGTCAAATAACTTATGGCTTCCAATAGATGGCGGTATAACCATCTCGTTAGTAATTAAACTTTTGATAAAAATTAAACCTAGTTCAAAACAAAAAATAGTCACGAAGTCGAGGTTGGTGCTAAGACAAATAGCTAAGAAGATAAATCCCCGATTATGTGAAAATTATATTTTTTTTAATTTTTGATGTCGGTTTTACTTTTTATTAAAAGTTAAATTATTTTTATCGTTTTGAAAGGTCTAAGGAATTTCACAAGTTCAAGGGAACAATAAGAATGTCGTCTAATTAAGTACATTAAATTTTTTATGCCCTATAGTATTGTATTGTATGGCGATGTATTGTGCTTACGTGCGTAGTCATGTAGAATACGCTTCTCAAGTTTGTGATCCGTGCTTTGTCATTTACATAAACAATATTGAAAAAATTCAGAAGAAATTCACTATTTTATATCATAAATTTAACCTACCCTTTGCCGACTGCGGGGATCGATGTAAAAGACTTCACCTACTGCCTCTAAACCTAACGCAGAGACAGCTGACGTCTGTTTTCTAATAAAAATCGCACAAAGTAAAATGGATTGTCCGGAGCTTCTCAATAAAACTCACTAAGAAAACAACGGTACGGTTTCTTTACTCATGTGCTAAGAGTCCCTATTAAAAACTACGCAAGAATGTATTACTCTATGTTCCAACTTGTCATAGGTACCAACTAATTATAGAAGTAATAGTTCTATACCAAGAGCGGTTATTTACTAAGTATTCTGAAAATAACGATTTGGATTTATTCTGTTATAGTAATACGAGATTACTTTTACGATTACAATAGATTTCGTAAGTAGTGTGTCTGAGAAAAGATTTGTTGTGAATGTATTCTGCCTATATGTGGGAAGTATTTTATTGGCATATAAGTTTTAATATAGTGATCTAGATTGTAAATGTAGCTGTAAGCTCCCAAGAATAAAATAAAATAAAAAAAATTCACCCTTGGAGGGAGGAATCGGTGAACATGTATAAATAAAAACATACATATCGATATGGACATAATATACTTTCATGAACATAATATACCTTCTCGTTTTTTTGAACTCGGTTAACGAAATACCCAGTCCGGCGAAGAGCAGCTGCGAAGCAGAAATCCTCCCTACAACGGATGAGGCCCATGTTCGGTCGTAGATCAAACCTTCAAGAAAAGAGCTTACACCTTTCTAAAAGGCCGGCAACGCATCTGCAATTCCCTGGTGTTGCGGTTGTTCATGGGCGGCGGTAGTCACTTACCATGAGGTGAGCCGCATGCTCGTTTGCCCCCTCTTCTATATAAAAAAAAGATTTTTACGGCTCCGTGGCGCAGTGGCTTAGCAATGAGTTGTTGCGCTGGGGGCCGCGGGTTCGAATCTCGCACGGAACAAGTATTTGTATGGCCTACAAATAATTGTTCCGGGTCTGGATGTTTGTCCTTGTGCAATTTGTGTTTATAAACTGCCACCACGATACAAGAGAAAATCCTAGTGTGGGGGTAACGTTTAATACAATAAATAAGAAAAAATAAGAAAAATAAGGCTGATGAACAAAAAGAATATTGACTGTAGTGATGATGATAATCGTGATGTTATAGTGAATGAAATGAAATTTATGAATATTCATGTTGAGGGAAATTTTCCTTTAGCGAAAATATTTGATTAGACAACACTGATCTGTGAAAGTGTTTGATAATTTGATATTGATAACCAAAAGGATTATTAATTAAATATAGGCAAAGGAAAATACTCTCAAACTCGTTTGTAAAACAATATTTATGACGTTATATTGAATGAGCGGATGTAATTGAAAAGCAGCGTTCGGTGCGTTCGCAACGTAAAAAAAACTAAAAGTAAAACAAACGGACAGGTGGGCTCGCCTATCTGCACGGGGCCAAAAATTAAAAAGCTCAAACTGTCCGAGGCGGTGTCGTGAGCAGGCGTCCATTTCGAATTGCCTCTCAACACGCAATTTAACGTTGAAAACACTCTTCTTTGTCCACGTAATGAACGCGGCTGACGTTAATACACACCTACATCATCTCTACATTTGCGATACTACCATAAAATTTAATATATACATATATATATATATATAAACGCCAACCCCTGCTGACAATTTTAATAAGACAGTACTAGATTTTTGACACACTCTTTCTGTTGTATTTACCATTTAACC
The DNA here is from genome assembly GCA_029286625.1 of Parnassius orleans. Classification (NCBI taxonomy): domain Eukaryota; kingdom Metazoa; phylum Arthropoda; class Insecta; order Lepidoptera; family Papilionidae; genus Parnassius; species Parnassius orleans. Next base: position 111,066 of record JAGSMP010000027.1, on the reverse strand, counting down.
ATTAAAAAAGGTCGTTTTCATATATATTTTTTGTAAGGGTACTTAATATATATTAGTAATTTTAATGCATGTTTAGAGGTATACTGATGCAACATGACCACGTGGCAACTACTCAGTCTGCTGCGCTGCGGGCCCTTCATTTAAATCTTACCCGGGTCATTATTTGTTTGTTGCTTTTCGGTTATTGTGATTGTACTTGTGTCACAGACTCTGTATTCTAGTTTATCTACGCTTCTGACGTTATCGTATAAGCGTTACATTGTCCGGGTGCAGAAAAACGAAAATAAAATGAATCCTCGACAGCAAGGGTATGGTATATGACGAGGGTGTGCTTTTGTGTTGGCACGCGCACTTGTAACACCATAGATATATCGTCAGTTTATAATAAATCTGTGTGTAGCACTGATATTTCCTGTGTAGTTGATAGCTTCTGATACTATTAAATAGTTGTTGCTGTGAACAAAATCGAACAGGAGTGCACCGTCATTATATTAAAATTATATTTAAGATCTTTATATTTTCGAATATATTTTGAGTTTTTCCCCCATTTATTAATATACTAGCTGATACCCGCTCGCTTCGCTGGGCGCACGATACTATTTTATTGCGGAACCTAGCCTGTAAAATCGTTCTTAGTGAGCGTCTACATTGCGAAATGAATAACTATATTAAATTTCAAGCCAATCGGGTGTATAGTTTTAGAGATCTCGTGATGAGTCAGTCAGTCAGTGGTATTGATTTATATGTTAAAGCATATATGCTTAACATATAAATCAAACTCACTGATGATTAATTTATATTAAAAATTGGCGTTTTCAAAAAAGTACATTTTGCTTCCTTAACCTTCAACGAAGCTACACGACTACTTGCACAACAAATTTTTAAAATTTGTTGTGAACTCGAAGATTTTTTTAACGTCAGAAATTACGTCGTGTTCAATCAGGGAATATTGCAAAAAATGTGGTGGTAAACATTGCGGAAGCCCATAGAGCAACACGGGTCACTGGCGGATCGAAGGAGAGCCATACGCAGGCATTCCTCTCTGTCAAAGTATAAGGCCACGAGCTCCTATGCGTACGATTCTTACAATAGGACGATAGAACGATAGCGCGTAATTGCAGCCGCTAGACTAAATCTAGTTGAGCGACTGTATCGACGTCCAACAAAAATGCTGAATTGTTCAGTTTTTTATTGCAAAAAGCGATCTGCCACGTCAAATTTACAAAAAGATGGCGTTGCCTTTCATATATAAGTAATTTTTAATCACATTTTTGCTATTTATTTCTTTTTAAACTTAAAAATTACAATAATAACGGTCGTGTTGTTTCGGATTTGTTTAACAACAAATGCCTCTGGCCCTCATACAATATGCAGATCGGTCGAGCGACTGATCAAAGTCTATATCCAAGTTGGCGCTGTCACCGAGCGATACTGTTATAATGTCTAATACATATAACTGTTATAATCTATGTGTGTGTCAAATTGTTAGTTTATTGTTTTAATTGTTATGTCTGAGTTTAATAGTGAGACGATTTGCTTTTGTGTGCGCAGATTTTCCCACGAAAAAAATGACAGACAGTTTTGTGTCGTGGAAAAACGCTATGATTACTCCCTTCCGGTCCGCCGGTGGCCCGAGTTGCTGTATGGCGGTAACCAAACGAAGCATGTGGACAAAGCTAAGTAAGCGGATGCTGTGGCCCATAGATATCTATCCTCGATTAAGTATCAAAATAAAGATGCACTGTCACCGTTGAGAACTACGATGCCATGTCTCGGTTCTCTACACTTACCATACGAATAAATTGCGAGTTTACGCTGGTATTCTGTGAGAGCCACTTTCCCAGTCGAACCAACCCATTCATGCTACAACCATAATATCTCTTTAATCTCTTAATATCTTATTAAATTGTAATTCTGTGTTATGTTTTGAAACCTATTTAATTTCACACTAATTAAAGAGTTAATGGACCGGCCATAATAATTTGAAGAAGCGATTACTGATGGTAAAATATAAGTTCTCGATTGGCAACCTCGTACCGATAAGCAAATTATTGGGTGACTCCCCACTAGATCGAGTGATGACATGGTGAGAGATGCAGGATGTTGATGAATTTAGACGGCACAGGACCGTGCTTTGTGGCAATTCTTGAAGGAGACCTATGTACCACGATTTACTTGCGAAGGGCTGTAATGATGATGAGGCAGTTAAATTATATTAAAATATTTATTCTTTTTATTTATCAGAACTCTTAAAATTCCGTTGCTGGAGATGGACTTCTCCCATTCTAGAGAGGATTTCTCTTAATAGTCACGTTACTCAGGCTGATTGCTGCATTGCAACACCAGACATTTTGCAGCTTCGCCGCTAACTCCCTTCTTCGGTCCGGATATTTCAAGTCTTGCGTAGACAAGGTCGTTATACCATAATCTATCGTAAGATATAAGATATTTTTGGTATATCCCATAGTCGCCTCTTGTAACACCCGCATAACACATCGTTATGGATTCTCGTACGTCATTGCCATATAGTTAGACAAAAATGTTTACTTAGTTTAAAAAAATTAAAAATATTGAAATTTCATAGAATTATCAGCTTCTTGACATACATCTCTCTGCGTGATATTATTTGTAATGCGGATTTCTTATCCGCAAGAGAATCAGAGTAACGGACTCATCTCAACGGATCAGTAAGCTGAAGGGCCAATGGGCCGAATATAGCTCGAAGAACCAACATCCGATGGGAAAAAAAGGTTCTCAGCCTCTTACCGGTAAGCGAAGTGTGTCCCCTCCCCCTCCTACTTGAAGTGACAAACTGTTAAAGCATTCAGGATGTCATAGATGCAGGTAGTTTTTATGTTTGTATGTTTAAATTTTAACATACGAGTATATAAGTATATAACGTTTAAAACATTTTTGTTTCTGATTAAAATTTCTGATATCTTGCAAAGATTTTTTTATTTTAATTTTATTATTATTTTCTTTTAAAAACGTTACCCCCCACACTAGGATCTTCTCCTGTATCGTGGAGGCAGTTTACAAACATAAATTGCACAAGGACAAACATCCAGACCCGGAACAATTATTTGTAGGTCATACAAATACTTGTTCCGTGCGGGATTCGAACCCGTAGGCCCCAGCGCTGCAACTCATTGCTGCGCCACGGAGCCGTCAAATTATTGCATATATATATGATATAATATTATTGTATCTTGGTATTTGATTCTTGTTTTAGCGTCAAAGATATGACTTTTTGGCTTCATATTCATAGGGATGTAGTCATGGGGCGGGTTTAGCAACCAAACTCCACATATTATTACAAAGCTCAAACTGAGACCGAATAGTATGATTTGATATGATTTAGATAAAACTTAAAATAAATATTAATTACAAAAAGAAGAAGAAAGAGATTTTTTAAGAATTAGGTATCAATTTAGATTTCAACATTTTTGTTGACTCAACGATTGCGTAAAAGAGAACTTGGCCCTCTTTTAACATGAGTTATTAACTGCTCGAGAATGATAAGAGTGTTGATAATTAACATAAAAATCAAAACCCACTTAATTTTAATGATGCATTTAAAATGTTTTAAAGATTAAATAGTTGAACCTATGTAAAAACTTCTTAGCCTAACGCAACGTATGGCTTATAATATAAAATTATAATACAATATTTCGCTTATAATATAATGAAGTTTTTATTTTTAAGTCAATAACTAGTAAATTAAAATAACTGTTTACTAGCATTTGTATAAATGATTTCTTTGCCATTAGAATTCTGTTTTTAGGTGAGCATCTATAGGGATTAACATACTTAACATAAAGATTTTGTAATAGTTTAATAAATTTATTTGAAAATAATAAAACTATTACATAAAGCTTAAAGAAACACCGAGCATAGCCCTCTCTATAGCTCGCTGAGCGACCTTGAACGTCCTCATACGGTCAGCAGTGAAGGATCAGTTTTGTCCGTGTTCATCTTAAGACCTATCCGTTGGGAGAAACTATTAAGGTCTTTGAGCATAGTGCTTAGGTCCTCCAGCGATTCTGCCATAAGGACTATATCGTTGGCAAATCGAAGGTGAGTGATGTACTAGCCACTGACGTTAATACCGTATCCTTTCCCGTCTAGTAACTTGAAAACGTCTTCCAATGCAGCGGTGAAGAGTTTCGGGGATATAACGTCACCCTGCCTTACACCTCTCTGCAGTTGGATAGGTTTCGTACTCTGGTTCTGTACTCGGATAGTCATCGTAGCCCTACTGTACAAACACTTCAGCTCTTTACAATTTACAAACCGCTGAAGGGACTTTACAATTTGCCGAAGAATATGTATGTGGTCTATGGTACTAAAGCCTTTTCGGAAACCGGCTTGTTCGGGAGGCTGGAAGTCGTCGAGTCTGCGTGCGAGACGATACATAATTACCCTCGAAAACAGCACGTAGACGCAGCTCAGAAGGTAAATCGGTCTGTAGTTCTCCAAGAGAGCGCCTCCGGAGTAGTCCCACCATGGAGGACGGAATTAGATTAAAAGAGCTTCTGAAGGACTTCAAGTACCAGTTTTCCGCCCGCTTTCAGAAGCTCCGCTGTAATTTCATCCACGCCTGGGGCCTTGCCGTTTTTAAGGTGTTGGAGAGCCATTCCAATAACTTTAATGTTTGATGAAATAAATAATTTATTATTATTATTATTATTCTAATCTCGCTTAGACTGACGTCCGGAATATCATCGGAATTGTGTCGGATGAGACTTGCCCTTGTATCCTCTCAATCTCACTCAAAATCTCAGGTGTCTCGGAAGTGATGCTGCCACGCTCGGTCTTCAGCTTTGACAGTTGGCTCTTTCTGGCAGACAGATCTCTGGCAAAGACTTTGGAGTTTTGATTCCGCTCGATAGCTTCTTCAATAAGAGCTGTATTGAAGTTGCGTAAGTCCTGCCGCATGCATTTGAAGATTTGTCTGTTTAGTTGTCTGTATGCTATCAAATCTGCTGAAGACTGTAGCTTCATTTCCCGTCTAACAGCCATGAGATTAAGAGTGTGATCGGAGAGTTTTTGTGTTCTTCTTCAGCGGATCTTGCAGAACTTGACTCCGACCGCATGGACAGTTTCCACGAGCTTGTCATTCATGTCGTCCACACGGGACGGAGCGTTGACTATATTAGACGAGACCTCTCCAACTTAACGTTTAGGTTCAGTGTGCCTCTAACGATTCGGAGGTTGGAAAGATTGTAAGATGTTAGTTAACGAGAGACTTGTGGACGATAAATTCGACACCTCATTGGGACAGATGGTCGCCCTCCCGGTGATAGAACAAGTTGTCGGATTCGGGAATTACCGTATCCTCTCCCTCTATTCGAACCTCAGATAATCCTATAATATCCCAGCGCAACTTGTCTATCTCTTCTTCCAGCTCCAAGATCTTCTCGTCAGTCTTCAAGGTGCGTGCGTTGTATGTTGCCAGGTCGAGTCGTCTTAGGTGGCAACCGAACCTCCACCGGAGATTCTTAGCACCCTTAGATTATTTTATAACCATATAATTTACTATTGCATAAAGATAAAAAATGTATAAAAGTAATAAACTCATTTTCAGTGATTTATTAAAACTAATTTTAACAGATTTTAACGTGTAAATTTTTTAATTTTTTTTAATCCCCGACGTTGTGGATGTTTTCTGTCGACTTCAATATAAATTATTAAGGATAACTCAAAAACTACTGGTCAGACCTTGACCACACGAGAAGCACCAGCTTTCAAATAAAAAAGAATCATCAAAATCGGTTCACCTAGAAAAAAGTTATGAGGTACACACATTAAAAAATAGAGTCGAATTGAGTACCTCCTCCATTTTGAAGTTTGTTACTAATGAATTACATTTAATTTGATAAACCACAAATCCTCGCCAAGGCACACCAATTTCTAATGCGAGGCTATTAAAATTAAAAAGAAAACGTCCCAATTTCAATAAAGAATATAGGCTGTCTGCTACCATCTCCTTGGGATCCTATAATTATTATTTTTTATCCTAACCGAAGCATTAGTAGTATTGCAAGACTTAAAGATACAGCAAGTTCGTTCTGCGTAGATCGCACCAAAAATTAATATTAAAAAGTTGAAGATCGTCCAGGCTAACTATGAAATTGGGGGGTCAAAATCCTTATTCCCCCCGGGATCATGGGTGTTGTGATATACCCGAAACGTCGGGTATTAAAAATAAGTAATATAATTTAAATTAATCGCGATAAAATCCGTAAAAATTAGTTTCGTAGACATATCTCGTGTTAGTTTCGTACATATCATATATTCGTGTAGATATAGGAATTATATAAGATATAGACGCATATTTAGTTGACTCCTTGTTTTACACCATTACATTTTATTTCTGAATATTGCAGTAACGTAAGGTATGGATTCAGTTACTGAACAATAACACAAAGGATCGGGGATCAGACCGTCTATAGAAATTTACCTGCACGTCTGTTTATCATTGCTGCAGCTTCGATGCCGTGTCGATTTGTCGACAGGCTTTATTTCCGCCTGTCGCGTGGAAATGTGATAGCGGTTATATTTTATTTCCAATATTTCAGTAATCGAAATAGAAACTCGGCACTCGATTTTGTGAAACATGTCTGGCTACTGAAATACCACGATAAATTTTGCGAGTTTTTGCTTTGCAAATAGCTAATATTTTGCTATTCATGGGGGATAAAATTTTGATGTTTTGTGTTTACTGTGAGCAGTTAAAAATATACATTGAACTATGGAAATAAAAAAAGTTATGATAAGTATTAGAAAATTATAACTAAATTCAAGTTGGGTAAGCCTCGCCGCATAATTATAGAGAGCTGTCTGTGTCTGTTCAAAAGCCTGTATGGTGACGTATCAGTTGAAGATAGCAACCATGAGGTTGAGTGTTTTTGGTTTTACTACGAGGAGATTTGTAATATTTAATTCCAACAATTTAGATAGAGCTTCGAAACCACTACATATTTCTATATATCTCTCAAATAAGCGTTAAAAAGACGATTACATGTAAAAGAACACTGTGAACATTCTAAACACCGTTGTGGGTTTTGTACGAGTTAAAACGAGTTATTATTTCCCAACTGAATTTAAATTGAACTGTCAAGTGCCAGTATATTCCAAAAATGCTGGAAAAAGATAAAATACGAATGAAGGCTGCCGAAAAATAATGACAGGCATCCGCATCACAGTAAGCGGTTAGATTAGTTTTCGTTTAAAATTTTGACGACGGTCAGTTCATCGTTCAACACTTCTCTGGACCGCAGAGAAACTTTTAATGGACATGAAAATAGTTTCGAAATAATGTCTGTATACAATGTATTGTTGTTAACTAAATAATAATGAAGAAAATTCCGAATTTGAAGTATATTTTTAGAATATTTAAAAGCATCTAATAATAAGATATTAATTTGAAGGTCTTTCAACCCTTGACGGGGAGAAGTAGGGTGTTACAGCTTGTTATTTATAGTTAGGTAGTAGTACTAAGTAGGTACATTGTTATAATTAAAATAAATAATAGCAACATCAGAAAAGTTACGTTTTCATTTGGGGTGGGGGGTGTATTGGGTGTATATTGTAAAATTATCTTGAGTTTATATTCTAAAATTGATTTATACAGAGCAACCACGTTGTGTTACTAAATTGGATTTTAAAAGTAAAAGAAATAAAATCCTTTGGCATAAGTAAAATGGAATAACATTAAATAAAATTTGCCTGACTCTGTAGGAAAATGTTTATGTATATACACACTTGTAATTTATATGCATATCAGAGAGTGTAAAAACGTGTACCTATGTCATATATGTATATTGTAAGCGTACTTGTTAAATAAAAAAATAAATATTAACACAAGTATCAAATGTGTAGAGAAAATAAGTATTTTCGTGTTCAAAGTGTTAATAAAAGACACTTTGCTCAGTAACATGTTCTAATGTGTAACATGATCATTTGGTTCAGCGATCCTTTGAGTCTTTCGCCTAATTAAATCTTTCACTGGACTGATTAACTTCAAAGTTACATAAATAAAACGAGTTCTCTGGTCCATTGAGCCGATATGTTTACTGGAGTGTTTAACCTACTCTGTGAATGGTTCAGGTTAACAACATTTTAAAACGTTTGCATGCATCATCAAAATGTTTATATAATGCCGTACGTTTTGTGGAATAAATCAATTTGAGTGCCTCTGATCCGATATTGGACAACAAAGTAATTGTTTTAAAAGTTTTTTGCACTGATGTCGAATAGCCACCCCATAGTGTCGATGCGATAAAAGATTGAAGGAAACAAAGGATGCAAATTGTTTCAAGGAAAATTAATTTTTCAACCCGGAGCCGTATTAAATTCTTATGTACTATGAAGTGTGGTGAACCAAAAATAAAAGTACCTACGTAAATGTATACTATCTTAGTAATAAATATAGAATTTTTTAATATATTATTAAAGCTTTAATAATGAATTTACTTTGTTTACAGTTATTATAAAGTTTTGTTGAAGTAAAACCTCTTTAAACGCGACTTGAAGGAAAGTTTCAGACGGAAGAACGTTTAGTAAACTGTAGTCTGTATTCACAGTTTCCGCGTTTATAATGGCGGAGACTCGCTATAGTATTCCGTGAATATACAATGTGTTTATACACTTATTATTATATATATTTTTCAGACATTATACGCTGTACTTAAATTCATTTTATTATATTTTATATACTTATGATAAATATTTTATTAATTATTTAAAAATTATTAATAAATGAATAAGAATATAAATCATAACAATAAAAATAAACAGGTAACAGAAATATAAATTAACACTCATTATTTTTTAATTACGATTTCAGAAAACTTAAGAATTAATGTAGTGTTAAAATTTACATAACTAATTTACTCGTAAATACAAATAAAGCTTGGGGGACTAAGCTTTTCTTTCTGCCTAAGAGTCCGTTCGAGTACCATCCTGTTACCTAATTCTGCTGCCAGATGCATTGCATTGCCTGTACTACTGTGTTCTGTTTTGAAGTTTTTTTATATAGAATAAGGGTGACAAACGAGTACACAGTCCACCTGATTGTAAGTGGATGCTGTGGCCCATAGACATCTACATGTATCCTCGATTAAGAATCAAAATGCAGATGCGTTGTCACCCCTGAGGACTAAAATGGCATTCCTCGTTTCCAGTAAAAAGAGTATCCGGATCTCTACAGTCACCATACGCAACACAGCAGCATTAGGCTGCTATTTTACGCTACTATTCTGTCCTACCCCGGTCGAGTCGACCCATTTGTGCTGCAACCATAACATAGCTGCAGCGTGGCTCTACCACGTAAGATAAGTGTATAAAGAGCCAGTATAATTTATTACAGGATGTGAGGCCATCTTTCATTATTCCTCAGAGATGGCAACACACTTGTAGCCTTGTTTTAAGTTGGCTGCAGACGTCGTTTCGTGGAGCAGCGTGGCGGTCTCTCTGGTGTGTGGATGTATACCTCCTCGGATCGGTAACAGAACCGTGAGTAGGACGTATTTAAATTGTTATTACACTTTAAAGGTCAAAGTGAAAAGTGAAAACTACCTTAGATTACAGAAAAGTTTGTAGAATATCATTTCTTTTTCTGAGAGATTAATGGAGAAGTCGTCCAAATACGGCGAATAATTTTCTAAAGCTTGATCAGGTATATAAAAACCTTCACTATATTCCGGTTTCATTTGAAACTAACCAAACGTTTAGCTTTTACTGTTAACCGACTGTAACGTAACTGTCAAGTTTATAAAAGTGACAAAATTTCGCTGTGAACCCGAACCAGATTGAATTTGCTGTTAATGTTATTTAAACTATATATTTTCGACTTCACTATATATTTTCTAAGCGGAAAAATTTGTAAAGAACAATATGAATTATTTCTCTTTTTTGGCACCAGAAATAGGAATAGGTTGGTTTCCGCTATAATTCCCAAGAGTGCGAGATTCCATAAAAATTGCAATTGGATGTGTATGACAGTATATAATAAGATACCACAAGTAATTCAAGACCTACCTTTCATTAAATTTAAAAGAGAATTATACAAATGGCTAAGTGAAAAGACTTTTCACAGTACAGGAATATTTCAAGTACGATAGGTAATAGTAACTTGACTGAAACAAATTTACTGGACCAATTATGAAATTTTTAATAATTATTTCCTATTTATTGATTACTTGTTGACGTTTTGTTAAAGACATTTTACTCTTAAATATTATTATCTCGACATCTTATAGTTCGAAAGATTTGCATGCTATTAATAATGGCTGATTAAACGGATGTTTATTTAGCATCTTCAATGTACCTTAACCAAACGCAAATATATATTTCATTTCATTTCATTTCATAAATTACCAGATGAAATAATGAAACAAATTTATGACCTTAACAATATTAAAAATATGATCATGCATGAGAAAGAAATTCAAATCGAAGTCTATAATTTAGATATTCTACGAGTATATATTATGATAAAGATTAATTTCAATGATTCAAAGACACATAAATGTTTTCGCTTATGGTAAGCAAACTTATTTTTTGCTACGTAAAATGTCATATGATAAGCATTATACGGGTGTTTATTATTTTAGGCCCCACATCACCAAAGGTGGTGATATGCACCCGAAACTCTTGTTAGAACCGAAATGTTGGGAATTAAAAAAGTAAATCTTCTCGTAAATATAGGAAATCACTAACAGCTTGTTACAAAATTTTTAAATTTTTGTTCTATCGAGACGATTATTCATAGCTATGCAAGGAAGCCGCTGTAACAAAGTCATTAGCAAATTTTATATTTATGGACCAAAATGACTCATATTAGCATGATAATTTTATTATATTATGTTGGTTTAATGCGAAAAAAGAAAATCACTATGTCTGGATCCAATTGGCAGCGCTGTGATCGAGTTATTAATAAATTTTATATATATGTTACGGCTAAAAACCGAAGTGCGGTTACACCTAGTTCTAGCCGGCTAGAACTAGGTGCGGCGAGTAGTAGTTGGTTAAATTTAGGTGTACTGTTAAATTTGTAAAACACGGACATACGTATCAAGTAATATCAGCAAGTGGGCCACCCCAAAACCGCAGACATTTATCTAATTTATAAATTATATATGATACACCTAAGTTTAACCAACCGCAATAGGCTGCACCTAGTAGTAGCCGGCTAAACCTAGGTGTATCCGCACTTCGGCTTTTAACCGTAACATATACACCAATAATTCCCTATTTTTTACATATTAACAAAGGGTATATAAATCATTAAGTTTACAGCATTTTATTCGTGTTTTATGTCGCACTTTCCTGTGATTCTTCATATTACTTCTTATGGCTAGGCTGTACTCATGAGCGCGGCCTAAGCATAAAAGGCAATGTAAGCGATCGTTGTATTAAGTGGAGTGTATAGAGGCATACACCAAGTATGTTCATGAATTATTAAAAGCTGCAGCTACCAATGGAGCTATAACCATAGTTTCATTATTGAGGACGCTTTGAGGGCTCTAAAGCGTACTTAAATATCTTTTGCTGCCTAGTAAATATTGAACAGGAAAGCTATAGATTTGATTCAATATCTTGTTATTACGAGTACGTTAGAGTGGTTGCGATAACGAACCAGTTTCAGGTAGTTTTAAAAATTATCGACATGTAATTTGGATTCGTGTTCAGTATAATTATACTGGGCTCAGCTTTAGAAACGGCAAGCTCGAATATTGTATGCATATTTATATGACAGAAAAGGTTAGTAAGTATGTATCAAATACTAAAATATTAAAGTGCGGAAATTCATCGTTTTTGAAAATACAAAGATGTAATAAAATTGTACGAAAAACGCGACCCAATCAACGCCAAATATCAAACGACAAAGTGTTTCATTTCACGTGTTTTAAAAAGTATGAATTTGATAACATGGTAAAATTATAGACATCCGGTACTTGCGTACGGGGGAGGGAGTGGGGTTGGGGGAGTGGCGTCTGCAGAGGAAGCCCTTCCCCCTTCCCCCCTAGCGGAAAAGTATAGTTTAGGAGTAATAATTTTTTTTGTAACTTTTATCACAGGAATATTACTCCAAAGTTTACTTCTGCAACGGCTTCGGCGCTGCAGGAAGTGCAGCTCCGTCGCCCTTGCGTAGCAAATTGCAGGCACCCACCACCGCAGCTTTGGCTTACTGGTCGCCTTGGGCGACCACTCTACTATGATAATGGTAAATTAATCAATGTAATTTTTTGTTTTAATTATTTAATTTATTGTATATACATGTTTTATTGCTCGCACAACTTCTTTAAATGGATCCTTTTTATATTTTTCAACATTTCGCCTTCACAAATACTCTACTATCACGTCTGCAAAATTTTGTGAATTGTTATAATATTGTTTTCTGAAAAACCTCTTGACTGCTCTTCACTGCGACTCAATTCGTTGTATATGAGCCCCATATTCAGCCACAAATGGATTGTCTGGATCCGAGTAATTAACTTTTTTGAGTGTATCCGTGTTAAAAAAAAATTGACATATTTGCGTTTCGTTATATGCAATTTTTAGTTAAACTTATTTTTATCGTAATTAACTCAAAACGCATTTCCGAAATCCAAAAACAGGGTAAAAGGTTCAAGCTTATCCCTAACAAACCTACTAAACTGAAAATATAATTAAAATTAAGTACCGGACGAAGCCAACCCGAAATTATTAACAAAATAGTGAATTAAAATCCTCTTATGTAAACAATTAATTTCTTTAAGTTTTGTTTTGCTGATATTGTTTGATTTGATCCCTGACTGAAAATGATGTACCTAAATACTACAAGAGACCATAAAAGAGACTTATTATATAAATTTTTAAAAGATGTTAGTAAATTTATGGCTAAGTTACGGAATACGTAATAATATGTAATAATATGATTAGTATCGACAGAAATATATAGGTAAGGTGTGACATAGGTAGTAAAAATTATCGAAGGTTATAGTCCTCATACAATCAGCCTGATCTATTAGATATTTGCTATGTACGATGCTACTTGCCTTCGTCATTTTGTTTTCATTTACTGCTTGTACTTGCGTTACATTGATGTTTTTTTTTTTGCTTGTGTAGCTGTGAATATTTGCTTTACTTTTTTCATGTCTTCGATTGATTCTAGTGGCAGTAAGGTGATTCTGGTGTTAGACTCTTTCGAGTCGCCGGTACTTTCGGGGAGTGGGTGTGAAGTGAACTTGATTAAAGAGCTGCTTAAAGCAAGTAAATATGTGTATGAAATCTATTTATTTGTTTCATTTTATTCATTCTTTTTCATATTTGTAGGTTCCAATACTATAACAAAACCGAATCGGTTAACCCCGACTCCACGTAGCCTTTTCGGTACTACAACCTAGAGTGTTTTATTTTTATAGAAGAGGGGGCAAACGAGCATGCAGCTCACCTGATGGTAAGTGTCGCCAGCCGCCCATGAACAACTGCAACACCAAGGGAATTGTAGGTGCGTTGCCGGCATTTTAAAAAGGAGTAAGCTCGTTTCTTGAAGGTCCCTTGTTTTTATAAACCCTGAGGTGCGCAGGGAAAGTAGATCCCACCCACAATAACAAAAAGACAAAGCTGGGGTCGAACATAGGTGCCTGTGTTTTATCACGCAATTTGGAGGAGAACTTAAAGTACCGAATAAAAAAGTCCTAAAGAACTGCGGACATTTACAGACCGGACCGCCCTATAAGCAGGAATTCCTGAAATAATACAACTAACTTAACCAAGCCAATGTGCATAAACGTACATAGTGGATTTCAGTCCGCATTGAGCGAATGTAGGGATTAGTATTTTCTTTGGAAACGTTTTCTTTTATTTTCTTAAACTTCAAGTTTATACAAAACAACCCAATTTTAGAATATTCTCTTTCATCGCAATTGCTTCACTGATCTTCCGGCAAACAAATAATCGAACACTGTAGGCGTTGAGTCCGTGGCAATTTTCGGCAGACATTTTTTCCACGTTTCGTGCACTTTTGTCTATCGCGGACAATAGGTTTTCGTTTGCTCAGACCCTATCTTTAGTGCATTTTACCTATATGATTGAAATGTGAACAAAAGGAAGCTTGTGAGATGTGATGCAGACAATTTCAAAAATATAAAGTGCAAGCAGTGGCTCTAAAAATGAAACTAAAATTTTTAATCTTTTTATATTTATAATATAATTTACGTTTATGCATATATGTAATTAGTAATCGCTAGACCGCATAAGTAATGACGAATTCCGCGCAAATACTTCGCGCTAAAAGTCTTGTTGTTCAACGGAATTATTATACATATATCTATTTGAATATTATTTTAAATTTTAAATTTGAGTTTTTATTTTTTAAATGGGATCGTCCGATCAACTTTTACACTGACGCTAGAAATAATCACTTTTCGACATTACTTGCTTACCCTTTATGAAGCTTTTCACAATATGTTTCATGCGCGTAACACGATAAAGGCGGTACTGGTTCTGTTTGCAGGCCAACGTTATTGAAAACGAATTTAAAACAAAAACAAGTGCAGTTTAACCGTATGCTCTTATTATACACATGTATAACAGGTGCACCGCTTTAATTAAATTCATGTTATAAAGTAAAAGCATAATTCAAATATGATGGATGAATGTTCTTTATTAATCCTAATAATCATCATCATCGTCACTATAGTCCAGCGGAAATTAATATAGACCTTCCCCAAAGATCGCCTACGGTCCTGACCTACTCCTGCATCCATCGATTCTCAGGATGGTCATGTTAGGCGTCACCCAGCACTGGTCTTGCCAGTAAGAGGCTGCCACTTGAGAAGTGAGAACTTTTCCTTACCATCGGTTGTCTGTTCTTCGAGCTATATGGCTGGCCCATTGTCACTTCAGCTTTGGTCCATTGGGTTATGTCAATTACTCTAGTTCTATTGCGGATATCATTTGAAATTATTTCACGCAGAGAGGTTCCGAGAATGACCCTCTCCACAGCTCGCTGAACGACCTTTTAAGATGTGTCGTAATTTCCCGAATGTGGTCCAGCCAAGCAGGATTCGGATAGACCTCTCGGTCAAAGTTGGACTTGCTTAGTTGGACAATGTTCCCCTGATGAACCTAGACAGAACATAGGTCTAACGAAACGGTAGGTCTGAAGGACAAACTTAACATTTCAATGGAAAGATATTGTTGCTTATCTCCTGATTTATTTTCCTCTTTCGCCTTTTACGACACCCACGGGACGATATGGATAGTGAATATTCTTGCACCGCCACTACACGGTTAATAAATGTATGTTTGTAATCGCCTAAAGATGTTTTGTTAGGTAATAAAACTACAAATGAACGATTTTCAGATTTTTTTATTTACTTGTGCCATGAGACCTTGCTTTTTGCCAAACTTTATGATTCTAGGTCAACGGGAAATACTCAACAGGTTTTGATGAGTGGTTGAACGCTTCGTTTAGAAGCTTTAATTTTTACACTTTCAAGGGACCGTAGACATTAATTTTAACATTATACCTAAACCCGTTTCTGAAAAAAGGGACAGGCGGACGGACAGACAACAAAGTGATCCTATACGGGGTTCCGTTTTTATTCCTTTTGAGGTACGGAACCCTAAAAATTAAAATGAATAGATAGATATTTTGGGAAATCTTGAAAGCAATTTGTACGGCATAAGTCCTGCAACTGTCCATAAACTGAGATATAAAATTTAAGCCGAAATTACTGCCATTCCCCGAGACATGCTACATCAAGGAGTTTCCACAACAAGTTTTTTGAATGTAAATGTCGAAAGAGCACATCTTGTCGAAGTTATTTTTCAGATAATTTGTGAAATTTTGTTATGAAAACATAAATGGCATACTGATATAGACATGCACTTTCGTAAATAGAAATGTTTTTCCTGTGTTTATCTGTGAAAACTGATTTTCCTATAGAATACTATAATACAAAATTGTGTATGTATTATAGTATTCTATGAAATTTCCCGTTCTCCTGCGCCACCTTGTATATTTGACTTTGGGTGTTTCTTATAATTCTTCCAGTAGTCACAACTATTGTTTTTAAAATAAGAAATACCAAAAAGGTGTTGATATTGCATTTACTCGTAAGACTCTTTATAAAAAACATTTTTAAGGAGTCTTAAATGCACAATATAAGAACCTTTTTTATAACTCTTGATGCTCCGCGTATTTTGCTACTAAGGTAAAGCAACGTCAACACCGACGGGCACGCCGGAAATACGAAGAGCTCGTATTTTTAAAATCGGGAAGGCTGACCTTGCTTTCGAAAATGCCGCCCCCTAAAATCTGATATTACGTTTATTTCCTTACCACAAACAAAGTTACATTTAGAGTTATGAGTAACAGCTAATATAGTACATAACAAATTTGGCTGTGGATAACTGGTGCCTACGGTAGGTACGATACCCGTATTACATGTAACCAGGTCTAATAGAGGAAAGCTATTAGTGCTTACAACAGATTAAGACTAACTCTATAGTTACACATTTGTTATAGATAATAAAATAACTGTGTATAGGTATCTTAGGAATAACTCAAAATAAACGTAAAGAAAACTTAAAGATATATATATATAAAAAGTGTGCGCGCATAAGTGTGTGTGTTATTATATAATTATACTAATAATATGCAATTTACACGACAACCTCCAAATGACTTTCTGTTTTTGCATAGGTTTGCTTTCGGGGCCAGTTTAGAAAAATGTATTTGGATTTATATTGATTTCGAGAAAAGAGGGATAAAATTTTATGCAATTTTATATATAAATAAGAGCCAAGGAATATGAAGAACCGGTGACTAATTGCAGTTTTGACGTGGGTAGACGTTGCAACTAGCTGGTCACGCCGTGTCCATTCAGGGATATATGTCCATATGTGTATTATGTCCATGATGTGTCGAGGCATGTTCTTTAAGAGTAGTGGCTAAAATGAATAATTGTCTAACTGTTAATACTTGGCAATAGTCATAAAGTTGGTCAGTATGAAACATACGAGGTTTAAAACAACATACTTTTAGAACAGCTTGTATAAAAGTACTTTTAACCGAACTACCTCATGTGGATATGCAATGAGATATATTGATTGACACAATGTCACATAAACCATCTTCATGATTTCTGAATCTGCGGATTAACGTCATTGTTTAAAAATGTAGATAAGTTTACATGACTGTTCGATAGGTGTTCAATGTAAGCTTTAAATGTGAGGTTATTATCAATTATTATTCCAAGATATTTTATAGATGTCACTTTTTCTATATAGTGTACTCGTAGGTCATTATTGGTTGTGTACTTTATCATGTTATGAGTTTGTCATTGAAATTTTCGAGTTTCAAATAGAGAAGTCTATTAAATTTATTTTTTCTATGTTCAAAGTAAGTACATGAGCGTTCAACCAGAATTTTTAATGTCTAAAAGTTCAAAAGTTTCAGTCCAAGTATTCGAGTGAAACACAAGTGCTGTATCGTCTGCGTAGGAAAAGATAATTCTATTTAAAAGACTGATGGTACACAAGTCATTAATGCATACTAAAACAAACTTGGGCCAAGAATACTACCATGCGGTACGCCGTAAGAAATTTGCAGGTCAAAACTGCTATAAGGACCAATCCTTACACATTTATTACTATTACTTAAATAACTTTTGAATAGAGATAACTGAAGTCCTCTTACTCCCAAAGATTGAAGTTTGGAAATTAAGATAGGTATTGAAACGATGTCAAATGCCTTTGTAAGGTCAAGAAACAATACGATATATATTGAAATATGTCAAGTTTCCTGACAACGAAATAAATAAGGCTATGGACAGCATCAGACGTGGTCAGATTTCTTCGAAACCCAAATTAGTTTTTAGAGAGTAGTTTATTGGTCTCTATAAGTATTTTACAAGCCTTGTGTCAATTATTTTCTCGAGTATCTTCGACATCGTACGCAGAACTGATATTGGTCTGTAGTTTATGACACGATTTCGATCGCCATTTAAACTAGGGTCTCAAACTACAAATATTAGGTCCTTACATATGAAATTAGCGTTTTGTCGTACTGACCACTCTGATCTGAAATATCTCCTCTTTGGTTAAGAATTCCAAATTCAAATTTATAAATTCATTTAGCTGGTACATTTGAGTTATGAAAACAGTTATTTATTTGCTTTTCCTCATTATTTTATTCTTTGGCGTCGCTTATTACGGCACAATGGAAAACATGAAATATCGGTATATTTACGAGTACGAGTTCTACCGTGGCACCAGTGCTGCAGAAACAGCTCGAAGGATTAATGATGTGCACGACGCTGGTGTCGCAGAAGAAAGCACGGTACGTTTTTGGTTTTAACGTTTTCATTCTGGAAATTTCGACCTTCAGAACCAACCCCGTGGACGGTCGGAGACCAAAGTGGATTTTTTTTATAGGGGAGGGGGCAAACGAGCATGCGGCTCACCTGATGGTAAGTGACTACCGCCGCCCATGAACAACCGCAACACCAGGGGAATTGCAGATGCGTTGCCGGCCTTTTAAGAAGGAGTAGGCTCTTTTCTTGAACGTCCCTAAGTCGTATCGGTCCGGAAAAATCGCTGGTGGTAATCAATTCCACAAGGAAGTTGTGCGAGGAAGAAAACTTAAAAATGAAAGATTAAAGGCTATTGCGGAAGCGGATAAATCACAAAGCGCTTCAGAGATAGCTGCAGGCTTCGCAGTAAGTGATAAAACTGTATTAATACACTTGAAGCAAATCGGGAAGAATCGTGTTATTTTGCTCAACCGACACAATAATGAAGGAATTTTAAATCGAATCATTACTTGTGATGAAAAGTGGATACTGTACGATAATCGGAAGCGCTCGTCGCAATGGCTGAACCCTGGAGACCCAGCCAATTCCTGCCCTAAACGAAAATTGACTCAGAAAAGTTATTTGTGAGTGTTTTGTAGACTAGCGCCGGTGTCGTTCACTACAGCTTTCTAAAATCTGGCCAAACGATTACGGCAGATATCTATTGTCAGCAACTGCAAACCATGAAGGAAGAACTAGCTGCTAAAAAACCGAGATAGGTCACTGCTGCTTCACGACAACGCAAGACCACATACTGCACAACAAACAATCACTAAGTTAGATGAGCTACAATTGGAATGTCTGCGACATCCACCGTACTCCCCGGACCTTGCTCCAACAGATTACCATTTTTTCCGGAATTTGGACAACTTCTTACAAGGAAAAAAATTCAACTCCAATGCGGCACGCCAAACCGCCTTCAAAGAGTTTATTGATTCTCGCCCCATGGTTTTTTTAGTAAAGGGATCAATGAACTATCTATGAGATGGCAAAAGTGCATAGATAACAACGGTGCATACTTTAATTAATTAAATATATTTTACAAAAAAAAATTGACTTTATATTCCTCCCGTACAAAACGCCAATTTCATATGTAAGGACCTAATATATGTAAGAGGTGGAATAATAACGTTTTTGTGTTTCTTTAAGAATTCAGAAGAAATACCATCCCATCCAGTGAGTAACGGATGGCGGGAATATTAAAGAGCCTCTTTCTATTTTGTCTGCCAGTGATCTTCCTATAGTAGAGAAATATGTGTCTTCAACAGACTTTTGTGTAATTATTTCGTTGAGATCTAGGAAATCAGACGCCGTTGATTGCTGTTTAGATAAATTTGTAACAGTTTCAATGACAATCATAGTTAGAATAGAATAGAATAAGAATAGAATAGAATAGAAGAAATGCAGTAGTATGCTTGGGTTTGAATTTAATTTTATTAATTATGGGGTCTTTAGCAAATTGTAGCACTCAGCCTTATTCCCTAATAACATTAAAATTAATTTCAACAGCCTTGCGAATCATCATTGGTAGGAATCGGTGTCATATTACAAGGATTTGTTGTCTATCAGATCCAATATAATGGTTGGGACGATACTAAATATGTTGACATACTTTAGACTTCCCGGAGCGTCGGTGCTTCACATCAACGATATGTTTTTTTTACGCGGGTTTTTATGGAACTTTCATCCAAAGATGCGCAAAAAACCCCCACGTAAAAAAGTTATAATTAATCGTGATAAAATCTGTAACATTAGTTTCATGCCACGTGTAGTATATACATCATTATAGAACTGCATTTATAAAATATTGAAGTCTACTCCAACGTAAAAAAAATCTACATCTATTTTATGGTGCCAATCAATATTAAATAGGACCAATGATATGAATAAAATATCTCAAATAAACATTATACCGTAAATTGATAAAAGACCATGAAATCATGAAATTTATCATTATTTTGTTAAAACTAAATTTAATTTAATTATGAATGAATGTAAAGAGTAAAATGTAAATAATAATAATAATAAATTTTGATTCCGAGACAATTTACCTTTCTTATGGATACATCGGAAGACACGCCCGGTATAAAAAATATTATATATATTCACGTGTTCCTGTATATTATATCTATGCCAAATACCAACCATCTACGTCTAATAGAAGTGGTCGAATTTTGCTAAGTTTGGCACGGAACAGCATGTAATAATGTTTCTAAATTCAAGATCACGCGAGCGAAGCCGCGGGTAAAAAGATAGTTATACTACAAACGGATACATTCCTGGAAATGGTGTTTTATTGTATAATATATAATTTGAAAAAAAAATTACTTTCTTGTTGGTTCTTCCCGAACCAAGTGGTAAAAGTAAAAATTGACTTTCAAAAAGAATTATTCCATTCTATTCTTTTCTATTTTATTCTATTACATTTGAAATGTGGCAAATAAGGCGGGTTGTTGTGTGTGCACTGCTAATTTGTATAGCAGCTTCTACAGTTGAAGAACTTCTTAGATGCTTAGTCGTTAATTACGTACGGAAGCATGATGAGAGAAAATAATAATTTATATTAATTAAATAAATATTTATAGCAATAAAAGTATAGTAAAATAGTCCTTAACATATCATGAGCGATTATTTGAAATACACATCACTTTTCTATCATAAGTCTTAGTAATTTACTTATGCATATAAAAATGGCACAGCATTGCAATCGTGCAGATATAAGTGGGCAAGTTAACTGTCTGTAACATCGTTCGTTGCAAACATTACCCTACTATGTAATAACCCTTCTTCACCTTGACTTAAATTAGCCTTAAATTATGAGTTCAACCGTAACGAGATACTAGATATTAAATGAATGCTTTGACTTTATATGACATGCTTTCTTCTGAGTTTCAGTATATTTGTTATAAATATACTTTACATTCAAAAATTTATATCATATAAATTTCACACACAAAATGTATATGTAATATTATGTAAAAATTTTAAATCTAAAATTTTTAAAAGTTAATGAATATGCCGTTTTTTGTATATTATAATACGAATCAAATATAATAAGAATATTTTGTCATTTATTAATAAACACAGTACGCGAGCAAACCGGGTTCGATCCTCGCCGGCACCAATGAAATTATTAATTGCAATTTTAAGTGCTGATGTACCACGTGCTCGGCGGTGAAGGAAATCATCGTGAGGAAACCTGCATGTCTGAGAAATAAGAAAAAAATAATATTTCGAAGACATGTGAAGTTCTGATTTCTTATATTTACGCGAACACTACACATTGAATAAAACTAATTTTACGGATTATATCGCGTTTAATCAACTTATTTTTATTAATTCCCGACGGGTGCTGTAAAGCGCCCGAAACGTCGGGAATTAATAAAAATAAGTTGATTAAAAGCGATATAATCCGTAAAATTAGTTTTATTCAACATGTGAAGTTCGCCAACACGCATTGGGGTAGCGCGGCGGACATTTCCTTGCCCTAAAACCCTCTTAGAAATGAAGGGAGGCCTGTGCCCAGCAGTGGGACGTATATAAGCTGTAACTTTACTTTACTTTTTTGTCATTTATTTATTTATCTTCACGATAAATTTTTATTCATTTTTATTGGTATATTCATTCTTCATTCTTCCATTAATTCATTTATTTATTTATCAATTAATTTATTCATTACAGACTATCAAAATTTCAATGCTGAACATACGCCTCTGCTACAGATTATCTTAAGGAGACACACGGGCTTGTAACCGAAATTTAAAAAAAAGAAGAAACAAAAGTACATTTTATTCGTTGCAACAATTGCTTCAAAAATCTTGAAAAAGAACATTTACCTATGTAATATAAATATTATGTATTTCTGTACACGCTAGAAACTAGAAGCGATTTGAAGTAGGTACATCGTAACAAGATGGTTCAGTGATAGCAAATAGTAGAGCACAACATGAACATTTCACTTTGTGTGCAATAAATTAGAATAAAGAAATATAACTATTCTGTTATTTTAATATTAAATTACAATCCCTAAATGCACATATAAGATTTTTGTATTGGACTCATACATTGCAAGGTTACTCTTACATCAGTTTCTTTTACGTACGTACCGCAGCAACAAATCTGTATAAAAAGGTTTATTATAATATAAATGAATATATTATGGTTGATAATAACCCCTGGGAATGAGGTTTTTTTATATAGGATAAGGGTGACAAACGAGCACACAGTCCACCTGATGGTAAGTGGTTGCTGTGGCCCATAGACATCTACATCTATCCTCGATTACGAATCAAAATGCAGATGCGTTGTCACCCGTGAGGACTAAGATTGAATGCCTCGTTTCCAGTAAAAAGAGTCTCCGGTTCTCTAAACTCACCATACGAAACACAGCAGCGTTAAGCTGCTATTTTAAGCTGATATTCTGTGAGAGCGTGGTCCTTACCCGGTCGAGCCCACCCATTCGTGCTACAACTATACCAGTAATATAGCTGCAGCATGGCTCTACCACGTGGTCGCTTCCACGCTGTTTCTTAAGTTTTATAAGTAGTTAACTGTGTTCTTATTGTATAATATACATACTTTGAAAAAAAAGTCAGTTTCTTGCTGGTTCTTCCCAGGACTGAGGTTTTTCCCGAACCAGTGGTAAAAGTCAAAACTGACTGTCAGTAAGAATGACTTGTAATCTATATAGAAAAAAAATCTATTGTATTGTTTTCTATTCTATTATACTGGGTGTTACAAAACTACCCGTAAAGCCAAAAGGAGGTTAAATGGGGCCTTATAACGAGTCCATTCACAATATTTAAGAACCGTAGTAACATACCAAAAAAAATTATTTTCACTGATGCGCAAACCCTATTTCAGTAAAATTAAAAAGTAAGCTACGCAGAATGTACCTGCACTTCTACCTAATTCGCGGAATGACAAACATTTTAAAACACCTAACCTAACAAATTAACCTAAATGAACACTTACTTTTTCATAATAAAGGTCAAATTTACAGAAACGGCTCAAAGTGTGCTCCGCCTTTCTCAATACACAAACTCGCTCGTCGGGATATGGCTTATGTGGCATTTCGCATCATCGTCGGTGTTATTGATGCTAAAACCGATCTAACACGCTGTTCCATCTCGGCAACCGTTGGGCAATCGGAGAAATACACTCTGTCCTTCACATAACCCCACAAAAAGAAGTCCATGGGTGTGAGGTCCGGAGAACAAGCAGGCCATAGCACCGGTCCCCCGCGGTCGATCCATCCTCGCGGAAAGCGAACGTTAAGATGTTCTCGTACGTTGCGAGCAAAATGTGCCGGAGCTCCATCATGCTGAAACACCATGTTTCTTTGGTTCTCAAAGTAATCCCAGTCAGCCACAGGAAAGTCGTTAATCGCCTCTTCGAATTCCGTTTGTAAAAACGTTAGATAGTTGCTACCGTTCAGACGTGATGGCATAATGACGGGACCGATGACATGCCCGTCATAAAGGCCAGCCCACACATTCAGCCGCCACTGGTGTTGGAATCTGCCCTGCCGTGAAGCATGTGGATTCACGCGAGCCCAAACGTGATCGTTATGCATATTTGAAAGTCCTGACCTCGTGAATGTTGCCTCGTCCGTCCAAAGAACATAGTTTACGTAATTAGGGTTTTCCTCTAACTGCCTGAGGTACCACTCGTAGAAGTTCCTCCTGGGTGCAAAATCGGAGGGTATCAGCTCCTGTGTACGGCGATAGTGATAACGGTGACGATTGTCGTCACGAAGAATTCGCCAAACTGCAACATGGTTTATACCGAATCTTGTTCCGGCTCGCCTCGTACTTGTGGTCGGCTCTTCTTCAAAATGCTCTAAAACTAATTCAGCCTGCCTGGCGTCGACTGTGCTTGGACGTCCACTTCCAGTAGACCGATGAAAAGAGCCGGTGGACTGTAGTCGCTGTTCAGAGGAGGGTCTACCATCGATAAATCGTTGCCGATACAGTTCGCGAGCACGATTTAAATTGCTATCTTCATGGCCTACGCATAACATCATATTGTAATATTCCGAGTTAGAAAGCATCGTTATTTTGCAAAAAATGTTGTAAAAAAAACTCGAAACAGTTGTAGGATATCGATTAGAAGATTTGAAATTGACAACATATTTTTTTTCCAACTTGACATTTTTGAAGCCAGTACTTGAGTATAATGACATCCTTGTATTGAGGTAGCGAACATTTATGAATGACAAGTAGAAAATCTATTAAAGTAGACAATTATTAGGTAAAATAGATACGTAGACTGTTAAATAATCTGGTTCCCTAACATGACAGCTTACTAGGGTTGACAAAATTTTTGGCTTTGATAATTAATTATATTTTTTACGGGGTATTTTGTAACACGTTGTATTCTATTTGAAATGTAGCAAATAAGGCGGGTTGTTGTGTGCAGCACATCGTACGCTATGTTCAATGATCCACGACTTTTTTTTTGTCACCAGTGCGACGCCACTTAAGATGAGGTGAAATATTTGACAGATTAGAAGTGAATTTGTTAGGAAACTGTAAGATTTAATGTTTCTTTCTGTAATATTAGTTATATTTTATTTAAATTAGATTGGGAATGAATAGACCAAACTACGGATATTCCTAAAAGAAGAAAAATTAAAAAAGGGAAAAAAAAATGTGAAACATATTAAGAAGCAAACCACTGAGGCATTGCTTTGTGTATTTATTTATTACTGTAAAAACAGATAAACTTTAATTTTAAACGCAATTTCTCAATTAAATGACATTGTGTAACAAAAACTTAACCTCGGTCGCAAATAGCCATATCTGGTGAACGTCAGCCAAGACTATTAGCTCTCATTGCTGACGTTGAAATACGTTTTCGACCAAATCATCAGTAATATTGCTACAGCCACGCTTGAACTCAATGAACTAGTTTTGACCTTATAAGATTATATATGTATTAACTTTGTTGTTAACTAAGACCACAGTGCAAGTAGTAATTAAGGGATTTTTTTTCTCGACGCGTAAAATTCTTTTTTCAAATAACCGCTAATGGTAGAAACAAAAGAAAAAAGAATTTCATATACCTCGTCGCTCTCGTCGTGATTTCAGTTTAAGTTGATTTATATTCGTAATTTTTTTTTAAATTACTTATAGCTTATGTAGATGTGACTTTCGAGATCTTTTTTCGGACGAAAGTAACGTTAAGGTTCAGTAAAATCTATAGAACGTTTACGCATATAGTGTATTGTATTATATACACATCATAATATAAAAAAAAATTTAAAGAATTTATACATTATACTTAAATTTGTAATACTGATAATAATAATTACATGATTATTTTTCTCTCCCTAACCCTCGGCTGTTTGGTATCCCCTGCGGAGGGCTTCCATCTGGTTGAGTTTATTTATGTATTTTTATTTATTTATTTTATTTTACTGATATTTATGTACATATTTATCATTTTCATTTATATATTTATACATCCCAACCAGATGAGAAACTATATAAATACCCTAATAATTATATAATTAATCAATATGTTTTTATATGTAAAAATTATTACTAAGTAATATAATAAATAATAATCTAATAAATAAATAAAAGCAATAAAATAAATTCATAACATAAATAAATATTAATATTAATAAGTTTTGGTCTTCTCTTTAGAAACAAATCTATGACTTTAGTCCTTTACGTCACAATTATTATTATTATAGAAATCAGAGCTGCATTTATTACAAAAAAATAATAATAATAAATGTATAAATAAGATAAATCTCTATAAAAATTATCGTAATATATGAATCAAATAGACACTTTATGTTTTCATCTTCCGGTTTGTTACAATAGGAATCGTGCATGTAGTGTGGTATTGTTGTTATAACGAGGAAATAAGATGTCACTCAATGCCTCAAAACTTTGTTTCTAATGATTTTAATATGGAAATCAATGGCATGAGTATGAAAGCACCGTTTAACTGTATATATCATAAATCATAATATAATATTTAGATATTAACAATGTGAAAAGAGGGCATTGTTATTTTAAATATTTTTAATTTGTTCTATTGCTATGTTTTTATTTTTCAAAATTAACTGGTAGGACAAGTCACAAGATATTCGACGGCTCCGTGGCGCAGTGGCTTAGCAATGAGTTGCTGCGCTGGGGGCCGCGGGTTCGAATCCCGCACGGAACAAGTATTTGTATGGCCTACAAATAATTGTTCCGGGTCTGGATGTTTGTCCTTGTGCAATTTGTGTTTGTAAACTGCCTCCACGATACAGGAGAAAATAATCATCGATCAAAATTATGTTATGAGTTGAGTGTGGGGGTAACATTTAAAAAAAAAAACAAAACAAAAAAAACAAGATATTAAGTTCAACACATTAAAAACTTTGAAAAATCTAGAAGTCCGTCTGGGCAGGTACCACCCCTCTTACATATTTCCGTCGCCAAAAAGCAGTACTTGCACTGCTGTATTCCGGTTTAAAGGATATAATTAAAAGCTCTAAGGCATTCCATCTCAGTCCTCAGATGTGCAGGAGAGGCTATAGGAGTTCATGGGCTGCAGTAGCCACTTATTTTTATTTTTTTATTTTATAGATTAGGATGACAAACGAGCACACAGTCCGCCTGATGGTAAGTGGTTGCTGTGGCCCATAGACATTTATGCTCAATTAAGAATCAAAATACAGATGCGTTGTCACCCTGAGGACTAAGATGGAAAGCCTCGTTTCCAGTAAAAAGTGTCTCCGGTTCTCTACACTCACCATAAGAAACACAGTAGCATTAATCTGCTATTTTACGCTGGTATTTTGTGAGAGCGTGGTCCTACCCCGGTCGAGGAGACCTATTCTTGCTGCAACCATAATATAGCTGCAGCGTGGCTCTACCACGTATACTTACAATCAACCTATACTTGACTATATGTTGATTGCAAGTTCGTTCATTATTTCAGATTTATTAAAAAAAATCAGTGAATAATGCTATAAGTATTTTAATGTTATAATTATAACTGAAAACATAAAATTTTATTGGGAAATCTAATAATGGGTCAGTGCGTGGTTACATACCGCAAAAGGATATCGTAATTGACATGTCATGACCAGTTACGGACACAAAAGGACTGAGATTGTAGAAAATTTGTCGTGCTGATAATGTCGGTCCAGCAAATAGGTTTGAAAACGACTGCGTGGCGTGTGGTCGACAACTCACGAATGCAGATGTTACAGAAAATCCCTCAAAAGAGTTTAATATCAAGGCATCTATCTCACAGCCTTTAATTAAAAATAAGATTTGAAAATGCATTCTCAAATTAGAGTATATTATTACACATAATACAACTTTATAAATAAAAATATAAATAAATTATTGTATATTATGTTATATAAATAAATATAAATACCTAAAAAAAACGTTATTAAGGTAGGTAAATATAAAGTATAGATAACCTAAATCTACGCTATTTCATTATTGTAACTGCGTTTCTATATTACATGTTTTTTAAAGAAATTATATTTCAATCAAACCTTATTAAATTAACTTTAATTAAAGTACTTAAATTAAACGCGATAAAATCCGTAAAATTAGTTTTATTCCAAACCTACTTAAGGTTTTATTTTCCTTAATTTTAGGGAGGTATGTTGTAAATCTATGACCCCAATTCTTACAAGCCTATTACAGGAAACTAGGATGGTGGTATATTTCGCTCAATATAGATGTAAATAGATACTTTTGTTGACTATATCTACATAATTATCTACAGGAACATTTTTAACGCAATAGAATACAATAATTTCATTAATCAAAATTCATTTTAACTTATTTTTAATACCTACTTTTGTTTTTTTTCCTAATACTATAAATTATTTTTAATAATATTATATTTTTTAATTTCTTATTTTAATAATATGTACTACCTTACAGGAAAGCGAAATTAATTAACAATGAACGCGAATGATGTCTTATTTATGAGTGAGTAATTAAGTTAACGATGAGACAAAAACGACTTTCAGCTAATTATTGTCAATGCTTATGTTACAATAGCAGAAAATGTAATGAATATCTTATTTAATATAACTGAGACATTAATGAAACTTAATATTTAGATACAATTAACGTATTAAGTTAATTTATTTTTATACTCAACTGATATTTAAATATTGATCATAATTATGTGACTTGGAAGTAAGTATTAAAACTACTAAAAATTGTGAACATACCACCTAGCAAAAGAAGGTGGGGTGAAAAGCGAAATGACTGGCGGCGTGGGTTCGATAAAGCTGTAAAAGACAACTGCCACTAACATCTTAGAAAATAGACTTCTTTAGCAGAGGATCAGAGACAAATAGAATTTGTGCTATGATAATGGTGTTTGCTAAAGTGCTTAAGTAGAATAGTGCTAAAGATCTAAATAGCAAATGTATATATTGATTTATTCTAAATGAAAAAGGATTAAATGTAATTTTCAAATTTATTCTAAAAGTTTAATTTAAAATGTGTTGTTATTAGTAATCGTTAACGGTAGCAAAATAGAACTAGAAGAAATAGAACGAATTCCCATTTGTAATTTTGGTCAATAAATATGTATAGAATTCGTTAAAAATAAATACAAATATACTATCTAAATATGACCTCATTCGGTCGTTATTTAAAAGTTAATTATACATAACGGAAGAAAATGCTGAAGTAATTGAAAGTTTTAAAGGCGATGCAAGGGAAAAAAGGTGAAGAAAATTGAACAAAGGCTCGCTGCTTTTGCACGACTGGACGTGCACAAGGCACATTGCGATAGCTGCTGTATATAATAGAAAGGGACTTGACATTTTGGAGCACTCACCCTTTATCCCAGATTTAGCCCTTAGAGATAATTATTTATTTCCAAAAATGAAAAAAGGATTTCGTTCATAAAATTATTTTATCGACGGTAAACATCATAATTTACCAATCAGAAAAAATTATAAAGAAAATATATTGAGAAAGAAAAATAATTTCAAGCATAATTTTATAGTTCTTGGGTTTCACACTGCAACCTCCCCCCCTCCCCCTCCCCCTCGTTCTCGTTCATACATACAAATATAGTATAAAAAAACTTTACCCTCTTGGGCAGTCAAGTAAAAACTTTAAATCCATTTCGTTACATATCTAAAAAAAAACAGTTACCGGTATACTGTCAACTGTTTGTACGTATGTGTACATAGCTATGAACAGTAGATGAACTTAAAAGCCGATGTTAATTGAATTGGCTTCAGATTGCAGAACGCCGTCGGTGCAGTTGTAATTGTGTTAGTCGCAAACATGTCCGAGCTCTCAAATCTTAACAGGGCCCATTCAATGTGACTATTTTTTTAATACAAGCTAAAGGCCATTGTTGGCAAACCTAACTATTCGAAACCTTTTTATGTTTTTTAAAATGTAGTATTAAAAGTATTTTTAATATGACGTAATGTTTAAGAA
Source organism: Parnassius orleans (assembly GCA_029286625.1). Lineage (NCBI taxonomy): Eukaryota > Metazoa > Arthropoda > Insecta > Lepidoptera > Papilionidae > Parnassius > Parnassius orleans. The sequence continues at coordinate 81,272 of JAGSMP010000027.1, read as the reverse complement.
AAATTGTTCATAGATTGTAATTAGTTTCTGTTGTAATGTAGTGTCTGTTAAAAGTCCACGTAGAACATAGGTCTCTACCATTGTAGGGAAAAATATTTTAAATGCATAGAATACCAGCGTAATATACTCGTAGCAGCTTAATACTGCTGAGATCGTATGGTGAGTTCATGTAGAGGATTGGAGATCCTTTTCGCTAGATACGAGGCATTCCATCTTAGTCCTTGTGGGTACGACGCATTCTGCATTTTGATCCTTAATCTATGGTAGATTTAGATATCTATAGGTCACATTTGTCACCCTTACTCTATGAAAAAAAGTCACCATTAGACGCCTCTCGTACTTATGACGCTGCTACCCCGTCGTCGGTCTGGATATTTTACACCTGTCGTTATCTTCTGGCATTTCCGATAGTCCTCTCTTATTCCCACGGGACGAAATAGGGCAATGAATTCTCTTACTAAGCCACCAATCAGAAAATAGATGAACAGAAACGGCAAATTGACGATATATTAAGATACATTCTACAGAGATTATTTGTGTTAGGGCATTTATTTCTGCTATCATTTAAAAAAATTATTTTTCCTTCATTTATTTGTGTTTTATATAAATAAAACAATAAGTATGACTTTTTTTGGTAGAGTATTATTTTTATGATATTAGTGATTTAAAAAAAATATCAAGCCTACTTACCTTAACATTGCTAACGTTTTTCTTATTAATAAATTCGTCTTCAAATGTCGCATTAAAACAGAAAAAGTGCGATAATTATCTTTCAGGTCAAGGGTCGCCTATGCCGAGGTACTCAAGTTTTTCTCTGATTCAATAGAACGGGAGGGACCAATTATAAGTTCTAAGTAATCCTCTTATCTGAAACTGCGAGTCGACGCTACCCGCTACTCTGAATATAATTCACTTTATCCATATTCAATATCAGATCGGGCGACAGCGAGCAAATAGAGCGATTGGAGTGAGAATTATTATTGGATAAAGCGCGCCTCTTTCCTCTTGTCTATTTCCAGTGTTCGATGGAGCGTTATAATTCACGTGTTGTATTATGTGTTGCGCGGTGAAAATGTTCTCTTTATTGTCTGTCTGCTCACTGTTACTTGTTTCTTCTTTATCGAAAACCCGTTTTGAAGAAATTAGCACATTGTGTAGGTTAATTATTACGATAAGTATGCATTTAGGTTCAATATAACTGTAGATATCATTAAACATTAGCTAAAAATGCAATTTATCACATTAATTTTAATCGCAAATTATTTCACTTTAATTTTAAGACAGCTTAATTTATAACATTATTTAAATACAAGTAATTAAAGATGATCTTTAAATATGTCCACAGATCGAGTAAATAGTAATGGAAATTCGTGACTAAACGGAGTGTATTTCAATAAAGAGAAGGCATAACATTCACGTGGGTCATTTAGGACTAAGTAGAAAAAAACTTAGAATCATTTTATTTAAAAACTAAACTATGTAGCCAAACTATTTTAACATAAGGAAATAAAGAACGAAGAGATAGATACATACTCAAATGTTTAATGATTTTTGTTATTATTAGTATATGCGCCAAACCATTGCAGACAGGTATGGATGTCAAAGTTCTTTTTGAATTTTAGTTTGCTGAATTGCCTAAACGAAAGTTAGAATCCCTTTATTTAGTGCACGTCTGTCATTATTAAAGTTTCGCCAAACGGCGTACGGATCACAACTTTTGATCTATCTATTTCGTTTTTCATATTCCATGTTTGTAAATTGAAAATCTGATCATTTTGCCAAAATTTACAAGAATACATTTTTATAAATTTGTAAATGTTAGTATTCTTTATTTGATTATAAGACTGGATAATGACCGGGTGTTACAGCTTGATAGTCCAGTGGATAAGCATTTGAATGGAGCGCTGCGGCCGCGGGTTTGAATCCCAAACGGAACAAGTATTTGTTTGGCTTACAAATAATTTTAGTGTAGTACCCACAAACACTTTAAAATTTCTTAGAACTCTAACAAACCGAATCCGATTGCCGTCGACGTCACTAAAATTATTGAATGCTATTTTAAGTGTTAAGGGGAAAATCAATGATATTATATTCTATTGTATATAATTTAATATATAATATAATGAAAACCTTATTTTCTCCTATAAAACAATTATTAGGTAATGATATTCATAAGCATAAACAATTTAATTTTATTGAAAACTGTGGCCTAATAGTATTATAGTTATTTTGTAAGAAAATGCTATAATCCCAGTTTTCATTCAAGTAACGTGTTATCGCATTTCACACTCGCTTTCACTTTATATCCGAGTCGTCACAATCACGGAGCGTCTGATATTGCTCTGCCATGTTATTCTAATGGCGGTCCCAGACATGAGTGCGGCAAAGCGAAAATACGTTTACAATATTTTTAACTGCATAGCGATTAAGAAGCAAGGTGACTATGGATACATTTTTCAATCAATCATAGATAAACTAGAAACGAATATTTGTTTGTTTTTTTATTCGCCTTCCATGTATATATTTATATGCGGTAGAGCCACGCAGCAGGTTTCTTGACTTGAGTGAAAGAACCGGAGATCCTTTTTACTAGAAACGAGAAATTTCGTTTTTCTTTCCTTTCCTTAATCGAGGATAAATGAAAATTCCTATGGGCTGCAGGATCCACTTACCATCAGGTGGAATGTGTGGTCGTTTGTCACCCCTTTGCTTTAAAAAATACGTCTTTTTACCATATATCCGATAACGACGAACTTAGGTGAGTTGTTGTGTCCGTCCGCGGGGGTTTCTAACAAAAAAAAATATTCCTGGGCTTTAATTAAGGAATCTTATTAATACTGCTCCTTGGCATAATTAGCGAAACTGGATCACTTGTAGAGTCATCTTGGTGTCTGTGTCTCTAAGTCTGTTTGTCACAGGATTTTGTTTTGAATTTTCAGTGAATATTGGACGAGGATGATTGAAATTTGGCATAAATATAATATGCTACAGGAACGCAAGTGAGTTTTTCAGAAATCCATTAATATCACACGTCTAGCAACACCTATCACTTTATAATATCGAACATTTCTTCCAAAGTTTCCTTATTAAGGGTAAATTGTCTTGAAATCAGAACTGCGTTATTTAAATTTTACTCTTTAGAAATGGTTTCTTACGAGTATATTTATTTACGGCATAATGGTTATTTGCGATATTTAATTCATATCATTGGCCTCATTGAATATTGATTGGTATCATAAAATAGATGTTGACTTTTTTGTACGTTCGAGTAGACTTCAAATTTTAAAAATGAAATTCTATTCACGGTGAACGTGAGAAGAACTACATTCATGGACGGCAGTAGAAATATATTTGCCTTATAGTGGCGGCGCAAGAGAACCCATTACTCTATATCGTTCTGTAGGTTCGGAAGAGGCGACAGGGGCAAACTGAAACAGGTAATGGGCAGCAGCATGTACTTGGTTCCTCTGCTTCTGGGCTTGCTAACTCGCCTATATTCAGCAGTGGACTTTTTATAGTTTGTAATGAGTTTAACACATCTTCGCTATCCTTAAATTCAAAATTGAACATCTCTGAAAATATATGAATGAAATAAAAACTCCATAATAGCCCCATTAAAAGTAAAAAAGTAGCAGCCTACATACATCCCACAACTGGGCACATGCCACAGAGTGTTTTTGGGCAAAAAGATGTCGCTGTGCTGACCCAAGCGTGGGATTACCGACTTCACTTATAAAAATATTTTCCGTTTCCGATTTTTAGCTTCTCGGATATAAAGTTTTCCTCGTGATGTTTTTCTTCGCCGCCGAGAACGTGGTTAATCTAAACTTCAAATTGCAATAAAAATTTTGAGTGGTGTCGGCGTGAATAGAATAATAAAAATTTGAGTTGCTTCAAATTGACTTCATCAATTGCATTTCTCAGTCTCATATTTAAAATCGGAGGTTAAAATAATAAGAAACATGTGTTAAAGTAAAACTCGCTTACTTTGATATTTATAATACTTTTTCGCAAGAGTCCTTTCATTTACATAAAATACTAATAGAGCTATGAGACCGGTCAGTCACAAAAATCTTAAAATGTATAAAAATGTAAAAGCATCTTAATAAATGACAAAATTTTAAGTCTTGTTCAAAGTTAAAAAAAATTAAATAGCAGCGTCTCACGATTGTGCGCAGGGTTCCTCCTACCGAGTATAGTGTTTTTGAGCAGGAAAGATTCCGCCACAGTGCTCTAATGAGCATTAGCGGTTTTCACATATCCACGAATTTTTTTTAACTACTCAAACATTGACGTTTCCCCACAAATGTATTATTGACCACTTCACCACCGAACATGTGATAAATCAGCACATAAAATTTTCTATAAGCTCCCGTGCCATGAAATCTCACGGCTAGCTACACGGCTCTCGTATTTTTGTTTAAATAAAAGTCGTAAAAACTGAAAAGAAGCTTTTACACAATTGATGACCACGTACATTACCTTAGTACATAATTAGACATCCAACTATGCCACCAAATATTCCATCAAATATAGTTAAAAATCTCACAGTGTACTTAATTTGCCATTACTTCCATCGGATAACTTGTTACCAAATAAAGTTAGTGAAATTATAGCTATGCCGTTAGACACCCAATACATTTAACAAAAGTGCTTCTTTCTTATTCACAGTTTTGTGTACACGGGATCCAGTATAACAGTTTAGTTAGTAATTTTTCTAAACGTGGCAATTACGGTAAATCATCTCAATAATGGTTACCGGTCTGGATAATTTAAGTCTAACAATTTTTACAATAGCATTCTATTTAATTAAATACTCACTATACTCGTAGGTTATGAGTTACTTATTATTAGTTTATTTAGCAGTAAGTAGAGGGCGCTACTATTAGATTAATAGTATGAAAGCCAAAACGGAAAAGTTATATATATGGTTAAAAGTCATATCATAAAGTATCCGACCATATCATGAATGGTATGGTTACCATTCATGAATGTGGGTTACCAGTCGATTAATTCTCCATTTACGATTTGTCCATTTATGTTTGGCCATATCATACGAAAGCAATCATCTAGTAATATCATATGTGTAATAAATACTAATAGTGGGTCAAGTCATTTGTTATACCGCTAAATACCTACAAGGCTGTCTCGACGTCAAGTCGCTAAAAATATGCAAGGGTTGTCACAAAAATATTTCCTTAAATAATAATATCATAACATTATATTAGGTCCTTACATATGAAATTAGCGTTTTGTCGTACTGATGAGTTTGATCTGAAATATCTCCTCTTTGGTTAAGAATTCCAAATACAAATTTATAAATTCATTTAGCTGGTACATTTGAGTTTTGAAAACAGTCATTCATTTGTTTTTTCCTCATTATTTTTTTCTTTGGCGTCGCTTATTACCGCACAATGGAAAACATGAAATATCAGTATATTTACGAGTACGAATTCTACCGTGGCACCAGTGCTGCAGAAACAGCTTGAAAGATTTATGATGTGTACGGCGCTTGTGTCGCAAAAGAAAGCACGGTACGTTTTTGGTTTAAACGTTTTCGTTCTGGAAATTTCGACCTTCAGAAACAACCCCGTGGACGGCCGGAGACCAAAGTGGAAAATGAAGAATTAAAGGCTATTGTGGAAGCGGATCCATCACAAAGCACTTCAGAGATAGCTGCAGGCTTCAGGGTAAGTGATAAAACTGTATTAATCCACTTGAAGCAAATCGGGAAAGTAAAAAAACTTGAACGATGGGTACCAATTCATGATTGAGTGAATTGAACTTGCAAACACGCGTTGACTGCTGTGTTACTTTGCTCAACCGACACAATAATGAAGGGATTTTAAATCGAATAATTACTTGTGATGAAAAGTGGATACTGTACGATAATCGGAAGCGCTCGTCGCAATTGCTGAACCCTGGGGACCCAGCCAAATCCTGCCCTAAACGAAAATTGACTCAGAAAAAGTCACTTGTGAGTGTTTGCTGGACTAGCACCGGTGTCGTTCACTACAGCTTTCTAAAATCTGGTCAAACAATTACGGCAGATATCTATTGTCAGCAACTGCAAACCATGAAGGAAGAACTAGCTGCTAAACAACCGAGATTGGTCAATCGCTCTAGGTCACTGCTGCTTCACGACAACGCAAGACCACACACTGCACAACAAACAACCACTAAGTTAGATGAGCTACAATTGGAATGTCTGAGACATCCACCGTACTCCCCGGACCTTGTTCCAACAGATTACCATTTTTTCCGGAATTGGGACAACTTCTTACAAGCAAAAAATTCAATTCCGATGCGGCAGTCCAAACCGCCTTCAAAAGTTTATTGATTCTCGCCCCAATGGTTTTTAGTAAAGGATCAATAAACTATCTATGAGATTGCAAAAGTGCATAGATAACAACGGTGCATACTTTGATTAATTAAATATATTTTACAAAAAAATTGACTTTATATTCCTCCCGTACAAAACGCTAATTTCATATGTAAGGACCTAATATTTTATCAGTATTCCTAGTAATAGTTTATTTTTCTACACAAAGTTACAAATTAATTACTTCTTTACAAAACTGATTCGTCGTGATGGAAACAAAAGCTTGTGCTGGTAGGTACCTACCTAATTTTACTATATTTTACCTATATAGCAGTATCTCAGGTATTCCGCTTAAAATATTTGATAGGGGGTTGAACAGAATAAATAAAACAGGTTAAAATTATAAGTTGGTTCTGTTTATTTAACTGCCTCGTTACAGATGTGCAACCGAAAAATATTTACGACATTTGGGTTTTTTAATTGTCTTTTATTGAATTTAATTATATAATTAATTCTCATCCATACATATAATTCAATTAAAAATCGTGATGAAAGCAATCACATGGTTATTAAAATTCAATTTTACTTAAAGCGTCATACAATCTTTCCCAATATTTCAAAACAATATCAAGTAATATCATGTTGCTGGGTGAACAACTAAAAAAGCGTGCAACTGATTCCATGTACGTGACACTCCTAAACGGGCGTACGGTACTCATACTCAAGCGAAGCTGACCGGTACTACCGCAGAGGACGCGGGCAGGGAGGGGACTCTGCTCTCCTTCATACCGCGCCCCATCGTTGCTCCGTCTAGTCGCCGAGTTGACTCACTATTAGTTAGTATTTATTACACATATGGTAATATCTCCAAATCCGCGAACATTTATATAATCTAATATATAAAAGTTAATTTCTGTTTATTCGTATTTTATGCGCTGCCATACCGTTCATCAGATTGCGATAAAACTTTGCCCACTTCATGCTTGCACTTGCGCGAAGGTTATAGGCACAGTACAATTAAGTTACAGTAGGTGGCGCGCGTATCGCACCGACACATTTATTTGATATATATATATATATATATATATATATATATATATATATATATATATATATATATATATATATATATATATATATATACAATGTGTTAATTTTACACTTGATCAAACGAAATGTGCGGATACTAGATAAAAATCGAAAAAATTTTTTATGTAAACTATTTAAAATAAAAGCATTTTAATTTTTTTTTGGTAAAATTCCATCCTTCGGTTTTAAATTATTTTCTTTAAGTAAACGGTGTATTTTTTCAAAGTAGTTTTATTTGAAAGTTAGAAAGATTAACTAGCAATAAAAATTTAAAAACCTACGATATCAAGCAGGAAATTTGTCAAAAAATAATAAGATAATTTAATATGCGCAAATCAACATACCGATGGCATTCTTTGATGATTATTATTTTAAAACGAAAAGAGATAGAATGCATGTTATTTTGGAGAACTTGTACAGTAAGATACGTAGTTTAACAAAACATGCTAAAAGTATCTCAACGTACTTGTTTTGAAGTTACAGACCAAAAATTAAAAAGAAAACTATTTTTTAACAAAAAATTTATCTTATTATTTTTTGACAAATTTCCTGCTTGATGTCGTAGGTTTTTTAATTTTTATTGCTAGTTTATTTAGCATTATTTAGTTAATTATTTCTTTCTAACTTTCAAACAAAACTACTTTGAAAAAAATACACCGTTTACTTAAAGAGAAAATAATTTAAAACCGAAGGATGGGAATTTTACAAAAAAAAATTAAAATGTTTTTATTATTTAAATAGTTTACATAAAAATTTTTTTCGATTTTTACCGATAATTTTGTATCTAGTATCCGCACATTTCGTTTGATCAAGTGTTAACACACTGTATATATACATATATATATATCAAATAAATGTGTCGTATAATTAGAAACACTACCAACGGTCCTTGAAATTATGTAAGATATTTCACCGCAATCGTTTTTATTTTGAAATTAAACAATAAATAGGACAAAAATATGTTCAACGATGTATCATTTATTAGAAAAACATTATAAATCCCATTATACAAGTGCAGTTTCAATATTACATGGACAAACATTTAAATTAGTTTTAAGGTATGAACAATAATGGTCAACTAATTAGAAACAACAACAAAAAAGTATAAAAAACAATATTTTTTTAAGTATTAGTAATTAGTATTGTTATTTACGAAATAGCTACTATCCACAGCCTACCAATAGTTATAATTAATATTTAGTGGCGTATCTCTTATTTTCAATAACAGCACTGCAACAACGTGGCATTGATTCAATCAATTTCATACATTTTTCTAGGGGGATTGAATTCCATGCTTCAACAAATGCTTCATATAGTTCGTTTTGACTGGTGTTACGTTTGTTTGAGACTTTATTTTTAACAATATACCAGAGATTTTCTATCGGGTTTAAATCCGGACTATTTGCTGGCCAGTCTAAAACGGATATACGCTGTTCGCTAAGGAAACATTTTAGGGTCATTGTCATGCTGAAAGATCCAGGTTACAGGCAAATGATCGTCCGAGTAGGGAATCATTGTGTGCTCTAAGATATTTTATATTGCCATTGATCCATTGCACCTTCAATCTTCCGAACGGGTCCAACCCCACATCTGGAAAAACACCCCAAACTTTAATGTTACCGCCACCGTGCTTGACTATACTCCTTGTGTATTTATAATTAAAAGCATTGTTTACAGGACGTCTAACATAGCGCTTCCATCGGAATTTACCATATTTATTTTGTTTCATCTGAAAATAAAACTTTTTCCATTCTCGTACCGTCTAATTAACATATTTTTAGCGAATAATAATCGCTTCTCTCGGTGTTGCTTGGTAAGAAGCGGTACCTTTCTAGAGATTCTTCCAAACAATTTAGCTTCCACTAATCTTCGGCGTATAAGTCTTGACGAGATATTTCTGGTCATCAGGCGAAAAACTTCATTTTTAATCTGGTTGGAGCCTTTACTTGGGTCTTTTAGCAACACGAACGACTACCTTATCTCTCTGGGAGAGTTTTTCTGGCCGAGCCTTTCTAAGAACATTTTCAACAGTTCCATGTGTTTTATAATGATCAATTGCATTAAAAACTTTCTTAACAGAACAATTTAAATGCTAAAAGGATATGACGGTATTAATACGAAAATAATTAAGCAGTCTGTCAATGAATTAGTCTCTATTTTGACATATTTAATTAACTTGTCATTTTCATGTGGTATCTTTCCGAAAATTAAATTTCGATTGTAAAGCCATTATTTAAAAAGGGCAAGAGAAATGATATTACCAATTATCGTCCAATTACATTAATACCAATATTGTCAAAAATATTAGAAAAATGTATGTATAAAAGACTACTAGATTATTGCGAGAAATTCAACTTAATAAAAAATGACCAATATGGCTTTCAGAGACAAAAATCAACAACATTAGCCACATTTCAGCTCATTAGTTCAATTTTAACAAAAATAAATAACAATTTTTTAACCACAGGATTATTTCTTGATTTATCAAAAGCCTTCGATCTCGTTGCGCACCGCATATTATTACGAAAGCTGGAAATGTTCGGTGTCGGGGACTCCACTTAAATGGATATCTTCCTACTTAGCTAACCGTAGACAATGTGTCGTAATAAAAAGATTGTAGGAGATGAAATATTGCCTTCTCATCTTCTTACAAAGAGAACAAACACGGCATTCTTCAAGGTAGCGTGTTGGGTCCAATATCGTTTCTTCTATACATAAACGATATAACTCTAGTCACTAATCATAAATGTATTTTATTCGCGGACGATATTTCAATAATTGTAAGCACTGATAAGAAACAAAATAATTCAATACGTAATCATGAAATTAACATTAACAACACAATTGATAAAATTATTAAATGGTTAGACAGAAACAATTTAAAAATTAATCTTAATAAATCAACTTATATTCAATTTAATAAATCAAAACACATAAAATACATTTTAATCTTAACATCGACAAATTAAAAGAAGTAACGCAAACTAAATTCCTAGGAGTAATAATCTATCAAGATTTATGCTGGAAAGTTCACATACATCACCTATGCAGTAGAATTAACCAATTTGTTTATGGACTTAATAAAGTAAAAAATGTTACAGACAAAAAACTGCTGTCGTAACGTATCACGCATATATAGAATCTTTGCTACGTTATGGTGTCGTAATATGGGGCAATGGTACAGATAAACAAAGATTATTTACTGCACAAAAGAAATGCATTAGAGCTATTGGTGGAATCGCACCGGATAAGTCCTGCAAACCGATATTTAGGAGCCTAGATTTGTTGCCATCTACGAAGTTTGTAATTTCGTACATAAACATAACAATCTGTTTACAAAGGCATATGATATGAAAATAAGACTAAAAAGACTTGTGTTAGATGATGTACCGCAATCAAACAAATATAGTAGAAGCTGTTTAACCATGTCTATTCCAATTTATAATAAAATACCAAATGCAATCAAATCGCATAATAATAATTTATTTAGAAAAAATTATTGACTTATCTCAATGAAAATCAATTTTATGACATCAGAGACCTATTTGTTAAATGTAATTAATATTTTTAATGAATTAACTGTCTTTATTTATTTATGATTTTAATTGTTTTAGTCTAATAGTTCTGTGTTTTGATTAGAAAAATTTCATTTGTATGTGCTATTTATGTAAATTTGCATGCTATTTACAATCACATAACAAAACATGTCGTGATTTAAAAACTGTACTATCTTTATCTGTCCATGTTTTAAGCAAATATATCAAATAAATAAATAAATAATTAAATAATAATAATGCTCGGCTATTCTTCTGTACGCCCACTTATGATCTATATGTAAATTAACAATTATTTGCCTAGTTGACGCGTCACAACTTTTATTTTTCCCATTTTGAACAAAATAAAATTCAGATTAAATTTTGAATTGCCAAAATAATATAAAAAGCCAAGAAAGAAATGTTATTCTCCAATTTCATAAAAGAAGAGCTATGGATGCTTTTTAAAATGTTTCTAATTAGGCGTCCAAGCGGCCAGTAACAGAAAATAAACTCCTACATGTGTAAGACTCATTTTGTAATTAAAAGTAAGATATGTTTTATATTTTATGCATTTTATGAGTTTTTTATTTGAGTGGCTTATTGCATGATTATTAATTATTGAATGTGTATATTTTTTATGAACATTTGTACGTTGAAGTAATACTTTCTTTATTCATAAGAAGTGTTACTAATTATATGACTACCACTATATTTATATATTATCATTCAATTTCAATGAATCATTTCTAATAAAACAATATAACTCTTCCTTCTTTTAAAGGATATTTCCACATTTATTTCTTCTGCGGCAGCAACGCGCCGGGTACTTGCTAGTGACGCATAAAGTGATATGAATTATGTTAAAAATTCTGTTTCTGTTAAAAATGCACTACCTATTTATTTAAACTTTGGTGCACCAAAAATTACAAAAGGTGGACTTAACTGTTCCAGTTTTGGTCAAGCCATATCGTAATATGGCACACAAACAATGTTAAATTTCATGAAAGGCCACCATTTCACGAAATGATTGACTACTTTATGATATGATCAATTATATGATCTGGCGACGACATAATATATAAAAATCTTTTTACAATAAGTTTTGCAGTAAGACCATTTTTAATCAGTTTATTTAAAGATTAGTAATTAAACTGAAAACCATCTCAATATTCATAATAGGTCTTTACCTATGAAATTGCCGTTCTGCTGTACTGGCCATTTAAAATCAAAATAATTTTAGTTTGGCTAAGAATTCTAATTTCAAATTAATTTTATTTTAAAAAGATGGAGTTATTTTTTGGAATTCAAAATTAGTCATTTGTTTGTTGATTAGCGTTATGTTTTCATCGCATTGGAATCTTTATCGTATTAAAAATTCGAATTATTCTGGAATATGAGTACCGTCGTGACAGCAACGCGGCACAAGCGGCACGCAACATCAACGACTTTTACGGAGCGAATACTACAAACGAACGTACCACCTGTTATTAGTTTGCCCGCTTCCGTTCTGGAAATATCGACCTGAAAAATTAAACCCGTGGTCGTCCAAAAACTTTGGTTGACAATGACGAATTAAAGGCGAATTAAAACCTCTGGTGTTGCAGATGTTCATGGGCGACGGTGATCACTTACCATCAGGTGAGCCGTATGCTAGTTTACCTCTTCCAAAAAAATATGTTAAAAATAGTTAATATATTAATCAGGCAATGGTCTGAGACCACACTGGATGCTTCTAAGAGCTCTGCAGTATAAACAGAAATACATACTTTATACGGCGGCTCGAATCGTCGACGACCGAGTTCTTTTTGATCAGCTCGATTCACTGGCGCTGCGAAGGGATGTTGCATTCCTTTGCATTTTCTATCGTATTTACTACGGAGAGTGCTCTGAGGAATTGTTCAGATAAATTCCAGCCGCCAAATTTCACGAACGCACATCGCGATAAAACTCGCTTGGCGGTCTACCATTGTGCGTTTTCCTAGGAGTTTTCTTCCTCGTACGACCTCTCTGTGCAATCGTGTATCACCGGCGATATTTCCGGACCGATACGACTTGGGACCTTCAAGAAAAGAGCCTACTCCTTTCTAATAGGTCGGAAACGCACCTGCAATTCCCCTGGTGTTGCAATTATAAAATATTTCAAATAGGTACCTGCTTGCATGTTTATAGTTTAGTTTTGCTTTGAAACAAATAATAAGCCTAAAGATAATTTGGTAGAAATATATTTTAGTGATCATTTTGACGGTTTATTTTATCTTAGCACGAAATTTTGCATTATCAACTACGTTTTTGTTGTAAGATGTCCCTAGTTTTAATTTACGTTTATTGATATTAATAAGTATTATACGAACTGAATTGTTAACTATGGAGGAGGTCTATGTTCAGCAGTGGACTTGTGATGGGCCACAGTAGTAGTGGTAGTATAGGAATCGGATTAATCAAATTTTACGGCTTACTAAGTCATAGACTTTATCGACAGTGATTTTTGTTTCGCTAATAGCTACGTATGTAATTATGCTAAGCTAATAACGAATGGAAAAAAGGTTACAATCTTGTAAGAGAAAAAAAGGTGTCAATAATACAGTTAACTTATTTTGTACCAGGTAAAATATCATATGCTTATAGAGTTCATATACAAGAATTTTGTTATTATTTTAAGATACCCTCTATGCTGGTAATTACTGAGAGTAAAATACAATTATACTTATTGCAGAATCCATTGGTTTAGTTGCCAAGCTAGAAAAAAAATACGATTGTATCTTTGCTTATTTTGTAATTTAATTGATTCACAATAACTCATGCGTCTTCCTAAAGTTTGGATTTATTTTAATTATCAACCAATTATTCTGCCGCTGATGGATACTAATACTGCAAAATGTACTATTTTTTATACAATTTAATATCAAGCTTTTACTGCAAAATGGTGCACAGTTGTCCATATAAAATTTTACAATAAGCAGTGCTCATAAAATTTAAATTTTAAGTGACAATTTTCCGACGTTAACGTAACAAAATGGCACAGTGTATATAGCAGAATTTTGTACAGAGTGCAGGGCATATACACTTTTGTGGCATACTTAATTAATTTTACGATAGGTCATAACAATTGGAATTGCAGGACTGTTCTACAGAATCCAGAACTGTCTCGAGGCTGCCTTAACCAGTTGTTCTATTTGATGTATTTTTATTGGAACGAAGTTCCTTATCGCACGGTACGAATTTGGCGGATGAGGGCTAGGCGAGAAAAAGTGTCGGATTTTTCCATCACGACCCTTTCTATAGAGCGAGCGAGATGGAATAATATCCATCTCCCTCCCACTTTTCTTATCTTGCTATGAAAGAAATATTATTTTAAATGACGCTTCTTATTAATATACCCTAGTAATTCATTTATTTGTATTTGTCAATCAATAGTATAATACGTTTATCAATAACCAGCTGTTCTACGCCTGCCTATGACTTCGCCCGCGTGTAATTTAGGTTTTTAAATTTTTTGCACGGACCGTAATTCTTTTTCTTAAATAAAAGTATCCTAAGTTACCCTTATACATCAGCTGTCTGCCAGTGAAAGTCCCATCAAAATCGGTCCAGCTGTTTCGGAGATTAGCCGGAACAAACAGACAGACAGACAAAAATTTTAAAATTGTGTTTTTGTTATAAGTATCAATACTTTCATATGCATTTAGTGAAAAGCTGTTATTTTGACATTACAAACAGACACTTCAATTTTATTTATTTGTATTGTATATTGTATTTATTGTATAGATATTATGCTACAAAGAACTTGTTCCAACCGAGTGTTCCACGACACTCAGGCATGTTTTTTAATTTTAAATACGCACATTACACATATATTTATGCAAAGATTTTCGAAAATCTTTGCATAAAGTTTCTGTCGTAATTTTATAAGCGTATTTTTAAAGAATTTCTTTTCTCCATGAAAACCAAGCGAAAAAAGTCTATTATAGTTACTAATTAATAAGGCGAACACAAATGTCCAGCGAAATTTTTTTTTTCACTTTATATGTGTGTAAAAATAAAGATAAAAAAGTGAGGGTACAACTCTTAACTCCTACTGTTAACCCCTACTGATTCGGACTCAAAAAAGGCAGTTATTTCTATAAATTACAAACAGACACTTCAATTTTATTTATATGTACCAATATGTAGATGTATAAGATTACAGATAAATCCAGAAGTAAATATCCGTCATTATCTTTCCAGTTCTTCGTGTTTTTAGATGATAATATTTCTACATTAGTCAAAATTGTAAAAACATCGAATGAAAATAGGTTTAAGTATTTTAAGTTGTTATTAACGCTCATTCACTGTTTAAAAAAATTAGACGCCTACAGAGAAGCACGGACAAAAAACTCTAGGGTAATTTATTTATGACCCCTTTATGGGTGCCCTTAGACCATTCATTGGGTTAAATGGTCTAAGGGTGCCTTACCAGTTCGTGTAGTGCCTGTTGATCCGGACACGAGGTTTCTTATAAAGAGATTTTAATGTCTGCATCACACCAGCGCTTAACACAGAAGCTAGAGTTTGTCATAAAGCAACCATGTCCTAGGTCTTTTCCAAGTCTAAAAATGCACAGAAAACTTTCGAATTTTTGACCAAATATTCTTTGTAAATGTTTATGCGTGTGTGTAATTGACGTGAATGCTTATAGTATTTTATGTGATTATTATCAAAACGCATTTCTGCTAGCGTCAGTTATTTTGATATATAATATGTTATTAGTAATGAGGGTAAAAAACACAAAAGAAAATACGAAGAATTGAGGGTAGAACTGTAATCTCCCACTCGCTCTGGCAGTATAAAGTATCACGCAGGCGACTATGAGACTTTCCGCTTAGCCCACCGCTCTCGAGCGGTCGTGTTAAGTAGTTAGCGCTCTCGTCCCCGTACGTTGAGTGCCTCTCGCTCTCGCGCCTCCGCTATCCTGCTCACGCTGTGCAGCGCAGTCGCTCGGTGAGTTCGCTTGCCTTCACTTACCGTTCTTGCCCCCCTGCCGCCTGGCAGGGAGGTTTTGACCGCTTGTTTTGTTATTTAATTGTTACTGTTATTGTTATTTTTTTAATATTGTTATTTTTCTGTTATTGTTTGTATATTGTATTACTGTTTCTTGGAACGTCAAAGTCACTTGTTCTTTTCAGAACAAGCCCCTGTTCTTTTGAGAACAGGGATCCCCCTCCCGTACTGTTTCTAGAACGTCGCCCCCCCCCCCATGTCCACCATAAACGAAGCCCAGATCAGGGCCATCCTCAGTCTGTTCGTCCCGAACATTGACGAGACGACTCTAGCGTTGATACTCGCTGCCCTAACCCCTGCCCTTCAGGCATGTACCCCTCCGGCCACCGCCGCGACGGCCCCTTCGGCTGCCCCGCAGACCGACTCCTCCCACGACTCGGACTCAATGGAGTACTCTGACTCCACCTCCGTTACGTCGTCCTCCCGGAAGAGGACCGCGACTAAGACCGACACCTCGTCCAGCAGCTGCTCCTCGGATTCCGATGGGACAGTTACGGACCAAACCCCCTTCACTGTAGTGAAGTCAAAACGCGGCCCAAAGCGCGCCGCTAAGAACCGCTCCCCCGTCCCGGCAGCCCCTGCCGCCACCTCCGCAGCCCCGCCGCTGCACTCGCCCCTGCAGCTCCCACCGCTGCTTCCACCTCCGCAGCCCCACCGCTGCCGCAGTACCCTTACTGCCGCTCAACCTCCCCGCCCTCCAGCCAGCAGCTCGCTGCGCCCCGACCCTCGCCAAGAATCAGGTCCCGCCCCTGTCTTCTTAGAGACAAGGAAAATATACTAGACTGTCGAAAATCTGTTACGACAGTAAAATCAGTATCGGTCAGGCCACCAATCTAGGTGCAGCCATTAAAATTATCCCCGAGACCATCGACGACTTTCGCCGACTCACCAGGCTTACAGCCGAGCGTGTGTCCTACCACACGTACGCTCTCCCAGAAGAGCGCAAAGTCAGGCCGTAATCCGCGGTGTCCCATTCGAGCTCGCCAACGAGGACATCCTTGAGGACCTTAAGTCCCAGGGCTTCCCCGCATCACTCGAAAGAGTGCCCTCGGCCCACTGACGCCGAATCCCGCCAGCTTGCGTCCTTTGCGAGCAACCTGGCCACCCGGCCAACTACAGGGGATGCCTCGCACCTCGGCCCCGTCTTACTAGACCTCCACCGCCGGTTAATGAAAACACATTCCCGGCACTCCCGTCAAGAATGCCCCGTCAGGGCCCTTCCCAGCCCCCTCAGGGCCCCTACTGGCCCTCACAGGGCCCCTAGGCCCCTTATGGGCCCCCCTAGGCCCCTTATGGGCCCCCTAGGCCCCTTATGGGCCCCATCCAGCCCCCTCCGGGCTTTTCTCGGCCCACGCAGCCACCAATTCTCCCCTGGGGCCCCAAAAAGGCCGACCCCCCGCGGACTTCCTCCGCTCCTCAACAGGCTCAATCAATGGTTGATGACCTGAATACGGTTTATGCCGCTATTCAGAGCATCGACATTGGCGAGATCGCCATACTAGCGCGTAAACTGCGTGCTGCTAGGTCCCCTCAGGACCGTCTCCTCGCTCTAGCGGAGCACCACAATCTTCTGAGTTCGTTGTGTTGTTAATTTAACTTAACACTATGACAGATCACTCTGCCTCCCAAAGTCCCACGGACGTATTAAGCCCAAGGGCTTATCGCTTGTTTGTTCAATACTCGCGGTTTGCGAAATAACCTCCCGAGCTTAAGCTCTTTCTTCAAGATCGCGAAGCCGACCTCCTCCTCCTACAAGAGACCCACTCAAACCCCAGAACCTCAAAGGTTTCTCCATCAAGAAGTATTCTCTTCTTCGTAATGACAGACCTGACCGCCAAGGCGGCGATACTGCCATTTACTACAAGAAGTACATTGCTCTCACATTCCCACTCCGCCGCTTACCAATATGGAAGCCACGGTATGCAGGCTGGCCTTGACTGGACATCCGTCCATCGTCATAGCCTCCTGCTATATCCCTAGTGGAACTCTCCCCCTCAAAAAAGATTTTGAGGCTATCCTTGCGTTAGGCAATTCAGTTATTATGTTTGGAGATTTTAACTCCAAGCATACTGATTGGACTTGTCTCACTACTACTCAGAGTGGCAAGAAACTGCTTGACATCACGCAGTCTCTCGACCTCACTGTACTCAGTCCCCTCGGTGTCACTCACTATCCCGACAACACCGACCACGCTCCTGACGTATTAGACTTTGCAATAGCAAAGTCTAATACGTCAGGTCTGTCTCAACCTCAGATCAATCGAGACCCTTGACGATCTTGGGTCCGACCACCGCCCTGTCTCCCTTATACTTGGCCATCGGCCACCTCCCCAACTCCTCCACGAAAACCTTAACTAACTGGAAGGGCTTCAAGACGTCCCTAGCCACAGCTTTGGTCTCTCCGGACTCTATCCCCTTTCTTCGGACTTATTCGACAGTACTGAAAAATCGACACCGCGGTCGATTCACTCTCCACCCTTATAACATCCTCCCTTAAGGAGAATGAGGTCGTCCCGGTTGCTAATAATAATGGTCTTCCTTACATATTAGCAACCTAATAAAGTTAAGAGAGCTGCTCTCCGAGCAGCACTCTATCCAACCGAATATAGACGTACGGCCAATCGTCTTCAACGAGAAGTCCGTTCACGCCTTTCCGAATTTCGAGACCTCGAAAGAGTAATCTCATGGAGAATATCTCTCACTCATACAGCATACTATCAGATGGCAAGAGCCTCCGCATAGACGCTATCACTATACTCTCTCGCCCCGACGGTACTATTGCCTTCGAGGACGAGGAAAAGCTGAGTGCTTTGCAGACAGCATCGCTGCTCAATGCTCTCCCAGCTCTCAACCCACAGAGCCCCCACATCCAGACAGTGGAGGATGACGTCCGCCGCCGAAACGCACACCACAGTCTCTGACCCTATCACCCAATGATGAGATCTCATCCTCATCAAAGGACTGAAGCCAAAAGGCTCCGGGCGCGGATGGCATCTCCAACCAAGCCCTTAAACATTTTCCTGAGCAGGTGTTAACCTTTTAGCTATTATCTTCAACGCCTGCTTCAATCTTAGTTACTTTCCCACCACGCGGAAAGAGGCAACTGTCATTGGTATCCCAAGCCAGGAAAGCCTCACAATCTCCTCCAGTTATCGTCCCATCAGCCTCCTCAAGGCCATGGGCAAACTATTTGAACGAGTTATCCAAACTCGCATGAGGCGCCATCTGTTTCCCACAGACGGTGACCCTCTTGTCATCCTCACCAATTTGGTTTCCGAGCGAAACACTCTTGTCCCCAACAAGTTCACCGTATTGTGGAATACATCCTCAGCGGTTTTATCTCGCCGTCATAAGACCATCGCGGTCTTTGACATAGCGAGCGTTTGATAGAGTCTGGCACGAAGGCCTTATCTACAAACTACACAATATAGGTCTCCTGATCGTCTTGTCCGTCTCGTGGCCTCCTACTTGAAAGACCGTACCTTCCGTTACAGACACGAAGGCACGCTCTCTCTTCGCGTCCAATCAAAGCCGGTGTCCTCAGGCTCGGTACTTGCCCTCTTCTATATATCCTGTACACCAACGACATTCCCATACCGTCGAATGGTGTTCAGATCTCCTCTTGCAGACGACACTGCCTCTACTGCAAAGGCACGTCACTACCTTTCATACGGAACAAGATCCAAAAGTCAGTTAATGACTTAGGAGCTTGGTTCCAAAAATGGCGTATCGATGTGAACCCGGAGAAGAGCTCCGCCGTTCACTTCGAAAATAAACGACCCGCTCCACTACTATTCCGCCAATCCGTATATTAGGGACCCCGGTCCCTGGCATGCGTCCGCTAAATACTTAGGTGTCACCCTTGACACGAGGCTCACTTTCGAGCCCCATGTCAAGAGAGTAACTCGTAACGCACGATTTTATCTGGGAAGGCTCAACAGTATGTTGGGCCGACACAGTAAAATGTCCCTCCGCAATAAGCGAGCCCTCTATAAGGTCTGTATAAGACCAGTAATGACATACGCAGCCCCAATCTTTGCTCATGCAAAACCTAAAACCCTGTACAAACCCAAGTTGTACAAAACTATTTCTGTCGTCGGCTACGAACGCACCCTGGTACGTCCGTAACGCCGACCTCCACCGAGACTTAGAGCTCCCCACAGTCCAGCAATTTCTAAAAACTCTGAAAACTTCTTCAAAGCTTCAGAGTCCCACTCTAATCATCTCATTCGTGAGGCAGCTTCCGCAGCCCCACTTCCTCTCGCTATCGAGTCCGCAGACCGAGAAACGCTCTCGGACCCCCAACAAGCTCGGCCGACCTGAACTGCCTCTTGGCGGCTCAGGCAAAGCCTTCTTCTTCCAATATTTAATATGCCTTAGAAGGCAAGTCTCTCAGCGGCAACTCGCCGCCTGCGCCCTTTTCCTAAAGAGGGTCGCGTCCGACTCGGCAGTAAGGCCACTATGGCCAAAGCCGTTCCCAAGGTGGTGTTTAGTGGGTAGGCACTTAGGTAGTTAGGTTAGTCAGTGAGTCTCACATAACCACGCAGCCGGCTGCGTGGTATGCTTAGAGCATTCACTACCTCCTCCCCGCTTCCGGAGGGTGCCTTTGCATTGGGCGCAAAAAACTATGAGAGATCAGTTGGTAATTCTACGAGTCTAACTGTCGTTACTATACCATAACGACAACGTATATTCTACTCGTGTAAGCAAGGAAGGTCATGTTGCTGAGAGGCTGCCCTGTGTTACATTGAGATGGGTAGTGTTGCTGTTGGTTTGCATACTTTGGTGTTATCATGTAATTGGGTCCTTCACGTTACACCGGTGTGTGATTGTGACGGGAACACATTACGGTTGGTCAAACTGTATTGCTGTTTACTGAATGTACGGTGCAGTGCGCTGTATTGTTGCTGATAATGATTGGTTGCCTAAGCAGAAGAGCAAGTTGAGCATACGCTCTCACACCGTTGTTATTTTTGACAATTGGCATCTGGTATAGTTTCTGATAGTAAGGAGGGTTTGTTATCGAGTAGTGTTGATAATTTCTAACATCAGAAGTGGAATAATTTCTTACAATGTAATATGTTTATGCTGAATAAACGCTTCAGTTTCGTTTGTCCGATTTGAAAGAAGAAAATACCTGATTCGTATACCCCATCCCCTTTCTAAATCTAGCTTGGTAATCTCAACATTTTCCGTCGGTTTCCTTCATTTCTTTTTAACTCTTATACCAACACAAATTGGTTCAAAGATGTTAAAAATTAATTAGCTACTGTCCGCGTTAAAAATAAAAACGATCTGTGTCTTACTTAGATTGAAGAGCAAGTACTGTACCCGATACCATCCCAACACCACTAAACTAGGCAAGACACCACCCCGGTGCACCGTCGATAAAACGACACATCATTCGGTCCTAAACGATGTATCATCAGGAGAATTAAATTCTACTATTAATAAAAAATTGGTTCTTTAATTACATATTAGTTAATTTTTCGACCAAGATAGCGAAACTTATTGACACATTCATATATAAGAAGAACCTTAAATATAACTTATGTTCTAAAATTCATAAATTGAATATGAATTAATCACTTGAAAAATCACACAGAACATTTCCATTTAGGTCGAGCAATAATTAATACAGGCGCATTTGGAATTGCTATTTTATGCAAAAACTTTACTCAGCAAGGCAATTTCCAGATTGAATCGTTTTCGTATTTCAATGAAAGCAACAAAGTGGTTAATCTTTGACGTTTTATATTTTTTGCAAATACGGCAACACGATAACAATGAATAAAGAAATTAAATTTTCCTTTCACATTGTTCGCTGATTACTCCGATTTAATGTTTTTTAAAATAAAAAATAATATAATAATTTTCACTACGTTATCATTCGTAGCCCAGGGCTGGACGTAGGTTTATCCCAAGTTAGGAGAATGTTCCCGGACGCGCTCTCCTACATTCAGCAGTCTTGTAGGTCTTACAAATGGTTAATTCGTAACCACGTCTGTCTGATACGAGTACCATAAAGTTTACGCTTCGTACAACGAAAAAAAATCATTGCAGCAGTCTATATGGATAATTGATGTGCAGTCTGTAAGCAACTGCTGCACATTAATTTTTCTCATAGCAGGTGGAATTTTTGTTTTGGCGTCGGAAGATGCGACAGAGGAAATGCTGATGGGAATTCTGCGGATGCTATCCCGCCTGTCAATCGTTGCAAAATCCCCCCTAAGCGGAAATTTATGGGGGAGGCCTTTGTTCATCAGTGGACTTGAAAGATGGCTGTAATGAAAAAAAAATGGAAATATCATGTTTCATTAAAAAATGTGAATCTTTTAAAAATTATATTAAAGCAATTCGAATTCTACATTGCGAACATTTTTGCTCGGTGATTTTTTACGATTTCAAATGTCAACATCAAATCAAATCAAATTTAATTAAAGTCTAACAAACGCATCCTTTGATTCAACTTCAGATGGCATTTATGGATGGATACTGCTGGTTTAACAAAATTCAGCGCGGTTTATATTAACTTTGAGAGATGAAGAAAGAAGTGGAACGGCTGTTATGGAAGGAAATGTGCTAGCAGTGAAAAATTCAATTGAAGAGTATATACGAATTGAGTATGAATAGTTTCAGCACATATTGCAGATTGGATCAGGAAGCATTCATGAGATTTATTTAACACTTTAGTAAGACGAGGATAGTTTCGCGTTGGGTGCCGCACAACCTCACCTATGTACAGAAGCAGGCTCGCGTGGAATGGAGTCGTGGCATGATCACTAATCTTGAAGCAGGCCCGTCTTGGCGTATTTGGCACCGTGTGACTTCTTTTTATTCCTTAAAATAAAAATCAGCTGAAAGGTTATAAAAAAAAACAAATTAATAGAATCAGGTGTTACTTTGCGGAAATCCATTATATTAAAGTTGGAAAAATTTACTTTGCCAATATCCGCTCAATAAAATAAAATGATGTGTCTTACCTAGTTTGAAGAGCACCTCCCGCCCTCCCTCAATTGCGTGCACTATCCCCGTCACCACTAATCCCAGCACCACTACACTAGGAAAGGCACACCACCGACGACAATACGACACGTGTTTCGCCCCTACATGAGGCATCTTCAGGTGTAGTAGACTCTACGGTGGCTGACCGCTAAGTGAGCGGCGAGCCAAAAACAGCTGCTATTTATAAGACTCGCCGACGCAACCGCTCCCCACTTAAGTAGTGAGCGACCGCGTCATGCGATAAAACATGCGACCAATCACCACCTGACGTACGCAGCCGCCTGCTATTAAATTAATAACAAGCCGCTGCGAAACGCCCGCCTACCCTCCAACCACGCAACCAATCGCTAATCACCGTGAAGGTGACGAACGACCATATTGCGAGGCTGTCCGTTATTGGAGAGCAGGTTTAAAGATATTTAAGAGAGGTGAGTTAGAAACATTTGTTTGTTCATTCAACAGCGCAACACTACTATTTTTATTTTTAATATCTCCAACTGTTCCAGCACATACAGTCGCAGCCTTTATTACAAGTATGTAAGACTTTAAAGGAGTGGTCGTTGGTTAGGTTGTGTCCAGTGTCCAGAGATGTTTAGCGAAATGGTCTTTATCGGGATTGCAATTCCTGTACGCAGCTAAATGCTCTTTGTAACGTGTCTCGAAGTTGCGACCAGTCCGACCCACGTAAACGGCGTGGCATTCGTCACAAACAAGTTTATATAGGTGCACCAGCTTATTTCCTTGCTAAAATTTAAACTTCCTCCTTCGGGAGAAATCTGTTTCAACCCAACTTACAGCCTTAAAAATAGTTTAGATCTTCAGTTCACTGAAGGTAAATTTTCAGTAGTAAGTGCTCGTTTATTATTTGCAAACAACATAAATTTTGTTTAAGAGATATTCAGAGTAAGTAGGTTTTGATTGAGCCATTGTAACGTTGCTTGCATTCCTAATTTAGCATGAATCTTAACTTCATCCCAACTTTTTCCATAGAAGATTAGTGCAGTGTCATCAGCGTAAGTAAAAATTTTTCAACTATCTAATTTAAGGTTACATAAATCGTTAAAATAAATTAAAAATACGGTTGGTCCGAGTACACTACCCTGAGGTACACCATAGTTAATAGGAGCATTAATACTAAAATAGCCGTTAATAGTTACCCTCTAGGTCCTGTTTTTTAAGTCGTCCTCGAATAAAGCAAGTGCCATCCCTCTGATACTGACGTTTTCCATTTTACTCAACAAATTTGGAACAGATACTCTGTCGAAGGCCTTTGCCATATCTAAGAACACTCCAATAAATTTAACTTTACTATTTATTTGACGAACTACAAATTCGGTAAGATCAGAAACTGCATCAGCTGTTGAACTACCGGCTCTAAAACCATACTGATTGTTGGATAAGATATTATATTTTTCTAAATAAAATATTAGTCTTTTGTTCAAAATCTTTTCAAAGATTTTGGATAGGGAGGGGAGTACTGAAATCGGGCGGTAATTATTAACGCATTCTCTGTTTCCTCCCTTGTACATAGGACGAATTATTGATATTTTACGATTATTACACGACATACGATAATTATTGATATTACTGATATTATACGTCCGGAAAAGTATCTGTTTTAATACACAAGTTCAAGATACGTGTTAGAGGTGGGACAATAATGTTTTTGATAATTTTTAATAATTTTGAAGAAATACCATCCCAATCTACTGCACTGTCTGATCTCAAACTCATTAGTGTCGATTCAACCTCTTGCTCTGTTGTTTCTAACAAAACCATTGAGTTACCAGGTGTGTGTACTGGTTTACATTTGGGAATGTTTGAGTTGCCTTCAAGTGTAATTTTATCAGATAACTCTTTTGCAACATTAACAAAATATTTATTAATTTTGTGTAGAGCTGCTTCTGGTGTATTTTCTATTTTAAGTAGATTAATAGGTGGTACTTTCTGAATATTTCTATTAGTTATTTTATCAATTATTTTTCATTTCATTTTTGGGCCTTTAGCATATTTATTTAGTTCATTTCTTTCGAAGTTTCTTTTTAAGCGTTTTAGTATACAATCATTTTTGTACCTTGAGTAAGTAATTTTAAGTATTATGTTATTAGGGTCAGTTTTACATTTAAGATGCATTCGATCTCGATTCCTTATACAACGGACAAGGTGTGATCCATGGCTTTATACAGCGTACTCTTCTAGGTGGTAAGATTTTAAGTGTGTTATTTAAAATTGAAGTATTTAAAACTTTGACCAACTGTTCGGCTGACCAATTTACAACATCAGGATTTATTAGATCATCAAAATTTTTAGTTTTAAGTTCCTGAGTAATTCCTTTATAGTTAATATTTATTTCTAACGGTAATTAATAAGATGTTTTATTTCAAAAAGTATTACCACAAGATTTTGTAAAATGTTTCAAAACCATTGATGTAAAAAAAACTGCAGATTTTATACCAGCTATGCCTCGATGTTGTTAATAGATAGTAACAAACCTTTATTACCATATAAGTTTTATATGTTATTAAATGTATGGCCATTCCATCCCTTATAGATTTGTGATGGAATACTTGAAATTGTCTGTAAAATTCGTTTTATGTAGTATGAATGTTGTAAAGGCGACTATTGAAATCCCATTTGGCAGAAGCGTCAAAGGTACTGCGATAGGTCAATCTTCCCTACAACGGTAGCTTCCCATGTTTTTGAACTTTGGACGAGCTGATGATGGAGATTTTAACACGAGGGACATATTAATTTCATCTACTTCTTTACAGAAATTTCCGAATCAATTATTTATCAATTTGAGAAGATAAAGCTCTTGTCAAAAAGGCTTAAAATTGTTTTACACACTGAATACGTGACTTATCTCAGTGTTTCGGTTTAAGAAGTACTAATCAAATACCGATCTCTTGAAGTCTTTTGATAGTCAGACTTTCAAGAAACCTCGAACATCAACATTGTGACAATATATTATAAATGTTGATTATCAATTATCACATTCGCTCTTGGTATAACTACTTGTTGTTGGATTATTTATAGCTCGTTTTAAAAAGCAAAATATGCCTTTTCAACCCCCGACGAAAACAGAGGGGTGTTTATATATTTGATGAACCGATTTTGATTCAGTTTTTTTTAGTTTCGAAGGTGCCTTAATCGAGAGTGTTGCAATGTTTCAAGAAAATCTGTTAAAATCTTCAGCTCTTTTTATTCAGGGTTCTGTTTCTTTTTTTCAGGGTTTTGTTTATATTTAATTTAAGTTATTATTATATTTTAACGTTAACATGTCGCAACATACTAACTGCAGATAACTTCTTTTTATAACCGTACCTATAACAGTTTTTTTACTTGACGTGGCCTAATCTAGCAAGCGTTAGTCGCAGTTACCGCGCTTGGCATCAGTGTTTTCTTAGGGTGAATAACAAGGGCGGACACTCTTTTTAGTAGTAATGAGTTGTTAAGTCTTAGGGCTCAGGGGTCACAACGCAGAATCTACATTTTGATTATTGTGCTCATAACAGGGTTTGTGAAAACTTCTTACCTACTCCATATAGAACATTCTTATTGTTGTAGGGTATGTGTCGTACTCTTATCAATTGGAATTAAATAAAAATTGCTTAAAAATAAACTTTTGCACAAAAACGGGCACCTATGATTTTTAGTATAATAAGATTTGTACCAATTATGTACTTTGAATATATTTTTTGATCAGGATATTATTGATCTTATCTTAGAATACTTATCTATATGTTTCGATACTTATATAATCACTTTCAAAAATATTTTTATACACTTTGACAAGTGAGATTTTGGGATGTTTTTAGGATTCCATACCTCAAAAGGAAATAAAGGAACCGTTGGACCGTCCGTGCCTCGGTCCGTCCGCCTGTCACCCTGATCCTTTTTCCCAGGAACGGGTAGATATATCGAGTTAAAAATTATCAAATACCGAGTTGAATCTATAAGAAATCTATAATAAAATAAATCGGGTTTTAATTATTATCAGACCTAGACCTTTTATCTGCGGACCCTTTGTATTGTAAAAAAATCAAGCTTCGAAGTTAACGCAATCAAAAGATATAAATAGCTGTATGTCATATATTTTCATACGCGCAAACTCACTCATCAAAACCTACAAGTAACTTCACGTTGACCTTATTTATTCATTCATTACAGCTTAACAACAGTATCAAAAGTCCACTGAACATTACTCTCGCATAGATTGCCTCATAGAGCTACATTTATCAAAGTTACCACGATTGGCAGGCGGGTCATCTCTTGTTTTAGTTGCCTCTTAAAATGCCCACGGGATTATTAGGGGCACTGGATTCTTTTATCCCGCTCTACACGGAAATTCGGTAATATTTTTTTGGAAATAGACTTCTAACATACACGTCGTGTATCGACACCCAACTTAATATTTTTAGAGTTAAAAAATTTGCCATGCTCATCCCTGTCGCATATAGTTATTCCCACACCGTTGTCGTCATTTTCCTCCCTGTAACATTTTTATATTCTCTACATTGTAACTCTTCATTGTAATCATAAACTGTGTGGGAGATGAATTTTTTTTATAGAAGAGGGGGCAAACGAGCATGCGGCTCACCTGATGATAAGTGTCGTCCGTCGCCCATGAGCAACTGCAACACCAGGGGAATTGCAGATACGTTGCCGACCTTATTTTCAATTCCGTTGTCTCGGTTTGCTCTACATTAACCCTAGATCACTAACCTTAAATCGGAGTAACACTATCACTAACCATTCGATTCACAGACTACGCAATGAAACGCAAATATTTTCAAAATCGTTGTTATTTATTTTATAAAAGAAACAAAAACTTGAAAGTCCTTTCTTTAAGGAATCAAACAAAACGATGAGAAATAAACAATATTAATTCTTACAACTATTACAAATAGGAACTGTGTGCTCTCCGCAAATGGCCTTTTTGCAGTATGTACAACAATATTTTGTCATACGCCTTTTTTTTGCTGGGCAAAATCCACATATTTTTCTTGTTTTATGTAGCTCTTGTACACAGCTTTCTTGTGGCACTTCAATGTTGAGAATATCTCCAATACTCTTTTTCACATCACGCTGCAAAGTCACCGTATTGTAGCGCTCGAGTAGCCAGGGTTTTATTAGTTCATCTGCCATTTGCAAGGCAAATTCTCTCCTCTTGAGCGGTTTCTTATGGTCTCGGATCATATTGCATACGTAAACAACATACGCGTTTATGATACTAATGTTTACAGTATCATAGAATAAGCATAGCGGCCATCTAGTGGTTTTGCGACCAGTTCTCATGATAGAACACATTTGATCCACGGTATCTACAGCGCCCTTTGTAGAATCATAGAAATTAATAATTTCCGGCTTCTTGGTAACATCATTGACAGTGGGTTGATCATGGGTGGTTGATAAAAGGTAAACAATCTTGTTAGACTTGGGCTTGTATGAAACCATGGTCATCTCGTTATCGAAGCAAAACATTGAAGTGCCCACTTGCCGTGCTCTAGAGTTTTTTATTTCCTGGGGTATTTCCCGTTTGTTGCTTCGCAATGTACCAACAACTGTCAATTTATACGGAGCCTGAAGCATATCGGAAGCAAGAGGAATGGATGTAAACCAATTGTCCATAGTTAAGTTTCGATTCGAACCATGTATGGGTTTGGTGATCTCCTTCACCAAATAACTCGCAAGAGGTTCGGTTCCTGGATTAGTTCCCTTGCCTAAATATGGAATGGCATTGCATACATATTTTGTGTTCGAGTCTGCCATCATAATAAGCTTAAGACCGTATTTATTTGGCTTATTGGGTATGTACATCCTAAATGGACAACGTCCTCTGAACCCAACAAGCTGTTCGTCAATAGTTATGTATGAACTGGGCTTATACCATTTTACACAGTTGCTTATGAATGCCTCCCAAAATTGTCTGAATGGAGCAAGCTTGTCAGAGGCCCTCCGCTCTGTTCTTGTTGTCTTGTCGTCAAACCTAAGGCATCTCAGTAAGAAATCAAACCTATCAGCACTCATGCATGCTTTAAAAGTAATTGCACTCCGTTTGTGGTCAAATAGTGTTTTAGTGGGCAAGTGGTTACTTTTTATAGCCGCTGATTGTATCAAGAGACCCAGTAAAGCCGTCACTTCGTTAGTGGAAGTACGCGAGTTGGTATACTTCTCCTGTTTGTATTTAGACTTCTTGATGTCAATCTCCGTGTTGGTATAAGTAACCATCTCATTGATCATTTCATGAGAAATGAACAGGAGAAATAATTCTCTGGGGTCTGTTATTTCTTTGGCTACACCTGCAGGTCCAGGGACTACGTGAATCACATTACGAGAAGATGTTCTTGCTCGTGGATTGCGAGGTCTAGCAGACCATTTATAACCGCTCTTTCCATAAAGGTGATTTTATTGAACGAATCACAATGATGACTCAGGCTCCTGCGGCTCCTGCTGATGCTGGATGGACTCAGACCCCAACTGACCTGCATCGGATGTATTATCATCTGAATCTACAAATCTTCGCTTACGTGAGCGCCTGCTGACGAAAATCTCCTCATCAGATGACATCGAACCTTCTTCCTCACTTTCATCAGTTCCTACGTGGGCATCTGCCACCATATTATCTTCGTTTTCGGATTCCGATAGTTCCTCTGCTTCATCGTGGTTAGACTCGATGTCTGACTCACACAACCAACGTCGAATGCGCTCCTCATCTCCTCTCAAATCCATCTAAAAATAAAATTGAAAATCAAAACAATATCGTAAAATGGTCCAAAAATATTCATAAAGTCTGAAAAATAAATTTTCTCTTTACTTTTATTCCACAAAATAATAGCACATTATTCCTATTTTACAATTAATAGGTAAAAAACCGAGTAGCGTAAAATATAATAAAAGTAATCTTGAAAATAGAAAAATATTATAACTAAAAATAATGTTACACAGTCACTAACCTTTCGTCTGTCAGACGACGCGACGGCTGTATGTCCTGTTCCAAAGCGAATGCGACCGCCACGAGTGCACACGGGTCACTAACAGGACCAATCAGGAAGGTACTGAGCGGGAGAGGGAGTGCGGGTGCCGCGAACCTACCGAACTATGAAATGCGGGGGTATGCGTAGTCTGAGAGACGAATGGTTAGTGATCTAGGGTTAAACTCGAAGTAACCGACATAGATCAGCAAGCTGAAGTGGCAATGGACCAGCTATACAGCTCGAAGAACTTCAATCGGGAAGTGAAGTGTAGGGCTTAGATGGAGTGACGCCCTGGTAAGATATGCATGAAGTTTACGTGGTAAAGCTATGCTGCAGCATAGCTTTAGCCGAACCATTCGTGCTTCAACACTAATATAGCTGCATAGCTGCAGCTATATTAGGGTTGAAGCACGAATGGTTCGGCTCGACCGGGTAAGGACCATGCTCTCACAGAATACCAGCGTAAAATAGCAGCTCAATGATGCTGTGTCGAAGAGTCTAGGGAACCGGAGACTCTTTTTACTGGAAACGGGGCATTTCATCTAAGTCCTCGAGCGTGACAACGGATCGGCATTTAAATTTTTTATGCAGGATAAATGTAGATGTCTATAGGCCATAGAATCCACTTACCATCAGGTGGACTGTGTGCTCTTTTGTCATCCTTATTCTATATAAGAAGTCGATAGAACAGGCAGCTAAAGACCGTAGTTTTTGGCATTCCTTAGGGAAGGCCTATGTTTAGCAGTCGACTTGTGAAGATTTGTAATGATGATGGTGATCATGAACTCGAAGGAATTTGTTAGCGTCTTCTTCACTAGAGTTAGTAAGGCTAATGCTTTCGAATTCTCGTTTTTCCTAGGCCCATGACCTCCGCGTATCAGACTTGGGTATGTGTCCGTTGCGCAGGTGAAGTAGTAGATACCACGGAGGGAGGCACGCCGTGTTTACTGGTACGCCTTACCTGGGAAGGAAAAAGGGGAGGAGTAGTTCCCATCCGAGAAGTGGCTACTGGTGAGGCCGAGGATGAGTGTGAAAGCGTTCCCATGGCCTTGCCGGGAAGATGGAACACCATGTGGTTTTGTCGGTACGAGTCCGACATAACTCGACACTAACCCCTCGTGGCGGATATGCGTAGGAATTTCCCCATGTTCTAAAGCAGTAGCCAATCATTGAACTGTAAGTTTGTTTGTCACTTCAGTTATATAAAAAAAAGTAAGCGATCACGATCCGAATGCCCTCGCGGGCAGCAGAGCGGAGATCAGACGCAAATAATAGAGTAACAGATATACCAAAAGAGATGTTCGAGTGCGCGTGAGAAAATATGTCGTTGACAGTTGTCTCGTGAAGTTATTATGTAAAATTTTCAAACAACGAACAAACTGCGTATTATGACAAGAGACCTAACTGGACGTTGCTGTTCATCTTGGGACTAAGCAAGTCCATCCTGGGAACAAATCAAGGATGTGCCGATTCTGTTCCTTAACGGAAGAAACACCTCTGCACATCCTAACCGATTGTAGATCCTTAATGCGCAAACGTAACACTCATCTGGGAATTACGTACTTACCCCAGAAGAAGTGAAAATGCTCACAACACAGCTAAGCAACTCCTTCAATTCATTGAAGATGTAGGCTTAGCAGTGAACTATAGCCACAGCAGCAATCACAAAAGGTATTACTGGTCGCAGTGATACTGCTCTTATTAGACTTGCTTAGCAACTCGTTCAAAAAAATAGGTCGGAATCCCAATCCCAATAATAAATTAAAATATATTGAGCCTACATCACGCATTTTTGAGCGAATCTTAGTCTGACAACACGGTGCTCACGATAGCATTATTTAGCATTCCGAGCCAGGTGTTGACTACGTATATTGGCAGAGTAAAGTATTTTTCTTTAAGTATTTTTGAAAGACCAACGTAAATATCCCTTTGATTTCTTAGTGCTTAGCTCACTTAGAAGCGGTCGTCCCGTGGCTCAGTACCTATATTTCTTCTTTCCAGAATCTGGCCACCTCTCAATGGATCCCGTCTCCTGATATCAATAACATTTAACTGCCGAGACACGTAACGTTGGCTAGAGCTATCTTCTAACAGCTGTCATCTTTTTATCGTTCATTTTGGAACACAAAGATTTATATTATACATAATATTAAATTAAAAAATCCATGAAATCAATTATTTTTTTTACATATTTGTGCCATTTGCTGTAGAGACTATCGGTCCGTAGGGTGCACGTGCGGTGAAGTTCCCGAAGGAACTGTATCCGCGACTAGTCGTCCCTGCTGGTGATGAGAGCTGGTTCTTTTCTCGCTCAAAGGTTAAGTATAGCCATTCAGCGAGGAAACGCAGCCAGCGTTCTTGGCACGACACCACGTGGAGTAGGACTGTATCATAATTTAAGTTTTTAGTTTTAGTTTTTCTTTATTATAGTTTTTTAATATTGTGTGTAACTGTAAATCATTAAGTATTTTTTAATAATACTTGCCATTTTTAATTATCCATTTCTAATTTAATTAATATAAAATATTAGCTGGTAGGTAGGTACACGGCGCGTTGCTGCTACAGAAGAAATAATTGTGAAAATACAGTTTTAAATTTGGTTGAGTTATATTGTTAAATTAGAAATGATAATAATACATTAATTGAAATTAAATCCAAATAAATTTGTCGGTACGATACGCGCGCCAC
This sequence comes from Parnassius orleans, assembly GCA_029286625.1. NCBI lineage: Eukaryota > Metazoa > Arthropoda > Insecta > Lepidoptera > Papilionidae > Parnassius > Parnassius orleans. Next base: position 48,619 of record JAGSMP010000027.1, on the reverse strand, counting down.
CTACTGTAAGTTAATTGTACTATGCCTATAACCTTCGCGTAAGTTCAGGTAATAAGTCGACAAAGTTTTAATGCAACCTGATGAACGGTACATAAAATAAAATACGAACAAACAAATATAATTTTTTATATATTAGATAAGATAAGTGATATTACAGAAAGAAAAAAAAATTAAATTCAAGTAAACCTATTCAAAATTTAACTGGTGATTAAAAAGAAATAACATTGTTTTGCAGTCATACATTGTTTGCCTGAGAACATAAGAACCGGCAGCCCAATAATCATAGAGCAACATGGGCCACCGGGATCCGGTAGCCCAAAAACAGCCTAAAATTTATTTTCTAAATTAAGCGTAATTTGAATTGGAATTCCATTTTCTAATGCACCAGGACGCTCTATTATATTATGGAAATAATATTTCTTATGATTAAAACCTTTTTAATAGAATTATTTTTACCTATGAAATAAAACAAAACCGCCCGTATTTTGCAAAATGGTTAATATAATAAAGTTTTGTATATATATATATCAAAAGCCCCACAAAAAAAAACTAGAAAAAATATTAAATATTTCCTAATATAACATTTCAATAAAGAACAATACTCAAATGGAAATGCCCAATTTTGGCCATGAAGCGCCCAAAAATTTGCATTTGTTAAAAAAAAATGCAAAAAAAAAATTTATGCTTATTTATCGCGGTATTCATTTATCCAAACAAGATCGCAACATTTTTGCACAAAAAAAGGTACCAAAAAGATAAAACTGAAACTACGTAAAATAAAAAGTGTTGCCAATTACAAATTTAGTTAAAAAATCGATTCTCTTTTTTCGTTCCATTTTTTATGGTTATTATTATAATGTTAATATTATTTTTCGATAATTATTATGATGTTATGATAATTAAACAAGCGAATTGCTAGTAGATTTACTATTAATTCTTTAGAGCATCACAAAAACGCTACTGCACAATTTAATTATTGTTATCAGTTCTTAAAAATACATTTAAAATAGAATTTAAATAAATATAAGAAAACATATTTTAAAAGGCGTGCAGAACTTAAAGAGCCTCAAAGATTATTCTTTTTTATGAAATTATAAATCGAATAAAAATCGATATCGATTTATCTATTTTATATTTGTTAACTGGCAACATCGTATCTGACAACAAGGCCCAAAGAGTATAGTAACTGTCCTATACAGGAAGCAAGGCCCCTGTCATGTGAATCGCAAGTTGACACATCAGTCGTAAAGTATATTTTATGTATATTATAAATAGAGGCAATGATTCTGGTAGAAGTGCAATTTAAAATAATTGTTGCAATTATTGTATTTTCGGCCGTCGAACGGTAGGATGCTATTGCCCATGTTATGACAGTTATATGGTATTTGGGTTGGGCACGGCATCAGACTTTTGCCTCCTGCTCAATTTCTGGATGATGTACTGATTGTGCATGATACAAATGATGTATAAGACCATAAAATATATTACAGATCTTATCAAAACTTGATTATGTATATATGTATTACAGTTAAATTATTGTTAAAAAACTGTATTTGTGAAAATAAAAACCTTTATATCTTAAAATTCCGGGCTTTTTTTAAACCAATTCCTTAACCATTTCATTCTTTTAATTGCATATTATCATTTCCATATGTTTTTATATTTGTGCACCTATGGCCGAAGTGTCTATGAACGGTAGGCATTCCCCTTTCTGTAATTATTGGGAATCATAAAGTTCTTCAGTCATAGGAATAAGTTAGCCATTTTCTATCTTCATCCCCTTGTGTTCAATTAACGTTAGTAGATCCATTACGTTTAGTAACTTACACGCAACCAGAATAATGGCCATTTCAGTTGTTTCTTGCGTGAAAAATGTAATTTTTGTCTTGTAAATAATTAAAAAGGTAAAAGTTAATAAAGCAACATATTTACTAAGAAGTAATCAATTAGTTCTTATAATTTTTAATCAATTGCTTTCACAGACACACGCAAATTGTATTACTTAATCGCTCTGTCGAGTTCCTGGTCTTAAATAATAATTTAGTTTTTGCATTATATCCAGGCAACAGGCTGCAACTGTACAAATATGCTGGCAACAGGGACCAGTACTTGAGGTATCTAGCGACTGCTACTGCGATCATAGACCTGCCTATCGAATGGTGATTACGGAAATCGTTCTAACCCCATCTTATTACAAACTAGTGATCCGGCCCGACTTCGCACGGTTGATTTCTGAATCTCGATAACAACGCCACCTACTGGGTTCAATTAACAATCTAAACCATTCTATAATCAACTTAATCACACACAGAATATTTCATCAAAATCGGTCCAGCCGTTTAGGAGGAGTTCAGTCACATACATACGGACAGAAGAATTATATAATATATAAAATGCACTCCTTCCTCTTGAATTATTATGTCTATTGATGAAAACCGCTTTAGAATCCGTTGCGTAATTTAAAAGATCTAAGCATACAGACGGCGGGAAGCGACTTTGTTTTATACTACTATGTAGAGATCCTCGGTTTTGATTTTACACTTAGAACTTTCAACATGGTAGAGCCACACTGAGCTATATTATGGTTGTAGCACAAAATGGTTAGCTCGACTGGTGATGGACCACTCTACCACATAATAGCAGCTTAAAATAGCAATTTAACGCTGCTGTGTTTCGTGTGGTGAGTGTACAGAACCAAAAACCGTTTGTACTAGAAACGAGGCATTCCATTTAGTCCGGGCTGACAAGGCATCTGCATTTTGATTCAGAATCGAAGACAGATGTAGATGTCTATTGACCACAATATCTACGAGCACACAGTCCTCCTGTTGGTAGGTGGACTGCGTGCTTGTTTGTCACCCTTACACTATAAAACATCATAAACTGTGTTAAACTGATGATGATGTATTTTTTTAATACATAGAACAGCTAGTACATATCATTGTAAGAATGTTATTCCTTCCAACATTAATATTAGTTACATTATTAAATTTCAAACTTAGAACATTCGGTTTGAGAGTATCATTCGTTTCTAACGTATAAACGCAAGTTGCAGTTCGACCTAGTTTTGAACTCAAATAAATAAAATGTCATTATTTTAAAATTGGAATTCGGTAAATATCTTAGAGTAATTAAATACAATATATTTTATGTCCAGGATGAATGAAATCATAAGTTATAAGTCAGATGATCAAAAAATGCGTCTATGTTGCAAATGTGTGTGAAGATCAGTGCCTGATAACACTTTTATTATTCCACTCTGTGCACTATAAACCATAAAATGAATGGTAGGAATCTCTAAGGTGTTTTTAAAAAGATCATGTGATATTTAAAAATGAATAATGTTAAAACTGTTATTTGTTTTTTAACACGCTTTTATTAGCTTCACGTGAATCTATCTATGTATCGGAATCTTTTATACGAACTATGAATGTAATTTTGACGAACTTGTAGACGGCCGATTGACTTGAAAATTTGCTTTTATCAAGGATCGATGACAATACAATAATATGATAACTTTACTAGGAGTATCCTGATCAGGATCACCAAGATTAAATAAATTAATTATCAGGATGATCACAGCTCATAATCAATGCGTGTTGTTTAAGTTTTTTTTTAAACTCTATTATTTATAAACTTAAAATATCAGTCTATAAAAATGGTCGCTTGAAACCAGATCAAAACTTCTATGAATTTAGATTGCAAGCTTATTGCAACTACAAAATTCGAACTCACATACGAAGGCTTTGCAAAACCTTTTGGAAATTCGTATAAAAAGTAATTTTAAGGTTATCCATATTATAATAAATATTTTTAATTTATTATTTGTTTTTAAAAAATATTACAATATGAAAAAATATGCATTCCTATACCGCCACTACACATATATAAAATATGTGTAGTGGCGGTATAAGAATATCCACTACTGATTTCGTCCCATGGTGTCGTAAGAGGCGAAAAAGGGAACTGAAACAGGGATGGGCAGCAGCATCAGCATATACGTGGTAGAGCCACGCTCTACCATATAGTTGTAGCACGAATGGGTCGGCTCGACCGGGGAAGGACCACGTTCTCACAGAATAGCAGCTGCAATGGTGAGTGTAGAGTATCGGAGACCCTTTTTACTGGATACGAGGCATTCCATATTAGTCCTCAGGGTTGACAACGCATCTGCATTTTGATAGTATTTAAACGAAGATAGATGTCCACTTACCATCAGGTGGGCTGTGTGCTCACTTGTCACCCTTATTCTATAAAAAAAATATCTTCCTGATAACAACAATACTAAAAAACTGCGATTGATTGATTCTTATGTTCAACAGTGAACTTTTATAGGCTGTAATGGATGGATTTCATATGTGCTGATCAACCTATAGCAAATTTCATTTTACTAAAAAAGGATATTTTACTAAAATATAATATTAAATTAATTTTGCTTAGTCACATATCTCCAAGATGTTTTATTTAAATATAAAATAAAGTAATTCCTCTTTGGAAATCAATGGAAAATGAGGCTCGTTTTCAAATTTAATTTTCTCAATTAATTTTACCGCATTTAAAGCCTTTTTTGCCTGTAGCAAGCTTTAGTATCATAAAGAGTAAAAATGTATTAAATTTCATATATAATTACCAAACCGTGAAAGCTCGGGTTATGACATGCCTTAAACTTTAGTAATAAATTATTTATTGCAATTTTTAATACTGGTTTATCGCGATGTTTTTCTGTACCACTGATGTTAAGAATAACTCCGCCAAAGGAGTAAAAACATTGTGGGAAAACCTGTATGTCTAAAAAAATAATATATTTCCAAATAATAGCCTCTGAAGTCGAATATAAAGCGAAAAGAATAATTAAATCTCCGACTTTGTAAGCTATTATTTAAGATATATTTTTGACCCTTTTGAGTGAACTAAGGAATATCACAAGCTTCAGTTAACAACTAGAATTTCGCCTATTTTTCCACCCTTGGAGGCGGAACGTTTTTTTCTATGTGTATATGGGAGCACTTCTGAAGTATAACCCATTTAACAAAAAAAACATCATTTAAATACTGATGAAGATATCGCGTAGTATATACACAAAACTGCTACTATACGTGGTAGAGCCACGCTGTAGCTATATTATGGTTGTAGGAAGAATGGGTCGGCTTGACCGGGGAAGGACCACGCACAGCATACCAGCGTAAATAGCAGGTTTTTACTAGTGTCTCGTATGGTGAGTGTAGAAAACCGGAGACCTTATTACTGGAAATGGGACATTCCATCTTAGTATACCCAAAAGTGACAACGTATCTGCATTTTGATTCTTAATTGAAGATTGTTGTAGGTGTCTATGGGCAACAGCACTCACTACCACTTCCATCAGGTGGACTGTGTGCTTGTTTATCAGTCTTATTCTATTTAAATAAAAACCGGCTAAGTGCGAGTCGGACTCGCGCAAGAAGGGTTCCGTACTATCGTAAAACAGGTTTCTAGTAGGGGAGCCCCCTTTAATTTTTAATTTATTTTTATTTATATTATTTGTTGTTATAGCGGCAACAGAAATACACATTCTGTGAAAATTTCAACTGTCTACCATTACGTATTATGGGAAACAGCCCGCTGACAGAGAGATGGACGGACGGACGGACGGACAACGGAGGCTTTAAGACTTTAAGAGGCTTTAAACCAACGGGACCCTATTACTATTTTCCAAGATATATAATGCCAAAACGTACTTGGAGTAGTGTGGCGGAATCTTCCCTGCTCCAAAATCCCTGTACTGTTATACTGTTACTTTATTTTTAACTTTATATATTTGACTGCCTTGTTGGTCTAGTGGTCGTAAGCACGAAATCTGATCATGTGGTCCCGGGTTCGAATCCCGGGTCGGGCCAAAATCAGTTATTATTTTTTTTGTCAAGAAATTTTCAGTAGCAGCCCGGAGTCAGGAAGTTGACGGAGTTTTACCCTCGTGCCTCGGAAAACTCTCCCAGGTTGTGTCGGATTTCTAGCCCTTCGGACTATGAGAGTGAGGGAATGGAGAGTGCTTGTTGTACACATGTGCTTGCTCCATAACCCAGTCATGCGCAGATGGTCGCGGCGGACAGTTTCAAGGAGCAGTCTCCGCTGAAACTGTCCGTCGCGACCAAAATTTGATCTAGAGGACATTTACTAGTCGTGGTAAAGCGACAGATAGTCTGTTAATTCTCTCTTAGTTTAGTAGAATAATCTCGATTCATATCAAGAACGATTATTGATAATAATTTTTAAAATCTAATTTTACCAATGAAAGGAATTTCACGAAGTATTCAAATATGTTTTAGATTCTTATTAAGACCAATACATGACAGACTGTCCATTTAATCTCTTCATTTTCTCTTCTTGTTCTCTATAAATAATACTTTTCAAAAATCTTTTTTTTTTACTTTTAACACAGAAAAGAAAAAATCTTCTGCCCTGGAAGCAATCAACAAGAAACTACTGGCCTTTTTCAAGGTAACATATGTTTATATTAATGTTTTTTTTTATAAAAATAATTAAGGCCTGTACGCGTTAGAAAAATTCACTTTATTGATTTATCATGAACTTTACAAGTCAACTCAGATAAAGTGATGGCAACAGCTTGATAAACAAGTATTTAAACTTTGTAAGACGAAAACACATAACTGAATGAACAAATATAAAACTTTATGTGTACTCATTTCTCCGCACTCCTTTGATATTAAAACATATAACTGCTCATTTTTAAATAAAAGAACATCTAATTTGAAACCATTTTACTGGAGCTATTTCAATTTAACTGCTCTAGAAATCTGCGGAAATCCACGTCGTCCCATCGGTCTCTGCCGCCGGACACGGTCCCAACGCCATTACGGAACTCATTATTTTTCGCACCGCTAGCACTTTCTCGTACGTCATGTGTTAACCACGTGTGGTTTAATCAAAATAAATTATTTTACGTGCTTTTGCATACAGCCATTAAATTACTCTGCCTGTTTATGAAGGATGTTTTTCATTTAACGTATTTTACTGATCTATTTCATCTTACCTATCCAACTAAATAATGTCCTAAAATGCCTGAGAGTCGAGAGAACAACGCCGTGTATTATCCTCTTTGGTTTTTTATTTAGTACGACAAAGGGAGATCAGTATGTTACACAAATCCACACCTCCTAAATGGGAGTTAGAACGTATCACTATTTGGAGACACAAAATCTTGAACTTCTTTAGGAAATCGCTTTATATTCTCCATAGGACGTGAATGTACATAAAAGCTTGCTAAGATAACAGATTTATTATAATGCCATTTTACGAAACTCAATTTATTTTCATTGAAAACTGCTTGTTTGCTTGGAACCTGTACTTTTTATGAACAATCCTTTATCATTAATTCTTTTATTGATACCCTCTTAAGTAACTTGCTCTAATCAATAAATATACATATATAAATTTAGCGAAGACAAGTCGAAGTACAGAACCGACATATTTAAATCTGTCTGTGAATGGTGTTTAAATCTGTCTTCACTGGCATAAGAAACAAAACCGTAGTCACAGCTTGAAATCCCAACTCTGTAAAATATTTTAAAACTCCACTTTTTTGTCAGCTCTTGTGCTCTAAAGAGCGAGGTTCAGCGTTGTATTTAGAATAGTCTGCTACTATATTTTCTCTATCATCTACCGATATGCTACTATCACTTAAGGAAAGATGTGGTGGGAAAAGTGCTGGAATCTTGCTCATACTGTTTAACGAAGGCTACGCTAGAAATAGATGAAGTAAAATTATGCACGCAAAAATATTTACGTGGCAGAGCCGAGCTGCAGCTTTTTTTATGGGTCGGCTCAACCGGGGAAGGACCACGCTCTCACAGAATACAAGCGTAAAATAGCAGCTTAATGCTGCTGTGTTTTGTATGGTGAGTGTAGAGAACCGGAGAACCTTTTTACTGGAAACGAGGCATTCCATCTTAGTCCTCAGGGGTGACAACACGCCTGCATTTTGATTCTTAATCGAAGATAAATGTAGATGTCCATGGGCCTCAGCATCCACTCACCATCAGGTGGACTGTGTGATTGTTTGTCACTCATGTATTATAAAAAAAAACGCAAACACACCCAAACATCACTAGAACCATAGACATACAAACTCTCAAAATATAGTATATCTTAAGGGCATATAATACATTTGACAGATATTTTAGAAGTAGTACCTATTGCTGCACTTCGGTCAACTTTCTTGCGGAAAAGTTACATCATTTTCAAGCACAGCCATCTATAATTGCAGTTTGGCATAAAAATGAACACAAGGCCATGTATTTAGGTAATAACTGTTACATAAATAATAGCAATTATGTACATCCTACACATTTTGCTATTTTTTTTACAATCTTAACTCAATGTCAATCACCACTTCGAATATTAACCATAGCTAACATAAGATTTAAACAAATTATAGCGCTTACTCGCCTGCATTATTTGTAACACTGTTATTATTAAATCATAAAACGCAATCATAAAACTTACATAATATGTTATTAAAAAAATGTTATTTAAAAAAATTCAATTTAAATTTAAAAGTTAATACTTCTTGCTGGAGCGCTAGGCGGCTGGAAAGCCATGCCACACATTAGTTACTGTCGAAATTTAGATTAAAATTAGAATGAAGTTTTTTTAATACTCGTATGTTGTGTAGTGAGATCCTTTTCTTCCGAATTGAAAAAAAAAGTAAGATAAGTCGATAATATTGTCAGAAGAAATTTCGAGATGTGTATGTTAAGTATAGCTGACATTGCAATTAATGAGCGATTAAAGGTTAAGTAAATTTTATAAATCAACAATGCATATGTTCTGTATTTTATTTGAAAATAAAACATAATAATAATGGTCAATATTGTGTTATATAGGAACAACACACATATGATAGATGTTCAGCATCAGTAGACGTCAATAACCGCTGGCGGTGATCGATACCGGCAATTATCTCGAGATCGAATTGACATGAATCAAAGTGAAGTACAATCCTTAATATCTAGCCGAATAATCCGGTATAAAATATAAAAATATATTTATGTTATTTTATATATTTAAAATTATACTTCCATTTATATCGTATATTATAGGTTATTATTTTTTGGCTTTACCTGTAATGTACAAACATACACAAGGTAGTTTGTCAGTAAATTTTGGAAAATAACCATTTCGAGCTACTTTTGAAACCCTCTGAACTCGAAATCTATTAGATCTAATACGCACTTGTAATTTTTTATTTTTGTCTAATAAAAACCTTCAAACCGAGCATACCAAAGGAGACAGTTTCTTTTTATATGGAGAATGGGCCTACCACGAATTTTAGTGAACCTCAATGAAATGTATGTTGATTTATTCCTTATAATCTATAGATTACAAAATTAATATTAGTTTTATCGCATCTAACGGGAATTCTGAGAAATTAAAAATTAAAATATGAATATCGCAATAACCTTAAAACAAACTAAAAGCGATTTTCTAGTAGTTTTCACCGATATTATGAGTCAGAATAGTGTATATAGAATAGAATAGCTTAATAATTAATAGTATTAAACAAAGTTGTAGGTACATTCAGCAATTATAGATATTTTAAGATAGATGGAAAATCCTTTTAGCAGTTCCGGCAAAACAGTGCACAGACAAACAAACGTGGTGTGGAGACTATTTTTTACAGGTATTAATTGATTAGTGAATATACATCACACACACCATTACAGTAATTAAATAAATATGATATAGAGATAAAGCAAAGATGAATAACGGATAATGTCTATTTATAATATTACCTTTAAATGCTATATAGTAAGAAAGCTGTTTTGAACTGGTTGTATAAGGATAAAACACAAAGTAAAATGCCACTGCATATATTGTTGTAATTATTTCCAAAGCAGTCTATAGTGTAATCTTATAGTGGAACAGACAGACAGGTGCGGTGTCAAGACTTTGTTTTAATATGTTTTGGTTGATTAGTAAAGGTGCAGTGTGTAAACTTTGTTTTAAAATATAAAATATTAACTGATTAGTTATCATACCCCAAACACCATTAAAGCCAAAATGACTAGGTAATATCATGTTTATCTATGTTATTACACACTGATAAATATGAAGTAAGATGTTTTAAACTGGTTGTGTCAAGGATAAAAAAAACACATGTATAATTTAATTGTATTTATTTTTGTCAGTCATTATCATTTCACAATATATTTTCAAAATAACTTGATAATAACATGAATCAGAAGGATATTTTCAATGTTATGAGATATGATATAAGACTGTTGTATTCAATATCCATATACTTTTGTCTCTGCCAACGAGCAGCTCTGCAAGATTTCAGCCTACAAGACATACACATTTATTCTAAGCGATCCACCAGAAAAAAGTTAATGAATTTTGTATAAGACTATATATATATACTATACTTCAATGTCAATAAACTACATTTCCATATTTCTGTAAGTATTTTGTTGTCTCTGCTTGTATGTTAAATAAATAAGAAATTATTATAAAATATACACCATTAATCAGCTCCATATGATCAAATACACAAATGGTAGTTATGGATTTACATCAACAATATTTGACTATGTAAAAGTTGTCTGATTTCTTATTTTCACTAGTTTCATGTAGGGGATAAGGATATTATTTTTATATTAATTATCTGATAGTAGATGACAAAATAATATTCCTTTCTGCAGAGTTAACAACACATCAGTCTAAGGATAATAGAAGCATCTGATCAACAAGGATATAACCATTACACAAGTAAAAATGGCTTAACTAAGTTACAATACTTATGCAAACTGTATATTTGCTTCTAGTACAAGTAATAAGTACTTATTTACACGTAAATATATGTACTATCTATACTGTCTAACTACTATGGCTGGCATAAATTCAGGATCCATGTTTGATGCCATTTGGTATTGTCAAGTTTATGGAGCAACTTGCTGAATACATAAGGTATTTATACCTAAATGCAGTTAAATGAATCGCTCTTCAAAGCCGATGAAGCTACATCAAATAGAGAAATCTTTAAATCCCTCGACCCATAGATTCTAATTTTCTTATAACATACAGAAAAACTTCATTTATGTATTTATTCTATCTATTATTTAATTCAGATTTTACTAATAACATAAAACTTTAATACTTTGTCACTTTTAACATACTAATAAGGTTCTAAGACCTGTGTTTGTCATTTTTTTTGTTATTCATCATAAATTATAGATCTTATTTAGATTTTCCAAAATTCTAGGTGTAAAAGTAAACTCTTGTATTACATACATACCTTAGAGAGTAATTGTGTTCTGTGATACATACTCTTATATTAACTAACTAAAATCATTAGTTTTCATTTTTCAATTTCGAATGTCATTGGCAATTTTACCATGTGACCACAAAAAAATAAAAAGGAAAAATAGATATTATCCATTATATGTTAAACACTTGTGCATCGATGAGACGATATTTATTTTATTGTCTTGTAAACAAACACGTATAAACTTTTTAGCTATTAATTAATTTTGCTAGTTTGCTACTAAAAATTATTTTAAAGTATAGAACAATTAACTACAGACTTTATTCTTAAAGTAGTGATGCTGTGATGCAACTCGAACTCTGTTTTCACTCGATTCAATTGAGTGAATCTGTGTAACTCGGTACTCGAGTGAAAATAAATTTTACTCGAATCCGCTTGCACTCGAGTTACCGAGTCAACTCGACGCACCGTGTGGATTCGGAGAGCGCTAGATAGATGTCAGTTCACTAATTCATTAATTCTATCATCTAATCAACTAATTCCAATAGTATAAGGCGCCGCGGGCGTGAAACTTGCATCTGGCATGTTGCAGTCAAATATGAACTTAGTTTGATTTATAATATCGTGATTGTGCTATCATTGTTATTTTTTTTCACTTCGTATAAGTAGTGCATAACATAAAAGGTGATTTAAATATACTTGTTTGTTTAAAGTATGAATGATAACAATGAAACAACAAAACAAAAATCGTCAGTGTGGCTTATTTTGAAAAATGGAATGGATTTGTAAGATATGCGAAAAGCAGTTTATAGATTTTGAAATGCTACACATGTCTGTAGTAAATAAAAAACATGGAAATACTACAAATAAATAAATAATAAATATTTATATTTTATTTCATATTGTCACATATTACTTATTTAATAAAGGTACCTATTTAAAAAGTATATTAATATAGAAATTCCACTTTATATTGTATTAAAAACTATAACAAAAAAAATTTAAACTAGTAATTTAATTATCAAACAGTATTATTATTATTATTTAAAAATGCTTTAACTAAGGTAATCGCTATTATCAACTCGAGTGATAAACTTCAATCGATGCAGGGACTGTAAATAGTTAATTCGCATAACTCAAAAACTCGAGTACAACTACAGTGACATGATAAAACCCGAGTGACTCGAGTCACAAAATTCTACTCGAGTCGCATCTTTATCTTACGGTCAATTCAGTGTCTGTCTACAATTTAGTGATGAACTCGACTTACTAATTCGAACAATTTATTGATATATTATGTAATATCAAGAAGCTGATTAAGTATAATACGTGATAGTTAAATTATTAATAACATTAACTATACGCTACGTCATAAAGTTAGAGTGATATTATTTTATGAAAATTGTCTATACGCAAACCAATAAAATATAACTACCTATTAAGTTAAGTAATAATAATTATCTTGGATAGAGGAACAAATATAAAAATAATTTGTAACAAACTGACACAACTTCGTTCCGCCAATTCGAGTTGCGTAACTCGAGTACTATTCGAGTTACGTGAATTTCAACTCAAGTTAACTCGAGTCGAGTTTCTTCCGAGTTGGCACATCTCTACTACAATTTTTTTTAATATTACATTATCTGAAATCTGAACCAATGACAAAAACACAAATATCAAAACAACTCTTTTTTTCAGATTTCTTAATTCCGTTTAGATTTTCATAAAATCTTTATGCTATTTACAATAATAAATTGGTATCTTTTTTTTGTATATAATACCATTAAGGGTCGCGAAAATTTCTAGTGGGCCCAAAAACGATTGACTTCTTTCATGGATAAGCCTGTCATAGTTCTTGAGTTATTAAGGTATGAAAAGCGACAAACAAATGCCTAGGCCTATTCTAGGTGACATAGAAATCTGAAATTTGGTATCAAGGTAGATTTTTAGGCGTATTATACAGTGGAAAAAAGTGTGTGTGTCAGCTCCGAGGCACGACTGGAGTTTACTCCTTACGAACGATTATATATGAAATTTAATATGAAAACTCCGCAAGTTGACAGTTGGTTATTGACAGTTGTTATTTGTTTATATAAAGTAGTACAGCCGAGAGTACTCTGTGCTGGGGGCTGCGCAAGATAAGTTGCGCACGACGTTACGTAGTCATGGAAACATGAATACATAACGTAAAGCATGACGTAACGTTTGATTTTACTCCCCATAAATTTTCATACCCCGGGCTTTATATGAAAATCAATTCTTAAGGAGTAAACTCCAAAAATTACAAATGATCGTTATTTGACGCCGATAGGTGTTGACAAAGTTATCGGTGCGGTTATTTTAAAGTATAGTACTTGTTCTAAAAGGACGCCATGCTCCATACTAGTTACTCTATAGGAGTGTACAACGTTCATGAAACTGCTTAGCCGTTGCTGAACAGTTTCATGAACGTTTAGATCACACGATCTCAACTCTTATCAGTGAAGCCGAAAACTCCGAATGTCGTTTATACCGAACTTGACCCCTTTTCCACATTTATGTATGTTTTTGGTGGAATTAGGTTTTTACTTATGTAATTGGCGTTTTGTTGAATTGAACTGTGAACTGGTCCTTGAAATGGTTTGACCTAGAATTCTAAATTCAAATAAATTTTATATTTAAGACATGTTATTTCTTTTTAAAAATCAGTCATTCAATTATATCCATATTTATTACAATGGGCTCTTAGAAAATTCGTGTTTACTACATTAATACCGACGTAGAAACAATGCATCTCAAATGTTACGCAATAGCAATGACTTATATGGACCTAGGACTATTAACGATAAAACTTTGCATTATTGGTTCAATCGCTTGCGTTCGTGAAAATTTCACAGAACTAATAAACCTCGTGGCCACCTGGAAAAGAAGGTTGTCTCAAACTACGACTGTACTAATGCCGACTTTTGATATGTGTCAAAAATATTAGATCATTTGAGGCCCGCGTCGAAGTTTTCATCATATGGACATTGCTGAGTCAGCATAGAAAGGAGGGATTTGTTACCTGCGATGAGAAGTGAATCCTGTTTGACAATCGCAAATCGTACATCACAGTGGTTACATCCAGCTGTCCAAACCAACCAGTGCTCGATACCAAAGATGCTCGAAGAATATTATGGTGATGGTTTGGCGGTCTACTGTTATTTACTAAATCTCATCTGTTGCCACAGTTACTGCTGAGCGTTATTGTGAAGAATTGTAAATGATGGTGGAGAAGCTGGCACTCAAACAATTCGGATTGGTGAACTGCACTACGCCATTGTTTCTTTATGACTACGCCCGGACACATACTACATAACAGACGTCGGAAAAATTAGCCGAGCTAAAACTAGAGACCGTTAGTCATCTACCATATTCTCCAGACCTTGCCTGAACAGACTTCCACTTTTTTCGAAGCTTAGATAAAATTTTATAGGCGAAAATTAATACTAAAGAAGCAGTAGCTAAAGATCGCTTTTAAAAAGTACATCGATTCTCGTGCAGCAGACTTGCAAGTGGCATGAATATATTAATGGTTTAGAAAATATTGTGATTAATTCAATATTTTTTGCCAAAAATTATTTAAATTTTACTATACAATTTGAAAATTTCCTTTTTTATAGAAAATCATTATAATTGTAGAATAAGGGTGACAAACAAGCACACAGATCACCTGTAGGTGAATCAATCGTAAATAAATAAACAATAAGAATAACAAATAATACACAAAGAAAATTGGTAAAGACATGATATTTACCAATTCTCTTAAAAGAGCAAGTAGTTAGAATAAATGAGAAAGTCATCGTATTTTTGCTTCATTAAAACACCGACAGTTTCATGTTTATAAAGTCAATGTAATGAATACGTGACTTGTCTTTAAATTGCAAGCTTAAATTATTTCGTTCGTTTCTCATTGTTCGTTTACTTGAGGTGACGTGTAATAAAATACCGTATGATTTAATGAGTTGTAATTTTATACTAATTAAACAATTTCTTTGTCTTATAAGTATAAAATTACGCTCTTACCGGTGAAGGTTAGGTCACAAACAACAAATTACATACCTATATTTTAAGTCTATTTTTAACCCCCGAGAAAACAGAGGGGTGTTATATGTTTGTAGCGTGTATCTGTGTGTCTGTGTATCTATGTGCCTGTGTGATCTGTGTGTCTGTCTGTGGCATCAAAGCTCCTGAACGGAAGAAGCGATTTTGATTTAGTGCTTTTCGTTTGAAAGTTGTCTTAATCGAGAGCTTAGCTTTGTTTCAAGAAAATCTGTTCAACCGTTTGAAGATCATCAGCTCTTTTGTTTCTGGGGTTTTTAAATTTTTAAATTTAAGTTAATTTCATTTTTACTTCAAATAAATTGTATATGGACAAACATCCAGACACTGAACAAATAATTTGTAGGCCTACAAATACACAGATTTGCTAAGCCACTGCACCATCTAGCCGTCATTTTTGCATCCTAGTCGCATTTATTATAAATCTCCTAGCACGTAGGATTGACGAATTCCAGTAGGTCTTAATAAGTCCTCCTTTCTGTACCTAATATAATAACTGATAATAATTAATGTTTCCTTAGGTTTGCATTGGTATACGAGAAATATAATTAATTTGTAACTGGAAAACTATAGTCACCAGCCTTACCAATTGATTCATTAACTTCGAAAATATTCTCATTCATTCTGGTAGGTACACACTTCACCTCAAATGCCCATTACTCCTTAGCCTTTAACTTTCTTTTTACATGCGCAAGTGCACTTCGCGTGGCTTCTAGGGATTGAGGGACATTTTGCTTCAGCAGATTCTCGTTCTATTAAGGTATTTATATTAAAAAGGTTAGAAAAAGTCGCACTATTATGTTCATAAGCGGCTTTTAAATCAGCAATTTCCCTTTTGGTGGATTTTACACCAGAAAACAAACTCAATAATCCCCTAAAAGTTGCGTCTTCATGTCACAAATTTTCGTACACTGTAGCAATGGAGGCTGATAAATGAGAAAGTGTAGAGACTGCAACTGGGACTTCGGTATGTTCATTGGTTGAGAGTGGACAAGAAATGGTAGACATCTTACAATCAGAGCATCTCGCGGAAGAAAAACAATACAAATACATATAACTATGTGAAGTATGGGAAGACCCAAGTGAGAAAGGTTTAAGAGGACATGGAAACGGACATTCATACAAATAGACCAATTAAAAATATTACCCCCATTTTGAGCTCATTACGCATATTCACCTCGTTATCCAGACAGTTATGTAGGACTTGCATCAACTAAAACCCCATGGTGTTCCCTTCGCCACATAGGCAGGATCACGGGAATTCTTTCGAACACATCTGTGGTTCCTGCAGTGCCAGCAACCAGCTCCTCTCGCTATTCTTCTCCTCAGACCAGGTGCATCGGAACACAGGCGCACTTTCTCCTACACGGCCTCATCTAATACGCAAATTGCCTTAAATAAAGATCAATTTTTATTTAGCAAACATCGTGATAGTAAAACCAACCAATTATGAGTACTTTAGAAAGGAAGATATTAATATTTCTGACAGGTAACAGGGTTATATAAACAATTTGGATTTGAGAAAATACTAAAAATTACAGGAATAAAAGTGGTTGTTAAAAATTTGAAACACAAACAATTTTTCATATAGATTTTGATCGGTTTTAATTTGCGGAATCAACGAAGAGAACTCGGTAACCTGTTTGAACCATTTATGTTTTCGATAGAATTAATACTCCGCTTTGTGCTTACTTGTATAAATTGAAATTAGAAAAATCGAAATAATATATATATAAATCGAAATATCTTCACAAATAAACATTATAAGCAATATTGACATTTGGAAATGTAATAAACCTTCGAACAACTTGGATGTCGAAGCACTGAGGCGAATTTTTAAGTATGTTTACACAACTAATTGGATCCTTATTCTGGTTTAAGCTAACCGTAAATACACTCAAAAAGCTCGCGTACGCAGTTTTAAAGCTTATAAATGAACACCAACTGAAATGTTTATGATGTACAATTATTTATATTCCCTCATTCTACTTTAATATACTCTTATAAAACCAAAATAACATTTAATACTAGCTGGTCCCGGCGACTTTGTCCGCGTGGAATTTATTACGATTGCTTTTCATGGGTTTTAATTTTTTTGCGCGGAAATCTAATTCTTTTTCCAAAATAAAAGTAGCCTAAGTTACTCCTCCGTCCCGTCAAAATCCGTCCAGCCGTTTCGGAGATTAGCCGGAACAAACAGACAGACAGACAAAATTGTAAAAATTGTGTTTTTGTTATAAGTACCGTATATAATTTCCTATGCCTTTAGTCAAAAGTTGTTATTTTGTCATTACAAACAGACTCTTCAATTTTATTTATTTGTATGTATAGATCACCACTGACACTAATTTTACGTGGTAAAGCTACGCTGCAGCTCTGTATTATGATTGTAGCACGATTGGGTCGGGTCGACATGGGAAGGACCACGCTCTCACAGAATATCAGTGTAAAATAGCAACTTAATGCTGATGTGTTACGTATAATGAGAGTAGAGAACCGAAGACCCTTTTAAATGGAAACGAGGCATTCCATCTCAGTCCTCAGAGGTGACAACGCATCTGTATTTTGATTCTTAATCAAGGATAGGTGTAGATGTCTGTAAGGCGTAGCATCAACTTACCATCAGTGGTCTGTGTGCTCTTTGCGGAGTCTTAGAAATTTTGTTCCTACTGTCATTAAAAATGCGCTTGCTTAGTCTACTTACATTAAAATACTTCTGCTAATCTTTGACCAGGCTGATATTTGCTGCCTTCACGTTACTGAAGCGCTAGTAAAATCAAAATCAAAATTTATGCTTACGATTCATATTTCGGCTCCGTAAATTTATGCACTTTTTAGAATTTCATAAACGTCTCAAGTGGCTGCTGATTCGCATTTGCAGGAACACTCTCATGTTTTCTGCTTTCTGTTGTATACTGTTTAGACACTTCACTCCCCCTTACCTGAAAGACCGCTTTGAGATTGGTTTTCTCTACAATCGTCCTCTTCGTTCACTAACAATCTTTTTCTTCGTACTCCAGTACATTTATCCTTTTTCTTCAACAAATAATTTTCTTTATAACTGTACACTTGTGGAACTCTTCACCTTTATAGTCCATTTCTATTCATTCAAAAATCTTCTCAAAGCTTATTACTTTTAACTCTGATATATCTGATATATCCTTTCTTCTTATTTATCCTCCTTATCCTCAACTGTCATCATGTGTTTTTTACTATTTTTTTATAGGTATATGGTCAGAAAAAGACATGCTTGGCAAGCGAAATGACATCCGCTGTAACAGAAGTCTCGCGCTTTTGACGCTTTTACCCATCGCCGTTCTGGGTATTTTACGTCTGACCTAAATCAGAAGGTTATACCGTCATCTATAAAACGTTTTTCTGGCATTCCCCATAATCGTCTCTTACGACGCTCACGGGATGAAATCTGAATCTTAGCGGGATCGGGGATAAAATGTGTATATTAGTAGATAAAACATAAAGGCGCGTGTGAAATCGCAGGCACAGCAAGTGACATATTATATTTTATATCAATTTTAGTTCAAGGTCAAGTTATATTTTATGTTTATAGTTCGCTGACTGTATCGCCAAGTACAGCCACTAGCTAACCTATTGTCCACGATGCAACGGTTTCCATTATAAACCTGCATATAAGACAGTTCTCATTGTAGGCTTATGTGATGGTTATCATAGGGGCATAGATGACAAATGTAGATAAAGATAGGCATTCCTATGCCCAATTAGCGCCTGCCTCGTGTCTTTGTCAGAAGTATTTTACACACGCCGGCTATAATCGCAGTCTGTAGATGATGTCGTAGGTTTTTTTATGAAACTGAAGTAACAAACGAACAAACAGTCCACCTGATGGTAAGTGGCCACTGCAGCCCATGAACATATTTTTTATCCAATAAAGAGCATTATAGATCAATCTATGTTTATTGTAATATTAAATTCTTTTAATGCATAATTTTGAAACGGTGATTTATTATAGTTCTCGTTTGGTGAGAAAGGAAGGTCTTTATCTTAAGGGACTTTCAGGAGACATTGATCCTTATGTTACTCAAAAAAACTAATTTCTAATACATTCTTGTAAATGCTATTTCGCTAATACAGGTACTCATTTTCTCATTTATTTATTACAGCAGCAGTTTAAAATGTTGTATTTAAACGATGTTTTACTTTTCATGTTTGTTTAGATAGGTGACATATCTAAGGAAATTATATTTTTTTATCCCTGAGCAAAGCTCGATCGCAGTAATTGATAATTTATTAGGCTATGTCTAAACTTTCGCGTTATTAATGCAAATGATTTATTTAGAACAGTCATAATTTTTTCAACTCGTTTTGTAACTTCCTAGTAGTTTTTTTCATATTGTTCAACGATTTAAGTTTCTCGTTCGTCCCTAGGCGGTAAATATAGCAGTGTTTGAAAATGATTGTTTATCTTCTAGTATATTAATTAAGTTAGGTGTTAACATAAAGCGCCTATTGTTTTAGTTAAATGCATCGATTCTATCGGCGGGCATATTGTTTAAGTGGACGACAGATATAACAATGTAGTCACTTCTAAACGCGGCCATTCGTGTTATTTTAGTGTCGGAGTAAAGACTGGTTACAGGTGTAGTGATATCAATTTTAGAAATTTAACGATTAATGTTGTTCAACTAGGACCCAATTAATATCGATGTTCATCGACCGTCATCTGTTTTTAAATAAAGTACTTTATAAGAGATGAAATGCAAATAAATTAACTAGTATAACGCTCATACCATTAACTAATGTATGTCAATATAAATGTATAATCATTTTTTTTATAAATAATAGTTCGGCTAGAATATTCTGTCATGCAGTAATTTGAATAACAATCACGTTTTCGTATATAACACACTCATGATGGGTGAATGTCGTAAATTTTTCCACCATCGGACAACCAGGCGATCGACAGATCTTCACCCCTTGTTGTCAATATCCCACGCATTCGAATCAAACGGTTTGCTTTGTCTTTCGTAATGTGTACAGAAAAGGAGTGGAATGATCTGCTGGCGTTAGTCTTTCCGTCCGATTACAATCTGGGCGTCTTCAAAGCAAGAAAGAATAGGCTTTTGTTACGCTAAGACAGTGCGATGTACCATCTAGGATTTCAACACCACTTACCACCACGTCGGATTGTAGTCAAGCACTGGTTTAAATAAGTAAAAAAGGCGTAAAGTAAACTAAGCGATATAACGGTGAATAGATATCTAAGGAAATAACACACATTACAATTTAATGCGATCTCCAATACTGCGTACCAGGAGTGGTGATGTTGGCATCTTCATCCTACTTACAATAAAAGTTGTGAATCATTGATAGAATCCTAAGTACAGAAGCAAAGACGGAAATGAAGTGTGTATCCTATATGACCGCACTTAATGTGTATTTTGCTTCATTAATGAAAATTAAAAAATGAAAAACTTTATGTATCAAAAATATGAAAATAGATTATATTTGATTTTATATTATATGAAGGAAACGAATGTCGAATGTTTTATTTATTTCTTAAAAAAGTGAACTCAATCTACATACGAGTATATTCAACCTGTAGCTGGGCTAGTCTCATCTGATATCTAAGAAGGTAGAGCAGGAAAGAGTATGCTTCTCTACTTTATTGCAAATTGGCGGAATTCACATTATG
The DNA here is from genome assembly GCA_029286625.1 of Parnassius orleans. NCBI lineage: Eukaryota > Metazoa > Arthropoda > Insecta > Lepidoptera > Papilionidae > Parnassius > Parnassius orleans. The sequence goes on along the minus strand of JAGSMP010000027.1, from coordinate 27,605 downwards.
TTCACAAATTATCTTTGTTTCTTAGATATGCAGCTTTCCTCACAATCTTTTACTTCACCGCATATCATATCGAAATAATAAGAAATCAAACTGTAGATACTAAAACCCTTTATCCTGTTTGTTTGTTTTATATTGATGAAAAAAAATATTAATAAAAATCACTGTTGTCACTTTAAAAGTGTATTAAACTATAAGCAGTTTAAATCGCATTATTATTATTGCGATATTAAATATTAATATATGCGATATTAATATTTAATATCGCATATTTAAAAATATATAACAATAGTACTACCCTGCGACTACACGTCACAATATATTAGACCTTATGCAATAAGTGTAAGTATTACCAAAAACTAAATACAAGTGAAATATTATATCTAATGGAAGAATAGAGTGAAAGATGGGGTAAAACTAATATGAACGAAATGTTTCAATGTAAGATTTTTGTGGTTATTTCATTCATAAAAAACACATCAGGAAATTGGATTCAAAATTGTAGTATTATTATTTTCCTTCCAATAGCCGCGGTCTGTTATATATGTATCATCATCATCATCATCATCATCATCATCACCGTCGTCGTCATCATCATTACAGCCTATTAAAGTCCACTGCTGAACATGACTTACACCATTGATTGCCTCAGAGGAAGGATATTTGTAGCTGCTACGATAGGCAGGCGGATTTCCGAATACAGTTTTTTATTATTTTGGAAAATGATGCTACCAGGCTACCTATCTCCTGTTCCCATTTATCTCTGTTGCATCTTACGACATGTATAATTTTAAGAATATTTTTTTAATCTGTGCCTCAAATGTCCAAAACGCTATCCGCCATAGTAGATTTCGTCGTGACGTCACTTCGATAGTGAACAAGCTAACGTGCCGTGCTCCCGATTATATTAGATTATCTTTGGTGCCGTGCACAGAACACAATTACTCTCTACCGAGAGGTGCCATGTGTTATTTCAAAATTTTTCAAGTTATCATCACGATTTATTTTTTATTTTTTTATTTATTTATTCCGTTTTTTATTGAAATGGCATCATAGAAGATGGATTCGTAAAAGCCGAAAGTACTTATCTACCAAGGATAAATACATTGATGGGGTAAATTTTTTTGCATGCAATCCTGATTTTTGTTCTGTCGAGTTGAGGAATGTTAAAACATCAATGTAAGTACCTATTACCAACTTTTGTTTATACAATAACACAATACCAGGTCAGAGTGTCTTTTGATAATACATACAGTTATGTTTATCTATGATTACAATCTCACATAACTTAATTTTTATTTTCAAGCCAGGAAGGGAATCTTACGGGGATGACGCAATTGGCTATGTGCAGCTCAAGAGGGTGCAAAACAAAATTATAGTGGTTCATTATCATTCTAGGATTCATTTGAAAACACTATTTGAAAATGTTATAATATTCCTCCAGACAGTTAAAGGCCGCCCTGCCCTATATACTGTTATGATATGTACATGTGTATATAATGTCTCGAACTTTCCTTAAAAATAACATGTAAAAAATTAAAAAGTCATCTGACCTCCTTCCATCTAGTGGGGGTGGGGGGCGCTACACTTCGATACCAGTACGAGGCTACCCTTCGAAAACCTTTCTTCTCTATCGGTTATCCGTCCTTCGGGGTGTTCGGCCAGCCCATTGCCACTTCAGCTTACTGATCCATCGTGTCACTCTCGTTCTACTGCGAATATTTGATTTTTACGCATTGGAATAAAAATGTAATAGCCTCTCCTATGTTTGTTCCATACAATGTGTGTTTGTTTTTAAATATATACCCATTAAAAATATACAATATGTTACCGTTACAGCCTGTCAGAAGTCCACTGGTGAACATAGGCCTCCCAATAGATTGCCGTCATATGGGGATATTTGCCACGCTTGGCAGGCGGGTTAGTAACCGTTGTTTTTTTATTTTTTAGTTCTTATTAGGAAGACACTCCCCATCTCTTGTATTTGTTTCCCTATCTCGCCACTTACGCCACTCACTGGATGATATGGAGTAGTGTACATCATTATACTGCACGGTATATACATAAGGTTGATGTAAACATACACATATTTTGATGCTGCATACCTATACAACATGTAACAAAAACCCTGTGGTACCCATTAAGTGCGTTACCAGAATCAGTATCCAATCGTATAGAATTTTTTTTTTCAAAAAACTCGACCATTAAAAAAATATTTTAATAAATAAAAAATTTTTTTGCAAATTGTATGTGGTTTAATCTCTCTAACTGACACGAGCACCGGTAAAGCGGAGTCTTTGACAATCCTCTTACTCCCCGGACAATGTAGAGGTAATAAAACCAAATACAATTTTTTATTAATTTTTTTATTAAAATAATTTTTTTTAATGGTCCAGTTTTTTGAAAAAAAAAAACTATTTCTATACGTTTGGATACAGATTCTGGTAACGCACTTAACGGGAACCACAGGTTTTTTGTTACATGTTGTATATAGATAGTATAAAATAGTTCTTTTGTGATATAAAACTCTAAAAATAAAATATTCGATTAATAAATTATTCCAAATTATACGTACTAAGTGTGAACGTAATTCATTCGTAATTCAAAAAAAAAAACAACATTTAAGATGTTAAAAATCAATTTGATAAGATCCGCGTAGTAAAATAAAACGGCGTGTCTTACCTAGTTTGAAGACCTCTTCATTTATAACATCTTTAATGTAATGGATTTCCGCAAAGTAACGCTTGATTCTCTTAATTATCTAAAAAAAAAACTACATTTTGGTGATAATGATTTAGTGAGACAATAGAAGTTACAGTCCACCTGATAGAAAGTGGCTACAGGCAATCCAAGGATACCAGCGGCCAACTTCAAAAATGGCTACAGATGCGTTTAGGAGGAATAGAGGTGTAGTGAGGAATAGATGGAATGCCTCACGGCCTGTAATTATACTGGTTCCCTATACCCTTCATAACATAGAGAAACAATGCACCAACTACAGCCAAATTGGTGTGTCCAGAACAGAGCTTCCAAAACTCTGTTCTGGACACACCATTGAAAGCTAAATAATAAAAAAGCTAAGCTAAATAAAAAAAATATTATAATATTAAAGAAGGTAGTTATAGTTTTGCTCACATGTGGGATAAATGATTACTTATATTTAAAACTTTTAGATTGACTTGCATATTGTTTTCATATTTAGTTTTTTTGATGATTACCAAGTGGATATCGATAAAAAATTGTCACATAAAGTGGAAAAGTTATGCGCTCTGCTTAATGAAAAATTTAATACTCGCTGCTGTAAAATCTTTTATGATCCAGAACGAATAAAAAAAAGAAACTACTCGTTTTCAAATACGAATTCTCATAAAACTGGAGATTACTAATGCCTGTATGCGAGGTGCAGGACATTATTGTTACGGTAGTTGAGCTTTACATAGATATTTAAACTTTATTGAATAAAAAAAATAAATAAAACCATTTGTTTTTATAACATAAGTAAATAGCTTCTAATTCTTCTTCAATAGTGTGCACTTCATTAGTTCACTACTAGAAACACGTTATATATTGGCGTAAGAGAATCCAATTTCCCATATCATCCCGTGGATGTGGTAAGAGGCGACAGAGGAAAACTGAAACAAGAGATGGAGAGCAATATTTCCTGATTACAAATTAAAAATAATTAAAGAAACTGCGGTTGTCAACCAGTTTGCCAAGCACGGCAACTGTGGCGAGTATCCTGCCTATGAGGGATGTCATTGTTTAGCAATAAACCACGCTACAATTATGGTTGTAACACGAAGGGCTCGGCTCTACGGGGAAAGGACTACGCTCGCACAGAATATCAGCGTAAAATAGTAGCATAATGCTAACATAAGTAACAATCCGTAAAATTTAGGTTTGATTTTTGGATAGATTTTCTGCGATTAGTCAGCCAGAGTCCGCCGAATCCGGTGTGTGCTTCAGGTGCATGTAAGGTTATAATTTGGCGAAAAAGCATACATATTTTTTTTACACTCCCTGTTTTACTTTACATTATCTTCTATTTTACCTTTTATTCTTTATTCACGGTCATATAAATTTCTGTAGGTTTATGGCGGCCTTAATTTATAAATTTTTCCACTTTATCTGGATACATATATATCCAGGAGGAAGAGTCTTAAATTTATTCAATTCCCGATTTAGCGATCCAACCGTGTAATACGAAGAAGGTAGTTTTGCATTTCGTCAAAGTCGCGTCATTACGTATTAATCACGTATTAGGTAATGTTAGCTCAGTTGATACGCAAGCGAGATAATACTTAAGAAAACGAGTGTTTAATTCTCTCCAAAAAACTCCCAAAAATGCGGGGAAGCCTGATGTTAACTTTGGGGCCCATATAGGTTTATATTGCTTTGCTTTCTGTTAAGGATACGTGTAGTCATTTGGTAATTTCGTGCAAAACCAAGCATTGCAACTTTTTTGAAGGATAAGCGTGACAAGCGAGCACACAGTCCACCTGATGGTATGTGGTTGCTGTGACCCATATACATCTACATCTATCCTCGTTTGCGAATCAAAATGAAGATGCGTTGTCAGCCTTTAGGACTAAGATGGAATGCCTCTTTTCCAGTAAAAAGGGTCTCCGGTTTTTTACACTCACCATATGAAACACAGCAGCATTAAGCTGTTATTTCACGCTGGTATTCTATGAGAGCGTGGTCCTTCCCCGGTCGAGCCGACCCATTCGTGCTACAACCATACAATATAGCTGCAGCATGGCTCAACCACGTTTAAAAAATACAGTGGTAAATATCCCTCATTATTAATATATGAGGCACTTTGTAATAACCTATGGTCAGCAGTGGAATTTTAATAGGCTGTAATGATAATGATGACGAATAAAACTCGCTATCATTTATTTCATTTAATTTTCTAACAACTGTCTCTGTTCTGACATTTATTTACTATTATTCACGTATTGACAGGCCGTCCATAAAATGATACCGTATTATAAGACATGACTTACATTTTCCACATTAAAAAATATTTCTGGATAAGAAACAAAAAAAAATTCATGATATGAAACAAAAAGAAAATGATATTATGTACTACAATAAGCAAAAAATATGACATCATTATCTAGCTACTGCGATAATAAATTAAAAAGAAAAACGTTTGAAAAAAATGGATTATTAGGATATATTATATTCATGAATTAACTGGTCTATATAATAGTTTAACATATTTTACAATATAGCCCGAGGCAAACCGTTAGCTAGTATGTGCTATAATTTGGATCTTAAAATTATTTTATTTTCTTTGTAAAATTTAATGAAAGGCAAGACATTTTAGTGAAATATTATGTTATAATAGAAATACTGCTTTAATACATATTGAAATAAATTTATTTAATCTTTTATGTTGATGTAAGTATGTGAAATTTAATCCATATTTAATTTTAATCAACATTGTTATTACCTGTGGTTTTTAATTTTGCTGATAGCTAAAAGATTATAATTATTTTAATACGTGAGACACGGTAATAAGAAAGCCAAATTTTTTTGCTAAACGTGTCCCATTAGATCGCTGGTGTTTGGACCTACCCCCACGGGTATTACAGGTGTGAAGCTATTTGATAATATATAACATACACACCTTTTTTGTTCATGTAGTGTAATTCATTCTTGATTTTGATTTACAGATTGCTGAACGATTTATTATTTTTATAATGAAAGTTTTATTTGCGTTCACTGCGCGGAAAATGACAATTATTGAAATGTCGTGTTTCACGCGTATATAAATTATGTTTGTTACTTGAGGTAGAGACAGACTGATCCCACGTACGCAACGTATGCAACGCATTATGACGTCTGGACTCTTGATTTTGTATGAAAAACTATGCACTAGAAACACACTTATCGTATGCAACGCGTCTGACGCAACGTCGATCTGCAATGTCTAGATCGGCGTGGGAAGATGGAGGAGATGTTCGTACGCAATCCCACTAGTCTTGCCAACTTAGTGGATTTTCCACTAAAACTGGTAGTTTCGAACCTTCTTTTAGTGGAGAAATATTGCTTTTAGTGATGCAATACTTCTATAGCTGGTGGTTTTTTCTAGTGGGTCAGTAGAATTAATTTGTGGAAAGATGATCACTTGAATGTTAAACCACTTATACGTTTCGAAGTACATATCTACGTCATTTCAAGAGAATTTACTTTTACTGTGTAGGCAAAAATTATTCATCGGACATGACGTGCGTGGAGTTTTGGCGGGAACTTGATCGGCGGCGGTTTGCTGCTCCTGTATTATTGTTTGAATAATGATTTGAAGTGGATTTTGATATGTAAAAGTGGTGCGATTTTATGTATTAAGTGTCTGCGCATGTGAACTATTAGTGGAAATGGTGATACAAGTGCTCTGATGGTGATGTGATTCTCAAGATAAGGTGTCTATCTGCTTAGGCGCCTTGAGATACCATCGCCAACTGTCAGCTGTCTGCTGACTCAAGTTGCCGTCAAAATCTCCCTAGGGCTGCACAATGTGACGCATCAACATATTGTGAAGCAGTGTACTATGAAGAAAATTATAATAAACCGAATAAAAATGCCCAAGACTTGGCCTAAAGGTCTAGATACCAGGCCATAAACTCCATAAAAACATGACGTGCGTCATACGATCCATCCCAGTTGAATTAAAATTTGAGTTATTACCGAATTTTGTGATTTCTCTGTAATAAAAAAAAACAAGCAAATTTAATCCTTTAACAGCCATTTTAAGAGTACGCTGCGGCGTGAGGTTGGCAGGAAAATGCTGCAACGAATTGGAAATTCCGATAAGCGTTATAAAACAAATAAATACCAAAAAATCATATCAATCTGTAACCGAAGCTAATGGTGTCGACAAAAATTATGCATTTGAAGAAAATGATGTAATTTAAAATAGCAGTTAACTAAAAAATAAACAGATTTAGACTTGTTGATTTATTAATTGTACCTATATATATTTATTGTTTATTTACATAGAAATTTAATATTTTGTTACATAGTATGTAATAATAAAATTAAACAATTACTAATATACCTATTTTTTTTCTTTCGTAATAAACAAAAGTTTATTTAGTGGAAAACTGGATTACGATTGTAAGGTCGCTTTTTGTTAGTTTGGTTTTCTGGTGGTTTTAGAAGTTGAATCTGGTGGAGAGCTAGTTTAGTTGTTGGCAATACTGCGTACGTTGCATACGTAGATCAAGTGTTTACACTAACGTAGGAGCTTTGCATCGCATACGTTGCGTACGTGGGACTAGTCTATCCCTACCATTATTCTTGTATGAACATGCCATTTGGATGCTGTTTTATTGGGTCTGGTTTTTAAAAGTTCTAATTTTAATGTAATATAATCACTTTTTAATGCTCCTATATTATGATTCTACTGTTTTAAAACGATGTCTATGTGTTGGTGTACGTTCATACTTATACTACCACCAACTTATCTGTGAACTGACAGCTTGGCGCTACTACGCTAAAGTGTTGCCAGTTCGGGAATATTCCCACCAAGGATCTTATATTCCCACATACAGTCCACATACTAGGGTAATAAATTAGTCACGGAATAAAAAGACTAGAACACAGATTTAACAGATATATGTCCAAGAACCAAAAGAAACAAAAATATTATAATTGATCTATTTAAACTTATATTAAATAATATGTGTGTCTAATTCTAAGTATTAAAGGTATCCCTGTGTATTGAAGCAATAGAACATAATAAAACAGAGTCGATACTCAAAGAAAGATTTATTCAAAACCTGGTTTACAATATGTATGGTCAAATGATTTTGATGAAGTAGAAGGTGCTATAGAAACTTTTTAGTCATGGTCAAGTGGTTGCACCCCCCGTATGCTAGAATCATCAAATACCTTGCCAACATTTACCAGTTGTGTGTGACGAGTGGATATATGTCTCGTCCAAATATATAACTGGACGAGGTGTAGAACTTTTTTGATTCTGTTTAATTTCATTCAAGTATTTTGCTCTCCATGCAGAAATTTCGTTACGTTCCATACGGACTTTCCTATTCGTTTCTGTTTTTATAAAACGAAAACCTATCTTCTTTAATAATTTACGAAGATATTCGCGATGTCCTTTGTAATCTATTTCGTTTTTTAAAAGACTGAAAAGTTTAGGAATCGTTGGTAATTCCTTTTTCACCGAGTAAAATTCGTGAATTTTTCTCCGGATTACTCCTTGATCAAAGTCATCAACTTGGATGAAACCACTTTTTCTATGCCTTTTTTTACCGGGCGTTGTAACTTGCGTTCCTGTGGCTTGTGCGGTTTCCTGTTCTTTAACTATTTTAGAAATTAATCCTTGAATAACACCTGAAAAAGAAATGAATTGCATAAATCAATCCATTTATGGGAAATAGGAAAGGAAGGAACAAAACATAGCAATACTGACCTATAGCAGCTGATACTCTTTATAGACCTGATTGAAAGGTATTATCGGTGCTTGCTATCGAGCTTCTTGCTCACAAAAGTTTAATACTTTCAAAATAATGTTTCGGGCATCACTTTTGATGACTTTCGGCATTATTTATCTCTTTTAAACTCTCAAAACAGCAAAATTATTTACATAGCACAATGACGTCTCGAGTGACATTTGATAAAATGGCGGCTGTAGTTCACAGATAAGTTGGTGGGATTATATTCTATGGTCCATACATCAGCAAACCTATTTGGTCTCATTATATATGTCACAATAAATTTTATTCGATGTGTATACTTCATTAAGTTTTTATAAACATAGATTGTGACAGTTAAAAAAAAAGAAAGAAGTTACAATTAGCTACCAAATGGAAAGAAGATAATAGTGAGGGCAGACAGGTATACTAGGTCCTTTTATGTCTAGGAGTTCTTCTGGGTAGGTACCACTTTCTTACCTAATATGTACAGGTTCATGGACTGAAGTGGACATTTATCATCAGGTGGATTGTAAATTAGTCTGTCTTTAAGTTTTATTTAATAGACCGAATGTTACCCAAACCCATTATTTTGGTTGTAAATGATTCATAATGAAAATATTAATATTTAAAAATGTATAAGCTAGCGGTGCTGTAACACTACTGATACTCCTTTAAATCTCTCCTGTTTACTTTGCGATGCTTGTGCTAAGTGTAATTCTCGGACAATATTCGAATGTGGATTAAAATGTTTTGAGTTTCACGGTCCGTATTCTTAACCATTAGGCTACTACCGTTCTTTGTGCGAACTCATATAGCAATAGAAACTAAGTCCATACGTAATTGTGTATAATTTGCTACATATGCCTCAAGATTCTTTCAAAATTAATCATTATGAATCCAGAAAGCACTTGGAACATACACATAATATTGTATTTCTAAAATCCGTAAGGTTTCTTTAAAAATATGCTGAAAAAGTTTAAGGCTTTACTTAACAAAGAAAACTTCGACAGTTCAAATGGATTTGTGGATCCGTATAAATATCATTTTACTTGTTATTATATGTTAAAATATTTTCAGGTGTTAGATAATGAACCTATTCCAAAATGGACGTAAGTTTCTTTATTAATGTTGCTGAATTTTTTAAGGAGATAACGTAAAATCTTCACCTGAAAGCTTCGAAAGCCATCTTATTAAAAAGGAGACTAAACCTTACCACCGCATGATTTGATGATATAATTGGTTGTCGGGGAAAAATATTATAGTTGACGACTGTCGCAGGTATTTTGTGACGTTATGATGCTATGATAAAATGTACCTCTGCTAAATTCAAAGAATAAATGTCGAAGTGTAAGCCAATGCCATTTCAATTCAAAATTATACCTTTTTTATTTATAACTTTTTAATATTTGCAGATATTTTTCCTAACATTTATGGCTATATGTGTTAATATGGCCCTAGTCCAACTGAGCTTCTGTGTTTACCATGGCATCGATATAAATGATTTAGAAACTATAACTGAAGCAGGTTGTTACTTTATTATACTATTTTATGAAATTTTGATGCTTTTATGCACAATAATAAACTTACCGCAATACCACGATTTCTTACGAACTTTGAGAGCTGATTTTAAATACGTTTGCACAGAAGGGGCAAAATATAGGTTAGTTTAACCTCGTTTACGTAATCAATTAAGTTACGTAAACTACTTTTTAAATACATTTTCATTATTTTGATTTCACAGGGACAGATTTTTCGAAAATCAACTAAAAACATGGAAAATGTGCATTTTTCCGTAATTTTTCAAGCTGCATTGGTGGAGGTGTGGCAGTATTTGCAAGTCTTCGCTTATTGTGGCACGTAACAACTCACGAACCAGGAGATGGTTCAAAAAGACCGCTTTTATTTCCATTTTGGTTTTTTGAAACGGATTTTAGTGCATCACCACTCTACGAAATAGCGTTTATTTTTCCAACTTTTGTTCATTAGCTTATGCCTATAGTTATATATGTAAGTGAAGCTAAAATATCTTTACTATGTTTAATTTACAATAATATTAGGGAAAAGTGAATTGAGTTGAGAAAATAGAGAAACTTATTTGTCGGTATATCAAATTAGTATTTTAAAACGTATTTATTATTTTCAGTTATGCTTCAAACGCAAATATTGTGGATTGGTGAAATAACAGCAAAAGCAGATCTAATAATTTGGTATATCCAAGATCTGATGGAGGGGCTTGAATTACCGAATAATCAAGAAGAGGCTGATAGATTCATATCAGTAATAAAGTCAAGGATGAGAAAAATAGTACGTGAGCATCATTCAATGTACAAGTAAGTTACATGACTTAATTAATGTCCTACTTTAAATGAATATGTAATTCGGCTGTAGAAATTCTTGCATATAACATTGGGGTGCCACCTATATAGTTAAAAGATAAAAAGAGATAGAGAGAGAGAGAGAAAGAGCAACAATCATTTCTAGCTATAGCCAAACAGCTGGCTCCTCCTTGCACACTATCAGAGGAATATGCGTAATAATATAATCTAATGTAGCAAACATTTATTGTTTATCATTGTTTTCAATACTATCAACAGCATCATCTTTATCATAAGAGCCCATTTTGTGTCCACAACTAGACATAGCCCTACATACAGTTCACTTTATGGTGAACTGTAGGGTATGCGAGGGTACAGCAGTGCCTTTTAATGAACTTATATTTTTGGGTATATTTATTGGTAGTAGTTGCCAAAGTATTTCGTATTATAATTGGATAACTTGCAATCAGTATTTTATATTATTATTTTTAGACTTCTGAAAAACTATACCACAGTTTATAAAAAATTACTTATGTTTGAACAAAAAAGCTTCCGGTCCTGTGGTCTGTCTCACCGCCTACTGCACAGCTGAGGTAACTTTTATTCTTTATATTAGATATTTTGATTTATTGATTTATTTTGATATAAAATGTACTAAATTTTATATATTGATTTAATTTTATATCAAAAGCCGCGAGTAACAAGCGTTTTTTATTTCGTATAGAACAAAAAACTTTACACGATATGTGTAGAGCCAACTAGCTGTTTAAGGTGTATGGTATTGTCACTGCATTGGGTCACTGAAAGTGTTACTGTATAGTATTTTCGTGTGTTTAATAGCTAGCCGACTACACGGAAGTGGTAAGGAGAGTTGAAAACTAGCTACTGAGTTGCATATTCCATGTTCAAGTTTATTTCAAAATTTCTATTCTATAATAAAAAATCATATTAAATGTTACATTAAGTAAAACATGTAAGTTAAATAATTATGGTGAATCGGTTTCATATATTATTACCAGTCTTAAATGCCATTAGTTCACAGCTGGACTTAATTACGGACGTTTGTCATATATCAAATGTCTCACACCCTTGTTCCCAGTCGCGTTGCCGACCTGGGTAGGTATATTTCACTTTTGAAATAATATATTAGGTCTTTACTTATGCCGTTTTTTATGATATAAGTTAACGTAATTTTTTCTATATTTTTCATTTCTATTAATCAAAGTAATAACCCATGCAATTGATGTATTTTTGCCAACTCAGTGGCAGTTTATTGATGCCCTTCTTGAAGAAATCAGCTGGACGGGAGGCAAAATATCCTTTAAAGGCATTTGGTACTGCCTTTCGGGTATTGAAATTTTTTCCCGCCAAAAAGTTATCCAAATTCTGAAAAAAGTAGAAGTCTGTAGGCGCAAGGACTGGTGAGTACGGCGGATGACGGAGACCGTCTGTTGTGCAGTATTATATTGCGCATTGTCGTGCAGGAGCAGCGGGGATGAGCGATTGACCAAAGCTGGTTGGAGACGTGCGAGCTTCTCCATCATTGTGTTCAGCTCTTCACAGTACACATTTGCAGTAATGCTCACCTCGTTTAGTAAGAAGCTGCGATGAATCACACTGGCGCTAGACCACCAAACAGTGACCATGATTTTCTAGGAGTAAGTTTTCGTTTAGGGCATTGATTAGGTGCTGAACCTGGATCCAACCATCTTGCTGAGCGCTTGCAGTTGTCAAACAGAATCCATTTTTCGTCGCAGGTAAAAATGCGGTACAAAATTCATTCGTTTGTGTGCCTGTTAAGCAGTGCAAGGTACATCTGATGCGTACTTCACGCTGGCGATCATTGAGTTCGTGAGGCACATAATTGACAAGCTTTTTTACCTTTCAAATTTGACGCAAATGGACCAATATTGTTTTGATGCTAACGTCGAAAGCTGCTGCTAATTCAGCCGCAGATTGAGTATCATCTACTTCCACAATCGCCTTTAATTCGTTTGTTTGTAGTATTCGCTCCGTAAACGTCGTTGATGTTGCGTGCCACTTGTGCCGCGTTGCTGCCACGACGGTACTTATATTCCATAATTACTCGAATTTTTAATTGAATTAATTGTTTTCAAATGCGATGAAAACATAGCGCTAATCAATAAAAAGATTACTAATTTTGAAAAAAGAATTCCATGTTTTTGAAATAAAATTAATTTGAAATTAGAATTCTTAGCGAAACAAAAAATATTTTGATTTGAAATGAACAGTACTGCAGAACTGCAATTTTATGGAATTGCTGTTTTGTTAATATGGTCAATTTAAACTGTAGTTTTAGGTTTGCCTTGGAATTTTAAATTTAAATAAATTTATATTTAAGGCATGTAATTCCTTTTTCAAAATCATTTTATTCATTTATTTTTCGGTTTTATTTATTTTTTTGCAAAATCACTATATATTTTATAACCATAGATTTTAAGAAAATTCGTGTTATTTTTACTAAGAGTTTCGACGTGGTATTCGTGCCTGCGTCTCAAACGGCACGCAATATCAATAGTAGGGGAGCCCAAGCGGGGATTTTGGAATTTACTCAAGCGCGGCAGAATTTCATAAGAGGGGAAACCTTGCACCTTGTTGAGTGCTCCCACCATACCTGAGCCCTTTATATAGGGTCGAGCGTCTAGGGCAGCCGATCAGATTAGTAAAAAATATATGCGTGAGTGTCGTGGAATACTCGGTTGGAACGAATTTTCTTTCGTAGTATATTATTATTGATAAACGTATTATATTATTGATTAACAAATACAAATAAATGAATTACTAGCGTCTATTAAAATGAAGCGTCATTTAAAATAATATTTCTTTCATGGCAAGATAAGAAAAAGTGCGAGGGAGATGGATATTATTTACGTCGGAAACATTAAAAAAATGCAAGACCGTTTTGAAGTATCGTCGAAGTAAACCGGTTTGCAGAAAATCCCGCGGCACATTTAATGAAGTAGTATTTTCGATCGTAGATGAAAACGACCAAGTCGAACCGAACTTGGAATATGAAGATGATTCCACTGACGATGAAGATGGAAAAAATTGTTTTAATTATTTTTTCTCATTATACAATTTTTTTCTAAATACAGGATAGAATTTTACCTGTATACATATTATATATTTTATATTGTATTTATTACATTCAGTAATTAAAGAAAATTATAAATAAAATAAAATCCAACAGTCATATTAAGGAAATTCCTCCACATAATTGTCAGATTATGGGTCAGTACGACAAGGACATCAAGATGAAGCGTCTGTATAATAATCTGACGCGCTAGAGTATTTCAATGTCACAATATTTTCTTTTCATGACTTTTGGTCTCGTCCAAATCGTCAGTGTTTTGAATAGGAGCTACTTCAGGGTTCACTTAACATCCCTTTTCAATATATGACGCGCTCGAATAAATTCTTTTTTTTTCCTATTTTCTACCCCTACGAACGGCCACCCCAAACATGCAAACCGGCAGATTAATATTTCTCCGTTATCAGAAAGACATGGGGCGTATACACTATCAATATCTGATGAGCCCCAGTATTTCTTAGTGACTGTTTTTTTTCTTACATTTTGGAAAACCTGTACACGCTCCCCCCACCAGTGAAAGGGCGTACATCATATAACTTTTTTTTCTTTTTAGCATCTAATCTTCACAATCCAATAGGACCCCACGACGCTCGAGTAAATCCCTATTTAGCCTCATGGGCTCCTCTACTACAATGAGTATAATAGCAAGGAGAACAGAACGTGACCATTTAACAATATTGCTATTTTATAGTAAGATTTTTTTTCTGTATGTACTGCAAGTTGAATAAATTAATATAAAATAAGTAATAATAATAATAATCAGGCCAGTTGTATAGACATGACTATGAAACTCAAACTGAGCAAATAATAAACTCACTTGATGAAATATAAACGTATAAATATTTAGGCTTTATCAATCGAAATTACTACATTATAATGAAATTAAGTCAACATTAAAACAACAATTTAAACACAGACTATACTTGATTTTAAAGACTCATCTTGATGCTGAAAATACAATAAAAGCAATAAATAGGTATGCCATGCCGATGCTAACTTATTCGTTTGGAGTTATAAACTGGACTAATTCGGATCTCAAGTACATTAAACGCTCAATAAATACAACTATGACGAAACATAGAAAGCATCACCCCCAATCCTGTGTACAGAGAATGATACTGTCTAGAATTGAAGTAGGCAGGGGTCTTATAGATATTAAGAACCTACACAATTCACAGATCACCAATCTTTGAGCATACTTCTATAATAGAAACTACACTTTACATATTGCGATAGCACAAAATGATCACAAGCTTACACCGCTTAATTTAAAGGACAAAAATAGACAAAACAACGAGAAACAAGTAAGTAACCAAATCAAGATAAATGAATGGGCCCTGAAGTCTTTACAGGTCAGTATCGGACGAGTGGCTGAAGCGCGGAGTACTATTTTCCGAGATAAAAGGGTTTATCCTCACTATTCAGGACAAGGTTATGTAAGTAAGTGTATATAAGGGGACGTCATTTCGTCTGATAAAAGGCTTACTCCTCTATCCTTAGCCAACGAGCAATGGCAAGACCCAACAGTACAGTGCATTTCCGACCGGAAGACCGTATGGAACGAGAAGGAGCTCCACGGGAGGTTCTACAAGGCTCTACATGAGCATTTCCTAAATACAGTCACTTCCACCACTAGCTATGTTTCGGTGACTTCTTTGGGGAAACCGAGGGTTTTGTCTGTGCGATACAGGATCAGGTTATTAAGACCAACAACTATCGGAGATACATCCTGAGGGATGGCACCATCGACATCTGTCGAGCTTGTCGCCATCCCGGTGAATCACTTAGGCATATCATCTCCAGTTTTTCGGCGCTTTCTAACTCAGCCAGGATAGCCAGGATCCTACACCAGGAGCTCGCTCTGAAATACGGTCTTCTGGATCGGAAATTGCCTTATAATAAGTATTTGCCGGAAGCCGTGCTCAAAAATGACTGGGACCGGGCCATCATCACAGACAGTGTTATACGCAAGAATAGTCTTGCGAATAAGCCTGATATTGTGCTAATGGAGCGGGCATAGTCAAGGATATTTTTGTCCATGTATGACGAGAACCTCTTGAAAGCCGAAACAAATAAGTGAACTAAATATATAGATCTGAATAAAACTATTTTTTTTACGGATTTTATCGCGTTTAATTTACTACATATTTTAATTCCCGACCGCGTGTCCGTGCTTTACAGCAACCCATGGTCACGGGGGGTGGGGGGACTGAGATGTTTGACGTCCCGATGTCACAGTTAGCCCGGCTACCTTCAGTTTTTTAATATTAATTTTTGGTTCGATCTACGCAGAATGAGCTTACAGTATCTTGAAGTCTTGCAGTGGTATGCTTGGGTTAGGATTTAATTTTGTTAATTATAGGATCCCAAGTAGATGGTAGCACCCATCCATCTTTTCTATTGAAATTAGAAAGTTTTTTAATTTCAATAGCCTCGGATATCATCCTTGGTAGAAATATATAGATTTGGCTCACGAGGTGACCGACATATGGGGTGGTTTGCCGACCGAAATTATTCCTGTGGTCGTTTCTGCGAACGGGCTAATCCCGGTCAGCCTCTCGGGTTATTTGAGTTGACTGGGACTCCGTGACGAGCCGCTCCGGGCTCAAATGCAGAAAGCGGTGCTTTTAGATACCGCCCGCATTATCCCCTGGTTTCTTTCCCTTTTCCCCTAACTTTCGGCCGTTTGGTCTCCCCTGCGGAGGGCTTTCATCTGGTTGGGTTTTTATTTATTTATGTATTTTTATGTTTTTATTTTATTTTATTGATATTTATGTATATTTAACATTTTCATTTATATATTTATACAGCCCAACCAGAGGAGAATACACTATAAATACCTCAATAATAATTATAAATTGCTTAAAACATTACTTAAAATGACCTATACGGCACCTACCTACCTAGCACTACTAACAAACAAACTATGTGTTAATGGTTCAATCAAGAGTATTGTCACAGAAGAACCTCGTGGCCAACCCACGAAGAACGTGAAAAAGAAGGGTAGTGACGAGCTGAAAGTTCGCTTTGAGCTCCTCATTACCCTTCTTCTGTGGGAGCGGATCCGTCTCAACCTACGGCTGATCTAGCGTCGCCCTTTGATGTAAGTGTCAAATCAATATAGACAATTTATGACAAATCGGTAAAATAAAAGAAGCTTGACAAATGGATATATCACGAACTGATGGACATACAGCGAGAGGCCCCCCGTCGAAATTAGACCATTTGTGGCAAATTAGTAAAATAAATAAGCTTGGAAAAGGGGTACCTTACAAACTGAGTGACGTATAGGTAGTATCCCCGTCGAAGCTTGCATCTTATTACTGAATCGACATAAATAGGAGGATGAGCCGAATTGTTACCTGCGATGGTAAGCGGATCCTATATAAAATCGCAATCTTTTATCTCATAAGTTAGATCCAAGTGTCCAAGCCACACAATGCTCGAAATAAAAGGTAAGCCAAATGAAGTTTATGGAGACAGTATGGTGGTCTACTTTCGATGTTATTAACTATAGCTTCTTGCCATCTGGTGCTGCAGTGCACAGTTAGTGCTAACCGGTATTGTCAAGAGTTGCAAATGATGACGGAGAATCTGACGCTCTCACACACACAACATACAACTCAGGTTGGTAGACTGCTATTCGCCATTGCTTCTTCATGAGAACTCCCCGCCACAGTGCAGTATGTGGCAAAATTAGACGTTGGCAAAATAGCAGAGGTAAAGCTCCTCATTATACCATATTCTCCAGTTCTCTCCCCAACAGACTTCCACTGTTTAAGAAGGTTAGATAACTTATATAGGCAAATCAGTTTCTTTTGTATTTTCAATCGACTTCAAAAAGGAGGAGGTACTCAATTCGCCTGTATGTTTTTTTATGTGTATTTTTCTATGTGTGTTATCTCATAACTTTTTTCTCGGTGATCCGATTTCGATGATTCTTTTTTTATTTGTAAACTGGTGCTTTTCACGTGGTCCCATTGATCAAGCTCTGATCAATAGTTTTTGAGTTATCCTTAATTATTTATATTGAAGTCGGTTCTACAAAATTTTTAATTTTACCACTTGTTTATTTAAATTTTCTCATACAATGTGGCAATATCATAACATTACTTGCTTAAAAAAACTTCCACAGTCAGTGATAGTATAATGATTTTTCTTTAACCGCTACGAAATATTTAAGATTGTTATCTCGTGGTCGAGTTTCATTGTTTATTTAATGGAAAAAAATTTAAGTCAGGGATAATAGTGTTTTATCCTATCCCTGACGTTTTTAAATATTTATTTAATTCCTAACGAGACAGTTTCGCCTTTAAAAGGCATTTTCATATCTTTTAGTATATACAGGTAGATTAGGATGAGCGAGTGCCTCTCTGTGTTTGTGCGTATACTTGCAAAATATATCATTCTCATTTGTGACGTTGACAGCTTCTGATTATTTGGAAACTCATCGCCATGGTCGTAAACAGGCCATGAGGACATTAAAAAAATAGGAGATCGTAGTGAGCCTATTATAATTTTATACCAGAATACTCGTGTTCAAAGTATTTCTCGGTGACAACGTTTTAAGTGGCTTTATTAATATAAACTTTACTTTCACTTTACCTTTATTATAACTATAGGCATTTCGATAAAATAAAATAAATGCGTTCAGTGTATAGATTGGCTTTGCATACTCCTTGCAGCGCAACTTCATTTTATAATAAGTCATTTACTTAGCAAGCAACCCGACTTTGGAATTCATTACCACTTAATATTCAGCAAGCGCAATCTTTACAGATTTTTAAAAAACAACTTGAGGAGTTTTATTTGAATTTTCAATCATAATAATAAATGATAAGTATTCAAAAGTAAGTCTTAATCTTTTGATTTGACATATAATAATCGAAGAACCGATAACAGATGAAAAATAAAGGTTCTCGAGTAGCAGCCTGGTACCGGTACGAAATTTAGGGATGCTTTCCACTAGACGGACGTGAAGACCTTGTCAGGAGCGTGCCTTGTGGCATTCCTTGGAGGAGGTCTATGTTCAGCAGTGCCCTTTTGTTAGGCTGTAATGAATAGATGGGTTCAATATTGTATTTTGTGGCAATCTGGAGTAGACGCAAAGCACAGCAGCAGATGATAAAGGAATAGCCTTAAAAGGAGTAACCTTATTTAAAACTCACCATGCTTGCAAGCTGGTTGACAGCCGCAGTTTTTTATTATTTTGAGTTGTTAACAGGAAGATATTGCTTTCTATCTCTTGTTTGCATTTCACTCTGTTGCCTCTGGCGATATCACCTGGGTCTAATTTACGTGTACTCTATAATAAATAGAAAATGTTATATTATTATTACTAAAATAAATATTTTATTCGATTATTTTTTTACTGGTTCATATACCAATTTATTGTAATAGAGAAAGCAATAATGTAAAGTAAAGTTACAGCTTATAGACGTTCCACACCTGGGCACAGGCCTTCTCTCATTTCTGAGAGGGTTTTAGGGAAAAGTCTACCGCGCTGCCCCAATGCTTGTTGGCGGACTTCACACATTTTTAAAGTTCTCAGACATGCAGGTTTCCTCACGATGTTTTCTTCACCGCCGAGCACGTGGTAAATCAACACTTAAATTTGCAATCAGCATTTCATTGGTGCCAGCGGGGATCGCATCCGAGGCGCTCCCGTACTGTGATATTTAGAGCTAGCTTAGACTTTGAGCTACCTTTTTTATAGAAGAGGGGGCAAACGAGCACGCGGCTCAACTGGTGGTAGGTAAGTGTCGATCACCGCACCTGAACAGGGGAACTAGCTAGAACAGGTGCTTTACCGGCCTTTTAAAAAGGAGAAAGCTCGTATTGAGAATGCAATGAAGAATAAATAAATAGATTTATTTTTTAACAGAAACTAAAAGTAGGAGAAGTCAATGGAATATTAATGTTACTTTGTGGTGGAACTATAATAGAAGTATTTATTCCAAGTTACTTGTGCACTATTCTTGGCATGAAGGTAAAAATAACTTTATTTGAAATTTATGTTTATTTATTATTTAATGCTTTTTCTTGAGAATAGTAAAAAAATGAGGGAGATTAAACGAATGATTTTCTTTTTAAGGTAAGATCAATTGGCGATGCTTGTCTGGATATTCCTTTTTGGAATATTGGCCGAGTTATACGACCCTACATGGTTTTAGTAATGCAAAAATCATTACGACCACTTCAACTCAGTGCCCCTGGTTTCGCAGAAGTATCTCTTCAGACATTTTCCAACGTAAGTGTTATTTTTAAGTTGGTGATTTATACTGAAGAAAGCCTTATAAAAAGTTTTTTTGCAGACAATGGCATCAGCTTATTCTTTTTTCAACATGTTGCGACAGACAAACCTTTAATAAAAAAATATTACTTTCATTCCTTAGTAATAATCTAAGATGTTAAACATCGCCATCGAGAGAGTATATATAAACACCAACATAAAATATACGTCAATTTACATTACAATTTACTTCTTTAATACATGATGGTAGTAGTAGTAATAAGTAGTTTTTATTAAATTAGTACGATTATAAAGTAATTAATTCTTCTTTATCTAATCATGCACAAATTATATTTATTTACTTACTTTAAAAAAGATATCGAAAATTAATTAACTAGATTTTGTCACTATTAATATTCATCGCTAAATTAAGTTCTAAACATAATAAAGTAATACAAATAATGAACCATTCTTTTATTGAGATACACTACCTTCATACATACATATAAAAATGCCTTACTTACTGTTTATATAATTAAACTAGCTTTTTACCCGTGGCTTCGCTCGCGTTGGCCTTAATTTAAAAATATCATTAATACTACTCCAATTAAAGTTAAAATTTCATAAAAGTAGTTCTATTCACGATGAAGGTGTGAGGGGAACTATATTCATGAACGGAAGTAGAAATAGAGAGAAGATGGGCAGCAGCGTCTTTCTGATTACAGTTCAAAATAATAAAAAGATGCAGTTGGCAACCCGCCTGCCAAGCGTAGCAACAACGGCTAATATT
The DNA here is from genome assembly GCA_029286625.1 of Parnassius orleans. Lineage (NCBI taxonomy): Eukaryota > Metazoa > Arthropoda > Insecta > Lepidoptera > Papilionidae > Parnassius > Parnassius orleans. Next base: position 6,712 of record JAGSMP010000027.1, on the reverse strand, counting down.
CAACTGATTTCGTAATCTATGGTGGGAATCGAAATGATGAACGGGAGTAGAAATATATTAGCAATGTAGAGGCAGTGAAATAGAAAACATTATTTCATTTCGTATCGTGGGTGTCGTAAGAGGCGACAGAAGGGAAACTGAAACAGAAGGTGGGTGGCAGCATCTTCCTGATAACAGTGCAGAGTAATAAAAAGCTGCGGTTGCCAACCCACTTGCCAAGCGTGGATACTACTGCAAATATCCGGCCTATTTGACAAACAATGGGAGAAGCCTATGCTCAGCAGTCGATATGCCTATTAAAAGTAAAAAAAGTAGCAGCCTACATACATCCCACTACTGGGGACAGGCCGCAGCGAGTTTTAGGACAAAAAAAATTGATTGAGTTTACTCCAACACGGGTTGACTGACTTCACATAAGTATACCTTAAATTGATTTCCGAAATAATTTTTTAACTTCTCAAATATGCAGGTTTTCTCGCGATATTTTCTTCACCACCGAGAACGTGCTAAATCGAAACTTCAAATTGCAATTAAAATATGAGCGGTGTCGGTGCGGATCGAATTTGGGTTGTTTACGTACTATGAAATTTACGTTTGGATCGGCTCGATTACCGGATAACTTTCAAGATTCTGTCAATGCAGTTTTACTCATAGTTAAAATAAAAATCAACATGCGTTTAAAACTTGCTGTCTTTGATATTTATAGTACTTTTTCGCAAGAGCCTGTTCATTTACTCATGTCAGCTATGAAACCGGGAATGTCACAAAAATCTCAATAGGTAGGTATGTCTGAAAATATGAAAGCTATCTTAATATATAACAAATTGAAATTGAAATTGAAATTGAAATTGAAATTGAAATTGAAATTGAAATTGAAATTGAAATTGAAATTGAAATTGAAATTGAAATTGAAATTGAAATTGAAATTGAAATTGAAATTGAAATTGAAATTGAAATTGAAATTGAAATTGAAATTGAAATTGAAATTGAAATTGAAATTGAAATTGAAATTGAAATTGAAATTGAAATTGAAATTGAAATTGAAATTGAAATTGAAATTGAAATTGAAATTGAAATTGAAATTGAAATTGAAATTGAAATTGAAATTGAAATTGAAATTGAAATTGAAATTGAAATTGAAATTGAAATTGAAATTGAAATTGAAATTGAAATTGAAATTGAAATTGAAATTGAAATTGAAATTGAAATTGAAATTGAAATTGAAATTGAAATTGAAATTGAAATTGAAATTGAAATTGAAATTGAAATTGAAATTGAAATTGAAATTGAAATTGAAATTGAAATTGAAATTGAAATTGAAATTGAAATTGAAATTGAAATTGAAATTGAAATTGAAATTGAAATTGAAATTGAAATTGAAATTGAAATTGAAATTGAAATTGAAATTGAAATTGAAATTGAAATTGAAATTGAAATTGAAATTGAAATTGAAATTGAAATTGAAATTGAAATTGAAATTGAAATTGAAATTGAAATTGAAATTGAAATTGAAATTGAAATTGAAATTGAAATTGAAATTGAAATTGAAATTGAAATTGAAATTGAAATTGAAATTGAAATTGAAATTGAAATTGAAATTGAAATTGAAATTGAAATTGAAATTGAAATTGAAATTGAAATTGAAATTGAAATTGAAATTGAAATTGAAATTGAAATTGAAATTGAAATTGAAATTGAAATTGAAATTGAAATTGAAATTGAAATTGAAATTGAAATTGAAATTGAAATTGAAATTGAAATTGAAATTGAAATTGAAATTGAAATTGAAATTGAAATTGAAATTGAAATTGAAATTGAAATTGAAATTGAAATTGAAATTGAAATTGAAATTGAAATTGAAATTGAAATTGAAATTGAAATTGAAATTGAAATTGAAATTGAAATTGAAATTGAAATTGAAATTGAAATTGAAATTGAAATTGAAATTGAAATTGAAATTGAAATTGAAATTGAAATTGAAATTGAAATTGAAATTGAAATTGAAATTGAAATTGAAATTGAAATTGAAATTGAAATTGAAATTGAAATTGAAATTGAAATTGAAATTGAAATTGAAATTGAAATTGAAATTGAAATTGAAATTGAAATTGAAATTGAAATTGAAATTGAAATTGAAATTGAAATTGAAATTGAAATTGAAATTGAAATTGAAATTGAAATTGAAATTGAAATTGAAATTGAAATTGAAATTGAAATTGAAATTGAAATTGAAATTGAAATTGAAATTGAAATTGAAATTGAAATTGAAATTGAAATTGAAATTGAAATTGAAATTGAAATTGAAATTGAAATTGAAATTGAAATTGAAATTGAAATTGAAATTGAAATTGAAATTGAAATTGAAATTGAAATTGAAATTGAAATTGAAATTGAAATTGAAATTGAAATTGAAATTGAAATTGAAATTGAAATTGAAATTGAAATTGAAATTGAAATTGAAATTGAAATTGAAATTGAAATTGAAATTGAAATTGAAATTGAAATTGAAATTGAAATTGAAATTGAAATTGAAATTGAAATTGAAATTGAAATTGAAATTGAAATTGAAATTGAAATTGAAATTGAAATTGAAATTGAAATTGAAATTGAAATTGAAATTGAAATTGAAATTGAAATTGAAATTGAAATTGAAATTGAAATTGAAATTGAAATTGAAATTGAAATTGAAATTGAAATTGAAATTGAAATTGAAATTGAAATTGAAATTGAAATTGAAATTGAAATTGAAATTGAAATTGAAATTGAAATTGAAATTGAAATTGAAATTGAAATTGAAATTGAAATTGAAATTGAAATTGAAATTGAAATTGAAATTGAAATTGAAATTGAAATTGAAATTGAAATTGAAATTGAAATTGAAATTGAAATTGAAATTGAAATTGAAATTGAAATTGAAATTGAAATTGAAATTGAAATTGAAATTGAAATTGAAATTGAAATTGAAATTGAAATTGAAATTGAAATTGAAATTGAAATTGAAATTGAAATTGAAATTGAAATTGAAATTGAAATTGAAATTGAAATTGAAATTGAAATTGAAATTGAAATTGAAATTGAAATTGAAATTGAAATTGAAATTGAAATTGAAATTGAAATTGAAATTGAAATTGAAATTGAAATTGAAATTGAAATTGAAATTGAAATTGAAATTGAAATTGAAATTGAAATTGAAATTGAAATTGAAATTGAAATTGAAATTGAAATTGAAATTGAAATTGAAATTGAAATTGAAATTGAAATTGAAATTGAAATTGAAATTGAAATTGAAATTGAAATTGAAATTGAAATTGAAATTGAAATTGAAATTGAAATTGAAATTGAAATTGAAATTGAAATTGAAATTGAAATTGAAATTGAAATTGAAATTGAAATTGAAATTGAAATTGAAATTGAAATTGAAATTGAAATTGAAATTGAAATTGAAATTGAAATTGAAATTGAAATTGAAATTGAAATTGAAATTGAAATTGAAATTGAAATTGAAATTGAAATTGAAATTGAAATTGAAATTGAAATTGAAATTGAAATTGAAATTGAATTGAATTGAATTGAATTGAATTGAAATTAAACTTAGAAACATCTCACATTTTATGATGTCACTATTATCTACTATTTAAGTAGTAATGAGTAGAAATTAGTTACTACAAACTTACTAAAATGAAATAACGAAAGAATTGAAAAATGAACGTTAGAATTTTCAAGTAATTATGAATTAATGATTTCTTATATTTAAGCGAACACTACACATTGAATAAAACTATTTTATTACGGATTTTATCACGTTTAATTTACTATTTTAATATTATATTTATTTCAGTCCCCCCCGTGACCATGGGTTGCTGTAAAGCACCCGAAACGTCGGGAATTAAAATAGTAAATTAAACGCGATAAAATCCGTAAGAAATAGTTTTATTCAATTATGAATTAAATTATTTAAACATATAAATGTAAGTTATTTATTTTTATTTTATTCATTAGTAACTGGAGGCAAAATGTTACTACTTTTTGAATTTCACGTTAGATGGCACTGTTTTGATAAAGTGAAACTTAGATTATCAGCGTAGTTCAAATTATTACGCAACGCTTAAAACTAATTTTAGGCTCTTTTATAAATTTGTTATTTACTTAAAAAAAAATACATCAATAATCAATAATATAAAATAGAAATTTACATATTGAGGTAGGAAAATACCTAACCCTCCTTTTGTCAAGTTCTGCAATCGGATAAAAGTAGCCTATAAGTTACCCCGGGTCCCTAACTATCTACACACAAAATTTCTTTCACATTGACATGGAAATCTGTCCAGTAGTTTTTGCGTGAATCGGGAATACACAGACATACAGACAGACAGACAAAAATTCTTAAAACCACTAATTTGGCTTGAGTGCTCTTTATTTAGTCCCCTGGAATTGTTTTTTCCCAGAAAACATTAGAATTACAGACACGACTTTTCTACAGATTTATTATATGTATAGATAACATAAATGTGCATTAGAAATGTCTTTATTTATGAAGATCACACGAGTGGTATTTTCATTAATTTAGATTTTTAGTTGTAAAATATTACACCGCTATGTAAAAATAATATTGGAACTTGGGCAATAATACACTAAAATTTACATAGAGCAATGCATACGTGTCAACAAGAATCATCATCATCATCATAATTACAGCCCATCACAGGTCCATTGCTGAACATGAGCTTTACCCAAGGAATGCCACAGAGCACGCTCCTGAGCCACCTGCATCTCATCTCATCAAGAAATTAGAATATTGAAGAATTTTTAACAAGAATATCTCTATAATATGTTAGGTTACTATATTTAAATATTATATAATTGGCCACGTGCAGGCTGTACTTACATTATAAGTGGAGGAAAGAAGTTAAAAACACTTTTAATAAGTAATAGCAATGTCATACTGAAAGTCAGCATTCAAAGGTGAGACAAAATAGAAAACCCTTTCTATACATATTATATTATTTAATTTATACTACACGAAGACTGAATTTTTTCCATGTCCCCATTAACCCTCTGAAATTAAGCCCACATATAATTCATATATGGCTTGATTGATATGATTGTGTTGTAAAATGGGTCAGCTCGACCAGGGATATATCACGTTTGCACAGAATACCAACCTGAAATAGTAATATAATGCTACTGTATTCGAATGCCGCGTGACAAGAACTGGAGACTCGTTACTGGTAATGAGACATTCCATCTTGGTCTCAAGAAGTAACAAAATATCTGCAATTTGATTCTTTATCGAGGATAAATTAATGTCAGTATACATGGGTACAGCCTTATCTTACCATCGGGTAGACTGTGTGATTATTTGTCATCCTTAATTCTTTGTAATAATTTCGTAAATAATTATTTTTAATAACTTCAAACTTAACGCCAAAAATCCATATACTTATACATAATATGACGACTCTGTGTTGCAGCGCTGGGGGCCGCGGGTTCTAATCCCACACGGAACAAGTGATAATATGGCCAGCAGATAATTTGTCGGGTCTGGGTATTTGTAAATATGCAATGTTAGTTGCGGTGAAAGAGAATCCACTGCCCATGTCATTCCGTCGGTGTTTTAAGAGGCGACAGAGGGAAACAGAAACAGGAACTGGGCAGCATCATCTTCCTATCAAGTGCTCAAATAATAAAAATCTACGGTTGCCAAGCCACCTGCCAAGCGTGACAATTATGGCAAATACCACTCTATAAGCAATATATAGAAGAGACCATATTCTGCAGTGTATTGTGATACACCAAAAAATCCTTGAGTGTACGTACTTACTTAAAGATAAAAAAGAAAAGATATGTACTCGTATATACATAGCAGAACTGAGCTAATAAATAAATAAAGATGTATTTTACGATAATATTGCTTGAGATAATTTTACCAAGTTGTGTGTTTATTTTGGTAGGTGGTTTAAAATATGTTCCGATATTTGTCATATGCAGAATTTGCCATGCCAAGAAATGACGAATTGCCTGCACAAACTTAAATTATGCGGCACGCCACTCTCAGTGGCATTTGGTACCCTAACACACGTTGCGGATTTTGTTTAACATTGTGTAACCTAAGCACATATTTTAATTATAATAATCATAAATCTTATTGATAAGGTAATATGTATTTTACTTTTATTTTTTAATTTGATATATTTCTGGTAACTGAATTCATTATACACTTTATTACTGACAGGGTCCAATTGGGAATTCTCAATTCACGTTTAAATAAAGTTTGTATTCCCTAAAACGAATACACAAACAAAAGACTTATGCCTAGTTTAAAAGCGCTGTGTAAAACAATCATTGTAATTCTGTTCTGTTTTCTCCACCGCACTACTTCATAATGTAATTTAAGAATCACTGTGTAAAATAATATGTGAAATGGCGATAAATCGATCGAAGGTTTTTATATAACATGAAAAAGTCCAAATTACAATTAAAAAAAAATAGAAATTAGAAAAGAACTTTTAAATTTTAACAGTATTTATGGCTTAATTAATAAATAAATTATTAGTTGAAATAGGATAGCGGTGTTTATATAAAATAAAACTGTTTTTGTATATTTTTCATTAAATATTGAAAAAAAATTGTATGTGTCAGCCCCGACGCGTGGCTAGAGTTTGCTCTTGAAAAACGATTGTCTTAAAATATACAGGGTTATTTTGCAATAACC